>OY288287.1:45173802-48159183 GCA_958450335.1 Hibiscus tridactylites
TTCACGCATTGCTTACGGACTCCGCTTTTATCGGAGGAATCGACTGCGATGATACAAGAAAGGAAAGTCGGAAGAGACGTGGCATCGAGGTTTCTAGCAATAGAGTCGAGCTCAGCAGCCGCGAAAGAGAAGGTGTCTCGGTCGCCGAGTTTGTTTAAAAGAGTGTTAATTTTGAGCTTAAAAGATTGCGCCATTACTTTGCTTTGTTTAATTCTCCGGAAACGGAGGAGCAGCCGGCGGTGAGGGTGGCGAATACATTGGGCGAGTCCCCAGCGCTGGGATATCTCCGAGATCCATCTAATTTTAAGGTGAGGAAGGAGAGTCGTAAAAAGAAATTAATAAAAAGAAGGGTAAATTATTTGTTTCACCACTCAACTATTGGGTTTGACCTGTTTTAACCACCTAAGTATACAAATTTAAAATTCGATCATTTAACTAATTAAATGGACTTATTTTGACCACCGTCCATTAAAATTTAACGATGAGATGACGTGGCAGTTAAAATAAAATTTTGTATAATGACACATTTGGTCCCTATTAATTACCTTTTATATCAATTTGACACTAATTTTAATTTAGTTAAATAAAATTAATCAATCAATCAGATAACGACATGTGTCATCACCCGATTGGATGAATTTACTCAAAATTTTAATTTAATTTTTTAATATTAAATATATTTATTTTTCTCCAATCAAGTGGAGACACGTGTCACCACATGATTCAAGGAAAATTAAAGAGAGAAATATATAAAAACATGCATATCACTAAAGCCAAGCCTCTTTTTCAACCCCCTTAAAATATATTTTATAAACTATAATTTCTTTAAAGAAATAGATCATTGTTAGTAAAATTATCAACATATATCAGATAAAAACTGAATTAATTTTAGGGTAAATTATGCCAGGTACCACCGAATTATTGAGGTTGACTCATTTTTACCACCAACCTTTCAATTGGTTCAAATTTGCTATATAGCCCCCTTGACCCGGTCTAACTATTTTACCGACTCGAACGAGTTACACGGGGAATATTAAAGTAAACCGACGAAGATTTACCCCAATAAACGACTTTATTTTTTTCTTTTATCTTGTCTAGATGCTCTTATGAATTCTAAGGTGATCATGCTTGCAACCAATAAAATTACAACTTGGACGAAGTCAATTGATCATTCGGTTAAGACTATACATGCTTTAGGGACCATTTTGTAACACTTACAAAATTCAAGGACCTATTAAGATATTAAAGTTATTGATATTCAATTAGTCAAGTTTCATGCTCACGTGTCAATTTTCAGCTCATTTCAATCATCCAAACTCATTCAATTGATCATCCAAATATTCAATGACCAAACGTAAGAAAACGGAATATCAAAAAGCTTCAAATAGCCAACTTAACAGCTAAGCGTATCGATACACTTGTGCCCATATCGATATGCCATTATCTCGTCAATTTCTTAGATTTCCAGTGGCACAAAGGATATCGATACGGTCTCGTGTACCAATACGGATTCTCATTTTTCCCTTTAATCGTATTAATAACGTATGCCTGTTTTGACTATATTGTACCGATACGGTAGCCCGCGTATCGGTACACCTGAGCCTGTAGTGTCATATTTTACTAGTTTTACATGTCAAAACACATCCAATACCAATCCAACATGTAATCAAAGCATTAGTAATCACCTAAATCGTGATTCTAAAGGCAAATAACACCCAAGCATGCTTTCAACATCAACACAACATGTTTATCAAACTATAGACATGCTTCCTAAGCAAAATAGCCATTTACGTACCAAAATGCAAACAAAACCAAATACCAGCAATCAAAGGCCATTTACAAATCATAAATAGGTATATAAAACTTGCCAAAAACTATAGACTTTCAAAACACACTCTCCCAAAACATAAATGCATCCTTCCATTTGCAATTATTACTATTAAGTAAACCAAAATCCATATATGCACCCTCTCTTAGATTTTCACTTGCTTTCTTGTTGCCCTTAAATACTAATTCTTTGCATTGTTGTAAAAAGAGAACGTAAGCACAATTGCTTTAATGAGAGATGCTCAAATTAAAACCAACAACAATGCATTTTAAAAACCATTTCTCAAATAGAAATCCCTTCCACGTCATGCTCATTTAGTTTCATGCTTTAAAACACATTAAGCAAATCATTTTACTTTAAAACACATGTATCATTTGGCTCATGCATTAAATCCCAATGCAAAGATTAAAATAGGCTTCACATGCTTTAACCTACAAACATGCTTCAAAAATAGAATATCATGTATAATGCTCATTATAGAAAACCATTTAAATCGATGATACATGAAATCTCATATATTGGCATTCAAGTGACCCGGATGGTTGTTATCCATCCTATAACACATGGTGTGGCTGCTCCCACCATAAAAATAACTTGGATATGCGGATACACCTTATGGCATGGCTGCTCCCACCATAAGAAAGGGAAGAACATTTGGTGTGGCTGCTCCCACCAAAGTGTTCACAAGGTGCGACGGCTCGCACTTTAATGCTCATAAAGTGTGCTTGTTCCCACTTTACAACTCACATGATGCGGCTGCACTCATCATGTTTTATCACACGTACGTACGAATTTTTCTTACATTTTATAGTGCACTCTTATACTATTGGTCGACCAATTATATCTGGTTATAACAAGCATCATCAGTTGCTAATATACTCCTTAAAACCATGTTACCCTGCTGTTTTCAATGCATAAACACAAACCATATCTCATTCCATTGTAAAACATACTCAATGTATATCATTTTCTCAACAAGACATATTCTTTTCAAAAGCATAAATCAACCACATGGGATCCCATGGTTCATTTCACAGTTCATAAAAACATGCACAACAGTAGGTAACAAATCTTTCATCAAAACTTGAGCATGATAATCCGAAACAATGGGAAAAGCCGAGATCCGAGAGAGAAACCAATTATTCTTACTTTCGAGCTTAGATTAGCGTTTCAAGATGAATCTAAATCCCCAAACCTTGCTTTCAAACCTTTGAAAAGCTTTAAAACTAGTTCCACTCACCGAAACACCTGGTTTCCCTTGCCGAAACGAAAATCAAGCCTCCAGATCAACCGAAACACTCTTCAAAGCTATCGGATCCACATCCCCTACTCCTAACCAAAGTAAAACAGAGGTTTATTGCTTAACATTGCATCAAAATACCAGCATCATAAAACTACATCATCCTCCATCAATAACCAAGCTTCCGCCTACCAAAAACGCCGATAAAACATTTCTAACTAATCATCAGCCATAACTCAGTGTAATCAACATCAAAGCAACATCACATTACATCTATAAACACCTTCTCAACACCGATGAACCACCAAGAACCAATCAGCCACATCACTAAATCAAAAACCCAAAGAACTCAACCTAAAAATCAACCAACTCACCTAGTTTCGGGTTTCCTATGTTAAATTCACTTATTCAACATTTCATTACATCATAATTACGATTTAATCTCATCATAAACCCAACAAAACATATTCAAAACATAGATTTCTTGATTTAATCAATTACACCTCACTTAAACCAATTTCCCCTAATTGTAACATCAAAACCCATTCAAAAGCATTCATAAAAGATCAAGAACTTGGGAATTTCAATAAAGAACCTTTGATTAGAGGAGAAGAACGAAATCTTACCTCTAATGATGACTTTTCCCTTCAATTGTAAAGATTTACATGAGAAAAAAAAAGATAAAACCATAAGATTTTGATAGGAAAACATTAAGAAATCATTTAGTGTTAAAAAGATAAATCAAATTAAGTGTTTACCGCAAATACTTGAAGAAGAAACGAATGTTTGGCTGGAAGGAATTTGAGAGAAATTGATTGTGAGAAAAGGTAGTTACGTGAAATATGTTTTAAAAGATAAAACCTAATTTTTAATTCTCCTCGCCTTGTTTTATTTATTAAAACCACTTTAAAACTGACCAATTAAAAGGGAAAAAGTCTGAATTAGACTATGGATCAATAACTCGTTAAAAATTCAAAATTCTCATCTTTTATGATTTAGTCACTAAAAACAGTTTTACGATCTTTACGTTTTGGTCACCAATTTGCAAAAGGTCAAACCTCCAAAATCAATTTTCCAAAATTAATCTCACCAAAGTCATATATATAATAATAATGATTTTAAAATATTTTCCCATATTTTTACCAACCTCAAAATCCCTTTAAAATAATTAGATCCCGAAACTACTCTAAATTGTTTGAATCGGTTCTCCTGAACCATCTCGCCTAAACCTGGCTAACTCTTAGGCTCAAAATCGGGGTATTACAATAAGAAATTTTGTCCTCGAAATTTACCTGGTGGAAAAAGATAAGGAAACTGCTTCTTCATGGAATCCTCTCTTTCCCACGTAGTTTCCTCGGCACATTGGTGTCGCCATAACACCTTAACCAACTCTATGATGGTCTTCTTACGAAGAACCTTGTTGTCCACATCCAAGATCTTAATTGGTTCCTCATCATAGGCAAAATTTGGATTCAATTCAACTTCTTTAATAGTCATAACATGCAACGGATCCGATCTATACCTCTGAAGCATGGATACATGGAAACCATTATGTATCTTTTCTAACTCAAACAGTAACCCCAACCTATAAGCCACCGGTCCTATAAACCTCATATGGTCCTATAAACCTCGACACAACTTGCCCTTCCGACCAAACCTCATCACCTTTTTCCAAGGCGAAACTTTCAAAAACACCTTATCACCAACTTCACATTCAATCTATGTACGCTTTAAATCCGTGTAAGACTTTTGAAGATCCGAAGCCGCCTTCAACCGATCACAAACAAGCTTTACCTTTTTTGTTGTCACTTCAAGCGAATCCGGTAAAGAAACTAACTTTTGCCCCACTTCCGCCCAATAAAGAGGCGTCCTACACTTTTCTACAATATAAAGCTTCATATGGAGCCATTTGTATATTTTCTTGATAATTAGCAAACTCCACCAAAGGCAACTATTTTCTCCTAAGAACCTTGGAAATCTATAACACAACACCGCAACATATCCTCAAGCACTTGGATAACTCACTTAGACTGACCATCCGTCTGAGGATGATATGAAGTACTAAAATTGAGCCGTGTACCCAAAGCTCTATGCAAAACACCCCCTCAAATCTCACTGTAAACCTCAGATCTCTATCCGAAACTATAGATTTAGGTACACTGTGCAACCTCATACCTTCCACAATGTACAACTCTGCCAACTTATCAAACGTATACGTAGTATGCAAAGCTATGAAATGTGCACATTTCGTAACACGGTCCACAATCACCCAAATAGAATTCTTCTTTGAAGGAGTCAAAGGTAAACCTGACACAAAATCCATTGTAATCATCTCCCATTTCCATTCCGATATCTTTAAAGGTTGTAACAGCTTGGAAGGAAATTGATGCCCATCTTTCACGCGCTTACAAACCATACACTTACTCACAGAATTAGCAACATCCTTCTTCAACTCAGCACAATAGTACTCATCCTTCAACCCGCGATACATCTTGCACCTCTATCAGAATAGTCCATCGAATTACATCTACTATATCCTAAACACGCGGTACCAACGAATCATCAAGCAATTGCTTCTCTTTAATCAACTAAACCAAGAAAGGTTTCACTTGCAACTTGTCTATCAATCCACCATCCCGCGACACATTCAATCACGCAAATATGGCTCTCAACTCCATAACTACCTTCCTACTCAAAGCATCAACCACTACATTGGCCTTTCCAGAGTGATACTCTATCGTCAAGTCATAATCCTTAAGAAATTCCAACCATCTTCGTTGCATAAGATTCAACTCTTTTTGAGACATCAAATACTTTAAACTTTTATGATCTGTATACACCACACATTTTTTCCATAAAGGTAATGTCTCCAAATCTTTAACACAAACACCACTGCATCTAACTCAATATCACGTGTAGGATAATTACACTCATTCACCTTCAATTGCCTAGATACATACGCCACAACTCTCTCGTCTTGCATCAACACACACCCTAATCACACATAGGATGCATCACTATAAATAAAAATTTCTCTACTCGTTTCAAGTTGAATCAAGATCGAAGCTCATGTCAAAGCTTCCTTCAACTTCTAAAAAGCTTGCTGCCGTATCTCCATCCACTCAAACTTAACATTCTTTCGTAACAACTTCGTCAAAGGAGCAGTAACTTTAGAAAAATCATCCATAAAATGACGATAATAACCCGCCAAGCCAAAGAAACTACGAACCTCCGACACCAATTTAGGTTGTTTCCATTTCACAACCGCCTCAACTTTCTGTGGATCTACACAAATTCCTTCCGCCGACACAACATGACCAAGGAACAACACTTCCTTAATCCAAAACTCACATTTGCTCAACTTAGCATAAAACTGATTATCCAACAAGGTCTGCAACACAATCCACCAATGTCTATCATGATCCTCCTAGGTACAAGAATACAGAAGGATATCATCAATAAACACAACCACAAACTGATCCAAGAACTCATGGAACACTCAACTCATCATGTTCATGAAAGTTGTCGGCACATTTTCAACGTAAATGAAATTACCAAGAATTCATAATGCCTATAACGGGTACAAACCACTGTCTTTGGCACATCTTTATCCTTCACCTTCAACTGATAGTATCCTAATCTCAAATCAATCTTGGAAAACACTGTTGCACTATAGAAATGATCGAATATGTCGCTAGTTCACGGAAAAGGATACTTGTTCTTTAACGTTAACTTGTTCAGTTGCTGATAATCGATGCACATTCTCATAGTGCCATCTTTGTTTTTCACAAAAAAATGCTGGTGCTCCTCACGGCGACACACTAGGTCGAATAAACCCACAGTCTAACAATTCTTAAAGTTGCGTCTTCAACTCTTTCAACTTCTTAGGTGCCATGCGATGCAGAGCAATAGACACTGAAGTCGTATCCACATACGTCTTGATACAAAACTCTACTTTCGTATTCGGCAGCAATTCATGCAACTCTTTCAAAAATACCCACAGAAAATCACAAACAGTTCGGATATCTTGAGGACGTACCTTCTTCATATTCGAATTCATAACATACACCAGGTATGCTTGACATCCACCATACATCAACTTTTGTGCGTCTAATGATGAAACAACATTAGACAAGAACTTAACATTCTCACCTACCACCACAACCTCATAATCATTGACAAGTCTCAACGAAACACGCTTAGTTTCACAATCTACCACAACCCTATGCTCGGTTAACCAATCCATACCAAAAATAACATAAAAATCATAGAAAGATAACTCCATCATTTCAACCTCAAACACATATCCTTGAACCATCAACGAACATCTCCTATACAACTTCCTAACAACAAATGTCTCACCAAAAGAACTCGTCACTTGCATACCCACATCTAACAACTCAATCGATATGTCAAGAAACATTGCATGATCACTTAAAAAAATATGAATGTGTGGAACTAGAATCAATCAAAGAGAGTAATGACAAGGATTGCAAAGTAAAGGTACTTGGGATAATATAAGTGTCATTCCTTCCCTCGCATTGTGCATACACTCTAGTCGGTCCACCTCCCTCATGATGAATTGCCACAACATGAGCAACATTCCTCTGACCATCCTCCCTACACTGAAAGTTACCTCAACCGCACCCACAACCCCTTTAATGCTCAACAACACGAACCAGTGCCTGTCTAGCTTGCTGAGGACAATCATGCTTCATATGACCCTGTGAAACACAACCCCAACAAATAGTAGGATTACCCCAACACTCTCCAAGATGTCGTCTTCCAAAACGGTTACATGCATGCAAACAAACCACCGTATTCTGACCCTACTGCCCGTGACCCACATTACCGCCACCACCACGCCTCTGATTTTGATAAAACTTCTTATCACGCTACCTCTTGTAACGATCTCTTCCCCCGTCAAACTCAGCAATCCTCTTTTCAGAATTGGAATTCCCCGCATGAGAGCCATATTCATTGGAAGGATTACAACCCTCTTAAGTCGATTCTAGGAGAGTTTTATCAACAACAAATTGAAGCAATGGCATCCACCTCTGGCTCCAACATCTATGAGTCTCAATCCTCCACCATACCACCATTCTTCAACGAGGACAACTACCCATATTGGAAGAATCAGATGCGACTCTTCATCAAATCCAACGACTACATGGTATGAGACATGGTAGAAGACGGGACAAGCATTCCTACGAAGAGAGGTGGTGAAGGAAGATTAGTCCTAAAGATCAGAGCCGTGATGACCGACGAAGATAGAAGACGGTTGCAAGTTAATGATAAAGCATTGCATATGATCTTTTGTGCTCTTGGTCCCGATATCTATTCAAAGGTGTCTTCAATCGAAAGCGCCAAGGAAGTTTGGGATACTCTCGAGACCACATAAGAGGGAACTAGCGATGTTAAAAAGACAAAATATCGGACTGCTCAATTTAAGTTATGAAAATTTCAAGATGGAACCCAATGAAAGCGTCTCCAAGATGTTTGATATGTTTTCGGTCATCATCAACGGACAAAAGGTCTTCGATGAAGTCATTCCCGAAGACAAGTTAATTTGGAAGATACTATATTCTCTTTCAGAATCCTGGGATGAAAAAAGAACGACCATCATCGAAGCTAGAGATTTAAAGTCTCTCAAGCTTGATGCTCTTGTTGGATCTCTAATCACTCATGAGATCATGAAATAAGGGAGAGAAGAAGAGAGGAAGAAAGAAGAGAAGAAAGTTGAGAAGAAGGAGGTTGAAAAGAAGAAGATTGGAATCGCACTTAAAGCTTCATACAACTATAGAGATTCTAGTAAAGAGGAAGATGAGGAGATGACCATGTTGTCCAAAAGATTCACATGATTCATGAAGTCCAATTGAGGAAGAAAATTCAATAGAAAAGAGGACTTCAAGAATATTGGTAAAGAATAAGAAAAGGACCAAATCATTTGTTATGAGTGTAAGAAGACCGGCCATATCCGATCCAAGTGCCCTCAATTGAGAAAGAAAAGCTTTGGGCAGAAGAACAAACTCAAAGCTCAAGTGGCAACTTGGAGTGACGAGGAGTCATCCGAAGAGGAGTAGGAAGTGGCCAACCTTTATCTCATGGCATTTGAGGAGGAACCAATGTTAAACCCTAACTCATCATCTCTTACTTACAATGAATTATATGATGCCTATGATGAGTTACTAGATGTTTATGATGAATTGGTTGAAAAATACAAAGAGTCTATTGTGAAAAATAAGAAAAACATTTTCGATTTGAAAAATTAAAACGAGTCTCTTTCAAAAACCAATTCTTAATCATAAAAGAAGGTTTTGTATTTGATTAATATTTCAAATGATCTCAAAAAAGAAAAACATTGATTTAGAAAAACTTCTTTTCTGTTTTCAAGATTATCACACCAAGGAGGTGGATAATCTTAAAACTTCTCTTACTATTGGGAAAATGATTTTAAAAAGAGAAATTCTTCTAAAACCCAATATGTAAAGAGAGAACCTTTTTACCCCAAACAAAGAAGCTTTCAAAAGCAATCTAAAGTAAAAAGAATTAGGAGTGTATGGGTTCCTAAGGAACTCATTGTTTCTAATAATGTAAATGATATTTATTCTTGGATTCCTAAAGGAACCAATCTTTTGGGAGCTAACACTTATGGACCCAAAAAGATTTTGGTACCAAAATCAAATAACTTATCTTCGTTTGTAGGGGGAGCATTGCTACAAGGCCAAAGCTTCAAGTCGAAACGCATGGTACCTTGATAGTGGATGCTTAAGACACATGACCAGAGACAAGAGTAGGTTCAAGGAGCTCAAGCCAAAGCATGGTGGTGTAGTGACATTTGGTGACAACTCCAAAGGCCATACTGAGGGTATTGGCTCCATTGGTAAAGGTTTTAATGTTCTCCTTGATCAAAGTGGTTGTAAAATAATGAACATTAAAACAAATCAATTAATGCTCATAGGACATAGGATAGGCAATATCTATATGGTACACTTAGATGAAATTAAACTTCCAATGCATGCTTAGTTGCATATGATGAACATGATTCATGGCTTTGGCATAGGAAATTAGGACATGCTAGCATGAGTGTTTTAGAGAAATTAGTTTCCTTAAATCTAGTTAGAGGTTTACCCAAACTTAAGTTCTCTAATGATAAAATATGGATGCACGCTCTAAGGGTAAACAACATAGAACTTCATTTAAATCCATTAATGATGTTTCTACTAGTAGATGCTTACAATTGATTCATATGGATCTTTTTAGACCAATTAGGACTATGAGCTTGGGTGATAAATCATATTCTTTTGTGCTTGTAGATGACTATTCCAGGTTTACGTGGGTTCTATTCTTAAGTACGAAAGATGTGGCTTTATAAAAATTCATCATATTTTCTAAAATAACCCAAAATGATCTTGAACTTAAAATTACTCACATTAGAAGTGATCATGGAACCGAGTTTCAAAACTTGGGTTTTGAAGAATTTTTTAAATGAAAATGGGATTAGCCATAATTTTTCTGCACCTCGTACTCCTCAACAAAATGGGGTAGTTGAGAGGAAAAATTGAACTTTAGAAGAAATGGCTAGAACCATGCTTTGCGAAAATAATTTTCCTAAATATTTTTGGGCAGAAGCCACAAATACCTCTTGTTACATTATAAATCGAGTAATGATTAGGCTTATTTTAAAGAAAACTCCATATGAGATTTTTAAAATCTAAGAAGCCTGACATTAGTTATTTTCATCCATTTGGTTGCAAGTGTTTTGTTTTAAACAATGGTCAAGACAACTTAGATAAATTTGATGCTAAAAGTGATGAAGCTATTTTCTTAGGATATTCTTTAAACTCTAAAGCCTATCGTGTATTTAATAAGAGAACTTTAGTAGTAGAAGAGTCTATGCATGTTGTTTTCGATGATAACCTCCTTCCGAAGAAGGATTCTTGTGATGATGAAAATGTAGGAATCATTGAAGCCGTTGATGAAGGACAAACATCAAAGGTGGATGAGATTCAAACCAAAGAAGAGGAACCACAAGATCAACCTCTTGAAGCCTTAAGGGATTTGAATCTTGAGGAAAATGATGTCACCTACCCAAGAGAGTTCAACTATGTCAAGAGTGGTGAAATTTTGGGTGATCCATCCAAGGGGGTAATCAATCGCTCTTCTCATAAATTAATGAACCATGATGCATTTATTTCATGCATAGAGCCTAAAAATATCATATCATCATTAAAAGATGATTTTTGGATTTTGGCCATGCAAGAACTTAATCAATTTGAGAGAAGTAAAGTATGGACATTAGTTGATAGGCCTAGTAATCAATCTACTATAGGAACTAAATGGGTCTTTAGGAATAAACTAGGTGAGAGTGGTAACATAGTGAGAAATAAGGCTAGGCTTGTTGCTCAAGGTTACACTCAAGAAGATGGAATTGATTTTGATGAAACATATGCACCCGCAGCTAGAATGAAAGCTATTAAGACGCTTCTAGCATTTACATGTTACCATGATTTCAAGCTTTTTCAAATGGATGTAAAAAGTGCTTTTCTAAATGGTTTTATAAATGAAGAAGTGTATGTTGAACCACCACCGCGTTTTGAGGATCCTAAATTTCTAAATCACGTTTTTAAATTAACCAAAGCTCTTTATGGTTTAAAACAAGCTTCTAGAGCTTGGTATGAAAGGCTTTCAAACTTTTTGATTGAAAAGGTTTTGAAAAAGGCAAGGTGAATACTACACTTTTTATAAAAAGATATTGTAATGACATCTTACTAGTACAAATTTATGTTGATGACATCATTTTTGGTTCTACTAATGAATGTTATTGCAAAGAATTTTCTAAGCTAATGCAAGGTGAGTTCAAGATGAGCATGATGGGGGAGCGCTCATTCTTTTTGGGGCTCCAAATCAAACAAAGGAAGGATGACACCTTCAACAATAAAGCAAAGTACGTGAATGAAATGCTCAAGAAGTTCGGCTTGGAGAATTTGAAGCCTCAAGCCACTCCTATGAGCTCTTCCATAAAGCTTGACAAATATGAAGGAGGTAACCGTGTCAATCCTAAGCTTTATAGATCTATGATAGGTTTTTTGCTTTACCTTACCGCAAGTAGACCATATATTATGTTTAGTGTTTGCTTGTGTGCTAGGTTCCAAGCTAGCCCTAGAGACTCACACTTAGTAGCCATTAAGAGAATTTTTAGATACCTTAGAGACACCCCTAACTTAGGTCTTCGGTATCCTAAGGATTCTTCCTTTAACCTTCATGCTTATTTAGATGCAGATTATGGGGTATGCAAGATAGATAGGAAAAGTACCTCCAGAACATGTCAATTCTTAGGTAGTATACTCGTATCTTGGTTCTATAAGAAACAAAATAGCGTAGCCTTATCTGCCACCGAAGCAGAGTACATATCCTTAGGGAGTTGTTGTGCTTAAGTCCTTTGGATGAAGCAACAACTCTTAGATTATTGTGTTCAAGTAGATGCAATACCCCTCAGGTGTAACAACACTAGTGTCGTTTGTCTCACTAAGAATCCCATCCAACACTCTAGAACCAAACGTGTAGAAATTATACATCATTTCATTAGACATTACGTTTTGAAAAATGATGTAGTTCTAGAATATGTTGATACCTTGAACCAATTAGCACATATATTTACCAAAACATTAGATAAAGAGCGTTTTTAGACCCTTAGGAGAGAGTTAGGTTTACCTAGCCTTTCTTGACCCTTTTAGGTCCCAAATGCTCAACAATTTTGCTTGAAATTGGTTTATATTCATTCTTATGTTAATTTGCATCATTTTGCTTTTATGCATGTTGCTAGGGGGAGTATGCATTAATTTTAGTGATTAAACCTTCTCATATATCATTCACATGTATTTAGGCTTGATCTAAGTTGGCGTTTTGGACATGAAACTGCCCAAAAATGAATTTCTAGTAATTGTGTATCGAAACAACTAAATCTATTTCGATACAGGCTTAATCTAAGGTGATTCCAGAAGTGAATCGTATCGAAACAAGATTTTTGCGTTTTGATACGGGTTCGAGGTGTTGTCCCGAAACAGGGTCAACTTATATCGAAACGAGTATGGTATCGAAAGGATTCGATTATGTTTCGAAACGACCATTCCGATACGCCAAGTCTGAACACGATCGTGCAGATTGCTTTAAATAGGCATCAAACTTTAATTAAAACATTACCTCTCATTTTCTCTCAAACCCTAACCACAAAACCCCTATAAAAACTCTTCAAATCACTAGATTTTTTACATCAAAACCTAATTTTTTTAGAGTTTTCAATCTACATTTCAAGGCTAGAGCTTTGCAAGAAATTTGGTGATTCAATCATCCCTCATTTATCCTTTATCCCATATCAAGGTACAAAACCTTTATTTTTATTTTTAATTTTTGTTTAAATTTATAGGTTTTTTTAATTTCTTTTTGTATAAAACATATAAATATAGTATAGTTTTTCAAGTTTTTGCAAAAAAAATCAAAATCTAATTTTTTATTTGAATATAAATTTATACCGTAGAATTTTTTAATCTGTTTTTTTAAAAATTCTTTTCACCAAAAATTTATTTTATGTTTATATATATATATATATATATATATATATTTAAAACTATATTATATAGTTTTTATCAACACAATGATTATCAGATTGTATATTGGATTGAATTTGGTTGATTTACGTATACATATGTTTTTGTCTTGATTTCATTCCACATTTCAAATATGAATTCTAGGAAGAGAGTTAGAACCTATGAGGCTGGTGGAAGCTCCAATATTGATGATTATTCTACTCGTTCAAATCTTACTTTATTCTACCAAAAGTCTCTTCGAAACAAAGATGCCTACTCCAATTTCATGCTATTCCAAGATCATGCTACCCGACGTGAGCGTCTCGTTTCTCTTCCCTTTTTGGATTCCAAGCGTTTTCAATTCCACTATCTTGATTTATTTAGGCGTTGGAATTTTATGTCTTTTTTGGGCTTACCCGATACTTTATACCGCAACATGGTTCTCCTATTCTGTGCCAATACTTGTTGCATCTCCAATGTCAGTCAAGTGGTTGCCATTAAGTCCTATCTCATGGGGAAGAAGTTTAAGGTTGATCCGGAAACTTTGGTTAATGTGTTCGGGTTTGAAGATGACGGAATTTCGGGTGTGATCTCGTTGGGTCATACCCCTGATGGCTCTGTCACGGTTCTTAATGCTCATGATCGCATCCTACATCTCATGGTCTCATGGTGGTTTCGCCCTTCCGGAGGCAAGTTCTCCTACATTAGGCAACTGGATGATTTTTGGATTTGATGCTTTCGTGGGGGACATCGATCGAATCTCTGTCAAATTATGTTTTGTTGAGTTGTGCAGGGCTCGATTCGTTCAACCGATGTGGCTCACGAAGTGGTGGAGAGGTGGATTTTTGGGTGGAGGTAGTGTGGAAGCTAAAATGTAAATTGACACAATGAATTATAGTGGTTCAACCTTCTAACCAAGGTCTACATCCACTACCATAGCTCCCCACTAAGGATTTCCAATCAATCCACTATTGATTCGTCCCCTTTTCTAGGCTTAGGAGGAAACCCTTTACACCGATCAAGCTTTCTACCAAAAGCCTTGATCAAACCCTCTTTTACAAAGAGACAATAAAAGCAAACACAAATCCCTCTAATAGGTGTTTGTTTGCACAATTAAAGCACTCACCCAAAACCTAAAACACTTGAGCAAATTTGACAATTTTGGCTCACTAGTGTTTGTCTATACAATAAATGACAATTTAAGCTCTAAGATAATTCTTGATCATTTGTTGATTGACAATATGAGCATTGTTGCGTGTAAAAGTGTCTATCGCAATTGAGTGCAAGTGTACACGTCGCAAGTAATAAAGTGATACTAGAGTATCGAATATCGTATCCACAGGGACTGGGCTAACCCTTTCCTTCGCTATCTGCACAAGGGGAAAAGAATAGATTAAGATATTGTCACGAAAATAATAAAGAATACTGGAAAATAAAAGTAGAGAAATCAAGATAGAGAGAATGGGCTAGTATTGAATTGCTCAGTAGTGCAGGTATTGCAGAGTTTAGGAAATCCAGTTCTGTCGTCGCTTCCCGTCGCGGCAACACCTGCCGCGGCAACAGTCCATTGATTGTCGCGGCAGCAAACAATCAACTCAGTACTTTCAAGTTTGGCAAGAATCCCAGATCTGCCTTGGCCTATCCCTAGGTCCAAGTCTGTCGATGATCACGTCTTTGATGATACCTCCAGGCGTGAATCGAAGGATGAACACCGATGTGTATGAAGTCTTCTTTAGCCACTTAACCTCGTCCTATCCCTAGGCCCGAGATAGTTCAACTATAAACTAGAGAACTTGCTCTTATTTCTTTCGTATACTTAACTCTCCCGATGCTAAGTAAATAGATAACCTCACAATGCTCTCCCGATGCTCTTGCAAGATATTAATAACCAAAATAAGAGAACTTGAAGTTTATTTTATTGAACTGAAAATACCTAAAACAAAACAACCCTTGCAACTACTTTACAAATCAACCCGTGGCCCTAGGGGGAGTTTAGAAGATGTCGAGGGCAGGAAAACGAAAGAATTTGGGAAGGAGGCTAGGGTAATCGGTTATGGGATATGGGGTATGATATATATGCCCTTATATAAGCTTTGGGCTCAAGTTTTCTAATTTAACAAAGATTACAACTTTAAATTAAAGTATGATTCTAATAAAGACTAAATCTTCAAAGAATCTACTTTTCAGTCGTCCTCTTTGTTTCTTGGGATTATCTCTCCTTGAACTTTGGGCTTGGAATATCTTCTGATCTAGGGCTTGGAAAAATATTGTGATTTCACACGACAGACGGGCTGAATTTTCTCTATCTGTCGAGGTCCACTTTGCATCTTCTCCACAAAACTGCTGTCGTCCTTTGCTGTCACGGCGGCAACCATGGCAGCAACGTCCTCCTTGACTGCTCATTCCAGATTTTCTACATCGTTGCCCAGCGCCTGCGACGATTGCTGCCCTGGGTGCTGCCACGGCTGCTACCCTGGGTGCTGTCACGGCTGCTGCCTTGGATGCTGTCACGACTGCTGCCCTGGATGCTGTCACGACTGCTGCGACGGTAGATACCTGCAAAAGTAACCAAATTTAGCAGTATCTGCGTAGTTTTATCTAAATGTGATGTTTATGCAAAACATAACCTAAAATGCAGTTAAACATGCTTGAGTGCAGCAAAAATAAGGATAAATGATGGGTAAAATATAGAACTTTTAAGCACTGATCACACCCCAAACTCGAATCTTTGCATGTCCTCAAGCAATTCAGACCTAAAAGAAAAATGAAATATTTTTGATTTGGCTTTCAAAAAGTGAACTTTCCCTTACCCGTCGTTCGTTCCCTGTGACGGCAGCACCCTGTCGGATAATCTAGGATATGTCCGGAATCTCTCAATAGTCCTCGTGCAGTGTGTGCATGCTTGTGAACAGTTATATGCCAAGACTCTCTTAGTTTCACTGGAATATTATACTTTAGCTTGTTTAGAGTTTTTTTTCTTCTTTTCTTACGAGACTGATTTCTTTCTTCTTCTTACTAGAGCCAGAATCGGGCACCTCTAGTTATTTCCTTTTTTCTAATTTATTCTTTTTTTTCTACTAGAGCCAGTATTTCAGGCACCTCTAGTTAACTGTCTAGAGCCGGTGATAGGCACCTCTAGAAGTTTTTCTTTGGTTATCTGCCTAGAGCCATTGGTGGGCACCTCTAGGTTTCCTGAGATTCTAGTCTCTTTTCTACTCTAAGTGCTAAGTTTTCTATTCTAGTTTGGCTAAAAGAAGTCTAAGCAGTATAATAGTCATAATGGTGTTTAAGTTTTCAGAACTATAGAAAGGCTCTAAACTTCTCCTAAAGACTATCCTAAAGTTGCTGCCACGACATGGCTGTCACAGCAGGTAAGTTCAAGTCACAGTTTTCAGCCAAAGTTTTCAATATTTTCATTTTTTTGCATAAAATAAATGCGACACAATTAAAACTAAATGCAATATTATATTATTAATTAGGAGGACTGCCTACCCCAAAACTCAAGGGTTGCATTGTCCTCAATGCATGACACAAAAGATGAAAAACAGAAAGAAAAAAATGACAGAAAAGTTAAACATCACAAAAAGATAATATATATAGCAGGCGACAGAGAAGAAGAAAAAAAAACTTAAGTTGTGCGGCTGTCGTCGCTGCTGCTGGAGTTTTGGATGAGAAGCTATCGGCGGGCAATCTTTTTGAACTTTGTCGGAGGAGCTGTGGGTGCTGCCCTGAGAGTATGAGTGCTGCCGCGGCAGGGGTGGAGGCAGAGCTTCCTCGGGTTGCTTGTATCGTCATTGCAAGGGATTTTCTCTGTTTACCTAATAACAAAAAACAAACTAAAAACTAATATCTAATTTCTAATTCCTAAATAATAAAGATAGAATAAGATAAAGATAAAATACAATAAAATAAATTAAGTTAAATTAGGAGTGCCTTGAGGGGCATCTCCTAAAGTAACTGCTCCCCTGTTCTATTGATGCTTGAGGGGTCGTTTCCGGTACTTCTTGAAGTCCATCCGTACCCTCTATCTGGTGATTATTCTCATGGTGGGGGATTCTTTCTTTCTCTTCCCTTTGTAGTCCATGAAGTCCTCCCTTCTTGGTAATGTTTCTGAGGGTATGAATATATGATTAGAAAAATTTAATTTAAAATTCGGCCACAAACTTACCTTGTTTTCGTTGAATGTTGTTGTGGTTGAATATAGCCCTTGCTGTCGTGTCTGCTGCTGCGGCAGCCAGTTATTTTGACAGTCCGTTGTCAGGTTACTTTACAGGTCAATGGGACATTGGTAAGTGCCATCACTCTCTATACCAAATTCTGTTGACCACTCGTAGATCTCCATCAGTAGAGACTTTGATGATTTTGAGTCCACCGATGTTGGTTCCTCTAATACCTGCAATGGAATTGGTGAGTTTTTGAAGAATTAAACATGTTCGTTTATTACCTGTTCATATTCCATTGGTGAGACATTGTCATTGGGTAGCTCTTCTAGGTGGTCGTGCGAGTGCCATGATGGGGATGGATGTGTGCAATCTTGGTCGGGTTTAACCGAGGTAGTGGGTTGAGAATTTGCCTCTGATGTGGTTGCTGCTTCAGCATCAGTTGCTGCCGAGGCGGCAGTTTCCGCTTTGACTGGGGTTTCTACCTCGGAAGTGGTTGCTGCTTCAGCATCAATTGCTGCTGAGGCGGCAGTTTCCGCTTTGACTGGGGTTTCTGCCTCGGAAGTGGTTGCTGCCGTGACATTCTCTTGAATTTCACTCAGCGTTGTCTCGGTGTTGCTCCATTTCGGCTCCTCGATCATTGCCATGGCAAGTTGTTGCTCAGACTCATCATATGTTGGGTATTCCATCACATGGGCGTCCTCTTCATCTTGCCTCGGGATTTCAGGTTCAGTCGTGGCATGAATGAGGATCGGTTTGCTCAAGAGTGCATCCATCTTGGCGATACTTGCGTCCATAGAAACCGAAACTTCTTGAGTGAGTGCCATGAAGGCTTGCAGTGTGTCTTCTAAGGATTTTGACTGCTCTTGAGGATGATGACATTGCCAGGGCAGGTCGGGTTCTGTAGCAAAACTGTTATGGTATAACAAATTTTGTGGGTTTTGATCGTACCATAAAAAATTTTGCTACTGCGGCATCGACATTTGCTGTCCCTGTTGCTAATGTGGCAGCATATCTTGTTCTTGTTGGTTCCCTCGTTGGTTGTCCATATATTCACCAAAAAATAGGGACGACTTGTTTTTCCTGGCATGTTGATGCTCCTTAAACCTGTAATTCACCTGAGTTTTTGTTAAAAAAAATAAAAAATAAAAATAAAAAAATAAAAAAAATAAAAAAAGAAAAGTGCAGAAGCTAGGGTAAGAGTGTGTTGTCAGTCCCCGGCAACGACGCCAAAAACTTGTTGCGTGTAAAAGTGTCAATCTCAATTGAGTGCAAGTGTACACGTCGCCAGTAATAAAGTGATACTAGAGTATCGGATATCGTCTCCACAGGGACTGGGCTAACCCTTTCCTTCGCTATCTGCACAAGGGGAAAAGAATAGATTAAGATATTGTCACGAAAATAATAAAGAATACTGGAAAATAAAAGTAGAGAAATCAAGATAGAGAGAATGGGCTGGTATTGAATTGCTCAGTAGTGCAGGTATTGCAGAGTTTAGGAAATCCAGTTCTGTCGTCGCTTCCCGTTGCGGCAGCACCTGCCGCGGGAGCAGTCCATTGATTGTCGCGGTAGCAAACAATCAACTTAGTACTTTCAAGTTTGTCAAGAATCCCAGATCTGCCTTGGCCTATCCCTAGGTCCAAGTCTGTCGATGATCACGTCTTTGATGATACCTCCCGGCGTGAATCGAAGGATGAACATCGATGTGTATGAATTCTTCTTTAGCCACTTAACCTCGTCCTATCCCTAGGCCCGAGATAGTTCAACTATAAACTAGAGAACTTGCTCTTATTTCTTTCGTATACTTAATTCTCCCGATGCTAAGTAAATAGATAACCTCACAATGCTCTCCCGATGCTCTTGCAAGATATTAATAACCAAAATAAGAGAACTTGAAGTTTATTTTATTGAATTGAAAATACCTAAAACAAAACAACTCTTGCAACTACTTTACAAATCAACCCATGACCCTAGGGGGAATTTAGAACATGTCGAGGGCAGGAAAACTACAGAATTTGGGAAGGAGGCTAGGGTAATCGGTTATGGGATATGGGGTATGATATATATGCCCTTATATAAGCTTTGGGCTCAAGTTTTCTAATTTAACAAGGATTACAACTTTAAAGTAAAGTATGATTCTAATAAAGACTAAATCTTCAAGGAATCTACTTTTCAGCCGTCCTCCTTGTTTCTTGGGATTATCTCTCCTTGAACTTTGGGCTTGGAATATCTTCTGATCTAGGGCTTGGAAAAATATGGTGATTTCACACGACAGACGGGCTGAATTTTCTCTATTTGTCGAGGTCAAATTTGCATCTTCTCCACAAAACTACTGTCGTCCTTTGATGTCACGGCGGCAACCATGGCAGCAACGTCCTCCTTGACTGCTCATTCCAGATTTTCTACATCGCTGCCCAGCGCCTACCACGATTGCTGCCCTGGGTGCTGCCACGGCTGCTGCCCTGGGTGCTGTCACAGCTGCTGCCCTGGGTGCTGTCATGACTGCTGCCCTGGATGCTGTCACGACTGCTGCCACGACAGATACCTGCAAAAGTAACAAAATTTAGCAGTATCTGCGTAGTTTTATCTAAATGTGATGTTTATGCAAAACTTAACCTAAAATGCAGTTAAACATGCTTGAGTGCAGCAAAAATAAGGATAAATGATGGGTAAAATATAGAAATTTTAAGCACTGATCAAGCATTAGCCTTTACTTGATGCTTTGAGGTCCCTTTTATACTCCTTGATGAGTTTGTAGCCGTTACTAGCCGTTAGGATTGAATTGGAGCCGTTGAGGACTTTAATTCCCACCATAAATGCAGTTTTGCAGCTCTCCATTTTGAAACGCTCGAACCCTTTTCTAAACACCCTTTAAGTAGAAAGAGCCGTTGCAGTCTGACGTGGACTCGTATCAAAACGCTTTAGTGCGTTTCGAAACACCTGTTTCGAAACGCCTGTCCCCGTATCGAAACGACCTGCATTTAAATGTTAGTTGGGAAATAGCCGTTGGGGTTTATGACCGTTATGGTCAATGCCACGTAGGCGTATCGAAACGTCATAGCCCGTTTCGAAACGCTGGGCAAAAAACTTATCCAGGGAATGCCCGTTTCGATACCAGTATCAAAACACTTTTGCTACTGAAATGCACCGTATCGAAACGCCCTAAGGAGTTTCGAAATGCCCTGACAGTTTTGAGAAGTTTGGCTTTGAAAAACATGTAAAACCTTTTAAAAATATTCTTGAACATAGTTTCAAGTTATTTAGACTTTTGAAATTGTTTTAAATACTTTTTAAATCAGTCCCAAACATTTTTCAATTATTATATCAAAACATTAGTTCTTTAATCTCCCCCTTTTTGATATAATAAAACTCTAAAATTGTTTGGGATTCTCCCCCTTTAACTTTAAAAATTTGAATAAGAGATTGAAGATATGAAATCAAATAAAGCTCCCCCTTATTCATTTGAAAATTCAATTTTTCAAACCATTTCTCCCCCTTTTTGTTATATAAAAAAGAATTTAAAACATAAAGTTCAAAATAACTATAAAGGTAAAAAATTGACAAAAATAAGAGTTTGGTTTTAAAATGGCTCCCCCTTACTCAAAGCATCATTAAAAATGTTAGTCGAACATAAATGATCATCTAGTTGACAAAAAAATCAAATAAAATCAAAAGCAACTAGATTTTACCACACTTGAACTCAAGGGAGGATGTGAAGCCTTCTTTCTTCATGTGTTCTTCCTTGTGTGCATGGAGCTCCCCCTCAATGTTTGACTTGTTGAACATCTCCATCACACCTAGCAAAAGACAATCAAGTAATTTTTGGTATCCAAATTGCTTTGGATACGTGAACGTTAGTAGCACAAACTTTATTCCCTATAGGAATCCATTTTTCAATGTCATCCTTTTTAGTTGAAGTGGTTAGTCCTTTTGGGGACCCAAACTCTTCTAAAACATTTTCCTTTTACAAATCTAGGGGCACTAGAATATCTTACATAAAAATTTGATTTTCCAAAATTGTTTTTCTTTTCAAGCTCTTTGGAAATCAAATCCTTTTCTTCTTGAACTTTTTGAAGCAATTTTTGTAAATCAAAACATTTTAATTCAAACTCCTTGAGTTTTGCTTCAAGTTCAAGTTTGGTTTTAGAAATCAAATCATTTTGAATTTTCAACTTTGAAATCACTTCATTGTTTTTCTAAATGTGATTTTTAAAGTCTAAAACCAAATCATCATAGGCATCTTGTAATTCATCAAAAGAGTAAGAACATGAGGTAGATGAATTAGAAGTTACCCTTGAATCTTCTTCGATGGCCATAAGGCAAAGGTTGGCTCGTTCATCATCGGTGGCGTCCTCATCACTCCAAGTAGCCACATGTGCCTTCTTCTTATGGCTTGAAGTGCTTGCCCTCTCCTTTCTCTTGTGTTCTCGTTCAAGCTCTCTCAAGGCTTTCTTCATGAACGGGGCACACTTCTTGAGGAGATGAACTATCTCTTCATCTTCATCATCCTCTTCACTTGAGTAGACATGATGACAAGTGGAGGATTTGAGAGCCATGGCACTTGCATTGATGCCTAGCCCTTTGATTTTCTTCTCTCCCAAAGCTCTAATTTCTTCCCTCTTTTTCTCATCTTCTTTATTCTTCTTCATGATTTGATGAGTAAGGAGTGACCCCATGAGTTCATCAAGCTTCAAAGTCTTTAAATTTTTGGCTTCGATGATGGCGGTTCTCTTTGAGTCCTAAGACTCGGGAATTGAGTAGATGAGCTTTCGAACAAGCTTTTCCTCCGGGATGGCTTCTCCATAGCATTTGAGACCATTGGTGATAGTGGAGAACCTATCAAACATCTTCTCGACGTTCTCTTCCGGATCCATTTGGAAGTTCTCATACTCTAAGGTTAGGAGCCCAATCTTGGTCTCCTTGACTTTATCGGTCCCCTCGTATGTGACTTCAAGCTTGTCCCGTACCTCCTTGGCACTCTCACAAGAATACATTCTCATAGATGGTTGGGCCAAAAGCACAAAACAAGATGTGCAAGGCTTTGCAATTAAGCTCCATCTTCTTGCGATCGTCGGAACTCCACTCCGCTTTGCTTCTTTGAGGCACGAACGGACCATCTTAAACTATATCCCATAGCTTGTAATCTCTAGATTTGATGAAGAACTTCATCTTTGTCTTCCAATGTGCATAGTGGGTTCCGTCAAAGAAAGGCGGTTTGTCGATTGATTGTGCCATTTGAGCCGGTTGATGAAATAGTGATCGAGCTTGCCGGATCTTCTCAATAGGATGTGAATCCCCTTCGATTGAGCAAAGCTGTGATACCAATTGTTGAGTTGTGTGGGGCTCGATTCGTTCAACCAATGTGGCTCACCAGGTGGTGGAGAGGTGGATTTTTGGGTGGAGGTGGTGTGGAAGCTAAAATGTAAATTGACACAATGAATTATAGTGGTTCAACCTTCTAACCAAGGTCTACATCCACTACCTTAGCTCCCCACTAAGGATTTCCAATCAATCCACTATTGATTCGTCCCCTTTTCTAGGCTTAGGAGGAAACCCTTTACACCGATCAAGCTTTCTACCCAAAGCCTTGATGAAACCCTCTTTTACAAAGAGACAATAAAAGCAAACACAAATCCCTCTAATAGGTGTTTGTTTACACAATTAAAGCACTCACCCAAAACTTAAAACACTTGAGCAAATTTGACAATTTTGGCACACTAGTGTTTGTCTATACAATAAATGACAATTTAAGCTCTAAGACAATTCTTGATCATTTGTTGATTGACAATATGAGCATTAGCCTTTACTTGATGCTTGGAGGTCTCTTTTATACTCCTTGATGAGTTTGTAGCCGTTACTAGCCGTTGGGATTGAATTGGAGCCGTTGAGGACTTTAATTCCCAGCATAAATGCAGTTCTGCAGCTCTCTGTTTCGAAACGCTCAAACCCGTTTCGAAACACCCTTTAAGTAGAAAGAGCCGTTGCAGTCTAACGTGGACCCGTATCGAAACGCTTTAGTCCGTTTCGAAACACCCGTTTCGAAATGCCTGTCCCCGTATCGAAACGACCTGCATTTAACAGTTAGTTGGGAAATAGCCGTTGGGGTTTATGACCGTTATGGTCAATGCCACGTAGGCGTATCAAAACGACATAGCCCGTTTCGAAACGCTGGGTAAAAATCTTATCCAGAGAATGCCCGTTTCGATACCAGTATCGAAACACTTTTGATACTGGAATGCACAGTATCGAAACGCCCTAAGGTGTTTCGAAACATCTGGACAGTTTTGAGAAGTTTGGCTTTGAAAAACATGTAAAACCTTTTAAAAACATCCCTAAACATAGTTTCAAGTTTTTTGGACTTTGGAAATTGTTTTAAATACTTTTTAAATCAGTTCAAAACATTTTTCAATTATTATATCAAAACATTAGTTCTACATGTTTGCTGAGATGGTTTACCTTGTTCAAAATTGCAACTCTGATCTTGTCACCTTCTTCACCTATGGAACAACCTTGAGCTAATTTTTCTCTAAGTTGGGGATCGATTACTCGCTTGACTATCCAGAACCTCTAAAAGATCCCATTGATGTACGTACACTTCTCTAGAGCAAATTTTATTTCATTGATAGAGAGTGGACTCGTGTCGAGAATCCTCCAGAAGTTGCGATCCCCGAACCTCAACCTCAAGTTGCTCCGCAAAACAACGAAGCCCTCATGATCTTCCTTACCAAGCAAATTTAACGGCTTGTGCACCCATATGGGCTCCGGTTTTGACACTCTTGATACTTGCCTCACTTCCGTGGAGAGACGTATCCAAAATGTTGAGAATCGCCTCACCTCGGTTGAAACTCACCAAACCTCTATGAACATGTCCTTTACCGATTTTTATGGCAAATGGAGACATTTCCGATGGAGCAATGCCAATGATGAAGATGACGATGATGATGAGCCTTAGATCATTGCATTCCATTACATCTAATCTAGTTTAGGATTTCCCTATTTTTATGCACCTATTTATGTTTTTACTTTAATACCTATGCTCTGATTTATGTTTGGATGTTATGGTTTGGATATTATGTTTGTAACTTATGAACTTATTTTGCTTTGGTATCTAATGCTTAATGATATTATGTAGCTTTAATTATACTTTTTCTTGTACTATATTGCTTTATTTGTTGCCTTCACTGATTTTGATATAACAAAAAGGGGAGAAGGGTTAAGCTAAATTTTTAAAATCTTTTTCAAACCCTAGCTTAAATTTAGAGGGATTTTACTTAAAATTTTACTTTGGTTTTGTTATATAAAAGGGGGTAGATTGTAAAACTAATATTTTATTTTTGATATAACAAGTAATTTAAGGACTAAATTGCAAAGTAAATAAAATTTTAAGTAACCAAAATACTTGGTTTTGACAAGTAAAATTTATACTTAAAATGTTTTGAAGTCAAAACTTAAACCCCATAAATTTTTCTAAGTGTTTCAAAGCCAAAACATATGAAATTGCCCAGACATTTCGAAACACCCTAAAAGTGTTTCGATACATTTTGTCACTGGAAACATCTATTTCGAAACGACTCACACCCGTTTTGATACGACCTTCATCTGAGCTCTTGATTTTTAAGTATTGTTTTGAAACGACTCACGCCCGTTTCGATACAAGTGTTAAGTAATTTTAAAATTGAGCATTAAATGAACTAACCGTTACTTGTTAGAAACTGATTCTTGAAGATTAGGTTAAGTGTTTCGATACACCCCTAACCTGTTTTGAAACACCCATTTATAGTGTCAAAACATTTCGATACAACCCTAATCCATTTCTATACGACTCTCTTTTGCATTTTACAGTTTCAAACTGTTTCGATATGACCTATAGCAGTTTCGACATGGGCCCTTTTTACACATAACGACTCTTTCTTTTTTGAGTGTCTGTTTTGATACAGAGGTACCGTGTTCCGATACGGGTAGTTGCAGAACAACATTTATGGAGCGAAGGGAGAGCCCAACAGTTCTATTGATGATCTCAACCACCCAAACAGCTAGAAATCAATGAGAAGGTATAAAAACAAGTATCCAAAGCTACAACAACAATTATTGGGTAGAAAGCTTAATCGATCTTGTAAGGTTTCCTCCTCATCCAAGAAAAGAGGAAGAATCAATTAGTGGATTAAATGAAAATCCTTAGTGGGAGCTAAGGTAGTGGGGGTAGAGTTCATTTAGGAACTTGAACCACTATAAATTGCATTGTGTCCAATTTTTCATTCATCTATTTTCTCCCTTCAAATTTTAATCGCCAATTCACCCCCTCTTGGCCATTTGCAATCGATTGATCAACTCAACAAGAATCAAAGGCAATCTCCTAACCACTAAGCCAACTTACTATGTCCGATATGTATTAGCACAAATAATATATATTGTAAATTGTAGTTGATATTAATTCAATTTATTTTATTATATAAATAATATTACTCTATATAAATAATATAAATATATTATAAAATAATGTTAAAATGCATATGAAAATATATTAATATATAACTAATAAATAAAATATTTATATTAAATAAAAAAATTATATTATCAATAATATTAATATATAAATAAATAATATATTATTATAAATACTAAAAAACTAATTAAAAGACACATTAAATTCCACCAAAACTTTAAAATTTTACCTATATACCCTAAAATCTCAAATTATAAATCATAAACCCTAAAATCCTAAACCTATTAATAGTCAAAATAAATAGAATTGGGGTTTTAGCTTTAGGATTTTAGTGAGTTTTTGAGTTTTTTTTGTAAATTTTCGAAAATTTAGGTTTTTTGAAATCATTTTTTAGTTTTTATAATAAAATATTATTTTTATATATTTTAATATTATTTGTTTATGAATAAAATTATAGGGTTTAAGGTTTATAGTTTAGGGTTAGAGTTTAAGGTTTTGTTAAATTTTGGGTTTTTAAAATTAATCTTTTTAGTTTTATAGTAATATATTTATCTCTTTATATATTTCATATTATTTTTAATATATTTATATTATATATATATATATTAATGTTATTTATATGATAAACTACAGTTTGAAATATATATTATTTATGCTGTAAAAAAAGCATAAATGTTAAGTTGGCTTAGTGTTAGGAGGTTGCCTTTGATTTTAAAGGTTCTAAGTTCAAATCTCATTGAGTGCATGAATTTTTTATATTTTCCTATAGCAAAACAATGCCGGTTTGTGCAATTTAATATCAAAATATCAGCACCAAAAACGACGTCGTTTTGGCCTAGCATCCAAGTCATCACGACGTTAAGGAGTTAACGACGTAGTGGTATAAAGGAGTCCAAAAATAAAGTTTGGTGGAAAATTTGGACCAATTAAAAGGTTGGTGGTAAAAACGGAAGTTTGGTGGTAATTGAAAGGTTGGTGGTGAAAACGAGTCACACCTAATAGTTTGGTGGTACCTGACATAGTTTACCCTTAAATTTGTTAATTATCAAAATTATATTTTTAATATATATATATATATATATAATCATTGAATTAATATATTTAATAAAAAATAATATTATTAATTAAATTAAATAACTCGATTTAATATTATATATGTATGATGTAATCAAAATGAATGTGAAAAAGAGGCTTGGATTTAGTGATATGCGTGTCTTTATATATCTCATGTGACCTATGTTCGAGTCTCCTCTAATATTTTTTTACTTCTTTTTACCTAGCTTTGACTTCATTATAATATATATATATATATATATATATATATATATATATATAATGGTGCAGTTTATATCAATAAGGAGTAGTTGGCATAGTGGTTAAAGCTTATCTTTTCCCTTTAGAGGTCTCAGGTTCATATCCCACTAAAGTCATATTTCTTTCTATATAATTTTTCATTCAGATATATTTAATATTAATTAAATTAAATTAAAAAATAGATTAAATTCATTCAATATGGTTATGACATATGTCGTTATCTGATTTGGTTGATTAATTTTATTTAATTAAATTAAAATTAGAGCCAAATTGATATAATAGACAATTAACAAGGACCAAAAGTGTAATTATAAAAATTTTACATTAACTGTCATGTCACTTTTTCGTTAGATTTTAATGACTAATGGTCAAAATAGGTCCATTTAAATAGTTGAGTGGTCGAATTTTGAATTTTTGCAGTTCGGTGATTAAAACAGGTCAGACCCAATAATTGAATGGTCACCTAGGTTGTTTACCCTAAAAAGAATTATAAATTATATGAATGACCATTAGATTAGGCAATTTTGGCCTAATATTCCCTTTTGGAAAATTATTTGGAAAACACCCTCTATTGAGAATTATTTGAAAAATACTCTCTATTCGGGCCACGTAAAGACTACTTGCGTTTTGTCAGCCACGATTTTTGAACTCGCGGTCAGCGTGACGCGAGTTCAGTCTGATGTGGTGCGTTTATCTGTTGGACTCTTTTTTATATTGAATAAAAAGAACTTCCGCCTATCAAGATGCAAGTTCCGCGATAAATTGATATGAAATGGTGCGATTTTATCGCGGGCATTATGAAATAAGAAAAATAAATGGAACTTGTGTTTCGTGTAGTGCGAGTTTCTGGATAATAATTTGACCGGTTGAAAAATAAATGACCGCGTTAAATTTACACATACGTGAGTTCCATTTAATACTCGCTCTCCAACCGATGCATGTTGCACTATAAATGGACCCCCACCCCTTTTCCCCTCACCTAAATTCTCACTCCCAATTTACTCTCAATTTTTTTCTTCGGGTTCTAGATCTTTAAAATTTCTCGGTCAATTTGTCGGATTCAATTTAATGGAAGGGTTGATAAGGTTTGATCATAAACACATTTTTGAATTTTGGCGGAGAAATGCAAGTTTTATCTATTTATTTTAATTTTTTATTTCATTTCATTATTTTGTTAGGTTATATTTGTAATTAAAAATGGTTTTAATATTCTATAAATAAATAGTAGAGTAGTTTTAATTTATGTTTGTCAATTTTTTAGGGTGGGATGAAACGTCGTCTGAAAGTTTTCATTACGTGGATGTCGAGCGGACCCCACATGAAGCTAAAAATATATATCGTGAAGGCCATATTTCTATACGTATCCAAAATCATTGGATGTGCGAGATTGAACGTTGATTTAATCAACGCTCTTCTAGAGAGGTGGAGGCTGGAGACACACACATTCCACCTTCTGTGCGCTGAGGCGATGATTACCTTGGAGGACGTTTCGCATATTTTGGGTCTGACGGTTGATGGAGAGGCTTTTACATGTCACAGCTGTGGTGAATGTCATGACCTTTGCTTAGAGTTTCTAGGCACTGCGCCAGACTGGGTGGATGGTGGCTTTGTGTTTTTGAGGTGGTTGCGGGAAAATTTTACCCATTTATCGGATGACGCGAATGAAGTAAAGAAGGTAAAAATAAAATTTTTAGTATATATTAATAAAATAATTAAATTTTCATATGTTGGTATATTTTTTTGTATTGTAGGCATATGCTCGCGCTCATATATTACAAATAATTGATAGGATATAGATGCTTGACAAATCCCGCAATAAAGTTCACATGTTGTGGTTGTGATGCGATCTCGTCTTGGAATTTACCAAGATGCTTGATTTGCCCGATCGTAAATGAAATAACTTTGTTTTGTAGGACTTGCAACGGTTTCAGATGGTTTAAAAGGGTGATGGTGTGTAACGATATAAAAAGTGATGAGAATAAAGATTCTGGAATTTTTGATGGTTAATGTGTTTGATGGTGGTGGTAGAATTGGATGATGGAAGATGGAATGCAATTTATGACTTGAGAATGGAACATACACTAAAAAGTGTGACTCCAACCCTGTAATGGTCTCTAAACGAAATAAAAATCTTGACCTTCTAGTTATGTAGAACTAGGAACCAATGATATCAAAATTTGATTCAACAAGCAGAACTTGAAAGATCGATAAAGTTCTCATAAGAACAAAAGAGATAAAAACTCAAATTTCATTAACCAAAGTTGTGTCTTACAATTGAAAAACTAGCCTCTATTTATAGGCTTTACAAAATGAAGTGATCAACCAACATTCCTAGGTAGGTGTGAAGGGATAATGAATAAAAAAGAAACCTTGAGATGTGTGCCTTTGCCGCCCAATGTAATCATAAGCTAGCATATCAATTTGCACGTGAATGTAAGCAAGCATGTGAATTTACATGGGAATCTAAACAAGCACCTAAGGCAAGCATCTCAAGCAAGCATGTCAATTTTCATGTGAATGCAAGCAAGCACCTCAAGCAAGAATCTCAAGAATGTACCTTTCTAGAATTGATGTCCATTTTGAATGTAAGCAAGCATGTCAATTTCCATGTGAACGTGTTGAGTGGATCAATGGATTGATCAATGCCAAGAAGGGGTGAATTGGGATTTAAAAAATTGTTGAAGCAAAATGATAGCTAAAATGAAGAACAAATGATTTTAGAGTGGTTCAAGTTCCAAATGAACTCTACATCCACTACCTTAGCTACCACTAAGGATTTGCAACAATTCACTAATTTGTGCTTCCCCTTTTCAAGGCTTAGGAGGTAACCTTTACACAACTGGTCAAATTTTCTACCCAAAATTTGACCAAACCCTCACAAGTGAAAGAAAGAAGAAATTAGGCAACAAAAATATCTCTCAAATACAATATTGCCCCTTTTAGTACAAACACTAAACCCAAATTTGAGATAAGATCAGAATTGAATACAACACAATTTGGGGTTTACAAGAATATTGGAAAATAAGCACACTGAGGTTGGATTTTTGCTTGGATGTTTTTCTTTGATGCAATAGTTGTTGTTGGTCTTCAACGAGCTTCAATTTATACATTCTCGATCAATTCTAGTCGTTTGGGTGGTTAGGGTATTGATTGTAGCCGTTGGGACCCTCTCTTTCCACCATAAATGCACTTCTACAGCTATCCGTATCGGTACACGAGGACCCGTATCGATACCTGTCTCAAAACAGAAAGAGTCGTTGCACATAATAAAGAGGGCGTATCGAAACACGTGTAAGCGTATCGGTACGAGACAGAGACCTTTTCGATACAAAAGAGACCGTATCGATACCTTTTCCTCAACTTAGCTCACTAGAAGTTTCCGTTTCGATACGGGTAACACTGTATCGATACGGGACAACTGCCACTTTAAATGTTAGTTACCTAACGACTGACACCAACGGTCGAAAACATTTAAACCTCTTCGAATTAAAAATCCGTTAAAACCGTATCGATACGGGTTAAGCCATATCGGTACACCATTCAAACTCCTTTTAGTTTTTATAGAGGGGCGTATCGATACAGATTGAATCTGTTTCGATACGCTGTTTCGATACTTTTAAGTGCCTATCGAAAAGCGTCTTTCCAGTAGCCAACTTTGTAAAAAAAGGTATCAATACGGCTGGAGGCGTATCGATACACCTGGACGATTTTCAATACTTTGGCCTTGGAACACTTAGAAAATATTTGGAGTTTGAGTTTTTCAAATCAGTTTAAAGTGTTGGTGATTTATAAATCATTTAAGGGACTTAAAAATCTATTTCAAGTTTTCAATTTAGTCCTTAACATACTTAGTTATATCAAAATCAAACATAGGTTTTACAATCTCCCCCTTTTTGATATAACAAAACCAAAACTTGAAATTCTTGATACTTTGTAAAACTTTGCAAAATAACTCCCCCTTAATATTAGCTAGGTAACTTTTAAGTTTGAAAATCAAAATTTTTAAGTGTGAGCTTCCCTCTCCCCCTTTTTGTTAGATCGAAAATAATTGAGACATAATGAAAAGTGCATAAAGACAAAAGGTATAAATAACCAAGCAACATAATATCATTAAGTTCAAATAAAAGATAACATCAACTTAAAATCCAAATAACAGAAAATCAAAGCATAGGTTTTAGAATAATTCAAACTTAATCCCAAAAATATAAATCAAAGGTGCATAAAATAAATATCCTAAATGATATGAATGGTATGCAAAGATAGGCTACTATGCATCTCCATCGCCTTCTTCATCAACTTCATCATCTTCCTCAATTGGATCGTCATTTCTCATAGTTTGACGCCACTCGTCATGGAAAGCGGTGAGAGAGATATACATTGAGTTGTGACCGCCTTCAAGGGAAGTGAGTCGAGTCTCCACGTTCTTCATCCGATCGTCAAGGCTTGAAAACCTTGTATCAATAGCGTAAATCCCGAATTCATAACTTGATCGATTGAAGCCCTTCTCCTGCGCAAACCCGTGAATTGCTCATTGAGATAAGTCATGAGGGAGTCCATAGAAGGTGGAGGAGCTTGAGGAACTTGTTCAACTTGAGGATTAGCAAATTGTTCTGCGGCCTCACTAGGGAGCTCGGATAGACGAAGCCAATTACCATTAAAGTAATGGAACTTACCCCTTGCAAGAGATCGTTCATCGATAGGATCGGTGATGGGAGTTGGATAGTCTTGCGAGCAATCAATCTCCTTTTGTTATAAGAAGTAACTTAAGGTCGTGCTATAGGTGAAGGAAGTGACAAGAGTGGTGTGGCGAGGTTGCACGAGATAGACAATCTCCGCAAACATAATACGAGCAAGGTTCAAACATTTTCTCTCACGGAAGCATCGAATCCAAAAATCATCTACTTGGAGGATAGTGGAATACTTCCCTCCCGAGGGCCTAAACCACCAAGAAACCATCAAATGAAGGATCTGATCCTGAGCATTTAGGGCGGTGACGAAACCACTTAGGACATGGCCAAGGGCATTCTCATCATCATAGCCTTCATCCTCCAACTTAAATACATCACAAATAGATTGGACATCTATAGTGACCCTTTTTCCCATAAGATAAGAATTAACGCCCGTAACAACACCATCTCGATTTGCACAACACTTGGCATTAGCATAAAAGATCAAAACTAAAATGTGAAAGTAAAATCCGGGAATAGTGAGAAAATCCATAAACTTCCATTCTTGGAGCAAAGGTAGATATTCAAATTTGAAGCGCTCCGAGTTAAGAAAAGGAATAGAGATTACCCTATCCAGACGGATCTTATAGTTTTGAAATTGGTGAAAATAGGTGAGTTCTCCGGGGGACTTAAAAGATTGTTGATAGATATGAGTGAGATTCGGGCGAGCACCACCTCCGGTATTTGATCCTTCACCGGCTTTACTAACACGTGTTCTCTTTTTAGAAGGTGCCATGAACTAGAGAAAAGATTAAAAATAGTGTATGCATTAAATTTTCTTCATTCAACTCATTGAAAAACCAATAATCAAGGTTAAAAAAATTTATCAAAAAAATTTGAAAAAAGATTTTGGTTTGAGAAAACAAAAAAAAAAACAAATCAAAAGAAAATTTGAAACGAAAATTAAAAGAAAAATTAAAAGAAAAAAAAGAGTTTTACCTTGATATTGATTAAAGAGGAATGAGAGAAGATCTTAGCACCCAATTGATGAAAAGCGTAAGAGCTTTGCTTGATTTTGAAAACCCTCTAGAGATTTTGAGTTGTGGTGTGAAAATATGAGGGAAAAAGAGGCTATTTATAGAGTGAAAACGGATAGGGTTTCTTGGGTTTTGAGAAAACTCAATTTTGGTAAAAGTTGAACTCTTAAATGCCAATTGATAGCTGTCTGCGCAATCGTGTATCGATACGCCCGAGGGTGTATCGATACAAGGGTAAAAATGTAATTCCATTTAAAATGCTCGTTGAAGGAACGCATCAAAACAAATGCACTCCGTATCGAAACGATTGTTGCTCGTATCGAAACGAGTTTAACTGTATCGATACCCGTTTTAGGCAAAACGAAGTCTAGGAAGCTAATACAGTACTCGCATCGATACGCTTAAGGCCGTATCGATACCCTATGGCCATAAATACATTTTAGGCTTGAAGAACAACCAAAAACTCAATTCTAACATCTCCTAAAAGAATGCAAATGATGAATGAGTAGTTCTAAGCATATTTTAACAGAATCATACTCCCCCTAGCTATAAGCATGGATATTTTGAAGAGCTACAATACATTAACATGCAATTTCACAAGATCAAGCAATTTTAACTTTAAAAAGGGTCCTAAAGGGTCAAGGAAGGCTAGTTAGACCTAACTCTCTCCTAAGGGACCAAAAACGCTCTTTATCTAAAGGCTTTGTAAAGATGTCCGCTAGTTGGTTTAAAGTGTCAACGTACTCTATAACAACATCTTCCTTAAGGACATGATCTCTAATGAAATGATTCCTTATCTCTATATGTTTTGTTCTAGAGTGTTGGATGGGATTTTTAGTCAAGCATATGACACTAGTGTTATCACACTTAAGGGGTATGGTTTCAACTTTAATACCATAGGACTTGAGCACAACAACTCCCTAAGGATATGTACTCGGCTTCGGTGGTAGAAAGAGTTACACTATTTTGTTTCTTAGAGAACCAAGATATGAGCATACTACCTAAGAATTGACAAGTTCCCGAAGTACTTTTCCTATCGATTTTACATCCCCCATAATCCACATCCGAATAAGCATGAAGGTTGAAGGTGGAGTCTCTAGGGTACCAAAGACCTAAACAAGGAGTATCTCTAAGGTACCTAAAGATTCTCTTAACGGCTATAAGGTGAGACTCTCTAGAACTAGCTTGAAACCTAGCACACAAGAAAACACTAAACAAGATATCCGATCTACTTGTGGTAAGGCATATCAATGATCTAATCATAGAATGGTAAAGCTTAGAGTAAACACACTTACCTCCTTCATCTTTGTCAAGCTTTGTAGATGAGCTCATAGGTGTGGCTTGAGGCTTTGCATTCTCCAAGCCAAACTTCTTGAGCATATCCTTGATGTACTTTGCTTGATTGATGAATGTTCCATCCTTCCTTTGCTTGATTTTGTAACGCCCCGGTTTTGGGCTTAGAAGTTTTGGGCTTGGACCGGTTCGGTCAAAGTGCTGTTCGAATATAAAAAGGTGAAATTAGGAAAGCCTAGTTCGGGTTGCATTAAAAATATGGAAAAATGTTCTAAAATTCTCTTTTAATATATATAAGTGAACTGTGAAATCAATTTTACAAAATGAGGTTTGGAAGGGTGACATTTTGGCTAGTGACCAAAATGTAATTTTTGAAAACTACGTGACTGTTTTAGAAAGGATTGAAACTTTGAATCTTTAAGGAGCTATTTACCCAAAGGGAGTTTCTCCAGATTTTTCTAAGATATTTAATGATTTAATTCTGGTTTTTAAACAAAAGAAAAGTGGAGGGAAGTTATTTTCCTATTTTCAACTAACTTTTTCAATTTTCCTTTTCTCTCATTTTCTCTCAACCCAAACATCTTTCTCCAGAGCTTTTTCCTCTGATTTTGTCACCTAAATACCTCTTTTCAATTCTCTTTTGATTTCTAATCATCTCATCAACAAAACCTCACCAATTGCTAATTGGATTTTCAAGATTTTGGTTCTAAAAAGGGAGAAACTCAAGTTTGGAGGTAAGAACGTCCTTCTCCTCTAAACTCTCAGTTCTTTACTGAAATTCCTAAGTTCTCAATCCTTAATTGATGATTTATAAATGGTTTTAAAGTTGTGTAATGGATCTTGGCTTAAAATGCAAGATTTGGTGATTTTTGAGGGATTTTCGTGTGATCTGATTGGGCTGTGTTTTAAGGTGTTAATTTGATGTTAAATGAATGTTAAATTGATAAGGAATTAAGTTTTAATTAATGCAATCCCGGATAGGTTGAATTTCCTAAGTGTAGCTTGTGATTCTTGGTTGTTTTTGGAGTTATCTTGTGGATCTGTTGTTGCTGGAGGTATAAGGATGTTGTTAGGTCCTTTTTAGATGCTAAATGATGTTTAAGGATGTTTAGTTTTGATGGATCTTGGCTGGGCAATGTTGAGGAGTTGTTTGGATGCATTTTCGGTTGTGTTTGGTGGCCGAAAATGGAGTGTGGATGAGAGCAGCGAGTTTAGGTGCTTTCATTAAAGCTATTAATACATGATGATGCATTAATCCTATGCTTTGATGTGTTTAAAACAGGGGAGTCATCTTTGGATCCAAGTGGTGGTGATCCGGAAGCTTGATTGGTGTTTCGGCAAGAAGCGAAACGGAATCGGTGAGTGGATTTTGGTTTTCGGCTTTGAAACCAGTGTTTTGGAGGTTTGGGAGCTTAGTTTAAGTCTAAGAAACTTAGCTAAGCTCAAGAGTAAGTTTTCGGATAAACTCTCTTGGTGATGGCGATGGATTTGGTTGAATGCAATGTGGTTGTTTGCATGTTTTTAAATCTGTTTTGAAAGCATATCTAGCATGTTTATTTGCTGTGATTATAAGCCATGTGTTGAAGGAAACTCAAGGTAAGAGTTTCTTGTTTTTGAACATTGTTTAAATGCGGTTTGATACTTAAAGATGCATGATGTTATGGCTTTATAAAATGCTTTAAAACAGTGAGATATTGATGATATTGATGCATATTGGCAAGTGATGTTAAGGTCATAAAGGTGGTTAAAAGTCCTTGTGTGAGCCTCGTTTATTTAAGAACATCAAGGTGTTTAAAAGTCCTTGGATGGTTCTTGGTTAAGTTCATCAAGGTGGTTAAAATTCCTTGGATGAGTCTTGTATACTTTAAGAGCAATATGGTGTTTGAAAGTCCATAGTTGGCTCTTGTCACTTAAGAACATCAAGGTGTTTAAAAGTCCTTGGATGATTCTTGTTAAGGACACAAAGGTGTTTAAAAGTCCTTGTGTGGTCCTTGCCATGGTGTTTAAAAGTCCATGGGGTTAAGGACACAATGGTGTTTAAAAGTCCATGTGTGGTCCTTGGTTATTGTAAGATCACAATGGTGTTTAAAAGTCCATGTGTGAATCTTATGTGAAATGTATCACTTGTTGCCAATATGACATGTAATGAAATGGGAGCATGTATTGCTTGTTTTAAAAGTCTAAGAGCATGTGTAATGTTGCTTAAAGAATGATTTATAAATGAGTTTTATAAATGCATTATTGTATGGTTTTAAATGAGCATTCCTCACTAAGCTTTTGCTTACGCTCTCTCTCTTTTCTTAAACCAATAATGCAGAGCATTAGGGTGCATTGAAGGCAGCAAGGAGGGCAAGCAACCAAGTGGAAATTAAGCTCAAGTATGGGAAGGTTTTTTTTAAACACTTTTAGCTTTTGGCATTTGGCAATGGGGGACCTATGTGGATGTTTTGGGAGATGTTTTGAACTCCCTAAGTTTGTTAAATGTTGTTAATAATGCTGGTACATGTAATTGGCCTTTATGTTGTTTGTTTGGAGATTTAATGCTTGAATGGTTTGCTAAGTAGGAAGCATGCCTCAGAATTGGGGCTTTTCATATATGATGCTATGATGTTGATTGGTTAATGCAATTACGTTCCTTGCATGTTTAATGTCTTGCTGGTAAAGTTTAGTTGCATGTGGAGCATGCTTGGTAGGTCAATTGTGTGTTTTAGCAGCAAATTTTTTGCATTTTGTGCAGGCCGTATCGGAACGGAAGCTACCGTTTCGGAACGGGGGCCCTGTATTGGCCCAGGCATTCGAAACGGAAGGTACCGTTCCGAAACGGAATTGCCTCTGCCAGGCCTCGTTCCGGAACACGTTGCGGAACGGTCCCGCGTTTCGAAACAGGCTCTCCCTGTTTCGGAACACCTGACCGTTGGGGGCTGACATGGGCGGTTATATGTTTTGAAATGTTTGCATTTTGGTCCCGAAACTTGTTTTGACAATTGTATGAGTTTGGAATGTCCGTTTGAGCTGAAATTTGACATGGAAGCATGAAACCTGATAAATTTAAAGTTGGTAACTTTAATTTGGATTAAGTCCTTATAATTTACAGAATTTACGTTTTGGTCCCTAAAGTTGTAATTTGTGCAATTGGGTCCCTGTTTAATCTCTGATGATGATGATCTTTGAGTATGCTGTTTGTATGATCATTTCTAGGGTTAATGTACATCTAGACAAGTTAAAAAAAAGGGTCGTTAATCAAGGTTGACTTTCGGGTTGACTTTGGTTTTCCCCGTGTGACTTTCTTAATTCGGGTCATCCGTCTAGGCCGGGTTAAGGGGGTTACATTTGGTGGTATCAGAGCTGAGTTCTCGAGTAATTGGGAATGATTGTGTGCATGATTGAAGTATGTATGATATGTATGCTTGATTGTGTGAAAGCATGTTGAGTGGTTTGTGATTATGATGCAATTGTGATGTATGCTGTGGTGAAGCATGTTGTGGGTACCCATTGCCAAATCAAAGCTGATGTAATGATGTTGTTTTTAAGTAAAATGAGCTTGAGTACTTGGATTGCTTACCTTGCTGGGCCTGACTTTGTTTATTTGCATTGTGATTGCATTGTCAAAGTATGGCACCTCGTAGAGAGTTAAGGAGTAATGTGCGAGCTACGGCTCAGAATGAGAATGAGAATGAGGAGAACGTTGAGAGTGCGGTTTTACCTCATCCACCTGGTGGTGGTGATGCTGGGGGTGAAGGAGCTGGAGCTGCAGCTGATGCTGGGGTCGCTGGACCTGAGGCTGGTCAGGGGCAAGCTATGCCTGATATGACAATGTTAGTGCTAGCTATTGCTGGTGCTTTTCGAGCGGCAGTAGCTGGAGCTCAAGGAGCTGGGCATCAGGGAGATGCTGGTGTTAGACTACCCTTGGAGCGCTTACGCAGTCTAGGTGGGACTGAGTTCAGGGGTTTGTCTGCGGAAGGTTCTGAATCTCGGATGGAGAGTACCAAGAGGATCTTGGGTCAGATGAGTTGCACTGATGTGCAAAAGCTGGGGTGTGTTGTATCCTTGATACAGGATGATGCTTATACATGGTGGACGACCACTATTGCTGGGATGGCGGAAGCTGACATAACTTGGACATTCTTCCAGAATGTGTTCAAGAGAAGGTATCTTGGTGTAAGGTACCTAGATGAAAAGAAGCGGGAGTTCATGTCTCTTACCCAGGGGAGCATGTCTGTGGCTGAGTATGAAGTACAGTTTGTTCGACTCAGTCAGTATGCACCTGAGCTAGTCCCTGATGAGCGGGCGAGGTGCGAAAGATTCCGTTATGGTTTAGTGACGGATGTGAAAATGTATGTGCTGGCTACCGAGTATGATGATTTTGATGTGTTGGTGGGCCGAGCTAAGGATATTGAGATGAACTTGGGTTTATCTAATAGAGGTGCTGGAGCAAGTGCTGGTAAGCGGGCAGCTGGATATAGTTCCAGTGGTGGACGGAACAAGAGGGGACGTGATCAAAAGTATCAGTCCTCGGCTAAGTGAGGTGGTGGTGCATCTTCTCGGGGAGGCAACGCTAGAGCTGATCCGAGTGCTTGTTGGATTTGTGGGTCACGTGGTCATATGAAGCGTGATTGTCCTCGTGCTGTGAGGGAGGTGCAAGCTCCTGTTGCGGAAGCTGGTAACGGGTGCTGGAACTGTGGATCTACGGATCATATGAGGAGAGAGTGTCCTATGTTGGCTGGTGGCCAAGTGCGTGCTCCTGTTGCTGTTGCACCGCAGAGAGGTCGTGGGCGCGGCCGTGGTAATTTTCAGCGTAGAGAGGAAGGTGGTCGAGGAGTGGCCCATGTTGTGGCTATTCAGCCTGAGGGTGGTGGTCAAGCTAGGGTGTATGCTCAGCGGGAAGGGAGGAATGACGCGGATGTGATTGCAGGTACTTTTACTTTGCAATCCTTGTCATTACTTTCCTTGATTGATTCTGGATCTACGCATTCATACATTTTGCGTGAGCATGCTACATTGCTTGGTTTGCCTGTTGAGTCTTTGGATGTTGGTGTTCGTGTCACTAGTTCTTTTGGTGAGACTGTTGTGACTCGAAAGCTGTACAGAAGGTGTCCTTTGGTTGTTCAAGATCATGTTTTTCATGTTGACCTTATGGAGTTGCCTTTCTATGGTATTGATGTAATCCTTGGTATGGATTGGCTTGCTGAGCGTCGTGCTGTTGTGGATTGTGAAAATAAGTGAGTTTCGCTGAAGCTTGCGGATGATTTTGAGGTTTTTGTGGTTGGTGAGAATGTGAAGTTTCTTGCCAATGTGGTGTCTACGTTGGAGGCAAGCCGGATGTTGAGGCAAGGATGTGAAGCTTACCTAGCTTTTGTGATGAATCCTAGCTCTAAGGAGTTGCGTGTGCAAGATATCAGGGTTGTGCGAGAGTTTCCTGGTGTGTTTCCTGGTTTACCTCCTAACCGCGAGGTGGAGTTTGGAATTGAGCTGTATGAGAATACAACTCCTGTGTCCATTACCCCTTATAGAATGGCGCCTAAGGAGCTGAAGGAGCTGAAGACGCAGTTGCAAGAGTTGCTTGATCGTGGGTTCATTCGGCCGAGTGTGTCGCCTTGGGGTGCACCGGTCTTGTTTGTGAAGAAGAAGGATGGCACTATGAGAATGTGCATTGATTATCGTCAGCTGAACAAGTTGACTATCAAGAATCGGTATCCTTTTCCGAGAATTGATGATCTCTTTGATCAATTTCGGGGAGCTGTTGTGTTCTCTAAGATTGACTTGAGGTCAGGGTATTACCAGTTGAAGGTAAAGGATGTGGATGTGCCTAAGACAGCTTTCAGGACAAGGTATGGGCATTATGAGTTCCTTGTGATGCCTTTTGGGTTGACAAATGCTCCTGCTGCTTTCATGGACATGATGAATCGTGTGTTTCATGAATACCTGGACAAGTTCGTTGTGGTGTTCATTGATGATATCCTCGTGTACTCGCGTACTGAGGAGGAGCATGAAGAGCATTTGAGGATTGTGCTGCAAGCTTTGTTGGAGAATCAGCTTTATGCTAAGCTGAGCAATTGCGAGTTCTGGCTTAAGGAGGTCGTGTTTCTTGGGCATGTAGTTTCTGCGGAGGGGATTCGTGTTGATCCTCAGAAGATTGAGGCGGTGATGAATTAGAAGGTTCCTAAGTCTGTTAATGAGGTCCGTAGTTTCCTTGGTTTGGCAGGATACTACCGTAGGTTTGTGGATGGGTTTTCTAAGATTGCTGCACCTTTGACGAAGTTGTTGCAGAAGGATGTTAAGTATGAATGGACGGAAGCGAGACATCAGGCTTTTGAGAAGCTTAAGGCAGCTTTGACGCAAGCTCCTACCTTGGTTCAGCCTGAATCAGGGAAAGAGTTTGTGGTCTATAGTGATGCGTCCTATGTTGGTTTGGGATGTGTGTTGATGCAAGAGGGTAAGGTGGTGGCTTATGCGTCGCGGCAGTTGAAGGTGCATGAGCGCAATTATCCTACGCATGACATTGAGTTGGCTGCGGTGGTTTTTGCTTTGAAGATCTGGAGACATTATCTGTATGGTGAGAAGTGTACTGTGTACACGGATCACAAGAGTTTGAGGTATCTGATGTCTTAGAAGGAGTTGAATCTTAGGCAGCGGCGTTGGGTGGAGTTGCTCAAGGATTATGATCTGACGATTGAGTACCATCCTGGAAAAGCTAATGTTGTAGCGGATGCCTTTAGTAGGAAGGTAGCTGTTGAGTTGAGGGCTATGTTTGCCAGTTTGAGTATTTCGCGTGATGGTGGTCTTGTGGCTGAGTTGCAAGTGAAACCATCTTTGGTGCAGTTGATCAAGGAAAAGCAGTTGCTGGATGATTCCTTGGTACCGCATGTTCAGGATATCGCGGAGGGTAGACCTTCGGATTTCTGCTTTAATGATGATGGTGTGTTGTGTTTTGGGAGTCGGATAGTAGTGCCTAATGATGCTGAGTTGAGGCGTACTATTCTGACTGAAGGTCATAGTAGTCCTTTTGCTATGCACCCTGGTAGTACTAAGATGTATCGTGACCTTCGTGATGAGTACTATTGGGTGGGTTTGAAGAAAGATGTGGCGGAGTTTGTGAGCAAGTGTATGGTGTGTCAGCGAGTTAAGGCTGAGCATCAGGTTCCTTCATGGTTGTTGCAACCGTTGAGAATCCCTGAATGGAAGTGGGAAAGGGTTACCATGGATTTTGTATCTGGTTTACCTTTGACACCATCGAAGAAGAATTCGGTTTGGGTGATTGTGGATCGCCTGACGAAGTGTGCGCATTTCTTGCCTGTGCATACTACGTTTTCCTTGGATAAGCTTGCGGAGCTGTACATTGCTGAAATTGTGCGGCTGCATGGTGTGCCTAAGTCGATTGTGTCGGATAGGGATCCGAGGTTCACATCGCGTTTCTGGCAGTGTTTGCATCAAGCTTTGGGTACAAGGTTGAATTTCAGTACATCTTATCATCCTCAGTCGGATGGTCAGTCTGAGCGTGTCATCCAGATTTTGGAGGATATGTTGAGGTGCTGCGTGATTGAGTTTTAGGGCTCTTGGGAGAAACATTTGTCTTTGGTGGAGTTTGCTTATAACAATAGTTATCAGGCGAGTATTCAAATGGCACCTTATGAGGCTTTGTACGGAAGGAAGTGTAGGACTCCTCTTTGTTGGGCTGAAACGGGTCAAAAGTTGGTTTCGATGCCGGATTTGTTGAAGGGAACCACCGAGAAGGTTAAGCTCATTTGTGAGAGTCTGAAGGGAGCTTCTGATCGGCAAAAGTCTTACGCGGATTTGAAGCGTAAGGAGATTGAGTATGCGGTGGGTGACCGTGTGTTTTTGAAGGTTTCGCCTTGGAAGAAGGTGATGTGGTTTGGTCGAAAGGGTAAGCTGAGCCCTAGGTACATTGGACCATACGAGGTGGTTGAGCGTGTGGGTCCTGTTGCGTACAGGTTGAGGCTACCTCAAGAGTTGGAGAAGATTCATGATGTGTTTCATGTTTCTATGCTCCGGAAGTATAGATCTGATCCTTCGCATGTGATGCCTGTGGAGGAAGTGGAATTGAATCCAGATTTGACCTATGATGAGGAACCGGTGAGGATTCTGGATTCGGATAGCAAGGTTCTTCGTGGCAAGACCATTGAGTTGGTAAAGGTGATGTGGAAGCATCGTGGTGTTGAGGAAGCCACGTGGGAACGGAAGGATGACATGCTGAAGCAGTTTCCTTATCTCTTTCCTTCAGGTAAATTTTGAGGACGAAATTTCTTAAGGGGGGGAGAGTTGTAACGCCCCGGTTTTGGGCTTAGAAGTTTTGGGCTTGGACCGGTTCGGTCAAAGTGCTGTTCGAATATAAAAAGGTGAAATTAGGAAAGCCTAGTTCGGGTTGCATTAAAAATATGGAAAAATGTTCTAAAATTCTCTTTTAATATATATAAGTGAACTGTGAAATCAATTTTACAAAATGAGGTTTGGAAGGGTGACATTTTGGCTAGTGACCAAAATGTAATTTTTGAAAACTGCGTGACTGTTTTCGAAAGGATTGAAACTTTGAATCTTTAAGGAGCTATTTACCCAAAGGGAGTTTATCCAGATTTTTCTAAGATATTTAATGATTTAATTCTGGTTTTTAAACAAAAGAAAAGTGGAGGGAAGTTATTTTCCTATTTTCAACTAACTTTTTCAATTTTCCTTTTCTCTCATTTTCTCTCAACCCAAACATCTTTCTCCAGAGCTTTTTCCTCTCATTTTGTCACCTAAATACCTCTTTTCAATTCTCTTTTGATTGCTAATCATCTCATCAACAAAACCTCACCAATTGCTAATTGGATTTTCAAGATTTTGGTTCTAAAAAGGGAGAAACTCAAGTTTGGAGGTAAGAACGTCCTTCTCCTCTAAACTCTCAGTTCTTTACTGAAATTCCTAAGTTCTCAATCCTTAATTGATGATTTATAAATGGTTTTAAAGTTGTGTAATGGATCTTGGCTTAAAATGCAAGATTTGGTGATTTTTGAGGGATTTTCGTGTGATCTGATTGGGCTGTGTTTTAAGGTGTTAATTTGATGTTAAATGAATGTTAAATTGATAAGGAATTAAGTTTTAATTAATGCAATCCCGGATAGGTTGAATTTCCTAAGTGTAACTTGTGATTCTTGGTTGTTTTTGGAGTGATCTTGTGGATCTGTTGTTGCTGGAGGTATAAGGATGTTGTTAGGTCCTTTTTAGATGTTAAATGATGTTTAAGGATGTTTAGTTTTGATGGATCTTGGCTGGGTAATGTTGAGGAGTTGTTTGGATGCATTTTCGGTTGTGTTTGGTGGCCGAAAATGGAGTGTGGATGAGAGCCGCGAGTTTAGGTGCTTTCATTGAAGCTATTAATGCATGATGATGCATTAATCCTCTGCTTTGATGTGTTTAAAATAGGGAAGTCATCTTTGGATCCAAGTGGTGGTGATCCGGAAGCTTGATTGGTGTTTCGGCAAGAAGCGAAACGGAATCGGTGAGTGGATTTTGGTTTTCGGCTTTGAAACCAGTGTTTTGGAGGTTTGGGAGCTTAGTTTAAGTCTAAGAAACTTAGCTAAGCTCAAGATTAAGTTTTTGGATAAACTCTCTTGGTGATGGCGATGGATTTGGTTGAATGCAATGTGGTTGTTTGCATGTTTTTAAATCTGTTTTGAAAGCATATCTAGCATGTTTATTTGCTGTGATTATAAGCCATGTGTTGAAGGAAACTCAAGGTAAGAGTTTCTTGTTTTTGAACATTGTTTAAATGTGGTTTGATGCTTAAAGATGCATGATGTTATGGCTTTATAAAATGCTTTAAAACAGTGAGATATTGATGATATTGATGCATATTGGCAAGTGATGTTAAGGTCACAAAGGTGGTTAAAAGTCCTTGTGTGAGCCTCGTTTATTTAAGAACATCAAGGTGCTTAAAAGTCCTTGGATGGTTCTTGGTTAAGTTCATCAAGGTGGTTAAAATTCCTTGGATGAGTCTTGTATACTTTAAGAGCAATATGGTGTTTGAAAGTCCATAGTTGGCTCTTGTCACTTAAGAACATCAAGGTGTTTAAAAGTCCTTGGATGATTCTTGTTAAGGACACAAAGGTGTTTAAAAGTCCTTGTGTGGTCCTTGCCATGGTGTTTAAAAGTCCATGGGGTTAAGGACACAATGGTGTTTAAAAGTCCATGTGTGGTCCTTGGTTATTGTAAGATCACAATCGTGTTTAAAAATCCATGTGTGTATCTTATGTGAAATGTATCACTTGTTGCCAATATGACATGTAATGAAATGGGAGCATGTATTGCTTGTTTTAAAAGTCTAAGAGCATGTGTAATGTTGCTTAAAGAATGATTTATAAATGAGTTTTATAAATGCATTATTGTATGGTTTTAAATGAGCATTCCTTACTAAGCTTTTGCTTACGCTCTCTCTCTTTTCTTAAACCAATAATGCAGAGCATTAGGGTGCATTGAAGGCAGCAAGGAGGGCAAGCAACCAAGTGGAAATTAAGCTCAAGTATGGGAAGGTTTTTTTTAAACACTTTTAGCTTTTGGCATTTGGCAATGAGGGACCTATGTGGATGTTTTGGGAGATGTTTTGAACTCCCTAAGTTTGTTAAATGTTGTTAATAATGCTGGTACATGTAATTGGCCTTTATGTGGTTTGTTTGGAGATTTAATGCTTGAATGGTTTGCTAAGTAGGAAGCATGCCTTAGAATTGGGGCTTTTCATATATGATGCTATGATGTTGATTGGTTAATGCAATTACGTTCCTTGCATGTTTAATGTCTTGTTGGTAAAGTTTGGTTGCATGTGGAGCATGCTTTGTAGGTCAATTGTGTGTTTTAGCAGCAAATTTTCTGCATTTTGTGCAGGCCGTATCGGAACGGAAGCTACCGTTTCGGAACGGGGGCCCTGTATTGGCCCAGGCGTTCAAAACGGAAGGTACCGTTCCGAAACGGAATTGCCTCTGCCAGGCCTCGTTCCGGAACACGTTGCGGAACGGTCCCGCATTTCGAAACAGGCTCTCCCTGTTTCGGAACACCTGACCGTTGGGGGCTGACATGGGCGGTTATATGTTTTGAAATGTTTGCATTTTGGTCCCGAAACTTGTTTTGACAATTGTATGAGTTTGGAATGTCCGTTTGAGCTGAAATTTGACAGAGAAGCATGAAACCTGATAAATTTTAAGTTGGTAACTTTAATTTGGATTAAGTCCTTATAATTTACAAAATTTACGTTTTGGTCCCTAAAGTTGTAATTTGTGCAATTGGGTCCCTGTTTAATCTCTGATGATGATGATCTTTGAGTATGCTGTTTGTATGATCATTTCTAGGGTTAATGTACATCTAGACAAGTTTAAAAAAAAGGGGCGTTAATCAAGGTTGACTTTCGGGTTGACTTTGGTTTTCCCCGTGTGACTTTCTTAATTCGGGTCAACCGTCTAGGCCGGGTTAAGGGGGTTACAGATTTGGAGTCCCAAAAAGAATGAGAGCTCCCCCATCATGCTCATCTCGAATTCACCTTGCATTAATTTAGCAAACTATTTGCAATGGCATTCGTTAGTAGATCCAAAAATAATATCATCAACATAAATTTGTACTACTAAGATGTTATTTTTATACCTTTTTATGAAAAGTGTAGTGTCCACCTTTCCTTTTTCAATCAAAAAGTTTGAAAGTCTTTCATACCAAGCTCTAAGAGCTTGTTTTAAACTATAAAGAGCTTTAGTAAGTTTGAAAACATGATTTGGAAATTTTGAGTCTTCAAAACCCGGTGGTTGTTCCATATACACTTCCTCATTTATAAAACCGTTTAAAAATGCGCTTTTAACATCAATTTGAAAAAGCTTGAAATCATGATAACATGTATATGCAAGCAACATCCTAATGGCCTCTATTCTAGCTACGGGTGCATAGGTTTCATCAAAATATATTCCCTCTTCTTGAGTGTAACCTTGTGCTACTAATCTAGCTTTGTTTCTCACAATGTTACCACTCTCATCTAGTTTGTTCCTAAAGACCCATTTAGTTCCTATAGTAGATTGATTACTAGGCCTAGAAACTAATGTCAAAACATTACTTCTCTCAAATTGATTTTACTCTTCTTGCATAGCCATAATACAAAAGTCATCTTTTAATGCTTCTTTTATATTCTTAGGCTCTATGCATGAGATAAAAGCAACATGGTTCATAAGTTTAAGAGAAGATCTAGTGGTTACCCCTTGGATGGATCACCCGAGATTTCACCACCTTTGACATAGTTGAACTCCCTTGGGTAGCTAACTTTCTTTTCCTCAAGAGCCAAGGTCTTTAAGGCTTCAAGAGGTGGATCTTGTGTATCCTCTTATTTTGTTGGAATCTCATCCTCCTTTGAAGTTTGTCCTCCATCAAAGGCATTAATGATTCCTACATCATCATCATCACAAGAATCCTTCCTTGGAAGGAGGTTATCATCGAATACAACATGTATAGGTTCTTCTACTACTAAAGTTCTCTTCTTAAATACACGATAGGCTTTAGAGGTTAAAGAATATCCTATGAAAATAGCTTCATCACTTTTTGCATCAAATTTACCTAAGTTGTCTTTTACATTATTTAAAACAAAACACTCGCAACCAAATGGATGAAAATAGCTAATGCTAGGCTTTTTAGATTTTAAAATCTCATATGGTGTTTTCTTTAAAAGTGACCTAATCATTACTCGGTTTACAATGTAGCAAGCGGTTTTTGTGGCTTCCGCCCAAAAATATTTAGGTAAATTGTTTTCACAAAGCATGGTTCTAGTCATTTCTTGTAAAGTTCTATTTTCCCTCTCAACTACAACATTTTGTTGAGGAGTTCGAGGAGCCGAAAAATTGTGGCTAATACCATTTTCATTTAAAAATTCTTCAAACCCTAGATTTTGAAATTCGGTTCCATTATCACTTCTAATATGAGAAATTCTAAGTTCAAGATCATTTTGGGTTAATTTTGAAAATGTGATGAATTTTTCTAAAGCCTCATCTTTAGTACTTAAAAATAGAACCCAAATAAATCTAGAAAAATCATCAACAAGTACAAATGCATAAGATTTACCACCCAAGCTCATAGTCCTCATAGGCCCAAATAAATCCATATGAATAAGTTGTAAACACCTACTTGTGGAAACATCATTAATGGATTTAAGGGATGACTTATGTTGTTTACCCTTAGAGCATGCATCACAAATTTTATAATTTAAGAACTTAATTTTGGGTAAACCTTTAACTAGATCTAGGGAAACTAATTTTTTTAAAATACTAATGCTAGCATGTCCTAGTTTCCTATGCCATAACCATGCAACATTTTCATTTTGAGCTACTAAACATGCATGGAATGTATGTATGCCATCTAAATGCACCTTGTAAATGTTACCTATGCGATGACCTATGAGCATAATATTATTTGATTTAATGTCAACAATTTTACACCCAATTTTATCAAATAAGACATTAAAACATTTATCACATAATTGGCTTATGCTCAACAAATTATGTTTAAGACCATCGACATACAAAACATTTTCAATATGAATAGTAGAGTTGTAACACCCCAATTTTGGGCTTAGAAGTTTAGGGTTTGAACCGAACCGATCTGAGAAACAGTTCGAATATAAAAGGGAGTTTTAGGGAAAGCCTAGTTCGGGATGCTTTAAAAATATAGAAAAATATCTAAAAAACCTCATTTAATATATATAAGTGAGTGGCGAAATCAATTTTACAAAATAAGGTTTTGAAATACTACATTTCGGTGTAGTGACCAAATTGCGACTTTTGCTAAGTTTAGTAGTGACTGTTTTGTAAAGGATTGAAACTTTGAATCTTTAAGGAGCTAATTTACCCAAAATGTTTTCTCCAAATTTTTCCTTAATTTGGGTGATTTAATTAATGATTTAATTAAATAAAAGAAAGGTGAAAAACTACTTTTTGACTTTCATAACTACTTTTCTCTAATTTTCTCTCATTCCTTTTTCTCTCAAAATCCTATCATCCAAACACTTTTTCTCCAGCAAAAATCACTTTGATTTTTACTTCAGTTGATGAGATTTCCATCACTCATTGGTATCTAATCAATCTTGCAACAAATCCTTTTAATTTCCACATTGTATTTTCATGGAAATTTGCCCAAATCAAGGAGAAATCATCTTTTAGAGCTAAGATTGTTCTTCTCCTCTAAATACTCAGTTCTTTACTGAAATTCCCAAGTTTTCAATCCTTTATTAAAGATTTATGAATGATTTTAATGTTAGAAACAAGATTTTGGCTTAAAACTCAAGATTTTGGAAGAGATCTAGAAGATTTTCATTGTAATTGATCGGGCTCTAATTTGAGATAGTTATCTAATGTATTTTGGATGTTAAATGATGTTAGAAATGAGGTTTTATCAATCCAATCCCGAATAGGTTGTGTTTCCTAAGTTTTTGCTTATGAAAAAGGTGGTTTTTGAGGTGTTTTTGGTGTTCTGTTATAGCTAGAGGTATAAGGACGAGTTTATAGTTGTTTTTGATGTTAATTGATGTTTAGAAATGATTAGAAGTGATGGATCTTGGCTGGGTTAAGTTTTGGAAGAGTTTGGAGGCGATTTCGGTTGTGTTTGGTAGACGAAATGATGGGTTTAGGTAGAGCAGCGAGTTTTGGAGTGTTGGCTGAAGATTTCAATGCATGATGATGCATCAATCCTCTGCTTTTATGTGTCTAAAATAGGGGAGACATCTTCGGACACTTTTGGAGTTGATCCGGAAGCTTAGTTGGCGTTTCGACAAGTAATCGAAACGAAATCGGTGAGTGTGATTGGGTTAGAAGTCCATGAGAACAAAAATACAAGGTTTGGGGATTTAGGAGAGGTTTGAAACACCTTCCTAAATCCGGATGTAAGTATGGTTTGATTTGGTCTCTCTAAAGTGGTGTTAGCCCCTAAAATGCTTTTACACGCTCATGGTTTGAGATTGTTAAATTCCTAATATTTTTATGCATGTTTTGGAGCATGAGATTATGCTTGTAGAGATGTCATGAGATGGCATGTTGCATTGAATAGATTTGAGCTTTTGGTTTGAAGCAAAGTATGATTTGTGATTTGGAAAGTGGTGAGAAAACCTTTGAGTTATATTGCATGAAAAACAATAGGTGTGATGATATTTTAACACATTATATAGGCATATATGTTGAGAAACTTACCGGATATAATTGATCGATCAATAGGATGAGAGTGCACAATAAACTAAAAATTCGTATGTGCTCTTTGGTTAAGCCAAGGGAGATATTCTGATGATGGGCATTCCATGGGGTAGGGCTTGGTGAAATACTCAAGCTTCGTGGCGATGAGAGATTTCGCCATGTGAGTACGGTGATGAGAGATTCCACAGGAAGTTGTGTTGCTAGACAAGTGAGTACGGTGATGCGACATTCAATCGGAAGAGTCTAGTGTAGAAATGTGTCTGCATATCCGAGTATTAAAGAGATGCTAAATGCCAATAAAAATGATGAAATGGTTTTTGTTACACATGTACCTTTAATGAAATGATTTATGCTATGAGTTATGCATATGTGTTTTGTTTAGAAATGCTTTGACAATACAAGCATGTGAATGGCGTTGCCATGAGATTTGCATTGGTTTTAATGCATGAGATAGAATGAAGGTACATGTGATTTCAATGAGTTTTGCTTTGGAAGTTTTCCAAGCATGAGAAAGAGATGAGCATGTGGTTTAAAAGCTTTGACGAAAGTGTTTTCTAAATGGGCATTATTGTGTTTGTTTTCTTTAGAGCATGCCTCACTAAGCATTTGTGCTTACGCTCTCTTTTACCAATAATCCAGATAATTGAGGTGTTTTCAGGCATCAAGGAAGCTAAGTTCATCCAAGGAAATCCAAGCTCACGTATAGTGAAGTTTCATACACTATTAGTTTTGATAAATTGGCAATGGGAAACGAAGATTTGTTTTGGGAGATGTGTTAAACTCCCTAAGGTTGTGGCAAGTTTGAATTGGTTGGTTTGAATTGTAAATGGTCTTAATTACTTGTTTTGGGGTTGGATTGCCTATTAGTGATTTGATAATAGGAAGCATGCCTCTAGACTTGTGAGTTTTCTTGTTTGATGATATGAAGGTGTTTAGGTGTTCTAAATATTTGTTGACTTGTTGGCATGATTAGTGAGTCATTAGGATAAGTTTGAATGGCTTTTTGGGTGAAAAACCAGTCCTTCCTGCAGTTTCTGGGGCAAACCGTAGAGAAACACTCTCTGGTGTTTCGAAACGGGGGCCTAAAATGGCCTTCGTGTTTCGAAACGATCGGAGGCTGTTCCGATACGTTTTGGCTACTGGAGAGCCGTATTTCGGAACAAGTTTCGAAACAGGAGAGTGTTTGCTCTAGCGTTTCGATACATCAGGTAGGTGTTTCGAAACAGGAGATCGTTGGTCACAGATTTGAATTGTTCTGAAGTTTGCATGTTTTACATTTTAGTCCCAAATGTTGAGATTGCAATTGTATGAGTTTGAGATGTCCAATTAGGGTGGAATTTGGTAGAGAAGCATGTAACATGACTAATTGCATATTGGTAACTTTAAAATCAATAAATACCTTCTAATTTATAGAAATTACATTTTGGTCCCTAATTTCTTGTAAAGTACAATTGAGTCCCTATATGTTATCCGATTGTTGTGTTTTTCTCAATCGAGTTTCGTGAGTGCTCACTTAAGGTTAACAAAAATCTAGTAAAGTTTAAAAATAAAAAAGGGTCGTGAATGAAGGTTGACTTTTGGGTTGACTTTGGTTTTCCCCGTGTAATTTCGTAGTTCGAGTCAATCGTCTAGGCCAGGCTAAGGGGGTTACATTTGGTGGTATCTGAGCTTGGTTCTCGTATAATTGGGTTTTGTTATGTGGATGATGTATGTGTATTTGCATGATGAGCCTTTTGGGTGAAAGAATGTTGCGTGAATAGTGATGCATTGTTTCAATTGTGATGTGCCTGTGATGTTATGCTATGTTGGAGTGTGTTAAGGGATCCCATTGCCATATCAAAACTATTGAAAGGAATTGTTTTCTAAAATGAGCTTCAGTACTTGGATTGCTTACCTTATTTTGCCTAATTGTGTTTATTGCATTTTTGTCAGTGCATTGTTTTCTTTTTAAATGGGGCCACGTAGAGAGATGAGGATAAATACAAGAGCTATGGCTCAGAATGTGAATGAAGAGAATGCTGAGAATCTACCTCCTCCTCCCCCTGGTGGTGGACCACCTGGTGGTGGTGGTGCTGGAGTTGATAATGCTGGTATTGGTGCTGGTGCTGGGGTTGCTTGACCCGAGGGTGCTCGGGGGCAAGCTGCTCCTGACATGACCATGTTGATTCAGACTATTGTTGGAGCTTTCCAGGCCGCAGTAGCTGGAGCTCATGGAGCTGTGCATCAGGATGATGCCAATGGGAGGTTGCCTTTGGAACGTCTTCGCAGTCTCGGAAGGACTGAGTTCAGAGGTTTATCTTCGGAAGGATCTGAGTCTTGGATGGAAAGCACCAAGAGGATTTTTGGTCAGATGAACTGCAATAATGTGCAGAAGCTGGGTTGTGTTGTATCACTACTGTATGGTGATGCTTACACGTGGTGGACGACCGCTATCTCTTAGATGGAGGATGATGAGGTGAGTTGGACATTTTTCCTGAATGCTTTCAAGCGGAAGTATCTGGTGTGCGTTACCTAGATGAAAAGAAAAGAGAGTTTATGTCTCTTATGCAAGGTAGCATGTTTGTAGCCAAGTATGAGATTCAGCTTGCCCGCCTCAGTCAATATGCACCTGAGCTGATCCCTAATGAGCGGGAGAGGTGCGAACGATTCCGTTATGGGTTAGTAACGAATGTGAAGACTTTTATGCTTGCGGCTGATTATATAGATTTCGATGTCTTGGTCACTAGAGCCAAGGACATTGAGTCGAACCTTGGTCTGACGAGTCGAGCAGGTGGATCTTGCTCTGGGAAGCGAGCGGCTGAACACGATTATGGGAGAGATTGCAACAAGAGGCATAAGGATCGGAGCCTGCATTATGATGCTAGGCGTCGGGGTGGTAACCCTAAGAGAGGTCAGCAAGGACCAAATGCTGTTCTGAGGACTCCTGAGTGTAACCGTTGTGGTAGACGGCATAGTGGCGAGTGTTGGGGTAACCTAGGGACATGCTGGAATTGTGTAAACCGTGGACATTTGAAGAAGGATTGTCCTCAGCCTTTGAAGGAAGGACAGGCTCCGGTGAGAGCAGCTGAGCCACAAAGAGGTCGTGGGCGCGGCCATGGTAATTTTCACCACAGAGATGATGGTGGCAGGAATGTAGCTCATGTTGTGGTCATTCAAACTGAGGGTGGCGGTCAGGCTCGAGTGTATGCTCATCGCGAGGGAAGGAATGATACGGATGTGATCGCAGGTACTTTTACTTTGCAATCCTTGTCATTACTTTCTTTGATTGATTCTGGATCTACACACTCGTACATATTGCGAGAGCATGCTCAAGTGCTTGGTTTACCTGTTGAGTCTTTGGATGTTGGTATGCATGTGACTAGTTCCTTTGGTGAGAAAGTTGTAACGCGAAAGTTGTATAGAAGATGTCCCTTGAAAGTGCAAAACCATGTTTTTCTTGTTGATCTCATGGAATTGCCATTCTATGGTTTTGATGTAATCCTTGGTATGGATTGACTTGTCGAGCATCGAGCTGTAGTGGATTTTGAGAGCAAGCGAGTTTCGTTGAAACTTGCAGATGATTACAAAGTGGTTGTGGTTGGTGAGAATGTGAAGTTTCTTGCTAATATGGTGTCTACGTTAGAGGCGAGTCGAATGTTGAGGCAAGGTTGCGAGGCTTACCTAGCCTTTGTGATGAATCCTTGTTCCATGGAGTTGTGCGTTCAGGATATAAGAACTGTACGTGATTTCCCTGGAGTGTTTCCGGAGGAGTTACCTGGATTGCCGCCTAGTCGAGAGGAGGAGTTTGGAATCGAGCTGCATGAAAACACAACTCCGGTGTCCATTGCTCCCTATCGCATGGCACCTAAGGAGTTGAAGACGCAACTTCAGGAGTTGCTTGACCGTGGCTTCATTCGGCCTAGTGTGTCACCTTGGGGTGCACCGGTCTTGTTTGTGAAGAAGAAGGATGACACTATGAGAATGTGCATCGATTATCGTTAGCTGAACAAGTTGACTTTCAAGAATAGGTATCTTTTTTCGAGGATTGATGATCTTTTTGATCAGTTTAGGGATGCGGCGGTGTTCTCCAAGATTGACATGAGGTCAGGGTATTACCAGCTTAAGGTGAAAGATATGGATGTGCCGTAAACAGCCTTTAGGACGAGGTATGGGCATTATGAATTCCTTGTAATGTCGTTTGGCTTGACGAATGCTCCTGCAGCTTTTATGGACATGATGAATAGAGTGTTCCATGAATACTTGGACAAGTTTGTTGTGGTGTTCATCGACGATATCCTTGTGTACTCTCGTACTGAGGAGGAGCATGAAGGTTATTTGAGGGTTGTCTTGCAAGCACTTCTAGAAAATCAACTTTACGCTAAGTTGAGCAAGTGTGAGTTTTGGCTTAAGGAAGTTGTGTTCCTTGGTCATGTGGTTTCGGCTGAGGGGATTCGTGTTGATCCTCAGAGGATTGAGGCGATGATGAATTGGAAGCCCCATAAGTCTGTTCATGAAGTCCGTAGTTTCCTTGGGTTGGTGGGATATTATCGGAGGTTTGTGGATTGGTTCTCAAAGATTGTTGCCCCTTTGACGAAGTTGTTGCAAAAAGATGTCAAGTATGAGTGGACAGAAGCAAGACAACAAGCTTTTGAGAAGCTTAAGGCAGCATTGACGCAAGCTCCTATCTTGGTTCAACCTGAATCAGGAAAAGAGTTTGTGGTGTATAGTGACGCATCCTACGTTGGTTTGGGGTGTGTGCTAATGCAAGAGGGTAAGGTGGTGGCTTATGCATCACGACAGTTGAAGGTGCATGAGCGCAATTATCCTACGCATGATATTGAGTTAGCTGCGGTGGTTTTTGCTTTGAAGATCTGGAGACATTATCTTTATGGTGAGAAGTGTACTGTGTACACGGATCACAAGAGTTTGAAGTATTTGATGTCACAGAAGGAGTGAATCTTAGGCAATGATGTTGGGTGGAGTTGCTTAAAGATTACAATCTGACGATCGAGTACCATCATGGAAAAGCTAATGTTGTGGCGGTGCCTTGAGCAGGAAGGTGGCGGTGGAGTTAAGGGCTATGTTTGCCAGCTTGAGTATTTCGCAAGATGGAGGTCTTGTGGCTGAATTGCAAGTGAAACCATCTCTGGTTCAGTTGATAAAGGATAAACAATTGTTGGATGATTCTTTGGTGCCACATGTTCAGAATATTTCTGAGGGTAGACCATCGGATTTTTTTTAATGATGATGGAGTTCTATGTTTTCGAAATCGGATAGTAGTGCCAAATGATGTGGAGTTGAGGCGTACTATTCTGACTGAAGCTTATAGTAGTCCTTTTGCTATGCACCCTGGTAGTACAAAGATGTACCGTGATCTGAAGGATGAGTACGATTGGGTGGGTTTGCAGAGAGATGTTGCAGAATATGTGGGTAAGTGTATGGTTTGTCAGCGGGTTAAGGCTGAGCATCAGTTTCCTTCAGGGTTGTTGCAACCGTTGAGGATTCCTAAATAGAAGTGGGAAAGAATCACCATGGACTTTGTGTCTGGTTTGCCTTTGTCGCCATCGAAGAAGAATCCGGTGTAGGTGATTGTGGATCACCTTACGAAGTGTGCAAATTTCTTACCTATGCATACCACGTATACTTTGGATAAGCTTGCAGAGCTGTACATTGCTGAGATTGTGCGTTTGCATGGTGTACCAAAATCTATAGTGTCGGATAGAGATCCGAGGTTTACATCATGATTTTGAGAGTGTTTGCATCAAGCTTTGGTTACGCAACTAAATTTCAGTACTTCTTATCATCCACAGTCGGATGGACAATCTGAGCGAGTTATCCAAGTGCTTGAGGATATGTTGAGGTGCTGTATGATTGAGTCCCAAGGCTCTTGGGAGAAGCTTTTGCCTTTGGTGGAGTTTGCTTATAACAATAGCTACCAGGCAAGTATTCAAATGGCACCTTATGAAGCCTTGTATGGGAGGAAGTGCATAACTCCTCTTTGCTGGGCTGAAACAGGTCAGAAGTTGGTCTCAATGCCGGCTTTGTTGAAGGGAACCACCGAGAAGGTGAAGCTCATATGTGAGCGGTTGAAGGCAGCTTCTGATCGACAGAAGTCTTACGCAGATTTGAGGCGTAAGGAGATTGAGTTTGCGGTGGGTGACCGTGTGTTCTTGAAGGTTTCACCTTGGAAGAAGGTGATGAGATTTGGCCGGAAGGGTAAGTTGAGACCTAGGTATATTGGACCATACGAGGTTATTGAATGTGTGGGTCCTGTTGCGTATAAGCTGAGGCCACCACAAGAGTTAGAGAAGATACATGATGTGTTTCATGTCTCTATGCTTCGAAAGTATAAATCAGATCCTTCGCATGTTATGCCTGTGGAGGAAGTTGCGTTGAATCCATATTTGACATATGATGAGGAGCCGGTTGAGATTCCTGATTCGGACAATAAAGTTCTTTGAGGTAAGACCATTGAGTTGGTTAAGGTGTTGTGGAGGCATCGTTGTGTTGAGGAAGCCACGTGGGAAAGAAAAGATGACATGAAGAAGCAGTTTCCTTACCTTTTTCCTCCAGGTAAATTTTAAGGACGAAATTTCTTAAGTGGGGGAGAGTTGTAACACCCCAATTTTGGGCTTAGAAGTTTAGGGTCTGAACCGGACCGGTCTGAGAAACGGTTCGAATATAAAAGGGAGTTTTAGGGAAAGCCTAGTTCTGGATGCTTTAAAAATATAGAAAAATATCTAAAAATCCTCATTTAATATATATAAGAGAGTGGTGAAATCAATTTTACAAAATAAGGTTTGGAAATACTACATTTCGGTGTAGTGACCAAAGTGTGATTTTTGCAAAGTTTAGTAGTGACTATTTTGTAAAGGATTGAAACTTTGAATCTTTAAGGAGCTAATTTACCCAAAATATTTTCTCCAGATTTTTCCTTAATTTGGGTGATTTAATTAATGATTTAATTTAATAAAAGAAAGGTGAAAAACTACTTTTTGACTTTCATCACTACTTTTCTCTAATTTTCTCTCATTCTTTTTTCACTCAAAATCCTATCATCCAAACACTTTTTCTCCAGAAAAATTCACTTTGATTTTTATTTCAATTGATGAGATTTCCACCACTCATTGGTTCCTAATTAATCTTGCAACAAATCCTTTTAATTTCTACATTGTATTTTCATGGAAATTTGCCCAAATCAAGGAGAAATCATCTTTAAGAGGTAAGATTGTTCTTCTCCTCTAAATACTCAGTTCTTTACTGAAATTCCCAAGTTGTCAATCCTTTATTAAAGATTTATGAATGGTTTTAATGTTAGAAACAAGATTTTGGCTTAAAACTCAAGATTTTGGAAGAGATCTTTAAGATTTTCGTTGTAATTGATTGGGCTCTGTTTTGAGATAGTTCTCTAATGTATTTTGGATGTTAAATGATGTTAGAAATGAGGTTTTATCAATCCAATCCCGAATAGGTTGTATTTCCTAAGTTTTTGCTTATGAAAATGGTGGTTTTGAGGTGTTTTTGTTGTTCTGTTATAGCTGGAGGTATAAGGACGAGTTTAGAGTTGTTTTTGATGTTAATTGATGTTTAGAAATGATTAGAAGTGATGGATATTGGCTGGGTTAAGTTTTGGAACAGTTTGGAGGTGATTTCGGTTGTGTTTGGTAGTCGAAATGTTGAGTTTAGGTAGAGCAGCGAGTTTTGGATTGTGTTGGCTTAAGATTTCAATGCATGATGATGCATTGATCCTCTGCTTTTATGTGTCTAAAACAGGGGAGGCATCTTCAGACACTTTTGGAGTTGATCTGGAAGCTTAATTGGCGTTTCGGCAAGCAAGCAAAACGAAATCGATGAGTGCGATTGGGTTAGAAGTCTATGTGGACAAAAATACAAGGTTTGGGGATTTAGGAGAGGTTTGAAACACCTTCCTAAATTTGGAAGTAAGTATGGTTTGATTTGGTCTCTCTAAAGTGGTGTTTGCCCCTAAAATGCTTTTACATGCTCATGGTTTGAGATTGTTAAATTCCTACTGTTTTTATGCATGTTTTGGAGCATGAGACTATGCTTGTAGAGATGTCATGAGATGGCATGTTGTATTGAATAGATTTGAGCTTTTGGTTTGAAGCAAAGTAAGATTTATGATATGGAATGTGGTGAGAAAACCTTTGAGTTATATTGCATGAAAAACAGTAGGTGTGATGATATTTTAACACATTATATTGGCATAAATGTTGAGAAACTTACCGAATATAATTGATCGATCAATAGGATGAGAGTGCACTATAAACTAAAAATTTGTACGTGCACTTTGGTTAAGCCAAAGGGAGATATTTCGATGATGGGCATTCCATCGGGTAGGACTTGGTGAAATACCCAAGCTTCGTGGCGATGAGAGATTCCGCCATGTGAGTACGATGATGAGAGATTCCACCGGAAGTTGTGTTGCTAGACAAGTGAGTACGGTGATGCGAGATTCCACTGGAAGAGTCTAGTGTAGAAATGTGTCCGCATATCCGAGTATTAATGAGATGCTCAATGCCAATATAAATGATGAAATGGTTTTTGTTACACATATACCTTTAATGAAATGATTTATGCTATGAGTTATGCATATGTGTTTTGTTTAGAAATGCTTTGACAATACAAGCATGTGAATGGCCTTGCCATGAGATTTGCATTAGTTTTAATGAATGAGATAGAATGAAGGTACATGTGATTTCAATGAGTTTTGCTTTGAAAGTTTTCCAAGCATGAGAAAGAGATGAGCATGTGGTTTAAAAGCTTTGACAAAAGTGTTTTCTAAATGGGCATTATTGTGTTGGTTTTCTTTAGAGCATGCCTTACTAAGCATTTGTGCTTACGCTCTCTTTTACCAATAATGCAGATAATTGAGGTGTTTTCGGGCATCAAGGAAGCTAAGTTCATCCAAGGAAATCCAAGCTCACGTATGGTAAAGTTTTCATAAACTATTAGTTTTGATAAATTGGCAATGGGAAACTAAGATTTGTTTTGGGAGATGTGTTAAACTCCCTAAGGTTGTGGCATGTTTGCCTTGGTTGGTTTGAATTATAAATGGCCTTAATTACTTGTTTTGGGGTTGGATTTCCTATTAGTGATTTGATAATAAGAAGCATGCCTCTAGACTTGTGAGTTTTCTTGTTTGAAGATATGAAGGTGTTTATGTGTTCTAAATATGTACCTTATATGTTTGTTGTCTTGTTGACATGATTAGTGAGTCATTAGGATAAGTTTGAATGGGTTTTTGGGTGAAAAACCAGTCCTTGCTGCAGTTTCTGGGCAAACCATATCGAAACACTCTCTGGTGTTTCGAAACGGGGGCCCAAAATGGCCTTCGTGTTTCGAAATGATCGGAGGCTGTTCCGATACGTTTTGGATATTGGAGAGCCGTGTTTCGGAACAAGTTTCGAAACGGGAGAGTGTTTGCTCTAGCATTTCAATACATCAGGTAGGTGTTTTGAAACAGGAGACCGTTGGTCACAGATTTGAATTGTTCTGAAGTTTGCATGTTTTACATTTTAGTCCCAAATGTAGAGATTGCAATTGTATGAGCTTGAGATGTCCAATTAGGGTGGATTTTGGCAGAGAAGCATGTAATATGACTAATTGCATTTTGGTAACCTTAAAATCAATAAAGACCTTCTAATTTGTAGAAATTACATTTTGGTCCCTAATTTCTTATAAAGTACAATTGAGTCCCTATATGTTATCCGATCGCTGTGTTTTTCTCAATCGAGTTTCGTGAGTGCTCACTTAAGGTTTACAAGCATCTAGACAAGTTAAAAAAAAGGGTCGTGAATCAAGGTTGACTTTTGGGTTGACTTTGGTTTTCCCTGTGTAATCTTCGTAGTTCGGGTCAATCGTCTAGGCCGAGCTAAGGGTTACAAGAATGATTACCTATGGAGCCAATACCTTTGATGTGGCCTTTGGAGTTGTCACCAAATGTCACTACTCCTCCACTTTTTGGCTTTAACTCAATTAATCTACTCTTGTCCCCGGTCATATGCCTCGAGCATCCACTATAAAGGTACCAAGAATTTTGACTTTGAACTTTGGCCTTGTAGCAATGCTCCCCCTACAAACAAAGATATTAAACTTTTGTTTTTGGTACCCAAATCATTTTGGGTCCACGAATGTTAGCTCCCAATAGCTTGGTTCCCTTAGGAATCCAAGGTGACATAGTAACAATATTATTAGATTTGACAAGTTCCTTAGGAACTCATACACTCCTAATCTTTTTAGTTCTATTATGTCTAGGGAAGCTACTTTGTTTGTAGTTATTAGTCTTTCTCCTAGGTTGGTTTGTTTTAGATGATTCACCTTTTTCATGCTTCACATTACCAACATTTTTAAAAGACTCATTGAGCTTGTTAAGCTCATCTAACACCTTTTGGTGTTCACTATTGCATTGAGAAAGAAGATTATTTAGGTCTACATTTTCATCTTGGAAGAATTTAAGTTCATCTTTTAAACCTAAAATCTTTTTCTCAAATTTTAAGTTAGCTTGAGAAAGTGAGTCATTTTTATCATTTAATTCCAAAATAATTTTCTTATTTCTAATGACCGACTCTTTGTACTTCTCAACTAACTCATCATAAACCTCTTGCAACTCATCATATGCATCATTTAATTCATCAAATGTAAAGTCAAAAGATGATGAGTTAGACGTTACCATGGAGGAATCCTCCTCAAGTGCCATGAGGCAAAGGTTTGCCACTTCTTGTTCGTCATCCTCAGATGACTCCTCATCACTGCAAGTAGCAAGCTTGGCTTTGAGCTTCTTCTTCTTCTCAAAGCCCTTCTTCTTGAGTTGAGGACACTCCAAACGAATGTGACCGGGATTTTTGCACTTGTAGCAAATGATTTGATCCCTCTCTTCTTCTTTGTTTTTACCCTTGAAGTTCATCTTTCTTTGAATCTTCCTTCCACGGTTGGACCTCATGAATCGTGAGAATATTTTGGCTATCATAGCCAATTCTTCTAAATCATCCTTCTCACTAGAAGTGCTCTCCTCATGTAATGAAGCTTTGAGAGCCACTCCTATTTTCTTCTTCTTTTCTACCTCTAGCTTCTCCACTCTTTTCTATTCATCTTCCCTTCCTTGCTTCATTATTTCATGAGTAAGTAGAGAACCCACTAGCTCATCAAGTTTTAGAGTCTTCAAGTTTTTGGCCTCGATGATGGCGGTTCTCTTCCCATCCCAAGATTCGAGAAGTGAGTATAGTAGCTTCCGGACAAGTTTGTTTTCCGGGATTGTCTCTCCACAGCCCTTAAGCCCATTGACGATGGTTGAGAAGCGATCAAACATCTTGGACACTGTTTCGTCGGGCTCCATCTTGAAATTCTCATAACTAAGATTGAGAATTCCAATATTGGTCTTCTTCACATCATTGGATCCTTCATAGGTGGTCTCTAGAGTATCGCACATTTCATTGGCACTTTCAATGGAGGAGACTTTGAAGTAGATGTCGGGACCGAAAGAACAAAAGAGCATTGAAGAGCTTTGTAATTTATTTGGATCTTCTTCCCCTCATCTTCACTCATCTCAGTCTTCTTCTTTCATACCATTTTCCTTCATCATCCCTCTTCAAGGAAATATAAGGACCGTCTTCAATGACATCCCAAACAAGGTAATCGTTGGATTTGATGAAGAGGCGCATCCAGTTCTTCCAAAATGGATAGTTGTCACCATTGAAGAATGGTGGTTTTGTTGTGGATTGAGACTCGTACATGCTTGAGCCGGAGATAGATGCCATGGCTTGATTTTTGGATGACCACACTCTTCATAGGAACTCCTCTTGCGGTTGTTAATCCTTCGAAGTGGTAGGCTCTAATAACAATTGTTTTGTGGATCAATGGATTGATCAATGCCAAAAGGGGGGTGAATTGGGCTATAAAAAATTGTTGAAGAAAAATGATAGCTAAAAATGAAGAACAAATGATTTTAGAGTGGTTCAAAATCCAAATAAACTCTACATCCACTACCTTAGCTACCACTAAGGATTTGCAACAATTCACTAATTTGTTCTTCCCCTTTTCAAGGCTTAAGAGGTAACCTTTACACAACCGGTCAAATTTTCTGATGTGACCACAACCAGCAAGAATCCTAATGAATTTTCTAAAGGTCCTATGACTCGTGCAAGATCTAAAATGATTCAAGATGATGTGGAAAGTTTTCCTTGTCAATGCTGGAAAATATATGAGAGTGTTCTCTTTATTGTTCTTTAAGAAATTTATCAGCTTTCAAGCTAGTCTTGTGGCAAATTTCCCATTTTCATTCCATTCTGTTTATAGCGTTGGTTCCTAGCTTTCTAGCTAGCGGGTCACGTTCCACCCTTCCACCATCACTTCCATTTGATTATATTGTTGGTTCTTAGCTCAATTATAGCTAAAGGGTCACAATCCAACCTTTTTCCATCATTTCACAAAGGGTAAGAACGTGTAAGGTTCGGGTCAACATTCACTATCTTGTTGGTTCTTCCTTGTTCCACACCGATTCTATTCTATCCATATCGACTTCTATCCATTTTTCCCCTTACATCTATCTTTCAAACCATAATCACCAACCATTCCAGCACCTATTAAAACAACAACTTTCACCATCTTCATTCCAAATACATCACTTCCACACTCAAGTTTCAAGTTTGCAACTTCATACTACAATTACGATCGGGCAACATCACATACGAATTCGGTCATCATACAACCGGATACCTATCATTTGGTATTAGAGCTCTTTTGATTCAGTAAGTTAAGTGTTTCTAAATCCCGATTTGCATAAAAAAAGAAGAAAAAAAATAAAAAAAAAAAGAAAAAGAAAAAAAGGGAAGTTTGGTTGTTGTTGGTATTACTCAATTCAGTAAATTATTATTTCCTATTGCCTTGTTATTTTATAATCATTCTACTTTTCTACCTATAACCTTTTTTTTCTAAACTCTTCCTTTCAGCCAATTTCCACAAGAAAACTTTTTAAGCCTTGAGTAAGTTCTCTAAGGACTTTGATAGGAGAACAAGAGTAGTAAAAGGCAAGAGTGCACATCAAGGGCAAAAGCCATCCCGAGTGAAACACGAGTGTGAGTGTTTTCCTTGGAGTGTAATAGTGAGAATTTGTGCTAGTGAGGTTTATTAGTTAATCATGTCTCAAGATTCCGTGAGAAACACTATTGGTGCTAGCAATAATGTTAACGTAGATGCAACTAACTCCTATCTTCAAGATGTTATTTGAGAGATGGACAGGTTGTTGCAACAAAGGTTGGGGCTGATGCAAGAACGATTGAATCATTTGGAGGAAAGATCTCAACGAATGCAGAATTCTGATCACGAGGAAGAGTATGAGGGATAGGTGGACGAAGAACTCATAGACGGGCGAGCCTCCCAACAAAGTTTGAGGCGTCGAGAACCTAGGTACCAAAGAGCTCGGCCAAGAGTTGATGATAATCTTAGCAACATCAAAATAACCATTCCTTCTTTCCAAGGAAGAACGGATCCTGAAGCTTATCTTGCATGAGAAAAAAAGTTGAGCACATCTTTGAGTGCCACAACTACTCCGAGCTTAAGTAGGTAAAACTTGCAGCCATTGAATTTACAGATTATGCACTAATGTGGTGGGATCAGTTGACATCTAGCAGGAGACGCAATGAAGAACATCCAATTTCTACTTGGAATGAGATGAAGGCCGTTATGCGTAGGAGGTTCGTTCCAGCTCACTATCATAGAGAGTTGTTCAACAAGCTTCAAAATCTCACCCAAGGCAACCGTAGTGCTGAGGATTACTTTAAAGAGATTGAAGTAGCCATGATCCGAGCCAACATTGATGAGGATCGAGAAGTCACCATGGCTAGATTTCTATCTGGCCTTGATCCTAATATTGCGGCCACTATTGAGTTGCAACATTATGTGGAGATCGAAGACATGGTTCATATGGCTATGAAGGTCGAGAGGCATCTCTAAAGGAAAGGCACAACTCGTGCCTATAGAGGCTCTTCTCCTAAATGGGGGCAGGGTACCTACAAACAGAAGGCATCCTTTACGCCTAAAGAACGAAGCTGTAACACCCTTAACCCGGCCCAGACGGATAAACCGAATTAAGAAGTTTACACGGGGAAAACCAAAGTCAACCTGAAAGTCAACCTTGATTAACGACCCTTTTTTTTCTTTTTAAACTTGTCTAGATGCATATTATCCTTGAACATGATCATACAATCAACATACTCAAAGATCATAACCATCAGAGAACATTAAGAGGCCAAATTGCACAAAATACAACTTTAGGGACTAAACTGTAAATTCTGTAAATTATAAGGACTTAATCCAATTTAAAGTTACCAACTTGAAATTAATCATCTTTCATGCTTCTCTGTCAAATTTCAGCTCAAACGGACGTCACAAACTCATACAATTGCATAAACAAGTTTCGGGACCAAAATGCAAACATTTCAAAACATATAACCAACAATTTCAGTGCCCAACGGCCGAGTGTTTCGAAACAGGGAAGACCCGTTCCGAAACGCGGGACCGTTCCGCAACAGGTTCCGAAACAGTGCCTGATAGTGGCATATCCGTTCCGGAACAGTGCCTCTCGTTTCGGAACGCCCAGGCCATTTCAGGCCCCCGTTCTGATACGGTAGCACCTGTTCCGAAACAGGCTGCCCAGATTGCAGAAAAATTGCTGGTTTATGACACAATTGACCTATCAAACATGCTCCAAACGCAACCAAACTTTACCAGCAAGACATTCAACATACAAGGAACATAATTGCATCATCCAAACATCAACATGGCATCAATTATGAAAATCCCCAAATCTATAGGCATGCTTCCTACTTTGAAAACCATTCAAGCATCAAAATACAAAATTCACTTCACAAAGGCCAATTACATGTTCCAACATTAATAACAACATATATTCAACTTAGGGAGTCCAAAACATCTCCCAAAACATCAACATAGGTCCCCCATTGCCAAATGCCAAAAGCTAATAGTGTTTAAGAAACCTTCACCATACTTGAGCTTAGCTAACCACTTGGGTGCTTGCCCACCTTGCTGCCCTCAATGCACTTTAATGCTCTGCATTATTGGTTTAAGAAAAGAGAGAGCGTAAGCAAAAGCTTAGTGAGGAATGCTCATTTAAAACCACACAATAATGCATTTATAAAACACCTTTATAAATCATACTTCAAAACAACCTTTAGTCATGCACATAAGCATTTAAAACAAGCAATTCATGCTTCCATTTCATTACATGTCATATTGGCAACAAGTGATACATTCCACATAAGATTCACACATGGACTTTTAAACACCATTGTGATCTTATACTTTCCAAGGACCACACATGGACTTTTAAACACCATTGTGTCCTTAACCCCATGGACTTTTAAACACCATGGCAAGGACCACACAAGGACTTTTAAACACCTTTGTGTCCTTAACAAGAATCATCCAAGGACTTTTAAACACCTTGATGTTCTTAAATACAAGGCTTACACAAGGAATTTTAACCACCTTGAGCCTTAACCAAGAACCAACCATGGACTTTTAAACACCATGTTGTTCTTAAATAACAAGCCTCACACAAGGAATTTTAACCACCTTGGTGATCTTAACCAAGAACCATCCAAGGACTTTTAAACACCTTGATGTTCTTAAATAAACAAGGCTCACACAAGGAATTTTAACCACCTTTGTGACCTTAACCATCACTTGCCAATATGCATCATTATCATCAATATTCCACTGTTTTAAAGCATTTTACAAAGCCATAAACATCATGCATCTTTAAGCATCAAACCACATTAAAACAATCTTCAAAAACAAGGAACTCTTACCTTGAGCTTCCTTCAACACATGGCTTATAATCTCAGCAAATAAACATGCTAGATATGCTTTCAAAACAGATTTAAAATCATGCAAACAAACCACATTGCATACAACCAATCCATGGTCATCACCAAGAGAGTTTTTCCGAAAACTTACTCTTGAGCTTAGCTAAGTTGCTTAGACTTTAACTAAGCTCCCAAACCTTCAAAACACTGGTTTAAAAGCCGAAAACCAAAATCCACTCACCGATTCCGTTTCGCCTCTTGCCGAAACACCAATCAAGCTTCCGGATCACCACCACTTGGATCCAAAGATGACTCCCCTGTTTTAACACATCAAAGCAGAGGATTAATGCATCATCATGCATTAATATCTTCAATGAAAGCACCTAAACTCGCTGCTCTCATCCACACTCCATTTTCGGCTACCAAACACAACCGAAAATGCATCCAAACAACTCCACAACATAACCCAGCCAAGATCCATCAAATCTAAACATCCTTAAGCTTCATTTAACATCCAAAAAGGATCTAACATCATCCTTAAACCTCCAGCAACAACAGATCCACAAGATCACTCCAAAAACAACCAAGAACACAAGCTAAACTTAGGAAATTCAACCTATCCGGGATTGCATTGATTAAAACTCAATTTCACATCAATTTAACATTCATTTAACATCAAATTGACACCTCAAAACACTACCCAATCAGATCATACGAAATTTCATCAAAAATCATCAAATCATTTAAAAGCCAAGATCAATAACACAACCTTAAAACCATTTATAAAACACAAATTAAGGATTGAGAACTTAGGAATTTCAGTAAAGAACTGAGAGTTTAGAGGAGAAGGACGTTCTTACCTCCAAACTTGAGTTTCTCCCTTTTTAGAACCAAAATCTTGAAAATCCAATTAGCAAAAGCAAAGGATTTGATGAAGAGATGATTAAAGATCAAAAGGGAAATGAAATAAGTGATTTAGATGACAAAACCAGAGGGAAAAGTTCTGGAAAAAGATGTTTGGTTTGAGAGAAAAGATGAGAGAAAAGTGAAAATGGAAAATATGGAAAGTTAGTTGGAAATTCCAAAATATCTTCCCTCCTTTTAGTTTTATTTAAAAACCTATAATAAATCATTTAATATCTTAGAAAAATCTGGAAAAACTCCCTTTGGGTAAATAGCTCCTTAAAGATTCAAAGTTTCAATCCTTTTTAAAACAGTCTCACAGTTTTCAAAAATTATATTTTGGTCACTAGCCAAAATGTCACCCTTCCAAACCTCATTTTGTAAAATTGATTTCACCACTCTCTTATATATTAAAAGAGGATTTTAAGACATTTTTTCATATTTTTAATGCAACCCGAACTAGGTTTTCCTAAATTCACTCTTATATATTCGAACCGCACTCCGACCGAACCGATCCGAAACCCAAAACTCCTAATCCCAAAACCGGGGCGTTACAACTCTCCCCCCTTACGAAATTTCGTCCTCGAAATTTACCTGAAGGAAAGAGATAAGGAAACTGATTCAGCATGTCATCCTTCCGTTCCCACGTGGCTTCCTCAACACCACGATGCTTCCACAACACCTTTACCAACTCAATGGTCTTGCCACGAAGAACCTTGCTATCCGAATCCAGAATCCTCACCGGTTCCTCATCATAGGTCAAATTCGGATTCAATTCCACTTCTTCCACAGGCATCACATGCGAAGGATCTGATCTATACTTCCGGAGCATAGAAACATGAAACACATCATGAATCTTCTCCAACTCTTGAGGTAGCCTCAACTTGTACGCAACAGGACCCACACGCTCAATCACCTCGTATGGTCCAATGTACCTAGGGCTTAACTTACCCTTACGGCCAAACCTCATCACCTTTTTCCAAGGCGAAACCTTCAAAAACACACGGTCACCCACCGCATACTCAATCTCCTTACGCTTAAAATCCGCGTAAGACTTTTGCCGATCAGAAGCTGCCTTCAAACGCTCACAAATGAGCTTCACCTTCTCGGGGGTTCCTTTCAACAAAGCCGGCATCGAAACCAACTTTTGACCTGTTTCAGCCCAACAAAGAGGAGTCCTACACTTCCTCCCATACAAAGCTTCATAAGGTGCCATTTGAATACTTGGATGATAGCTATTGTTATAAGCAAACTCCACCAAAGGCAAATGTTTCTCCCAAGAGCCCTGAAACTCAATCACGCAGCACCTCAACATATCCTCCAAAATCTGGATAACACGCTCTGACTGACCATCCGACTGAGGATGATAGGATGTACTGAAATTTAACCGTGTACCCAAAGCTTGATGCAAACACTGCCAAAAACGCGATGTAAACCTCGGATCCCTATCCGACACAATCGACTTTGGCACACCATGCAGCCGCACAATCTCAGCAATGTACAGCTCCGCAAGCTTATCCAAAGAAAACGTAATATGCACAGGCAAGAAATGCGCACAATTCGTCAGGCGATCCACAATCACCCACACTGAATTCTTCTTCGATGGCGACAAAGGTAAACCAGATACAAAATCCATGGTAATCCTTTCCCACTTCCATTCAGGGATTCTCAACGGTTGCAACAAACCTGAAGGAAACTGATGCTCAGCCTTAACTCGCTGACACACCATGCACTTGCTCACAAACTACGCAACATCTTTCTTCAAACCCACCAATAGTACTCATCACGAAGATCGCGATACATCTTAGTACTACCTGGGTGCATAGCAAAAGGACTACTATGACCTTTAGTCAGAATAGCACGCCTCAACTCAGCATCACTGGGCACTACTATCCGACTCCCAAAACACAACACACCATCATCATTAAAACAGAAATCCGAAGGCCTACCCTCCGCGATATCCTGAACATGCGGTACCAAGGAATCATCCAGCAACTGCTTTTCCTTGATCAACTGAACCAAAGATGGTTTCACTTGCAACTCAGCCACAAGACCACCATCACGCGAAATACTCAAACTGGCAAACATAGCCCTCAGCTCAACAGCTACCTTCCTACTCAAGGCATCCGCTACAACATTAGCTTTTCCAGGGTGATACTCAATCGTCAAATCGTAATCCTTGAGCAACTCCACCCAACGTCGCTGCCTAAGATTCAACTCCTTCTGAGACATCAGATACTTCAAACTCTTGTGATCCGTGTACATAGTACACTTCTCACCATACAGGTAATGTCTCCAGATCTTCAAAGCAAAAACCACTGCAGCCAACTCAATGTCATGCGTAGGACAATTGCGCTCATGCACCTTCAACTGCAGCGATGCATAAGCCACCACCTTACCCTCTTGCATCAACACACATCCCAAACCAACATAGGACGCATCACTATAGACCACAAACTCTTTCCCTGATTCAGGTTGAACCAAGATAGGAGCTTGCGTCAAAGCTGCCTTAAGCTTCTCAAAAGCCTGCTTTCTCGCTTCCGTCCATTCATACTTAACATCCTTTTGCAACAACTTTGTCAAAGGTGCAGCAATCTTAGAAAACCCATCCACAAACCTTCGGTAGTATCCCGCCAAACCAAGGAAACTACAAACCTCATGAACAGACTTTGGAACCCTCCAATTCATCACCGCCTCAATCTTCTGAGGATCAACACGAATCCCCTCAGCAGAAACTACATGCCCAAGAAAACCACCTCCTTAAGCTAGAACTCGCACTTGCTCAGCTTAGCATAAAGCTGATTCTCCAACAAAGCTTGCAACACAATCCTCAAATGTTCTTCATGCTCCTCCTCAGTACGCGAGTACACGAGGATATCATCAATGAACACCACAACAAACTTATCCAGGTATTCATGAAACACACGATTCATCATGTCCATGAAAGTAGTAGGAGCATTTGTCAAACCAAACGGCATCACAAGGAACTCATAATTCCCATACCTTGTCCTGAAAGCTGTCTTAGGCACATCCACATCCTTCACCTTCAACTGGTAATACCCTGACCTCAAGTCAATCTTAGAGAACACAACATCTCCTCGAAATTGATCAAAGAGATCATCAATTCTCGGCAAAGGATACCGATTCTTGAGAGTCAACTTGTTCAGGTGACGATAATCGATGCACATTCTCATAGTGCCATCCTTCTTCTTCACAAACAAGACCGGTGCACCCCAAGGTGACACACTCGGCCGAATGAACCCACGATCAAGCAACTCTTGCAACTGCGTCTTCAGCTCCTTCAGCTCTTTAGGTGCCATTCTGTAAGGGGTTATGGACACAGGAGTTGTATTTTCATACAGCTCAATCCCAAACTCCACCTCGCGATTAGGAGGTATACCAGGCAACTCCTCAGGAAACACACCAGGAAACTCCCGCACAATCCTGATATCTTGCACACGCAACTCCTTAGAGCAGGGATTCATCACAAAAGCTAGGTAAGCTTCACAACCTTGCCTCAGCATCCGGCTCGCCTCCAACGTAGACACCACATTGGCAAGAAACTTCACATTCTCACCAACCACAACCACTTCATAATCATCCGCAAGCTTCAAAGAAACTCGCTTATTTTCACAATCCACAACAACTCGATGCTCAGCAAGCCAATCCATACCAAGGATTACATCAAAACCATAGAAAGGCAACTCCATAAGGTCAACATGAAAAACATGATCTTGAACAACCAAAGGACATCTTCTATAAAGCTTCCGAGTCACAACAGTCTCACCAAAAGAACTAGTGACACGCACACCAACATCCAAAGACTCAATAGGTAAACCAAGCAATTCAGCATGCTCACGCAATATGTAAGGGTGCGTAGATCCAGAATCAATCAAGGAAAGTAATGACAAGGATTGCAAAGTAAAAGTACCTGCGATCACATCCGCGTCATTCCTTCCCTCCCGCTGAGCATACACCCTAACTTGGCCACCACCCTCAGGCTGAATAGCCACAACATGAGCCATACCCCGACCACCTTCCTCTCTCCGCTGGAAATTACCACGGCCGCGCCCACGACCTCTCTGCGGTGCAGGAACAGCAGGAGCACGCACTTGGCCACCAGCCAACATAGGACACTCTCTCCTCATGTGATCCGTAGATCCATAGTTCCAGCACGCATTACCAGCTGCCACAACATGAGCTTGCACCTCCCTCACAGCTCGAGGACAATCACGCTTCATGTGGCCTCGCGAACCACATATCCAACATGCACTCGGATCAACTCTCGCGTTGCCTACCCGAGCAGGCGCACCACCACCTCGCTTAACTGAGGACTGATACTTCTGATCACGTCCCCTCTTGTTCCGTCCACCACCGGAACTATATTCAGCTGCTCGCTTGCCAGCACTTGACCCAGCACTTTTAGTAGACAAACCCAAGTTCATCTCAATGTCCTTTGCTCGGCCCACCAGTACATCAAAATCATCATACTCGGTAGCCAGCACATACATCTTAACTTCCATCACTAAACCATAACGGAACCTTTCACACCTTTCCCGCTCATCCGGAACAAGCTCAGGTGCGTACTGACTGAGTCGAACAAACTGGACCTCATAATCAGCCACGGACATGCTCCCTTGGGTAAGAGACATGAACTCCCTCTTCTTTTCATCCAGGTACCTCACACCTAGATACCTTCTCTTGAACGCATTCTGAAAGAACGTCCAAGTTACACCAGCTTCCGCCATCCCAGCGATAGTGGTTGTCCACCACGTATAAGCATCATCCTGTAGCAAGGATACTACACAGCCCAGCTTTTGCACATCAGTGCAATTCATCTGACCCAGGATTCTCTTGGTACCCTCTAACCAAGATTCCGAACCTTCAACTGACAAACCCCTGAACTCAGTCCCTCCCAGACTGCGTAAACGTTCCAAGGGTAGTCTAACTCCAGCATCTCCTTGATGCCCAGCTCCTTGAGCTCCAGCTACTGCTGCTTGGAAAGCTCCAGCAATAGCTTGAATCAACACCGTCATGTCAGGAACAGCTTGCCCCTGACTAACCACAAGTCCAGCAACCCCAGCACAAGCTGCAACTCCAACTCTTTCACCCCCAGCTTCACCACCACCAAGTGGAGGAGTTAAATCCACCGCACTCTCAACATTCTCTTCATTCTCATTCTCATTTTGAGCCGTAGCTCGCACATTACTCCTCAACTCTCTACGAGGTGCCATACTCTAACAATGCAATCACAATGCAAATAAACAAAGTCAGGCCCAACAAGGTAAGCAATCCAAGTACTCAAGCTCATTTTCACTTAAAATCAACATCATTACATTAGCTTTGATATTGCAATGGGTACCCACAACATGCTTCACACAGCATACATCTCAATTGCAACATATTCACGAATCACTCAACATGCTTTCACTCAACAAGCATACATAGCATACATACTTCAATCATGCACACAATCATTCCCAATTTCTCGAGAACTCAGCTCTGATACCACCAAATGTAACCCCCTTAACCCGGCCCAGACGGGTGAATCGAATTAAGAAGTTTACACGGGGAAAACCAAAGTCAACCCGAAAGTTAACCTTGATTAACGACCCTTTTTTTCTTTTTAAACTTGTCTAGATGCATATTATCCTTTAACATGATCATACAATCAACATACTCAAAGATCATAACCATCAGAGAACATTCAGGGGCCCAATTGCACAAAATACAACTTTAGGGACTAAACTATAAATTCTGTAAATTATAAGAACTTAATCCAATTTAAAGTTACCAACTTGAAATTAATCATCTTTCATGCTTCTCTATCAAATTTCAGCTCAAACGAACGTCACAAACTCATACAATTGCATAAACAAGTTTCGGGACCAAAATGCAAACATTTCAAAACATATAACCAACAATTTCAGTGCCCAACGGTCGAGTGTTTCGAAACAGAGAAGACCCGTTCCGAAACGCGGGACCGTTCCGCAACAGGTTCCGAAACAGTTCCTGACAGTGGCATATCCGTTCCGGAACAGTGCCTCTCGTTTCGGAACGCCCAGGCCATTTCAGGCCCCCGTTCTGATACGGTAGCACCTGTTCCGAAACAGGCTGCCCAGATTGCAGAAAAATTGTTGGTTTATGACACAATTGACCTATCAAACATGCTCCAAACGCAACCAAACTTTACCAGCAAGACATTCAACATACAAGGAACATAATTGCATCATCCAAACATCAACATGGCATCAATTATGAAAATCCCCAAATCTATAGGCATGCTTCCTACTTTGAAAACCATTCAAGCATCAAAATACCAAATTCACTTCACAAAGGCCAATTACATGTTCCAACATTAATAACAACATATATTCAACTTAGGGAGTCCAAAACATCTCCCAAAACATCAACATAGGTCCCCCATTGCCAAATGCCAAAAGCTAATAGTGTTTAAGAAACCTTCACGATACTTGAGCTTAGCTAACCACTTGGATGCTTGCCCACCTTGCTGCCCTCAATGCACTTTAATGCTCTGCATTATTGGTTTAAGAAAAGAGAGAGCGTAAGCAAAAGCTTAGTGAGGAATGCTCATTTAAAACAACACAATAATGCATTTATAAAACACCTTTATAAACCATACTTCAAAACAACCTTTAGTCATGCACATAAGCATTTAAAACAAGCAATTCATGCTTCCATTTCATTACATGTCATATTGGCAACAAGTGATACATTCCACATAAGATTCACACATGGACTTTTAAACACCATTGTGATCTTATACTTTCCAAGGACCACACATGGACTTTTAAACACCATTGTGTCCTTAACCCCATGGACTTTTAAACACCATGGCAAGGACCACACAAGGACTTTTAAACACCTTTGTGTCCTTAACAAGAATCATCCAAGGACTTTTAAACACCTTGATGTTCTTAAATACAAGGCTTACACAAGGAATTTTAACCACCTTGAGCCTTAACCAAGAACCAACCATGGACTTTTAAACACCATGTTGTTCTTAAATAACAAGCCTCACACAAGGAATTTTAACCACCTTGGTGATCTTAACCAAGAACCATCCAAGGACTTTTAAACACCTTGATGTTCTTAAATAAACAAGGCTCACACAAGGAATTTTAACCACCTTTGTGACCTTAACCATCACTTGCCAATATGCATCATTATCATCAATATTCCACTGTTTTAAAGCATTTTACAAAGCCATAAACATCATGCATCTTTAAGCATCAAACCACATTAAAACAATCTTCAAAAACAAGGAACTCTTACCTTGAGCTTCCTTCAACACATGGCTTATAATCTCAGCAAATAAACATGCTAGATATGCTTTCAAAACAGATTTAAAATCATGCAAACAAACCACATTGCATACAACCAATCCATGGTCATCACCAAGAGAGTTTTTCCAAAAACTTACTCTTGAGCTTAGCTAAGTTGCTTAGACTTTCACTATGCTCTCAAACCTTCAAAACACTGGTTTCAAAGCCGAAAACCAAAATCCACTCACCGATTCCGTTTCGCCTCTTGCCGAAACACCAATCAAGCTTCCGGATCACCACCACTTGGATCCAAAGATGACTCCCCTGTTTTAACACATCAAAGCAGAGGATTAATGCATCATCATGCATTAATATCTTCAATGAAAGCACCTAAACTCGCTGCTCTCATCCACACTCCATTTTCGGCTACCAAACACAACCGAAAATGCATCCAAACAACTCCACAACATAACCCAGCCAAGATCCATCAAATCTAAACATCCTTAAGCATCATTTAACATCCAAAAAGGATCTAACATCATCCTTAAACCTCCAGCAACAACAGATCCACAAGATCACTCCAAAAACAACCAAGAACACAAGCTAAACTTAAAAAATTTAACCTATCCGGGATTGCATTGATTAAAACTCAATTTCACATCAATTTAACATTCATTTAACATCAAATTGACACCTCAAAACACTGCCCAATCAGATCATACGAAATTTCATCAAAAATCATCAAATCTTGCATTTAAAAGCCAAGATCAATAACACAACCTTAAAACCATTTATAAAACACAAATTAAGGATTGAGAACTTAGGAATTTCAGTAAAGAACTGAGAGTTTAGAGGAGAAGGACGTTCTTACCTCCAAACTTGAGTTTCTCCCTTTTTAGAACCAAAATCTTGAGAATCCAATTAGCAAAAGCAAAGGATTTGATGAAGAGATGATTAAAGATCAAAAGGGAAATGAAATAAGTGAATTAGATGACAAAACCAGAGGGAAAAGTTCTGGAAAAAGATGTTTGGTTTGAGAGAAAAGATGAGAGAAAAGTGAAAATGGAAAATATGGAAAGTTAGTTGGAAATTCCAAAATATCTTCCCTCCTTTTAGTTTTATTTAAAAACCTATAATAAATCATTTAATATCTTAGAAAAATCTGGAGAAACTCCCTTTGGGTAAATAGCTCCTTAAAGATTCAAAGTTTCAATCCTTTTTAAAACAGTCTCACAGTTTTCAAAAATTACATTTTGGTCACTAGCCAAAATGTCACCCTTCCAAACCTCATTTTGTAAAATTGATTTCACCACTCTCTTATATATATTAAAAGAGGATTTTAAGACATTTTTCCATATTTTTAATATAACCCGAACTAGGTTTTCCTAAATTCACTCTTATATATTCGAACTGCACTCCGACCGAACCGATCCGAAACCCAAAACTCCTAATCCCAAAACTGGGGCATTACAGAAGCGTTTTAACAAAGAGTGCCAGACCCATTGCCGAAACTAGTTAGGGAAAGAGCACCGCTATGCTAGTTCGATCCCGTGATGTACAATGCTTCAAATGCTTGTGACGAGGTAATATTGCCTGCCATTGTCCAAATCGCAACACAATACTCATTCGAGAAGATGGAGAGATCGAAACGGACCAAGAGGAGGAAGAAAATGATGTTCCTATCCAAGAAGAAGAAGAGATGGAACATGTTGTAGATGGTGAGACTCTTGTTGTGAAAATAAGCCTAAGTGTGCAAGCAATAGAAGGAGAAGATCAACGCGAGAACATCTTCCATACTCGCTGCCATGTAAATGAAAAGGTATGCTTTGTCATTATTGATGGAGGAAGTTGTACTAATGTTGCTAGTACTTTGATGGTAGATAAGCTTAAATTGGCAACACCAAAGCATCCTCATCCTTAAAAGCTACAATAGCTTAATGATGGAGGAGAACTCAAAGTCACCAAGCAAGTTCTTGTGCCATTTTCCATTGGAAAAATACAAAGACGAGGTGTTGTGTGATGTTGTACCAATGCACGCTAGCCATAGCTTGTTGGGGAGACTGTGGCAATTCAACAAAAGGGCTATCCATGATGGTTATACCAACCGTTACACTTTCACCCATCAAACCAAAAAGATCACTTTAGCCCCTCTTTCACCAAAACAAGTCCATAAAGACCAAATCCACTTGAGAGAGAGTTTCAAAACAGCCAAAGAGAAAGAAAAAGAGTTTAAATCCAAAGAGAGTGACAAAAATGAGGGAAAACAAACCATTCTTTTTTCAAGAGAGAAAAAGATCAAAAAGTGTTTGCTTTCAGTGAAATGGGCACTTGTACTCATGTACAAGGAAAATCTTTTGAACACTAATGGTATTGATCCTGGTTTGCTATCTTTTATTGTCTCTTTATTGCAGGAATTTGAAGACTTGTTTCCGGAGGTGATTCAAAATGGGCTTCCACCTATTCGAGGAATAGAGCACCAAATTGATTTCATTCCCGGAGCCATCATTCCAAATCGACCAGCATATAGAAGCAATTCGAAAGAAACTAAGGAGTTGCAAAGACAAGTATCTGAGTTAATGGAAAAAAGCCTATGTGAGAGAGAGCATTAGTCCATGTGCCATGTCGGTTTTACTTGTACCTAAGAAGGATGGAACTTGGCGTATGCGTGTGGACTATCGAGAAGTGAACAAGATAACAGTAAAGTATCATCATCCTATTCCTATATTAGATGATATGCTTGATGAATTAAGTGGTTCTAACATCTTTTCTAAGATTGATCTTAAGAGTGGGTACCACCAAATAAGAATGAGAGAAGGAGATGAGTGGAAGACAACTTCCAAAACCAAGCAATGTTTGTATGAGTGGTTGGTTATGCCATTTGGCTTAACAAATGCACCAAGTACATTCATGAGGTTAATGAATCATATACTTCGACCATTCTTGGGTAAGTTTTGTGTGGTGTCTTTTGATGACATACTTGTGTATAGCTAAACTTTGAATGATCATACTCAACATTTGAGGTTAGTATTGGATGTTTTGCGAAAAGAAAAGTTGTATGCTAACCTACAAAATGTACATTTTGCACTAACAAAGTTGTGTTCTTAGGTTTTGTTGTTAGTTCAAAAGGTTTGGAGGTTGATCAAGAAAAGATTAAAGCAATTGAGGAATGGTCGAGACCTACTAAGATTAGTCAAGTGAGTAGTTTTCATAGACTTGCTAGTTTCTATCGTCGGTTTGTTCCCAATTTCAGCACCATAGCCGCACCTTTAACCGGAGTTATAAAAAAGAACTCTAGTTTCTTTAGGGGAGACGAACAAGAGAAGTCTTTTTGTTTGATTAAACAACTTTTAACCAATGCACCCTTATTATCCTTACCTGATTTTGATAAAGTTTTTGAAATTGAAAGTGATGCATCAGGTTTATGAGTTGGAGCTGTATTATCTCAAGAAGGACGCCCTATTGCATATTTCAGCGAGAAATTGAGTGGAGCAACTCTAAATTATTCAACTTATGACAAGGAGATGTATGCTCTCACTAGGGCATTAGAAACGTGGAAACACTATCTATGGCCTAAGGAGTTTATCATCCACACGGATCATGAGGCGCTGAAACACTTGAAGGGACAACACAAGCTTAATAAGAGACATGCCAAGTGGATTGAATTCCTAGAAACATTCCCATATGTTATCAAATATAAGAAGGGTAAGGAAAATGTTGTTGCTGATGCATTATTAAGAAGGTATACTCTTCTTAACCTTTTGGATTCTAGATCGATAGGTTTTGCCTTAATCAAAGAGCTTTATGAATCTGATTATGATTTTGGTGAAATTTACAAAGCTTGTGAAAAAGGAACATATGAGAAGTTTTGTAGGGTTGATGGGTATCTTTTCAAGGAAGGAAAGCTTTGTATCCCTCAAGGATCCATTAGAGAATCACTTATCAAAGAGGCCCATTGTGGAGGACTAATGGGACACTTTGTAGTGGCCAAAACACACTCTATATTGCAAGAACATTTGCATTGGCCTAAGATGAAACGAGACGTGGAGAAGTGGTGTGAGCATTGCATCACATGTAAGAAGGCAAAGTCCAAAGTCATGCCCCATGGAATTTACACACCATTACCAATTCCAAATGCACCATGGGAGGATATTTCCATGGATTTTTTGCTAGGAATTCCACACACAAGGAATAACAAAGATTCTATTTTTGTTGTAGTAGATAGATTCTAAAAAATGGCTCATTTCATTCCATGCAACGAGAGTAATGATGCTTCCAATATTGCTAATCTGATTTTTAGGAAAGTTGTGAGATTACATGGAGTTCCAAGAACTATTGTGTCTGATCGAGATGTGAAGTTCTTGAGTCAATTTTGGATGATGTTATGGAGTAAGATTGGAACAAAGCTGTTGTTTTCTACAACTTGTCATCCATAAACGGATGGCCAAACTGAAGTTGTTAATTGTGTATTGTCCATGCTTCTTAGGACAATTACACGCAAGAATCTAAGGACTTGGGAAGAGGACTTGTCACATGTTGAGTTTACATGCAATCGCTCCATGCATACCTCCACTAAATGTTCTCCATTTGAAGTGGTATATGGTTTCAATCGTTTGACCCCAATTTATTTGCTTCCTTTGCCTATTGATCAATTCAAAAATAAGGATGGGCAAAATAGAGCTGAATTTGTGAAGAAGCTTCACCAACAAGTGCGGGAGAACATTGAGAGAAGAACAAGGCAATATGAGCAACAAGCTAACAAATGGAGGAAACAAATAACTTTTGAACCCGGAGATTGGGTTTGGTTGCACTTAAGGAAAGAGAGGTTTCCAGCCCAACGCAAATCGAAACTTATGCCCCGAGGAGATGGTCATTTCCATGTGGTCAAGAGGATTAATGATAATGCTTATAAAATAGACCTTCCTGGTGAGTATAATGTGAGTGCTACTTTCAATGTTGTTGATCTATCTCCTTATGATGCAGGTGATGATTTGGGGGCAAATCCCTTTCAAGAGGGAGGGACTGATGTGACCACAACCAGCAAGAATACCAATGAATTTCCTAGAGGTCCTATGACATGTGCAAGATCTAAAATGATTCAAGATGCTGTGGAAAGTTTGCATTGCCAATGCCGGAAAATATATGAGAGTGTTCTCTTCATTGTTCTTTAAGAACTTTATCAGCTTTCAAGCTAGTCTTGTGGAAAATTCCCCCTTTTCATTCCATTCTTTTTAGAGCGTTGGTTCCTAGCTTTCTAGCTAGCGGGTCACCTTCCACCCTTCCACCATCACTTCCATTTGATTATATTGTTGGTTCTTAGCTCAATTATAGCTAAAGGGTCACAATCCAACCTTCTTCCATCATTTCACAAAGGGTAAGAACGTGTAAGGTTCGGGTCAACATTCACTATCTTGTTGGTTCTTCCTTGTTTAACACCGATTCTATTCAATCCATATCAACTTCTATCCATATTCCCCCTTACATCTATCTTTCAAACCATAATCACCAACCATTCCAACACCTATTAAAACAACAACTTTCACCATCTTTATTCCAAATACATCACTTCCACACTCAAGTTTCAAGTTTGCAAATTCATACTAGAATCACGACCAGGAAACATCACAATCGAATTCGGTCATCATACAACCGGATACGTATCATTTTCTACCCAAAATTTGACCAAACCCTCACAAGTGAAACAAAGAAGAAATTAAGCAAAAAAAGATCTCTCAAATACAATATTTCCCCTTTCAGTACAAACACTCAACCCAAATTTCAAATAGGATAAGAATTGAATACAAAACAATTTGGGGTTTACAAGAATATTGAAAAATAAGCACAATGAGGTTGGATTTTTGCTTGGATGTTTTTCTTTGATGAAATAGTTGTTACTGGTCTTCAATGAGCTTTAATTTATACCTTCTCTATCAATTCTAGCCGTTTGGGTGGTTAGCTTATTGATTGTAGCCATTGGGACCCTCTCTTTCCACCATAAATGCACTTTTGCAGGTATCCGTATCGGTACACGAGGACCCGTATCGATACCTGTCTCAAAACAAAAAGAGTCGTTGCACATAATATAGAGGGCATATCGAAACGCGTTTAAGTGTATTGGTACGTGACAACGACTGACACCAATGGTTGAAAACATTTAATCCTCTTCGAATTAAAAAAATCCGTTAAAACGGTATCAATACGGGTTAAGCTGTATCGGTACACCATTCAAACTCCTTCAGTTTTTACAGAGAGGCGTATCGATACAGATTGAATATTTTTCGATACGTATTTCGATACGGTTAAGTGCGTATCGAAACGCATCTTTCCAGTAGCCATCTTTGTAAAAAAGGTATTGATATGACTGGAGGCGTATCGACACACCTGGACGATTTTTAATACTTTGGCCATGGAACACATAGAAAATATTTGGAGTTTGAGTTTTTCAAATTAGTTTAAAGTGTTGGTGATTTATAAATCATTTAAGGGACTTTGAAATCTATTTCAAGTTTTCAATTTAGTCCTTAGCATACTTAGTTATATCAAAATCAAACATAGGTTTTACATAACGTAAGCAAGCACCTCCATAGCTAAGCAAGCACCTCTCCAATACTCATAATTCTCTGAATCACCCTAATGATGTGTCTATTCATTGTCCTTGCATAACATCTGTAAATACGAGAAATGTGGTCAGAAATAAAAAAAGTAATATGATGCATGCTAAATATAATAAATAAAGGTTATATGATTCGACGAATTCTAGTGTTGTAAAATAAACAATAAACACCATAATAGAAAACATGTGCGCATACTAAAACTATAATAATCAAATGGAACATATGCATCATAAATAAACATGCAACACGTTGCATGGACTGCCTTTCACATTGCAGGGCATTGATTCAACTTCGGCAGCTTCAATAATCTTCCATGCATGATTGCACTTGTTGTTGACCGCATCTTTAAATTTTCTTGCCCTTGCATGAGTAATGGGTCATAAGGGGAATTCTTCTAGGTCCAATGGTGGTGGTGACGCCAAGATCTCACCATGTTGCGACATTTGCAGGATTTTGATGATATCGATAAATTGAGATAGGGGTCGGCAGTTCTGTTCAAGAAGTTGTGAAAGAACACTGATCCAGAGAAGTACATCATTGGAAGTTGTATTTTGTTGCTTCAGTCTTGGGCGTCGTTCAGAATGCCATTTTTACGCCCTCAATTGATCGATCCTAGTTCATATATTTTTTCCACTAATCCAAAGGTAAAAAACTTAATTTTTTAATATACTCTTTTAAATAATAAATGATTGTTGTTGTTTTGTAGGTGGAGCGGTAATTTAATTCATGTTGGTCTTCCCAAAGGACTGAAGGCTATCAGACAGGATACTGAGAATGAATATGAGAATCATGTAAAAATGTTGAGTTTATTTATTATTGAACTTGGTTTATTTATTTAAATTAAAGTTTATACATAGTTATAATTTATTAATGTACAGTTTATATGGACACCATACACGTATCCAAAAATCTACGCATGCTTCCCGAAATTTTTAGATGCGACAAAGATTGCTTGGATGGTAATGTAGCACTCATCTTTTACGCTACAGTTGAGTAGTATCCGAGCGATCGCGTCTTACGGCACTTTGGCTATGTCCAACGAATCCTGATGGACCCTCAAAATTTGGATGACTTACATAGGCCAACTCAACAAGAGAAGCTCGAGGTAAAAGTTTTTAATTGATTCAATGTTTTATTAATTTGAACATAATTTATATTTATAAAGTAAAATAAAATAGTTTTATTGTCTGATAGGTTGATTGGTCGGTGAGACATATACATTGGATCGCTCAATGGAGGGAAAGAGAACTACGAAAACCTATTCGTGACTATGTAATGTTTGATATGATGGTCAACAATGATTACTTTAAGTGGTTTATGATGAATGAGAAGCCATCTATTTGACTCTAGAGGAACGAGCAGTCATCATTAAGTGTGTGCAACGCAGCCGCCCACCGACTCCACGTATGAGGGGAGCGCAGAACACTTCTTGTGGTGCTTAATCATCGAGGAGAAGGCATGCTTATGCCTCCTCAACACTGGGACCATCACAGGCCACTCCACTGATGCGACCATAGAACATCACCCACTCGTGCACTCATCATTTCATCTGTTGCCGAGGCCGACTAAAGGTTTTTTCACGCATGTTGTGTCCAACCCTTATGGTTCATTTTCGGTGATGATGAGTGAGACGTCGAGTGTTCCTCTAGCCTACCTACCTTTGTATCAGTTTCCACTGGTGGCAATCGATTCTGGAATCGGTTTGATCAGCAAACAGCGCCACAATCCCTTTTCTTCACAGGTGGGCCAATTGGAACCAGTTACACTATTGGAGTTGGAACAAGAATGATGACGATGATGATATGCCAGCTGATCCCCTTCCTCGCAGATGAAATCTCGATCGACCTCGTTGTCCACCGGGGTGTGGTGCTGTTGGATATAGGCATCATTAATTTTGTTTAATATATCTTAAATTATTTTTTTGTATCATAATATATTGAAGTAATATATAACATTATGTTTTTTGAATTATGTTATATTTCTCATTTTTTGCATTTATTTTGACCAAGCAGTAATTAATTGTATCGAATGAATAACATAAGCGAAGCCAGTTATTGTCCTTCAATTATTGTGAAATAATTTAATGCACAACAGATTTCGAGCCAAAAAAATTAAAGGGAAAACTACACCAGTGGTCCCCTAACTATCACCGTTCTCCTGTTTTGGTCCCCAAACTATATTTTTCGGCAAACTCGTCCCTTCTGTTACATAGTTCTCCTGTTTTGGTCCCTCGACGTTAAATAGCTAACGGTTTTGCTGACGTGGCATTTTAAATATTTTTAAATCATTTCTCTCTCCTCTTATATTATTTTTATTTAATTTTATTCACCCAATCATGTCGTGACACGTGTCACTACCCTATTACTTGGAAAAAAACCCAAAAACCCTTAAAAATGCATTTGGTGTCCCTGGGATTCAAACCTAGGACCACCATCACTAAAGGCATGCGCGTGAACCAACTATGCTAGGCTAGTTACTTGAATCAAGTCTACTAACATTTATATTTAAGCTATACAAATTAACCCAAAAAAACCCTTAAAAACAAAACTTGGTGTTTCTAATTTTATTGTGTAATCTTGAAATACTCGAATGATAATTATGCTTAAATTGGCATGATATGTGTTTAGGTGACATGATTAGGATAATGAATCATTGGGTAATGGATGTTAGTGTGATTGTAATAATCTAAGAATTTGAATGAATCATTGAAAAATTCTATAGTTGAGCTGGAATCAAGATTAAATTTCATTGTTGGTACCTCTGAACGTAAAAGACTAACCACAAGAAGCAAATGCCTCCTTTATTGCTTACCCTCTTCTTGATAAGATTTTTCTAACTCTAATCTCTCTTTCTTTTCAATTTTACTTCAGACATACAAGATTCTTTTTAGATTCCATTACTGGGTTTTACCCTCCCCCTTTGAACTGAACTGTACTGAACACAACAACTACATTTTATGCCTCGTCGGTTTAACTTCCTGAGATATCTTCCTAGAAGAAGAATGGGTATATTGAGCTCTATATTGGGTGTTTTTGGCTTCGGAATTGGAACTTCTGTTGGGATCGTCATTGGCTATTGCATGTTCATCTACTTCCTTCCCACTGATGTTAAGGTTTGTTTCTTTCTCCCTTGAATTTTCCTTTTGTTTTGCTCCTTTTTTCCCCTTATGCTTGTGTTAGAGTAGGGCGTTTTTTACTATAAAAATGAAAACTTTATTCTAAGCTGATTAAATATTTCTTCTTTACTCGTGAATTCAATATGTTGTCTTAATACAATTTTACTGTGCTAAGATTTGTATTTTGTAGTGTTCTCTCTTTGTAATATGTATATCCATGATTTTGAAATGGTTAAACTGGTAGCTTATGTTTTTCTAAGAAAGTTTTAAGTTTTAGGACTGAAAAACTTTTCTAACATTTAACAGAGTTATTTCTTTGCTTATTGCCCCCCCTTTTTTTATGGGATTTTGCTTATTGTAGTAGATCACTATTTACCAAACAATTTGGGTTGTCTTGATGTTTGTAAATGGCGAGACCATATTTCACTAAGCATTTGAAGTTGATAGCTGAACAACATTAACAACACGAATTGTTCCTTTTCGTTGTTAACATTACATGTGTTCAGGATCTTAAAATTCGACCTTTGGTTGAGGAAGACCCTTTTTTAAGGGTTTTTTTGGGTTAATCAGTATAGCTTAAATATTAATGTTAGTAGACTTGAATCAAATAACTAGCTTTGCATAGTTGGTTCATGCGAATGTCTTTTGCGTTGGTGGTCTTGGGTTCGAATCCCAGCGACACCAGATGCATTTTTAAGGGTTTTGGGGTTTTTTTTCTCCAAGTAATAGGGTAGTGACACGTGTCAGGACATGATTGGGTGAATAAAATTAAATAAAAATAATATAAGTGGAGAGAGAAATGATTAAAATAATATTAAAAAATACAACGTTAGCAAAACTGTTAGCTATTTAACGTCGGGGGACAAAAACAAGAGAACTATGTAACAGAAGGGACGAGTTTGCCGAAAAACATAGTTTGGGGACCAAAATAGGAGAACGGTGATAGTTAGGGGACCACCGGTGTAGTTTTCCCAAAATTAAATGAACGGAACTCGCGTCTAGATCAACACGAGTTCAACACACCTAGAACTCAGGTTTAGATTAACACGACTTCCACTGAAACCTTAGGAATCTTGGGCCATATTTGCGTTTGGCCAAACGAAAGTTTCAAGCTATAAATGCGGTTGAATCATTTGTTGCCGGAGCAAGGAGCAAATTTGAACAAAAAAAACCGACTGCGTTGTAGTGCTTTAGGTTTTCGATTGTATTGTAGCTAGTAATGGCAACAAACGACGTATCCAGAAAAATCTTTTGCAAAGAAATTTCTCGAATATTATGGTTTGATGGTATTTATAGTTGCATTTATATGATGAGTAAATTCTTTTGGTGGGTTACCAGTTCTGGTGAGATGAGTGTTCGGTGTTTTTGTTCACGGGGAATGACAAATCACAATATTTGGAAATCCATGGTCTTTTTGAAGTGTATGCGGTGGTCTTACCTTTTATTTGAGGCTGCAGGTTACTTATTTTTACGCCTTAATTGCGGAGACTAGATTAAGACCCCCGCATGTAACCAGAGTCAAAGCCCCTACCATTGCGGATGACGACGATTAATGGGAAGAATTGGACGTCTTTGTGGGCACACGAAATACACAAAGCTTGTTTATCTTCCCACTTCGTGAAATCATGTTTAGGGTACAATATTAGCCTCAAAATACGCCTCTGAGCTTGAAGAATAGAATCGACGGTTAAGGTGTATGTTAACAAAGACTTCAGAAAAGGCAAACCCTGCGTTTTTAAACTTGCTGGACTATTCAGCTCTGGAAGTAAGCAGAGGGTATGTTAACAAAGACTTCGTCAAAATGCATTTCTAATAATCGGTTGTTTAGGGGTACAATTGATCGGTTACAATATCTCTTATGTTCCAATATCAACTTCAAATATCAGTCTAGGCTTGAAGAAGAGAATCGGTTGTTGAGGGGTATAATTGTACAACTTGACTAAGGATGAAACCAAGAGAGCAAAACAAGTTGAGGATCTTTTATGTTTGTACAATGTCTGATATGCTTGTATATCATTCGTTTATGTTCTTTTATAACCTTCTTTATTAGCATGTTTAAGGGTACAATTTACGCATTTATTGGTGCACTTAAACGAACAATTTCACAAACACTTAAACAAACACGTTCACGAACATTAAATCAACTGACACGAACATTTTTCTAAAATAAATAAACGAAGACCTTAAAAAATAAACAAACCTACATTACATAGTATTGTTCGCTCAAACTTGGTGCACTTACACCCCTATAAATAAACTCACACCTTTTATTTCATACTAATTCGCTCTATAATGGCTGAAAGCGTAGATGATTTCCCATCTATTGGGAGACAGTCATGCGATGGTGCTATCGATAGTGACGGTGAACTACATGTTGGAATGATATTCACGACAAATAAAATCATGCAGGATGCAATTAAGAACTACAACATACACCGATCAGTTGTTTCGAAAGTGAAGAAAACAAATGTGGACAACTATATTGCAGAATGTGTCCAAAAGGATCACAAATGTAACTAGAGGATCCGTGTATCACGAATGAAGAGGCTGAACTACGTGTGACAGATAACAAGATACAATGAACCTCATGCATGTAACTATCTTGTGTGAATGTTAATGGATTGAAACATGTTATTTCCTACAATGATTTAAATTTCATCTTCGGAGTTGCCCTCTCATCGAAATAACATTAGACACCATCGTTTTTCGTTATTTATGATGTTGTAAATAATATGTAATGTAAGTAAGCAATTTTAATTGGATGGATGTTGAAAATTATATTAACGAAACGTACTACACGGTAGTTAATTGAAATAACTACACCAACGTTAAATTACTAAGCCTAGTTAAAATGAATGGAAGAGGAATCTGATTCACTTTCGTCGTAGTTTGTACTTATGATGGATGTTAAGTTAGTTTTCTCTGGATGATACTGAATCGTTAATTCGTAATCCTTAAGAAACTCCAACCATGTACGTTGCCGAAGATTCAAATCCTTTTGAGTCATCAAATATTTCAAACTCTTATGATAATTACACAGGGAAAACCGAAGTCAACTCGAATTAAGATAATTACACAGGGAAAACCGAAGCCAAAGATAATGCCTCCAAATTTTTGAAGCAAACACAACCGCGGATTAATGTAACCCACTTTAGCCTGGTCTAAACATTTAACTCGAATTAAGATAATTACACAGGGAAAACCGAAGTCAACTCGTTAAAGTCGACCTCGATTAGCAACCTTTTTTTTTTGCAAACAACTTGTGTAGATGCATATATTAGTCCTATAGGATTTACTCGTGCAACAAATATATTTTGCTATATATCAAACCTCAACTTTTCATTCATTTGCAAACAATCTGATATAAGTTCAAATTACAAATTATTGTTACAAACATTTAATTAGGTTCATTACAAGCTTGTAGGTGAAATATCAGCATGAAACGATTATTCAAACATCCATAATTGTACATCATAGAAACAGGGACTGAAATGTAAACATCAAAAACTACCAGATCAAGCCATTTTAACTAACTAACGACCCTGTTTCAAAACAGACACCCCTAATTCGAAACCATGCATTCCAATAGCAATTGGTATCGGAACGGACCCTACCTTTTTCGAAACCAAGTGCCCAAACTGACCTCCCTTGCATTCAGACATAACAGAGCCTTATTGAAACGCCCTCAAGTTTTGATACGGACACAATTTATAACTAAGAGTTTCAAAACGGCCTATCAGTGTTCCAAAACATTAAGGCCAAATATGCAAGTTGTATCGAAACAACGTCTACTGTTTCGAAACACATACCAGAACTACACTAAAACATTAACATTTAAGCAACTTAAAGCATACCAAATGGCCACAAATCATCATGGAATCATAAGTAAACATCAATCACATATTTAACCAACACATAGGCATCAACAATGGTATCTAGCATCATGAATTGCAAAACATGAATACTCTAGAGGCATGCAACCTAATAACAATTCACATAGAGTACCAAAAACCACAAACCAAAGCATAACAACACTTAAAGGCCTATTACAAGTTTTATAAGGCAAAACACACTTGCCAAACCAGGAAGTTTAAACAAACATCTCCCAAATATCGAGGTACCCTCCCCATTGCCAATTCTACCTTATTAAAAGTGTCAAAACCCATACTTGTAAAACGAGTGATGTCTTGGGTGAAATCCCTTGCTATTTTTCTGCCCAAATGCTCACTTGTTTGCATTCTTGGAAACGAGAGCGTAAACATAATTGCTTAGTGAGGGAAAGCTCAATTTAAAACATAACCACATCATGCTCAACTTTATCTTGCTTTTGAAACCGCAATAAAAGCATCTTTACAAACAAGATGTATCATTATGTCATGCATATCTCAAAGCAAAACCAAATAAAAGCTTCTCATGCTTAAATCTCACAAAGCATATTCATCATGTATAAGTGTCATTATAATAAAGTAATTTAAAACCATGATACATGTTCCATCAATATATTGGCTTTTCAAGTGAACCGGATGGAATCTACCCCCATCCTTGGATAGCACTACCCCTATCCATAAATGATCGAATATATGGACACACTTGACAGAATCAACCCCCGCCAAGCCCTTCATAGAATTAACCCCTATCAAGTCACATGGTGAAATCAACCCTCACCATAATCTCACTTCGACCGGGATGCCATTACCCGCATTACACATGGTGATAGAATCTACCCCTATCACTTGCATCACAATAGAATCTACCCCTATTGTGTAACCGAAGAATTTATCTCAGGCGCGAATTTTATATATTATAGTGCACTTCATATCCTATTGGTTGACCAACATATCCGATAATAGAAATCTCATCACTAAGCCAATATATCATTAAAATCCATGTTAACTCACTATTTTCAATGCATTAATAAAATCGCCACATATCCCATCTTAAAACAAGCCTCAAATATAACATAAAATATCTCAAATAGAATATAACCTGTTGAAACATAATCAAATCATTTCATGGGATATAATTCAGAAAAACCATGCTTATAAAATATGCATAACAGTGAGTAACAAAATGTATATCCAAAACATGAGCATGATAATCCACACGGACTTTAAACCGAAAACTGAGAGCTTAAGTAACCATACTTACTTCTAAGATTAGCTAAGCGTTTCAAGCTTACACTAACCTCCCAAAACCTTGTTTCCAAGCTTTTGAAAATGTTCAAACCATATCCACTCACCGATACAAGCTTTAGAAACTCCAAATGTGCCTTCTAAGGATCAAGCAACATCTTGCCCTGCTTCTAAACAAGGAAAAATAGAGGATTAATGCATACTTTTTCATTAAAACCTCCAGCAACACAAACCCCCACTCAACTCCAACATTCTCCAGGTAATTAACAGTCGATACAACCCAAAAACATTCACAAAACCACTCTAAATCGTTCCCAAACATTACCTAGCAAAATCAACCATCAATCCTCATCCATTTACACCCTCAAGCACTTCCCCAACCTCTACAAACCTCCAGCTATCAAGAAAACACAACAACGACCCTTAAAACTCAAGATTTCATCACTAACATCAAGCAATCTAACTAGTTTCAGGATTACTTAACAAAAACCATCAAGTTAAAATTATTAACCCATAACAACATGTTAATAATAAATCATTAACTATGCAATTAACATCAAATCCAAAGACCCACCTCAAAACTTCAAGAAACCTCAATTAAACATGATTTCATCAATTAATCTATAAAACCCATTAAAACAATATGTAAAAGACTAAATACTTGGGAATTTCAGTAAAGAACATGTCATTAGAGGAGAAGAATGGACCTACCTCTAATTATGAGCTCTTCCATCATTTTTTGAAAAGAAAACCATAGAGAAAACAAGAGATTTAATAAAGAATCGATAGGAAATAGATAAATATTTGAAATCCAAATCAAATTTAGAGTTTACCTTTAAAATCATACAGTTTGGATGAAGAGAATTGGAGATAAAAATGAGATAAGAAAACTATCGTAAAAAACCAATTTGTGAGAAAATGAAAAACCGTTTTAACTTCCCTCCATCTTTTTAATATTATTTATTTAATCAAAATATTAAAATAGGAGGAAAAGTCTCTATTAGCCCTTGGTATTGCCCCTTAAAGATTCAAAGCATTAGCCTTTTACGTTTTTGCCATTAAACCAAACTTTACAATTTTTACATTTTAGTCACTAAACCAAAATTTCCAATTTCCCATATTATTATCCAAGAAAAAACCTTTTAATTTAATTATTTCTCGAAACTAGACTAGACCGATAAACAGGTTCCAACTGAACCGCCTAACAAAACCCGACCAACACCTAGGCCCAAAATCGGGGCGTTACAATTAATGCATCTCAATGCATTAAAATCATCAACAACAAAAGCTACCACACACCTCTGTCCAAAAACACCGAAATCTCTATATGAAACAACCGAAAACACCTACAATTACTCTACAAACACAACCCAACCAAAACCTATCACTTACATCCACTTTTAAGCATCAAATAACATCTAAAAGCAATCTATTCGTATCCTTATATCTCCGGAAAAACCAAAACCAGTCTATCACCCCAAAAACCCAAATCTAACAACCTAAACAACTAGAGATCATACCCATTTCGGGATCTTTATAATAAAACCATTATTTCAACATCATTTAACATCCAAAACATGATTAAAATAAATCTCAAATTAACCAAAATAGTACCATTACAAAAATCTTATGAAATCATCTTTCAAAACTTGATCTATCCATTTTCAGCAAACAGATTATAAAACATTAATAACGAGCAAAATTTGAGAGCCAAAGGCTTGTGAATTTCATTAAGGAACATTGATTAGAGGGGATAAAAGATAGATCACCTCTAACACAAGTTTTTTCCCTTATCGCAATAATTTAAATGAAAACATTCAAGAAATTCATAGCTAGTTGAAGTAGAAATTGATTAGAATCATTTAGAAATCAAAAGTGGATGAAAAGAGATAAATCTTTGGAGATTTTATTGAAGAAAAAATAGTTTTACTGGTGAGAAATTTGAGAGAAAAATTTAGGAGAAATGTAGTTACGTAAGAAAATGTTTTAGCCTTTTACAATCTTTTTTTTATCAAATCTCATTTAATAAATCAATTTATTAAATCTTTTAAAAATACAAAAACAAGAGATAAGGATGATAACACCTTGTTATAATAGCTCCTTACAGATTTGAAGTTTTGGCCCTCTTTCAAAACAGTCCTTAAAAACAGTTTTTATAAGTTTTACAAATTAGTCACTAAACCAAAATGTCAATCTTCCAAAAGTCATTTTCCCGAATTGACTTTACCAAACCTTTATATATATAGAAGATTTTAAGAATTTTCCCATAATTTTATCATATCCCGAACCATGTTTTCTTTGAACCACTCCCGAGCTAACTCGAATCTCTAGTCTAGGTTCATCGGACCCCGAAACAATCCTAGAAACTCCTAGGACAAAAACCAGGGCGTTACATAACATTTCCTCCTTGCTTTCCCACGTGGCCTCCTAAACTCCTTGATGTCACCACAACACCTTCACAAGTTCAACCGTCTTACCACGAAAAACTTTACTACTAGAATCAAGAATCTCAACAGGCTCCTCATCATAAGACAAATATGGTCGCAACACAATTTCCTTAATTGGCATAACATGCGACAGATCCGACCTATACCTCCACAAAATCGACACATGGAACACATAATGAATTTTCTCCAACTCGACAGCTAACCTCAATTGATACACAACAGGACCGACACGCTCCACAACTTCATATGGTCCAATACACCTTGCACTAAGCTTACCTTTACATCCAAATCTCATCTCCTTCTTCCAAGGCGATACTTTCAAAAACACGCGATCGCCAACCACAATATCAATCTCCCTACGCTTAAAATCCGCATAAGACTTTTGACAGTCCACGCCTTCAACTGATCACAAACAAGCTTTACCTTCTTCGTCGTTCCATTAAGCGAATCCGACAAGGAAACTAACGTTTGGCCTACTTCTGCCCAAAAAAGAGGCATCATACACTTCCTACCATACAAGGCTTCATACAGAGCCATTTGTAAACTTCCTTGATAGCTATTATTTTAAGCAAACTCCACAAAAAAATATTGTTTCTCCCAAGAACCTTAGAAATCTATTAAACAACACCGCAACATATCCTCAAGCACTTGGATAACCCTCTCAGACTGATCATTCGTCTGAGGATGATACGAGGTATTGAAATTAAACAGTGTACCCAGACTCTATGCAAACATTCCCAAAACCTTGTAGTAAACCGCAGATCTCTATCTGAAACTATGGATTTAGGTACACCATGTAACCTCATAATTTCCGCTATGTACAACTCTGCCAACTTATCCAACGTATACCTAGTATGAACAGCTATGAAATGCGCACACTTTGTAAGACGGTCTACAATCACCCAAATAGAGTTCTTCTTTGATGGTTTCAAAGGCAAACCTGACACGAAATCCATTGTAATCCTCTCCAATTTCCATTCCGATATCTTCAAAGGTTGCAACTGTCTGGAAGGAAACCAATGCTCAACTTTCAAGCACTGACAATGTAACACTCGAGTTTAGGGGTCGGGAGCTGAGAGTGTGAATCGGGTTCGAATTGTTGGGCTCATTTTAATTAAAATGGGTTTTGCTTTAAAATTTAAATGGGCTTGATTTTTAGTAAGGGCATTTTGGTAATTTTCAAAATAAAGGAAACAAGATGAGTAATAGAGGCTTTTTGAAAATCTTTCTCATCTTCTTCATTCCACCATTTCCACGACAAAGCTTCCCCCCAAACCTCCCTTATCACTATTCCATCCATTTTCTTCACCATCTCAAGTGCTTTCAACAAGGTAATTACATTTTTGACTTCTTCTCATCGTTCCTAACGTTCCTATATTTTTAGTTTTCATAAACATCACCTTTGAAGATTTTGAAGTTTTCAAACTTTGGGAAAAAGTAAGAAGCTTTAGTAGGTTTTTGTTTGATATTCGATTTATAAAGTTTATTTATGGTGAACTCTTGCCCTTAGATCTAATATATTTTAAAATAGTGGGGTTTTATAAAAAAGTCCTGAAATGGGTTTTCATGGGTATTTTAAAAGGGTGAAAATATTGGGTTTTGAGGTAGTTTGGTGTTGGAGAGTGGGGCTGATGTTTTGAAGGTGTTTAATGTTGATTTGAGTGTTGGGATTAGTGGTTTTTCTGCTGGGTTGTGAGGAAGTACGAAAATGAGGATTTTTGTGTTAGTTTTTTCTTGGAAATGTAGAAGATTGGTCTTGTGTTTGAAATCTGATTAGTGGCGGTGTTTTGTGAATGATTTGTGTAGTAATGAGTTGTTTGTGGTTAGTTAGAATCAAGGGAAATCGTTGGAGAAGCTTCGGGCTCGATTCCAGGAAGTTTGGAGGCTTGATTCAGCTTTTCTTGGTTTGCTTAAGGGGGTTCGGTGAGTGGATCATTTAAAATGGTTTTAAATTGGTTCAAGTGTGTGGTTGTAGTGTTGGATTGTGCTTGGTAGGCCAATCCAAGGTAGAGATTAAGTTGGTAGCTGAATCTATTGTATGCTTCATGAGTTTTGCTTAATGTGCATAATGTGGACATGTGAAGTATTTGTTGTTCATGCATGTGGATATACATATTGATGTATGTGGTGTTTGATATGCTGAAATGCATGATGATAATATCATGGCGAGGCTTGTTAGTATGATTGGCACTAGTTAATTACCAGGTATAAATGATCGATCATTAGGATGAGCGTGCACACGGTTGAGTCAAATTTGCGTGTGGCCTTGGTAATGTTGTTGTTTAGTAGTTGAGGGTGAAAGTCCCAACGGAAGTTATCCGCATATCTGAGTAAACGAATAGTTGCCAATATACTTGTTCATGTGTGGTTGTTGTTAAGATAATTGTTATATCTTGTTTAGCATAACATGAGGTAAGATGCCATGTTCATGCACCTTTGTAATTGTAGTTATGTTTCTATGTTGGTGTATATGTACGCCTTGTGAATGTTTCTTGGATAATATGCTTTCAACCCCGCATTGTCGATGTTTTTTGTTTTAGAGTTCCCACTCTAAGCTTCTAGCTTACGCTCTCGTTTTCGAGAATGCAGATCACTAGAGTGGAGTTAGCAAGGAGCAAGAAAAGGTCATCCAAGCGGGTGGTAGTTGCTCAAGTATGATTTAAGTATATAATGTAGTAGTTTAGCAATGGGGAATGCTACGTGTTGTACGAGCGTATATCTAGACTCCTATGTGTTGGCTTTATGTTGTTAATACTTTGTGTTGATGGATTTGTAAACCATGTCTTATGAATGCTTAAGTGTTTTGTTTTAAAAGCATGTAAGCCTTGTTTTATGAACGCGTATGTTTATGTTGAAGGCATGTAAACCTTGATTGTGCATTGCTTATGTGAACGTATGTTTCTTTTGGCTAAATGGTTTTGTTATACATTATTTTATACAATTTCATATCTAGTTGCTTATCTTGTTGATTGATTCTAGGTCGATTAGTTAAATGGCTCTGTTTGTTCATTCGTGGTTTCCTAGTGATGTGTGAGAGTTGGAATGTTGCCACTCGAGTTGTTAAATGCCTTTAAAGTTGAGTTCTATGCTTTGAACCTTGTTTTGGGCTTTACGTTTCGGTACACTGGGGTGTATCGATACGCTAAAAGCTATCTGGAAATCTGGGAAATTGATGAGATTTTGGCGTATCAGTACGGGTCTTAGGTGTATCGGTACAATCTTCGTAGTTTGACCATGAGAAGTTGACCTTGAGAGCGTACCGATACAATCTACCAGTGTATCGATACCGTCTCCCAAGGTTGACTTTGGGTTGTTGACCAAGTCCAGGCGTAGCGATACGGTCTTCTAGCGTATCGATACGGTATGTTGTAAAGACTAAAATAGGTTGTTTAATTGCTTGTTTCGTGTATTTTGTATTCGCATGTCTCTTCTGTTACGCGTCCTATCACATAGGATATACTAAAGCATCTAGACGAGATAACATTAAAAGAAATTTTCTAGGGTTGCTATTCGAAGTGGATTCCTAACGGGTTTTAGTTCGGTTTCCCCGTGTAACCTGCTCGAACCGGTCTGTTGTCTAGCCCGAGATGAGGGGGTTATATTTGTTGGTATCAAAGCTTGTGGTTTTCGCGACCTCGGGTAGGTAAGTGAGGTAAGTTTGAGGTGTAGGTAGTAAGGTGAATGTTTTGCCATGTGTTGTTTGGAAGCATACGTTAGCCTGAGGTATCAAAGCTTGTTGTTTGATTGTTCACATGGTGTTTGGAAACATGATTGTTGTGTTGAGGCGTAGTGTCAAGTTCTCAGTGCTACTATTGCTTATTTAAAAAGATTTTGTAAAGGAATGTACTTGAGCACGTTAGACCCTTGCCTTTGCTAACTTAATTTTTACGTGTTTGTTTGTTGTAGTTTTTATCTTGCTAGATGTGAGATGAGACCTAGAGGGAGGCCTAGGATGGTTCATCCGGAACAACGGGCAGCAGCTCCGGGAGTTGAGCGGGTGGTTGAGGCGGAGACTCCTCCACCTCCTTATTTTCCTCCTCGTCAAGAGGGAGGTGAGAGCCGAAGGTGTAGGACCTCAGGTTGGCCAAGGACTGACTGGTATAGATTTGGCTCCATTAGTTCAGACAATAACTGGGGCTTTTCAGGCAGCAGTGGCTCGGGGCCATGCAATGGCACAACCTCAGGGTGAGGGCACCGGTTTTCCACTTGAGAGACTTTGCAGTTTTAGAGGCGAAGGGTTCCGAGGGTTGGTACCCGTGATATCCGAGACTTGTTTGGCAAGACTGTCCGTATTTTGTCGCATATAGGTTGTAGTGGAGCACGCAGGCTTGGGTGCGTTGTTTCGTTGCTTCAGGGTGATGCCTACACTTGGTGGGTCACCATTACTACGGGCATGCCAGATACTGAGATCACACGGGAGTTCTTCGAGTCAATGTTTTGCAAGAAGTATCTGGGTCCCCGTTATCTTGATGAGAAGAAGAGAGAGTTCTTGGCTTTGCTTCAGGGTAACTTGACGGTGATAGAAAATGAGATACAATTTGTCAGATTGAGTCAGTACGCGTCTGAGCTAGTTTCTACTGAGAGGGAACGTTGTGACCGTTTTAGTTACGGGTTGAGCAAGGAGATAAAGAGGTACACTTTGGCTACGGACTACACGGACTTTGATGTCTTGGTCGCTAGGGCCAAGGACATAGAACATAGTTTGGGTCTGACCAAACAATCTTGTGGTTCTGGTTTTGAGAAGAGGTCGGGCGAGTTTGATAGAAGTGATGCCAGGAGACATTATGACAATAGGCATCATCACGATCATAGACGTGGTGGTGGTAACCACGATAGAGGCCATCAGGGCCAGAGAGCTGGTGGGCGTATGCCCGAGTGTGCTCGATGCGGGAGGAATCACACCGACGAGTGTTGGGGGAACTTTCATTGTCGTTCGAACTGTGGAGCTAGGGATCACCTTAGGTGTGATTGTTCACATCGGGCGGGGTATGCACCGGTTCAGGTTCAGGCTTCTGCTAGAGCCATTGATTATCCGAGAGGCCGTGGGCGCGGTCGAGGTAACTTCCAGCCGAGAAATGATGGCCAAAGGAACATAGCACATGTGGTTGCGGTACAGCTATAGGGCGGAGGTCATGCTAGAGTTTATGCTCAACGAGAGGGATAGAACAACACGGATGTGATTGCATATAATTTCTCGATACAGTCTCTGAGTTTGGTTTCCTCGATTGACTCCGAGTCTACGCATTCATATTTTTTAAGTGAGCATGCACATATGTTGAATTTACCTTGTGATGTACTAGAGGTAGGTGTTAGTGTTACTAGTTCCTTCGGGGATACAATAGTGGTTAGGAAGATGTACAAAAGGTGTCTTTTAATGGTTCAGGGGCATGTATTTCCAGTGGATATGATGGAGTTACTGTTTTATGGTTTCGATGTGATTTTGGGCATGGACTGGCTTACAGAACATAGAGTTATGATAGATTTTGAGACTAAAGGGTTTTCTGGAAACTTGCGGATGATTATGATATTGCGGTAATAGGTGAAAACGTGAAGTTCATATCGAATGGTGCTTCCTCTTTATAGGCTCAGAGATTAGTTGAGTTCGGTTGTGAGGCGTATTTGGCCTACGTGATGAATCCGAACATGAGTGAAATTAGCCCTTAGGATATCACAATAATGTGTGATTTTTTTAGTGTGTTTCCGGAAGAATTGTCAGGTTTACTGTCTGATAGAGAGATAGAGTTTTCTATAGAGACTTATTCAGATTCTGCTTCTGTTTAGATTACTTTGTACCGTATGACACCGAAAGAACTGAAAGAGTTGAAGACTCAGTTACAAGAGTTGTCAGATAGAGGTTTTATCCCTCTGAGTTCTTCACCTTGGGACGCTCCGGTTTTATTTGTGAAGAAGAAAAACGGTAGTAGTAGAACGTGCATCGATTATAGACAGTCGAATCAGTTGACAATGAAGAACAAGTATCCCTTGCCGCGTATTGATGACTTGTTCGAGCAGTTTAGAGGGGCATTAGTCTTTTCGTAGATTGAAGTGAGATCCGGTTATTACAAGTTGAATGTGAAAGAGGTTGATGTACCAAAGACATCTTTTAGGACTAGATATGGTCACTACGAGTTCTTGATTATTCCGTTCGGGTTGACAAATGCACCAGCTACTTTCATGGACAAGATGAGTAGAATCTTCCATCAGTACTTAGATCAGTTTGTAGTTGTCTTCATAGATGACATTTTGGTTTATTCGCGCACCGAGTAAGATCATGACCGACACTTGACAGTAGTTTTGCAGACCTTACTAGACAACCAATTGTACGCTAAGTTGAGTAAGTGTGAGTTCTGGATCCGAGAAGTAGTCTTCCTAGGGCATGTAGTGTCGGCCGAGGGGATTAGGGTTGATCTGAAGAAGATAGAGGCCTTTGTTGAGTGGAAGCAATCGATGTCTTTGATAGAGATTCGTAGTTTCCTTGGCTTAGCCAGATACTATAGGAGGTTTGTGGAAGGATTTTTTAAGATAGTTGCTTTAGAAGAATATTCAGTTTGAGTGGTGAGATGCGAGACAACAAGCCTTTGAGAAATTGAAAGAAGCTTTGACCAATGCACCGATTCTGATTCAGCCAGAGTCAAGGAGAGAGTATGTAGTCTACAGTGATGCTTTGTATGTAGGGTTAGGTTGTGTTCTCATGCAAGACTCACGAGCGTAACTATTCGACACACGACATAGAGATAGCAACAGTTGTGTTTGCCTTGAAGATTTGGAGACATTGTTTGTACGGTGAGAAATGCACAGTGTATACGGATCACAAGAGACTGAAGTATATTATGACACAAAGAGAGTTGAACCTTAGACATCGTAGGTGGCTAGAGTTGCTCAAGGAATATCGTCTCACGATTGAGTACCATCCGGGTAAAGCCAACGGAATGGCCGATGCTTTGAGTTGCAAGGTAGCCGTTGAGTTGAGAGCCATGTTTTCTAGTTTGAGCTTGTCTGGTGATGGTGGATTAGTGGCTGAGCTTCAGGTTAGACCTACCTTAGGCTTGTTGATTAGAGAGAAACATCTCTTAGATAGATCTTTGGCACTCCATGTGCAAGATATAGCCGAGGGTAGACCTTCGGACTATAGTTTCAGTGTTGATGGGGCCTTGTGTTTCAGAGATAGAATAGTTGTACCAGATGACAGTGATTTGAGATATACCATCTTAACTGAAGCACACAATATCCCGTTTTATATGCATTTAGGTAGTACGAAGATGTACCGTGATTTGAAGAATGAATACTATTGGGTTGGTTTGAAGAAAAACGTAGCCGACTTCGTGAGTAAGTGTATGGTATGTTAGAGAATGAAGGCAGAAACTCAAGTTCTGTCACGGTTGTTACAACCGTTTAGGATTCCAAAATGGAAGTGGGAAAATATCACCATGGACTTCGTTTAGGGTTTCCCTTTGACTCTTACGAAGAAGAACTCAGTTTGGGTTATAGTTGACCGTTTCACAAAGTGTGCTCACTTTTTAGCTGTTAATACGACTTACTCCTTAGATAGGATGGTTGATTTGTACATAAGTGAAATTGTGAGACTACATGGTGTGCCGAAAGCGATTGTGTCTAACAGGTGTAACCCCCTTAGCCCGGCCTAGACGGTTGACCCGAACTATGAAGATTACACTGGGAACACCAAAGTCAACTCGAAAGTCAACCTTGATTAACGACCATTTTTTTTCCTTTTTAATCTTATCTAGATGCACATTAACCTTAAGCGTACCCTTGAGAAATGCATACTTGAAAAGCACAGTGATCAGGAAGCATTAAGGGACTCAATTGCACAACATACAAAAGTTAGAGACCAAATTGTAATTTCTAGAAAGATGAAGGACTTAGCTGATTTTTAAATTACCAATATCAAATTAATCTTATCACATGCTTCCCTGTCAAATTTCACCTCTATCGGACATCTCAAGCTCAAGCAATTGCAAATACAAAATTCAGGACTCAAACGTAAAGCTTGCAAACCTTAAACCATTCAAATCATTGCCCAACGATCATCTGTTTCGGAACGGGGTTGACCGTTCCGAAATGCGGGTTCATTTTGAGACCTGTATCGAAACAGGGCCTTGCAGTGGCCAAAACGTTTCAGAACGGCCTCTACCCGTTTCGATACACGAAGGCCATTACAGGCCCCCGTTTCGAAACGCTAGTGCCAATTCCGATACGGATTGCCCAGAAAGTGCAGAATTTGTTGGTTTAACACACATTTATCCACTCAAACACATCCTAATGACCTCCTAATCATGCCAACAAGTCATCATACATATAAGGTACATATTTGCATCATCAAAACACATTCATGGCATCAATTAGGAAAATCCACAAGTCTATAGGCATGCATCCTAATATCCAAAGCCAAACAACCATCAAAGCAATCACCAAATGGCCATTTACAAGTCCAAATCATTTAAGGCATCATGCCACAACTAGGGAGTCCAAAACATCTCCCAAAACACATCCTAGGTTCCCATTGCCAAATATCAAATACTAATAATGTTATGAAAACATCACCATACATGAGCTTAGCTTTCCCTTGGATTCTTAGCCTCCTTGCTGCCCTCAAACACCTCAATTATCTGCATTATTGGTTCAAGAGATAGAGTGTAAGCACAATTGCTTAGTGATGCATGCTCTAAAGAAACAACACAATAATGCATTTTATAAAACACTTTTCACAAAGCCTTTTAACACATAAACATCATTATTCATGCAACCTTGCATTCTTAAACAAGCATCTCATGCTTCATTAGTTCAACATGTCATATTGGCTTTCAAGTGATAATCCACAACCATTTACAACACAAAACACAATCAGATACGTGGATTACAAGCGTTGTCCAATACGCTTCATACTCACTACCGAACACACAAGGTGGAGTTTACCGGTACAATCACAACCCCTCAACACCCGTGATGGAGTTTAACGGTACAATTGAAACCCCTCCACATCACTCATCGGTAGTTGTATAACATCACTAACGAGAACACGTGACACACAACACAAGATCCACACATGGACTTTTAACCACTATTGTGATCTTAACCATCTCGTTAGTGTACTTGGATGGAGTTTACGGTACAATTACAACCCCTCAACATCCAAGGCGACTTTATTCACGGTGCACCCAATCCTATAGCTTGCTAACTATATCCGATTCAAGTATTTTAAAACTACAAATCACTTGCCAATATACATCATTTATCATCAATAATCCACTGTTTTAAAGCATTAATCAAAGCCATTAAACCATCATGCATCACTATGCATCAAAACCACATTTACTAATATCAAACCAAGGATCTCTTACCTTGAGCATCCTTCAACACATGGCTTTCAAAACCTGCATTAATCATGTTAAAACATGCTTTCAAAACAGAATTTAAACATGCAAATTAACTACAATGCATCCAACCATCCCATGGTTCATCCAAGAGAGAGAGTTTTCCCGAAAACTTACTCTTGAGCTTAGTTAAGTTGATTAGACTTAAACTAAACTCCTACACCTTCAAACATTCATTACAAAGCTGGAAATCCCAACTTTGCTCACCAATTCCGTTTCGCAAGCTTGTCGAAACGCTGATCAAGCCTTCAGATCAACACCACAAGAATCCAAAGATGTCTCCCCTATTTTAAACACATCAAAGCAGAGGATTAATGCATCATCATACATTAAAATCTTCAGCCATTACACCTAAACTCGCTGCTCTCACCAAATCTAACATTTCGGCTACTAAACATAACCGAAATCACAACCAAACTCTTCCACAACATAACCCAGCCAATATCCATCACTTCTAACCATTCCTAGACATCAGTTAACATCCAAAAGAACTTAAACTCGTCCTTATACCTCCAGCTATAACAGAACACCAAGATCACCCCAAAACCCACCATTTTCATAAGCAAAAACTTAGGAAATTCAACCTATTCGGAATTGTATTGATTAAACCTCAATTACACATCACTAAACATCCAAAATACATTAAAAAGCCATCTCAAAACAGAGCCCAAACAATCACCACGAATTTCTTCAAAATTTGTTCCAAATCTTGAGTTTTAAGCCAAAATCAAGATCACAACACTAAAACCTTTTATAAAACTTAATTTAAGGATTGAGCACTTGAGAATTTTAGTAAAGAACTGAGTATTTAGAGGAGAAGAACATCCTTACCTCTAAATGTAGATTTCTCCTTGATTAGAGACAATTTCTTTGAAAATCCAATAAGCAAAACAATATAATTTGATGTAGAAAGGATTAGGAATCAATTGGTGATTCAAACCTCATCATTTGGTGTGAAAATCAAAAGAAATGTTGCTGTAGAAAAGTGTTTGGCTGAGGGAGTTTTGAGAGAAAATGAGATGAGAAAGTTTTTAAGAGATTTAGTTATGAAAAGCTAAAATATCATTTCCACTTTTCCTTTATTTAATTAAACATTAAGTAAATCATTAAAATCTAAGAAAAATTTGGAGAAATCCTTCCTTGGGTAAATTAGCTCTTTAAAGATTCTAATTTTCAATCCTTACAAAACAGTCACCACTGAACTTTTCAAAAATTACATTTTAGTCACTATTTCGAAATGTTGCACTTCCAAACCATATTTTGTAAAATTGATTTCACTACTCTTATATATATTAAAAGAGGATTTTTAGATATTTTCCATATTTTTAATGCATCCCGAATTAGGCTTTCCCTAAAACCACCTTTTATATTCGAACAAAAAAATTAGACCGGTCCAGTTCAGACCCTAAACTTCCAAGCCCAAAATTGGAGTGTTACAATAGGGATCCGGGATTTACAACCAGATTTTGGGAGTGTTTGCATACAACTTTGGGTACCCGATTAAATTTCAGTATGTCGTATCATCCTCATTCAGATGGTCAGTCAGAGAGGGTTATACAGATTTTAGAGGATATGTTGAGTTGTTGCATTATTGATTTTCAGGGTGCGTGGGAGAAGCACTTGCCTTTAGTCGAGTTCTCATATAATAACATTTATCAGTCGAGCATTGAGATGGCTCTATTTGAGGCATTGTATGGTAGAAAGTGTAGAACTCCGGTTTGGTGGGCCGAAGCAGGCCATAAGTTGTTACCAATGCCTGGTTTGCTTAAGGGGACTACCGATAAGGCGAAGTTGATTTGTGATCATTTGAAGGCCTCTTCGGATAGGAAGAAGTCTTATGACGACTTGAAGAGGAAAGAAGTTGAGTATTCCGTGGGAGATAGAGTGTTCTTGAAAGTCTCTCCGTGGAAGAAGGTTATGAGATTTGGCAAGAAAGAGAAATTGAGTCTGAGGTACATTGGGCCGTATGAGATTGTGAAGCGAGTCTGTCCGGTTGCTTATCAGCTACGTTTTCCATCCGAGTTAGAGAAGATTTACGATGTGTTCCATGTGTCGATGCTTCGTAAGTATAGATCAGATCCGCCACATGTTATTCGCGTAGATGAGATTGAATTGAATCTCGATTTGACGTTTGATGAGGAACCAATTGAGATTTTAGCCTTAGACATCAAAGTGTTGCGTGGTAGATCAATTGAGTTGGTCAAAGTGAGGTGGCAACGTCGAGGTGTGGACCAGAGCACTTGGGAGAGAAAAGAGGATATGGAACGACAATTTTCGTATCTCTTTTAGTCAAGTAATTTCGAGGACGAAATTCCTTAAGTGGGGGAGAGTTGTAACACCCAGGTTTAGGGGTTGGGAGTTGAGAGTGTGTATCGAGTTCGAGTTTTTAGGCTCATTTTAATTAAAATGGGCTCTTCTTTAAAATTTAAATGGGCTTGATTTTCAATAAGGGCATTTTGGTAATTTTTAAAATAAAGGAAACAAGATGAGTAAAAGAGGTTTTTTGAAAATCTTTATCATCTTCTTCATTCCACCGTTTCCACGAGAAACCTTCCCTCCCAAACCCCCTTATCACTATTCCATCCATTTTCTTCACCATCTCAAGTGCTTTCAACAAGCTAATTACATTTTTGACTTCTCCTCCTCTTTCCTAACGTTTCTATAGTTTTAGTTTTCATAAACATAACCTTTGAATATTTTGATATTTTCAAACTTTGGGAAAAGGAAGAAGCTTTAGTAGGTTTTTGTTTGATTTTCGATTTGTAAAGTTTATTTATGGTGAACTCTTGCCCTTAGATGTAATATATTTCAAAATGGTGGGGTTTTATCAAAAATCTCGAAATGAGTTTTCATGGGTATTTTAAAAGGGTGAAAATATGGGTTTTTGAGGTAGTTTGGTGTTGGAGAGTGGGGCTGATGTTATAGTAATGCTTGAGGGTTTTTTTGAAGGTGTTTAATGTTGATTTAGGTGTTGGGATTAGTGGCTTTTCTGCTGGGTTGTGAGGAAGTACGAAAATGAGGATTTTTATGTTAGTTTTGGCTTGGAAATGTAGAAGATTGGTCTTGTGTTTGAAATATGATTAGCGGCAGTGTTTTGTGAATGATTTGTGTAGTAATGAGTTGTTTGTGGTTAGTTAGAAGCAAGGGAAATCGTTGGAGAAGCTTCAGGCTCGATTCCGGGATGTTTTGAAGCTTGATTCGGCTTTTCTCGGTTTGTTTAAGGGAGTTCGGTGAGTGGATCATTTAAAATGATATTAAATTGGTTCAAGTGTGTGGTTGCAGTGTTAGATTGTGCTTGGTAGGCCAATCCAAGGTAGAGATTAAGATGGTAGTGTGGATATACATATTGATGTATGTGGTGTTTGATATATTGAAATGCATGATGATAATATCATGGTGAGGCTTGTTAGTATGATTGGCACTAGTTAATTATCGAGTATAAATGATCGATCGTTAGGATGAGTGTTCACGCGGTTGCGTCAAATTCGCGCGTGGCCTTGGTGACATGTAGTCATCAAGGAGGAGTACGGTGAGGTAATATCCCACCGGAAAATGTTACTACGTGATGATGACTGGAATCCCATCCGTAAGGGCATGTGATGATGAGTGTAATCCCATCCATGCAAGGAACGATGATGATTGTAATCCCACTGGAAGGTAATGTTGTTGTTTAGTACGTTGAGGGTGAAAGTCCAAACGGAATATCCGCATATCCAGTAAACAAGTAGTTGCCAATATACTTGTTCATGTGTGGTTGTTGTTAAGATAATTTTTATATCTTGATTAGCATAACATGAGGTAAGATGCCATGTTCATGCACCTTTGTAATTTTGGCTATGTTGGTGTATATGTACGCCTTGTGAATGTTTCATGGAAAACATGCTTTGAACCCTGCATTGTCGATTTTTTGTTTTAGAGCTCCCTCACTAAGCTTCTAGCTTATGCTCTCGTTTTCGACAATGCAGATCACTAGTGTGGAGTTAGCAAGGAGCAAGAAAAGGGCATCCAAGCGGGTGGTAGTTGCTCAAATATGATTTTAGTAAATAATGTAGTAGTTTAACAATGGCAAATGCTACGTGTTGTCGGAGCGTGTATCTAGACTCCTATGTGTTGGCTTTATGTTGTTAATACTTTTTCTTGAAGGATTTGTAAATCATGTCTTATGAATGCTTAAGTGTTTTTCTTTATAAGCATGTAAGCCTTGTTTTATGAACGCGTATGTTTATGTTGAAGGCATATAAACCTTGATTGTGCATTGCTTATGTGAACATATGTTTCTTTTAACTAAATGGTTTTGTTATGCATTCTTTTATGTAATTTTCTATCTAGTTGCTTATCTTGTTGATTGATGCTTGGTCGAATAGTTAAATGGATCTGTTTGTTAATTCATGGTTTCCTAGTGATGTGTGAGAGTTGGATTGTTGCTAGTTGAGTTGTTAAATGCCTTTACAGTTGAGTTCTTGTGTCTTTAGCAGCCAAAAGGAGGTTTGCAGTGTAGGGCGTATCGGTACACCTAAGGGCCGTATCGATACGGTCTTATGCCTTGAAGCTTGTTTTAGGCTTTGCATATCGGTACACGGGGGTGTATCGATACGCCTAAAGCTCTCTGGAAATATGGGGAAATTGACAAGATTTTGGCGTATCGGTACGAGTGTTAGGTGTATCGGTACAGTCTTCGTAGTTTGATCGTGAGAAGTTGACCGTTGAGGGCATACCGATACGGTCTACCAGTGTATCGAAACGGTCTCCCTAGGTTGACTTTGGGTTGTTGACCAAGTCTAGGCGTATCGATACGGTCTTCTAGCATATTGATACGACATGTTGTAAAGACTAAAATGGGTTGTTTAATTGCTTGTTTCGTGTATTTTGTATCCGTGTGTCTCTTCCGTTGCGTGTCCTATCACATAGGATATACTAAAGCATCTAGATGAGATAACATTAAAAGAAATTTTCTAGGGTGTCTAATCGAAGTGGAGTCCTAACGGGTTTCGCTTCGGTTTTCCCCGTGTAACCTGCTCGAACCAGTCTGTCGTTTTGCCTCGGGATGAGGGGGTTACAGACCAACCACATAGTTACTCACAAAATCAGAAACATCCTTCTTCAACACAACCCAATAGTACTCATCCTTAATCAATTGCTTCTTCTTAATAAATTGAACCAAGGAAGGTTTAAAATGCAACTCAACTATCAATCCACCATCGCGTGATGGACTCAATTGCGCAAACATGGCTCTCAATTCCACAGCTACCCTCCTACTCAAAGCATCAGCCACAACGTTGGCCTTTTCAAAGTGATACTCTATTGTCAAGTCCTAATCCTTAAGCAACTCCAACCATCTCCATTTCCTAAGATTCAACTCTTTCTAGGACATTAAATACTTCAAACTTTTATGATCCGTATAAACCACACACTCCTCACCGTAAAGGTAATGTCTACAAATTTTCAAGGCAAACACAACCACGACAAGCTCAAGGTGTTGAGTACTATAGTTGTGCTCGTGCACCTTCAATTGTCTAGATGCATACGCCACAACCTTCCCACCTTGCATTAACAGACAACATAAACCAACCTATGATGTGTCACTATAAACCACAAACTCCTTGCTCGACTCATGTTAAATCAAGATAGGAGCTTCCTTCAAAGCTTCCTTCAACCTCTCGAAATTTTGTTGTCTAACATCCGTCCACTCCAAGGGAACATTATTTTGCAACAACTTGGTTAACGAAGTAGCCATCTTAGAGAAACCATCCACAAACCTTCGATAATAACATGCCAAACGAAGGAAACTACGGACTTTCATCACCGATTTAGGCACCTTACAATTCATCACCTCCTCAATCTTAAGTCGATCAACCCGGATACCTTCAACCGAACCCACATGCGCAATAATGAGAACTTCTTTAAGCCAAACCTCACACTTACTCAACTTCGCATAAAGCTGATTTTCCAACAACACTTGCAAAACAATCCGCAATGCTTATCGTGATCCTCCTCAGTATGAGAGTACACCAGAATATCATACATAAACACAACGACAAACTAATCCAAAAATTCATGAAAGATATGATTTATCATATCATTGAATTTAGCAGGTGCACTCGTCAAACCAAATGACATCACTAAGAACTCATATGCTCGTACCTTGTATGAAAAACTGTCTTAGGCACATCGTCATCCTTTACCTTCGACTGATAATATCCGGATCTCAAATCAATCTTAGAAAACACTGAAGCACCTCGAAACCGATCAAACAAATCATCAATCCTTGGAAAAGGATACTTGTTTTTAATCGTCAATTTGTTCAATTGCTAATAATCTATACACATTCATATCGTGCCATCATTCTTCTTCATAAACAAAATCGGTGTACCCGAAGGTGAAATATTATGCCTAATGAACCCTCGATCTAAGAACACTTGAAGTTGCATCTTCAACTCTTTTGGAGGCATTCGATAGGGAGAAATAGACATCAGAGCTATACTTTCAGACAACTCAATGCCAAACTCAACCTCTGTATTCGACGGCAACCCAAGCAAATCTTCTAGTAATACACCCGGAAACTCACATACATTAAGTATGTCATGTACACACACTTCCTTCGATCCTGGATTCATAACATAAGCAAAGAAAGCCTCGCAACCCGATTCCATCAAACGACTCACTTCTAGAGCCAAAATAGCATTGAAAAATAATTTCACACTCTCACCCACGATTACCACTTCGTAATCACCAGCAAGTTTCAAGGTAACTTGCTTAGTCTTAAAATCAACCACATCCATGTGCTCAGAGAACCAATCCATCCCAAGGATTACATCAAAACCATAGAAAAGCAATTCCATTAAATCAACCGCAAACACATGACCTTGAACAAATAAAATATATATCCTAAACTGTAACACATCGATTTTGGGATAAGATGTTTTAAAAGATGGTTTAGGGTCCGAGAAATCTAGATTAGAGATCTTTGTGAGTTCGGAGTTGGTTCAGGGAAATCTTAGTTCGGGATGTGATAAATTCATGTGAAAATTTTCGAAAATCCTAATTAAATATGTAGTGAGGGAAAGTGAAACCAATTTTGGAAAATGATTTTTGGGAAGACAACATTTCAACTTGGTCACTAAAATGTAAAAGTTGAAAATACTGTTGTAATGGCTAAAGCGAACGAAGCCAAAACATAGCATCCTTAGGGAGCTAACACACCAAGTTGGTATCAACTATCTCCCTTATTTGGTGTTTTAAATGATTTAGTTAAAAGTTTTAATAAAAAGAGATTTTATTAGCCAAATCATTTTCTCATGTAACTACTTTCTACCAAACTTTTCTCTCAACTTTCCCAGCAGCCAAACTCTCTTTTCATCACATAAATTCTTCAGAGAATTTTCTTATTAAATTTACTTTTGATTCCTAAATGTTGCCCATGGATTTCTACTTCAAATAATTAGAGTTTTCTTAAAGGATTTCACCAAAATCATTACAAATCAAGGGAAAGCTTGTGTTAGAGGTGATCTTTCTTTTCTCCCCTCTAATCAAGGTTCTTTATTGAAATTCCCGAGTCTTTCGCTCTCTATTTTTGTTATTAACAAGATTTTATAAATGAATTGATGGAAACTGCTAATTAAAGCTTTGAAGATGTATTTTCAAGACTTTTGTGTGGGCGGTATTTTTATTGAATTGTGAATGATTTTAATCATAATTTGATGGTAAATGATGAGGAAATAATGGTTTTGTGAATGTAATCCCGAATTGAGTTGTATCTCTAATTTTTATATTGTTAGATTTTTGGTTTTTGGGATGTTAATGTGATATATGAGTTGTTAGAGGTAAAAGGATGATATTAAGATATTTTTGGATATTGATTTACGATGAAAATGCGAAGGAAGTGTTAGTTTATAGCTGGGCTGAGTTTAGAAAGCAATCGAAAGTGATTTCGGTTGTTTCAGATGGGTATTTTGGTGCTTTAGGGCATATCAATGAGATTGTTTAAGTATCTGGTGGTTTTAATGCATTATGATGCATTGATCTTTTTTTTCTTGTGTGGTATAAACATGGTAGAATACTTTGGAAGTAACCAGTGAAGATCCGGGGTCTTTGGATGCTTTATTTCTGCGTCGACGATTGAGGTTTCGTGAGTTGGTGAGTGGAAATGGGATATCCAGCTTTGAAACTCTTTTAAAGTGGTTTTGGGAACTTAGTGTAAGCTTTAAAGGCTTTACTAAGATCAGAAGTAAGTAAAGTGATTTTCTCCTTCGGATTGTGCTATTGTGAGCTTGTTGATGCACTTGATTTTATATACGTTTACCCATTGTTTTAAGCATGTTTTCAAGTAAGAGGTTTACTGTCTGTAATGCCCTATTGATGAAGGATGCACATGGTAAGTGATCCTTGTATGTATATGCTCATACATGTTTAATGAAGCATGATTTAATGCTTGGAATGTGGCTTATTGATAATGCTTCATAACAACAAGGTTTGGTTTAAATGAGAAATATATTGGCAAGTGACGTTGTGAAAACTGATTTATAAATGAAATCAGATATATTTAGTCGGCTATAGGATTGAGTGCTCTATAAACAAGTCGCTTGTATGTTGAGGGGTTGTGAATGTACGAAAAACTTCATCCAAGTACCCTAACGATTGAGGAAATTGAGTTGTGTCTGTCTTTCGTTAGTGGGGTTATACATGTACCGATGAGTGGTGTTGAGGGGTTGTAAGGTACTGAATACTCCACCACATGTGTCACAACGGGGGATGGTAGATCTTGTGTGTGAACCTTGAGATGATGGTGAGAATGTATGAAGTGTTAGGACAACACTTGGGAATCTGTCTATCCGATATGTTTTGAGAAATGAGGAAGTTGATGATCACTTGAGAACCAATATAATTGATAAATTGCTATGAAATGTATATGGATGCATAACATGAAAATGCATGTTTTACTATTTAAGCTTTGCATATGGTAACTATGCATGGAAAGGCTTAAGATGAGTGTTAGCAAAAGGTTTTGTTGTTAAAGTATATGATACTTGTTGCATGATGTATAACATGATGATTTTGTTAATGAAGTGTATGGATTTCGAAAAGGGCATGATGGTTTTCAAATGGTTTTTAAGCATTGATGATGTATTTGGTTTTGAGCACTCCTCAATAAGCTTGTATGCATACGCTCTCTTTTGATCATCAATACAAATAACTATGTGTTTGGAGGCAACAACTTGCAAGGGGATCGTAGGAGACTTCACATTGAATGTATGTTTCGGTTATGGACTAGAATAATAAGGGTAATGGGGGATTCCATGGTTTATTTGGGGTGATGTGTGTGAACACCCTTTTTGAGCATGTTTGCTTTATGGTTTTATGCTTGTAAAAGGCCTATATTTGATGGTTTGGGCATCTGTTTGAGTTTTGACTCTTGAGTGGCTGATTTGTTAGGTTGTATGCCTATAGTATATCTTGATGCAATATGTCATGTTTTGATGCTATTTATGTAAGGAATTGTTGAGGATTAATGTTAAAATATGATGCATGCATGCTAGAAGCACGTAAGATTGGTTTAGGATGGATTTAAGTGTGAAAAACCAGGAAAAAGTGTCATTACATGCCTAGGTGTTTCGGTACACTCGAGTTTGTACCGAAACATGTAGGTATGTTCCGATACATTTTTCTATTGGAAACCACATTTTCGAAACACCTCATGAGTGTTTCGATACGGGCTTGTGTTCCGAGCTGTGAAGCACTGTTTCGATACACATGTTTCGATACAGGGCTAGCTTGTACCAAAACAGCTGGTTGTTATGTTAGTTGATGGAATATTCTGAAGTTCTATTTCTTTTCATTTTGGTCCCTGAATGTTGTGGATACAACTAAATTAGCATGAATGATTATTCTGAACTGATATTTGACTGAGATGCATGTAATGTGCCTAATTAAAAGATGGTAACACAAAAATGGGAACCTAATTTGCATCTAGATAAGATAAAAGGAAAAAGCATAGGGTTGTTTATTGAGGTAAACATTCTCGGTTTACTTCAATATTCCCCGTGTGACCCGTTTGATTCGGTCTATCGGCTAGGCTGGGTCGAGAGGGTTACATTTGGTGGTATCAAAGCCAAGTTTCGAAAGAATGAGATGATGGTAATTTACTGATAAGTGGATGTGATGTGGTTTCATGTAATGTGGGATGTTGCTTTGCGCGATGGATGTTATAAGCATGATAATGTTGTTATAATGGTGATGTTGCAATGTATGATGATTGTGATGTAAGTTGCATGCCTTATTTGTTGGCTGAATTTTGTTGATTGTGATGCACGGTTGTTGTGACATGTATGTTGCATGTTTTATGCTATGTTTGGGGGAAATTGGAATGCCCATTACCTTATTACTATAGTGAAGAGTTTTTAAATTGAATTCGAAGTCTTGGATCCTTGCTTGAAGTTTGCATGACTTCTTATTTTGTTTTATATTCACGCCTTAATTATAATAGCACAATAGGACCGAGGAGAGAGCTACATTTTAGTACAGTTGTTGCTGTTGGTGAGCAAGGGAATCATGAAAACGAGGTTCTTCCTGGTGCGAATTTAACTCCTTCACCGCCTCCACCTGGGGCTGAGGAGCAATTACAACAAGGACAAGTTGGTCTTGTGTTGGGGGATTTGATGCCTTTGGTACAAGCGATGATTGGGGCATTCCAAGATGCTATTGCTGGAGTTCAAGTGCAAGCCTCTGTTGCTAGGTAATTGGGTTTGCCGTTGGAACACTTGCAAAGTTTAGGAGGCATTGAGTATCGTGGACTGTCTCCTGAAGCATTTGAGGCTTGGATGGCTAGTACGATCTAGATTTTGGATCAAATGGGATGCAATGATGCATACATGCTAGGATGTGTCGTTTCCTTGTTGCATGGTGATGCATACAGTTGGTAGACGATTGTGACTGTAGCTATGGAGCCCAATGAGGTAGATTGGTAGTTCTTCCAAGCTTCCTTTAAGAAGAAGTATCTAGGAGTTAGATACATGGATGATAAGAAGCATGATTTCAAGTCCTTGGTTCAAGGTAACATGACAATGGCTGAGTATGAGGTCCAGTTCATACGTTTGAGCCAGTATGCTCTGAAATTGGTGTCGAGTGATAGACATCAATGTGATCTCTTTCGTTATGGCTTGGTGCAGTAAGTGAAGACTTTCATGCTAGCCTCCGATTATACAGACTTCGATGTGCTGGTGACGCGAGCCAAGTATATCGAGCAGAGTTTGGGATTGTCGTCTCGCGTGGGTGGCTTTAGCTCGGGTAAGAGAGCTACGGATTCTGGTCCTAGTGGTGGATAATATAAGTGAAACCGTGATCGTAGATATTGACTTGAGGCGAGGTAATTTTGGGCGAGGTGCGCTAGTTTAGGCTAATAAAGTGAGGTCTGAACAGAATACTCGTTGGACATGTGGATCGCGAGAACATTTGAGGCGGGATTGTCCTCGTGTGGCTCGAGAGGCACAAGCGCCAACAGTTGGGACGGTTAATTATTGTCAGAATTGTTGATCAACTGATCATTTGAGGTGTGATTGTCCCTTGTTAGATGGAGGTGGCCAGGGTCGGGCACCTGCTGTTACACCACATTAAGGCCATGGACGCGGTCGTGGAAATTTCCAACGGAGGGAGGATGGACAGAGAGGTGTAACACATGTTGTTGTTGTTCAACCTGATGGTGGTGGTCTTGCGAGGGTGTACGCACATAGCGAGTGACGTAATGACACCTATGTGATTGCAGGTACTTTCACTTTGCGATCCTTGTCATTTTTAGCTTTAATTTATTCTGGATGTACGCATTCATACATCTTGAGTGAGCTTGCATTTTTGCTTGATATTCCTGTTGAGATGCTAGATGTGGGAATGCAAGTAATTAGCTCTTTTGGTGAAACTATTGTTACAAGAGATGTCCTTTATTTGTTCAATGCCATGTGTTTTTAGTTGATTTGATGAAGTTGCCTTTCTACGATTTTGATGTAATCCTTTGATGGATTAGTTGACCGAGCATAGGGCTGTGGTCGAATTTGATGTTAAGCAAGTTACCTTCAAACTTGCTGATGATTACGAAGTGGTAATCATGGGCGAGAATGAGAAATTCTTGTCCAATGCAATTTCGGCTCTTTAAGCGAGTCATATGATGGAGCTGGGTTGTGAAGCTTTCCTAGCTTATGTGATGAACCCCAGTACAAAGAAGGTACGAATACAATACATACGAACGGTATGTGAGTTTCTGGGAGTCTTTCCGGAATAGTTGCTTGGTTTGCCACAGAACAGAGAAGTTGATTTGGCATTGAGTTGTATGAAAATATGACTCCAGTGTCTATTACTCCTTATCGGATGGAACCTAAGGAGTTGAAGAAGTTGAAAACGCAACTTCAGGAGTTGCTAGATCGAGGGTTCATAAGGCCATGTGTTTCACCTTGGGGCGCACCGATCTTGTTTCTAAAGAAGAAGGATGGCACGATGCTTATGTGTATAGATTATCCACAACTGAACAAGTTGATGATTAAGAACAAGTACCCTTTGCCAAGAATTGATGATTTGTTAGACCATTTTCGTGGTGCTTTCGTGTTTTCCAAGATTGATTTGAGGTCTAGGTATTATCATCGAAGGTAAAGGATGTAGATGTACCTAAGACAATTATTTGGACAAGGTGCGAGCATTATCAGTTCTTAGTGATGCCGTTTGGGTTGATGAATGCACCGGTTGTATTCATGGACATGATGAATTGTGTGTTCCAAGAGTTTTTGATCAATTCGTGGTAGTGTTTATTGATAATATTCTCGTGTACTCTTGTACCGAGAAGGATCATGACGAGCATTTGTGAATAGTGATAGAAGTGCTGTTAGAGAATCAACTTTATGCCAAACTGAGCATGTGCGAGTTTTGGCTCATGGAAGTTGTCTTCCTTGGACATGTAGTGTCGACCGAGGGTATCCGAGTTGACCCACAGAAGATCAAGGCGTTGATGAATTGGAAAACGCCTAAATCTGTGACAGAAGTGCGTAGTTTTCTTGGTTTGGTTGGATATTATCGAAGGTTTGTGGAGGGTTTCTCTAAGATTGCGGCACCGTTAACTATGCTGTTGCAAAATAATGTTCGCTTTGAGTGGCAAGATGTAAGATAACAAACTTTCGAGAAGTTGAAGGAAGCTTTGGCGCAAGCTCTTGTCTTGATTCAACCTGAATCAGGTAAGGAATTTGTGGTTTATAGTGATGCATCATATTTTGGTCTAAGTTGTGCATTGATGCAAGGTGGGAAGGTTGTGGCGTAAGCATCTAGGCAATTGAAGGTGCATGAACGCAACTATCATACTCATGATCTAGAGCTTGTTGCGGTTGTGTTTTCTTTGAAGATCTGGAGGCATTATCTATACGGTGAGAAGTGTGTGGTTTACACGGATCATAAGAGTTTGAATTATCTAATGTCCCAGAGAGAGTTGAATCTTAGACAATGAATATGGTTGGAGTTGTTTAAGGATTACGATATGGCGATAGAGTATCATCCTAGAAAGGCCAATGTTGTGTCCGATGCTTTGACTAGGAATATGGTCGTTGACTTGAGAGCGATGTTTACTCGGTTGAGTATGTCGCGAGATAGTGGGTTGATAGACGAGTTACATGTGAAACATTCCTTAATTCAGTTGATTAAGGATAAGAAAGTTTTTCATGATTCTTTGGTGCCTCATGTTCAAGATATAGTTGATGGTAATGGAATAGATTTCTATTTCAACGGTAATGGTGTTTTGTGCTTTAAAAGTCGAATAGTTGAGCCGGAGGATGTTGAGTTGAGGCGCACTATTTTTGACTGAAGCACATAGTAGTCATTTTGCTATACATCATGGTAGTACAAAGATGTATCGTGGTTTGAAAGATTAGTACTATTGGGCTGGGTTGAAAAAGGATATTGCGGATTTTGTGACCAAGTGTATGTTTTATCAGCGAGTGAAAGCTTAGCATCAGTTTTCTTCCGGTTTGTTGCAGCCGTTGAGGATAACAGAATTGAAATGGGAAAGGATTGCGATGGATTTTGTGCCTTGCTTTCCTTTGACCCCATCAAACAATAACTCCATTTGGGTGATTGTAGATCGTCTTACGAAGTGTGCACATTTCTTGGCTGTGCATACTATGTATACATTGGATAAGCTAGTGGAGTTGTATATTGATGAGATTGTGTGTTTGCATGGTGTACCTAAATCTATAGTGTTAGATAGATATCTAAGGTTTATAGCGAGGTTTTATGAGTGTCCTATAACCCCCTTAACCCGGCCTAGACGCTTGACCCGAACTACGAAGATTACACAGGTAAAACCAAAGTCAACCCGAAAATCAACCTTGATTAGCGACCATTTTTTCCTTTTATCTTTTCTAAATGCACATTAAGCCTATGTGATCACTCAAGAATCATATGAGAGAAAGGCACATGGTTTGGAAATCATTTATGGGTTCAATTGTAAGAACTACACTTTTAGGGACCAAATTGTAAATTTTGGAAAATATAAGGACTTTGCAAATTTTAAACTTGCCAAAATGAAATTAGCCATTTTACATGCATCTCTGTTAAATATTAGCTTAAAAGGACATTCCAAGTTCAATCAATTGCATCCACAACAACACGGACTAAAATGTATTACATGAGAACTTAAAACAATTCAAAAACACAGACCAACGGTTATCCGTTTCGAAACGCTGACCCTGGTCTCGAAACGGTTATTTCGAAACGGAGTTGACCGTTTCGGTACTCGGCTGCGTTCCGAGACCAGTATCGAAACATTCCTTTCTAGTAGCAAGAGTGTTCCGAAACACCTTCACCCGTTCTGAAACACTATGGCCATTTCAGGCCCCTGTTTCGAAACAGACAAGGGTGTTTCAATACACCCTGCCTTGCAACTATTTATTTTTCTGGTGCTTCACATCTTTTCACGTTCAAACACTCTCAAACATATCCCAACTCATACCACAACATATTCACAACATGTTTAAGCATCAACTCTATCATATTAACATCAAAAGCTAGTCACATTGCAAGCATCTAACACATCAACTCATTTAGCTTATGCAACTAGAATGAATATACTTTCAACCATAAAGCATAGCAAGATTAAAATGCAAATTGGGGATCCAAACACCATATAATGGCTATAAACAAGTCCCAAGCCAAAAACTAGACTTGTTCCAGGAATCAACCTCATTATACAACAAGGTAAAGGATTTTCCCCATTGCCTTTATTATCTATAGCTATGAAACAAAACACACTTCCCAAGTGGAGTTCTTCTTGAATCCCTTGATTCTTTTTGTCCCAAACTCAACTATCTACATTGATGGACAAAATGGAACGTAAGCACATAATGCTTAGTGAGGAATGCTCAAAATCAAAACACCATCAATGTAGCGAAACCATAAAGAATCTTTTTTTTGAAATCACATTTCTAAAAACTAATGTATTGTTTGATAACATCATTCCTTAAATCATGCATAGCTCAACTTGCAACCCAGCATTAAAACCCAAATGCTACACGCCTCTCGATCTTAAACATCCTTCTTGTAAACACATTCATTTAAACCATCTCACGCATAATCGCTTCATGCAAAGTTTAAACCATTTATCTTGGAAATCATCTCCACATCATGCTCTTTCTTTCTCATGCTCAAAAATCCTTTTGAAGCAAATCACCATTTGAAAACCACATGTACCATCTACCTATCTCATGCATTCAACCAACGCAAAACACATGGCAAGGCCACACATGTTTGTTATACAAAAGCATTTCATAATCTCAAAATCTCATATGCATTTCTCATAGCATAAAAGCATATCAAGCATTGGTACATGTGAAACACACTTCATTCTCATATATTGGCATTTTCATATTCTATTTTACACGGATATGCAGATAGATTGACTCGTGGTCAAGTCCTACCCCGGTGGGATCTCGCCACCAGACTCTCATGGCGGTATCTACCTTCGCCACAAAGCTTGGGTATTTCACCAAGTCCTACTCCGATGGAAAGCACATCATCGGTTTCTCATGGCGATAACATTTGTTGCCATAATGCTTGGGTCTTTCACCAAGTCCAATCCGATGGAATCTACCACATAGTTCTCTCATGGCGGTACCATTCAATGCTATTAAGCTTGGATCTTTCACCAAGTCCTATCCGATGGAATGCACATCATCGGTCTCTCTCTTTGAACGTATTCCAAGAGCACGTACGAATTTTTAGTTTATAGTGCACTCTACATCCTATTGGTCGACCAATTATATTTGGTAATCTTCCCATCACTTATGCTAATATATCATATTAAAAATCAATAACACATCTACTATTTTCAAAGCATGCAACACCATCAAAGCCAAAATGTTAAACCATGCCCTTAAAACACAAATTAACACCACATATTCTCAAGAATCATTAGTTTCATGCTTTCTTCACCAAACCAAGTTTGATAACCAACTCTCATGCTTAAAAACCATGCTCAAACAGCAAATCAAATCATAAAGCCAAACCAAGCACATCAAAACCCAATTTAATATTTTCAAAACAATAATGGCACAAACCGAGAGAGAAATCTACTTCACTTACTTCCGAACTTAAACCAGCGTTTCAAGCGTAGATTTAAGTTCCCAAACCTCTTTTAAGAATCATTCCAAAGCTGGAAAACGCGTTCTCACTCACTGATACACAACACTACGCTAGCCGATGAGCCAACCAAGCGTCTGAAACCTCCAACGCTACCTGGATTGCTTCTGGATTACTCCCCCTATTTTAGCACATAAGAGCAGAGGATTAATGCATCACCATGTATTAAAATCACCAACCATTCACTCAAACTCACTGCTCCACTCAAAACAAGCATTTCGGCTATCCGAAATAACTGAAAACATCTCCAAACTCTTCCAAAATAAAGCCCAGCCAAGATCTATCACTTCTAATCATTTCTAAACTTCAATCAACACCAAAAATCACCATAAACTCGTCCTTATGTCTCCAGCGACAACAAGACACCAAAACCACCCCAAAAACCACTAAACTAGCATGTAAAACTTAGGAATCCAAACCTATTCGGGATTTGTTTGATAAAACCTAATTTATAACATCAATTACCATCCAAAATACATTAGAATTCAACCTCAAAACAGAGCATAACCAATAGTGACGAAAATCGTCAAGATATCTCCAAGAATCTTGAATTTTATCACAATTTCATGTTTCTAACATTAAAGCAACTCAAAAATCATTAACAAAGGATTGATAACTTGGGAATTTCAGTAAAGAACTGATCATTAGAGAAGGACGAAGCTTACCTCTAATGGCTGATTTCTCCTCAATTTGGGCAAGATTTCTTGAAAATCCTTAGGAGAATGAAATCTTATAAAAAGGGATAAAAATCAGAGGTTAATTGATGAAGGAAATATGTTTGGCTGAGTGGTAGTTGAGATAAAAAGAAATGAAAGAAAAGTAATGTAATGTAAGGTACTTATGAAAAGTCAAAATAGATTTTCCTTTTTAATTCCCCTTTATATAATGTAATGTAAGGTACTTATGAAAACTCCAAAATTAAAGAGAAATCTGATGAAAAACATTTTGGTAAAATTAGCTCCTTAAAGATTCAAAGTTTCAATCCTTTACAAAATAGTCACTAGTCAACTTTTGTAAAAATTACGATTTGGTCACTACACCGAAATGTAGTATTTCCAAATCATATCTAGTAAAATTGATCCCGCCATAAACATTTATATAATAAATGAGGATTCTTAGATATTTTTCCATATTGTTAAAGCATCCAGACCTAGGTGTTCCCTAAATCTCCCTTAAAAATCCGAACCGTTCTCGACCAGCCTGATTCAAACTCTAAAACATCTAGGCCCAAAATCAGGGCGTTACATGTCCACACCAAGCGTTGGGTACAAAGGTTAATTTTAGTACCTCGTATCATCTTCAGACGGATGGACAGTCAGAACGAGTTATCCAAGTAGTGGAAGATATGTTGAGATATTGTGTCATGGAATTCAAAGTTTCTTGGAAAAAATAGTTGCCCTTAGTGGAATTTGCTTATAATAATAGTTTCTTGGCGAGCATACAAATGGCTCCGTATGGGAGAAGGTGTAGAACACCTCTTTGTTGGCCATAGGCGGGACAAAAGTTGATTTCCTTGCCATATTTGTTTAAGGGAACAAGTGAGAAAGTGAAGCTCATATGTGAGCGGTTGAAGGCTGCATAAGACCATCAAAAGTCTTACGCAGATTTAAAGCGTAAGGAGGTCGAGTTTTCGTTTGGAGATCGCATTGAGGAGATTGAACTTGTGAAGGTGTTGTGGCGACATCGAGGAGTTGAAAAGGTCACATGGGAAAGCAAGGTGGACATGATGAGGGAGTTCCGCATCTTTTTCCTTCAGGTAAATTTTCGAGGACGGAATTTCCTAGGTGGGGGAGAGTTGTAATGCCTCATTTTTGGGCTTAGAGGTTTTAAAGGATGGTTTAGGGTCCGACAAATCTAGATTAGAGATCCGGGTCAGTTCAGAGTTGGTTCAAGGAAATCTTAGTTTGGGATGTGATAAAATCATGTGAAAATTTTCGATAATCCAAATTAAATATGTAGAGAGGGAAAGTGAAACCAATTTTGGAAATTGATTTTTGGGAAGACGACATTTCGGCTTGGTGACTAAAATGTAAAGATTGGAATTTTTGTTTTAATGGCTTAATCGAAGGGAGCCAAAACTCAGCATCCGTAGGGAGCTAATACACCAAGTTGGTATCAGCTATCTCCCTTGATTTGGTGGTTTAAATGATTTAGTTAAAAGTTTAAATAAAGGAGTTATAATAAAAAGAGATTTTATTAGCCAAATCATTTTCTCACGGAACTACTTTCGACAAAACTTTTCTCTCAACTTTCCCAGCAACCAAACTCTCTTTTCATCACTAAAATCTTCATAGAATTTTCTTGTTACATTTACTTTTGATTCCTAAATGTTTCTCATGGATTTCTACTTCAAGTAGTTAGAGCATTCTTGAAGGATTTATCCAAAATCATTGCAAATAAGGGGAATCTTGTATTAGATGTGATCTTTCTTTTCTCTCCTCTAATCAAAGTTCTTTATTGAAATTCTCAAGTCTTTAGCTCTCTATTTTTGTTATTAACAAGATTTTGTAAATGAATTGATGGAAATTGCTAATTAAAGCTTTGAAAGATGGATTTTCAAGATTTTTGTATGGGTATGTTTTGATTAATTTGTGAATGGTTTTTATCATAATTTTGATGCTAAATGAAGAGGAAATAATTGTTTTGTGAATGTAATCCCGAATTGAGTTGGATCTCTAATTGTTAGATTGTTAGATTTTGGGCTTTGGGATGTTAATGTGAAATGTGAGTTGCTGGAGGTATAAGGATGATATTAGGATGTTTTTGGATGTTTATTTATGGTTAAAATGTGATGGAAGTGTTAGTTGATGGGTGGACTGAGTTTACAGTGAAATCGAAGGTGATTTGGGTTGTTTCCAATGGGTATTTTGGTGCTTTAGGGCAGAGCAACGAGATTGTTTAAGATGCTAGCGGTTTTAATGCATTATGGTGCATCGATCCTCTGTTCTTGAGTGGTATAAAAAGGGAGAATACTTTGGAAGTAATTGGTTAAGATCTGTGATACAAGGATGTTGTTGAAGAAAACAACGTTCCTCGTTCATTCACGGATCTAGGATGATAGCAAGTAATTCTCTGCAACAGAAACTAACGTTTTTTTTAGATGTTTAAATTAAGGAAAAAGAAAGAAAAATCAGAAATGAGAAAAGAAGAAGTTGTTGGAATTAATTTAGGGACTAGGTGGAAGGTTGAAGATGATGTCTTCAAGCTTTCAACAATGGCAGCAACATTCTTGGTCTTGACACGATGAAATTGGAAGAACTTGCATAATCTATTATGCGAACCCGAATCGAAGCCGTTCTTCGTAGTCGAAAAATGAACAAACTCCAAGGAAGAACTCGAACAATTTGTTGAACGAACCCGAACCTTATATTGAATTTTCTCGAATAAGCACTTGGTCCCTTCAATTATCTAACAATTGAGAACCCGAAGTATCAAGGAGATAGTTCTAAAAAGAACTGAGTTTGAGAGAAATCTCACAATTATATCTGATTGCATAAAAGGTCTAACCTTGTACAAAGGGCATTTGGCTTACATTTATAGTGTAGGAGGGTGGTTGGACGAAATGGAAATGTGTGGTACAAATTAAAAAAATAAAGTTTAAATTTTGAACAAAAACTACCCAAGTTGGCAGAAATGAATATGAGCCTTGCGTTTGAATTTTGGGATCCAAAATCCTTTTAGACACATGTTAATTGTGCTTTGAATTTGAAATTCAAAGGCACAACCGACCTTGTGCTTATCCACACAAGAGAAGGGGCTGCACACTTGGCTGGGCACGCTGGGCTGCATGGGGTGCGCACACAATGCCACCTGCTGGGCTACTGCTGCGCACACAAGGGCTGGGCACGCTGGGCTGCATGGGGTGCACACAAGGCCACCTGCTGGGCTGCTGCTGCGCACACAAGGGCAGGGCACGCTGCACTAGGGCCTTCCTAGGCCGAATCATGCTTGACATTGTGCATGGGCCATGCACACACGTCACTTGCTGCCACACACACTTGTAGGACACTCTCCCACATGTAGGGTATCATTCAGCTGGTTCTGGACATCTCAGCTAGAGTTGAGCTGGTGGAGCTAGAGTTTAGCTGAACAGAGCTGACATGAGCTAAAACGAGCTAGCTCACAGTGTGATGAGCTGAGCTAAGATACCTTCTTCTGAGCTGAATAGGAGCTGCATACGCTAGCTTGAGCTTCAACCGAGCTGAGTACACGTCCTTAAGCTATTGTTTTCCATGGTCCCTAATGCACAACATAGCAAACATACTTAGGCAGCAACTTATTCATACAATAAGATAAACAAACACACTAAAACATATGTTAAACACACCAAACTAATATATATACCTATTAATATACCTAATAAGTACATATACCTAAACATGTCACATATCTGAATGCAACACTTTATACAACCTATGTTCTAAGGCATGAAAATGATCAAAGGAATCAGGAATGTTAGCACAAGTAAAGAAAAGAGCTTCCCTAAACTTCTTAGCCTTAGAGCGGGTGATAGGTCCTGTTGGTAAGACTTCCGGATCTGTTGGAGAGTTCTGAATGGATGTGCTCACATCATCCCCCTTCTTGAAAAAGATTTGACCTCAAATCTGTAGAGTCATCAAAAGGGGTTAAGTCACAAACATTAAAAGTGGCACTTACATTATAATCTCCCGATAAGTCTATCTTGTAGGCATTGTCGTTCACTTTCTCCAACACATGGAAAGGACCATCTCCTCGCGGTAACAACTTTGACCGTCGTTGGGCTGGAAAACGTTCTTTTCAGAAATGAACCCAAACCCAATCACCAACCTCGAAGGTGACTCACTTTCTTCCTTTGTTTGCTTGATTTTCATACTAATGAGTCCTTCGTTCTAAGTTCTCCTTAACCTGCTGATGTAAACGCTTAACATAATCTGCTCTCGCTTTACCATCCTTGCTATTCACCTGTTCATGTGGCAAAGGCAACAAATCTAGAGGTGTAATAGGATTAAAACCATACACAACCTCAAATGGTGACATTTTCGTAGCAGAATGAACAACATGATTATAAGCGAATTCAACATGTGGCAAACAATCTTCCTAAGTCTTAATATTCTTTTTAATGATGGAACGCAACAAAGTAGATAAGACACGATTAACAACCTCAGTCTGTCCATCGGTTTGGGGATGACAAGTAGTAGAAAACATGAGTTTCGTATCTATTTTGCTCCAAAGAGTCCTCCAGAAATGACTCAAAAACTTTACATCCCTGTCAGAAACAATCGACCTAGGAATACCATGCAAACGAACAATATCTCTAAAGAACAAGTTAGCCACATTAACAGCATCATCAGTCTTATGGCATGCAATGAAATGTGCCATCTTAGAGAACCTATCAACCACAACAAATACACTATCTCTACCATTTCTAGTTTGAGGCAATCCCAAAACAAAATCCATCGAAATATCAGTCCAAGGGGAATCAGGAATAGGTAGAGGTAAGTACTTACCATGTGTTGAAACCTTCGACTTTTCCTTCCTACATGTCACACAACGTTCACAATACCTTTCAACGTCTCTGCGCATCTTTGGCCAAAACAGATGCTCTTTCAGTGTATGTAACGTTTTAGTGACACCAAAATGACCCATTAATCCACCTTCATGTGCCTCACGAAGCAGAATATCACGCATCGAACCTTGTGGAATGCAAATCTTGTTTTCCTTGAAAAGATAGCCATCATGCCTGTAAAACTTTCCATCTGCACCTTTCGAACAAGCATTAAACTTATCTCTAAAATCAGGGTCATCAGGGTATAAATCAAGAATATATGCAAAACCAATCAGATGTGAATCAAGATAACTCAAAAGTGCATACCTACATGATAATGCATCAGCAACGACATTTTCTTTCCCTTTCTTGTAACGAATGACATAAGGAACAGATTCGAAGAATTCGATCCACTTAGCATGTCGTTTATTCAATTTATGCTGACCTGTGATGTAACGTAAAGCCTCGTGGTCGGTGTGGATCACAAACTCCTTAGGCAACAAATAATGTCGCCATATCTCCAATGCCCGAATCAGTGCATACATCTCTTTATCATAAACCGGATAGTTCTATGTAGCACCACTCAATTTCTCGCTAAAGTAAGCAACGAGCCTCTTTTCCTGCATCAAAACAGCACCAATACAAATTCTGGAAGCATCACATTCAATCTCAAACTTTTTATCAAAATCAGGTAATGCTAAAACAGGTGCTTGAGTTAAAGAGTCTTTAATTCTCAAAAAGGCATCTTCCTGTTCCTTACCCCAAAAGAAGCTAGAATTCTTCTTAATAATACCAGTTAAGGGGGCGATAATGGAACTAAAGTTAGGAACAAACCGTCGATAAAAACTCGCTAAACCATGAAAAGATCTAACCTAAGTAATCGATGTCGGTCGTGGCCATTCCTGAATTGCCTTTATCATCTCAGGATCAACTTCAACTCCCTGAGAACTAACAATGTAACCAAGAAATGTGAGTTTTTCAGTACAAAATACACAGTTCTCCATGTTACCAAATAAACTTTCTTCTCGCAAAACCTGCAAAACAGCTCGCAAATGTTCCACATGATCCTGTAAAGACTTGCTATGTAACCCCCTTAACCCGGCCTAGACGGTTGACCCGAATTAAGAAAGTCACACGGGGAAAACCAAAGTCAACCCGAAAGTCAACCTTGATTAACGACCCTTTTTTTTTCTTTTTAATCTTGTCTAGATGCACATTAGTCCTAGCTGTGATCACACAAACATCATACACAAAGATCACAAACATCAGAGATCAAACAGGGACCCAATTGAACAAATTACAACTTTAGGGACCAAATTGTGATTTCTGATAAATATGAGGACTTAACCCAAATTAAAGTTACCAACTTGAAATTAATCAGGTTTCATGCTTCTCTGTGAAATTTCAGCTCAAAAGGACTTCCCAAACTCATACAATTGCACAAACAAGTTTTAGGACCAAAACGCAAACAATTCAAAACATTCAACTGCCAATGTCAGCCCCCAACGGTCGACCGTTCCGGAACAGACTGACCCCGTTTCGAAACACGGGCCGTTCCGCAACGCGTACCGGAACACGAGCTGGCAGAGGCCAAACCGTTTCGAAACGGTGCCTACCGTTTCGGACGTCTAGGTTCATTCAAGGCACCCATTCCAAAACGGTGTGCACTGTTCCGAAACACCCTGCACAGATTGCAGCAAAATGCACACTTAAACATGCAATTGATCATTCAAACATGCTCCAAATGCTACCAAACTTTACCAGCATGCAATTCAACATATATAAGACTTGCAAGCATCAACAAAACATCAGAACAACATCATATGCAAAAAGCCCCAAATCTATAGGCATGCTTCCTACTCAAGCTAGCTATTCAAGCACAAAACTTCCAAAACAAGCATGTAATGATCCAAAACAAAAACCAGCATTCTTATCATCATTCAACATACTTAGGGAGTTCCAAACACCTCCCAAAACATACACATTGGTCCCCCATTGCCAAATTACCAAAAGCTAAAATGTACTAACAAAACCTTCCATACATTGAGCTCTACTTTCACTTGAATGCTTGCCCTCCTTGCTGCCCTCAAGGTTCCTTAATGTTCTGCATTATTGAATTAAGAAAACGAAAGAGAGCGTAAGCAAAAGCTTAGTGAGGAATGCTCTTAAAAACCATTCAATAATGCATTTAAAAACATTTACAAATCATGCTTTAAATCAACCTTTGCACATGCTCAAAAGCATACTTAAAACAAGCATCTCATGCTTCATAACATAACATGTCATATTGGCTCAAGTGACAAATTCCATTTCTTTAAAACAAGTTCATCAACTTTCCCAAGGACTTTTAAACACCTTGGCCCCAAGGACTTTTAAACACCTTGGCCCCAAGGACTTTTAAACACCTTGGCCCCATGGACTTTTAAACACCATGGCCCCATGGACTTTTAAACACCATGGAAAGGATCACCTAAGGACTTTTAACCACCTTAGTGTCCGCAACAAGAACCATCCAAGGACTTTTAACCACCTTGATGTTCTTAAGTAACAAGGCTCACTCAAGGACTTTTAACCACCTTAGTGACCTTAACCTTTTTAAAACATCACTTGCCAATAAACATCATTTTCAACATTTAATCCACTGTTTTTAAGCATCAAACCAAGCCATATTCATCATGCATTTAAAAGCATCAAACAACATTTTATCAATGTACAAAAACAAGGGACCCTTACCTAGAGTTTCCTTCAACATATGGCTTACAACATCAGCAAATACCATGCTAAAACATGCTTTCAAAACAGTAATTAAAACATGCAATAAACCACTTTGCATCACAACAAAATCATGGCCACCACTAGAGAGTAATTCCGAAAACTTACACTTGAGCTTAGCAAAGTTGTTTAGACATAAACTAAGCTCCCAAGACATTGGTTTCAAAGCCGAAAACCAAATTCCACTTTGCTTCAAGCCAAAGCACCAAATCAAGCTTCCGGATCAACAATTCTTGGATCCAAAGATGCCTCCCCTGTTTCAACACATCAAAGTAGAGGATTAATGCATCATCATGCATTAATTGCTTCAATGAAAGCACCTAAACTCGCTGCTCTCATCCAACCTCCATTTTCGGCCACCAAACACAACCGAAAATGCATCCAAACCACTTCTAAACAAAGCCCAGCCATAAACCAGCAAAACCACACATCCTTTAACATCATATAACATCTAAAACAACCTATAAACATCCTTATACCTCCAGCAACATCAGATCCACAAGATCACCTCAAAAACAACCTTGCATCACAAGCTAAACTTAGGAAACTCAACCTATCCGGGATTGCATTAATCAAAACTCAATTCCTTATCAATTTAGAGTTCATTTAACATCAAAAACACATCTCAAATCACAGATTAATCAGATCTAATGAAAATCACCAAAAATCACCAAATCTTGCATTATAAGCAAAGATCCATTTCACCACTTAAAAATCTTTAATAACACATCAATTAAGGATTGAAAACTTAGGAATTTCAGTAAAGAACTGACAGTTTAGAGGAGAAGGACGTTCTTACCTCCAAACTTGAGTTTCTCCTCTTTTTGGAATCAAAAACCTTGTTGAAACAAGTAGCAAATGGTGAGGTTTTGTAGATACTATGATTAGGAATCAAAAGAGAGTTGAAAGGAGGGATTTAGGTGAGAAAATCAGATCAAATTCTCTGGAGAGAAAGTGTTTGGGTTGAGAGAAAATGAGAGAAAGAAAATTGAGAAAATAGGAAGTTAGTTGCAAAAATATCCAAAATGACTTTCCCTCCACTTTTCTATATCTTTAAAATCAGAATTAAGTCATAAAATATCTTAGAAAAATCTGCAGAAACTCCCTTTGGGTAAATAGCTCCTTAAATATTCAAAGTTTCAACCCTTTATAAAACAGTCACCAAACTTTCGAAAATTACATTTTGGTCACTAGCCAAAATGTCACACTTCCAAAACTCATTTTCCAAAATTGATTTCACAGTTCACTTAATTATATTAAAAGATGATTTTAGAATATTTTTCCATATTTTTAATGCAACCCGAACTAGGCTTTCCTAATTTCACCTCTTTAGATTCGACCAGCACTTTAACCAAACCGGTCAACGCCCAAAACTCCTAAGCCCAAAACCGGGGCGTTACAACTCTCCCCCCTTAAGAAATTTCGTCCTTGAAATTTACCTGAAGGAAAGAGATAAGGAAACTGCTTCAGCATGTCTTCCTTCCGCTCCCACGTGGCTTCCTCAACACCTCGATGCTTCCACAACACCTTCACCAATTCAATGGTCTTGCCACGAAGAACCTTGCTATCCGAATCCAGAACCTTCACCGGTTCCTCATCATAGGTCAAATCCGGATTCAAAATCACTTCCTCCACATGCATCACATGCGAAGGATCAGATCTATACTTCCGGAGTATAGAAACATGGAACACATCATGAATCTTCTCCAACTCTTGAGGTAACCTCAACCGATACGCAACAGGACCCACACGCTCAACCACCTCATATGGTCCAATGTACCTAGGGCTCAACTTACCCTTTCGGCCAAACCTCATCACCTTCTTCTAAGGCGAAACCTTCAAAAACACACGGTCACCCACCACATACTCTATCTCCTTACGCTTCAAATCCGCGTAAGACTTTTGCCGATCAGAGGCAGCCTTCAACCGTTCACAAATGAGCTTCACCTTCTCGGTGGTCCCTTTCAACAAAGCCGGCATCGAAACCAACTTTTGACCAGTTTCAGCCCAACAAAGAGGAGTCCTACACTTCTTCCCATACAGAGCCTCATAAGGTGCCATATGTATAATCGCCTGATAACTATTGTTATAAGCGAACTCAACCAAAGGCAGATGCTTCTCCCAAGAACCTTGGAACTCAATCACGCAGCACCTCAACATATCCTCCAAGATCTGGATAACCCGCTCCGACTGACCATCCGATTGAGGATGATAGGATGTACTGAAATGCAACCTTGTACCCAGAGCTTGATGCAAACACTGCCAAAAACGCGATGTGAACCTCGGATCCCTATCTGACACAATCGACTTAGGCACACCATGCAGCCTCACAATCTCAGCACTGTACAGCTCTGCTAGCCTATCCAAAGAAAACGTAGTATGCACAGGCAAGAAATGCGCACACTTCGTCAGGCGATCCACAATCACCCAAACAGAATTCTTCTTTGATGGAGACAAAGGTAAACCAGATACAAAATCCATGGTAACCCTCTCCCACTTCCATTCAGGGATTTTCAACGGTTGCAACAAACCAGAAGGAACCTGATGTTCAGCCTTAACCCGCTGACACACCAAACACTTGCTCACAAACTCTGCAACATCCTTCTTCAAACCCACCCAATAGTACTCATCACACAGATCACGATACATCTTAGTACTACCAGGGTGCATAGCAAAAGGACTACTATGACCTTCAGTCAGAATAGCACGCCTCAACTCAACATCAGCAGGCACTACTATCCGACTACCAAAACACAACACACCATCCTCATTAAAGCAGAAATCCGAAGGTCTACCCTCCGCGATATCCTGAACATGAGACACCAAGGAATCATCCAGCAACTGCTTTTCCTTGATCAACTTAACCAACGATGGTTTCACTTGCAACTCAGCAACAAGACCACCATCTCGCGATATGCTCAAGCTAGCAAACATAGCCCTCAGCTCAACAGCTACCTTCCTACTCAAGGCATCAGCAACAACATTAGCCTTTCCAGGATGATACTCAATCGTCAGATCATAATCCTTGAGCAACTCCAACCAACGCCGCTGTCTAAGATTCAACTCCTTCTGAGACATAAGATACCTCAAACTCTTGTGATCCGTGTACACAGTACACTTCTCACCATATAGATAATGTCTCCAGATCTTCAGAGCAAAAACCACTGCAGCCAGCTCAATGTCATGCGTAGGGTAATTGCGCTCATGCACTTTCAACTGCCGCGATGCATAAGCCACAACCTTACCCTCTTGCATCAGCACACATCCCAAACCAACATAGGATGCATCACTATAGACCACAAACTCTTTCCCTGATTCAGGCTGAACCAAGATAGGATCTTGCGTCAAAGCCGCCTTAAGCTTCTCAAAAGCTTGCTGTCTCGCTTCCGTCCACTCATACTTAACATCCTTCTGCAACAGCTTCGTCAAAGGAGCAGCAATCTTGGAAAAACCATCCACAAACCTCCGGTAGTATCCCGCCAAACCAAAGAAACTACGGACCTCATGAACAGACTTAGGAACTTTCCAGTTCATCACCGCCTCAATCTTCTGAGGATCAACACGAATCCCCTCAGCTGAGACCACATGCCCAAGAAACACCACCTCCTTAAGCCAGAACTCACACTTGCTCAGCTTAGCATAAAGCTGATTCTCAAACAAAGCTTGCAAAACAATCCTCAAATGCTCTTCGTGCTCCTCCTCAGTACGCGAGTACACGAGGATATCATCAATGAAAACCACAACGAACTTGTCCAGGTATTCATGAAACACACGATTCATCATGTCCATGAAAGCAGCAAGAGCATTTGTCAAACCAAACGGCATCACAAGGAACTCATAATGCCCATACCTTGTCCTGAAAGCTGTCTTAGGCACATCCACATCCTTCACCTTCAACTGATAATACCCTGACCTCAAGTCAATCTTAGAGAACACAGCAGCTCCCCAAAATTGATCAAAGAGATCATCAATCCTCGGCAGAGGATACCGATTCTTGATAGTCAACTTGTTCAGCTGACGGTAATCAATGCACATCCTCATAGTGCCATCCTTCTTCTTCAAAAACAAGACTAGTGCACCCCAAGGTGACACACTCGGCCGGATGAAACCACGATCAAGCAACTCTTGCAACTGCGTCTTCAGCTCCTTCAGCTCCTTAGGTGCCATTCTATAGGGAGTAATGGACACAGGAGTTGTATTCTCATACAGCTCAATTCCAAACTCCACCTCGCGATTAGGAGGTAAACCAGGCAACTCCTCAGGAAAAACACCAGGAAACTCCTTCACAACTTTGATATCTTGCACCCTCAACTCCTTAGACCTAGGATTCATCACAAAAGCTAGATAAGCTTCGCAACCCTGCCTCAGCATCCTACTCGCCTCCAAGGTAGACACCACATTGGCAAGAAACTTCACATTCTCACCAACCACAACAACTTCATAATCATCCGCAAGCTTCAGCGAGACTCGCTTATTTTCACAATCTAGCACAGCACGATGCTCAGCAAGCCAATCCATACCAAGGATCACATCAAAACCATAGAAGGGCAACTCCATAAGATCAACAGAGAAAACATGTTCTTGAACAACCAAAGGACACCTTCTATAAAGCATTCGGGTCACAACAGTTTCAACAAAAGAACTAGTGACACGAACACCAACATCAAAAGACTCAACAGGCAAACCAAGCAATTCAGCATGCTCACGCAAAATGTATGAATGCGTAGATCCAGAATCAATCAAAGAAAGCAATGATAAGGATTGCAAAGTAAAGGTACCTGCAATCACATTTGCATCATTCCTTCCCTCGCGCTGAGCATACACCCTAGCTTGGCCTCCACCTTCAGGCTGAATAGCCACAACATGGGCTACTCCACGACCACCTTCCTCTCTCCTGTGGAAATTACCACGGCCGCGCCCACGACCTCTCTGCGGTGCAGCAACAACAGGAGCACGCTCTTGGCCACCAGCCAACCTCGGACAATCTCGCCTCAAATGGTCTACAGAACCACAATTCCAGCATCCATTACCAGCTGCCGCAACAAGAGCTTGCACCTCCCTCACAGCACGAGGACAGTCACGCTTCATGTGACCCCGTGAACCACAGTTCCAGCAAGCACTCGGATCAGCTCTAGCATTACCTCCTCTAGCAGGTGCACCACCACCTCTCTTGGCTGAGGACTGATACTTCTGATCACGTCCCCTCTTGTTCCGTCCACCTCCGAAACTAAACTCAGCAGCTCTCTTGCCAGAACTCGCTCCAGCACCTTTCGCAGATAAACCCAAGTTCATCTCAATGTCCTTGGCTCGGCCCACCAACACATCAAAATCATCATATTCAGTGGCCAGCACATACATTTTCACGTCCGTAACAAGACCATAACGGAACCTCTCGCACCTTGCCCGCTCATCAGGTATCAGCTCCGGTGCATACTGACTGAGTCGCACAAACTGCACTTCATACTCAGCCACACTCATGCTCCCTTGGGTAAGAGACATGAATTCACGCTTCTTCTCATCAAGATATCTCACTCCTAGATATCTCCGCTTGAACACATTCTGGAAGAATGTCCAAGTAACATCAGCTTCAGCCATCCCAGCTATGGTGGTCATCCACCACGTATACGCATCGTCCTGCAGCAAGGACACAACACATCCCAGCTTTTGCACATCCGTGCAGCTCATCTGACCCAAGATACGCTTGGTACTCTCTAGCCATGCTTCAGAACTCTCAGCTGACATACCCCTGAACTCAGTCCCACCAAGACTGCGCAGACGCTCCAAAGGTAGTCTAACTCCAGCATCTCCCTGATGCCCAACTCCTTGAGCTCCAGCTACTGCTGCTCGAAAAGCACCCGCAATAGCTTGTACCAGCATAGACATATCAGGCATAGCTTGCCCCTGACCAACCTCTGGTCCAGCAGCTCCAGCACCAGCTGCAGCTTCAGCTCTCTCACCTCCATCACCACCACCAGGCGGAGGAGGGGGTAACACCGCACTACCCGTGTTCTCTTCATTCTCGTTCTCATTGGGAGCCGTAGCTCGCACACTACCTCGTAACTCTCTATGTGGTGCCATACTTTTACCATGCAATCACAATGCAAATAAAACAAGTCAGGCCCAGCAAGGTAAGCAATCCAAGTATTCAAGCTCAATTTCATTCAAAATCAACATCATTTCATTAGCTTTTGTTTGGAAATGGGTACCCTCAACATGCTACATCACAGCATACAACTCAACTGCATCCAAATCACAAGCCACTAAACATGCTTTCGATCAACAAGCATACAAGCCAAACATACTTCAATCATGCATACATTCATTCCCAATTACTCGAGAACTCAGCTCTGATACCACCAATTGTAACCCCCTTAACCCGGCCTAGACGGTTGACCCGAATTAAGAAAGTCACACGGGGAAAACCAAAGTCAACCCGAAAGTCAACCTTGATTAACGACCCTTTTTTTTTCTTTTTAATCTTGTCTAGATGCACATTAGTCCTAGTTGTGATCACACAAACATCATACACAAAGATCACAAACATCAGAGATCAAACAGGGACCCAATTGAACAAATTACAACTTTAGGGACCAAATTGTGATTTCTGATAAATATGAGGACTTAACCCAAATTAAAGTTATCAACTTGAAATTAATCAGGTTTCATGCTTCTCTGTGAAATTTCAGCTCAAAAGGACTTCCCAAACTCATACAATTGCACAAACAAGTTTCAGGACCAAAACGCAAACAATTCAAAACATATAACTGCCAATGTCAGCCCCCAACGGTCGACCGTTCCGGAACAGACAGACCCCGTTTCGAAACACGGGCCGTTCCGCAACGCGTACCGGAACACGGGCTGGCAGAGGCCAAACCGTTTCGAAACGGTGCCTACCGTTTCGGATGCCTGGGTTCATTCAAGGCACCCGTTCCGAAACGGTGTGCACTGTTCCGAAACACCCTGCACAGATTGCAGCAAAATGCACACTTAAACATGCAATTGATCATTCAAACATGCTCCAAATGCTACCAAACTTTACCAGCATGCAATTCAACATATATAAGACTTATAAGCATCAACAAAACATCAGAACAACATCATATGCAAAAAGCCCCAAATCTGTAGGCATGCTTCCTACTCAAGCTAGCTATTCAAGCACAAAACTTCCAAAACAAGCATGTAATGATCCAAAACAAAAACCAGCATTCTTATCATCATTCAACATACTTAGGGAGTTCCAAACACCTCCCAAAACATACACATTGGTCCCCCATTGCCAAATTACCAAAAGCTAAAATGTACTAACAAAACCATCCATACATTAAGCTCTACTTTCACTTGAATGCTTGCCCTCCTTGCTGCCCTCAAGGTTCCTTAATGTTCTGCATTATTGAATTAAGAAAACGAAAGAGAGCGTAAGCAAAAGCTTAGTGAGGAATGCTCTTAAAAACCATTCAATAATGCATTTAAAAACATTTACAAATCATGCTTTAAATCAACCTTTGCACATGCTCAAAAGCATACTTAAAACAAGCATCTCATGCTTCATAACATAACATGTCATATTGGCTCAAGTGACAAATTCCATTTCTTTAAAACAAGTTCATCAACTTTCCCAAGGACTTTTAAACACCTTGGCCCCAAGGACTTTTAAACACCTTGGCCATGGACTTTTAAACACCATGAATGAGGACCACACAAGGACTTTTAACCACCTTTGTGTCCATTGCTTGATTCACCCCAAGGACTTTTAAACACCTTGGCCCCAAGGACTTTTAAACACCTTGGCCCCATGGACTTTTAAACACCATGGCCCCATGGACTTTTAAACACCATGGAAAGGATCACCTAAGGACTTTTAACCACCTTAGTGTCCGCAACAAGAACCATCCAAGGACTTTTAACCACCTTGATGTTCTTAAGTAACAAGGCTCACTCAAGGACTTTTAACCACCTTAGTGACCTTAACCTTTTTAAAACATCACTTGCCAATAAACATCATTTTCAACATTTAATCCACTGTTTTTAAGCATCAAACCAAGCCATATTCATCATGCATTTAAAAGCATCAAACCACATTTTATCAATGTACAAAAACAAGGAACCCTTACCTAGAGTTTCCTTCAACATATGGCTTACAACATCAGCAAATACCATGCTAAAACATGCTTTCAAAACAGTAATTAAAACATGCAATAAACCACTTTGCATCACAACAAAATCATGGCCACCACTAGAGAGTAATTCCGAAAACTTACACTTGAGCTTAGCAAAGTTGTTTAGACTTAAACTAAGCTCCCAAGACATTGGTTTCAAAGCCGAAAACCCAAATTCACACACGCACTCACCGATTCCACTTTGCTTCAAGCCAAAGCACCAAATCAAGCTTCCGGATCAACAATTCTTGGATCCAAAGATGCCTCCCCTGTTTCAACACATCAAAGCAGAGGATTAATGCATCATCATGCATTAATTGCTTCAATGAAAGCACCTAAACTCGCTGCTCTCATCCAACCTCCATTTTCGGCCACCAAACACAAGCGAAAATGCATCCAAACCACTTCTAAACAAAGCCCAGCCATAAACCAGCAAAACCACACATCCTTTAACATCATATAACATCTAAAAACAACCTATAAACATCCTTATACCTCCAGCAACATCAGATCCACAAGATCACCTCAAAAACAACCTTGAATCACAAGCTAAACTTAGGAAACTCAACCTATCCGGGATTGCATTAATCAAAACTCAATTCCTTATCAATTTAGAGTTCATTTAACATCAAAAACACATCTCATATCACAGATTAATCAGATCTAACGAAAATCACCAAAAATCACCAAATCTTGCATTATAAGCCAAGATCCATTTCACCACTTAAAAACCTTTAATAACACATCAATTAAGGATTGAAAACTTAGGAATTTCAGTAAAGAACTGATAGTTTAGAGGAGAAGGACGTTCTTACCTCCAAACTTGAGTTTCTCCTCTTTTTGGAATCAAAAACCTTGTTGAAACAAGTAGCAAATGGTGAGGTTTTGTAGATACTATGATTAGGAATCAAAAGAGAGTTGAAAGGAGGGATTTAGGTGAGAAAATCAGATCAAATTCTCTGGAGAGAAAGTGTTTGGGTTGAGAGAAAATGAGAGAAAGAAAATTGAGAAAATAGGAAGTTAGTTGCAAAAATATCCAAAATGACTTTCCCTCCTCTTTTCTATATCTTTAAAATCAGAATTAAGTCATAAAATATCTTAGAAAAATCTGGAGAAACTCCCTTTGGGTAAATAGCTCCTTAAAGATTTAAAGTTTCAACCCTTTATAAAACAGTCACCAAACTTTCGAAAATTACATTTTGGTCACTAGCCAAAATGTCACACTTCCAAAACTCATTTTCCAAAATTGATTTCACAGTTCACTTAATTATATTAAAAGATGATTTTAGAACATTTTTCCATATTTTTAATGCAACCCGAACTAGGCTTTCCTAATTTCACCTCTTTAGATTCGACCAGCACTTTGACCAAACCGGTCAACGCCCAAAACTCCTAAGCCCAAAACCGGGGCGTTACATGCTATAAATCAAGATATCATCAAAGTATACAACACAGAATCTTCCAATGAAAGGCCGCAGAACATGATTCATCAAACGCATAAAAGTACTAGGTGCATTAGTTAAACCAAAAGGCATTACTAACCATTCATACAAACCTAGCTTTGTCTTGAAGGCTGTTTTCCACTCATCGCCTTCTCGCATGCGAATCTGATGATAACCGCTCCTTAAGTCAATTTTGGAGAAGATGACGGCTCTGCAAAGCTCATCCAACATGTCATCAGGTCTCGGAATGGGATGACGATACTTAATTGTAATCTGATTCACAGCTCTACAATCTACGCACATCCTCAAAGATCCATCTTTCTTCGGCACCAATAGCACCGGAAGAACACACGGACTCAAGCTTTCTCGAATGTAACCCTTGTCCATCAACTCAGTAACTTGGCGTTGAAGCTCTTTTGTCTCTTCAGGGTTGGTTCGATAAGCTGGCCAGTTCGGAATAGTAGCACCTGGAATGAAATCAATCTGGTGCTCAATGCCACGAAGAGGTGGCAATCCCTTCGGTGTTTAGGCTGGAAACACGTCCTCAAACTCCTGCAAAAGTGTCAAAATCGGTGACGGTAGATCAGCAGGAAAATCTATCATTAAACAATAATCTTTAAACATCAAAACAAGAACAGATTGTTGAGAGGAAAGACATTTCCTGATTTCGCTACTGCTCGCATACACGAACATCTTCTTCTTCTCTATATGTGGTTGTTGCCCCTAAAATGCTTTTGCATGCTCATGGTTTGAGATAGATAAATTCCTACTGTTTTTATGCATGATTTGTAGCATGAGATGATGCTTGAAATGATTTCATGAAATAACATGTTGCATTGATGAGTTTTGAGCTTTTGATCAAAGCATGGCAAATGTTATGGTTTTGAAATAAGATGAGAAAGGCTAGAGAAATGTTGCATGAAAAACAATATGTGAGATGACGTTTTAACATAATATATTGGCATAGAAGATGAGATACTTACCAGATATAATTGATCGATCAATAGGATGAGAGTGAACTACAAACTAAAAATTCGTATGTGCTCTTTGGTTTAATCCAAAGGGAGAGACCGATGATGGGCATTCCATCGGGTAGGACTTGGTGAATTAGCCAGGCTTTGTGGCGATGAGAGATTCCGCCATGTGATCACGGTGATGTGAGATTCCACCGGAAATTATGTTACTAGACAAGTGAGTACGGTGATGTGAGATTCCACCGGAAGCGTCTAATGGTTTGAGAATGTTGTCCGCATATCCGAGTAGTAATGACATGTGAAATGCCAATATAATATATGAAAATGCTTTTGAATCACATGTACCTATTGATGAGATGATTTATGCTATGAGAAATGCATATGAGATTTGTATATGAAATGCTTTGGTTTTACAAGCATAGAGTGTGGCCTTGTCATGAGATTTGCATTGGTTTAAATGCATGAGATAGAATTGAGGTACATGTGTTTTCAATGAGAAGTTGCTTTGAAATGGTTTTCAAGCAAGATAGAATGAGCATGTTGTTGAAAAAGCTTTTGAGAAAGTGTTTTGAATAATGCATTATTGTGCTGGTTTTCATTAGACCATGCCTCACTAAGCAATTGTGCTTACACTCTCTTATACCAATAATGCATATAATTGAAGTGGTTTTGGACAACGAGAAGGTTAAGAACATCCAAGGAAGTGCAAAGCTCATGTATGGTGATGTTTTTATACACATTAGTTTTGAAATTTGGCAATGGGACATCAAGGTTGTATTTGGGAGATGTGTTTTGAACTCCCTAGGTTTGTGGCTTGTTTGTGATGGCTTTTATGAGTTGTAAATGGTCATATTGGTTGGTTTGAGGTTTGAGAACTCATATTTGGATTTGTGACTAGGAAGCATGCCTTTAGATTGAATGTTTTTGTGTTTGATACCATGCTCTAGCTTAAAGGTCATAAATATGTTCCTTAATATCAAAATGAGTTGCTGGTATGATTTGATGCTCTTTGAGGAAGGTTTGATTGGTTTTAAAGGTGAAAAACTAGCAATTTCTATTGTCATAGTGCAGGGTGTATCGAAACACCCTTAATTGTTTTGAAACGGAGGCCTGTAATGGCCATAGCATTTCGGAACAGCTGAAGGTGTTTCGAAACAGTTTGGCCACTAGAGAAGCATGTTTCGATACCGGTCTCGGAACGCACCCGAGTACCGAAACGGTCAACACTGTTTCGATACAGGAGTTTCGGTACGAAGAATGGGTGTTCCGATACAGTTGACCGTTGGATGTTGATTTGAATTGTTTAATGTTTTCATGCTTTACATTTTAGTCCTGAATGTTGTGGATGCAATTGCTTGAGCTTGGAATGCCTTTTTAAGCTGAAATTTGGCAGAGAAACATGTAACATGATTAATTATTTATCGGTAAACCTAAAATCTGAAAAGTCATTATAATTTCTAAAAATTTTATTTTGGTCCCTAAACTCGTAATTTATGTATTTGAGTCCCTAAATGATTTCTGATCGTTGTGCCTTTCTCTCTCATGATTCCTTAGTGTTCACATAAGTTTAATGTGCATCTAGAAAAGATTAAAAAGAAAAAAGGGTCGTTTATCAAAGTTGACTTTCGGGTTGACTTTGGTTTTTCCCGTGTAATCTTCGTAGTTCGGGTCAAGCGTCTAGGCCGGGCTAAGGGGGTTACCCCCATTAGATCCAATATCCGGATCGTACTAGCCAGACATGCCTCGGACACCTCGGGAGATAATCTGCGAAACTCTACTCCTCCTAAACTCCTCAATCGCTCTAGTGGCAATCCCACTTGCCCAGTAGTAGGAGGCTGTACATGCACTTCAGCAACAGTAGCCTAAAATGCTCTCGTCATTGCCTGCACTAAAGACGTCCAATCTCCAATCCCCGGGCGGTGGTGGCGGAAGAGGAGCTAAGTTTCTACCAGGCAAAATCTCGGTCTCCTAGTCACGTTGTCCCTTTAGCAGGAGCTATCGCTCCAGAACGTAACTCACGTCTCGGTCCCATTGTGCTAGTTAACATTAAAACATGAACATAAAACAAACAAAAGATCAAGCGAGCTCTTAACAAGGATCCCAAGACTTTCAAAACCAATTTTAAACATTTCACTAGGTAATAAGGCAATGGGGATTCCAATTTCCCCCCAACAGAGCATAAAGCATACTACATGCATATCTCAACCATCATGCGACTCAAGCATCAAGATTAGGCCCAATCAAACATCATAACAACTAGTATTCATATTCATTCATCATATAAATCACATCTCTCTCACACACTTAGCATTAACATGCTTTAATATTCACCAACCAAAGCAAACATCAACAAAACACACATGATTACAATAACATCACATACCAACAACTTACCATCAATCTAACCTTTCGTAACATGGCTCTGATACCATCAAATGTAACCCCCTCGAACCGGCCTAGTCGATACACCGAGCAGAACAGATCACACGGGGAATATTGAAGTGAACCGGAAGGTTAACCTCAATAAACGACCTTTTTCCCTTTCTTTTATCTTGCCTAAATGCAATTATGCTCCGAAGTTTATGTACACAAGCAACATATAAAATGCCCACACAATCGTCTATTAAATAAAGTTGATTATGGTTTAGGGACCAAAACGTAAGAAACAGAAACTTAGATCAATTTGAAATAGGTTCAACGATCATATGTTTCGTAACAGAATGCCCCGTATAAGAATGGCTGTTTCGAAACATATATGACCATTTTGATACGCGAGTTCATTTTGAAACTCCCGAAAACATGTTTCGATACGATAGTTCACAAAGGCAAAATGTTTCGAAACATGCCTCACTCTTCTGAAACACCAAGGCCATTTTAGGCCTCCGTTTCAAAACAGGAAAGGGTATTGCGAAACACCTTGCCAGATATGCTTAAAGGAACAAATGAGAAAGTGGAACTCATATTTGAGCGGTTGAAGGCTGCATCGAATCGTCAGAAGTCTTACGCATATTTAAAACGTAGAGAGACTGAGTTTGCGGTTGGAGATCGTGTGTTCCTAAAGGTATCGCCTTGGAAGAAGGTGATGAGGTTTGGAAGTAAGGGAAAGCTTAGCCCGAGGTTTATTGGACCTTATGAGGTTATGGAGCTAATTGGTCGTGTGGCTTATCGGTTGAGGTTTCCTCCCTAGTTGGAGAAGATCCATGATGTGTTTCATGTTTCTTTGTTGTAGAGATATAGATCGGATCCATCACATGTGATGCTCGTTGAGGAGATTGAGTTGAATCCAGATTTATCCTACGATATGGAACCATTGGGGATTCTTGATTCGAGTAGCAAAGTTCTACGTGGTAAGACGATTGAGCTTGTGAAGGTGTTGTAGCGACATTAAGGATTGAGGAGGCCACATTGGAAAGCAAAGAGGACATTGTGAGGTAGTTTCCACACCTTTTTCTACAGGTAAAATTTCGAGGACGAACTTTCCTAAGTGGGGGAGAGTTGTAACGCCCCAGTTTTGGGCCTAGGTGTTTTGCGTGTCAGGTTAGGTAGTGGAACCGGTAATCGGTTGTTCGAAGCGTTAAAATGTGGTTTAGGGAAATCAAGGCTCGGGATGGGATGAAAATGTGATAAAAATTTCTAAAATCTTTTAAAATTAAATTTAAGAAGTTGGTTAAATCAATTTGGCAAAACAAGTTTTGGGAAGTATACATTTTGGGTAGTGACCAAAATGTAAAGTTTTAAAACTGTATAAAAAGAGTGTTTTTCAAAAAGAGTCAAAATCTTAGAATCTTTAGGGAGCTAATTGGAAATTAAGCATTTTCTCTAATTGGGCATGTGTTTTAAATGAGTTATGAAATATTAAAATGGCTTTAATTGGTTTAATTAAAGAGGTAGTTATTTTGTTTAACAGATTTTGACGATCATTTTCATTCTCTCATTTCCACTTCAGCCAAAAAATCTCCATTTTCTCTCGATTTCCTTCACTTTCTTTTCCTCACTTGATTTTCAACTTCTTCTTTGTGATTTCTCTCAAATTTCATCAAGTTTCTTGGAAGCAAACTTGCAGAATTAGAAGAGAAGCAAGGATTGGAGGTAAATTTTGTGCTAACCCTCTAATCAAGGTTCTTTAATGAAATTCCAAAGATATTTGACTCTTTATATATGTTTTTGATTGAGGATTCATTGTGGTTTTGATAAAATGATGAAATCTTGTTGAAAAAGATTATTTAATGAGATTTTCAGAGTTGTTTTGATTTGATCTATTTGAGATGGTTTCTAATTGTGTTTTGAAAGATTTATGATGTTGAAATAGAGTCTCAATTATATTGATCCCGAAATCCTTGAGATCTTTAGTTTTTAAGGTGTTTATGGTTGGATTTATTGGGGTGTTATGTGGGATTTGAGTTTTGGAGGTATAAAAATGGTTTTAGGTTGTTTTGAATGTAGATTTATGGTTAAAATGTGTCGGATGTGTTTGTTGATGGCTGGGCTGAGGTTAGAAATCAATCGATTGAGTTTTCGATTGTTCCGGATGTGTAATTTGATGCTTTAGAGCTGGGCTGTGGGTTTCCTTTTGAATGCTGGTGTTTGGATGCATTATGATGAATTGAATATCTGTTTTTAATGTGTTGAAAACAAGGGATTGTGTTCCAAACTATAACAAAGTGGTTTTGGAGGCTTCGAGCGGTTGATTGTTGCGTCGGCAAGTGTGGTTTCACAAGTCGGTGTGTGGAAACTGAATTTCTAGCTTGGAAATGTTTTGAGAACATAGTAAGAGCTTGAAAAAGCTTTACTAAATTTTGAAGCAAGTAAAGTGAATTTCTCCCTCGGATTGTGCTATTGTGAGAATTTTGGATGCTCTTGCTCTAATTGTGTTAACCTACTGTTTTAAAGCATGTTTTGAGTTTATAAATTATGGTTGCTAATGCCATATGGTTAAGGATGCACTAGGTAAGTGATCCTTGTATGGATGTGTTGATGCTTGAGTTTTGGAGCATGGTTTAATGCTTGAAATATGGCTTGATATGAATGCTTTGGAAAACAGTGAGGTATGCATGAAATGTGGATTATTTTGGCAAGTGATGTTGTGTAAAGTGTTTTATAAATGAAATCAGATATAGTTAGCCGGCTATAGGATTGAGTGTATTATAAAAAAGTCGCCTTGGATGTTGAGGGGTTGTGATTGTAACGAAAACTCCATCCAAGTACCCTAACGATTGAAGAATGTTAAGGTTGCAACGGTTGAGGGTAGCTCCTGGGTGGAAACCTTGTTTGTGTCCATTCTCTCGTTAGTGGGTTATACATCTACCGATTAGTGGTGTTGATAGGTTGTAATTGTATCGAATATTCCACCACGAGTGTCACAACGGTAGAGGGTTGCTCCCGTGTGTAAGCCTTGAGAAGTCGGTAGAGTGTGTGAAGGGTTTGGGACAACCCTTGTTAATCTGTGTATCTGATATGTTTTTGATAAATGAGAATGTTGTTACTCACTTAAAAGCCGATATAATGGATTGATATGTTATGGAAATGTTGATGATGCATAGTTTGGAAAATGCATGTTTTAGTGTTGCGTGTAAATATGTCTATTGCAATGTAGTGCAAGTGTATAGGACACAAGTAGTAAAGTGATACGTAAGTATCGAATATAGTCTCCACAGAGACTGGGCTAATAGCTTCACCTTGGATAACTGCAAGAGAAGAAAAAGAATAGTTAAAATTGTTGTCACGAAAATAATAAAGAAAACTGGAATTTAAGATTAAAGGAATCAAGATAGAGAGAATGGATCAGTATTGAATTGCTCCTTAGTGTAGGTATTGCAACGTCTAGAATATCTGTTCTGTTGTCGGGCCTATCACGGCAGCACCTGTCGCGGCAGCGGTCTGTTGTTAGTCGCTGCAGCGATCACACAACTATGTACTTCAAGCTTGGCAAGAATCCCTCATATGCCTTGGCCTATCCCTAGGTCCAAGTCTGTCGATGAACACGTCGTTGATGATACCTCCCGGCGTGAATCGAAGGATGAACACCGATGTTGTTAAATTCTTCCTTAGCCACTTAACCTCGTCCTATCCCTAGGTCCGAGATAGTTCAACTATAAGCTAGAGAACTCATACTTATTCCTTTCGTATACTTAACTCTCCCGATATTAAGTAAATAGATAATCTCAAAATGCTCTCCCGATACTCTTGCAAGATGTTGAAAACCAGAATAAGCAAACTTGAAGTCCATTTTATTGAACAGAAAACTCCTAAAACAAATGCAATCCTTGCAACTACTTTACAAATCAACCCGTGGCCCAAGGGGAAGTTTAGAACATGTTGAGAAGGGGAAAACGGCTAGGGTTTTGAGAAGAAGGCTAGAGATGAAGATATCCTCCCCTAGGTCAAATTACATGCCTTTAGATAGGCCTTGGGTTCAAGTTTTCTAATATGCCAAGAATACAAGTTTAAAACTAAGTACAACTCTATTAAAGACTAAATCTTCAGAGAATATATCTTTAATTCGTCCTTCCTTCTGGCTTGGAGTTTCTTCCTTGAACATTGGGCTTGTCTTTCATTCTGATCTAGGGCTTGGAAAAATATACGGCTGCTCCACGACAGACGACCTTAATTTTATCTTTCTGTCCAGGCCCACTTTGCTTCTTCTCCTCACCACTGTTGTCGTCCTTGGCTGCCACGGCAGCGGCCATGGCAGCATCGTCCTCCTCGTCTTCATTCCTGTTCCAGCTCTGCTTCTTCACTGCCCAGCGTCTGCTCCTCCATCTGCTACAACAGCTACCTGCAAAAGCAACCAATTTCAATAGAAACTGTGCCATTTAATATATTTGTGATGTACAACTGAAATCTAACCTAAATGCAATGAATTATGCTTGAATGCAGCAGAAATATGGGTTAAATAGGGGGTAAATATAGAACTTTTACACACTCAACATTTACCTTAAGCTTTGCATATTGGTGAATATGCATGGAAGGCTTGATTTTGTCTAGCAATGGTTTAATTGTTGTGACGTAATTGATACTTGTTGCATGATGTTTACATGCTGGTTTTAATGATGAAGTGCATGGATTTTTCAAAGAAGGCATGATGGTTTTAAAAAGAGTGAAAGATGATTTTGTGCATTGATGGTGTTTTTGATTTTGAGCATTCCTCACTAAGCTACTATGATTTTGCTCTCTTTTGCTCATCAATGCAGATAATTACAAGTAACTCCATTGAAAGTATGTTTTGGTTTTGAACTAGTGTAATAAAGGCAATGTGGGTGTCCAATGCTATGAATGTTGGTTCTTTTGGTATTTTTAGTTTTGGTACAAGTTTGGTATGTGTATTTGCGTATGCAAATTGCCTTTAGATGTTGGTTTATTCTTGGATTTGAGAATTGACCTTTTGGTGCTTATTTATCTTAGGAAGCATGCCTATTAGACATCATTGATGTTGATAGTGATGCTTTGATGAGGCCTTTGCCATGAAATTATGATTGTTGAAGTGCGTTTGAGTTGTAAGCATGTGTATGTATATGTTGGATTAGTTTCGGATGATTAGACTCGAGTTAAAATAGCAAAATTAAACAATGCAGGCCTAGGTGTTTCAAAACACCCTTGCTTGTTTAGAAATGAGTGTTTGAAAATGCCTTGGGCTATCGAAACGGGGAGGTCTATTTTGGTACGTTTTGGAATTGTGAACACCTATTCCGAAACGGGCCTTGGGTGGTTTTGTTACAAGCTCGCGTTTCGAAACATGTGCCTTTGTTTCGATACGCCCATTCCGATACGGGACTTGCTGTTCCGCAACAACTAGCTGTTAATTTAGTTTTTGGAATATTTTGAGGTTCTGCTTCTTTGCAATTTCGTCTCTGTTTGTCTTGTATGCAATTAAGTGAGTCCTATGGGTTAATTCAAACTGAGTTTCGGTAGAGATGCATGTAATAAACTTAATTAAAGATTGGTAATCCAACTTTGGGAAAAATCTTTGCAATTTGTTTAGTTTGCAAAATGGTCCCTAAATTTGAATTTTGTAATAATTGATGAATGCTCGCATTGTCTTTCAATCCGCTGCTTGTTGATCACATAAGAATGTCACTTGCATCTCGTCAAGAGAAAAAAGAAAAATGGGGGTCGTTTATTGAGGTAGACCTTCCCAGTTTACTTTAATATTCCCCATGTGACCCGTTCGGTTCGGTCTATCGAGTACGCTAGGTCGAGGGGGTTACAATTACCACTTCGTAATCATCAACAAGTTTCAAGGTAACTCGCTTAACATCAAAATCGACCACAACCTTATGCTCGGTCAACCAATCCATTCCAAGGATTACATCAAATCAACAGAAAGGAAACTTCATCAAATCAACTGAAAACACATGGCCTTGAACAGATAAAGGACATCTCCTATTCAATTTTCTCGTAACAACAGTTTCACCAAAAGAGCTTGTTACTTGAATTCCCACATCTAGCATCTCAATAGGGACATCAAGCAAATGTGCAAGCTCACTCAAGATGTATGAATGCGTAGATCTAGAATCAATTAAAGCTAACAAAAGAAAAGGATTGCAAAGTGAAAGTACCAACAATCACATCAGTGTCATTACGTCCCTTGTGATGTGCATACACTCTCGCAGGAACACCACCCTCGAGTTGAACTACTACAACATGAGCTACACCTCTGTGTCCATCCTTCTTCCGTTGGAAATTACCACGACCGCCCCCACAGCCTCTCTTTGGTGCAACAACATGTGCCCCTCCTTGACCACCTCCACCTAACAAAGGACACTCACATCTAATATGATGAGCTGACCCTAATTCCAAAAAAATAGCAACCTCAACCATAGGAGTCTGCGCTTCTCGAGCCACACGCGAATAGTCACGTCTCAAATGCTCTCGCGATCCACATGTCATCAAGTATTCTATTCAGACCTCACTCTATTACCCTAAGTTGGTGCAGCTCGCCAAAAATTGCCTCGCCTCGCCTCAAGCCGATATCTACGATCATAGTCACTCTTATATTGTCTGCCACTATGACCAGACTCTGCAGCTCTCTTACTCTAGCTAGAACCATCGACACGAGAGGTTAAACCCAAGCTCTGCTCGATATCCTTGGCTCACGTCACCGACACATCAAAATTAGTATAATCGGAGGCTAGCATGAAAGTCTTCACTTCTTGCACAAAGCCATAACAGAAGCGATCACATCGATGCTTATATCTCGGCACCAATTTCGGAGCAAACTGGTTCAAACATATGAACTGGACCTCACACTCATCCGCTATCATGTTTCCTTACACCAAGGACATGAATTTTGATGTGATCCATAGACGCGGTCACAGTCGTCCACCAACTGTACGCATCAACATGTAATAAAGAGATAACATATCCCAGATTGCGTGTATCATTACACCCCATCTGATCCAAAATCTGGATTATACAAGTCATCCAGGCTTCGGATGCTTCCGGAGACAATCCATGATACTCAACGCCTCCTAAACTCTGCAAGAATTCCAATGGCAAACCTAATTGCCCAACAATAGGTGCCTGCACTTACACTTGCAATCCAACAACATCAGCCTAGAATACCCCAGTCATCGCATGTACCAAAGGTATCTAATCATCTAACACCAGATCAGCCTACCCATGTTTTACTTGCTCCTCACCCCCTGGTGGTGGCGGTGGAGGAGGTAAATTCGCACTAGGTAGAACCTCGTTCTCTTGATTGCTTTGCTCACCAGTAGGAGCAACTAATCTCGAACGTAGCTCTCTCCTCGGTCCCATTGTGCTATTATAATTAAGGCATGAATATAAAGAAAAATAGGAAATCAGGTAAACTTCTAGCAAGGATCCAAGACATCGAATTCAATTTAAAAACACTTCACTACAGTAATAAGGCAATGGACATCCAAATTTCCCCTAAACATAGCATAAAACATACAACGTACATATCACAACCATCATACAACACAATCAATAAGATTCAGCCCACAACATCATCATATATATCAGCTCATGCTTTCATCACAATTATCATACATATCATCACTATCATTTGATCCACATTAACATGCTTATAACATTCATCGTGCAAAGCAAACATCACCAAATACATAAAATCACATCACATCGACTTACCAATAACTTACCATCATCTCATTCTTTCGAAACATGGCTCTGATACAACCAAATGTAACCCTCTCGACGCGGCCTAGGCGACCGACCGAACCGAACCTGTCACACAGAGAATATTGAAGTAAACCAAGAAGGTTTACCACAATAAACGACCCTATTTTTTCTATTATCTTGTCTAGATGCTCGTTTAAAGCCTAAGTGTTTAATGTTGCAGTGTAACGTACAAATATCAAATCGAACATCAATTGCACTCAAAATAGCTTTCAGGGACCAAAATGTAAACTTATCAAATTCCAAGGGTTTTCCCTAATTTTGGATTACCATCTTTAAATTAATCATATTACATGCATCTCCGTCAAAACTCAGCTCAAAATAATCATTCATACTCAATTAATTGCGTCAACATCATTTAGGGACTAAAACGTAAGAAAAACAAAACATTTAAATAAGCTTCCAAGTACCGGCGACCACCGTACCAATACCCTTGAGGAGCGTATCGATACGCCCTCGACTAAGAAGATTAAACGACCATGTTTTATTTTTTTATCTTCTATAGATGCACATTATTAACCTATGTGTTCAGCAAGACCATTAGAAAGAAACGACACAACGATCGGAGTTTAATTAGGGGTTCAATTGCATACAAACGTCTTTCAGGGACTAATTTGTACAATTTCCAGAATTATTATGACTAAACAAGTTTTAGAGTTACCAATCCAAAATTAATCGTATAATATGTCAACATCTCAAATTTCATCTAAAACGGACCATCCAAACTCTTTTAATTAAGCATTCAAGACTCAGGGACCAAAACGTAAGAAAATAGAAACCTGAAACAATTTAAATTCAATTCCAACGGTCGGGTGTTTCGAAACACAATACCCTATATCGAAACGGTCGTTTCGAAACCGGGTTGACTGTTTTGATACGCGGGTGCGTTCTGAAACCCGTATCAAAACTATGCTTTCAAGTAGCAAATCGTTCTGGAACGTTCCTACTCATTTCGAAACCCCATGACCATTCCAGGCCACCGTTCCGAAACAAGTAAGAGCATTCCGATACGCCTTGCCCTGCAACTACACAATTTGCTAGTTTTTCTCACAAAATCATCTTCGAAATCATTCCAATTCATGCCACAACAAACATGCTTCATATTCTTTGAAACCATACAAAAGCTAAAAGCCACATTCGAGCACAAATCAAACCTCAAATGCCATTTACAAACCAAATTAAGCAAAACAAACATGCATAAGGTGTTTAACATCACCAAATACTATTAAGAGTAGAAATCCCACACATTGCCACTTATTACACTAAAGGTGAACCACATACATCTCTTAGTCAAATCTCTTAGAATCTCCTTGCTTTTAGACTGCCTTGAAAGCTCAATTCTCTACATTGATGAAACAAATGAGCATAAGCATATAGGTTAGTGTGGATCGCTAACACAACATTCATCAATGCATTTCATTCAATCATTGAAACGACATTTGCAAACTCATGCCTTTCTTTCAAACTTGCTCATTTAAGCATTCAATGCACTTTCAAAACCACATGCATATTGCATCATTATAACAATAGCAAATTCCATTGCTCATGCTTAATCATTTATCATTAACCTTATATTGGCTCTCAAGTGATAATCCTCAAACCATACCAAAACAAAAGACACAATCGGATATGTGGATTACAAGCGTTGTCCCACACGCTTCATACATACTACCAGACTACACAAAATAGAGATCAATGGAACAATCACAACCCCTCAACGCCCGTGATGGAGATTAATGGCACAATCACAACCCCTCAACATCACTCATCGATAGTTGTATAATTCAACTAACGAGAGTACGGGACACATGCCATAAGACTCACACACGGGATTAAATCATTCACCGTTGTGATCTTAGCCTCAATCGTTAGGTTACTTGGATGGAGATTACGGCACAATCACAACCCCTCGACATCCAAGATGACTTTATTCACGGTGCACCCAATCCTATAGCCGACTAACTATATCCGATTAAGGTAACCAAAAACCACTCTCATCACTCGCCAATATAATCTTTTAACATCAATTTTCCACTATTTTACAAGCATAAACACAATGCAATTTCCACAAGCATAAACATGCTTAACATCATATGCATTTATCACCTAAAACCAAGGATCACTTACCTAGTACATCCTTAACATAATGGCATTAAAATCCAGCATTACCATGCTTAAAACATGCTTTAAAACAGTAATCAAAACCACATTAACTCAAGTTCATTTCCATCAAAACATAGCACATTTCCAAGAGAGACTTTCGAAGCACTTACTCTTGAGCTTAGCTAAGTGTTTCAAACTTACACTAAGCTCCCAAGACCCCGCTCAAAGCGTTACAAAGCTAGAAAATCCATTTCCACTCACTGATACGTGAAACCTTGCTCGCCAACATGAAAATTACTCTTCCAGAGCCTCCAACAATGCCTCGTTTGCTCCCGGATCAAGATCCCCTATTTTCACATCATCAATATAGAGATCTAAATGCATTAAAATGCATTTCAACACCAGCAACCAATCACAAACTAGTTGCTCACCCAAACTACACCAATTTACCCATTCGAAACAACCGAAAACCAAATTGATTACTTTCTAAACTATGTCGAGCTATCATACATCACTTCCAATCCATTATAAACATCAAAAGACATCTAAAATCAATCCAAACCCATCCTTATACCTGCAGCAAGCATTACTTCATCATTTCACCTCAAAAACCAAACTAGAACTATCAAGAAACTCATGGATCTCAAGGACTTCGGGATCTATATCTACAAAACCTCTTTTCAACATATTAACCAACATAAAACTCAATTGAAATCAATCTAAAACAGAGATTAACAAAACAAGTCCGAAAATTAAGAATTTAATCTTATTTTGCAAGATTTCAATCTCAAATCAAAACTATAATGAAAACTCAACCAAAAACATTAATTAGAAGCCAAAGATCTTGGGAATTTCAATAATGAATTTTTATTAGAGGTTGAGAACGGAATTTACCTTCAATCCTTGCTTTTCTCAATGGATGACAAGATTTCCTTAGCTAAAATCTTGAAGATCATGAAAGAACTCTTAAAGTTTGTTTAGAAAATATTGAGAGAGTGTTTGATAGAAAAGAATTATGGAGAAAAAAAAGTTAGAATTGTGTTTAGCTGAAAATGAGAAGAGAATGGTAGTTACGTGATGGAATCTCGCTAATTAACCACCTAATTAATTAAATAAAATAAATGCCAATTAAACTATTTAATTAAAACCATGTTAAACATGTGTCATATTAACAAAAGGCTAAATTGCCATAAAGCTCCCTAAAGATTCTAAGATTTTGAGTTCTCCTTTAAAAATAACATTTTCCAAATTTTGAAACTTTACAATTTGGTCACTACTCAAAATGTACCACTTCCGAAACTCTTTTTGTAAAATTGATTTGACCAACCTCTTAAACATTTTTTTAGAGGATTTTAGCAATTTTTATCCTATCCCGATCCTTGATTTCCTTAAATCACCATACGCGATTTGAACTGTTTCCGGCCGGTTCGATCCGATCTGATGTGTAAAACATTTAGGCCCAAAACCAGGACGTTACAACTCTCCCCCACTTAGGAAATTTCATCCTCGAAATTTTACCTAAAGGAAAAAAGGTGCGGAAACTGCTTCAGCATGTCCGCCTTGCTTTCGCACGTGGCCTCCTCAACTCCTCGGTGTCGCCACAACACCTTCACTAGCTCAATCATCTTGCCACGAATAACTTTTCTACTCACATCCAGAACCCTCACTAATTCCTCATCATATGACAGATCCGAATTCAACTCTATCTCTTCAACAGGCATCACATGCGAAGGATCCGATTTGTAGCTCCGCAACATCTAGACATGAAACACATCATGTATCTTTTCCAGCTCCGTAGGCAATCTCAACCGATATGCCACAAGACCAATACCCTCCACAACCTCAAAAGGTCCAGTGAACCTTGGGCTAATCTTACCCTTACACCTAAACCTCATCACCTTCTTCCAAGGCGATACTTTCAAAAACACACGTTCGCTAACCACGAACTCAATCTCTTTACGCTTCAGGTCAGCGTAAGACTTTTGCCTCTATGATGCTGCCTTCAAACACTCACAAATGAGCCTCACCTTTTCGATAGTTCCCTTTAACATAGCTGGCAACGAAATCAACTTTTTCCCACCTTTTGCCCAACAAATAGGGGTTCTACATCTTCTCCCATACAAAGCCTCAGATGGAGGCATTTGAATACTTGCCTTATAACTATTATTGTAAACAAATTCAACCAACGATAAGTGCTTCTCCCAAGAACCCTGAAAATCTATCACGTAGCATCTCAACATGTCCTCAAGCACTTGAATCACACGTTCTCACTGTCCATATGTCCGAGGATGATAGGAAGTACTAAAATTCAACCGTGTACCCAAGGCTTGATACAAACATTCCCAAAATAAAGCTGTAAACCTCGGATCACTATTCGACACAATGGACTTTAGCACACCGTGCAACCACACTATCTCAGCAATATACAGCTCAGCCAACTTATCCAGGGTATACGTAATATGCACAGGCAGAAAATGTGCACACTTCGTAAGACGATCAACAATCACCCAAACTGAATTTTTCTTTGACGGTGACAACGACACCCCAGACAAAAAATCTATGGTAATCCTTTCCCACTTCCATTCTGGAATTCTCAAAGGTTGCAATAACCCAGAAGGAACATGTTGTTTAGCCTTCACTCGCTGACACACCATGCACTTACTAACGAATTCAGCCACATCCTTTTTTCAACCCCACTCAGTAGTACTCCTCCTTCAAATCATGATACATCTTCGTACTACCAGGATGCATAGCAAAAGGACTACTATGAGCTTCAGTCAGAATAATGCGCCTCAACTCAACATCATCCAGCACCACTATTCGACTTCAGAAACACAGAACATCGTCATCACTAAAGCTGAAATATGACGGTCTACCCTCCGCAATGTCCTTAACATACGAAACAAGGAAATCATGAAGCAACTGCTTATCTTTGTTCAACTGAATCAGAGATGGTTTCACTTGCAACTCAGCAATAAGACCACTATCACGCAATATGCTCAAACGACCAAACATCACCCTCAACTCCACAGCCACTTTCCGGCTCAAAGCATCAGCCACAACATTAGCCTTGCCCGGGTGATACTCAATCGTCAGGTCATAATTTTTAAGCAACTCCACCCAACGACATTGCCTAAGATTTAACTCCTACATGAGATACTTCAAGCTCTTAAGATCCGTGAACACAACACACTTCTCACCATATAGGTAATGCCTCCAGATCTTCAGGGCAAACACCACAACCGCAAGCTCAAGATCATGAGTAGGGTAGTTACGCTCATGCACCTTCAACTGTCTAGATGCATAGGCTACCATCTTTCCCTCATGTATCAACACACAGCCCAAACCAAAAATGGACGCATCACTATAGACCACAAACTCCTTACCAGACTCAGGTTGAATTAGAACAGGAGCTTGTGTCAAAGCTTTCTTCAGCTTATCAAAAGCTTGCTGCCTCACATCTGTCCACTCAAAGCGAACATTCTTCTGCAACAACTTGGGCAAAGGTGCAACTATCTTCGAGAAACCCTCGACAAACCTACAGTAATACCCCGCTAAACCTATGAAACTTCGTACCTCCCTTACTAACTGAGGTACCTTCCAACTCATCATAGCCTCAACTTTGTGCGGATCAACCCGAATACCCTCAGCTGACACAACATGTTCAACGAAGACCACCTCCTTAAACAAAAACTCACACTTACTTAGCTTGGCATACAAGTGATTCTCCAACAACGCTGCAAAACGATTCTCAAGTGTCTATCATGATCCTCCTCGGTACGCGAATGCACAAGGATATCATCGATGAACACCACCACAATCTGATCCAAGAATTCATAGAATACAAGATTTGTCGTGTCCATGAAAGCATCAGGTGCGTTGGTCAAACAAAACAACATCACTAAGAACTCGTAATGCATGTACCTTGTCATTAAAGTTGTCTTAGATACGTCCACATCCTTCACCTTCAGCTGGTAATATCCTGACCTCAAGTCTGTCTTAGAAAACACTGATGCTCCTCGAAAATGATCAAAGAGATCATCAATCCTAGGAAAGGGATACTTGTTCTTTATCGTAAACTTGTTTAGTTGTCGATAATCTATGCATATCTGCATTGTCCCATATTTCTTCTTTACAAACAAGACTGGTGCACCCCAAGGTGACACACTCGGCCGGATGAACCCTCGATCTAACAGCTTCTGCAGTTGCGTTTTCAACTCTTTTAGCTCTTTAGCTGCCATGCGATATGGAGCAATGTACACCGCAGTCGTATTCTCATACTACTCGATACCAAACTCAACTTCTTTGTTTGGTGGCAACCCATACAATTCTTCCGGAAAGACACTAGAAAATCGCAAACGGATCGGATGTCCTACACACGCACATCCTTAGTGACAGGATTCATCACATAGGAAAGATAAGCCTCGCAACCTAACCGCAACATATGGCTTGCTTCCAAAGCCGAAATCACATTCGACAAGAATTTCACATTCTCGCCTACTACCACTACTTCATAATCATTGGCAAGCTTTAAGGTGACCTGCTTGACTTCAAAGTCAACCACCACTCTATGTTTCGTCAACCAATCCATACCAAGGATTACATCGAAACCGTAGAAGGGTAGCTCCATCAAATCCACAAGAAAAACATGTCCTTGCACAGACAAAGGGAATCTTCTATACAACTTCCTAGTGACTACAGTCTCACCAAAAGAACTAGTCACTTGCATTCCTACTTCAAGCAACTCAACATGTATGTTAAGCAAATGTGCATGCTAACTCAAGATATAAGAATGCGTGGATCCAGAATCAATCAAAGCCAACAATGGTGAAACATAAGAACAAAGGTACCTGCGATAACATATGTATCGTTGCGCTCCTCGCGCTGAGCATAAACCCTCGCAGGACTGCCTTCTTTAAGCCGAACTGTAACCACATGTGCAATGCCTGTATGGCCCTTTTCTCTCCTCTGAAAATTCCCTCGGTCATGCCCACAGCCTTTTTGAGGTGCAACCACAGCAGATGCACATCCCTGGCCTCCACCAGCCAACAAAGGACACTCCGGCCTCATGTGATCCGCTGAACCACAATTCCAACATGAATTCTCTATCACCACAACAAGAGCCTGAATCTCTATAGATGCTCGAGGAAAATCTCTCCTCAGATGATCCCTCAATCCACATGTCCAGCACGTGTGCTGCTCAGACCTCACTAAGCCTCCCTGAACCTGATCACCTCAACCCAGAGCACCTCGCCTTACCTCACAATAATGTCTCCTATCTCATCCTCTTTTATTCCGTCCACCCTTGGAACTCTACTCAGCTGCTTTGTTCCTAGAGCTAGAACCAACACCTCGAGACGACATACCCAAGTTTTGTTCAATGTCTTTGGCTCGACACTAGCACATCGAAATCTGTGTAATCTGCAGCCAACATGTACGTCTTGACTTCCTGTACCAACCAGTACTGGAAGCGATCACATCGGTGCCTCTCACTCTGTATCAGTTTAGGGGTATATTAGCTCAGGCGTACGAAATATAGCACTGAACCAATGACATTAACTCACGTTTCTTCTCGTCTAAGTATCTCAACCCAAACACTTCCTCTTGAAGGCACCCTTGAAATACTCCCAATCTACTTCATTGGGTATCGAACCGATAGTGGTAATCGTCCACCAGCTATAGGCATCGCCTTACAACAAAAAATTGTGCATCCTAGCTTGCGCACATCGTTGCATCCAATTTGATCCATAATACGGATCGTACTCGCTAACCAGGCTTCTGACGCCTCAAGAGAGATTCTAAAAAACTCTACAGCTCCTAGGATCCTCAACCTCTTCAAAGGGAAGCCCACCTCCCCGGCTGCAGGGGTATGTACATGCGCTTTGGATACAAACCCGAACCAGCAGGTCCTTGTTTCTCCGGCTCCCCACCTCCAGGTGGTGGCGGAGAAGGTAAATTTCCACCAGGAGGGACATCAACCCCTTGCTCACCTTGGTCGCTCTACATAGCCGCAGGTATTATTTTGTTCGACCTCAGCTCTCTACTCGGACCCATAATGCTATTTTTTACAAGGCATAACAATAAAAAGAACAAATCAAAACATTTAGGCCAGCCTCAAGCAATGGACCAAGTTTACAAAAACATTTAACTAGTGTTATAAGGCAATGGGTACCCCGATTTCCCTCAAGCATATCATAACATACAAAAGCATAACAGACTCATCGTGCTTTCCATCATCCACAACCAGCACATTTCAATATCACATAAGCAACATACAATCATATTCATTTCACATGCGATTCGCATCAATCAAGCATGGCATAAGCTCCAAAATTCAACAAAATTCATGCTTTTCAAACAACATACGTCAATACATATCAATTTAACATACCAACATCCCCAATTCCTTCGTGACTTGGCTATGATGCCAAAAAATGTAACCCCCTTAGCCCAGCCTAGGCGCACGACCCGAACTAAGAAGATTACACGGGTAAAACCAAAGCCAAGTCAACCTTGATTAACGACCCTTTTTTCCTTTTTATTTTCTATACATGCACATAATTAACATATGTGTTCAGCAAGACCATTAGAAAGAAATGGCACAATGATCGGAGTTCAATTAGGGGTTCAATTGCATACAAACATTTTTAGGGACTAATTTGTAAAATTTCCAGAATTATTAGGACTAAACAAGTTTTTAAGTTACCAATCCAAAATTAATCATATAATATGCCAACATGTCAAATTTCATCTTAAACGGATCGTCCAAACTCATTTAATTAAGCATTCAAGACTTACGGACCAAAACGTAAGAAAACAAAAATCTGAAACAATTCAAATTCAATTCCAACGGTCGGGTGTTTCGAAACACAAGACCATGTATCTGAACGACCGTTTCAAAACTGGGATGACCGTTTCGATCCACGGGTGCGTTCTGAAAACCATATCGAAAATATGCTTTCAAGTAGCAAACCGTTCCGGAACGTTCCTACTCGTTTCGAAACCCCATGACCATTCCAGGCCACCGTTCCGAAACAGGTAAGGGCGTTCCGATATGCCTTGCCCTGCAACTACACAATTTGCTGGTTTTTCTCACATAATCACCTCCGAAGTCATTCCAATTCAGGCCACAACAAACATACAACATATATAAGCATCAATGACCAACATTACGAAGTTTAAACTAAACTTGGCATCATTCATGCGAGACATAGATATATAGGCATGCTTTCTAATCCTTAAAACCGAAACAAAAGCAAAAAGCCACATTCGAGCACAAATCAAACCTCAAAGGCCATTTACAAACCAAATTAAGCAAACCAAACATGCTTAAGGTCTTTAACATCACCAAATACTATTAAGAGTAGAAATCCCACCCATTGCCACTTGTTACACTAAAGGTGAACCACATACATCTCTTAGTAAAATCTCTTGGAATCCCGTTGCTTTTGGACTGCCTTGAAAGCTCAATTCTCTACATTCATGAAACAAATGAGCGTAAGCATATAGTGAGGATCGCTAACACAACATTCATCAATGCATTTCATTCAATCATTGAAACATCATTTGCAAACTCATGCCTTTTTTTTAAACCACATTCATATTGCATCATTATAACAACAGCAAATTCCTTTGCTCATGCTTAACCCAAGCATCTCATGCTTAATCATTTATCATTAACATTATATTGGCACTCAAGTGATAATCCTCAAACCATACCAAAACAAAAGACACAATCGGATACGCGGATTACAAGCGTTGTCCCACACGCTTCATACATACTACCAGACTACACAAGGTGGAGATCAATGGCACAATCACAACCCCTCAACACCCGTGATGGAGATTAATAGCACAATCACAACCCCTCAACATCACTCATCGGTAGATGTATAATTCTACTAACGAGAGTACAAAACACATACCACAAGACTCACACACGAGATTAAACCATTCACCGTTGTGATCTTAGCCTCAATCGTTAGGGTACTTGGATGGAGGTATGTAACGCCCCAATTTTGGGCTTAGAAGTTTTGGGTTTGGACCGGGCCGGTTGGGTGGCGGTTCGAATTTAAAAGGGTGAATTTAGGAAAGCCTAGTTCGGGTTGCATTAGAAATATGGAAAAATGTCTTAAAATCCTATTTTATTATATATAAGAGAATGGTGAAATCAATTTTACAAAATGAGGTTTGGAAGTGTGACATTTTGGTTTAGTGACTAAAATGTAATTTTTTAAAACTGGGTGACTGTTTTAAAAAGGATTGAAACTTTGAATATTTAAGGAGCTATTTACCCAATAGGAGTTTCTTCAGATTTTTCTTAAATATTAAAGGATTAATTAATGGTTTTAATATTAGGTGAAAAGGAGGGAAAAGATATTTTGGCATTTTTAACTAACTTTTCCCAAATTTCCATTTTCTTTTCTCTCAACTTTTCTCTCAACCCAAACACATTTCTCCAGCACATTTTCCCTCTGATTTTGACATCTAAATATGAGATTTCAATTCTCTTTTGATCTCTAATCATCTCTTCAACAAAACCTTAGCATTTGCTATTTGGATTTACAAGAATCTTGGTTCCAAAAAGGGAGAAACTCAAGTTTAGAGGTATGAACGTCCTTCTCCTCTAAATTCTCAGTTCTTTACTGAAATTCCCAAGTTCTCAATCCTTGATTTGTGTTTTATAAAAGGTTTTAAAATTGTGTTCTTGATCTTGGCTTTAAAATGCAAGATTTGCTTTAATTTTGATGAAATTCGTATGATATTATTGGGCATTGTTTTAAGATGTCATTTTGATGTAAAATGGATGTTTATTTGATGAGAAATTGAGGTTTAATCAATGCAATCCCGAAAAGGTTGATTTTCCTAAGTTTTACTTGAGTTTTTGGTTGTTTTTGGAGTGATCTTGATGATCTGTTATAGCTGGAGGTATAAGGACGTGGTTAGATCCTTTTTGGATGTTAATTGAGGTTTAAGAGTGTTTAGAATTGATGGATCTTGGCTGGGTAGTGTTGTGGAATTGTTTGGATGTGTTTTCGGTTGTGTTTGGTAGCCGAAAATGGAGTGTGGATGAGAGCAGCGAGTTTAGGTGCTTTCATTGAAGATATCAATGCATGATGATGCATTGATCCTCTACTTTGATGTGTTTAAAACAGGGGAGACATCTTCGGATCTTTGTGGTGGTGATCCGGAAGCTTGATTGGTGTTTCGGCAAGTGGAGAAACGGAATCGGTGAGTGGATTTTGGTTTTCAGCCTTGAAATCAATGTTTTGAAGGTTTGGGAGCTTAGTTTAAGTCTAAGCAACTTAGCTAAGCTCAAGAGTAAGTTTTCGGAAAAACTCTATTGATGATGAACCATGAGTTGGTTGAATGCAATGTGATTGTTTGCATGTTTTAAATTCTGTTTTTGAAAGCATATTTTAGCATGATTATCTGCTGATTTTATAAGCCATGTGTTAAAGGATGCTCAAGGTAAGAGATCCTTTTTTTTGAACATTGTTTAATATGGTTTTGATGCTTAATGATGCACGTTGATTATGGCTTTGTTAAATGCTTTAAAACTGTGGAATATTGTTGTTAATGATGCATATTGGCAAGTGATGTTTCGAGAATGGTTAAGAACACTATGGTGGTTAAAAGTCCATGGTTGGTTCTTGGTTAAGATCACAAAGGTGGTTAAAAGTCCTTGTGTGAATCTTGTGCATTTTAAGAACAACATGGTGGTTAAAAGTCCATGGTTGTTTCTTGGTTAAGGTCACAAATGTGGTTAAAAGTCCTTGTGTGAGCCTTGTGTATTTAAGAACACCATGGTGGTTAAAAGTCCATGGGTGATTCTTGTTAAGGACACAAAGGTGGTTAAAAGTCCTTGTGTGGTCCTTGTGAATTTTAAGAACACCATGGTGGTTAAAAGTCCATGGGTGATTCTTGTTAAGGACACAAAGGTGGTTAAAAGTCCATGTGTTGTCCTTGTGAATTTTAAGAACACCATGGTGGTTAAAAGTCCATGGATGATTCTTGTGCTAAGGACACAATGGTGGTTAAAAGTCCATGTGTGGTCCTTGTGAATTGTAAGATCACAATGGTGGTTAAAAGTCCATGTGTGGATCTTGTATTGATTGTATCACTTGTGGCCAATATGACATGTTATAAACTTGAGGTATGAAATGCTTGTTTGAAATGCTTATGTGCATGTGTAAATGTTGTTTTGAACTAAGTTTATAAAGGTGTTTTATAAATGCATTATTGAGTTGATTTAAATGAGCATTCCTCACTAAGCTTTTTGCTTACGCTCTCTCTTTTGTTAAACCAATAATGCAGAGCATTGAAGTGCTTATAAGGGCAGCAAGAGGTCAAGAATCCAAGCGAAGAACTAAGCTCATGTATGGTGAAAGTTTCTTAACACTATTAGCTTTTGGCATTTGGCAATGGGGAACCTATGTTGTCATTTTGGGAGATGTTTTGGACTCCCTAAGTTGGTTTTATGTTGTTGTTGATGATGGAACATGTATTTGGCCTTTGTGTTGTTGGTTTGGTATTATGACGCTTGAATGGTTTTCTAAATAGGTTGCATGCCTGTAGAATTGGAGATTTGTTTAATTGATGTCATGTTTGTGTATGGTGGATGCAATTATGTTCCTTATGCATGTTATGACTTGCTGGTATAATTTGCTTGCCTTTGGAGCATGTTTGATGGGTCAATTGTGTGTTAAACCAGTAAAATTTCTGCAATCTGGGCAGGCCGTATCGGAACGGGTGCTACCGTTTCGGAACAGGGGCCTGAAATGGATTAGGCGTTTCGAAACGGAAGGAACCGTTCCGGAACAGAAACGCTACTGCCAAGCACTGTTTCGGTACTCGTTTCGGAATTGTCCCGCGTTTCGGAACAGGTCCTCCCTGTTCCGGAACACTCGACCGTTGGGCACTGAAATTGACGGTTATATGTTTTGAAATCTTTGCGTTTTAGTCCTGAACCTTGTTTATGCAATTGAATGAGTTTGAGATGTCTGTTTGAGCTGAATTTCGGTAGAGAAGCATGAAAGATGATTAATTTCATATTGGTAACTTTTAATTGGGTTAATTCCTTATATATTTCAGAATTTACAAATTGGTCCCTAATTTCTTAATTTGTGCAATCAAGTCCCTGAATGTTCTTTAAGTATGCTGTTCTTGTGAACATATCTAGGGTTTTTGTGCATTTAGATAAGACTTAAAACGAAAAAAAAGGGTCGTTAATCAAGGTTGACTTTCAGGTTGACTTTGGTTTTCCCCGTGTAAACTTCTTAATTCGGTTCAACCGTCTTGGCCGAGTTAAGGGGGTTAAATTTGGTGGTATCAGAGCTGAGTTCTCGAGTAATTGGGAATGATTATGTGGGTGATTAAAGTATGTATGCTTGTTGAGTGAAGGCATGATGTGTGAAGTGTAAATATGTTACATTTGTGAATTATGCTGTGGTGAAGCATGATAGGGGGACCCATTGCCAAATCAAAGCTAATGTAATGATTTGATTTAAATTGGAAATGAGATTGAGTACTTGGATTGCTTACCTTGTTGAGCCTGACTTTGTTTTATTGCATTGTGATTGCATTGTTAGTGTATGGCACCTCGTAGAGAGTTGAGAGTTAATACGCGAGCTATGGCTCAAAATGAAAATGAAGAGAACGTTGAAAACGTTGTGGATTTACCTCTTCCGCCTGGTGGTGGTGGTGCTGGGGGTGAAGGAGCTGATGTTGCAGCTGGTGCTGGGGTCGCAGGACCTGAAGTTGGTCAGGGGCAAGCTGTTCCTGATATGATAATAGTGGTACAAGCCATTGCTGGAGTTTTTCGAGCAGCGGTAGCTGGAGCTCAAGGAGCTGGGCATCAGGGAGATGCTGGTGTTAGACTACCTTTGGAACGTTTGCGCAGTCTGGGAGGGACTGAGTTCAGGGATTTGTGTGCTGAAGGTTCTGAGTCTTGGCTGGAGAGTACCAAGAGAATCTTGGGGCAAATGAGTTGCACTGATGTGCAGAAGCTGGGCTGTGTAGTATCCTTGCTACAGGATGATGCGTATACTTGGTGGACAACCACTATCTCTGGGATGGCGGATGCTGATGTGACGTGGACGTTCTTTCAGAACGCGTTCAAGAGAAGGTATCTAGGGGTGAGGTACCTAGATGAAAAGAAAAGGGAATTCATGTCTCTGACCCAAGGGAGCATGTCTGTAGCTGAGTACGAGGTTCAGTTTGTCCGACTCAGTCAGTATGCACCTGAGCTTGTTCCGGATGAGCGGGAGAGGTGTGAAAGGTTCCGTTATGGGTTGGTGACGGAAGTAAAGACGTATATGCTGGCTGCTGAGTATAGTGATTTTGATGTGCTGGTGGGCCAAGCAAAGGACATTGAGATGAACTTGGGTTTATCTTCTAGAAGTGCTGGTTCTGGTGCTGGTAAGCGAGCTGCTGAGTATAGCTCCGGTGGTGGACGGAACAAGAGGGGACGTGATCAGAAGTATGAGTCTTCAGTTAAGCGAGGTTGTGGTGCGCCTACTCAGGGAGGCAAGTCTAGAGTTGATCCGAGCGCATGTTGGACATGTGGATCGCGTGGCCATATGAAGCGTGATTGTCCTCGAGCTGTGAGGGAGGTGCAAGCTCCTGTTGTGGCGGCTGGTAATTCATGTCGGAACTGTGGATCTACGGATCACATGAGGAGGGAGTGTCCTATGTTGGATGGTGGCCAAGGACGTGCTCCTGTTGTTGTTGCACCACAGAGAGGTCGTGGGCTCGGCCGTGGTAACTTCCAGCGTAGAGAGGAAGGTGTTCAGAATATGGCCCATGTTGTAGCTGTTCAGCCTGAGGGTGGCGGCCAGGCTAGAGTGTATGCTCAGAGGGAGGGGAGGAATGACACGGATGTGATCGCAAGTACTTTTACTTTGCAATCCTTGTCATTACTTTTCTTGATTGATTCTGGATCTACACACTCATACATATTGCGTGAGCATGCTGAATTGCTTGGTTTTCCTGTTGAGTCTTTGGAAGTTGGTATGGTGTCACTAGTTCTTTTGGTGAGACTGTTGTGACTCGAAAGCTTTATAGAAGGTGTCCTTTGGTTGTGCAAGATCATGTTTTTCATGTTGATCTTATGGAGTTACCTTTCTATGGTTTTGATGTAATCCTTGGTATGGATTGGCTTGTTGAGCATCGAGCTGTAGTGGATTATGAGAATAAGCGAGTTTCGTTGAAGCTTGCGGATGATTATGAGGTTGTTGTGGTTGGTGAGAATGTGAAGTTTCTTGCCAATGTGGTGTCTTCTTTGGAGGCGAGCTGGATGCTAAGGCAAGGTTGTGAAGCTTACCTAGCTTTTTGTGATGAATCCTAGTTCTAAGGAGTTGCGTGTGCAAGATATCAGGATTGTGAGAGAGTTCCCTGGTGTGTTTCCTGAGGAGTTGCCTGGATTACCTCCTAATCGTGAAGTGGAGTTTGGGATTGAGTTGTATGAGAACACAACTCCAGTGTCCATTACTCCGTATAGAATGGCACCTAAAGAGTTGAAGGAGCTGAAGACGCAATTGCAAGAGTTGCTTGATCGTGGTTTCATTCGGCCGAGTGTGTCGCCTTGGGTGCACCGGTTTTGTTTGTGAAGAAGAAGGATGGCACTATGAGAATGTGCTTTGATTATCGTCAGCTTAACAAGTTGACTATCAAAAATCGGTATCCTTTGCCGAGAATTGATGATCTTTTTGATCAATTTCGGGGAGCAGCTTTGTTCTCTAAGATTTACTTAAGGTCAGGGTATTACCAGTTGAAGGTAAAGGATGTGGATGTGCCTAAGACATCTTTCAGGACGAGGTATGGGCATTATGAGTTCCTTGTGATGCCGTTTGGTTTGACAAATGCTCCTGCAGCTTTCATGGACATGATGAATCGTGTATTTCATGAATACCTGGATAAATTTGTTGTGGTGTTCATTGATGATATCCTCGTGTACTCGCGTACTGAGGAGAAGCATGAAGAGCATCTGAGGATTGTGTTGCAAGCTTTGTTGGAGAATCAGCTTTATGCTAAGCTGAGTAAGTGTGAGTTCTGGCTTAGAGAAGTGGTGTTTCTTGGTCATGTGGTTTCTTCTGAGGGGATTCGTGTTGATCCTCAGAAGATTGAGGCGGAGATGAATTGGAAGGTTCCTAAGTCTGTTCATGAAGTCCGTAGTTTCCTTGGTTTGGTGGGATATTACCGGAGGTTTGTGAATGGGTTTTCGAAGATTGTTGCACCTTTGACAAAGTTGTTGCAGAAGGATGTTAAGTATGAGTGGACGGAAGCGAGACAACAAGCTTTTGAGAAGCTTAAGGCAGCTTTGACGCAAGCTCCGATCTTGGTTCAACCTGAATCAGGGAAATAGTTTGTGGTGTATAGTGATGCGTCCTATGTTGGTTTGGGATGTGTGTTGATGCAAGAGGGTAAGGTGGTGGCTTATGCATCGCGGCAGTTGAAGATGCATGAGCGCAATTATCCTACGCATGACATCGAGTTAGCTGCAGTGGTTTTTGCTTTGAAGATCTGGAGACATTATCTATATGGTGAGAAGTGTACTGTGTACACTGATCACAAGAGTTTGAAGTATCTGATGTCTCAGAAGGAGTTGAATCTTAGGCAGCGATGTTGGGTGGAGTTGCTCAAAGATTATGATTTGACGATTGAGTATCACCCTGGAAAAGCTAATGTTGTAGTGGATGCCTTGAGCAGAAAGGTAGCTGTTGAGTTGAGGGCTATGTTTGCCAGTTTGAGAATTTCGCGCGATGGTGGTCTTGTGGCTGAGTTGCAAGTGAAACCATCTTTGGTTCAATTGATCAAGGAAAAGCAGTTGTTGGATGATTCCTTGGTACCGCATGTTCAGGATATTGCGGAGGACAGGCCTTCGAATTTCTATTTTAATGATGATGGAGTGTTGTGTTTTGGGAGTCGGATAGTAGTGCCCAATGATGCTGAATTGAGGCGTGCTATTCTGACTGAAGGTCATATTAGTCCTTTTGCTATGCACCCTGGTAGTACTAAGATGTATCGTGATCTTCGTGATGAGTACTATTGGGTGGGTTTAAAGAAGGATGTTGCTGAGTTTGTAAGCAAGTGCATGGTGTGTCAGCGAGTTAAGGCTGAGCATCAGTTTCCTTCAGGGTTGTTGCAACCGTTTAGAATTCCTGAATGGAAGTGGGAAAGGATTACCATGGATTTCGTATCTGGTTTGCCTTTGTCACCATCGAAGAAGAATTCAGTGTGGGTGATTGTGGATCGCTTGACGAAGTGTGCACATTTCTTGCCTGTGCATACTACGTACTCTTTGGATAAGCTTGCAGAGCTGTACATTGCTGAGATTGTGCGGCTGCATGGTGTGCCTAAATCGATTGTGTCGGATAGGGATCCGAGGTTTACATCGCGTTTCTGGCAGTGTTTGCATCAGGCTTTGGGTACACGGTTGAATTATAGTACATCTTATCATCCTCAATCGGATGGTCAGTCCGAGCGTGTTATCCAGGTTTTGGAGGATATGTTGAGGTGTTGTGTGATTGAGTTCCAGGGCTCTTGGGAGAAGCATTTGCCTTTGGTGGAGTTTGCCTATAATAAGAGTTATCAGGCAAGTATTCAAATGGCACCTTCTGAAGCTTTGTACGGGAGGAAGTGTAGGACTCCTCTGTGTTGGGCTGAAACGGGTCAGAAGTTGGTTTCGATGCCAGCTTTGTTGAAAGGAACCACCGAGAAGGTGAAGCTCATTTGTGAGCGTTTGAAGGAAGCTTCTGATCGGCAAAAGTCTTACGCGGATCTGAAGCGTAAGGAAATTGAGTATGCGGTGGGTGATCGTGTGTTTTTGAAGGTTTCGCCTTGGAAAAAGGTGATGAGGTTTGGCCGGAAGGGTAAGTTGAGCCCTAGGTACATTGGACCATATGAGGTGATTGAGCGTGTGGGTCCTGTTGCGTACAAGTTAAGGTTACCTCAAGAGTTGGAAAATATTCATGATGTGTTTCATGTTTCTATGCTTCGGAAGTATAGATCGGATCCTTCACATGTGATGCATGTGGAAGAAGTGGAATTGAATCCGGATTTGACCTATGATGAGGAACCGGTGAAGATTCCGGATTCGGATAGTAAGGTTCTTCGTGGCAAGACCATTGAGTTGGTAAAAGTGTTGTGGAAGCATCGTGGTGTTGAAGAAGCCACGTGGGAACGGAAGGATGACATGCTGAAGCAGTTTCCGTACCTCTTTCCTTCAGGTAAATTTCGAGGACAAAATTTCTTAAGGGGGGAGAGTTGTAACGCCCCAATTTTGGGCTTAGAAGTTTTGGGTTTGGACCGGGCCGGTTGGGTGGCGGTTCGAATTTAAAAGGGTGAATTTAGGAAAGCCTAGTTCGGGTTGCATTAAAAATATGGAAAAATGTCTTAAAATCCTCTTTTATTATATATAAGAGAATGGTGAAATCAATTTTACAAAATGAGGTTTGGAAGTGTGACATTTTGGTTTAGTGACTAAAATGTAATTTTTGAAAACTGGGTGACTGTTTTAAAAAGGATTGAAACTTTGAATCTTTAAGGAGCTATTTACCCAATAGGAGTTTCTCCAGATTTTTCTTAAATATTAAAGGATTAATTAATGGTTTTAATATTAGGTAAAAAGGAGGGAAAAGATATTTTGGCATTTTTAACTAACTTTTCCCAAATTTCCATTTTCTTTTCTCTCAACTTTTCTCTCAACCCAAACACATTTCTCCAGCACATTTTCCCTCTGATTTTGACATCTAAATATGAGATTTCAATTCTCTTTTGATCTCTAATCATCTCTTCAACAAAACCTTAGCATTTGCTATTTGGATTTTCAAGAATCTTGGTTCCAAAAAGGGAGAAACTCAAGTTTAGAGGTATGAACGTCCTTCTCCTCTAAATTCTCAGTTCTTAACTGAAATGCCCAAGTTCTCAATCCTTGATTTGTGTTTTATAAAAGGTTTTAAAATTGTGTTCTTGATCTTGGCTTTAAAATGCAAGATTTGCTTTAATTTTGATGAAATTCGTATGATCTGATTGGGCATTGTTTTGAGATGTCATTTTGATGTAAAATGGATGTTTATTTGATGAGAAATTGAGATTTAATCAATGCAATCCCGAATAGGTTGATTTTCCTAAGTTTTGCTTGAGTTTTTGGTTGTTTTTGGAGTGATCTTGATGATCTGTTATAGCTGGAGGTATAAGGACGTGGTTAGATCCTTTTTGGATGTTAATTGAGGTTTAAGAATGTTTAGAATTGATGGATCTTGGCTGGGTAGTGTTGTGGAGTTGTTTGGATGTGTTTTCGGTTGTGTTTGGTAGCCGAAAATGGAGTGTGGATGAGAGCAGCGAGTTTAGGTTCTTTCATTGAAGATATTAATGCATGATGATGCATTCATCCTCTGCTTTGATGTGTTTAAAACAGGGGAGACATCTTCGGATCTTTGTGGTGGTGATCCGGAAGCTTGATTGGTGTTTCGGCAAGTGGCGAAACGGAATCGGTGAGTGGATTTTGGTTTTCAGCCTTGAAATCAATGTTTTGAAGGTTTGGGAGCTTAGTTTAAGTCTAAGCAACTTAGCTAAGTTCAAGAGTAAGTTTTCGGAAAAACTCTCTTGATGATGAACCATGAGTTGGTTGAATGCAATGTGATTGTTTGCATGTTTTAAATTCTATTTTTGAAAGCATATTTTAGCATGATTATCTGCTGATTTTATAAGCCATGTGTTGAAGGATGCTCAAGGTAAGAGATCCTTGTTTTTGAACATTGTTTAATGTGGATTTGATGCTTAATGATGCATGATGATTATGGCTTTGTTAAATGCTTTAAAACAGTGGAATATTGTTGTTAATGATGCATATTGGCAAGTGATGTTTCGAGAATGGTTAAGAACACTATGGTGGTTAAAAGTCCATGGTTGGTTCTTGGTTAAGATCACAAAGGTGGTTAAAAGTCCTTCTGTGAATCTTGTGCATTTTAAGAACAACATGGTGGTTAAAAGTCCATGGTTGGTTCTTGGTTAAGGTCACAAAGGTGGTTACAAGTCCTTGTGTGAGCCTTGTGTATTTAAGAACACCATGGTGGTTAAAAGTCCATGGGTGATTCTTGTTAAGGACACAAAGGTGGTTAAAAGTCCTTGTGTGGTCCTTGTGAATTTTAAGAACACCATGGTGGTTAAAAGTTCATGGGTGATTCTTGTTAAGGACACAAAGGTGGTTAAAAGTCCTTGTGTGGTCCTTCTGAATTTTAAGAACACCATGGTGGTTAAAAGTCTATGGATGATTCTTGTGCTAAGGAGACAATGGTGGTTAAAAGTCCATGTGTGGTCCTTGTGAATTGTAAGATCACAATGGTGGTTAAAAGTCCATGTGTGGATCTTGTATTGATTGTATCACTTGTGGCCAATATGACATGTTATAAACTTGAAGTATGAAATGCTTGTTTGAAATGCTTATGTGCATGTGTAAATGTTGTTTTGAACTAAGATTATAAAGGTGTTTTATAAATGCATTATTGAGTTGATTTAAATGAGCATTCCTCACTAAGCTTTTTGCTTACGCTCTCTCTTTTCTTAAACCAATAATGCAGAGCATTGAAGTGCTTATAAGGGCAACAAGAGGTCAAGAATCCAAGCGAAGAACTAAGCTCATGTATGGTGAAAGTTTCTTAACACTATTAGCTTTTGGCATTTGGCAATGGGGAACCTATGTTGTTGTTTTGGGAGATGTTTTGGACTCCCTAAGTTGGTTTTATGTTGTTGTTGATGATGGAACATGCATTTGGCCTTTGTGTAGTTGGTTTGGTATTATGACGCTTGAATGGTTTTCTAAATAGGTTGCATGCCTATAGAATTGGGGATTTGTTTAATTGATGCCATGTTTGTGTATGGTGGATGCAATTATGTTCCTTATGCATGTTATGACTTGCTAGTATAATTTGGTTGCCTTTGGAGCATGTTTGATGGGTCAATTGTGTGTTAAACCAGTAAAATTTCTGCAATCTGGGCAGGTCGTTGGGTCCTGAAATGGCCTAGGCGTTTCGAAACGGAAGGAACAGTTCCGGAACGGAAATGCTACTGCCAAGCCCTGTTTCGGTACTCGTTTCGGAACGGTCCCGCGTTTTGGAATAGGTCCTCCCTGTTTCGGAACACTCGACCGTTGGTCACTGAAATTGACGGTTATATGTTTTGAAATCTTTGCGTTTTAGTCCTGAACCTTGTTTATTCAATTGAATGAGTTTGAGATGTCCGTTTGAGCTGAATTTTGGCAGAGAAGCATGAAAGATGATTAATTTCATATTGGTAACTTTTAATTGGGTTAAGTCCTTATAATTTTCAGAATTTACAAATTGGTCCCTAATTTCTTAATACAAGTTAAGAACTTAGCAAAGTTGTTTAGACTTAAACTAAGCTCCCAAAACCTTCAAACCTTGGTTTAAAAGCTGAAAACCCAACTTCACTCACCGATACACAAAACAAGGCTAATTAACAAGCCTTCCAAGCATCCGGAACCTTCCGCACCACCTCTAATGCTCACGGATCAAACTCCCCTGTTTCAAGCACACAATAACAGAGGATTAATGCATCATTATGCATTAAAAACACCAGCAACACAACTCAACTCGCTGCTCATCACAAATCCAACAATTCGGCTACTAAACACAACCGAAATCACCTAAAAACACTTCCAAAACTTAACCCAGCCAAGATCTATCACTTCTAACCATTTTTAAACATCAATTAACATCCAAAATGATCACAAACACGTCCTTATACCTCCAGCTATAACAGATCATCAAAAACACTCCAAAAACAACCAAAAACTCAAGCAAAACTTAGGAAATTCAACCTATTCGGGATTGCATTGATTAAACCTCAATTCCTCATCAATTTAACATTCATTTAACATCAATTTAACACCTCAAAACACTGCCCAAACAGATCACACGAAAATTTCACCAAAATCAAGCAAATATTGCATTTTAAGCCAAAATCAAGATTCCAATTGAAAAGCCTTTAACAAATCACAAATCAAGGATTGAGAACTTAGGAATTTCAGTAAAGAACTGAGAGTTTAGAGGAGAAGGACGTTCTTACCTCCAAACTTGAGTTTCTCCCTTTTTGGAATCAAAATCTTGAAAATCCAATTAGCACTTGGTGAGGTTTTGTTGATGAGATGTTTAGAGATCAAAAGGTAATTGAAATTAGTGATTTAGATGACAAAATCAGAAGGAAATCTCTGGAGAGAAAGTGTTTGGGTTGAGAGAAAATGAGAGAAAAGGAAAATTGGAAAATATGGAAAGTTAGTTGTAAAATAGCAAAATGATTTCCCTCCACTTTTCTTTTGTTTTGAAATCAGAATTAAACATTAAAATATCTTAGAAAAATCTGGAGAAACTCCCTTTGGGTAAATAGCTCCTTAAAGATACAAAGTTTCAATCCTTTCTAAAACAGTCACGCAACTTTCAAAAATTACATTTTGGTCACTAGTCAAAATCTCACCCTTCCAAACCTCATTTTGTAAAATTGATTTCACAGTTCACTTATATATATTAAAAGATGATTTTAGAACATTTTTCCATATTTTTAATGTAACTCGAACTAGGCTTTCCTAATTTCACCTTTTTATATTCGAACAGCACTTTGACCGAACCGGTCAACGCCCAAAACCGGGGCGTTACAGATCCTCTCTCAAATTTATGAATCATGTTGCATTCATCTCATGCATAGAGCCTAAAAATATCAAAGAAGCATTAAAATATGATTTTTGGATATTGTCTATGCAATAGGAACTTAATCAATTTGAGAGAAGTAGAGTATGTAAATTAGTTGACCGGCTTAGTAATCAATCTACTATAGGAACTAAGTGGGTATTTACAAACAAACTAGATGCGAGTGGTAACATAGTGAGGAACAAGGCTAGTATTGTTGCTCAAGGTTACACTCAAGAAGAGGGAATTGATTTTTGATGAAACATATGCACCCAAAGCTAGAATTGAAGCTATTAGGATGCTTCATGCATTTGCATGCTATCATGATTTCAAGCTTTTTCAAATGGATGTGAAAAATGCTTTTCTAAATAGTTTTGTAAATGAAGAAGTGTATGTTTAACAACCATCTGGTTTTGAAGATCCACAATTTCCAAATCATGTTTTAAAACTAACTAAACCTCTTTATGGTTTAAAACAAGCTCTTAGAGGTTGGTATGAAAGGCTTTCAAACTTTTTGATTCAAAAAGGTTTTGAAAAAGGCCAGGTGGATACTACACTTTTCATTAAATGATATGGCAATGACATCTCAGTAGTTCATATATATGTTGATGATATTATTTTCGATTCTACTAATGAATTTTATTGCCAAGAATTTTCTAAGTTAATGTAAGGTGAATTTGAGATGAGCATGATGGGAGAGCTCTCATTCTTCTTGCGGCTCCAAATCAAGCAAAGGAAAGATGACACCTTCATCAATCAAGAAAAAATATATAAAGGACATGCTCAAGAAATTTGGCTTGGAGAACATAAAGCCTCAAGCCACTCCAATGAGCTCATCCATTAAGCTTTACAAAGATGAGGGAGGTAAGTGTGTTAATTCTATGCTTTAAAAATCTATGATTGGCTCTTTGCTTAACTTTACCACTAGTAGACTGGATATAATGTTTTGTGTTTGCTTATGTGCTAGGTTTCAAGCTACCCCTAGATAATCACACCTAGTTGCCATTAAGAGAAATTTTAGATACATTAGAGATACACCTAATTTAGGTCTTTGGTATCCTAGGGATTCCTCCTTTGACCTTCATGCTTTCTCAAATGCGGATTATGAGGGATGTAAGTTAGATAGGAAAGTACCTCCAAAACATGTCAATTCTTAGGTAGTATGCTCGTATCTTGGTTCTCCAAGAAACAAAACAGCGTAGCCTTATCTTCCATCGAAGTGAAGTACATATCCTTAGGGAGTTATTGTGCTCAAGTTCTTTGTATGAAGCAACAACTCTTATACTACGGTGGTCAAGTAGATATCATACCCCTTCAGTGTGACAACAATAGTGTCATCTGTCTCACTAAGAATCTCATCCACCACTCTAGAACCAAACATATAGAAATTAGACATCATTTCATTACAGATCATATCTTGAAAAATGATGTAGTTTTAGGATATGTTGATACCTTGAACCTATTAGCGGACATATTTACCAAACCTTTAGATAAACAAAGTTTTTGGATCCTTAGGAGAGAGTTAGGTTTAACCAGCCTTCCTTGAGCCTTTTAGGTCACAAAGTGTAACACCCCTCGCCCGGTTAAGAACGAGAGATGTCACATTCGATAAAAAAGAATCATATCTCATATATACAAACATGCTTAGAAAACTAGCGTAATCAATCGAATTCATTACTTAGAACTTATCAACATGTGAATCAAACAAAGAAATACACAAGATCATTTAGACTAAAGTGGGCCATTTTAAAATTTTCTTAACTTGTGATCTACTTATTAACTAACATATAATGTGACTTATTACATAACTCAATCATGTATACAATTAAATATTCATGCTCAATCAACCAATCTAATATATATATATATATATATATATGCATTCGGCTAATCTTATAAATAAGAACTAATTATATGCTTATGTCCATATGTGAACTAACATGACAACCTAACATGACAATCTAACTTATACATTTCATGTTAACTCAACCAAAACATACAAATGCCAATTTGAGTTACACAATCAAATAGGCATCCAAGACTTTCGATTCTACTTATCATCCATGTAAAATATAGTCCAAATCTATCAACTATTTGCATGAATAACCTTAAGTTTGTATTTTGTAGCATATGGAACATCCATTTCATTATCTATCATTCGAACTAAAGTCATGAACAAAGCAATTCTATATGCAATTCACCTAGATCATTTATACATGTCAATTATATACCCATATCATTTGAATCATATCATTGAACAACCATACTAGACGCATATCACCTAAATTAATCATAAGAGTCACACTTGTTCATACTCAATCATTCGATTCCAACATACACATGAACCATATAAACGTAGTCAAGCTCAATATTGACTTAAATAACTCAAACATATTTCTAGCATATTACCAAATTCATGTATACATAACATAACTTGTATTAATCTTATACAAGCCAACTAACAAAATATATGTTCCATAATGCATATGATATACTAACATTGACTATGCCACCATCTAGGAGACTAACAAAACTATATCATACTTGTACATAGGCTTGCGATGGCTTTTCAGAACAAAACGGATTGCTTTCGGATATCAAAGAACCTGTTATTTTGGAAGGAGGAAACAACTGAGTGATAAGTACACATAATGTACTTAGTGAGGCAGCCCTAAATATTACTATTTTCATCTTTTAAAGTCTTATTCATGTCTTCAAGGTTACTTATCTAGGCTTAGGATACATTAGATCACCTAGCTAGTCCATCATGAACACGTAAACTTAGCTAGTTTGACATACATATCAAGGCAAACATATATGTATCATATACAATTCAAACACTCATATCATTTGGGCAACAAGAAATTTACATGAATTATAACTTATCATAGATCATATAGTCATATCAATGTTCACATATTCACATCTTTCAAATAGGGTCATTACCCATCTCATTCATACAGTCACATATCATAGTACCACATTATGTTTTTGTCTTTGATGATTAATGAATTAGGTAATCAAATCTTTCATGTAACATGCAACTTTAGATACCCAAGATATCAAGTATCTCAACACAACTTATCATATAACAGAGGATGCATAAACATCAATGGTGACTCACCACCATTCATTTATCAAGGTGACTAACCACCTTACAGGTTCATAGCTGACTTACCACCATCCTGAATCAGAAAATTAGGAGCTCAATGACTCTAAGGCATTCCCTTCTACCTAAAGACACTAATCAACCAAGGTAACTCGCTTCAGGAGCCAAAATTGCATCAGACAAGAAATTCACGTTCTCGCCTATGATGACTACCTCGTAATCATCTGCAAGTTTCAAGGTAACTCGCTTAATATCAAAATCTACCACAGCTCGATGCTTAGCCAACCACTCCAATCCAAAAATTACATCAAAACCATAAAAAGGAAATTTCATCAATTCAACTGAAAATACATGGCCTTGACCAGATAAAGGGCATCTCCTATACAGTTTCCTTGTAATAACAGTTTCACCAAGGAAACTAACCACTCGCACTCCAATATCTAAAACTTTGGAAACGAACGTTCAAGCCGCAACTTCCTATGCAACGTGCAACAACAGGCAAAGAAAGCTATACCCCACCGATCAACGTGGCCAAACTCGCCTCACGAGGTCACTCGATCCACATACCTAATGGGTATCAAACGCTACTCAAGCCTTGACACATTGTCCCCACAATCTTTTTCCAACACAACTACAACCTCGCCTCAAACCAAGAGATACCCCTTTAGGCATGACCATTCGTACACCGGCTACCACTAAACTAGAGTTCAAAACTCACTCTCTAGAGTTATAACCTCTCGCAGGAACTATTACACCCATGTTCTGCTCAAATACCTCGCCCGTGTTACTAACACGTCGAAAACAATGTATCCAATAATTCAACAAATATGGTTTAACATTATGCACCAGTCCATAAAAGTGAAAACACATCAATGTCTCACACCAAATTCCATTCTAGGAGAACACATGCTCAACTAAACAATACGTACCTTAACTCAACTACAACTTACGATTTCGGACCCGAACCACAAATTCTCTTTTCTCGTCACCTAAGTATATAACTCTCAGATACTTCTCCTTTAGATCAGTTCAAAAGAACTCTCAGTACACAACATCAGGTTCCATGCCCACAACCACAGTTGTCCACCAACTATACACATCTAAAAAAACCGAGATATAACTCATTTTTACTATATGGGCATCATTACACTCCATTTATTTCATAATCTCATTCATACAGGTTATCCACTCCATGGATACATTTGGTGACAACCCTCGAGTTTAACTTCTACTCAAGTTACGTAAGCGCTAACCGCATCTCACAAATGTCTGCCAATTAGAGCAGTCACATGCACTTCAGCATTAACAGCTTCACAAGCTCTAAACATCACCTATATTCTAGGCACCATGCCATCTAACACTTACCCAACCGACATAGGTTGTGCTTACATCGAGGCATATTGTGGCGTCTAGCCTCTAAGAGACTTTACACACTACTTTACACCTTGCCAATGGCAACAACAACCATACCAGATTCCTACTCTGTCCCTAGTTTATTGTGCTATTATTATTAAGGCATGATAACAACTAGCGAAACAACCAAAACAAAATGCTCAGGCCAGCTCCAAGCAAGGATCCAAGACTTTGATTTCAACTTAAAACATTTCACTATAGTAATAAGGCAATGAGCATTCCAATTTCCCCTAGCATAGAATAAACCTTACAACATGTATGTCACAACCATCATGCATTACAATCACTAAAATCCAGTCCAATCTATCATCACATAACAACTCACATTCATACCGCAATCACCATTTATACCCTCAACATGAAATATTCAACATTGACATGCTCAACACATTCATCGAACTATGCAACTATCACCAAAAAACACACATTCAAATTAAAATCACTTATCAACAACTTACCACCATCATTACCTTTCATAACCCGACTCTGATACCACCAAAACTTAACCCCCTCGACTTGGCCGAGTCGATAGACCAAACCGAATGAGTCACACGGGGAATATTGAATTAAATCGGGAAGGTTTACCTCAATAAACGACCCTTTTTTCTTTTTACCTTGTCTAGAAGCACGTTACATTCTAAAGTGTTCAAGAAAATAGCGGATCAAACAACCAATCAAACGCTCATCGATTTCATCCAATATCAAATTTAGGACCATTTTCTAAACTGATCGAATTATAAAAAAATATTCCCGAATTTGGATTACCAAGCTTTAATTAAGATCATTACATGCCTCTTAGCCAAAGCTCAACTCAAATTAACCATTGAAACACCTTTAATTGCAACCATAAGAAACATGGACTAAAACGTAAAGATTTAGAACATTTAAAGGTGTCAAACAACCAAATTAGCTAACGCCTTATCGATACCCTTTCTAAGGGTATCGATACTCCCATGACGAGCTGCCCATCAACTCAACAATTCAAAGGACGTATTGATACACAAGAGGCATATATCGATACACCCAAAACCACTGGCAAAAATGGGTATCCATACGCCCCCGAGTATTCGTACACCCCTCCAAATATACAGAGACAATATCGATACCCTCATGCCTCTAATGTTAAATTTGGTTGTTTTAGTCATTTTAATCCACTCCTAAGTATGCTAACTTACCTATAATATGCATACAACTCATGTAAACATCAATTTTCATGTATATATAGCAACAACAACATCATAACATGACAATTATCATCAAAGAATTCTAGAGGCTTTCTTCCTACGGAAATCAAGCATTAAAAGGTCAAAACTCAATTCCAAGCATAAACTAAAACTTAAAGGCCATTTACATACTAAAATAAGCATACCAAACTTGTACTAAAATAGAGAATACCAAAACAACCAACACTCATAGCATTGGACACCCCATTGCCTTTATTACACTAGTTCAAAACAAAACATTCCTTCAATCAAAGTCTTTCACCGATCCCTTGCAAGTGCCCCCCTCCAGAGCTTAAATTTATTGCATTGATGGACAAAGAGAGCATAAGCAAAAAATGCTTAGTGAGGAAAGCTCAAAACCAAAATCACCATCAATGGACAAAAATGTTTTCACTATTTTGAAAACCATCATGCCCTCTTTGAAAAACCATGCACTTTGTCATTTAAAATCAGCATGCTAACATCATGCAACATGAATCCCATACTTTCCAGCAATTAAACCATTGCTTCACAAACACCAAGCCTTCCAAAAATAAACACCATTATGCTACGCTTAAGGTAGAACATACATTTTTCATAATACGCATCATCAACATTTCCACAACATTTCATTCCATTATATTGGCTCACAAGTGATAAACCACATTCTCAAAAACACAACGGATACACGGATTACCAAGGGTTGTCCCATACCCTTCATACACTCTACTGGCATCTCAAGGCTCACACACGGGAGCAACCCTCCACTGTTGTGACACCCGTGGTGGAGTATTAGGTACAATTACAACCCCTCGGCACCACTCATCCGTAGAAGTATAACCCACTAACGAGAGACAGGACACACACAAGGTTCGCACTCAGGAGCTTCCTTCAACTGTTGCAACCTTAAATAACCCTCAATCGTTAGGGTACTTGAATGGAGTTTTCGGTACAATCACAACCCCTCAACATCTAAGGTGACTTGTTTATAGTGCACTCAATCCTATAACCGGCTAACTATATCCGATTTCATTTACAAAACACTTTATTCAACATCACTTGCCATTATAATCCACAATTCTTATATACCTCACTACTTTTACAAAGCATTCCTGATAGCCAAAAACTCAAGCATTAAACAATGCTTCAATACTCATGCATCAACACATGCATACAAGGATCACTTACCTAGTGCATCCTTAAATCATATGGCACTATCAACCACGTTTCATATACTCAAAACATGCTTTAAAACAATAGGTAAATGTATTCAAAATCTCACAATTGTACAATCCGAGAGAGAAATTCACTTTACTTACTTCCGAACTTAGTAAAGCGTTTCAAGCAAGTACTAAGTTCCCAAAACCTTTTCTGAAACGTTTCCATGCTCGAAAACCAAGTTCCACTCACCATCTTGCAAACCCCCACTAGCCGACGCACAAATCACACGTCTCAAGCCTCCAAAATCACCTCGTTTGATTCTAGAACATTATCCCCTGTGTTCAACACATTACAACAGAGGTTCAATGCATTAAAATGCATTCCAAAACACCATTACTCAAAAGGAAACCCCCACCCCTTCTGAAAAGGATTAAATTAACCAATTGATACAACCGAAAACTCAATCGATTGATCTCTAAACTCAGCCCAACCATCGACCAACACATCCAACACATTTTGAGCATAAATCAACACCCAAAACAACCTAAAACCATCTTTATACCTTCAGCAACTTAGATCTCACATAACGCCCCAAAAACCAATCAAAAACACCTTAAAAACCAAAGATCTCAAGAATTTCGTGATTAATATGATTTAGGCTATATTTCAAAATCATTAACCTTTCAAAACTCATTTAGAAATCATCTCAAACAAATCAAATCAACCCAACTCCGAAAATCAGATTTTAATAATCTTATCCAACAAGATTCCACGATTTTATCAAACCAATAATAAAACCTCAATCAAAAACATGGATAAAGAGTCAAATATCTTGGGAATTTCATTAAAGAACCTTGATTAGGGGATTAGATTGAATTTTACCTCCAACCCTTGCTTCTCTTCAAATTTGGCAAGTTTAGCTTTCAAGAATCATGACGAATTTTGAGAGATATCACCAAGGACAAGTTAGAAATCAAGAGAGGAAAATAATTTGAATGAAATCTGGAAATTGAGAGAAAATAGATAGTGTTTGGCTGAAGAGAATAAAGAAAATGAAATGATCGTCAATTTCCTTAACTAAATTAATTACCTTTTTATTAAATAAATAAAAGCCTTTCTAATTATTTAATAAACCTTTTGAAACACATTCCAAATTAGAGAAAAGGCTTAATTTCCAAATAGCTCCCTAAAGATTCTAAGACTTTGACTGTTTTTCGGAAAACACTTTTTTTACATAGTTTTAAAACCTACATTTTGGTCACCGCCCAAAATGTATACTTTCCAAAACCCGTTTTGCAAAATTGATTTAACCAACCACTTCAATATAATTTTAATGGATTTTAGAAATTTTATCAAATTTTTAGCCCATCCCAAACTTTGATTTCCCTTAACCACCTTTTAACGGCTCGAACCGCCAACCTTCGGTACCACCGACCTGACCTGGCACGCAAAACACCAAGGCCCAAAATCGAGGTGTTACAGGAGTTGTATCGAAACATTTTGCCACTCGAATTCCTTCTTTCGATACATGTCTAACCTGTATCGGTACATGTCAAAGTCAAAGTCAATGAAAGTCAACCCATACCAAAACAAGACTTAAATGTATCGATATGGGTAATGGGGAAAGTCAACCCAGGTTGACCGCTGTACAACCTTATCGAAATAGCATGAAGGTGTTTCGATACATGGTTATTTTAAGTTGGTTAAAAGAAATAATTGAAGGTTTACATTGTTCACAGATTGGTCCCTGAAGTTGGGATGATTAAATTGAATGAGTAAATGAATTCCGAGTAGTATGAAAATTTACATATTTGTTAATATTGTATTGAATTTCAGCATGGTATAATCAAATGCATCGAATGATCTCTAATTTATCATATTTATAGTTTAGTCCCTAAAACTTGTAATAGTTTAAGAATTGGCCCTAAATGATTTATTGATTAAATTGGACTAAGACGTATATTTGGTAATGATTTATAGTTTAACATTGTTCACGCATTGCTTATGAATTGAAATTTTATTACACCGACCACCATTCTATTCATTAGTAGCACTTTCTAACCCCTTTCTCGACCAGACCGGGAATGGGTGTTACATTTGTGGTGTCAGTGCTAGAGTTTAGTCGATTCTAGGACTAAGCCAAAGCTTATTACATTGTTATTGTGTTATTTTGTAACCTAGGAGTTATATATTGTGTATATTGTGACGTGTCGACTAATCCGATCTTTTATATAGGTATGTCTGAAACTAACGAAGCTCACATTGACGAGCTTGCCATCGACTCATGGCAAGGAGAAAAGAGGAGGAAATCCTTCGAATCCACTTAATATGCAGGACCCTCCAATTCAGAATACTGAGCCTGCAGCACCTACTGCTCAGGCTGAATGTTATAAGAACATGGATAACATGTACATGCAGTTTATGACTGCAATGAGGGTCGAGTAAGTTGTCGAGTACCTATCGATAAGTTATCCCATTTTCGGCTTACACCTTTACCGATCAAGACGATGACAAACCTGAAGTTGCTGAGTATTGGTTCGATAACACTCTACGGATCCTGAAAAAGTAGTTGTAGTGCTTGAACGAGCACAAACTCGAGTGTGCCCTCGCGTTGCTGGCCGACGATGCACATCATTGGTGGGAGACTACTATTTTGATAGTCTTTGAGGATAATGTAATGTTGCGTGTAAAATATTCTATCGCAATGGTAGTGCAAGTGTACACGACGCAAGTAGTAAAGTGATACTAAGTATCGGATATCGTCTCCACAGGGATTGGGCTAATGACTTCACCTTGATTTACTGCACGAAGTAAAGGAAATAGTTTAGAATTGTCACGAGAATAATATGATAAAAACGTAAATAAAAGGATTGGAATATCAAGATAGAGAGAATGGGCCGGTATTGAATTGCTCGGTAGCGCATGTATTGAATTGCTTAGGATCTCCAGTTTTGTCGTCGCTCCCGTCGCCGACAGCACCTGTCGCGGCGTCTGTCCGTTAGTTGTCGCGGCAGCAGACACTAACTCCGTACTTCAAGCTTGACAAGAATCCCAGATCTGCCTTGCCCTATCCCTAGGCACAAGTCTGTCGATGAACACGTCTTTGATGATACCTCCCGGCGTGAATCGAAGGATGAACACCGATGTGTATGAATTCTTCCTTAGCCACTTAACCTCGCCTTATCCCTAAGCACGAGATGGTTCAACTATAAACTAGAGAACGCGCTTTTATCTCTTTCGTATACTTAACTCTCCCGATGCTAAGTAAATAGATAACCTCACAATGCTCTCCCGATGCTCTTGCAAGATACTAAAACCAAGATAAAAGAACTTGAAGTTTATTTTATTGAACTTGAAAAATCCTAAAACAAAGCAACCCTTGCAACTACTTTACAAAACAACCCGTAGCCCTAGGGGGAATTTAGAACATGTCGGTGATGGGTGGACGGCAGGGTTTTGGTTTCGGTTATGGGGTCTCGGTTATGCCTCTAGGTTAAATCTATGCCCTTATATAAGCTTTGGGCTCAAGTTATCTAAGGTAACAAGGATTACAACTTTAATTAAAAGTAAGATTCTAATAAAGACTAAATCTCTAAAGTCTCCTACTTTCCAGCCGCATCCTAGCTTTTAGGAATTTCCTCTCTTTGAGCTTTGGCTTGACATATCTTTTGATCCGGGACTTGGAAAAATATTTGGCTTTCACACGACAGACGAGCAGATTTTTCTCTATCTATCGAGGTCCACTTGACTTTTCCTCTTCATAAATCTGCTGTCACCTTGCTGTCGTGACAGGTCCATGACAGGTTCGTCTTCTTCAGCTGCTTGTCCAGTTCAGCTTTCCTGCTTATCTGCCCTGCGTCTGCCTTCATCGTCAACCATGGCAGCTTCCTGCAAAATACACCATCTTTTAGTAGAATCCGTGCCTTTTATATAATTGTGATGTTTTATAGAAAACTAACCTAAATGCAATGCAATGATGCTTGAATGCAGCAGAAATATGGGTTAAAAAGGGTGTAAATAATAGAACTTTTACACACTCAACATGTAACTTGGGAGTTATTTCTTAAAGAAATCCGCAAGAAGTACGTCAGTGAATTCTATCTTGCTGAAAGGCTAAGTATCTTTCTCCACCTCAAGCAAGGTGGACGACTGATCGAGCAATATATCCATGACTTTTCCAAGCACTGTATATATGGTGCTAAAAACATCAAGAAGGAGGAAGAGAAATGACAAATGTTTATTGCTAGGCTCAATGATGAATTATGCCATATGTTTACTGCATTGAGCATCGTTGATTTTCAAGACCTGGTGAACCGAGTTAAGGCCACCGAAGTTGGACAGGGAGCTCAATAAGCTAGTGGGTATAGTAAATTTGAGAAGAGGTTTAGGGATGATTCTTGACCTCTAAAATGGAACAAGAAAGAAAGATATCAAGGCCCTATGTAACCCCCTCAGCCCAGCCTAGGCGTATGACCCGAACTAAGAAGATTACACGGGGAAAACCGAAGCCAACTCGTTAAAGTAAACCTCGATTAAAGACCCTTTTTTTCTTTTTATCTTCTCTAGATGCATGTTATTAACCTATAAGTTCAGCAAAGCAATTAGGTGAAAACGACACAGCGATCGAAGTTCAATTAGGGGTTCAATTGCATACATTTGACTTATAGGGGCTAAACTATAAATTCCCTCAAATACAGGGACTTTCAGGATTTTAATGTTACCAATCTTCAATTAGTCATGTACCATGCCAACATGCAAACTTTCAGCTCGAACGGATCATCCAAACTCATTCAATTGCACTCACAATATTCAAGGACCAAAATGCAACATATCTAAACCTTAAAAGATTCTTTTAACTGAAATTTAACTACTCGTATCGATACACATGGCCATGTATCGATACGCGAGAAGACAATAGCTAAAGAAGGGTTGAGCGTATTGAAACGCTTCTTCGCGTATCGGTACGACCTTCAAACTTGGCCTAGGCGTAATGATACACGAGCAGTCCGTTTCGATACCCCTATACAGAAATGCCTCATTTTGCCTTAACGTATCGATACGCTTCCCTGTGTATCGATACACGTACCAGATTGGCTTCATCCAACTTCATTTACCCATACAAAAACACATCCGATCTAGCTCAAAACATGCATACAAGATATAATCTATCTAATAGATTTTTAATCACCATCAAACAGCAAAGTATACTCATCAACCACTTCATATCATGATGACATTTAGCTATTCTAGCATGTTTAAGATATCAAGCTATAGAAAAAGGTAAAACACCACAACAAACCATAGAGCCACATAAAGGGCAAATACAAGTCCATAATCAGAAACTAAACATGCTTGAAACATCAAACATCTCCAACCAAAATCAGGAAGTAGAAGTCCCACCCATTGCCACTTATTACACTAAGGTTGAACTACATACATCTCTTAAACAAATCCTTGGAAGCATCTTACTCTTGGGTTTCCTTGAAATGTTCAATTCACTGCATTGATGAAACAAAAGAGCGTAAGCATATAACTTAGTGAGGGTCGCTAACAACATTCAACAATGCATTTCACATGGCTTGCAAAACCACCACTTTCATCACATGCCTTTTCATAAAACATGTCTTCTCAAGAGATCAATGCATTTTATAAACATAGGCTCATATGCAACAACTTAAAACAACAATTAAACCATTGCTCATGCTTTACCAAGCATCTCATGCATTCTTGCATCATTTACAAGCATCTCATGCTTCACATTATTCATTTACATTATATTGGCTCGCAAGTGATAATCCATAAACCATTTCAACACAAGACACAATCGGATACGCGGATTACAAGCGTTGTCCCTCACGCTTCATACATACTACCGGACTACACAAGGTGGAGATCAATGGCACAATCACAACCCCTCAACACCCGTGATGGAGTTTAATGGCACAATCACAACCCCTCAACATCACTCATCGGTAGTTGTATAATTCCACTAACAAGAGTATGGGACACATACACAAGACTCAGACACGAGACTAACCATTCACCGTTGTGATCATAACCTCAATCGTTAGGGTACTTGGATGGGGATTACGGCACAATCACAACCCCTCGACATCCAAGGCAACTTTATTCACGGTGCACCCAATCCTATAGCCGGCTAACGATATCCGATTAAAGTAACAAAAAACCACTTTCATCACTTGCCAATATAATCATTTAACCACATTAATCCACTATTTTACAAGCATAACTACAATGTCATTTCCACAAGCATAACATGCTTCATATCATATGCATTCAACACATGCAAACCAAGGATCACTTGCCTAGTTCATCCTTAACAAAATGGCAATAAAATCTAGCATTAATCCATGTTTAAAACAGTAAACAAATCCACACTAAACTCAAGTGCAATTCCATCAAACATAGCACATTTCCAAGAGAGGGATTTCCGAATCACTTACTCTTGAGCTTAGCTAAGTGTATCAAACTTACACTAAGCTCCCAAGACAACGCTCATAGAGTTAAAAAGCAAGAAAATTGCATTTCCACTCACTGATACGTGAAGCCTTGCTCGCCGACACGAAATTACCCTTCTGGATCCTCCAACAACACCTTGTTTGCTTCCGGATCAAGATCATGTTTTCACATCATCAAAACAGAGATCTAAATGCATTAAAATGCATTCTAACACCAGCAACAATTCACAAACTCGTTGCTCACCCAAACTACACCAAAATACCCATCCAAAACAACCGAAAACTCAATCGATTGCTTCCTAAACCAAGCTCAGCTAACATACAACACTTCCAAAGCATTATAAACATCAAAACACATCTAACAAACAACCTAACCCAACCTTATACCTCCAGCAAGAAAGATTCCACCATTTCACCTCAAAAACCCACTTAAAACAACCAAGAAACTCAAGGATCTCAAGGATTTCGGGATCTATGTTATCAACACATCATTTTAACATATTAATCAACTTTAAACTCAATTAAAATCAACACAAAATAGAGCTTAACTCGTCAAGTCTGAAAATTAAGATTTCAACCATATTTTTACAAGATTTTGATCTCCAATCAAAACTGTAATGAAAACTCAACCAAAAATAGTATTTAGAAGCCAAATATCTTGGGAATTTCAATAAAGAACTTAGATTAGAGGTTGAGAACGGGATTTACCTCCAATCCTTGCTTCTCTCAATGAATGACAAGTTTTCCTTAGCAAAATCTTGAAGGATTAGGAAAGATCTCTTGAAAAAAGTTTAGAAAAATGTTGAGAGAATTTTTGGAAGAAAGAATTTTGAGAAAAGATGAGAGAATTAGTGTTTGGCTGAAAATGAGAAAGAGTTGGTAGTTATGTAATTGAAAATCTCACTTTAATTAACTTAATTAATTAATTAATTAATATAAACCCAATTAAACCTATTTAATTAAAAGCCTTTTAAAACACGTCATATTGAGAAAAGGTCAAATTGACTTAAATCCCCCTAAAGATTCTGATATTTTTGCTTCCACATTGAAAATCTCATTTTCCCCAGTTTTGAAACTTTACAATTTGGTCACTACTCAAAATGTCCCATTTCCGAAATCCATTTAGTAAAATTGACTTGACCAACCTCTGAAACATATTTTTAGTGGATTTTAGCAAATTTTGTCACAATTTTATTCTATCCTGATCCTGGATTTCCTTAAATCACCTTACGCGATTCGAAGCGTTCTCGTCTGACTCGATCCGTTGTCTAAACCATCTAGGCCCAAAACCATGGTGTTACACCCTAAGTGGAATGTTTATCTACAGTCCTCACGTTCCATAAATATTGATAATCCTCAGTCTGTGACTCATCCTTTTGCAAAAGCAGCAACTATCAATAGCACCGGAGGTTCTAATCGGAGCAACCAACATCCAGTTTGCAATTATTGCTACAACAAGCATCCAACGGGTCAATTCCATAAGCAGACTAGAGCTTGTTATTATTGTGGTGAGCAATGTCACTTCATTCGTGACTGCCCATTAACTGCAACCAAGTCTATAGTCACCCCGACTGTTGCTGCCTCTCTTGCTCAATCCATTCGAGGTAAAAAGATCAAAGGAAGGATCAAGAGTAACCTTTTGGAGATCGAGGGGTCCGGGGAAACCATTCAACAAGCAAGAAACCAAAGCCTCGGCTCAATTGTATCATGTGAGGAGCAGGGAATAGTAGGACGAGCATGATGTCATTTTAGGTACCATTGAGTTATATGTGTACCCTTTGTATGCATTGATTGATCCTGGTTCTACCCATTATTTTATAAGCACCGTAATAGTCAAGAAACACGACATGTCTTCTGAACCAATTGCGTTGAAAATCTTTGTAACTAATCTTTTAGGAGATTATGTCACCGTGAGGGTAGTATGCAAAAGTTGTCCCTTATTGATCGAAGGGATTCCTTTCCCGGCCAATTTGATTGCTTTACCGATCCTTGAGTTCGATGTCATCCTAGGTTTCGATTGGCTTAGTGAGCATCAAGCCTGGGTAGATTGTTGTAAGATGAAGTTGTACCTATGAAGTCTTGGTAAGGAAAGCGTTGTTCTGATGAATGCGAGGAATCGTTCATTGTGTGCTTTGACATTATAAGACAAAGACGAATCTTAATTGTAACACCCCAAATTTGGGCCTAAATGTTTAGAGTCTGAACTGGACTGGTCTGAAAAACGGTTCGAATCTAAAAGGCAGTTTTAGGGAACACCTAGTTCGGGATGCTTTAAAAAAATGGAAAAATATCTAAAAATCCTCATTTAATATATGGAAGATAATGGTGGAATCAATTTTACAAAATGAGGTTTGGAAATACTACATTTCGGTGTAGTGACCAAATCGCAATTTTTACAAAGTTAAGTAGTGACTGTTTTGTAAAGAATTGAAAATTTGAATCTTTAAGGAGCTAATTTTTACCAAAATGTTTTCATCATATTTTTCCTTAATTTGGGCGATTTAATTAATGTTTTAATTAAAGAAAATGAAGGGTGATTAAATTAGAAACCACCTTTGACTTTTCATAACTACTTTTCATAAATTTTCCCTCATTTTATTTTCTCTCAAATTCCTTTCAACCAAACACATTCTCTCCAGCAAATAAAATTTGATTTTCACTTCATTTGATGATATTTCAATCCCTCTTTTATTCCTAATCAATTCCTCATCAAATCCACTTGATTTCTACATTGAATTTTCAAGAAAACTTGCCCAAATCAAGGAGAAATCATCCATTAGAGGTAAGCTTCGTCCTTCTCCTCTAATGATCAGTTTTTTACTGAAATTCCCAAGTTATCAATCCTTTATTAATGATTTTTAAGTGGTTTTAATGTTAGAAACAAGAAATTATCTTAAAACTCAAGATTTTTGAAGAGATCTTGATGATTTTCGTGGTGATTGATTGGGCTCTGTTTTGAGATGGTTTACTAATGTATTTTGGATGTTAATTGATGTTACAAATGAGGTTTTATCAATCAAATCTAAAATAGGTTTGTTTTCCTAAGTTTTGCTTGTTAGAATGATGGTTTTTGAGGTGATTTTGGTGTTCTGTCATAGCTGGAGGTATAAGGACGTGGTTGTGTTGGTTTTTGATGTTTAGAAATGATTAGAAGTGATGGTTCTTGGCCGGGTTTGGTTTTGTAAGAGTTTGGAGGTGTTTTCGGTAGTGTTTTGTAGACGAAATGTGGTGTTTGTGTAGAGCAACGAGTTTAGGTGTGTGGATGATGATTCCAATGCATGATGATGCATTATTCCTCTGCTCTTATGTGTTTAAAACATGGGAGACATCTTCGGACACCTTTGGAGTTGATCTGGAAGCTTAGATAGCGTTTCGGCGAGCAAGCGAAACGTAATTGGTGAGTGCATATGGTTTTAGAAGTCCTTGAGAGACAAAGAATCAATGTTTGGGGATTTAGTAAAGGTTTGAAACACCTTCCTAAGTCCGGAAGTAAGTATTGGCTAGATTGCTCTCTTGAATGTAGTGATTTCCCCTAAAATGCTTTTACATGCTAATTGTTTGAGATTAATAAATTCCTACTGTTTTTATGCATATTTTATAGCATGAGATGATGCTTGAAATGATTCCATGAAGTAACATGTTGCATAGTTGAGATTTGAGCTTTTATGTTAAAGCATAGCAAATGTTATGGTTTGAAATGAGATGAGAATGTTGAGAATTGTTGCATGGAAAACAGTAGGTGAGATGATGTTTTATCATAATATATTGGCATAGATGTTGAGATACTTACCGGATATAATTGATCAATCAATAGGATGAGAGTGCACTATAAACTAAAAATTCGTACGTGCTCTTTGGTTAAGCCAAAGGGAGAGAACCCATGATGGGCATTCCATCGGGTAGGACTTGGTGAAATACCCAAGCTTTGTGGCGATGAGAGATTCCGCCATGTGAGTACGGTGATGTGAGATTCCACCGGAAACTATGTTGCTAGACGAGTGAGTACGATGATGAGAGATGCCACTGGAAGTGTCTAGTGAGATGTCCGCATATCTGAGTAATAATGAGATGTGAAATGCCAATATAAAATATGTTATGATATTTGATTCACATGTACCTTTGAAGAAATGATTTATGCTATGAGAAATGCATATGAGATTTGTATTAGAAATGCTTTGGTGTTACAAGCATGAGTATGGCTTTGCCACGAGTTTTGCTTTGGTTTAAATGCATGAGATAGAATGAAGGTACATGTGTTTTCAATGAGAAATTGCTTTGAAAGGTTTTCAAGCATGAGATAGAATGAGCATGTGGTTTAAAAGCTTTTGAGAAAGTGTTTTCAAGATATGCATTATTGTGTTGGTTTTCTTTAGAGCATGCCTCACTAAGCATTTTTGCTTCCACTCTCTCTTTTACCAATAATGCAGATAATTGAGGTGTTTCCGGGCATCAAAGAGGTTAAGGTCATCCAAAGAAGGTCAAGCTCATGTATGGTGAAGTTTTCACACACTTTAGTTTTGATATAATGGCAATGGGAAACCAAGGATTGTATTTGGGAGATATGTTTGAACTCCCTAAGGTTGTGGCTTGTTTGTGTTGGCTTGTATGAGTTGTAAATGGCCTTAAATGTTTTGTGTTGGCTTATATTGGTTTTGTGATTAGGAAGAATGCCTCTAGACTATGTGAATTTGTGTTTGATGCTATGTCTGTGTTAGAATGTCTTAAATAAGTTCCTTATATGTATGATGGATTGCCTGTATGATTTTGGAGTCTTTGAGGCATATTTAAGTGTGCTAAAGGATGAAAAACCAGCATTTGCTGCTGTTTCTGGGCAGGGTGTATCGAAACACCCTCTAGTGTTTCGAAACGGGGGCATGAAATGGTCATCGTGTTTCGAAACGCCTGAGGCCGTTTCAAAACATTTTGGCTACTAGAATGTCATTTTTGATACGGGTCTCGGAACATACCCGCGTACCAAAACGGTCAACACCATTTCGATACAGCGTTTCGGTACGGTAGGTAGGTGTTCTGAAACGAGTGACCATTGGACACATATTGGAATTGTTTAGAGTTTGCATGCTTTACTTTTTAGTCCTAAATGTTGTGATTGCAATTGCTTGAGCTTGAGAAGTCTTTTTAAGCTGAATTTTGGCAGAGAAGCATGTAACACGATTAATTTCATATTGGTAATCCTAAAATCTATGAAATCCCTTTAGTTTACAAAAATTACATTTTTGTCCCTAAACTTGTGTAAAGTGCAATTGAGTCCCTAAATGATATCCGATCGATGTATTTAGACAATATTAAAATGAAAAAAGGGTCGTTAATCAAGGATGACTTTCGGGTTGACTTTGTTTTTCCCTGTGTAATCTTTGTAGTTCGGGTCAAGCGTCTAGGTCGGGCTAAGGGGGTTACCGTTGGACATAGATTTGAATTGTTTAGAGTTTGCATGCTTTAACTCTTAGTCCTAAAAGTTGTGATTGCAATTGCTTGAGCTTGAGAAGTCTTTTTAAGCTGAATTTTGGCAGAGAAGCATGTTACATGATTAATTTCATAATCCTAAAATCTATGAAGTCTCTCCAGTTTATAGAAATTACATTTTGGTCCCTAAACTAGTGTAAAGTTCAATTGAGTCCCTAAATGATATCCGATCGTTGTGCCTTTCTCATTAACGATTCGTGAGTACTCACTTAGGTTTAATATGTATTTAGACAAGATTAAAATGAAAAAGGGTCGATAATCAAGGTTGACTTTTGGGTTGACTTCGGTTTTCCTATTGTAATCTTCGTAGTTTGGGTCAAGCGTCTATGCCGGGCTAAGTGGGTTACATTTGTTGGTATCAGAGCCAGGTTATCGAATAGTTGGGGTTTGGTATGTGGTAGTAGTATGTGTCTATGCATGATGGAGACTTTTTGGTGAAAGTATGATGTATGAATAGTGATGTATGATTCAATTGAGATGATTTTGTGATGCTATGCTATGTTTGGATTGTGGTTGGGAATCCCATTGCCATATCAAAACTATTGAGAATAATTGTTTTTGAAGATGAGCTTGAGTACTTGGATTACTTACCTTATTGTGCCTAATTTTGTTTCTTGCATGTTTGTCAGTGTATTGTTTTTATAATGGGGCCACGTAGAGAGCTAAGAATCAATACTAGATCAATGGCTGATAATGAGAATGTCGAGATTGCTAAGGATTTACCTCCTCCTTCCCCTGGTGGTAGACCACCCGGTGGTGGTGGAGCTGGAGCTAGGGTTGCTGGACCCGAGGGCGTGCAGGGGCAAGCTGCTCCTTACATGACCGTGTTGATTCAAGCTATTGTTGGAGCTTTCCAGGTAGCGGTAGCTGGAGCACATGGAGCTGCGCATCAGGATGATGCTAATGTAAGGTTGCCTTTGGAACGTCTTCGCAGTCTAGGAGGGACTAATTTTAGAGGCTTGTCTCCAGAAGGATCTGAATCTTGGTTGGAGAGCACCAAGAGGATTTTGGGTCAGATGAAGTGCAACAATGTGCAGAAGTTGGGTTGTGTTGTGTCACTACTACATGGTGATGCCTATACGTGGTGGACGACCCCTATCTCTGGGATGGAGGATGACGAGGTGACTTGGACGTTCTTCTTGAATGCGTTCAAGCGAAAGTACCTGGGAGTACGTTACCTCGATGAAAAGAAAAGAAAGTTTATGTCTCTCGTGCAAGGCAACATGTCTGCAGCTGAATATGAAATTCAGTTTGTTCGCCTCAGTCAGTATGCACCTGAGCTACTCCCTAGTGAGCGGGAGAGGTGCGAGCGATTCCGTTATGGGCTTGTAGCAGATGTCAAGACACGTATGCTTGCAGCTGATTATACGAATTTCGATGTCTTGGTCACTAGAGCCAAGGACATTGAATCGAATATTGGTTTGGCAAGTCGAGCTGGTGGCTCTAGCTCAGGAAAACGAGATGCGAACGCGATTATGGTAGAGATCGCAACAAGAGGCATAAGGATAGGAAGCCACATTATGATGCTAGGCGTGGGGGTGGTAACCCTGGTAGAGGTCAGCAAAGACCTAATGATGTTCTGAGGACTTCTGAATGTAACCGTTGTGGTAGAAGGCATGGTGGTGAGTGTTGGGGTAACCTTGGGACATGCTGGAATTGTGGGAATCAAGGGCATTTGAAGAAGGATTGTCCTCAGCCGCTGAGAGAGGGACAAGCTCCGGTGAGAGCAGCTGAGCCACAGAGAGGTCGTGGGCGCGGCCGTGGTAATTTTCAGCGTAGGGATGATGGTGGGAGGAACGTAGCACACGTTGTGGTCGTTCAACCTGAGGGTGGCGGTCAAGCTCGAGTGTACGCCCATCGTGAGGGAAGGAATGACACATATGTGATCGCAAGTACCTTTACTTTGCAATCCTTGTCATTGCTTTCTTTGATTGATTCTTGATCTACACACTCGTACATATCGCGTGAACATGCTCATATGCTTTGTTTACCTGTTGAGTCTTTGGATGTTGGTATGCGTGTGACTACTTCCTTTGGTGAGACGGTTGTAAGAAGGAAGTTGTATAGGAGATGTCCCTTGAAGGTGCAAAATCATGTTTTTCTTGTTGATCTCATGGAATTGTCATTCTATGGCTTTGATGTAATCCTTGGCAAAGATTGGCTTGTTGAGCATAGAGCTGTGGTGGATTTCGAAAGCAAGTGAGTTTCGTTGAAACTTGCAGATGATTATGAAGTTGTAGTAGTGGGCGAGAGTGTGAAGTTTCTCGCCAATGTGGTGTCTACATTGGAAGAAAGTCGGATGTTGCGGCAGGGTTGCGAGGCTTACCTAGACTTTGTTATGAATCCTAGTTCAAAGGAGGTACGCGTTCAGGATATAAGGAATGTATGTGAGTTCCCTGGAGTGTTTCTGGAGGAATTACCTGGATTTCCGCCTAGTCGGGAGGTGGAGTTTGGGATTGAGTTGTATGAGAACACAACTCCAGTGTCCATTTCTCCCTATCGTATGGCACCCAAAGAGCTGAAGGAGTTGAAGATGCAACTTCAGGAGTTGCTTGACCGTGGCTTCATTCGGCCTAGTGTGTCACCTTGGGGTGCACCGGTCGTGTTTATGAAAAAGAAGGATGGCATGATGAGAATGTGCATCGATTATCGTCAGCTGAAAAAGTTCACCATCAAAAATAGGTATCCTTTGCCGAGGATTGATGATCTTTTTGATCAATTTCGTGGGGCGGCGGTGTTTTCAAAGATTGACTTGAGGTCAGTGTACTATCAGCTTAAGGTGAAGGATGTGGATGTGCCGAAAACAGCCTTTAGAACGAGGTATGGGCATTATGAGTTCCTTGTAATGTTGTTTGGCTTGACGAATGCTCCTGCTGCTTTCATGGACATGATGAATAAGGTGTTCCATGAATACTTGGACAAGTTCATTGTGGTGTTCATCGATGATATCCTTGTGTACTCTCGTACTGTGGAGGAGCATGAAGGTCAGTTGAGAGTTGTCTTGCAAGCGCTGTTGGAAAATCGGCTTTATGTTAAGTTGAGCAAGTGTGAGTTTTGGCTTAAGGAAGTTGTGTTCCTTGGTCATGTGGTTTCGGCTGAAGGGATACGAGTTTATTCTCAGAAGGTTGATGCGGTGATGAATTGGAAGCCTCCTAAGTATGTTCATGATGTTCGTGTTGGGTCACGTCGGCACGCCCCGTGGCGGAGCAAAAAATTAATCCGACGTAATCCAGCCAGGATCCATGTACAGGAACGAATCTGGGGTGAAAAGATGAAGAGTTACCTTTTAAAACTCTGGAAACTGGAAAATCGACGGTATGTCGGAATAACCACGTCAAGTAAAATCGGAACTGTCACAAGGTTCGTGTTGAGTGTGTAAAAGTTTTATATTTTACCCCTTATTTAACCCATATTTCTGATGCATTCAAGCTTAATTCATTGCATTTAGGATAGTTTTCATTCATACATCACAATTATATTAAATGGCACAATTTCTGCTGAAATTGGTTGCTTTTGCAGATAGTTGTTGAAGCAGATGAAGGGCAGTGGAGAAGCAGAGCTGGAACACTGGATTGCTGCTGAGAAGCAGGATGCTGCCACGGCCGCTGCCGTGGCAGCCAAGGACGACAACAATGGTGAAGGGAAGAAGTGAAGTGGACCTCGAGAGAAAGAGAAAATTAAGTCAGTTTGTCGTGGAGCACCCTTATATTTTTCTAAGCCCTAGATCAGAATGAAGGCCAAACCCAAAGTTCAAGGAAGAAACACCAAGCAAGAAGGAATGACAAATTAAAGACATATGCTCTGAAGATTTAGTCTTTAATAGAGTTGTACTTTAAATAAAACTTGTATTCTTGCCATATTAGAAAACATGAACCCAAGGCCCATATAAAAGCATGTAATTCGACCTAGGGAAGAATATCTTATTCTCTAGCCGTCTTCCCCTAAACCTTAGTCGTTTCCCCCCATCACATCATGTTCTAAACTTCCCTAGGGCTAAGGGTTGATTATGAAAAGTAGTTGCAAGGATTGAATTTGTTTTAGGAATTTTTCTGTTCAATAAAAAAGACTTCAAGTTTGCTTATTCTGGTTTTCAACATCTTGCAAGAGTATCGGGAGAACATTGTGAGATTACTCATTTACTTAATATCGGGAGAGTTAAGTATACGAAAGGAATAACTACGGGTTCTCCAGTTTATGGTTGAACTATCTCGGACCTATGGATAGGATGAGGTTAAGTGGCTAAGGTAGAATTCAACAACATCGGTGTTCATCCTTCGATTCACGCCGAGAGGTATCATCAAAGACGTGTTAATCGACAGACTTGGACCTAGGGATAGGCCAAGGCACATCAGGGATTCTTGCCAAGCTTGAAGTATAGAGTTGTGTGACCGCTGCCGCGACAGCTACTACTGCGACAGGCGCAACAGCAGAACAGAGATTCCTATACTTTGCAACACCTACACTGTTGAGCAAATCAATACCTGCCCATTCTCTCTATCTTGAATCCTTTACTCTTTTATTTTCAGTATTCTTTATTATCTCGTGACAAACACTTAAACTATTTCTTTTTCTCTCTTGTGCAGCAATCTAAGGTTAAAGCTATTAGCCCAGTCCCTGTGGAGACGATATCTGATACTTACGTATCACTTTACTACTTACGTCGTGTACACTTGCACTACATTGTTATATACACTTTTACATGCAACAAGTTTTTGGCGCCGTTGCCGGGGACTGGCAACATATCTTTACATTACCCTTTTACTACACATTCTTTTTATTTTTCTGTTTTCTTTATTGGATTGTTCAACTTGTGCTTTCACAATGTTTGTTGTTTATGTGCAGATCGAGACGAGGAAAGGTACCTGAGTATCAGATAGATCCTGAAATAGAACGCTCGTGCAATCATAGGAACCGACTTCGTCTCGTATTAGCCAGAAATGAATACCTTGAAGAACAGTTAGAGGCCATGAAAAACAAAGGAAATCCCCAGGGTCCTGAAGATCTTGTCGGGGATGGAAGGAACGGTCAACTGCCGATCCTCCTGCCACTTCCGCACGTCGGTCATGTCGAGACTACATGATCAACGATCATGTGGAACTAGAGACCACCCTGCTAGACGTAGAAGCTAAAAATTTCGAGCTGAAACCTATCATTTTCAGCATGACCAATAACGTTGGCCAATTTAGTGGTGCTGCTACAGAGGATGCTAGGGAGCATCTTAAAACATTCCAGGAAATCTATGGTTCGTTTAGACTACTAGTAGTAAATCCGGAGATACTGAGGCTTTGGTTATTTCCTCATTCATTGAGGGACAGGGCAAAAACTTGGTCGAATAAACTAACGCCGGGTTCAATACGAACTTTGGCAGATTTAACTCGTGAATTTTGTCTCGATTTTATCCTTCACATTTATCTGAGCGATTACGTAACGAAATTGCTACTTTTCAGTAGGAAGATGACGAGCCAATGCACGAGGCATGAGACAGATTTACCACTCTACTAAGGAACTGCCCGATGCATGGATTCCCCGTTTAGAACCAGGTAATTAAGTTTTATAATGCTGCCAACCTACAGACTCGTATGAGAATTGATTCAGCAGCAAATGGATTGCTATTGGACAAAGATCCAGATGAAGCAATGGTAGTATTGAAAAACCTGACAAAGAACGAGGAACAGTTTCCTACAACAAGAAGAGGGGGTAAGCGAGTACTAGCTGTGAAAGATTATGAGGTCGATGACTACCTAAAAACACATGTGATATATCTCACAAAGGTAGTTGAAAAGCTATTGAAAAAAGATTCAAAACATGTCTACTCTGCTGAAGAGGTATGTGAAACTTGTGATGGGAATCACATTTCGAAAGATTGTCCGCTACAGTTAGAGGATGGGATGTATGTTAGGAACTACAACAAACAGAATTACAGTTCCAACAACTACAATCCCAACTGGAGAAAGGATCCCAAATTCTCTTGGAGCAACCATAACAATGCCCTGAATCCTCAAGCACAAAATACTCAGAATCAAGGGGGACCTAGATTACTGACTCGGCAGCAACCGCAACAACAGCAACAACAGCCTGCTGCCGATGAACCTGTCACGACAGCAGAAGGGACAGAGGAGAAGGATGAAGAACCTAAGCCTCCTCAGATCCGAATGCAGTGGGAAGGACGTATTGCAGATTATGGTCTCCCACCTCATTTTCCTCAGCGGTTACAGAAATTGAAACAGGAATCCCAGCTTAAGAAGATCTATGATATTTTTAAGCAGGTCCACTTCAACATTCCATTGTTAGATACTATAAAGGAGATGCCTGGTTATGCCAAATTTCTCAAGGATGCCATGTTGAAGAAATCCAGACTTGGGGAATTTGAAATGGTTAAAATGACAGACGGATGCGTGAGTATTCTACACAAGCATCCACCCAGAAGAAGAAGGATCCTGGGAGCTTTATCATACTGTGCATAATCGGAGACAAATTTGTGGGTAAGGCACTTTGTGATCTTGGTGCTAGTATAAATTTAATGCCAAAATCTGTTTTTTAGAAGTTAGGTATCGGAAAAGCTCGACCCACAACAGTAGTACTGCAGCTGGCAGACCGTTCTTACGTTCATCAAGAAGGGAAGATAGAAGATAATCTTGTAAGAGTGGATAAGTTTATTTTTCCTGCTGACTTTCTTGTCTTAGATTGTGAAGCAGATGAGAATGCACCAATCATCTTGGGGTGACCCTTCTTAGCCACAGGAAGATCACTGATTGATGTAGAAAAAGGAGAACTCACTATGAGAGTAAATGATCAAGAAATCAAGTTGGATGTTCTCCAAGCAATAAAGCACGTTGATGCAGAAGAAGAATGCAAGGCTGTCACTGAAGTTATCCTTGACCAACCCTGCATCAGGTCGGGCTGGCATGACATCAAAATTGGCCACTGCCCCAACAACCATTTAGAAGACTGTCACGGCAGCGACAACGACATCAGCTCCTTAGAATCTGATATATCTGATACTGAAGATCAAGAGGAGGTAAACTGGATAGGCAATCGTCTAGGTAAGTTATTTGAGCCCTTAAACTATACCTCGAATGAACATATAGTTCAAAAGCCATCAACTATGGAGCCACCTGTTCTAGATCTTAAGCCCCTGCCAGGGCAGCTCAAATATGTTTTTCTTGGATTAAATGATACGTGTCACGTAATCATCTCTTCCAAGTTGATGCAGGAACAAGAACAACAGCTGATAGGGATGCTGCAGCAGCACAAAAAGGCTATTGGATGGACGATAGCTGACATCCAAGGAATCATCTCGACACTATGCATGCACAAAATCCTCTTATAGGATGATCACAAGCTGACCATTGATGCACAGAGACGTCTAAACGATGCTATGAGAGAGGTGGTTCGTAAGGAGATCATCAAATGGCTAGATGTTGGAATAATATATGCCATCGGTTAGCAAGTGGGTGAGCCCGGTGCAGTGTGTTACTAAGAAAGGAGGAATAACTGTGGTAACCAACGAAGAAAACGAGTTAATCCAAACCAGGACTGTGACCGGTTGGAGGGTTTGTATGGACTACCGGAAGCTGAACAAGGCTATTCGGAAGGACCACTTTCCCCTGCCTTTTATTGATCAAATGCTTGATATATTAGTGGGAAAGCCTTACTATTGTTTTCTTGATGGTTACTCAGGTTATAACAAAATAGCTATTGCACCGGAGGATCAAGAGAAGATGACGTTCACTTGCCCATACGGTACTTACGCTTTTCGGAGGATGCCATTTGGACTTTGTAATGCACCAGCAACCTTTCAGAGGTGTATGATGGCAATATTCTCCGATATGGTAGAGGATTTCCTGGAGATATTCATGGATGATTTCTCTATCTTTGGAGACAATTTTGAAAATTGCCTAGGAAACCTACAGAAAGTGGTCGAGAGATGCGAGAAAGCAAACTTGGTATTGAACTGGGAGAAATGTCACTTCATGGTGGATGAAGGGATAGTCTTAGGCCATAAAGTAAGCTGCCTCAACATAGAAGTCGACAGAGCTAAGATCGAGGTAATTGAAAAGCTACTGCCACCCACCACAGTCAAGGGAATCAGGAGTTTCTTAGGGCATGCTGGTTTTATCGGAGGTTTATCGCAAACTTTTCGAAGATCATCAAACCCTTATGCCATATTCTGGAGCAGAACCGTCCCTTCGACTTCAACACTGAATGTACTGAGGCATTCAAGGTTCTGAAAGAAAAGCTGTAACAGCCCTAAGAGTACAGCCACCAGATTGGAAACTACCATTTGAGATCATGTGTGATGCTAGTGACTATGCTGTCGGGGCAGGACTTGGGCAGAGCAAGGACATGCTTTTTAATGTTATATATTATGCCAACAAAACACTAAACGACGCCCAAGAAAACTACACCACAACAAAGAAGGAACTGTTATCTGTGGTGTTCTCGGTTGACTAGTTTCGTTCATACATACTTGGAACGAAGGTCATAGTCCACACAGACCACTCTGCATTAAAGTATCTGTTCGCCAAAAAGGATGCAAAGCTTAGACTGATACGTTGGATTCTGCTACTACAAGAGTTCGACCTTGAGATCAAGGACAAAAAGGGAACATAAAACCAAGCGGCAGATCACTTGTCAAGACTGGAGAAGGGAAAGAGTCTCCCAACAGACGAGACACACATATTGGAGACCTTCCCTGACGAGCAACTGTTCGCTGCCACAAGCACTGCCACGACAGCCATGGCGGCAAGTAAGTTTTCTAAACTCCCATGGTATGCTAATTTCGTTAATTATTTAGTTAGCAGAATAACTCCTACTAACCTTAACTATCAAGCTAGGAAGAGGTTCCAAAATGATGTTAAGCATTATTATTGGGACGAACCTCTTCTTTTCAAATATTGTGCATATCAGGTTATCAGGAGATGCGCACCACATGATGAACATGAAGTTGTACTCCATCACTGCCATGCTTCACAATATGGAGGACACTTAGGTGGTAACAAAACTGCTGCCAAGGTTTTGCAGTCAAGATTTTATTGGCCGTCACTGTTCAAGGATGCACAAACATTCTACAAAAATTGTGGCAAATATCAACGGACTGGAAACATCTCAAGGAGACATGAGATTCCACTACAAAACATTTTAGAAGTCAAGATCTTCGACGTTTGGGGGATTGATTTTATGGGACCATTCCCAGCTTCATGTGGGAACTTATATATCCTCCTAGCAGTAGACTATGTGTCAAAATGGGTTGAAGCAATCGCTACTCAGAAAAACGATGCCAAGACGGTTCAGAGGTTTTTGTATAAAAACATATTTTCTAGATTTGGCATCCCCAAAACGATTATCAATGACGAAGGGAGGCATTTCGATAATAGTGTTATAGCTATTGCCTTAAAAAAGTATGGTGTCAAACATCGGATCGCAAGATCATACCACCTTCAGACCAATGGACAGGTTGAAATATCCAACAGAGAGGTTAAGAACATTCTTGAAAAGATGATTAAGCCAACTCGGAATGATTGGTCTCTACACCTCAATGATGCATTATGGGCCTACAGAACAACATTCAAAACTCCATTGGGAATGTCACCCTACCGGCTGATTTATGGAAAAACATGTCATCTACCTGTTGATATTGAGCACAGAGCATACTGGGCCATTAGGGTAGTGAATATGGACTTGAAAAAAGCAGGATAGAAAAGGCTACTCGATTTAAATGAGATAGAAGAAATTCGAGCAATGGCCTATGACAACTCAAGAATTTATAAAGACAAGACAAAGAAGTGGCATGACAAGAAGTTGCTGCCACGACAGTTCTGCCCAGGGCAGCTTGTGTTTTTGTTCAACTCTAGGTTAAAATTCTTCTCAAGAAAGTTGAAATCTAGGCGGTCCTGCCCATTCCAAGTAGTGCAAGTTTTTCCCCACGGTGCCATCACAATCAGATCTTTAAAAGACGGGCACCAATTTAAAGTCAACGGACAGAGATTGAAGCATTATCAGGGGACTGAAGCCCCAAGAATGCAGGAAGTGGTTACTTTAGAAGAAGCCCCTCCTGGCATCCCTAATTTAACATAATTTTATTTTTTTATTAATATTTATTATTTATTTATATATATTAGGTAATTAGAATTATTTTATTTTTAGGAACTAAGTTTTTATTTTATTATTTTTAGGAAATAAAGGAGGAAAGGAAAAGAGGAGAAGTGAATTCAGCCAACCATCTTTCTATCAGCCCAAAAAGCCTAACTTAGGAGCATGTCGTTACAGCTGCCGTGACAGACGCGGAAAATCCAGCCTGTCAAAACGCTGTCGCGGCAGACACGCAAATGCGTAACAGACATGCAGCAGAGACGGAAACACGTGACAGACGCGTTAGAAAGCGCGTAACAGCTGGCCCCGTTATTTGCGCCTACCATTACAGCTCCAACGGGCAACAAAATCCTCATCTATATAAACCCCGTTTTACTATTCATTTTTGTTGGTATGTATGATGGTTTGCTGGTATGATTTGGGAGTCTTTGAGGCATGTTTGAATGTGCTAAAGGATGAAAAACCAGCATTTGCTGCTGTTTCTGGCAGGGTGTATCAAAACACCCTCTAGTATTTCGAAATAGGGGCCTCAAATGGTCTTCGTGTTTCGAAACGCCTGAGGCCGTTTTGAAACATTTTGGCTACTGGAGTGTCATGTTTCGATACGGGTCTCGGAACATACCCGTGTACCGAAACGGTCAACTCCGTTTCGATACAGCGTTTCGGTACGGTAGGTAGGTGTTCCGAAACGGGTGACCATTGGACACATATTTGAATTGTTTAGAGTTTGCATGCTTTTCTTTTTAGTCCTAAATGTTATGATTGCAATTTCTTGAGCTTGAGAAGTCTTTTTAAGCTGAATTTTGGTGGAGTAGCATGTATATGATTAATTTCATATTGGTAATCCTAAAATCTATGAAGTTTCTCTAGTTTACAAAAATTACATTTTTGTCCCTAAACTTGTGCAAAGTGCAATTGTGTCCCTAAATGATATCCGATCGATGTGCCTTTCTCATTCATGATTCATGAGTACTCACTTAGGTTTAATATGTATTTAGACAAGATTAAAATGAAAAAAGGTGTTAATCAAGGTTGACTTTGGTTTTCCCCGTGTAATCTTCGTAGTTCGGGTCAAGCGTCTAGGCCGAGCTAAGGGGGTTACATCAATTACAATATATTGACACTATATGTGAATTCCCTGATGTCTTTCCCGATGAACTTTGGGGATTACCCCCAACCTGTGAAGTGGAGTTTGGCATCGAGGTCCAACCCGAGACTGCTCCAGTTTCCATTGCACCATATCGTATGGTAGCTGTTGAATTGAAGGAGTTGAAAGCTCAAATTCAAGAATTGTTGAGAAAAGGTTTTATTCAACCGAGCTCTTCACCTTGGGGAGCAACGATTCTCTTTGTAAGGGAGAAAGATAGTTCCCTACGATTTTGTATTGATTACCGACAGCAGAACAATGTAACCATCAAGAACAAGTATCCATTACCTAAAATAGACGACTTGTTCCATCAACTAAAGGATGTCTTTGTGTTTTCCAAGATCGATTTAAGGTCTGGCTATTAAAAAATGAGAGTGAAGGAATGTGACGTACCTAAAACAACCTTTCGTACAATATATGGACAGTACGAATTCTTAGTGATGCACTTTGGGTTAACCAATGCATTGGCAGGTTTTATGGATTTGATGAATCAGGTCTTTAGACCCTATCTTGATAAATTCATAGTGGTATTTATAGATGACAAATTAATCTATTCCAAGAATGTTGTTGAACACCAAGATCATATTCACATCGTGCTTCAAACCTTACGAGAAAAGCACTTGTATGCAAAATTCTCTAAGTGTGAGTTTTGGCTCACCAAAGTTGCTTTTCTTGGACATCTTGTGTCGGCTTCGAGTATTCAGGTGAACCAGAAGAAAATCCAAGCTATCATAGATTGGCATCCACCCAATAATATTGGTGAAATTAGAAGCTTCCTTGGGCTTGCCGGCTATTATAGAAGATTCGCAACGAAGTTCTCTATAATACATGCTCCTTTGACTAAGTTATTGATGGAAGAAGCTCCTTTTATCTGGACTGAGGATCAATAATAAAGTTTCGATCAATTGAAACAAGTCTTGACTCATGCACCAGTCCTAACCCAACCCGAGTCCAGAAAGGACTACACAGTTTACAGTGATGCATCACACCTCATGTGAGGATCTGTATTGATGCAAGAAGGCAAAGTCATCGCTTATGCATCGAGACAACTTAATCCACACCAAATGAATTACCTTACTCATGACCTTGAATTGCCTACTGTTGTCTTTGCGTTGAAAATCTGGAGACAATATCTCTACGGAGAAAAATGTTATCTCTTCACTGATCATAAAAGCCTTAAGTACTTGTTGACCCAAAAAGAGTTGAATCTTCGACAACGAAGGTGGATGGAACTCCTTAAAGATTACGACCTTGTCATTGATTATCATCCGGGCAAGGCCAATGTTGTAGATAATACACTCAGCCGCAACCTTTTCCTTGAAAGTATTAATAGTGAATATAAAATTATATGTCTCTAAGTTATCGGGCTACCATCATTTTGCAAATAAAGGTTTTGTAACAACAAGATCCTGAGCTTCAATCCATTATCTCTAAGTTATCAGAAAACCCCGACTTCAGAATTGATTCTGAAAGCCTCTTGTGTTTTTGTTACTGGATTTACGCACCTAATGATGAATCTCTTTGTAGTGACATCCTTTTAGAAGCTCATTCACGTTCTTTTTCTATTCACCCCGGGTCTGTGAAGATGTATAAGGACCTTCATGACCTCTATTGGTGGTCGGGCATGAAGCAGGCCATAGTCGATTGTATATCCAAGTGTTTCACATGTCAACGTGTTAAAGCAAAACATAGTGTTCCTACTAGACTATTGCAACCCATTGATCCACAAAAATGGAACTGGTAGAAGATCACTATGGATTTTGTTAGTGGTCTACCTATAATGTTCGCGAAGTATGATGCCATACGGGTCAATGTAGATCGTTTCACTAAGTTAGCTCATTTTATACCTATTAGAATGGACAACAGTCTCCCTAAATTAGATAACTTGTACATGAAGAAAGTGATCCGACTTTAGAGAGTACCCAAGTCAATTATCTCCAATCGAGACCCTCTATTTGCATCTCGGTTCTATAGAACCTTACAAGGAGCTCTGGGCACTAGAGTTAATCTTAGCACAGTCTTTTACCCTCAATCTAACAGCTAGTCAGAAAGGGTAATTCAGGTAATTATCGAAAAACTCCTCAATTGAACCCTTGATAATATGTATTGTTATTGAACCTTCTTATACAGATCATGGAAAATATTCTTCGAGCATGTATCATCGATTTTGGTGGAACTTGGGAGAAATCCCTACCCCTTATTGAGTTTGCCTACAATAATAACTATCAGGCTTCAATCCAAATGGCTCTATATGAGACATTTTATGGAAGACGATGCCAGACTCCATTGTGTTGGTTTAAGCTAGGTGAAGGCAAAGTGTTGGGCCCTGACTTCGGGAAACTAAAGAATGAGTTACCATCATTCATGATCTTTTGAAAGATGCCTTTGATCGGCAGAAGGCCTATGCCAGTCTATAGAGAAGAGACATTGAGTATGAAGTTGGTGAAAAAACCTTTCTCAAAGTATCACCCTAGAAGAAGGTTTTAAGGTTTGCCAAGAAAGGAAAATTAAGTCCCCAATTTATTGGACCCTTTCAAGTTATTGAAAGAGTTGGCCTCGTGACATATCTATTGTTGTTACCCTTTGAATTTAGTAAAATCCACGACGTTTTCCATGTATTAATGCTCTGTAAATATCATTCTAATCCTTCACACATTGTAGAACTCAAATCTATAAAAATTAAGCCAAATATGTCCTACGAAGAAGAACCGGTCTAGATTCTTGCAAGAGAAATCAATATGCACCGCAACAAATCTAAATCGTTAGTTAAAGTGCTATGAATGAGCCACACTGTTGAAGAAGCTACATGGGAACCTGAAGAGACCTTGAAAAAACAATTTCCTCATCTCTTCAGTTCAGGTAAAATTCAAGGATGAATTTTTTTAGGGGAGAGTTGTAACACCCCAAAATCTGGTCTAGTTGGAATTGGGTTCTGGTGATCAGAAATCCCACATCGATAAAGTCTAAATATTTTATCGGCTTGTTAATTATTTGATATTGAATCTATGTGAGTTAAAACTTTGAGTACGAGTCTTATCGAATTCGTTAAAAAACTTTTTGTGACTAAATTATAAATGTTGGAAAATTTGGAAGCAAAAACCATAAGATATTAAAAGATGAGGGACTAACCTTGCGATTAGCCCCTCCTCAATTAAAATCCCCTATACGTGGGATAATCTGGTGACTTTCCTTCAATTGAAGGAAAGCTTAGTGATAAAAGAATAATAAAGGATATAGCCAAAGACTTACCGAAAATTGTCTAAGCAAGCACCACCCTTGTCTTCATCATCTTCCTCTAAATACACATCTCCATTGGAGAGAAACTTAAGCTTGGTTTTCTTTGATTTATAGATATTGAATCATTTCTATCACACAAGTAAGCAATATTCGTCAATCAATCATTGGATTCCATGGATGTATCAAGCTTAATCTCAAGCTAGGGTTTTGACCATCCATGGATAATTCATTGTTGTTGTTTATATTGAAGTCGGATATCGATTTTGATATCTTTATATTGATTTTGATATCGTATTATCAATTCTAACAAATTCCTATTCATCTTCTAGCTCAAGAAGTGGAGAGAGAGGTTTTTCCATCACCGTCGAAAGCTAGAAACAAGAGTGTTGTCATCCGAGAGCCGTAAGAGCATTGGATATCAAGGTGAGTGTAGCCGGAGTCTCAAGATTAGGCGAGGAGCATTCCCAGATCCATTATTGTTGATTTTTATCCTAAAACTAAGATTTCTTTTAAGGAAGTTGCATCGGATTGTTAAACAAATCCATTGGTAAGAATCAGTAAGTTTGGTAATGATCATCGGACATAGATATTAACACCATCATCGTGAATTTCTATCGACATAGCTATTTATAGCGAAACATTGTAATTGAATCATCGGACATTGACATCGGCATTGAAATCATGAAAAATTGATATTGAAGCATGTTTACTAATAATAATATTGAAGACATTGGTTATTGGAGTTATCATTGAATATTGAATATGTATATTGACATAGAAACCTTGGATTTGGACGAATATTGGATTCAATTGTCATGCCATAGAATTCATGAGCTCGGCGTACGGGTGGACTATGGTCCTAAGGCTATGACCTATATTGATTTGGCGAGGCGAAGGGATTTTTTTTGGTATTTGTCATATTGGCGAGGTAGAGGGACTAGACCATTTAACGATTTGGCGAGGAGTAGGAATTCACATATCCACTATCTTGATTCAATCCAAGGGTTAAAAATGAATATGATATGTTAAACATTGTAAATTCAAACATCATATTGATAAGCATGACAATATGTACATGCATCACTCATTGACATTTATATTGTATATGACTACCTCACTGGGCAATGTATGCCTAAGGTGTCTTATCTCATGTATTTCCGGTTAAGGATTTGACTGTGGTAGAAGATCGGAAAAGTCGAAGCAAGACAAGTCAGTACAAGCCAAGAGTAATGTATTTTGACTTTATGAACTCATAGGAAGGTGGCAAAGTAGTTGAACTAGTCCTTTGTGCCTATTTTGTTATGTCTAATATCTGTATAAGTTGAAAAGATGTTAAAGGCCTAATTATGACTTTTGGTTTGGTTAAAAGTTGGCAAAAACGGCATATTTGGCTCATATAGGTGAAAACCTAGTAAACATATTCGAATGATCATAAAATTTTGCATACCAGCAGTTAATAACATTGAAATATTGTGTGTATATTTCATTACATTTGAAAACCATTTTTTAGTTCAATTCGATTAAAAACAAGCAAAAATCTGTCATTACAGGCCGTATCGATATGGGGTAATGGCGTATCGATATGGTTATGCATAATTAAACCTAAGGAACAGGGCGTATCGATACGGTTTGGAGCTGTATCGAAACATTTTGCCACTGGAATTCCTTGTTTCGATACGGGTCTAACATGTATCGGAACAGGTCAAAGTCAATGAAAGTCAACCAGTACCGAAACAAGTCTTACCTGTACTAATACGAGTAATGGACAAAGTCAACCCAGGTTGACCATTGTACACTCGTATCGAAATAGAATGAAGGTGTTTCGATACAGGGTTAGTTAAGTTGGTTAAAAGACATAATTGAAGGTTTACATTGTTCACAGATTAGTCCCTGAAGTTAGGATGATTAAATTAAATGAGTAAATGAATTTCGAGTAGTATGAAAATTTACAGACTTGTTAATATTATATTGAATTTCAGCATGGTGTAATCAATTGCATCAAATGACCTCTAATTTATCATATTTATAGTTTAGTCCTTAAAATTTTTAATAGTTTAATAATTGGTCCTAAATGATTAATTATCGTTTCTGATGAGTGTCTAAAAATACTATATTTTCACCCTTTTTTCTATGACAATTATTGCTAAACCAACACCAATTCGAGTTATATTGTACCTCTTTTTGCATAAAACAATAAATTTCATGTCTTAAGCTAGTTGATCTCTATATTTGTGTTATTTGGTGGAGAAGGTACTGTTTTGATGCAGTTTGATGCTTGTGAAGATTTACTCACTAACAAAGCAGTGATGCCGCCGATGATGTTGCCCTGGCGCGTGACGCCGCCAGTGATGCAGAATCATCTTCGGGTGGTCTAGATCTAAGCCAGCTGCTTCTGTGGGAAGAAGAACCAAGGAAGCAAGACCACGCTGAAAAACCCACCCCGACGGCGGATTTGACGCCGCGGCGGCAACCTTCTAGATTCGACAGTGGCAGAAATATGCAAAGTGGTATGCGTTTTGAAGAGCATGAAAAGCCTGATTTTTAGATAGCATTTGCATGCCAATCGGAGCACGGGAAGACCATGAAAAGGCCTGAGGAAAGTCAAAGGCAAATCCAATGAAAATAGGAGAATTTCAAGGAAGGAAGATTTAAGGCCCAAAAAGATAGCTTTTATTTAATGTATTTTAACCTTACTTCTTCTGCATGTAGTAGTTACTCTAGCCTTCTCCTACATCTTCCCCAAGTAGGATTACCTTAGGCTTTCCCTATAAATATGCATCTAAGGGCTTGTAATTGATCATTAATAGTAGATTAGAGAGTGTTTGAGAAGCCGACATGTTCTAAGCTTTATCTTGGGTTTTGGGTGTGTTTATAAAGTAGTGGGAACTATTGTTAGGATTTTGAGTGCTTTTCTTTAATAAAATATTAAAGGTTTGTCTATCTTATGTTCTTCATTGTTTTGAGTAATTTGAGAGTCTATTCGAAGCAATCTATTTGTTCGGTATGGAGAGAGTCGAACTCATGAAAGAGATGGGCGTGATTTCATCTATAGACAGTGCGATCAACTCGGCCTATACATAGGTTTAGGGTTTAAAGTGGCTAAAAGATAATGACCAAAGTGTTGTTGTTCACTGCAAGATTGACGCTGATGGGTATTATCTACAGAGGAAGACGATAGGATTTTGACTTAGACATAAGCATAATCACATCAGAACGTTCTGCCGAACCTTGGAAGATCTATAATTTTTCCGTCGAGACTTCCTGCCATTCCACCTTCCAGGGCAGCGAGAGCATCAGGGCAGCAACCTGCCATCACCCGCCGAGGCAGCGAAGGCTGGCAGCGGGAAGCACTCCATCCTATTCAATTTTGTTTCTTAGTACAACAAAACATAACCGGACCCACTTCTCCAATCTGATTATTTCGTTTACAAACTTGCTTTCTCTTCACTTCCTTAAACATAAAACTAAACTACTTGCTTCTTGTGTAGGAAAACCAATAACCGAAGATCATTGTCCAATCCTCGCGGGATTCGACATCTTTTATAATATATCATGGCAAGAATGTGCACGTGCGCTCTTACAAAAAGAGGAACACCTACATGCCTTACAAGTTATTGGCGATGTTGCCGGTGATTGGAAATAGTGACCATCAGTTTTACTTTTTCTGCATTTTTCTTTTCAACCTCTAGTTTTAGTTTTTAATTTTTCTTTATCTAATTATATAAAAAACAAAATAATGTGGGAAAGCTCTTATTCCAGTGCACTACAAGTCAAAGATAGCCATATGTGGGAAGATTTCTGCGAATTTTGTGAAGGCAATCATGACTTCGAAAGTTGCCCTCAGCTGTTCATAGAAGACATGTCGAGAAAAGCCAATCGAGAGTGGATGTCTGATTAAGAACAATAGATGTCGTCGTCGCAACAACATGACTTTTCATGGTATGATAAAAAATCCCAAAATTCTTTTTACCATAACAATTTTACTGAAGAAATCGACATGCCCGAGCAACAATAAAGATCCTTGGAGGACACACTTCAAGCTTTCCTTGCGCTCACGGACAAAGTGTCAATTTCTATTGACACTGACATTGCTAATATGGATGCACGTATGAGCAATTCAGTCCTCATTAATGCAATTAATTAACCTGAACAGTTAAGCCTGAGGGATACTAATGTCCCAGTACAAGAGGACGAAGAGCTAAGCAAGGAAGGATCCCTGAAGTGTGAGGAGCATCTAGAACCTCCAATCTAGGAGGATGTAGAATGCTGCCCGGACATCGAGATTGGCAGTCGTCATGACAGCCACCCAGAATGTTGTCCTGAAGACGAACTAACAACACCTGAAAAAAGCAATGCCACATCGACAATAAGAAAGGCCGACAAAGAAGTTGATGACATGAAAACATCATATGCCTCGACAACCACACCGGCCTCGGCAGAAACCTCGACAACCAAGGACTACATATATTTAGAGGAGCCGAAGCTAGCAGCTTCAAAGCCACCGAAATCTCTATTGATGGAGAATTTCGAGGAACCTGAGAAGAGTAGTATGGGGAGTCATGAAGAGTATGAGCTTTCCCTTGACCTACACTGCATTATGACAGAAGACTGTCGCAGTAACTCGCTGCCAGAGTAGCTGCCACGACAGCAAAAGAAGTTTTCGTCCATGACGAACTTCAACTAAGAGAAGGTAAGTACATGGTTAGATACTGATATAATTTTTGCTAATCACATGTACATGCTTTCAGGAATAAAAACAAGGAAGAAAATTCACATGGACTACAAAGGAACAAGGAAAAATGACTCCTCCACCAAGAGAATAGTCTCTCGATGGAGGGTGCGAATGGACTATAAGAAGTATCGGAAATGACCCTCCTCCAGCTTTCTCGAATATGTTGTAACTTTAGAAGATGCCTGAAAATGCTCTTTCTATGAATTTTTTTAATTTTTGTTTTTAATTTTTGCAATTTTTTTCTAGGAGATATTTTATTTGCCTTTAGTATAATTTGTTTTCAGATTTGCTTTGTTTTCCACGTCAATAAACAAAACCCCCAGGCCAAGAACCTCAAACCATTGCAGGCCCAAGCTCACCCAAGGGAGAAAACATCTACTAAAAACTGCTTCCAAAACAGACGAGATGGGCATGCCTCCACAATACCTAATGCCTCTGCAGCGCATGTCGCCACGACAGCACAAAATTAGGATGCCCATGCAACTGCAACCAACAATGCCCCAGCAACCACCGTGCAGAAGAAAAAGGGATCAAGCACACATCATAGAGAAAACTGATCATCACTAACACCGATGAGGATTCTTTCGACTCCTGATCAATCTAGTCAACCTTTTCTCTTGCTGTTATTTTATATCTTTTTGTGATTACGCATTAAGGGCAATGCAAATTTTTAGTTTGGGGTAGGCATATCTACCCCCGCGGTATCTTTCTGTCACCTCTATCCGCCACGTCGACATTCTGTCAGCCAATAATGAATTGTTTTCTTTTTCTATCACTTGCTTTAATTTTCTTTTATGACTTAGCTTTGCTTAGACTTGCAACATTCTTTCAATGATGAAAACTACCTTAGTACTTAAACTTTAGAACATTCAAGATATGAATGACTTAGGAAACACATAGAAACTCTCTATAGTGCCAAATCAAAATAGACACCATTGTGACGTGATAGATTTGCTGGAATTCTAGTGAGTTAAGGTTAGTTATTACTTGAGTTTAAATTGAAAAAAACTTATGTACTAGAGGTGCCTATATCCTGCTCTAGTATAGGGTTAAGAAAATTAATAGAAATGTTTAAAATTCAATTATAATAATAAGGATAACTAGAGGTCCCCAGAACTGGCTCTAGTGGAGGATCTTGAGAAAAGTTGGAATTGGTTCACAAACTAGAAGTGCCTGAAACTGGCTCTAGTGGAGGATCTTAAGAAAAGTTGGAATTGGTTCACAAACTAGAGGTGCCTGAAATTGGCTCTAGTAAAGAATGTTAGAAAAACCCAAGAAGTTAATTTAATTGCTTTAGCTTATATAGAATCCTAGAATCTATATTGTTCACAAGCATGCACACACTCAAATGGCATTATAGGTTGATTCCGGGAAAATCTCGAGTCATCCGAAAAACTTAATTATGTATTTTAAGAGATAGGTCATGAGGAAGAAGGAGAGCTGAGGCAATGTTTATGAGGATTGGAAAATTTTGCAAGTGATTGTATAAATTTGCATTGCTTGAGGACAAGAAATAGTTCGAGCTTGGGGATGTAATGAGTGTCTAAAAGTTCTATATTTTCACCCTTTTTTCTATGACAATTATTGCTAAACCTACACCAATTCATTTTATATTGTAGCCCTTTTTGAATAAAACACTGAATTTCACGTCTTAAGTTGCTTGATCTCTATATTTGTGTTATTTGGTGGAAAGGTACTGTTCTGATGCACTTTGATGATTGTGCAGATTTAGTCACTAATTGAGTAGTGATGCCACCGGTGATGCTGCCAATGATGCTGCTCGGGCGGGCACTGCCACAGCGTGCATAGTAAAGGAACTTGATGGAAACAGTGCAGAATCTTCTTCAGGTGGTCCAGATCTAAGCCAACTTCTATTGAGGGAAGAGGAACCAAGGAAGCAAAACCAGGTTGTAAAACCCGCCCCGACGGTAGATTTCACACCGCGGCGACAACCTTCTAGATACGACAGTAGCAAAAATATGCAAAGTGGTACGCGTTTTGAAGAGCATGAAAAACCTGATTTTTAGACACCATTTGCATGCCAATCAGACCACGTGAAGACCATGAAAAGGCCTGAAGAAAGTCAAAGGCAAATCCCATGAAAATAGGAGAATATTAAGGAAGGAAGATTTAAGGCCCAAAAAGATAGCTTTTATTTAATGTATTTCAACCTTACTTCTTCTCCAAGCAGAAGTTACCCTAGCCTTCTCCTACTTCTTCCCCAAGTAGGATTACCCTAGAGTTTCCCTATAAATAAACACATAAGGGCTTGTAATTGATCATATACAGTAGATTAGAGAGAGTTTGAGAAGTCGACATGTTCTAATCTTTCTCTTGAGTTTTGGGTGTGTTGTAAAGTAGTGGGTGTTACAGATTTAGCCTCTAGCTCTTCAAATCCTATCCAAGATGATGAGGGTAATCCTAAGCCTAACCTCCCTTACATTCTCCAACGTAGTTTTAGAACCGCTTCGGCCATGGAATTTTATAAGCAATTTCAAGGTTTTACCATCTAAGAAGAAAGAATCGTATTAGTCCCTTTTCTAAACTCCGAATGTTTTAAATTTAAATATCTTAGTTTGTTTCAAAGATGGTAGTTCATGAAATTTTTTGGGCTTTGCCCAACTTTATATTGAAACCTTGTTATCATCTTCTTTTCCAATGCTCATTACATCCACGATGAGAAAAGAGAACATGTCATAGCTATTGAATCTCATCTCATGTGTAAAACTTTTTAAATTGATCAAACAACTCTTTGCAACATATTTGGTTTTGAAAATGTCGAGATTGATGATGAGTCTTCCTTGGGTTATGGCCAACATGGTTTTGTAACTGTTCTTGATGCCCAAGACCGTATCCTTCACCTCATCATCACTTGGTGGCTCGCCCCTCCGATGGAAAATTTTTAAGCGTCCGCTAAGTTGATGACTTTTGGCTTCGTTGTTTCCGTGAGGGTAAGCGACCTAATCTTTGCCAAATTATGTTTGCCGACTTGGTTTATCTTGTTCAACACCGCCACATCGATCAAGTCATATCGTTTTAATTATGGGACAAACTTGAGTCATTTGTTTCTTGTAACCCACTCGACCCGGCCTAGCTGATAGACCAAATCGAATGGGTCACGTGGGGGATATTGAAGTAAACCGGGAAGGTTTACCTCAATAAACGACTCTAATTGTTTTCTTTTATCTTTTCTAAATTCTCGTTAGGTTCCTAGGTGTTCAACAAAGCAACAGATTAAACAACAATTCGAACGTTCATCGATTAATACCAATTTCGATTTTAGGGACCATTTTTTAAACTTATCATGTTGCAAGGGTATTTTACCAAATTTGTCTTACTAACCTTTAATTAAACTCATTTCATGCATCTCTGTAAAAACTCAGCTGAAATTAACCATTAGAACTCGTTTAATGGTATGCATGAAAAATTGGGACCAAAACACAAAGAAACAAAACTTCAAAATATTTCAAAAGCTATCATACCAGCCAGCCGTTTCAAAGCAACAAGGCCCGTATCGAAATGGGTGCATCGAAACAGGGGTGCCTGTTTTGAAACGCGAGCTCGTACCGAAACTACTGTTGACTCGTTTTGGAACAGGGATTCACAGTAGCAAAACGTACCGAAACTAACCTTCTCGTTTCGATACCCCAAGGCATTTTCAAACACCCGTTTCGAAATAGACAAGGGTGTTCAGAAACACGTAGGCTTGAAAAGTATAATTTTGGTTGTTTAACTCAAGATTAATCGTCTGAAACCAGTACATTATATACTTAAGCATGCTTGCAACTCAAATGCGCTTCAACTATCAAGAATATGTTGCAATAATAACATCAAAGCATCACTACCAACATCAATGAGATCTAAAGGCATGCTTCTTAAGAATATCAGGCATCAAAAGGCCATTTCTCAAATCCTAGCATAAACCAACATTTAAAGGCCATTTACATACCCAATATGCATACCAAACTTGTACCAAACCAGAAAATACAAAAACAACCAACATTCGTAGCATTGGACACCCCATTGCCTTTATTGCACTAGTTCAAAACCAAGACATACATTCAATGAAGTCTCTTGGAAATCCTTGGAAAGTTGCTGCCTCCAATCACTTAATTATATGCATTGATGAGGAAAAGAGATCATAAGCATACAAGCTTAGTGATGAAAGCTCAAAACAAAAACACCATCAAAGCTCAAAACCATTTTCACTCTTTTTTGAAAACCATCATGACCTCTTTGAAAATCCATGCACTTTATCATTAAAATCACCATGCTAAACACCATGCAATATGTATCACATATTCCACAACAATTAAACCATTTCTAAACAAAAATCTAGCCTTCCAAGCATAACCACCAATATGTTAAGCTTTTAGTAAAACATGCATTTTTCATAAGGTGCATCATCAACATTTCCATAATATTACAATTCGTTATATTGGCTTACAAGTGATTAACAACATCCTCATTTCTCGAAAAGCATATCGGTTACACGGATTACCAGGTGTTGTCCCAAACACTTCACACACTCTACTGACATCTCAAGGCTCGCACACATGACCAACCCTCCATCGTTGTGACACCCGTGGTGGAGTATTCGGTACAATTACAACCCCTCAACACCACACATCGGTAGATGTATAGTCCACTAATGAGAGACATGACACATACAAGGTTGGCAACCGGGAGATACCCCTCAACCGTTGCATCCTTAAACACATACAAGGTTCGCAACCGGGAGCTACCCTCTACCGGCACACAACCCGAGGGAGAAATTCACTTTACTTACTTCTGAACTTAGTAAAGTGTTTCAAGCTCTTACTAAGTTCCCAAAACCTTTTTTAAAAATGTATCCATGCTGAAAAATCAGTTTCCACTCACCGACTCGTGAAACCTCACATGCCAACGCAACAATCAACCATCTGAAGCCTCCAAAGCCACTTCGTTCAATTCCATAACATTATCCCCTATTTTCAACACATTAAAAATAGAGACTCAATGCACCATAATGCATCCAAACACTAGCACTTAATTAGAAACCCGCTACTCTGCTCTAAAGCATCAAAATACCCATCCAGAACAACCGAAATCTCATTCGATTGATCTCTAGACTCAGCCCAGCCATCAACCAACACATCCAACACTTTTCAACATAAATAAACATCCAAAAACAACCTAAAACCATCTGTATACCTCCAGCAACTCTGATCTCACATAACACCCCAAAAACCCAACCAAAAACACCTTTCAAAACAAAGATTTCAAGGATTTTCAGGATTAATATGATTAAGACTCTATTTTAACACCATTAACCTTCCAAAACTTGATTAGAAACCATCATAAACAAATCAATTCAAAACAACTCCGAAAATCACATTACATCATCTCTTTAAATTAAGATTTCACAATTTCATCAAAACCTCAATAATATTTTAATCAAAAACATGAATAAAGAGTCAAATATCTTTAAAATTTCATTAAATAACCTTAATTAGAGGGATAGCACGAAAATTACCTCCAATCCTTGCTTCTCCTATAATTTGGCAAGTTTTGCTTTCAAGAATCTTCAAGTGATTTGAGAGAAATCACAAGAAAGATGTTGAAAATCAAAAGAGAAAATGAAAGTGAAAGAAATATGGAAAATGAGAGAATGAGATAGTGTTTGGCTGATGTGAAATGGAGAGAATATAAATGATCGTCAATTTTGTTTAACCAAAATAACTACCTTTTAAATTAAATTAATAGAAGTCACTATTAATATTTAATAAACCATTTAAAACACATGCCAAAATAGGAAAAAGGCTTAATTGCCATTAAGCTCCCTAAAGATTCTAAGATTTTGACTCCTTTTGAAAACACCGTTTTCCATAGTTTTAAAACTTCACATTTTGGTCACTACCCAAAACTCGTTTTGAAAAATTGATTAAACCAACCTCTCAAATATAATTTTAGAGAATTTTAGGAATTTTACCACATTTTTATACCATCTCGAACCTTGATTTCCCTAAACCACCTTTAACGTCTCAAACAATCAATCACCGGTTCCACTAGCATAACCCGACAGGCAAAACACATAGGCCCAAAATCGGGGTGTTACATTTCTTGCATTAGAAATTGATTACACCCATGATGTCGCCTAGCCCCTTGGTCTACCCATTGATGCCACTCCCTTAACCGAGCCAAATTTGAGTTCATCAATAATGAATGGGTTTGTGTTGCTAGACCTCGTCGCCAAGATGATCAGCCGAAAGCTCTACAATGTCCACAAGGTGCTCTCATTGCTCAGTCCACAACGAATAACCTTTTGACGTTCATAAATGAGAAATTCACAACCTTGGATAATAACATGGATGTTGGATTTCCCGTCATTGATTCTCGATTTACATCATTGGAGGATCGAGTCAAGGCCATTGAAAAACAACAAAATTCCATGGATGTCTCTCTCACCGACTTCCATGTTGATTATGCCATGTATGATTGTGGTTTGATGTTTAAATATGTTGTATGCATGTTATAAAGTTGTTGGGAAGAATTTGATTGGATTAAAGTGGGTTAATTCAGCTAAAAGTGACATTTTAAGCCCATGAGTTTCGATACACGGGCTAGTATTTCGAAACGAGAAAGCAAAATTGGTGCATGGGTTTTAGAACACGGGCTAGTGTATCGAAACATGCCTTCATATTTTGGCTTGGCGTACAGAATACGCGAGCACCTGTTTCGATACGGGTCTTTTCAAGGGGCTTACTGGAATCACGTGTTTCGGAACGGGCAAGGGGTTTTTTGGTACACCATCAGTTTTGTTAGTTTAAATGGTATCTTTGAAGTTCTAATTCTTTACGTTTTGGTCCCTGAATGTTGTGGATGCAATTAAGTTAGCATGGATGATTGTTTTGAGCTGCGATTTGACAGAGATACATGTAATATGATTAATTAAAGGTTGGTAATTTAAAAATGGAGAAAGCTCCTAAGTTTTGTTAAAATTACAAAATGGTCCCCCAAATGTGGTTGTATTCAATTGAGTCCCTAATTTTCATTTGATTGAGTTGTAAATTATCCCGCTGCAATTTTATCACATAGTATCATAATGAGCATCTAGACATGATAAAATAAAAAGACAGGGTCGTTTATTGAGGTAAACTTCCTGTTTATTTCAATACTCCTCGTGTGATCCGTTCGGTTCGGTCTTTCGCTCAGACCGGGTTGAGGGGGTTACAAGGATTTTATTTTTGTTTGCACATATGCTTTTATGTTTCTTGAACCCTATGCTTTGATTATTTTGGTTTTAGGATTAAGTATTTGGTTTGGTTTATATTTGAACTTTTATGATTTGGATATTTGATCTTTCTATAAAATTATGTTGCCTATTATGTTTATCTAATGCTTCAATTGCTATATTTATATGCATATATATGTGCATTATTTCTTTTGATCTAACAAAAGGGGGGAGAAGTGTGTGAAAGAGGAAATTTTTGAAACATATCTTAAATTAAGGGGGGTTTGCTTTCAAAAGTTTTCAATGTTTTCGATACTTAAAAATTTTAACTTTGGTTTTGTTAGATCAAAAAGAGGGAGATTGTAAAACCTAAATAGATTTTGATATAACAACTTGATGAAGGGACTTATTGGTAAATCCAACAATATTTTAAGTACTTCAAAGTCTCACGTAATTGACAATCGTTTGGAACCAAATAAGTTCTTCAAGTCAAAACATATAAAGTGGTTCGACTTTTTAAGTCTTTTCAATAATTTTCAAGCTAAACTTCAACTATACGCCCAAGCGTATCGATACAAATTTATGTAACTGGAACTTCAAAAGACCATAGTGCACCGATACAGATAAGCCAATATCGATACAACATTTAACAATGTAAAGATTTAAGCTATAGCGTATCGATACACATTGTGACCATATCGATAGAGTTTTAAATGAAAATATATTTTATGGCTATAGTGTAACCATACGGTTGGTCACCGTATCGATACGATATGCTGAGGTTTGCAAAATCTTTCAAATTAATATTCAAACGTTGCTTGTTTATTATTTGTAACCCCTTTATCTCGACCTAGACGCCCGACTCGAACTTAGAAGATTACACGGGGAAAACCAAAGTAACTCGTGAAAGTCAACCTTGATTAACGACCCTTTTTTAACTTTTCTAGATGCACATTATTAACCTATATGGATAACAAAACATTTTAGCGGAAGCGGCACAGCGAATGGAGCTCATTTAGGGGTTTGATTGCCCACAAACGTCTTTTAGGGACTAATATGTAAATTTCTAGCATTATAAGGACTAAACAAGTTTTAAAGTTACCAATACAAAATTAAACATATAATATACCAACATGTCAAGTTTCATCTTAAACGGATCATCCAAAGTCATTTACTTAAGCATTCAAGACTGAGGGACTAAAACGTAAGAAAACAGAAACCTGAAACAATTCAAATTCAACTCCAACGGTCACCTGTTCCGGAACACTATACCATGTATCAAAATGGCTGTTTCGAAACCATGCTGACCGTTTCGAAACTCGGGTGCGTTCCGAAACCAGGCTTCACAGAAGCAAAATGTTCTGGAACGATCACACCCGTTCCGAAACCCCCTGGCCAATACAGGCCATCGTTCCGATACGGATGAGGGCGTTCCAAAATGTCCTGCCCTCCAACAACAGATTTTACTGGTTTTGCACATCTTTCCACATCCGAAAACATTTTAATTCATGCCACAACATACATACAACATGTATAAGCATCAAAGATCAATATTACGAAGTACAAGCTAAATCATAGCATCATTCAAGGAAGCATTAGAACTATAGACATGCTTCCTAGTCTTCAACACCATACCAAAGGCTAAAAGCCACATTCAAGCACAAATCAATCCTCAAAGGTCATTTACAACCCAAAGATAAGCAACCAAACACGAACAAAGTAATTAACATCAACCTCAAACATCCAAGAGTAGAAATCCCACCAATTGCCTCTTATTACACCAAAGTAAAACCACATACTTTGCTAGATCAAAGTGCTTGGATTCCCCTCGCTTACTTGCTGCCTTAAAAGCCTAATTCTTTGCATTGATGAAACAATTGAGCGTAAGCACAAAGCTTAGTGAGGATCGCTAAAAGAACATTCATCAAAGCATTACACACAACCGGCAAATCACCATTTATCAACACATGCCTTTGCATAAACCATGCCCTTTCAAGACATCAATGCACTTTCTAAAACACATGCTCGTATGCATCATTTTAAAACAACAAATAAACATTTGCTCATGCTTTACCAAGCATCACATGCATTCTAGCATAAATCACAAGCATCTCATGCTTAAACCATTAGTCGTCATCATTATATTGTCTTACAATTGATCAATTATCAAACCATACCAAAATCAACTCAAAGACACAGTCGCATACGCGGATTACAAACGTTGTCCCACACGCTTCATACATACTACCGAACTACACAAGGTGGAGATCAATGGCACAATCACAACCCCTCAACACCCGTGATGGAGATTAATAACAAAATCACAACCCCTCAACATCACACATCAGTAGTTGTATAATTCGACTAATGAGAGTACGGGACACATACCACAAGACTCACACACGGGATTAAATCATTCAGCGTTGTGATCTTAGCCTCTATTGTTAGGGTACTTGGATGGAGATTTTGGCACAATCACAACCCCTTGACATCCAAGGCGACTTTATTCACGGTGCACTCAATCCTATAGCCAGCTGGCTATATCCAATTACAAGAACCAAAAACCATTTTCATCACTTGCCAATATAATCATTTAACATCAATAATCCACTGTTGTACAAGCATAAATACAATGTCATTTTCACAAGCATAACATGTTTAACATAATATGCATTTATCATATATAACCAAGGATCACTTACCTAGTGCATCCTTAACACAATGGCATTAAAATCCAGCATTAACCATGCTTCTAACATGCTTTAAAACAGTAATCAAAACCATATTTAACTCAAGTGCATTTCCATAAAAACATAGCACATTTCTGAGAGAGAATTTCGAATCACTTACTCTTGAGCTTAGCCAAGTGTTTCAAGACCACGCTCAAAGCGTTACAAAGCTAGAAAATCCATTTCCACTCATCGATACACGAAGCCTTACTCGCCGACCTGAAAATTACTCTTACGGAGCTTCCAACAATGCCTCGTTCGCTCCTAGATCAAGATCCCCTATTTTCATATCATGAAAACAGAGATCTAAATGCATTAAAATGCATTTCAACACTAGCAACAAATCACAAACTCGTTGCTCACCCAAACTACACCAATTTACCCAACTAAAAGAACCAAAAACCCAATCGATTGCTTCCTAAACCAAGCCCAGCGAACATACATCACTTTCAACCATTTATAAACATCAAAACACATCTAATAAACATCCTAACCCATCCTTATACCTCCAGCAAGCATGATTCCACCATTTCACCTCAAAAACTCACTTAAAACTATCAAGAAACTCAAGGATCTTAAGGATTTCAGGATCTATATCAACAAAACCTCTTTTCAACATATTAACCATCTCAAAACTCAATTAAAATCAATACAAAACAGAGCTTAACAAAACAAATCCGAAAATCATGATTTCAACCATATTTTTACAATATTTTGATCTCAAATCAAAACTATAATGAAAACTCAACCAAAAAAGTAATTAGAAGCCAAATATCTTGGTAATTTCAATAAAGAACTTTGATTAGAGGTTGAGAACGAGATTTACCTCCAATCCTTGCTTTCCTCAATGAATGACAAGTTTTCCTTAGCAAAATCTTGAAGAACTTGAAAGGATTCTTGAGAATTGTTTAGGAAATAGGGAGAGAGTGTTTGGGAGAAATAAATTATGGAGAAAAAAGAATTAATATTGTGTTTGGCTGAAAATGAGGAGAGGATGATAGTTACGTGATGGAATCTCACTAATTAACCACCTAATTAATTAAATAAAATAAAAACCAATTAAAGCTATTTAATTAAAACCATTTTAATCACATGTCATATTAATGAAAGGCTAAATTGCAATAAAGCCCCCTCAAGATTCTAAGATTTTGGCTTCTCCTTTAAAAAAATCACATTTTCCATAGTTTTGAAACTTTACAATTTGGTTAGTACTCAAAATGTACCACTCCCGAAACTCTTTTTGTAAAATTGACTTGACCAACCTCTTAAACATATTTTTAGAGGATTTTAGCAATTTTTATCACATTTTTATCCTATCCCGATCCTTGATTTCCTTAAATAACCTTACGCGATTCGAACTGTCATCGACCGATTTGATGTCTAAAACATCTAGGCCCAAAATCAGGGCGTTACAACTCTTCCCCATTTATGAAATTTCGTCCTCGAAATTTTACTTGAAGGAAAAAGGTGCGTGAACTGCTTCAGCATGTCCGCCTTGCTTTCCCACGTGGCCTCCTCAACTCCTCGTTGTCACCATAACGCCTTCACAAGCTCTATCATCTTGCCACGAAGAACTTTACTGCTCACATAAAGAAACCTCATTGATTCCTCATAATAAGACAGATCCGGATTCAACTCTATCTCCTTAATAGGCATCACATGCGAAGGATCCGATCTGTACTTCTGCAACATAGAGACATGGAACACATCATGTATCTTATCCAGCTCCGAAGGCAATCACAACTGATATGCCACAGGACCAATACGCTCCACAATCTCGTAAGGTCCAATGAACCTTGGGCTAAGCTTACCCTTACGCCCAAATCTCATCACCTTCTTCCAAGGCGATACTTTCAAAAACACACGTTCGCCAACCACGGACTCAATCTCCTTACGCTTCAGGTCCGCGTAAGACTTTTGCCTATCCAATGATGCCTTCAAACGCTCAGAAATGAGCTTCACCTTCTCGGTGGTTCCCTTTAACATAGCTGGCATCGAAATCAACTTTTGCCCAGCCTCTGCCCAACAAAGAGGGGTTCTACATCTTCTCCCATACAAAGCATCATATGGAGCCATTTGAATACTTGCCAGGTAGCTATTATTATATGCAAACTCAACCAATGGCAAGTGCTTCTCCCATGAACCCTGAAAATCTATCACGCAACATCTCAGCATGTCCTCAAGCACTTGGATCAAACGTTCCGGCTGTCCATCCATCTGAGGATGAAATGAAGTACTGAAATTCAACCGTGTACCCAAGGCTTGATGCAAACATTCCCAAAATCGCGCTGTAAACCTCTGATACCTATCCGACACAATGGACTTCGCCACACCAAGAAACCACACAATCTCAGCAATGTACAGCTCAACCAACTTATCCAGAGTGTACGTAGTATGCACATGCAGGAAATGTGCACACTTCGTGAGGCGATCTACAATCACCCAAACCGAATTCTTCTTCGATGGTGACAACAGTAACCCAAATAGAAAATCCATTGTAATTCTTTCCCACTTCCATTCTGGATTCTCAAAGGTTGCAACAACCGAGAATGAACCTGATGTTCAGCCTTCACTTGCTAACACACCATGCACTTACTAACGAATTCAGCCACATCCTTTTTCAACCCCACCAAGTAATACTCATCTTTCAAATCACGATACATCTTTGTACTACCAGGATGCATAGCAAAAGGACTACTATGAGCTTCAGTCAGAATAGTGCACCTCAACTAAACATCATCTGCCACCACTATTCGACATCCAAAGCACAAAACACCGTCATCATTAAAATTGAAATCCGAAGGTCTACCCTCCGCAATATCCTGAACATGCGAAACAAGGGAATCATCAAGCAACTGCTTACCCTTGATTGACTGAATCAGAGATGGTTTCACTTGCAATTCTGCAACAAGACCACCATCACGCGATATGCTCAAGCGAGCAAACATCACCCTCAACTCTACGGATACTTTCCTGCTCAAAGCATCAGCTACAACATTAGCCTTGCCCGAGTGGTACTCAATCGTCAGATCATAATCCTTAAGAAACTCCACCCAACGACGTTGCCTAAGATTCAACTCCTTCTGAGACATAAGATACTTCAGACTCTTATGATCCGTGAACACAATCCACTTCTCACCATACAGGTAATGCCTTAAGATCTTCAGGGCAAACAAACACCACATCCGCAAGCTCAAGATCATGTGTAGGGTAGTTACGCTCATGCACCTTCAACTACTTAGATGCATAAGCTACTACCTTACCTTCCTGCATCAACATGCAGCCCAAACCAACAATAGACGCATCACTATAAACGAAAAAATCCTTACCAGGCTCTGGTTTAATACGGATAGGTGCTTGCGTCAAAGCTTCCTTTAGTTTCTCAAAAGCTTGTTGCGTCGCATTTGTCCACTCAAAACAAACATTTTTTTGCAACTTGGTCAAAGGTGCAGCTATCTTCGAGAAACCCTCGACAAATCTACAGTAATACCCAGCTAGACCAAGGAAACTTGTACCTATGTTACCGACTTAGGCACCTTCCAACTAATCACAACCTCTACTTTGTGCGGATCAATGCAAATACCCTCAGCTGACACAACATGTCCAAGGAAGACCACCTCTCTAAGACAAAACTCACACTTACTTAGCTTGGCATACAACGAGTTTTCCAACAACGCTTGCAAAATGATTCTCAAGTGTCTATCTTGATCCTCCTCGGTACGTGAATACACAAGGATATCATCGATGAACACCACCACAAACTGATCCAAGAATACATGGAATACACGATTCATCATGTCCATGAAAGCTACATGTGCGTTGGTCAAACCAAATGGCATCACTAAGAACTCGAAATGCCCGTATCTTGTCCTAAAAGTTTTCTTAGGTACGTCCACATCCTTCAGCTTCAACTGGTAATATCCTGACCTCATGTCTATCATATAAAACACCGAGGCTCCCCGAAACTGATCAAAGAGATCATCAATTCTAGGCAAGGGATACTTGTTCTTGATCGTCAACTTGTTAATTTGTCAATAATCTATGCACATCCGCATTGTCCCATCTTTCTACTTTACAAACAAGACCGGTGCACCCCAAGGTGACACACTCGGCTGGATGAACCCTCTGTAACCCCCTTAACCCGGCCTAGACGGTCGACCCGAATTAAGAAAGTCGCACGGGGAAAACCAAAGTCAACCCGAAAGTCAACCTTGATTAACGACCTTTTTTTTTTCTTTTTAATCTTGTCTAGATGCACATTAGTCCTAATTGTGATCACACAAACATCATACACAAAGATCACAAACATCAGAGATCAAACAGGGACCCAATTGAACAAATTACAACTTTAGGGACCAAATTGTAATTTCTGATAATTAGAAGGTTTTAACCCAAATTAAGGTTACCAACTTGAAATTAGTCAGGTTTCATGCTTCTCTGTGAAATTTCAGCTCAAAAGGACTTCTCGAACTCATACAATTGCACAAACAAGATTCAGGACTAAAACGCAAACAATTCAAAACATATAACTGCCAATGTCAGCCCCCAACGGTCACCCGTTCCGAAACAGGCAAAGCCCGTTTCGAAACGCGGGCCGTTCCTCAACGGGTTCCGGAACACGGGCTGGCAGTAGCCAAACCGTTTCGAAACGGTGCCTACCGTTTCGGACGCCTGGGTTCATTCAAGGCACCTGTTCCGAAACGGTGTGCACTGTTCCGAAACACCCTGCACAGATTGCAGCAAAATGCATTCTTAAACATGCAATTGATCATTCAAACATGCTCCAAATGCTACCAAACTTTACCAGCATGCAATTCAACATATATGAGACATACTAGCATCATCAATTCATCAAAACAACTTCATATGCAAAAAGCCCCAAATCTATAGGCATGCTTCCTACACAAGCTAGCTATTCAAGCACAAACTTCCAAAACAAGCATGTAATGATCCAACACAAAAACCAGCATTCTTATTATCATTCAACATACTTAGGGAGTTCCAAACACCTCCCAAACCATACACATTGAGCTCTACTTTCACTTGAATGCTCGCCCTCCTTGCTGCCCTCAAGGTTCCCTAATGTTCTGCATTATTGAATTAAGAAAACGAAAGAGAGCGTAAGCAAAAGCTTAGTGAGGAATGCTCTTAAAAACCATTCAATAATGCATTTAAAACATTTATAAATCATGCTATAAATCAACCTTTGCACATGCTCAAAAGCATACTTAAAACAAGCATCTCATGCTTCATAACATAACATGTCATATTGGCTCAAGTGATAAGTTCCATTTCTTTAAAACAAGTTCATCAACTTTCCCAAGGACTTTTAACCACCTTGGCCCCAAGGACTTTTAAACACCTTGGCCATGGACTTTTAACCACCATGAAAGAGGACCGCACAAGGACTTTTAACCACCTTTGTGTCCATAGCTAGATTCACCCCAAAGACTTTTAAACACCTTGGCCCCAAGGACTTTTAAACACCTTGGCCCCATGGACTTTTAAACACCATGGCCCCATGGACTTTTAAACACCATGGAAAGGATCACCTAAGGACTTTTAACCACCTTAGTGTCCGCAACAAGAACCATCCAAGGACTTTTAACCACCTTGATGGTCTTAAGTAACAAGGCTCACTCAAGGACTTTTAACCACCTTAGTGACCTTAACCCTTTTTAAAACATCACTTGCCAATATACATCATTTTCATCATTTAATCCACTGTTTTTAAGCATTAAACCAAGCCATATTCATCATGCATTTAAAAGCATCAAACCACATTTAATCAATGTACAAAAACAAGGAACTCTTACCTAGAGTTTCCTTCAACATATGGCTTATAACATCAGAAAATACCATGCTAAATCATGCTTTCAAAACAGTAATTAAAACATGCAATAAACCACTTTGCATCACAACAAAATCATGGCCACCACTAGAGAGTAATTCCGAAAACTTACACTTGAGCTTAGCAAAGTTGTTTAGACTTAAACTAAGCTCCCAAGACATTGGTTTCAAAGCCGAAAACCCAATTTCACACACACGCACTCACCGATTCCACTTTGCTTCAAGCCAAAGCACCAAATCAAGCTTCTGGATCAACAAATCTTGGATCCAAAGATGCCTCCCCTGTTTCAACACATCAAAGCATAGGATTAATGCATCATCATGCATTAATTGCATCAATGAAAGCACCTAAACTCGCTGCTCTCATCCACACACCATTTTCGGCCACCAAACACAACCGAAAATGCATCCAAACCACTTCTAAACAAAGCCCAGCCATAAACCAGCAAAACCACACATCCTTTAACATCATATAACATCTAAAAACAACCTATTGACATCCTTATACCTCCAGCAACATCAGATCCACAAGATCACCTCAAAAACAACCTTGAATCACAAGCTAAACTTAGGAAACTCAACCTATCCGGGATTGCATTAATCAAAACTCAATTCCTTATCAATTTAGAGTTCATTTAACATCAAAAACACATCTCAAATCACAGATTAATCAGATCTAACGAAAATCATCAAAAATCACCAAATCTTGCATTATAAGCCAAGGTCCATTTCACCACTTAAAAACCTTTAATAAAACATCAATTAAGGATTGAAAACTTAGGAATTTCAGTAAAGAACTGATAGTTTAGAGGAGAAGGACGTTCTTACCTCCAAACTTGAGTTTCTCCTCTTTTTGGAATCAAAAACCTTGATGAATCAAGTAGCAAATGATGAGGTTTTGTAGATACTATGATTAGGAATCAAAAGAGAGTAGAAAGGAGGGATTTAGGTGAGAAAATCAGATCAAATTCTCTGGAGAGAAAGTGTTTGGGTTGAGAGAAAATGAGAGAAAGAAAATAGGAAAGTTAGTTATCCAAAATAGCCAAATGGCTTTCCCTCCACTTTTAATATGTTTAAAATCAGAATTAAGTCTTAAAATATCTTAGAAAAATCTGGAGAAACTATTTTTGGAATAATAGCTCCTTAAAGATTCAAAGTTCCAACCCTTTATAAAACAGTCACCAAACTTTCGAAAATTACATTTTGGTCACTAGCCAAAATGTCACACTTCCAAAACTCATTTTCCAAAATTGATTTCACAGTTCACTTAATTATATTAAAAGATGATTTTAGAACATTTTTCCATATTTTTAATGCAACCCGAACTAGGCTTTCCTAATTTCACCTCTTTAGATTCGAACATCACTTTGACCAAACCGGTCAACGCCCAAAACTCCTAAGCCCAAAACCGGGGCGTTACAACTCTCCCCCCCTTTAGAAATTTCGTCCTCGAAATTTACCTGAAGGAAAGAGATAAGGAAACTGCTTCAGCATGTCTTCCTTCCGCTCCCACGTGGCTTCCTCAACACTTCGATGCTTCCACAGCACCTTCACCAACTCAATGGTCTTGCCACGAAGAACCTTGCTATCCGAATCCAGAACCTTCACCGGTTCCTCATCATAGGTCAAATCCGGATTCAAAACCACTTCCTCCACAGGCATCACATGCGAAGGATCATATCTATACTTCCGGAGCATAGAAACATGGAACACATCATGAATCTTCTCCAACTCTTGAGGTAACCTCAACCGATACGCAACAGGACCCACACGCTCAACCACCTCATATGGTCCAATGTACCTAGGGCTCAACTTACCCTTCCGGCCAAACCTCATCACCTTCTTTCAAGGCGAAACCTTCAAGAACACACGGTCACCCACCGCATACTCTATCTCCTTACGCTTCAAATCCGCGTAAGACTTTTGCCGATCAGAGGCAGCCTTCAACCTTTCACAAATGAGCTTCACCTTCTCGGTGGTCCCTTTACAACAAAGCAGGCATCGAAACCAACTTTTGACCAGTTTCAGCCCAACAAAGAGGAGTCCTACACTTCCTCCCATACAGAGCCTCATAAGGTGCCATCTGTATACTCGCCTGATAACTATTGTTATAAGCGAACTCAACCAAAGGCAGATGCTTCTCCCAAGAACCTTGGAACTCAATCACGCAGCACCTCAACATATCCTCCAAAATCTGGATAACCCGCTCAGACTGACCATCCGACTGAGGATGATAGGATGTACTGAAATGCAACCTTGTACCCAGAGCTTGATGCAAACACTGCCAAAAACGCGATGTGAACCTCGGATCCCTATCCGACACAATCGACTTAGGCACACCATGCAGCCTCACAATCTCAGCAATGTACAGCTCTGCCAGCTTATCCAAAGAAAACGTAGTATGCACAGGCAAGAAATGCGCACACTTCGTCAAGCGATCCCCAATCACCCAAACAGAATTCTTCTTTGATGGAGACAAAGGTAAACCAGATACAAAATCCATGGTAACCCTTTCCCACTTCCATTCAGGGATTTTCAACGGTTGCAACAACCCAGAAGGAACCTGATGTTCAGCCTTAACTCGCTGACACACCAAACACTTGCTCACAAACTCTGCAACATCCTTCTTCAAACCCACCAAATAGTACTCATCACGAAGATCACGATATATCTTAGTACTACCAGGGTGCATAGCAAAAGGACTACTATGACCTTCAGTCAGAATAGCACGCCTCAACTCAGCATCAGCAGGCACTACTATCCGACTCCCAAAACACAACACACCATCCTCATTAAAGCAGAAATCCGAAGGTCTACCCTCCGCGATATCCTGAACATGAGACACCAAGGAATCATCCAGCAACTGCTTTTCCTTGATCAACTGAACCAACGATGGTTTCACATGCAACTCAGCAACAAGACCACCATCTCGCGATATGCTCAAGCTAGCAAACATAGCCCTCAGCTCAACAGCTACCTTTCTACTCAAGGCATCCGCAACAACATTAGCCTTTCCAGGATGATACTCAATCGTCAGATCATAATCCTTGAGCAACTCCAACCAACGCCGCTGCCTAAGATTCAACTCCTTCTGAGACATCAGATACCTCAAACTCTTTTGATCCGTGTACAGAGTACACTTCTCACCATATAGATAATGTCTCCAGATCTTCAGAGCAAAAACCACTGCAGCCAGCTCAATATCATGCGTAGGGGAGTTGCGCTCATGCACTTTCAACTGCCGCGATGCATAAGCCACAACCTTACCCTCTTGCATCAGCAGACATCCCAAACCAATATAGGATGCATCACTATAGACCACAAACTCTTTCCCTGATTCAGGCTGAACCAAGATAGGAGCTTGCGTCAAAGCCGCCTTAAGCTTCTCAAAAGTCTGCTGTCTCGCTTCCGTCCACTCATACTTAACATCCTTTTGCAACAGCTTCGTCAAAGGAGCAGCAATCTTGGAAAAACCATCCACAAACCTTTGGTAGTATCCCGCCAAACCAAGGAAACTACGGACCTCATGAACAGACTTAGGAACTTTCCAGTTCATCACCGCCTCAATCTTCTGAGGATCAACACGAATCCCCTCAGCTGAGACCACATGCCCAAGAAACACCACCTCCTTAAGCCAGAACTCACACTTGCTCAGCTTAGCATAAAGCTGATTCTCCAACAAAGCTTGCAAAACAACCCTCAAATGCTCTTCGTGCTCCTCCTCAGTACGCGAGTACACGAGGATATCATCAATGAACACCACAACGAACTTGTCCAGGTATTCATGAAACACACGATTCATCATGTCCATGAAAGCAGCAGGAGCATTTGTCAAACCAAACGGCATCACAAGGAACTCATAATGCCCATACCTTGTCCTGAAAGCTGTCTTAGGCACATCCACATCCTTCACCTTCAACTGATAATACCCTGACCTCAAGTCAATCTTAGAGAACATAGCAGCTCCCCAAAATTGATCAAAGAGATCATCAATCCTCGGCAAAGGATACCGATTCTTGATAGTCAACTTGTTCAGCTGACGGTAATCAATGCACATGCTCATTGTGCCATCTTTCTTCTTCACAAACAAGACTGGTGCACCCCAAGGTGACACACTCGGCCGGATGAAACCACGATCAAGCAACTCTTGCAACTGCGTCTTTAGCTCCTTCAGCTCCTTAGGTGCCATTCTATAGGGAGTAATGGACACAGGAGTTGTATTCTCATACAGCTCAATTCCAAACTCCACCTCGCGATTAGGAGGTAACCCAGGCAACTCCTCAGGAAAAACACCAGGAAACTCCTTCACAACTCTGATATCTTGCACTCTCAACTCCTTAGAGCTAGGATTCATCACAAAAGCTAGATAAGCTTCGCAACCTTGCCTCAGCATCCTACTCGCCTCCAAGGTAGACACCACATTGGCAAGAAACTTCACATTCTCACCAACCACAACAACTTCATAATCATCCGCAAGCTTCAGCGAAACTCGCTTATTTTAACAATCTACCACAGCACGATGCTCAGCAAGCCAATCCATACCAAGGATCACATCAAAACCATAGAAGGGCAACTCCATAAGATCAACATGAAAAACATGTTCTTGAACAACCAAAGGACACCTTCTATAAAGCTTTCGAGTCACAACAGTTTCACCAAAAGGACTAGTGACACGAACACCAACGTCCAAAGACTCAACAGGAAAACCAAGCAATTCAGCATGCTCACGCAAAATGTATGAATGCGTAGATCCAGAATCAATCAAAGAAAGCAATGAAAGGGATTGCAAAGTAAAGGTACCTGCAATCACATCAGCATCATTCCTTCCCTCGCGCTGAGCATACACCCTAGCTTGGCCTCCACCTTCAGGCTGAATAGCCACAACAAGAGCTACTCCACGGCCTCCATCCTCTCGCCTCTGAAAATTACCACGGCCGCGCCCACGACCTCTCTGTGGTGCAGCAACAACAGGAGCACGCTCTTGGCCACCAACCATCCTCGGACAATCTCGCCTCAAATGGTCCACAGAACCACAATTCCAGCATCCATTACCAGCCGCTGCAACAGGAGCTTGCACCTCCCTCACAGCACGAGGACAGTCACGCTTCATGTGACCACGTGAACCACAGATCCAGCAAGCACTAGGATCAGCTCTAGCATTGCCTCCTCTAGCAGGTGCACCACCACCTCTCTTGGGTGAGGACTGATACTTCTGATCACGTCCCCTCTTGTTCCGTCCACCTCCGGAACTAAACTCAGCAGCTCTCTTGCCAGAACTTGCTCCAGCACCTTTCGCAGATAAACCCAAGTTTATCTCAATGTCCTTGGCTCGGCCCACCAACACATCAAAATCATCATATTCAGTGGCCAGCACATACATTTTCACATCCGCCACAAGACCATATCGGAACCTCTCGCACCTTGCTCGCTCATCAGGTATCAGCTCCGGTGCATACTGACTGAGTCGCACAAACTGCACTTCATACTCAGCCACACTCATGCTCCCTTGGGTAAGAGACATGAATTCACGCTTTTTCACATCAAGATATCTCACTCCTAGATATCTCCTCTTGAACACATTCTGAAAGAATGTCCAGGTAACATCAGCTTCAACCATTCCAGCTATGGTGGTCGTCCACCACGTATACGCATCGTCCTGCAGCAAGGACACAACACATCCTAGCTTTTGCACATCCGTGCAGCTCATCTGACCCAAGATACGCTTGGTACTCTCTAGCCAAGCTTCAGAACTCTCAACCGACATACCCCTGAACCCAGTCCCACCAAGACTGCGTAGACGCTCCAAAGGTAGTCTAACTCCAGCATCTCCCTGATGCCCAGCTCCTTGAGCTCCAGCTACTGCTGCTCGAAAAGCACCTGCAATAGCTTGTACCAACATAAACATATCAGGCATAGCTTGCCCCTGACCAACCTCAGGTCCAGCAGCTCCAGCACCAGCTGCAGCTTTAGCTCTCTCACCTCCAGCACCACCACAAGGCGGAGGAGGGGGTAACACCGCACTACCCGTGTTCTCCTCGTTCTCGTTCTCATTAGGAGCCGTAGCTCGCACACTACCTCGTAACTTTCTACGTGGTGCCATACTTTTACCATGCAATCACAATGCAAATAAAACAAAGTCAGGCCCAGCAAGGTAAGCAATCCAAGTATTCAAGCTCAATTTCATTCAAAATCAACATCATTTCATTAGGTTTTGTTTGGCAATGGGTACCCTCAACATGCTACATCACAGCATACAACTCAACTGCATCCAAATCACAAGCCACTAAACATGTTTTCGATCAACAAGCATACAAGGCAAACATACTTCAATCATGCATACATTCATTCCCAATTACTCGAGAACTCAGCTCTGATACCACCAAATGTAACCCCCTTAACCCAGCCTAGACGGTCGACCCGAATTAAGAAAGTCACACGGGGAAAACCAAAGTCAACCCGAAAGTCAACCTTGATTAACGACCCTTTTTTTCCTTTTTAATCTTGTCTAGATGCACATTAGTCCTAATTGTGATCACACAAACATCATACACAAAGATCACAAACATCAGAGATCAAACAGGGACCCAATTGAACAAATTACAACTTTAGGGACCAAATTGTAATTTCTGATAATTAGAAGGTTTTAACCCAAATTAAGGTTACCAACATGAAATTAGTCAGGTTTCATGCTTCTCTGTGAAATTTCAGCTCAAAAGGACTTCCCGAACTCATACAATTGCACAAACAAGACTCAGGACTAAAACGCAAACAATTCAAAACATATAACTGCCAATGTCAGCCCCCAACGGTCACCCATTCCGAAACAGGCAAAGCCCGTTTTTTGAAACGCGGGCCGTTCCGCAACGGGTTCCGGAACACGGGCTGGCAGTAGCCAAACCGTTTCGAAACGGTGCCTACCGTTTCGGACGCCTGGGTTCATTCAAGGCACCCGTTCCGAAACGGTGTGCACTGTTCCGAAACACCCTGCACAGATTGCAGCAAAATGCATTCTTAAACATGCAATTGATCATTCAAACATGCTCCAAATGCTACCAAACTTTACCAGCATGCAATTCAACATATATGAGACATACTAGCATCATCAATTCATCAAAACAACTTCATATGCAAAAAGCCCCAAATCTATAGGCATGCTTCCTACACAAGCTAGCTATTCAAGCACAAACTTCCAAAACAAGCATGTAATGATCCAACACAAAAACCAGCATTCTTATCATCATTCAACATACTTAGGGAGTTCCAAACACCTCCCAAAACATACACATTGGTCCCCCATTGCCAAATTACCAAAAGCTAAAATGTACTAACAAAACTTTCCATACATTGAGCTCTACTTTCACTTGAATGCTCACCCTCCTTGCTGCCCTCAAGGTTCCCTAATGTTCTGCATTATTGAATTAAGAAAACGAAAGAGAGCGTAAGCAAAAGCTTAGTGACGAATGCTCTTAAAAACCATTCAATAATGCATTTAAAACATTTATAAATCATGCTTTAAATCAACCTTTGCACATGCTCAAAAGCATACTTAAAACAAGCATCTCATGCTTCATAACATAACATGTCATATTGGCTCAAGTGATAAATTCCATTTCTTTAAAACAAGTTCATCAACTTTCCCAAGGACTTTTAACCACCTTGGCCCCAAGGACTTTTAAACACCTTGGCCATGGACTTTTAACCACCATGAAAGGGGACCACACAAGGACTTTTAACCACCTTTGTGTCCATAGCTAGATTCACTCCAAGGACTTTTAAAAACCTTGGCCCCAAGGACTTTTAAACACCTTGGCCCCAGAGACTTTTAAACACCATGGCCCCATGGACTTTTAAACACCATGGAAAGGATCACCTAAGGACTTTTAACCACCTTAGTGTCCGCAACAAGAACAATCCAAGGACTTTTAACCACCTTGATGTTCTTAAGTAACAAGGCTCACTCAAGGACTTTTAACCACCTTAGTGACCTTAACCCTTTTTAAAACATCACTTGCCAATATACATCATTTTCATCATTTAATCCACTGTTTTTAAGCATTAAACCAAGCCATATTCATCATGCATATAAAAGCATCAAACCACATTTAATCAATGTACAAAAACAAGGAACTCTTACCTAGAGTTTCCTTCAACATATGGCTTATAACATCAGCAAATACTATGCTAAATCATGCTTTCAAAACAGTAATTAAAACATGCAATAAACCACTTTGCATCACAACAAAATCATGGCCACCACTAGAGAGTAATTCCGAAAACTTACACTTGAGCTTAGCAAAGTTGTTTAGACTTAAACTAAGCTCCCAAGACATTGGTTTCAAAGCCGAAAACCCAATTTCACACACACGCACTCACCGATTCCACTTTGCTTCAAGCCAAAGCACCAAATCAAGCTTCCGGATCAACAACTCTTGGATCCAAAGATGCCTCCCCTGTTTCAACATATCAAAGCAGAGGATTAATGCATCATCATGCATTAATTGCTTCAATGAAAGCACCTAAACTCGCTGCTCTCATCCACACACCATTTTCGGCCACCAAACACAACCGAAAATGCATCCAAACCACTTCTAAACAAACCCCAGCCATAAACCAGAAAAACCACACATCCTTTAACATCATATAACATCTAAAAACAACCTATTAACATCCTTATACCTCCAGCAACATCAGATCCACAAGATCACCTCAAAAACAACCTTGAATCACAAGCTAAACTTAGGAAACTCAACCTATCCGGGATTGCATTAATCAAAACTCAATTCCTTATCAATTTAGAGTTCATTTAACATCAAAAACACATCTCAAATCACAGATTAATCAGATCTAACGAAAATCATCAAAAATCACCAAATCTTGCATTATAAGCCAAGATCCATTTCACCACTTAAAAACCTTTAATAAAACATCAATTAAGGATTGAAAACTTAGGAGTTTCAGTAAAGAACTGATAGTTTAGAGGAGAAGGACGTTCTTACCTCCAAACTTGAGTTTCTCCTCTTTTTGGAATCAAAAACCTTGATGAATCAAGTAGCAAATGATGAGGTTTTGTAGATACTATGATTAGGAATCAAAAGAGAGTTGAAAGGAGGGATTTAGGTGAGAAAATCAGATCAAATTCTCTGGAGAGAAAGTGTTTGGGTTGAGAGAAAATGAGAGAAAGAAAATAGGAAAGTTAGTTATCCAAAATAGCCAAATGGCTTTCCCTCCACTTTTAATATGTTTAAAATCAGAATTAAGTCTTAAAATATCTTAGAAAAATCTGGAGAAACTACTTTTGGAATAATAGCTCCTTAAAGATTCAAAGTTTCAACCCTTTATAAAACAGTCACCAAACTTTCGAAAATTACATTTTGGTCACTAGCCAAAATGTCACACTTCCAAAACTCATTTTCCAAAATTGATTTCACAGTTCACTTAATTATATTAAAAGATGATTTTAGAACATTTTTCCATATTTTTAATGCAACCCGAACTAGGCTTTCCTAATTTCACCTCTTTAGATTCGAACAGCACTTTGACCAAACCGGTCAACGCCCAAAACTCCTAAGCCCAAAACCGGGGCGTTACAACTCTCCCCCCTTTAGAAATTTCGTCCTCGAAATTTACCTGAAGGAAAGAGATAAGGAAACTGCTTCAGCATGTCTTCCTTCCGCTCCCACGTGGCTTCCTCAACACCTCGATGCTTCCACAGCACCTTCACCAACTCAATGGTCTTGCCACGAAGAACCTTGCTATCCGAATCCAGAACCTTCACCAGTTCCTCATCATAGGTCAAATCCGGATTCAAAACCACTTCCTCCACAGGCATCACATGCGAAGGATCAGATCTATACTTTCGGAGCATAGAAACATGGAACACATCATGAATCTTCTCCAACTGTAACGCCCCGGTTTTGGGCTTAGAAGTCTTGGGCGTTGACCGGTTGGTCAAAGTGCTGTTCGAATCGTTAGAGGTTAAATTAGGAAAGCCTAGTTCGGGTTGCATTAAAAATATGGAAAAATGTTCTAAAATCATCTTTTAATATAATTAAGTGAACTGTGAAATCAATTTTGGAAAATGAGTTTTGGAAGGGTGACATTTTGGCTAGTGACCAAAATGTAATTTTTGAAAGTTTGGTGGCTGTTTTGTAAAGGGTTGAAACTTTGAATCTTGAAGGAGCTATTTACCCAAAGGGAGTTTCTCCAGATTTTTCTAATATATTTTGAGTTATAATTCTGATTTTTAAAGATTTCATAAAGGAGGGAAATCTCATTTTGCTATTTTCTCAACTAACTTCTCATTTTCTTTCTCTCTTTTTCTCTCAACCCAAACACTCCATTTCCAGAGTTTTGTTTCTGATTTTATCACCTAAATTCCTCCTTTCAACTCTCATTTAATCCCTAATCATTGTATCTTCAAAACCTCTTCAATTTCTACAAGTTTCATCAAGGATTTTCATTCCAAAAAGAGGAGAAACTCAAGTTTGGAGGTAAGAACGTCCTTCTCCTCTGAACTTCAAGTTCTTTACTGAAATTCCTAAGTTTTCAATCCTAAATTGATGTTTAATTAAAGGCTTTTAAGTTGATTTATAGATCTTGGCTAATTATGCAAGATTTTGATGATTTCACATGATTTTCGTTTGATCTGTTAAATCTGTGATTTGAGAGGTGTTTTTGATGTTAAATGATCTCTAAATTGATAAGGAAATGAGTTTTGTTTGATGCAATTCCGGATAGGTTGAGTTTCCTAAGTTTAGCTTGTGTTTTAAGGTAGTTTTTGTGGTGATCTTGTGGATCTGGTGTTGCTGGAGGTATAAGGATGGTGTTAGGTTGTTTTTAGATGTTATATGATGTTAATGGAAGTGAGGTTTTGCTGGTTTATGGCTGGGCTTTGTTTGGAAGTGTTTTGGATGCATTTTCGGTTGTGTTTGGTGGCCGAAAATGGAGGTTATGTGAGAGTAGCGAGTTTAGATGCTTTCATTGAAGCAATTAATGCATGATGATGCACTAATCCTCTGCTTTAATGTGTTGAAACAGGGGAGGCATCCTTGGATTCAAGTTTGGTAGATTCGGAAGCTTGATTTGGTGCTTGGCTTGAAGCAAAGTGGAAATTGGTGAGTGAGTGGATTTGTGGAATTGGATTTTCAGCTTTAAAACCAAGGTTTGAAGGTTTTGGGAGCTTAGTTTAAGTCTAAACAACTTTGCTAAGCTCAAGTGTAAGTTTTCGGATTTTCTCTCTAGTGGTGGCCATGTTTTGGTGTGTTGCAAAATGATGATTTGCATGTTTTAATTACTGTTTTGAAAGCATGATTTAGCATGATATTTGCTGATGTTTTAAGCCATGTGTTGAAGGTAACTCTAGGTAGGAGTTCCTTGATTTTATACATTGTTTAAATGTGGATTTGATGCTTTGAAATGCATGGTGAAATGGCTTGGTTTAATGCTTTAAAACAGTGGATTATATGATGTGAAATATGTATATTGGCAAGTGATGTTTTGTAAAAGTGAAGGTCACTAAGGTGGTTAAAAGTCCTTGAGTGAGCCTTGTTACTTAAGAACATCAAGGTGGTTAAAAGTCCTTGGATGGTTCTTGTTGCGGACACTAAGGTGGTTAAAAGTCCTTAGGTGCTCCTTTCCATGGTGGTTAAAAGTCCATGGGGCCAAGGTGTTTAAAAGTCCTTGGGGCCAAGGTGTTTAAAAGTCCTTGGGGTGATTCAAGCATTGGACACAAAGGTGGTTAAAAGTCCTTGTGTGGTCCTCATTCATGGTGTTTAAAAGTCCATGGCCAAGGTGTTTAAAAGTCCTTGGGGCCAAGGTGTTTAAAAGTCCTTGGGGAAAGTTGTTGAACTTGTTTTAATAAATGAAACGTATCACTTGAGCCAATATGACATGTTGAGTAATTTGTGAAGCATGAGATGCTTGTTTTAAGGTTTATGTTGAAGCATGAGATTGCTTGTTTTAAGTATGCTTGGAGCATGTACAAGGATTGATTTTGAGCATGGTTTATAAATGGTTTTAATTGCATTATTGAATTGTTTTAATGAGCATGCCTCACTAAGCTTTTGCTTACGCTCTCTACGTTTTCTTAATTCAATAATGCAGAACATTAGAGTCTTTGAGGGGCAGCAAGAAAGGTCAAGCATTCAAGTACAAGAGAAGCTCAAAGTATGGAAGGTTTTGTTAAACATTTAGCTTTTGTATGTTTTGGCAATGGGGGACCAAAGTGTATGATTTGGGAGGTGTTTGAGACTCCCTAAGTATGTTGAATGTTGTTTTAAATGCTGGTTTTTGGATTGGAACCTTATATGCTTGTTTTGGAAGTTTGAAGCTTGAGTGGCTAGCTTGTGTAGGAAGCATGCCTATAGAATTGGGGCTTTTTGCATATGATGTTGAATTGTTGATTTGTTGGTTCCTATAAGTCATATATATGGTTAATTGCATGCTGGTAAAGTTTGGTGACATTTGGAGCATGTTTGAATGATCAATTGCATGTTTTGGTATGCTTGTTTGCTGCAATCTGTGCAGGCGTTTCGGAACAGTATGCACCGTTTCGGAACGGGTGCCTTACACGAACCCAGGCGTCCGAAACGGTGTGCACCGTTTCGAAACGGTTTGGTCTCTGCCAAGGCTGTGTTTCGGAACGGTGTTGGTCGGTTTCGGAACGGCCCGTGTTTCGGAACGGGGTCGATCCGTTTCGGAACGTCCGACCGATAGGGAGCTGACATTGGCAGTTATATGTTTTGAATTGTTTACGTTTTGGTCCTGAATCTTGTATGTTCAATTGTGTGAGCTTGGGAAGTCCTTTTGAGCTGAAATTTCACAGAGAAGCATGAAACCTGATTAATTTCAAGATGGTAACTTTAATTTGGGTTAAGTCCTTTTAATTATCAGAATTTACAATTTGGTCCCTAAAGTTGTAATTTGTTCAATTGGGTCCCTATTTGATCTCTGATGTTTGTGATCTTTGAGTATGATGTTTGTGTGATCACAATTAGGTTTAATGTGCATCTAGACAAGATTAAAAAGAAAAAAAAAGGGTCGTTAATCAAGGTTGACTTTCGGGTTGACTTTGGTTTTCCCCGTGTGACTTTCTTAATTCGGGTCAACCGTCTAGGCCGGGTTAAGGGGGTTACATTTGGTGGTATCAGAGCTGAGTTTGCGAGTAATTGGGAATGTTGTTATGCATGATTGAAGCATGGTTTGGCTTGTATGCTGTTGAATGAAAGCATGTTCAGTGATTTGAGATGATGATGTTTTTGAGATGTATGTTGTGATGATGCATGATGAGGGTACCCATTGCCAAACAAAAGCTAAAGAAATGATGTTGATTTTGAAAGAGATTGAGCTTGAATACTTGAAATTGCTTACCTTGCTGGGCCTGACTTGTTTTATTTTGTATTGTTATGCATGGTAAAAGTATGGCACCACGTAGAGAGTTAAGGAGTAGCGTGAGAGCTACGACCCCGGAAGGGAATGTGAATGAAGAGAATACGGGTAGTGCTGTGTTACCTCCTCCTCCACCTGATGGTGGTGGTACGGAGAGGGAAAGAGCTGGAGCTGAGGCAGCTGGTGCTAGAGCTGCAGGACCTGAGGTTGGTCAGGGGCAAGCGATGCCTGACATGTTTGTGCTGGTACAAGCTATTGCGGGTGCTTTTCGAGCAGCAGTAGCTGGAGCTCAAGGAGCTGGGCATCAGGGAGATGCTGGTGCTAGACTACCCTTAGAGCGTCTGCGCAGTCTTGGTGGGACTGAGTTTAGGGGTATGTCAGCTGAGAGGTCGGAAGCTTGGCTAGAGAGTACCAAGCGTGTCTTGGGACAGATGATCTGCACTGATGTGCAAAAGTTGGGTTGTGTTGTGTCTTTGCTGCAAGGCGATGCTTATACGTGGTGGACGACCACAATCTCTGGAATGGCTGAAGCTGACATCACTTGGACATTCTTTCAGAATGCGTTCAAGAGGAGATATCTGGGAGTGAGATATCTGGATGAGAAAAAGCGTGAATTCATGTCTCTGACCCAGGGGAACATGAGTGTGGCTGAGTATGAAGTACAGTTCGTACGCCTCAGTCAGTATGCACCAGAGCTGATACCTGATGAGCGTGAGAGGTGCGAAAGGTTCCGTTATGGCTTGGTGACGGAAGTAAAGACCTACATGTTGGCTGCTGAGTACAATGATTTTGATGTGTTGATTAGTCGATCCAAGGACATAGAGATGAATCTGAGTTTGTCTGCGAAGGGTGCTAGAGCGAGTTCTGGGAAGAGAGCTGCTGAGTATAGTTCCGGAGGTGGACGGAACAAGAGGGGACGTGATCAGAGGTTTCAGTCCCTAGCTAAGAGAGGTGGAGGTGCACCTGCTAGGGGTGGCAATGCTAGAGCTGACCCTAGTGCTTGTTGGATTTGTGGTTCCCGTGGTCACATGAAGCGTGACTGTCCTCGTGCTGGAAGGGAGGTGCAAGCTCCTGTTGCTGCAGCTGGTTATGAGTGCTGGAATTGTGGTTCTGCTGACCACTTGAGGCGAGATTGTCCGAGGATGGCTGGTGGCCAAGAGCGTGCTCCTGTTGTTGCAGCACTGCAGAGAGGTCGTGGACGCGGCCGTGGTAATTTTCAGAGGCGTGAGGAAGGTGGTCGCGGAGTAGCTCATGTTGTGGCTATTCAACCTGAGGGTGGAGGTCAGGCGAAAGTGTATGCTCAGCGCGAGGGAAGGAATGATGCTGATGTGATTGCAGGTACCTTTACTTTGCAATCCTTGTCATTGCTTTCTTTGATTGATTCTGGATCTACGCATTCATACATTTTGCGTGAGCATGCTGAGTTGCTTGGTTTGCCTGTTGAGTCTTTGGATGTTGGTGTTAGAGTCACTAGTTCTTTTGGTGAAACTGTTGTGACTCGTAAGCTTTATAGAAGGTGTCCCTTGGTTGTTCAAGAACATGTCTTTCATGTTGATCTTATGGAGTTGCCCTTTTATGGTTTTGATGTGATCCTTGGTATGAATTGGCTTGCTGAGCATCGTGCTGTTGTGGATTGTGAGAATAAGCGGGTTTCGCTTAAGCTTGCGGATGATTATGAAGTGGTGGTGGTTGGTGAGAATGTGAAGTTTCTTGCCAATGTCGTTTCTACCTTGGAGGCGAGCAGGATGCTGAGGCAAGGTTGCAAAGCTTACCTAGCTTTTGTGATGAATCCTTGTTCTAAGGAGTTGAGGGTGCAAGATATCAGGGTTGTGAAGGAGTTTCCTGTTGTTTTTCCTGAGGAGTTGCCTGGTTTACCTCCTAATCGCGAGGTGGAGTTTGGAATTGAGCTGTATGAAAATACCACTCCTGTGTCCATTACTCCCTATAGAATGGCACCTAAGGAGCTGAAGGAGCTGAAGACGCAGTTGCAAGAGCTGCTTGATCGTGGTTTCATCCGGCCGAGTGTGTCGCCTTGGGGTGCTCCTGTCTTGTTTGTGAAGAAGAAAGATGGCACTATGAGGATGTGCATTGATTACCGTCAGCTGAACAAGTTGACTATCAAGAATCGGTATCCTTTGCCGAGGATTTATGATCTCTTTGATCAATTTCGGGGAGCTGCTGTGTTCTCTAAGATTGACTTGAGGTCAGGGTATTATCAGTTGAAGGTGAAGGATGTGGACGTGCCTAAGACAGCTTTCAGGACAAGGTATGGGCATTATGAGTTCCTTGTGATGCCGTTTGGGTTGACAAATGCCCCTGCTGCTTTCATGGACATGATGAATCGTGTTTTTCATGAATACCTGGACAAGTTTGTTGTGGTGTTCATTGATGATATCCTCGTGTACTCGCGTACGGAGGAGGAGCACGAAGAGCATTTGAGGATTGTGCTGCAAGCTTTGTTGGAGAATCAGCTTTATGCCAAGCTGAGCAAGTGTGAGTTTTGGCTCAGGGAGGTGGTGTTTCTTGGACATGTGGTCTCAGCCGAGGGGATTCGTGTTGATCCTCAGAAGATTGAAGCGGTGATGAACTGGAAAGTTTCTAAGTCTGTTCAGGAGGTTCGTAGTTTCCTTGGTTTGGCAGGATACTACCGGAGGTTTGTGGATGGTTTTTCTAAAATTGCTGCTCCTTTGACGAAGCTGTTGCAGAAGGATGTTAAGTATGAGTGGACGGAAGTGAGACAGCTAGCTTTTGAGAAGCTGAAGGCGGCTTTGACGCAAGCTCCTATCTTGATTCAGCCTGAATCAGGGAAAGAGTTTGTGGTCTATAGTGATGCATCCTATGTTGGTTTGGGGTGTGTGCTGATGCAAGAGGGTAAGGTTGTGGCTTATGCGTCGTGGTAGTTGAAGGTGCATGAGCGCAACTATCCTACGCATGACATTGAGCTGGCTGCGGTGGTTTTTGCTCTGAAGATCTGGAGGCATTATCTGTATGGTGAGAAGTGTACTGTGTACACGGATCACAAGAGTTTGAGGTATCTGATGTCTCAGAAAGAGTTGAATCTCAGGCAGCGACGTTGGTTGGAGTTGCTCAAGGATTATGATTTGACGATTGAGTATCATCCTGGTAAGGCTAATGTTGTTGCGGATGCTTTGAGTAGGAAGGTAGCTGTTGAGCTGAGGGCGATGTTTGCTAGCTTGAGCATATCGCGGGATGGTGGTCTTGTTGCTGAGTTGCAAGTGAAACCTTCGTTGGTTCAGTTGATCAAGGATAAGCAGTTGTTGGATGATTCCTTGGTGTCTCATGTTCAGGATATCGCGGAGGGTAGACCCTCGGATTTCTGCTTTAATGAGGATGGTGTGTTGTGTTTTGGTAGTCGGATAGTAGTGCCTGCTGATGTTGAGTTGAGGCGTGCTATTCTGACTGAAGGTCATAGTAGTCCTTTTGCTATGCACCCTGGTAGTACTAAGATGTATCGTGATCTTCGTGATGAGTACTATTGGGTGGGTTTGAAGAAGGATGTTGCTGAGTTTGTGAGAAAGTGTTTGGTGTGTCAGCGAGTTAAGGCTGAACATCAGGTTCCTTCTGGTTTGTTGCAACCGTTGAAAATCCCTGAATGGAAGTGGGAGAGGGTTACCATGGATTTTGTATCTGGTTTGCCTTTGTCTCCATCAAAGAAGAATTCTGTTTGGGTGATTGTGGATCGCTTGACGAAGTGTGCGCATTTCTTGCCTGTGCATACTACGTTTTCTTTGGATAAGCTGGCAGAGTTGTACATTGCTGAGATTGTGAGGCTGCATGGTGTGCCTAAGTCGATCGTGTTGGATAGGGATCCGAGGTTCACATCGCGTTTCTGGCAGTGTTTGCATCAAGCTTTGGGTACAAGGTTGCATTTCAGTACATCCTATCATCCTCAGTCGGATGGTCAGTCTGAGCGGGTTATTCAGATTTTGGAGGATATGTTGAGATGCTGTGTGATTGAGTTCCAAGGTTCTTGGGAGAAGCATCTGCCTTTGGTTGAGTTCGCTTATAACAACAGTTTTCAGGCAAGTATACAGATGGCACCTTATGAGGCTCTGTATGGGAGGAAGTGTAGGACTCCTCTTTGTTGGGCTGAAACTGGTCAAAAGTTGGTTTCGATGCTAGCTTTGTTGAAAGGAACCACCGAGAAGGTGAAGCTCATTTGTGAGCGGTTGAAGGCTGCTTCTGACCGGCAGAAATCTTACGCGGATTTGAAGCGTAAGGAGATAGAGTTTGCGGTGGGTGATCGTGTGTTCTTGAAGGTTTCGCCTTGGAAGAAGGTGATGAGGTTTGGTCGGAAGGGTAAGCTGAGCCCTAGATACATTGGACCGTATGAGGTTGTTGAGCGAGTGGGTCCTGTTGCGTATCGGTTGAGGTTACCTCAAGAGCTGGAGAAGATTCATGATGTGTTCCATGTTTCTATGCTCCGAAAGTATAGATCTGATCCTTCGCATGTGATGCCTGTGGAGGATGTGGTTTTGAATCCGGATTTGACCTATGATGAGGAACCGGTGAAGGTTCTGGATTCGGATTGCAAGGTTCTTCGTGGCAAGACCATTGAGTTGGTGAAGGTGCTGTGGAAGCATCGAGGTGTTGAGGAAGCCACATGGGAGCGGAAGGAAGACATGCTGAAGCAGTTTCCTTATCTCTTTCCTTCAGGTAAATTTCGAGGACGAAATTTCTTAAGGGGGGAGAGTTGTAACGCCCCGGTTTTGGGCTTAGAAGTCTTGGGCGTTGACCGGTTGGTCAAAGTGCTGTTCGAATCGTAAGAGGTTAAATTAGGAAAGCCTAGTTCGGGTTGCATTAAAAATATGGAAAAATGTTCTAAAATCATCTTTTAATATAATTAAGTGAACTGTGAAATCAATTTTGGAAAATGAGTTTTGGAAGGGTGACATTTTGGCTAGTGACCAAAATGTAATTTTTGAAAGTTTGGTGGCTGTTTTGTAAAGGGTTGAAACTTTGAATCTTTAAGGAGCTATTTACCCAAAGGGAGTTTCTCCAGACTTTTCTAAGATATTTTGAGTTATAATTCTGATTTTTAAAGATTTCATAAAGGAGGGAAATATCATTTTGCTATTTTCTCAACTAACTTCTCATTTTCTTTCTCTCTTTTTCTCTCAACCCAAACACTCCATTTCCAGAGTTTTGTTTCTGATTTTATCACCTAAATTCCTCCTTTCAACTCTCATTTAATCCCTAATCATTGTATCTTCAAAACCTCTTCAACTTCTACAAGTTTCATCAAGGATTTTCATTCCAAAAAGAGGAGAAACTCAATTTTGGAGGTAAGAACGTCCTTCTCCTCTGAACTTCAAGTTCTTTACTGAAATTCCTAAGTTTTCAATCCTAAATTGATGTTTAATTAAAGGCTTTTAAGTTGATTTATAGATCTTGGCTAATTATGCAAGATTTTGATGATTTCACATGATTTTCGTTTGATCTGTTAAATCTGTGATTTGAGAGGTGTTTTTGATGTTAAATGATCTCTAAATTGATAAGGAAATGAGTTTTGATTGATGCAATTCCGGATAGGTTGAGTTTCCTAAGTTTAGCTTGTGTTTTAAGGTAGTTTTTGTGGTGATCTTGTGGATCTGGTGTTGCTGGAGGTATAAGGATGTTGTTAGGTTGTTTTTAGATGTTATATGATGTTAATGGAAGTGAGGTTTTGCTGGTTTATGGCTGGGCTTTGTTTGGAAGTGTTTTGGATGCATTTTCGGTTGTGTTTGGTGGCCGAAAATGGAGGTTATGTGAGAGCAGCGAGTTTAGATGCTTTCATTGAAGCAATTAATGCATGATGATGCATTAATCCTCTGCTTTAATGTGTTGAAACAGGGGAGGCATCCTTGGATTCAAGTTTGGTAGATTCGGAAGCTTGATTTGGTGCATGGCTTGAAGCAAAGTGGAAATTGGTGAGTGAGTGGATTTGTGGAATTGGATTTTCAGCTTTAAAACCAAGGTTTGAAGGTTTGGGGAGCTTAGTTTAAGTCTAAACAACTTTGCTAAGCTCAAGTGTAAGTTTTCGGATTTTCTCTCTAGTGGTGGCCATGTTTTGGTGTGTTGCAAAATGATGATTTGCATGTTTTAATTACTGTTTTGAAAGCATGATTTAGCATGATATTTGCTGATGTTTTAAGCCATGTGTTGAAGGTAACTCTAGGTAGGAGTTCCTTGATTTTATACATTGTTTAAATGTGGATTTGATGCTTTGAAATGCATGGTGAAATGGCTTGGTTTAATGCTTTAAAACAGTGGATTATATGATGTGAAATATGTATATTGGCAAGTGATGTTTTGTAAAAGTGAAGGTCACTAAGGTGGTTAAAAGTCCTTGAGTGAGCCTTGTTACTTAAGAACATCAAGGTGGTTAAAAGTCCTTGGATGGTTCTTGTTGCGGACACTAAGGTGGTTAAAAGTCCTTAGGTGCTCCTTTCCATGGTGGTTAAAAGTCCATGGGGCCAAGGTGTTTAAAAGTCCTTGGGGCCAAGGTGTTTAAAAGTCCTTGGGGTGATTCAAGCATTGGACACAAAGGTGGTTAAAAGTCCTTGTGTGGTCCTCATTCATGGTGTTTAAAAGTCCATGGCCAAGGTGTTTAAAAGTCCTTGGGGCCAAGGTGTTTAAAAGTCCTTAGGGAAAGTTGTTGAACTTGTTTTAATAAATGAAACGTATCACTTGAGCCAATATGACATGTTGAGTAATTTGTGAAGCATGAGATGCTTGTTTTAAGGTTTATGTTGAAGCATGAGATTGCTTGTTTTAAGTATGCTTGGAGCATGTACAAGGATTGATTTTGAGCATGGTTTATTGTAACCCCCTTAACCCGGTCTAGACGGTTGACCCGAATTAAGAAAGTCACACGGGGAAAACCAAAGTCAACCCGAAAGTCAACTTTGATTAACGACCCTTTTTTTTTTAATCTTATCTAGATGCACATTAACCCTAATTGTGATCACACAAACAACATACTCAAAGATCACAAACATCAGAGATCAAACAGGGACCCAATTGAACAATTTACAACTTTAGGGACCAAATTGTAAATTCTGATAAATATGAGGACTTAGCACAAATTAAAGTTACCATCTTGAAATTAGTCAGGTTCCATGCTTCCTTGCGAAATTTCAGCTCAAAAAGACTTCTCAAACTCATCTAATTGCATAAACAAGATTCAGGACCAAAACGTAAACAAAACAAAACATAAAAGATACTTTTAACCGAAGTAACAGACAGGTATCGATACGCCTGGTGTCGTATCGATACGCGGGGAAGGCAGTAACCAAACTTTCAACACGGTATCGATACGAGTTTCCCCGTTTCGATACTGCATTCATATGGTATCGATACGCCATTCATACGGTATCGATACGCCTGGGTAGAGATGTGCATATTTGGCTCAGGCGTATCGATACGCAAGCCCGAGTACCGATACCCCTGCCTGGAATTGATTCAAAAACAACATCAAACATGCTTCATACTTCAAATTAACAACACCAAACCATATCACATAATCAACCAACATGCAAGGACCTCAATTGCATCACCAATTCAACATAAAACCATCACATAGGAAAAACCCCAATTTAAGTGGCATGCTTCCTATTTAGGCTATCCATTCAAACTTCAAACTTGCAACACAAGCATATAAGGTTCCAAACCAAAAACCAACGATCTCAACAACATTCAATATACTTAGGGAGTCTCAAACACCTCCCAAAACATACACAAAGGTCTCCCATTGCCAAATCAACCAAAAGCTAAAAGTACTTATAAAACCTTCATACATTGAGCTTTACTTGAGCTTGATTGCTTGCCCTTCCTTGCTGCCCCTCAAGATACTCTATTGCTCTGCATTATTGAATTAAGAAAACAAGAGAGCGTAAGCAAAAGCTTAGTGAGGTGTGCTCTTTAAAACCATTCAATAATGCAATTAAAACCATTATAAAACATGCTTATAATCAACCTTTGTACATGCTCAAAAGCATACTTTAAGACAAGCAATTCCATGCTTCAAAATACATTTACACAAGCATCACATGCTTCAACGTAACCTTTAAACAAGCATCTCATGCTTCATAGAATTCTTAACATGTCATATTGGCTCAAGTGATACATTTCATTTATTAAAACAAGTTCAACAACTTTCCCCAAGGACTTTTAAACACCTTGGCCATGGACTTTTAAACACCATGAATGTGGACCACACAAGGACTTTTAACCACCTTTGTGTCCAAAACTTGAATCACCCCAAGGACTTTTAAACACCTTGGCCCCAAGGACTTTTAAACACCTTGGCCCCATGGACTTTTAACCACCATGGAAAGGAGCACCTAAGGACTTTTAACCACCTTAGTGTCTGTAACAAGAAACATCCAAGGACTTTTAACCACCATGATGTTCTTAAATAACAAGGCTCACTCAAGGACTTTTAACCACCTTAGTGACCTTCACTTTTACAAAACATCACTTGCCAATATACATATTTCACATCATATAATCCACTATTTTAAAGCATTAAACCAAGCCATTTCACCATGCATTTCAAAGCATCAAATCCACATTTACACAATGTATAAAACCAAGGAACTCCTACCTAGAGTTACCTTCAACACATGGCTTAAAACATCAGCAAATATCATGCTAAATCATGCTTACAAAACAGTAATTAAAACATGCAAATCATCATTTTGCAAAACATCAAGTCATGGCCACCACTTAGAGAGAAATCCGAAAACTTACTCTTGAGCTTAGCAAAGTTGTTTAGACTTAAACGAAGCTCCCAAAAATTTCAAACCTTGGTTTTAAAGCTGAAAACCCAATTCCACAAATCCACTCACCAAATTCCACTTTGCTTCAAGCCAAAGCACCAAATCAAGCCTCCGGATCAACCAAACTTGGATCCAATGATGCCTCCCCTGTTTCAACACATTAAAGCAGAGGATTAATGCATCATCATGCATTAATTGCTTCATAGAAAGCATCAAACTCGCTGCTCTCACATAACCTCCACTTTCGGCCACCAAACACAACCGAAAATGCATCCAAAACACTTCCAAACAAAGCCCAGCCATAAACCAGCAAAACCTCACTCCCATTAACATCATATAACATCTAAAAACAACCTAACAACATCCTTATACCTCCAGCAACACCAGATCCACAAGATCACCACAAAAGCTACCTTAAAACACAAGCTAAACTTAGGAAACCCAACCTATCCGGGATTGCATCAATCAAAACTCATTTCCACGTCAATTTAGGGATCATTTAACATCAAAAACACCTCTCAAATCACAGATTTAACAGATCAAACGAAAATCATGCGAAATCATCAAAATCTTGCATAATTAGCCAAGATCCATAAATCAACTTAAAAGCTTTTAATTAAACATCAAATTAGGATTGAAAACTTAGGAATTTCAGCAAAGAACTTGAAGTTCAGAGGAGAAGGACGTTCTTACCTCCAAACTTGAGTTTCTCCTCTTTTTGGAATGAAAATCCTTGATGAAACTTGTAGCAATTGAAGAGGATTTGAAGGAACAATGATTAGGGATCAAATGAGAGTTGAAAGGAGGATTTTAGGTGAGAAAATCAGAAACAAAACTCTGTAATTGGAGTGTTTGGGTTGAGAGAAAAAGAGAGAAAGAAAATGAGAAGTTAGTTGAGAAAAATGACTAAATGAGATTTCCCTCCTTTTGTTTTACTTTAAAAATCAGAATTATAACTCAAAATATCTTAGAAAAATCTGGAGAAACTCCCTTTGGGTAAATAGCTCCTTAAAGATTCAAAGTTTCAACCCTTTATAAAACAGCCACCAAACTTTCAAAAATTACATTTTGGTCACTAGCCAAAATGTCACCCTTCCAAAACTCATTTTCCAAAATTGATTTCACAGTTCACTTAATTATATTAAAAGATGATTTTAGAACATTTTTCCATATTTTTAATGCAACCCGAACTAGGCTTTCCTAATTTAACCTCTTACGATTCGAACAGCACTTTGACCAACCGGTCAACGCCCAAGACTTCTAAGCCCAAAACCGGGGCGTTACATTTATAAATGGTTTTAATTGCATTATTGAATTGTTTTAATGAGCATGCCTCACTAAGCTTTTGCTTACGCTCTCTACGTTTTCTTAATTCAATAATGCAGAACATTAGAGTCTTTGAGGGGCAGCAAGAAAGGTCAAGCATTCAAGTACAAGAGAAGCTCAAAGTATGGAAGGTTTTGTTAAACATTTAGCTTTTGTATGTTTTGGCAATGGGGGACCAAAGTGTATGATTTGGGAGGTGTTTGAGACTCCCTAAGTATGTTGAATGTTGTTTTAAATGCTGGTTTTTGGATTGGAACCTTGTATGCTTGTTTTGGAAGTTTGAAGCTTGAGTGGCTAGCTTGTGTAGGAAGCATGCCTATAGAATTGGGGCTTTTTGCATATGATGTTGAATTGTTGATTTGTTGGTTCCTATAAGTCATATATATGGTTAATTGCATGCTGGTAAAGTTTGGTGACGTTTGGAGCATGTTTGAATGATCAATTGCATGTTTTGGTATGCTTGTTTGCTGCAATCTGTGCAGGCGTTTCGGAACAGTATGCACCGTTTCGGAACGGGTGCCTTACACGAACCCAGGCGTCCGAAACGGTGTGCACCATTTCGAAACGGTTTGGTCTCTGCCAAGGCTGTGTTTCGGAACGGTGTTTGTCGGTTTCGGAACGGCCCGTGTTTCGGAACGGGGTCGATCCGTTTCGGAACGTCCGACCGATAGGGAGCTGACATTGGCAGTTATATGTTTTGAATTGTTTACGTTTTGGTCATGAATCTTGTATGTTCAATTGTGTGAGCTTGGGAAGTCCTTTTGAGCTGAAATTTCACAGAGAAGCATGAAACCTGATTAATTTCAAGATGGTAACTTTAATTTGGGTTAAGTCCTTTTAATTATCAGAATTTACAATTTGGTCCCTAAAGTTGTAATTTGTTCAATTGGGTCCCTATTTGATCTCTGATGTTTGTGATCTTTGAGTATGATGTTTGTGTGATCACAATTAGGTTTAATGTGCATCTAGACAAGATTAAAAAGAAAAAAAAGGGTCGTTAATCAAGGTTGACTTTCAGGTTGACTTTGGTTTTCCCCGTGTGACTTTCTTAATTCGGGTCAACCGTCTAGGCCGGTTTAAGGGGGTTACACCAACTCTTGAGGTAACCTCAACCGATACGCAACAGGACCCACACGCTCAACCACCTCATATGGTCCAATGTACCTAGGGCTCAACTTACCCTTCCGGCAAAACCTCATCACCTTCTTCCAAGGCGAAACCTTCAAGAACACACGGTCACCCACCGCATACTCTATCTCCTTACGCTTCAAATCCGCGTAACACTTTTGCCAATCAGAGGCAGCCTTCAACCGCTCACAAATGAGCTTCACCTTCTCGGTGGTCCCTTTCAACAAAGCCGGCATCGAAACCAACTTTTGACCAGTTTCAGCCCAACAAAGAGGAGTCCTACACTTCCTCCCGTACAGAGCCTCATAAGGTGCCATCTGTATACTCGCCTGATAACTATTGTTATAAGCGAACTCAACCAAGGGCAGATGCTTCTCCCAAGAACCTTGGAACTCAATCACGCAGCACCTCAACATATCCTCCAAAATCTGGATAACCCGCTCAGACTGACCATCCGACTGAGGATGATAGGATGTACTGAAATGCAACCTTGTACCCAGAGCTTGATGCAAACACTGCCAAAAACGCGATGTGAACCTCGGATCCCTATCCGACACAATCGACTTAGGCACACCATGCAGCCTCACAATCTCAGCAATGTACAGCTCTGCCAGCTTATCCAAAGAAAACGTAGTATGCACAGGCAAGAAATGCGCACACTTCGTCAAGTGATCCACAATCACCCAAACAGAATTCTTCTTTGATGGAGACAAAGGTAAACCAGATACAAAATCCATGGTAACCCTTTCCCACTTCCATTCAGGGATTTTCAACGGTTGCAACAACCCAGAAGGAACCTGATGTTCAGCTTTAACTCGCTGACACACCAAACACTTGCTCACAAACTCTGCAACATCCTTCTTCAAACCCACCCAATAGTACTCATCACGAAGATCACGATACATCTTAGTACTACCAGGGTGCATAGCAAAAGGACTACTATGACCTTCAGTCAGAATAGCACGCCTCAACTCAGCATCGGCAGGCACTACTATCCGACTCCCAAAACACAACACACCATCCTCATTAAAGCAGAAATCCGAAGGTCTACCCTCCGCGATATCCTGAACATGAGACACCAAGGAATCATCCAGCAACTGCTTTTCCTTGATCAACTGAACCAACGATGGTTTCACATGCAACTCAGCAACAAGACCACCATCTCGCGATATGCTCAAGCTAGCAAACATAGCCCTCAGCTCAACAGCTACCTTTCTACTCAAGGCATCCGCAACAACATTAGCCTTTCCAGGATGATACTCAATCGTCAGATCATAATCCTTGAGCAACTCCAACCAACGCCGCTGCCTAAGATTCAACTCCTTCTGAGACATCAGATACCTCAAACTCTTGTGATCCGTGTACACAGTACACTTCTCACCATACAGATAATGTCTCCAGATCTTCAGAGCAAAAACCACTGCAGCCAGCTCAATATCATGCGTAGGGTAGTTGCGCTCATGCACTTTCAACTGCCGCGATGCATAAGCCACAACCTTACCCTCTTGCATCAGCACACATCCCAAACCAACATAGGATGCATCCTTTGTGCCAGGATTCATCACATAGGCAAGGTAAGCCTCACAACCTAACTCATCATACGATTTACTTCCAAAACCAAAATCACATTCGACAAGAATTTCACATTCTCACCTACTACCACTATTTCATAATCATCAGCAAGCTTAAAGGTGATTCGCTTGACATCAAAATCAACCACCGCTCTATGCTCAGACAACCAATCCATACTAAGGATTACATCGAAACTGTAGAAGGGTAACTCCATCATATCCACAAGAAAAACATGACCTTTTATAGATAAAGGGCATCTCCTATACAAATTCCTAGTGACTACAATCTCACCAAAAGAACTAGTCACTTGCATTCCTACTTCATGCAACTCAACATGTATATCAAGCAAATGCGATTGCTCACTCAAAATATAAGAATGCGTAGATCCAGAATCAATCAAAGCCAACAATGATAAAGACTGCAGAGCAAAGGTACATGCGATAACATCGATATCATTGCGCTCCTCGCGCTGAGCATAAACCCTGGCACGACCGCCTCCCTCAGGCCGAACTACCACCACATGAGCAACGCCTCTCTAACCCTCTTCTCTCCTCTAGATGTACCCTCGGCCACGCCTACGGCCTCTATGAGGTGCAGCCACAGCAGGTGCACGTCCCTAGCCTCAACTAGCCAACAAAGGACACTCACGCCTCATGTGATCTGCTGAGCCACAATTCCAACATGAATTCCCTCTCACCACAACAGGAGCCTAAACCTCTCTAGCTGCTCGAGGACAATCTCGCCTCAAATGGTCCCTCGACCCACATGTCCAGCACGTGTGTTGCTCGGACCTCACTCGGCCTTCTTGAACCTGACCGCCTTGATCTGGAGCACCTCGCCTCCTCTCACGCTGATGTCTCCTATCTCGACCTCTTTTGTTCCATCCACCCCCGGAACCATACTCAGCTGCTCTTTTCCCAGAGCTAGAACCAACACCTCGAGACGACAAACCCAAGTTCTGTTCGTTGTCTTTGGCTCGACATACAAGCACATCGAAGTCAGTGTAATCCGCAGAAAACATGTACGTCTTGACTTCCTGTACCATCACGTACCGGAAGTGATCACATTGGTGCCTCTCCCTAGGTATCAGCTCAGGGGCATATTGGCTCAGGCGTACAAACTAGACCTCGTACTCAGCCACGGAAAGATTGCCCTAAACTAGCGACATAAACTCGCGTTCCTTCTCATCCAAGTATCTGACCCCCAAATACTTCCTCTTGAAGGCACCCTTGAAATACTCCCAATTTACCTCATTGGGTTCCAAACTGACAGTGGTATTCGTCCACCAGCTGTAGGCATCCTCTTGCAAAAATGAAACTACGCATCCTAGCTTGCGCATGTCGTTGCATCCAATTTGATCCATGATACGGATCGTACTCGCTAACCAGGAATCTGACGCCTTAGGACACATTCCAAAGAACTCCACAGCTCTCAGGCTCCTCAACCTTTCCAACAGTAAGCCCGCCTACCCAGCTGCAGAAGCATGTACATGCGCTCCGGCTACAGCAGCCTGAAACGCCCCGGTGATCGCATAAACCAACGACGTTAGATCACCCAAATCCGGACCAGTAGGTCCTTGCTGTTCCTGCTCCCCACCCCCAGGTGGTGGCAGAGGAGGTAGATTTCCACCAAGACGGACATCAGCCCCTTGCTCACCCTAGTCGCCCTTAGGCATTATTGTGTTCCACCTCAGTTCTCTCCTCGGACCTGTAGCGCTATTTTAATGCATTTATATTTCTGTTTTGATGATGTGAAAGTAGGTGATCTTGATGTGGAAGTGAACGAGGTGATTTTGGAGGCTCTGAAGGTGTAATTTTCGTGTCAGCGAACGAGGCTTCGCGTATCGGTGAGTGGAAATGCAATTTCCTGTATTGTAACGCTTTGAGCGTGATGTTGGGAGCTTAGTGTAAGTTTGATACACTTAGCTAAGCTCAAGAGGAAGTAGTTCAAAAATCTCTCTTCGAAATGTGCTATGTTTTGATGAAAATGCACTAGATGAAAATGTGGTTTTGTTTACTGTTTTAAGCATGTTTAAGAATGATTTAAATGCTGGATTTTAATGTCATGATGTTAAGGATGCACTAGGTAAGTGATCCTTGGTTTTTCATATGACTATGCATATGTTGTTAAGCATGTTATTCTTATTGAAATGGCATTGTGGTTATGCTTGTAAAACAATGGATTATTGTTTATAAATGATTATATTGGCAAGTGATGAAAATGGTTTTTGGTTACTTTAATCAGATATAGTTAGACGGTTATAGGATTGGGTGCACCATGAGTAAAGTCACCATGGATGTCGAGGGGTTGTGATTGTGCCGTAATCTCCATCCAAGTACCCTAACGATTGGGGTTAAGATCACAAAGGTGAATGGTTAGTCCCGTGTGTGAGTATTGTGTATGCGTCTTGTAACCCCATTTGCCTGGCCTAGACGTTTGACCCGAACTACGAAGGTTACACGGGGAAAACCAAAGTCAACCCGAAAGTCAACCTTGATTAACGACCCACTTTTTTCCTTTTTATCTTTTCTAGATGAACATTAAGCCTATGTGTTACGCAAGAGTCATATGAGAGAAAGGCACATCGATAAGAAATCAATTAGGGACTCAATTGCAAGAATTACACTTTTAGGGACCAAAATGTAAATTTTAGAAAATATAAGGACTTTGTAGATTTTAAGTTTACCAATATGTAATTAGTCACTTTACATACATCTCTGCCAAAAATCAACTTAAAAGAACATTTCAAGCTCAAGAAATTGCATCCACAACATACAAGACTAAAATGTAAAACATGAGAACTTGAAACAATTCAAATGCGCAGCCTAACGGTCAACCGTTCCAGAACTCTGACCTTCGTACCGAAACGCCCGTATCGAAACGAAGTTGACCGTTTCGGTACTCGGGTGTGTTCTGAGACCAGTATCGGAACAGGCCTCTCTAGTAGCCAAAGTGTTCCGAAACACCTTCACCCGTTCTGAAAAACTATGGCTATTTCGGGCCCCTGTTTCGAAACTGATAAGGGTGTTTCGATACACCCAGCCTTGCAACAACAGAAAATTCTGGTTTTTCACATCTTAACACCATCAAACATGCTTCAAATCATTCCATAACATACCAGCAACATGTTTAGACATTAGAGAACATAATTGAGGAGCTTAAGCTAAAGCATGGCATCAAACACATGAACATTCAAACTATATGCATGCTTCCTAACCACAAAACAAAATATATAACTCAAACCTCCCACCAAACCATTTAAGACCATTTACAAACCACAAAAGCCATAACAAGCTTAATACAAACGCAGGGAGTCCAAAACATATCTCCCAAATACAACCTTGAAACCCCATTGCCAAATACCAATACTAAAGTGTGTAAAAACATCACCATACATGAGCTTTACACTTCCTTGGATGTTCTTAACCTTCTTGCTGCCCAAAACACTTCAATTATTTGCATTATTGGTAAAAGAGAGCGTAAGCATGTATGCTTAGTGAGGCATGCTCTAAAGAAAACCAACACAATAATGCATTATTCAAAACACTTTCTCAAAAGCCATTTTCAACAACATGCTCATTCTATCTCTTGCTTGAAAACCATTTCAAAGCAAATCTCCATTTGAAAGCAGATGTACCTCTATTCTATCTCATGCATTTAAACCAATGCAAAACTCATGGCAAGGCTATACACATGCTTGTGGAAACTAAATCATTTCATCAACAAATCTCATATTCATTTCTCATAGCATAAATCATCTCAACATTAGGTACATGTGAATCAAATACATTTTCATATATTATATTGGCATTTCACATTTCATCATTACTCGGATATGCAGATTAGCTTGACTCAAGGTCAAGTCCTACCCCGGTTGTATCTCTCATCGCTAAAAAGCTTGGGTGTTTCACCAAGTCCTACCCGATGGAATGCCTATCATCTGTCTATCCCTTTGGATTGAATCCAAAGAGCACGTACGAATTTTTGGTTTATAGTGCACTCTCATCGTATTGATCGATCAATTATATCCGGTAAGTATCTCATCTTCTATGCAAATATATTATGTCAAAACATTTTCTCACCTACTATTTTTCATGCAACATTTCTCAAATCTTTCTCATCTCATTCCGAAATCATATTACATGCTTGCATTAAGTCAAAATCTTGAAACTCTTCAATGCACATGCTATCACATGAAATCTCTTCAAAGCATCATCTCATGCTACAAATCATGCATAAAAACAGTAGGAATTTGTCTATCTCAAAACAAGAGCATGTAAATGCATTTTAAGGGCAACCACGACATAATTGAGAGAAAATCTAGCCATACTTATTTCCGGACTTAGGAATGTGTTTCAAAACTTTCCTAAATCCCCAAACCATGTTTCTTTGTCCCTCAAAGACTTGTAAAACCATTCGCACTCACCGATTACGTTTCGCTTGCTCGCCGAAACGCTATCTAAGCTCCCAGAACTTCTGGATCAATACCAAAAGCGTCCGAAGATGTCTCCCATGTTCATAACACATAAGAGCATAGGATTAATGCATCATGCATTGAAATCATCAGCCACACACCTAAACTCGTTGCTCTTCTCAAAAGCCTCATTTCGGCCACCAAAAACAACCGAAATCATCTCCAAACTCTTCCAAAACAAAGCCCAGTCAAGATCTATCACTTCAAAACATTTCTAACCCTCAAACAACACCAAAAATCACCATAAACTCGTCTTTATACCTCCAGCTATAATAGAACACCAAAACCACCCAAAAAACCACCATTCTAGCATGCAAAACTTAGGAATCCAAAGCTATTCGGGATTTATTTAATAAAACCTCATTTATAACATCAATTACCATCTAAAATACATTAGAAATCAACATAAAATCAGAGCCTAACCAATAGTTACAAAAATCATCAAGATCTCTCCAAGAATCTTGAGTTTTGATAAAAATTTCATGTTTCTAACATTAAAGCAACTCAAAAATCATTAACAAAGGATTGATAACTTAGGAATCTCAGTAAAGAACTGATCATTAGAGGAGAAGGACGAAGCTTACCTATAATGGTTGATTTCTCCTTGATTTGGGCAAGTTTTCTTAAAAATCCAAAGTGAAAACAAGAGGATTTGGTGAGGAAAAAATTAGGAATCAAAAGAAGATTGAAATCTTGTCAAAAGAAATGGAAATCAGAGGCTAATTGATGGAGGAATTGTGTTTGGCTGAAAATAAATTGAGAAATATAATTAAAAACATTTTTGTAAAATTAGCTCTTTAATTAAAACATTTTGGTAAAATTAGCTCCTTAATTAAAACATTAATAAAAACACCAAAAATAAAGAGAAATCTGATTAAAAACATTTTGGTAAAATTAGCTCCTTAAAGATTCAAAATTTGAATCCTTTAAAAAACAGTCATTATTCAACTTTTGCAAAAACTACGATTTGGTCACTACACTGAAATGTAGTATTTCAAAACCTTATTTTGTAAAATTGTTTTCACCATAATCATGGATACAATAAATGATGATTTTTAGATATTTTTCCATATTTTTTAAGCATCCTGAACTAGATGTTCCCTAAATCTCCCTTAAAGGTTCGAATTCTCCTCGACCAGTTCGATTCAAACTCTAAAACATCTAGGCCCAAAATCAGGGCATTTCAACTCTCCCCCTCTTAAGAAATTTCGTCCTCGAAATTTCCCTGGAGGAAAAGGTAGGGAAATTGCTTCTTCATGTCTTCCTTCATTTCCCATGTGGCTTCCTCAACACCACGATGCCTCCACAAGACTTTGACCAGCTTGATGGTCTTACCTCGGAGAACCTTACTATCCGAATCCAGAATATCAACAGGTTCCTCATCGTACGTCAAATCTGGATTCAACTTGTAATGCCCCGATTTCGGGCCTAGATGTTTGTTGCGTGTAAAAGAGTCTATCGCAATTATAGTGCAAGTGTATACGGCGCAAGTAATAAAGTGATACGAAGTATCGGATATCGTCTCCACAGGGATTGGGCTAATGACTTCACCTTAATTCACTGCACGAAGTAAAAGAGATAGTTTAGAATTGTCACGAGAATAATAAGATAAAAACACACCAACTCCGTACTTCAAGTTTGGCAAGAATCCCAGATCTGCCTTGCCCTATCCCTAGGCACAAGTCTGTCGATGATCACTTCTTTGATGATACCTCCCGGCGTAAATCGAAGGATGAACACCGATGTGTATGAATTCTTCCTTAGCCACTTAACCTCGCCCTATCCCTAGGCACGAGATGGTTCAACTATAAACTAGAGAACGCGCTCTTATTTCTTTCGTATACTTAACTCTCCCGATGCTAAGTAAATGGATAACCTCACAATGCTCTCCCGATGCTCTTGTAAGATGTTAAAACCAAAATAAGAGAACTTGAAGTTTATTTTATTGAACTGAAAAATCCTAAAACAAAGCAACCCTTGCAACTACTTTACAAATCAACCCGTGGCCCTAGGGGGTTTTAGAACATGTCGACGGCGGGTCGATGGCAGGTAAACGACGGAGGGTTTTTGGTTGTCGGTTATGGGGTATTCGATGCCTCCTAGGTTAAATCTATGCCCTTATATAAGCTTTAGGCTCAAGTATTCTAATTTAACAAGGATTACAACTTTAATGAAAAGTAAGATTCTAATTAATACTTAATCTCTAAGGATTCCTACTTTTCAGCCGCCTCCTTGCATTATGGGAATTTTTCTCCTTGAGCTTTGACTTGACATATCTTTTGATCCTGGGCTTGGAAAAATATATGACTTTCACACGACAGACGAGCAGGTTTTTCTCTATCTATCGTGGTCCACTTTACTTTTCCTCTTCATAAATCTGCTGTCACCATGCTATCACGACAGGTCCATGGCAGCTTCGTCTTCTTCGTCTTCTTGTCCAGTTCAGCTCTTCTGCTTCTCTGCCCTGCGCCTGCCTTCAACGTCTACTATGGCAGATACCTGCGAAAATAGCCATCTTTTAGTAGAATCCGTGCTTTTAATCTATTTGTGATGTTTTACTGAAAACTAACCTAAATGTAATGCAATGATGCTTGAATGCAGCAGAAATATGGGTTAAAAAGGGTGTAAATAATAGAACTTTTACACACTTAACACACCCCCAAACTCAAGTTTTTGCTTGCCCTCAAGCAATTAAGATTAAAAGAAAAATGAAAATTTTTGTGTTGGCCTTCAAACAATGAACTGTCCCTTACCCGTCGCTCATTCTCTGTGGCGGCAGCAACCTGTCGGAAAGGTTAGGATCTGTCCAGAATCTCCCTATAGCTCTCGTGCAGTGTGTGCATGCTTGTGAACAGTTATACGCTAAGACTCTCTTAGTTTCACTAGAATATTCAACTTCTTTTTTAACTCGAATTTTTATGCCAAAGTTTATTTTCTTGAAGACACATATTCATGCTTCTTTTCTTCTATTTTCATGCTAAGTTTTTCTAGAGCCAGTTTCGGGCACCTCTAGTTAGCTTCCTAGAGCCGGTTTCGGGCACCTCTAGGTTTTTGATTTTCTTTTGCTAAACTTCTTTCCTAGAGCCAGTGTTAGGCACCTCTAGGGGCTATTCAAGTTCTAAGCTTCCTATTCTAGTTTGGCTAAAAGAAATCTAAGCAATATAACAGTCACAAAGGTGTTTAAATTTTCAGAACTATAGAAAGGCTCTAAACTTCTCCTTAATCTGTCCTAAAGATGCTGCCACGACAGAGCCGTCATGACAGGTAAGTTAACTTCACAGTTTTAAGCCAACAGTTTTATATTTTCTAATTTTTTTTTTGTAGAGAGCTTAAATAAATAATAAGACACAACAAATAAAAAAAAGATGTGCATAAGACTCCATTAATGATGGAGGGTTGCCACCCCCAAACTCGAGGGTTGCATTGCCCTCAATGCAAAATGACATGAAAAGATAAAAAAAGGAAAAGTACATCACAAAAGATAAAGGCAGGCAGCAATAAGAGGAAAATAAAAACTTAAATTTTAGTCGCTGTCCTCGCTGCTGCTGCTAACACGGATCTGACGGCGGCGTCTGGGCTGTGGAGGAGGCTGGGCAGGTGCAGGGGCAGGTTCAGGGGCAGGTTGCTCCACAAGCTGGACATCGGAACTGCTGCCACTGTCCCATGAGCTGCTGGTGGTGGTGCTAGCTTTGGGCAGCCTTTTCTTGTTTGCCACGTGTTTTATCCATTTGACCGGCGTAAATTCCCTCTCCAAATTCCTCCGGATCAGCGGGCTGTTATCGGAGGCAGGTCTCTTTGTTCCTCGGGGAGAGGTGTCTGCCGGTGGGCTGCCTGCTGCCGTCGGGGCAGGTGATGTGGTGGAGGCAGTAGAGTGGGAATGTGGGGAGGCAGGTGGTGTGGGTGTGTGAACAGGGGTGTGGACAGGAGTGGGGATATGGAAATAATGGGCAGGAAAAGTAGGGAATTGAACATCGGGAAAATTTAAAGTTTGGGTAATGAAGTTTACCGTCGAGTTAGCGAAGTCCCGAATGAACGTCATCAATCCCATTTGTCTCTCCTCTACTCGTTGTAGCGCAGCAAGGATGAGGGCAGACTGGTCTGTCGGAGCGGTGGCGGCAGCAGGTTCCGGGGCAGGCTCCTCTGATGATTCTTCTGGGGAGCCGGCTGGGTTGAAAGATGAGACAGGTGTAGCCAAAACCAGCTCCATGAGGCTGTTGATGTTGTTGTCTGTCCAGCCTCTGCCCTTCATGATTTTGTCGGAGGGTTCCTCCGGGAAAGCAGCACAGCGGCAGAGGGAGGTTATTGTAAATGGCAGGCAGAGGCGGGAGTCGGAGCGGAAGGCGCAGTCCAGGATGTTGTCCCTCATATAGCGGCCTACATTGATAGGCCTGTCGTGCATGATGGAGTGAATAAGGGCAAGTCGCTGCCGGTTGACTGTCGTGTGGTGGGAAGAAGGCATGATACGCTTTTTAATGAAAGCGTTCCAAAGTTTGGCTTCCGGGAGGAGCTGCCCCCTGTTGATGGAGTGGGGGTTCTTTTTGCTGGTCGTCCATGATGTTCCCTCCTCTGTCAACTCCACCATGACAGCATCATAAGCGGCAGCATCGAGGGTGTCGAGGAATTTCTGGTGAGCATCATCATCGGGGCCAAAGAAGAGGCCAAACATGTGGTTGATGCTGTCGGCAGTGAAGGGCACCTTTACACCTCGAACGGTGACAGATGTCGCTGTTCTGCTGTCTATGGCAGCATAAAACTCCCGGACTAATGTGTCGTTTAGCTCTGTCGGTTGTTCCGCGAAGTGTTCCCATAGTTGAGCCGTGATGGCCTTTACAATGAACGGCCGGAGTCCCATGTTGGGCGCCTGTCGGATGTACACGAAACCACGTTCCTCCCATAACTCCTTTGTTGCGAAGGGCGTTGCTGCTGCCGAAGAAGAGGCTGAGGCAGCGCTACGGCGGGTCTGTCTAGACGACATATTAGTGCAAGGGTTGTGAAAAATGAAGAAAGCAAATAAAACTAGGGGAGAAAGTAAGAGAGAATAAGCAGAAGTGAGAAAAATGAAAATGAAAACAGGGTTTTATAGCGGTCGAGGTGCTGCCCGTTTAATGCTGTAACGGCAGGCGTGAATAACGGGGTGACGGATGGTATTTAGCGTGTCTGACGCGTCTGACACGCATTTACGCGTCTGTTACGCGTCTGCCACACGCTTCTGCGTCTGCCGTGTCAGTCTGTTGACAGCCTGTCATATCTGTCTGCGGCGGCAGCCGAAACGACAGGCTTCCATAAACGAGCTTTGTTGGGCTGATGGATGGGTGGTGGGCTTGGATCACTTCTCCTTTTCTTCTTGACTCCTTTATTTCCTTAAACAGAAAATAAAAAAACAAAACATTATTCGAATAAAATAAATCTAATTCCTAAAAAAAATAATAATAAAATAAAAATAAAACTTAGGTTAAATTAGGGGTGCCTTGTGGGGCATCTCCTAAAGTAACCACTTCCTGAATTCCTGGGTCTTCAGTCCCCTGATAGTGCTTGAGGCGTTCTCCATTGACTTTGAATTGGTGCCCGTCTTTTAATGATTGAATTGTGATGGCACCATGGGGAAAAACTTGAACTACTTGAAACGGGCCAGACCATCTAGACTTTAGCTTTCCTGGGAAAAGTTTAAGTCTAGAATTAAATAACAACACAAGCTGTCCTGGGCAGAACTGTCGTGGCAGCAGTTTATTGTCGTGCCACTTCTTAGTCTTTTCCTTGTAAATCCTTGCGTTGTCGTAGGCCATTGTCCGTAATTCTTCAATCTCGTTTAGATCTAATAACCTTTTCTGGCCGGCCTTGTCCAAGTCCATATTCACTGCCTTGATTGCCCAATATGCTTTGTGCTCGATCTCGACAGGCAAGTGACAGGTTTTCCCATAAATCAGTTGGAATGGAGACATGCCCAATGGAGTCTTGAAAGCTGTCCTGTATGCCCGTAATGCATCATTCAGAAGTAAAGACCAATCTTTCCTAGTTGGTTTAACCATCTTTTCAAGAATGTTCTTCACTTCTCTATTGGATATCTCAGCCTGTCCATTGGTCTGTGGGTGGTATGCTGTCGCGATTCTGTGTTTGACACCATATTTCTTTAAAGCAGCAGCAATTACCCTATTATCGAAATGTCTCCCTTCATCACTGATAATCGCTCTAGGGATGCCAAATCTAGAAAAGATGTGTTTGTGCAAAAACTTTTGGACCGTTTTGGCATCATTCTTTTGAGTTGCGATTGCTTCTACCCACTTGGAGACATAGTCCACCGCTAGGAGGATGTAAAGATTTCCACACGAAGATGGAAAAGGTCCCATAAAATCAATCCCCCAAACGTCGAAGATCTCGACTTCTAAAATATTCTGCAGTGGCATCTCGTTTCTCCTTGAGATGTTACCTGTCCGCTGGCACCTGTCACAGTTTTTGTAAAATCCCTGTGCATCTTTATATAGTGTCGGCCAGTAGAACCCTGACTGCAGCACCTTGGCAGCAGTTTTATTGCCTCCTAAGTGACCTCCATATTGTGAAGCATGACAGTGATGGAGAATGTCTTCTTGTTCTTCTTGTGGTACACACCTTCTTATAACCTGATCTGCGCACATTTTGAAAAGAAAAGGTTCGTCCCAATAATAATGCTTAACATCATTTTGAAACCTCTTCCTTGCTTGATAATTAAGATCAGAAGGTAATATTCCGCTAACTATAAAATTAACGAAATCAACATACCAGGGAAGGTTAGAAGATTTACCTGCCGCCATGGCTGTCGTGACAGCGATTGCGGCAGCAAAGAGCTGCTCATCTGGGAAAGTCTCCAATATGTGTGTCTCATCTAACGGTAGACTCTGTCCCGTCTCCAACCTCGACAAGTGGTCTGCCACCTGATTTTCTGTCCCCTTTTTGTCCTTGATCTCAAGGTCGAACTCTTGTAATAGCAAGATCCACCGTATCAACCTAGGTTTTGCATCCTTCTTTGCGAACAAATACTTGAGGGCAGAATGGTCGGTGTGTATTATTACTTTTGTTCCAAGTATGTAGGGACGAAACTTGTCGATGGAGAACACCACAGCTAACAGCTCCTTTTCTGTGGTGGTGTAGTTCACTTAGGCGTCATTTAACGTCTTGCTGGCATAGTATATGACGTGAAACAGCTTATCTCTGTGCTGCCCAAGTGCTGCCCCGACAGCATAATCACTGGCATCACACATGATCTCAAACGGTTATGTCCAGTCTGGTGGCTGTACTATGGGGGCTGTCACTAACTTTTCCTTCAGAACTTTGAATGCTTCAGTACATTCTTCATTAAAGTCAAAGGGTCGGTTCTGCTCTAAGAGATGGCATAGGGGCTTTGTGATTTTTGAGAAATTTGCAATGAATCTCCTATAAAAACCAGCATGCCCTAAAAAACTCCTAATGCCCTTGACAGTGGTTGGCGGCGGCAGCTTCTCAATGACTTCAATTTTTGCCCTGTCGACTTCTATCCCACGACAGCTAATCTTATGGCCTAGAACTATCCCTTCATCTACCATAAAATGGCATTTTTCCCAATTGAGAACAAGATTAGCTTTTTCACATCTTTCAAGTACCTTTTGAAGATTGCCGAGGCAGCTCTCAAAATCGTCTCCAAAGACGGAAAAATCATCCATGAAAATCTCAAGGAAGTCCTCTACCATGTCGGAGAATATTGCCATCATGCACCTTTGGAAGGTGGCAGGCGCGTTACAGAGGCCGAACGGCATCCTCCTAAATGCGTATGTTCCGTAGGGGCATGTGAAAGTCGTTTTCTCTTGATCCTCTGGTGCAATAGCAATTTGGTTATAACCTGAATAAACATTAAGAAAACAATAATAAGATTTACCCGCTAATCTATCAAGCATTTGATCAATAAAGGGTAAAGGAAAGTGGTCCTTTCGGGTAGCTTTGTTAAGCTTCCGATAGTCCATACAAACCCTCCAACCGGTCACAGTCCTAGTTGGGATTAACTCATTGTTCTCGTTGGTTATCACGGTCATGCCTCCTTTCTTGGGAACACATTGCACCGGGCTTACCCATTTGCTGTCAGATATGGCGTAAATAATACCAGCATCTAACCATTTAATTATCTCTTTACGCACTACCTCCTTCATTGCAAGGTTTAACCGCCTTTGGGCACCAATAGTCGGCTTATGATCTTCCTCTAGGAGGATTTTGTGCATGCATATTGCCGGACTAATGCCCTGTATATCTGCTATCGTCCATCCAATCACCCGTTTATGCTGCCTTAACATGTCGATCAGCTGTCGTTCCTGTTCCTGCGGCAGCTTAGCAGAGATGATTACGGGCAGTGTGTCATCACAACCAAGATAAGCATATTTAAGCTGCCCTGGCAGGGGCTTAAGTTCTCAGACAGGTGGTTCAACAGTAGAAGGCTTTTGGATTAAATGGTTATCCGAAGTGTAATTCAAGGGTTCGAATAACTTACCTGGAGGATGGTCTAACCAGTTTACCTCCTCATGACCTTCAGTATCAGACGTATCGGATTCAGAGGAGTCTCTGTCGTCGGTGCTGTCGTCATCGCTGTCGTCGTCACTGTCGTGACAGGCCTTTAAGTGGCTGTCGCAGCAGTGACCAAATTTTATATCACGGCAGCCCGACCTGATGCAGGGGTAATCAAAGGTCACCTCAATGATGGCCTTGCATTCCTCGTCCACATCGGCATGTCTCATTGCTTGGAGAACATTCAACTTAATTTCTTGATCGTTCACGCGCATGGTGAGTTCTCCTTTCTCCACATCAATCAATGATCTTCCCGTGGCTAAGAAGGGTCGCCCGAGGATGACTGGTGCGTTCTCATCTGCCTCACAATCTAAAATAAGAAAGTCAGCAGGAAAAATAAGCTTATCCACTCTTACCAAAATGTCTTCAATTTTTCCCTCGGGGTGAACGTAAGAGCGGTCGGCTAGCTATAGGGTAACTGTCGTGGGTCGCGCCTTCCCAATACCTAATTTCTGAAAAACAGATTTGGGCATTAGATTAACACTAGCTCCAAGATCACAAAGTGCCTTACCTACAAATTTGTTGCCGATTACGCAAGGTATAAGGAAGCTCCCCGGATCCTTCTTTTTCTGGGGTGGCTGCCGATGAAGAATACTCATGCAACCTTCTTGCATCCTTACCGTTTCAAATTCCCCAAGTTTATATTTTTTCGACATAACATCCTTGAGAAATTTAGCATAACCGGGCATTTCCCTAACAGCATCTAACAACGGAATATTAATATGAACCTGTTTAAAAATATCATAAATCTTTTTAAGTTGAGATTCATGCTTAGCTTGCTGTATCCGTTGAGGAAAAGGTGGTGGAGGACGATAATCAGCAATACGCCCTTCCCACTGCATGCGAATTTGAGGACGATAATCTTCTTTTTTCTCCTCTGTCGCTTCTGCTGTCGTGACAGGCTCATCGGCAGCAGTCTGTTTATCACCTGTCGGGGCAGCTTCCTCGGAAGGTTTATCCAAGGCAGGTTCCTTTTCTGTTTCAGCTTCTTCCGGCCCTAGTAGTTTCTTCCCACTCCTAGTAGCAATCGCCTTACATTGCTCATGTGGGGGTGGTCTAGCATTTTCAGTATTGCTAGGGAAACCTCCATTCTGCCTCGGCATAATATGTTGTGACACCTGACCCATTTGTGTCTCTAGGGATTTCAATGTAGCTTCATGGTTTGTCATCCTCATCTCGGTTTTATCTATAAAATTTTCCGTCTTTTTGACAAACTGATTTATATTCTCCATATATGTACCGGACTGAGACATAAAAGTGGCCAGAGTCTGTTCCAATACACTACTCGTGGCAGGTGGTGGCTGCTGTTGCTGCTGCGGCGGCAGATTCTGCGGCAGGTTCTGCTGCGGCAGTTGCTGTCGCGTCAACAATCTAGGACCCCCCTGATTCTGATTATATGCTTGCGGATTCAGGGCATTGTTAGGGTTACTCCAAGAAAATTTGGGATCCTTCCTCCAATTGGGATTATAGTTGTTGGAATTGTAATTCGGCTTGTAATTTCCAACATATTTTCCCTCTTCTACATTTATAGGGCACTCATCCCTACTATGATTTCCCTCACAGATAGTACAAACTTCCTCGACAGCAAATCCTCGTAATTCTTCTTCATTTAATAAGTGTTTCATTGCTTTAGTGAGGAATGCTACCTGTGATTTCATAGTGTTGTCGGCCTCATAGTCCTTGACAGCAAGTACCCATTTACCCCCTCTTATAGCAGTTGGGAACTGCTCCTCGTTCTTGGCTAGATTTTTCAAAACTTGCAATGCCTCATCCGGATCTTTATCCAATAATAGTCCATTTGCTGCAGAATCAATGCGAATGCGAGTTTGTAAGTTAGCAGCATTATAGAACTTAGTTACCTGATTCCAGACAGGGAATCCATGTATTGGGCAGTTCCGAAGATGAGTAGTAAATCTATCCCAGGCCTCGTGCATCGGCTCGTCATCTTCCTGTTGAAAAGTAGCAATTTCGTTACGTAATCGCTCAGATAAATGCAAAGGATTAAAACGAGATAAAAACTCACGAGTTAAATCTGCCCAAGTCATAATAGAACCCGGTGTAAGTTTATTCCACCAAGTTTTAGCTCTGTCCCTCAATGAATGGGGGAATAACCGAAGCCTCAGTATCTCCGGACTAACTCCTGGCAGTCTAAACGAACCACAGATCTCCTGGAACGTTTTGAGATGCTCCCTAGCATCTTCTGTCGCAGAACCACTAAACTGCCCAGCGTTGTTGATCATACTAAACATGACAGGTTTAAGCTCGAAGTTATCAACATCAATATCCGGCAGTGTGGTCTCCAGCTCTACATGATCGTTCAGCATGTAGTCACGACATGACCGTCGTCCATCTGCCCTCGGCGGGTCATCGACAGGTGGTACACCGTCACCAACAGGCTGGTTACGTGCCATCTGCTCTAGCTGTTCCTCGAGGTATTCGTTCCGGTCTAAAAGGCGGCGAAGTTGTTTCTTGAGATTGAAGGAACGTTCGATCTCCGGATCTAATTTATACTCAGGATCTTCACCTCTTTTGGATCTGCGCATAAACAAGAAAACCTCGTGAAAAGTGAGAGTTGAAAGCACAAAAGGAAAATTAAAGAAAAATAAAAATAAAAACGAAAATAAAAATAAAAATAAAAGCAAAAAGTGCAATAAAAGAAAGATGTAGTTATGTTGCCAATCCCCGGCAACGGCGCCAAAAACTTATTGCGTGTAAAAGAGTCTATCGCAATTGTAGTGCAAGTGTACACGACGCAAGTAGTAAAGTGATACGAAGTATCGGATATCGTCTCCACAGGGATTGGGCTAATGACTTCACCTTAATTCACTGCACGAAGTTAAAGAGATAGTTTAGAATTGTCACGGGAATAATAAGATAAAAACGTAAATAAAAGGATTGAATTATCAAGATAGAGAGAATGGGCTGGTATTGAATTGCTCGGTAGTGCAGGTATTGAATTGCTTAGGATCTCCAGTTCTGTCGTTGCTCCCGTCGCTGACAGCACCTGTCGCGGCGTCTGTCCGTTGGCTGTCGCGGCAGCAGACACACCAACTCCGTACTTCAAGTTTGGCAAGAATCCCAGATCTGCCTTGCCCTATCCCTAGGCACAAGTCTGTCGATGATCAGTTCTTTGATGATACCTCCCGGCGTAAATCGAAGGATGAACACCGATGTGTATGAATTCTTCCTTAGCCACTTAACCTCGCTCTATCCCTAGGCACGAGATGGTTCAACTATAAACTAGAGAACGCGCTCTTATTTCTTTCGTATACTTAACTCTCCCGATGCTAAGTAAATGGATAACCTCACAATGCTCTCCCGATGCTCTTGTAAGATGTTAAAACCAAAATAAGAGAACTTGAAGTTTATTTTATTGAACTGAAAAATCCTAAAACAAAGCAACCCTTGCAACTACTTTACAAATCAACCCGTGGCCCTAGGGGATTTTAGAACATGTCGACGGCGGGTCGATGGCAGGTAAACGGCGGAGGGTTTTTGGTTGTCGGTTATGGGGTATTCGATGCCTCCTAGGTTAAATCTATGCCCTCATATAAGCTTTGGGCTCAAGTATTCTAATTTAACAAGGATTACAACTTTAATGAAAAGTAAGATTCTAATTAATACTTAATCTCTAAGGATTCCTACTTTTCAGCCGCCTCCTTGCTTTATGGGAATTTTTCTCCTTGAGCTTTGACTTGACATATCTTTTGATCCAGGGCTTGGAAAAATATATGACTTTCACACGACAGACGAGCAGATTTTTCTCTATCTATCGCGGTCCACTTTACTTTTCCTCTTCATAAATCTGCTGTCACCATGCTGTCACGACAGGTCCATGGCAGCTTCGTCTTCTTCGTCTTCTTGTCCAGTTCAGCTCTTCTGCTTCTCTGCCCTGCGCCTGCCTTCAACGTCTACTATGGCAGATACTTGCGAAAATAGCCATCTTTTAGTAGAATCCGTGCTTTTAATCTATTTGTGATGTTTTACTGAAAACTAACCTAAATGTAATGCAATGATGCTTGAATGCAGCAGAAATATGGGTTAAAAAGGGTGTAAATAATAGAACTTTTACACACTCAACAATGTTTTAAAGTTCGAATCAGACCGGTCGAGAACGGTTCAAATCTTAAAGAGAGATTTACGGAACACCTAGTTAGGGATGTTTTAAAAATATGGAAAAATACTTAAAAATCCTCATTTATTATATGGATGATTATGGTGAAAACAATTTTACAAAATAAGGTTTGGAAATACTACATTTCGGTGTAGTGACCAAATTGCAGTTTTTGCAAAAGTTAAATAGTGATTGTTTTTTAAAGGATTGAAACTTTTAGTCTTTAAGGAGCTAATTTTACCAAAATGTTTTTAATCGGATTTCTCCTTATTTTGGGTGATTTTAATAATGATTTAATTAAGGGAAATAAAGTTAATTAAAAGGAAAAACTATATTTGACTTTTCATAACTACCTTACGTCAATTTTCTATCATTTCAATTTCTCTCAATTTCTTTTCAGCCAAACACATTTCCTCCATCAATTAGCCTCTGAGTTTCATTCCTTTTGATGAAATTTCAATCTCCTTTTGATTCCTAATCTTTTCCTCACCAAATCCTTTTGTTTTCACACTGGATTTTCAAGAAAACTTGCCCAAATCAAGGAGAAATCAGCAATTAGAGGTAAGATTCGTCCTTCTCCTCTAATGATCAGTTCTTTACTGAAATTCCCAAGTTATCAATCCTTTGTTAATGATTTTTGAGTTGCTTTAATGTTAGAAACAAGAAATTGTGTTAAAACTCAAGATTTTTGGAGAGATCTTGATGATTTTCATGGTTGTTGATTAGGCTATGTTTTGAGGTTGTTTTCTAATGTATTTTGGATGGTAATTGATGTTATAAATGAGGTTTTATCAAACAAATCCCGAATAGGCTTGGATTCCTAAGTTTTGTATGCTAGAATGGTGGTTTTTGGGGTGGTTTTGGTGTTCTATTATAGCTAGAGGTATAAGGACGAGTTTGTGGTGGTTTTTGATGTTGATGTATGTTTAGAAATGATTTGAAGTGATAGATCTTGGCTGGGCTTTGTTTTGGGAGAGTTTGGAGAAGATTTCAGTTGTTTTTGGTAGCCAAAATGAGGTTCTTAAGTAGAGCAGCGAGTTTAGGTGTGTGGCTGATGATTTCAATGCATGATGATGCATTAATCCTCTGCTCTTATGTGTTATAAACAGGGGAGACATCTTTGGACGCCTTTGGTGTTGATCCGGAAGCTTTGATAGCGTTTCGGCATGCAAGCGAAACGTAATCGGTGAGTGTGAATGGTTTAGAAGTCCTTGAGGGACAAAGAAACAAGGTTTGGGGATTTGGAAAAGGTTTGAAACATCTTCCAAAGTCCGAAAGTAAGTATTGGCTAGATTGCTCTCATTTATATGGTGGTTGCCCCTAAAATGCTTTTACATGCTCATGGTTTGAGATAGACAAATTCCTACTGTTTTTATGCATGATTTATAGCATGTGATGATGCTTGAAAAGATTTCATGAAATAACATGTTGCATTGATGAGTTTTGAGCTTTTTACTTAAAGCATGACAAATGTTATGATTTTGAATGAGATGAGAAAGCTTTGACAAATGTTGCATTGAAAACAATAGGTGAGATGATGTTTTGACATAATATATTGGCATGGAAAACGAGATACTTATCGGATATAATTGATCGATCAATAGGATGAGAGTGCAATTTAAACTAAAAATTCGTATGTGCTCTTTGGATTCAATCCAAAGGGAGAGACCGATGATGGGCATTCCATCGAGTAGGACTGGGTGAAATACCCAAGCTTTGTGGCGATGAGAGATTCCGCCACGTGAGTACGGTGATGTGAGATTCCAAAGGAAATTATGTTTACTAGACAAGTGAGTACGGTGATGTGAGATTCCACCAGAAGAGTCTAGTGGTTTGAGATTGTTGTCCATGTATCCGAGTAATAATGAGATGTGAAATGCCAATATAATATATGAAATTCTTTTGATTCACATGTATGGCCTTGTCATGAGATGTAATGCCCCGGTTTTGGGCTTAGAAGTTTTGGGCTTGGACTGGTTCGGTCAAAGTGTTGTTCGAATATAAAAAGGTGAAATTAGGAAAGCCTAGTTCGGGTTGCATTAAAAATATGGAAAAATGTTCTAAAATCCTCTTTTAATATATATAAGTGAACTGTGAAATCAATTTTACAAAATGAGGTTTGGAAGGGTGACATTTTGTCTAGTGACCAAAATGTAATTTTTGAAAACTGCGTGACTATTTTAGAAAGGATTGAAACTTTGAATCTTTAAGGAGCTATTTACCCAAAGGGAGTTTCTCCAGATTTTTCTAAGATATTAAATGATTTATTTCTGGTTTTTAAACAAAAGAAAAGTGGAGGGAAGTTATTTTCCTATTTTCCAACTAACTTTCCATATTTTCCAATTTTCCTTTTCTCTCATTTTCTCTCAAACCAAACATCTTTCTCCAGAGCTTTTTCCTCTGATTTTGTCACCTAAATATCTCTTTTCAATTCTCTTTTGATTGCTAATCATGTCATCAACAAAACCTCACCATTTGCTAATTGAATCTTCAAGCTTTTTTATTCTAAAAAGGGAGAAACTCAAGTTTGGAGGTAAGAACGTCCTTCTCCTCTAAACTCTCAGTTCTTTACCGAAATTCCTAAGTTCTCAATCCTTAATTGATGATTTATAAATGGTTTTAAAGTTGTGTAATGGATCTTGGCTTTAAATGCAAGATTTGGTGATTTTTGATGGATTTTCGTATGATCTGATTGGGTTGTGTTTTAAGGTGTTAATTTGATGTTAAATGAATGTTAAATTGATAAGGAATTGAGTTTTAATTAATGCAATCCCGGATAGGTTGAATTTCCTAAGTTTAGCTTGTGATTCTTTGTTGTTTTTGGAGTGATCTTGTGGATCTGTTGTTGCTGGAGGTATAAGGATGATGTTAGGTCCTTTTTAGATGTTAAATGATGCTTAAGGATGTTTAGTTTTGATGGATCTTGGCTGGGCAATGTTGAGGAGTTGTTTGGATGCATTTTCGGTTGTGTTTGGTAGCCGAAAATGGATTGTGGATGAGAGCAGCGAGTTTAGGTGCTTTCATTGAAGCTATTAATGCATGATGATGATGCATGATGATGCATTAATCCTCTACTTTGATGAATGATTGACCCAAAGTCAACCCGAAAGTCAACCTTGATTAACAACACTTTTTTTCTTTTTAAACTTGTCTAGATGCACATTAACCCTAGTTATGATCACTCAAACAACATGCTCAAAGATCATAAACATCAGAGATCAAACAGGGACCCAATTGAACAATTTACAACTTTAGGGACCAAATTGTAAATTCTGTAAATTATGAGGTCTTAACCCAAATTAATGTTACCAACTTGTAATTAGTCAAGTTTCATGCTTCTCTTCCAAATTTCAGCTCAAACGGACATCCTAAACTCATACAATTGCACTAACAAGTTTCAAGACCAAAATACAAACATTCCAAAACATTTAACTTCCAGTGTCAGCCCCCAACGGTCGGGTGTTCCGAAACAGGGAGAGCCTGTTTCGAAACACGGGGCCGTTCCTCAACGTGTTCTGAAACGAGGGCTGGCAGAGGGCTTCCCGTTTCGGAACGGTGTCTCCCGTTTCGGACGCCTGGGCAACTACAAGCCACCCGTTCCGAAACGGTAGCTACTGTTCCGATACGGTCTGCACAGAATGCAGAAATTTGCTTGCTTAAACACACAATTGACCAACCAATCATGCTCCAATTGCTACCAAACTTTATCAGCAAGATATTCAACATACAAGAGACATATTTGCATCAATCATTCATCAATATATCATCAAATATGAAAAGCCCCAAATCTAAGGCATGCTTCCTACCCAAGCAAACCATTCATGCACTAAAACCTCCAAAACCAAACACATAATGGCCAATTACAAAATCCAGCATTATTAACAACATTAAACAAACTTAGGGAGTTCAAGACATCTCCCAAAACATCCATCATGGTCCCCCATTGCCAAATGCCAAAAGCTAAATGCGTATAAGAAAACCTTTCCATACTTGAGCTTAATTCCCACTTGATTGCTTACCTTCCTTGCTGTCCTCAATGCACTCTAATGCTCTGCATTATTGTTTTAAGAAAGAGAGAGAGAGCGTAAGCAAAAGCTTAGTGAGGAATGCTCGTTAAAACCGTTCAATAATGCATTTATAAAATTCATTTATAAACCATGCTTCAAGCAACATTAACCATGTTCTTAAACATTTAAAACAAGCATCTCATGCTTCAAATATCATTAGTCATGCTCATATCATTTCAACAAGCATCTCATGCTTCATGTTCATAACAAGTCATATTGGCAACAAGTGATACATTTCACATAAGATTCACATGGACTTTTAAACACCATTGTGATCTTATCCCCATGGACTTTTAAACACCATGGACCCATGGACTTTTAAACACCATGGCAAGGACCACACAAGGACTTTTAACCACCTTTGTGTCCTTATCAAGAATCATCCAAGGACTTTTAACCACCTTGATGTTCTTAAGTAACAAGAGCCAACTATGGACTTTTAAACACCATATTGCTCTTAAAGTACACAAGTCTCATCCAAGGACTTTTAACCACCTTGATGAACTTAAACAAGAACCATCCAAGGACTTTTAACCACCTTGATGTTCTTAAATATACAAGGCTCACACAAGGACTTTTAACAACCTTTGTGACCTTAACCATCACTTGCCAATATGCATCATTATCATCAATATATCCACTGTTTTAAAGCATTAAACCAAGGCATAAACATCATGCATCTTTAAGCATTAAACCACATTTAAACAATGTTCAAAAACAAGGAACTCTTACCTTGAGCTTCCTTCAACACATGGCTTAAAATCTCAGCAAATAAACATGCTAGATATGCTTTCAAAACAGATTTAAAATCATGCAAACAACACATTGCATTACAACCAAAACCATGGCCATCACCAAGAGAGTTTTTCCGAAAAACTTACTCTTGAGCTTAGCTAAGTTGCTTAGACTAAAACTAAGCTCCCAAACCTCCAAAACACTGGTTTCAAAGCCGAAAACCCAATTCCACTCACCGATTCCGTTTCGCCCCTTGCCGAAACACAAATCAAGCTTCCGGATCACCACCACTTGAATCCAAAGATGACTCCCTTGTTTTAAACACATCAAAGTAGAGGATTAATGCATCATCATGCATTAATAGCTTCAATGGAAGCACCTAAACTCGCTGCTCTCATCCACACTCCAATTTCGGCTACCAAACACAACCGAAAATGCATCCCAACAACTCCTCAACAAAGCCCAGCCATAAACCATCAAAACTAAACATCCTTTAACATCATTTAACATCTAAAAAGGACCTAATAACATCCTTATACCTCCAGCAACATCAGATCCACAAGATCACCTCAAAAACAACCAAGAATCACAAGCTAAACTTAGGAAATTCAACCTATCCATGATTGCATTAATTAAAACTCAATTCCTTATCAAATTAACATTCATTTAACATCAAAAACACACCTCAAATCAATGCTTTAACAGATCAAACGAAAATTCATCAAAAATCACCAAATCTTGCATTTTAAGCCAAGATCCATCACACAACTTAAAAACCATTTATAAATCATCAATTAAGGATTGAGAACTTAGGAATTTCAGTAAAGAACTGAGAGTTTAGGGGAGAAGGACATTCTTACCTCCAAACTTGAGTTTCTCCTCTTTTAGAACCAAAAAGCTTGAAGAATCAAGTAGCAAATGGTGAGGTTTTGTTGATGAGATGATTAGCAATCAAAAGAGGATTGAAAACAGAGATTTGAGTGACAAAATCAGAAGAAAAACTCTGGAGAAAAGGTGTTTTGGGTTGAGAGAAAATGAGAGAAAGGAAAATGAGATTTTAGAAAAAAATTAGTTAGAAATAACTTCCCTCCACTTTCCTTTTGTTTAAAATCAGAATTAAATCATTAAATATCTTAGAAAAATCTGGAAAAACTCCCTTTGGGTAAATAGCTCCTTAAAGATTCAAAATTTCAATCCTTTCTAAAACAGTCACGCAGATTTCAAAAATTACATTTCGGTCACTAGCCAAAATGTCACCCTTCCAAACCTCATTTTGTAAAATTGATTTCACAGTTCACTTATATATATTAAAAGAGGATTTTAGAAAAAAATTTCATATTTTTAATGCAACCCGAACTAGGCTTTCCAAATTTCACCTTTTTATATTCGAACAGCACTTTGACCGAACCGGTCAATGCCCAAACTTCCAAGCCCAAAACCGGGGCGTTACAACTCTCCCCCCCTTAAGAAATTTCGTCCTCGAAATTTACCTGAAGGAAAGAGATAAGGAAACTGCTTCAGCATGTCATCCTTCCGCTCCCACGTGGCTTCTTCAACACCGCGATGCTTCCACAGCACCTTTACCAACTCGATGGTCTTGCCACGAAGAACCTTGCTATCCGCATCCAGAACCTTCACCGGTTCCTCATCATAGGTCAGATCCAGATTCAATTCCACTTCCTCCACAGGAATCACATGCGAAGGATCATATCTATACTTCCGGAGCATAGAAACATGAAACACATCATGAATCTTCTCCAACTCTTGAGGTAACCTCAACCGATACGCAACAGGACCCACACGCTCAACCACCTCATATGGTCCAATGTACCTAGGGCTCAACTTACCCTTCCGGCCAAACCTCATCACCTTCTTCAAAGGCGAAACCTTCAAGAACACACGGTTACCCACTGCATACTCAATCTCCTTACGCTTCAAATCCGCGTAAGACTTCTGCCGATTAGAGGCTGCCTTCAACCGCTCACAAATGAGCTTCACCTTCTCAGTGGTTCCCTTCAACAAAGCCGGCATCGAAACCAACTTTTGACCCGTTTCAGCACAACAAAGAGGAGTCCTGCACTTCCTCCCGTACAAAGCCTCATAAGGTGCCATTTGAATACTCGCCTGATAACTATTATTATAAGCAAACTCCACCAAAGGCAAATGCTTCTCCCAAGAGCCCTGAAACTCAATCACGCAGCACCTCAGCATATCCTCCAAAATCTGGATAACACGCTCTGACTCACCATCTGACTGAGGATGATAAGATGTACTAAAATTCAACCTTGTACCCAAAGCTTGATGCAAACACTGCCAGAAACGCGATGTGAACCTCAGATCCCTATCCGACACAATCGACTTAGGCACACCATGCAGCCGCACAATCTCAGCAATGTACAGCTCCGCAAGCTTATCCAAAGAAAACGTAGTATGCACAGGCAAGCAATGCGCACACTTCGTCAGGCGATCTACAATCACCCAAACCGAATTCTTCTTCGAAGGTGACAAGGGTAAACCAGATACAAAATCCATGGTAACCCTTTCCCACTTCCACTCAGGGATTCTCAACGGTTGCAACAACCTTGAAGGAACCTGATGCTCAGCCTTAACCCGCTGACACACCAAACACTTGCTCACAAACTCCGCAACATCCTTTTTCAAACCCACCCAATAGTACTCATCCCGAAGATCACGATACATCTTAGTACTACCAGGGTGCATAGCAAAAGGACTACTATGACCTCCAGTCAGAATAGCATGCCTCAACTCAGCATCATTGGGCACTACTATTCGACTCCCAAAACACAACACACCATCATCATTAAAGCAGAAATTCGAAGGTCTACCCTCCGCGATATCCTGAACATGCGGCACCAAGGAATCATCCAGCAACTGGTTTTCCTTGATCAGCTGAACCAAAGATGGTTTCACTTGCAACTCAGCCACAAGACCACCATCACGCGAAATACTCAAACTGGCAAACATAGCCCTCAGCTCAACAGCTACCTTCCTACTCAAGGCATCCGCAACAACATTAGCCTTTCCAGGATGGTACTCAATCGTCAGACCATAATCCTTGAGCAACTCCAACCAACGCCGCTGCCTAAGATTTAACTCCTTCTCAGACATCAAATACCTCAAACTCTTGTGATCCGTATACACAATACACTTCTCACCATACAGATAATGTCTCTAGATCTTCAAAGCAAAGACCACTGCAGCCAACTGAATATCATGCGTAGGATAATTGCGCTCATGCACCTTCAACTGCCGCGATGCATAAGCCACAACCTTACCCTCTTGCATCAGCAAACATCCCAAACCAACATAGGACGCATCACTATAGACCACAAACTCTTTCCCTGATTCAGGCTGAACCAAAATAGGAGCTTGCGTCAAAGCCGCTTTAAGCTTCTCCAAAGCCTGCTGTCTCGCTTCCGTCCACTCATACTTAACATCCTTTTGCAACAACTTTGTCAAAGGTGCAGCAATCTTAGAAAACCCATCCACAAACCTTCGGTAGTATCCCGCCAAACCAAGGAAACTACGAACCTCATGAACAGACTTAGGAACCTTCCAGTTCATCACCGCCTCAATCTTCTGAGGATCAACACGAATCCCCTCAGCAGAAACTACATGCCCAAGAAACACCACCTCCTTAAGCCAGAACTCACACTTGCTCAACTTAGCATAAAGCTGATTCTCCAACAAAGCTTGCAACACAATCCTCAAATGCTCTTCATGCTCCTCCTCAGTACGCGAGTACACGAGGATATCATCAATGAACACCACAACGAACTTGTCCAGGTATTCATGAAACACACGATTCATCATGTCCATGAAAGCAGCAGGAGCATTTGTCAAACCAAACGACATCACAAGGAACTCATAATGCCCATACCTTGTCCTGAAAGCTGTCTTAGGCACATCCACATCCTTTACCTTCAACTGGTAATACCCTGACCTCAAGTTAATCTTAGAGAACACAGCAGCTCCCCGGAATTGATCAAAGAGATCATCAATTCTCGGCAAAGGATATCGATTCTTGATAGTCAAATTGTTCAGCTGACGGTAATCAATGCACATTCTCATAGTGCCATCCTTCTTCTTCACAAACAAGACCGGTGCACCCCAAGGTGACACACTTGTCCGAATGAAACCACGATCAAGCAACTCTTGCAACTGCGTCTTCAGCTCCTTAGGTGCCATTCTATAAGGGGTAATGGACACAGGAGTTGTATTCTCATACAGCTCAATTCCAAACTCCACCTCGCGAGTAGGAGGTAAACCAGGCAACTCCTCAGGAAACACTCCAGGAAACTCCTTCACTACTCTGATATCTTGCACCCGCACGTCCTTAGAGCTAGGATTCATTACAAAGGCTAGGTAAGCTTTACAACCTTGCCTCAGCATCCTGCTTGCCTCCAAGGTAGACACCACATTGGCAAGAAACTTCACATTCTCACCAACCACAACAACATCATAATCATCCGCAAGCTTCAGCGAAACTCGCTTATTTTCACAATCCACAACAGCTCGATGCTCAGCAAGCCAATCCATAGCAAGGATTACATCAAAACCATAGAAAGGCAGCTCCATAAGATCAACATGAAAAACATGTTCTTGAACAACCAAAGGACACCTTCTATAAAGCTTTCGAGTCACAACAGTCTCACCAAAAGAAGTAGTGACACGAACTCCAACATCCAAAGACTCAAAAGGTAAACCAAGCAATTCAGCATGCTCACGCAAAATGTATGAATGCGTAGATCCAGAATCTATCAAGGAAAGTAATGACAAAGATTGCAAAGTAAAGGTACCTGCAATCACAGCCGCGTCATTCCTCCCCTCCCGCTGAGCATACACCCTAGCTTGACCTCCACCCTCAGGCTGAATAGCTACAACATGGGCCACTCCTCGACCACCTTCCTCTCTTCGCTGAAAACTACCACGGCCGCGCCCATGACCTCTCTGCGATGCAGCAACAACAGGAGCACGCACTTGGCCACCAGCCAACATAGGACACTCTCGCCTCAAGTGATCCGCAGATCCACAATTCCAGCACCCGTTACCAGCTGCCGCAACAGGAGCTTGCACCTCCCTCACAGTACGAGGACAATCACGCTTCATATGACCACGTGATCTACAAATCCAACAAGCACTCAGATCAGCTCTAGCATTGCCTCCCCGAGCAGGTACACCACCACCTCTCTTGGCCGAGGACTGATACTTCTGATCACGTCCCCTCTTGTTCCGTCTACAACCGGAACTATACTCAGCAGCTCGCTTTCCAGCACTTGCTCCAACACCTCTAGCAGATAAACCCAAGTTCATCTCAATATCCTTTGCTCGGCCCACCAACACATCAAAATCATCATACTCGGTGGCCAGCACATACATCTTCACCTCCGTCACTAAACCATAACGGAATCTTTCGCACCTCGCCCGCTCATCAGGTACCAGCTCAGGTGCATATTGACTGAGTCTAACAAACTGAACTTCATACTCAGCCACAGTCATGCTCCCTTGGGTAAGAGACATGAACTCTCGCTGCTTTTCATCCAGGTACCTTACACCAAGATACCTCCTCTTGAACACATTCTGAAAGAATGTCCAAGTTACATCAGCATCAGCTACCCCAGCAATAGTGGTTGTCCACCACGTATAAGCATCATCCTGTAGTAAAGATACTACACAACCCAGCTTTTGCACATCAGTGCAACCCATCTGACCCAAGATCCTCTTGGTACTCTCCATCCAGGATTCAGAACCTTCAGCAGACAAACCCCTGAACTCAGTCCCACCCAGACTGCGTAAGCGCTCCAAGGGTAGTCTCACTCCAGCATCTCCCTGATGCCCAGCTCCTTGAGCTCCAGCTACTTCCGCTCGAAAAGCACCAGCAATAGCTTGTACCAACATCGTCATGTCAGGCATAGCTTGACCCTGACCAACCTCAAGTCCAGCGACCCCAGCACCAGCTGCAGCCTCAGCTCTTTCACCCTCAGCACCACCACCACCAGGTGGAGGAGGAGGTAACACCGCACTTCCCGCATTCTCCTCATTCTCATGCTCATTCGGAGTCGTAGCTCGCACATTACTCCTCAACTCTCTACGAGGGGCCATACTCTAACCATGCAATCACAATACAAATAAACAAGGTCAGGTCCAGCAAGGTAAGCAATCCAAGTACTCAAGCTCAATTTCACTTAAAATCAACATCATTTCATTAGCTTTGATTTGGCAATGGGTACCCCACAACATGCTTCATCACAGCATACAACTCAATTGCATCAGAATCACAAACCACTCAACATGCTTTCAATCAATCAAGCATACATAGCATACATACTTCAATCATGCACATAACCATTCCCAATTACTCGAGAACTCAGCTCTGATACCACCAAATGTAACCCCCTTAACCCGGCCTAGACGGTTGACCCGAATTAAGAAAGTCACACGGGGAAAACCAAAGTCAACCCGAAAGTCAACCTTGATTAACAACCCTTTTTTTTCTTTTTAAACTTGTCTAGATGCACATTAACCCTATTTATTATCACTCAAACAACATGCTCAAAGATCATAAACATCAGAGATCAAACAGGGAACCAATTGAACAATTTACAACTTTAGGGACCAAATTGTAAATTCTGTAAATTATGAGGTCTTAACCCAAATTAATGTTACCAACTTGTAATTAGTCAAGTTTCATGCTTCTCTTCCAAATTTCAGCTCAAACGGACATCCCAAACTCATACAATTGCACTAACAAGTTTCATGACCAAAATACAAACATTCAAAAACATTTACATGCCAGTGTCAGCCCCCAACGGTCGGGTGTTCCGAAAGAGGGAGAGCCTGTTTCAAAACACGGGGCCGTTCCGCAACGTGTTCCGAAACGAGGGCTGGCAGAGGGCTTCTCGTCTCGGACGCCTGGGCTACTACAAGGCACCCGTTCCGAAACGATAGCTATTGTTTCGATACGGTCTGCACAGAATGCAGAAATTTGCTTGCTTGAACACACAATTGACCAACCAATCATGCTCCAATTGCTACCAAACTTTATCAGCAAGATATTCAACATACAAGAGACATATTTGCATCAATCATTCATCAATATATCATCAAATATGAAAAGCCCCAAATCTAAGGCATGCTTCCTACCCAAGACAACCATTCATGCACTAAAACCTCCAAAACCAAACACATAATGGCCAATTACAAAATCCAGCATTATTAACAACATTAAACAAACTTAGGGAGTTCAAGACATCTCCCAAAACATCCATAATGGTCCCCCATTGCCAAATGCCAAAAGCTAAATGCGTATAAGAAAACCTTTCCATACTTGAGCTTAATTCTCACTTGATTGCTTACCTTCCTTGCTGTCCTCAATGCACTCTAATGCTCTGCATTATTGTTTTAAGAAAAAGAGAGAGAGCGTAAGCAAAAGCTTAGTGAGGAATGCTCGTTAAAACCGTTCAATAATGCATTTATAAAATTCATTTATAAAACATGCTTCAAGCAACAATAACCATGTTCTTAAACATTTAAAACAATCATCTCATGCTTCAAATATCATTAGTCATGCTCATATCATTTCAACAAGCATCTCATGCTTCGTGTTCATAACAAGTCATATTGGCAACAAGTGATACATTTCACATAAGATTCACACATAGACTTTTAAACACCCTTGTGATCTTATCCCCATGGACTTTTAAACACCATGGACCCATGGACTTTTAAACACCATGGCAAGGACCACACAAGGACTTTTAACCACCTTTGTGTCCTTATCAAGAATCATCCAAGGACTTTTAACCACCTTGATGTTCGTAAGTAACAAGAGCCAACTATGGACTTTTAAACACCATATTGCTCTTAAAGTACACAAGTCTCATCCAAGGACTTTTAACCACCTTGATGAACTTAAACAAGAACCATCCAAGGACTTTTAACCACCTTGATGTTCTTAAATATACAAGGCTCACACAAGGACTTTTAACAACCTTTGTGACCTTAACCATCACTTGCCAATATGCATCATTATCATCAATATATCCACTGTTTTAAAGCATTAAACCAAGGCATAAACATCATGCATCTTTAAGCATTAAACCACATTTAAACAATGTTCAAAAACAAGGAACTCTTACCTTGAGCTTCCTTCAACACATGGCTTAAAATCTCAGCAAATAAACATGCTAGATATGCTTTCAAAACAGATTTAAAATCATGCAAACAACACATTGCATTACAACCAAAACCATGGCCATCACCAAGAGAGTTTTTCCGAAAAACTTACTCTTGAGCTTAGCTAAGTTGCTTAGACTTAAACTAAGCTCCCAAACCTCCAAAACACTGGTTTCAAAGCCGAAAACCCAATTCCACTCACCGATTCCGTTTCGCCTCTTGCCGAAACACAAATCAAGCTTCCAGATCACCACCACTTGAATCCAAAGATGACTCCCCTGTTTTAAACACATCAAAGTAGAGGATTAATGCATCATCATGCATTAATAGCTTCAATGGAAGCACCTAAACTCGCTGCTCTCATCCACACTCCAATTTCGGCTACCAAACACAACCGAAAATGCATCCAAACAACTTCTCAACAAAGCCCAGTCATAAACCATCAAAACTAAACATCCTTTAACATCATTTAACATCTAAAAAGGACCTAATAACATCCTTATACCTCCAGCAACATCAGATCCACAAGATCACCTCAAAAACAACCAAGAATCACAAGCTAAACTTAGGAAATTCAACCTATCCGGGATTGCATTAATTAAAACTCAATTCCTTATCAAATTAACATTCATTTAACATCAAAAACACACCTCAAATCACTGCTTTAACAGATCAAACGAAAATTCATCAAAAATCACCAAATCTTGCATTTTAAGCCAAGATCCATCACACAACTTAAAAACCATTTATAAATCATCAATTAAGGATTGAGAACTTAGGAATTTCAGTAAAGAACTGAGAGTTTAGAGGAGAAGGCCGTTCTTACCTCCAAACTTGAGTTTCTCCTCTTTTATAACCAAAAAGCTTGAAGAATCAAGTAGCAAATGGTGAGGTTTTGTTGATGAGATAATTAGCAATCAAAAGAGGATTGAAAAGAGAGATTTGAGTGACAAAATCAGAAGAAAAACTCTGGAGAAAAGGTGTTTGGGTTGAGAGAAAATGAGAGAAAGGAAAATGAGATTTTAGGAAAAAATTAGTTAGAAATAACTTCCCTCTAGTTTCCTTTTGTTTAAAAACAGAATTAAATCATTAAATATCTTAGAAAAATCTGGAGAAACTCCCTTTGGTTAAATAGCTCCTTAAAGATTCAAAGTTTCAATCCTTTCTAAAATAGTCACGAAGTTTTCAAAAATTACATTTCAGTCACTAGCAAAAATGTCACCCTTCCAAACCTCATTTTGTAAAATTGATTTCACAGTTCACTTATATATATTAAAAGAGGATTTTAGAACATTTTCCATATTTTTAATGCAACCCGAACTAGGCTTTCCTAATTTCACCTTTTTATATTCGAACAGCACTTTGACCGAACCGGTCAACGCCCAAACTTCCAAGCCCAAAACCGGGGCGTTACATTTGGATCCAAGTGGAGGTGATCCGGAAGCTTGATTGGTGTTTCGGCAAGAAGCGAAACGGAATCGGTGAGTGGATTTTGGTTTTCAGCTTTGAAACCAGTGTTTTGAAGGTTTGGGAGCTTAGTTTAAGTCTAAGCAACTTAGCTAAGCTCAAGAGTAAGTTTTCGGATAAACTCTCTTGGTGATGGCCATGCAATGGTTGTATGCAATGTGGTTGTTTGCATGATTTTAAATATGTTTTGAAAGCATATCTAGCATGTTTATTTGTTGTGATTATAAGCCATGTGTTGAAGGAAGCTCAAGGTAAGAGTTCCTTGTTTTTGAACATTGTTTAAATGTGGTTTGATGCTTAAAGATGCATGATGTTATGGCTTTGTAAAATGCTTTAAAAACAGTGAGATATTGATGATATTGATGCATATTGGCAAGTGATGGTTAAGGTCACAAAGGTGGTTAAAAGTCCTTGTGTGAGCCTTGTTTATTTAAGAACATCAAGGTGTTTAAAAGTCCTTGGATGGTTCTTGGTTATGATAACAAAGGTGGTTAAAAGTCCTTGTGTGAATCTTGTGAATTTTAAGAGCAACATGGTGTTTAAAAGTCCATAGTTGGCTCTTGGTTAAGGTTACAAAGGTGGTTAAAATTCCTTGTGTAAGCCTTGTTACTTAAGAACATCAAGGTGTTTAAAAGTCCTTGGATGATTCTTGTTAAGGACACAAAGGTGTTTAAAAGTCCTTGTGTGGTCCTTGCCATGGTGTTTAAAAGTCCATGGGGCCATGGTGTTTAAAAGTCCATGGGGTTAAGGACACAATGGTGATTAAAAGTCCATGTGTGGTCCTTGGTTATTGTAAGATCACAATGGTGTTTAAAAGTCCATGTGTGAATCTTATGTGAAATGTATCACTTGTTGCCAATATGACATGTAATGAAATGGAAGCATGTATTGCTTGTTTTAAAGGTTAAAGAGCATGTGTAATGTTGCTTGAAGAATGATTTATAAATGAGTTTTTATAAAAGCATTATTGTATGGTTTTAAATGAGCATTCCTCACTAAGCTTTTGCTTACGCTCTCTCTCTTTTCTTAAACCAATAATGCAGAGCATTAAAGTGCATTGAGGGCAGCAAGGAGGGCAAGCAACCAAGTGGAAACTAAGCTCAAGTATGGGAAGGTTTCTTAAACATTTTTAGCTTTTGGCATTTGGCAATGGGGGACCTATGTGGATGTTTTGGGAGATGTTTTGAACTCCCTAAGTTTGTTTAATGTTGTCAATAATGCTGGAACATGTAATTGGCCTTTATGTGGTTTGTTTGGAGATTTAATGCTTGAATGGTTTTCTAAGTAGGAAGCATGCCTTTAGATTTGGGGCTTTCCATGTTTGATGCCATGATGGTGATTGGTTAATGCAATTATGTTCCTTGCATGCTTATTGTCTTGCTGGTAAAGTTTGGTTGCATTTGGAGCATGCTTGGTAGGTCAATTGTGTGTTTTAGCAGCCAATTTTCTGCATTCTGTGCAGGCCGTATCGGAACGGGAGCTACCGTTTCGGAACGGGGGCCCTGTATTGGCCCAGGCGTTCGAAACGGAAGGTACCGTTCCGAAACGAAAATGTCTCTACCAGGCCTCGTTTCGGAACACGTTGCGGAACGGTCCCGCGTTTCGAAACAGGTTCTCCCTGTTTCGGAACACCTGACCGTTGGGGGCTGACATGGGCGGTTATATGTTTTGAAATGTTTGCATTTTGGTCCTGAAACTTGTTTATGCAATTGTATGAGTTTGGGATGTTCGTTTGAGCTGAAATTTGGCAGTGAAGCATGAAACCTAATTAATTACAAGTTGGTAACTTTAATTTGAGTTAAGTCCTTATAATTTGCAGAATTTACAATTTGGTCCCTAAAGTTCTTTTTTGTGCAATTGGGTCCCTGTTTAATCTCTGATGATTATGATCTTTGAGCATGCTGTTTGTATGATCATATCTAGGGTTAATGAGCATCTAGACAAGTTTAAAAATAAAAAAGGGTCGTTAATCAAGGTTGACTTTTGGGTTGACTTTGGTTTTCCCCGTGTGACTTTCTTAATTCGGGTCAACCGTCTAGGCCGGGTTAAGGGGGTTACATTTGGTGGTATCAGAGCTGAGTTCTCGAGTAAGTGGGAATAATTGTGTGCATGATTGAAGTGTGTATGCTATGTATGCTTGATTGAGTGAAAGCATGTTGAGTGGTTTGTTTTATTTGATGCAATTGAGATGTATGCTGTGGTGAAGCATGTTGTGGGTACCCATTGCCAAATCAAAGCTAATGTAATGATGTTGTTTTTAAGTGATAATGAGCTTGAGTACTTGGATTGCTTACCTTGCTGGGCCTGATTTTTTTTATTTGCATTGTGATTGCATTGTTAGAGTATGGCACCTCGTAGAGAGTTAAGGAGTAATGTGCGAGCTACGGCTCAGAATAAGAATGAGAATGAGGAGAACGTTGAGAGTGCGGTTTTACCTCCTCCACTTGGTGGTGGTGATGCTGGGGGTGAGTGAGATGGAGCTGCAGCCGATGCTGGGGTCGCTGGACCTGAGGCTGGTTAGGGGCAAGCTATGCCTGATATGTCAATGTTAGTGCAAGCTATTGCGGGTGCTTTTCGAGCAGCAGTAGCTGGAGCTCAAGGAGCTGGGCATCAGGGAGATGCTGGTGTTAGACTACCCTTGGAGCGCTTGCGCAGTCTAGGCGGGACTGAGTTCAGGGGTTTGTCTGCGGAAGGTTCTGAATCTTGGATGGAGAGTACCAAGAGGATCTTGGGTCAGATGAGTTGCACGAATGTGCAAAAGCGTGGGTGTGTTGTATCCTTGCTACAGGATGATGCTTATACGTGGTGGACGACCACTATTGCTGGGATGGCGGAAGCTGACATAACTTGGACATTCTTCCAGAATGTGTTCAAGAGAAGGTATCTTGGTGTGAGGTACCTAGATGAAAAGAAGCGGGAGTTCATGTCTCTCACCCAGGGGAGCATGTTTGTGGTTGAGTATGAAGTGCAGTTTGTTCGACTCAGTCAGTATGCGCCTGAGCTGGTCCCTGATGAGCGAGCGAGGTGCGAAAGGTTCCGTTATGGTTTAGTGACGGATGTGAAGATGGATGTGCTGGCTACCGAGTATGATGATTTTGATGTGCTTGTGGGCCGAGCAAAGGATATTGAGATGAACTTGGGTTTATCTGCTAGAGGTGCTGGAGCAAGTGCTGGTAAGCGGGCAGCTGAATATAGTTCCGGTGGTGGACGGAACAAGAGGGGACGTGATCAGAAGTATCAGTCCTCGGCTAAGCGAGGTGGTGGAGCATCTGCTCGGGGAGGCAACGCTAGAGTTGATCCGAGTGTGTGCTGGATTTGTGGTTCACGTGGTCATATGAAACGTGATTGTCCTCGTGCTGTGAGGGAGGTGCAAGCTCCTGTTGTGGCAGCTGGTAACGGGTGCTGGAACTGTGGATCTACGGACCACATTAGGCGGGAGTGTCCTATGTTGGCTGGTGGCAAAGTGCGTGCTCCTGTTGTTGCTGCACCGCAGAGAGGTCGTGGGCGCGGCCGTGGTAATTTTCAGCGTAGAGAGGAAGGTGGGCGAGGAGTGGCCCATGTTGTGGCTATTCAGCCTGAGGGTGGAGGTCAAGCTAGGGTGTATGCTCAGCGGGAAGGGAGGAATGACGCGGATGTGATTGCAGGTACTTTTACTTTGCAATCCTTGGCATTACTTTCCTTGATTGATTCTGGATCTACGTACTTATACATTTTGCGTGAGCATGCTGAATTGCTTGGTTTGCCTGTTGAGTCTTTGGATGTTGGTGTTCGTGTCACTAGTTCTTTTGGTGAGACTGTTGTGACTCGAAAGCTGTATAGAAGGTGTCCCTTGGTTGTCCAAGATCATGTTTTTCATGTTGACCTTATGGAGTTGCCTTTCTATGGTTTTGATGTAATCCTTGGTATGGATTAGCTTGCTGAGCATCGTGCTGTTGTGGATTGTGAAAATAAGCGATTTTCGCTGAAGCTTGCGGATGATTATGAGGTGGTTGTTGTAACCCCCTTAACCTGGCCTAGACGGTTGACCCGAATTAAGAAAGTCACACGGGGAAAACCAAAGTCAACCCGAAAGTCAACCTTGATTAACGACCCTTTTTTTTTAAAACTTGTCTAGATGCACATTAACCCTAGTTATGATCATTCAAACATCATACTCAAAAATCATAAACATTAGAGATCAAACAGGGACCCAATTGAACAAATTACAACTTTAGGAACCAAATTGTAAATTCTGTAAATTATGAGGTCTTAACCCAAATTAGAGTTACCATCTTGAAATTAATCAAGTTTCATGCTTCACTGCCAAATTTCAGCTCAAACGGACATCCCAAACTCTTACAATTGCACAAACAAGGTTCAGGACCAAAATGCAAACTTTCCAAAACATTTAACTGCCAATGTCAGCCCCCAACGGTCACGTGTTCCGAAACAGGGAGAGCCCGTTTCGAAACGCGGGGCCGTTCCGCAACGCGTACCAAAACGAGGGCTGGCAGTGGCCTTTCCGTTTCGGAACGGTGTCTCCCGTTTCGGACGCCTGGGCTGATTCAAGGCACCCGTTCCGAAACGGTAGCCACTGTTCTGAAACAGCCTGCACAGAATGCAGCAAAATGCATGCTTAAACACACAATTGATCAACCATACATGCTTCAAATGCTACCAAACTTTACCAACAACTCATACAACATACAAGAGACATGTTTGCATCAACCAATCAACATATTATCATCATATATGAAAAGCCCCAAATTTTAAAGCATGCTTCCTACACAAGCAAACCTTTCAAGCATAAAGCCTTCAAAACCAAGCACATAAAGACCAAATACAAGTCCAGCATTTCCAGCAACATTAAATATACTTAGGGAGTTCAAATCATCTCCCAAATCATACACATAGGTCCCCCATTGCCAAATGCCAAAAGCTAAAATGCGTTTAAGAAAACCTTCCCATACTTGAGCTTAATTCCACTTGTATGCTTGCCATCCTTGCTGCCTTCAAAGTACCTTAATGATCTACATTATTGGTTTAAGAAAACGAAAGAGAGCGTAAGCAAAAGCTTAGTGAGGTATGCTCATTTAAAACCATTCAATAATGCATTTATAAACACTTTATAAATCATTCTTCAAAACATCATTTATACATGCTTACAAGCATTCTTAATCAAGCAATTCATGCTTCCATATCAATACATGTCATATTGGCCACAAGTGATAAATTCCATCTTTTGAAAACAAGATCAACATAAGACTCACACATGGACTTTTAAACACCATTGTGATCTTATAGTACACAAGAACCACACAAGGACTTTTAACCACCTTTGTGTTCTTTACAAGTTTCACCCCAAGGACTTTTAAACACCTTGGCCCCAAGGACTTTTAAACACCTTGGCCCATGGACTTTTAAACACCATGGCAAGGACCACACAAGGACTTTTAACCACCTTTGTGTCCTTTACAAGAACCATCCAAGGACTTTTAACCACCTTGATGTTCTTAAAATTCACAAGGCTCACTCAAGGACTTTTAACCACCTTAGTGACCTTAACCTTTTCAAAACATCACTTGCCAATATACATCATTATCATCAAATAATCCACTGTTTTAAAGCATTTAACCAAGCCATAATCATCATGCATTTTTAAGCATCAAACCACATTTAAACAATGTTCAAAAACAAGGAACTCTTACCTTGAGATTCCTTCAACATATGGCTTACAAAATCAGCAATAACCATGCTAAATCATGCTTTCAAAACAGAATTTAAAACATGCAATAAACCACATTGCACAACAACCAAACCATGGCCACCACTAGAGAGAGTTTTTCCGAAAACTTACACTTGAGCTTAGTAAAGTTGTTTAGACTTAAACTAAGCTCCCAAGACATTGGTTTCAAAGCTGAAAACCCAATTTCACTCACCGATTCCACTTCGCCTCTTGCCGAAGCACGAATCAAGCTTTCGGATCACCACCACTTGGATCCAAAGATGACTCCCCTGTTTTAAACACATCAAAGCAGAGGATTAATGCATCATCATGCATTAATAGCTTCAATGAAAGCACCTAAACTCGCTGCTCTCATCCACACTCCATTTTCGGCCACCAAACACAACCGAAAATGCATCCAAACAACTCCTCAACAAAGACCAGCCATAAACCATCAAAACTAAACATCCTTCAACATCATTTAACATCTAAAAAGAACCTAATAACATCCTTATACCTCCAGCAACATCAGATCCACAAGATCACCTCAAAAACAACCAAGAATCACAAGCTAAACTTACGAAATTCAACCTATCCGGGATTGCATTAATCAAAACTCAATTCCTTATCAAATTAACATTCATTGATCATCAAAAACACACTTCAAATCATAGCTTTAACAGATCAAACGAAAATCTATAAAAAATCACCACATATTGCATTTTAAGCCAAGATCCATTTCACAACTTTAAAAGCCATTTATAAAACATCAATTAAGGATTGAGAACTTAGGAATTTCAGTAAAGAACTGATAGTTTAGAGGAGAAGGACATTCTTACCTCCAAACTTGAGTTTCTCCCCCTTTTAGAACCAAAAAGCTTGAAGAATCAACTAGCAATTGGTAAGGTTTTGTTGATGTGATGATTAGCAATCAAAAGAGGATTGAAAAGAGAGATTTAAGTGACAAAATCAGAAGGAAATCTCTGGAGAGAAAGTGTTTGGGTTGAGAGAAAATGAGAGAAAAGGAAATTTGGAAAATATGGAAAGTTAGTTGCAAAATAGCAAAATGATTTCCCTCCACTTTTCTTTAGTTTTAAAATCAGAATTAAACATTAAAATATCTTAGAAAAATATGGAGAAACTCCCTTTGGGTAAATAGCTCCTTAAAGATTCAAAGTTTCAATCCTTTCTAAAACAGTCACGCAACTTTCAAAAATTACATTTTGGTCACTAGCCAAAATGTCACCCTTGCAAACCTCATTTTGTAAAATTGATTTCACAGTTCACTTATATATATTAAAAGAGGATTTTAGAACATTTTTCCATATTTTTAATGCAACCCGAACTAGGCTTTCCTAATTTTACCTTTTTAGATTCGAACAGCACTTTGACCGAACCGGTCAACGCCCAAAACTTCCAAGCCCAAAACCGGGGCGTTACAACTCTCCCCCCCTTAAGAAATTTCGTCCTCGAAATTTACCTGAAGGAAAGAGATAAGGAAACTGCTTCAGCATGTCTTCCTTCTGCTCCCACGTGGCTTCCTCAACACCTCGATACTTCCACAGCACCTTCACCAACTCGATGGTCTTGCCACGAAGAACCATGCTATCCGAATCCAGAACCTTCACCGGTTCCTCACCATAGGTCAAATCCGGATTCAATTCCACTTCCTCCACAGGCATCACATGCGAAGGATCAGATCTATACTTCCGGAGCATAGAAACATGGAACACATCATGAATCCTCTCCAGCTCTTGAGGTAACCTCAACCGATACGCAACAGGACCCACACGCTCAACCACCTCATATGGTCCAATGTACCTAGGGCTCAACTTACCCTTCTGGCCAAACCTCATCACCTTCTTCCAAGGCGAAACCTTCAAGAACACACGGTCACCCACCGTATACTCTATCTCCTTACGCTTCAAATCCGCGTAAGACTTTTGCCGATCAGAGGCTGCCTTCAACCGCTCACAGATGAGCTTCACCTTCTTGGTGGTTCCTTTCAACAAAGCCGACATCGAAACCAACTTTTGACCCGTTTCAGCCCAACAAAGAGGAGTTCTACACCTCCTCTCGTACAAAGCCTCATAAGGTGCCATTTGAATACTTGCCTGATAACTATTGTTATAAGCAAACTCCACCAAAGGCAAATGCTTCTCCCAAGAGCCCTGAAACTCAATCACGCAGCACCTCAACATATCCTCCAAAATCTGGATAACTCGCTCAGACTGACCATCCGACTGAGGATGATAAGATGTACTGAAATTCAACCTTGTACCCAACGCTTGATGCAAACACTGCCAGAAACGCGATGTGAACCTCGGATCCCTATCCGACACAATCGACTTAGGCACACCATGCAGCCGCACAATCTCAGCAATGTACAGCTCCGCAGGCTTATCCAAAGAAAACGTAGTATGCACAGGCAAGAAATGCGCACACTTCGCCAGGTGATCCGCAATCACCCACACAGAATTCTTCTTCGATGGCGACAAAGGTAAACCAGATACAAAATCCATGGTAACCCTTTCCCACTTCCACTCAGGGATTCTCAACGGTTATAACAACCCTGAAGGAACCTGATGTTCAGCCTTAACTCGCTGACACACCAAACACTTCCTCACAAACTCCGCAACATCCTTTTTCAAACCCACCCAATAGTACTCATCACGAAGATCACGGTACATCTTAGTACTACCAGGGTGCATAGCAAAAGGACTACTATGACCTTCAGTCAGAATAGCACGCCTCAACTCAACATCATTAGGCACTACTATTCGACCCCCAAAACACAACACACCATCATCATTAAAACAGAAATCCGAAGGTCTACCCTCCACGATATCCTGAACATGAGACACCAAGGAATCATCCAGCAACTGCTTTTCCTTGATCAACTGAATCATAGATGGTTTCACTTGCAACTCAGCTACAAGACCACCATCACGCGATATACTCAAGCTGGCAAACATAGCCCTCAGCTCAACAGCTACCTTCCTACTCAAGGCATCCGCAACAACATTAGCTTTTCCAGGATGGTACTCAATCGTCAGATCGTAATCCTTGAGCAACTCCAACCAACGCCGCTGCCTAAGATTCAACTCCTTCTGAGACATTAGATACCTCAAACTCTTATGATCCGTGTACACAGTACACTTCTCACCATATAGATAATGTCTCCAGATCTTCAGAGCAAAAACCACTGCAGCCAACTCAATATCATGTGTAGGATAATTGCGCTCATGCACCTTCAACTGCCGCGATGCATAAGCCACCACCTTACCCTCTTGCATCAGCACACACCCCAAACCAACATAGGACACATCACTGTAGACCACAAACTCTTTCCCTGATTCATGCTGAACCAAGATAGGAGCTTGCGTCAAAGCCGCCTTAAGCTTCTCAAAAGCCTGCTGTCTCGCTTCCGTCCACTCATACTTAACATCCTTTTGCAACAACTTTGTCAAAGGTGCAGCAATCTTAGAAAACCCATCCACAAACCTCCGATAGTATCCCGCCAAACCAAGGAAACTATGAACCTCATGAACAGACTTAGGAACCTTCCAATTCATCACCGCCTCAATCTTCTGAGGATCAACACGAATCCCCTCAGCAGAAACTACATGCCCAAGAAACACCACCTCCTTAAGCAAAAACTCACACTTGCTCAGCTTAGCATAAAGCTGATTCTCCAACAAAGCTTGCAGCACAATCCTCAAATGGTCTTCATGATCCTCCTCAGTACGCGAGTACACGAGGATATCATCAATGAACACCACAACGAACTTGTCCAGGTATTCATGAAACACACGATTCATCATGTCCATGAAAGCAGCAGGAGCATTTGTCAAACCAAATGGCATTACAAGGAACTCATAATGCCCATACCTTGTCCTGAAAGTTGTCATAGGCACATCCCCATCTTTCACCTTCAACTGATAATACCCTGACCTCAAGTCAATCTTAGAGAACACAGCTGCTCCCCGAAATTGATCAAAGAGATCATCAATTCTCGGCAAAGGATACCGATTCTTGATGGTCAACTTGTTCAGCTGACGGTAATCAATGCACATTCTCATAGTGCCATCCTTCTTCTTCACAAACAAGACCGGTGCACCCCAAGGTGACACACTTGGCCGAATGAAACCATGATCAAGCAGCTCTTGCAACTGCGTCTTCAGCTCCTTCAGCTCCTTAGGTGCCATTCTATAGGGAGTGATGGACACAGGAGTTGTATTCTCATACAACTCAATTCCAAACTCCACCTCGCGATTAGGGGGTAAACTAGGTAACTCCTCAGGAAACACTCCAGGAAACTCCTTCACAACTCTGATATCTTGCACCCGCAACTCCTTAGAGCTAGGATTCATTACAAAAGCTAGGTAAGCTTCACAACCTTGCCTCAGCATCCTTCTTGCCTCCAAGGTAGACACCACATTGGCAAGAAACTTCACATTCTCACCAACCACAACAACTTCAAAATCATCCGCAAGCTTCAGCGAAACTCGCTTATTTTCACAATCCACAACAGCACGATGCTCAGCAAGCCAATCCATACCAAGGATTACATCAAAACCATAGAAAAGCAACTCCATAAGATCAACATGAAAAACATGTTCTTGAACAACCAAAGGACACCTTCTATACAGCTTTTGAGTCACAACAGTCTCACCAAAAGAACTAGTGACACGAACACCAACATCCAAAGACTCAACAGGCAAACCAAGCAATTCAGCATGCTCACGCAAAATGTATGAATGCGTAGATCCAGAATCTATCAAGGAAAGTAATGACAAGGATTGCAAAGTAAAGGTACCTGCAATCATATCCGCGTCATTCCTCCCCTCCCGCTGAGCATACACCCTAGCTTGACCTCCACCTTCAGGCTGAATAGCCACGACATGAGCCACTCCTCGACCACCTTCCTCTCTTCGCTGGAATTTACCACGGCCGCGCCCACGACCTCTCTGCGGTGCAGCAACAACAGGAGTACGCACTTGGCCACCAGCCAACATAGGACACTCTCGCCTCAAATGATCCACAGATCCACAATTCCAGCACCCGTTACCAGCTGCCGCAACAGGAGCTTGCACCTCCCTCACAGCACGAGGACAATCACGCTTCATGTGACCACGTGATCCACAAATCCAACAAGCACTCGGATCAGCTCTAACATTGCCTCCCCGAGAAGATGCTCCACCACCTCTCTTGGCTGAGGACTGATACTTCTTATCGCGTCCCCTCTTGTTCCGTCCACCACCAGAACTATACTCAGCTGCCCGCTTACCAGCACTTGCTCCAGCACCTCTGGCAGATAAACCCAAGTTCATCTCAATATCCTTAGCCCGGCCCACCAACACATCAAAATCATCATACTCGGTGGCCAGCACATAAATCTTCACATCCGTCACTAAACCATAACGGAATCTTTCGTACCTCGCCCGCTCATCATGGACCAGCTCAGGTGCATACTGACTGAGTCGCACAAACTGCACTTCATACTCAGCCACAGTCATGTTTCCCTAGGTAAGAGACATGAACTCACGCTTCTTTTCATCCAGGTACCTCACACCAAGATACCTCCTCTTGAACACATTCTGAAAGAATGTCCAAGTTACATCAGCTTCAGCCATCCCAGCAATAGTGGTCGTCCACCACGTATAAGCATCATCCTGTAGCAAGGATACAACACAACCCAGCTTTTGCACATCAGCGCAACTCATCTGACCCAAGATCCTCTTGGTACTCACCATCTAGGATTCAGAACCTTCAGCGGACAAACCCCTGAACTCAGTCCCACCAAGACTGCGTAAACGCTCCAAGGGTAGTCTCACACCAGCATCTCCCTGATGCCCAGCTCCTTGAGCTCCAGCTACTGCCGCTCGAAAAGCACCAGCAATAGCTTGCACCAACATCGTCATGTCAGGCATAGCTTGCCCCTGACCAGCTTCAGGTCCAGCAGCTCCAGCACCAGCTGCAGCTTCAGCTCTTTCTCCCTCAGCACCACCACCAGGTGGAGGAGGAGGTAACACTGCACTTCCCGCATTTTCCTCATTCTCATTCTCATTCGGAGCCGTAGCTCGCACATTACTTCTCAACTCTCTACGTGGTGCCATACTTTAACCATGCAATCAAAATGCAAATAAACAAAGTCAGGTCCATCAAGGTAAGCAATCCAAGTACTCAAGCTCAATTTCATTCAAAATCAACATCATTTCATTAGCTTTGATTTGGCAATGGGTACCCCACAACATGCTCCATCACAACATACATCTCAATTGCACCAAAATCACAAACCACTCAACATGCTTTCAATCAACAAGCGTACATAGCATACATACTTCAATCATGCATACATTCATTCCCAATTACTCGAGAACTCAGCTCTGATACCACCAAATGTAACCCCCTTAACCCGGCCTAGACGGTTGACCCGAATTAAGAAAGTCACACGGGGAAAACCAAAGTCAACCTTGATTAACGACCCCTTTTTTTCTTTTTAAACTTGTCTAGATGCACATTAACCCTAGTTATGATCATTCAAACATCATACTCAAAAATCATAAACATCAGAGATCAAACACATCAAAGCAGAGGATTAATGCATCATCATGCATTAATAGCTTCAATGAAAGCACCTAAACTCGCTGCTCTCATCCACACTCCATTTTCGGCCACCAAACACAACCGAAAATGCATCCAAACAACTCCTCAACAAAGCCTAGCCATAAACCATCAAAACTAAACATCCTTTAACATCATTTAACATCTAAAAAGAACCTAATAACATCCTTATACCTCCAACAACATCAGATCCACAAGATCACCTCAAAAACAACCAAGAATCACAAGCTAAACTTAGCAAATTCAACCTATCCGGGATTGCATTAATCAAAACTCAATTCCTTATCAAATTAACATTCATTTATCATCAAAAACACACTTCAAATCACAGCTTTAACAGATCAAACGAAAATCTATCAAAAATCACCACATCTTGCATTTTAAGCCAAGATCCATTTCACAACTTTAAAAGCCATTTATAAAACATCAATTAAGGATTGAGAACTTAGGAATTTCAGTAAAGAACTGATAGTTTAGAGGAGAAGGACGTTCTTACCTCCAAACTTGAGTTTCTCCCCTTTTAGAACCAAAAAGCTTGAAGAATCAACTAGCAATTGGTGAGGTTTTGTTGATGTTATGATTAGCAATCAAAAGAGGATTGAAAAGAGAGATTTAAGTGACAAAATCAGAAGGAAATCTCTGGAGAGAAAGTGTTTGGGTTGAGAGAAAATGAGAGAAAAGGAAAATTGGAAAAGATGATTAGGAACATGATTTCCCTCCACTTTTCTTTAGTTTTAAAATCAGAATTAAACATTAAAATATCTTAGAAAAATCTGGAGAAACTCCCTTTGGGTAAATAGCTCCTTAAAGATTCAAAGTTTCAATCCTTTCTAAAACAGTCACACAACTTTCAAAAATTACATTTTGGTCACTAGCCAAAATGTCACCCTTCCAAACCTCATTTTGTGAAATTGATTTCACAGTTCACTTATATATATTAAAAGAGGATTTTAGAACATTTTTCCATATTTTTAATGCAACCCGAACTAGGCTTTCCTAATTTTACCTTTTTAGATTCGAACAGCACTTTGACCGAACCAGTCAACGCCCAAAACTTCCAAGCCCAAAACCGCGGCATTACAGTTGTAGTTGGTGAGAATGTGAAGTTTCTTGCCAATTAGGTGTCTACGTTGGAGGCGAGTCGGATGCTGAGGCAAGGTTGTGAAGCTTACCTAGCTTTTGTAATGTATCCTAGCTCTAAGGAGTTGCGTGTGCAAGATATCAGAGTTGTGCGAGAGTTTCCTGGTGTGTTTACTGAGGAGTTGCCTGGTTTACCTCCTAATCGCGAGGTGGAGTTTGGAATTGAGCTGTATGAGAATACAACTCCTGTGTCCATTACCCCTTATAGAATGGCACCTAACGAGCTGAAGGAGCTGAAGACGCAATTGCAAGAGTTGCTTGATCGTGGGTTCATTCGGCCGAGTGTGTCACCTTGGGGTGGACCGGTCTTGTTTGTGAAGAAGAAAGATGGCACTATGAGAATATGCATTGATTACCATCAGCTGAACAAGTTGACCATCAAGAATCAGTATCCTTTGCCGAGTATTGATGATCTCTTTGACGAATTTCGGGGAGCTGCTGTGTTTTCTAAGATTGACTTGAGGTCAGGGTATTATCAGTTGAAGGTGAAGGATGTAGATGTGCCTAAGACATCTTTCAGAACAAGGTATGGGCATTATGAGTTCCTTGTGATGCCGTTTGGTTTGACAAGTGCTCATGTTGCTTTTATGGACATGATGAATCATGTGTTTCATGAATACCTGGATAAGTTCGTTGTGGTGTTCATTGATGATATCCTCGTGTACTCGCGTACTGAGGAGGAGCATGAAGAGCATTTGAGGATTGTGCTGCAAGCTTTGTTGGAGAATCGGTTTTATGCTAAGCTGAGTAAGTGCGAGTTCTGGCTTAAGGAGGTGGTGTTTCTTGGGCATGTGGTTTCTGCTGAGGGGATTCGTGTTGATCCTCAGAAGATTGAGGCGGTGATGAATTGGAAGGTTCCTAAGTCTGTTCATGAGGTTCGTAGTTTCCTTGGTTTGGCTGGATACTACCGGAGGTTTGTGGATGGGTTTTCTAAGATGGCTGCACCTTTGACGAAATTGTTGCAGAAGGATGTTAAGTACGAATGGACGGAAGCGAGACAGCAGGCTTTTGAGAAGCTTAAGGTGGCTTTGACGCAAGCTCCTATCTTGGTTCAACCTGAATCAGGGAAAGAGTTTGTGGTCTATAGTGATGCGTCCTATGTTGGGTTGGGATGTGTGTTGATGCAAGAGGGTAAGGTGGTGGCTTATGCATCGCCGCAGTTGAAGGTGCATGAGCGCAATTATCCTGCCCATGATATTGAGTTGGCTGCAGTGGTTTTTGCTTTGAAGATCTAGAGACATTATCTGTATGGTGAGAAGTGTACTGTGTACACGGATCACAAGAGTTTGAGGTATCTGATGTCTCAGAAGGAGTTGAATCTTAGGCAGCGACGTTGGGTGGAGTTGCTCAAGGATTATGATTTGACGATTGAGTACCATCCTGGGAAAGCTAATGTTGTAGCGGATGCCTTGAGTAGGAAGGTAGCTGTTGAGCTAAGGGCTATGTTTGCCAGTTTGAGTATTTCGCGTGATGGTGGTCTTGTGGCTGAGTTGCAAGTGAAACCATCATTGGTTCAGTTGATCAAGGAAAAGTAGTTGCTGGATGATTCCTTGGTACCGCATGTTCAGGATATCGCGGAGGGTAGACCTTCGGATTTCTGTTTTAATGATGATGGTGTGTTGTGTTTTGGGAGTCTGATAGTAGTGCCCTGGGATGCTGAGTTGAGGCTTGCTATTCTGACTGAAGGTCATAGTAGTCCTTTTGCTATGCACCCTGGTAGTACTAAGATGTATCGTGATTTTCGTGATGAGTACTATTGGGTGGGTTTGAAGAAAGATGTTGCGGAGTTTGTGAGCAAGTGTATGGTGTGTTAGCGAGTTAAGGCTGAGCATCAGGTTCCTTCAGGGTTGTTGCAACTGTTGAGAATCCCTGAGTGGAAGTGGGGAAGGGTTACCATGGATTTTGTATCTGGTTTACCTTTGTCACCATCGAAGAAGAATTCGGTGTGGGTGATTGTGGATCGTCTGACGAAGTGTGCGCATTTCTTGCCTGTGCATACTACGTTTTCTTTGGATAAGCTTGCGGAGCTGTACATTGCTGAGATTGTGCGGCTGCATGGTGTGCCTAAGTCGATTGTGTCGGATAGGGATCCGAGGTTTACATCGCGTTTCTGGCAGTGTTTGCATCAAGCTTTGGGTACAAGTTTGAATTTCAGTACTTCTTATCATCCTCAGTCGGATGGTCAATCAGAGCGTGTTATCCAGATTTTGGAGGATATGTTGAGGTGCTGCTTGATTGAGTTTCAGGGCTCTTGGGAGAAGCATTTGCCTTTGGTGGAGTTTGCTTATAACAATAGTTATCATGCAAGTATTCAAATGGCATCTTATGAGGCTTTGTACGGGAGGAAGTGTAGGACTCCTCTTTGTTGGGCTGAAACGGGTCAAAAGTTGGTTTCGATGCCGGCTTTGTTGAAGGGAACCACCGAGAAGGTGAAGCTCATTTGTGAGCGGTTGAAGGCAGCTTCTGATCGGCAAAAGTCTTACGCGAATTTGAAGCGTAAGGAGATTGAGTATGCGATGGGTGACCGTGTGTTTTTGAAGGTTTCGCCTTGGAAGAAGGTGATGAGGTTTGGTCGAAAGGGTAAGCTGAGCCCTAGGTACATTGGACCATACGAGGTGGTTGATCGTGTGGGTCCTGTTGCGTACAGGTTGAGGTTACCTCAAGAGTTGGAGAAGATTCATGATGTGTTTCATGTTTCTATGCTCCGGAAGTATAGATCTGATCCTTCGCATGTTATGCCTGTGGAGGAAGTGGAATTGAATCCGGATTTTACCTATGGTGAGGAACCGGTGAAGGTTCTGGATTCGGAGAGCAAGGTTCTTCGTGGTAAGACCATTGAGTTGGTAAAGGTGTTGTGGAAGCATCGTGGTGTTGAGGAAGCCACGTGGGAACGGAAGGATGACATGCTGAATCAGTTTCCTTATCTCTTTCCTTCAGGTAAGTTTCGGGGACGAAATTTCTTAAGGGGGGGAGAGTTGTAACGCCCCGGTTTTGGGCTTAGAAGTTTTGGGCTTGGACCGGTTCGGTCAAAGTGTTGTTCGAATATAAAAAGGTGAAATTAGGAAAGCCTAGTTCGGGTTGCATTAAAAATATGGAAAAATGTTCTAAAATCTTCTTTTAATATATATAAGTGAACTGTGAAATCAATTTTACAAAATGAGGTTTGGAAGGGTGACATTTTGGCTAGTGACCAAAATGTAATTTTTGAAAACTGCGTGACTGTTTTAGAAAGGATTGAAACTTGGAATCTTTAAGGAGCTATTTACCCAAAGGGAGTTTCTCCAGATTTTTCTAAGATATTAAATAATTTAATTCTGGTTTTTAAACAAAAGAAAAGTGGAGGGAAGTTATTTTTCTATTTTCCAACTAACTTTCCATATTTTCCAATTTTCCTTTTCTCTCATTTTCTCTCAAACCAAACATCTTTCTCCAGAGCTTTTTCCTCTGATTTTGTCACCTAAATATCTCTTTTCAATTCTCTTTTGATTGCTAATCATCTCATCAACAAAACCTCACCATTTGCTAATTGAATCTTCAAGCTTTTTGATTCTAAAAAGGGAGAAACTCAAGTTTGGAGGTAAGAACGTCCTTCTCCTCTAAACTCTCAGTTCTTTACTGAAATTCCTAAGTTCTCAATCCTTAATTGATGATTTATAAATGGTTTTAAAGTTGTGTAATGGATCTTGGCTTTAAATGCAAGATTTGGTGATTTTTGATGGATTTTCGTATGATCTGATTGGGTTGTGTTTTAAGGTGTTAATTTGATGTTAAATGAATGTTAAATTGATAAGGAATTGAGTTTTAATTAATGCAATCCCGGATAGGTTGAATTTCCTAAGTTTAGCTTGTGATTCTTGGTTGTTTTTGGAGTGATCTTGTGGATCTGTTGTTGCTAGAGGTATAAGGATGATGTTAGGTCCTTTTTAGATGTTAAATGATGCTTAAGGATGTTTAGTTTTGATGGATCTTGGCTGGGCAATGTTGAGGAGTTGTTTGGATGCATTTTCGGTTGTGTTTGGTAGCCGAATATGGAGTGTGGATGAGAGCAGCGAGTTTAGGTGCTTTCATTGAAGCTATTAATGCATGATGATGCATTAATCCTCTTCTTTGATGTGTTTAAAACAGGGGAGTCATCTTTGGATCCAAGTGGAGGTGATCCGGAAGCTTGATTGGTGTTTCGGGAAGAAGCGAAACGGAATCGGTGAGTGGATTTTGGTTTTCAGCTTTGAAACCAGTGTTTTGAAGGTTTGGGAGCTTAGTTTAAGTCTAAGCAACTTAGCTAAGCTCAAGAGTAAGTTTTCGGATAAACTCTCTTGGTGATGGCCATGCAATGGTTGTATGCAATGTGGTTGTTTGCATGATTTTAAATATGTTTTGAAAGCATATCTAGCATGTTTATTTGCTGTGATTATAAGCCATGTGTTGAAGGAAGCTCAAGGTAAGAGTTCCTTGTTTTTGAACATTGTTTAAATGTGGTTTGATGCTTAAAGATGCATGATGTTATGGCTTTGTAAAATGTTTTAAAAACAGTGAGATATTGATGATATTGATGCATAATGGCAAGTGATGGTTAAGGTCACAAAGGTGGTTAAAAGTCCTTGTGTGAGCCTTGTTTATTTAAGAACATCAAGGTGTTTAAAAGTCCTTGGATGGTTCTTGGTTAAGATCACAAAGGTGGTTAAAAGTCCTTGTGTGAATCTTGTGAATTTTAAGAGCAACATGGTGTTTAAAAGTCCATAGTTGGCTCTTGGTTAAGGTTACAAAGGTGGTTAAAATTCCTTGTGTAAGCCTTGTTACTTAAGAACATCAAGGTGTTTAAAAGTCCTTGGATGATTCTTGTAATGGACACAAAGGTGTTTAAAAGTCCTTGTGTGGTCCTTGCCATGGTGTTTAAAAGTCCATGGGGCCATGGTGTTTAAAAGTCCATGGGGTTAAGGACACAATGGTGTTTAAAAGTCCATGTGTGGTCCTTGGTTATTGTAAGATCACAATGGTGTTTAAAAGTCCATGTGTGAATCTTATGTAATGAAATGGAAGCATGTATTGTTTGTTTTAAAGGTTAAAGAGCATGTGTAACGTTGCTTGAAGAATGATTTATAAATGAGTTTTTATAAAAGCATTATTGTATGGTTTTAAATGAGCATTCCTCACTAAGCTTTTGCTTACGCTCTCTCTCTCTTTTCTTAAACCAATAATGCAGAGCATTAAAGTGCATTGAGGGCAGCAAGGAGGGCAAGCAACCAAGTGGAAACTAAGCTCAAGTATGGGAAGGTTTCTTAAAATTTTTAGCTTTTGGCATTTGGCAATGGGGGACCTATGTGGATGTTTTGGGAGATGTTTTGAACTCCCTAAGTTTGTTTAATGTTGTCAATAATGCTGGAACATGTAATTGGCCTTTATGTGGTTTGTTTGGAGATTTAATGCTTGAATGGTTTGCTAAGTAGGAAGCATGCCTTTAGATTTGGGGCTTTCCATGTTTGATGTCATGATGGTGATTGGTTAATGCAATTATGTTCCTTGCATGCTTAATATCTTGCTGGTAAAGTTTGGTTGCATTTGGAGCATGCTTGGTAGGTCAATTGTGTGTTTTAGCAGCCAATTTTCTGCATTTTGTGCAGGTCGTATCGGAACGGGAGCTACCGTTTCGGAACGGGGGCCCTGTATTGGCCCAGGCGTTCGAAACGGAAGGTACCGTTCCGAAACGAAAATGTCTCTGCCAGGCCTCGTTTCGGAACACGTTGCAGAACGGTCCCGCGTTTCGAAACAGGTTCTCCCTGTTTCGGAACACCTGACCGTTGGGGGCTGACATGGGCGGTTATATGTTTTGAAATGTTTGCATTTTGGTCCTGAAACTTGTTTATGCAATTGTATGAGTTTGGGATGTCCGTTTGAGCTGAAATTTGGCAGTGAAGCATGAAACCTGATTAATTACAAGTTGGTAACTTTAATTTGAGTTAAGTCCTTATAATTTGCAGAATTTACAATTTGGTCCCTAAAGTTCTTTTTTGTGCAATTGGGTCCCTGTTTAATCTCTGATTATTATGATCTTTGAGCATGCTGTTTGTATGATCATATCTAGGGTTAATGAGCATCTAGACAAGTTTAAAAAGAAAAAAAAGTGTCGTTAATCAAGGTTGACTTTTGGGTTGACTTTGGTTTTCCCTGTGTGTCTTTCTTAATTCGGGTCAACCGTCTAGGCCGGGTTAAGGGGGTTACATGAGATTTGCATTGGTTTAAATGCATGAGATAGAATAGAGATACATGTGGTTTCAAATGAAGATTTGCTTTGAAATGGTTTTCAAGCATGAGATAGAATGAGCATGTTGTTGAAAATGGTTTTTGAATAAGTGTTTTGAATAATGCATTATTGTGTTGGTTTTCCGTAGAGCATGCCTCACTAAGCAAATGTGTTTATGCTCTCTTTTACCAATAATGCAGATAATTGAGAGATTTTGGGCAACAAGAAGGTTGAAAACATCCAAGGAAGTGCAAAGCTCATGTATGGTGATGTTTTTTTACACTTTAGTTTTGATATTTGGCAATGGGGCTCCAAGGTTGTATTTGGGAGATGTGTTTTGAACTCCCTAATTTTGTGGCATGTATGTGATGGTTTCTATGGGTTGTAAATGGTCCTAAAGGTTTAGTTTGAGGTTTGAAAGGTTATATTTGGTTTGTGGCTAGGAAGCATGCATATAGATTGAGTGATCATGTGTTTGATGCCATGCTCTAGCTTAAGGTTCTTAAATGTGATCTTTAGTGTCAAAAAGAGTTTCTGGTATGTTATGATACAATTTGAAGCATGTTTGAGTGGGTTAAGAGGTGAAAAACCAGCAATTTCTGCTGTGACAAAGCAGGGTGTATCGAAACACCCTTAACTGTTTCGAAATAGAGGCCTGTAATGGCCATAGCGTTTCGGAACGGTTGAAGGTGTTTCGGAACATTTTGGTTACTAGAGAGGCCTGTTTCGATATTGGTCTCGGAACGCACCCGAGTACTAAAACGGTCAACACCGTTTCGATACGGGCGTTTTGGTATGAAGGTTGGTGTTCCGAAACGGATGACCGTTGGATGATGATTTGAATTGTTTAAAGTTTTCATGTTTTACATTTTAGTCCTGAATGTTGTGGTTGCAATTGCTTGACCTTGGATTGTCCTTTTAAGCTGAAATTAGGCAGGGAGGCATATAATATGATTAATTACATATTGGTAAGCTTAAAATCTGCAACGTTTTTATATTTTCTAAAAATTACATTTTGGTCCCTAAATGTTTAATTCATGCAATTGAGTCCCTAAATGCTTTTCAATCGCTGTGCCTTTCTCTCATATGAATCTTGTAACCCTCTTTGCCCAGCCTTGATGTTTGACCCGAACTACAAAGATTACACGGGGAAAACCAAAGTCAACCTGAAAGTCAACCTTGATTAACGACCCATTTTTTTCATTTTAATCTTGTCTAAATACATGTTAACCTTAAGTGAGTACTCACGAGTCATGATTGAGAAAGGCACAACGCTCGGATAACATTTAGGGACTCAATTGCACTTAACGCAAGATTAGGGACCAAATTGTAATTTTTAGTAAATTAGAGGGACTTTATTGATTTTTGGATTACCATTATGAAATTAATCATGTTACATGCTTCTCTGCCAAATTTCATCTTAAAAAAACATCTCAAGCTCAAGAAATTGCAATCACAGCATTTAGGACTAAAATGTAAAGCATACAGTCTCAAAACAATTTAAATTTGGGTCCAATGGTAACCCGTTTTGGAACGCCTACTCACCGTACCGAAACGCAGTATCGGAATGATGTTGACCGTTTTGGTACGCGGGTATGTTCCGAGACCAGTTTCGAAACATGGCATTCCAGTAGCCACAATGTTTCGAAACAACCCCATATGTTTTGAAACGCCAAGACCATTTTAGGGCCCCGTTCCGAAACACTATAGGGTGTTTCGATACACCCTGCCCAGAAACAGCAACAAATACTGGTTTTTCATCCATTAACACACTCAACCGTACCTCAAAGACTCCCAAGGCATATCAGCAGTCCAACATACATATAAGGGACACATTTGGGATATTTTAACACGAACATAGAATCAAACACAAAATCTCATTATTCTAGAGGCATGCTTCCTATCACAAACCCAAAATGAGCAATCCAACCTCAAACCAAACAATTAAGGCCATTTACAACTCAAACAAGCTAACACAACCAAGCCACAACCTTAGGGAGTTCAACATGTCTCCCAAATACAATTCTTTGTTTCCCATTGCCAATATATCAAAACTAAAGTGTGTGAAAACTTCACCATAGATGAGCTTGGACTTCCTTGGATGAACTTAAATTCCTTGATGCCCGAAAACACCTCAATTATCTACATTATTGGTAAAAGAGAGAGCCTAAGCACAAATGCTTAGTGTGGCATGCTCTAAAGAAAACCAACACAATAATGCACATCTTGAAAACACTTTCTCAAAAGCTTTTGAACAACATGCTCATTCTATCTCCTGCTTGAAAAACCCATTCAAAGCAACTTCTCATTGAAAACACATGTACCTTCATTCTATCTCATGCATTTAAACCAATGCAAAACTCATGGAAAAGCCATACTCATGCTTGTACTCTAAAGCATTGCATAAACAAATCACATATACATTTCTCATAGCATAAACCATTTCATCAAAGGTACATGTGAATCAAAAACCATTACATATTTTATATTGGCATTTCACATCTCTTTATTACTCGGATATGCGGACATCTCACTAGACACTTTTGATGGCATCTCTCATCACCGTACTCACTCATCTAGCAACATAGTTTCAGGTGGAATCTCACATCACCGTACTCACATGGCGGATCTCTCATCGCCACAAAGCTAGGATATTTCACCAAGTCCTACCCGATGGAATGCCCATCATCGGTTCTCTCCCTTTGGCTTAACCAAAGAGCACGTACGGATTTTTAGTTTATAGTGCACTCTCCTCCTATTGATCGATCAATTATATCCGATAAGTATCTCAACATCTATGCCAATATATCATGTCAATCATCATCTCACCTACTGTTTTTCATGCACTAAATCTCAAACATTCTCATCTAATTTCAAAATCATAACATTTGATATGCTTTAACATAAAAGCTCAAATCTCAACTATGCAACATGTTACTTTATGAAATCATTTCAAGCATCATCTCATATTATAATTCATGCATAAAAACAGTAGGAATTTATCAATCTAAAACCATGAGCATGTAAAAGCATTTTAGGGGCAATCACCACATTCAAGAGAGCAATCTAGCCAATACTTACTTTCATACTTAGGAAGGTGTTTCAAACCTTTCCTAAATCCCCAAACCTTGTTTCTTTGTCCCTCAAGGACTTCTAAAAGCATACACACTCACCGATTACGTTTCGCTTGCTCGCCTAAATGCCATCTAAGCTTCCAGATTAACTCCAAAGGTGTCCGAAGATGCCTCCCCTGTTTTAAACACATAATACCAGAGGATTAATGCATCATCATGCATTGAAATCATCAGCCACACACCTAAACTCGCTGCTCTACACAAAAACCACATTTCGGCTACCGAACACTATCGAAATCACCTCAAAACTCTTCCAAAACCAAACCCAACCAAGATCCATCACTTCTAATCATTTCTAAACATCAATTAACATAAAAAACCAACACAAACACGTCCTTATACCTCCAGCTATAGCAAAATACCAAAATCACCCCAAAACCATCATTCTAACAAGCAAAACTTTGGAATAACAAACCTATTCGTGATTGGATTGATAAAACCTCATTTTTAACCTCAATTAACATCCAAAATACATTAGAAAACCATCTCAAAACAGAGCCCAATCAATCACCACGAAAATCTTCAAGATCTCTTCCAAAATCTTGAGTTTTAAGCCAATTTCTTGAAAATTCAATGTAGAAATCAAGTAGATTTGATGAGGAATTTCATAGGAATCAAAGAGTGATTGAAATCTCATCATATGAAGTGGAAATCAAAGTGTATTTTCTGGAGAAAATTTGTTTGGTTGAAAGGAATTTGAGAGAAAATAAAATGAGGGAAAATTTGTGAAAAGTAGTTATGAAAAGTCAAAGGTGGTTTTCTAATTTAATCACCTTCATTTTCTTTAATTAAAACATTAATTAAATAACTCAAATTAAGGAAAAATCTGATGAAAACATTTTGGTAAAATTAGCTCCTTATAGATTCAAAGTTTCAATCCTTTACAAAACAGTCACTACTTAACTTTGCAAAAACTGCGATTTGGTCACTACACCGAAAGGTAGTATTTCCAAACCTTATTTTGTAAAATTGATTTCACCATTCTCTTTTATTTATTAAATGAGGATTTTTAGATATTTTCTATATTTTTAAAGCATCCCGAACTATGTGTTCCCTAAAACTCCCTTTTAGATTCGAACCATTTTCTAGACCGATCCGGTTCAGACTCTAAACATCTAAGCACAAATTTGGGGTGTTACAAATCTTGGATAATCACATAGGCTTAATGTGTATCTAGAAAAGAAAAAAAAGAAAAAAAAAGGGTCGTTAATCAAGGTTGATTTCGGGTTAACTTTGGTTTTCCCCGTGTAATCTTCATAGTTTGGGTCAAGCGTCTAGGCCGGGGTAAGGGGGTTACATTTGTTGGTATCAGAGCCAGGCTAACGAATAATTGGGGCTTGGTATGTAGTTAATGTATGTGGTTGTGTTTGTTTGTGACTTTTCGGTGAAAGTGTGATATGTGGATATTGATGTATGATTCAATTTAGATGAATTTATGATGCTATGTTGTGTTTGGGGTGTAGTTGGGGATCCCATTGCCATATCATTACTAATGAGAAGAATTGTTTTAAAAAATGAGCTTGAGTACTTGAATTACTTACCTTATTATGCCTAATTGAGTTTGTTGTATTTTGTCAGTGCATTGTTTTATTATGGGGCCACGTGGAGAGCTTATAATCAATGCTCGAGCTATGACCGAGAATGAGAATGTAGAAAATGATGAGGATCTACCTCCTCCTCCCCCTGGTGGACCACCTGATGGTGGTGGAGCTGGGGTTGGTGCTGGGGTTGCTGGACTCGAGGGAGGTCAGGGGAAAGCTGCTCATGATATGACCTTGTTGATACAAGCTATTGCTGGAGCTTTCCATGCAGTAGTAGCTGGAGCTCATGGAGCTGCACCACAAGATGGTGCTAATGTAAGGTTGTCGTTGGAGCGTCTTCGCAGTCTGGGAGGGACTGAGTTTAGAGGGTTGACCTCGGAAGGTTCTGAGTCTTGGTTAGAGAGTACCAAGAGGATACTTGGACATCTGAACTGCAACTATGTTCAGAAGCTGGGATGTATTGTGTCCCAGTTGCATGGTGATGCACACACGTGGTGGACGACCACTATTGCGGGAATGGAGGATGATGATGTGACTTGGAAATTCTTCTTGAATGCGTTCAAGCAGATATATTTGGGAGTTCGCTACTTCGACGAGAAAAAGGGGGGGTTTATGTCCTTTGTGCAAGGGAGCATGACAGTGGCGGAATATGAGATTCAGTTTTTTCGCCTTAGCCAATATGCACCTGAGCTGATTCCTAACGGGAGAGAAAGATGTGAATTGTTCCGTTATGGGCTGGTGGCAGACGTGAAAACCTATATGCTCGCAGCCGGTTATACTGATTTCGATGTCTTGGTCACTAGAGCCAAGGACATTAAGTTGAATCTTAGTTTGGCGAGCCGAGCAGGAGGATCTAGCTCGGGGAAGCGAGCTATATAACATGAATTTGGTAGGGATCGCAATAAGAGGCATAAGGATAGAAGGTCGCATTTTGATGCTAGACGTGGGGTGGTAACCTTGGAAGAGGTCAGCAAGGACCAAATGCTTTCTAGAGGACTCTTGAGTGTAACCGGTGTGGTAAGAGATACGCTGGTGAGTGTTGGGGTAACCTTGGTACATGTTGGAACTGTGGTAATCGGGGGCATATAAAGAAAGATTGTCCTAAACCGTTAAGAGAGGGACAGGCTCCGATGAGAGAAGCTGAGCCACAGAGAGGTCGTGGGCGCGGCTGTGGTAATTTCCAGCGCAAAGATGAGGGTGGAAGGAATGTGGCGCATGTTGTGGCTGTCCAACCTGATGGTGGCGGTCAGGCTCGAGTGTATGCCCATCGTGAGCGAAGGAATGACACGGACGTGATCATAAGTACCTTTACTTTGCAATCCTTGTCATTACATTCTTTGATTGATTCTGGATCTACGCACTCGTACATATTGCGTGAGCATGCCCAAATGCTTGGTTTGCATGTTGAGTCTTTGGATGTTGGTATGCGTGTGAGTAGTTCTTTTGGTGAGACGGTTGTAACGAGAAAGTTGTATAGGAGATGCCCCTTAAAGGTGCAAGATCATGTGTTTCTTGTTGATCTTATGGAATTGCCATTATATGGTTTGGATGTAATTTTCGGCATGGATTGGCTTGTTGAACATAGAGTCGTTGTGGATTTTGAAAGTAAGCGAGTTTCGTTGAAACTTGCGGATGATTATGAGGTTGTGGTGGTGGGAGAAAATGTGAAGTTTCTAGCTAATGTGGTGTCTACGTTGGAAGCAAGTCAGATTTTGCGGCAAGGATGTGAGGCTTATCTAGCCTTCATTATGAATCCTAGTTCACAGGAGGTGCACGTTCAGGATATAAGAATCGTGTGTAAGTTCCTTGGAGTGTTTCCGGAAGAATTACATGGTTTTCCACCTCGTCGAGAGGTTGAGTTTGGAATTAAGTTGTATGAGAACACAACTACGGTGTCCATTGCTCCCTATCGCATGTGTTGAGTTGTGAGGAGCTCGATTCGTTGAACCGAGATGGCTCACCAAGTGGTGGAGAGGTGGATTTTTGGGTGGAAGGGTTGTGGAAGCTAAAAAGATAATTGACACAATGATTTATAGTGGTTCAACCTTCTAACCAAGGTCTACATCCACTATCTTAGCTGTAACTCCCCGGTTTTGGGCTTAGGAGTTTTGGGCGTTGACCGGTTGGTCAAAGTGCTGTTCGAATCTAAAGAGGTTAAATTAGGAAAGCCTAGTTCGGGTTGCATTAAAAATATGGAAAAATGTTCTAAAATCATCTTTTAATATAATTAAGTGAACTGTGAAATCAATTTTGGAAAATGAGTTTTGGAAGTGTGACATTTTGGCTAGTGACCAAAATGTAATTTTCGCAAGTTTGGTGGCTGTTTTATAAAGGGTTGGAACTTTGAATCTTTAAGGAGCTATTAATCCAAAAGTGGTTTCTCCAGATTTTTCAAGATCTTTTGAGTTATAATTTTGATTTTAAAGTATATCAAAAAGGAGGGAAAAGCCATTTGGCTAATTTCATAACTAACTTCTCAATTTTCTTTCTCCCATTTTCTCTCAACCCAAACACTCCATTTCCAGAGAATTGTTTCTGATTTTCTCACTTAAATCTCTCCTTTCAACTCTCATTTGTTACGTAATCATTGTATCTTCAAAACCTCTTCAATTGCTACAAGTTTCATCAAGGTTTTTCATTCCAAAAAGTTGAGAAACACAAGTTTGGAGGTAAGAACGTCCTTCTCCTCTAAACTATCAGTTCTTTACTTAAATTCCTAAGTTTTCAATCCTAAATTGAAGTTTAATTAAAGGTTTTTAAGTGTTGAAATGGATCTTGGCTTATTATGCAAGATTTTGATGATTTTTGGTGATTTATGTTAGATCTGAGTAATCTGTGATTTAAGAGGTGTTTTTGATGTTAAATGATCTCTAAAATGATGTGGAATTGAGTTTTGATTGATGCAATCCCGGATAGGTTGAGTTTCCTAAGTTTAGCTTGTGTTTTAAGGTAGTTTTTGAGGTGATCTTGGTGATCTGATGTTGCTGGAGGTATAAGGTTGTTAATAGGTTGTTTTTAGATGTTATATGATGTTAATGGAAGTGAGGCTTTGCTGGATTATGGCTGGGCTTTGTTTAGAAGTGGTTTGGATGCATTTTCGGTTGTGTTTGGTGGCCGAAAATGGAGGTTGGATGAGAGCAGCGAGTTTAGATGCTTTCATTGAAGCAATTAATGCATGATGATGCATTAATCCTCTGCTTTGATGTGTTGAAACAGGGGAGGCATCTTTGGATCCAAGATTGGTTGATCCGGAAGCTTGATTTGGTGCTTTGGCTTGAAGCAAAGTGGAAATCGGTGAGTGAGTTTGTGGAAATTGGATTTCAGCTTTTAAAACCAAGGTTTGAAGGTTTTGGGAGCTTAGCTTAAGTCTAAACAACTTTGCTAAGCTCAAGTGTAAGTTTTCAGATTTTCTCTCTAGTGGTGGCCATGACTTTGTTGTGTTGCAAAATGATGATTTGCATGTTTTTAATTACTGTTTTGAAAGCATGTTTTAGCATGGATTTTGCTGATGATGTAAGCCATATGTTGAGGGTAACTCTAGGTAGGAGTACCTTGCTTTTATACATTGAAATAATGTGGTTTGATGCTTTGAAATGCATGATGAAAATGGCTTGGTTTAATGCTTTAAAACAGTGGATTAAATGATGATAATGATGTATATTGGCAAGTGATGTTTTGAAAAGATTAAGGTCACTAAGGTGGTTAAAAGTCCTTGAGTGAGCCTTGTTACTTAAGATCATCAAGGTGGTTAAAAGTCCTTGTATGAGTCTTGTTGCGGACACTAAGGTGGTTAAAAGTCCTTAGGTGATCCTTTCCATGGTGTTTAAAAGTCCATGGGGCCAAGGTGTTTAAAAGTCCTTGGGGCCAAGGTGTTTAAAAGTCCTTGGGGTGATTCAAGCATTGGACACAAAGGTGGTTAAAAGTCCTTGTGTGGTCCTCATTCATGGTGTTTAAAAGTCCATGGCCAAGGTGTTTAAAAGTCCTTGGGGCCAAGGTGTTTAAAAGTCCTTGGGAAGTTGATGAACTTGTTTTAAGAAATAAAATGTATCACTTGAGCCAATATGACATGTTAAGTATATTATGAAGCATGAGATGCTTGTTTTTAATGTTTATGTTGAAGCATGGGATTGCTTGTTTTAAGTATGCTTTTGAGCATGTGGAAGGATTGATTTTAAGCATGAATTATAAATGGTTTCAATTGCATTATTGAATTGTTTTTAAAGAGCATGCCTCACTAAGCTTTTGCTTACGCTCTCTTCGTTTTCTTAATTCAATAATGCAGAGCATTAGAGTACCTTGAGGGGAAGCAAGAAAGGGCAAGCAATCAAGTTCAAGTAAAGCTCAATGTATGAAGGTTTTATAAGTACTTTTTAGCTTTTGGGTGATTTGGCAATGGGGGACCAATGTGTATGTTTTGGGAGATGTTTGGGACTCCCTAAGTATGTTGAATGTTGTTTTGAATGCTGGTGTTTGGATTGGATCATTGCATGCTTGTTTTGGAAGTTTGGTGCTTAGAAAGGCTAGCTTGTGTAGGAAGCATGACTATTGAATTGGGGCTTTTTGCATATGATGTTGGTTTGTTGATTTGGTGATTCCTTCAAGTCTTAAATATGTTTAGTTGCATGCTGGGAAGTTATATGTTCATGACTATTGAACAGGGTCTACCTGTTTCGGAACGGTCGACCGTTGGGGGCTGACATGGGCAGTTATATGTTTTGATTTGTTTACGTTTTGGTCCTGAATCTTGTTTGTTCAATTGCATGAGCTTGGGAAGTCCCTTTTGAGCTGAAATTTCACAGAGAAGCATGAAACCTGATTAATTTCAAGTTGGTAACTTTAATTTGGGTTAAGTCCTTCTAATTATCAGAAATTACAATTTGGTCCCTAAAGTTGTAATTTGTTCAATTGGGTCCCTGTTTGATCTCTGATGTTTATGATCTTTGAGTATGATGTTTGTGTGATCACAATTAGGACTAATGTGCATCTTGACAAGTTTAAAAAGAAAAAAAAGGGTTGTTAATCAAGGTTGACTTTCGGGTTGACTTTGGTTTTCCCCGTGTGACTTTCTTAATTCGGGTCAACCGTCTAGGTCGGGTTAAAGGGGTTACATTTGGTGGTATCAGAGCTGAGTTTGCGAGTAATTGGGAATGAATGTATGCATGATTGAAGTATGTTTAGCTTCTATGCTTGTTGTTTGAAAGCATGTTCAGTGGCTTGTGATGTTGATGCAATTGAGAGGTATGTTGTGATGTTGCATGTTGAGGGTACCCATTTCCAAACAAAAGCTAATGAAATGATGTTGATTTTGAATGAAATTGAGCTTGAATACTTGGATTGCTTACCTTGTTGGGCCTGACTTGTTTTATTTTGCATTGTGATTGCATGGTAAAAGTATGGCACCACGTAGAGAGTTAAGAGGTAGTGTGCGAGCTACGGCTCCCAATGAGAATGAGAATGAAGAGAACACGGGTAGTGATGTGTTACCCCCTCCTCCGCCTGGTGGTGGTGCTGGAGGTGAGCGAGCTGAAGCTGCAGCTGGTGCTGGAGCTGCTGGACCAGAGGTTGGTCAGGGGCAAGCTATGCCTGATATGTCTATGCTGGTACAAGCTATTGCGGGTGCTTTTCGAGCAGCAGTAGCTGGAGCTCAAGGAGCTGGGCATCAGGGAGATGCTGGAGTTAGACTACCTTTGGAGCGTCTGCGCAGTCTTGGTGGGACTGAGTTCAGGGGTATGTCTGCTGAGAGTTCGGAAGCTTGGCTGGAGAGTACCAAGCGTATCTTTGGTCAGATGAGCTGCACGGATGTGCAAAAGCTGGGCTGTGTTGTGTCTTTGCTGCAGGACGATGCATATACGTGGTGGACGACCACCATAGCTGGGATGGCTGAAGCTGATGTTTCTTGGACATTCTTTCAGAATGCGTTCAAGAGGAGATATCTTGGAGTGAGATATCTGGATGAGAAAAAGCGTGAATTCATGTCTCTTACCCAAGGGAGCATGAGTGTGGCTGAGTATGAGGTGCAGTTTGTGCGGCTCAGTCAGTATGCACCGGAGCTGATACCTGATGAGCGAGAGAGGTGCGAAAGGTTCCGCTATGGCTTGGTGACGGAAGTAAAGACCTATATGTTGGCTGCTGAGTACAATGATTTTGATGTGCTGGTGAGTCGATCCAAGGACATTGAGATGAACTTGGGTTTAGCTGCGAAAGGTGCTGGAGCGAGTTCTGGCAAGAGAACTGCTGAGTATAGTTCCGGAGGTGGACGGAACAAGAGGGGACGTGATCAGAAGTATCAGTCCTCAGCCAAGAGAGGTGGCGGTGCACCTGCTACAGGTGGTTATGCTAGGGCTGAACCTAGTGCTTGCTGGATCTGTGGTTCGCGTGGTCACATGAAGCGTGACTGTCCTCGTGCTGTGAGGGAGGTGCAATCTCCTGTTGCGGCAGCTGGTAATGGATGTTGGAACTGTGGTTCTGTTGATCATCTGAGGCGAGATTGTCCGAGGTTGGCTGGTGGCCAAGATCGTGCTTCTGTTGTTGCACCGCAGAGAGGTCGTGGGCGCGGCCGTGGTAATTTTCAGAGGAGGGAGGAAGGTGGTCATGGAGTAGCTCATGTTGTGGCTATTCAGCCTGAGGGTGGAGGCCAAGCGAGGGTGTATGCTCAGCGCGAGGGAAGGAATGATGCATATGTGATTGCAGGTACCTTTACTTTGCAATCCTTGTCATTGCTTTCTTTGATTGATTCTGGATCTACGCATTCATACATTTTGCGTAAGCATGCTGAATTGCTTGGTTTGCCTGTTGAGTCTTTGGATGTTGGTGTTCGTGTCACTAGTTCTTTTGGTGAAACTGTTGTGACTCAAAAGCTTTATAGAAGGTGTCCCTTGGTTGTTCAAGAACATGTCTTTCATGTTGATCTTATGGAGTTACCTTTCTATGGTTTTGATGTGATCCTTGGTATGGATTGGCTTGCTGGGCATCGTGCTGTTGTGGATTGTGAGAGTAAGCGGGTTCGCTTAAGCTTGCGGATGATTATGAAGTTGTTGTAGTTGGTGAGAATGTGAAGTTTCTTGCTAATGTTGTGTCTACCTTGGAGGCGAGTAGGATGCTGAGGCAAGGGTGCGAAGCTTATCTAGCTTTTGTGATGAATCCTAGCTCTAAGGAGTTGAGGGTGCAAGATATCAAGGTTTTGAAGGAGTTTCCTGGTGTTTTTCCTGAAGAGTTGCCTGGTTTACCTCCTAATCGTGAGGTGGAGTTTGGAATTGAGCTGTATGAGAATACAACTCTTGTGTCCATTACTCCCTATAGAATGGCACCTAAGGAGCTGAAGGAGCTGAAGACGCAGTTGCAAGAGCTGTTTGATCGTGGTTTCATCCGGCCGAGTGTGTCGCCTTGGGGTGCTTCCTGTCTTGTTTGTGAAGAAGAAAGATGGCACTATGAGGATGTGCATTGATTACCGTCAGCTGAACAAGTTGACTATCAAGAATCGGTATCCTTTGCCGAGGATTGATGATCTCTTTGATCAATTTCGGGGAGCTGCTGTGTTCTCTAAGATTGACTTGAGGTCAGGGTATTATCAGTTGAAGGTGAAAGATGTGGATGTGCCTAAGACAGCTTTCAGGACAAGGTTTGGGCATTATGAGTTCCTTGTGATGCCGTTTGGTTTGACAAATGCTCCTGCTGCTTTCATGGACATGATGAATCGTGTGTTTCATGAATACTTGGACTAGTTCGTTGTGGTGTTCATTGATGATATCCTCGTGTACTCGCGTACTGAGGAGGAGCACGAAGAGCATTTGAGGATTGTGCTGTAAGCTTTGTTGGAGAATCAGCTTTATGCTAAGCTGAGCAAGTGTGAGTTCTGGCTTAAGGAGGTGGTGTTTCTTGGGCATGTGGTCTCAGCTGAGGGGATTCGTGTTGATCCTCAGAAGATTGAAGCGGTGATGAACTGGAAAGTTCCTAAGTCTGTTCATGAGGTCCGTAGTTTCCTTGGTTTGGCGGGATACTACCGGAGGTTTGTAGATGGTTTTTCCAAGATTGCTGCTCCTTTGACGAAGCTGTTGCAATAGGATGTTAAGTATGAGTGGACAGAAGCGAGACAGCAGGCTTTTGAGAAGCTGAAGGCGGCTTTGACGCAAGCTCCTATCTTGATTCAGCCTGAATCAGGGAAAGAGTTTGTGGTCTATAGTGATGCATCCTATGTTGGTTTGGGGTGTGTGCTGATGCAAGAGGGTAAGGTTGTGGCTTATGCGTCGCGGCAGTTGAAGGTGCATGAGCGCAACTATCCTACGCATGACATTGAGTTTGCTGTAGTGGTTTTTGCTCTGAAGATCTGGAGACATTATCTGTATGGTGAGAAGTGTACTGTGTACACGGATCACAAGAGTTTGAGGTATCTGATGTCTCAGAGGGAGTTGAATCTTAGGCAGCGACGTTGGTTGGAGTTGCTCAAGGATTATGATCTGACGATTGAGTATCATCCTGGAAAAGCTAATGTTGTTGCGGATGCCTTGAGTAGGAAGGTAGCTGTTGAGCTGAGAGCTATGTTTGCTAGCTTGAGCATATCGCGAGATGGCGGTCTTGTTGCTGAGTTGCAAGTGAAACCATCTTTGGTTCAGTTGATCAAGGAAAAGCAGTTGTTGGATGATTCCTTGGTGTCTCATGTTCAGGATATCGCGGAGGGTAGACCTTCGGATTTCTGCTTTAATGAGGATGGTGTGTTGTGTTTTGGTAGTCGGATAGTAGTGCCTGCTGATGTTGAGTTGAGGCGTGCTATTCTGGCTGAAGGTCATAGTAGTCCTTTTGCTATGCACCCTGGTAGTACTAAGATGTATCGTGATCTTTGTAACGCCCCGGTTTTGGGCTTAGGAGTTTTGGGCGTTGACCGGTTGGTCAAAGTGCTGTTCGAATCGTAAGAGGATAAATTAGGAAAGCCTAGTTCGGGTTGCATTAAAAATATGGAAAAATGTTCTAAAATCATCTTTTAATATAATTAAGTGAACTGTGAAATCAATTTTTGAAAATGAGTTTTGGAAGGGTGACATTTTGTCTAGTGACCAAAATGTAATTTTTGAAAGTTTGGTGGCTGGTTTATAAAGGGTTGAAACTTTGAATCTTTAAGGAGCTATTTACCCAAAGGGAGTTTCTCCAGATTTTTCGAAGATATTTTGAGTTATAATTCTGATTTTTAAAGATTTCATAAAGGAGGGAAATCTCATTTTGCTATTTTCTCAACTAACTTCTCATTTTCTTTCTCTCTTTTTCTCTCAATCCAAACACTCCATTTCCAGAGTTTTGTTTCTGATTTTCTCACCTAAATTCCTCCTTTCAACCCTCATTTAATCCCTAATCATTGTATCTTCAAAACCTCTTCAATTTCTACAAGTTTCATCAAGGATTTTCATTCCAAAAAGAGGAGAAACTCAAGTTTGGAGGTAAGAACGTCCTTCTCCTCTGAACTTCAAGTTCTTTACTGAAATTCCTAAGTTTTCAATCCTAAATTGATGTTTAATTAAAGGCTTTTAAGTTGATTTATAGATCTTGGCTAATTATGCAAGATTTTGATGATTTCACATGATTTTCGTTTGATCTGTTAAATCTGTGATTTGAGAGGTGTTTTTGATGTTAAATGATCTCTAAATTGATAAGGAAATGAGTTTTGATTGATGCAATCCCGGATAGGTTGAGTTTCCTAAGTTTAGCTTGTGTTTTAAGGTAGTTTTTGTGGTGATCTTGTGGATCTGGTGTTGCTGGAGGTATAAGGATGTTGTTAGGTTGTTTTTAGATGTTATATGATGTTAATGGAAGTGAGGTTTTGCTGGTTTATGGCTGGGCTTTGTTTGGAAGTGTTTTGGATGCATTTTCGGTTGTGTTTGGTGGCCGAAAATGGAGGTTATGTGAGAGCAGCGAGTTTAGATGCTTTCATTGAAGCAATTAATGCATGATGATGCATTAATCCTCTGCTTTAATGTGTTGAAACAGGGGAGGCATCCTTGGATCCAAGAGTTGTTGATCCGGAAGCTTGATTTGGTGCTTTGGCTTGAAGCAAAGTGGAGATTGGTGAGTGCCTTTGTGAAAATGGATTTTCAGCTTTAAAACCAAGGTTTGAAGGTTTTGGGAGCTTAGTTTAAGTCTAAACAACTTTGCTAAGCTCAAGTGTAAGTTTTCGGATTTCTCTCTAAGTGGTGGCCATGTTTTGGTGTGTTGCAAAATGATGATTTGCATGTTTTAATTACTGTTTTGAAAGCATGATTTAGCATGATATTTGTTGATGTTTTAAGCCATGTGTTGAAGGTAACTCTAGGTAGGAGTTCCTTGATTTTATACATTGTTTAAATGTGGATTTGATGCTTTGAAATGCATGGTGAAATGGCTTGGTTTAATGCTTTAAAACAGTGGATTATATGATGTGAAATATGTATATTGGCAAGTGATGTTTTGTAAAAGTGAAGGTCACTAAGGTGGTTAAAAGTCCTTGAGTGAGCCTTGTTACTTAAGAACATCAAGGTGGTTAAAAGTCCTTGGATGGTTCTTGTTGCGGACACTAAGGTGGTTAAAAGTCCTTAGGTGCTCCTTTCCATGGTGGTTAAAAGTCCATGGGGCCAAGGTGTTTAAAAGTCCTTGGGGCCAAGGTGTTTAAAAGTCCTTGGGGTGATTCAAGCATTGGACACAAAGGTGGTTAAAAGTCCTTGTGTGGTCCTCATTCATGGTGTTTAAAAGTCCATGGCCAAGGTGTTTAAAAGTCCTTGGGGCCAAGGTGTTTAAAAGTCCTTGGGAAAGTTGTTGAACTTGTTTTATGAAATGAAATGTATCACTTGAGCCAATATGACATGTTGAGTATTTTGTGAAGCATGAGATGCTTGTTTTAAGGTTTATGTTGAAGCATGAGATTGCTTGTTTTAAGCATGCTTTGAGCATGTACAAGGATTGATTTTGAGCATGGTTTATAAATGGTTTTAATTGCATTATTGAATTGTTTTTAATGAGCATGCCTCACTAAGCTTTTGCTTACGCTCTCTACGTTTTCTTAATTCAATAATGCAGAGCATTAGAGTCTTTGAGGGGCTGCAAGAAAGGTCAAGCAATCAAGTTCAGGAGAAGCTCAAAGTATGGAAGGTTTTGTTAAACATTTAGCTTTTGCATGTTTTGGCAATGAGGGACCAAAGTGTATGATTTGGGAGGTGTTTGAGACTCCCTAAATTTGTTGAATGTTGTTTTAAATGCTGGTTTTGAATTGGAACCTTATATGCTTGTTTTGGAAGTTTGGAGCTTGAGTGGCTAACTTGTGTAGGAAGCATGCCTATAGAATTGGGGCTTTTTGCATATGATGTTGAATTGTTGATTTGTTGGTTCCTATAAGTCATATATATGTTTAATTGCATGCTGGTAAAGTTTGGTGACGTTTGGAGCATGTTTGAATGATCAATTGCATGTTTTGGTATGCTTGTTTGCTGCAATCTGTGCAGGCGTTTCAGAACAGTATGCACCGTTTCGGAACGGGTGCCTTTAACGAACCCAGGCGTCCGAAACGGTGTGCACCGTTTCGAAACGGTTTGGTCTCTGCCAAGGCCGTGTTTCGGAACAGGGTTGAGTGGTTTCGGAACGGCCCGTGTTTCGGAACGGGGTCGATCCGTTTCGGAACGTCCGACCGTTAGGGAGCTGACATGGGCAGTTATATGTTTTGAATTATTTACGTTTTGGTCCTGAATCTTGTATGTTCAATTGTGTGAGCTTGGAAAGTCCTTTTGAGCTGAAATTTCACAGAGAAGCATGAAACCTGAGTAATATCAAGATGGTAACCTTAATTTGGGTTAAGTCCTTTTAATTATCAGAAATTACAATTTGGTCCCTAAAGTTGTAATTTGTTCAATTGGGTCCCTGTTTGATCTCTGATGTTTGTGATCTTTGAGTATGTTGTTTGTGTGATCACAATTAGGATTAATGTGCGTCTAGACAAGATTAAAAAGAAAAAAAAGGTCGTTAATCAAGGTTGACTTTCGGGTTGACTTTGGTTTTCCCCGTGTGACTTTCTTAATTCGGGTCAACCGTCTAGGCCGGGTTAAGGGGGTTACATTTGGTGGTATCAGAGCTGAGTTCTCGAGTAATTGGGAATGTTGTTATGCATGATTGAAGCATGGTTTGGCTTGTATGCTTTTTGTTTGAAAGCATGTTCAGTGATTTGAGATGATGATGTTTTTGAGATGTATGTTGTGATGATGCATGATGAGGGTACCCATTGCCAAACAAAAGCTAAAGAAATGATGTTGATTTTGAAAGAGATTGAGCTTGAATACTTGAAATTGCTTACCTTGCTGGGCCTGACTTGTTTTATTTTGTATTGTTATGCATGGTAAAAGTATGGCACCACGTAGAGAGTTAAGGAGTAGCGTGAGAGCTACGACCCCGGAAGGGAATGTGAATGAAGAGAATACGGGTAGTGTTGTGTTACCTCCTCCTCCACCTGGTGGTGGTGGTGCGGAGAGGGAAAGAGCTGGAGCTGAGGTAGCTGGTGCTAGAGCTGCAGGACCTGAGGTTGGTCAGGGGCAAGCGATGCCTGACATGTCTGTGCTGGTACAAGCTATTGCAGGTGCTTTTCGAGCAGCAGTAGCTGGAGCTCAAGGAGCTGGGCATCAGGGAGATGCTGGTGCTAGACTACCCTTAGAGCGTCTGCGCAGTCTTGGTGGGACTGAGTTTAGGGGTATGTCAGCTGAGAGGTCGGAAGCTTGGCTAGAGAGTACCAAGCGTGTCTTGGGACAGATGAGCTACACTGATGTGCAAAAGTTGGGTTGTGTTGTGTCTTTGCTGCAAGGCGATGCTTATACGTGGTGGACGACCACAATCTCTGGAATGGCTGAAGCTGACATCATTTGGACATTCTTTCAGAATGCGTTCAAGAGGAGATATCTGGGAGTGAGATATCTGGATGAGAAGAAGCGTGAATTCATGTCTCTGACCCAGGGGAACATGAGTGTGGCTGAGTATGAAGTGCAGTTTGTACGCCTCAGTCAGTATGCACCGGAGCTGATACCTGATGAGCGAGAGAGGTGCGAAAGGTTCCGTTATGGCTTGGTGACGGAAGTAAAGACCTACATGTTGGCTGCTGAGTACAATGATTTTGATGTGTTTGTTAGTCGATCCAAGGACATAGAGATGAATCTGAGTTTGTCTGCGAAGGGTGCTGGAGCGAGTTCTGGGAAGAGAGCTGTTGAGTATAGTTCCGGAGGTGGACGGAACAAGAGGGGACGTGATCAGAGGTTTCAGTCCTCAGCTAAGAGAGGTGGAGGTGCGCCTGCTAGGGGTGGCAATGCTAGAGCTGACCCTAGTGCTTGTTGGATTTGTGGTTCCCGTGGTCACTTGAAGCGTGACTGTCCTCTTGCTGGAAGGGAGGTGCAAGCTCCTGTTGCTGCAGCTGGTTATGAGTGCTGGAATTGTGGTTCTGCTGACCACTTGAGGCGAGATTGTCCGAGGATGGCTGGTGGCCAAGAGCGTGCTCCTGTTGTTGCAGCACCGCAGAGAGGTCGTGGACGCGGCCGTGGTAATTTTCAGAGGCGTGAGGAAGGTGGTCGCGGAGTAGCTCATGTTGTGGCTATTCAACCTGAGGGTGGAGGCCAGGCGAGAGTGTATGCTCAGCGCGAGGGAAGGAATGATGCTGATGTGATTGCAGGTACCTTTACTTTGCAATCCTTGTCATTGCTTTCTTTGATTGATTCTGGATCTACGCATTCATACATTTTGCGTGAGCATGCTGAGTTGCTTGGTTTGCCTGTTGAGTCTTTGGATGTTGGTGTTAGAGTCACTAGTTCTTTTGGTGAAACTGTTGTGACTCGTAAGCTTTATAGAAGGTGTCCTTTGGTTGTTCAAGAGCATGTCTTTCATGTTGATCTTATGGAGTTGCCCTTTTATGGTTTTGATGTGATCCTTGGTATGGATTGGCTTGCTGAGCATCGTGCTGTTGTGGATTGTGAGAATAAGCGGGTTTCGCTTAAGCTTGCGGATGATTATGAAGTGGTGGTGGTTGGTGAGAATGTGAAGTTTCTTGCCAATGTTGTTTCTACCTTGGAGGCGAGCAGGATGCTGAGGCAGGGTTGTGAGGCTTATCTGGCTTTTGTGATGAATCCTTGTTCTAAGGAGTTGAGGGTGCAAGATATCAGGGTTGTGAAGGAGTTTCCTTATGTTTTTCCTGAGGAGTTGCCTGGTTTACCTCCTAATCGTGAGGTGGAGTTTGGAATTGAGCTGTATGAAAATACCACTCCTGTGTCCATTACTCCTTATAGAATGGCACCTAAGGAGCTGAAGGAGCTGAAGACGCAGTTGCAAGAGCTGCTTGATCGTGGTTTCATCCGGCCGAGTGTGTCGCCTTGGGGTGCTCCTGTCTTATTTGTGAAGAAGAAAGATGGCACTATGAGGATGTGCATTGATTACCGTCAGCTGAACAAGTTGACTATCAAGAATCGGTATCCTTTGCCGAGGATTGATGATCTCTTTGATCAATTTCGGGGAGCTGTTGTGTTCTCTAAGATTGACTTGAGGTCTGGGTATTATCAGTTGAAGGTGAAGGATGTGGACGTGCCTAAGACAGCTTTCAGGACAAGGTATGAGCATTATGAGTTCCTGGTGATGCCGTTTGGTTTGACAAATGCTCATGCTGCTTTCATGGACATGATGAATCGTGTTTTTCATGAATACCTGGACAAGTTCGTTGTGGTGTTCATTGATGATATCCTCGTATATTCGCGTACTGAGGAGGAGCACGAAGAGCATTTGAGGATTGTGCTGCAAGCCTTGTTGGAGAATCAGCTTTATGCTAAGTTGAGCAAGTGTGAGTTCTGGCTTAGGGAGGTGGTGTTTCTTGGACATGTGGTCTCAGCCGAGGGGATTCGTGTTGATCCTCAGAAGATCGAAGCGGTGATGAACTGGAAAGTTCCTAAGTCTGTTCATGAGGTCCGTAGTTTCCTTGTTTTGGCGGGATACTACCGGAGGTTTGTGGATGGTTTTTCTAAAATTGCTGCTCCTTTGACGAAGTTGTTACAAAAGGATGTTAAGTATGAGTGGACGGAAGCGAGACAACTAGCTTTTGAGAAGCTGAAGGCGGCTTTGACGCAAGCTCCTATCTTGATTCAGCCTGAATCAGGGAAAGAGTTTGTGGTCTACAGTGATGCATCCTATGTTGGTTTGGGGTGTGTGCTGATGCAAGAGGGTAAGGTTGTGGCTTATGCGTCGCGGCAGTTGAAGGTGCATGAGCACAACTATCCTACGCATGACATTGAGCTGGCTGCAGTGGTTTTTGCTCTGAAGATTTGGAGACATTATCTGTATGGTGAGAAGTGTACTGTGTACACGGATCACAAGAGTTTGAGGTATCTGATGTCTCAGAAAGATTTGAATCTCAGGCAGCGACGTTGGTTGGAGTTGCTCAAGGATTATGATCTGACGATTGAGTATCATCCTGGTAAAGCTAATGTTGTTGAGGATGCTTTGAGTAGGAAGGTAGCTGTTGAGCTGAGGGCGATGTTTGCTAGCTTGAGGATATCGCGAGATGGTGGTCTTGTTGCTGAGTTGCAAGTGAAACCTTCGTTGGTTCAGTTGATCAAGGAAAAGCAGTTGCTGGATGATTCCTTGGTGTCTCATGTTCAGGATATCGCGGAGGGTAGACCTTCGGATTTCTGCTTTAATGAGGATGGTGTGTTGTGTTTTGGTAGTCGGATAGTAGTGCCTGCTGATGTTGAGTTGAGGCGTGCTATTTTGACTGAAGGTCATAGTAGTCCTTTTGCTATGCACCCTGGTAGTACTAAGATGTATCGTGATCTTCGTGATGAGTACTATTGGGTAGGTTTGAAGAAGGATGTTGCAGAGTTTGTGAGCAAGTGTTTGGTGTGTCAGCGAGTTAAGGCTGAACATCAGGTTCCTTCTGGTTTGTTGCAACCGTTGAAAATCCCTCAATGGAAGTGGGAGAGGGTTACCATGGATTTTGTATCTGGTTTACCTTTGTCTCCATCAAAGAAGAATTCTGTTTGGGTGATTGTGGATCGTTTGACGAAGTGTGCGCATTTCTTGCCTGTGCATACTACGTTTTCTTTGGATAAGCTGGCAGAGCTGTACATTGCTGAGATTGTGAGGCTGCATGGTGTGCCTAAGTCGATCGTGTCGGATAGGGATCCGAGGTTCACATCGCGTTTCTGGCAGTGTTTGCATCAAGCTTTGGGTACAAGGTTGCATTTCAGTACATCCTATCATCCTCAGTCGGATGGTCAGTCTGAGCGGGTTATTCAGATTTTGGAGGATATGTTGAGATGCTGTGTGATAGAGTTCCAAGGTTCTTGGGAGAAGCATCTGCCTTTGGTTGAGTTCGCTTATAACAATAGTTATCAGGCGAGTATACAGATGGCACCTCATGAGGCTCTGTATGGGAAGAAGTGTAGGACTCCTCTTTGTTGGGCTGAAACTGGTCAGAAGTTGGTTTCGATGCCTGCTTTGTTGAAAGGGACCACCGAGAAGGTGAAGCTCATTTGTGAGAGGTTGAAGGCTGCCTCTGATCGGCAAAAGTCTTACGCGGATTTGAAGCGTAAGGAGATAGAGTATGCGGTGGGTGACCGTGTGTTCTTGAAGGTTTCGCCTTGGAAGAAGGTGATGAGGTTTGGCCGGAAGGGTAAGTTGAGCCCTCGGTACATTGGACCATATGAGGTGGTTGAGCGAGTGGGTCCTGTTGCATATCGGTTGAGGTTACCTCAGGAGTTGGAGAAGATTCATGATGTGTTCCATGTTTCTATGCTCCGTAAGTATAGATCTGATCCTTCGCATGTGATGCCTGTAGAGGATGTGGTTTTGAATCCGGATTTGACCTATGCTGAGGAACCGGTGAAGGTTCTGGATTCAGATAGCAAGGTTCTTCGTGGCAAGACCATTGAGTTGGTGAAGGTGCTGTGGAAGCATCGAGGTGTTGAGGAAGCCACGTGGGAGCGGAAGGAAGATATGCTGAAGCAGTTTCCTTATCTCTTTCCTTCAGGTAAATTTCGAGGACGAAATTTCTTAAGGGGGGGAGAGTTGTAACGCCCCGGTTTTGGGCTTAGGAGTTTTGGGCGTTGACCGGTTGGTCAAAGTGCTGTTCGAATCGTAAGAGGTTAAATTAGGAAAGCCTAGTTCGGGTTGCATTAAAAATATGGAAAAATGTTCTAAAATCATCTTTTAAAATAATTAAGTGAACTGTGAAATCAATTTTGGAAAATGAGTTTTGGAAGGGTGACATTTTGGCTAGTGACCAAAATGTAATTTTTGAAAGTTTGGTGGCTGTTTTATAAAGGGTTGAAACTTTGAATCTTTAAGGAGCTATTTACCCAAAGGGAGTTTCTCCAGATTTTTCTAAGATATTTTGAGTTATAATTCTGATTTTTAAAGATTTCATAAAGGAGGGAAATCTCATTTTGCTATTTTCTCAACTAACTTCTCATTTTCTTTCTCTCTTTTTCTCTCAATCCAAACACTCCATTTCCAAAGTTTTGTTTCTGATTTTCTCACCTAAATTCCTCCTTTCAACCCTCATTTAATCCCTAATCATTGTATCTTCAAAACCTCTTCAATTTCTACAAGTTTCATCAAGGATTTTCATTCCAAAAAGAGGAGAAACTCAAGTTTGGAGGTAAGAACGTCCTTCTCCTCTGAACTTCAAGTTCTTTACTGAAATTCCTAAGTTTTCAATCCTAAATTGATGTTTAATTAAAGGCTTTTAAGTTGATTTATAGATCTTGGCTAATTATGCAAGATTTTGATGATTTCACATGATTTTCGTTTGATCTGTTAAATCTGTGATTTGAGAGGTGTTTCTGATGTTAAATGATCTCTAAATTGATAAGGAAATGAGTTTTGATTGATGCAATCCCGGATAGGTTGAGTTTCCTAAGTTTAGCTTGTGTTTTAAGGTAGTTTTTGTGGTGATCTTGTGGATCTGGTGTTGCTGGAGGTATAAGGATGTTGTTAGGTTGTTTTTAGATGTTATATGATGTTAATGGAAGTGAGGTTTTGCTGGTTTATGGCTGGGCTTTGTTTGGAAGTGTTTTGGATGCATTTTCGGTTGTGTTTGGTGGCCGAAAATGGAGGTTATGTGAGAGCAGCGAGTTTCGATGCTTTCATTGAAGCAATTAATGCATGATGATGCATTAATCCTCTGCTTTAATGTGTTGAAACAGGGGAGGCATCCTTGGATCCAAGAGTTGTTGATCCGGAAGCTTGATTTGGTGCTTTGGCTTGAAGCAAAGTGGAGATTGGTGAGTGCCTTTGTGAAAATGGCTTTTCAGCTTTAAAACCAAGGTTTGAAGGTTTTGGGAGCTTAGTTTAAGTCTAAACAACTTTGCTAAGCTCAAGTGTAAGTTTTCGGATTTCTCTCTAAGTGGTGGCCATGTTTTGGTGTGTTGCAAAATGATGATTTGCATGTTTTAATTACTGTTTTGAAAGCATGATTTAGCATGATATTTGCTGATGTTTTAAGCCATGTGTTGAAGGTAACTCTAGGTAGGAGTTCCTTGATTTTATACATTGTTTAAATGTGGATTTGATGCTTTGAAATGCATGGTGAAATGGCTTGGTTTAATGCTTTAAAACAGTGGATTATATGATGTGAAATATGTATATTGGCAAGTGATGTTTTGTAAAAGTGAAGGTCACTAAGGTGGTTAAAAGTCCTTGAGTGAGCCTTGTTACTTAAGAACATCAAGGTGGTTAAAAGTCCTTGGATGGTTCTTGTTGCGGACACTAAGGTGGTTAAAAGTCCTTAGGTGCTCCTTTCCATGGTGGTTAAAAGTCCATGGGGCCAAGGTGTTTAAAAGTCCTTGGGGCCAAGGTGTTTAAAAGTCCTTGGGGTGATTCAAGCATTGGACACAAAGGTGGTTAAAAGTCCTTGTGTGGTCCTCATTCATGGTGTTTAAAAGTCCATGGCCAAGGTGTTTAAAAGTCCTTGGGGCCAAGGTGTTTAAAAGTCCTTGGGAAAGTTGTTGAACTTGTTTTATGAAATGAAATGTATCACTTGAGCCAATATGACATGTTGAGTATTTTGTGAAGCATGAGATGCTTGTTTTAAGGTTTATGTTGAAGCATGAGATTGCTTGTTTTAAGCATGCTTTGAGCATGTACAGGGATTGATTTTGAGCATGGTTTATAAATGGTTTTAATTGCATTTTTGAATTGTTTTTAATGAGCATGCCTCACTAAGCTTTTGCTTACGCTCTCTACGTTTTCTTAATTCAATAATGCAGAGCATTAGAGTCTTTGAGGGGCAGCAAGAAAGGTCAAGCAATCAAGTTCAAGAGAAGCTCAAAGTATGGAAGGTTTTGTTAAACATTTAGCTTTTGTATGTTTTGGCAATGGGGGACCAAAGTGTATGATTTGGGAGGTGTTTGAGACTCCCTAAATTTGTTGAATGTTGTTTTAAATGCTGGTTTTGAATTGGAACCTTATATGCTTGTTTTGGAAGTTTGGAGCTTGAGTGGCTAACTTGTGTAGGAAGCATGCCTATAGAATTGGGGCTTTTTGCATATGATGTTGAATTGTTGATTTGTTGGTTCCTATAAGTCATATATATGTTTAATTGCATGCTGGTAAAGTTTGGTGACGTTTGGAGCATGTTTGAATGATCAATTGCATGTTTTGGTATGCTTGTTTGCTGCAATCTGTGCAGGCGTTTCGAAACAGTATGCACCGTTTCGGAACAGGTGCCTTTCACGAACCCAGGCGTCCGAAACGGTGTGCACCGTTTCGAAACGGTTTGGTCTCTGCCAAGGCCGTGTTTCGGAACGGGGTTGAGTGGTTTCGGAATGGCCCGTGTTTCGGAACGGGGTCGATCCGTTTCGGAACGTCCGACCGTTAGGGAGCTGACATGGGCAGTTATATGTTTTCAATTATTTACGTTTTGGTCCTGAATCTTGTATGTTCAATTGTGTGAGCTTGGAAAGTCCTTTTGAGCTGAAATTTCACAGAGAAGCATGAAACCTGATTAATTTCAAGATGGTAACCTTAATTTGAGTTAAGTCCTTTTAATTATCAGAATTTACAATTTGGTCCCTAAAGTTGTAATTTGTTCAATTGGGTCCCTATTTGATCTCTGATGTTTGTGATCTTTGAGTATGTTGTTTGTGTGATCACAATTAGGATTAATGTGCATCTAGACAAGATTAAAAAGAAAAAAAAGGGTCGTTAATCAAGGTTGACTTTCGGGTTGACTTTGGTTTTCCCCGTGTGACTTTCTTAATTCGGGTCAACCGTCTAGGCCGGGTTAAGGGGGTTACAATCTTCGTGATGAGTACTATTGGGTGGGTTTGAAGAAGGATGTTGCAGAGTTTGTGAGCAAGTGTTTGGTGTGTCAGCGAGTTAAGGCTGAACATCAGGTTCCTTCTGGTTTGTTGCAACCGTTGAAAATCCCTGAATGGAAGTGGGAGAGGGTTACCATGGATTTCGTATCTGGTTTGCCTTTGTCTCCATCGAAGAAGAATTCTGTTTGGGTGATTGTGGATCGCTTGACGAAGTGTGCGCATTTCTTGCCTTTGCATACTACGTTTTCTTTGGATAAGCTGGCAGAGCTGTACATTGCTGAGATTGTGAGGTTGCATGGTGTGCCTAAGTCGATTGTGTCGGATAGGGATCCGAGGTTCACATCGCGTTTTTGGTAGTGTTTGCACCAAGCTCTGGGTACAAGGTTGCATTTCAGTACATCCTATCATCCTCAGTCGGATGGTCAGTCTGAGGGAGTTATCCAGATTTTGGAGGATATGTTGAGGTGCTGCGTGATTGAGTTCCAAGGTTCTTGGGAGAAGCATCTGCCTTTGGTTGAGTTCGCTTATAACAATAGTTATCAGGCGAGTATACAGATGGCACCTTATGAGGCTCTGTATGGGAGGAAGTGTAGGACTCCTCTTTGTTGGGCTGAAACTGGTCAAAAGTTGGTTTCGATGCCTGCTTTGTTGAAAGGGACCACCGAGAAGGTGAAGCTCATTTGTGAGAGGTTGAAGGCTGCCTCTGATCGGCAAAAGTCTTACGCGGATTTGAAGCGTAAGGAGATAGAGTATGCGGTGGGTGACCGTGTGTTCTTGAAGGTTTCGCCTTGGAAGAAGGTGATGAGGTTTGGTCGGAAGGGTAAGTTGAGCCCTCGGTACATTGGACCATATGAGGTGGTTGAGCGTGTGGGTCCTGTTGCGTATCGGCTGAGGTTACCTCAGGAGTTGGAGAAGATTCCTGATGTGTTCCATGTTTCTATGCTCCGGAAGTTTAGATCTGATCCTTCGCATGTGATGCCTGTGGAGGATGTGGTTTTGAATCCGGACTTGACCTATGATGAGGAACCGGTGAAGGTTCTGGATTCGGATAGTAATGTTCTTCGTGGCAAGACCATTGAGTTGGTGAAGGTGTTGTGGAATCATCGAGGTGTTGAGGAAGCCACGTGGGAGCGGAAGGAAGACATGCTGAAGCAGTTTCCTTATCTCTTTCCTTCAGGTAAATTTCGAGGACGAAATTTCTTAAGGGGGGGAGAGTTGTAACGCCCCGGTTTTGGGCTTAGGAGTTTTGGGCGTTGACCGGTTGGTCAAAGTGCTGTTCGAATCTAAAGAGGTTAAATTAGGAAAGCCTAGTTCGGGTTGCATTAAAAATATGGAAAAATGTTCTAAAATCATCTTTTAATATAATTAAGTGAACTGTGAAATCAATTTTGGAAAATTAGTTTTGGAAGTGTGACATTTTGGCTAGTGACCAAAATGTAATTTTCGCAAGTTTGGTGGCTGTTTTATAAAGGGTTGGAACTTTGAATCTTTAAGGAGCTATTAATCCAAAAGTGGTTTCTCCAGATTTTTCCAAGATCATTTGAGTTATAATTCTGATTTTAAAGTATATCAAAAAGGAGGGAAAAGCCATTTGGCTAATTTCATAACTAACTTCTCAATTTTCTTTCTCCCATTTTCTCACAACCCAAACACTCCATTTCCAGAGAATTGTTTCTGATTTTCTCACTTAAATCTCTCCTTTCAACTCTCATTTGTTACCTAATCATTGTATCTTCAAAACCTCTTCAATTGCTACAAGTTTCATCAAGGTTTTTCATTCCAAAAAGTGGAGAAACACAAGTTTGGAGGTAAGAACGTCCTTCTCCTCTAAACTATCAGTTCTTTACTGAAGTTCCTAAGTTTTCAATCCTAAATTGAAGTTTAATTAAAGGTTTTTAAGTGTTGAAATGGATCTTGGCTTATTATGCAAGATTTTGATGATTTTTGGTGATTTTCGTTAGATCTGAGTAATCTGTGATTTAAGAGGTGTTTTTGATGTTAAATGATCTCTAAAATGATGTGGAATTGAGTTTTGATTGATGCAATCCCGGATAGGTTGAGTTTCCTAAGTTTAGCTTGTGTTTTAAGGTAGTTTTTGAGGTGATCTTGGTGATCTGATGTTGCTGGAGGTATAAGGTTGTTAATAGGTTGTTTTTAGATGTTATATGATGTTAATGGAAGTGAGGCTTTGCTGGTTTATGGCTGGGCTTTGTTTAGAAGTGGTTTGGATGCTTTTTCGGTTGTGTTTGGTGGCCGAAAATGGAGGTTGGATGAGAGCAGCGAGTTTAGATGCTTTCATTGAAGCAATTAATGCATGATGATGCATTAATCCTCTGCTTTGATGTGTTGAAACAGGGGAGGCATCTTTGGATCCAAGATTGGTTGATCCGGAAGCTTGATTTGGTGCTTTGGCTTGAAGCAAAGTGGAAATCGGTGAGTGAGTTTGTGGAAATTGGATTTCAGCTTTTAAAACCAAGGTTTGAAGGTTTTGGGAGCTTAGCTTAAGTCTAAACAACTTTGCTAAGCTCAAGTGTAAGTTTTCGGATTTTCTCTCTAGTGGTGGCCATGACTTTGTTGTGTTGCAAAATGATGATTTGCATGTTTTTAATTACTGTTTTGAAAGCATGTTTTATCATGGATTTTGCTGATGATGTAAGCCATATGTTGAGGGTAACTCTAGGTAGGAGTACCTTGCTTTTATACATTGAAATAATGTGGTTTGATGCTTTGAAATGCATGATGAAAATAGCTTGGTTTAAGGCTTTAAAACAGTGGATTAAATGATGATAATGATGTATATTGGCAAGTGATGTTTTGAAAAGATTAAGGTCACTAAGGTGGTTAAAAGTCCTTGAGTGAGCATTGTTACTTAAGATCATCAAGGTGGTTAAAAGTCCTTGGATGAGTCTTGTTGCGGACACTAAGGTGGTTAAAAGTCCTTAGGTGATCCTTTCCATGGTGTTTAAAAGTCCATGGGGCCAAGGTGTTTAAAAGTCCTTGGGGCCAAGGTGTTTAAAAGTCCTTGGGGTGATTCAAGCATTGGACACAAAGGTGGTTAAAAGTCCTTGTGTGGTCCTCATTCATGGTGTTTAAAAGTCCATGGCCATGGTGTTTAAAAGTCCTTGGGGCCAAGGTGTTTAAAAGTCCTTGGGAAGTTGATGAACTTGTTTTAAGAAATGAAATGTATCACTTGAGCCAATATGACATGTTAAGTATATTATGAAGCATGAGATGCTTGTTTTTAATGTTTATGTTGAAGCATGGGATTGCTTGTTTTAAGTATGCTTTTGAGCATGTGCAAGGATTGATTTTAAGCATGAATTATAAATGGTTTTAATTGCATTATTGAATTGTTTTTAAAGAGCATGCCTCACTAAGCTTTTGCTTACGCTCTCTTCGTTTTCTTAATTCAATAATGCAGAGCATTAGAGTACCTTGAGGGGCAGCAAGAAAGGGCAAGCAATCAAGTTCAAGTAAAGCTCAATGTATGAAGGTTTTATAAGTACTTTTTAGCTTTTGGGTGATTTGGCAATGGAGGACCAATGTGTATGTTTTGGGAGATGTTTGGGACTCCCTAAGTATGTTAAATGTTGTTTTGAATGCTGGTTTTTGGATTGGATCATTGCATGCTTGTTTTGGAAGTTTGGTGCTTAGAAAGGCTAGCTTGTGTAGGAAGCATGACTATTGAATTGGGGCTTTTTGCATATGATGTTGGTTTGTTGATTTGGTGATTCCTTCAAGTCTTAAATATGTTTAATTGCATGCTGGTAAAGTTTGGTGACATTTGGAGCATGTTTGAATGATTTATTGCATGATTTGGAATGCTTGTTTGCTGCAATCTGTGCAGGCGTTTCGGAACAGTGTGCACCATTTCGGAACGGGTGCCTTACATGAACCCAGGCGTCCGAAACGGTATGCACCGTTTCAAAACGGTTTGGTCTCTGCCAAGGCCATGTTTCGGAACCCGTTTCGGAACGGCCCGTGTTTTGGAACAGGGTCTACCTGTTTCGGAACGGTCGACCGTTGGGGGCTGACATGGGCAGTTATATGTTTTGATTTGTTTACGTTTTGGTCCTGAATCTTGTTTGTTCAATTGCATGAGCTTGGGAAGTCCCTTTTGAGCTGAAATTTCACAGAGAAGCATGAAACCTGATTAATTTCAAGTTGGTAAATTTAATTTGGGTTAAGTCCTTCTAATTATCAGAAATTACAATTTGGTCCCTAAAGTTGTAATTTGTTCAATTGGGTCCCTGTTTGATCTCTGATGTTTGTGATCTTTGAGTATGATGTTTGTGTGATCACAATTAGGACTAATGTGCATCTTGACAAGTTTAAAAACAAAAAAAAAGGGTTGTTAATCAAGGTTGACTTTCGGGTTGACTTTAGTTTTCCCCGTGTGACTTTCTTAATTCGGGTCAACCGTCTAGGCCGGGTTAAGGGGGTTACATTAGCTCCCCACTAAGGATTTCCAATCAATCCACTATTGATTCGTCCCATTTTCTAGGCTTAATAGGAAACCGTTATACACGATCAAGCTTTCTACCCAAAGCCTTGATCAAAACCGGCTTTTACAAAGAGAAACAATAAGCAAACTTAAATCCCTCTAATAGGTATTTGTTTGCACAATTTAGCACTCACCCAAAACCTAAAACACTTGAGCAAATTTTGGCTCACTAGTGTTTGTCTATACAATAAATGACCATTTAAGCTCTAAGACAATTCTTGATCATTTGTTGATTGACAATATGAGCCGTTGAGGACTTTAATTCCCACCATAAATGCAGTTCTGCAACTCACCGTTTCGAAATGCTCAAACCCGTTTCAAAACACCATTTAAGTAGAAAGAGTCATTGCAGTCTGACAAGGCACCCGTTTCGGAATGCCCCTGGTCGTTTTAGAACACGTATCGAAACGTCTTGACCCGTATCTAAATGTCATACATTAAATGTTAGTTGGGAAGTAGCCGTTGGGGTTTATGACCGTTGTGGTCAATGCCACGTCGGAGTATCGAAACGGCATAGCCCGTTTTGAAATCCTAGGCAAAAATCTCATCCAGGGAATGCCCGTTTCGATACCCGTATCGAAACATTTTGCTACTGGAATGCATCGTATCGAAACGCCCTAAGGTGTTTCGAAACGACTGGAAGGTTTTGTGTATTTTGGCTTTTGAAAAACATCCAAAACCCTTTATAAAATATCCCTAAACATAGTTTCAAGTTATTTGTACTTTGGAAATTGTTTTAAATACTTTTTAAATCCATCCAAAACATTTTTCAATTATTATATCAAAACATTAGCTCGACAATCTCCCCCTTTTTGATATAATAAAACTAACTTGAAAAATTGTTTGGGATTCTCCCCCTTTAACTTTAAAATTGTGAATAAGAGATTAAAGATATGAAATCAAATAATGGTCCCCCTTATTCATTTGAAAATTCAAATTTTCAAACTATTCTCCCCCTTTTTGTTATATCAAAAAGAAATTAAAACATTAAGTTCAAAAATAACTATAGAGGAAAAATTTGACAAAAATAAGAACTTGGTTTTAAAAAATGGCTCCCCCTTACTCAAAGCATCAATAAAATGTTAGTCCAACATATATGATCATCTAGTTGAATTAAACAAAAATTAAAACAAATAAATGCAAAGACAACTAGATATTTTACCAACACTTGAATCCAAAGGGAGGATGTGAAGCCTTCCTTCTTCAAGTGTTGTTCCTTGTGTGCATGAAGCTCCCCCTCAATGTTTGACTTGTTGAACATCTCCATCACACCTAGAAAAAGACAATCAAGTAATTTTTGGTATCCAAGTTGCTTTGGATCCATGAACATTAGTAGCACAAATTTTAGTCCCCTTAGGAATCAATTTTTCAATGTCATCCTTTTTAATTGAAGCACTAAGTCCTTTTGGGACCCAAATACTTCTAAACCATTTTCCTTTTACAAATCTAGGGGCACTAGATTGTTTTACATAGAAATTTGATTTTCCAAAATTGTTTTTCTTTTCTAGCTCTTTTGAAATCAAATCATTTTCTTCTTGAACTTTTCGAAGCAATTTTTGTAAATCAAAAAATTTTAATTCAAAGTCCTTGAGTTTTGCTTCAAGTTCAAGTTTGGTTTTAGAAATCAAATCATTTTGAATTTTCAACTTTGAATTCACTTTATTGTTTTTCAAAATGTGATTTTTAAAGTCTAAAACCAAATCATCATAGGCATCTTGTAATTCATCAAAAGAGTAAGAACATGAAGTAGATGAATTAGAAGTTACCCTTGAATCTTCTTCGATGACCATATGGCAAAGGATGGCTTGTTCACCGTCGGTGGAGTCCTCATCACTCCAAGTAGCCACATGTGCCTTCTTCTTATAGCTTGAAATGCTTGCCCTCTCCTTTTTCTTGGAATCTCGTTCAAGCTCCCTCAAAGCTTTCTTCATGAACGGGGCACACTTCTTGAAGAGATGAATTATCTCTTCTTCTTCATCCTCCTCTTCACTTGAGTGGACATGATGGCAAGTGGAGGATTTGAGAGCCATGGCACTTGCGTTGATGCCTAGCCCTTTGATTTTCTTCTCTCCCATAGCTCTAATTTCTTCCCTCTTCTTCTCATCCTCTTTGTTCTTCTTCATGATTTGATGAGTAAGGAGTGACCCCATGAGTTTATCAAGCTTCAAAGTCTTCAAATTCTTTGCATCGATGATGGCGGTCCTCTTTGAGTCCCAAGACTCGGGAAGTGAGTAGATGAACTTTCAGACAAGTTTCTCCTCCGGAATGGCTTCTCCATAGCCCTTGAGACCATTGGTGATAGTGGAGAACCTATCAAACATCTTCTCGATATTTTCTTCCGGATTCATCTTGAAGTTCTCATACTCCAAAGTGAGGAGCCCAATCTTGGTCTCCTTGACTTCATCGGTTCCCTCGTATGTGACTTCAAGCTTGTCCCATACCTCTATGACACTCTCACAAGAAGACATCTTCTCAGAGATGGTTGGGCCAAAAGCACAAAACAAGATTTGCAAGGCTTTGCAATTAAGCCCCATCTTCTTGCGATCGTCGGCACTCCACTCCGCTTTACTTCATTGAGGCACGAACGAACAATATTCAACTATATCCCATAGCTTGTAATCTCTAGACTTGATGAAGAACTTCATCTTTGTCGTCCAATGGGCATAGTGGGTTCCGTCAAAGAAAGGCGGTTTGTCGATTGATTGTGTCATTTGAGCCGGTTGATTAAATAGTGATCAAGTTTGTCGGATCTTCTCAATAGGATGTGAATCCCCTCCGATTAAGCCAAGCTCTGATACCAATTGTTGAGTTGTGAGGAGCTCGATTCGTTTAACCGATATGGCTCACCAAGTGGTGGAGAGGTGGATTTTTGGGTGGAAGGGTTGTGGAACCTAAAAAGATAATTGAGACAATGATTTATAGTGTTTCAACCTTCTAACCAAGGTCTACATCCACTACCTTAGCTCCCCACTAAGGATTTCCAATCAATCCACTATTGATTCGTCCCCTTTTCTAGGCTTAGGAGGAAACCCTTATACACGATCAAGCTTTCTACCCAAAGCCTTGATCAAAACCCTCTTTTACAAAGAGAAACAATAAGCAAACTTAAATCCCTCTAATATGTATTTGTTTGCACAATTTAGCACTCACCCAAAACCTAAAGCACTTGAGCAAATTTGACAATTTTGGCTCACTAGTGTTTGTCTATACAATAAATGACAATTTAAGCTCTAAGACAACTTTTGATCATTTGTTGATTGACAATATGAGCATTAACCATATCTTGATGCTTGGAGGTCCCAATTATACTCCTTGATGAGTTTATGGTTGTTACTAGCCGTTGGGGTTGAATTGGCGCCGTTGAGGACTTTAATTCCCACCATAAATGCAGTTCTGTAACTCACCGTTTCAAAATGCTCGAACCCGCTTCGAAACACCCTTTAAGTAGAAAGAGTCGTTGCAGTCTAACAAGGCACCCGTTTTGGAACGCCCCCGGTCATTTCGGAACATGTATCGAAACGCGTAGACTCGTATCGAAACACCCTGCATTTAAATGTTAGTTGGGAAGTATCTGTTGGGGTTTATGACCCTTGAGGACAATGCCACGTAGGCGTATCGAAACAACATAGCCCATTTCGAAACTCTGGGCACAAATCTCATCTAGGGAATGCCTGTTTCGATACCCGTATCGAAACATTTTGCTACTGGAATGCATCGTATCGAAACACCCTAAGGTGTTTTGAAATGCTTGGAAGGCTTTGTCTATTTTGACTTTTGAAAAACATGCAAAACCCTTTATAAAATATCCCTAAACATAGTTTCAAGTTATTTGGACTTTGGAAATTGTTTTAAATACTTTTTAAATCAGTCGAAAACAGTTTTCAATTAATATATCAAAACATTAGTTCTACAGCATGACACCTAGAGAGTTGAAGACGCAACTTCAAGAGTTGCTTGATTGTGGCTTTATTCGGCCTAGTGTGTCACCCTGGGGTGCACCGGTCTTGTTTGTGAATAAGAAGGATGGCACGATGAGGATGTGCATTGATTATCGTCAGCTGAATAAGTTGACCGTCAAGAACAAGTATCCTTTCCCGAGGATTGATGATCTTTTTTATAGGTTTCAGGGAGCGACTGTGTTTTCAAAGATTGATTTGAGACAATGATTCTATCAGTTTAAGGTGAAGGACATGGATGTGCCGAAAACAACCTTTAGAACAAGATATGGGCATTATTAGTTCCTTGGGATGCCGTTCGGATTGACGAATGCTCCTATTGCTTTCATGGATATGATGAATAGGGTGTTCCATGAATTCTTGGACAAGTTCGTTGTGGTGTTCATCGACGATATCCTCATGTACTCTCGTACTAAGTAGGAGCATGAGGGTCACTTAAAAATTGTTTTGCAAGCACTGTTGGAAAATCAGCTTTATGCTAAGCTGAGCAAATGTGAGTTTTGGCTAAAGGAAGTTGTTTTCCTTGTTCATGTGGTTTCGGCGGAATGGATTCGTGTTGATCAATAAAAGGATGAGGCGGTGATGAATTTGAAGCCTTCTAAGTCCGTTCATGAAGTCCGTAGTTTCTGTGGGTTGGCAGGATACTATCGGAGGTTTGTGGATGGATTTTCTAAAATTTCTGCCCCTGTGACGAAGTTGTTGCAAAAGGATTTTAAATATGAGTGGACGAAAGCGAGACAACAAGATTTTGAGAAGCTAAAAGCGGCTTTGACGCAAGCTCCTATCTTGGTTCAACCTAAATCAGGGAATGAGTTTGTGGTGTATAGTGACGCATCCTATGTTGGTGTGGGGTGTGTGTTAATGCAAGAGGGTAAGGTGGTGGCTTATGCACCGTGACAGTTAAAAGTGCATGAGCGCAATTATCCTACGCATGATATTGAGTTGGCTGTAGTGGTTTTTGCTCTGATGATCTGGAGACATTACCTCTATGGTGAGAAGTGTACCGTGTACACGGATCACAAAAGTTTGAAGTATCTGATGTCTCAGAAAGAGTTGAATCTTAGGCAACGAAGCTGGGTGGAGTTGCTTAAGGATTACGATCTAACGATCGAGTATCATCCAGGTAAGGCCAATGTTGTGGTCAATGCTTTAAGCTGGAAAGTGGCAGTGGAGTTAAGAGCGATGTTTTCTAGCTTGAGCATATCGCGAGATGGTGGTCTTGTTGCTAAATTGCAAGTGAAACCATCTTTGGTTCAGTTGATAAAGGGTAAACAACTGTTGGATGATTCTTTGGTGCCACATGTTAAGGATATTGCTGAAGATAGGCTATCGGATTTCTGTTTTAATGATGATGGTGTTTTATGCTTTGGAATTCGGATAGTGGTGCCGAGTGATGTTGAGCTGAGGCGCACTATTTTGACCGAAGCTCAGAGTAGTCCTTTTACTATGCACCATTGTAGTACAAAGATGTCTCGTGATCTGAAGGATGAGTACTATTGGTTGGGATTGAAGAAAGATGTCGCTGAGTATGTTAGCAAATGTATGGTTTGTCAGTGGGTTAAGGCTGAACATCAGTTTTCTTCAGGGTTGTTGCAGCCGTTAAGGATTCCTGAATGGAAATGGGAGAGGATCACCATGGACTTTGTGTCTGGTTTGCCTCTATCACCATCAAAGAAGAATTATGTTAGGGTGATTGTGGATCGCCTTACGAAGTGTGCGTATTTCTTGCATGTGCATAATTTGTACACCTTGGATAAGCTTGCGGAGTTTTACATTGCTGAGATTGTACGTTTGCATGGCGTACCAAAATCTATAGTGTCGGATAGAGATTCGAGGTTCACTGTAAGGTTTTGGGAGTGTTTGAATCAAGCATTGGGTACGCGGCTGAATTTCAGTACTTCTTATCATTCGCAAACGGATGGAAAGTCGAAGTGTGTTATCCAAGTGCTTGAGGATATGTTGAGGTGTTGTGTTATTGAACTCCAAGGCTCTTGGGAGAAGCACTTGCCTTTGGTGGAGTTTTCTTATAATAACAGTTATCAGACGAGTATTCAAATGGCACCTTATGAAGCTTTGTACGGGAGGAAGTGCAGAGCTCCTATTTGTTCGGCTGAAACGGGACAAAAGTTGGTTTCGATGCCAGCTTTGTTGAAAGGAATCACGAAGAAGGTGAGGCTCATTTGTGAGCGGTCGAAGGCAGCATCGGATCAGCAAAAGTCTTTCGCGGATTTGAAGCGTAAGGAGTAGGAATTTGATGTGGGTGATCGTGTGTTTCTGAAAGTTTCAACTTGGAAGAAGTTGATGAGGTTTGGCCGGAAGGGCAAGTTGAGCCCAAGGTACATTGGACCATACGATGTGATTGAACATGTAGGTCATGTTGCTTATAAGCTTAGACTACCTCAAGAGTTAGAAAAGATACATAATGTGTTTCATGTATCCATGCTTCGGAGGTATAGATCGGATCCTTCGCATGTTATGCATGTGAATGAAGTTGAGTTGAATCCAGATTTGACATATAACGATGAACCGGTTGAGATTCTGTATTCGAATAGTAAGCTTCTCCGTGGTAAGACCATTAAGCTGGTCAAAGTGTTGTCGAGACATCGTGGCGTTAAGGAAGCCACGTGGGAAAGGAAGGAAGACATGAAGAAGCAATTTCCTTACCTTTTTCCTCCAGGTAAATTTCGAGGACGAAATTTATTAAGAGGGGGAGAGTTGTAACGCTCCGATTTTGGGGCTAGATGTTTTAGAGTTCGAATCGGACCGGTCGAGAACGGTTCGAATCTTAAAGGGAGATTTAGGGAACACCTAGTTTGGGATGTTTTAAAAATATGGGAAAATACTGAAAAATCCTCAATTATTATATGGATGATTATGGTGAAAACAATTTTACAAAATAAGGTTTTGAAATACTACAATTCGGTGTAGCAACCAAATCGATGTTTTTGCAAAAGTTAAATAGTGACTGTTTTGTAAAGGAATGAAACTTTGAATATTTAAGGAGCTAATTTTACCAAAATATTTTTAATCAGATTTTTCCTTATTTTGGGTGATTTTAATAAGGATTTAATTAAGGGAAATAAAGTTAATTAAAAGGAAAAACCATATTTGACTTTTCATAACTACCTTACGTCAATTTTCTCTCAATTTCTTTTCAGCCAAACACATTTCCTCAATCAATTAGCCTTTGATTTTCATTCCTTTTGATGAGATTTCAATCTCCTTTTGATTCCTAATTTTTTCCTCACGAAATCCTCTTGTTTTCACATTGGATTTTCAAGAAAACTTGCCCAAATCAAGGAAAATGTCCTTTAATGATTAGCTCTTTACTGAAATTCCCAAGTTATCAATTCTTTGTTAATGATTTTTGAGTTGCTTTAATGTTAGAAACAAGAAATTGTCTTAAAACTCAAGGTTTTTGGAGAGATCTTGATGATTTTCGTGGTTTTTGATTAGGCTCTGTTTTGAGGTTGTTTTCTAATGTATTTTGGATGGTAATTGATGTTATAAATGAAGTTTTATCAAACAAATCCCGAATACGCTTGGATTCCTAATTTTGTATGCTAGAATGGTGGTTTTTGGGATGGTTTTGGTGTTATGTTATAGCTTGAGGTATAAAGACGAGTTTGCGGTGGTTTTTTATGTTTATTGATGTTTAGAAATGATTAGAAGTGATAGATCTTGGTTGGGCTTTGTTTTGGGAGAGTTTGAAGATGATTTCAGTTGTTTTTTGTAGCCGAAATGAGGTTCTTGAGTAGAGCAACGAGTTTAGGTGTGTGGTTGATGATTTCAATGCATGATGATGCATTAATCCTCTACTCTTATGTGTTATAAACATGGGAGACATCTTCGGACGCCTTTGGTGTTGATCCGGAAGCTTAGATAGCGTTTCGGCATGCAAACGAAACGTAATTAGTGAGTGCGAATGGTTTAGAAGTCCTTGAGGGTCAAAGGAACAAGTTTTGGGGATTTAGGAAAGGATTGAACCACCTTCTTAAGTCCGGAAGTAAGTATTGGCTAGATTGCTATCATTTATGTGGTGGTTGCCCCTAAAATTCTTTTACATGCTCATGGTTTGAGATAGATGAAGTCCTATTGTTTTTATGCATGATTTGTAGCATGTGACGATGCCTGAAAAGATTTCATGAAATAACATGTCGCGTTGATGAGTTTTGAGCTTTAGATTTAAAGCATGGCAAATGTTATGATTTTGAATGAGATGAGAAAGCTTTGAGAAATGTTGCATTGAAAACAATAGGTGATATGTTGTTTTGACATAATATATTGGCCTGGAAGATGAGATACTTAACGGATATACTTGATAAATCAATAGGATAAGAGTACACTATAAACTAAAAATTCGTACGTGCTCTTTGGATTCAATCCAAAGGGAGAGACCGATGATGGGCATTCCATTGGGTAGGACTTGGTGAAATACCCAATCTTTGTGGCGATGAGAGATTCCGCCATGTGAGTACGGTGATGTGAGATTCCACCAGAAGAGTCTAGTGATTTGAGAATGTTGTCCGCATATTCGAGTAATAATGAGATGTGAAATGCCAATATAATATATGAAAATGCTTTTGATTCACATGTACCTATTGATGAGAAGATTTATGCTATGAGAAATGTATATGAGATTTGTATATGAAATGCTTTAGTTTTCACAAGCATGTGTATGGCCTTTCCATGAGATTTGCATTGGTTTAAAAGCATGAGATGGGATAGAGGTACATATGGTTTCAAATGAAGATTTGCTTTGAAATGGTTTTCAAGCATGAGATAGAATGAGCATGTTGTTGAAAATGGTTGTTGAATAAGTGTTTTGAATAATGCATTATTGTGTTGGTTTTCTTTAGAGCAAGTCTCACTAAGCAAATGTGCTTACGCTCTCTTTTACCAATAATGCAGATAATTGAGGTGCTTTTGGGCAGCAAGAAGGTTAAGAACATCCAAGGAAGTGCAAAGCTCATGTATGGTGATGTTTTTATACACTTTAGTTTTGATATTTGGCAATGGGGCTCCAAGGTTGTATTTGGGAGATGTGTTTTGAACTTTGTAAGTTTGTGGCATGTATGTGATGGTTTCTATGGGTTGTAAATGGTCCTAAAGGTTTAGTTTGAGGTTTGAAAGCTTATATTTGGTTTGTGGCTAGGAAGCATGCATATAGATTGAGTGATCATGTGTTTGATGCCATCCTCTAGCTTAAGGTTCTTAAATATGATCTTTAGTGTCAAAAAGAGTTGCTGGTATGTTATGGTACAATTTGAAGCATGTTCAAGTGGGTTAAGAGGTGAAAAACCAGCAATTTCTGCTGCCACAGGGCAGGGTGTATCGAAACACCCTTAACTGTTTCGAAACGGGGGCCTGTAATGGCCATAGCGTTTCGGAACGATTGAAGGTGTTTCGGAACATTTTGTCTACTAAAGAGGCCTGTTTCGATACTGATCTCGGAACGCACCCGAGTACCAAAACGGTCAACACCGTTCCGATACGGGCGTTTCGGTACGAAGGTTGGTGTTCTGAAACGGATGACCGTTGGATGATGATTTGAATTGGTTTAAGTTTTCATGTTTTACATTTTAGTCCTGAATGTTGTGGTTGTAATTGCTTGAGCTTGGATTGTCCTTTTAAGCTGAAATTTGGCAGGGAGGCATGTAATAAGATTAATTACATATTGGTAATCTTAAAAATATGCAATTTCCTTATATATTCTGAAAATTACATTTTAGTACCTAAAGGCTTTCTAATCGTCGTGCCTTTCTCTCATATGAATCTTGGATAATCACATAGGCTTCATGTGCATCTAGAAAAGATAAAAATAAATAAGGTCGTTAATCAAGGTTGACTTTCGGTTTAACTTTGGGTTTCCCCATGTAATATTCGTAGTTCGGGTCAAGCGTCTAGGCCGGGCTAAGTTGGTTACACAACTCTACCTCTTCCACAGGCATAACATTCGACAGATCCGATCTATACCTCCGAAGCATGGATACATGAAACACATTATGTATCTTTGCTAACTCTTGAGGTAGTCTCAGCTTGTAGGGAACATGACCCACACGTTCTATCACCTCGTATGGTCCAATGAACCTTGGGCTCAACTAGCCCTTCCGGCCAAACCTCATCACCTTCTTCCACGGTGAAACTTTCAAAAACACACGATCACCCAAAACAAATTCTATCTCCTTACGCTTCAAATTCGCGTAAGACTTTTGCCGATCCGATGCTGCCTTCAACCGCTAACAAATGAGCTTCACCATCTCGGTGGTTCCTTTGAACAAAGCGGCATCGAGACCAACTTTTGTCCCGTTTAAGCCCAACAAAGAGGAGTTCTGCACTTCCTCCCGTATAAAGCTTCATAAGGTGCCATTTGAATACTTGCCTGGTAACTTTTGTCCCGTTTCAGCCCACAAAAGGCAGTGCTTCTCCCAAGAGCCTTGAAATTCAATAACACAACACCTCAACATATCCTCAAGCACTTGGATAACACGCTCAGAGTGCCCATCTGTCTGCGAATGATAATAAGTACTGAAATTCAGCCGCGTACCCAATGCTTGATGCGAACACTCCCAAAACCTTGCGGTGAACCTCGGATCTCTATCCGACACTATAGATTTTGGCACCCCATGCAATCGTACAATCTCAGCAATGTACAACTCCGCAAGCTTATCTAAGGTGTAAATAGTATGCACAGGCTAGAAATGCGTACACTTCGTCAGACGATCAATAATCACCCAGTCAGAATTCTTCTTTGATGGCGATAAAGGCAAACCAGACACAAAGTCCATGGTGATCCTCTCCCACTTTCATTCATGAATCCTTAATGGCTGCAACAACCCCGAAGGAAACTAATGTTCAGCCTTAACCCGCTGACAAACCATGCATTTGCTAACATGCTCAGTGACATCATTCTTCAATCCCACCCAATAGTACTCATCCTTTAGATCATGATACATCTTTGTACTACCAGGGTGCATAGCAAAAGGACTACTATGAGCTTCAGTCAGAATAGTGCGCCACAACTCAACATCATTCGACACCACTATTCGACTCCAAAAACATAAAACCCCGTCAACATTGAAACAAAAACCCGATGGCCTACCTTTAGCAATATCCTGAACACGTGGCACCAAGGAATCATCCAACAATTGTATGTCCTTTATCAACTGTAGAACTAGTGTTTTGATATAATAATTGAAAAATGGTTTCGACTAATTTGAAAAAATTTTAAATCTTGGTTTTAAGTCCAAACAACTTGGAATTATGTTTGAGGTATTTTTAAGAGGTTTTTGGCAAGATTTTTCATATTTTTAATAGCCAAACTTGTGTTTTCAATGTACCCGTAACGATACGGTTGTACCCGTACCGATACCTTTTTGCTCATGTTTGGTCACTGCCAAAACTCGTATCAAAACAGGCTTGGCCGTTTCGATACGGATCAGGATCGTTTTGATAAGCTTGGTAAGCGTACCGATCCCCTTTCAACCACCCCAACGGCTATTTCCCAACGGCCATTTAAAAATGAACTCGTACTAATACGCCCTCAAGCGTATCGATACGCCCAGGCTAGCAAGAGCCTAACGGCTAGTTTCTGATGAAGGTCGTACCGATACGGTTACACGTGTATCGATACGGATAGCTGCAGAACATCATTAATGAAGGGAAATAAAGTCCTCAACGGCTCCAATTCATCCCCAACGGCTAGTAACGGCCACAAACTCAATTCGGAGTATAAAAGGGACCTCCAAGCATCTTGTAATGGTCAATGCTTTATTGTTACAACATTATGATGTCAAAATTTGTCTAGAGCTTTAATTGTACATTTCTTGCTTAGACAACACTTGTGAGCTTACACTGTTAAATTTGCTCAAGTGCTTAGGTTTTGGGTGAGTTCTTAGAATTGCAAACAAACACCTATTAGAGGGATTTCCAGTTTGCTAAGCCTTTCTTTGTAAAGAGAGTGTTCCTTCAAGCTTTGGGTAGAAAGCTTTAAGGGTTGTAACGGTTGCCTCCTAATCCTAGAAAAGGGGACGAAATTCATAGTGAATTTCTTGCAAATCCTTAGTGGTGAGCTAAGGTAGTGGTTGTAGACCTTGGTTAGAAGGTTGAACCACTATAAATCCTTGTGTCAAATTGCCAAATTTTCACCTCCCACTAAAACACCCAATTATCCAACTTCTCCACACTTGGCGAGCAAGAACGGTTGATCGAATCGAGCCCCCTAAAATCTCAACAATTGGTATCAGAGCTTTGCTCAATCGAAGGGGATTCACATCCTATAGAGAAGATCCGGCAAGCCCGATCAACTTTTCACCAACCGACTCAATGGCACAATCAATCGACAAACCGCCCTTCTTCAACGGAAATCACTATGCCCATTGGAAGACAAAGATGAAATTCTTCTTGAAGTCAAGAGACTACAAGCTATGGGACATAGTTGAAGATGGTCCGTTCGTGCCTCATGGAAGCAAAGCGGAATGGAGTGCCGATGATCGCAAGAAGATGGAGCTTAATTGCAAAGCCTTGCACATGCTCTTTTGTGCATTTGGCCCAACCATCTATGAGAAGATGTCTTCTTGTGAGAGTGCCAAGGAGGTATGAGACAAGATTGAAGTCACATACGAGGGAACCGATGAAGTCAAGGAGACCAAGATTTGGCTCCTCATCTTAGATTATGAGAACTTCAAGATGGATCCGGAAGAAAACATCGAGAAGATGTTTGATAGGTTCTCCACTATCACAAATGGACTTAAAGGTTATGGAGAAGCCATCCCGGAAGAGAAGCTTGTCCGAAAGTTCATCTACTCCCTTCCCGAGTCATGGGACTCAAAGAGGACCGCCATCATCGAAGCCAAGAATCTCAAAACCTTGAAGCTTGATGAACTCATGAGGTCTCTTCTCACTCACCAAATAATGAAGAAAAACAAAGAAGAGGAGAAGAAGAAGGAAGAGATTAGAGCGATGGGGAAGAAGAAGATCATGGAGCTAGGCATCAATGCTAGTGACGTAGCTCTCAAATCCTCCACATGCCATCATGTAGATTCAAGTGAGGAGGAAAGTGAAGATGAAGAGATGGCCTATCTCTTCAACAAATTTGCCCGGTTCATGAAGAGCAAAATGGAAAAATCTAAGCATGAATCGATGAAGAAGATGAAGGACTCCCACAAATCCAAAAAGAAGGGATTATCTTCAAAACAAGCATATGTGGCCACATGGAGCGATGAAGACTCCAGCGATGATGAAGTAGCCCACCTATGTTTGATGGCCCTCAATTAGGGGCAGGTAAGTTCTAACTCATCTCTTTCAAATTCTTATACATTTGATCAGTTACAAGATGCCTATGATGATTTGATTTTGGAATTCAAGGCATCATTTTCCAAGAACAAAAAGTTGATTTCAAAAATAAAAATTGAAAATGATTTGCTTTCCAAAACAAATCTTGTACTTGAAGAAAAATTGAAAGATTTTGAACAAAAATGTTTTGATTTACAAAATTTGCTTCTCAAAGTTCAAAAAGAAAAAGATTTGATTTCCAATGAACTTGAAAAGAAAAATAGTTTTGCAAAATCAAATTTTTATGTAAGACAATCTAGTGCCCCTAGATTTGTGAATGGAAAATGTTTTAGAAGTGTTTGGGTCCCAAAAGGACTAACCACTTCAACTAAAAAGGATGAAATTGAAAAATGGATTCCTAAGGGGACTAAATTTTGTGCTACTAATGTCTATGGATCCAAAGCAATTTGGATACCAAAAATTACTTGATTGTCTTTTGCTAGGTGTGATGGAGATGTTCAACAAGTCAAACATTGAGGGGGAGCTCCATGCACACAAGGAACAACACATGAAGAAGGAAGGCTTCACATCCTCCCTCTGGGTTCAAGTGTGGTAAAATCTAGTTGCTTTTGCTTTTATTTCATTACTTTTCCTTTAAGTCAACTAGATAATCATATATGTTGAACTAACATTCTTATGTTGCTTTGAGTAAGGGGGAGCCATTTTTAAACCAAAATTTTAAGTGTCTCAAATTTCTTTTACCGCTATTGTTATTTTGAAACTTAATGTTTTAAATTCTTTTTGATATAACAAAAAGGTGGAGAAATGGTAGGATTGAAAAATTGAATTTTCAAATGAATAAGGGGGAGCTTTTTTTGATTTCGTATCTTTAATCTCTTATTCACTTTTTTAAAGATAAAGGGGGAGAATCCCAAACAATTTTTCAAGTTAGTTTTATTATATCAAAAAGGGGGAGATTGTAGAACTAGTGTTTTGATATAATAATTGAAAAATGGTTTGGACTAATTTGAAAAGAATTTAAAACTTGGTTTTAAGTCCAAACAACTTGGAATTATGTTTGAGGTATTTTAAGAGGTTTTTGGCAAGATTTTTCATGTTTTTAATAGCCAAACTTGTGTTTTCAAAGTACCCGTATCGATACGGTTGTACCCGTACCGATACCTTTTTGCCCAAGTTTGGTCACTGCCAAAACCCGTATCGAAACAGGCTTGTCTGTTTCGATACGGATCGGGATCGTTTTGATACGCCTGGTAAGCGTACCGATCCCCTTTCAACCACCCCAACGGCTATTTCCCAACGACCATTTAAAAATGAACCCATACCGATACGCCCTCAAGCGTATCGATACGCCCAAGCTAGCAAGAGCCCAACGGCTAGTTTCTGATTAAGGTCGTACCGATACGGTTCAACACGTATCAATACGGATAGCTGCAGAACATCATTAATGAAGGGAAATAAAGTCCTCAACGGCTCCAATTCATCCCCAATTGCTAGTAACGGCCACAAACTCAATTGGGAGTATAAAAGGGACCTCCAAGCATCTTGTAATGGTCAATGCTTCAATTGTTACAACATTATGATGTCAAAATTTTTCTAGAGCTTTAATTGTACATTTTTTGCTTAGACAAAACTTGTGAGCTTACACTGTTAAATTTGCTCAAGTGTTTAGGTTTTGGGTGAGTGCTTAGAATTGCAAACAAACACATATTAGAGGGATTTCTAGTTTGCTAAGTCTTTCTTTGTAAAGAGAGTGTTCCTTCAAGCTTTGAGGGTTGTAACGATTTCCTCCTAATCCTAGAAAAGGGGACAAAATTCTCAGTGAATTTGTTGGAAATCCTTAGTGGTGAGCTAAGGTAGTGGATGTAGACCTTGGTTAGAAGGTTGAACCACTATAAATCCTTGTGTCAAATTGCCAAATTTTCACCTCCTACTAAAACACCCAATTATCCAACTTCTCCACACTTGGCGAGCAAGAACGGTTGATTAAATCGAGCCCCTAAAATCTCAACATCAACTGAACTACAGATGGTTTCACTTGTAATTCAGCAACAAGACCACCATCCCGCGATATGCTCAAGCTAGCAAACCTCGCCCTTAGATCCACCGCCACTTTCCTGCTCAAGGCATCGACCACAACATTGGCCTTCTCCGGATGATACTCGATCGTTAGATCGTAATCCTGAAGCAACTCCACCCAACGTCATTGCCTAAGATTCAAATCTTTCTGAGACATCAGATACATCGAACTTTTATGATCCGTGTACACAGTACACTTCTCACCGTAGAGATAATGTCTCCAGATCTTTAGGGCAAAAACCCTTGTAGCCAACTCAATGTCATGCGTAGGGTAGTTGCGCTCATGCACATTCAACTGCCGCGATGCATAAGCCACTACCTTACCCTCTTGCATTAACACACATCCCAAACCAACAAAGGATGCGTCACTATACACCACAAACTCTTTCCCTGATTCAGGTTGAACCAAGATAGGAGCTTGCATCAAAGCTGCTTTTAGCTTCTCAAAAGCTTGTTGTCACACTTCCGTCCACTCAAACTTGACATCCATCTACAACAACTTCGTCAAAGGGGAAGCAATCTTAAAAAATCCATCCGCAAACCTCCGGTAGTAACCTGCCAACCCAAGGAAACTACAACCTTCATGAACGGACCTAAGAGGCTTCCAATTCAACACCGCCTCAATCTTCTGAGGATCAACTCAAATCCCTTCAGCCGAAACCCCATGGCAAAGAAAAACATCCTCTTTTATCCAGAACTCACATTTGCTCAGCTTAGTATAAAGCTGATTTTCTAACAACGCTTGCAAAACGATCCTCAAATGACCTTCATGCTCCTCCCCAGTACGAGAGTACACAAGGATATCGTCGATGAACACCGCGACGAACTTGTCCAAGAATTCATGGAACACCCTATTCATCATATCCATGAATGCAGCAGGAGCATTCATCAATCCAAGCGGCATCACTAGAAACTCATATTGCCCATACCTCGTTCTAAAGGCTGCTTTTGGCACATCCACATCCTTCACCTTTAACTGATAGTATCCTGACCTCAAATCTATCTTTGGAAACACAGCCGCTCCTCGAAACTGATCAAAAAGATCCTCAATCCTCAGCAAAGGATACTTGTTTTTTATGGTCAACTTATTCAGCTGACGATAATCAATGCACATCCTCATCTTGCCATCTTTCTTTTTAACAAACAAGACCGGTGCACCCCAAGGTGACACACTATGCCGAATAAATCCTCGGTCAAGCAACTCTTGAATTTGTGTCTTCAGCTCCTTCAACTCATTGGGTCCCATGCGATAGGGAGCAATGGACACTGGAGTTGTGTTCTCGTACATCTCAATTCCAAACTCAACCTCTCGACTAGGCGGCAAACCCGGTAACTCATTCGGAAACACTCTAAGGAATTCACACACGGTCCTTATATCCTGTACGCGGACCTCTTTTGAACTAGGATTCATAACAAAAGCTAGGTAAGCCTCACATCCTCGACGCAACATCCGACTAACTTCAAGCATTGACACCACATTAGATAGAAACTTCACATTTTCTCCCACCACCACAACTTCATAATCATCCGCAAGTTTCAGCAAAACTCGCTTGCTTTCAAAATCCACAACGGCTCTATGCTCAACAAGCCAATCCATGCCAAGAATTATGTCAAAATTATAGAATGGCAATTCCATAAGATCGACAAGAAACACATGATCTTGCACCATTAAAGGGCATCGCCTATAAAATATTCTTGTTACAAGCGTCTTACCAAAAGAACTAGTCACACGCATATCAACATCTAAAGACTCAATAGCCAAACCAAGCATTTGAGCATGTTCACGCAATATTTACGTGTGTAGATCCAGAATCAATCAAAGAAAGTAATGACAAGGATTACAAAGTAAAGGTACATGTGATCACGTCCATGTCATTCCTTCCCTCTCGATGGGCATACACTCGAGCCTGGCCACCACCTTCATGTTGAACAGCCACCACATGTGCCACATTCCTTCCACCCTCATCTCTGCCCTGGAAATTACCACGGCCGCGCCCACGACCTCTCTATGGCTCGACTGCTCTCACCAGACCCTGACCCTCTCTCAACGGCTGAGGACAATCTTTCTTCATATGCCCTCGATTACCACAGTTCCAACATGTACCCAGATTACCCCAACACTCACCAGCATGTCTTCTACCACATCTGTTACACTCAGGAGACCTCAAGAAAGCATTCGGTCCTTGCTGACCTCTTCTAGGGTTACCACCCCCACATCTAGCATCACCATGGGGCCTTCTATCCATATGCGTCTTATAGCAGTCTCTAGCAAGATCATGCTCTGCAGCTCGCTTCCCTGAGCTAGATCCTCCTGCTCGACTCGCCAAACCCAGATTCAGCTCAATGGCCTTGGCTCTAGTGACCAAGACGTCGAAATCAGTATAATCAGCTGCGAGCATATAAGTCTTCACATCCGCCACTAGGCCGTAACAGAATCGCTCACATTTTTCTCGCACGCTAGGAATCAGCTCAGGTCCATATTGGCTAAGGCGTATAAATTGCACCTCATTTTCTTCCATCGTCATGCTCCCTTGCACAAGGGACATGAATTCCCTCTTTTTCTTGTCAAGAAAGCAAACTCCCAAATACTTTTGCTTGAACGCACTCAAAAAGAATGTCCAAGTCACATCATCATCATCCATCCCAAATATCGTGGTTGTCTACCACGTATATGCATCACCATGCAATAGGGACACAATGCATCCCAACTTCTGAACATTATTGCAGTTCAATTGTCCAAGTATCCTCTTGGTACTCTCCAACCAAGACTCAGAACCCTCCGTGGCCAACCCTCTGAACTTAGTCCCTCCCAGACTGCAGAGTCGCTCCAACGACAACCTTACATTAGCACCATTCTAAGGTGCAACTCCATGAGCTCCAGCTATTGCTGCCTGGAAAGCCCCATCAATAGCTTGTATCAACACAGACATATCAAGAGCAGCTTGCCCCTGAACTCCCTCGGGTCCAGCAACCCTAACACCAACTCCAGCAGCACCAACCCCAGCTCCACCACTACCAGGTTGTCCACCAGGGGGAGGAGGAGGTAGATCCTCAACATTCTCCACATTCTCATGCTCAGCCGTAGAATGGGTATTGGTTCTAAACTCTCTACGTGGCCCCATAATAAAACAATGCAACTAACAAAATACAATAAATCCAATTAGGCATAATAAGGTAAGTAATCCAAGTACTCAAGCTCAATTTTTAAAACAATTCTTCTCATTAGTAATGATATTGCAATGGGATCCCCAATTATACCCCATACACAACATAGCATCACAATTTCATCTCACTAGAACCACACATCCACAATCATACATCACACTTTCACCTAAATGTCACAATCATTTATAATCACACATATTAACCACTTACCAAGCCCCAAACATTCGCTAACCTGGCTCTGATACCAACAAATGTAACCCCCTTAGGCTAACCTAAACGTTTGACCCGAACTATGAACGTTACACGGGGAAAACCAAAGTCAACCCAAAAGTCAACCTTGATTAACGACATTTTTTCCTTTTTATCTTTTATATATCCACATTAAGCCTATGTGTTACGCAAGAGTCATATGAGAGAAAGGCACAGCGATCGGAAATCAATTAGGGACTAAATTGCAACAATTACACTTTTAGGGACCAAAATGTAAATTTTGGATAATATAAGGACTTTGTAGATTTTAAGTTTACCAATATGTAATTAGTCACTTTACATACATCTATGCCAAAAATAAACTTAAAAGGACATTCCAAGCTCAAGCAATTTCATCCACAACATACAGGACTAAAATGTAAAACAAGAGAACTTGAAACAATTCAAATGCGCAGCCTAACGGTAAACTATTCCGGAACGCTGACCTTCGTACCAAAACGCATGTATCGAAACGGTGTTGACCGTTTCGGTACTCGGGTGCATTCCGATACCAGTATCGGAACAAGCCTCTCTAGTAACCAAAGTGTTCCGAAACACCTTCATCCGTTCTGAAACACTATGGCCATTTCGGGCCCCTGTTTCGAAACTAATAAGGGTGTTTCGATACACCCTTCCTTGCAACAGTAGAAAATTCTGGTTTTTCACATCTTAACACCATCAAACATGCTCCAAATCATTCCATAACATACCAGTAACTTGTTTAGACAATATAGAACATAATTGAGGAGCTTAAGCTAAAGCATCGCATCAAACACATGAACATTCAAACTATATGCATGCTTCCTAACCAAAAAACCAAATATAGAACTCAAACCTCCCACCAAACCATTTAGGACCATTTACAAACCACAAAAGCCATAACAAGCTTACTACAAACATAGGGAGTCCAAAACATACCTCCTAAATACAACCTTGAAATTCCATTGCCAAATACCAATACTAAAGTGTGTAAAAACATCACCATACATGATTTTTACACTTGGATGGATGTTCTTAACCTTCTTGCTGCCAAAAACACTTCAATTATCTGCATTATTGGTAAAAAAGAGTGTAAGCATGTTTGCTTTGTGAGGCATGCTCTAAAGAAAACCAACACAATAATGCATTATTCAAAACACTTTCTCAAAAGCCATTTTCAGCAACATCCTCATTCTATCTCATGCTTGAAAACCATTTCAAAGAAAATCTCCATTTGAAAACACATGTACCTCTATTCTGTCTCATGCATTTAAACCAATGCAAAACTCATGGCAAGGTCATACACATGCTTGTGGAAACTAAAGCATTTCATCAACAAATCTCATATTCATTTCTCATAGCATAAATCATCTCAACATTAGGTACATGTGAATCAAATACATTTTCATATATTATATTGGCATTTCAGATTTCATCATTACTCGGATATGCAAATTAGCTTGACTCAAGGTCAAGTCCTACCCCGATGGTATCTCTCATCATCGGATTCTCATGGCGGTATCTCTCATCGCCAAAAAGCTTGGGTGTTTCACCAAGTCTTACCCGATGGAATGCCCATCATCGGTCTCTCCGTCTGGAATGAATCCAAAGAGCACGCACGAATTTTTAGTTTATAGTGCACTCTCATCCTATTGATCGGTCAATTATATCCGGTAAGTATCTCATCTTTTATGCCAATATATAATGTCAAAACATTATCTCACCTATTGATTTTCATGCAACATTTCTCAAATCTTTCTCATCTCATTTTGAAATCATAATACATGCTTGCATTAAGACAAAATCATGAAAATCTTCAATGCACATGTTATCACATGGAATCTCTTCAAAGCATCATCTCATGCTACAAATCATGCATAAAAACAGTAGGAATTTGTCCATCTCAAAACAAGAGCATGTAAAAGCATTTCAAGGGCAACCACCACATAATTGAGAGCAAATCTAGCCATACTTACTTCCGGACTTTGAAAGGTGTTTAAAACCTTTCCTAAATCCCCAAACCTTGTTTCTTTGTCTATGAAGGACTTCTAAAACCATTTGCACTCACCGATTACGTTTCGCTTGCTCCCTAAAACACTATCTAAGCTCCTATCACTTCCGGATCAAAACTAAAAGCGTCCTAAGATGTCTACCCTGTTCAGAACACATAAGAACAGAGGATTAATACATCATCATGCATTGAAATCATCGGCCACACACCTAAACCCGCTGCTCTACTCAAAAGCCTCATTTCGGCTACCAAAAACAACCGAAATCATCTCCAAACAAAGCCCAGCCAAGATCTATCACTTCAAAACATTTCTAAGCCTCAATCAACACCAAAAATCACCATAAACTCATCCTTATACCTCCAGCTATAACGGAACACCAAAACCACCCCAAAAACCACCCTTCTAGCATGTAAAACATAGGAATCCAAACCTCTTCGGGATTTATTTAATAAAACACATTTATAACATCAATTACCATCCAAAATACATTAGAAATCAACCTCAAATCAGAGCCTAACCAATAGTTACGAAAATCATCAAGATCTCTCCAAGAATCTTGAGTTTTAATACAATTTCATGTTTCTAACATTAAAGCAACTCAAAAATCATAAACAAAGGATTGATAACTTGGGTATTTCAGTAAATAACTGATCATTAGAGGAGAAGGACGAAGCTTACCTATAATGGCCAATTTCTCCTTGATTTGGGCAAGTTTTCTTGAAAATCGAAAGTGAAAAAAAGAGAATTTGATGAGGAAAAGATTAGGAATCAAAAGGAGATTGAAATCTCATCAAAAGGAATGAAAATTAGAGGCTAATTGATGGAGGAATTGTGTTTGGCTTAAAAGAAATTGAGAGAAAATGAAATGAGAGAAGACTAACGTAAGGTAGTTATGAAAAGTCAAAGATAGATTTTCTTTTTAATAATCCTTATTTCCATTAATTATAACATTAATAAAAACACCCAAAATAAAGAGAAATATGATTAAAAACTTTTTGGTAAAATTATCTCCTTAAAGATTAAAATTTTCAATACTTTACAAAACAGTCACTATTCAACTTTTACAAAAACTACGATTTGGTCACTACACCGAAATATAGTATTTCCAAACCTTGTTTTGTAAAATTGTTTTCACCATAATCATTCATACAATAAATGAGGATTTTTAGATATTTTTTCATATTTTTTAAGCATCCCGAACTAGGTATCCCCTAAATCGCCCTTAAAGGTTCGAACCATCCTCGACCGGTCCGATTCAAACTCTAAAACATCTAGGCCCAAATTCAGGGCATTACATGTCTCATACTCTCATTAGTGGAATTATACAACTATCGATGAGTGATGTTGAGGGGTTGTGATTGTGCCATTAATGTTCATCACGGGTGTTGAGGGGTTGTGATTGTGCCATTTGTCTCCACCTTGTGCAGTCCGGTAGTTTGTATGAAGTGTGACGGACAACGCTTGTAATCTGTGTATCCGATTGTGTCTTGTGTTGAAATGGTTTATGGATTATCACTTGAAAGCCAATATAATGTAAATGAATAAAGTGAAGAATGAGATGATTGTATATGATGCAAGGTTGCATGAGATAGTTGTGTATGATGCAAGAATGCATGAGATGCTTGGTAAAGCTTGAGCAATGGTTTAATTGTTTTTTAAGATGTTGCATATGAGCACGTATTTATAGAATGCATTGATGTCTTTAGAAGACATGATTTATGAAAAGGCATGTGTTGGAAGTGGTGCATTGCAAGTCATGTTAAATGCATTGATGAATTTTGTTTAGCGAGCCTCACTAAGCTTTATGCTTACGCTCTTTTATTTCATCAATGCAGAGAATTGAACATTTGAAGGCACCCCAAAAGGAAGAGGAATCCAAGGCTTTGTTAAAGAGATGTATGTGGTTCACCCTTAGTGTAATAAGTGGCAATGGGTGGGATTTATACTTTGGAATGTTTGAGGATGTTTTCCTTTACTTTGAGCATATTAGATTGCCTATACTTGAGTTGTAAATGGCCTTTTGTAACGCCCCGATTTTGGGCCTAGATATTTTAGAGTATGAATCAGACCTGTCGAGAACGGTTCGAATCTTTAAGGGAGATTTAGGGAACACCTAGTTCGGGATGCTTTAAAAATATGGAAAAATACCTAAAATCCTCATTTATTCTATGAATGATTATGGTGGAAACAATTTTACAAAATAAGGTTTGGAAATACTACATTTCAGTGTGGCGACCAAATCGTAGTTTTTGCAAAAGTTAAATTGTGATTGTTTTGTAAAGGATTGAAACTTTGAATATTTAAGGAGCTAATTTTACCAAAATGTTTTTAATCATAACTACATTACGTCAATTTTCTCTCATTTCATTTTCTCTCAATTTCTTTTTAGCCAAACACATTTCCTCCATCGATTAGCCTCTGATTTTCATTCATTTTGATGAGATTTCAATCTCTTTTTGATTCTAAATCTTTTCCTCACCAAATCCTCTTGTTTTCACATTGGATTTTCAAGAAAACTTGCCCAAATCAAGGAGAAATCAGCCATTAGAGGTAAGCTTCGTCCTTCTCCTCTAATGATCAGTTCTTTACTGAAATTCTGAAGTTATCAATCCTTTGTTAATGTTTTTTGAGTTGCTTTAATGTTAGAAACAAGAATTTGTATTAAAATGCAGGTTCTTGGAGAGATCTTGATGATTTTCGTGGTTGTTGGTTAGGCTTTGTTTTGAGGTTGTTTTCTAATGTATTTCGGATGGTAATGGATGTTATAAATGAGGTTTTATAAAACAAATCGCAAATAGGCTTGGATTCCTAAGTTTTGTATGCTAGAATGGTGGTTTTTGGGGTGGTTTTGGTGTTCTATTCTAGTTGGAGGTAAAAGGACGAGTTTGTGGCGGTTTTTGATGTTGATTGATGTTTAGAAATTGATTAGAAGTGATAGATCTTGGCTGGGCTTTGTTTTGGGAGAGTTTGGAGATGATTTCGGTTTTTTTGGTAGCCGAAATGATGTTCTTGAGTAGAGCAGCGAGTTTAGGTGTGTGGCTGACGATTTCAATGCATGATGATGCATTAATCCTATGCTTTTATGTAACGCCCCAATTTTGGGCTTAGGAGTTTTAGGATTCGGACCGGTTCGGTCGGAGTGCGGTTCGAATATATATAAAGGTTAAATTAGGAAAGCCTAGTTCGGGTTGCATTAAAAATATGGAAAAATGTCTTAAAATCCTCTTTTATTATATATAAGAGAATGAGGAAATCAATTTTACAAAATGAGGTTTGGAAGTGTGACATTTTGGTTAGTGACCAAAATGTAATTTTCAAAAACTGTGAGACTGTTTTAAAAAGGATTGAAACTTTGAATCTTTAAGGAGCTATTTACCCAATGAGAGTTTCTCCAGATTTTTCTAAAATATTAAATGAATAATTAATGGTTTTAAAATAAAAGAAAAAGGGAGGGAAGATATTTTGGCATTTTCCAACTAACTTTTCCTAAATTCCATTTTCATTTTCTCTCATCTTTTCTCTCAAACCAAACACATTTCTCCAGAGCTTTTCCCTCTGATTTTGTCACCTAAATAACTCATTTCAATCCTCTTTTGATCTTCAATCATCTCTTCAATAAAACATTTGCATTTGCTAAGTGGATTTTCAAGAATTTGGTTCCAAAAGGGAGAAAACTCAAGTTTGGAGGTAAGAACGTCCTTCTCCTCTAAACTCTCAGTTCTTTACTGAAATTCCCAAGTTCTCAATCCTTAATTTGTGTTTTATAAAAGGTTTAAAGGTTGTGTTCTTGATCTTGGCTTTTAAATGCAAGATTTGGTTGATTTTGGTTAAAATTCGTGTGATCTGTTTGGGCAGTGTTTTGAGGTGTCTTTTTGATGTTAAATGAATGTTAAATTGATGAGAAGTTGAGGTTTAATTAATGCAATCCCGGATAGGTTGAATTTCCTAAGTTTAGCTTGAGTTCTTGGTTGTTTTTGGAGTGATGTTGATGATCTGTTAAAGCTGGAGGTATAAGGGTGATGTTAGATCCTTTTTGGATGTTAATTGATGTTTAAGGATGATTTGATTTGATGGATCATGGCCGGGTAGTGTTGTGGAGTTGTTTGGATGCATTTTTGGTTGTGTTTGGTAGCCGAAAATGGAGTGTGGTTGAGAGCAGCGGGTTTAGGTGCTTTCATTGAAGATATTAATGCATGATGTTGCATTAATCCTCTGCTTTCATGTGTTTAAAACAGGGGAGTCATCTTTGGATCCTAGTGGTGGTGATCCGGAAGCTTGATTCGTGTTTCGGCAAGTGGCGAAACGGAATCGGTGAGTGGATTTTGGTTTTCAGCTTTGAAACCAATGTTTTGAAGGTTTGGGAGCTTAGTTTAAGTCTAAGCAACTTAGCTAAGCTCAAGAGTAAGTTTTCGAAAAAACTCTCTTGGTGATGAACCATGGGTTGGTTGTATGCAATGTTGTTTGTTTGCATGTTTTAAATCCGGTTTTGAAAGCATATTTAGCATGTTTATTTGCTGAGATTATAAGCCATGTGTTGAAGGATGCTCAAGGTAAGAGATCCTTGTTTTTGAACATTGTTAAATGTGGTTTGATGCTTAAAGATGCATGATGTTTATGGCTTTGTTCAATGCTTTAAAACAGTGGAATATTGTTGTTAATGATGCATATTGGCAAGTGATGGTTAAGGTCACAATGGTGGTTAAAAGTCCTTGTGTGAGCCTTGTTTATTTAAGATTAACATGGTGGTTAAAAGTCCATGGTTGGTTCTTGGTTAAGATCACAAAGGTTGTTAAAAGTCCTTGTGTGAATCTTGTGTATTTTAAGAACAACATGGTGTTTAAAAGTCCATGGTTGGTTCTTGGTTAAGGTTACAAAGGTGGTTAAAATTCCTTGTGTAAGCCTTGTTATTTAAGAACATCAAGGTGTTTAAAAGTCCTTGGGTGATTCTTGTTAAGGACACAAAGGTGTTTAAAAGTCCTTGTGTGGTCCTTGTCATGGTGTTTAAAAGTCCGCGTATGATTCTTGTTAAGGACACAATGGTGTTTAAAAGTCCATGTGTGGTCCTTGGAAATTATAAGATCACAATGGTGTTTAAAAGTCCATGTGTGGATCTTATGTTGATGTATCACTTGTTGCCAATATGACATATAATGAATTTGAAGCATGAATTGCTTGTTTTAAATGCTTTAGTGCATGTGCAAATGATGATTGATTTAAGGTTTATAAAGGTGTTTTATAAATGCATTATTGCGTGGTTTTAAATGAGCATTCCTCACTAAGCTTTTGCTTACGCTCTCTCTTTTCTTAAAAACAATAATGCAGAGCATTGAAGTGCATTTTGGGGCAGCAAGGAAGCCAAGAATCCAAGTGGTGATCTAAGCTCAAGTATGGTGAACATTTTTCTAAAACTATTAGCTTTTGGGGTATTTGGCAATGGGGGACCTATGTTGATGTTTTGGGAGATGTTTTGAACTCCCTAAGTTGGATTTATGATGTTAATAATGCTGGAACTTGTAATTGGCCTCTTGGTATGTGTTTTGGTGATTTGAGGATTTCATGGTTTGCCTTATAGGATTCTTGCCTATAGAATTGGGGATTTTCATAATTGATACCATGTTGATGTTTGGTTGATGCAATTATGTTCCTTGTATGTTGAATGACTTGCTGGTAAAATTTGGTGGCTTTTGGAGCATGTTTGATGGGTCAATTGTGTGATTTAACAGCAATTTTTTTCTGCAATCTGGGCAGGCCGTATCGGAACGGGTGCTACCGTTTCGGAACGGGGTCCTGTAATGGCCCAGGCGTTCGAAACGGAAGGAACCGTTCCGAAACGGAAATGTTTCTGCTAGGCCCCGTTTCGGAACGGTCCCGCGTTTCGGAACAGGTTCTCCCTGTTTCGGAACACCCGACCGTTGGGGGCTGACATTGGCGGTTATATGTTTTGAAATGTATGAGTTTTAGTCCTGAACCTTGTTATTGCAATGGCATGAATTTGAGATGTCGGCCTGAGCTGAAATTTGACTGAGAAGCATGAAAGATGATTAATTTCAAGTTGGTAACTTTAAATTGGGTTAAGTCCTTATAATTTCCAGAATTTACAATTTGGTCCCTAAAGTTATAATTTGTGCAATTGAGTCCATGAATGATCTTTGTTTGTTATGATCTTTGAGTATGTTGTTCTTGTGAACATGTTTAGGGTTAATGTGCATATAGATAAGATTTAAAAAAAAAGGGACGTTAATCAAGGTTGACTTTCAGGTTGACTTTGGTTTTCCCCGTGTAATCTTCTTAATTCGGGTCAACCGTCTAGGCCGGGTTAAGGGGGTTACATTTGGTGGTATCAGAGATGAGTTCTCGAGTAATTGGGAATGATTATGTGAATGATTAAAGAATGTATGCTTTGTATGCTTGTTGAGTGAAAGCATGTTGAGTGAATTGTAAATATGTTACAATTGAGGTGTATGCTGTGGTGAAGCATGTTGTGGGTACCCATTGCCAAATCAAAGCTAATGTAATGATGTTGTTTTTAAGTGAAAATGAGCTTGAGTACTTGGATTGCTTACCTTGCTGAGCCTGACTTTGTTTTATTGTATTGTGATTGCATTGTTAAAGTATGGCACCTCGTAGAGAGTTGAGGAGTAATGTGCGAGCTACGGCTCAAAATGAGAATGAGAATGAAGAGAATGTTGAAAGTGTGGTGGATTTACCTCCTCCACTTGGTGGTGGTGGTGCTGGGGGTGAAGGAGCTGGAGCTGCAGCTGATGCTGGGGTCGCTGGACCTGAGGCTGGTCAGGGGCAAGCTGTTCCTGACATGACGGTGTTGATTCAAGCAGCGGTAGCTGGAGCTCAAGGAGCTGTGCATCAGGGAGATGCTGGAGTTAGACTACCCTTGGAGTGTTTGCGCAGTCTGGGAGGGACTGAGTTCAGGGGTTTGTCAGCTGAAGGTTCTGACGCTTGGTTGGAAAGTACCAAGAGAATCTTGGGTCAAATGAGTTGCACTGATGTGCAAAAGCTGGGCTGTGTAGTATCATTGTTGCAAGATGATTCTTATACGTGGTGGACAACCACTATCGCTGGGATGGCGGAAGCTGAAGTAACTTGGACGTTCTTTTAGAACGCGTTCAAGAGAAGGTATCTAGGTGTGAGGTACCTAGATGAAAAGAAGAGGGAGTTCATGTCTCTTACCCAAGGGAGCATGTCTGTGGCTGAGTATGAAGTACAGTTTGTCCGACTCAGTCAATACGCGCCTGAGCTTGTCCCGGATGAGCGGGAGAGGTGTGAAAGGTTCCGTTATGGTTTAGTGACGGATGTGAAGATGTATGTGTTGGCTATCGAGTATAATGATTTCGATGTGCTGGTGGGCCGAGCAAAGGACATTGAGATGAACTTGGGTTTATCTTCTAAGAGTGCTGGTTCTAGTGCTGGTAAGCGAGCTGCTGAGTATAGTTCCGGTGGTGGACAGAACAAGAGGGGACGTGATCAGAAGTATCAGACCTCAGTTAAGCGAGGTGGGGTGCGCCTGCTCGGGGAGGCAACGCTAGAGTTGATCCAAGTGCGTGTTGGACATGTGGTTCGCGTGGCCATATGAAACGTGATTGTCCTCAAGCTGTGAGGGAGGTGCAGGCTCCGGTTGTGGCAGCCGGTAATGCGTGCTGGAACTGTGGATCTACGGATCACATGAGGAGAGAGTGTCCTATGTTGGCTGGTGGCCAAGTGCGTGCTCCTGTTGTTGCTGCACCGCAGAGAGGTCGTGGGCGCGGCCGTGGTAACTTCCAGCGGAGAGAGGAAGGCGGTCGGGGTGTGGCTCATGTTGTGGCTATTCAGCCTGAGGGTGGCGGCCAAGCCAGGGTGTATGCTCAGCGGGAGGGAAGGAATGACGCGGATGTGATCGCAGGTACTTTTACTTTGCAATCCTTGTCATTACTTTCCTTGATTGATTCTGGATCTACGCACTCATACATTTTGCGTGAGCATGCTGAGTTGCTTGGTTTGCCTGTTGAGTCTTTGGATGTTGGTGTGCGCGTCACTAGTTCTTTTGGTGAGACTATTGTGACTCGAAAGCTATATAGAAGATGTCCTTTGGTTGTGCAAGATCATGTTTTTCATGTTGACCTTATGGAGTTGCCTTTCTATGGTTTTGATGTAATCCTTGGTATGGATTGGCTTGCTGAGCATCGTGGTGTAGTGGATTGTGAGAATAAGCGAGTTTCGTTGAGGCTTGCGGATGATTATGAGGTAGTTGTGGTTGGTGAGAATGTGAAGTTTCTTGCCAATGTGGTGTCTACATTGGAGGCGAGCCGGATGCTGAGGCAAGGTTGTGAAGCTTACCTAGCTTTTGTGATGAATCCTAGCTCTAAGGAGTTGCGTGTGCAAGATATCAGGATTGTGCGAGAGTTTCCTGGTGTGTTTCCTGACGAGTTGCCTGGATTACCTCCTAATCGCGAGGTGGAGTTTGGAATTGAGCTGTATGAGAATACAACTCTTGTGTCCATTACCCCTTATAGAATGGCACCTAAAGAGTTGAAGGAGCTGAAGACGCAATTGCAAGAGTTGCTTGATCGTGGGTTCATTCGGCCGAGTGTATCACCTTGGGGTGCACCGGTCTTGTTTGTGAAGAAGAAGGATGGCACTATGAGAATGTGCATTGATTATCATCAGCTGAACAAGTTGACTATCAAGAATCGATATCCTTTGCCGAGAATTGATGATCTCTTTGATCAATTTCGGGGAGCAGCTGTGTTCTCTAAGATTGACTTGAGGTCAGGGTATTACTAGTTGAAGGTAAAGGATGTGGATGTGCCTAAGACAGCTTTCAGGACAAGGTATGGGCATTATGAGTTCCTTGTGATGCCGTTTGGTTTGACAAATGCTCCTGCAGCTTTCATGGACATGATGAATCGTGTGTTTCATGAATACCTGGACAAGTTTGTTGTGGTGTTCATTGATGATATCCTCGTGTACTCGCGTACTGAGGAGGAGCATGAAGAGCATTTGAGGATTGTGTTGCAAGCTTTGTTGGAGAATCAGCTTTATGCCAAGCTGAGCAATTGTGAGTTCTGGTTAAGTGAAGTGGTGTTTCTTGGGCATGTGGTTTCTGCTGAAGGGATTCGTGTTGATCCTCAGAAGATTGAGGCGGTGATGAATTGGAAGGTTCCTAAGTCTGTTCATGAGGTTCGTAGTTTCCTTGGTTTTGCGGGATACTACCGGAGGTTTGTGGATGGGTTTTCGAAGATTGCTGCACCTTTGACAAAGTTGTTGCAGGAGTATGTTAAGTATGAGTGGACGGAAGCGAGACAGCAGGCTTTTGAGAAGCTTAAGGCAGCTTTGACGCAAGCTCCTATCTTGGTTCAACCTGAATCAGGGAAAGAGTTTGTGGTGTATAGCGATGCGTCCTATGTTGGTTTGGAATGTGTGTTGATGCAAGAGGGTAGGGTGGTGGCTTATGCATCGCGACAGTTGAAGGTGCATGAGCGCAATTATCCTACGCATGACATTGAGTTGGCTACGGTGGTTTTTGCTTTGAAGATCTGGAGACATTACCTGTATGGTGAGAAGTGTACTGTGTACACGGATCACAAGAGTTTGAAGTATCAGATGTCTCAGAAGGAGTTGAATCTTAGGCAGCGAAGTTGGGTGGAGTTGCTCAAGGATTATGATTTGACGATTGAGTATCACCCTGGAAAGGCTCATGTTGTAGCGGATGCCTTGAGTAGGAAGGTAGCTGTTGAGCTGAGAGTGATGTTTGCCAGTTTGAGTATTTCGTGTGATGGTGGTCTTGTGGCTGAGTTGCAAGTGAAACCATCTTTGGTTTAGTCGATCAAGGAAAAGCAGCTGTTGGATGATTCCTTGGTAACGCATGTTCAGGATATCACGGAGGATAGGCCTTCGGATTTCTACTTTAATGATGATGGAGTGTTGTGTTTTGGGAGTCGGATAGTAGTGCCCAATGATGCGGATTTGAGGCGTGCTATTCTGACTGAAGGTCATAGTAGTCCTTTTGCTATGCACCCTGGCAGTACTAAGATGTATCGAGATCTTCGTGATGAGTACTATTGGGTGGGTGTGAAGAAGGATGTTGCTGAGTTTGTGAGCAAGTGCATGGTGTGTCAGCGAGTTAAGGCTGAGCATCAGGTTCCTTCAGGGTTGTTGCAACCGTTGAGAATCCCTGAATGGAAGTGGGAAAGGATTACCATGGATTTTGTATCCGGTTTACCTTTGTCACCATCGAAGAAGAATTCGGTGTGGGTGATTGTGGATCGCCTGACGAAGTGTGCGCATTTCTTGCCTGTGCATACTACGTATTCTTTGGATAAGCTTGCGGAGCTGTACATTGCTGAGATTGTGCGGCTGCATGGTGTGCCAAAGTCGATTGTGTCGGATAGGGATCCGAGGTTTACATCGCGTTTTTGGCAGTGTTTGCATCAAGCTTTGGGTACACGGTTGAATTTCAGTACATCTTATCATCCTCAGTCGGATGGTCAGTCCGAGTGTGTTATCTAGATTTTGGAGGATATGTTGAGGTACTGCGTGATTGAGTTCCAGGGCTCTTGGGAGAAACATTTGCCTCTGGTGGATTATGCCTATAACAATAGCTATCAGGCAAGTATTCAAATGGCACCTTATGAAGCTTTGTACGGGAGGAAGTGTAGGACTCCTCTTTGTTGGGCTGAAATGGGTCAGAAGTTGGTTTCGATGCCAGCTTTGTTAAAGGGAACCACCGAGAAGGTGAAGCTCTTTTGTGAGCGTTTGAAGGCAGCTTCTGATCGGCAAAAGTCTTACGCAGATTTGAAGCGTAAGGAGATTGAGTATGCGGTGGGTGACCGTGTGTTTTTGAAGGTTTCGCCTTGGAAAAAGGTGGTGAGGTTTGGCCGTAAGGGTAAGTTGAGCCCTAGGTACATTGGACCATACGAGGTGATTGAGCGTGTGGGTCCTGTTGCGTACAAGTTGAGGTTACCTCAAGAGGTGGAAAAGATTCATGATGTGTTTCATGTTTCCATGCTTCGGAAGTATAGATCGGATCCTTCGCATATGATGCCTGTGGAAGAAGTGGAATTGAATCCGGATTTGACCTATGATGAGGAACCGATGAAGATTCTGGATTCGGATAGCAAGGTCCTTCGTGGCAAGACCATTGAGTTGGTAAAAGTGTTGTGGAAGCATCGTGGTGTTGAAGAAGCCACATGGGAACGGAAAGATGACATGCTGAAGCAGTTTCCTTACCTCTTTCCTTCAGGTAAATTTCGAGGACGAAATTTCTTAAGGGGGGGGGGGAGTTGTAACGCCCCAATTTCGGGCTTAGGAGTTTTGGGATTTGGACCGGTTCGGTCGGAGTGCGGTTCTAATATATATAAAGGTGAAATTAGGAAAGCCTAGTTCGGGTTGCATTAAAAATATGGAAAAATGTCTTAAAATCCTCTTTTATTATATATAAGAGAATGGTGAAATCAATTTTACAAAATGAGGTTTGGAAGTGTGACATTTTGGTTAGTGACCAAAATGTAATTTTCGAAAACTGTGAGACTGTTTTAAAAAGGATTGAAACTTTGAATCTTTAAGGAGCTATTTACCCAATGGAAGTTTCTCCAGATTTTTCTAAAATATTAAATGAATAATTAATGGTTTTAAAATAAAAGAAAAAGGGAGGGAAGATACTTTGGCATTTTCCAACTAACTTTTCCTAAATTCCATTTTCATTTTCTCTCATCTTTTCTCTAAAACCAAACACATTTCTCCAGAGCTTTTCCCTCTGATTTTGTCACCTAAATAACTCATTTCAATCCTCTTTTTATCTTCAATCATCTCTTCAATAAAACCTTTGCATTTGCTAAGTGGATTTTCAAGAATTTGGTTCCAAAAAGGGAGAAAACTCAAGTTTGGAGGTAAGAACGTCCTTCTCCTCTAAACTCTCAGTTCTTTACTAAAATTCCCAAGTTCTCAATCCTTAATTTGTGTTTTATAAAAGGTTTAAAGGTTGTGTTCTTGATCTTGGCTTTTAAATGCAAGATTTTGTTGATTTTGGTTAAAATTCGTGTGATCTGTTTGGGCAGTGTTTTGAGGTGTCTTTTTGATGTTAAATGAATGTTAAATTTATGAGAAGTTGAGGTTTAATTAATGCAATCCCGGATAGGTTGAATTTCCTAAGTTTAGCTTGAGTTCTTGGTTGTTTTTGGAGTGATCTTGATGATCTGTTAAAGCTGGAGGTATAAGGGTGATGTTAGATCCTTTTTAGATGTTAATTGATGTTTAAGGATGATTTGATTTGATGGATCATGGCTGGGTAGTGTTGTGGAGTTTTTTAGATGCATTTTCGGTTGTGTTTGGTAGCCAAAAATGGAGTGTGGTTGAGAGCAGCGGGTTTAGGTGCTTTCATTGAAGATATTAATGCATGATGATGCATTAATCCTCTGCTTTCATGTGTTTAAAACAGGGGAGTCATCTTTGGATCCTAGTGGTGGTGATCCGGAAGCTTGATTGGTGTTTCTGCAAGTGGCGAAACGTAATCGCTGAGTGGATTTTGGTTTTCAGCTTTGAAACCAATGTTTTGAAGGTTTGGGAGCTTAGTTTGAGTCTAAGCAACTTAGCTAAGCTCAAGAGTAAGTTTTCGAAAAAACTCTATTGGTGATGAACCATGGGTTGGTTGTATGCAATGTGGTTTGTTTGCATGTTTTAAATCCTGTTTTGAAAGCATATTTAGCATGTTTATTTGCTGAGATTATAAGCCATGTGTTGAAGGATGCTCAAGGTAAGAGATCCTTGTTTTTGAACATTGTTAAATGTGGTTTGATGCTTAAAGATGCATGATGTTTATGGCTTTGTTCAATGCTTTAAAACAGTGGAATATTGTTGTTAATGATGCATATTGGCAAGTGATGGTTAAGGTCACAAAGGTGGTTAAAAGTCCTTGTGTGATCCTTGTTTATTTAAGAACAACATGGTGGTTAAAAGTCCATGGTTGGTTCTTGGTTAAGATCACAGAGGTGGTTAAAAGTCCTTGTATGAATCTTGTGTATTTTAAGAACAACATGGTGTTTAAATGTCCATGGTTGGTTCTTGGTTAAGGTTACAAAGGTGGTTAAAATTCCTTGTGTAAGCCTTGTTATTTAAGAACATCAAGGTGTTTAAAAGTCCTTGGGTGATTCTTGTTAAGGACACAAAGGTGTTTAAAAGTCCTTGTGTGGTCCTTGTCATGGTGTTTAAAAGTCCATGGATGATTCTTGTTAAGGACACAATGGTGTTTAAAAGTCCATTTGTGGTCCTTGGAAATTATAAGATCACAATGGTGTTTAAAAGTCCATGTGTGGATCTTATGTTGATGTATCACTTGTTGCCAATATGACATATAATGAATTTGAAGCATGAATTGCTTGTTTTAAATGCTTTAGTGCATGTGCAAATGATGATTGATTTAAGGTTTATAAAGGTGTTTTATAAATGCATTATTGCATGGTTTTAAATGAGCATTCCTCACTAAGCTTTTGCTTACGCTCTCTCTTTTCTTAAAACCAATAATGCAGAGCATTGACGTGCATTTTGGGGCAGCAAGGAAGCCAAGAATCCAAGTGGTGATCTAAGCTCAAGTATGGTGAACACTTTTCTAAAACTATTAGCTTTTGGGTATTTGGCAATGGGGGACCTATGTTGATGTTTTGGGAGATGTTTTGAACTCCCTAAGTTGGATTTATGATGTTAATAATGCTGGAACTTGTAATTGGCCTCTTGGTATATGTTTTGGTGATTTGAGGATTTCATGGTTTGCCTTTTAGGATGCTTGCCTATAGAATTGGGGATTTTCATAATTGATACCATGTTGATGTTTGGTTGATGCAATTATGTTCCTTGTATGTTGAATGACTTGCTGGTAAAATTTGGTGGCTTTTGGAGCATGTTTGATGGGTCAATTGCGTGATTTAACAACAATTTTTTTCTGCAATCTGAGCAGGCCGTATCGGAACGGGTGCTACCATTTCAGAACGGGGTCCTGTAATGGCCAGGCGTTCGAAACGGAAGGAACCGTTCTGAAACGGAAATGTTTCTTCCAGGCCCCATTTCGGAACACGTTTCGGAACGGTCCCGCGTTTCGGAACAGGTTCTCCCTATTTCGGAACACCCGACCGTTGGGGGCTGACATTGGCGGTTATATGTTTTGAAATGTATGCGTTTTAGTCCTGAACCTTGTTATTGCAATTGCATGAGTTTGAGATGTCCGTTTGAGCTGAAATTTGACAGAGAAGCATGAAAGATGATTAATTTCAAGTTGGCAACTTTAAATTGGGTTAAGTCCTTATAATTTCAGGAATTTACAATTTGGTCCCTAAAGTTGTAATTTGTGCAATTGAGTCCCTGAATGATCTTTGTTTGTTATGATCTTTGAGTATGTTGTTCTTGTGAACATGTTTAGGGTTAATGTGCATATAGATAAGATTTTAAAAAAGGGTCGTTAATCAAGGTTGACTTTCGGGTTGACTTTGGTTTTTCCCGTGTAATCTTCTTAATTCGGGTCAACCGTCTAGACCGGGTTAAGGGGGTTACATCTTACATGTTATAAACATGGGAGACATCTTCGAACGCCTTTGGTGTTGATCCAGGAGCTTAGATAGCGTTTCGGCGAGCAAGCGAAACGTAATCGGTGAGTGCGAATGGTTTTAGAAGTCCTTGAGGGACATAGAATCAAGGTTTGGGGATTTAGGAAAGGTTTGAAACACCTTCCTATGTCCAAAAGTAAGTATTGGCTAGATTGCTCTCATATATGTGGTGGTTGCCCCTAAAATGCTTTTACATGCTCATGTTTTAAGATAGATAAATTCCTATTGTTTTTATGCATGATTTGTAGCATGAGATGATGCTTGAAAAGATTTCATGAAATAACATGTTGCATTGATGAGTTTTGAGTTTTTGTTATAAAGCAAGGCAAATGATATGATTTTGAATGAGACGAGAAAGCTTTGAGAAATGTTGCATTAAAAACAGTAGGTGAGATGATGTTTTGACATAATATAATGGCATAGAAGATGAGATACTTACCGGATTTAATTGATCAATCAATAGGATGAGAGTGCACTATAAACTAAAAATTCGTACATGCTCTTTGGATACAATCCAAAGGGAGAGACCGATGATGGGCATTCCATCGGGTAGGACTTGGTGAAATACCCAACCTTTGTGGCGATGAGAGATACCACCATGTGAGTACGGTGATGTGAGATTCCAGCGGAAATTATGTTTACTAGACGAGTGAGTACGGTGATGTGAGATTCCACAGGAAATTATGTTTACTAGACGAGTGAGTACGGTGATGTGAGATTCCACCAGATGTGTCTAGTGGGTTTGAGAATGTTATCCGCATATCCGAGTAATAATGAGATGTGAAATGCCAATATAATATATGAAAATGCTTTTGATTCACATGTACCTATTGATGAGATATTTTATGCTATGAGAAATGCATATGAGATTTGTATATGAAATGCTTTAGCTTTCACAAGCATGTGTATGGCCTTGCCATGAGATTTGCATTGGTTTAATTGCATGAGATAGAATTGAGGTACATGTGTTTTCAATGGAGTTTTTCTTCGAAATGGTTTTCAAGCATGAGATAGAATGAGCATGTTGTAGAAAAAAGGCTTTTGAGAAAATGTTTTGAATAATGCATTGTTGTGTTGGTTTTCTTTAGAGCTTGCCTCACTAAGCAAATGTGCTTACGCTCTCTTTTACGAACAATGCAGATAATTGAAGTGATTTTGGGCAGCAAGAAGGTTAAGAACATCCAAGGAAGTGCAAAGCTCATGTATGGTATGTTTTACATACTTTAGTATTGGTAATTGGCAATGGGGTTTCATGGTTGTAGTTGAGAGATAAGTTTTGGACTCCCTATGGTTGTAATATGTTTGGTTTGGCTTTTAGAGTTTGTAAATGGTTTTGTTTGTGTGATTTGAGCTTTGAAAGCTCATATTTGGATTTGTGGCTAGGAAGCATGCATATAGATTGAATGTTCATGTGTTTGATGTCATGCTCGAGCTTAAGTTTCCTAAATATGATCTCTAATGTCTGGACAAGTTGCTGGTTTGATAGGGTATGATTTGAAGCACGTTTGAGTAGGCTAAGAGGTGAAAAACCAGCATTTTCTGCTGCTACAGAGCAGGGTGTATCGAAACACCCTTAACTGCTTCGAAGCAGAGGCCTGTAATGGCCATGGTGTTTCGGAACGATTGAAGATGTTTCAGAACATTTTGGCTAGTGGAGAGGCATGTTTCAATACCGGTCTCGAAACGCACCTGAGTACCGAAACGGTCAACACCGTTTCGATACGAGCGATTTCGGTACGAAGGTATGTGTTCTGAAACGGATGACCGTTGGATGATGTTTTTGAATTGTTTTGAGTTTGATGTTTTACATTTTAGTCCTGAATGTTGTGGATGCAATTGCTTGAGCTTGGAATGTCCTTTTAAGCTAAAATTTGACGGAGAGACATGTAATATGACTAATTACAATTTGGTAAGCTTAAAATCTATTATGTCCTTGTATTTTCCAAAATTACATTTTGGTCCCCAAAAGTGTAATTCATGCAATTGAGTCCCTAAATGTTTTCCGATTGCTGTGCCCTTCTCTCATATGATTCTTGAGTATTCACATAGGCTTAATGTGCATCTAGAAAAGATAAAAAGAAAGAAGGGTCGTTAATCAAGGTTGACTTTTGAGTTGACTTTGGTTTTCCCCGTGTAATCTTCATAATTCGGGTCAAGCGTCTAGGCCGGGCTAAGAGGTTACATTTGTTGGTATCAGAGCCAGGTTAGCGAAAAATTGGGGCTAGGTAAGGGGTTATTATATGCAGTTATGTATGTTTGTGACTTTTTGGTGAAAGTATGATGTATGAATATTGATGTAAGATTCAATTGAGATGAATTTGTGATGCTATGATGTGTTTGGGTTATAGTTTGGGATCCCATTTTCGTATCATTACCAATGAGAAGAATTGTTTTCAAAAAATGAGCTTGAGTGCTTGGATTACTTACCTTACTATGCCTAATTGAGTTTGTTGTATTTTGTCAGTGCATTGTTTTATTATGGGGCCACATAGAGAGCTTAGAATCAATACTCGAGCTATGGCTGAGAATGATAATGTAGAGAATATTGAGGATCTACCTCCTCCTCCCCCTGGTGGACCATATGGTGGTGATGAAGCTGAAGTTGGTGCTGCTGGGGTTGGTGTTGGGGTTGTTGGACCCAAGGGAGTTCAAGGGAAGCTGCTCCTGATATGTCTGTTCTGATACAAGCTATTGTTGGGGCTTTCCAGGCAGCAGTAGCTGGAGCTCATGGAGCTGCACCACAGGATGGTGCTAATGTAAGGTTGTCGTTGGAGCGCCTTCGCAGTCTGGGAGGGACTGAGTTTAGGGGGTTGACCTCGGAAGGTTCCGAGTCTTGGTTAGAGAGTACCAAGAGGATACTTGGACAACTGAATTGTAACAATGTTCAGAAGCTGGGATGCATTGTGTCACTATTGCATGGTGATGCATATACGTGGTGGACGACCACTACTACGGGAATGGAGGATTATGAAGTGACTTGGACATTCTTCTTGAATGCGTTCAAGCGGAAATATTTGGGAGCTCTCTACCTTGATGAGAAAAGGAGGGAGTTTATGTCCCTTGTGCAAGGGAGCATGACGGTGGTGGAATATGAGATTCAGTTTGTACGCCTTAGCCAATATACGCCTGAGCTGATTTTTAACGAGAGAGAAAGATGTGAACGATTCCGTTATGGGCTGGTGGCGTACGTGAAAACCTATATGCTCGCAGCCGATTATACTAATTTTGATGTCTTGGTCACTAGAGCCAAGAACATTGAGCTGAATCTTAGTTTGGCGAGTCGAGCAGGAGGATCTAGCTCGGGGAAGCGAGCTGCAGAAAGTGATTTTGGTAGATATCGCAATAAGTGGAATAAGGACAGAAGGCCGCATGTTGATGCTAGACGCGGGGGTGGTAACCCTGGAAGAGGTTAACAAGGACCGAATGCTTTCATGAGAACTCTTGAGTGTAAGCGGTGTGGTAGGAGACATGCTGGTGAGTGTTGGGGTAATCTTGGTACTTGTTGGAACTGTGGAAACCAGAGGCATATGAAGAAAGATTGTCCTCAGCCGTTGAGAGAGGGACAGGCTCCGATGAGAGCAGCTGAGCCATAGAGAGGTTGTGGGCGCGGCCGTGATAATTTCCAGCGCAGTGATGAGGGTGGAAGGAATGTTGCACATGTGGTGGACGTCTAACCTGAGGGTGGCGGTCAGGCTAGAGTGTGTGCCCATCGTGAGGGAAGGAATGACACGGACATGATCGCAGGTACCTTTAGTTTGCAATCCTTGTGAATACTTTCTTTGATTGATTCTGGATCTACACACTTGTACATATTGCATGAACATGCTCAAATGCTTGGTTCGCCTGTTGAGTCTTTGGATGTTGGTATTCGTGTGACTAGTTCTTTGGGTGAGACGGTTGTGACAAGAAGGTTGTATAGGAGATGCCCCTTAAAGGTGCAAGATCATGTGTTACTTGTTCATCTTATAGAATTGCCATTATATGGTTTTGATGTAATTCTTGGCATGGATTGGCTTGTTGAGCATAGAGCCGTTGTGGATTTCAAAAGCAAGCGAGTTTCCTTGAAACTTGTGAATGAATATGAGGTTGTGGTGGTGGGAGAAAATGTAAAGTTTCTAGCTAATATGGTGTCGACGCTTGAAGCAAGACGGATGTTGCGTCAAGGATGTGAGGGTTACCTAGCCTTTTTTATGAATCCCAGTTCAAAGGAGGTTTGCTTTCAGGATATAAGAACCGTGTGTGAGTTCCCTGGAGTATTTCCGGAGAAATTACCTGGTTTGCCGCCTAGTCGAGAGGTTGAATTTGGAATTGAGTTGCATGAGAACACAACTCTGGTGTCCATTGCTCCTAATCGCATGGCACCCAAAGAATTGAAAGAGTTAAAGATGCAAATTCATGAGTTGCTTGACCGTGGATTTATTCGGCCTAGTGTGTCACCTTGGGGTGCACCGGTCTTGTTTGTGAAAAAGAAAGATGGCACGACGGGGATGTGCATTGATTATCGTCAGCTGAATAAGTTGACCGTCAAGAACAAGTATCCTTTGCTGAGGATTGATGATTTTTTTTTATCATTTTTAGGGAGCAGTTGTGTTTTCAAATATTGATTTGAAGTCAGTGTACTATCAATTAAAGGTGAAGGATGTGGATGTGCCGAAAACAACCTTTAGAACAAGATATGGGCATTATGAGTTCCTTGTGATGTCGTTCGGATTGACCAATGCTCCTGCTGCTTTCATGGACATGATGAATAGGGTGTTCTATGAATTCTTGGACAAGTTCATTGTGGTGTTCATCTACAATATCCTTGTGTACACTCGTACTGAGGAGGAGCATGAAGGTCATTTAAGGATTGTTTTGCAAGCGTTGTTGGAAAATCAGCTTCATGCTAAGCCGAGCAAATGTGAGGTTTGGCTAATGGAAGTTGTTTTCCTTGGTCATGTGATTTCGGCTGAAGGGATTCGAGTTGATCCCTGGAAGGTTGAGGCGGTGATGAATTGGAAGCCTCCTAAGTCCATTCATGAAGTCTGTAGTTTCCTTGGGTTTGCGGGATACTATCGGAGGTTTGTGGATGAATTTTCTAAGATTGTTGCCCTTTTGACGAATTTGTTGCAAAAGGGTGTTAAGTATGAGTGGAAGGAAGCGAGACAACAAGCTTTTGAGTAGCTAAAAGCAGCTTTGACGCAAGCTCCTATCATGGTTCAACCTGAATCTGGGAAAGAGTTTGTTGTGTATAGTGACACATCCTATGTTGGTTTTGGGGTGTGTGTTAATGCAAGAGGGTAAGGTGGTGGCTTATGCATTGTGACAATTGAAAGTGCATGAGCGCAATTATCCTACGCATGATATTGAGTTGGCTGTAGTGATTTTTGCTGTAAAGATTTGGAGACATTATCTCTATGGTGAGAACTGTACTGTGTATACGGATCATAAAAGTTTGAAGTATCTGATGTCTCAGAAATAGTTGAATCTTAGGCAACGACGTTGGGTGGAGTTGCTTAAGGATCACGATCTAACAATCGAGTAACATCCAGGGAAGGTCAATGTTATGGTTGATGCTTCGAGCAGGAAAGTTGCGGTGGAGTTAAAAGAGATGTTTTCTAGCTTGAGCATATCGCGAGATGGTGGTCTTGTTTCTGAATTGCAAGTGAAACCATCTATGATCCAGTTGATAAAGGATAAACAACTGTTGGATGATTCCTTGGTGCCACATGTTCAGGATATTGCTGAAGACAGGCCATCGGATTTCTGTTTTATTGATGATGGTGTTTTATGTTTTGGAAGTCGGATAGTGATGCCAAATGATGTTGAGTTGAGGCACACTATTTTGACCGAAGCTCATAGTAGACCATTTGCTATGCACCCTGGTAGTACAAAGATGTGTCGTGATATGAAGGATTAGTACTATTGGGTGGGATTGAAGAAAGATGTGGTTGAGTATGTTAGTAAATGTATGGTTTATCAGCGGGTTAAAGTTGAACATCAGTTTCCTTCAGGGTTGTTGCAGCTCTTAAGTATCTCTGAATGGAAATGGGAGAGGATCACCATGGACTTTGTGTCTGGTTTGCCTCTATCGCCATCAAAGAAGAACTTTGTTTGGGTGATTGTGGATCGCCTTACGAAGTGTGCGCATTTCTTGCCTGTGCATACTACGTACACCTTGGATAAGCTTGCGGAGTTGTACATTGCTGAGATTGTACGTTTGCATGGCGTACCAAAATCTATAGTGTCGGATAGAGATCCGAGGTTCACTACAAGGTTTTGGGAGTGTTTGCATCAAGCATTGGGTACGCGGCTGAATTTTAGTACTTCTTATCATCCGCAAACGGATGGACAGTCGAAGCGTGTTATCCAAGTGCTTGAAGATATGTTGAGGTGTTGTGTTATTGAATTTCAAGGCTCTTGGGAGAAGCACTTGCCTTTGGTGGAGTTCGGTTGTAATAAAAGTTACCATGCAAGTATTGAAATGGCACCTTATGAAGCTTTGTACGAGAGGAAGTGCAGAACTCCTCTTTGTTGGGCTGAAAGGGGACAAAAGTTGGTCTCGATGCCAGCTTTGTTAAAAGGAACCACCGAGAAGGTGAAGCTCATTTTTGAGCGGTTGAAGGCAACATCGAATCGGCAAAAGTCTTGCGCGGATTTGAAGCGTAAGGAGATAGAATTTGTTGTGGGTGATCATGTGTTTCTGAAAGTTTCACCTTAGAAGAAGGTGATGAGATTTAGTAGAAAGGGCAAGTTGAGCCCAAGGTTCATTGGACCATATGAAGTGATAGAACGTGAGTGTCATGTTGCTTATAAGCTGAGACTACCTCAAGAGTTGCAAAAGAGACATAATGTGTTTCATGTATCCGTGCTTCGGAGGTATAGATCGGACCCTTCACATGTTATGCCTTTGGAGGAAGTTGAGTTGAATCCAGATTTGACATATGATGAGGTACCTGTTGAGATTATGGATTCGGATAGTAAGGTTCTTTGTGGTAAGACCATTGAGCTGGTTAACGTGTTGTGGAGACATTGTGGTGCTGAGGAAGCCACGTGGGAAAGGAAGGATGACATGAAGAAACAATTTCTTTACCTTTTTCCTTCAGGTCAATTTCGAGGACAAAATCTCTTAAGAGGGGGAGAGTTGTAATGCCCTGATTTTAAGCCTAGATGTTTTAGAGTTTGAATCGGACCGGTCGAGAACGGTTTGAATCTTTAAGGGCGATTTAGGGAACACCTAGTTCGGGATGCTTTAAAAATATGGAAAAATACCTAAAAATCCTCATTTATTCTATGAATGATTATGGTGGAAACAATTTTACAAAATAAGTTTTGGAAATACTACATTTCGGTGTAGTGACCAAATCTCAGTTTTTGCAAAAGTTAAAAAGTGGCTCTTTTGTAAAGGATTGAAACTTTGAATCTTTAAGGAGCTAATTTTACCAAAATGTTTTTAATCAGATTTCTCCTTATTTTTGGTGTTTTTAATAATGTTTTAATTAAGGGAAATAAAGATAATTAAAAGGAAAAACCATCTTTGACTTTTCATAACTACCTTACGTCAATTTTCTCTCATTTCATTTTCTCTCAATTTCTTTTCAGCCAAACACATTTCCTCCATCAATTAGCCTCTGATTTTCATTCCTTTTTGATGAGATTTCAATCTCCTTTTGATTCTAAATCTTTTCTTCACCAAATTCTCTTGTTTTCACATTGGATTTTCAAGAAAACTTGCCCAAATCATGGAGAAATCAGTCATTAGAGGTAAGCTTCGTCCTTCTCCTCTAATGATCAGTTCTTTACTGAAATTCACAAGTTATCAATCCTTTGTTAATGATTTTTGAGTTGCTTTAATGTTCGAAACAAGAATTTGTATTAAAACTCAAGGTTTTTGGAGAGATGTTCATGTGTTTGATTTGTGGATAGGAAGCATGCATATAGATTGAATGTTCATGTGTTTGATGCCATGCTCTAGCTTAAGTTTCCTAAATATGATCTCTAATGTCTAGACAAGTTCCTGGTATGATATGGTATGATTTGAAGCATGTTTGAGTGGGCTAAGAGGTGAAAAACCAGCATTTTCTGCTGCTATAGAGCAGGGTGTATCGAAACACCCTTAAGTGTTTCGAAACATAGGCATGTAATGCCCATGGAGTTTCGGTACGGCTGAAGGTGTTTCAGAACATTTTGGCTACTGGAATGACCTGTTTCGATACCGGTCTCGGAATGCACCCGAGTAGCGAAACGGTCAGCACCGTTTCGATACGGGCGTTTCAGTACGAAGGTCTGTGTTCCGAAATAGATGATCGTTGGATGATGTTTTTGAATTGTTTTGAGTTTCATGTTTTATATTTTAGTCCTGAATGGTGTGGATGCAATTTCTTGAGCTTGAAATGTCTTTTGAAGCTAAAATTTGATGGAGAGGCATGTAATATGACTAATTACAATTTGGTAAGCTTAAAATCTATTATGTCCTTGTATTTTCCAAAATTACATTTTGGTCCCCAAAAGTGTAATTCATGCAATTGAGTCCCTAAATGTTTTCCGATCGCTGTGTCCTTCTCTCATATGATTCTTGAGTATTCACATAGGCTTAATGTGCTTCTAGAAAAGATAAAAAGAAAAGGAAAGGGTCGTTAATCAAGGTTGACTTTCGGGTTGACTTTGGTTTTCCCCGTGTAGTCTTCGTTGTTCGGGTTAAACGTCTAGACCAGGCTAAGAGGGTTACATTTGTTTGTATCAAAGCATGGTTATGAAAGAATTGGGAATGTTGGTATGTGAAATTGATATGTATTGAAGAATGATGTTTGAAAAGCATGCTATTGGTTGGATTTTGAACCTTATGCCATGCTTGATTGATGTGAATTGCATAATGAATGAATATGATTGTATGGTGATGATGTTGTGTTGATATGTGCTGATTTTGGGATGATGAAAAGTATGCGAGCATGATGTTTCATGTATGATATGCTTTGCGGGGAAAGTTAGGTTCCCATTTCCTTATTACACTAATCAAATGTTTTGTAAACTTGGATTCTTGCTTGCAACTGACCTAAATGGTTTGATTTGTTCTTGTTGTTGTGTTTGGCTAAATAGCACAATGGGACCTAGAAGGGAGTTGAGGTCCAATACGATAGTGCCTGCAGCTGAGCAAGGTAACTAGGCTGAGCAAGCGGCTGATGTCCCTCTTTGTGGAGATCTACCTCCTCCGCCACCACCTCGAGGTGGGGAGCAGATGCAACAAGGACAAGTTGGTCCTGGTTTGGGTGATTTGGCGGCACTAGTTGAGGCGATCACCGGAGCGTTTTAGGATGTTGTTGTCGGAGCGCATGTGCAGCCTCTGCAGCTGGGCAAGTGGGCTTACCTTTGGAAAGGTTGAAGAGCTTAGGAGTCGTGGAGTTTTATGGTATGTCACCTGAGGCGTCTGAGGCCTGGTTAGCTAGCACGACTCGCATTATGGATCAGATTGGCTGTAACGAGGTGTGCAAGCTAGGATGCGCAATTTCCTTGCTACAAGGAGATGCCTATAGCTGGTGGACAACTACCACAGCTGGTATGGAACCCAATGAGGTTGATTGTGAGTTGTTTAGAGGTGCCTTCAGGAGAAAATATCTAGGTGTGAGATACTTGGATGAGAAGAAACGGGAGATTATGTTGCTTGTTCAGGGCAACCTTTCGATGGTTGAGTACGAGGTCCAGTTCGTACGCCTGGGCCAGTATGGTCCTAAGTTGGTACCTAGTGAGAGGCATCGATGTGATCATTTCCGGTACGGTTTGGTACAAGAAGTTAAGATGTACATGCTAGCTGTAGATTACACTGATTTTGACGTGCTTGTTTGTCATGCAAAGGACATCGAGCAGAACCTGGGTTTGTCTTCTAGAGGTGTTGGTTCTAGCTCTAGGAAGAGAGCTGCTGAGTATAGTTCCGATAGTGTAAGGAACAAAAGAGGCCATGATAGGAGACATCAGCCTGAGGGAAGGCGTGGTGTTCCGGGTCGAGGTGGATAGGCTCAGAGAGGTCGTGTGAGATCTGAGCAGCATACATGCAAGACATGTGGTTCGAGGGATTATTTGAGGCGAGATTGTCCTTGGGAAGCTAGAGAGGTTCAGGCTCCTGTTGTGGTGACAGGGAACTCTTGCTGGAATTGTGGGTCGGCGGATCATATGAGAAGGGAGTGTCCTTTGTTGGCTGGTGGTGGCCAAGGACGTGCTCATGTGGTAGCTGCACCTCAGAGAGGCCGTGGGCGTGGCCGTGGGAACTTTCAGAGGAGAGATGAGGGGCAACGAAGTATTGCTCACGTTGTAGCCGTTCGACCTGAGGGAGGTGGACCAGCGAGGGTGTATGCTCAGCGCGAGGAGTGCAACGATACCAATGTGATCGCAGGTACCTTTGCTCTCAAGTCTTTATCTTTCCTGGCTTTGATTGATTCTGGATCCACGCATTCTTATATCTTGAGTGAGCATGCACATTTACTTGATATACTTGTTGAGTTACTTGAGGTAGGAATGCAAGTGACTAGTTCTTTTGGTGAGACTGTAGTCACTAGGAAGTTGTATAGGAGATGCCTTTCGTCTGTGCAAGGTCATGTTTTTCTTGTGGATCTGATGGAATTGCCTTTCTACGGGTTTGATGTAATCCTTGGTATGGATTGGTTGACGAAGCATAGGGCAGTGGTTGACTTTGTTGTTAAGCGGGTCACCTTAAAGTTGGCCGATGATTATGAGGTTGTAGTCGTAGGCGAGAATATGAAATTCTTGTCGAATGTCATTTCGGCTTTGGAAGTAAATCGTATGATGAGGTTGGGTTGTGAGGCTTACTTTTCTTACGTGATGAATCCTGGCTTCTAGGATGTGCGTGTGCAGGACATTTGAACTGTTCACGATTTTTCGGGTGTCTTTCCAGAGGAATTGTCTGGGTTTCCACCAAACAGAGAAGTTGAGTTTGGTATAGAGTTGTACAAGAACACAACTTCGGTGTCCATTGCTCCCTATCGCATGATACCTAAAGAGTTAAAATAGTTGAAAACACAATTGCAGGAGTTGTTGGATCGAGGTTTCATTCGGCCGAGTGTGTCACCTTGGGGTGCACCGGTCTTGTTTGTGAAGAAGAAAGATGGGACGATGAGAATGTGTATAGATTATCGGCGACTGAACAAGTTGACGATAAAGAACAAGTATCCCTTGCCAAGAATCGATGATCTCTTTGATCAGTTCCAGGGAGCCTCAGTGTTTTCTAAGATAGACTTGAGATCAAGGTATTATCAGTTAAAGGTGAAGGATGTGGACATACCTAAAACTGCTTTTCGGACGAGGTACGGGCATTATGAATTTTTGGTGATGTCGTTTGGTTTGACCAACACGCATGGTGCTTTCATGGACATGATGAATCGTGTATTCCATGAATTCTTGGATCAGTTTGTGGTGGTGTTCATCGATGATATCCTTGTGTATTCGCGTACCGAGAGGGATCATGATAGGCACTTGAGAATTGTTTTGCAAGCTTTGCTGGAGAATCAATTGTATGCCAAGCTGAGTAAGTGTGAGTTTTGGCTTATGGAAGTGGTCTTCCTTGGACATGTTGTGTCAGTTGAGGGCATTCACGTTGATCCGCAAAAGGTAGAGGCTACTATGAGTTGGAAAGTGCCTAAGTCTGTGACGGAGGTACGAAGTTTCCTTGGATTGGTTGGGTACTACCGTAGATTTGTCGAGGGTTTCTCCAAGATAGCAGCAGCTTTGACCAAGTTGTTGCAAAAGAATGTTCCCTTTGAGTGGACGGAGGCGAGGCAACAAGCTTTTGAAAAGTTGAAAGAAGCTTTGACGCAAGCTCTTGTTTTGATTCGACCTGAGTTTGGTAAGGAGTTTGTGATCTATACTGATGTGTCCATTGTTGGTTTGGGCTGCGTGTTGATGCAGTAGGGTAAGGCGGTGGCCTATGCATCTAGACAGTTGAAGGTGCATGAGCGCAACTATCCTACTCATGATCTTGAGCTTGCGGCTGTGGTGTTTGCCTTGAAAATTTGGAGGCATTACATGTACGTTGAAAAGTTTGTTGTGTTCACGGATCATAAGAGCTTGAAATACCTTGTGTGTCAGAAGGAGTTTAATCTTAGGCAATGACGTTGGGTGGAGTTGCTTAAGGATTACGATGTGATGATCGAGTATCACCCGAGTAAGGCTAATGTTGTAACCAATGCTTTGAGCCGGAAAGTGGCTATAGAATTGAGAGCGATGTTTGCTCGTTTGAGCATATCGTGTGATAGTGGTCTTGTGGCGGAGTTGCAAGTGAAACCATCCTTGATACAGTTGATTAAAGATGAGCAGTTGCTCAATGATTCTCTTGTTTCGCATGTTCAGGACATTGCTGAGGGTAGACCTTCGGATTTTAGCTTTAGTGATGATGGTGTTCTGTGCTTTGGGAGTAGAATAGTGGTGCCAGATAATGATGAGTTAAGGCACACTATTCTGACTGAAGCTCATAGTAATCCTTTTGCTATGCACCCTGGTAGTACCAAGATGTATCGTGACCTGAAAGATGAGTACTACTGGGTAGGGTTGAAAAAGGATGTGTCTGAGTTCGTTAGTAAGTGCATGGTGTGTCAGCGAGTGAGGGCTGAGCATCATGTTCCTTTTGTATTGTTGCAGCCTTTGAGATTTCCAGAATGGAAGTTGGAGAGAATCACCAAGGATTTTGTGTCCGGTTTGCCTTTGTCACCGACAAAGAAGAATTCAGTTTGGGTGATTGTGGATCGGCTTATGAAGTGTGCGCATTTTCTGCTTGTGCATACTACGTATACCTTGGATATGTTGGCTTAGCTGTACATAGCTGAGATTGTGCGGTTGCACAGTGTGCCAAAGTCCATTGTGTCGGATAGAGATCTGAGGTTTACAGTGCGATTTTGGGAATGTTTGCATCAAGCCTTGGGTACACGGTTGAATTTCAGTACTTCTTATCATCTACAGAGGGATGGATAGTCATAACGTGTGATTCAAGTGCTTGAGGGCATGTTGAGATGGTGTGTGATAGATTTTCAGGGTTCTTGGGAGAAGCACTTGTCGTTCGTTGAGTTTGCGTATAATAAAAGTTACCAGGAAAGTATTCAAATGACTTCATACGAGGCTTTGTATGGGAGAAGATGTAGAACCCCTCTCTGTTGGGCAAAAGTTGATTTCAATGACAGCTCTGCTTAAGGGAACCACCGAGAAGGTGATGCTCATTTGTGAGCGGTTAAAAGCAACATCGGATAGGAAAATGTCTTATGCGGACTTGAAGCGTAAGGAAATTGAGTTCGCGGTTGGCGAACGTGTGTTCTTCAAAGTGTCGCCTTGGAAGAAGGTGATGAGATTTGGGCATAAGGGTAAGCTTAGCCCAAGGTTTATTGGACCTTACGAGATTGTGGATCGTATTGGTCTTGTGGCATATCGGTTGAGATTGCCTGCAGAGTTGGAGAGGATACATGACGTGTTTCATGTCTCCATGTTACGGAAGTACAGATCGGATCCTTCGCATGTGATGCATGTTGAGGAAATAGAGTTAAATCTGGATCTTTTGTATGATGAGGAACTAGTGAAGGTTTTGGACGTGAGTAGCAAGGTTCTTCGTGGCAAGACGATAGAACTTGTGAAGGTGTTGTGGCGACACCGAGGAGTTGAGGAGGCCACGTGGGAAAGTAAGGCGGACATGCCGAGGCAGTTTCCGCATGTCTTTCCACTAGGTAAGAATTTCGAGGACAAAATTTCCTAAGTGGGGGAGAGTTGTAACGCCCTGGTTTTGGACCTAGATGTTTTAGACATCGGATTGGACCGGTCGAGAATGGTTCGAATCGCGTAAGGTGATTTTAGGAAATCAAGGATCGGGATAGGATAAAATTGTGATAAAAATTGCTAAAATCCTCAAAAAATATAATTAAGAGGTTGGGCAAGTCAATTTTACAAAAAGGGTTTTGGAAAATGGATATTTTGAGTAGTGACCAAATTGTAAAGTTTCAAAACTGGGAAAAATGTGATTTTTAAGGTGGAAGCCAAAATCTTAGAATCTTTAGGGGGCTTTAAGTCAATTTGATCATTCTTCAATAAGACATGTGATTTAAAAGGGTTTTTAATTAAATGAGTTTTTAATTGGATTTTTATATTAATTAACTAAAATGTAGTTAATAGGATTTTCATGTACGTAACTACCAATTCCCTCTCATTTTCAGCCAAACACCATTTTCTCTCATCTTTTTCCAGAATTCTCCCTCTCAAAAACTCTCTCAACATTTCATAAATCATTTTCAAGAGATCTTCCTTAATTCTTCAAGATTTTTGCAAGGAAAACTTGTCATCTATTGAAGGAAGCAAGGATTGGAGGTAAATTTCGTTCTCAACCTCTAATCTAAGTTCTTTATGGAAATTCCCAAGATATTTGGCTTCTAAATACTATTCTTGAGTGAGTTTTTAATATAGTTTTGATTTGAGATCAAAATCTTGTGAAATTGTGGATGAAATCTTGATTTTCGGACTTGATGAGTTGGGCTCTGTTTTGTGTTGTTTTTAATTGATTTATAAGTTTGTTCATATGTTAAAATGATATGTTAATAACATAGTTCCCGAAATCCTTGAGATCCCTGAGTTTCTTGGTAGTTTTAAGTGAGATTTTGGGGTGAAATGGTGAAATCTTGATTGCTGGAGGTATAAGGATGAGTTAGGATGTTTATTAGATTTGTTTTGATGTTGATAATTGTTAGGAAGTGATGTATGATGGCTGGGCTTGGTTTAGGAAGCAATCGATTGAGTTTTTGGTTGTTTTGGAAGGGTTTTTTGGTGTAGTTTGAGTCGGCAACGAGTTTATGAATTGTTGCTGGTGTTAGAATGCATTTTAAAACATTTAGATTTCTGTTTTGATAATGTGAAAAAAGGGATCTTGATCTGGAAGCGAACAAGGTGATTTTGGAGGCTCTAGAGCTGTAAGTTTTGTGTCGACGAACGAGGCTTCGTGTATTAGTGAATGGAAATGCAATTTCCTACATTGTAACGCTTTGAGCGTGATCTTGGGAGCTTAGTGTAAGTTTGATACACTTATCTAAGCTCAAGAGTAAGTAGTTCGGAAATCTCTCTTGGAAATATGCTATGTTTTGATGAAAATGCACTTGATGAAAATGTGGTTTTGTTTACTGTTTTAAGCATGTTTAAGCATGATTTAAATGTTGGATTTTAATGACATGATGTTAAGGATGCACTAGGTAAGTGATCCTTGGTTTTTCATATGACTATGCATATGATGTTAAGCATGTTATGCTTGTGGAAATGACATTGTGGTTATACTTGTAAAACAGTGGATTGTTGATAAATGATTATATTGGCAAGTGATGAAAATGGTTTTTGGTTACTTTAATCAGATATAGTTAGCCAGCTATAGGATTGGGTGCACTGTGAATAAAGTCGCCTTGGATGTCGAGGGGTTGTGATTGTGCCGTAATCTCCATCCAAGTACCCTAACGATTGAGGTTAAGATCACAACGGTGAATGGTTAGTCATGTGTGTGAGTCTTGTGTATGTGTCCTATACTCTCGTTAGTGGAATTATACAACTACCGATGAGTGATGTTGAGGGCTTGTGATTGTGCCATTAATCTCCATCATGGGTGTTGAGGGGTTGTGATTGTGCCATTTGTCTCCACCTTGTGTAGTCAGGTAGTTTGTATGAAGCGTGAGGGACAACGCTTGTAATCCGCGTATACGATTGTGTCTTGTGTTGAATTAGTTTATGTATTATCACTTGAAAGCCAATATAATGTAAATGAATATAGTGAAGCATGAGATGCTTGTATATTATGCAACGTTGCATGGGATAGTATTGTATGATGCAAGAATGCATGAGATTCTTGCTAAAGCTTGAACAATGGTTTAATTGATGTTTAAGATGTTGCATATGAGCACATGTTTATAGAATGCATTGATGTCTTGAGAAGACATGATTTATGAAAAGGCATGTGTTGGAAGTGGTGGTTGTGCAAGTCATGTTAAATGCATTGATGAATGTTGTTTAGCGAGCCTCACTAAGCTTTATGCTTACGCTCTTTTGTTTCATCAATGCAGAGAATTGAACATTTGAAGGCAGCTCAAATGCAAGAGGAATCCAAGGCTTTGTTAAAGAGATGTATGTGGTTCACCCTTAGTGTAATAAGTGGCAATGGGTGGGCTTTATACTTTGGAATTTTTGAGGATGTTTTCCTTTACTTTGAGCATGTTAGATTGCCTATACTTGAGTTGTAAATGACCTTTGGTGTTGGGATTTTGATTTTTATGATATTAGCTTGTTATGGTTTTGTTGAACTAGGGAGCATGCCTTTAGTGCATTTACTTATATGTTAGTTGCCATGTTTAAGCTATTGCCTCGATATGATGATTGTTGATATGTATCCATGTTGTATGCATGTTGTGGCATGTCTCGAGAATGATTTTTATGTGTTAAAGCATGAAAAACCAGCAAAGTCTGCTGTTACAGGGCAAGGCGTATCGGAACGCCCTTGCCTGTTTCGGAACAGGTGCCCGAAATGGCCTTAAGGTTTCAGAACGGATGAAGATGTATAGAAACGCTTTGGCTACTAGAAGGGGGTGTTTCGATACGGGTCTCGAAAAGCACCCGAGTATCGAAACGGTTAACCCTATTTTGAAATGACCGTTTTAGTACAGGGTCATCCGTATCGAAACACTTGGTCATTGGATTTGAATTTTGAGCCGTTATGAGTTTCTATTTCTTACTTTTTGGTCCTTAAATGTTAGTTGCCTAAATTAGTGAGTTTGAATGATCCACTTTAGTTAATTTTTGACATGATGGCATGTTATGTGATTAATTGAGGTTTGGTAACTTTAAAATCATGAAAGTCTCTGTAATTTATGAAATTTACAATTTAGTCTCTAAAAGTCAAATGTACGCAATTGAACCCCTAATCGAACTCTAATCGTTGTGTCGTGTTCACCTAATCGATGTGCTGAACTCATAGGTTAATAATATGCATCTAGGGGGTTACACCCTTAGCCCGATATAGACGCTCAACCCGAACTAAGAAGATTACATGGGGAAAACCAAAGTCAACTCGTGAAAGTCAACCTTGAGTAACGACCCTTTTTTCATTTTCACTTTTCTAGATGCACTTTATTAACCTATGTGAATAGCAAAACATTTTAGCGGAAGCGACACAGCGAACGGAGCTCATTTAGGGGTTCAATTGCATACAAACGTCTTTTAGGGACTAATATGTAAATTTCCAGAATTATAAGGACTGAACAATTTTTAATGTTAGCAATCCAAAATTAAACATATAATGTACCAACATGTCAAATTTCATCTTAAACGGATCATCCAAACTCATTTAATTAAGCATTCAAGACTCAGGGACTAAAACGTAAGAAAACATAAACCTAAAACAATTCAAATTCAACTCCAACGGTCACCTGTTTCGGAACACTATACCTTGTATCGAAATGGCTGGTTCGAAACCATGCTGACCGTTTCGAAACTCGGGTGCGTTTCGAAACCGTTTTCAAAACTCGGGTGCGTTTCGAAACTAGTTTCAAAACCAGGCTTCACAAAAGCAAAATGTTCCGGAACGATCGCACTCGTTCCGAAACCCCCTGGCCAATAGAGGCCATCGTTCCGATATGGATGAGGGCGTTCCAAAACGTCCTACCCAGCAACAACATATTTTTCTGGTTTTTTACATCTTTTCATATCCGAAAACATTCCAATTCATGCCACAACATACATACAACATGTATAAGCATCAAAGATCAACATTACGAAGTAGAAGCGAAATCATAGCATCATTCAAGCAAGCATTAGAACTATAGGCATGCTTCCTAGTCTTCAACTTTATACCAAAAGCTAAAAGCCTCATTCAAGCACAAATCAATCTTCAAAGGTCATTTACAACCCAAATATAAGCAACCAAACACGAACAAAGTAATTAACATCATCCTCAAACATCCAAGAGTAGAAATCCCACCCATTACCTCTTATTACACCAAAGTAAAACAACATACTTTGCTAGATCAAATTGCTTGGATTCCCCTTGCTTACTTGCTGCCTCAAAAGCCTAATTCTCGGCATTGATGAAACAATTGAGCGTAAAAACAAAGCTTAGTTAGGTTCGCTAAAACAACATTCATCAAAGCATTACACACAACTGGCAAATCACCATTTATTAACACATGTCTTTGCATAAAACATGCCCTTTCAAGACATCAATGCACTTTTTAAAACACATGCTTTTATGCATAATTTTAAAACATCAAATAAACCTTTTCTTATGCTTTACCAAGCATCACATGCTTTCTAGCACAAATCACAAGCGTCTCATGCTTAAACCATTAGTCTTCATCATTATATTGGCTTACAAGTGATCAATTCTCAAACCATATCAAAACCAACTCAAAGACACAGCCGGATACGCGGATTACAAGCGTTGTCCCACACGCTTCATACATACAACCGAACTACACAAGGTGGAGATCATTGGCACAATCACAACCCCTCAACACATGTGATGGAGATTAATGGCACAATCACAACCCCTCAACATCTCTTATCGGTAGTTGTATAATTCCACTAACGAGAGTACGAGACACATACCACAAGACTCACACACGAGATTAAATCATTCACCGTTGTGATCCTAGCCTCTATCGTTAGGGTACTTGGATGGAGATTTCAGCACAATCACAACCCATCAACATCCAAGGTGACTTTATTCACGGTGCACCCAATCCTATAGTCGGCTAACTATATCCGATTACAAGAACCAAAAACCACTTTCATCACTTGCCAATAAAATCATTTAACATTAATAATCCATTGTTTTACAAGCATAAATACAATGCCATTTCTACAAGCATAACATCCTTAACATCATATGCATTTATCATATAAAACCAAGGATCACTTACCTAGTGCATCCTTAACACAATGACATTAAAATCCAGCAATAACCATGCTTCTAACATGCTTTAAAACAGTAATCAAAACCATATTTAACTCAAGTGCATTTCCATTAAAACATAGCACATTTCCGAGAGAGACTTTCGAATCACTTACTCTTGAGCTTAGCCAAGTGTTTCAAACCTACACTAAGCTCCCAAGATCACGATCAAAACGTTACAAAGCTGGAAAATCAATTTCAACTCTCCGATGCATGGTGTTTTGCTCACCGACACGAAAATTGCTCTTCCGGGGCCTCCGACAATGCCTCGTTCGCTCCTGGATCAGATCCCATGTTTTCACATCATCAAAACAGAGATCTAAATGCATTAAAATGGATTTCAACACCAGGAACAAATCACAAACTCGTTGCTCAACCAAACTACACCAATTTACCCAACCAAAACAACCGAAAATTGAATCGATTGCTTCCTAAACCAAGCCCAACCAACATACATCACTTTCAACCATTTATAGACATCAAAACACATCTAGTAAATAACATAACCCATCCTTATACCTCCAGCAGGCATGATTCCACCATTTCACCTCTAAAACTCACTCAAAACTATCAATAAACTCAAGGATCTCAAGTATTTCGGGATCAATATCAACAAAACATCTTTTCAACATATTAACCATCTCAAAACTCAATTAAAATCAATCCAAAACATAGCTTAATAAAACAAATCCGAAAATCAAGATTTCAACCATATTTTTACAATATTTTTATCCCAAATCAAAACTATAATAAAAACTCAACCAAAAACAGTAATTAGAAGCCAAAGATCTTGGGAATTTCAATAAAGAACTTTTATTAGAGGTTGAGAACGGGATTTACATCCAATCCTTGCTTTCCTCAATGAATGACAAGTTTTCCTTAGCAAAATCTTGAAGAACTTGAAAGGATTATTGAGAATTGTTTAGGAAATATTGAGAGAGTGTTTGGGAGAAAAGAAATCTGGAGAAAAATGAAGTAAAATTGTGTTTGGCTGAAAATGAGGAGAGGATGGTAGTTACGTGATGGAATCTCATTAATTAACCACCTAATTAATTAAATTAAATAAAAACCAAATCAAGAAATTTAATTAAAACCATTATAAACACATGTCATACTAAGGAAATGCTAAATTTCCATAAAGCCCCCTGAAGATTCTAAGATTTTGGCTTCTCCTTTAAAAAAATCACATTTTCCATAGTTTTGAAACTTTACAATTTGGTCACTACTCAAAATGTACAACTTCCGAAACTCTTTTTGTAAAATTGACTTGATCAACCTCTTTAACATATTTTTAGAGGATTTTAGCAATTTTTACCACATTTTTATCCTATCCCGATCCTTGATTTCCTTAAATCACCTTACGTGATTCGAACTATTCTCGATCGGTCCGGTCTAATGTCTAAAACATCTAGGCCCAAAATCAGGGAGTTACATTATTGGAATTCCAAAATTTTTGAACTACCGTTAACTGTACCATACACCTAAGAAGCGTATCGATACTCTTTTGTAAAAGGATTCCAGTGAGCAAAAATTGTATCAAAACAGATAAGTGTATCGATACGCCCTACTTTTTCTATCACAACGTCTCTTTCTTCTTTGAGACAGGTACGGATACGCTCTCAACCGTACCGATACCTAAGTAGCTGAAGTGCATTTATTGAGGGAAATGAGCAGCCAAACGGCTATAACTAAGTCTCCAACCATCTAAACGGCTAGAAATCAATGCAATGTTATAAATACAAGCCTCAAAAGCACCATAAAGAACTATTGAACTCAAGAGCAACATCCAAGCAATCAAATCCAAACCTTTAAGCATAAGAGTCAAATTCTTGTACCCAACTCGCTTTTAAAGTTTGCATATATTTCTCTTGTAAAGAGTGTTCTTGGGTCAATCTTTGGATAGAAAGATTGATCGGTTTGTAAGGTTTCCTCCTAAGCCGAGAAAAGGGGACAAATTCAAGTTAGTGAATTGTTGAAATCCTCAGTAGGGTGCTGAGGTAGTGGATGTAGATCTTGTATAAAGCTTGAACCACTCTAAATCCTGTTGTCTTCATCTTTTGAATTTCCTACTTGCACCCTTGAATTTTTATTCTACCAATTCACCCCCCCTCTTGGTGTTTTGCCATTATTTGATCAACTCAATAGTCTCTCGATGTAGCCTCAAATCCAACCTCTCAGCTAAGTGGTTGAACCACCCTTCCTCGGTGCAGTCGACCATCACTCGTCGGGCTTCCAACACCTCACTCCTATCACTTTTAACCTTCACACTCTTGATGTTCTTTAAATGCTTGATCGGTTGGTGTATATATTGGTGTGCAAGGGAATGGGATATGATAGCTTCCTCATTTGAATTTCAAAATGCTCCAATGATAAGAGATAAGCCTCATCTGATTGGTGTGATAGCTTATCAAGATAGGGATGGCGTCATCATGCCGATGTTGTCTTGGAACACAAGCTTGGCATGACTTTGCCAACATAGCTTGGCATCACCTTATCCGTTATTTTTCGGTGATTGGTCTATTAGTGATCTTTCAGGAGCCTGATCTTTTCCTATTTTTAGGGGTTCAAGAATCTCTTGGCGTGGCATCAAGTGCATTCTCAACCAACAAGTGCTTGGCACTATTTGGTCCTTCTGTGCCAACAACTCTGGCATTCTTCTTTGCAAACATAAATGTGTTGCGTTCTAGCGCGAATAATATGCCAAACCTACAAGAAAAACAACCCTTCACCCTAGCATAGACAGAAAACTAAACTTCTTCTGCAAATGCATGATTCTGACAACCTATGCAACTAATTGTACCTAAAATCAAGCAATAGTATTATAAAATTGGCATTAAAAACAGTACTTTTGGATAGGTAACACTCCCTCAAACCTAACTCATTGCTTTTCCTCAAGTAATTCAAAGAAAGAAAAGTAAAAGCGGTGAAAAAGTTACCTCGACAAAATTCTGGTTCGGATGCCAATAGATGTTGGCAAGAATAATTTGGCTATAATTCTATCCTCGGTATCTTAGTGTAATTATGCCATGCAGGTAGCAATTCAAGAGCATCAATATAACTCTAGTTTAAACTCATGAAGAGTGAATTATGTGTGGGCAATATGCATCAAGTATCCTTTCACTCCTTTAGCTAGTTTTACTTCCTACACTCAAATTTTTATATATACCTTTTTTTCTTTACTTTGTCGAGGCTCTTTGACATTAACTTTGTAGGGCCCTAGTTTTGGGCCTAGGTGTTTTACGTGTTGGGTCAGGCTAGTGGAATTAGAGGTTGTCGGTTCGAGACGTTAAAGGTGGTTTAGGGAAGTCAAGTTTTGGGATAGGATAAAAACATGGTAAATTTTTCTAAAATTATATTTATGGGATTCTTTAAATCAATTTTGCAAAACGGGTTTTGGGAAGTGTACATTTTGGGTAGTGACCAAAATGTAAAGTTTTAAAATTGGGAAAAAGGGTGTTTTCGGAAATAGTCGAATCTTAGAATCTTTAGGGAGCTTAATGGTAATTAAGCCTTTTCTCTAATTTTGCATACATTTTAAATGGATAATTAAATATTAAAAGTGGTTTTTATTGATTTAATAAAATGGTGGTTATTTTGGTTAAACAAAAATTGACGTTCATTTTCATTTCTCCATTTCACTTCAACCAAACACTCTATCATTTCTCTCATTTTCCATATTTCTTTCACTTCCATATTCTTTCTTGATTTTCTACTTTTTCCTTGTGATTTCTCTCAAATCTCTTCATGATTCTTGAAAGAAACACTTGCCAAATTAGAAGAGAAACAAGGATTGGAGGTAATTTTCGTGCAAACCCTCTAATCAAGGTTCTTTAATGAATTTCCAAAGATATTTGACTCTTGATTCATGTTTTTTATTAATGTTTTATTGAGGTTTTGATAAAATAGTGAAATCATGATAGAAAAGATGATTTGATGTGATTTCCGGAGTTGTTTTAATTTGATTTGTATGAGATGGTTTCTAATCAAGTTTTGGAAGGTTTATGATGTTGAAATAGTGTCTTGATCATATTAATCATTGAGATCTTTGTTTTTAAAGGTGTCTTTGGTTAGGTTTTGGGGTATTATGTGAGATCTGAGTTGCTGGAGGTATAATCATGAAAAATGTTTTCGTGACAAAAATACGTATTACAACAAAATTTAATTCCTCACTAGTTACTTATAAGGACAAAATATTTGTTAAAATAAAATATTTATTTCAATACAAAAAGTCCATTTTGTCATTATTAGCTTGAATTTTAACATTGAAAAAAATTATTTTTGTGACAAAAACAAAAATTACAACAAAAGTTATATTCTCACAGCTTTTTTATAATGACAAATTTAAACTTATTTTGTGACAATTTTATTATCTCAAAATTATGAATAGAGAAAATTTTCTTCTTCACAATATTTTAATGAGAAAAAAATATTTGTTAAAATTTGTTTTTGTGACTAAAAAACTTTGTTACAATTTATTATTGTAAAAGAATATTAATTGTCATAATTTTTTATATTGAGGAATCAAATTTGTTATAAATTATTATTATGAATAAATGAATTTATCATAATTTGTTATTTTGAGAACATATAAGTAAGAATAAAACTAATAAAGTGGACTATGTAAGTATTTGAAGAAGACTGTGCGATTAAGCAGACTGGTGTCGATTATTAAGAAATTGGATGCCACTGAGTTTTAACCATAATAGAAACATTAATTGCAAGAGAAGAACAACTTGGTGGTAGGATCTTGCAGATTGTTCACTCTAGTAAATTAGGAGAAATAAACAATTTAGAATCTCAATTGGAAGCACTTGATATGTTCTACATGTGACCACATTCTCCCTACATAATATTAGATAAACAAGCTCTTAAGTCTAGAACATATTTGTTGCTGACCGAATAAAAATGCAAATGATTGGGAGAATAATCGGAAAAGACCCATGTTTGTTACGGTTCATCAAATTAAAGTACAAATAGTCCGAATGTCTTCAATTGAAAATTCATATTATAAACTCCGACTGTAAATTATAAAATTTAGATTATAAACTCCGTAAAACTTAGGTCATTGAACTAATAAGATCAATTTGAACACGCAAAATAACTTATATCCCTTACCTTGATTGTTCATTGAATCATCATTTGCATTGAATTTTGATTGCTTCCGTCGATTAAAATCATCCAAAGTTAATGCCGTAACTCTCACTCTCTTGCTTTTATGCATAATTGCCTAGAAAAAAAAAACAAGATCGATTATAAATCATGAACTATAGATCATATTAGATTAGGTTAGATCAAATATCAAAGAAAAAACTTATTGTTTTGTGTTTTTTCTTCAAGATAAAAGAAGAAAGACAATAGTGGGTTAATGACGGCTAAACAAATAATTAGGGTTTAAAAAAAATATTATTTATAAGATAAGTTCCAAAAAGTTTTCCCTCATAAATTTCCCTCCCAAACATAAATACCAAGAAAAAATTACGCTTAAATGAGAGGAAACTTTTATTAATATTAAAATGAGAGGGAATTTTTATTAATATTAATATAACTTTTTTCACATGAAAAAATGGAAGAAAACATTTATAACAATATATTTTTTCACTTTAATTAAGCTATATAATTACATACATAATTTATCAGAACAAACTTGAATTATATTTTTTATTGTGACAATATTTTTTGTAAAATTAACTATAACGTATAGTTACAAACTTATCACTATATAACTTTTTTTTAACACCAAACAAAGGAGGAAAACATTTGTGCGATTATATTTTGTGTAATAAAATATATAATTACAAGCATAATTTATCACAAAAAGCATGAATCTTATTATTTGTTTTGACAATATTTTTCTATAAGAATATCTATAACTTATAGTTACAAAACTTATCTCTAACTTTCGTATTTTTTGGCATCAAAAAATAGAGAGAAACATCTGTGACAATAAAGTTTGTCACTATAATCCAAACATATAATTACAAAAATAATTTTGTCACAAAAACTTGAATATCATTATTTGTTGTGACAATTTTTCTGTAACAATAATTATAACTTATAGTTACAAAACATGTCACCGTATGACTTTTTTCAGTGCCAAAAAAATGGAGGAAAATTTTGTGACGGTAAATTTTGTCATTAAAACTCAAATATATAACTACAAGCATACTTTGTCACAAAAAAACCTTAAATTTCATTATTTGTTGTGACAATTTTTTGTAACAATAACTATAACTTATAGATACAAATCTTGTCATTATATGATTTTTTGGCGCCAAAAATATAGAGGGAAAAATTTTTGACGGTAAATTTTGTCACTAAAACTCAAATACATAACTACAAGCATAATTTGTCACAAAAAACTTGATTTTCATTATTTGTTGTAACAATTTTTTTTGTAACAATAAGTGTGACTTATAGTTACAAAACTTGTCACCGTATGACTTTTTTTTTGCGCCAAAAAATGGAGGGAAACATTTGTGACAAAGAATGGTAACAAAATATATTTTGTTATCATAAGTTACACAAGTTTGCTAATTGTGACAAAATATTATGACGATTTTAGTTTTTGTCACAATTGTATATGTTTTTCTAATTTGATGTGACACTTATCTATTTTGTCACAATAAAGCTACTAATAGTGACAAAAATAATTTTTTCAAAATTAAATTTGTCACAACAATAGAAATTTATTGTAGTGAGAGTATACTATCTCGGAATCTAACAAAGTGGATTTGGAGGCTTCAGACAGTTGATTGTTGTGTCGGCGTGTGAGGTTTGGCGAGTCGGTGAGTGGAAATGAGATTTCCAGCTTTGTATCATCTTAAAAGAGGTTTTGGAAACCTAGTGTAAGGTTGAAATGCTTTACTAAGTTCGGAAGTAAGATAAGTGATTTTCTCCCTCGGATTGTGCTATTATGAGACTTTGGATGCATTTGTTTTTAATTGTGTTTACCAACTGTTTTATAGAATGATTTGAGTTTATAAAATGTGGATGATGATGTCATGTGGTTGAAGGATGCACTAGGTAAGTGATCCTTCTATGCATGTGTTTATGCATGGTTTAATGCTTGGAATATGACTTTTTGTGTATGCTTTGGAAAAACACTAAGGTATTCATTGAATGTAGATTATATTGGCAACTGATGTTGTGCAATGTGTTTTGTAAATGAAATCGAATATAATTAGCCAGCTATATGATTGAGTGCACTATAAACAAGTCGCTTTGGATATTGAAATGTTGTGATTGTACCGAAGACTCCATCCAAGTACCCTAACGATTGAGGAATATTTAAGGCTGCAAAGGTAGAGGATAGCTCCCGGGTGCGAACCTTGTATGTGTCCCGTCTTTCGTTAGTGGGCTATACATCTACCGATGAGTGGTGTTGATGGGTTGTAATTGTACTGAATACTCCACCACGAGTGTCACAACGGTGGAGGGTAGCTCCCGTGTGTGAGCCTTGTGGTGCCGGTAGAGTGTATGAAGTGTTTGGGATAAAACTTGGTAATTCGTGTATCCGATATACTTTTTTGAGAAATAAGAATATTTTTATCACTTGTAAGCCAATATAATTGATTGAATTGTTGTGGAAATGTTTATGATGCATATTATGGAAAATGCATGTTTTATCTTAAAGCTTTGTTTATTGGTGAATATGCATGGAAGGCTTGATTTTTGTGTAGCAATGGTTTTGTTGCTGTGAAGTATATGGTACAAGTTGCATGATAGCATGCTGATTTTAATGATGAAGTGCATGTATTTTCAAAGAGGGCATGATGGTTTTCGAAAATGTGAAAATGGTTTTGTGCATTGATGGTGTTTGGTTTTTGAGCATTCCTCACTAAGCTTGAATGCTTATGCTCTCTTTTGCTCATCAATACAAATAATTAAGTAATTGGAGGCAGCAACTCGCAAAGGAATTCCAAGGGACTTCATTGAATGTATGTTTGGTTTTGGACTAGTGTAATAAAGGCAATGGGGTTGTCCAATGTATTGAAGTTAGTTGTTTTGGTATTTTGTGGTTTGGTACAAGTTTGGTATGCTTATATTGGTTTGTAGATGGCCTTTAATTGTTGGTTTGAGCTTGATTTTGAGATTTGACTTTTGGATGCTTGAATTTCATAGGAAGCATGCCTCTAGAACTCATTGTTGATGATTGTGATGTTTGGATGTTGTGATTGCCATAAGTACTAGAGGTTTTGTGTCTATATGAGTTATATGTATGTTCAATTGCTTGTTGGAATGTTTTGGGATGGTTTTAAGAGTGTTAAACCAGCAATTTGGGAAAGTGCATACTACAGAGTATTGGTACACTCGAGAGTGTATCGATATGGCGTTCATAATTTGGAGGGGTGTACCCATACACTGGGGCGTATCGATACCCATTTTTTCCACTGGTTTTGGGTGTACCGATACGAGCCTCAAGTGTATCGATACGACCTTTGAATTGCTGAGTTTGGAAGGCTGCTCGTCGAGGGTGTATCGGTACCCTCTCTAAGTGTATCGATATGCTGTTAGTTAAATTGGTTGGATGACATCTTTGAATGTTCTTAATCTTTACGTTTTAGTTCATGAATCTTATGAATGCAATTATATGAGTCTTAAAGGTTATTTTTGAGCTGAGCTTTGATAGAGATGCATGTAATGAGCCTAATTAAATGTTGGTAAACCGAAAATGCGATAAACCCTTGTAATTTGTTAGGTTTGCAAAATGGTCCCTAAAAACAGAAATTGGATAAAATTGGTGAGCGTTTGAGTTGTGTTTGATTCGCTGCTTTGTAAGACACGTAGGAGTCTAACAAGAATCTAGACAAGATAAAAAGAAAAAAATAGGGTGGTTTATTGAGGTGAGTTTTCCCAGTTTACTTCAATATTCCTCGTGTGACTCATTTGGTTCGATCTATCAGCTAGGCCGAGTCGAGGGGATTACATTTGGTGGTATCGGAGCCAGGTTACGAAAGATTAGGATGATGGTATGTTGATGGTAAGTAAATGAGGTGTGAATGTGTTTATTTGGTGATTGATGTTAGCACATCTTCACCAGCACATGTTATTGATCCAGAGGTCTTACCGTTAGTACAAATTACACGATCTAGGGCAAAACGTTTCAGGGAAGCTCTTTTCCTTACTTGTAATGACATTTCTGAATCATTTGATAATGTTTGTGCCTTAGAAGATAGAAATTTTAATGTGTTGCATGTTGCTATGTGACATATTATTACTATATTAATTATTAGGTGTATTTGAGTATGATTTATAATGTTTTTATATTGGTTTAGTTTTGGATTATTATAAGGTGACTTATTATTATTATTATATATTTGTTTGTTAGGACTAAGTGTACGTGTGTGTGATTAGTGTGCATGCATTGTACGTGACCAACACCTCTCATGTGCCATGCAAGTTCGACCATAAAAGGAAATGATGCAGCCGAGAATATCATGTGCTTAATTACCCATGTGCTGCACATTGGGTTTGCATGGAATTAAATTAAAGGTGCATCAGAAAAATAGGATAAGTACAGAGGGAGTTACAACTTTGAAACTCAAACATTGCAAGCACAATTAACATGTGCTTCAATCTCTTGGCCCACAAAATCAAATACATGGCAAGAATCAATTGTGGCAACAAATTGTGTTTCGGCCAACCTCTATGTATGTTATAAATATGTAAATCGAACAAATTTGTCAAGGTTAGATATTTTTATGAATAAGAAACACTTGAGATTTTTTCTCTTTTTCGTTTCATTTTAGAACCATTCGACACTCAAACTTGTTTGTTTGTCATTGATACTTCGGGTTCATAAATTATTATTTAGCAGGTCCAAGTCCTACGACGTTAAACAGATTTGATTCGAGTTTGGTCAGTAGATTGTGCAGGTTCTTTCGAGTTTAGCGTTTCCAACATTGGTCATTTTTGAAGACTTCTACACCATCGTTTGATGTTCTTTCCAAAACGCCAAAATTATCATCTTACTCGATATTATTATTACTTTTATTTTGTTCATCTTTAATTTCCTATTTAACATGAATATGTCGTATAATTTTCGTTCTTTCCTTGTCGTTTTAATTGCAGGAATGTGCTTACAACATTCCTAGATCCGTAACAAACGAGGATAGTCCGTTTCGGCAGACTGCTCCTTATTATGTGGTAATCAGAGCCTAGGTTGTTGGATTCTTTGTAAGTTTCTACAAATTCGAGTAAAAAAGAAACAAAAAATGAATTTGAATTAAAAAAGTCATTTTCGAATATTAAAAACAAAAATTCGAATACCAAAAAACATATTCGAATAAAAAAAGCAGATTCAAATAAAAAAAGCAGATTCGAATATACAAAAAAAACATTTTAGATTCGAATGTGTATATATATATATATATTATTGTTGTGTTCCTATTGTAAATGATGAAATTTGTAGGAGTTTGTTTGTTATGTAACTTTGATGTGCTCGAAAATCAATTGAAGCGAACTATGCTTGTTTATTCGGTAATAGGAAGGTTGTAAGCACGTCTTCGCTGTAATGTTCTCTAAACTCTTCATTTTTCATCTTTTGGTTCCTTTTTTTCGTTTCATTATCCTTTTTCATCTTTTATTTAATTTTCAGTCTTATTTTCTTTCTTTTTGTGTCATCTTTTTCTTTGTTTCCTTAACTGTTGTTTCCTTTTAGCCAACACCGTTGTAACAAGTTTTGAGATGTTGGATTAGTTCTTGAAAGAGCTGACTATGAGAAAGGGTAAAGGAAAAAGGCATTGAGCGTTGTGAGAACAGAAGGGAAGACAAAAAGAAACATTCAAGTATTCTCCCGAGTGAAACACGAGCGATGAGTGTTAATTTTTGAGTGCACTGTTCTTTGGAGTTACATATGTGAGACTTTGATTGTGTGAGTTGTGAGGTCGTTTTGTTTATTTTACTAACTTATAATATTATTTTCTTTCATTTGTTTTGTTGTTCATTATGGCAGGTTCTGATGATCAAACGGTTGACCAAGATCTACTGATTCCTCAAATGCAAGCCTTAGAGAGAATGATGCAAGGAGTAGTGGCTACCGCCTTAGAGCCATTACAGTCGAGTATGGATAGATTTGACGGAGGATCCAACTCTGTTCATGAAGTATTGAATGAAAATGAAGTCAAACGGTCACCGAGTCAGCATACTCCTAGACAAGGACGTGTGCAACAGGTAGACGATAATTTGACTAACATTAAGGTTGCTATTCCTTCTTTTCAGGGACATTCAGATCCTGATGCATACTTGACTTGGGAAAGCAAAGTGGAGCACATTTTCGAGTGTTATAATTACTCGGAATAGAAGAAGGTTCGATTAGCAGCAACATAGTTTGAGGATTATTTCAAGGATACGGAAATGGCTTTGATGCGTACGAATATCGAGGAAGATCGTGAAGCTACCATGGTACATTTTCTAGTAGGGTTGAACACCGAGATTGCCAACGCTGTTGAGTTACAACATTATGTCGAGGTTGATGACATGGTACAGATGGCAATAGAGGTGGAAGGACAGCAACGCGGGAAGTCTTCAAATCGAGGCAACCCTCCTTTTAAATATTTTCAAATCAATTATATACTCCTAACAATCCTAGAAAACAAGCATCGCAAACGCCACTTCAGATTCAAGAGCAAGGCGAATCCAGCAAACCAAAGCCTCTCGTTACTGATAATGGGTGTCGCAAACAACAAGTGGTGGTAAAAGAACGACCGAGATATATTCAGTGCTTTAAGTTTCTTGGTCGAGGACATGTTGCTAGCTAGTGACCTAATCGGAGAGTTATGTTTCTGCGAGAAGATGGAGAGATCGAATCAGATTCTGAGGAAGACGCACAAGAAACCGCTACTGTATATGATGAAGAGAATGACCTAGAAGTTGCCGAAACTAGTAAGGTAATGGAAATCATGGTTGTAAAACGTAGTTTGAATGTGCAACAGGTTCAGGACGAGCAACAACATGAGAATATCTTTCACACATGATGTAAGGTTCAAGATAATGTATGTGTTGTGATTATTGATAGTTGTAGTTGTACTAATGTTTCTAGTTCAGTGATGGTTGACAGGCTAGGTCTAAAGACGACAAAGCATCCAAATTCGTACAAATTGCAGTGGTTGAATGACGGTGGAGAACTTAAAGTGACGAGACAAGTTGGTGTACCGTTTTCGATTGGAAACTACAAAGACGAGGTCCTTTGTGATGTTTTGACGATGGATGCTACTCACCTTCTTTTGGGATGCCCTTGGCAGTATGACAAGAAGACAATGCATGATGGTCTTACAAATTGATACTCTTTTATGCATGTTGGTAAGAAGATTACTTTGGCTCCTTTGACACCGAGTCAATTAATTGAAGATCAAGCAAGCTTGAAAAAGAGTAAGGATGCTTCAAAGGAAAAGAAAAAGATGAACGTTTATGCAAGCAATCAAGAAATCAGGAAATGTCTTTCATCTCACCAATCTTTGTTTATTTTAATGTTTAAAGATTATTGTTTATTGGTTGAGTTTCATACTGATTTGCCTGCATCAATTGTGTCCCTTTTGTAGGAATTTGAGGACGTGTTTTCGAAAGAAACACCAAAAGGAATGCCGCCGCTTCGTGGTATTGAGCACCATATTTATTTTATTCCAGGTGTTACTATTCCAAATCGACCAGCTTATCGAACTAACCCCGAAGAAACAAAAGAGCTTCAAAGGCAAGTTATAGAATTGATGGACAAGGATTGCGTAGATTGTACAGTTGTGTACCAAATTACAATTAAGTATCGACATCCCATTCTGAGGCTTCATGACATGTTGGACGAGCTTTGCAGAGCCGTCATCTTCTACAAAATGGACTAGAAGAGCGGTTATCATCAGATTCGCATGCGAGAAGGCGATGAGTGGAAGACAACCTTCAAAAAAATGCTAGGTTTGTACGAATGGTTAGATATGCCTTTTGGTTTAACTAATGCACCTATTACTTTCACATGATTAATGAATCATGTTTTGCAATCCTTTATTGGTAAATTTTGTGTTGTGTACTTTGACAATATTTTAATTTACAGTAAGACCTTGAAAGATCATGCAGAAAATTTGAAAGTCGTTTTACAAACTTTGAGAAAGGAGAAGTTATTTGGTAACATGGAGACATGTGTTTTTTGTACTAACAAGCTTACATTTTTGGTTACATTGTAAGTGAACAGGGTGTTGAAGTCAATTCTGAGAATATTAAAGCAATTCAGAAAGGGCCACGACCGACAACGATTACTCAGGTTAGATTAGTTCATGGTTTAGCGATTTTTTTATCGACGGTTTGTTTCTAACTTCAGTTCTATTACCGCCCCGTTAACAAGATTATTAAGAAGAATTCTAGCTTCTTGTGCGGTAAAGAACAAGAACATGCTTTTCTGAAAATTAAGGATTGTTTGAGTAGAGCACCAGTGTTAGCCTTACCTGACTTTGATAAAACTTTTGAAATTGAAAGTGATGCTTCTGGAGTTGGTATAGGCGCAATTTTAATGCATGAAAAGAGGCCCGTTGCATAATTCAGTGAGAAACTGAGTGGAGCAACATTGAATTATCCAGTTTATGACAAAGAGATGTATGCACTTATTCGGGCATTGGAGACGTGGCAACATCACTTGTTGCCTAAGGAGTTTGTGATCCACACTGACCACGAGGCTTTGCGATGTGTCACATGTCAGCATAAATTAAATAAACGACATGCTAAATGGGTTGAATTTTCAGAGTCTTTTTCTTATGTCATTCGTTACAAGAAAGGTAAAGACAATGTTGTTGCTGATGTTTTATCACGTAGATATGCACTTTTGAGTTATCTTAATTCACATTTTTTTGGATTTGCATATATTCGTGAGTTATACCCTGATGATCCTGATTTTAGAGATAAGTATAATGCTTGTGAGAAAGGTGCAAATGGAAAGTTTTATGTGCATGATGATTATATTTTCAAAGAGAACATGATATGCATTCCAAAGGGTTTCATGCGTGATATACTTATCCGTGAAGCTCATGAAGGTGGATTAATGGGTCATTTTGGAGTCACCAAGGCGTTACATACCTTGAAGGAGCATCAATTTTGGCCTAAGATGCGCAGGGACGTTGAAAGGTATTGTGAGCATTGTGTGGCTTGTAGAAAAACGAAATCGAAGGTTTCACCACATGGTATGTACTTACCTTTAACTATTCCTGATTCCCCTTGGATTTATATACCGATGGATTTTGTTTTGGGATTGCCTCGAGCTAGGACAGGTACATATAGTATATATGTTGTGGTTGATAGTTTCTCGAAAATGGCACATTTTATTGCTTGCCATAAGATTGATGATGTTGTTAATGTGGCTAACTTATTCTTTAGGGATGTTGTACGTTTACATGGTATTCCTAGGTCTATTGTTTCTAACAGGGATATGAAGTTTTTGAGTCACTTTTGGAGGACTCTTTGGAGCAAATTAGGTATGAAACTCATGTTTTCTACTACTTGCCATCCCAGACTGATGGACAAACTAAGGTTGTTAACAGGGTTTTATCTACTTTACTTCGTTCCATCAGTAAAAAGAATATTAAGACTTGAGAAGATTGTTTGCCACATGTTGAGTTTGCTTATAATCATGTTGTACATTCGGCTACTAAAATGTCAACTTTTGATATTTATGGTTTTAATCCTATTACGCCTCTAGATATGTTGCCTTTGCCACAGGAATAGGTGATAAAAAGGGACGATAAAGCGAAACCAGAATATGTGAAGAAGTTTCATCAACATGTTAAGGAGAACCTTGAACGAAGGACTCAGCAATACAAAAAGCAAGCAAACAAAGGAAGGAAGCGAGTCAACTTCGATGTTGGTGATTGGGTTTGGGTTCATTTTTAAAGGAACAATTTCTGGCCCAAAGGCGGTCAAAGTTGTTACCGCGAGGAGATGGTCCTTTTCAGGTGTTGGAGAAAGTGAATGACAACGCCTACAAGTTGGATTTGTCGGTGAATATAATGTAAGTGCCACATTTAATGTTTCTAATTTAACCCCTTATGGTGATTCTATAGGTTTGAGGATAAATCCTTTTCAAGAAGGGGGTGATGTGAGCACATCTTCACCAGCACATGTTGTTGATCCGGAGGTCTTAACGTTAGGACCAATTACACGATCTAGGGTAAAATGTTTCAGGGAACCTCTTTTCCGAATCATTTGATAATGTTTGTGCCTTAGAAGATAGGACTTTCAATGTGTTGCATGTTGATATGTGACATATTATTATTATATTAATTATTAGGTGTGTTTGAGTATGATTTATAATGCTTTTATATTGATTTAGTTTTGGATTATTGTAAGGTGACATATTACTATTATATATTTGTTTGATAGGACCTTGTGTTCGTGGGTGATGAGTGTGCATGCATTGTATGTGACAAGAATTGTACGTGACCAGCACCTTGCATGTGCCATGCAAGTTCGACCATCAAAGGAAATATTGCAGCCGAGAATATCATGTGCTTAATTACCCATGTGCTGCACATTGGGTTTGCATGGAATTAAATTAAGGTGTGGTAGAAAAATGGGATAAGGACAGAGGGAGTTACCACTTTGAAACTCAAACTTTGCAAGCACAATTAACATCTGCTTCAATCTCTTGGCGTACAAAATCAAATACAAGGCCAGAATCAATTGTCCCCCATGTGATGATTATCTACTTTTTATTTTTTTAATATTCAAACCACCAAATAATTGCCACAAATTGTGTTTCGGCCAATCTCTATGTATGCTACAAATATGTAAATCGAACCACTTTGTGAAGATTAGACATTTTTATGAATAAGAAACACTTAAGAGTTTTTCTCTTTTCGGTTCTTTTTAGAACTACTCGACACTCAAACTTGTTTGTTTGTCATTGATACTTCGAATTCCTAATTTGTTATTTAACGGGTCCAAGTCCTACGACGTTAAACAGATTCGATTCGGGTTTGCTCAGTAGACTGTGCAGGTTTTTTCAAGTTTAGCATTTACAACATCAGTCATTTTTGAAGCCTTCTTCACCATCTTTTGAAGTTCTTCCCAAAACACCAAAATTATCATCTTACTCTATATTATTATTACTTTTATTTTGTTCATCTTTTAGTTCCTATTTAGCATGAATATGTCGTATATTTTTTGTTGTTTCCTTGTCATTTTTATTGCAGGAACGTGCCTACAACATTCCTAGATCCGTAAAAAACGAGGATAGTTTGTTTCGGCTGACTGCCCCTTATTAGTGATGTTTGTTTTGCTCGGCGAATGTTATAAGCATGCTAATGTTGATTATGTGTCGGTAATGCTATGTATGGTGATTGTAATATGAATGTAAGTTGTTATAGGTGATGTTAGATTGGGCTAAATCTTAATGCTTGTGATGCGTGATGGTGATGACATGTATGTCGTATGCGTTATGCTATGTTTGGGGGGAGGAATTGGAATGCCCATTGCCTTATTTCTATAGTGAGATGTTTTATATTGAATTTGAAGTCTTGTAACCTTTCTAGAAGCTGGCCTCATCTTTTGTTTTGTTTTATATTCATGGCTTAATGGTAATAGCACAATGGGACCGAGGAGAGACCTACATTATGGGTCATTTGATCCGGCTGATGAGTAGAGGAATCAATAGAACGGAGTTCTGCCTGGTGTGAATTTACCTCCTCCACCACCACCACATAGGGGTGAGGAGCAAGCGCAACGCGGACAACCTGATTTGATGTTCAGTGATTTGACGCCTTTGGTACATGCGATGACTGGAGCATTCCAGGCTGTTGTTGCTGGAGTGCAAGTGTAAGCTCTTGCTGTTGGGCAATCGGGTTTGCTGTTGGAGCGCTTGCCAAGTTTGGCTGGCGTGGAATATCGTGTTTTGTCTTTTGAGGCATCTGAGGCTTGGATGGCCAGTATGATTTGAATTTTGGATAAGATGGGGTGCAACAATGCAGGAAAGCTGGGATGTAACCCCCTTAGCCCGGCCTAGTCGGTTGACCTGAACTACGAAGATTACACGGGGAAAACCAAAGTCAACCCGAAAGTCAACCTTGATTAACGACCCATTTTTTTCTTTTTAAACTTGTCTAGATGCATATTAACCCTAGGCATACTCTTGAGATCAGCATACTCAAGAATCACAACAATCAGAAATCAATAAGGGACTCAATTGCACAACACACGAATTTAGGGACCAAATTGTATATTCTGGAAATTAAGAAGACTTTACCAATTTTTAAGATACCATTATGAAATTAGTCATGTTTCATGCTTCTCCGCCGAATTTCACCTCAAACGGCCATCCCAAACTCTAGCAATTGCATACACAAAGTTCAGGACTAAAACGTGAAGATTTCAAAACATAAAACCATATAATTCAGTGCCCAACGGTCAAGTGTTCCAGAACGGGGGTTGACCGTTCCGAAACGCAGGACCATTTCGAAACCTGTTCCGAAACAGGGCTTGGCAGTAGCAAAAGGGTTTCGGAACGGCTCTACCCGTTACGGAACACCAAGGCCATTTCAGACGCCTGTTTCGAAACAGTAGCACCCGTTCCGATACGGGCTGCCCAGAAATGCAGAAATTATCTGGTTTAACATACATTCGACCCATCAAACGCATCCTTATGACCCCCAAATCATTCCAACAAGTCATCATACAATAAAGGAACATATTTGCATCAACAAAACATATTCATGGCATCAATTAGGGAAAACTTCAATCTATAGGCATGCATCCTATTACCCAAAATCAACAAACATCAAACCAACAAAGCAAACACCAAAAATGGCCAATTACATATCCAAAGCATCATAGGCATCATGCCAAACTTAGGGAGTCCAAAACATCTCCCAAAAACACAATCTAGGTTCCCATTGCTAAATACCAAAAGCTAATAGTTTTGTGAAAATAGTCACCATACATGAGCTTAGTTCTTCCCTTGGATTACTTGCCCTCCTTGCTGCCCGCAAACACCTCAATTCTCTGCATTATTAATTCAAGAAAAGGAGCGTAAGCACATATGCTTAGTGAGGCATGCTCTAATGAAACAATACAATAATGCACTTGTAAAACACCTTCCAAAGGCCTTTAAATTCATAATCATCATGACTCATGCAACAATGCATACAAAACAAGCATCTCATGCTTCATTATATCAACATGTCATATTGCCTTTCAAGTGATAATCCTTAATCATTTTTCAACACAAAACACAATCTGATACGCGGATTACAAGCATTGTCCCATACGCTTCATACACACTACCAAACACACAAGGTGGAGTTTACCGTTACAATCACAACCCCTCGACACCCGTGATGGAGTCTAACGGTACAATCACAACCCCTCCACATCACTCTTTGGTAGTTGTATAACATCACTAATGAGAACACGTGACACACAACACAAGATCCTCACATGGCATTTTAACCACCATTATGATCTTAGACATCTCGTTAGTGTACTTGGATGGAGTTTACGGTACCATTACAACCCCTCAACATCCAAGGCGACTTTATTCATGGTGCACCCAATCCTATAGCCGCCTAACTATATCCGATTGAAGTACTTTTAAACCAACACATCACTCGCCAATATACATCATTTACCATCATCAATTTACTGTTTTAAAGCATTAAACAAAGCCAATAAACCATCATGCATCACTATGCAACAAACCACATTTATCAATGTCAAATCATGGATCTCTTACCTTGAGCATCCTTCAACACATGGCTTCCAAAATCAGCATCAAACATGCTAAAAATATGCTTTAAAAATAGGATTTAAACATGCAAATTAAATACATTGCATGCAACCATCTCATGGTTCACCAAAGAGAGAGTTTCTCCGAAAACTTACTCTTGAGCTTAGTTAAGTTTCTTAGACTTAAACTAAGCTCCCAAAACCTTCAAACATTGGTTTCAAAGCTGAAAACCAAACTTCACTCACCAATTTCGTTTCGCAAGATTGCCGAAATGCCGTTCAAGCCCCTGGATCAACACTACAAGGATCCGAAGTTGTCTCCCATGTTTTAAACACATCAAAGCAGAGGATTAATGCATCATCATGCATTAAAATCTTCAGCCATTACACCTAAACTCACTGCTCTAACCAAAACTCACATTTCGGCTACCAAACACAACCGAAAACACATCCAAACACTTCCACAACATTACCCAGCCTTGATTCATCACTTCTAAACATTCTTAGACATGAATTAACATCCAAAAAGAACCTAATCACGTCCTTATACCACCAGCTATAGCAGAACACCAAAATCACCCCAAAAACCACCATTTTCACAAGTAAAAACTTAGGAAAATTAACCTATTCGGGATTGCATTGATTAAACCTCCATTTCACATCATTTCACAACATTTAAACATCCAAAATACATCAAAAAGACATCTCAAAACAGAGCCCAATCATTTAATACGAATTTCTTCAAAATTAAATCCAAATCTTGCATTTAAAGCCAAAATCAAGATCACAACATCAAAACCTTTAATAAAACTCAATTTAAGGATTGAGAACTTGGGAATTTCAGTAAAGAAATTAGTATTTAGAGGAGAAGGACGTTCATACCTCTAAATATGGATTTCTCCTTGTTTAGAGCCAAAATCCTTGAAAATTCAATAAGCAAATGAAGAGGATTTGATGTAGAAAGGATTAGGAGTCATTTGGGGATTGAAATCTCATCATTAGGTGTGAAAATCAAAAGAAAAGTTGCTGTGGAAATGTGTTTGGTTGAGGGAATTTTGAGAGAAAATGAAATGGGAAAATTTTAGCAAAAGTTAGTTATGAAACTAAAATATGACTTTTCCCTCTTTTGTTTTTATTAATTAAACATTAAATGAGTCTTAAAAATCAAGAAAACTCTGGAGAAATCCTCCCTTGGGTAAATTAGCTCCTTAAAGATTCAAAGTTTGAATCCTTTCAAAACAGTCACGAACTTTTCAAAAATTACATTTTAGTCACTAACTTGAAATGTCATATTTCCAAACCTCATTTTGTAAAATTGATTTCACCACTCTCTTATATATATTAAAATATGATTTTTAGATATTTTTCCATATTTTTAATGCATCCCGAACTAGGCTTTCCCTAAAATCACCTTTTATATTCGAACCGAAATTAGACCGGTCCGGTTCAGACCCTAAACTTCCAAGCCCAAAATTGGGGTGTTACATGGGATGTGTTGTATCATTCTTACATGGTGATGCTTATGCTTGGTGCTATGACCGCGGCCATGGAACCCAACAAGGTGGATTGGGACTTCTTCCACGCTACCTTTAAAAGGAATTATCTAGAACTCAGATACTTGGACGATAAAAACCGTGAGTTCATGTCCTTGGTGCAAGGGAACATGACGATAGCTGAGTATGAGTCCAGTTCGTACGTTTGAGTCAGTATGCTTTGGAGTTGGTGCCGAGTGATAGGCATCGATGTGATCGCTTTCGGTATGGCTTGGTAAAGGACGTGAAGATGTTCATGCTTGCATCTGATTACATGGATTTTGATGTGTTTGTGACACGAGCAAAGGGTATAGAGCAAAGTTTGGGTTTGGCATCTCACGTGGGTGGCTCTAGCTCGAGTAAGAGAGTTACAGATTCGGGCCCCAGTGGTAGGCAGAATAAGAGGAATCGTGGTCGTAGGTATCAGCCTGAGGTGAGGCGAGGTAATTTTGGGCGAGGTGCACCAGCTTAGGGTAACAGGGCGAGGTTTGAGCAAAATACATGCTAGTCATGTGGATCGCGAGAGCACTTGAGGCGGGATTGTCCTTGTGTGATTTTTGAGGCACATGCTCCTGTGACTGGGGCTAATTCTTGTTGGAACTTTAAATTAGCTGATCATGTGGATCGCGAGAGCACATGAGACGTGAGTGTCCCTTGTTGGCTGGAGGTGGCCAGGGTCGAGCACCTGTTGTTTCACCATAGAGAGGTCGTGGGCACGGGAGTGGTAACTTCCAACAGAGGGAGGACGAGTAGAGAGGTGTGGATCATGTTGTTTCTATTCAACCGGAGGGTGGTGGTCCTGCGAGAGTGTATACACATCGTGGGGGACGTAATGAAACTGATGTGATTGCAGGTACCTTTTCCTTGCAATTCTTTTCTTTGTTAACTTTGATTGATTCAGGATCTACACATTCATACATCTTGAGTGAGCATGCACATTTGCTTGATATTCATATCGAGATGCTAGAAGTAGGAATGCAAGTAACAAGCTCTTTTGGTGAAACTGTTGTTACAAGAAAATTGTATAGGAGATGTCCTTTATCTATTCAAGGCCATGTGTTTTCATTTGATCTGATGGAATTACCTTTCTATGGTTTTGATGTGATTCTTGGAATGGATTGTTTGACTGATCATCGAGCTGTAGTTGATTTTGATGTTAAGCGAGTTACCTTGAAACTTGCAGATGATTACGAAGTAGTAATCGTAGGAGAGAACGTGAAGTTATTAGCCAATGCAATTTCGGCTCTTGAAGCGAGTCGGATTATAGAGTTGGGTTGCGAAGCTTTCTTAGGTTATGTGATGAACCCTGGCACGAAGGAAGTGCGAATGCAAGACATACAAACTCTATGTGAATTTCTGGGTGTTTTTCTGAAAGAGTTGTCTGGTTTACCACCTAAGAGAAAAGTTTAGCTTGGCATTGAGCTGTATGAAAATATGACTCCAGTGTCCATTGCTCCTTATCAGATGGCACCTAAGGAATTGAAGGAGTTGAAAACGCAACTTCAGGAGTTGCTCGATCGAGGGTTCATAAGGCCAAGTGTTTCACCTTGGAATGCACCGGTCTTGTTTGTGAAGAAGAAGGATTGTATGATGCGTATGTGTATAGATTATCGACAACGGAACAAGTTGAAGATTAACAACAAGTACCCTTTGCCAAGGATTGATGATTTGTTTGATCAGTTTCGAGGTGCTTCATTATTCTCGAAGATTGATTTGAGGTCTGGGTATTATCAACTAAAGGTTTAAGGATGTGGATGTACCCAAGGCAGCTTTTCAGACAAGGTATGGCCATTACGAATTCTTAGTGATTTCGTTTGGGTTGACAAATGCACCGATTGCATTCATAGATATGATGAATCAGGTGTTCCATGAGTTCGTAGATCAGTTCGTGGTAGTGTTTATCGATGATATCCTCATGTACTCACGTATCGAGTAGGATCATGATAAGCATTTGAGGATTGTGTTGCAAGTGTTGTTGGAGAATAACCTTTTTGCTAAACTGAGCAAGTGAGAATTTTGGCTCATGGAAGTGATCTTTCTTGGACATGTGGTGTCAGCCGAGGGTATTCGGGTTGTTCCACACAAGATCGAGGCGGTGATGAGTTGGAAAACGCCTAAATCAGTGATGAAAATGTGTAGTTTCCTTGGGTTAGTTGCATATTATCGAAGGTTTGTTGAAGGTTTTTCTAAGATTGCTACCCCTTTGACCAAGTTGTTGCAAAAGAATGTTCGCTTCAAATGGAAAGATGATAGGCAACAAGCTTTTGAGTAGTTGAAAGAAGCTTTGACGCAAGCTCCTATCTTTATTCAACTAGAATCGTGTAAGGAGTTTGTGGTTTGTAGTGGTGCATCATATGTTGGTCTAGGTTGCGTGTTGATGCAAGGTGAGAAGGTTGTAGCTTATGTGTTTAGACAACTAAAGGTGCATGAACGCAACTATCCTACTCATGATCTAGAGCTTGTTGCGGTTGTGTTTGCTTTGAATATTTGGAGACACTACCTTTACGGTGAAAACTGGGTGGTTTACACCGATCATAAAAGTTTAAAGTATCTCATGTCTCAAAGGAAGTTGAATCTTAGGCAATGAAGATGGTTAGAGTTGCTTAAGGATTATGGTCTGACAATTGAGTACCATCCTGGAAAGGCCAATGTTTTGGCCGAGGCTTTGAGTAGGAATGTAGCTATGGAGTTGAGAGCTATGTTTGCTCGGTTAAGTATATCGCGTGATGGTGGGTTGATAGCCGAGTTGCAGGTGAAACCTTCCTTGATTCAATTGATCAAGGATAAACAATTGTTTGATGATTCGTTGGTGCCTCATGTTTAGGATATAGCTGATGGTAATGTAACGAATTTCTGTTTCAATGATGATGGTGTTTTACGCTTTACAAGTCGAATAGTTGTGCTGGAAGATGTTGAGCTGAGGTGCACTATTTTGACTGAAGCTCATAGTAGTCCTTTTGATATGCACCATGGTAGTACTAAGATGTGTCGTGGTTTAAAGGATGAGCACTTTTGGGTGGGGTTGAAAAAGGATGTTGATGATTTCGTAAACAAGTGTATGGTTTGTCAACGTCTGAAAGTGGAACATCAGTTTCCTTTTGGTTTGTTTCTGCCTTTGAGGATACTAGAATGGAAATGGGAAAGAATTATGATGGATTTTGTGTCTGGTCTTCCTTTGACACCGTCCAAGAAGAACTCCATTTGGGTGATTTAGATCGTCTTACGAAGTGTGCGCATTTCTTGGCTGTGCATACTACGTATACATTGGATAGGTTAGTGGAATTGTATATTGTTGAGATTGTGTGTTTGCATCGTGTGCCTAAGTCCATTGTGTCGGATATAGATCTGAGGTTTACGGCGAGATTTTGGGAATGTTTACACCAAAAATTGGGTACGTGTTTGAATTTTAGCACATCGTATCATCCTCAGAGGGATGGATAGTCGGAGCGAGTTATCAAGGTTCTGGAGGATATGTTGAGGTGTGGTGTGATAGATTTCTAGGGTTCTTGGGGAAAAAAAGTTGCCTTTAGTTGCCTTTGCATATAATAACAGTTTTCAGGCAAGTATACAAATGGCTCCGTATGAAGCTTTGTATGGGAGAAAGTGTAGAATGCCTCTTTGTTGGGCGGAGGCAGGGAAAAAGGTTATTTCGTCGTTGGATATGCTTAAGGGAACAACTGAGAAAGTGAAACTCATATGTAAACGATTGAAGGCTGCTTCAGATCGGTAGAAGTCTTACGCGAATTTAAAGCGTAGGGAGATTGAATTTGCAGTTGGAGATCGCGTGTTCCTAAAGGTATCACCTTGAAAAAGGTGATGAGGTTCGGACGTAAGGGAAAGCTTAGTCTGAGGTATATTGGACCTTATGAGGTTGTGGAGCGAGTTGATCCTGTTGCATATCGGTTGAGGTTGCCTCCTGAGTTGGAGAAGATTCATGATGTTTTTCATGTTTCAATGTTGCGAAGTTATAGATCAGATCTATCTCATCTGATGCCAGCTGAGGAGATTGAGTTGAATTCGGATTTATTTGATGGTGAGGAACGAATGGGGATCCTTGATTCGAGTAGCAAAGTTGTTTGTGGTAAGACGATTGAACTTGTGAAGGTGTTGTGGCGACATCGAGGAGTTGAGGAGGCTACGTGGGAGAGCAAGGCGAACATGTTGAAACAGTTTCTGCACCTTTTTCCTTCAGGTAAAATTTTGAGGACGAAATTTCCTAAGTGGGGGAGAGTTGTAACGCCCCGGTTTTGGGCCTAGGTGTTTTGCGTGTCTGGTCAGGCTAGTGGAACCGGAGGTTTTCAGTTCGAGACATTAACGGTAGTTTAAGGAAGTCAAGGTTTGGGATAAGATAAAAATATGGTAAAAATTTATAAAATCCTTTAAATTATATTTATGGGATTGGTCGAATCAATTTTGGGAAGTGTACATTTTGGCCAGTGACCAAAATGTAAAGTTTTAAAACTGAGTAATAGGGTGTTTTTCCAAAAGTGTCAAAATCATAGATCCTTTAGGGAGCTTAATGGTAATTAAGCCTTTTCTCTAATTTGGCATATGTTTTAAATGGATAATTAAATATTAAAAATGATTTTTATTCATTTTGTAAAATGGTGGTTATTTTGGTTAAATAAAAATTGACGTTCATTTTTATTTCTCCATTTCACTTCAGCCAAACACTCTCTCATTTCTCTCATTTTCCAGATTTCTTCCACTTCCATTTTCTTTCTTGATTTTCTACTTTTCTCTTGTGATTCCTCTCAAATCTCTTCAAGATTCTTGACAGCAAAACTTGCCAAATTAGAAGAGAAGCAAGGATTGGAGGTAATTTTCATGCTAACCCTATAATAAACGTTCTTTAATGAAACTCAAAAGATATTTGACTCTTGATTCTAGTTTTTGATTAAAGTTTTATTGAGGTTTTGATAAAATATTGAAATCTAGATAGAAAAAGATGATTTAATGTGATTTTCGGAGTTGTTTTAATTTGATTTGTATAAGATGATTTCTAATCATGTTTTGGAAGGTTTATGATGTTGAAATAGAGTCTTGATCAAATTAATCCTGAAATCCTTGATATCTTTGTTTTTAAAGGTGTTTTTGGTTGGGTTTTTAGGGTATTATGTGAGATCTGAGTGGTTAGAGGTATAAGTATGATTTTAGATTGTTTTTTATGTTAATTTATGGTTAAAATGTGTTGGATGTTTTAGTTGATGGTTGGGCTGAGTCTAGAGATCAATTGAATGAGATTTCGGTTCTTTTGAATGGGTATTTTGATGCTTTAGAGTAAGGCAGCGGGTTTCTACGTAACCCCCTTAGCCCGGCCTAGACGGTTGACCCGAACTACGAAGATTACACGGGGAAAACCAAAGTCAACCCGAAAGTCAACTTTGATTAATGACCCTTTTTTTATTTTTAACCTTTTCTAAATGCATATTTACCCTAGGTGTACTCTTGAGATAAGCATACTCAAAAATCACAGCAATCGGAAAACAATAAGGGACTCAAATGCACAACATACGAATTTAGGGACCAATTTGTAAATTCTGGAAATTAAGAAGACTTTACCAATTTTTAAGTTACCATTATGAAATAAGTCATGTTTCATGCTTCTCTGTCAAATTTAATCTCAAACGGACATCTCCAACTCAAGCAATTGCACATACAAAAATCAGGACTAAATCGTGAAGATTTCAAAACATATAACCATACAATTCAGTGCCCAACGGTCGAGTGTTCCGATACGGGGGATGACCGTTCCGAAACGCGGGACCGTTTCGAACACTGTTCCGAAATAGGGCTTGGCAGTAGCAAAAACGTTTCGAAACGTCTCTACCCGTTTCGAAACGCTAAGGCCATTTCAGACCCCTGTTCCGAAACGGTAGCACCCGTTCCGATACGGGCTGCCCAGAATTGCAGAAATTAACTGGTTTAACAAGAAATCGACCCATCAAACGCATACCTATGACACCCAAATCATGCCAGCAAGTCATTATGCACTAAAGGAACATAATAGCATCATCAAAACACATCCATAGCATCGATTAGGAAAAACCTCAAACTATAGGCATGCAACCTAATACTCAACACCATCCAAACATCAAGTCATCAAAGCAAACATCAAAGTGGCCAATTACATATCCAAAACACCATAGGCATCAAGCCAAACTTAGGGAGTTCAAAACATCTCCCAAAAACACAATCTAGGTTCCCATTGCCAAATACCAAAAGCTAATAGTGTTGTGAAAATAGTCACCATACTTGAGCTTAGACTTCCACTTGGATCCTTGACCTCCTTGCTGCCCTTAAAGCACTTCAAGCTCTGCATTATTTGTTCAAGAAAGAGAGAGCGTAAGCACGTATGCTTAGTGAGAAATGCTCTAATAAAACAACACAATAATGCACTTGGTAAAAACACCTTTCCAAGGCCTTTAATTTCAAAACATCATTTATCATGCATTTATGCATACAAAACAAGCATCTCATGCTTCAATACATCAACATGTCATATTGGCTTTCAAGTGATAATCCATACCCATTTTTCAACTCAAAACACAATCGGATACGCGGATTACAAGCGTTGTCCCATACGCTTCATACACACTACCAACACTCAAGGTGGAGTTTACCGGTACAATCACAACCCCTCAACACCCGTGATGGAGTCTACGGTACAATCACAACCCCTCCACATCACTAGTTGGTAGTTGTATAACATCACTAACGAGAACACGAGACACACAACACAAGATCCACACATGTACTTTTAACCACCATAGTGATCTTAACCATCTCGTTAGTGTACTTGGATGGAGTTTACGGTACCATTACAACGCCTCAACATCCAAGGCGACTTTATTCACAATGCACCCAATCCTATATCCGATTCAAGTACTTTAAAACCAACACATCACTTGCCAATATACATCATTTACCATCATCAATCCATTGTTTTAAAGCATTTAACAAAGCCATTAAATAATCATGCATCACAATGCATCAAACAACATTTATCAATGTTCAAATCAAGGATCTCTTACCTTGAGCATCCTCCAACACATGGCTTACAAAACCAGCATTAAACATGCTAAAATATGCTTTCAAAACAGAATTTTAACATGCAAAATAAACACATTGCATTCAACCATCTCATGGTTCTTCAAAAAGAGAGTTTCTCCGAGAACTTACTCTTGAGCTTAGCTAACTTGTTTAGACTTAAACTAAGCTCCCATAACCTTCCAACATTGATTTCAAAGCTGAAAACCAAAGTTCACTCACCGATTCTGTTTCGCAAGCTTGCCGAAACGCCGATCAAGCCTCCGGATCAACACCACAAGGATCCGAAGATGTCTCCCTTGTTTTAAACACATCAAAGCAGAGGATTAATGCATCATCATGCATTAAAATCTTCAGCCAAAACACCTAAACTCGCTGCTCTCATCAAAACTCACATTTCGGCTACCAAACACAACCGAAATCACATCCAAATACCTCTACAACATTACCCAACCAAGATCCATCAATTCCAATCATTCTTAGGCATCAATTAACATCCAAAAAGGACCTAATCACGTCCTTATACCTCCAGCTATAGCAGAACATCAAAATCACCCCAAAAACTACCATTAACTCAAGTAAAAACTTAGGAAAATCAACCTATTCGGGATTGCATTGATTAAACCTCAATTACACATCATTTAGACATCCAAAATACATCAAAAAGACATCTCAAAACAGAGCCCAATCATTTAATACGAATTTCTTCAAAATTAAATCCAAATCTTGCATCTAAAGCCAAAATTAAGATCACAACATCAAAACCGTTAATAAAACTCAATTTAAGGATTGAGAACTTGGGAATTTCAGTAAAGAACTGAGTATTTAGAGGAGAAGGACGTTCATACCTCTAAATGTGGATTTCTCCTTGTTTAGAGCCAAAATTCTTGAAAATTCAATAAGCAAATGATGAGGATTTGGTGTAGAAATGATTATAAATCATTTAGAGATTGAAATCTCAACTTTATGTGTGAAAATCAAAGGAAAAGTGGCTGTGAAAATGTGTTTGGCTGAGGGAAAATTGAGAGAAAATGAAATGGGAAAATTTTGTCAAAATTTAGTTATAAAACTAAAATATCTCTTTTCCCTCTTTTCTTTTTATTAAATAACCTTTAATGAATCTTTAAAATTTTAGAAAAATCTGGAGAAACCCTCCCTTGGGTAAATTAGCTCCTTAAAGATTCAAAGTTTCAATCCTTTTAAAACAGTCACCGACTTTTCAAAAATTACATTTTAGTCACTAACTTGAAATGTCATATTTCCAAACCCCATTTTGTAAAATTGATTTCACCACTCTCTTATACATAATAATAGAGGATTTTTAGATATTTTTCCATATTTTTAATGCATCCCGAACTAGGCTTTCCCTAAAACCACCTTTTATATTCGAACCGTAATTTAAACTGGTCCGGTTCAGACCCTAAACTTCCAAGCCCAAAATTGGGGTGTTACAACTCTCCCCCCTTAAGAAATTTCGTCCTCGAAATTTACCTGGAGGAAAAAGGTACGGAAACTGCTTCAACATGTCAACCTTCCGTTCCCACGTGGCTTCCTCAGCACCACGATGCTTCCTCAACACCTTTACCAACTCAATGGTCTTGCCTCGAAGAACTTTACTATCCGAATCCAGAATCTTCATTGGTTCCTCATCATAGGTCAAATGCGGATTCAAGTCCACTTCCTCCACAGGCATCACATGAGAAGGATCCGATCTATACTTCCGAAGCATAGAAACATGAAACACATCATGAATCTTTTCTAGCTCTTGCGGTAACCTCAACCCCGTAGGCAACAGGACCCACATGCTCAATCACCTCGTATGTTCCAATGTACCTAGGGCTCAACTTACCCTTTCGGCCAAACCTCATCACCTTCTTCCAAGGCGAAACTTTCAAAAACACACGGTCACCCACCGCATACTCAATCTCCTTACGCTTCAAATCCGCGTAAGACTTTTGCCGATCCGAAGCTGCCTTCAATCGCTCACAAATGAGCTTCACCTTCTCGGTAGTTCCTTTCAACAAAGCTGGCATCGAAACCAACTTCTGACATGTTTCAGCCCAACAAAGAGGAGTCCTACACTTCCTCCCGTACAAAGCTTCATAAGGTGCCATTTGAATACTTGCCTGATAACTATTATTATAGGCAAACCCCACCAAAGGCAAATGTTTCTCCCAAGAACCCTGAAACTCAATCACGCAGCACCTCAACATATCCTCCAACACTTGGATAACACGCTCAGACTATCCATCCGACTTCGGATGATAAGATGTACTGAAATTCAACCGTGTACCCAAAGCCTGATGCAAACACTGCCAGAAACACGATGTAAACCTCGGATCTCTATCCGACACAATCGACTTTGGCACACCATGAAACCGCACAATCTCAGCAATGTACAGCTCCGCAAGCTTATCCAAAGTGTATGTAGTATGCACAGGCAAGAAATGCGCACACTTCGTCAGGCGATCCACAATCACCCACACCGAATTCTTCTTCGATGGCGACAAAGTCAAACCAGACACGAAGTCCATGGTAATCCTCTCCCACTTCCACTTAGGAATCCTCAACGGTTGCAACAACCCTGAAGGAAATTGATGCTCAGCTTTAACTCGCTGACATACCATGCATTTGCTTACAAACTCAGCAACATCTTTCTTTAAACCCACCCAATAGTACTCATCACGAAGATCACGATACATCTTAGTAATACTAGGGTGCATAGCAAAAGGACTACTATGAGCTTCAGTCAGAATAGCACGCCTCAAATCAGCATCATTGGGCACTACTATCCGACTCCCAAAGCATAAAACTCCATCATCATTAAAGCAGAAATCCGATGGCCTATCCTCTGCAATATCCTGAACATGTGGTGTAACACCCCAAAATTTGACCAATTTAAAAATCTCTAATTTTGAAATCCCTAAATCAGAAACCCTAGAATTGGGGAATTTATGTGCAAAACCCTAATTGAAAATTTGAAATTAAATTGAATTTTGGTTATTTTTCCAATGACCTAATTGTTAAAATCAGAACTTCGGTGACCTACTTAAATTAATTTGGTATGTTGGTGTCCAATGTGAAAAGTAGGAATTATTATGGACCCTTCCCTTGTAATTTACCCTTTTGAGCTTGATATTTAACCAAACTTTTAGCCCTAAAGGCTTTTGTCATCTGTTATGAGCATCAACAGCCGCACCCCTCACCCCTCACCTCTCTCTTACAAAAATAATGTTCCCCAAATCTCAGCTCCGATCAAGCCCCGTAGAGAGAGTTAGCATTCCCCGTTCAGAGCGCCGCCACCGTCCTTCGGATCCCCTTTGCCATCTGGTTAAAACCACCCCAACCATTATCTTCCATCGTCAGCCTTTTGCTCGGAAACGATCTAAAACCGTTCGTTTTCCTTGCTCCGTCCGCCTCTGTCATTCGCACCACCATCGTGACCACCAACGTCGTGCGTTTAAACCCCGACCTTTGGCTTTCCCTCGTTGACCGTTGTTTGTGAGCAACGGTTGTGAACCTGTTCGAATCTCTCGTTGCACCATCATGCTTCGCCGCTCCTCCTCCGTGCATCGTCTATTGGTTGCGCTAAGTCAAAGGGGAAACGGCTCGTTTTCCTTGCTCCGTTCGTCCTCACGCTGTCGTTCGCCGCTCCGATCGTGTGTGGGTAAGCCTGGAAAGTATGGTTTCGGTCATGTTCTGGTGATTTTTTAGTTGGGGGTTGTATTTCTGTTAAAGCGTTACGTTTTTCCTTGTAGTTGGTTTTGTACCGCCGCCGTTCGTTTATCGGTCGTCGGCGTTCGTAGATTTAGCCGACGCCGGTGAAGACTGTTGAAACCCTAGTTTTAGATTAAGGTGAAAATGTTTGAAAGTTGGTCTATGTGTTATTGTTGGGCTGTGTGTCGTGTATGGATTGGACCCATGTGCATCGGGCCATCAGTTTTGGCTAAGGATTGTTGAGATCTTTTAATTTATGGATTGGGTATGTTTGGGAGCCAGCTTTGAACCAATGAGGCCCATATGTGTTATGACTCAAGTGAGGAGCCTGAATCTTTGTGAGCCTGTTTGTGTATGAGACCCCAACCCGATTCAGTGGTCTGACCCGTGTTTTAAACCCAGAACAGGTGGGTGGTTCAAATTGAACCGTTTTGGTGGACCAGTTTATGAATTGGACCGAACCGTGGGAGTTTGGACTTGTTGACTGAACCAGATCAGTTTGAGGATCGAACCATTTGACCATTGAGTTGACCGTTTGACTTGTTGACCCCTATGATCAGTAAAGTCAACTTTTGACTTTTGACCTTTGACCCGTTTGACCAAAGTTGACCATTGACCTTTGACTTTGACCATAGTTGACCAATAGTTGACTTTTTCGGACATCCTTCCTCTTAACCTTTCTCGACGCCCCGAATCCGTATCCGCTGCCCGTTTTGTCAAATTAGATCCCGAAAGCTCCGTTTTGTTATCTTCAAGTAATTGTTATTGGAATATAATAAGTTATGATTTCAGAATTTAATTCGGAATATTCCCGAGTTCAGGTGCCGACCTCGAGACCGTTGGGTAACCTCCAGTTGTTCAGACCGATCGTGCATGTTCTTCGAGGTCTTCACGTGAGTATATCTTCAGTTCAGTTTTCAGTGTTTTAGTCAGTGGCATAGTGTTAGTAATAAATACTAATATAGTATTCATACCTCGTAGGTCCTGATTCAGCTAGATCTGAGCGTAGACGCGCTTTTCTCGGCATTAGAGCTTCTGTTGCTTAAGGTGTGTCTCTTCCTGTTTTATAAACTTATGTGTTTCTTTCTGTGCTTTTCTGGTATTAATATAAGTAAATGTTTTGTACATTTTGTGTGCATACTCTGTTGTGATTGGGTGAATGTTTTCAGACATCATGCATAACATGTCATACTGTGATTTAAGTGAAATATCGGATTTTCAGAATTGTAAAACATCAGATTTATAGTATTGTTCAAGTTGAATTTTCATAATTCAAGTTTCGGATCAAACTCGGATTTTAAAATCTGCATCATATCATTGTGGGTATATGGATTGAGATTTGTTCGGGGAAGTTCAGTGGTTTCAACCTTCGGGTTGAATTCCGCTTCGGATCAGTGGTTTCAACCTTCGGGTTGAATTCTGCTTCGGATTAGTGGTTTCAACTTTCGGGTTGAATTCCACTTCGGATCAGTGGTTCCACCCTTCGGGCTGAGTTCCACTTCGGATGGTGACATGGAGAAAGTAGGTTCTGGGGAACCATACTTTTCGGTGTATCGGAGATGGGCATTATGATTCATGTGCATCAGACATCATATCATTATGATCCAGTTTTTGTTGTGTTTTTAGAAAAGTCTTTATCAGAAAATAAAATACTGTTTTGTTTTGTTTTGTTTTCAGTTGCACTTTAGAGACACACTAAGCTCTTTAGCTTACACCCTTTAGTTTTTACTTTTCAGATATCTCAGACTTTTTAGGCGATCGGTACTTGGAGCATCTCTTGTTTATTCAGATAAATTATTATTCAGTACGAACTTTTCTGTAACCTTAGAATTATTATTTTAATATATTTTGGGATATTTGTGTAATATGGACACTGGAACTGTTTTTATTTGGGTTTTATTTAATGCATGCATCTACGAAGTTACTTTCGGAATTTTAATTAAATATCGGAACATCGTTTAAAAGATTGTGTTTTATTTTAATCGAAATAAAAGATTGAGTTTTACTTACTTAATCGATTCTTTTGAATTACAGAATATTTTAACCTAAATTATTTCTTGAGGGACAAGTTTTCAATTGTTACTTCCTAAATTCGGCCCATTCCTTCTGGGCCGGGTTTAGGGGGGTTACATTTAGTGGTATCAGAGCCTAGGTTCAACCCTCGGACTGTGAGGCTCACAAAAGTTGTTTTCAAAATGCTTTCGACTTTTGCATGTACCAGAAATATTTTGGAATAAATGAGGATTTTCTGAAAAATATACTATGGTATTATGTGATTTTGACTTCAACGTTTTCAATGTGCTTTAAATCTGAGACTCAAGTACCGATTTTGACTCTAGGTTATTAGCTTCTGTTATATTGTTCATTATGCCACCGTGTAGGAGTCTTAATTTATCGTTTGTTCGAGGTCGTGGCCGAGTCCGTACTGCTGCTTCTAGTAGTGATTATCCACTTTCTGTCGGGCAAGCAGAAATTCATAATAAGTTACATGTTGATGAGAACCATTCGTTAGGAGGATATTAGATCAGAAGTGATAACTCACTTGATATTGAGATCACTGATCGAAATATGGAAGTTGAGTTCTTAGCGAAGTTTTGTGATGATTTTATGAATCTGAAACAGAACAATATATCAGTAAATGAGTATGAGATAGAATTTTGGAGGTTGGCCAAATATGCTTTTGGGTTAGTTGTGTCTGAGGAAGATAAATGTGATTGGTTTTTGAAAGGACTTCGTTTATCTATTAAGAGAGATGTTGCAACACATCATGATAAAGTATTCAGCGACATGGTTGATCGAGCTAAAACTTTTGAGAGGATAAATTTCACAAATGGAAAAAGAAGAACTTCATAATTTGATCAATTCGAGAAGCAACTGGACACATTTGTACAACCGAGTTTTGTCAGCTTGTTTGGAAAGAGACTTAGGGATGAGTTTGTTCCTCAGAGTTATCAGAATGTAAGACCTGCAGTATCGACAGTTCCTTCTGGCAGCCAGGGTAGTTCAAAAGTTCGTCGGCCAATTTATGTATGTGGTTTTTACTACAAAAAGCATAATAGAGAGTGCAGATTGAATAACGGAACGTGTTTTAGATGTGGTTTTCTGGATCACCACTTAAATAATTGTCCACGTTCAGCTATTGATTCATCCGTTCAGATTCAGAGTCATGCATTAGTTCAGACACCTCACCGAGGTAGATGGCAGTTTAGCTCAGTTGCTTCTGGTACTGCTAGTAGAGGTAGACATGCTCCGAGTGGTGGATCAACTAGATTCGCGATTAGACGTTTAGGTTCAGTACATCTAACCGGAGCTCGTGTTGGATATAATGATATACAGGATGACATGGAAGGTGCATTTTCATATGTTTTGGTTCTTTTTCCAATTATATGTTTCAGTATTTTCTGTTATGATAGATCATAAATTCGAAATGGGAAAGTATATGTGTGTTTCAGTTGGTTTTGAGATCTGTTGTTAGTCTAAAAATTTCGAGGACGAAATTTCTTTTAAGGGAGGGAGAGTTGTAATACCCCAAAAATTTGACCAATTTAAAAATCTCTAATTTTGAAATCCCTAAATCAGAAACCCTAGAATTGGGGAATTTATGTGCAAAACCCTAATTGAAAATTTGAAATTAAATTGAATTTTGGTTATGTTTCCAGTGACCTAATTGTTAAAACCAGAACTTCGGTGACCTACTTAAATTAATTTGGTATGTTGGTGTCCAATGTGAAAAGTAGGAATTATTATGGACCCTTCCCTTGTAATTTACCCTTTTGAGCTTCATATTTAACCAAACTTTTAGCCCTAAAGGCTTTTGTCATCTGTTATGAGCATCAACAGCCGCACCCCTCACCTCTCTCTTACAAAAATAATGTTCCCCAAATCTCAGCTCCGATCAAGCCCCGTAGAGAGAGTTAGCATTCCCCGTTCAAAGCGCCGCCACCGTCCTTCGGATCCCAAGCCATCTGGTTAAAACCCACCCAACCATTATCTTCCGTCGTCGGCCTTTTGCTCGGAAACGATCTAAAACCGTTCGTTTTCCTTGCTCCGTCCGCCTCTGCCGTTTGCACCACCATCGTGACCACCACCGTCGTGCGTTTAAACCCCGACCTTTGGCTTTCCCTCGTTAACCGTTGTTTGTGAGCAACGGTTGTGAACCTGCTCGAATCTCTCGTTGCACCGTCATGCTTCGCCGCTCCTCCTTCGTGCATCGTCTATTGGTTGCGCTAAGTCAAAGGGGAAACGGCTCGTTTTCCTTGCTCCGTTCGTCCTCACGCTGTCGTTCGCCTCTCCGATCGTGTGTGGGTAAGCCTGGAACGTATGGTTTCGGTTATGTTCTGGTGATTTTTTAGTTGGGGGTTGTATTTCTGTTAAAGCATTACGTTTTTCCTTGCAGTTGGTTTCGTACCGCCGCCGTTCGTTTATCGGTCGTCGGCGTTCGTAGAGTTAGCCGCCGCCGGTGAAGACTGTTGAAACCCTAGTTTTAGATTAAGGTGAAAATGTTTGAAAGTTGGTCTATGTGTTATTGTTGGGCTGTGTGTCGTGTATGGATTGGACCCATGTGCATCGGGCCATCAGTTTTGGCTAAGGATTGTTGAGATCTTTTAATTTATGGATTGGGTATGTTTGGGAGCCAGCTTTGAACCAATGAGGCCCATATGTGTTATGACTCAAGTGAGGAGCCTGAATCTTTGTGAGCCTGTTTGTGTATGAGACCCCAACCCGATTCAGTTGTCTGACCCGTGTTTTAAACCCAGAACAGGTGGGTGGTTCAAATTGAACCGTTTTGGTGGACCAGTTTATGAACTAGACCGAACCGTGGGAGTTTGGACTTGTTGACTGAACCGGATCAGTTTGAGGATCGAACCATTTGACCATTGAGTTGACCGTTTGACTTGTTGACCCCTATGATCAGTAAAGTCAACTTTTGACTTTTGACCTTTGACCCGTTTGACCAAAGTTGACCATTGACCTTTGACTTTGACCATAGTTGACCAATAGTTGACTTTTTCAGACATCCTTCCTCTTAACCTTTCTCGACGCCCCGAATCCGTATCCGCTGCCCGTTTTGTCAAATTAGATCCCGAAAGCTCCGTTTTGTTATCTTTAAGTAATTGTTATTGGAATATAATAAGTTATGATTTCAGAATTTAATTCGGAATATTCCCGTGTTCAGGTGCCGACCTCGAGACCGTTGGGTAACCTCCAATTGTTCAGACCGATCGTGCATGTTCTTCGAGGTCTTCACGTGAGTATATCTTCAGTTCAGTTTTCAGTGTTTTAGTCAGTGGCTTAGTGTTAGTAATAAATACTAATATAGTATTCATACCTCGTAGGTCCTGATTCAGCTAGATCTGAGCGTAGACGCGCTTTTCTCGGCATTAGAGCTTCTGTTGCTTAAGGTGTGTCCTTTCCTGTTTTATAAACTTATGTGTTTCTTTCTGTGCTTTTCTGGTATTAATATAAGTAAATGTTTTGTACATTTTGTGTGCATACTCTGTTGTGATTGGGTGAATGTTTTCAGACATCATGCATAACATGTCATACTGTGATTTAAGTGAAATATCGGATTTTCAGAATTGTAAAACATCATATTTATAGTATTGTTCAAGTTGAATTTTCATAATTCAAGTTTCGGATCAGACTCGGATTTTAAAATCCGCATCATATCATTGTGGGTATATGGATTGAGATTTGTTCGGGGAAGTTCGGTGGTTTCAACCTTCGGGTTGAATTCCGCTTCGGATCAGTGGTTTCAACCTTCGGGTTGAATTCCGCTTCGGATTAGTGGTTTCAACTTTCGGGTTGAATTCCACTTCGGATCAGTGGTTCCACCCTTCGGGCTGAGTTCCACTTCGGATGGTGACATGGAGAAAGTAGGTTCTGGGGAACCTTACATTTCGGTGTATCGGAGATGGGTATTATGATTCATGTGCATCAGACATCATATCATTATGATCCAGTTTTTGTTGTGTTTTCAGAAAAGTCTTTATCAGAAAATAAAATACTGTTTTGTTTTGTTTTGTTTTGTTTTCAGTTGCACTTTAGAGACACACTAAGCTCTTTAGCTTACACCCTTTAGTTTTTACTTTTCAGATATCTCAGACTTTTTAGGCGATCGGTACTTGGAGCATCTCTTGTTTATTCAGATAAATTATTATTCAGTACGAACTTTTCTGTAACCTCAGAATTATTATTTTAATTTATTTTGGGATATTTGTGTAATATGGACACTGGAACTGTTTTATTAAATGCATGCATCTACGAAGTTACTTTCAGAATTTTAATTAAATATCGGAACATCGTTTAAAAGATGGTGTTTTATTTTAATCAAAATAAAAGATTGAGTTTTACTTACTTAATCGATTCTTTTGAATTACAGAATATTTTAACCTAAATTATTTCTTGAGGGACAAGTTTTCAATTGTTACTTCCTAAATTCGGCCCATTCCTTCTGGGCCGGGTTTAGGGGGGTTACATGTGGCACCAAGGAATCATCCAACAACTGCTTTTCCTTAATCAATCGAATCAAGGATGGTTTCACTTGCAACTCAGCCACAAGACCACCATCACGCGAAATGCTCAAACTGGCAAACATAGCTCTCAACTCCACAGCTACCTTCCTACTCAAGGCATCCGCTACAACATTAGCTTTACCCGGATGGTACTCAATAGTCAAATCATAATCCTTACGCAACTCCACCCAACGTCGTTGCCTAAGATTTAACTCCTTCTGAGACATCAAATACTTCAAGCTCTTGTGGTCCGTGTACACAGTACACTTCTCACCATACAAGTACTGTCTCCAAATTTTTAAAGCAAAAACTACTGCAGCTAACTCAGTGTCATGCGTAGGATAATTGCGCTCATGCACCTTTAACTGACGCGATGCATAAGCCACCACCTTACCCTCTTGCATCAACACACATCCCAAGCCAACATAGGACGCGTCACTATACACCACAAACTTTTTCCCTGATTCAGGTTGAACCAAGATAGGAGCTTGCGTTAAAGCTGCCTTAAGCTTCTCAAAAGCCTGTTGTCTCGCTTCCGTCCACTCATACTTAACATCCTTCTGCAACAACTTCATCAAAGGTGCAGCAATCTTTGAAAACCCATCCACGAACCTCCGATAGTATCCTGCCTAAACCAAGGAAACTACGGACTTCATGAATAGACTTAGGAGGCTTCCAATTCATCACTGCCTCAATCTTTTGAGGATCAACACGAATCCCCTCAGCAGAAACCACATGACCAAGAAATACAACCTCTCTAAGCCAGAACTCACACTTGCTAAGCTTGGCATAAAGCTGATTCTCCAACAAAGCTTGCAACACAATTCTCAAATGCCCTTCATGCTCTTCCTCAGTACGAGAGTACACGAGAATATCATCAATGAACACCACAACAAATTTATCCAAGTATTCATGGAACACTCTATTCATCATGTCCATGAAAGCTACAGGAGCATTCGTCAAACCAAACGGCATCACGAGAAACTCATAATGCCCATACCTCATTCTGAAGGTTGTCTTTGGCACATCCACATCCTTCACCTTCAGCTGATAATACCCTGACCTTAAGTCAATTTTAGAGAACACAGCCGCTCCGCGAAATTGATCAAAAAGATCATCAATTCTCGGCAATGGATATCGATTCTTGATAGTCAACTTGTTAAGCTGACGGTAATCAATACACATCCTCATAGTGCCATCCTTTTTCTTCACAAACAGGATCGGTGCACCCCAAGGTGACACACTCGGCCGAATGAAACCACGATCAAGCAACTCCTGAAGTTGCGTCTTCAGCTCTTTCAACTCCTTAGGTGCCATTCGATAAGGAGTAATGGACACTGGAGTTGTGTTTTCATACTGCTCAATCCCAAACTCCACTTCGCGACTAGGAGGCAATCCAGGCAACTCCTCCGGAAACACACCAGGAAACTCTCGCACAGTCCTGATATCTTGCACTCGTAACTCCTTAGAGCTAGGATTCATCACAAAGGCTAGGTAAGCTTCACAACCTTGCCTCAGCATCTGGCTCGCTTCCAACGCAGACACCACATTGGCAAGAAACTTCACATTCTCACCAACCACGACTACCTCATAATCGTCCGCAAGCTTCAACGAAACTCGCTTATTCTCAAAATCCACTACAGCTCGATGTTCAACAAGCCAATCCATACCAAGGATTACATCGAAACCATAGAAAGGCAGTTCCATAAGATCAACATGAAAAACATGATCTTGCACAACCAAGAGACATCTTCTATAAAGCTTTCGAGTCACAACAGTCTCACCAAAAGAACTAGTTACACGCATACCAACATCCAAAGACTCAACAGGCAAACCAAGCAATTGAGCATGTACACGCAATATGTGTGAATGTGTAGATCCATAATCAATCAAGGAAAGTAATGGCAAGTATTGCAAAGTGAAAGTACCTGCAATCACATCCGTGTCATTCCTCCCTTCCCTCTGAGCATACACTCTAGCCTGGCCACCACCCTGAGGCTGAACAGCTACCACATGAGCCACATTCCTTCCACCATCCTTCCTGCACTGGAAGTTACCACGACCACGCCCATGACCTCTCTGTGGTGCAACAACTCCAGGAGCACGTCCCTGACCACCACCGGCCAATAGAGGACACTCCCTCCTCATGTGATCCGCCGAACCACAGTTCCAGCACGAATTACCGGTCACCACAACAGGAGCCTGTACCTCCCTCGCTGCTCGAGGACAATCACGCCTCAGATGACCACGCGATCCACATGCCCAACATATGTTCTGATCAGCTCTCGCCCTGTCTCCCTGAATAGGCGCACCTTGCCCTCCACCACCACGCCTAGCTGAAGACTGATACTTCCGATCACGTCCTCTCTTGTTCCGTCTGCCACCGGAACTATACTCAGCAGCTTGCTTGCCCGCACTAGGACCAACACATCTAGAAGATAAACCCAAATTCAACTCAATATCTTTCGCTCTACCAACCAGCACATCAAAGTCAATGTACTCAGCAGCCAACATATAGGTCTTCACTTCCGTCACCAATCCATAACGGAAACGTTCACACCTCTCCCGCTCATCAGGGATAAGCTCAGGTGCGTACTGACTGAGTCGGACAAACTGAACCTCGTACTCAGCCACTCACATGCTCCCTTGAGTAAGAGACATGAATTCCCTTTTCTTTTCATCCAGGTACCACACACCCAGATAGATCCTCTTGAACGCGTTCAGAAAGAACGTCCAAGTCACATCAGCATCCTCCATTCCAGAGATAGTGGTGTTCCACCAGGTATACGCATCATCATGCAACAATGATATTACACAGCCCAGCTTCTGCACTTCATTGCAGTTCATTTGTCCCAAAATTCTCTTGGTACTTTCCAACCAAGACTCAAAACCTTCATCAGACAAACCCCTGAACTCAGTCCCTCTCAGACTGCGCAAGCGTTCCAGAGGTAGTCTAGCATTAGCATCTCCCTGATGCCCAGCTCCATGAGCTCCAGCTATCGCTGCCTGAAAGGCTCCAGCAATAGCTTGAATCAACACTGTCATGTATGGAGCAGCTTGCCCCTGCCCAGCTTCAGGTCCAGCGACCCCAGCACCAGCACCAGCTCCCTCACCCCCAGCACCACCACCACCGGGTGGAGGAGGTAAATCCGCCACATTTTCAGCATTCTCTTCGTTCTCATTTTGAGCCATAGCTCGCGTATTAATCCTCGTCTCTCTACGAGGTCCCATTTACTATACAATGCAATCACAAATGCAATAAAAATAGTCAGGCTCAGCAAGGTAAGCAATCCAAGTACTCAAGCTCATTTTCAATTAAAAACAAATCATTTCATTAGCTTTGATATGGCAATGGGTCCCTCTACATGCTTCACCACGGCATACACCACAAATGCAACATACTTACAGTTCATACATCATACTTTCATTCAACAAGTATACAAAGCAATCATACACTTATCACCCACATAACCATTTCCAATTACTCAAGAACTCAGCTCTGATACCACCAAATGTAACCCCCCTAGCCCGGCCTAGACGGTTGACCTAAACTACGAAGATTACACGTGGAAAACCAAAGCCAACCCGAAATTCAACTTTGATTAACGACCTTTTTTTTCTTTTTAACCTTGTCTAAGTGCATATTAACCCTAGGTGTACTCTTGAGATAAGCATACTCAAAAATCACAGCAATCGGAAAACAATAAGGGACTCAAATGCACAACATACGAATTTAGGGACCAATTTTTAAATTCTAGAAATTAAGAGGACTTTACCAATTTTTAAGTTACCATTATGAAATTAGTCATGTTTCATGCTTCTCTGTCAAATTTCATCTCAAACGGACATCTCCAACTCAAGCAATTGCACATACAAAAATCAGGACTAAATCGTGAAGATTTCAAACCATATAACCATACAATTCAGTGCCCAACGGTCGAGTGTTCCAAAACGGGGGATGACCGTTCCGAAACGCGGGACCGTTTCGAACCCTGTTCCGAAACAAGGCTTGGCAGTAGCAAAAACGTTTCGGACATCTCTACCCGTTTCGAAACGCTAAGGCCATTGCAGAGCCCTGTTCCGAAACGGTAGCACCCGTTCCGATACGGGCTGCCCAGAATTGCAGAAATTAACTAGTTTAACAAGCAATCGACCCATCAAACGCATACCTATGACACCCAAATCATGCCAGCAAGTCATTATGCACTAAAGGAACATAATAGCATCATCAAAACACATCCATAGGATCGATTAGGAAAAACCTCAAACTATAGGCATGCAACCTAATACTCAACACCATCCAAACATCAAGTCATCAAAGCAAACATCAAAGTGGCCAATTACATATCGAAAACACCATAGGCATCAAGCCAAACTTAGGGAGTTCAAAACATCTCCCAAAAACACAATCTAGGTTCCCATTGCCAAATACCAAAAGCTAATAGTGTTGTGAAAATAGTCACCATACATGAGCTTAGACTTCCACTTGGATCCTTGACCTCCTTGCTGCCCTTAAATCACTTCAATCCTCTGCATTATTTTTTCAAGAAAGAGATAGCGTAAGCACGTATGCTTAGTGAGAAATGCTCTAATAAAACAACACAATAATGCACTTAGTAAAAACACCTTTCCAAGGCCTTTAATTTCAAAACATCATTTATCATGCATTTATGCATACAAAACAAGCATCCCATGCTTCAATACATCAACATGTCATATTGGCTTTCAAGTGATAATCCATACCCATTTTTCCACTCAAAACACAATCGGATACGCGGATTACAAGCGTTGTCCCATACGCTTCATACACACTACCAACATTGAAGGTGGAGTTTATCAGTACAATCACAACCCCTCAACACCCGTGATGGAGTATACGGTACAATCACAACCCCTCCACATCACTAGTTGGTAGTTGTATAATATCACTAACGAGAACACGGGACACACAACACAAGATCCACACATGGACTTTTAACCACCATAGTGATCTTAACCATCTCGTTAGTGTACTTGGATTGAGTTTATGGTACCATTACAACCCCTCAACATCCAAGGCGACTTTATTCACGGTGCACCCAATCCTATAGCCAGCTAACTATATCCGATTCAAGTACTTTAAAACCAACACATCACTTGCCAATATACATCATTTACCATCATCAATCCACTGTTTTAAAGCATTTAACAAAGCCATTAAATAATCATGCATCACAATGCATCAAACAACATTTATCAATGTTCAAATCAAGGATCTCTTACCTTGAGCATCCTCCAACACATGGCTTACAAAACCAGCATTAAACATGCTAAAATATGCTTTCAAAACAGAATTTAAACATGCAAAATAAACACATTGCATTGAACCATCTCATGGATCTTCAAAAAGAGAGTTTCTTCGAGAACTTACTCTTGAGCTTAGCTAAGTTGTTTAGACTTAAACTAAGCTCGCTTAACCTTCCAACATTGGTTTCAAAGCTGAAAACCAAACTTCACTCACCGATTCCGTTTCGCAAGCTTGTCGAAACGCCGATCAAGCCTCTGGATCAACACCACAAGGATCCGAAGATGTCTCCCATGTTTTAAACACATCAAAGTAGAGGATTAATGCATCATCATGCATTAAAATCTTCAGCCAAAACACCTAAACTCGCTTCTCTCATCAAAACTCACATTTCGGCTACCAAACACAACCGAAATCACATCCAAACACTTCTACAACATTACCCAACAAAGATCCATTAATTCCAATCATTCTTAGGCATCAATTAACATCCAAAAAGGACCTAATCAAGTCCTTATACCTCCAGCTATAGCAGAACATCAAAATCACCCCAAAAACCACCATTAACTCAAGTAAAAACTTAGGAAAATCAACCTATTCGGGATTGCATTGATTAAACCTCAATTACACATCATTTAGACATCCAAAATACATCAAAAAGACATCTCAAAACAGAGCCCAATCATTTAATACGAATTTCTTCAAAATTAAATCCAAATCTTACATTTAAAGCCAAAATCAAGATCACAACATCAAAACCTTTAATAAAACTCAATTTAAGGATTGAGAACTTGGGAATTTCAGTAAAGAACTGAGTATTTAGAGGAGAAGGACGTTCATACCTCTAAATGTGGATTTATCCTTGTTTCGAGCCAAAATTCTTGAAAATTCAATAAGCAAATGATGAGGATTTGGTGTAGAAATGATTAGAAATCATTTAGAGATTGAAATCTCAACTTTAGGTGTGAAAATCAAAGGAAAAGTGGCTGTGAAAATGTGTTTGGCTGAGGGAAAATTGAGAGAAAATGAAATGGGAAAATTTTGTCAAAAGTTAGTTATAAAACTAAAATATCTATTTTCCCTCTTTTCTTTTTATTAAATAACCTTTAATAAATCTTTAAAATTTTAGAAAAATCTGGAGAAACCCTCCCTTGGGTAAATGAGCTCCTTAAAGATTCAAAGTTTCAATCCTTTTAAAACAGTCACCAACTTTTCAAAATTTACATTTTAGTCACTAACTTGAAATGTCATATTTCCAAACCCCATTTTGTAAAATTGATTTCACCACTCTTTTATATATAATAAAAGAGGATTTTTAGATATTTTTCCATATTTTTAATGTATCCCGAACTAGGCTTTCCCTAAAACCACCTTTTATATTCGAACCGTAATTTAAACCGGTCAGGTTCAGACCCTAAACTTCCAAGCCCAAAATTGAGGTGTTACATTCTAATTAAGTGCTAGTGTTTGGATGCATTATGGTGCATCGAGTCTCCATTTTTAATGTGTTGAAAATAAGGGATAGTGTTCCGGAATCGTACGAAGTGGCTTTGGAGGCTTGAAACGGTTGATTGTTGCGTTGGCATGTGAGGTTTCACGAGTTGGTGAGTGGAAATGAGATTTCTAGCTTTCTATCATCTTAAAAGAGGTTTTGGGAACTCAGTGTAAGCCTGAGACACTTTACTAAGTTCGAAAGTAAGTAAAGTGATTTTTCTCCCTCGGATTGTGCTATTATGAGCCTTTGGATGCACTTGTTTTTAATTGCGTTTATCTATTGTTTTAAAGCATGATTTGAGTTTATAAAATGTAGAGGATGATGCCATTTGGTTTAATGATGCACTAGGTAAGTGATCCTTGTATGCATGTGTTTATGCATGGTTTTTGAAGCATGGTTTAATGCTTGGAATATAGCTTTTTGTGTATGTTTTGGAAAAACAGTGAGGTATGCATTAAATGTTGATTATATTGGCAAGTGATGTTGTGTAATGTGTTTTTAAATGAAATAGGATATAGTTAGCCGGCTATAGGATTGAGTGCACTATAAACAAGTCGCCTTGGGTGTTGAGGGGTTGTGATTGTACCGAAGACTCCATCCAAGTACCATAATGATTTAGGAATGTATAAGGTTGCGACGGTAGAGGATAGCTCCCGGGTGCAAACCTTGTATGTGTCCCGTCTCTCGTTAGTGGGTTATACATCTACCGATGAGTGGTGTTGGGGGTTGTAAATGTACCGAATACTCCACCACGTGTGTTACAACGGTGGATGGTAGCTCCCGTATGTGAGCCTTGAGGTGCCCGTAGAGTGTATGAAGTGTTTGGGACAACACATGGTAATCCATGTATCCAATATACTTTTTGAGAAATAAGAATGTTGTTGATCACTTGTAAGCCAATATAATTGATTGAATTATTGTGGAAATGTTTATGATGCATATTATGGAAAATGCATGTTTTATCCTAAAGCTTTGCTTATTGGTGAATATGCATGGAAGGCTTGATTTTTGTGTAGCAATTGTTTTGTTGTTGTGAAGTATATGGTACAAGTTGCATGATGATTTTAATGATGAAAAAGAGCATTGATTTTCAAAGAGGGCATGATGGTTTTCGAAATGTGAAAATGGTTTGGTACATTGATGGTGTTTGGTTTTTTAGCGTTCCTCACTAGGCTTGTATGCTTATGCTCTCTTTTTCTCATCAATGCTAATAATTAAGTAATTGAAAGCAACAACTCGTAAAGGAATTCCAAGGGATTTCGTTGAATGTATGTTTGGTTTTGGACTAGTGTAATAAAGACAATGGGGGTGTCCAATGTATTGAAGTTAGTTGTTTTGGTATTTTCTGGTTTGGTACAAGTTTGGTATGCTTATATTGGTTTGTAGATGGCCTTTAATTGTTGGTTTGAGCTTGATTTTGAGATTTGACTTTTGGATGCTTGAATATCATAGGAAGCATGCCTCTAGAACTCATTGTTGATGATTGTGATGTTTGGATGTTGTGATTGCCACAAGTACTAGAGGTTTGGTGTCTATATGAGTTATATGTATGTTCAATTGTTTGGTGGAATATTTTTGGATGGTTTTAAGAGTGTTAAACCAGAAATTTAGGCAAGTGCAGACTGCAGAGTATCGGTACACTCGATAGTGTATCGATACGACCTTTTATAATTTGGAGGGGTGTACCGATACACGGGGGCTTATCGATACCCATTTTTGCCACTTGTTTTGGGTGTACCGATACGGGCCTCAAGTGTATCGATACGGCCTTTTAATTGCTGAGTTTGGAAGGCTGCTCGTCAAGGGTGTATCGGTACCCTCTCTAAGGGTATCGATACGTTGTTAGTTAATTTGGTTGTATGACATCTTTGAATGTTTTGAATCTTTACGTTTTAGTCCCAGAATCTTATGAATGCAATTAAATGAGTCTTAAAGGTTATTTTGAGCTGAGCTTTGACAAAGATACATGTAATGAGCCTATTAAAGGTTGGTAAACCGAAAATGGGATAAACCCATGCAGTTTGTTAAGTTGACAAAATGGTCCCTAAAAACTGAAATTGGATAAAATTGGTGAGCGTTTGAGTTGTGTTTGATCCGCTGCTTTGTAAGACACGATAAACCATACAAGATAAAAAGAAAAAATATGGTCGTTTATTGAGGTAAACCTTCCCAGTTTACTTCAATATTCTTTGTGTGACTCGTTCGGTTCGGTCTATCAGCTAGGCCGGGTAGAGGGGGTTACAAACTTAGGTTTGCTTCATTGCGTTTTTTAGCGTGAGTGATAAGAGGGAGCATACCATGAATCCCCACCTTAATCCAGACATCACTCGACTTTCTCTTTAACTCGTACTCTAAGGTTTTCGACTTAAGAACTAAGAGGGAGCAAACCACGAAGCCCTAAGTACTTATTATCCATAGGTAGAGGAGAGTTTTATTAGCGTGGCAGACATTGTTGCCTTATTCTTTTTTTCTTCTTCTTTTTGTTATTTTTTTAATCTGATCATAGCTTCTAATAGTCTAAGTTTGCTAAGGAACTAGATGCATATCACGTGCTAAGTGTACATTGATTTTACTAAACTAGAGATCAATTGCCAAGTGATCCAGGCATACTATCCTGTTGGCATGGCATGACAACTAACATTAAAATTTCCTCATTGGACAGAGACTAGATCAAATAAAACTTGCCTAACAAAAGTTAAAATCCTTCCAAATTTATTTGAGGCAAAATTTTCTTTTTCCTTTTTTAATGGTTCGGTATGCAACTATCTACATGACCTACATGGCATGGAAAGCAAAAATTTAAACATGAATGGCATGGCATAAATGTGAGGAAATGCACACCCTCAAACCCAAGATGTGCATTGTCCTCAATGCATGAGACAACACATATGTACAAAAAATCACAAAAAATGAAATTCATGAACATGAAAATGTAATAAAGATGAAATGCAAGGAGTTTCGGAGGAAGAGGACTCCCCCTCAGAGATTTTTCCTCGTTTGGCACGGGCTTCCTCCTCTTGCTCGGTTCGGGTCTTTTCCATGGTTAGGCTCCCACGCTCAAGAGACATTCTTTTCTTTACTTTCTAGCCCTGCTTTGAGACGGTAGTGGAGGCTCCAATATCCTTCTTCTTATTGGCAGATCAGCTGGCGGTGTAACTGGCTTAGCTTTGGGTGTTTTGACATGGATTTCCTCTTACTCAGGTGAGGAGTCGGTGCTGGCGGATTCAACTCGCACCGGGGACACAAGTATTGGTGCAATGGACTCTGAACTAACTAGACTGGCAGGATCGACATGAATGGTTGGACTGTCAAGATTAGATGGCATGACATCTTCATTGGCAGAGGGCTCAACAGGGAAAACTGGGAATGCTGGCACAACTTCAGGGGATAGTTTGACAAGCACCTCCCTAATAATAGTATCCATTTCCTTTGTATAGTTCCTCATCTTAACGTTAAGGTGCTTGACTGCCTTCAGCTTTTGGAGAATAATCTCATGTCGATGGTAAACATGGGACAACACTTCCAACAAGATGGTTGGCATAGTTTCCGACACACTACTAGGCTCGGCCTCTGGCTTTGGTTTTGGTGTGACAATTTTGTCTTTCCCCTTTCCCTTCTCCTTTGGCTCTACAGTCGTGAGGTTTTTCCATATAATAGCAATGATGGTTGTTCCCTTGATAATTTGGCCACGATCCTCATCCATCATAGGCATTTTATGGCGCAAACATAGGTTACAAATTAACAAAGGGAAAAACAAACTATTGTAACCCTTGATAATTTGGCCACGATCCTCATCCACCTTGCCAACATTGATTTTGCGCCCCTTAACAATAGAGTGCAATAAAACTAGCCAGTCCTCCAAGACAGTTGTAGAGCGTTTGGGTGTAGTCTATTTATGAGTTCAAGTGCACACTCTTGTCATGTTATAGTATATAAGATACTATTTTCCACATGGATTTGACAGCTTGGATCGAATTGTCGTTCCTGCACAAGAAAAGTAAACTGCACAAGTAAGATAGTTGTTGAAATGAAAAGTAAATAAAAACACAAGAAAAAGAGGAAGTGATCAGGTTAATAGAGAGGGCATGGTTATCCTGCTGCTTAGTGTGAAACTGCGTTGAATAGGCCAAGTTGTTTTGCGCTTTCACGATATGTTACCTTGGCGGGTAGTGGCAGATTGAGGTTGCGGAAACTTTCGTTTCCACATCGGAACTCTGCGCTTGCAACTCTCGATGTCTCGGCAGGTGGAATGGAGAAAAGTCATGGCGGCAAGTCTATTAGATAGTCCAAGTTCAGCAGAGCAATTCTGAAGTGATCCTTAATATGTCTAGGCAAGGATTCTGTCGCCCCATGATGTAGGCAATACCTAGCAATCTCAGCGTAAACCTAACACAGGCAGTCAACATTTGGTTGCTCCTTTTAGCCGCTGAAATTTTAACGTATGTCTAAGCCGAATTAGTCAACACCTCGACATGATGATACCGTACTTAATTCTTTCGTGAGTTTGACACTCTCGTGCCCGACAAATGGATTTCTTCAACTGGACTTTTGGAACTAATTGAATAAGTGAAGAACATGAATTAAGTAAACTTGGAATATTTTATGAAAACAAACTTCAAACCTAAACAACAGTTCTCACAACTAATTTACAACATAACCCCAAACCCAAGGGAAGTTTAGAACATGACGACGACATAAAACCCTAGCTATGCCTCAAGAAAACCTAAGATTTCTCTTTAGAAATACAAAAATATGTGAAGTATATATAAGCCATAGTCTAGGTTAAGTCCTCCTTGGAGTAGAAGTCTTCAAAGAGCTTTTGTGTTTAATGCAACTTTAAATTCTGACTTCTTTGAGTTGAATTTTGGACTTCTTTTCCCGTTGCCTTGTCCTGCAAGCAATCTTGAGATTTCACTTTGGCAGCTCTGCCCGTTGCTACAGATGTCGGAAAATCGAGTGGATGGAATCGATAGAATTAGGGTTTTTAGCTCTACAAATTGCACTCTGGTTCTCTAACTCCATAGTTTGCTGCTGTGGGCAGTAAGGTCGACGGCGGCAGCACTCGGTAGCTACTCGGCATCCTACTACTTTTGTTTGGAACTGTATCAGTACAGCTCTTTGGTTCGCTGCCTCAGCATCGCATCCTCAGCTCCTCTTTTCCTCTGTCAGTCGTTAGTACCTAAAACCAAAAATACACTAAAATAGTATCTATTCTTCGCCAAATAAAAGATAATCTATAAAAATAAGGTAAAGCGTAGAAACACTGTAAAATGCAATGCATGATCCTAATTGTGCCTAGAATGAACTCAAAAACAACAATAATATGAGATGGTAAGTGCATGAAATATAGAACTTGTGGACACTTTACACACCCTCAAACTTGAACTATTGTGTGTTCTCAAGTAATGCAACCTAAACATACTTGCTCTAATAATAATCAGAAAGAAAAAACAGTTTTCAATTTGATTTCATACCTCAAGGCCGTGGCACCTATATTAAATTAGTGAAGAGAATTAAGCACGAAAATAAGTCATAATTGTTTCTAACGCCAGTGCAGTGTGTGCATGACTGTGTACAGGATGAATATATAGAATAACTAAATAAACAAAGATGTTGTTTCGATATAAAAGGTTGATGCCGAGGCAGCACAGTTGAGCACAATAATTTAATCATGGAAGTGAGGGCTTCAGCTTATCACAACTACTCTTCTAGGTTTGAAATTAAGATAGGAGCAAACTATAAAACCTCGAACCCTTGGAGTAGAGTCATCCCGTGAAGACTTTCATCCACTCATGCTAATTTGTATGTAACTTCAAAACTTTCAAATTCGTGGACTTTGATAGCAGCGGAGTGTCCTCGCACATGGTTCTTCCTAGACCCTATTGCGGGCACCTCTAGGGTAAAACAACAATTTTCTTTGTTTTTGCTTCTGCTGTCGTGGCAATGCTATATTTTTCTATTTCTCAAGTATGCCTCAGCGGCTACCTGCAACCATTGTTAGAACTTTGCAAAGAATTCTTGTAACCCCCTTAACCCGGCCTAGACGGTTGACCCGAATTAAGAAAGTCACACGGGGAAAACCAAAGTCAACCCGAAAGTCAACCTTGATTAACGACCCTTTTTTTTCTTTTTAATCTTGTCTAAATGCACATTAGTCCTAATTGTGATCACACAAACATCATACTCAAAGATCACAAACATCAGAGATCAAACAGGGACCCAATTGAACAAATTACAACTTTAGGGACCAAATTGTAATTTCTGATAATTAAAAGGACTTAACCCAAATTAAAGTTACCAACTTGAAATTAATCAGGTTTCATGCTTCTCTGTGAAATTTCAGCTCAAAAGGACATCCCAAGCGCATGCAATTGAACAAACAAGTTTCGGGACCAAAACGCAAACAATTCAAAACATATAACTGCCCATGTCAGCCCCCAACGGTCGACCGTTCCGAAACAGGTAGACCCCGTTCCGAAACACGGGCCGTTCCACAACGGGTTCCGAAACATGGCCTTGGCAAAGACCAAACCGTTTCGAAACGGTGCATACCGTTTCGAACGCCTGGGTTCATGTAAGGCACCCGTTCCGAAACGGTGCACACTGTTCCGAAACGCCTGCACAGATTGCAGCAAAACAGCATTCCAATTCATGCAATAGATCATTCAAACATGCTCCAAATGTCACCAAACTTTACCAGCATGCAATTCAACATATATATGACTTATAGGCATCATGAACTCAACCAATCAACATCATATGCAAAAAGCCCCAATTCAATAGACATGCTTCCTACACAAGCTAGCTATTCAAAACACCAAACTTCCAAAACAAGCATGCAATGATCCAATCCAAAAACCAGCATTCAAAACATCATTCAACATACTTAGGGAGTTCCAAACACCTCCCAAAACATACACATTGGTCCCCCATTGCCAAATCACCCAAAAGCTAAAATGTTTAACAAAAACCTTCCATACATTGAGCTTTACTTGTACTTGAACTCTTGCCACTCTTGCTGCCCTTCAAGGTACTCTAATGCTCTGCATTATTGAATTAAGAAAACGAAGAGAGCGTAAGCAAAAGCTTAGTGAGGAAAGCTCTTAAAAACCATTCAATAATGCAATTCAAAACATTTACAAACATGCTTTAAATCAACCTTTGCACATGCTCAAAAGCATACTTTAAACAAGCAATCTCATGCTTCACCATAAACATTAAAACAAGCATCTCATGCTTCACAATATTCTTAACATGTCATATTGGCTCAAGTGATACATTTCATTTCTTAAAACAAGTTCATCAACTTCCCAAGGACTTTTAAACACCTTGGCCCCAAGGACTTTCAAACACCTTGGCCATGGACTTTTAAACACCATGAATAAGGACCACACAAGGACTTTTAACCACCTTTGTGTCCAATGCTTGAATCACCCAAGGACTTTTAAACATCTTGGCCCCAAGGACTTTTAAACACCTTGGCCCCATGGACTTTTAAACACCATGGAAAGGATCACCTAAGGACTTTTAACCACCTTAGTGTCCGCAACAAGACTCATCCAAGGACTTTTAACCACCTTGATGATCTTAAGTAACAAGGCTCACTCAAGGACTTTTAACCACCTTAGTGACCTTAATCTTTTCAAAACATCACTTGCCAATATACATCATATTCATCATTTAATCCACTGTTTTAAAGCATTAAATCAAGCCATTTTCATCATGCATTTCAAAGCATCAAACCACATTATTTCAATGTATAAAAGCAAGGTACTTCTACCTAGAGTCACCTTCAACATATGGCTTACATCATCAGCAAAATCCATGCTAAAACATGCTTTCAAAACAGTAATTAAAACATGCAAAAACATCACTTTGCATCACAACAAAATCATGGCCACCACTAGAGAGAAAATCCGAAAACTTACACTTGAGCTTAGCAAAGTTGTTTAGACTTAGACTAAGCTCCCAACACCTTCAAACCTTGGTTTAAAAGCTGAAAACCCAATTTCCACAAATGCACTCACCGATTTCGACTTTGCTTCAAGCCAAAGCACCAAATCAAGCTTCCGGATCAACAATCCTTGGATCCAAAGATGCCTCCCCTGTTTCAACACATCAAAGCAGAGGATTAATGCATCATCATGCATTAATTGCTTCAATGAAAGCACCTAAACTCGCTGCTCTCATCCAACCTCCATTTTCGGCCACCAAACACAACCGAAAATGCATCCAAACCACTTCTAAACAAAGCCCAGCCATAAACCAGCAAAACCTCACTTCCATTAACATCATATAACATCTAAAAACAACCTATTAACATCCTTATACCTCCAGCAACAACAGATCACCAAGATCACCTCAAAAACTACCTTGAAACACAAGCTAAACTTAGGAAACTCAACCTATCCGGGATTGCATCAATCAAAACTCAATTCCATATCATTTTAGAGATCATTTAACATCAAAAACACCTCTTAAATCACAGATTACACAGATCTAACGAAAATCATCAAAAATCATCAAAATCTTGCATAATAAGCCAAGATCCATTTCAACACTTAAAAACCTTTAATTAAACTTCAATTTAGGATTGAAAACTTAGGAATTTCAGTAAAGAACTGATAGTTTAGAGGAGAAGGACGTTCTTACCTCCAAACTTGTGTTTCTCCACTTTTTGGAATGAAAACCCTTGATGAATCAAGTAGCAATTGAAGAGGTTTTGAAGATATGTTGATTAGAGATCAAAAGAGAGTTAAAAGGAGAGATTTAGGTGAGAAAATCAGAAACAATTCTCTGGAAATGGAGTGTTTGGGTTGAGAGAAAATGAGAGAAAGAAAATTGAGAAGTTAGTTAAGAAATTAGCCAAATGGCTTTTCCCTCCTTTTTGATATACTTTAAAATCAGATTATAACTCAAAATATCTTAGAAAAATCTGGAGAAACCACTTTTGGATTAATAGCTCCTTAAAGATTCAAAGTTTCAACCCTTTATAAAACAGCCACCAAACTTGCGAAAATTACATTTTGGTCACTAGCCAAAATGTCACACTTCCAAAACTCATTTTCCAAAATTGATTTCACAGTTCACTTAATTATATTAAAAGATGATTTTAGAACATTTTTCCATATTTTTAATGCAACCCGAACTAGGCTTTCCTAATTTAACCTCTTAAGATTCGAACAGCACTTTGACCAACCGGTCAACGCCCAAAACTCCTAAGCCCAAAACCGGGGCGTTACAACTCTCCCCCCTTAAGAAATTTCGTCCTCGAAATTTACCTGAAGGAAAGAGATAAGGAAACTGCTTCAGCATGTCTTCCTTCCACTCCCACGTGGCTTCCTCAACACCTCGATGCTTCCACAGCACCTTCACCAACTCAATGGTCTTGCCACGAAGAACCTTGCAATCCGAATCCAGAACCTTCACCGGTTCCTCATCATAGGTCAAATCCGGATTCAAAACCACTTCCTTCACAGGCATCACATGCGAAGGATCAGATCTATACTTCCGGAGCATAGAAACATGGAACACATCATGAATCTTCTCCAACTCTTGAGGTAACCTCAACCGATACGCAACAGGACCCACACGCTCAACCACCTCATATGGTCCAATGTACCTAGGGCTCAACTTACCCTTCCGGCCAAACCTCATCACCTTCTTTCAAGGTGAAACCTTCAAGACCACACGGTCACCCACCGCATACTCTATCTCCTTACGCTTCAAATCCGCGTAAGACTTTTGCCGATCAGAGGCAGCCTTCAACCTCTCACAAATGAGCTTCACCTTCTCGGTGGTCCCTTTCAACAAAGCAGGCATCGAAACCAACTTTTGACCAGTTTCAGCCCAACAAAGAGGAGTCCTACACTTCCTCCCATACAGAGCCTCATAAGGTGCCATCTGTATACTCGCCTGATAACTATTGTTATAAGCGAACTCAACCAAAGGCAGATGCTTCTCCCAAGAACCTTGGAACTCAATCACGCAGCATCTCAACATATCCTCCAAAATCTGGATAACTCGCTCAGACTGACCATCCGACTGAGGATGATAGGATGTACTGAAATGCAACCTTGTACCCAGAGCTTGATGCAAACACTGCCAGAAATGCGATGTGAACCTCGGATCCCTATCCGACACAATCGACTTAGGCACACCATGCAACCTCACAATCTCAGCAATGTACAGCTCTGCCAGCTTATCCAAAGAAAACGTAGTATGCACAGGCAAGAAATGCGCACACTTCGTCAAGCGATCCACAATCACCCAAACAGAATTCTTCTTCGATGAAGACAAAGGCAAACCAGATACAAAATCCATGGTAACCCTCTCCCACTTCCATTCAGGGATTCTCAACGATTGCAACAAACCAGAAGGAACCTGATGTTCAGCCTTAACTCGCTGACACACCAAACACTTGCTCACAAACTCTGCAACATCCTTCCTTAAACCCACCCAATAGTACTCATCACGAAGATCACGGTATATCTTAGTACTACCAGGGTGCATAGCAAAAGGACTACTATGACCTTCAGCCAGAATAGCACGCCTCAACTCAACATCAGCAGGCACTACTATCCGACTACCAAAACACAACACACCATCCTCATTAAAGCAGAAATCCGAAGGTCTACCCTCCGCGATATCCTGAACATGAGACACCAAGGAATCATCCAACAACTGCTTTTCCTTGATCAACTGAACCAAAGATGGTTTCACTTGCAACTCAGCAACAAGACCACCATCTCGCGAGATGCTCAAGCTAGCAAACATACCTCTCAGCTCAACAGCTACCTTCCTACTCAAGGCATCCGCAACAACATTAGCCTTACCAGGATGATACTCAATCGTCAGATCATAATCTTTGAGCAACTCCAACCAACATCGCTGTCTAAGATTCAACTCCTTCTGAGACATCAGATACCTCAAACTCTTGTGATCCGTGTACACAGTACACTTCTCACCATACAGATAATGTCTCCAGATCTTCAGAGCAAAAACCACTGCAGCTAACTAAATGTCATGCGTAGGATAGTTGCGCTCATGCACCTTCAACTGCCGCGACGCATAAGCCACAACCTTACCCTCTTGCATCAGCACACATCCCAAACCAACATAGGATGCATCACTATAGACCACAAACTTTTTCCCTGATTCAGGCTGAATCAAGATAGGAGCTTGCGTCAAAGCCGCCTTCAGCTTCTCAAAAGCCTGCTGTCTCACTTCCGTCCACTCATACTTAACATCTTTCTGCAACAGCTTCGTCAAAGGAGCAGCAATTTTGGAAAACCCATCCACAAACCTCAGGTAGTATCCCGCCAAACCAAGGAAACTACATACCTCATGAACAGACTTAGGAACTTTCCAGTTCATCATCGCTTCAATCTTCTGAGGATCAACACGAATCCCCTCAGCTGAGACCACATGCCCAAGAAACACCACCTCCCTAAGCCAAAACTCACACTTGCTCAGCTTAGCATAAAGCTGATTCTCCAACAAAGCTTGCAAAACAATCCTCAAATGCTCTTCGTGCTCCTCCTCAGTACGCGAGTATACGAGGATATCATCAATGAACACCACAACGAACATGTCCAGGTACTCATGAAACACACGATTCATCATATCCATGAAAGCAGCAGGAGCATTTGTCACACCAAACGGCATCACAAGGAACTCATAATGCCCATACCTTGTCCTGAAAGCTGTCTTAGGCACATCCACATCCTTCACCTTCAACTGATAATACCCTGACCTCAAGTCAATCTTAGAGAACACAGCAGCTCCCCTAAATTGATCAAAGAGATCATCAATCCTCGGCAAAGGATACCGATTCTTGATAGTCAACTTGTTCAGCTGACGGTAATCAATGCACATCCTCATAGTGCCATCTTTCTTCTTCACAAACAAGACAGGAGCACCCCAAGGAGACACACTCGGCCGGATGAAACCACGATCAAGCAGCTCTTGCAACTGTGTCTTCAACTCCTTCAGCTCCTTAGGTGCCATTCTATAAGGAGTAATGGACACAGGAGTTGTATTCTCATACAGCTCAATTCCAAACTCCACCTCGCGATTAGGAGGTAAACCAGGCAACTCTTCAGGAAAAACACCAGGAAACTCCTTCACAACCTTGATATCTTGCACCCTCAACTCCTTAGAGCTAGGATTCATCACAAAAGCTAGGTAAGCTTCGCAACCCTGCCTCAGCATCCTACTTGCCTCCAAGGTAGACACCACATTAGCAAGAAACTTCACATTCTCGCCAACTACAACAACTTCATAATCATCCGCAAGCTTAAGCGAAACCCGCTTATTCTCACAATCCACAACAGCACGATGCTCAGCAAGCCAATCCATACCAAGGATCACATCAAAACCATAAAAAGGCAACTCCATAAGATCAACATGGAAAACATGTTCTTGAACAACCAAGGGACACCTTCTATAAAGCTTTCGAGTCACAACAGTTTCACCAAAAGAACTAGTGACACGAACACCAACATCCAAAGACTCAACAGGCAAACCAAGCAATTCAGCATGCTCACGCAAAATGTATGAATGCGTAGATCCAGAATCAATCACAGAAAGCAATGACAAGGACTGCAAAGTAAAGGTACCTGCAATCACATCTGCATCATTCCTTCCCTCGCACTGAGCATACACCCTCACTTGGCCTCCACCCTCAGGTTGAATAGCCACAACATGAGCTACCCCACGACCACCTTCCTCTCTCCTCTGGAAATTACCACGGCCGCGCCCACGACCTCTCTGCGGTGCAGCAACAACAGGAGCACGCTCTTGGCCACCAGCCAACCTCGGACAATCTCACCTCAGATGATCAACAGAACCACAGTTCAAACATCCATTACCAGCTGCCGCAACAGGAGCTTGCACCTCCCTCACAGCACGAGGACAGTCACGCTTCATGTGACCACGCGAACCACATATCCAGCAAGCACTAGGTTCAGCTCTAGCATAACCACCTCTAGCAGGTGCACCGCCACCTCTCTTGGCTGAGGACTGATACTTCTGATCACGTCCCCTCTTGTTCCGTCCACCTCCGGAACTATACTCAGCAGCTCTCTTACCAGAACTCGCTCCAGCACCTTTCGCAGCTAAACCCAAGTTCATCTCAATGTCCTTGGATCGACTCACCAGCACATCAAAATCATTATACTCAGCAGCCAATATGTAGGTCTTTACTTCCGTCACCAAGCCATAACGGAACCTTTCGCACCTCTCTCGCTCATCAGGTATCAGCTCCGGTGCATACTGACTGAGCCGCACAAACTGCACCTCATACTCAGCCACAGTCATGCTCCCTTGGGTAAGAGACATGAATTCACGCTTTTTCTCATCCAGATATCTCACTCCAAGATATCTCCTCTTGAACGCATTCTGAAAGAATGTCCAAGTAACATCAACTTCAGCCATCCCAGCTATGGTGGTCGTCCACCACGTGCACGCATCGTCCTGCAGCAAGGACACAACCCAACTTTTGCACATCCGTGCAGCTCATCTGTCCCAAGATACGCTTGGTACTCTCTAGCCAAGCCTCCGAACTCTCAGCAGACATACCCCTGAACTCAGTCCCACCAAGACTGCGCAGACGCTCCAAAGGTAGTCTAACTCCAGCATCTCCCTGATGCCCAGCTCCTTGAGCTCCAGCTACTGCTGCTCGAAAAGCACCCGCAATAGCTTGTACTAACATAGACATATCAGGCATAGCTTGCCCCTGACCAACCTCTGGTCCAGCAGCTCCAGCACCAGCTGCAGCTTCAGCTCTCTCACCTCTAGCACCGCTACCAGGCGGAGGAGGGGGTAACACCGCACTACCCGTGTTCTCTTCATTCTCGTTCTCATTGGGAGCCGTAGCTCGCACACTACCTCTTAACTCTCTACGTGGTGCCATACTTTTACCATGCAATCACAATGCAAAATAAAACAAGTCAGGCCCAGCAAGGTAAGCAATCCAAGTATTCAAGCTCAATTTCATCCAAAATCAACATCATTTCATTAGCTTTTGTTTGGCAATGGGTACCCTCAACATGCAACATCACAGCATACATCTCAATTGCATCCACATCTCAAGCCACTGAACATGCTTTCAAATAACAAGCATACAAGCCAAACATACTTCAATCATGCATACATTCATTCCCAATTACTCGCAAACTCAGCTCTGATACCACCAAATGTAACCCCCTTAACCCGGCCTAGACGGTTGACCCGAATTAAGAAAGTCACACGGGGAAAACCAAAGTCAACCCGAAAGTCAACCTTGATTAACGACCCTTTTTTTCTTTTTAATCTTGTCTAAATGCACTTTAGTCCTAATTGTGATCACACAAACATCATACTCAAAGATCACAAACATCAGAGATCAAACAGGGACCCAATTGAACAAATTACAACTTTAGGGACCAAATTGTAATTTCTGATAATTAAAAGGACTTAACCCAAATTAAAGTTACCAACTTGAAATTAATCAGGTTTCATGCTTCTCTGTGAAATTTCAGCTCAAAAGGACATCCCAAGCTCATGCAATTGAACAAACAAGTTTCGGGACCAAAACGCAAACAATTCAAAACATATAACTGCCCATGTCAGCCCCCAACGGTCGACCGTTCCGAAACAGGTAGACCCCGTTCCGAAACACGGGCCGTTCCGCAACGGGTTCCGAAACATGGCCTTGGCAGAGACCAAACCGTTTCGAAACGGTGAATACCGTTTCGGACGCCTGGGTTCATGTAAGGCACCCGTTCCGAAACGGTGCACACTGTTCCGAAACGCCTGCACAGATTGCAGCAAAACAGCATTCCAATTCATGCAATAGATCATTCAAACATGCTCCAAATGTCACCAAACTTTACCAGCATGCAATTCAACATATATATGACTTATAGGCATCATCAACTCAACCAATCAACATCATATGCAAAAAGCCCTAATTCAATAGACATGCTTCCTACACAAGCTAGCTATTCAAAACACCAAACTTCCAAAACAAGCATGCAATGATCCAATCCAAAAACCAGCATTCAAAACATCATTCAACATACTTAGGGAGTTCCAAACACCTCCCAAAACATACACATTGGTCCCCCATTGCCAAATCACCCAAAAGCTAAAATGTTTAACAAAAACCTTCCATACATTGAGCTTTACTTGTACTTGAACTCTTGCCACTCTTGCTGCCCTTCAAGGTACTCTAATGCTCTGCATTATTGAATTAAGAAAACGAAGAGAGCGTAAGCAAAAGCTTAGTAAGGAAAGCTCTTAAAAACCATTCAATAATGCAATTCAAAACATTTACAAACATGCTTTAAATCAACCTTTGCACATGCTCAAAAGCATACTTTAAACAAGCAATCTCATGCTTCACCATAAACATTAAAACAAGCATCTCATGCTTCACAATATTCTTAACATGTCATATTGGCTCAAGTGATACATTTCATTTCTTAAAACAAGTTCATCAACTTCCCAAGGACTTTTAAACACCTTGGCCCCAAGGACTTTCAAACACCTTGGCCATGGACTTTTAAACACCATGAATAAGGACCACACAAGGACTTTTAACCACCCTTGTGTCCAATGCTTGAATCACCCCAAGGACTTTTAAACACCTTGGCCCCAAGGACTTTTAAACACCTTGGCCCCATGGACTTTTAAACACCATGGAAAGGATCACCTAAGGACTTTTAACCACCTTAGTGTCCGCAACAAGACTCATCCAAGGACTTTTAACCACCTTGATGATCTTAAGTAACAAGGCTCACTCAAGGACTTTTAACCACCTTAGTGACCTTAATCTTTTCAAAACATCACTTGCCAATATACATCATATTCATCATTTAATCCACTGTTTTAAAGCATTAAATCAAGCCATTTTTATCATGCATTTCAAAGCATCAAACCACATTATTTCAATGTATAAAAGCAAGGTACTTCTACCTAGAGTCACCTTCAACATATGGCTTACATCGTCAGCAAAATCCATGCTAAAACATGCTTTCAAAACAGTAATTAAAACATGCAAAAACATCACTTTGCATCACAACAAAATCATGGCCACCACTAGAGAGAAAATCCGAAAACTTACACTTGAGCTTAGCAAAGTTGTTTAGACTTAGACTAAGCTCCCAACACCTTCAAACCTTGGTTTAAAAGCTGAAAACCCAATTTCCACAAATGCACTCACCGATTTCCACTTTGCTTCAAGCCAAAGCACCAAATCAAGCTTCTGGATCAACAATCCTTGGATCCAAAGATGCCTCCCCTGTTTCAACACATCAAAGCAGAGGATTAATGCATCATCATGCATTAATTGCTTCAATGAAAGCACCTAAACTCACTGCTCTCATCCAACCTCCATTTTCGGCCACCAAACACAACCGAAAATGCATCCAAACCACTTCTAAACAAAGCCCAGCCATAAACCAGCAAAACCTCACTTCCATTAACATCATATAACATCTAAAAACAACCTATTAACATCCTTATACCTCCAGCAACAACAGATCACCAAGATCACCTCAAAAACTACCTTGAAACACAAGCTAAACTTAGGAAACTCAACCTATCCGGGATTGCATCAATCAAAACTCAATTCCATATCATTTTAGAGATCATTTAACATCAAAAACACCTCTTAAATCACAGATTACACAGATCTAACGAAAATCATCAAAATCTTGCATAATAAGCCAAGATCCATTTCAACACTTAAAAACCTTTAATTAAACTTCAATTTAGGATTGAAAACTTAGGAATTTCAGTAAAGAACTGATAGTTTAGAGGAGAAGGACGTTCTTACCTCCAAACTTGTGTTTCTCCACTTTTTGGAATGAAAACCCTTGATGAATCAAGTAGCAATTGAAGAGGTTTTGAAGATATGTTGATTAGAGATCAAAAGAGAGTTAAAAGGAGAGATTTAGGTGAGAAAATCAGAAACAATTCTCTGGAAATGGAGTGTTTGGGTTGAGAGAAAATGAGAGAAAGAAAATTGAGAAGTTAGTTAAGAAATTAGCCAAATGGCTTTTCCCTCCTTTTTGATATACTTTAAAATCAGATTATAACTCAAAATATCTTAGAAAAATCTGGAGAAACCACTTTTGGATTAATAGCTCCTTAAAGATTCAAAGTTTCAACCCTTTATAAAAAGCCACCAAACTTGCGAAAATTACATTTTGGTCACTAGCCAAAATGTCACACTTCCAAAACTCATTTTCCAAAATTGATTTCACAGTTCACTTAATTATATTAAAAGATGATTTTAGAACATTTTTCCATATTTTTAATGCAACTCGAACTAGGCTTTCCTAATTTAACCTCTTAAGATTCGAACAGCACTTTGACCAACCGGTCAACGCCCAAAACTCCTAAGCCCAAAACCGGGGCGTTACAATTCTAGAAACAAGCAGACAGTGTTCACTAGACATTCTAACAAATTCAGCAAGTAACAGTGGTGTTTGATAGTTTTGGCAAAAAACAAAAATTCTAAGTCATTTTTCATACTTTTCCCATATTAAGTTCAATTTATTGTGGTGCAAAAATAAGTAATCGGCTACCAATCATAGGCACAAGTTATATAACAAATTTTTCTTTTTCGATTAGCATTAAGGCATGTACAATGCAATCTGTATGCAACTAATATGTCAAAACAAAAATATGAGAACTATACCCCCCAAACTCAAGATGGGCATTGCCCTCAATGCAAAAAATAAAACTAAAACTGAAAAATAAAATAAATATGAGAAAGGGAAAGAAAACTTAGGCTTAGTTGTTGTCAGATGGTGGAGAAGATGTGGAGGAGTTATCTGATCTTCTACTAGTTGCGGGTTGCGGTAGTGTTGCCCTTGTTGTGCTTGGTGGCTCGATTCCTTAGGGTCTGAATCTGGGTAAGTAGTTGTGAGACGGGAATAAAACGCAAATAAAATCTGGTCCTAAGTAGGTAAAATCTACTTCCTAAATAAAATAATAAAGATATGGAAAATAAAAACTTAAAAATTTTGTTACTCTAAGAGTGCATTGGGATGCATCTCCTAAAGTAACTACTCCCTTATCGGTTGGAGCTTAAGAGTGTCGTTTTCGATACTTCTTAAAGTCTACCCTCACGCTTCATCGAGTGACTATTCTCATGGTGGAGGAGTTCTTCTTCCTCGCTCCCTTGTAATCCATGTAAACCTTCCTCCTTGTTCCTATTCATGAAGGCATGAACATGGGATTAGGAAATATTATATTACTACCTAACCATGTTTTGGGTCACGTCGGCACGCCCCGTGGCGCAGCGGAAAAATTAATCCAACGTAATCCAGCCAGGATCCATGTACAAGAACGAATCTGGGGTGAAAAGATGAAAAGTTACCTTTTAGAACTCTGGAAACTGGAAAACCGATGGTATGTCGGAATAACCACGTCAAGTAAAACCGAAATCGTCACAGGTTCACAACGACCTCTACAGAGTCCACTCGAACAAAATGAACAAAGTTTCTGCCTCCCTAACACTTAGGGATAAATTTCGACAAGTTTGAACACCTTCTAGGGAAAAGTCAAAATCCCTCCAGGGATTCTTAAGGGAGTCTGAAATCGACCAGGGGTTCTACCGGGACTTGGATTCGAACTAGGAAATCGCTAGGAATTTTCCAGGGGGCAAGTGGAACACCAGAAAAATATCGAACAACTTCTCAGAAGAAATCTGAGACTTGTCAAAAATTCCAGAGGGGAATTCCCAGGGATATGTTGAAATTTGCAAGGAAGAATAGGGATCATTTGGTTGCTAGCCCTTGTCCTTTTAAATAGTATTCAGAGACTTAATTCTAGTTGAATTCCTTAAATCCAAGTTCAACCAAAATTCATAGAATCTAATTCTACTTGAAATTGGTTTATATTAAATATAGATTATATTTAATAATATTAAATGAAATATATATATTTAATTATGTAGAATCATATTCTACATAAAACATGGATTTAAATATACATTATATTTAATCTAAATATATATTTTTTATTATATAGAATCTCATTCTATCTTTACTTGGATTTAAATATATTTAAATATATATTTTTAATTATGTGGAATCTAATTCTACATAAACTTGGAATTAAATATACATTATATAAATTCCAATATATATATTTAAATTTCTAGAATCTTATTCTATAATATTTAAGTCTCTAAATATTTTCCATACTCTAAAAAATATTTGATAAATACAATATTTATCCAATATTATTCCAATTTAATGGAGTTGCCGATTTCCCCTATCCCATAGGGGATTTTCGGCAACCTCCCTAAAATAGGGAGTATTGTTTCCAATTTTTGTTCGGTTCATTCGAAGGGTGTGACCCTTGTAGGTTCATGCAATGTTAGCAGCAAAATTAGAACTAATGAGTGGCATCTAGCAATACATCATTGCTCCATAAGTTGCATGAAGTCATGGTTTGACTTTCCTAATTCCTGAATAAACTTCCTTTATGTATTTCATCCTTTTATCCTTTATATCTTAGATAAACACAAGTCATGGGTTAGTCACACTTACGTTGTCAATCTAGTGTTTCTTTATGTCTTGAGTAGATTATTATAAATGAATCTCTATGATATCTCATATCATAATATTCGAGCATGACCATGCATTTTCTAATCTCACTCAATCAAGTGGCCGAAGATATTTCTCCCATTATGTAGGAGGGACAAATCCTTTCTTGATCAACCATATTTCACTACATAGGTCATCACGTATCCAATCATCAGTCTTTATAATGTAGTCAGTTACGACACACATTTGACTATGTCAAAATACATAAATCTTTATGTTGAAATCATGTTGATCTCAAGTCTGAGGATTATACATATGTTTATCATGAGCAATATTGTGACTGTCACATAATTACCCAAGAAACATGATCATAGCGGGTCAATTCAGTATGTAGTTCGCTAACAAATACTTATGTGTTGATTTTGACATCTCTATGCCAATGACAACACTTGTTATCAATCAACCACATATTAGTCTTTATATATTATCATTGTCCATACCCATAATAATATTCAACTAAGGATCCTATTTAACAATAATCGTATTATTGTATGGACATTATTATCCAATGGTTAGTTTGATGCACAGAAACATACAAAATGATAATAACGGCAATGCCATTACTTGATAAATCTAGTAAAATAGTATGTCTATTCAATCATCATATGATTGGTCTTTGGGCATACTCCAATAATCTCCCACTAGAACTAAGACCAATCATTCATGTATCTAATACGATATGGCTTAGTGTAACTGACATGCTTATGTTGTGTCAAAAGCTTTGTCAGGGAGTTGACAAAGTTATCAACTTTGTGTGTATGTTGCATACTTTCACATCTCCAAGATGTAAGCACTTTAGAATATGTTTGGATTTATTGATGAGATCTTGGTTTTATTTGGTTACGCAAAGGTTCCATCATAACAGAGTTATGTATCATCTAATATGCTGGGAACAACCCTTAGTTCAGAAGTGAACCCTTTAGATCCAAACATCTTTCTTTATTGCTATGTCGACTGTAATACATTCATCCTATGTTGTAGAGTTAGATATTGTCTCATGTTTCTAACTCGCAATATATTTTATTAATGCAAAATGGATTGCGATCTTTAGTTCCTTTTGATGAGTATGTCATCTACATACAATACTTAGGAAAGTAACAGTGCTCCCACTAGCTCTTTTGAAAACAAGACTCCCCTTTGTTTCTAGATAAACCAAACCTTTTGATTGTATCTTATGAAACGAATATCCGAACTTCGAGAAGCTTTCCTTAGTCTACGGATAGACCTTTATAGCTTACATACCTTCCAAGTGTTTGCTGGAGTGACAAAACCTTCTGGATGTGTCATGTACACATCTGTTTCATGTTTTCCCTTAGGAAAGTGGTTTTGACATTCCTTTATTTGATTCCATAATCATCGTATGTAACTACTTTCTGATAAGACCTAGTCTTTATCTTGATCCGAAAAGAAGAGTGTTTCCATGTACGGATAGTGAGAAATCCATATTTCTCAGTATATGGTATTCCCTTTGTGAGAATTAATCTCTTTCAAGATAAACTCTCGTTTGAGAAACAAATGCGTTGTTCTCGTTAGGATAAACAACAAATGGAGTTTTTAAGGTTCGAACTTTGTAAACATTTTAACATGTAAGTAACCTTAAAACTTCAAAGGTATTCTAGAACAATTCTTAGTCCATGTCTTATATGACGTTTCGAAAAAAAACATGATTAAGTATGAGAGTTGTTTTTCTAGTGTGTAAATAAGTCGAAAGTGACTTGTTCTAAATCAAAACATGTCTAACATATTTGATTCTCTTTCAAAGACCTTTCGTTCCACTTGTGGGATTTAATTATGGGACAATCCCATATTCTTTGAAAGTTCATCAAACTTAAAATATTCTTGAATTTGATCTCATCAAATTACCTTAATACTTTTTATGAGTTTGAGATTAGTCATTTGTTTTATTTATCTTATAAATATTATTGATTTGATTAGTTTAAAGATCATTGATTCGTTGTGCCATAAGAGATTAAAAGAATAACATTTATTTAAATAATCTCAAAATTAAAATATCTTGTCCTTACAAGATAACTAAAACTTAGGCACAAAATAATAATCTTAAAAACTAAAACAAATCTTTTTAAGCAAAAACACATGTCATAATGGATGATGTAGTAACTCTTGCTTTATTTTCATTCGCAGGTCATGTCTATTCTGATGCCTTCTCTTTAGAAGCCTCTGAGGTTGATGCCTCACTCGTTTTTGCTTTCTTGACTTCTTGTAGGTGTGTGGGGCAGTTCTCTTCCAATGTTCGGTCTTGCCGCAATGGAAACATTTTCCATCCTTCTTGATTCCCTTCTTAGGTTTCAATGCCTCCTTTCCATCGGTTTTGGTCTTACCATCACCTTTAGACTTTGTTGGCGATTTACCTTTCTTCTTGCCCTTGCGGACCATCAGAACAGGTTTAGGCCCTACCTTCTTCAGGTTGATTTCAGCAGTTCTCAACTTGCCGAGCAACTGTGGCATCGTCTTGTTAATTTCATTCATATTGAAATTAAGGACGAACTGATTGAAACTATCCGGCAACGATTGCAGGATGACATCAGTAGCTAATTCTTCTTTCAGCGGAAAGCCGAGCTTCTCCAACGTTTGGATGTAGCCCATCATTTTGATGACGTGATCTCCTACGGGAGATCCCTCATTCATCTTGCATTGAAACATAGCTTTAGAGGTCTCGTACCTCTCTTGACGAGCTTGCCCTTCATAAATCTCCTTGAGATTTTGAATCATATCATAAGCTACCATGTCCTCATGTTGCTTCTGAAGCTCAGGGGTCATGGAGGCAAGCATAAGACAACCGATATCCAGCATGCCGTCCATGTGTTTCTTAAACTTGTCTTTGTCTGCTCTGGAAGCATTGGCAACCGGTTCATCAGGAACAGGTTCTTCAATGACATATTCCTTCTTTTCCTGTTTGAGAACAATTCTCAAATTGCGGAACCAGTCAAGGAAGTTTATGCCATTGAGCTTATCCTTCTCAAGGATAGATCGCAGAGATAGAGTATTATTTGTCATTAATTCTACAACAAAGAAAATATGCTACATAAGTTTTACTAAATTTTAAAATTTATAGATAGGTCTTTACTATAAATTTACTCCCATTATTTTCTTCAAAATTAATAACCCTCTAGTTTAAATTTCGGAAAAACATTTCGATAGTTTTTCTACTGAGTGAGGATCCGTATTTCACCATTCCTAAATCAGCTTTGGCCAGTCTTTTAGGAAATGGTTATTTAGGTAAGTAACACCTTACTAATTGCATCTCATGTAATTCCTCATCTTTTGGCGAACAACTCTTGATCTTTAAATCATCTTATGATTATCCAAAACTTTTAACCATTAGGTTTTCTAATCCTATTAGAACAACCCAGCTAAGTCAATACCAATATCTCAACCGGTGAATATCACTAGCTTATTCTTCGCGTATAACTAAGATAGATAAATGCGACATTGGTTTGTCAAAGCTCGCATTATATCGATCGAAGCTTTAACGAGGGTAAATATTGGATGGTTAAAACAGACTTAGAATTATAGTGAGGGATTTACTTAATTATCTCATCATTTTAACACCGATCCTATCAATAGAACTATGTTTAATCATGCTTATAAAACATCCATTGCATCACATACAAGGTAAATATAAGCGGTAAATAAATATGCAATGATTATAGCCCTTCTTAACCTAAGGAGACCCGTCCCAAGCCAATGGGAGGACCATTCTACTAAAGATAGAATCTGCTTCTGACACGCCTGGTCCACCAGGGAAGGCCCACCACGCTGCTACCTTGGTTCTTGCTTTATCTCCATGAGTATTTACAATTTTCAGAAACTCGCATTACATGCGAGGGAGTGAGATGAGAAGAGAAGTACAATAGAGGATAGAGGAAGGCACGACATGCAGGCCGTATTTATAAAAACCAAAACTGTAAAGGTTGTGGGCTGTAACCATGCAAAACAAACACCGTGCAATCTAACATGCATTTCAAACATCGTGCGAACAAAGTAACGATGTGTTTACGGAGTTTTAAACTGATTATCCCTATGTTGCGATTAATTTGCCAAAAAAGGATAACGAGGTTTCATAAACTATTTGTGTTAACGAACAAATGCACCAGGTAGGTCAACATGAAAGAGAGGTGGCGCACTTAGGCACACTTAAGTACCAGGTCTTTGATGATGCCAATCCTAGACATGCATTTTTCATAACGTTTGATAACTTTTATGGATTCACCGTGAAAGATAGTTTGATAACTTTTATCAAATTAGAAGCCCTTTCAGAAATTTCATAAATCTATGCAACTACGAACAACTACTTGTTCTCTAGACTAAGTATTAGACTCAACATGTTAACATTTAACCTTGAAGCAACCTAACATAGTTATGATTAACTCTTAATCATTCGGTGATAATCGAAATAAGTCCTTATTAGGTGTGATACGATAAACGATAAGTATCTAAATCGAATCAAACAGCATGCATCTCATAAATAAACATCACCCAAGAATTTAAGTCTGAATTCATATGATACAAATGGCTCTGATACCACCGTTGGGTCACGTCGGCACGCCCCGTGGCGCAGCAGAAAAATTAATCCGACGTAATCCTGCCAGGATCCATGTACATGAACGAATCCGGGGTGAAAAGATGTGGAGTTACCTTTTAGAACTCTAGAAACTGAAAAATCGACGGTATGTCGGAATAACCACGTCAAGTAAAACCGAAATCGTCACAGGTTCACAACGACCTCTACGGAGTCCACCCAAACAAAAACGAACAAAGTTTCCGCCTCCCTAACACTTAGGGATAAATTTCGACAGGTTTGAACACCTTCCAGGGAGAAGTCGAAATCCCTCCAGGGATTCCTGAGGGAGTCTGAAATCAACCAGGGGTTCTACCAGGACTTGGATTCGAACTAGGAAATCGCCAGGAATTTTCCAGGGGGCAAGAGGAACACCAGAAAAATATCGAATAGCTTCTCAGAAGAAATCTGAGACTTGTCGAAAATTCCAGAGGGGAATTCCCAGAGATATGTCGAAATTTGCAAGGAGGAATAGGGATCATTTGGTTGCTAGTCCTTGTCCCTTTAAATAGTATTCAGAGACTTAATTCTAGTTGAATTCCTTAAATACAAGTTCAACCAAAATTCATAGAATCTAATTCTACTTGAAATTGGTTTATATTAAATATAGATTATATTTAATAATATTAAATGAAATATATATATTTAATTATGTAAAAACTTATTCTACATAAAACATGGATTTAAATATACATTATATTTAATCCAAATATATATATTTTATTATATAGAATCTCATTCTATCTTTACTTGGATTTAAATATATTCAAATATATAATTTTAATTATGTGGAATCTAATTCTACATAAACTTGGAATTAAATATACATTATATAAATTCCAAATATATATTTAAATTTCTAGAATCTTATTCTATAATATTTAAGTCTCTAAATATTTCTCATACTCTAAATAATATTTGATAAATACATTATTTATCCAATATTATTCCCATTTAAGGGAGTTGTAGATTTCCCCTATCCCATAGGGGATTTTCAGCAACCTCCCTAAATTAGGGAGTATTGTTTCCAATTTTTGTTCGTTTCATTCGAAGGGTATGACGCTTGTAGGTTCATGCAACGTTAGTAGCAAAATTAGAATTGTTCTAATTTTACAAACAGTGAGTGGCATCTAGCAATACATCATTGCTACCTAAGTTACATGAAATCATAGTTTGACTTTCCTAATTCCTGAATAAACTTCCTTTATGTATTTCATCCTTTTGTCCTTTATATCTTAGATGAACACAAGTCATGGGTTAGTCACACTTGCGTCGTCCATTTAGTGTTTCTTGATGTCTTGAGTAGATTATTATAAACGAATCTCTATGATATCTCATATCATAATATTCGAGCATGGCCATGCATTTTCTAATCTCACTCAATCAAGTGGCCGAAGGTATTTCTCCCATTATGTAGAAGGGACAAATCCTTTCTTGATCAACCATATTTCACTACATAGGTCATCATGTATCCAATCATCAGTCTTTATAATGTAGTCAGTTACGACACACGTTCGACTATGTCAAAATACGCAAATCTTTATGTTGAAATCATGTTGATCTCAAGTCTGAGGATTATACATATGTTTATCATGAGCAATGTTGTGACTGTCACATAATTACCCAAGAAACATGCTCATAGCGGGTCAATCCAGTATGTTGTTCTCTAACAAATACTTATGTGTTAATTTTGACATCTCTATGCCAATGACTACACTTGTTATCAATCAACCACATAATAGTCTTTATATATAATTACTGTCCATACCCGTAATAATATTCGACTAAGGATTCTATTTAACAATAATAGTATTATTGTATGGACATTATTATCCAATGGTTAGTTTGATGCACATAAACATACCAAATGATAATAACGGCAATGCCATTACTTGATATATCTAGTAAAATAGTATCCCTTGTAATCCATGTGAACCTTACTCCTTGTTCCTATTCATGAAGGCATGATCATGGGATTAGGAAATATTATATTACTACCTAACCATGTACTTACATCCTCTTTGTCGAAATTTGTCATGGAGGAAAATTTCTTTTGCTACCGAGGCAGCTGTTGCAGTAACCAGCTGTTGTGGTAGTCTTCTATCATAGTGTTGTGCCGGTCAAGGGAAAACTCTTTAGGCTCCTCGAAAATCTCTATCTGTAAAGATTTTGACGGTTGTAACTCTGTCTGCATCGGTTCCTCTAGAAAAATATATAATCCATAGCTACTAAGGTGTCTGCCTAGGTGGGCGTCATTATGGAGGCTTCTGTCGTGGCGGGCCTCTCTACTGAGGCATTGCTTTGCTAAGGTGTTGTCAGTTCGTCCTCAGGGATGGGTTCTAGGTAGCTGCCGGAACAGTTGTCAATCTTGTTGCCCGGTCAATGTTCTACATCCTCTTAGTTTGGAGTTTCTAATTTCTCCTCACACATCGGAGATCTTTCCTCGCATTGTTCTTCGTCCTCTTCTCTTGGGACATCAGTATCCCTTAGACATAATTATTCTAGTTCATCTATGGCATTGATGAAGACTGAATTGTTCAGCCGTGCATCCATTTTAGCGATGATGGCGTCCATAGCAGATGTCACTTTATCCGTGAGCGCAAGGAAATTTTTAAGTGTGTCTTCCAAAGATTTTTATTGTTCTTGAGGATAGCTATATTCCCAGGACATGTTGATTTCTACAGCAAAACTGTTATGGTAAAAAAATTGAGATTCTTGATTATACCATGAAAAATCTTGTTGTTGCGGCGGCAATTGCTACAGCGACATCAGCTATCCTTGTTGCTGATGCGGTGGCATCTGTTGTCCATGTTGCTGCTGCGGTGGCATCCGCTTTTCATATTCAGACATCCACTCCCAAGTGGTTTTTCTCGACATGTTTGCTACAAAAGGATGAGGGCAACTTTCGAACGCATGATTGCCTTCACAAAATTCGCAAAAACTTTCCCAAATATAGCCGCCCTTAACTCTTGGGGAACCTGAATGATCGTTTTCCCACATAGTTTTTTTAACTAAAGTTAAATGCAAATAGAATTAAGAGTGCAGAAAAATTAAAATGAATTTCGCTATTGCCAATCCCTAGAAACAACGCCAAAAACTTGTAGAGAGTTTGGGTGTACTCTATTTATGAGCGAAAGTGCACACTCTTGTTAAGTTATAGTATATAAGATATCGTCTCCCACAGGGATTGGACAGCTTGGTTTAAATTGTCGTTCCTACACAAGAAAAGTAAATTGCACAAGTAAAATAGTTGTTGAAATGAAAAGCAAATAAAAACACAAGTGAAAGAGGAAGTGATCAGGTTGATAGAGAGGGCACAGTTATGTTGTTGCTTAGTGTGAAAATGTGTTGAATGGGCCATGTTTTTTTGCGCTGCCACGATCTGCTGCCTCGGTGGGTAATGGCAGATTGAGGTTGCGGCAAATTTTGCTGCAACAGCAAAACTCTACGCTTGCAACTCTCGGTGTCTCGGTATGTGGAATGGAGAGAAGTCCTGGCGGCAAGTCTGGAAGATACTCCAAGTTCGGCAGAGCAATTCTGAAGTAATTATTCCTATGTCTAGGCAAGGATTCTGTCACCACGTGATGTAGGCAATACCTAGCAATCTCAGCATAAATCTAACACAAGCAGTCAACGTTTGGTTGTTCTTTTTAGCCGCTGAAATTCTAACTAATGTCTAAGTCGAATTAGTCAACACCTTGACATGGTGAGACCATACTTAATTCTTTTATGAATTTGACACTATCGTGCCCGACAAATGGATTTCTTCAAATGTACTTTAGGAACTAATAGAAGAAGTGAAGAACATGAATTAAGTAAACTTGGAATATTTTATTGAAAGCAAACTTGAAACCTAAGCAATCATTCTCACAACTAATTTACAACATAACCCAAAACCCAAGAGAAGTTTAGAACATGACGGCGGCAGAAAACCCTAGCTATGCTTCAAGAAAACCTAAGATTTCTCTATAGAAATACAAAAATATGTGAACTATATATAAGCCATAGTCTAGGTTAAGTCCTCCTTGGAGTAGAAGTCTTCAAAGAGCTTTTGCATTTAATGCAACTTTAAATTCTGACTTCTTTGAGTTGAATTTGGACTTCTTTTCTCATTGCCTTGTCCCGCAAGCAATCTTTAGATTTCACTTTGGCGACTCTGCCCACTGCTACAGATGTCAGAAAATCAAGTGGATGGCATCGATAGACTCAGGGTTTTTAGCTCTACAAATCACAATCTGGTTCTCTCACTCCATAGTTTGCTGCCGTGGGCAGCAAGGTCGGCGGCGGCAGCACTCGGCATGCTACTGCTTGTGTCTTGAACTGCATCAGTAAAACTCTTTGGTTTGCTACCTCAGCATCGCATCCTCAGCTACTCTTTCCCTCTTTCAGTCGTTAGTACCTAAAACCAAAAATACACTAAAACATTAGCTCTTCTTTGCCAAATCAAAGATAATCTATAAAAACAAGGTAAAGCGTAAAAACATTGTAAAATGCAAGGCATGATCCTAATTATGCCTAAAATGAAATCAAAAACAGCAATAGCATGAGATGGTATGTGCATGAAATATAGAACTTGTAGACACTTTACAACAGTCTTGTTATGCGATGTGTGCAACATATTCGCTTTGATAAAATGATTCTAGCTTCGCATTGGGGGCTTCATTGTCAGCCTCTAAATAGTCTAGTGGCCCGCCGATGAAACATTATAGGTTGTGCCATGTTCACATAAGTCTGCCAGCAGCTTCTTGCGCATGGCAACGTTCATGGTTTCAGCGTAGTCAAAATATTCATCTCCTTCACTAGACAAAGTAAATAGCAAGTTAATATATCCTTCATCAAAACAAACACACTTACCCCTAGTCATCAAGAACGTGGAATCCTTTGTCACAAGATGCGCATAGAGCTCTTGCATGATGGTGGCATAGACTTCTCCATTTGTGAGTGTTGACAATTGCCATGAACTCCGGTGGGAATCCAAAAGTTGCATCGGTTTGGAAATCGAAGTGCTTCTCGTAGAGGAATGATCTAGAGGAGAAGCTCGCCTCGAACTTCTTGCGAATCTTCTCATTGAAGAATCGTTTGAACAGAGTAGAAGAAAAAGATGCCATGGAGATGAAGAATAAAGTCGACTTGGTTGAAAGAAGATGCCATGAGTGTTTCTTGGTTTTTGCCATGATAAAGATGAGAAATGAAAGAAAATGGGTTTTGAGAAATCTTTTTAGGGTAAAGAAAAGAAAAGATAGAGTGTTTAAAACGGTGTTAATGTTGGTAACCGAAAAACTTGGTGATAATGATGAAAGGGTAAGAGTTTTAATTGGGAAGGTTTTAAAGTCAAAAGTGATAAGTGATAAGGATAGGGTGAAAGATTTAAAGTGATTGGGTAATCCTGATAAATTTAATTCTCATTTAAATTGGACGACTAAGGATAATCTCAAGGATTTTTCTCTTCCATCTAAATCAAGCTAGGGTTTTATGTTTTCTTTCTTCTTCAACAATGAAATTGTTGCACGGCCAATTGTATTGGCATGGGGCATGGCGATGCCTTTGGCAATCTCACTGGCTAACAGTCCTCCTAACAATGTTTCTAGTATCAATTCCTGGTAATATTCTCGCACATATTTAATGAAAAACTGTGTAATGTGAGGGAATAAATTCGAAGAAAATAACAAAAAGAAAAAACACAAATAAAAACAACTATCCTAACATTTACAAAGATTTTCAAACCTGTGGATGTCTCATTCTAATAATGCCAAGAGGATCACCTCCTTGGCATTGCTTCGATTACTTCCACATAATGCTTAAGACGTTGTCCATTCACCTTGAAAATTTCTCTCAACCTTAAGTGACCTCTATATGGCACGACATGGCATGAATGCAATATATTTTGATGTTCGTCCTCTGGCACACACCTGCAAATTACTTGGTCGGCACACTACTTGAATAACATTTGTTCATCCCAATAGTATTGCCTCACTTCTCATAGAAATCTATTCTTGGCATTGTAAGCCAAGTCTGGTGGAAGAATGTTACTCACAAGGTAGTTGACAATGTCGACATACCATGGCAAGGCATTAACTGTGAGCAAGTACTCGTCAGGAAACTCATTTGTAATGGTAGTTGTCTTGCCATCCTCAATGTGATGCTCCAATCGAGAGAGGTGGTCAGCTACTAAGTTTTTGTTATCTTTCTTGTCTCTGATGTCTAAGTCAAATTCTTGAAGTAAGATCGTCCATCGGATTAGTCTGAGCTAGGCATCTTTCTTTTCCAAGATATATTTTAATGCCGAGTGATCTGTATAAACCACAACCTTGTTACTAATTAGATAAGATCTAAATTTATAAAAGTAAATACAACCGTAACAAAAACTTTCTCAGTTGTAGAGTAATTTAGTTGTACTTCATTCAAAGTTCTGTTAACATAGTAGATAGCATCGAGAATCTTGCCATGTTGTTGTCCCAAAACTGCTCCAACGGCATAGTCATTGGCATCACACATGAGCTGAAAGGGCTCATTCCAATTTGGTGCCACGACTATAAGGGCATTAATCAATTTCTCTTTAAGTTCCTAAAATTATATCAAACAAAAATCGTCAAATGCAAAAGTGGTATCTTTCTCTAACAACAAGTATAAAGTTTAGCAATTTTTGAAATCTTTAATAAACCGCCGATAAAAATCGGCATGGCCTAAAAAACTCCTTATACCTTTAACACTTGTTGGAGGCAGCAATTGCTTGATTACCTCCACTTTGGCTTGATCAACTTCTAGTCCTCTCTTTGTTACCTTGTGACTGAGAATAATGCCCTCATTCACCATGAAGTGGCATTTCTCCTAGTTCAACACTAGGTTTGTCTCGATGCATCTCTTCAAGACTTGATCCAGACTATGAATGCATTCCACAAATGTTTTGCCAAACACTAAGAAATCATCCATGAATACTTCTATGTTGTGCTTTATCATATCAAAAAACTACCAATCATGCAACGTTGAAACATTGTCGGTGCATTTCATAGCCCAAATGACATCCTTCTTAAAGCGAGTGTCCCATATGGACACGTAAACGTAGTCTTCTCTTGATCATCAAGGGTGATGGTAATCTGATTATACCCTGAATAACCATCCAAAAAATAGTAGAAAGCTTTACCTGCCGATCTGTCTAACATTTGGTTGATGAAAGGTAATGGGAAGTTGTCCTTCTTTGTAGCCTTATTCAACCTTCTATAATCCATGCACACTCTCCATCCGGTGATGGTCCTAGTGGGAATCAATTCAGCTTCACTGTTTCGTACCACGATCATGCCACCTTTCTTTGGCACACACTGCGCAGGGCTAACTCATGAGTTATCGGATATTGGATAAATGATCCCAGAATCAAGCTATTTTATGTTCTCTTTCTTAGCAATCTCTTTCATACTCGGGTTTAGTCTTCTGTGACCTTCAATGGTCTTACCATGGTACTCCTCAAAAATGATTTTGTGCGTGAAAATGGTTGGGCTAATACCTTGGATGTTTGCCAAGGTCCAACCCCAACGCTTGCTTATAAGTTCCTAATATTGCCAAGCAAACTTTCGTCCTTATCATCAGTGAGATCAGTGGCAATAATCACTGGCAGAGTCGAGTCCTTACCTAAATAATCATACTTCAAATGTTTTGGCAGTGGCTTAAGCTCCAATTCTGGTGGTTCCTCAATCAATGGTTTAGGTTTCTTTATCTCTTTTCCAACCAACTCTAGTGACTCAAAGTAATTCACATCTTTAGCCTCCAATGTTGATTCCTCATGTTCCTTAAACAGTTCAGCTATACCATCAAGCATGCTAGCATTAAATTTTGTATCATGGCATAACTGTGTCATGTCCAACGTGTAGATGGACTCCATCATCTCCTCGACTTGACATTCATCAGGTTCATCTGCACATTTCAAAGCATTAAACGCGTTAAAAGTAACATGTTGGTCATTCATTCGCATGGTTAGTTGCCCTTTATGAACATCAATAAGAGCTCTACTTGTGGCAAGAAATGGCATACCCAAAATAATTGGCACATTAATATCAACTTCATAATCCAAAATGATAGAATCACCTAGAAATATTAATTTTTCTACCATAACCAACACATCCTCAATCTTACCATTGGGATTTGCATAAGATCTGTTTGCCAACTGAAGTGTCACCATGGTAGGTCTTGCTTCTAAACCAAGCTTCTTGAAAACAAATAACGACATCAAATTGATGCTAGCTCCTAGATCACATAATGTCTTACTCATGAACTTATTGCCAATTGTGCAAGGGATAGTAAAACTCTCTGGATCTTTCAGCTTCGGTGCCAATCGGTTTAGGATCACGGCACTGCATCCCACAGTGAGAGTGACAGTTTCAAAGTCTCCCAACATCTTCTTTTTGGACAAGATGCCTTTCATGAATTTTACATAGTAGGGCATTTGCTCAAGGGTTTCTACAAATGGAATGTTTATTTGTAGTTGTTTAAGGACTTCTAAAAAGCTCTTAAACTGCAGGTCCTGTTTGTGATTTTGAAATCTTGCTGGAAAAGGTGGCGGTGGATAAACATATGCTTGCGTTGTCGGCTTTTCCAAGGCAGTGATGGCATCAGTATGCTATTTGGCCTTAGTCTATTTGTCATCAACGTTGGCATCATGGTTGGCACTGGAAATGGCATCTTGTTTGGCACTAGTATTGGCATGAGCGTTGGCATCATCGTGGGCATAACCATTGGCATCATTTGTTTTGGTTTTCTCCCTCTCTACCTCCCTAGGCTTGTCTGACGGCACTGGCTTTTCACTTTGGCAATTAACTGGCTGCTTGGCAGCTATCTCTTCCTCGCACTGCCTACCACTTCGAAGACTTATGGCCTTGCATTGCTCATTCTCTTTGTGGCGAACATCTTCAATGTCACTTGGCAAAGCATCTTGGGGTTGATTGTTGAGTGCATTAGCAATCTGGCCAAATTATATTTCCAAAACTCTTACCGAAGTTGCCAAACTTTAGACTGTAATATCATTCATCTTCATGTATTGTGTTAGATTGCCTCCTTGGTTGAGTCCTTGCCCTTGCTAGAAATTGTTTTGTGCTTTTTGTGGCATGGCATTATGATAGAATGTTGACATGGCATTATGGTTTTGCCTTTGGGCATTGTATTGGTTGCCTCATTGATTTCCCCAAGCTATGTTAGGGTGTTGTCTCCAACCTGCATTATAAGTATTGGAGTTTTATTATAATAACGACTAGAATTTCCAATAAAATTTACTGACTCGGGGTTGGCAGGGCATTCATCCACAAAGTGGTTCTCTCCACAGATGGTGCAAAATGGATCTAATGCTTTAACTTCATGGGAATCATTGTGATTCCTTAGATTCATCTCTCAGTATAGCCTTTTTAACCTTTGCAAGGTTTTCTCAATTTCCAAATTGTATGGCCACTCATCCACCACAGGAGGGTTTCTGGTCATACATCGATAATAACAAAAATAAAATAAAAACAAAAACAAAACAAGAAAAAAATCCTAAAACAATCAAATTCGTTGCAATCCCCGATAACGGGGCCTAAAACATGTAGAGTCTTTTTGGGAGATGTGTAAAGTAAATGCTGGAAAAAGGTGTAAAATATATTGTTTTTGGCAAGTTATGCCAAGAGTCTTTTGCGTGCAAGTAATACAACTTGGTAAGCTGAGTTATTGATCCCATAATGATTGACTTGAATTTAATTGCTTGATTGTTATTTGCTTTGGAGGAAAAACTTGTTTTAAAGAATGTTTTTGATTTACCAAAAGGAAAAGAAAACAATGAAGTAAAATGTTGGCAAGGAAGGTGCTTTTAATGAATGATGAGTGTTGGCAGGGAATACTTGGTTTTAATGTTGTTCATGCCAAGCACTGTTGGCAACTGTCTTGGCATTGTTTACTGAGTAGATTCAACATTAGCAATGCCTCTCTTGATGGTCATTGCCCTAAGTTGATTATGTAAAAACCCTTATATCTCTATAGTGAATGTTTTTAAATGAATCGAGTTGTTTACGAACCAATCTATACTTCGAGGGGGTAGATATCACTTCCAATTTAAGTTCATCTACTTGAACAACTTCTATCGAAGCTTCTCTCCCAAGTATCCAGCAATTGATCATTGCCACCCAAGTCTGTTATGATATTAAGAAGAAATGGGCCAACAATACCAGCTCTCGCTTGGCAAGTATTTAGAAAAGCAGTAATGTCATATAGAAAAACTTTGCCAAAACAGCTTTATTACCAAGAACTAAAACATAAACATAACGTTTAAACCATAACGTCCCCCACCAACTATGAAATTAGTTCATGGTGAGGGAGTTATCCAACAAAACCACAATCGTTTTCAAAGACATCATCATTAAAATAAAAATGAAACAACTTAAAACCAAAAGAATGGGAGAAAGGGGTCTCTCGATGCAACCCTCAAATCTAGGCTCTCGACCAAGTGGTTGAACCACCCTACCTCGGTGCAGCCGACCTTCACTCGTCGAGCTTCCAACACCTCACTTCGATCACTCTAAACCTTCACACTCTTAATTTTTTTAAAAGCTTGATCGGTTGGTGTATATATAGGCGTGCAAGGGAAGGGGATAGAATAGCTTCCTCATTTGAATTTCAAAATGCTCCAAGGATAAGAGATAAGCCTCAGTCGATCGGTGTGATGGCTTATCAAGCTAGGGCTGATGTCATCATGACGAAGTTGCCTTGGTACACAAGCTTGGCATTCTTTGCCAACATAGTTTGGCATCACCTTATTCGCTATTTTTTGGTGATTGGTCCATTAGTGATCTTTTAGGAGCATGATCTTTTCCTATTTTTTTTTTGGTTCAACAATCTCTTGGCATGTCATCAAGTGCACTTCTCTGCCAACAAGTGCTTGGAACTATCTGGTCCTTTTGTGCCAACAACTCTTGGAATTCTTCTTGGCAAACCTAACTGTGTTGCGTTTTCTGCGCCGAATCCTATGTCAAACGTGCAAAAAATCAACCCTTCACCCTAGCATAAACAAAAATCTAAACTCCTTATGCAAATGCATGATTTTGACAACCTAATGCAACTAAATGTACCTAAAACAAGCAAGAGCATTGTAAAATTGGCATTAAAAACAGTACTTTTGGAGAGGTAACAATAACCCTATTAGTCATCAGCAAGCCTTGGGGACACATACATAAATTAAATTGTCGATTCAATGGATTCCAAATTTCAAAAGACGCACATTCCCAATTATACCGTCTTCTCTCATGCTCAATGTCGCATCATAAATAGGGCCCTTTGGGATCTTACACTCATAACCTAATGGAGAGAGTGTTGGTTTGTATCATTTTTAGTTTCCGTCTCTACAACATTTATGTGTGGTTTATGTTGTGGTAATGGTGACATCTTAGTTCCTAGGTTTTCCATGACGACAAACAATGGTATTTGAAAGGCTTTCAAGTTATGAACACCAATAGGCAGAGTATCTGGAAAAATGCTATCAACATTTGTCTAAGTTATTGTTCGTTTGCGGAACTACATAGGGAGTAGGCAACCAATGCTGAGCGGATTGTGAAAGCTTTTGATGTGTCTTGAAACTTTCCCATTTTCCCTATTTAAGTTATCAAGGTTTTGCGACAACGAAGAAAGTTGATAATGAAGGCTACAACAATGATGTCTTCTATGTTGTCTTGAAAAAAAAAATAAAAGAATACTAATGATGCTCTAGGGATATTTCTTTTGTTTGTAATATAATTTGATTGCTAAGTATATAACGTGAATCAAATTGTATTTTTTAAACTGTAATCCATTTATGTTATTCAAAGGAATTTCAAAAGTTTTTTGCTTTACAGTCAAACTATCTTATGATTTATCTGACCTTAAATTATATTAAATTATTAATTTATATTTAAACAAAGTATTAATATTACAAAAAGGGTTCTGTTATTGATTAGGGATGTCAATAAGAACTACATGATTCCTATCATTAATATTTATTTGACTTTTCAATGAAATCTTGTAGAATGTAATTATTTATATTCCTAAAAACTTGTATTACATTAATTTAAATTTTTTTCATATAATTAAAGTTTAAAATGCTAATCCCTAAACATTAAACCCTACATCCCTAAACTCTAAACCATAAAAAGTACACCTAAATTCCAAAATCATAAACATATAGTACTTGAATTTTACGACTATGGAGGTTTTATTGACATCAAAATCCTTGAAAAAAGTACAAATAAACATTGTCAACTGTGCAAATGGAGAAAAGAACTCAACATTTTATATATAATTTAAACAAAGTATTTATCCTTAAAACGCATATTTGCAAATTTAAGAACACAACATTTTAATAAAGTAAAAAAACACACATTATGACATTACATGATTGTCATATTATACTAGATTAGAGTTTTAGAATGTCGTGGTTGTTCATATGTCAACTCGTTAATGATGAGGAAAAATTATTATACCTGGGAACGTGAGTGTATTTAATAATTAACGTCCCACATTTAGGCCAGGCATAATGTGGCTTTTCATTAATACGACAAGTACCGAACGTTTGTATAAAATGTTTCGAACTTATTATTGTTAACCTAAAATATTACATTTTTCAGTTGTGGTTTTAAAGTATTTGAACCTTCATTGACAATTTCGATACTAAACTTAATGTGTCGTTCCGCCCAAAAATATCTTTTTAGTTATATTATTAAATGTCACATTTATGACTGCCATAACGTGGCTTTTCAGTAATTCGACGAGTATCGAACGTCTTTTTATTAAGTTTCAAAATCACAGGTGAAGTATGTTTGCCTAATAATTTCAGTTTAAGTTGGAAATTACAAGTATCTAAACCACAACATTAAGTCTCGAAATTATCTTGAAATTTTGATTCACACCTAATATAGTCTTGTGAGTAATATTATTAAAGTAATACCCCCTTAAAATACCCTACACTTTAATTGTTACTTTCATAATAAACTAAAACGTGCAGGTCACTCTGTCTGCCAATGTAAGTGAAGAAGAAGGATGAAACAAAGGTGGATATATGAACTATGCATCTGAGGCAACCGAAATTCCCACCTGCATCTGTGGAAAGCCAGCCGTGTTAAAGATATCTTGGTCAAATAACAATCCGGGAAGAAGATTTTTTGGGTGTTCTAACCATGTGAATAGATTTCGCAAATCTGGTACATTTTTTCAATGGTCTGAACCACCAATGATGCCATGTGCCAAGGTACATATTCTTGGAATCTTAAAGAAAGTCCGGTCGAATGGTAGGGGAAGAAGAAACGAAAGGATTGCTTGGTAGGTTTTGTTGCAGTGACTTGGTTTTCTCAGGGATAGGAGATTTAGGTTGATCTTCAGCTTGCTTTTTAGAAGGTTGAATAAGAAAAATGGTAGGTCCCTTTTCACTTATGCACTATCATTTTTTGCTTTAAATGGCATTTAACTCGCAAAAATTGCAATATCCATTTGATACGACGAGTATCGAACGTTTGCAAAAACTGTATGGAACATATTTTCCAAATTTTTCTATTGGCATAACATTTGTTTAAATAAATAATATTATTATTAAACGTGTCATACATTTTCAATGATCAACTTTTCGTAACATGACTTCTACTGTACAATAAAATTTAGCTTTTGTACAATTGGTGTTGGGTGGTCATTGTACAACAAAATTGTGTCACAAAATGGGGGTCATATCCCCGCTACTCAGCACGAACGAAGATTGACTACTGACATTTCGAACATCAAACCATACATGCTTACATGCATTATATGACCTCAATTAATTACTGAACAAACTAGCATTTCTTAAAATAAACACTTATTGCCCGTCAAGATGGGACCAATGATCGTTTCTGAGAAAAATTTATCTGGCGGTTATGAATCGAAGTAGAATATGATGTCAACCCAAGCAAAGTGGGGACCAAGTGTCGGACTAACACCCTCAGCATTAGAAATTTATCAAAACAAAATTTTGTTAGACCATAATAGAATATAAGTCAATAACTATGATTGCAAATCGAAGTAATATGATGTAATTGTGGAAAGATAATGGTTTATACATAAACATGACTCATTCCACTATGGTCAGAATAGTATAAAAGTGAATAACTATGATTGCAAATCAAAGTAATATGATATAATTGTGAAAAGATAATGGTTTATAAATAAACATGACTTATTCCACTATGGTTCAAGGCCCCTTCTTTCATCGCGTAACAGTTTTTGGCAGTTTATAGCCCTTTCTCTTCATCCCTTTCTTATGTGCTTACACCTCTTCATGCAGCATCTTCCTCTTCTGGTTTCCATGATCCGTACACAGATCGTATGACAACTTCATCCTCTCACAATCTCTAACTACCTATAATTGGAAATAAACAAATATGTTTCTAACAAAAAAATCGAATATTAAGACCACTTAATGTTTGATTATACATGAAACATTAATGGTAATCATTTACTTACTATATTCGGTAGGTGTTCTATTTCACTACATGACCATATGTCTCTCATCCATGTAATGACGAACATACCACAGTCATTCCTATCAAGTTCATTGCAGTTCTAGTAATTTAATTACTAATTTCAGGATAACAATAAAGAATATGAAAAGTTTGATACCCATTTCCTTATGTCATGATTTTAGGACGTTTAAAGTTCAGCTTGTCAAATGCCACTTTTGGTGTGCCAAACACCTCAACGAAGTCCTCATTCTTAGCATATTCCGCTAACGTCCTTATTTGGACGTCAATAATATACAATGATAACAATAAATTTCATTCATGCTCGCTAATAACATACAATGCTAGCAAGGCAACACGAAAATGAATGTGTTCTCACTATTGTCTTAACTGCTTCCTCCTTATGCGGACTTACCGGAGTATGCCCTAGGATATCTAGTAGCCAAACTTCACGACGTTCCAAATGAATCACACACAAGTACCAGTGCTTATTCTCATAGTTCATGGGGAAGAGTACCTGCAAATATTGTGTCCTCAACTTCTTAAAATTTACCATATCCCGAAACAATTTAACATGTTTCCTTTAATAGATTACGTATTACAATATCAGCGCCAGTCATGTCCACCCAATGTTGCATTTGTGTCTTATAGAAGTCTGCAATGTATTACAGTTGGATTTGATCGAACAGTACACTACAATAAATAAAGTTTGTTACTTACAATCAAGAACAATTTATCAACAAACAAATATGGCATAAACATTGTAAAAGAAGGTAAAAAATAACATACTTCTAAACTAGAAAGCATAAAGACCCGTCGTTTACACCCTTCTTTCGCCACCTTGCGATTCTCGAAGAAGGACACCAAATCAATAATCTTCCAAATTTAAAAGACAATAAGGACCACAATGCAAAATACGTTCTAAGTGTTTCATAGATTTTCAAGCCATACGCGACATTTATTAGAATATGTGACTAACCGTATCGTCGACCCATGTATCTGGTCGTAACACATCTATTTTTGCTATATCGGTATCGCAGAAGTCGCTTGTAATCACCATATAGCTGCGAACAAACATTGTATTATGCCTTTTATTTTACATTTCACAACATAACAAATTAAAGTTATAAAGTTGAAGGCTTACTCTTGTGACAATGGGGTATTCCATAAATAATCACAGTAGGCACGTTCTTATTCATCAAGCCCGTCAAGTAGTACAACATACGGTAATGTCTTTGACCTTTCATCTTTATCCTTTTAGAAGAATGATATGATGGTAACCACGACAATCATAATTCATGTAAATGAAAACAAATATCATAGCCATTAAGGGCAACATTTAATTCGATGGCCTTAACATCCAAAATTGTATTATTTCCAATGTTCCCTTCGATGGGCTTCAGGCCCAATGTTCGATGGCCAATGTTCAATGCATATGGCAACCGCCATCTGTTATTATTAATGGACACGATACACACAACCAAAAATTACCATTGCAAATGGTAATTACACGGAATAATTTTTCCCGGTTAAATTTTGAAACTTTATGCACTTGAATGGTTATCCTTGGAGAGTCAAGGGGGTTTTCGACTAACCTGACTGCCTTCCTTGTTAGCCTACAGCAAAATAGTACTTAAGTCAGTCCAAAACTCCATGGAAAAGATGAAATTGATCTTTAAAACTTAATTGTAGCTTTTACCTTTTTCTTCACTGGTGCTAGACAGTCAGATTTTTATATCTCCATCTATGCTCCGCTTAACTCGACTTGGGATATTTTCAACTTGAAAGGAGTAATAATTTATGCTATCTCTATAGGACTACGGCTCTGACCATCCTCTCTCATAAGTGACGTCCACATAAAGTTACGTTTACAACACTATTAAATTCACTCACAATAAAGGCCTTATCAAGCTCCATATTCCTTGACATCATCTGCAAAGAATCTCTCATGTCGTCATGCATTTGTTTGAGAACACCAAAAATTTTAACTTCTAAATTGTTTATTTTCAGTTCATAATAGTCTCTGTTCTCCTCCACAATCTTCTTCATGTTGGTCATCTCGGCCCTCACTTCCGTGACCTATTTAGAAGGACTACTAAATGTCTCTCACAACATCGTATCGTCAACCCCCCTCATATTGTCCAATTTTGTTGTGCCTTTAATTTGCTTCTCAATTCCCACTTTAACAACCTCTTTTAGCCCATTCACCTCCGAAATTATTCGCTCCCCACATTCAATTTTCTTCTCAATTCTCGTATTGACGGCCTTTTATACCTCTGATATCATTTGCTGAAGCATCTCCGTCAACATTTCCCTCGTTGCATCGTCATCGTTGTATACAGCAAAATCGTACTCCGTGGAAGCAATCATACAAAATAAATAAATATTAAATTTCACCTTCCCAAAAATAAATGAGTATGACACACTACGTATTACCTTGTGTCTCTTTGAAGCTTTCTTGCCTTTGCTAGCTACCATGATGATGCCAACTTTAGGTTCTTCAACAGTTTTAGGTAATGTCTGTTTCGATGCAATAATCTTCAGTGTGAAAGTATATAATTAATTAACCATGATCGCAATTGACATAAAAGACGAATAATAATCCAACAGATACTTTTGGTATATTCACAGCTCAGGCGCTCTTCAAGCGGAAATAAACACACGCGACCTCTGACTACACTCAGTGCAGAATGTGAGCCTTACCACCATTAGAAGTTGCACTGGCTATGCTATCAAATTCAGACCAATAATCATACATCCTAACTTGAATTCCACTCATTTGTCATTACTAATGCTATTTAAACTTTACCTCTAGGGTAATCTTCACCTGTGGTCCCTTCTGTTTGGGATTTATTCTATTTTTGTCACCTGAATTCAAAAAAGATCATTTTTGCCACTTACATTTTGAATTGTGTCTATTTTTGTCCCTTGGTCGTTAACCTCGGTTAATAAAAAATAATTTCTAATATAACCCCCTAACTTTTAAAACTTACATTTTGAATCGTGTCTATTTTTCCGCCCCACTCGATCCTGACCCTCTTTCCACCATCATAGGTCTACCACTCTCCTCTGCACTAAAGCGTTAAACTTCTTAAACAGAAATTAAGGGCGGACCAGGGCTCAATTTGTATTTAACGCCACACCAGGCCCCATGCCTTTCAACTTAATTCTTCCGTTGAGTTCTTGCTAGTTTTCTGCAAAAGCCGATACGATACTTTTGCATAATAAAAAAGGTAGATAAGACTACAGGAAGTAAACAAAATTGAAAAGGTAAGATCGGATCACAACCCACCTTTGGATACTTCAACATGAAAAGTGAAACCATATGCACCAGCTTTACCCATAGGTTCAACATAATCAATCGAATTAGTAACCATAAGGTGGAAATCCAGATATGCCCTGTAGGAAAAAGAAGAATCCTTGATCTACTTCGAGTTGTCAAACTTGCTAATGATATTAATGAGACATGTAAGTGTCAGGGCATAAAGAAGGGTACTTTGTGTGCTTTCTTACACTCTCAATGACAGGAGCACCGATGGTTAGATTTGGGACAAAGTGCCTATATAAATAAAACATCCACAAGTAATCAATCATCTAGAAGTACTCAATAAGATTAACAGAAAGAGCTTGATCAAAATCATAGAAAATTATAATGAACACGATTTAAAAAATGGGTTAGTAATTAAAAGGAAATCTAAATAACTATAGCAAATTATAATGAACACAGCTTAAATATAAATAATCTACATATTTCCAAAATCAATCCAATTCCAAAAGCTAATATAACAACATGGGATTAGTAATTAAAAGCACAGAAACTTTAACCAAATTAACCAATTAAGATTGATCATTCTTTTCCAATGTTTCTACTTTCGAATAACTTTTCGGGATATTAAAAATTTAAAAAGCATAGTTCCACAATTTCATAACATATAATCATTTCCTTAGCCTAATTATAGATTTCATTAAAAATTGCATGTCAGCCATTGATTCTGACTACTTAAAATTACTCTTTTCTTTATCTAAAAAATCATAAAAATTTAAGAGAGTTGAGAAGAATGAGAAAGAACTAAAATCTTAAAAGGAGAGCGCTTTTATCAAAGCAATGAAACATACCCATCACAAAACCCAGAACCAAAAAAAAGGGTAAGACTTTTCTTCTAATTAATTCTCCATTAAAAGAGCAAAGTTAGAGGGTTTTTTTACCACGATATCCATATGAAGCCAATCAGCTCCAAAGTCAAGCATGCACTTTGCCTCTAACGCTAAGTTCCACACCCATGGCGATGGAAAGAGGGTTGGACAAAATAAAATTTTCAAGGTTTTAGGGAAGATGATAAAAAATAAAATTTTGAATACAAGAAATTAATAATATTACAATAAAATTATTTATCACTAAAAGTATCAAATTTGTCATGATAAATTTATTTTGACAAATTATGTTTGTTACCGTGTTTGTTATAACAACCTCGTCATGTAAAGTATATTGTGGCGAAATTATGTTTGTTACCATTTTATACTATTTATGGTAATGATGAAATTATGTTTTTATAATTAACTTATAACGACAAAATACTTGTCATAATAAATGAACTATTTTATCACGCGTAGTACGTTTTGTCACGACTAATAAGGGGGATTGTGATAATATTACATATTATAACAAAAATTAATTTATCATTATTTTTATTTCGTCGCTAAATGTAACTTATAAAGACAATATTTATTATAATAAAATATTTAATTTATTACAAAAAGTAAATTTCGTCACAATTAACTTAAATTTTGACATCTAACAAAAAAATGCTTTCATGTCAAAAATACATATTATAAAAAAATTTAATTTTTCACTACCTTTATTTTATCACAATTTAATAAAAGCACATTTTGTAACAATCTAAACTTTCTAAATTACAAAAAAAAAATCATACTACAGATTTCCCCTCTACATTTTGTCGCAACGACTTGTCAACGACCTTTAGTTCAATGGAGAGAGGACAACGTTGATTTGAGGGGACGTTGGGCAACACCATTTATTGGAGTAGAAGTAAAATGATTGTAGAGTGCACATGTGAAATCCTTCAATCTCATTCAATGTCACTGCTACACTAAGACAAATTAGTGGCTTTTCATGCAAATAAATCACTCATCACTCTTACTTTAAGGTTCAACCAAATAACAGAAGTGGTCACCTACTTCTATTATGCTATATTCAACCTTAAAAATATATCAACATGCTTAATTGTGTATGAGAGTAAATAAAAGGTGTGGGGATAGTAAGCAACTTCTAGAATCTTAAAAGTATGCGTGGAGGCTACGTGTCAAAATGAGTGGAGACTGTTGCCACCCCAAGAAACGACTCCAAGACGGTCATGAAATTTCTTCACAAGAACATCTTCACTAGGTTCGGAGCACCCCGAGCCATCATTAGTGATGAAGGAACTCACTTTGACAAAAAGCTTATTGCTAAAGCATTACATCGCTATGGAGTCAGGCACAAGATTGCTACTGCATATCATCCGCAGACAAACGGACAGGCTGAAGTATCCAACCGAGAAATCAAGCAAATCTTGGAGAAGGTGGTTAATCCTAAGAGAAAAGACTGGTCCCCCAAGTTGGATGAAGCACTTTGGGCATATAAGACAGCCTTCAAGACACCTTTAAGCATGTCACCCTTCAAGCTTGTATTTGGCAAGGAGTGTCATTTACTCATGGAGCTTGAGCACAAAGCTTATTGGGCAATCAAGAAACTCAACATGGATACCCAACTTGCTGGTGAAAAGAGGTTGCTAGAGCTTAACGAGCTGGAGGAATTCACAGCCCAAGCATATGAGAATGCTCGCATCTACAAGGAGAAAACCAAGAAGTGGCATGACAAACACATTTTGCCAAGGCATTTCTTAGAAGGTCAACAAGTGCTTATCTACAACTCCAGGCTAAAGTTTTTTCCTGGAAAGTTGAAATCGAGGTGGTCAGGGCCATTCATCATACACAAGGTGTACCCTCATGGCATAGTGGATATCAAGAAATTGGACGACGATAAAGTCTTCAAAGTCAATGGCCAACGCCTGAAGGTGTATAGTGGAGCCCCTATCCTTAGAGACAAGTCATACCTGGATCTTCATGATCCTTGAAAGTTTGCATCTCTAACCATATCTTTTATGCTATAGCATGTCCATAAATAATGCTTTTCTTTTTGGTCTAGTTTTATGTTATCTTTGCTTTTAATTTTCATATCTTTTCACGTGACCCTCGTACAAGGATTTCTCTTTCCTAGTACAATTTCATGTACAAAGGCGAGAGAGTGTGTCGTCTACAGGGTTGGTAGCAAAAGGGAAAAGGACATGGAGTTTGTTTTTATCCATTTTTGGAGGGACGAAAGAAAAGGGGGAAGAAAAAGATAAGGAGGTTTTATCCGAAAAGTAGGGGAGATCAATTAAAAAAGAGAGAAAAAAACAAAAGGCAAGAGAGAGAATATTCATCTATTTAATGAAGAGAAACCCTAGTCACATAAACCCATATTCTCTCTTCAGTCGCCATCCATCGCATTAACTCTAAAAGATTTTTCTCTCTCACTTGAAATTGATACACGTCCCCATCACCTCCCCTCTTCAATTAATTGTTCAGTTTTTCACCTTTTTCAACCCCCTTCTTATTTCCTTCATCATCATCAACCGCCCCCTCGCCGTCTTCATCTTATTAAACACTCAAAACTTTTCCCTCCATCTTTTCGATTTTCTCCCAAACACACAGAACACCCTCCACCATTTTCTTTCCATTCACATCTTCACTCCCCTCCATTTTTCAACAAAAACTCCATGGCTCGTTGCAAGAACGCCCCTGAGACTTCCGACCGTCCCAAAAAACAACCAGTCCTAGAAATTCTCGAATTTCTTGACGAGGCAGCAAAGGAGAGATGGAAAAAGCTCAAGGACATGAATGTTCTTCCAGAACTAGGGTTCAAATACCCTCAAGAGGAAGAAGATCAGTCCGACCAGTCTATAATGGACGTCATTGGCACACATGGTTGGAAAATCTTCGCTGCTCACCCTGAGGAGATTTGTACATCACTTGTAAAAGAGTTCTATGCACACCTCACAAGTCCAAACCAGTCCACGGTTCATGTGCGAGGAGAGCAGATAAAATTTACTGCCGCAACAATCAACAAGTTCTACGGGCTAAAGGACACTGTAGACCGTCACACTTCTTTTGTGATGACAATAGACACGCAGACACTGCGCGAGGTTCTAGAGGACATTTTTTTGAAGGAACGGTGCTGGACAATAATAAGTCAGTCGAGAGAGGACGCCTCAAACCTGAGGCAAAGGTATGGAACCACTTTGTGAGACATAAGCTTATGCCTACACTACACACTGCCATCGTCCACATCTCTAGACTTTTTCTCATTCACTTGATAATACATGGTAGACAAATTGACATAGGAAAGATAATACTGGATGAGGTATACGCTTGTTTGAAACGGCCCCGTAGTCCCCTTGTTTTTCCTAACCTGATCATTGCCTTGTGTAAAAGGAAAGACGTCTTCATAGACGATCTTGTAGATACAACTCTTTCAGGAAAGACATGTTTGACTCCAGCCCTCGTAACGGAACTTCGATGATTTAATGAAGACATGCCTCAGCAAGCAGTGAAGGGAGGAGCTAAAAGTTTTGCTGCAGCATGAGTAGCAGCATTGGTGGCAACAACAAAAGAACTGAGCACTGAGCTCAGCCTGATGAAGGCACACCAGCGGGCGAACTTCAAGTATGCCCAACATCGCGATAGTGTCATAGCATCCTGCTTAAGCAAACTCCTACTGGACTAGAACGTCTCTTTTCCATTATTCCCTATGGAGTTACTACAAGCCCCCACCACTGCTACAACAAGCATAATGTCCCCCAGTGACCCTAGCTCCGTCCAACCTGCTGCCAAGAAGAAGACTCCGAGAAAGAAGACGTCTGAAACTCCTACTGCCTAACCAGAAAGAGAAAGTCCTTTTGTTCCACCCACTGTAGAAGAAACCAACCCAGCAGCCTCTCCAGCCAAGAAAAGGAAACGCACCAGAAAAGCAACTAATCCTAAATCGTCACGACCAGAAAACCCACTTTCTTAGCCAGAGCACGTACCAAGTGATCCTGAGGAAACCCCTCAGAAGGAAACCAATACAACACAAACAAATGAGCCGACACCAGCGCGATCTGAGGATGCTATAGCATCCAGACCAAAAACATGCATCAAACATACTGTTGGACGTGTCAGGCCCTCGTCTAGTTCTCAATCAGTCTTCTCAGAAAGTGTGGACAATGTAGCATACCCACACCACTACTTCTCTGAGACATCAATGGACAACACCAGCAACACCACGTAGCCTCCGCACCCATGAGGTAACTAACTTTTTTTCTTTTCAATTTTTCATTTTTCATTGCATATAGTGTAGATTAGTTTATGCATTGTGGACACTGCATTTCTCAAGTTTGGGGTGTTAGTGCTCATAGTTAATATTTTGCTTTAGCATATGCATTATAGGATAGAACAAAATTTTTACTATGGCATTCTATTTAGTCTAGAGACAGCCTATGAATGTATTTATGATGTCTGACGACAAAACCTTAAAGGCCTGAACTAAGTTAGAAAAAAACACAACTAGTTGAGATCTGTAAAACTAACTTTAGGATCTAGTTGTTAAAAAAAATTACACAGCTGCTCTTTTTCTATAAGTAAGTTTGTTAGAAAAAAAATTCAGGAAGAACCCTAGTAAACTCTGATATGTAAGCTCTAGAGAACTTAAAAGAAAAACTAGACTACCTTGTGCTAAAACAAACGAATAAATGCTACGGCATATCTGTAGAAGGACACTCCGCTTTGCTATAGCTTTTTAAAAAAACAAACAAGGAGAAAAATAAAGCTTTGATATAGCATATGAGTGAATGAAAGTTGTCATGAGATGACTCTGCCCACTAGCTTGGGGGTGAGAGGTTTGCTCCCAGCTCATCTAGAGTTAAGGGCGGCAGGTGTGATGAGCTGACACCCTTCGTAGCAGAAAACTATATCTTTGTGAGTCTAAAAACTGAAAAAAAAAATAGAGAACATAGTTAGAGTATAACTAGGGAGCTTCCTTAAAAATTTGTCTCACCAGCTTAAGTATAGGAGGAAGGCATCCACGTACGCATGCACACAGCTTAGTCCTAATGGAATGTTCTTAAGGATCTCATGTCTGGTTGTGTATATTTATTTATCTGCCTAAGTTATTTATGAGGACTGAAATATTTCCATAGCAATCCTCTAGGTTAAATATTTGCCATAGTAATTCTTTTGTTATGTTCTATTCATTGCTTGAGGACAAGGAATAGCTTAAGTTTGGGGGAGTGATAACTGCATAAATATCCTTCTTTTCATACCTTTTTGCTATAGCATTTGCCTGTTCTTGAGTTCGTACCATAGCATTTAGTCTGCATTTAGGTTGCATTTTCTTCTTCTGGGTGCATCTTTATCTTTGCTGGTTATTGGTCCATATCGAGGGGTACTACTGAGAAGGTTGGTTTTGGTTTTGTTGGTGCACAGGAAAGGAGTCAAGAGAGAAAGCTAGTACCTGGAATTGCTATAGCATGATGGAAATGGATATTGGCCAGCACGTGAGATACATGTGAGCTGCAGAAGCATGTGAAAACGCAGTAAAGGACGATCTGACATGTGCTGCAGCCGATACCCATCTGTAGACTGTCCTCCTTGTGCCCTCGTGGCAGACCTTGTTGGTGGATATCCCTTGGGATTATCAAGGCATCTTTAGGGCACCAAACCCTAGAAGCCTCCACTATATAAAGGGGAGAGAAGCTTTGAGAAAATGTGGTATATTGTGTTGCAAAAAGAGAGGCGGAAAAGAGAGAAAATGAGTGGGAAGTTTTCACCTTCATCTTCTCTATCTTGGTGTCCTCCATCGTTGAAGCTCCAAGGAGTGGCCTCACCGGCCTCGAGAGAGGCGGTGAGCCTAAGACAGTCGGGCAGTCCATGGTGGAGAGGGAGTTCACCTTTCTTTCTGTCGCTATAGCAATTTCTTGTCATATCTTTATATTTGGTGATGTTACCGCAATGATACGTTGGATGATATTGCCTAGCCAAGAACTGTTTTAGGTGGCTTGGGTTTGATGGATGACTTTATTTTGAGTACTTTTTAATGCATGTTATAGCTTTTTCGGTGTTTATCATGATTCTATGCTTTGCTTATGCATTTCTCATTTCTTTAAAGTTGTAAGAGCTTAGGATTTAAGGTGATGGAAGTAATGTGATGAAAAATAAGGTTTGTGGAAGGGGAAAGTCCGTCTTTTAAGAATTTGGGGAAAGTAAATAATAATAAATAGGTAGTATAAAGAGAAGATAAGTGTTGTTGCTAAAGTAAAATTCAAGGGAATTAGCACTATTTTTTTAAGAAAATTGATAATTATGTTGTTGGTCTCCAAGGTATCTAGGGTTCTAGAAATGTCCCAAAATTTAAAAAAATTAAATATTATCCCCATAAACTAAACATTTAAGCCAATTTATTCCATACTTTTAATAACTTCAATCTAGTTATAGATTTTATTTTATTTTTTAAATTAAACTTCGGACTACAAACCCATTTTTTGGGATGTGATTAAAAATTATCTCCTACTACTAACTCATTGATTTGGGACGTGACACTTTAAGCCTTCATTTTTTAGAATAAATCCGATCAGACTGTGGGCGACAAAGACTAGAAAAGATATATTTCAATTTTTTAAGATATACTTTTGAAAAGAAAATGGAACCTAAAAAGGAGGGAAACATATGTGACAATATATTGTCAGTGTATATAAAATATATAACTACAAACATAATTTTTCACACACAAAAAATTAATATTATTATTTGTTGTGACAATTTTTTCTCTAACAATAATTATAAGTTATAGTTACAAAGCTTGTCACTATATGTCTTTTTTGCACCAAAATTTGTCAAAAATAGAAGGAAACATTTATGACTATACATTTTGTCACTATAATTAAAATATATAACTACAAACATAATTTGTCACAAAAAACATAAATCTCATTATTTATTTTTTTATCTTAAGAATCTCATTATGTGTTGTGACAATTTTTTTATGTAATAATTGTCACTATATGACTTTTTTGCGCCAAAAAATGGAGGGAAACATTTGTGACAAAAATTGGTAACAAATCATACTTTGTTATCATATGTTACACAAGGTTACTAATTGTGACAAAATATTACGACAATTTTAGTTTCTGTCACAGTTGTATATGTTTTTTCTAATTTAAAATAATGCTTATTTATTTTCTCACAATAAAGCTACTAGTAGTGACAAAAATAATCTTGTCAAAATAAATTTGTCACAACAATAAGAATTTCTTGTAGTGCCTCTAAGATTACAATGGACCCTTTTTAGGTAAATGTGCCTTCTCGACCTCTTTATAAAGCTTATTGTGTCAATAAGCGTATCATAAACTGAATAACATCAATAGTAGGACACAGAAAAACTCCAATAATGTACACTTGCTTTCAAAGCATCCTCTTCAAAAGAGCCAGACAGTACATCTTCCTTGATTTTACCAAATGTGAAAATCGTGTTGAGCTTATAATTTTCATCGGGTTCTCTACCATTCTCCCTCGACATCACTTCATTAACATCAACACCCTCAGTCTTCAGGATCAATATAGCTTCTACATCTTCAAATTACATATGAATGTTGTGTCCTTCAAATTGAATAACACTCCTTCCAACATCAAAATTTTCCATCAATTCCCCACATAGGTCCCAGTGTAGAATGCACGATTTTATAAAAACTAAGGACCCAAAACCAATTTCATCAAGAACATGATTAATCCCCTTTGTCTTCATTACCTTTATGAAATCGTAAAATTACTTTTGACTACACCTTGTGTAACACCCCAAATTTGGGCTTAGATGTTTAGAGTCTGAACCGGATCAGTCAGGGAATTTGTTCGAATATAAAAGGGAGTTTTAGGGAACACCTAGTTCGGGATGCTTTAAAAATATGGAAAATAGCTAAAAAATTTCTTTTAATATATTTAAGTGAATGGTGAAATCAATTTTACAAAATAAGGTTTGCAAATGTTACATTTTGGTGTAGTGATCAAATCGCAGTTTTTACAAGTTAGCTAGTGACTGTTTTGTAAAGCATTGGAACTTTGAATCTTTAAGGAGCTAATTTTTCCAAAATAATTTTCATCAGATTTTTCCTTAATTTGGGTTATTTAATAAATGTTTTAATTAAATGAAAAGGTGGTTAATTAAAACAAAACTACCATTGACTTTTTCATAACCATTTTACGTCAAATTTATATTCTCTCATTTTCTCTCAATTTCCTTTCAACCAAACACTTTTTATCCAACAAATTTCTTTTGATTTCCTTTTCATTTCATGAGGATTCAATCACTCTTTGATTCCTAATCAATCTTTCAACAAATCCACTTGATTTCTACATTGTAATTTCAAAAAAACTTGCCCAAATCAAGGAGAAATCATCTTTTAGAGGTAAGCTTGTTCTTCTCCTCTAAATACTCAGTTCTTTACTGAAATTCCCAAGTTATCAATCCTTTATTGAAGATTTATGAATGGTTTTAATATTAGAAACAAGAATTTGGCTTAAAACTCAAGATTTTGGAAGAGATCTTGAAGAATTTCGTGGTGATTGATTGGGCTCTATTTTGAGATGGTTTTCTAATGTATTTTGGATGTTGAATGATGTTATAAATGAGGTTTAATCAATCCAATCCCGAATAGGTTGTTTTTCCTAAGTTTTTGCTTGTGAAAATGATGGTTTTTGGGGTGATTTTGGTGTTCTGTTATAGATGGAGGTATAAGGACGAGTTTAAGGTTGTTTTTGATGTTGATTGATGTTTAGGAATGATTTGAAGTGATGGATCTTGGCTGGGTTATGTTTTGGAAGAGTTTGGAGGTGATTTCGGTTGTGTTTAGTAGCCGAAAGGTTGTGTTTAGGTACAGCAGCGAGTTTAGGAGTGTTAGCTGAAGATTTTAATGCATGGTGGTGCATTAATCCTCTGCTCTTATGTGTTTGAAACAGAGGAGAGTGATCCGGAAGCTTTCGAGGAAGCGTTGGAGGTTTCGGGCGCTTGTTTGACGCGTCGGCTAGCGTAGTGTTGTGTATCGGTGAGTGAAAACATGTTTTCAGCCTTGGAATGGTTTTGAAATGAGGTTTGGGAACTTAAATCTAGGCTTGAAACACCGATTTAAGTTCGGAAGTAAGTAAAGTGGATTTTTTCTCTCGGTTTGTGTTATTATTGTTTTACAATATGTAAATGGTTTTGAGGAGCTTGGCTTTATGAAATGCTTTGATTTGTTGTGTGAGCATGGTTTTGAAGCATGTGGTTTGGTTGTCAAACTTGGTTTGATAGGATAAACATGAGTTTAATGACCCTTAAGGTTTTTGTGGTCGCATAAATGCTTCTTAATGCTTTTAAAGTGCTTTTGCTTCGTGATAGACAAATTCCTACTGTTTTTATGCATAATTTGTGGCATGAAATGATGCTTGAAGAGTTTGCAATGAAATAGCATGTTGCATTGTTGAGTTTTGAGATTTTGAAGTAATGCAAGCATGTGTTTTGATCATGAAATGAATTAAGAAAGATTTGAGTTTTGTTGCATGAAAAACAGTAGGTGAGATGATGTTTTAACATAATATATTGGCATAGGAGATGAGATACTTACCGGATATAATTGATCGATCAATAGGATGTAGAGTGCACTATAAACTAAAAATTCGTACGTGCTCTTGGGATGCGTTCCAAAGAGAGAGACCGATGAGGGGCATACCATTGGAGTAGGACTTGGAGATATCTAAGCTTTTTGGCAACAAGAGTTCTTGCCATGAGACCGAAGATGGGCATTCCATCGGAGTAGGACTTGGTGAAACATCCAAGCTTTTTGGCAACAAGAGTTCTTGTCATGAGACCGATGATGGGCATTCCATCGGAGTAGGACTTGGTGAAATACTCAAGCTTTTGGCGGGGTAGATACCACCATGTGAGTACGGTGATACCACCGGAAATTATGTGACTAGACGAGTGAGTACGGTGTTGGTAAATACCACCGGAAGTGTCTAGTGAGTTGTCCGCTTATCTGAGTAACAATGAGATGTAAAATGCCAATATAATATATGTAAATGTTTCGGTTCACATGTACCTATTGACGAGATGGTTTATGGTAGGAGAAATGCATATGAGATTGTATTTAACGCTTTGGTTTTAACAAGCATGTGTTTGGCTTTGCCATGAGACTTGCATTGGTGTACATGCATGAGATAGAATAGAGGTACATGTGGTTTCAAATGGAGATTTGCTTTGAATGATTTTCAAGTATGTTAAAGAAAGCATTACAATGGTAGAATTGGTTTTCAAGAGATAATGGTTTAAGCTTGGCATGAAGCCTTGTGTGTGAAGGTTTAAATAAAAGAGATTTTGAGGATGTTGTTTAACATTAAGAAACTTATTTCATTTGAGTTTAAATGATGGTTTATGTGTTGAGCTATGCTTGGTTTAAGGCCATGATGTTTTCAAAATGGAATTTTGAACATTACATTGTTTTGTAGAAATGGATTTTTGGTTTAGAAGAGTTTTATGGTTTCGCTACATTGATGGTGTTTTGATTTTGAGCATTCCTCACTAAGCATTATGTGCTTACGCTCCTTTTTGTCCATCAATGCAGATATTTGAGTCTGGGGAAGCAAGAGGCAAGGGATTCAAGAAGAGCTCCACTTGAGAAGTATGTTTGGTTTATAGCTATAGATAATAAAGGCAATGAGGGGGAAAGTCTTTTATGTTGATGTGTAATGAGATTGTTTATCTTGAGTAAGTTCGATTTTTAGTTTGATACATGTTTATGATTGTTTTGCGATATTTGGATCTTCTTCTCCACATTTTGATATAGCTATGTTCTTTGTTTAAAAGTAGAATCATGTGTTGAATGTGATAAATGAGTAGGTGTGCTTAATCCTTGAAATGTATCTAGCCTTTGATGCAATATGATGGTTTTAATGCTTAGCATGATGTTGATATGTTGTGGAATGATTTTAGGTATGTTTCATGGTGTTTTGAAGTGAAAAACTAGAAGTTTCTGATGTTTCTGGGCAGGGTGTTTCGAAACACCCTTAGCTGTTTCGAAACGGGTGCTTGAAATGGCCTGGGCGTTTCGGAACGGCTAGAAGTGTTTCGAAACACTTTGGCTACCGGAAGTGGCTATTACGGAACTGGTTTCGGAACATACCCGCGTATCGAAACGGTCAACACCGTTTCGATACGGGCGTTCGACACGGGTGTTTCGATACGGTTGTCAGTGTTTCTAAATGGGTGACCGTTGGTCACAAATTTGAATTGCTTGAAGTCTGCATGCTTTACATTTTAGTCCTGAAAGTTGTATTTGTAATTACTTGAGTTTGGAATGTCCTTTTGAGCTGAAATTTTACAGAGAAGCATGTAACATGATTAATTTCATATTGGTAATCCTAAAATCCGGAAAGTCCTTATATTTTCCAAAATTTACATTTTGGTCCCCAAAAGTGTATTTTGTGCAATTGAGTCCCTAAAAGATTTCTGATCGCTGTGCTTTTCTACTATATGTTTTCCGGGAATCGTGTTGGCTTAATGTGCATCTAGGAAAGTCTAAAAAGAAAAAAATAGGGTCATTAATCAAGGTTGACATTCGGGTTGACTTTGGTTTTCCCCATGTAATCTTCGTAGTTCGTGTCTAACGTCTAGGCCGGGCTAAGGGGGTTACACCTTGTGTCAAAATATGTTTATAGGGGATAAGATAACAACTTCTTACGTCAATCTCAATATAAACTATTATACTCTATCAAAGAAACAATTTAAAGACTGATATTCTCTATTACCTTTTTTGGCTGTCCTAATTTAGATTCTTTGTATGCCGCCTTTTTCTTCTAAGTTTCATCAATGTAAGGTTGTTTCTCTTTCTTCGGAATTTCCTTTCATTTCTTGCCTAAGTCTTTCCTAACTTACGAGTGCAAAATTCAAATGAATTTAACATTTTACACATCACAAAGCACTGAAACCTGCCCCATGAGTCACTTTTTCCTCACTTTGCTTCATCCTTTTACATTCACTTTTACTGTAAAACATGAAAAAACCCAAAGGTATACATTCAGTAATTCTTCATTTTGATTCAATAAGAACACGTAAATATCAACTTACTAAAACATCAGGTAGGGAGAAACTATTTTCCTTCCGTACGACATATCACATATGGCCAGAATCTCAGACGCCTTAGCAACTTCATTATCAGCAACTTCATTATCAACAACTTCATTACCATCTTTATCAACAAAGTCTTTAGGAACTTCATCATTACCTTCTTTATCAGCAGCTTCCTCGGGAACTACTTTGCCAACTTCATTAGCCCCTTGTTTACCAACTTCATTATTAGCATCTTTAACAACAACTTCTTTACCAACATCATACGCAACATCATCAAAAACGAGAATCAGATTTACAATACTCATCCTAAGGATTAAATCTTCAAATGAGTCAGTGTAGAAACAAACCAACTCACTCATAAATAATCTCATCCTCATTACGAAAAAATCTAACCTTTTTAAGTTAAAGTCGATGAAAACTTAAGTTCAGTTGTAGATAAGTGGAAGAAACCCTAGATTTTAAAACAGAAATAGAATTTCATACCAAAATTTTAAAACAGAAACCTTAGATTTCAAGTATTCTGCAAATAAACAAAAAAATAGGGTTTTTCTTTACTTGTTACCTTCGTAATGGAGACGATTGCACAAGTTCAGTTGCAGACCTAAGTTCAGGTTTCGATCCTTTGAACTGACTAAAACGTTTTTCCCAATTTCATAGGGTTCTCCAAAATTTCAGATGAGAAAATGAATTATAACCCTAAAATGATATTAAACAAGTGGAGGTCGATTCTTATTCTAGGAGTAGGAGGGTTTTATTCTCTACAAGTAGCGAAACGACAATGTACATTTCGAGACCTGAAAGAAACACTAGAAATATAAATCGTTACACCGAAAACATTATCATCTTCAACTTTAGGTCGTGAAACTTACTATACAAACATGTATTCTTAAAGTCACTTTAAACATTTCAAGTTTACACTTTTTCTACAGGTTCCACAACATGTACAAAGGTACCAATATCAGGAAAAAACGTCAACTGTTACGCGTTAACCCTTAAATGTTACTTTCACATCAGACTGTTTCGTTACTCAATATCAAATTCTCAAATATCTTCTTTCAACTTTACTTGTCAAATACTTCACTAACAATTTGGGTTTAAACTATTAACTATCGGTTCCGGTACATATTTCATAGTTCCGAAACATATGCGTCATTTTATCTTTTTACGTTGCAACACAATTTTTCCCCATATATTTGCAAAACTTCGCATTACGTTCTGATACTTACCGGCAACGACCTCTTCCCGTTTTGTGTGTTTTTTATGAAAATCTAAATCTAACGGTCAAAATTACCAAATTTTTTCATCCGACAGCTCTAACATTCCATAGTTTATTAGTCGTACACTAACTTGTCATTCTTTAAACAAACTCATAATTGATTATGGATTATATGCTAGTTGTTAATCATGATGATTGTGTGCGGTACAACATTTGAAGAAAAAGAAAAGTGAAACGACGGCGTTGGAAGTTTCTTGAAACGTTGAGTTTATTATAAAATCGACAATGCGGGAGTTGGTTAGAGTAGAAAAAGACAGATCCAAACATTTAGCAAACCATTTGTATCCAACGCCATCGTTCCAGTTCTGCTTCATCATCAGTTTGATTACTTTGGCCTCCTCCCCAGGCAGCAACGCTTGTTTGCAATGGCAATGGCCAAGGCAATGGCATGTTCAGTCGCTTTCTTCCTCTTTCTTCTATCCCAATCATGCCCCTCACCGTCACCGTCACAGCCAATGCTCCTCCCTCCACCTCACCCCCGCGCTCTTCCCGCCATGGTCCTCCCTCTCTTTCCTTCTCCCAGGAATTCCTTCACAACATTTTCCTACTCTTCTCGTCGCCTCCTGAGATCCGACTCTAACTCATCTCATCCTAGCGCTCGCATGCGACTCTACGACGACCTCCTCAGCCGCGGGTACGCTAGTAGTATGTTTTCATCACTATTATTTTCTCTAAAACGGGGTTTTAACTCACATTTTCTGAGGATTTGAAATTTCATAGGTATTACACTACGCGGCTATGGATCGGGACACCGCCGCAGAAATTTGCCCTTATAGTCGATACTGGAAGCACTGTTACTTACGTTCCTTGCTCTGCTTGTGAAAATTGTGGTACACATCAGGTGATGATATATTTTCATCCATCTTTTCATCTTATTCTCATTCGAATCTTCGTTGATGATTTTCTCATCTTTTTTTCACTCTTTATTCATTTAAAATGTATTTTAGGTTGCATTGGTGTTTCAAGCAGTAAAATACTATAAATGTGATCGTATAATTGCATGACAGGATAGGTGTAAATTTAGCATTAACGATTATTTTTAAATTTACGTTTTCATACTTTTAAACTATATAAGCATATTAAATTTTTACTAATTTATACATAATATAAGCATTTCGTTAACACAATTTATATGGCAAATAAATTAAAATCCAAATCTTAAGATCATGTTCCCAATCTCATTTGATTAGTTTATTCCAAGCGCATTAGAGATAGAGCAGAAAAACTACTTTCTGATTTCATTAGCATTACTCCACTTATTGAGACATTCGATTTTCAGCTTTTACTGATAAAGCAGAAAAGATATAGGAGTATTCTTTTTTATTAAAAAAATGAATGTAAAAAAATTCAGCTTTTACTGATAGAAAAATGCATGGTTTCATTTTTACATATATATAATAATATTTTACATTTGTTAGGATGTAAAATCAAACTATTTGTTTATAGCAATTTTTGTGGGACAGAAAAACACGTAGGAATGCAGACCTAATGATATTGGGTCAAAGTTTTCATTATGTTGGCTCAACAAAATCTTCTTGGGTGGTTTCTGATTTCTTTATACCAGGATCCAAAGTTTCAGCCCGAATTGTCCAGTACTTACCATCCTGTAAAGTGCAGTTTGGATTGCGATTGTGACCAAGACAGGGTTCAATGTATATATGAGAGACAATATGCTGAAATGAGCGTCACTAGCGGTGTCCTTGGTGAGGATGTCATTTCATTTGGGAATCTAAGTGAACTTTTGCCCCAGCGTGCTGTTTTTGGTTGTGAAACTGAGGAAACCGGTGACCTTTACAGACAACATGCTGACGGCATTATTGGATTGGGCCGTGGTGATCTCAGCATTGTTGATCAGCTTGTGTATAAAGGTGTGATTAGTGATTCTTTCTCATTATGTTATGGTGGGATGGATGTTGGTGGGGGCGCTATGGTTCTTGGTGGTATTTCTGCCCCATCAGACATGGTCTTTAGTTATTCGGATCCTACACGCAGGTATGTTTTGTAAGCATTTTTATCTCAGGAATAGAGTACCTCGTCAACTTCCTAACAAAAACATCCGATACATCCAGCACATTCACTCTAGTTTCGGGATGGCAACAGTCCATATTACAACATTGAGTTGAAAGAGATACATGTTGCTGGGAAGAAGCTAGCTTTGAACCCAAGAATCTTTGATGGAAAGTTTGGAACTGTTCTGGATAGTGGAACAACATATGCATATCTACCACAAGAAGTGTTTGCGGCTTTTAAGAATGCTGTAAGGTTTTCTTCCCATAGATTAATCATAGTTTCTTAAAATTTTAGTTAGGCCTACTAATGTGTTCTGACTAGTCCCTTTTTGCTCCTGGCTAATTGGACTTAAAAATTTTCACTCTTCATCCTTCATGACATTGATATGTGGATCGTTGAAGTTATATTCTCAATAATTTTGCATATTTAAACGAGAATTTATGTGTTTGTGTAAGGGCATGCGATGAGTACTTGCTTTATATATTATTAACTTGTTAGAAGTCAAAACTTAAACTAATAAATTTTATTGTGTTTGTTCTTTTCCCCCTATCTCATATTTGCATCTTTATGTTGAAGATTATGAAGGAACTTAAGAGCTTAAAGCAGATCAGCGGCCCTGTTGCAAGTTACAACGATACATGCTTTTCTGGTGTTAGCAGGTATACCTATATTATGTAGCATAACAGAAAAATTGAAGAGTTTGTAATTATTTGTTAAATAAACTGATTAGTTCTGTACTTTTAACTGTTAAAATTTGTTTTCCACTTCAGTGATGTCTCTGAACTCTCAAAAAAATTTCCAACAGTGGAGATGGTATTTGGCAATAAGCAAAAATTATTGCTTTCACCTGAGAATTACTTGTTCCGAGTAAGTTTTTCACATTCTAATTGCTTTGCTGTTGATTGAACATCTTTAATTTCTCAAGGGTACCTTCTTAATGTTATACACGGGGTTGGTTTAGCAATAATTGTATTTGATTCAGTCAAGTATTCTGCTCTGTCCTCGATGTTCAATATGTGACTAGGGGTTTTTCACTTATCTATTCATGAAGCATTCTAAGGTGGAAGGTGCATATTGCCTTGGGATCTTCCAAAATGGTGTGGATCCAACTACCCTTCTGGGAGGTATGATGATCATGTAAATTTTAATGAGACTTCTTTTGGTTGTTGGCTCTTACTATTGGAATTTGATTGATTGGAATCTTCTCCGGGCAAAGTTTGCCAAAATATCTCAATTTCAATTTCAAAGCTTTAGTTTGATGGCATGAAAATTGTGGGACTGCTATTTTTGTTATTTCTTGTTGTAATAGGAATCATTGTGCGGAATACTCTTGTTACATATGACCGCAAGCATTCAAAGATTGGTTTCTGGAAGACTAATTGTTCTGAGCTATGGGAAAGACTTCATGTAACTGGTGCACCATCACCATCTCCTTCATCTTCAAGTGGGAAGGACAATTCAACCTTCAAAATGCCACCTACATCAGCTCCTGATGGAACACCTCATTATGCTCTTCCAGGTACCGTGGTTATACCAGGACCCGTTACAGGGTTAGAAGATAGAATTCAGCTCTGCAGTTCATTTTATAGAAAAGCATGAAAGTGATGGATACTTTTGTTAATTATGCTTTCTGAGTGATATTGTCATGTTATGATGACATTTCCTTATTGATAAATAGGGGAAATTGAAATTGGCGCAATTTCATTGGATATGGCATTGAGTGTCAACTACTCATATCTAAGGCCTCGTCTCGTCCAACTTCTTGAGTTCATGGCCAAGGAGCTAGATGTTAATGGTTCACAGGTTAAACACTACTATCTCCAAATGCAGGAAGATTAGTATCGAAGGAATTTTTAAACTATCTTATTGAACGGTTGAATTGTCCGTCTATTGCTAGGTTCGCAAGTAATCTTTACTTTTATGGGATTATGATAATTTTTGGATGATTTCAGGTGCATTTATTGGATTTTTCATCTGAAGGAAATAGTTCTCTTGTGAGATGGGCCATAGTCCCTTCAAGATCAGCAACCTACATTTCTAATATTACTGCCCTCGTAAGTTTTGGTTTTAGATCATTGCAATTCTTTGAAAGTATAATTACGGTTGTTTGCTTGATGAGTTTCTGCTTCCAGAACATAATATCTCGGCTTGCTGAACATCGTGTGACAATTCCCGAAGCCTTTGGAAATTATCAGTTGGTGCAATGGGAAGTGAAGCCTTCTTTAACGCAGTATGTTTCCACCTCTCTCTGTCTCTGTATTGTTTCATATGGCATGGATCTCTCATGTAGACATGTACATGGTAAATTGTGGCTTACCCGGGTGACTTATTCTCAACTAAGTCCTCGCTGTAGATTTGGTTGATTGATGATATAAACTCTAAATGGATTGGTTGTTTGGAACTGATACAGAACATGGTGGCAGCAACATTATCTGGGGGCACTTATGTCGGTCATCATGTTAATCATTGTTGGATTATTAGCTTCTGGGATTTGGCTATGGAGACGTAGACATCAGAGGTTGGTTCCATATCAACCCGTTGATGGAACAGCTCGAGAACACGAACTCCAGCCACTGCAATCTTAAAACCTGTGCTGTGGAATCAACAGATTTGGGTTTTGTTGTAAGAGGAACCTTCTAGGAAATAAGATTAAATAAACGCATCATCCGAAGGAACACCTTTTGTGGGTCAAAGCTGACGGATGCATATGTCAAATTTTGCCTTTATCACCAACCCTGTTTTCAATCATTCACTTCCAATTTCTATTTATTATTATAATCGTTTACTGGAGTATCTGTCAAAATTGATCTTCGTTTGTAGAAAAACAATTTGACGATCGGGGTTTTAAAAATTGGGTTTTTTTTTAATTTTAATTTGATTTTAAAATTAGGGGTTTTGTCATTTTTAATCAAATCGCTTTTATTTATCTTTAAAATCGTTTTGGAGTTGTCACCAGTTACTTTGGTAGACCAAGTACCATAAAAAGCATACTAAAGATTTTTTTAAATAAAATTCGGGTTCGGGAGTCGGTTACGTGTAAGGAAGGGTTAACACCCTTATAAACGCCCGTTATCGGTACCTTATTAATTTCATGTGTCATTTTGGCATTTCGAACATTAATCTGAATTCAATTAAATCTTTTAATTGTTAAACGGATTTTATTTCGAAAGAGAATATCCTTTTGTAACAAAATACATTTTGGACGAATATAAGTTTTGAAACAATTCATTTTATATTCAAAATTATCATAACACAAATAATTTAATGCATGTCCAATTATTGTCTTGTCATTTTTAAGTAAGACCTAATTAAGGCTCCATTAATTTAATTAATTAAGCTTCTATGAATATTATTAATTTTTAGACTTGAATGGTAACATCCAAGTAATTTAGACACTACCTTTAATGAGTCCAAAAGTAATAACATTCCTAATTTAGGGTGATATTAATTGTTTATCCTATTTTTATTTTATTTAAGCTAATTACGTAGATACCATTTTCTAAGTTTAAATGAAATATTGAAATCTTAATTTGAATACTCATTGATTAACATCAAGTTACCATGTGATACTAATCAATTTTGAATATTCAAACTCTATTTTAAATCTCCATTTATTTACTAAAATGTTCTTTCTTACTCAATTATTTAATTAAGACATTTATGATAAAAGCTTTACTTAATATAGTTTCATGATTTAATTCTCCTAACATACATACTATATGATTAGTAAAAAAAATATGCTGAAATGAGAATTAAATAAAGAAACTAAATAAAACAATAAAATAAGCAATTAAACTGATCTTGGACCATATTGAATTAAATATGAAATTTTAAAGTTGTTTTACAATGAATAAGTGACCATTCCGTAAGGAAATGTAAATTCAGAAGCCCAAATGTAATTCCTCTAAAAGTATGACCCAAACCCATTTGATTTTAGCCCAAAACGCACGACCCAACCTAGATTCGGCCCGAAATACCCAACTCAAGCTCGACTGGGTCACAGACCTGTATCCAGATCCACATAAAAAAACGCGGATCCACTTTGACCCGACTCCCAAACTGACCACTGGAGGCAACGCTGGCCTCTATCGGTCGTCGTCTCCGGGCTTCTTCTCCGATCACCTTTCCCGACCAAACTGAAACTCCAGTCACCTTTCTTGACCTAACCTGAAACTCTGATCACCCATGTTCCTATGTCGGCGATCGGTTACTGTCGCAATTCGATTTTCGGCCGTCGGTCGCCGCCATGCCTTCAAACCCAAAAAACCCAAAAAATTCTGTTTTTTCAGATCTACAACCCTAGCTAACCTGTTTCATCAGAAACTCTTCGCTTCCCCACCTAAATGACCTAAATCTACCCGAACCAAAACCTAAATCTACCCTCTTCGACTCCACCGGTGCTTAAAAGCACTCCGTCACCACTCCGGCTACACTCGACCTCGACCTCGACCTTAACAACAAGATAAGCATATCTTTTTCCTTTTTTAGATCTAGAATCGATTTTACGTTTACAATTGTTTTCTTAGATTTAAGCTAGATTTAGGCTCTGTTTACTAATTCTTCCGAGTTTAGGTCACTAGATGCAATATTTTCAATTCTGTTTTCTTAATAAAAAGTGGAAACTGACTTATTTAGCGTTTTTTGACAGGGGATATACCTTCTGAAATGGCAAACGAGCTTTGATGATTCTCCGGCGGACTATTCGGTCGTCGTTTCTTCTTCTCTGGTGACCTTCTAGTTGCAGGTATGGCTCTTTCAACCCTCTTTCTCTATATTTCCACTAACTACGTAATTATTGCGCATTTTATTTTTGTCCCCCACTAACTTTCTCTCCTCTTTTATATCTGGCGTACAAGTAACGTCATCATCTTCGCTGGCGATGCCAGCTGGCTCCAGCTAAGGTGGTAATCCGCGTGAAACGTGATGAACCAATGAGAGCTCGACGACACATGTCCATTGGGGCTCTGTTTTTGGCGTGAATTAAAAACACAACCGAGCTATTTTTATTTGTTGGATGAAATTTGAGCGGGAGTTGGGCTTTTGCAATCTGTTTGTTTTATTGGCTTTAGGAAAATGGGTTAGAAATATATATGTATTTCGGGCCTTGTTATCTGGCTTTGTATCGTGTATTGGATATGTAAATGGATTTTGCATTGTTTATTTTGGACTGTTTGGATTATTTATTATTTGGTATTTGACATATATACGTACACACTCAGACAGAATTTGGGTTGTACAACTACCCCTCTTTTCTCATTGCTGCGGAACATGAATAAAGTAAAAACTAAAAGGACACGAATTTTGTCTGAACCATCTGACCACCAAAGCTTCAAGTTGTTCTTCTGATTACGAAATGCTTCAATCTTTTTTGGAGTGCTTCTTCTACTGGGAATGAACTCTTCGCATTGGAAACTTTGTTTTTATCTGAGCAGACTCTTCTCATTAGGACTCCTTCTTCGCTGGACGAATTCTTCTCATTTGGAACTCTTCTTTGCTGGAGCTAACTCTTATCATTATGAATCCTTCTTTGCTAGGCGAGCTCTTCTCATTAGGAGTTATTCTTTGCTGGGGCGGACTCTTCTCATTATGAATCCTTCTTTGCTGGGTGAGCTCTTCTCATCCAGAGTTCTTCTTTTCTGGGGCGAACTCTTCTCATTATAAATCCTTCTTTGCTGGGCGAACTCTTCTCATTAGGAGTTCTTCTTTGCTGGGGCGGACTCTTCTAATTATGAATCCTTCTTTGCTGGGTGAACTCTTCTCATTAGGAGCACCTTTTCCATCTATTTCCTGTTAAAACAACTAAAATATGAGGGTTAGCATGACCCTAATTTTTTACATTATGCATGAACCATGACTTGCAGAGATTCATCAATCATCTTCTACCCATTTAAAACCTTTTTGTCACACCCACCATGGCAAAATAAGTGGCCTTGGGCGTTTTAAGGCCATGCTTGCCCAAAAGAAGGATCTAGAATGGCGTAGATCGACCTACAATGATCCTTAAACATTTCCACCGCGTTCTAGTAGGTTCCAGGACATTCCACATCAATTTAGACTCTCCCAGGAGAACTTAGAAGACCCAGGAATGCTCGGGAAAGTTCGGGACTAGTCTAGGAGGCTCCAGAACATTCTAGTAGTTTTTAGATGGTTGTAGATATAAAGAACCATGTGGAGTTCTGTAAAACACTTTATATGATTAGGGACATGTGTAGAGTTCTCTAGAATGTTATAGGTCTTGTAGATATTTTTGGAGGCGAAATATTAGCCGTTGGATCGAGTCAATCTCCACCTTCCATTGAGGACTTGGGAGCCTATAAATAGGCTAGCCATGGTCACTTATAAACAATCCCACAAATCCTTCAAGTTTAGCACCCTTGTATGTAACGCCATGGTTTTGGGCCTAGATGTTTTAAGCTTTGGATCGGGTTAAGAGAACCGGTTGGAAACGGTTTGAATCTTTTTGAGTGGTTTAGGGAGATCAAGGTTCGGAATAGGATAAAAATATGACAGAAATTGCTAAAATCCTCTAAAATCATGTTTAAGAAGTTGGTCAAATCAATTTTACAAAATGAGTTTTGTAAGTGGTACATATTGGGCAATGACCAAAATATAAAGTTTTAAAATTGTGGAAAAATGCAAATTTCAAAAGAGGAGTCAAAATCTTAGAATCTTTAGGGAGCTTTTGTGCAATTACACATTTCCTTAATTTGACATGTTTTTAAATGAATTTTAAGTAATTGTTTAAAAAGGGGATTTTATTTATTTATTAAATAAAATCATAAATTTGGAAGTTTCATTTATGTAAGTAACTTTTCACTCTTCATTTTCAGCAAAACACCTTTCTAAAGTCATTTCTCTAGATTTCTTTTCTCCCAAACACTCTCTCTTTGATCTCATAACCATTTTAAAGATTTCTCTTCACTTTCTCCAGATTTCTTATACGCGGAAAATGGTATCGATACCTTTTTCCCAATTGAGCTACTATCTTCCTGCGTATCAATACGAGCCTCAGAGGTACCGACACTCGACCGTTATTTTCAGTTAAAAGTACCTTTTAAAGTCTGAAAAGTTGCATTTTGGTCCCTGAATGTTGTATGTGCAATATGATGAGTTTGGATGGTCCGTTTATGATGAAATTTGACATGGAAACATGTTTCATGATTAATTAATGGACGATAATCTTAAAATTGGATTGGTCCTTGTAATTTGCTAAAAGTTAAAGTTCAGTCCTTAAATGTGTAACTTACGCAATTGAACCCCTAAATGAACTCCGATCGCTGTGTCGTTTTCTTCTAGGGAAAAAAGAGTCGTTAATCGAAGTTGACTTTATCGAGTTGTCTTAGGTTTTCCCCGTGTAATCTTCTTAGTTCGGGTCGGGCGTCTAGGCCGGGCTAAGAAGGTTATGATTGTTGGTATCAGAGCCATGTTTTGAAAGAATTGGGGAAGATGGTAAGTTAAATTGGTGAGTTTTTTATGCTTGTATTGGTACTAATGGCATGTTGGGTGAGAAAAGCATGATTTTAGTGAAATGTGGATGTTGTGCTATGCTTGGATGTTGTGAATTATATGTGAGTCAAATATGATCATATGTTGATGATATGATGGTATTGTAAATTGATTTTGTGTGATAATTGAGGTATGACTGGGGTACCCATTGTGAAAGCTACTAATAAAGGAAATTTTGTTTTGAGCAAATGAATTGAGTAACTTAGTTCCTTCCTACCGAAAGCCTGATTGATTTTATTGTTGTATTTGCATTATAGTACATATTTTTCACCATGGGTCCGAGACGAGAGACAAGGGGCAATGCTCGAGATGTCGCCGAGAATAGGCCGAAAGAGCGAGTAGAGAATCTACGACCTCCTCCTTCGAGTGGACCACCTACAGGTGGTGAGACAGGAGTTGAGACTGGAGCTGGTGTTGGAGGTGTTGCACCTGAGGTAGCACCGGGGCAAGGTGTTCTGGATATGACAGTTCTGGTACAAGCTACTGCTAGAGCCTTTCAGGCGGCAATAGCTGGTTTACATGCAGCTGCACCACTACAGTGTGCCAATCCTGGGTTGCCTCTGGAGCTTTTACGTAGCCTGGGCAGTGCTGAGTTTAGAGGGTTGACTCCTGAAGGGTTTAAGGCTTGGTTTGGGAGTACCAAACGAATCTTGGGACAAATGAATTGTGATAATGTCCAGAAGCTGGGCTGTTTGATGTCGTTGTTGCATGGCAATGCATATACATGGTGGACGACTATCACAGCAGGGATGGAGCAAGATGAAATTGATTGGGCCTTTTTCGTGAATACATTCAAGAAAAAGTTCTTAGGGGTCCATTATTTGGACGAGAAGAAGCACGAATTCATGGCTCTAACCGAGGGCAGTATGTCGGTTGCTGAGTATGAGGTGCAATTTGTGAGGGTGGGCCAGTATGCACCTGAGTTAGTACCAAACGAGCGGGCGAGGTGTGAACGTTTCCGCTATGGGTTGATAAGGGAAGTTAAGACATACGTGTTAGCGACTGAGTATACATACTTTGATGTGTTGGTCTCGCGAGCTAAGGATATAGAGTTGAGTCTAGGTATGACGACTCGATCTAGAGGCTCTAGTTCAGGGAAGAGGGGTGCAGACGATGATGGTAGGCGTAATCGTAGTAAAAGGCCACAGGATAGAGGTTATCAGAGGGATTATCGCCGGGGTGGTAGTGGTGGATCAGGCCGTGGCCAGCATGGTTAGAATGTTGGTGCTCGTCTTTTAGTTTGCAACCGTTGTGGAAGACATCACTCTGGGAATGTTGGGGTGTGTCAGGGACTTGTTGGCACTATGGGGTGCAGAGTCATGTGAAGCATGACTGTCCGTAGTTGGCTAGGTAGGCACTAGTATGTGCTGTGGAACCTCAGAGAGGCCGTGGGCGTGGCCGAGGTAACTTTCAGAGAAGAGAGGAAGGACATTGATGAGTTCCTCGCGTGGTAGCTGTTCGGCCTAAGGGAGGTGGTCCTACGAGAGTTAATGCTCAGCTCGAGGGGCGCAATGATATGGATGTGATCGCAAATAGTTTTGCTCTACAGTCTTTATCTTTGTTAGCTTTGATCGATTCTGGATCCACACACTCTTATATCTTGAGTGAGCATGCATATTTGCTTGATATACATGCTGAGTTGTTGAGTGTAAGAATGCAAGTGACTAGTTCCATTGGTGAGACTGTGGTCACAAGGAAATTGTATATGAGATGCCCTTTGTCTATGCAGGGTCATGTTTTTCCCGTGGATTTGATGGAATTACCTTTTTATGGCTTCGATGTAATTCTTGGGATGGATTGGTTATCTGAGCATAGGGTTGTTGCTTATTTTGATATTAAGCGAGTTACCTTGAAGCTTGTTGATGATTTTGAGGTTGTGATAGTAGGCGAGAATGTGAAATTCTTGTCTAATTTTTTTCGACTTTGGAAGCAAGCTGTATGCTAAGGATGGGCTGTGATGCTTATCTTGCCTATGTGATGAATCCTGGTGCAAAGTATGTACATGTACAAGACATCATAACTGTTTGCGATTTTCTGGGTGTCTTTTCGGAAGAGGTGCCTGGGTTACCAACAAACAGGGAAGTTGAGTTTGGTATCAAGTTGTATGAGAATATGACTCTAGTGTCCATTGCTCATTATCGAATGGCACCGAAAGAGCTGAAATAGTTGAAGATGCAAATTTAGGAGTTGCTTGATCGAGGATTCATCCGGCCAAGTGTATCACCTTGGGGTGCACTAGTGTTGTTTGTAAAGAAGAAAGATGGGACAATGCGGATGTGTATAGATTATCGGCAACTGGACTAGTTGACGATCAAGAACAAGTATCCCTTACCAAGGATTGATGACCTCTTTGATCAGTTTCGAGGAGCCTTGTTTTTTTCTAAGATTGATTTGAGGTTAGGGTATTACCAGTTGAAGGTGAAGGATGTGGACGCACCTAAGACAGCTTTTCGGACAAGGTACGAGAATTATGAGTTCTTAGTGACGCCTTTTGGATTAACCAATGCACATGCTGCTTTCATGGACATGATGAATTGCACATTCCATGAATTTTTGGATCAGTTTGGCGTAGTGTTCACTGATGACATCCTTGTGTACTCTCGTACTGAGGAGGATCATGATAGACACTTAAGGATGGTGTTGCAAGTGTTGTTGGAGAACCAACTTTATGCTAAGCTAAGCAAGTGTGAGTTTTGGCTTAGGGAGGTAGTTTTCCTTGGACATGTTATATCAACCGAGGGTATTCGTGTTGATCCATGTAAGATAGAGGCAGTGTTGAATTGGGAAGTTCCTATGTCGGTGACAGAGGTGCGAAGTTTTCTTGGCTTGGTTGGGTATTAACGTAGGTTTTGCGAGGGTTTCTCGAAGATTGCTGCACCTTTGATCAAGTTGTTGCAGAAGAATGTTCGCTTTGAGTGAACATATGTGCGGCAGCAAGCTTTTGAGAAGCTGAAGTAAGCTTTGACGCAAGCTCCTGTCTTAATTCAACCTGAGTTTGGTTAAGAGTTTGGTGTCTATAGTGATGTGTCCTATGTTGGTTTGGGTTGTGTGTTGATGCAAGAGGGTAAGGTAGTGTCATATGCATCTAGAGAGTTGAAGGTGCATGAGCGTAACTACCCTACTCATGATCTTGAGCTCGTGGCTATTTTGTTTGCTTTGAAGATTTGGAGGCATTACCTTTATGGCGAGAAGTGTGTGGTATTCACAGATCATAAGAGTTTGAAGCATCTTATGTCCCAAAAGGAGTTGAATCTTAGGCAACGACGATGGGTGGAGTTGCTTAAAGATTATGATCTGTCGATCGAGTATCATCCTGGGAAGGCCAATTTCGTGGCTGATGCTTTGAGCATGAAGGTGGCTGTGGAGTTGAGGGCGATGTTTGCTTGCTTGAGCATATCGCGAGATGGTGGTCTTGTTGCCGAATTGCAAGTGAAACCATCCTTGATTCAGTTGATCAAGGATAAGCAGTTGCTTGATGATTCTCTTGTCCCTTACATTCAGGATATTGCAGATGTTAAGCCTTCGGAATTCAATTTCAATGACGATGGTGTTCTGTGTTTTAGGAGTCGGATAGTGGTGCCGAATGATGTTGAGTTGAGGCACACTATTCTGATTGAAGCTCATAGTAGTCCTTTCGCTATGCACCCTAGTAGTACGAAGATGTATCGTGGTTTGAAGGATGAGTATTATTGGGTGGGGTTGAAGAAGGATGTTGCCAAATTTGTTGGCAAATGCATGGTTTGTCAGCGAGTGAAGGCTGAACATCAAGTTCCTTCTGGGTTGTTGCAACCATTGAAAATCCCATAATGGAAGTGGGAAAGGATTGCCATGGATTTCATGTCTGGTTTGCCTTTGTCACCATCGAAGAAGAATTATGTTTGGGTGATTGTTGATCGCCTTACGAAGTGTGCACATTTCTTGCTTGTGCATACTACGTATATATTGGATAAGCTAGCTGAGTTGTATATTGCTGAGATTGTGCGTTTGCACGGGGTGCCGAAGTCTATAGTGTTGGATAGAGATCCGAGGTTCACATTGAGGTTTTGGGAATGTTTGCATCAAGCCTTGGGTACACGGTTGAATTTCAGTACTTCTTATCATCCTCAAATGGATGGAAAGTAGGAGCGTGTTATCCAAGTGCTTAAGGACATGTTGAGATGCTGCGTTATTGATTTCCAAGGTTCTTGGGAGAAGCATTTGCCTTTGGTTGAGTTTGCTTACAATAATAATTACCAGGTGTTGCGTGTAAAAGAGTCTATCGCAATTGTAGTGCAAGTGTACACGACGCAAGTAGTAAAGTGATACGAAGTATCGGATATCGTCTCCACAGGGATTGGGCTAATAGCTTCACCTTATTTCACTGCACGAAGTAAAGAAATAATTAAGAGTTGTCACGAGAATAATAGAGTAAACTTAAATAAAAGAGTAGAATTATCAAGATAGAGAGAATGGGCTGGTATTGAATTGCTCAGTAGTGCAGGTATTGAATTGCTTAGGAACTCCAGTTCTGTCGTCGTGCCCGTCGCGGCAGCACCTGTCGCGGCGGCTGTCCGTTGGCTGTCGAGGCAGCGAACAGACCAACTTCGTACTTCAAGTTTGGCAAGAATCCCAAATCTGCCTTGGCCTATCCCTAGGTCCAAGTCTGTCGATGATCATGTCTTGATGATACCTCCCGGCGTGAATCGAAGGATGAACACCGATGTGTATGAATTCTTCCTTAGCCACTTAACCTCGCCCTATCCCTAGGTACGAGATAGTTCAACTATAAACTAGAGAACTTGCTCTTATCTCTTTCATATACTTAACTCTCCCGATGCTAAGTAAATAGATAACCTCACAATGCTCTCCCGATGCTCTTGCAAGATATTAATAACCAAAATAAGAGAACTTGAAGTTTATTTTATTAAACTGAAAATTCCTAAAATAAAACAACCCTTGCAACTACTTTACAAAACAACCCGTGGCCCTAGGGGGTTTTAGAACATGTCGGCGATGGGCAGACGGCGGAGGGGTTTTTAGATGTCGGTTATGGGGTATGATCTATGATATTTCCTAGGTTAAAATCTATGCCCTTATATAAGCTTTGGGCTCAAGTATTCTAAGTTGACAAGGATTACAACTTTAATTAAAAGTAAGATTCTAATAAAGACTTAATCTCTAAAGTTCCTACTTTACAGCCGCCATCCTTGTTTCTAGGGATTTCCTCTCCTTGAGCTTTGGCTTGTCATATCTTTTGATCCGGGGCTTGGAAAAATATTTGGCTTTCACACGACAGACGAGCAGATTTTTCTCTATCTATCGAGGTCCACTTTACTTTTCCTCTTCATAAGGTTGCTGTCACCATGCTGTCACGACAGCTCCATGGCAGCTTCGTCCTCGTCGTCTGCTTGTCCAGTTCAGCTCTTCTGCTTCTCTGCCCTGCGCCTGCCTTCTCCGTCTACGATGGCAGCAACCTGCAAAATCAGCCATTTTTAGTAGAATCCGTGCCTTTTACATATTTGTGATGTTTTACTGAAAACTAACCTAAATGCAATGCAATGATGCTTGAATGCAGCAGAAATATGGGTTAAAAAGGGTGTAAATAATAGAACTTTTACACACTCAACACACCCCCAAACTCAAGTTTTTGCTTGCCCTCAAGCAATTTAACCTAAAAGAAAAATGAATATTTTTGTGTTGGCCTTCAAACAGTGAACTGTCCCTTACCCGTCGCTCATTCTCTGCGGCGGAAGCAACCTGTCGGAAAGGTTAGGATCTGTCCGGAATCTCCCTATAGCTCTCGTGCAGTGTGTGCATGCTTGTGAACAGTTATATGCTAAGACTCTCTTAGTTTCACTAGAATATTCAACTTTTTAACTCGAATTTTTATGCCAAAGTTTATTTTTGAAGACACATTTTCATGCTTCTTTTTCTTCTGTTTTCAAGCTAAAATTTTTCTAGAGCCAGTTTTGGGCACCTCTAGTTAGCTTCCTAGAGCCAGTTTCGGGCACCTCTAGGTTTTGTTTTTCTTTTGCTAAACTTGTTTCCTAGAGCCAGTGTTAGGCACCTCTAGGGGCTATTCAAGTACTAAGCATCCTATTCTAGTTTGGCTAAAAGAAATCTAAGCAATATAACAATCACAATGGTGTTTAAGTTTTTCAGAACTATAGAAAGGCTCTAAACTTCTCCTTAAACTGTCCTAAAGATGCTGCCACGACAGAGCTGTCATGACAGGTAAGTTAACTTCACAGTTTTAAGCCAACAGTTTTCTGATTTTTTTTAAGAGAACTTAATTAAATAAAAGACACAACAATTAATAAAAAGATGTACTAAGACTCCATTACTATGGAGGGTTGCCACCCCCAAACTCGAGGGTTGCATTGCCCTCAATGCAAAATGACAGAAAAAACAAAAACATGAAGGCAGGTACATCACAAAATATATAAGGCAGGCAGCAATAAAAGAAAAATAAAAGACTTAAATTTTCAATCGCTGTCTTCACTGCTGCTGCTGACACGGATCTGGCGGCGGCGTCTGGGCTGTGGTGGAGGCTGGACAGGTTGCTCCACGAGCTGGATGTCGGAGCTGCTGCCGCTATCCCAAGTGCTGCTGGTGGTGGTACTAGCCTTGGGCATTAGCTTTCTGTCTGCCACGTGCTTCTGCCTCTTGACAGGCGTAAACTCCCTCTCCAAATTCCTCATAATCAGAGGTTCCTCCTCGCTGTCGGCTGTGGCTGGCCGCTTCGTGCCACGTGCGGAGCTATCGGTTGGAGGACTCGCAGCTGCCGTTTGGGCATGTGAGGGGGTGGTAGCAGTGGAATGGGTATGTGCGGAGGCAGGAGGTGTAGGTGTGTGGACAGGGGAGGGGATGCGGAAATAGTGGGCAGGAAAAGTAGGGAAATTGACACCGGGAAAATTTAAAGTGTTGGTAATAAATTTTACCGTCGAGGTGGTGAAGTCCCGGATGAAGGTCATGAGTCCCATTTGTCTCTCTTCCATCCGTTGTATCGCAGCAAGGATGTGGGCAGACTGGTCTGTTGGAGCGGTGGCGGCAGCAGGTTCAGGGGCAGGCTCCTCTGATGATTCTGCTGGGGAGCCGACTGGGTTGAAGGAAGAGATAGGTGTAGCCACTACCAGCTCCATGAGGCTGTTGATGTTGTTGTCTGTCCAGCCTCTGCCATTTATTATTTTGTCGGTGGTGGCCTCTGGGACAGCAGCGCAGCGGCATAGGGAAGTTATTGTGAATGGCAGGCAGAGGCGGGAGTCGGAGCGGAATGTGCAGTCCAGGATGTTGTCCCTCATATAGCGGCCCACATTGATAGGCCTGTTGTGCATGATTGAATGAATGAGGGCGAGCCGCTGCTGGTTCACCGTCGTGTGATGGGAGGAAGGCATGATACGCTTTTTGATAAAAGCGTTCCAGAGTTTGGCTTCCGGGAGTAGCTGCCCCCTTTTTACAGAGTGGGGGTTCTTTTTACTTGTGGTCCATGTTGTTCCTTCCTCTGTCACCTCCGCCATGACAGCACCATAGGCGGCAACATCGAGGGTGTCTAGAAATTTCTGGTGGGCATCATCATCATCGGGGCCAAAGTAGAGGCCAAACATGTGGTTGATGTTGTCAGCTGTGAATGGCACTGTTACTCCTCGAACGGTGACAGATGTTGCCGTTCTGCTGTCGATGGCAGCATAGAACTCCCGGACCAATGTGTCGTTTAGTTTTGCCGGTTGTTCAGCGAACTGCTCCCATAGTTGAGCTCTTATAGCCGTCGCAATGAATGGCTGGAGTCCCATTTTGGGTGCCTTTCGGATATAAACGAAACCCCTTTCCTCCCACAGCTCTTTGGTTTCGAAGGGCGACGCTGCTACTGAAGAAGAGGCTGAGGCAGCACTACGGCGGGTCTGTCTAGACGACATATTAGTTGCAAGGGTTGTGAAAATAAAGAAAGCAAAGAAGAATCAGATGAGAAAGCAAGTAAGAATAAGCAGAAGTGATGAAAAATGGAAGTGAAAACGGGGTTTTATAGCGGTCGAGTTGCTGCCAATTTAATGTTGTAACGGCAGGCGTGAATAACGGGCGGCTGATGCGATTTTGCGTGTCTGACGCGTCTGCCACGCAATAATCTGTCTGTTACGCGTCTGTCACACGCTTCTGCGTCTGCCGTGTCAGTCTGTTGACAGCCTGTCTTATCCGTCTGCGGCGACAGCTGGAACGACAGGCTTCAATAAATGGGCTCTGTTGGGCTGATGGAGGGGTGGTGGGCTTGGTGCACTTCTTCTTTTCTTCTTGACTCCTTTATTTCCTAAAAACAGAAAAAATTATTCGAATAAAATAACCCTAATTTCCTAATAAATAATAAAAATAAATAAATAAAAATAAAATTTAGGTTAAATTAGGGATGCCTTGTGGGTCATCTCCTAAATTTACCACTTCCTGTATTCCTGGGGCTTCAGTCCCCCGATAATGCTTGAGGCGCTGTCCATTGACTTTGAATTGGTGCCCGTCTTTTAATGATCGGATTGTGATGGCACCATGGGGAAAAACTTGTACCACTTGGAACGGGCCAGACCATCTAGATTTTAACTTCCCTGGGAAGAGTTTCAGTCTAGAATTGAACAACAACACAAGCTGCCCTGGGCAGAACTGTCGTGGCAGCAACTTCTTGTCATGCCACTGCTTTGTTTTCTCCTTGTAGATCCTTGCATTGTCGTAGGCCATTGTCCGTATTTCCTCAATCTCGTTCAAATCTAACAGCCTTTTCTGGCCTGCCTTGTCCAAGTCCATATTCACTGCCTTGATTGCCCAATATGCTTTGTGTTCGATCTCGACAGGCAAGTGACAGGTTTTCCCATAAATTAATCGGTATGGAGACATGCCCAATGGAGTCTTAAAAGCTGTCCGATATGCCCATAATGCATCGTTCAGAAGTAAAGACCAATCTTTCCTAGTTGGTTTAACCATCTTCTCAAGAATGTTCTTCACTTCCCTATTGGAAATCTCAGCCTGTCCATTGGTCTGTGGGTGGTATGCTGTCGCGATCCTGTGCTTGACACCATATTTCTTCAAGGCGACAGCAATTACCCTATTATCAAAATGTATCCCTTCATCACTGATAATCGCCTTAGGGATGCCAAATCTAGAAAAGATGTTTTTCTGCAAAAACTTCTGGACCGTTTTGGCATCATTCTTTTGAGTTGCGATTGCTTCTACCCACTTGGAGACATAATCCACTGCTAAGAGGATGTAAAGATTTCCACATGATGATGGAAAAGGTCCCATAAAATCAATCCCCCAAAAATCAAAGATCTCGACTTCTAGAATGTTCTACAGTGGCATCTCGTTTCTCCTTGAGATGTTACCTATCCGCTGGCACCTGTCACAGTTCTTGTAAAAGTTCTGTGCATCTTTATACAGTGTCGGCCAGTAGAACCCTGACTGCAGCACCTTGGCAGCACTTTTGTTGCCTCCTAAGTGACCTCCATATTGTGAAGCATGGCAGTGATGTAGAATGTCTTCTTGCTCTTCTTGTGGTACACACCTCCTTATAACCTGATCTGCGCACATTTTGAAAAGAAGAGGTTCGTCCCAATAATAATGCTTAACATCATTTTGGAACCTCTTCCTGGCTTGGTAATTAAGATCAGAAGGTAGTATTCCGCTAACTATAAAATTAACGAAATCAGCATACCAAGGAAGTTCAGAAGACTTACCTGCCGCCATGGCTATCGCGGCAGCGATTGCGGCAGCAAAGAGCTGCTCATCAGGGAAGGTCTCCAGTATGTGTGTCTCGTCGATTGGTAGACTCTGTCCCTTCTCCAACCTTGAGAAGTGGTCTGCCATCTGATTTTCTGTCCCCTTTTTGTCCTTGATCTCGAGGTCGAACTCTTGCAATAGTAGGATCCACCTTATCAGTCTAGGCTTTGCGTCCTTTTTCGCGAACAAGTATTTAAGGGCAGAATGGTCTGTGTGCACTATTACTTTCGTCCCAAGTATGTAAGAACGAAACTTGTCAATGGAGAACACCACAGCTAACAGCTCCTTTTCTGTGGTGGTGTAGTTCACTTGGGCGTCGTTCAATGTTTTGCTGGCATAGTATATGAGATGAAACAACTTATCTTTGCGCTGCCCAAGTGCTGCCCCGACAGCATAATCACTAGCATCACACATAATCTTAAACGGCTGCGTCCAGTCTGGTGGCTGTACTATGGGGGCTGTTACAAATTTTTCTTTCAGAACCTTGAATGCTTCAGTACATTCATCATTAAAGTCAAAGGGTCGGTTCTGCTCCAAAAGATGGCATAGCGGTTTGGTGATTTTTGAAAAATTTGCGATAAATCTTCGATAAAAACCAGCATGCCCTAAAAAACTCCTAATGCCCTTGACTGTTGTTGGAGGCGGCAGCTTCTCAATCACTTCTATTTTCGCCCTGTCGACTTCTATCCCACGGCAGCTAATCTTATGGCCAAGGACTATCCCTTCATCCACCATAAATTGGCATTTTTCCCAATTCAAAACAAGATTAGCTTTTTCACATCTTTCAAGTACCTTTTGAAGATTGCCGAGGCAGCTCTCAAAATTGTCTCCAAAGACGGAAAAATCATCCATGAAAATCTCAAGGAAGTCCTCTACCATGTCGGAGAATATAGACATCATGCACCTTTGGAAGGTGGCAGGTGCATTACATAATCCGAATGACATTCTCCTAAATGCGTATGTTCCGTAGGGGCATGTAAAAGTCGTCTTTTCTTGATCCTCCGGTGCGATGGCAATTTGGTTATAACCTGAATAACCATCAAGAAAACAATAGTAAGGTTTCCCCGCTAATCTATCAAGCATTTGATCAATAAAGGGTAAAGGAAAGTGGTCCTTTCGGGTAGCTTTGTTAAGCTTCCGATAGTCCATACAAACCCTCCAACCGGTCACAGTCCTGGTTGGGATTAACTCATTGTTCTCGTTGGTCACCACGGTCATTCCTCCTTTCTTGGGAACACATTGCACCGGGCTCACCCATTTGCTGTCGGAGATGGCGTAAATAATACCAGCATCTAACCATTTGATTATCTCTTTACGCACTACCTCCTTCATAGCATGGTTTAACCGCCTTTGGGCATCTATGGTCGGCTTATGATCTTCCTCGAGGAGGATTTTGTGCATGTATAATGCCGGACTAATGCCCTGTATATCAGCAATCGTCCATCTAATCGCCTTTTTGTGCTGCCTTAACATGTCGATTAGCTGTCGTTCCTATTCCTGCGGCATCTTAGAAGAGATGATTACGGGCAACGTATCATTTAAACCAAGAAAAGCATATTTAAGCTGCCCTGGCAGGGGCTTCAGTTCTAAGGCAGGTGGTTCAACAATAGATGGCTTTTGGATTAAATGGTTATCCGAAGTATAATTCAAAGGTTCGAATAACTTACCTGGATGATTGCCTGTCTAGTTTGCCTCATCTTGACCTTCAGTATCAGATGTATCGGAGTCAGAGGAGTTGCTGTCGTTGGTGCTGTCGTCATTGCTGTCGTGACAGGCCTGTAGGTGGCTGCCGCGGCAGTGCCCAAATTTAATATCGTGACAGCCCGACCTGATGCAGGGTTGATCAATTGTAACGTCAGTGATAGCCTTGCATTCCTCATCCACATCAGCATGTTTCATCGCTTGGAGAACATTCAACTTAATCTCTTGATCGTTCACTCGCATGGTGAGTTCTCCTTTCTCCACATCAATCAGTGATCTTCCCGTGGCTAAGAAGGGTCGCCCAAGGATGACTGGTGCGTTTTCGTCTGCCTCGCAATCTAAAACAAGAAAGTCAGCATGAAAAATAAACTTATCCACTCTTACCAGAATATCTTCAATTTTTCCCTCTAGATGAACGTAAGAGTGGTCTGCCAGCTGCAGAGTTACTGTCGTGGGCCGCGCTTTTCCAATACCTAATTTCTGAAAAACAGACTTTGGCATTAAATTAACACTAGCACCGAGATCACAAAGTGCCTTACCCACAAATTTATTGCCGATTACGCAAGGTATGATGAAGCTCCCCGGATCCTTCTTTTTCTGGGGTGGCTGCCGATGGAGAATACTCATGCAACCTTCTGTCATCTTTACCGTTTCGAATTCCCCAAGTTTAGATTATTTTGATATAACATCCTTGAGAAATTTAGCATAACCGGGCATCTCCCAACATCATCTAACAATGGAATATTAATATGAACCTGCTTAAAAATATCATAAATCTTTTTAAGTTGAGATTCATGCTTAGCTTGCTGTATTCGTTGAGGGAAGGGTGGTGGGGGACGATAATCAGCAATGCGTCCTTCCCACTGCATGCGAATCTGAGGACGGTAATAATCTTTTTTCTCCTCTGTCGCTTCTGCTGTCGTGCAGGCTCATCGGTAGCAGTCTGTTTATCACCTGTCGGGGCAGCTTCCTCGGCAGGTTTATCCAAGGCAGGTTTCGTTTCTGTTTCAGCTTCTTTTTCCGGCCCTGGTAGTTTCTTCCCACTCCTAGTAGTAATTGCCTTACATTGCTCATGTGGGGGCGGTCTAGCATTTTCAGTATTGCTAGGGAATCCTCCATTCTGCCTCGGCTTAATATGTTGCGACACTTGACCCATTTGTGTCTCTAAAGATTTCAATGTAGCTTCATGATTTGTCATCCTCATCTCGGTTTTATCCATAAAGGTTTCTGTCTTCTTGACAAACTGATTCATATTTTCCATATATGTACCGGTCTGAGACATAAAAGTGGCCAGTGTCTGTTCCAATATGCTGCTCGTGGCAGGTGGTGGCTGTTGTTGCTGCTGCGGCGGCAAGTGCTGCGGTAGTTGCTGTCGCGTCAGCAATCTTGGACCTCCCTGATTCTGATTATGTACTTGCGGATTCAGGGCATTGTTAGGATTACTCCAGGGAAATTTGGGTTCCTTCCTCCAATTAGGATTGTAATTGTTGGAATTATAATTCGGCTTGTAATTTCCAACATATTTTCCCTCTTCTATTTGTATTGGGCACTCATCCCAACTATGATTTCCCTCACAGATAGTACAAACTTCCTCGACAGCAAATCCTTGTAATTCATCTTCATTCAATAACCGTTTCATTGCTTTAGTAAGGAATGCTACCTGTGATTTCATAGTGTTGTCGGCCTCATAGTCCTTGACAGCAAGTACCCGTTTACCCCCTCTTCTAGCTATCGGAAACTGTTCCTCATTCTTGGCCAAATTTTTCAGAACTTGCAATGCCTCGTCTGGATCTTTATCCAATAATAGTCCGTTCGCTGCAGAATCAATTCGAATGCGAGTTTGTAAGTTAGCAGCATTATAGAATTTAGTTACCTGATTCCAGACAGGAAATCCATGCATTGGACAGTTCCGAAGAAGAGTAGTAAATCTGTCCCAGGCCTCGTGCATCGGCTCGTCATCTTCCTGTTGAAAAGTAGCAATTTCGTTACGTAATCGCTCAGATAAATGCGAAGGATTAAAACGAGATAAGAATTCACGAGATAAATCTGCCCAAGTTCTAATTGAACCCGGCGTAAGTTTATTCCACCAAGTTTTAGCTCTGTCCCTCAATGAATGGGGAAATAACCGAAGCCTCAGTATCTCCGGACTAACTCCTGGTAGTCTAAACGAACCACAGATCTCCTGGAACGTTTTGAGATGCTCCCTAGCATCTTCTGTCACAGCACCACTAAACTGCCCGGCATTGGATCATACTAAACATGACAAGTTTAGGCTCAAAGTTGTCAACATCAATATCCGGCAGCGTGGTCTCCAGTTCTACATGATCGTTCAGCATGTAGTCACGACAGGATCGTCGTCTGTTGGCGGCAGGGTTATCGACAGGTTGTATAACTTCGCCGACAGGAGGGTCGTTTCCAACGTGGGCCATCTTCTCTAGCTGTTCCTCAAGGTATTCGTTTCTGTCTAAAAGGTGGCGAAGTTGTTTCTTGAGATTGAAGGAACGTTCGATTTCCGGATCTAATTTATACTCAGGATCTTCGCCTCTTTTAGATCTGCGTATAAACAAGAAAACCTCGTGAAAAGCGAGAGTTGAAAGTACTAATAAAAAATAAAAATAAACGAAAAATAAAAACAAAAACAAAAACAAAAACAAAAACAAAAACAAAAAGTGCAATAAAAGAAAGGTGTAGTTATGTTGCCAATCCCCGGCAACGGCGCCAAAAACTTGTTGCGTGTAAAAGAGTCTATCGCAATTGTAGTGCAAGTGTACACGACGCAAGTAGTAAAGTGATACGAAGTATCGGATATCGTCTCCACAGGGATTGGGCTAATAGCTTCACCTTATTTCACTACACGAAGTAAAGAAATAATTAAGAGTTGTCACGAGAATAATAGAGTAAACTTAAATAAAAGAGTAGAATTATCAAGATAGAGAGAATGGGCTGGTATTGAATTGCTCAGTAGTGCAGGTATTGAATTGCTTAGGAACTCCAGTTCTGTCGTCATGCCCGTCGCGGCAGCACCTGTCGCGGCGGCTGTCTGTTGGCTGTCGCGGCAGCGAACACACCAACTCCGTACTTCAAGTTTGGCAAGAATCCCAGATCTGCCTTGGCCTATCCCTAGGTCCAAGTCTGCCGATGATCATGTCTTGATGATACCTCCCGGCGTGAATCGAAGGATGAACACCGATGTGTATGAATTCTTCCTTAGCCACTTAACCTCGCCCTATCCCTAGGTACGAGATAGTTCAACTATAAACTAGAGAACTTGCTCTTATCTCTTTCGTATACTTAACTCTCCCGATGCTCTTGCAAGATATTAATAACCAAAATAAGAGAACTTGAAGTTTATTTTATTAAACTGAAAATTCCTAAAATAAAACAACCCTTGCAACTACTTTATAAAACAACCTGTGGCCCTAGGGGGGTTTTAGAACATGTCGGCGACGGGCAGACGGCGGAGGGGTTTTTAGATGTCGGTTATGGGGTATGATCTATGATATTTCCTAGGTTAAAATCTATGCCCTTATATAAGCTTTGGGCTCAAGTATTCTAAGTTGACAAGGATTACAACTTTAATTAAAAGTAAGATTCTAATAAAGATTTAATCTCTAAAGTTCCTACTTTATAGCCGCCATCCTTGTTTCTAGGGATTTCCTCTCCTTGAGCTTTGGCTTGTCATATCTTTTGATCCGGGGCTTGGAAAAATATGTGGCTTTGTAAATAATAGAAATTTTACACACTCAACACCAGGCAAGCATTCAAATGGCGCCATACGAGGCTTTGTATTGGAGAAAGTGTAGAACTCCTCTTTGTTAGGCAGAAACAGTTCAAAAGTTGGTTTCGATGCCACTGAGAAGGTGAAGCTCATTTGTAAGCGCTTGAAAGTATCATCAGATCGGCAAAAGTCTTACGTGGATTTGAAGCGTAAGGAGATTGAGTTCGCAGTTGGCGAACGCGTGTTTTTGAAAGTATCGCCTTGGATGAAGGTGATGAGATTTGGACGTAAGGGTAAGCTTAGCCCGAGGTTTATTGGACCTTATGAGGTTGTGGAGCGAGTGGGTCCTGTGGCGTATCGGTTGAGGTTGCCGCTCGAGTTGGAAAAGATCCATGATGTGTTTCATGTTTCGATGTTGTGGAGGTATAGATCAGATTCTTCGCAAGTGATGCTTGTTGATGAGGTAGAGCTGAACCCGAATTTGTTCTATAATGAGGAACCGGTAAAGATCGTAGACTCGAGCATCAAAGTTCTTCGTAGCAAAACGATAGAGCTTGTGAAGGCGTTGTGGGGACATCGAGGAGTTGAGGAGGCCACGTGGGAAAGTAAAGCATACATGTTGAAAGCAGTTTCTGCACCTTTTTCCTTCAGGTAAAATTTCAAGGATGAAATTTCCGAAGTATGGGAGAGTTCTAACGCCCTGGTTTGGGACTAGATGTTTTAAGCTTTGGATCGGGTTAAGAGAACCGGTTGAAAATGATTCAAATCTTTTTGAGTGGTTTAGGGAGATTAAGGTTCATGATGTGATTATGATGATGTAAAAGTGTAACCCCCTCGTCCCGGTCTGGCCGGATGACTGGTCCGAGTGGGCCAAAGGGGAAAACCGAAGCGAAACCCGTTAAGGTTCCCCCTCGGTTAGCAACCCTATTTTTTTCTTTTTATTTTAATCTTAACTAGAGGCGATTTAAATCCTAAGTGATCACGACAGCGGAAAACAGTCAAAGGAAATCACATTCGAACCACGGCCATGCACAAACAGTCCATTTTAAGCTTACAGGGCAGGACGTATTGATACACCAATCAAGGGTATCGATATGCCTTGACTTGGTCAACCCAAACAGTCAACTCGAAGAAGACCGTATCGATACAGCCCTTGAGCGTATCGATACACCCTCTTCAGTCAACATCTCGTGGTCAACGAGATAAACCCGTACCGATACGCCCCAACACCGTATCGATATGCCAAAAACTCCCCAATTTCTCAGAATTCCAGTGACCAAAAACCGTATCGATACGCCCGTGTATCGATATGCCCAGCCAAAACTGAGCTCTACAGGCAAGACCATATCGATACGGCCCTTAGGCGTACCAATATGCCCTGCTCTGTAATGCCACAATTTCAACCTTAATGACCTCAAACACGACTCTATATGCACTTTTAGACTCTCCTATGCACACATAAACATTTAAGCAATCATACACGAGCCATAGGTGGCAACCCAACTTGAGAGAAGGCATCCATACACGGCATTCATACAAGGATCATATTTTAGCATAAAAGGGCATACATAAAGGCTCAAAAGGCCAAAATGGCACAAGTCAACATATAGGAGGTTTGCACTCACACACAAGGCAACCTAAACATCTAAAGGGCATGCCACCACACTCAAACATTCATCATAGCTTAACATGCTTTACAAACCAAAGCCAATTCAAACATCAACATGTAAATGAGTCATACATAGCTCATACAAAAACCCTTGCCACATTGCTAGCTAATACAAAATTTACCACCGTACTTGAGCCACAAACTTGGAAAGCCCTTCTTGCCTTGCTCCGAGCTAACACCGCGCTAATGATCTGCATTGTTGAACATTGAGAGCGTAAGCTATAAGCTTAGTGAGGGTGCTCTAAAACGAAAACATCAACAATGCAGGGTTCAAGCATGTAAATCCTAAATCCCATATCTAACATGCATAGGCAATTTAACAAGTAGACCTAGCTAGTCTTTAAAGTGGCATAAGTTGGCATCTTACATCATACTAAGCATCAAGCATCAATATCAACAATCATATATCAACATCATATATCACCATTATATGAACAAGTTTAATTGGCCACTATTAATTACCCGGATGTGCGGATTTAAATCTCAACAACACTTTACCTCGGTGGGATTACACTCATCACCGGACCTTGCATGTGCGGGATTCCACTCATCGCCACATACCCTACGGATGGGATTCCACTCATCATCCCGTAGAAATATATAAAAAGCTTCCGGTGGAATATTACATCACCGTACTCCTCCTTGATGACTTAACGCCATCAATGCCACGTACGTTTTGACTCAATTTGTGTGCACACTAATCCTAATGATCGATCATTTACAACCGGTAATTTATTTAGTGCCAATTTCCATAACCACATCACATATTATCAACCACATCTCATGCTCATCACATATATACAAATTCATGATATACATGCACCAATTCAACCACATTTCACAAGAGCATAGATAGGAAAACATAGTAGCATTTAATGAAATCAAAAGCTAAATTAACAACTTGAATTAAATAGAAGTGGCCTACCAAGCACACTTCACACACACACTACACATACTCGAACCAAACTGTAAAACAAGTTTGAAACCACTCACCGCCCTTCCTTAGCAACCGAAACAATTCTCCTACGAACCCGGATTCGGTCCCAATGCCTCTCCAACGCTTCCTCTTGCTTCTTTGAAAAAGACCTTGAATTGAAGGAGATACACAATGGAATAGTAAACAAAGTTTGAAGAGGTTTTGAAGATGGTGGAAATGGTTTCCAACGTTTGGAAAGGGGGATGGGAAAGAGAAGACAACTTTTCTATAAAAGTTGTCTTCCTTTAAAATTCTTTTGGGTAAAATTGCAACATAGGTCCCTCCCCTTTTTACTAAAGCTCAATTAGGTCCAATTTAAGGTTGAATTGATTTTAATTTAATTTTATTGACTCGGACAACAACCCGACTAACTCCTAACCCCAAAACACGGGCGTTACAAAAAGAGTTTTAATGTTTTAGATCCCGAAATCATTGAGATCCTTGAGTTTTATGATAGTTTTAGTTGTGTTTTTGAATTGATTTGATGGTTTAATGACTGCTGAAGATATAACGAAAGGGTTTAGGTTGTTTTTGGATGTGATTTAACGAATATTAATGATTGGAAATGTTGATTGTTGCTGGGCGTGGTTTAGGAAGCAATCAAATGAGTTTTCGGTTGTTTTGGATGGGTAAATTGATTTTGTTTTGCTGGGCAACGAGTTTTTGTTTAGTTGATGGAGTTAGAATGCATTTTAATGCATTGGATCTCTGTTTTTGACGATATAAAAGCAATGGATATTGATCCGGAAGCTAGCGAATCGATTTTGGAAGCTTCAGACGAGTGATATTTGCGTCGGCACGTGAAGTTTCGCGCATCGGTGAGTGGATGTGTTTTAAAGCTTTGTTAAGCTTGGATACGAGGTGTTGGGAGGTTAGTGTAAGCTTGAAACGCTTAACTAATCTCGGAAGTAAGTGTGGTACTTGAACTCTCAAATTTCGGTTTGAAATGGACTCCATGGTTTATCATGTTCATGTTTTGATAATGGTTGTTACTCACTGTTATGCATGGATTTAAGCATGGTTTTCCTTGTGTTTATCCCATGAAATGGTTTGGTTTGATACAAGATTGTATGATATTGTATGAGATGGTATTTTCTATTTTAAAGCATGTTTAATTTTGGGATATGAGATGATTTTTAATGATGCATTATAAGTAGTGAGTTAACATGGTTTTATGGGTACATTGGCAAGTGAATGATCTATTTTTAATATACAGATACGTTGGTCGACCAATAGGATGTGAGTGCACTATAATCTATAAATCGTATGTGTGTCTAGCTACGTGACGTAGTAGGGGTAAGCCTATTGCGGGTGGTAGATGTGAGTCTATCACTATGGGTTAGGGGTTAGCCTAATTCCATTCCTAGCCATTAAGATGGAGGTGAGCCCATCATTGAGTATAGGGGTGAGCCTATACAAGTTCGTGTATCCGATATTGTTTGTAAAAGTGATAGAGGTGAGTCTATCACAACGGATAGGGGTGAGCTTATACCGGGATGTTGTAAGCCTATATATGTGTTTATTGTTGCCCATGTATCATGATTATAATGAATGCATAATTAATTACTGTGCATGAGACGCTTGATGATGAGATGTTGCATAGGACAAATCTATTCATGTGAATTAAGCAAGTGCAGCTTAATGTGGATTTGCATTGTGAACAATGCACGTGGCTAATGATACATGTGGAACATGGTTAAATAATGGTTTGCTTTGGTTTTGAAAGCTTGAGTTAAGATTGAGTATGATGTGGTTTCAACTTGTGTTTTAAAAATTGCATTGTTGATGTGTGTTGAGCTTTCCTTCACTAAGCAAGAGTGCTTACGCTCATTTTTCCAACAATGCAGATAATTAAGCTTGAGGGCTGAGGAGTAGCAAGTGAGAGCACCTAATTCATCACTCAAACTCAAGTATGAACTTTGGTGATTTTAAATAAGTAGATTTTGGCAATGGGGAAAGAACCTCGGTTTGAGAGATTTGTTTTAGAACTTCCTAGTTGAGATATGTTGATTTGTCTATTTGGGTTTGTAAAATGGCAATTATATGTTGCTCGGGAAAGAATGATGCTTTTTCGTATGTTTTATGGTATTGCTCATGAGATGCATGCTATATTGTAATGACGTTTTTTCGAAAACAAAAACTTTTTAGGGTCCCACTTTTTGAAAGAGATTTATGATAAGAGGAAAATTTGAATTTCAGAAAACAATAAAAATTTTGGAGTCGCCACCAGCCACTAAGGTAGGTCGGACATCACAAAACCAGAGATTCAATTTAAAAAGGGTTCGGGAGTTGGTTACGTGTGGGGATGGGTTAGCACCCCCATCACGCCCGGAAATTGGTACCAAATTACTTGTTGCCTTTAATCAATAGAAATTATTTAAGATTTAAAGTGAATTTAACTAGATGTTCTTAAGTGAAAATTTGACTTAAATGATACAAGCTTTATCAAATTGCTGCTTTGGAATTAATTGATCATTTAATTAAAAAGGATGACGGTACACCAGACCGTAGACTAAACAGACATCATATAAGATTGATTGCCGTGTTAGTTTAGGGTTCGGATCTCGTACGTCACTTTTATGCATGATGCAAGCAAATAAGGAATGATGACACGATGTTTCCATTTTTAAATTATTGCTTACCTAGAGACGGTAAAAATTAACCAAAATGTTCGGTCGACATCCATTAATCTTGGACTATCTTGGGGCGAATACCGGGGTTAATAGATACCTCTCCTTTGTTTGTTTAAAATTAATTAATTAACATGCAATCGAGATACCAAAAGTCACATGAATAACATCTAAGAATGCATGTCACATATGAAAATCACATTAAAACAACATATTTTACCATGCATTAAAGTATGTTTTTCTATATTATATAAAGATTATATTATATGAGAAGACCTTATATTATGCACATACTATAAGTTATGTTAACCCCCCCCCCCCCCCCCACACACACATATATATATATGAAACTAATATGAAATATATGAAACTATATACTATACTACACACGTACTATATATTATGAAACTAATATTATATATATATATATATTTAACGTATTATGTATAAACTGTGTTGTATAAATTATATCTTATATATGAAATTATATATAAAAGCTTATATTATGTATAAACTATATACTATACAAAAACCTTATATTATATAAATTATACACTACCTAAATGAACAACATATGTCGAAAAAGATAGAAAAACAACCACATAACATGATTATCTACAACAAACTTCTAATTAGATATATCTACCCCATTAAAGTGAGACTAAAATCAACATGGCAAGAACAACAATAATAATAAAATAGAGAAATGAATTAAACATGCAGGAACAAAGGGGATTAACTATTGAAAATGACCAAAGCAGAACAAAAAAGGGATTTTCGGGACCAAACGGGAGATTAAACCCCCCTAAAAACAGATTAAAGGCAACCAGGGATGAAATTAAAAGTATTTAAAAAGCTCGAAGGACCACAGGCATGGTTATAAAACGCGGAGACCCTCCCGCGCATAAATAAGAGGATGCAGAGGTCATTAAAACTTAATTATCCCATTTTTATAACATGAAAAGGGTATAAAACCCACCTTATCTCAGAAAGCTAAACCCTTTTAACCATTTTTTAAAAACCATCTCCCAAACCTAGAGAACGGCCGTCCGACAACCATACCAGTTATCGCCGGCGAACCCCAAAAACCAAAAACAAAATTCCTTTTCCTTATCTAAACCCAGATCTAGAACGAAACCCCAATGAACCCCCCCTTTTGCTTAAACACTCAAAAATCGAGACCAAATACCGACCTCCAAAGGTCACCGCTCCGTCCGACTCACCATTTGCGACATCGAAAGAGCCAAAAGGCTTGTTGTCATGGAGAAACGACACCGGTCGTATAGAAGATGAATCGTCCGAAGGTAAATCGACACGAAAGGATACGAACCGACATAGGTAAAAAATTAAACTCTAAACTTGCATGTCTTTATGCTTCAAAATAAAGGAGAAAAGATATACCTCAGAAGGCTTTTCTTTGTATTTATCAATATGATTTCCCTGTTTGATGCTTTTTTTCTTACATTTGGTTTCGATTTGGCTTTATAGCCAAATTACATGTATTATCATTTACATCAAAATGAAATAGAAAATCGCCATTGGTTCGTACAAATTTTGTTTTCATCCCTGAAATTTCGAAATGTTTTTTGATATATTCTGACATTCTGTTGTTTTTGGCTCATCTTGCATGTGAGGCCGTGAGGAGAGGGGACTAGAGGACGTTGGAGGGGCTCGATTTGGGGGCCAAACCCTTTGATGTGGCTGTCGATAATCCCTTCGATCGACGTGATGTGAGTCTGGATGGCTTGGAGAGCTGCACGCGCGCGTGGAGACGCTGAGAAGTCGCACGTGAAAATGCTGGAGAGTCCCGCGTGGGGTGCGTGGCCGACGAGCTCCTCTAGAGTTTCTCCCACAGGCTCGATCTGAGCTGTTAGATACACTCAGATCTGACGGCTGTGGTGAATGCTGCGCGAGCTGAGAAGGGGCCTCTCTAGGGTTTCCGCTCGAGCCTGATCTGGACGGTGGAGAATTGGTTGCGCAAGCAACAAAAATTGGATTAGGGCTAGGGTTTCTAGGGTTTTAACAGCTGGGCCTGAAACGGGCCAAAATACATTTATTTAATTTTCGGGCTTTTTGTTTGTAAATGGACTGTTAAATTTAAAAAAAAAATTGGACTTATTCTTATTTGTAATATATTTATATTATTATTATTTATGTATTTTCAGATACGTTTCAAGATAATAATAATAATAATAATAATAATAATAATAATGATGATAATATTAAGGATAATGATAATAGTAAGGATAATAATAATAATAATAATAATAATAATAATAATAATAATAATAATAATAATAATAATAATAATAATAATAATGACGATGATAACAACAACAACAATATGCAAATCCTTAAATGACAATAAAAATAATGATACCAACAACAACAATAATAATGATAAAGTTAATAATAATAATAGTAATGATAATAATAATGTTAATAATAACACTAACATATGGTAGCATATACTCCCTCCGTCCCATTAATTTTGTCCTTTATTGACTTTTTTGGGGTCAGTTTTTTTGAATTTTGACCTATTATTATATAAAATTTATTATTAAAATAAATATAAAAAAATATATTTTACAAACTTTCAATCAAGAAGTTTTAAAATATATATTTTATAAAATGTAATTGTTTAAAATATTTAAAATAATCATGGTCAAAGTTTAAAAATATTGACTTTTAAAAAGTCAACAAGAGACAAAATTAATGGGACAGAGGGAGTAGTAGCAAAGCAAAATAATATTTAGGGGTGTAATAATAATACACACATATATCACTTTTATTTTTTTTAGTTTTAATACAATAATATAGCATTTAAACAAAGCCCACACTACACATATGTGCCACTTTTTTTTAAAAATAGTGATAACCTATAACAAAAGCCCGTTATTCATATATAAAATAAAACACAAACTTACCCCAGACAAAATTAGTGATTGCATATAGCTTACTAGAAATACATGTGTTGGATTGGTAAAACCCTTGTAGTTGCATTTAAGCATGATTGACATGTAGCATATGCTTAGGGATGTTTATCTATTGATGCTTGAGCATGCTTGGCAGATTAAAACGCATGTGAAGCCTATCTGGTATGCGTATCGATACTCGAGTTCGAGTATCGATACTCAAAGACTTTTTGCAGGCTAAACAACATAGGGGTATCGATACGATTTGCCCGCGTATCGATACACTTGGGATATCTTTGAATGGCGTATCGCTACGCGGGAAAGGGTATCGATACCTTTTTCCCAATTGAGCTACTGTCTTCTCGCGTATCGATACGAGCCTCAGGGGTACCGATACTCGGCCATTATTTTCAGTTAAAAGTACCTTTTAAAGTCTGAAAAGTTGCATTTTGGTCCCTTAATGTTGTATGTGCAATTTGATGAGTTTGGATGGTCCGTTTATGATAAAATTTGACATGGAAACATGTTTCCTGATTAATTAATGAACGATAATATTAAAATTGGATTGGTCCATGTAATTAGCTAAAAATTAAAGTTTAGTCCTTAAATGTGTAACTTGCGTAACTGAACCCCTAAACGAACTCTGATCGCTGTTTCGTTTTCTTCTAAGTGATTTGTTGAACACGTAGAACTTAAAATGCATCTAGGAAAAAAAAGGTCGTTAATCGAAGTCGGCTTTAGCGAGTTGGCTTCGATTTCCTCGTGTAATCTTCTTAGTTCGGGTCAGACGTCTAGGCCAGGCTAAGAGGGTTACATTTGTTTGTATTAGAGCAAAATTTTGAAAGAATTGGGGATGATGGTAAGTTAAATTGGTGAGTTTTTATGCTTGTATTGGTACTAATGGCATGTGGGTGAGAAAAGCACGATTTTAGTGAAATGTGGATGTTATACTATGATTGGATGTTGTGAATTATATGTGAGTCAAATATGATCGTATGTTGATGATATGATGGTATTGTAAGTTGATTTTGTGTGACAATTGAGGAATGACTGGGGTACCCATCGCCAAAGCTACTGATAAAGGAAATTTTGTTTTGAGCAAATGAATTTATTGACTTAGGTCATTGGTACCGAAAGCCTGATTGATTTTATTGTTGTATTTGCATTATAGTACATTTTTTTTCACCATGGGTCCGAGACGAGAGACGAGGGGCAATGCCCGAGTTGTGGCCGAGAATGGACCGGAAGAGCGAGTAGAGAATCTACCACCACCTCCTTCATGTGGACCACCTGCAGGTGATGAGACATGAGTTGAGACTAGAGCTGGTGCTAGAGGTGTTGCACCTGAGGGAGCACCGGGGCAAGGTGTTTCGGATATGATAGTTCTGGACAAGCTATTGCTAGAGCCTTTCAGGCGACAATAGCTGGTTTACATGCAGTTGCACCACAGCAGGGTGCCAATTCTGGGTTACTCTGGAGCGTTTACATAGCCTGGGCAGTGCTGAGTTTAGAGGGTTGACTCCCAAAGGGTCTGAGGCTTGGTTTGAGAGTACCAAGCAAATCTTGGGACAAATGAATTGTGATAATGTCCAGAAGCTGGGCTGTATGGTGTCATTGTTGCATGGCGATGCGTATACATGGTGGACAACTATCACAACAAGGATGGAGCAGGATGAAATTGATTGGGCCTCTTTTGTGAATACGCTCAAGAAAAAGTTCGTGGGGGTCCACTATTTGGATGAGAAGAATCGCGAATTCATGGCTCTAACCCAAGGTAATATGTCGGTTGCTGAGTATGAGGTGCAATTTGTGAGGTTGAGCCAGTACCAAACGAGCGAGCGAGGTGTGAACATTTCCAGTATGGGTTGATCAGGGAAGTTAAGACATACGTGCTAGCGGATGAGTACACAGACTTTGATGTGCTGGTCTCACGAGCTAAGGATATAGAGCTGAGTCTAGGGATGACAACTCGATATGGAGGCTCTAGTTTAGGGATTAGGGTGCAGACCATGATGGTAGGCGTGATCGTGGTAAAAGGCCACAAGATAGAGGTTATCAGAGGGATTATCGCTAGGGTGGTAGTGGTGGAACAGGCTGTGGGAGGCATGGTTAGAATGTTGGTGCTCGTTCTTCAATTTGTAATAGTTGTGGGAGACATAACTCTGGGGAGTGTTGGAGTGTGTTAGGGACTTGTTGGCACTGTGGGGTGCAGGGTCACGTGAAGCGTAACTGTCTGCGATTGGCTAGGCAGGCACCATTACATGCTGTGAAACCTTAAAGAGGCCGTGGGCGTGGCCGAGGTAACTTTTAGAGAAGAGAGGAAGGACATCGAGTAGTTGCTCACGTGGTAGTTGTTCGGCCAGAGGAAGGTGGTCTTGCGAGAGTTAATGCTCAGAAGAGGGGCGCAATGATACGAATGTGATCGCAAATAGTTTTTGCTCTACAGTCTTGATCTTTGTTAGCATTGATCGATTACGGATCCACACACTCTTATATCTTGAGTGAGCATGCATATTTGCTTGATATACATGCTGAGTTGTTGAGAGTAGGAATGCAAGTGACTAGTTCTATTGGTGAGACTGTGGTCACAAGGAAATTGTATAGGAGATGCCCTATGTGTATGCAGGGTCATGTTTTTCCCGTGGATTTGATGGAATTACCTTTTATGGCTTCGATGTAATTTTTGGGATGGATTGGTTGTCTGAGCATAGGGCTGTTGTTGATTTCGATATTAAACGAGTTACCTTGAAGCTTGCTGATGATTTTGAGGTGGTGATAGTAGGCGAGAATGTGAAATGCTTGGATGTTGTGAATTATATTTTAGTCAAATATGATCGTATATTGATGATATGATGGTATTGTAAGTTGATTTTGTGTGATATTTGAGGTATGACTGGGGTACCCATTGCCAAAGCTATTGATAAAGGAAATTTTGTTTTGAGCAAATGAATTGAGTGACTTAGGTCCTTGCTACCGAAAGCCTGATTGATTTTATTGTTGTATTTGCATTATAGTACATTTCTTTCACCATGGGTCCGAGACGAGAGGCGAGGGGCAATGCCTGAGTTGTGGCCGAGAATGGGACGAAAGAAAGAGTAGAGAATCTACCGCCTCCTCGTTCGGGTGGACCACCTGCAGGTTGTGAGACAGGAGTTGAGGCTGGAGCCGGTGCTGGAGGTGTTGCACCTGAAGGAGCACCGGGGCAAGGTGTTCTGGATAGGACAGTTCTGGTACAAGCTATTGCTAGAGCCTTTCAGGCGGCAATAACTGGTTTACATGCAGCTGCACCATAGCAGGGTGCCAATCTTGGGTTGCCTCTAGAGCGTTTACGCAGCCTGGGCGGTGCTGAGTTTAGAGGGTTGACTCCTGAGGAGTTTGAGGCTTAGTTTGAGAGTACCAAGCGAATTTTGGGAAAGATGAACAATGATAATGTCCAGAAGCTTCATTGTGTGGTGTTGTTTTTGCATGGCAATGCGTATACATGGTGGACGACTATCACAGCAGGGTTGTAGTAGGATGAAATTGATTGGGCCTTTTTCATGAATGCGTTCAAGAAAAAGTTCTTGAGGTCTATTATCTGAACGAGAAGAAGCGTGAATTCTTGGCTCTAACGCAATGAAGTATGTCAGTTGCTGAGTATGAGGTGCAATTTGGGAGGTTGAGCCAGTATGCACCTAAGTTAGTGCCAGAAGAGCGGGCGAGGTGTAAACATTTCCGCTATGGGTTGATAAGGGAAGTTAAGACAAACGTGCTAGCGGCTGAGCACACAAACTTTGATGTGCTGGTCACGTGAGCTAAGGATATAGATTTGAGTCTAGGGATGACGACTTGATAAGGAGGCTCTAGTTTAGGAAAGAGGGGTGTAGACCATGATGGTGGGCGTGATCGTGGCAAAAGGCCATGAGATAGAGCTTATTAGAGGGATTATCACCAGGGTGGTGGTGGTGGATCAGGCCGTGGGCAGCATGGTCAGAATGTTGGTGCTCGTCCTTCAGTTTGCAACCGTTGTGGGAGACATCACTCTGGGGAGTGTTTAATGCAAAGCTTTAATACAAACCTTTCCTTTCTATGTTCTTTGCCTTCTCTACTTGTGTGTGTGCTTGCCATAGCGTTGCGTGAGTAAGGCTTGCTAACATTATGTCGGGAGTGTTAGCGCCGCACAGATTAGCTCGGGAGCAATCTAAGTCCGTGACAATTGGTATCAGAGCGTGTTCGATACACTCGAGACATGGCTAAAACCAACAAGGATCAAGTTGTTAGGTCACCGGAGGCCGAGGTCACGCATGAGCAACGAGGGCGCGAGGAGGTGGTTGACCCTAGTACGACAAGGCCAATGGCCAATTCCAAGGTCGTGACCTCTAGCTTGGAGACTCGTCTAGCCTGCGTAGAGGAGAACATGGGAGGCATAGATGCCAACGTGGACGACCTTCAACAAAAGGTGAAAGGCCTTAAGGTGAAGGATGTTGAGATCCATACGGCCATGAAGGTCATGATTCTCAAGTTAGAGGAGACGATGACCGTGGAGATAGGCCAAGTCCATGATCTTCTAATGGGAGAGCTCTCGAAGGTTCGTGATGGGCCAAGTCCATGATCTTCTCATGGGAGAGCTCTCGAAGGTTCATGATGGGTCAAGTCTATGAAGCTCAAGCTGGAGGAGACCATGAGCACGGAGATGGGCCAAGTCCATTATCTTCTCATGCAAGCACGCCATGGTCGCGGGGTCTAGCACTACGTATGAAGCTAGGAGGGTCGAGGTGCCTAAACTCAAGACCTTTGCGGGGTCACGCGTTACGAAAAATGGATAACTTCTTATATGGCATAGAGCAATATCTTGGAGACATTGGCCTTGTGGATGAGGCCTCCAAGATTCAAACGACAGCACTTTACCTTACCGACACCGCCATGCTTTGGTGGAAGAGAAGGCGATTGGATGTGGAGAGAGGTACGTGCACCATACCTACCTTCAATCATTTTAGGAATGAGCTTAAACGAAAATTATGTCCAGAGAATGCCGAAGATGAGGCAAAAGCTCGATTGCGTCGGCTCAAGCAAACGAGGACTATCCGAAACTACGTCAAGGAGTTCACTAGTTTGGTACTTGAGATCCTCGATCTCTCTGACAAGGACTCAGTCTTTAACTTTGTCGATGGACTCCAACAATGGGCAAAGAGTGAGATAAGGAATCAAGGGATGCAGAACCTAGCCGATGCCATTTCCGTGGTCGAGAGTCTCATCGACTACTCTAGCCATAAGGAGTCCACCCCCAAGCTAAATGATGATAAAGACGGTCATGCCAAAGGTGGGGGGGAGAGAGGAGCCATCTTAAGAAGGGTCACGTGGAGGACAAGTCTAAGCGTTGAGACTCGTCTACTTGGAAGGGTAAGTCTAAAGATTCTCATGGTACGAGGAAGTCACCACCCAACAACAATTTCATTTGTGATTGTGACCATTGGGTATGAGAATGCCAGCAACGCCAAGCCCTTACTTCGCTCTTAGCCAAGCATAAAGATGGTAGTGACACCGACAGTGGCGATGAGGGTGCACAGATGGGATCCATGCAAGTGCTTTCATCACTTCAATCAGTAAGGGACACCGAGAGGAACAAGGGAAGTTCCATCCTCAAGGGACATGGCAACGAGAAACTTAAGCCAGGGTCGATGCTCAATGTAGAGCAAAAAGGTGACCAATCACTCCAAAGGCCGAAGGTAAGGCCCAGCCACTGACCAAGCTTGCAATGGCAAAGCAAGGTTATGTCAACATGGTCATGCCAATGAAAGGGAATTGTGGCAAAGGGAAGGCTAAGTTTGTGCCAAAAAGGGAAGGTAACCACCGGGGTGAAGTGCTACCTATGTGATGAGGTCATGTCCCAAAAGAAGACTACTTTTTACAATCATCAAGGGAGTTAATGGGACAAGAAGGCTTGACAAAGGTGTCGATCAAGCTGAACCATCCAAGGGGTCGTATGTGCTCAAGAGGAGCAAGACTACTCAGCCTAAGAGGTCAGTGCCGAGTCCTACCAAGGTTAAGGGTGACCATGGGCAGGAAGGGGTGATCGTGACCGAGAAGGCTATCAAAGAGATCCCCAATCATGTTCGTGGGAAGAACATGGCTTTAAAAACCACCAAGGGACAGAGGTCAAAGGGAAAGCCTTCTAACAACGGGGTCTAGCCGAGGGCAAAGGCGAAGCAAGCTAGGAGTCGAAGAATGAACTCTAGCAACACCCTAGTTAAGCGAAAGCGCGACGAGAGCGCCGTAAGCTTAGGTGGGGGAGAGTGTGACGCCCCACCATGGCAAAATAAAAAGCCTTGGGCGTTTTAAGGCCAAGCATGCCCAAAGGAATGATCTAGAATGGCCTAGATCAGCCTACAATGATCCTTAAACATTTCCACCGCGTTCTTGAAGGTTACAGAACGTTCCACATCAATCTAGACTCTCCCAGGAGAACCTAGAAGACCAAGGAATGCACAAGAAAGTTTTGGACTAGTCTGGGAGGCATCAGAACATTCTAGAAGTTTTTAGATAGTTGTAGATATAGAGAACCATATGGAGTTCTGTATAACACTTTAGATGATTAGGGACATGTGCAGAGTTCTCTAGAATATTATAGGTCTTGTAGATATTTTTGGAGGCGAAATATTAGTCGTTGGATCGAGTCTATCTTCACCTTCCATTGAGGACTAAGGAGCCTATAAATAGGCTAGCCATGGTCATTTGTAAACAATCCCACAAATCCTTCAAGTTTAGCATCCTTGTAAGTGCTTTAAGCTTTAATACAAAGCTTTATTTTCTATGTTCTTTGCCTTCTCTACTTGTGTGTGTGCTTGCCATAGCGTTGCGCGAGTAATGCTTGCTAACATTGTGTCGGGAGTGTTAGCGTCGCACGTATTAGCTTGAGAGCAATCTAAGTCCGTGACAGTTGGTATCAGAGCGTGTTCAATACACTCGGGACATGGCTAAAACTGACAAAAATCAAGTTGTTAGGTCATCGGAGGCCGAGGTCACGCATGAGCAACGAGGGCGCGAAAAGGTGGTCAACCCTAGTACAACAAGGCCAACTCCAAGGACGTGATCTCTAGCTTGGAGACTCGTCTAGCCCACGTAGAGGAGAAAATGGGAGGCATAGGTGCCAACATGGACGATCTTCAATAAAGGGTGCAAGGCCTTGAGGCGGAGGATGACGAGATCCACACGACAATGAAGGACATGATGCTCAAGCTAGAGAAGACCATGAGCGCGTTGATGAGCCAAGTCCGCGATATTCTCATGGGAGAGCTCTCGAAGGTTCGTGATTCTTGCCAACAAGATCTTGACAACATGCGTGCCAAGCTTAAGGAAATACAAAGCGACCTTGAATTGTGCAAGCGCGCCATGGTCGCAGGGGCTAGCAATACGTATGAATCTAGGAGGGTCGAGGTGCCTAAACCAAAGACCTTTGCGGGGTTACGCGATGCGAAAGAAGTGGATAACTTCTTCTATGGCTTAGAGAAATATCTTGGAGTCGTTGGCCTTGTGGATGACGCCTCCAAGATTCAAACGACAGCTATTTACCTTACCGACACCGCCATGCTTTGGTGGAGGAGAAGGCGCTTGATGTTGAGAGAGGTACATGCACCATATCTAACTTCAATGATTTTAGAAATGAGCTTAAACGAAAATTATGTCCGGAGAATGCCGAAGATGAGGCAAAAGCTCGATTACGTCGGCTCAAGCAAATGGGGAGTATCCGAGACTACGTCAAGGAGTTCACAAGTTTTGTGCTTGAGATCCCCGATCTCTCTAACAAGGACTCACTCTTTAACTTTATTGATGGACTCCAACAATAAGCAAAGAGTGAGATAAGGCATTGAGAGGTGCAAAACCTAGCCGATACCATTTTCGTGGTCGGGGGTCTCATCGACTACTCTAGCCATAAGAAGTCCACCCCCAAGCTAAAGTATGATAAGGACGGTCATGCCAAAGGTGGGGGAGAGAGGAGCCATCGCAAGAAGGGTCAAAAGGAGGACAAGTGTAAGCGTTGAGACTCGTCTCCTTGGAAGGGCAAGTCCAAAGAATCTCATGGTACGAGGAAGTCACCGATAGTGGCGACGAGGGTGCACAGATGGGAATGCCCGCATCGTCAAGCCCTTACTTCGCTCTTAGAAAAGCATAAAGAAGGTAGTGACACCGATAGTGGCGACGAGGGTGCACAGATGGGATCCATGCAAGTGTTTTCAGCATTTCAAACGGTAAGGGTCACCGAGAAGAATAAGGGAAGTTCAATCCTCAAGGGACATGGCGACGAGAGACTTAAGCCAGGGTCGATGCTCAATGTAGAGCAAGAAGGTGACCAATCATCTCCAAAGGTCGAACGTAAGGCCGAGCCACTAACCAAGCTTTCAAGGGGAAAGCAAGGTTATGTCAAAAGGGTCAAGGAAACAAAAGGGAATTGTTGCAAAGGGACTGCTAAGTCAGTGCCAAAAGGGAAGGTAAGCACAGGGGTGAAGTGCTACCTATGTGATAGACCTAATGTGATGAGGTCATGTCCCAAAAGAAGACTACTTGTTACCATCATCAAGGGAGTTGATGGGACAAGAAGGCTTGACAAAGGTGTCGATCAAGGCGAACCATCCAAGGGGTCGTATGAGCTCAAAAGGAGCAAGACTACTCAGCCTAAGAGGACGGTACCGAGTCTTGCCAAGGTCAATGGTGACCATGGGCAGGAAGGGGTGATCGTGACTGAAAAGGCTACTAGAGAGATCCCCAAGCATGTTCATGGGAAGAACATGTCTTTGAAGACTACCAAGGCACAGAGGTCAAAAAGAAAGTTTTCTAATGATGCGGTCGAGTCGAGGGCAAAGGCGAAGCAAGCTAGGAATCAAATAAGGCCCTCTTGCAACACCCTAGTGAAGCGAAAGCGCGACGAGGGCGCCGCGAGCTTAGGTGGGGGAGAGTGTCACTCCCCACCATGGCAAAATAAGGGGCCTTGGGTGTTTTAAGGCCAAGCTTGCCCAAAACAAGGATCTAGATCAGGCTACAATGATCCTTGAACATTTCCACCACATTCTATAAGGTTCCAGGATGTTCCACATCAATCTATACTCTCCCAGGAGAACCTAGAAGACCCGAGAATGCACAGGAAAGTTCGGGACTAGTCCAGGGTGCTCTGGAACATTCTAGAAGTTTTTAGATAGTTGTAGATATAGAGAACCATGTGGAATTCTGTAAAACACTTTAGATGATTAGGGACATGTGTAGAGTTCTCTAGAATATTATAGGCCTTGTAGATTTTTTTGGAGGCGAAATATTAGTCGTTTGATCGAGTCAATCTCCACCTTCCGTTGAGGACTTGGGAGCCTATAAATAGGCTTGCCATGGTCATTTGTAAATAATCCCACAAACCCTTCATGTTTAGCATCCTTGTATGTGCTTTAAGATTTAATACAAAGCTTTCCTTCTAAGTTCTTTGCCTTCTCTACTTGTTTGTGTGCTTGCCATAGCGTTGCGCGAGTAAGGCTTGCTAACATTGTGTCGGGAGTGTTAGCTCCGCACGGATAAGCTCGATAGCAATCTAAGTCCGTGAAATTTTGGATACTTCTTTTCTAATTCCCATATCACATTGAGAATTAGCTGTCACAACCTCTTTTTTTGCGTTTCTGGCCCTTCGCTTTAAAGTGCCCCTTCGAGTTTTCACTTTAGGTTACTTTTCTTAAAGCGCCCTTTCGGGTTTTCACTTTTGATTTTTCTTTTCTTTTTCTTCTTTTTTTAAAGGTGCCTTTTCAGGTTTTCACCTCAATTTTCTTTTTATCTTTTTTTTAAAGAATAAAGGGAAGGTATTATTGCTGATGCAATCTTGTCCTGGAAAATCATATATAACCTTGTTTTCGCAACATTGCAAATACCCAAATCTTCAGTGTTATAGTTTTTCCAAATCCAAAAGTCTTTACAAAATGATGGTTCTCAACAATAAATTATGGGGGTGTGGGAATTCTTCCTCATTCCCAATCTTCATGAACTGTCCTAACCAAGATGCTTATTTAAAAGAGCATGATAATGTGTTGGTCTTGTGGTTCTGATCATCTCAACATGTACACAGAGGTAAAAATCATTGTTCTTCGGGTGACAGACTCTGTTGACATCTTTGTGGTATGTTTTCAAGTTTACACCATCTTGTCCTGTACACTCTTCTTCAATACCCAGAGTGACAAGGTTCACATGCACTTCAAAAACATAGTAATACTAGGAAATTATATGCTTTTATACATTGTATCGACCATTTTATGATGCTTTGGAATAAAAAGAAAGTTCGGAAGTGAATTCATGAAATTTATTGAAGCTTATAAATCGAAATACAATAGAGTTTGAAATAGTCATGAAAAACAATAAAATCAAGAAACAAAGTCAGATCTCCAAGCATCCAAGGCATGAAGGATACAACCACCCCATCGACCAGATATAGGGCTCAACTTGTACTCATATCCAACGGTGCTCAAATGTTGCCAGTATGCTTATAGATGTGAAATCCCTTCCAAAATACCAGGTGTCCGAGAGGTCCTGATTTTCAGATGCATAATTTCATTTATCTAAGCTGCCTTAACAAGTTTTCAACTCAGATCCTCCTTTGGTTTCAAGACGTCTTTTACGAATTTTCATCTTGAACCCCCCTTTATATTATTATTATTATTATTATTATTATTATTATTATTATTATTATTATTATTATTATTATTATTATTATTATATATAAGGCACCATTTACGGGTTTTCACCATAGATATTTTCACTTTTCGGAAGCGCCCTTTCGGGTTTTCACTCCGCTTCTTTTTCTATTATCTTTTTGAATTCTTTAGGCATAATACTTCTTCACTGAATCAGAGTTCACTGGCTTGTGTAACTCCTTGTCGTCAATTTCAGGCAAGATCAATGCTCTTCCAGAGAAGGCCTTTTTGACAACATAAGGTCCCTCCCAATTAGGAATCAATTATCCATGGTCATCTCAGTGTATTTGTAGGACATTTTTCAACACGAGATCCCTCTCTCTAAATTCTCTCGGGCACACCTTTTTATCATATGCCCGCATTATCCTTTTCTGGTACATTTGGCTGTGACAAATTGTCCTCAACCTTTTTTCCTCAATGCAAAAGGTAGTTTCTCATGCCAATCTTTGTAAGTTTTTGTTGTATTTGATATGATCTTCTTGATGTTCTTGTTGGCTGCCTCCACTACCCCATTCATCTTAGGGCGATAAGTCACATAATTCTGATGAATGATTTTGAATTGCTCACATGCTTCTACTATCACTTTATTGTTGAAATTGGTGGCATTATCTGTGGTGATTCATTCTGGTAAACTATATCGACAAGTTATCTCTTTCAAGAACTTGGAAACTGTCATCCTTGTGATATCGGCATAAGAAACTGATTCTACCCACTTGGTAAAATAATCTATGACCACAAGAACAAAATAGTGTCCATTAGAAGCTTTAGGGTGGATATGCCTAAAAACATCAATGCCCTAGAAAGCAAAAGCCCATGGCGAATTCAATGCAATCTCCTTCCTTAGTTGTCTAATAATAACCATATCTCATGATTTTTCTGGCTATAGAGAATCCATTGGCATGTGTTCCACATATTCCATCATGCACTTCCGCCATGATATTCTTTGCTTCATTGGCATTGACACATCTTAACAGGATCTGATCCTTTCCCATTTTATAAAGAATCTCTCCATCAAGTATATATCTTGAAGCTATCCTTCTAATAGTTCTTTTGTCGTTGTCATTTTCCCCTAGGGGATAAGTCTGATACTTTAGATATTGCAAAATGTCCTAATACCAGGGATGCTTATCGACCTCCTCTTCTATGCTACAACAGTGAGCATAGGTTTCATAACTTTGCATGTGAACCAGTATCATGTCTTTTGGCTTACTTGCTAGGAATACTGAAGAGAGTGTAGCTAACGCATTCGCCATTTGGTTATCTTTCCTGGGGATATATGTAAAAGTAATTTCTTCAAACTCTTTCATTAGCTTCAGGATCAGTTTTCAGTACTCAATCAAATTTACACCCTTTGTTTCATATTGTCCATGAAGTTAGTAGATCACCAACGTCGAATCCCCAAATACTTTCAAGACTTTTATCTTTCTTTCAATAGCAGCCCGCAAGCTATGATAGAACTTTCATATTCTTCCATGTTATTGGTACAAAGAAATTCTAACTTGCTTGTGAACGAGTAATGTACAATATTTGGCGAAATCAATACTGCTCCAATTCCACGTCCAAGGGCACTAGCTGCATCATCAAAATATAATTTCCAAGTTTCACCACCTGGGAATCCAGTTTCTGTCGTGGAGACATTCATCACATCCTCATCTGGGAAATCAAAGTTCAGGGGCTCATAATCTTTCGATGCACGACTGGCTAAGAAATATGCTATGGCACTTCCTTTTATTGCCTTTAGCTCACGTATGCAATATCAAATTTTGACAGCAACATTTGCCAATGTGCTAACCTTCCGATGAATGTTGGTATTTACATCATAAATTTCAACGGATCAAGGCAGGAAATTAGCCTTGTAGTGTGGTACAACATATACTGTCTGAGCCTACGTGTTACTTAGACCAAAGCACAACATAACTTTTGGATTGGCGGGTACCGTACTTCACATTCAGTAAACTTTTTGCTTAGGTAATAAATGGCTCTTTCATGTATCATCATGTTGCCCCAGCACACATCCAATTGAATTCTCATAAACCGTCAAGTAGAGGATCAACGGTCTTCCGAGGATTAGCACAACTAATACTGGAGCATTTGTCAAATATTTCTTGATTTTTTCAAATGTTTCTTGGCATTCTTCATTCCACTCTTCGGGGTTATTCTTTTTGAGCAGCTTAAAAATTGGATCACATTTATCAGTCAATTGTGAAATGAACCGATAAACGTAATTTAACCTGCTAAGGAATCCACGAACTTCTTTCTGTGAGCTGGGTGGTGGCAAATTCTGAATAGCCTTCACCTTATCTGGATCTATCTTGATTCCTTTTCTACTGACCACGAACCCCAGGAGTTTTCTAGATGTTACTCCAAAAGTGCACTTATTGGGATTGAGTTTTAACTAGTACACCAACTTCTTTGTGAATCATGTTTTGGAACAAGGTAACCATTGCATGTTGATATGTTACCCCAGCATTCTTCAATCTGAAAGACATCACTTTGTAACAATATGTGCCCCATAGAGTTATGAATGTTGTTTTGACCATGTCCTCATGATTCATCTTTATCTGATTGTACCCCGAGAAACCATCCATGAAGGAAAACTATGGCTATCCCGACATGTTGTCAACCAGAATATCTATGTATGGCAAGGGAAAATTATCTTTTGGACTAGCCTTATTCATGTGTCTATAGTCCACACACATTCCTACCTTTCCATCTTTCTTCGGCATATGGACTATATTGGCCACCCACTATGGATATTGCGATACTGCGAGAAAACTAATATCATTTTTCTTCTGTGCCTCTGACTTTATTTTCAATGCCATTTCTGGTCTCAATATTCTTAGCTTCTGTTGTATCGATTTACATTCTGGCCTTATGCGTAACTTTTGTACCGCTATATCAATATTCAATCCTGGATTTCTTGATAAGACCGGGCAAAGACATCTTTAAACTCTCGTAGAAGATCAATAAGCTTTGCTTCTCTTTTTCCACCAACCTTAGTAATTCTTCAGGGATTTCATATTCTATTTCAACATCAACTCCATTGACTTCCACCAATCACACTGGAAGATCAGAACCTACTCCAAGATTAGGTTTAGAATCATTCATGCAGTCGATAGTTGAAGACATGCAAAGGAAGTAATAATATATTTTGAAAGGGATGCGAAAAATTAAAATCACGTTTGCCATTTTTGAATCAGCATGAAAATCATCTTTATTAAAATGGATGGGTATAACGACCCTTTACAAACAATCCCTTATACTTGCAAGCAAAAGTATAAGGTGGTTCTTGGCATTTACTCTGTTTTATTCATATCTACAAGAAGGAAATCTTTGGCAGTCCAATTGCTTAGCATCTCACATAGGAGACAAGAGCCGATCTGTAACCCCCTTAACCCGGCCTAGACGGTTGACCCGAATTAAGAAAGTCACACGGGGAAAACCAAAGTCAACCCGAAAGTCAACCTTGATTAACGACCCTTTTTTTTTCTTTTTAAATCTTGTCTAGATGCACATTAACCCTAATTGTGATCACTCAACAACATATTTCAAGATCACAAGCATCAGAGATCAAACAGGGACCCAATTGAACAAATTACAACTTTAGGGACCAAATTGTAATTTTTGATAATTAGAAGGATTTAACCCAAATTAATCTTACCAACTTGAAATTAGTCAGGTTTCAGGCTTCTCTGTGAAATTTCAGCTCAAAAGGACTTCCCGAACTCATACCATTGCACAAACAAGATTCAGGACTAAAACGCAAACAATTCAAAACATTTAACTGCCAATGTCAGCCCCCAACGGTCACCCGTTCCGAAACAAACAGAACCCGTTTCGAAACACGGGCCGTTCCGCAACGCGTACCGGAACACGGGCTGGCAGTAGCCAAACCGTTTCGAAACGGTGCCTACCGTTTCGGACGCCTGGGTTCATTCAAGGCACCCGTTCCGAAACGGTGTGCACTGTTCCGGAACACCCTGCACAGATTGCAGCAAAATGCACACTTAAACATGCAATTGATCATTCAAACATGCTCCAAATGCTACCAAACTTTACCAGCATGCAATTCAACATATATAAGACTTACATGCATCAACAAATCAACAAAATAACATCATATGCAAAAAGCCCCAAATCTATAGGCATGCTTCCTACACAAGCAAACCATTCAAGCACAAACTTCCAATTCAAGCATATAAAGGCCAAACACAAAATCCAGCATTTACAACAACGTTCAACATACTTAGGGAGTTCAAAACCTCTCCCAAAACATACACATAGGTCCCCCATTGCCAAATTACCAAAAGCTAAAATGTGCTTAATAAAACCTCCATACTTTGAGCTTTACTTTCACTTGAATACTTGCCCTCCTTGCTGCCCTCAAAGCACTCTAGTTCTCTGCATTATTGGTTTAGGAAAAACGAAAGAGAGCGTAAGCAAAAGCTTAGTGAGGAATGCTCAATAAAACCATTCAATAATGCATTTATAAAACATTTATAAATCATGCTTCAAATCATCAATTGCACATGCTCAAAAGCATACTTAAAACAAGCATCTCATGCTTCACATCATACATGTCATATTGGCCACAAGTGATAAGTTCCATTTCTTTAAAAACAAGTTCATCAACTTTCACCCCAAGGACTTTTAAACACCTTGGCCCCAAGGACTTTTAAACACCTTGGCCATGGACTTTTAAACACCATGAAAGAGGACCACACAAGGACTTTTAACCACCTTTGTGTCCGTAGCAAGTTTCACCCCAAGGACTTTTAAACACCTTGATCCCAAGGACTTTTAAACACCTTGGCCCCATGGACTTTTAAACACCATGGAAAGGATCACATAAGGACTTTTAACCACCTTTGTGTCCACAACAAGAACCATCCAAGGACTTTTAACCACCTTGATGTTCTTAAGTAACAAGGCTCACTCAAGGACTTTTAACCACCTTAGTGACCTTAACCTTTTCAAAACATCACTTGCCAATATACATCATTTTCATCATTTAATCCACTGTTTTAAAGCATTAAACCAAGCCATATTCATCATGCATTTAAAAGCATCAAACCACATTTTGTCAATGTACAAAAACAAGGAACTCTTACCTTGAGCTTCCTTCAACATATGGCTTACAAAAACAGCAAATACCATGCCAAATCATGCTTTCAAAACAGTATTTAAAACATGCAATTAACCACATTGCATCACAACAAAATCATGGCCACCACTAGAGAGTATTTCCGAAAACTTATACTTGAGCTTAGCAAAGTTGTTTAGACTTAAACTAAGCTCCCAAGACATTGGTTTCAAAGCCGAAAACCCAATTTCACTCACCGATTCCACTTCGCCTCTTGCCGAAGCACCAAATCAAGCTTCCGGATCAACAACTCTTGGATCCAAAGATGCCTCCCCTGTTTTAACACATCAAAGCAGAGGATTAATGCATCATCATGCATTAATTGCTTCAATGAAAGCACCTAAACTCGCTGCTCTCATCCAACCTCCATTTTCGGCCACCAAACACAACCGAAAATGCACCCAAACCACTTCTCAACAAAGCCCAGCCACAAACCATCAAAACCAAACATCTATTAACATCATTTAACATCTAAAAACAACCTATTAACATCCTTAAACCTCCAGCAACACCAGATCCACAAGATCACCTCAAAAACAATCAAGAATCACAAGCTAAACTTAGGAAACTCAACCTATCCGGGATTGCATTAATCAAAACTCAATTCCTTATCAATTTAGAGTTCATTTAACATCAAAAACACATCTCAAATCACAGATTAATCAGATCTAACGAAAATCATCAAAAATCACCAAATCTTGCATTATAAGCCAAGATCCATTTCACAACTCAAAAGCCTTTAATAAAACATCAATTAAGGATTGAAAACTTAGGAATTTCAGTAAAGAACTGATAGTTTAGAGGAGAAGGACGTTCTTACCTCCAAACTTGAGTTTCTCCTCTTTTTGGAATCAAAAACCTTGATAAATCAAGTAGCAAATGAAGAGGTTTTGTAGATACTATGATTAGGAATCAAAAGAGAGTTGAAAGGAGGAATTTAGGTGAGAAAATCAGATCAAATTCTCTGGAGAGAAAGTGTTTGGGTTGAGAGAAAATGAGAGAAAGGAAATTGAGAAAATAGGGAGTTAGTTGCAAAAATATCCAAAATGATTTTCCCTCCTCTTTTCTATATCTTTAAAATCAGAATTAAGTCTTAAAATATCTTAGAAAAATCTGGAGAAACTCCCTTTGGGTAAATAGCTCCTTAAAGATTCAAAGTTTCAACCCTTTATAAAACAGCCACAAAACTTTCGAAAATTACATTTTGGTCACTAGCCAAAATGTCACCCTTCCAAAACTCTTTTTCCAAAATTGATTTCACAGTTCACTTAATTATATTAAAAGATGATTTTAGAACATTTTTCCATATTTTTAATGCAACCCGAACTAGGCTTTCCTAATTCCACCTTTTAGATTCGAACATCACTTTGACCAAACCGGTCAACGCCCAAAACTCCTATGCCCAAAACCGGGGCGTTACACGATCTGTTCCAGAAACTTTTCATGTCGAACCCCTAAAAAATTATGCCAATGACGAGCCCATCCAAGTTATTGCTGAAAATCTCTTCCTCGTGTAGCATTACTGTCTCTTGATTAACCTCTTCCAATTGTTTCTCAACGTTTGCAAATCCCTGGGACTTGAAAATCTTTGTCATATCAAAGGAAGTTACCAGTCTAGAAGAAGTTCCAATCCCCTTTAAATGAGCTTTCCTCTGTTCATTTCCTTTCTTTAGTTCTTTCAGCCAGTCTTGCATGTTTGGACTGAACCCTAGCCCAAAATGGTTCTTCTTTATGATAATAGGCCTCGGACATAGGTGTCTTTGCAAGTGTTTCCCAAGTCTTTTTCCCATCTTCGCGCCCCTTCCTAGTGTTTCCTGCACACTCATTTTAGTGCAATTTGATAACCTTGGTCGCGGGAAGGGCTTGCCCTCAGCAAAAAAGGTAGCATTTACAAACTCCAAAGCCCAAAAAGAACACTCAAGGGCGTTTTCATCTGCTTGGATGTAAGGGACGTTAGTGGTTATTGAGGCAATGATGTCTTCCTCTGCACCAACACTATCCAGCTTCCCTTCTATAACAAATTTGAGCTTCTGGTGTAAGGACGACGGGACTGCTCCAGCTGAGTGAATCCAGGGTCTTCCCAACAAACAATTGTATGTAGGCTTAATGTCCATTACTACAAAATCTATGTTATACACTGTCGGCCCGATTAGCAGGGGTATTTCAATCTTCCCTAACACATCACATGTTCTTCCATCAAAGGCCCTTACAATATTCTGGTATGTTTTCATGTGAAAATCATCAATGGGCAATATTTGTAGAATTTCTATTGGCATAACATTTAGCGTTTATCTGTTATCAATCAGGACTCCTGGTAATACATACCCTTTGCAATGTGTGGTAATATTGAAAGCCTTGAACGACCCCATCCCACCTTCGAGAATTTCATCATCAGTAAATGTGATGTAGTTGTCAGCAGTGATATGATTCACGATTCTGTCTAACTTGTCCACGGATATGTCATTCGGTACAAATGTATGGTTTAGCACCTTCATCAAAGCATTGTGGTGCCCTCCGGAGCTCAACAGTAACTCCAAGACAAAAATCATTGCCTGTTGTCTATTAAATTGTTCAACTATGTTGTATTCAGTGTGTTTCAGAAACCTCTAAAATTCTTGTGCATGTTCTTTTGTTATTGGCTCAATTATCTTTGGAGCATGTTCTTCTCCAAAAATCATTTCTGGTGTCACCGCAACCTTCCCTTTAATCTTCTCCACTTCTTTAAGTACTTCTGGAGAAGAATAACATCTACCACTTCAGGTAAAGTGTCCCACTTCATTTATTGCTCCTGTACCAGGCTGATTGTCCTTCTTTTCCTCTAACTCATCCTTCTTCTCATCATTCAACTTTGCTTCTTCTTGTGGCTTTTCTTTTCCTGGTACGGTCACATTGGTTGTGCAATTCCAGGGAACTGCATTGGTACTTTTGAAAGCAAATGGTGCAGGGGTCAAGATCACAACAACGCTTGCCGCCTTTGGTTTAGCAGAGAAAATCAAGGGCTTGTGGACCCCGTATTTAACTTCAGAATACTCAGAAGTGCACACCTCAACTTCTTTCCTCATTCTTGCTTTCTCAAAAAATTCAATCTCTTTGTTATCCATCATTTTCTAAATCAAGTCCCTGAACTCTTGACAATAATGAATCTCATGACCACATTCTTGATGATACTCACAATACACCTCAAAGTTGTTTCTCCATTTCCACTTTCATGCCCATTTCAATCATCATGGCATTGTACAATTGTTCAAACACCCATTTCAGCGGAGATCTTATTTCTGAAATGTTAGTCTTCAATCATCTTACTTCATCATCTTCTTCTATAACATTCACCCCTCACCCACCATGACTTGGTAAAGGGTTTGCAACAATGCTTGGCTCGTCAAACTTTAAGATCCTAGTGTCGATCAGATTCTGCACCACCTTCTTAAATGTCTTGCATGTCTCAATCGAATGCGTTGGTATCCCAGCATGAAATTCACAATGGGCATCTGATTTGTACCATGGAGGGTAAGGAGGCTGTAAGGGTGTCAAATGATATGGCCTTACCAAATCTGCTTCATGCAACTAGGGATACAATTCAACATATGTCATCAGAATGGGTGTGAAATTCATTATGTCATTTCTCGGCCCATGGGAGTCCTTATTCTTCGAATTTTATGAGTTTCTCGCTGCAGTTCCAGGTGAAGTAATGGTCACATCCTTCAGAGCCTCATACGTACTTGTATTATTCACTTCACTATCCTTCCTCTTATAATTACTTCGAGAGCTCTCTCCACACCCAATTCAACCACTCTTGATCGCAACTTCTATCAATTCCACAATCATTACAATATCAACAAAATTTTGGGTAGCATTACTGATCAGCCTCTCGAAAAGTGGCCCTCTCAGAGTTTGAACAAACTTGTGGGAAACCTCATTTTCCATAAGCGGAGGTTCTACTTGCATTGCGACATCTCTTAATCTTTGAGAATATTGCGGGAGCATTTCATGATTTTTCTGCTCCATTCCCTGCAGCATAACTTTGCTAGGGACCATTTCTATCACATGTTTGTAGTGCTCTACAAAGGCTTCTAAAAGATCCTTCAACAATCGTAAGCTCACGTAGCTCAGCTGTGTGTACCATTGGGCCGCTGAACTAGTTAAGCTATCCTAGAAGCAGTGTATCAGTAATTTCTCATCCTTCAAATGACATCCATTTTTCGACAGTACATCGTGAGGTGGGCATTTGGACAAGTAGTCTCATCATATTTTTCAAAATTTGGGGCCTTAAATTTTGGAGGCAGTATCAAGTCAGTCACTAAACTCATTTTAGCAGCGCCTGGGCCCAACTCATTTGCTTTCTATAACTCCAGCAAGCGGTCTTCCAAGGCTTTGCAGTGCTTCTCATACTTTCTTTCAATTCCAGCACGAATATTCTCTATCTCATTCAAAGTATTTAGATTTGGGACCTCTTCACCACTCCCGAAGTTTGACCCAACATGCACCGGGTGACTAGGCGTCGCCCCTATCAAGTTGATGTGGACCTTCTTCATAGGTGGAGGTTTTTCAGGCTGCATTCTGATGTTAGACGTAGTTTCAGCTTGATCATTCATGTCATTTGAAGCACCTTCAGGAGCTTTAGCTTTTCGAGACTCCTTTGGTCCTAACAGGGCAGTCAGTTGACCAATTATCACCACTTGTGTGTGGGAGAAATTATCTTTGATAGACTATTCCATTCTATCAAATTGATTATGTGTCTTCACTCAATCGTTCTCTAGACTAGAAATTTGATCTTCCACAACTATGGCTTTAGAGCGTAGACAAGTTCCGTATGAATGTGGTATGATTGCAATTTAAAGCAAGTTGTCATTAAACTTTCCCTTTATTAGATTTTTTATTTGGAAATACAATATGAAGTTTTAAATGCATAAATGTGTGAATGTATGCAGAAAGAAGGCATTGAATTCAGGAACTAATCTTTTAGAAACATCCATTTGTCCGAAAGTTCGAATACAAAGAAAAGACAAATTTCCTACAGGAAACTGCTAGCCCTAATTCCTAAGTTGACCAGCTTATGCAACAAGAGTATGATAACTTCTCCATGCTCTTGCTCAATGTCGGGTTGTTCAAACAAACTCGTAGATTGCCTTGACAACATCTAGACGATCGAGACAACACTCCTGACTTGCTTCTTGAAACTTACCAATTAATCATTCTGGCACTGGACTGTGCGTTGTGCTGCTTCATACTTGTCCTTCCACGCTCCACTTTCCACCATCAGCGCTCATTCGTAACCAACAAGCTTTTCTTTCAAATCATGGACAACATTATCTAATTCCATCACCTTTTCTGTAACCTTTCTTTCTCTATTTTTGCCTAAACCTTGTCTTCATTATCATACTTTGTAATTAGTTCTTCTAGTTTTGTTACTTGGTTCGTCAAATCAAATTCCTAGCTTGCTCCTCTTCCAGCTTCTTTTTTGCTTTACTGCTCGATTATTTGCTTGCTCGTGATTTCTTATCATACATTTTCTTATAGTCGTCTCTGTCCTTGGTCATTGCATCCAGTTTCTCATATAGACTCTTCACTACTTTCTCGCTCCTTCCTTTTACTTTGCCTTATAATCATTGTGTAGTTCTTGCAAATATTTCAGATCACGGCAAATCATCTTGTTCTGTTCCATCAACTCTTTTTCCTTTCCCTCATGCATGATTACTTGTAGCTTTGCCATAGTCAGTTCTTCGGTGAGATCACTAATCCTCTTTTCGTACTTCTTCAAATCCATCTCATGGTCATGTTTGAGATTTTCTAAAGCCGAGGGTGCTTCCTTAGCAGTCTGAGTAGAGGAACTAGCGTTTACCGCCTTTTCTTGAAATGTGTTACCATTGACCCTTTGCATTCTCCATTCATCGTATCTTGCCTTCACTCCTGAGTCTTGATATGGTTGGACCCTTCTCGGTTTTTCCTACGCTCTTGCAGTTTGAACTATTATCCCTTTGTAGTCATTCGTCTTGTGCGCGTATTCGAGCTTTTCCATTCCTGTAGTAGCCGGTATAAACTGTCTTGAACCAAACTTTCTAGATACTAGCAAAGGACAGAAAGTCGTTCCTCCCCAAATTTCTGGTAGTGGAACCTAGTCCCTATCTCAACACTAATATAAGAAAGTTGTTCATCTATTCAACCATTAAGCCTTCCATACCACATCAGTATCATTCAAGTCCTTGAAGTATTTTTCCCAATGTTTTTCACTCTTTTCCTCTAACGGGCAACTAGCTATTTGTTCTTCAATTGGTGAGTATGTGTCAAGATACCTGATTCCTCTATAAAATGTGTTCCACCTATGACTTCTGAACCAGATTTCAAGCAGCAGTGCGCATTCCCAAAACCTCCCTTCTCCTAATTTCTTACAAGCGGTCAGCGATCTGTATGTTTCTGTTAGTGTAGCAGGTACTGGGTTGACTCCTTTATCTAGCCGCTCAAATAGTCCCACAGTTGACGGGTCAATTTGCCCCGAAGTCCTTGGAAATAAAACCAAACCGTAAATACACAAGGCAAAAATGCCCCGCATCCTAATAGGCTCATCATTACTATAGGGCGTGTAGGTGTTCCTTTTTTGTGAGAGCGCAAGTGCACACTCCTGCCAAGTTATAGTATATAAGATGTCGAATCCAACGAGGATTGGAATATTTCTTCGAGTGTGTATCTGCATAGGAAATTTAAATGCACACTTAATTTTAGGTTTGATTAAAGGAATAAAAATAAAAACAGAATTAATTAAAGTATGTGAGATCAGAATGATAAGATGTGCCAGGTAATTGCTACTCAGTAGTGTGTAGACTGCATTGCACAAGTTAAGGTTGGATTGCGCTGCCACGATATGCTGCCTCTACGGGTATGGAGGGGGACAAGCTACGACCCTGTCGCGCGGCCGCAGCGGGTCACTACCACTGCAGGAGTGGATTGTCTCGGCAGGTGGGATGGAAAGAAGTCCTCGCGGCAAGTCTGGCAGATACTCCAAGTTCGGCAGGATAGTCGACAATGATCCCTCCTATTTCTAGGTTAGGATGCTCGAGAGCTAACTTGTGGACTAGTCTGGAACCAAGTTAGTCAACTCGGTTGGTAATCACTTTTAGCTGCTGAAACTTATGGAGTAGTGTGGAACCAAGTTAGTCACGCCTCAGCACGTTGTCACTGTACTTAACCCTTTCGTGAGCCTTGCACTTTCGTGCCTGACAAATGGATTCTCTCAAACGATTGGTGTAGAAAGATTGAAACAATGAAGTGCACAAATTAAGCAAAATTTTAATATTTATTGCAAAACAAGTTAACCTAATATAATCGTTTCTCACAACTACTTTACAAGCGAAAACCTAAACCCTAAGGAGTTTAGAACATAGCTGACTCCCTCTTTTTATCTCTCTTTCTCTCTATCGATCTCTATATGCTTGATTTGCTAAATACATGAGGTTTATATAGGCAAAGATCTAGTCTAAGTCCTTTTTGGAGTAGAATTCCTTCTTGGAGTAGAAGTCCTCAAAAGGCTTTTGTATTAAATGCAACTTTAAAATCTGACTTCTTTGAGTTGAATATGGACTTCTTTTGATGTTGCCTTGTTCTGCAAGTAAGTATAAGCCACCTTGCTTATTGATCTTCAATCAGCTCTATACACCGCTCCAGGCCTCAGAAATATGCAAGATTGGGCTCTATGGACTCAAAAAATGTCCTCTATCAAACGAGACCCATCTTGACTATGTCGGCGTATTACCGTCTGGGTGGCATTCTGCGGCAGCGACATCCTTCGCGGCGGCATTCTGCTGCGGCAGCATCTCTGGCGGCAATTGGAACTGCTTCACTACAGCTCCTTCTGCTCCTTGCTTTCATGTCCTCTCTTCCTCTGATCAGCAACTAGCTCCTAAAATAGAAAACTAACTAAAACAATACCTTTTCTCTACCAAATATAAGATATTCAAATAAAGCGTGGTAAAAGAAGAAATATTGTGATAATACATGATATGCAGCTAATTATGCCTAACTAAGCTTAAGAACAACAATATTAAAGGCAGGAATGTGCATAAAATATAGAACTTCTGGACATTCTACACACCCCCAAACTCGAACTATTATTTGTCCTCAAGCAATGCAACCTAACTAGTAAACCTGCCCTTGTACATAAATCAAATAGAAAACCTAGTTTTTAACTCGGTTTCATACCCCAAGGTCGTGGCACTTATACTAGTTTAATGAGAGGGAATAACATGAAATAACTTAGAATTTTAATTCTATTGCCAGTTTAGTGTGTGCAGGTTTGTGTACATGCTGAATATGCTAAGTATACTAAGTAAACAAAGAATGTTGTAAAAGTTAAAGAAAAAGGATATAGAGTTGCTGCTTTGGCAACACAGTTAAGCACTTCTTTTTTCCTTTTTCTGATCATGACTTTTAAGGGCTTTAGCTCATCATAACTACTCTCTAGGTCTGAAGTTAAGATAAGATCATAATACGAAACTCTGAACCCTTTGAGTAGAGTCATCTCGTGAAGGCTTCCATTCACACATGCTAATTTGTCTGTCACTTTAAAGAATTTCATATACATGGACTTTGATAGCAATTGAGTGTTCTTGCTCATGATCCTTCCTAGAGCATGTTCCAGGCACCTCTGTGGCATTCAACCTTTTCTTTGTTTTGCGGCCGTGGTGGCATTGATTTTTATTTTACTTTGCTGCCCCTGTGCTGCCGCGGCGGCATACCTGCATCCAATATAAGAATTTTCATTAAGTTTAAGCAGGCAATGTACACTAGAACTCAAACAATATTCAACACTTAAAAGAAGTGTAATAAAAGTTTGGCAACTAAATTTTTTTCTAAGGCGTTTTTATGCTTCTTCTCAAGATTAAGTTCAATTTTAAGTGTGGTGCGAAAATAGAATCGACTAATTATCATAGACACAAGTTATTTAACCCAGATTTCCAATTTTCATTAAGTACTAGGCAGGATTTACAATGCATCTACATGCTTACACTAAATAAATGAGGACTACCCCCCCAAACTCAAAGTGGGCATTGCCCTCAATGCCTTAGACAAAAAATAAAAACAAAGAAAACAGAAAAATAAATAGAAGAAAAAAAATGGAAAGAAGAAATTATGCTGAGCAGTTGCAGAGTGTAGAGAGGATTTGTTCTGAGGGACGCCTTTTGCTGCTTTGGTGGCGGCAGGCTAGCTCGTGCTGCTCCTTATTGTATTCTGTATGTTAGGGCTGATTCTAGATGTGCAATTGTGAGACGGGAAATAAAAATAACTTAACTGAAAAATAAATTTAATCCTAAACTATTAAATCTTCTTCTACTAAATACTGCAAAGATATGGAAAAATAAAAATTATGTTACAGCGGGTTCGTTTTCGATACTTCTTATAGTCCACTTGCACCTTCCATCGAGTGACTATTCTCATGGGGGAGTCCTTCTTCCTCGTTCCCTTGTAGTCCATGCGAACTTTCCACCTTGTTTCTCTTCTTGGAGGAATGAACATGTAATTAGTAAATAAAATTTCGATATTCAACCACATACTTACCTTATTTTCGTTGGAATTCGTAGTGGCTGAGTGTAGCCTTTGCTGTTGTGGCAGCTGCTTGGGCGGTAACCAATTGTTGTGGCAGTCCTATGTCATACTCTGGTGACGGTCAAGGAAAAACTCAAAATCCTGAAGAGCTTCTTGACTCCCACACCATTTTCTTTTGTCCCTCGAAAATCTCCGTCAGTAGAGATTTTGATGGCCTTAAATCTTCCAGCATAGGCTCCTCTAGATATATGTAGTCCAATGTTGTCGAGGTTTCTGTCGAGGCGGGCATTGCTACCGAGGCTACAGTTGCGGTGGGCAAAATTGTTGATGTTGCTGTCGAGGCGGACGTAATTTCTGAGGCTTTTGATATGGTCGTGATGTCATCTATTTCTATGTCAGCCGCACTAGTTGTTTCCGCGACACTGCTATGTCCAGTTTCCTCCACTCCTGCTTGGGCAATTTCTTGCATAGGGTCATCGTGTGTGAGCTAATCCTTGGTCTCAATTGCCGGTGATCCATGGTTTCCGTGGCAGGGGTTGTATGTCCATTCACGACATCTATCGGGGCAGAGTTGCTCAAACGTGCATCCATCTTAGCGATTCTGGCATTTATAAAAGCTAATGCTTCATCTGTGAGAGCAATGAAAGCTTGGAGTGCATCCTCCAAGGATGTTGATTGTTCTTTCGGATGACTATATTGCCACGGCGTGTTGCTTTCTACAGCAAAATTGTTATAGTAAATTCTTTTTAGAGTTTTGATCATACCATGCAAAATTTTCTACTGCAGCAGCGGCATCTGATGTCTTGTCTGCTGCCACGACGGCAACTGCTGCTATAGTATCTGTTGTTCATGTTTAAACATCAGCTCCCGTAAAGTTTTCCTCGACATTGTGATGCTTTTGGACATGTAGCGTACATGATTATATATATATATATATATATATATATATATATATATATATTCAAAAGAAAAAAATTAAAAACCTGAAATTTAAATGCAATTAAATAAAGAGTGCATAAAACAAAACGAAGTCGCTATTGCCAATCCCCGATAACGATGCCAAAAACTTGTAGGGCATGTAGGTGTTCCCTTTTTGTGAGAGTGCAAGTACACACTCCTGCCAAGTTATAATATATAAGATGTCGAATCCCACGAGGATTGGAATAGTTTCTTTGAGTGTGTATCTGCACAAGAAATTTCAATGCACACTTAATTTCAGGTTTGGTTAAAGGAATAAAACTAAAAACACAATTAATTAAAAGTATGGGAGATCAGAATGATAGGATGTGCCAGGTAATTGCTACTCAGTAGTGTGTAGACTGCATTGCACAGGTTAAGGTTGGATTGTGCTGCCACGATATGTTGCCTCAGCGGGTATGGCGGGAAGAAGGCTACGACCCTGTCACGCGGCTGCAGCGGGTCACTACCACTGCAGGAGTGTAGTGTCTTGGCAGGTGGGATGGAAAGAAATCCTGGCGGCAAGTCTGGAAAATACTCCAACTTCGGCAAGATTGTCGACAGTGATCCCTCCTATTTCTAGGTTAGGATGCTCGAGAGCTAACTTGTGGACTAGAGTGGAACCAAGTTAGTCAACTCGGTTGGTAATCTCTTTTAGCCGCTGAAACTTGTGGACTAGTGTGGAACAAAGTTAGTCATGCCTCAGCACGTTGTGACTGTAGTTAACCCTTTCGTGCCCGACAAATGGATTCTCTCAATCAATTGGTGTAGAAATATTGAAAGAATGAAGAGCACAGATTAAGCAAACTTGAAATATTTATTGCAAAACAACCTAACCTAATATAATCGTTTCTCACAACTACTTTACAAGCAAAAACCTAAACCCTAAGAAGTTTAGAACATAGCCGACTCCCTCTCTCTATCTCTCTTTTTCTCTATCGATCTCTATATGCTTGATTTGCTAAATACATGGGGTTTATATAGGCAAAGATCTAGTCTAAGTCCTTCTTGGAGTAGAAGTCCTTCTTGGAGTAGAAATCCTTCTTGGAGTAGAAGTCCTTCTTGGAGTAGAATTCCTCAAAAGGCTTTTATATTAAATGCAACTTTAAAATCTGACTTCTTTGAGTTGAATATGGACTTATTTTCGCGTTGCCTTGTTCCATAAGTAAGTATAAGCCACCTTGCTTATCGGTTTTCAATCAGCTTTATACACCACTCTAGGCCTCAGAAAAATGCAAGATTTGGCTCTATGGACTCAGAAAAATGTCCTCTATCAAACGAGACCCATCTTGACTATGTCGGTGTATTGTCGTGTAGGCGGCATTCTACGGCAGAGGCGTCCTTGGCGGCGGCTTTCTGCAGCGGCGGCGTCTCTGGAGGCAACTGGAACTGCTTCAGTACAGCTCCTTCTGCTCCCTGCTTTCCTGTCCTCTCTTCCTCTTATCAGCAACCAGCACCTAAAATAGAAAACTAACTAAAACAATACATTTTCTCTACCAAATATAAGATATTCAAATAAAGCTTGGTAAAAGAAGAAATATTGTTATAATGCATGATATGCAGCTAATTATGCCTAACTAAGCTTAAGAGCAACAATAATAAGGGTATGAATGTGCATAAAATATAGAACTTTTAGACACTCTACAATAACTTGTAAATATCGGTTCTTTCAGGCTCATCCAATTAATTCGTTGTCTATCTTCATTTTGGTATGTGCTGTCATTATTTGCCATTTTTCTGTCCAACCAGTCTTTTGTTTTTCCAGTTAATGATATTAGCTTCTTGATGAAACTTGGATTATTTACGGGTCTGGTGTAAATCTTGTCACATTTAATTATTGGACAGTTGACCAATATGTCATATTCCTCCAGTGTTGGTTTCATGTCTACTTGTCCGAAGGTGAAACAATTGTACGATGGGTTCCAAAACTGTGTCATGGAAGCTCTTGATCAATTTTTATATTTAACAGTAGGGCTATGTCTCCAAATTCTTTCCTGAATTGCTTCTTCATTTCACTATCCCATTGATCCCACATTTCTTTTAATTCTGGAAAACGTGTATTTTGATTAGTGCTTATCTTCACATAAATCTTCATCTTGGACAATTCACCTTTACCAAGACTATCCCCTTTCTCGTGTTGAGTTTGCTCGGACCAAGTCCAGACTGTAGTATTATCTTCTCCAATCCTAAACTCTCGAGATATATTGGATACTTCTAAATTGACTGACTCCCAATTCAGTGCCAAAACAAATGCAATTTATGACAAAATTAAAAAAAAGAAAAGAAAACAAACAAAACAAAAACTTGTGTTAGTACCGTGAAGTAATATGAAAAGAAAGTAGATAAATTAATAATTTAGATAAGCAGAATATTTATAGCAGCGAATTAACCAGAGCAATGTATTTGAACCGACATCACCTTTCCTAGGTCCCTGTTTGGCTCTAGCGGGGTGGGCTTCTAAAACAAAATGTAGGCTTTGTTCTAGACTCTTGGTTCCTGAAATGTCGTTACCGTCTACTGCGACAGTAAGACATCGATTCGGTAGTAAAGGTCCCTTATAACGGAGGTGTGGGCCCAACAACGCATAAGGTTACTATACCGGAAGAAGACGAAAATCCGAACTCAGAGATGGAGAGCATCACGTCGAATATTCTCTTACTCCCACTTAAGCATGAAAAACTCAGGTCGAGGGTTTATGCATGAATGGCAGATATATCACACACAAAAGCTACCCCTATTTTCCTAGAAATCCATCCAACAATTCTTTTAGATAAAGTTAAATTCAAATTAATGTTCAAAATGCTAAAATGCCACGTGTAATTAATTAATAGGCCATAATCTCAATTTTGTCCCCAGCAAAGTCGCCAAGCTGCCGCGACCGTTTTTAAGACCCGTTTGTGGAAAAATAGCCTGACGATTAGGGTTTTGTAAATCGAGTTTTTCATTTTAATTTGATCTTGAAATTAGGGGGTTTTTAATTTTTAATCAAGTCGCCTCTATTTATATTTAAAATCCTTTTGAAGTTGCCACCGGTCACTTTGGTAGACCGGACACCATAAAAAGCGTACCATAGATTCTTTTAATAAAGTTCGGGTTCGGGAGTCGGTTACATGTAGGGAAGGGTTAGCACCCCTACAAATGCTCGTTATCGGTGCCTTATTAATTCCACGTGGCATTTTGGCATTTCAAACATTAATCTGAATTTAATTAAATCTTTTAACTATTAAACGGATTCCATTTCAAATGGGAATATCCTTTTGTAAGAAAATACATTTTGGACGAATATAAGTTTTGAAACGTCCAATTACATTCGGACACTTCAATTTATATTTAAAATGCATCTCAACACAAAAGGTTTAATGCATGTTCAATTATTGTCTTGTCATTTTTAAGTGGGACATATTTAAGACACCATTAATTTAATTAATTAAGCTTCTATGAATATTATTAATTTTTGGAGTTGAATGGTAACACCCAAGTAATTTGGACACTACTTTTAATGGGTCCAAAAGTAATAACATTCCTAATTTAGGGTGATACTAATTGTTTATCCTATTTTTTATTTTATTTAAGTTAATTATGTAGATACCATTTTCTAATTTTAAATGGAATATTGAAATCTTAATTTGAATACTCATTGATTAACATCATGTTACCATGTGATACTAATCAAGTTTGAATATTCAAACTCTATTTCAAATCTCCATTTATTTACTACAATGTTCTTTCTTACTCAATTATTTAATTAATAAATCTATACTAAAGGCTTTACTTAATACAATTTCATGACTTAATTCTCCTTACATACATACTATATGATTAGTAAAAAAATGTGCAAGCATACAATTAAATAAAGTAATTAAATAAAACAATAAAAAAGTAATTAAACTGATCTTGGACCATATTGAATTAAATATGAAATTATAAAGCTGTTTTACAATGAATAAGTGACCATTTTGTAAGGAAATGTAAATTCAGAAGCCCAAACCTAATTCCTCTAAAAGTATTACCCAAACCCATTTGATTTCATCCTAAGGCGCACGACCCAACCTAGATTCGGCCCGAAATACCCAACCCAAGCTCGACCAGGTCACAAACCCGTATCTAAATCCACATAAAAAAGCGCAGATCCTATCTGATCCGACTCCTAAAACGACGTCATACCCTTCTGCCTATAAAAATCCATGCCCGAGCCCACTCGCCTATTTTCACATTTTCAACTCGCCCTCAACCCCAAAATCCTGTCGACCCTTTTCTTTCAAGCTTCTAGAGGCGACGCCAGCCTCAATCGATCGTCGTCTCTGGCCTTCTTCTTCGACCAAAATTCCTTTTCGATCACCTTTCCCGACCAAACTGAAACTCCGGTCACCTTTCTCGACCTAACCTGAAACTCTGATAACCCATGTTCCTATGTCGTCGATCGGTCACCGCCGCAAGGCGATTTCCGGCCGTCGTTCGCCGCCATGCCTTCAAACAAAAAAAAACACTAAAAAAAATCATTTTTTCCCAATTCTACAACCCTAGCTAACCTGTTTCATCAGAAACTCTCTGCTTCCTAACCTAAATAACCTAAATCTACCCGAACCAGAACCTAAATCTACCCTCTTCAACTCCACTGGTGCTTAAAAGCACTCTGTCACCACTCTAGCTACACTCAACCTCGACCTTAACAAAAAGATAAACATCTCTTTTTCTTTCTTTTTTTAGATATAGAATCGATTTAGGCTTTGTTTACTTATTTTTCCGAGATTAGGTCACTAGATCTAGGATTTTCATTTATGTTTTCTTAAAAAAAGTGGAGACTGACTTATTTAGAGGTTTTTGGCAGGGGATATACCTTTTGAAATGGTGAACGAGCTTCTAAGATTCTCCGGCTGACTATTCCGGCGTCGTTTCTTCTTCTCCAACGACCTTAAAATTGCATGTATGGCTCTTCAGATCAAGTTTCTCTCACTCTCTTTGCACTAACCGCGTAATTACTGCGCATTTAATTCATTTTCCCCACTAACTCTCTCTCATCTTTTATATCTGGCGTACATGTGACGTCATCATCCTCACTGGCGACGCCAGCTAGCTCTAGCTAAGGTGGTAATCCGCGTGAAACGCGATGAACCAATGAGAGTTCGACATGTGTCCATTGGGGTTTTATTCTCGGCGGGAATTAAAAACACAACCAGGCTATTTATGTTTGTTGGATGAAATTTGAGCAGGAATTGTGCTTTTGTGATATGTTTGTTTTTTTGGCTTTAGAAAAATGGGTTAGCAATATATGTATTTCGGGCCTTGTATTCAGGCTTTGTATCGTATATTGGATATGTAAATGGATTTTGCATTGTTTATTTTGGACTGTTTGGGTTATTTATTTATTTATTATTTGGTATTCAATATATATGCATATAGACCCAAACATAATTCAGGTTCTACAACAGTGATTCGTCCCATTTCACATTCCATTGTATATGGATGATTACATATTCCGCGGGTCGTGAGAAGGGGTAGAGATAATAATTAAATTCACCGTGGGCGGTAGGGCATCCGTGAATATGACTATTTAACCCCCCATCCCCTCTGCCCTACATCATCCCTACACGCTCTAATAGATCTTATAACATGTTATTATAAATATTATTAAAAATATAATTGAGTTTGATTTTAAGGCAAATTTAAGGCAATTTATATTTACTTGTTTTAGGATATTGATGAAAATTTTGATATATACATATATATGTTTATATTTATTAATTTATTTCTTTCGGTTGGAATAGTTTAACATATGTGGTGAGATTCTTCATAACAAATTCGGTTTATATTTATTCAACTAATACTTAGAAATATATTATATGAAATGGGTCATTATGTGGGTAAAGAGGAGTTTGGGTGAGTCTCAAGACCCACATGGGTGGTGAGTGGAGATGGTTTTAGTCTTACACTTTGGGTGCAGAGATAATTTTATATTTTGTATTTGCAGCGGATTGTGGGCGGGGATTAGGATAAAAATTCTTTGTAACAACCCGGTTTTCACAACCCGTTGGTCGGTGCACCTAAACTCTGGGCATTGTGTATTGGGCCAAGGGTTGGGTCCATTTGGGTGCTTAAGGACACCTTAGCGTGGTTCTTCTTGACGTTGGGATTGAGTTTTGGGTTTGTAAGTAATATGGGAGAAAGATGGAGGGGTAATGAGGTAAATTACCTCATTTTGAAGAGAAAAAGGCCGGTTCTCTTTAATATCTATATAAAAAGTAAAAAGGATGATCTCACTATTGACTCCCTCACCCTCCTCGTCTCTCTCCTTCATCTTTTTTAAAGACTTAAAGACAAAAGGGTAATCTTTGTCTCATTGAGTGAGAATTTTAGATTTAGCATTGGGAGTGTTAAAATCTACATCAAGGATCTACAAATTAAGGTAAGGATAATCGTTTTTGGTGGAAGAGCAAAGAAATGTGTTTGTGGGGGTTATGGTGGAAATGGGTTATAAGTAGATTTAATCTCGTTTTCATCCTTAGATTGATTTTATAGTTACCCTTTCAACCCATGCAAAGTTGTAATTCATTTTACAACTTCCTTGTGTAGTGAAAGAGGTTGGGGAATCTTCCAAAGAGCAAGGGAAGAGGAAAGCTTGAGGAGCTTGGCAAGGATCTTCATTTCAGCTGTAGGAATAAGGTTAGTGCACTTCTAACTCCTTTGTTTTATGCTCATCCTGAGGATGATGCCTTGCGAGTTGGATTTGATGATTTTGGTGTTTTGAACGAATAACGACATTGTTTATGGCATAATCCGGAAATTGAGTAAATAATGTATAAAAATGGTAGCAAACAACCTAAGTCACCTCTCATAACTTGTAGGTTTGTTTTTAGGCTTTACCTTAAGGGTTTAGGGTTGTTGGGAGTGATTTTCGATCTCTAAAGTATGAATTACATGCTTGAGTATCGTTACACGAGTAGTCTGTACCAGTAAGTGTTCAAAGCGATGAATACAAATGAACTGTGTGGGGCGTATTGGCATGGGCTTTAAGTTGTATCGTTATGCAATGCAATTTGTATCGGTACTCACTCTTGGATTGAAATTCCACTGAGCAAAATTTGTACAAGTATGCTCGTGGGCGTATCGGTACTAAATGGTACCAATACTCGAAGCTCGAGTACAAGTACTAGATGTCTATTGACTCTTTCTCTATGGTGCTCACGTATCTGTACGCGAAGGGCAAGTACATGTACCCATTCTACAGTATCGGTTTGCAAGGCCGAGTACCGATACAACCAGGGCAATCTACCCGAAAAATGTCAATTTGAGTTTGGGTGGTTGTAAAATTGTAGAGAATGGTACCATATATTTGAAATGAGATAAAATGAATTGTAAAACTGAAAAATCGAGATATAACCCCAATACACAAGCATAATATGTAACAACTCGGTAAATATAATTGGGTGATTTGTTAATAATAGAAACCGTAGAATATGGTAATCGTGTCAATGTTGTGTGCTGTATGGACACTTGTTTGGTTGATACACCTTTAGTTGATGGGATCCGAATATCTAGAGAGCGTCTTGCAACACCATGAGATAAGACATCAAATGTACGTTCTCGAGGCTGTGTAACAATGAGCCTCATTCAAAGATACTCGGTGAGAGATTTCGAGCATGAGTGTATGTTCCCAAGGCTATGTTACATTAGGCCTCGCTCAAAGTGTACGTTCCCGAGACTGTGGGACACCGGACCTCAATCATGGTTTGTGGTATGATGCTTATGATTTCTGTGTGAGATTTAATGCATCCATTGTTGCTATGTGTTTGGGCGACTAGAGGTAATGTCGTATGTTGATGTGTATGCCACGTTATCATCTCTTGCTACATGCTCATAATTATGATTTTGCATGAAGCATAGTAGAGTAGATGTGTGCCACTGAGCTTTATAAGCCCAACGTTTGAAATCGTTGTTTCCGTTCGTAGGTTAGTAGGTGGTACGTTGCAGTGGAGGAGCACCATCGAAGTAAGATTTCAGCCTTGTCTCATCAAGAATACATTACTTAGATATATTTGGACTATGTATTCGTAGGACCCTATTAGTTGTATTGTAACTCGTATTTTAGGTAAATATGTTAGGAATGTGTGGGTTCCTAAGGAGTGCGTCTGAATATAGTGAGTGCAACATCTGTAGAGGTAATTTATGACCAAAAGTTATTAAAGCCTTTACTTTTATTTGAAGCTGTTAATTTCATCTTGTGTTTATAAATATAGCATAAGAATCATATTCTATCAATGAGTACCAAAGAATTTTTACTTGGATAAGAAGTCATTTATTGGGTAGTGAATGGTATCCAACCTATATAGTTTTGGGATGTGAGAAATTAAATAGTTGTTCGTTTGATTTTATTTATGAGTTTAATGAATGCTAGAAAAAAATCCATATTACAGGAAGTATAATAGTGGGCATGATTGATTGATTGCAGCCCTACTTGCAGAAAACTAGGCATGTAGGATATGAACCAACATCACCTATCATTAGGGGAAGCCATCAGGGATCAAGTGGATAGTGTTGGACCAAGCTCAGAAATACTAGCGAAAAGTACAGAAAGCTTGAGCTTGAGGTTAAACAGGAGATTCTGATAGAAGTTGTGGCCCTTGAAAAGTTGAAAGAGAACGTCGAACAAGCTGAACATACTACAGAAGCTGAGTTTGTTGATCAAATTATTGGCGTTGTAACACCCATGCATGAGAGACTTGTCACAATAAAGCAATCACAGACTTGTAGCTTGGTTCCCATACCTGCTGATTTCTGCTGCCCCCCTTTCCCTAGAGCTAATGACTGATCCAGTGATTGTGGCATCCGGACAAACTTATGAGCGGGCTTTCATCAAGAATGTATTGATCTTGGGCTCACTGTATGCCCCAAGACACGACATACTTCGGCTCATAACAATCTTATACCCAATTATACAGTAAAGGCACAAATTGCAAACTGGTGTGAGTCAAACAATGTTAAGTTGTCTGATCGCATGAAATCCATTAGTTTAAGTCAGTCGTATCTCCTTGTGCATGCAGAGTGTAACTCGTCAATGGATCCAAGAACTGTTCCACATTATAGAGGCATCAAACCATTGTCACCTAAATCATGGTCTACCGATCAATTTGATAAGAATCTAATCACATCCAGTGGACTTAATCAAGAGGGAACCTCCCCACTACATCCTTGTTCTACCTCCAGAGGGTTCTTTGTTAGGTATTGGTGGAAATGGAGATGGTCTGGATGTTGCAAGAGTATCAATAAGTAATGTAGAAGACATATCAAACTTGGGACAAATGGATAACGATTCAGTTGGCCAACCCTGTAATTCCGGACAATCAATCTCTCAACCACACAAGATCTGTTTCATCGTATAGTACACTTTGTAATTCCGATTGGGGATGCCAATGAGATTGAGGAGTTGACTCATCTTGGGCCAATATTGATGATATTGGAGAGATGAAATCTGACCCGCAGCCTGTTGAATGCTCAGCCATCCCACAGAAAGAACCTGAGTTCTTTCCTGAATTTATGGATCCACAATTTCGAAGCCAAAAAATGGCGCCAATCACTTGAAGAGATTCATTCCAAGGATAATTTATTGTCCTGTTACTAAGAACAGGGATGGGCTTTCTGGCACTGAAACCCAGGTTAAGAATTTGGTAGAGGAGCACTTCAGTCGATACTGAATGAGAGGCCAGTTGTGAACTCAGATCACTTGCCAAGCACAATATGGATACTCGGATTATAATAGCAAACTAAGGGGTCATTACCTTGTTACTTGATTTGCTCTGTTCACCAGATACAAAGACTCAAGAAAATGTTGTTACGACACTTCTTACAATTAACGATACCAACAAAGCACCTATTGCTAACGCAAAAGCAATTAAGCCTCTGATTCATGTCCTCGAGAGTGGAAATGCTGAAGATAAAGAAAACTCAGCTGCCACACTTTTCAGCCTTTCAGCCTTTGAGGATAACAAAGTCAAGATTCGAAGGTCTTGTATGCTCTGTTGCTGCGAGCTTTGTCAGGATAAGATTTGAGAACCAATCAATGGTGTCTTCCCTGAAGATGTTCTACGATTATTTTCAATTTAAATATTGTTAAGATTGAGACTGACTTATAAGCTATGTTTCTTTGTAGACAATAAAAGTTCCTTTATGTTTGCTCTTTCATTGGAAAACTGATATCAAGTCCACAACATTTGTTTCAAGTGATTTCACAGTTGATTTAAAACATTATCATTTTACCAAAGCCGATAGAATGAATTAATTATTTTTTTATTTTACGAAGGCGGAGAAAAGAGAGTGTTATATTTTGATATACAAACTGTGTAAAAAAATATTTACACAACCTTTTATATTTAAATTATAAAATCTGAAACTTAAAATTTAACCCTAACACCGAAACAGTAAACCCTAAACTCTAAATTCTAATTATAAATCCAAAATTCTACACCCTACAAACTATACCGCTAAACCCTAAATTAAATCTCTAAACTTTAAAATTGAAAGGCTTGTGTAAACTTAGTTTACACAAGCTTGTGTATCAAAGTATTTTCCTAAAAGAAAATGTAGTTGCATATATTGAGATTTGTTACCACCAGCTAACTGCCACCATTAGAACCACCAAGATGCGAACCTTCAGACATACGAACAATCACCTGCGACCTCTCACGAACATAACCTGTGGACGGTCACCAGCGACCACGTGTCGACACATGTAGTCTCACATAATTACAAACCAATCTAGGCCATCTATTCCTAGGACGTCTAATCAATACCAATGCCACGACAACTCTCTACCAGCACATGTCCAAACCACTATAAATAGCCATGTAACAAAGACTAAAACCATGATCACTTTTCTTCACCCAAACCAAGCTATAATACACAACCACTATATCAAGAACCACCATCTACCACTACCAGAATCACTCTCCCTCCACCACCCGAGAACATTGTTCATCCTACCAGTCAACAATTGGTGCGAAGAACGTGTAGCGCCCTAGTTTTGGGCCTAGAAATTTTTTAGGTTGACTCGAGGTTCGTAGGATCTAGACTAGAGATTCGGGTTAGTTTGGGAGTGGTTAAAGAAAATCAAGGTTCGGGTTAAGATAATAATATGAGAAAATTCTTAAAAATCATTATTAATTATATACATGATTTTGGTAAAATCAATTTTATGAAAAGGACTTTGGAAGTGGGACAGTTTGAGTTAGTGACCAAAGCGCGTTTTTACAAAATTGTTTTAGCGACTGTTTTGTAAAGGAATTGGGACTCTGAATCTTTAAGGAGCTATTTGACCTATTTGGTTTTACCAGACTTTTATCTCAATTAGGAGCATTTTAAAGAGTTTTAATTAATTATTAAAAAGGATTTAATAAAAGGGGGTTGGTTATTTCATTAAAAATTATTTTACGTCATTTTCTCTCATTCTATTTTTCTCTCAAAGTTTTCATTCAGCCAAACACTCTCTCCTTTCAAGAAACTTGAGGTAATGCTCTTGATTCACTAAGATTTTGATTTCTAAATGATTCTTTAATCTTGATTTATAAAACCTTATTGTTTATCCTTTTATTTTTTTAAGAAAAATACATCCAATTGAGAGAGATTTCATACATTAAAGGTAAGATTCGTTCTTCTCCTCTAATGGTCAGTTCTTTACTGAAATTTCCAAGTTATCAATCCTTTACAATGTTTTCTAAGTTTCTTTGATGAGTTAATCATGAAAGTTTTGTTAAATTGAGGATTATTGGTTGAAATCTTATGATTTTCGTAATGCTGCTGTTTTGATTGATTTGAGGCTGATATTAATCATGATTTGGAAGTTAAATGATGTTGAAATAAAGGTTTTTATCATAATAATCCTGAAATAGATTGGATCTCTAGTTGTTATATGGTTAGATTTGGGGTTTTGTGAAGTTAATGTGGTTTTGGTATTATTGGAGGTATAAGGATGGAATTAGATTGTTTTTTTATTGTTATTTGATATTTAAAATTGGATGGAAGTGTTAGGTTTTGGTTGGGTTGAGTTTGTTGAGTAATCGAAGGTGTTTTCGGTTGTTACAGATAGGCATTTTGGAGTTTTTGGGCAGAGCAGCGAGGTAGCTTTGATTGCTCACAGTTTTAATGCATTGAGATAAATTAAACCTCTGTTCTTGTGTGTTATAAACATGGGAGAACATATCGCAAGAGATCAGTGAAGTTCCAAGAGCTCGAGAAGCTTGATTACGCTTCGGCAAAGCGAGCGTGGCGTTGTTAGTGAGTGGAATTGGTTTTTAAAAGCCTTTCAAAGACTAGAAAGCAAGGTTTGGGGGTTTAGGTTAAGTTTGAAACACAAACTTAAATATGGAAGTAAGTTTGAGATGTTTCGCTCTCGTTTCTTAATTTTTATCCCATTGGTTTTGTGATATTGCTCTTGTTTTGAAGATAGAATTACACCTATTCTTTTATGAATGTTTTGAGAAATGATGTGATGATTTACATGATCCAATGAGATATATTTGTTATTTTGAAAAGATAGAACTATTTGATAAAATTTTATGCATTGTTTAAAATGAGTATATTGCTAAAACGTCACCATGAGAGATGCCGCCATGAGAGTCCAGTGATGTGAGATTTTCCCTCTGGGTAGGACTTGACGATGTGAGATTCCGTCAAGCTGTCCGCATATCCGAGTAATGTTGCTAAAATGCCAATATATGAGATTCACATGTACCTTGTTTATAAATGATTTAATGAAATGAGATTTGTATATGAGATCATGTTTTGAGTTATGCTTTATGAGATTTAAGCATGTAAGGCTTTTCCTTGAGATTCTGTATTTTGATGAATGCATGAGATAGATGGTATAAGTGGTTTAAATGATGTGGTTTTGCTTCGAAAATCATTTCATGCATAGATAGAAAGAGCATGATGAGATAGAGATTTCCAAATGAGAAATGGTTTTAAAATGCTTTGTTGTTGTTGGTTGTTTGAGCATCCTTCACTAAGCATTTGTGCTTATGCTTTCTTTTTCCAACAATGCAAAGAATTAGCATATTTGGGCAGCAAAGAGGCAAGAAGGAATCCAAGGAGTGAGATTAAGCTCAAGTATGATTTTACATTTACCCTTTAGTAATAATGTTTGGCAATGGGAGGATGCCTTTATGTTTTGGGAGACGTGTTTTGAAACACTCTGTTTTGTGGCAAGTTTGTTTTGCCTTTAATGACTTGTAAATGACCTTTACTTGTTGGTTTATTCCTTGGTTTGAGTTTTGATTCTTGAGTGGCTATTTTGCATAGGTTGCATGCCTATGTATTCTTTTGATGCATATAGATATGTTTTGATGTTGTTTTTTGTCACACATGATTGTGGTTTGATGTTTTAAATATGTTGTATGCATGTTGGAATGGTTTTGTATGGATTAAAGTGTGAAAAACCAAAAAAAAGTGTCATTATAGGCCCATGTGTTTCAGTACGTTCGAGCTTGTACCGAAACAGTGAGCCTGAAATGGCCTAAGGGTTTCGAAACATGAAGAGGTGTTTTGCTACGTTTGGCTACTAGAATCCCCTGTTCTGAAACACCTTAAAGGGTGTTTCGATACAGTCCCGAGCTTCAAGACGCTGAAACCTATTTCGATATGGGTGTTTCGATACATGGCAACCTGTACCGAAACATCAAGCTGTTAAGTTAGTTATTGGAATCTTTTGTAGTTCTATTTTTTTACGTTTTGATCCCTCAATGTTCTGGATGCAATTAAATGAGTATGGATGATTATTTTGAGCTGAGTTTTGACAGAGATGCGTGTAATGTGATTAATTAAAGGTTGGTAACTTAAAAAATGAAGAAGTCCCTGCATTTTGTTAAAATTACAAATTGGTCCCTATAGTGTGTTTGTATGCAATTGAGTCCCAAATCGTTCTCTGATCGAATTGTAAATTGTTCCGCTGCGATATTAACAACTTAGGATCATAATGAACATCTAGACAAGATAAACCAAAAAAATATGGTCATTTATTGAGGTAAACTTCCCGATTTACTTCAATATTCCCCGTGTGATCCGTTTGGTACGGTCTTTCACCAAGACCGGGTCGAGGGGTACATTTGGTGGTTGACGTGTGTAGGGCGTGTAGGTGTTCCCTTTTTGTGAGAGTGCAAGTGCACACTCCTGCCAAGTTATAGTATAAAAGATGTTGAATCCCACGAGGAGTGGATAGCTTGTCTCGTTTCGTAATCCCTACACAAGGTAAAATAAAAGCACAAGTTAATGGTTGGTTGAGATGAAAAGTAAATGGAAAAACAAGTAATAAAGGGGTGAAGCAGGTTGATAGAGCAGGCAAGGTTATGATGCCATTTAATGTGAAAACTGCGTTGTAAGAGGATTGAGTTATCTTGTGATGCCACGATATGATGCCTCGGTGAGTATGGCGGGCGGCAGGCTACGACCTTGTCATGCGGCCGTAGCGGGTCATTACCACTATAGGAGTGTACTGTCTCGGCAGGTTGAATGGAAATAAGTCCTGGCGACATGTCTGGCAGATACTCCATGTTCAACAGGATAATCAAAAGTGATCCCTCCTATTTCTAGGTTAGGATGCTCAAGAGCTAACGTGATGTAGGCAATACCTAGCAATCTCAGCGTCAACCTAACACATGCTAGTCAACTCGGTTGGTAATCCCTTTTAGCCGCTGAAACTTGTAGACCGGTGTAGAACCAAGTTAGTCACGCCTTAGCATGTTGTGACTGTACATAACCCTTTCGTGAGCCTTGCCTAGATGTTTAGAGTTCGAATCGAACCGGTCAGAAAACGGTTCGAATCTAAAAGGGAGGTTTAGGGAACACCTAGTTCGGGATGCTTTAAAATTATAGAAAATATCTAAAAATCCTCATTTAATATATGAAAGATTATGGTGAAATCAATTTTACAAAATAAAGTTTGGAAATACTACATTTCGGTGTAGTGACCAAATCGTAGTTTTCGCAAAAGTTAAATAGTGATTGTTTTGTAAAGAATTGAAACTTTGAATCTTTAAGGAGATAATTTTACCAAAAATGTTTTCATCAGATTTTCCTTAATTTGGGTGATTTAATTAATATTTTAATTAAAGGAAATGAAGGTTAATTAATTTAGAAACTACCTTTGATATTTCATAACTACTTTTCACAAATTTTCCCTCATTTTATTTTCTCTCAAATTCTTTTCAACCAAACACATTCTCTCCAGAAAGTATACTTTGATTTTCACTTCATTTGTTGAGATTTCAATCTTCCTTTGATTCTTAATCAATTCCTCTTGATTTCTACAATGAATTTTCAAGAAAATTTGCTCAAATCAAGGAGAAATCATCCATTAGAGGTAAGCTTCGTCCTTCTCCTCTAATGATCACTTATTTACTGAAATTCTCATGTTATCAATCCTTTGTTAATGATTTTTAATTGGTTTCAATGTTAGAAACAAAAAATTATCTTAAAACTCAAGATTTTGGAAGAGATCTTGAAGATTTTCGTGGTGAATGATTGGGCTCTGTTTTGAGTTGGTTTTCTAATGTATTTTTGATGTTAATTGATGTTACAGATGAGGTTTTATTAATCAAATCCCGAAAAGGATTGTTTTCCTAAGTTTTGTTTGTTAGAATGATGGTTTTTGGGGTGATTTTGGTGTTCTGTCATAGCTGGAGGTATAAGGACGATTTTGTGGTGGTTTTTGATGTTAATTGATGTTTAGAAATGATTAGAAGTGATAGATCTTGGCTGGGTTTTGTTTTGGAAGAGTTTCGAGGTGATTTCGGTTGTGTTTGGTAGCCGAAATGTGGTTATTGAGTAGAGAAGCGAGTTTAGGTGTGTGGCTGATGATTTCAATGCATGATGATGCATTAATCCTCTGCTCTTATGTGTTATAAACATGGGAGACATCTTCAGACGCCTTTGGTGTTGATCTGGGAGCTTAGATAGCGTTTCGGCGAGCAAACGAAACGTAATTGGTGAGTGTGAATGGTTTTAGAAGTCCTTGAGGGACAAAAACTCAAGGTTTGGGGATTTAGGAAAGGTTTAAAAAGCCTTCCTAAGTCTGGAAGTATGTATTGGCTAGATTGCTCTCATTGATGTGGTGATTGCCCCTAAAATGTTTTTACATGCTCATGGTTTGAGATTGATAAATTCCTACTGTTTTATGCATATTTTATAGCATGAGATGATGCTTGAAATGATTTCATGAAGCAACATGTTGCATGGTTGAGATTTGAGCTTTTGTTTAAAGCATGTCAAATGTTATGGTTTTGAAATGAGATGAGAATGTTTGAAAATTGTTGCATAAAAATAGTAGGTGAGATGATGTTTTGACATGATATATTGGCATATATGTTGAGATACTTACCAGATATAGATCGATCAATAGGATGAGAGTGCACTATAAACTAAAAATGCGTACGTGCTCTTTGGTTAAGCCAAAGGGAGAGAACCGATGTTGGGCATTCCATCCGGTAGGACTTGGTGAAATACCCAAGCTTTGTGGCGATGAGAGATTCCGCTATGTGAGTACGGTGATGTGAGATTCCACCAGAAATTATGTTTCTAGACGAATGAGTACGGTGATGGTAGATGCCACCGGAAGTGTCTAGTGAGATATCCACATATCCGAGTAATAATGAAATGTGAAATGCCAATATAAAATATGAAATTGATTTTTGATTTATATGTACCTTTGATGAAATGATTTATGCTATGAGAAATGCATATGAGATTTGTATATGAAATGCTTTGGTGTTACAAGCATGAGTATGGCTTTGCCATGAGTTTTGCATTGGTTTAAATGCATGAGATAGAATGAAGGTACATGTGTTTTCAATGATAAGTTGCTTTGAGTGGTTTTCAAGCATGAGACAGAATGAGCATGTTGTTAAAAATCTTTTGAGAAAGTGTTTTCAAGTTATGCATTATTGTGTTGGTTTCTTTAGAGCATGCCTCACTAAGCATTTGTGCTTACGCTCTCTTTTACCAATAATGCACATAATTGAGGTGTTTTCGGGCATCAAAGAGGATAAGATCATCCAAGGAAGTACATGTAACCCCCTTAACCCGGCCCAGACGGTTGAACCGAATTAAGAAGTTTACACGGGGAAAACCAAAGTCAACCCTGATTAACGACCCTTTTTTTCTTCTTTTAATCTTGTCTAGATGCATATTAACCCTAGATATGTTCACAAGAACATCATACTCAAAGATCATAACAAACAAAGATCATTCAGGGACTCAATTGCACAAATTACAACTTTAGGGACCAAATTGTAAATTCTGAAAATTTATAAGGACTTAACCCAAATCAAAGTTACCAATATGAAATTAATCATCATTCATGCTTCACTGCCAAATTTCAGCTCAAACGGACATCTCAAACTCATTCAATTGCATAAACAACATTTAGGACCAAAACGCAAAGGTTTCAAAACATTTAACCAACAATTTCAGAGCCCAACGGTCGAGTGTTCCGAAACAGGGAGGACCTGTTCCGAAACGCGGGACCGTTCCGAAATGAGTATCGGAACATGGCTTGGCAGTAGCCTTTCCGTTCCGGAACGGTTCCTCCCGTTTCGGAACGCCTAGGCCATTTCAGGCCCCTGTTCCGAAACGGTAGCTTCCGTTCCGATACGGCCTGCCCAGATTGCAGAATTTTGCTGTTCAAACACACAATAGACCCTCCAAACATGCTCCAAAAGCAACCAAAACATACCAGCAAATCATTCAACATACAAGGAGCATAATTGCATCAAAATCTAGATACAAGACCACCCCTAGGTGCACCAACTCATTCAACACATCCAACATTCATTCATGCTTTTAAAACAAGAAGCATAACATACCAACTTATGAATAAGAAGATCCAAAGGTTACAAGCATTATACCACATAGTTCAAAATCATAAACCAAACTTGTCCAACATACACAAACTCATTAAACAACAAACTAAGAGATTCTCCCCCCATTGCCTTTATTATCTATAGCTATTTACCGAGACATACATCTCAAGTGGAGCTTTCCTTGAATCCCTGGCTTCTCGTTGTTCCAAATTCAAATATCTGCATTGATGGACAAATAGGAGCGTAAGCACATAATGCTTAGTGAGGAATGCTCAAACCAAAACACCATCAATGCAGCGAGTCATAAAACCTCTTTTACAAGCAACATAGTTCAATAAACCAAATCAATGTTTGAAAACCCCTTTATGACAACATGCTCAAATCATGCATTGCTCAACATGAAACCAACCCTTAGCTTAGAAAGCTAAGCAATCCTTTTCAAAGCACAAACTTGCAAAACCAACAATTTAACCATTCCATGCATGAACACCATATGCAAAGTTAAATTCAAGATCCTTGGAAAAACAGTTCCACTTCACATCATGCTTAACTCATACTTGAAAATCATTTCAAAATAAGAAACCTTTAGAAACCACTTACTCATTCAATTAACCTCATGCATTAAACAAATGCACCATATGAACCACCAACTCAACATTTGCATTACATGCCCTTTTAAACAAGCCTTCACAAGACTTCAATGCATTAAAAAGATTCCATGCACACAATGCAACTTCCTCAATAGAAGATAAACACTTGTTCAAACTAACAAGCAAAACATGCATTTATAAGACATTACACACTTCTCATGCAATCATGCATCAATTCAAGCATCTCATGCTTCATCATAATTAAGAACATCATATTGGCTTCCAAGTGATAAACCATATCCATTTTCAACTCAACATCCAATCGGATACGCGGATCACAAGCGTTGTCCCCACGCTTCATACACACTACCAACCTCAAGGTCCCCAAATGGAATTTTAACCACCATTTGACCTTACCTTACACAAGGTCCTCATATGGAATTTTAACCACCATATGACCGTGACGTACACAAGGTCCCCATATGGAATTTTAACCACCATACGACCTTAACATCACCCGTTGGTAGTTGTATAACATCACTAACGAGATCCGGGACATACTTCACAAGATCCACACATGGACTTTACACCACCATTGTGATCTTAACAAGCACAAGGTCCTCAAATGGAATTTTAACCACCATTATAACCGTTGCTTACCAAGGTCCTAAAATGGAATTTTAACCACCATTATGACCTTAACACAAGACCCACCAATGGAATTTTAACCACCATGGTGTTCTTAACCATCTCGTTAGTGGACTTGGATGGAGTTTACCGGTTCAATCACAACCACTCCACATCCAAGGCGACTTTATTCACGGTGCACCCAATCCTATAGCCGGCTAACAATATCCGATCAAAGTAACCAAGAACCACTTACATCACTTGCCAATATAACTTTCTTACCATATTTGTCCAATGTTTTACAAGCATAACCAAAATGCCAAAACCACCAATTAGCAACATCAATCCACTATTTTTGAAGCACCAAACAAAGCCATTAAACAACATGCAACACCATGCATCAATTCCACAATTCCAATGTACAAAACCAAGGATCGCTTACCTTGAGCATCCTTCACATATGGCTTTCAAAACCAGCATTAAACCATGCTAAAATATGCTTTCAAAACAGAATTTAAAACATGCAAATCACATGCATTGCATCCAACAAACACAAGTGCTTTTAAAACCATTTCATAACACAACCAAGAGAGAAATTCCATTTACTTACACTTGAGCTTAGCTAAGTTGTTTAGACTTAAACTAAGCTCCCAAAACCTTCAAACCTTGGTTTTAAAGCCGAAAACCCAACTACACTCACCGATACACAAAACAAGGCTAGCCACCAAGCCTTCCAAGCATCCGAAACCTTCAACGCCTCCTCTATTGCTCAAGGATCAATCTCCCCTGTTTCAAGCACATAACAACAGAGGATTAATGCATCATCATGCATTAAAAACACCAACAACACACCTAAACTCGCTGCTCTTAGCAAATCCAACATTTCGGCTACCAAACACAACCGAAATCACTTCCAAACACTTCCAAAACTTAGCCCAGCCAAGATCTGTCACTCCTAACCATTTATAAACATCAATTAACATCCAAAAAGATCCCAACCACGTCCTTATACCTCCAGCAATAACAGACCATCAAGATCACTCCAAAAACAACCAACAACTCAAGCAAAAACTTAGGAAAATCAACCTATCCGGGATTGCAATGATTAAACCTCAACTTCTCATCAATTATACATTCAATTAACACCAAAAATACATCTCAAAACAATGCCCAATCAGATCATACGAAAATTCATCAAAATTAACCAAATCTTGCATTTTAAAGCCAAGATCAAGAATACCTTTGCAAAACCTTTAATAAATCACAAATCAAGGATTGAGAACTTGGGAATTTCAGTAAAGAACTGAGAATTTAGAGGAGAAGGACGTTCATACCTCTAAACTTGAGTTTCTCCCTTTTGGAACCAAAATTCTTGAAAATCCAAATAGCAAATGCAAAGGTTTTGTTGAAGAGATGATTAGAGATCAAAAGAGAATTGAAATGTGTTATTTAGATGACAAAATCAGAGGAAAATGCTCTGGAGAAATGTGTTTGGTTTGAGAGAAAAGATGAGAGAAAATGAAAATGGAATTTAGGAAAAGTTAGTTGGAAAATGTCAAAATACCTTCCCTCCTTTTTAGTTTTATTTAAAAACCTTTAATTAAATCTTTAATATTTAGGAAAAATCTGGAGAAACTCCCATTGGGTAAATAGCTCCTTAAAGATTCAAAGTTTCAATCCTTTTTAAAACAATCACACAGTTTTCAAAAATTACATTTTGGTCACTAACCCAAAATGTCACTCTTCCAAACCTCATTTTGTAAAATTGATTTCACCTTTCTCTTATATATAATAAAAGAGGATTTTAAGACATTTTTCCATATTTTTAATGCAACCTGAACTAGGCTTCCCTAAATTCACCTTTTTATATTCGAACCGCACTCTGACCGGCCCGGTCAAAACCCAAAACTTCTAAGCCCAAAATTGGGGTGTTACAACTCTCCCCCTCTTAGGAAATTTCGTCCTCGAAATTTCAACTGGCGAAAAGGGAACAACCAAACTTCTCAAAGCAACACACAAGGTAACACAGGAGACTTAACCACCACTGAACACTCCCCAGACAAAACTCCACCAAACCCAACACCACCACATACTGTTCACAAATTCCAAAACATTCAAAGTTAACCACATCTTAACCTTTCACACTTCCGAACTGCACATAGCCCCAACAACAACATGAAGAACCCCCAAACTTTTACAATATACACCACCTCAACTCATGATTCCCAAAACTCGCACACACGGTGACACCAACCAAACCAATTCAGCCACCATGTAACCCACAACCTTCACTGCTTCTAAAACCCCTTGCACAACTGCTCAACCTCTTCCAAAGGTGACCAAACCAAGCAAGAATTCTTAAGCATCAACTGCTTACTCAAACTTCTCAACGCATTGCTGACATTCCTTCACCTCCGCCGCTATCATTACCATAACAACTCACCAGGACTAGTAACCCAACATCCGACAAACACGTCACAAACTCCAACCTTAACTCCGCCAGCCTTTCCACACACCACCAGCTGACTCCAGAAGAAATTTACTTATACACAACTAGCCAACCACTTCTCACAAAAACCCGTCCAACCAACAATGGCCTTTGATCTTACATTGTCTTTCCACTTCAAGCTTTAACTACAACACTAGCCTTACCAGGACACCGCCCAACCTACACTTACATATTTAGGTTACGAAACTTCTATTCTCCCAGACTAACCCCTTTTCTACAACCCACAACAAAACTTTTTCTCAACTCCTCAAAGGTTGCTACGAACCCTCACCTACATAAACAACTCTTCTACTACAACATCAATGCCAAGTTACCTCAGCACTCTGAAACACATCCACTAACCTGCAACATCACCTACACCAAGAAACTACCATTTCTACTAGCTATTCAAAACCATCTAACCGGTTCTAACTTCCACCAGTAATCTCCTCACCACCACACCACTAAATTCTTTAAGTGCCAAAACACTTTCCTTCTACCAACATGCTATACCACACTCACCATTACTAACAACTTGCTTAATACCCTCCATCCAATCTAATCCTATCACAACACCAACGGACCCGATTAACTACCAGCGAGTGTGAACGTTCGTATGCATGGTCACTTATATGCCCTACCAATGCCTGATGTACATGTATGCAAAACCTCTAATGTCATGCCACATGTATGCATGGACCAGTACATATATAATATATCATATAACAATGGTTTAAACTGTGCATGTATGTCGGTTCACACCCACCAATAACATCCTCAGAATCCATCTAAGAACAACCTCCTATCTCACTTCTAACTTGACCAACTCCATCATTCTAGCAACCCATTATCCACAAGATACCCACTAATGCCCTCTTCACACTAAAATTGTTTCCAAAACAACAACACTTCTACCCCAAACATGCTAGCAACGGTACCATATCCACTACGCAAGGAAAACCAACAGAAACTAACTAAGATACTAGAGCAAAGATTACTTAACAAGGTTACCTGAAAACACCTCACTGCCCCGGAGCTTCAACAGACGAACTCTCTTCCTCGCAGAACCATCATCTTCCAGCCGCACCGCTGCAGCATCAGCTAACACACTAAGGTCATCACCATCTCCCTGCAGAAAAGAACCCTGGCTACCCCGAGCCAACTTTAAACAATTACGTCTCATATGTCCAACAGACCCACATTCCCAACAGATTTCATTTTCCAAGCTCCTTACAACTTCCCACTCTTCCTGCCACCTTCGAACCTTGTCTCGGCCGTGCCTACGACCCTTCAGAGACCCTTCTGCTACCACTGAAGCTGACCTCACCACTTGAGGACAATCTCGCTTCACATGCTCCTTAGAACCACAGTTCCAACAAGCACCTGGGCCCCAACAACCTCCAACATGGCGCCTTCCACAACGGTCACACACCGGTAACTGAGCTTCCACTCCTTGATCAAGCAACACTTGCCCCAGACTTGCACTACCACTCAGACTTTGATTCAAGCAAAACCTTCCATCATGTAGCCTCTTACGCTGACCGCTCCCCGAGGTCAGTACCCACAACTCTCTTGCTTAAACCTTTCTCACCTTCACAAACTGAAACCACACCCTCACGTTGCTTAACCCTTGGGAATTTCCCTCCAAGATACCTTTCATAAAAGGCAGACACAAAGAAGTCCCAATCAATATCTTGGATGTGTGATGCCACCGCCACAGATGTCCACCAGGCACAAGCATCCTCCAACATCAATGAGACAACACTTCCCAGCTTACAGACATAGTCACAACCTTTCTGATCCAATATCAGAATTACACTGGCCAACCAGGCCTCAAATGTCTCAGGTGTCGAACCGTGATACTCCACAACTCCCAAATCATGTAAACGCTGTTTCGACAAACCCGCACATCCCACAACCAGCACATCTACAGGCCTCACCTTCGCCACAGCCTGAGATGTTCCCAACATCTCTTGAACAATAGGTGATGAACTCTTCATCACAAAACCAACTTCTTCCTCCTGCCTCACTACCCCAACACCAGACACAGAAGACTGAGACGAAACACCTCCATTAAAAGGTGAATTCCACGCCTCAACAACCTTCTCTAAAGCAGCAACCACCTCACCTGACTGCCATTCTTTCATCGATTTCACCATGCTATTAACAGTAAACAATCATAACAAAACAAACAAATCGATCAGACCAGCTTTAAGCAAGGATTCAAGACTCCAATTCCAAATAACACAATAGCTATAATAATAAGGCAATGGGTATCCCGAATCTCCCCCTTTTACATAACATAACAGCCAATCAAAACATGGATATCACAACATCAAGCATATCAAACAACATATTTCGATCATGCTCTCATCAAACAACATCCACTCGCAACTGCATAACATTAACATATCATACCCATTACACTTTCATCATTCATAAAATCAGCTCACAACACCAGCACAACATCAGCACAAATCCACATTAGCTCAATGAAGATTCATAAACAAAAAGCATGCTTAAAAACATCAACATTTCACTTCACAAACACGCATTTCAACCAACTTTCAACCACACATCAGAATAAACATCAAACACTTATTACAACAACTTACCACTTCCCCAAGCATTCGCAACTCAGCTATGATACCACCAAATGTAAACCCCTTAACCCGGACCAGACGGTTGAACCGAATTAAGAAGTTTACACGGGGAAAACCAAAGTCAACCCGAAAGTCAACCCTGATTAACGACCCTTTTTTTCTTTTAATCTTGTCTAGATGCATATTAACCCTAGATATGTTCACAAGAACATCATACTCAAAGAACATAACAAACAAAGATCATTCAGGGACTCAATTGCACAAATTACAACTTTAGGGACCAAATTGTAAATTCTGAAAAATTATAAGAACTTAACCAAAATCAAAGTTACCAATATGAAATTAATCATCTTTCATGCTTCACTGCCAAATTTCAGCTCAAACGGACATCTCAAACTCATTCAATTGCATAAACAACATTCAGGACCAAAACGCAAAGGTTTCAAAACATTTAACCAACAATTTCAGAGCCCAACGGTCGAGTGTTCCGAAACAGGGAGGACCTGTTCCGAAACGCGGGACCGTTCCGAAACGAGTATCGGAACATGGCTTGGCAGTAGCCTTTCCGTTCCGGAACGATTCCACCCGTTTCGGAACGCCTAGGCCATTTCAGGCCCCTGTTCCGAAACGGTAGCTTCCGTTCCGATACGGCCTGCCCAGATTGCAGAATTTTGCTGTTCAAACACACAATAGACCCTCCAAACATGCTCCAAAAGAAACCAAAACATACCAGCAAATCATTCAACATACAAGGAGCATAATTGCATCAAAATCTAGATACAAGACCACCCCTAGGTGCACCAACTCATTCAACACATCCAACATTCATTCATGCTTTTAAAACAAGAAGCATAGCATACCAACTTATGAATAAGAAGATCCAAAGGTTACAAGCCTTATACCACATAGTTCAAAATCATAAACCAAACTTGTCCAACATACACAAACTCATTAAACAACAAACTAAGAGATTCTCCCCCCATTGCCTTTATTATCTATAGCTATTTACCGAGACATACATCTCAAGTGGAGCTTTCCTTTAATCCCTTGCTTCTCGCTGTTCCAAATTCAAATATCTGCATTGATGGACAAAAAGGAGCGTAAGCACATAATGCTTAGTGAGGAATGCTCAAAACCAAAATACCATCAATGCAACGAGTCATAAAACCTCTTTTACAAGCAACATAGTTCAATAAACCAAATCAATGTTTGAAAACCCCTTTATGACAACATGCTCAAATCATAAATTGCTCAACATGAAACCAACCCTTAGCTTAGAAAGCTAAGCAATCCTTTTCAAAGCACAAACTTGCAAAACCAACAATTTAACTATTCCATGCATGAACACCATATGCAAAGTTAAATTCAAGATCCTTGGAAAAACACATCCACTTCACATCATGCTTAACTCATACTTGAAAATCATTTCAAAATAAGAAACCTTTAGAAACCACTTACTCATTCAATTAACCTCATGCATTAAACAAATGCACCACATGAACCACCAACTCAACATTTGCATTACATGCCCTTTTAAACAAGCCTTCACAAGACTTCAATGCATTAAAGAGATTCCATGCACACAATGCAACTTCCTCAATAGAAGATAAACACTTGTTCAAACTAACAAGCAAAACATGCATTCATAAGACATTACACACTTCTCATGCAATCATGCATCAATTCAAGCATCTCATGCTTCATCATAATCAAGAACATCATATTGGCTTCCAAGTGATAAACCATATCCATTTTCAACTCAACATCCAATCGGATACGCGGATCACTAGCGTTGTCCCCACGCTTCATACACACTACCAACCTCAAGGTCCCCAAATGGAATTTTAACCACCATTTGACCGTACCTTACACAAGGTTCCTCATATGGAATTTTAACCACCATATGACCGTGACGTACACAAGGTCCCCATATGGAATTTTAACCACCATACGACCTTAACATCACACGTTGGTAGTTGTATAACATCACTAATGAGATCCGGGACATACTTCACAAGATCCACACATGGACTTTACACCACCATTGTGATCTTAACAAGCACAAGGTCCTAAAATGGAATTTTAACCACCATTATAACCTTTGCTTACCCAAGGTCCTCAAATGGAATTTTAACCACCATTATGACCTTAACACAAGACCCACCCATGGAATTTTAACCACCATGGTGTTCTTAACCATCTCGTTAGTGGACTTGGATGGAGTTTACCGGTTCAATCACAACCACTCCACATCCAAGGCGACTTTATTCACGGTGCACCCAATCCTATAGCCGGCTAACTATATCCGATCAAAGTAACCAAGAACAACTTACATCACTTGCCAATATAACTTTCTTACCACATTTGTCCAATGTTTTACAAGCATAACCAAAATGCCAAAACCACCAATTAGCAACATCAATCCACTGTTTTTGAAGCATTAAACAAAGCCATTAAACAACATGCAACACCATGCATCAATTCCACAATTCCAATGTACAAAACCAAGGATCGCTTACCTTGAGCATCCTTCACACATGGCTTTCAAAACCAGCATTAAACCATGCTAAAATATGCTTTCAAAACAGAATTTAAAACATGCAAATCACATGCATTGCATCCAACAAACACAAGTGCTTTTAAAACCATTTCATAACACAACCAAGAGAGAAATTCCATTTACTTACACTTGAGCTTAGCTAAGTTGTTTAGACTTAAACTAAGCTCCCAAAACCTTCAAACCTTGGTTTTAAAGCCGAAAACCCAACTTCACTCACCGATACACAAAACAAGGCTAGCCAACAAGCCTTCCAAGCATCCGAAACCTTCAACGCCTCCTCTATTTCTCAAGGATCAATCTCCCCTGTTTCAAGCACATAACAACAGAGGATTAATGCATCATCATGCATTAAAAACACCAGCAACACACCTAAACTCGCTGCTCTTAGCAAATCCAACATTTCGGCTACCAAACACAACCGAAATCACTTCCAAACACTTCTAAAACTTAGCCCAGCCGAGATCCATCACTCCTAACCATTTATAAACATCAATTAACATCCAAAATGATCCCAACCACGTCCTTATACCTCCAGCAATAACAGACCATCAAGATCACTCCAAAAACAACCAACAACTCAAGCAAAAACTTAGGAAAATCAACCTATCCGGGATTGAATTGATTAAACCTCAACTTCACATCAATTATAAATTCAATTAACACCAAAATTACATCTCAAAACAATGCCCAATCAGATCATACGAAAATTTATCAAAATTAACCAAATCTTGCATTTTAAAGCCAAGATCAAGAATACCTTTGCGAAACCTTTAATAAATCACAAATCAAGGATTGAGAACTTGGGAATTTCAGTAAAGAACTGAGAATTTAGAGGAGAAGGACGTTCATACCTCTAAACTTGAGTTTCTCCCTTTTGGAACCAAAATTCTTTAAAATCCAAATAGCAAATGCAAAGGTTTTGTTGAAGAGATGATTAGAGATCAAAAGAGAATTGAAATGTGTTATTTAGATGACAAAATCAGAGGGAAATGCTCTGGATAAATGTGTTTGGTTTGAGACGAAAGATGAGAGAAAATGAAAAATGGAATTTAGGAAAAGTTAGTTGGAAAATGCCAAAATACCTTCCCTCCTTTTTAGTTTTATTTAAAAACCTTTAATTAAATCTTTAATATTTAGGAAAAATCTGGAGAAACTCCCATTGGGTAAATAGCTCCTTAAAGATTCAAAGTTTCAATCCTTTTTAAAACAGTCACACAGTTTTCAAAAATTACATTTTGGTCACTAACCCAAAATGTCACTCTTCCAAACCTCATTTTGTAAAATTGATTTCACCTTTCTCTTATATATAATAAAAGAGGATTTTAAGACATTTTTCCATATTTTTAATGCAACCCGAACTAGGCTTCCCTAAATTCACCTTTTTATATTCGAACCGCACTCTGACCGGCCCGGTCCAAACCCAAAACTTCTAAGCCCAAAATTGGGGTGTTACAGTACAAGCTCACGCATGGTGAAGTTTTCATATACTTTAGTTTTGATATAATGGCAATGGGAAACCAAGGTTGTATTTGGGAGATATGTTTGAACTCCCTAAGTTTGTGTTATGTTTATGTTGGCATTTTTGGGTTGTAAGTGGCCTTAAATGTTTTGTTTGAGGTTGGATTGCTTATGTTGGTTTTGAGATTAGGGAGCATGCCTTTAGACTATGTGATTTTGTGTTTAATGCCATGCTTGTGCTAGAGGGTTCTAAATATGTTCCTTATGTGTAAAATGGTTTGCTGGTATGATTTGGGAATCTTTGAGGCATGTTTGAATGGGTTAAAGGATGAAAAACCAGCTATATATGCTATTTCTGGGAAAAGGTGTATCGAAATACCCTCAAGTGTTTCGAAACGGGGGCCTGTAATGGTCTTAATGTTTAGAAACGATTGAGACTGTTTCGAAACAGTTTGGCTACTGAAGTGCCTTGTTTCGGTACTGGTCTCGAAACATACCCACGTACCGAAACGGTCAGCACCGTTTTGATACGTGAGTTTCGGTACGGTGGGTAGGCGTTCCGATACAGTTGACCGTTGGATGCAGATTTGAATTGTTTTGAGTCTTCATGCTTTACATTTTAGTGCTAAATGTTGTGGATTCAATTGCTCGAGCTTGTAATGTCTATTTAAGCTAAAACTTGGCAGAGAAGCATGTAACATGATTAATTTCATATTGGTAATCCCAAAATCAGTGAAGTCCATCTAATTTACAAAAAAAATATAATTTGGTCCATAATCTTGTTTAAAGTGCAATTGAGTCCCTAAATGCGTTTCGATTGTTGTGCCTTTTTCTACCATGTCTCATGGGTTTTCACATAGGCTTATTGCGCATCTAGACAAGATTTAAAATAAAAAAGGGTCGTGAATCAAGGTTGACTTTCGGGTTGACTTTGGTTTTCCCCGTGTAATCTTCGTAGTTCGGGTCAAACGTCTAGGCCGAGCTAATGGGGTTACACATAGAATGTGCTTAAAAACAGTAATAATAAGTGTCGGAATGTGCATGAAATACTGGACTTATGGACACTTTACACACCCCAAACTCTAACTATTGCTTATCCTCAAGAAATGCAACCTAAAATACTTGCTCTAATAATAGCCAGAAAGAAAAACTTGTTTTTAACCTGGTTTTATACCTCAAGGTCGTGGCACCTATATTAAATTAATGAAGGGAGATAAGCAAGAAAATAACTCAGAATTAAATTTCTCGTGCCTGTGCGTGTGTGTATGTCTTTAAATAGGCGGAATAAAAAAAAAGATGATGCTGTGATTTAAAGGTTGTTGCCGAGGCAACACATTTTAAGCACAATCATTTTAATCATGGTAGTGAGGGCTTCAGCTTATCACAACTACTCTTCCAGGTCTGACGTTGAGATAGGAGCAAACTACGAAACCCCAAACCCTTGGAGAATAGTCATCACGTTAAAGCTTTCATTCACTCATGCTAATTTGTCCGTCACTTTAAGGGTTTCAGATTCTTGGAATTTGATAGTAGCGGAGTGTCCTTTCACATGATTCTTCCTATAGTATGTTTCGGGCACCTCTAGGATAAACAACATTGTTCTTTTTTTTATTCTACTGTCGTGGCAGTACTACATTTTTCTGTTTCTTTTGTCTACCTCGGCAGCTACCTGTAATCATCGTTAGAATTTTGCAAAGAATTCTAGAAACAAATAGGCAATGTTTATCAAATATTCTAACACATTTATTAAGTAACATAGATGTTTAATATTTCAGGCATAAAGAAAAAAAATCTAAGTCATAATTCATGCTTCTTCCCAAGATTAAGTTCATTTTTAGTTAGGTGCAAAAATAAATTAATCGGCTATCCTATCATAGGCACAAGTCATAACAAATTTCTCTTTTTCGATTATTACTAAGGCAAGTACAATGCAACCTAAAAATGAAACTAAAGATGCCTCGAAAAAATGATGCGAGAGCTATCCCCCCAAACTCGAGATTGGCCTTGCCCTCAATGCACAAAACAGAAAAGATACAAATAAATAAAAAAAATACAAGTTAAAGATAAAAATAAACGAAAATAAAAATAAAAGAAAAGGAAAGAAAATAAACTAAAAGTTTGCTGAGGGGTGGGAGGAGGCTGGATTCTTGTCAGCTGAGGAGAAGGAAGATGTTTGGATGACGAAGCGGCGGCCGACAGATGCCTTGGCCGCGGTCTTGGCAAGCGAGGTTTTGCTTTCCGTGGCGACTGGACTCTTTTTGGCGTATGCTGTTACTCTTCTTCCAGTTTGGCAGGAGAAACGGCCGAAGATGCATTGCTTTCTTCTGACTCTGTCTCGAAGTCCACAGGTTCTTCGGCAATTATGTGTCGCTTCCTCTTCCTGGTTCCTTCTTTCATGGGTGCTGTCAGAGGGATGTATGCCATTGGGATGGCTGCTGTTGTTGCTACCCCTGCTGTTTCTGGCTCCATCGACGACTGCTCAATATCTTCTGATGAGGAGGTATCTGCCACTATTTTTGCTGTGCAGGCTGGGGAAAAGTGCTGCTAGTGCCTCTCAGGGGAGTCTGCCACTATGTTGGATGGGGTGGCGGATGAGTAGGTCAGATAATGCGTAGGAGATGGCACTTGGAGGTCAATCTGGTGGGCAGCGGCGGCTGGTGGAGTTCTTTGTGCTTGGGCTGCTGCAGCTAGCTCCTCTGGGTATGGCGGCATGGTGGGTACATCTCCGGGGAATTTCTGCAGAAAATAAGCCACAAGGGCTTCTTGTGCCTCCCCCACATAGTTCATAAAGGCCAACTGTTGTTGCGCGATGCGCTTTGTGCTGTCTATAAGGGTGTGCAACACTGGGATGACTACTTTGTCGAGGGTAGTGTCAGTGCTGCCGGGGGCGGCTCGGGTTTCAAGCTGTGTGGCTGAAGGCTGGCTGGGCGTTGATGGTTCTTTCCTCGCATCCTGCATCATTTGAATGCAGACCTTTTTGGTCCAGCCCTCTTTAGCAGTTGTTAGCTCATCTGTGGGTTCTTTCGGGACACCGAAGTTGGTGCAGAGACCTATGATGAGCGACGAGAAGTACAACCTACCTTTCTTCTTCTTGAAGCAGTTGTGGATTTCTGTGCAGCTAATTTCCCTACGTTTATCGGCCGATTTATTAGGATACTTTGAATTAAGAAGAGGCACGGGCGATCAACAGTTAAGTTGTGGGATGTGGGAAGCAGATGCCTTTTGACAAAGGTGTTTACCTCTGGCAGCAAGTGGCGACGCTGAAAAAATTCAACATGTTTACCTCCTAGCCATGGTGTGTTGGGCTTGTAGAGTTTGGCCTTGATTTCCTCATACTTGGCAGCCGTCAGTGACTGCCTCCACTCCTCGTGAGGGTTGCCGTCCATATCAAGGCCATAGTACCTGTTGATGAGAACAACATTTAGTTTAACCTATTCCCTGCGGACATAGATGAATGGCTTCTCCGGGCAGGGCTGATGTTCTCTATCTCTGGCTGCTGAGCAAACATTTCCCATCCCTTGTAGTGGATGGTTCGAAAAAAGGATGGCTCTAAACCACGATCTCCCGTTTGTCGTGTGTAATGAAAGCCTTTCTCCTCCCATACTGTCTGCTTAGAGAACTTATTTCTATATCTCTCCTCGTCCTCTTTGTAGTAGAATATGTTGTAGATGGGTTTTTTGGTTGATGTTGATGCCATGTGAATGGTTGTGTTTGACTGAAACTAGAAAGAAAGGTTATGAGGGAGCAGTGGAATCAGAAAGAATATAGAAAAAAGGTGAAGGTAATGTAAAATGGAGCGAGCGAGTGGGGTATATATAGGAGCTGCCGAGAGATGTCATGGCGGCATTAAATTCCCAACGACCCGATTTCCTTGCGCACGTTACATGATTTTCTGCCCATTAATTTTGGAGCCGTTGGAAGCTAGTCGTTGAAGGTCAACTAGCGTTATGCGTTTCCGCGCTGGCAGCTATCTCGGCAGGATGGTGGGCGGGCTTCTTGTTGGGCCTCCTTCTTGATCCTGCTCTTTTATTCTTTAACCTAAAATAAAATTAGAAATAATAAAAATAATTAAATAATTTCTAAAGAAAATAAAATTCTAAAAATTAATCTAATCCTAAAATAAATTCTAATCCTAACGCATAAAAATAAAAATTTAAGTTATGTTGGGAGTGCATTTGGGTGCATCTCCCAGACATAACACTTCCTGGGGTGGTTTAACTTTTTCTTCCCTCCTGGGGGGTCCTCCTGTTCTTTCAAATGCTGTGTTACGGAGTCCTTAAGTCTTCCCTTAAGCCTGTCGCGACAACTACTACCCCTGCCCGTTTCCATACTGTTTTTGGCAGGTCTTGCATTCGGGCTTCCTTTTCCTTCCTCTGAGGGCTGTAACACGTTCATCTTTATACTCTGGTCCTCTACCCTCATGATAGCTCCCCGAGTTTCACATCTATAAGCGTTCTACCCGTGGCCAAGAAAGGTCGCCCAAGGATGATAGGGACTTTTTCGTCGGCCTCACAATCCAAGATGAGGAAGTTGGCGGGGAGAATTAGGTTGCCCACCTTTACCAAGATGTCATCATTTTTCCCTCCGATTGTACAAATGAGTGGTCATCGAGTTTAAGCATGAAAAAGATGGATTTGGAAGGCCCAATACCTAATTTATCGAGGACGACCTTTGGCATCAGGTTGATGCTGGCTCCCAAGTCACACAGGGCTCTGTTCTCTATGTGCTCCTTTCTTGGGGGCTTAGTCTGAGGATGATCATCTCTTTCAAGGCAGTTTTCATGTTCTGTTGCTGGGGCGGCTAGTGTTGGTACTGCTTTGGCAGGCTTGCTTATCTGGTCCGATTACACTTATGGCTGTTCTACCATCCTAGGCTCATCTAACTACTTCCCACTTCTTGTTGGTATATCCTTGCAATGCTCATAAGTGGGTTTGGCGGCTGCTTGCGGGCTGCTAGATGATGCTCCCATAGTCTGGCTGTTTTAGATTTTAGTGAACTGCCCAAATTGGGTCTCTAGGTTCTTTATGGCAGCCTCCTGGTTGTTCATCTTCATCTCCGTCCTGTCCATAAAAGACTCAGTTTTTTTGAATAAACTTATGTGTATGAACAATAAATTCACTAGTTTGTTTCGTAAAAGTTTACAGAGTTGCTTCTAGTGAACTATTGTGTTTGGGTTACTGAGTCTGCTGCTGGAGTTGGTTCTGCTGGTAGGCTCCCTGCAGTTGTTGTGGGTTTGCAGCTGTCTTTGGGTTGGTACAGAAAAAAGTTGGGATGGTTTTTCCATCCAGGATTATAAGTGTTCTGGGTAGGAATCCTCGTAAATGCTATCAAGCATCTTCTGTCTAGGAATCCTCATAAATGCTCAGCAAATGTCTAAGAAACCTTGTAAATGTTGCCGAGTATCTTCTATGGCAGTCCCTCCAAAGTGACCTAGCGTATTTATCACGTTGAACACGGCATGTTTTAGCTCGAAATGGTGTGCCCCTATCTCCGATTCTCTCATGATTGGTTCAAACCTTTAGAAGTCATGTTCCAGATAATCTCTAGTTGTTCGAACCTGGGGCGGTCTGGGCAGATCAAGGGGTCCTGCCTTTGTTACTCTTGTGGTCCTCTAGGCGGCAAGTCGTGCTGCCCGCCCCTGTCATGTATGGCATCATTTTGTGGGTCGTCATTTACCATCGTTTCTTCCTTTGCTTTTCCCTTGTCTTCTTGGTTTCTTCATTTACCATGGTTTGTTCGTTTGGTGGGTCCCTATGCTCCCTCTCAATCCTTCTTGTTTCACGTTCAAGATCGTTGTAAATGCGAAGATTTCCTTTAGGGTTGGTCCTGGTCATACACTTGCGAAGGACACGATAATTTTTTTTTCGATTAAAAATGAAGATAAAATAAAAAGTAAATAAAAAGTGCACACATTGAAAAATGAAATTCGCTGTTACCAATCCCCGGAAACGACGCCAAAAACTTATAGGGCGTGTAGGTGTTCCCTTTTTGTGATAGCACAAGTGCACACTCCTACCATGTTATAGTATAAAAGATGTCGAATCCCACGAGGATTGGATAGCTTGTCTCATTTCGTAATCCCTACACAAGGTAAAATAAAAGCACAAGTGAATGGTTGGTTGAGATGAAAAGTAAATGGAAACAGAAGTAATAAAGGAGTGAAGTAGGTTGATAGAGCATGCATGATTATGCTGCCACTTAGTGTGAAAACTACGTTGTAAGAGGATTTAGTTATCTTGTTCTGCCACGATATGCTGCCTCGACGGGTATGGCAGGCGGCAGGCTACAACCCTGTCATGCGGCCGCAGTGGGTCACCATCATTGCAGTAGTGTATTGTCTCAGCAGGTGGAATACAAAGAAGCTCTGGCGGCAAGTCTGGCAGATACTCCAAGTTCGACAGGATAGTCGACAGTGATCCCTCATATTTCTAGCTTAGGATGCTCGAGAGCTAACGTGATGTAGGCAATTCCTAGCAATCTCAGTGTCAACCTAACACAGGCTAGTCAACTCGGTTGGTAATCCATTTTAGCCACTAAAACTTGTGGACTGGTGTAGAACCAAATTAGTCATGCCTTAGCACGTTGTGACCGTACTAAACCCTTTCGTGAGCCTTGCACTTTCGTGCCCGACAAATGGATTCTCTCAACTGACTGGTGTAGAATAATTGAAAGAATAAAGCACAATAGATTAAGCAAACTTGTAATATTTTATTGAAAAATAACTCAAAACCTAAAACAACCGTTTCACAACTAGTTTACAACATAACCCTAACCCAAGTAGTGCTTAGAACATGATGGCGGTAGAGAACACTAGAAAAGTCTATAGAAAACATAGGATGATTTGAGCTAGAAGTACAATGGGTATTTATAGGCTATTGACTAGGTTAAGTCCTCCTTAAAGTAGAACTCCTCGAAAGTAGCTTTCCATCTTTAATATGACATTGAACTCTGACTTCTTTGCGTAAAATATGGACTTTACCCCGTTTGCCTTAGCCCGCAAGTAATTTTGAGATTTTTGCTTCGGCAGCTTTAGCCAGTGCTACAGACATCGGAAAATTAAGTGGATGTTGGTGATAGACTCAGGATTTTTAGCTTTTCAGATCGCACTTCGGTTCTCAAACTTCCATAGTCAGCTGTCGTGGGCAGCAAGGTCGGCGACAACTCTATTTGGCAGCAAGGTCGGCAGCAACTATCTTTTGCTGGAACTGCATCTGTACAGTTCCTAGGTTTGTTCTTTCAGCCTTGACTTCTCAGCTCCTTGGTTCCCTCTTTCAGCTGTTAGTACCTACAAACAAAAATACACTAAAACAATATCTCTTGTTTATCAAATAAAAGATAATCTATAAAGGTAAGGTAAACAAAGAAATACTGTCAAATGCCATGCATGCACCTACTTATGCCTAGAATGTGCTTAAAAAACAGTAATAATAAGAGTTGGAATGTGCATGAAATATAGTACTTATGGACACTTTACAATGTGATATTGTTGGTTGGCTGATTTAATGATGAGTGCTATGCACAGTGAGTGATTATACCATGTTTTGATCATTGTTTGATCTATGTGAGATGAACGGTGTTTGATAACATTAATTATGTTTGTTATATGATGTTGGGGAAGAGGTTAAGGGTGCCCATTTCCATATTATTAATAATGTAAAGAGAATTTTGGTTTTGAAAAGTAGAACTTGAGCACCTTGGATTCTTGCTTTGGCTAGCATGATTGTTTTTATTATTGCATTCTTTTTAGCTATATCATTTTGATAATGAGACTGGGACAAGAGCATATAGGCAATATGCGTAATGAGGCTGAGAATGTGATTAATGATAATGTTGAGAATTTGCCGCCTCCTCCTCTTCTTGGAGGTGATGGAGCTAGGGCGAGAGCTGGTGTAGGAGGTGTTGGACCTCAGGCAGCGCAAGGGCAGGCTGCTACTGATATGACACCGTTGATTCATACTATAGTTGAGGCATTTTAGGCAGTGATAACAAGTATGCATTTGGATGTACCTCAACTTGACTCTAATTCTAGTTTACCTTTGGAGTGTTTACGCAGTTCGGGTGGAACTAAGTTCCAAGGTCTATTTCTTGAGGGTTCTAAGGCTTGGTTTGAGAGCACCTGAGGGATACTTGGTCAAATGAGTTGCAATGATGTTCAAAAGTTAGGTTGTGTTGTCTTTTTGCTTCACAGAGATGCTTATATGTGGTGGATGACGATCACTACGGGTATGGAACCTACCAATGTTAATTGGGAGTTCTTTGGAAATGCTTTCAAGAGGAAGTATCTGGGTGTTCGATATCTTGATGAGAAGAAGTTAGAGTTTATTTCTTTTCTGCAAGGAAACATGATTGTTTCCGAATATGAGGTTCTATTTGTTCGGTTGAGCCAGTATGCTCCTAAGCTGATTCCTGATGAACAAAAGAGATGTGATTGTTTTCGCTATGGGCTTGTGAAGGATGTCAAGACATATATATTGGCTTTGGACTGCACCGACTTTGATGTCTTAGTCACTCGGGCTAAGGACATCGAGCAAAACTTGGGTTTAGCTGCTTGTTCGGGTGGATCTAGTTTTAGAAAGAGGTCAGCTGAGTTTGATGGTGGTAAAGATCGTTATAAGAAGCATAAGGATTATAGGTATTAATAGGGTCCTAGGAGGGGTGGTGGTAACTCTGGTCGTGGTCATCAAGGCCATAATGCTTTTGTTCGTATTCCAAAGTGTAACCGGTGCGATATGAGGCACACGAGAGAGTGTTGGGGTAATCTGGGTACATGTTGGAATTGTGGATCACGTGGACATATGAAGCATGATTGTCTACAACCGATTAGAGATGGACAAGCTCTGGTATGAGCTGTTGAGCCATAGAGAGGCTATGGGCACAGTCTTGGTAATTTTTAGCGTATAGATGATGGGCAAAGGAATGTTGCTCACGTTGTTGCTGTTCAGCCTGAGAGAGGTGGACAGGCTAGGGTGTATGCACACCACGAGGGAAGGAATGACACGAATGTGATCACATGTACCTTTACTTTGCAATCCTTGTCATTACTTTCTTTGATTGATTCTGGTTTTACTCATCATACATTTTGCGTGAGCATGCACAAGTGCTTGGTTTGCATGTTGATTCGTTAGATGTTAGTATACGTGTAACCAGTTCTTTTGGTGAAACGATTGTTACAAGGAAGTTGTATAGGAGGTTTCCTTTGTCTGTTCAAGGTCATGTGTTTGAGGTTGATCTTATGAAGTTTCCTTTCTATTGTTTCGATGTAATTCTTGGTATGGATTGGTTAAATGAGCATATGGTTGTGGTTGATTTTGAGACCGAGTGAGTTTCGTTGAAAATCGTCGGTGATTATGAGGTGGTGATCGTAGGTGAGAATGTGAAGTTCTTATCTAATGTGGTTTCAGCTCTTGAAGTGGGTCGATTGATGCGTTCGGGATACGAAACATTCTTGGCTTATGTGATGAATCCAAGTACAAAGGAAGTACGAGTACATGACATACGTACAATATATGAGTTTTCGGGTGTATTTTTGGAAGAGTTCCCTAGTTTGCCACCGACCAGAGATGTTGAGTTTGGGATTGAATTGTATGAAAATACGACACAGTGTCTATTGCTCCCTATCGAATGGCACCTAAGGAGTTGAAGATGTAACTTTAGGAGTTGCTTGATCGAGGTTTCTTTAGGCCTAGTGTTTCACCTTGGGGTGCACCGGTCTTGTTTGTGAAGAAGATTATCGTCAATTGAACAAGTTGACAATCAAGAACAAGTATCATTTGCCAAGGATTGATGATCTTTTTGATCAGTTTCGAGGTGCGTTGGTGTTTTCTAAGATTGATCCGAGATCCAGATATTACCAGTTGAAGGTAAAAGATGTGGATGTGCCTAAGAATGCTTTTCGTACAAGGTACGTGCATTATGAGTTTTTAGCGATGCCTTTTGGTTTGACTAATGCCCCTGCTACGTTCATGGATATGATGAATCGAGTGTTCCATGAGTTGTTGGATAGGTATGCGGTTATGTTTATCGATGATATTCTCATGTACTCTGTTGCGTGGAAAAGTGATGCGCAATTAGCGTGCAAGTGTATACAATTTCAAGTTATAGTATTTGAGATATCGTCTCCATAGGGATTGTGACAGCTTTTCGGAGTTCACTTTTCTGCACAAGTAAAGTAAAAAACACAAATATTAGGAGTTGGTTTGAGTGAAGCTAAGACTAAAGCAACTAAAGTAAATTGAGAAATCATAGTGAGAGAATGGGCCGATATTGGATGTTTCGTAGTGTGGAGAATTGATGTACTGTCTCGGCACAATTTTGCTGATCAACTTAACAACTTCAGCCACCGCCCACAAGTATGTCTCAACAAGCGCCAGCCTCGGCAGAGATGTGCGAGATCACCTGGGCAATTAAGCGATGATTCAAGGTTCGACAAGGCTCCCCTCTATGCCTCATTCTCCTAAAGCTTGAAGTCTATTGGTGAACAAGTCTTGGATGATACCTCTCGGCGTGAATCTAAGGGCGAACACCAACCGATTATGGATCCTCTTTTAGCCGCTAAACTTCTTAACTTATCCCTAAGCTGAAGTGGCTTTACCCTATGGTTGGATAAAACCATGTTTAGTCGTTTTGTGAGTTCATCTCTCCCGATATTGAACAAATAGATTGAAACTCTCTTCTCTAGCGGTAAAGATTGCGACAATGAAGAACCAAGACTCTCACAACTACTACAAAACCAACCCTTATCCCTAGGGAAGGTTTAGAAATAGGGTTTGGACGACACTAGGGTTTTGACAAGGAGTTTCTCTCTAATCTCAATTGTGTTCTCTCCTCTTGGTCGATTATATATATGTAGTGGAGGAGCCTAGGTCTAAGTTGGCTTAGGGTAAGAATACTACTTAAAATAAAATTACAACTTATTAAAAGATCATTAAATCCTCATAGATTCCCGTTTGACTTTTCTCCTACTTGACTTTGACCCGACTTTACTCTGTCTGCTGGGCTCCAGTGCACGTGGAAGTGGTCTCTAAAAATCGAGCTTGATGAGCTTTTTTTTTATAGCATACCACTTTGCATTTTTCCACTCTTTTACGAGTTATTGTCTCGATGACAAGTAGTTGACTGCCTCGGCGGAAGTGTGGACTAGTGTGCAGGGGTTGGCCCAACTCTTCATTCTGGCTCTCTCCTCATCGACCAGCTCTTTAGATGGCCCATTAGCTTCCTCCTTCAGTTTCCTACTTCTCCTTTTCTGTTGCCTCGGCGGCATCTGCCTGGGCGGGTACCTACGCACAGGGAGAAAATGCACTTGAGCAATATAATATATAAAATCAATTAAGTTCATCAAATAAGGTAAAATATCTAATCTATGCAATTTTGTGCATGTTTTCCTAAAAATACATTCTAAACTATACTTATGAACAACAATAATTGAGCTAAACTAGGGCATAAATGTAGGACTTTTGTACACTTAACACACCCCAAACTCCAACTATTGCTTGTCCCCAAGCAATGCAATCTAATAATAACATGACAAAACTTAAAATCATATGTAAACTAAGTCGAGAAAGCCTCTTGAGCAACCTTTACATACTATGTAGATTTATGTCTAATTAGCAACCCTTTGAATGAAAAAAGACTTACTCGGAACCGAACTATGCATCTCGTGAGTGTGTGTGTTCCGTTGATAAGCAAGATTCTTCAGCTTTTAAGTAAACTTTCGATAAACACCTTAATTCTCTTGGGTTTCCCTAGAGTTTCTTTTTCAATTTAGCCACTAGTTGCCGGCAATAGGCATCTCTAATGATTTTTTTCTAGAGCCAGTTTCGGGCACCTCTAGGACGCCTAATTTTTATTCTTCAAACTTCAAGTTCTACCCAGATTTACTAGGTGAAATACCTAAGTTTCCTAGAAGTCCTAAAATCATACTAGTCACAAAGACTTTTTTCTTTTAAGTTCAGACTATAGTAGGATTCTAAGTTAACCAAAAGTCATGCTAAGATTGCCGCCTAGGCATGTCATCTATCGCGACGGGTAAAAGATACTCAAGAATTTTTCTTAAATAAGAGTTCATTAGACTTTAAATAAATGGATGTTATAATTAGAACCTAAACAAAACAGAAAAAGAAAAAAACTAAACACATAAAAAAAACTAGAAACTACAAGAAAAACAAAAGAAAGAAAAGAAAAGAACAAAATTAGAGGACTAATTCCCCCCCAGAAACTCGAGAGGGGCATTGTCTTCAATGCTTGCCTAAATACATAAAATTTATACATAGATTAGATAAAATAACAAAAGAGAAGAAGGGGAGAGAATCTTAGATTGGTGGGGATTCGAATGAGATGTCGTCGTCGCCCCCAATGATCACCCTCTTCCATACGGCCATCTTGAAGTGCTTGGCCGCCCTCGGCGGCTGTTAGAGTTAGAGTTGAGAGGGTTTCTTGAAAAAAACTTAAAAGAAATAAATGAAAGATGAAATAGAAATATGCATCCTAATAACTAAAGAAAAATAATCCTAGTTCCTAAAGCCTAAACTGAATAATAAAAAAATTAGGCTTTGTGAGGAGTGCATTGGCATGCGTCTCCTAACATAACTACTTCCTGGTCTTTGGTGATGTGGATTCCTGTATAGTGCTTTAGCCGCTACCCATTCACTATGAATTCATGGCCATTTTTGTTGGATTTTATGGTGACTGCACCATGGGGGAATGCTTTGGCCACCTCGAAGGGTCCAGACCATCTTGATTTCAACTTCCCTGGGAAGAGCTTTAATCGAGATTTGAAGAGTAGAACCTATTGCCAGGGCATGAACTGCTGCGAAAACAACTTTTTGTAGTGCCACTTCTTGATTTTTTCTTTATATATCCTTACGTTGTCGTACGCTACAGCTCTGAATTTTTGAATTTCGTTGAGGTCAAGGAGTCTTTTATGCCTGGCTTTTTCCCAGTCTAAATTTACCGTCTTGATAACCCAATATGCCTTGTGTTCAATCTCGACATGTAAATGGCAAATTTTTCCATATACTATTCTATAGGGTGACATGCCCAATGGGGTTTTGAAAGCAGTTCGGTATGCCTATAATGCATTGTGGATCCTGAGGGACCAATCTTTCCTGGATGGGTTAGCCACCTTTTTAAGGATGCTTTTCAGGTCCCTATTTGAGATTTCGGCATGCCCGTTGTTTTGAGGATGGTATGATGTGGCAAGCTTATGCGTGACACCATATTTTGCCAACGCTTTGGCAATCAGTTTGTTATCGAAGTGCTTCTCCTCGTCACTTATTATGGCTATGGGAACTCCAAACCTTACAAAGATGTGTTTGTGGAGAAAGTTCAATACAGTCTTGGAGTCATCCTTTGGTGTAGCTATGGCCTCTACCCACTTGGACACGTAATCCACTGCCAGTAATATGTATAAGTTCCCACAGGATGATGGGAACGGGCCCATAAAATTGATTCCCCATACATCAAATAGTTTGACTTCCAAGATATTCTGTAATGGCATCTCGTTTCTCCTTGAGATATTTCATGTTCGTTGGCATCTATCGCACTGCTTATAGTATGCCTGGGCATCCTTGTTTAATGTTGGCTAGTAGAATCCCGATTGAAGGACTTTGGTGGTCGTTCTGATTCCTCCAAAATGTCCTCCAAATGGTGAGTTGTGGCAATGTTGGAGAATTTTATGTTGTTCTTCCTCTGGTATGCATCTCCGAATTACATGGTCTGCACATTGTTTAAAAACAAGAGGTTCACCCCAATAATAATGTTTTGCATCATTTTGGAACCTCTTTTTCCCTTGGTAATTCATGTCAGGAGGAAATATGCCACTAATTATAAAATTTATGATGTCGGCGTACCAAGGTGTGGTGGAGTCTATCTTGGCTGCCAGAGAGTCTGTCGCGGAAGCTGTGGCGTATGATGCCTCGGCAGCTGTGAGGTCTGCTGCTGCGACAGCTAAGATTTGTTCATCCGGGAAATTCTCTTCGATTTCTGTCGTATCTGTAGGTCTCCCCTCTATTCGTGACAAGTGATCAGCCACCTGGTTTTATGTCCCCTTCCTGTCTTTATTTTCTAGGTCGAACTCTTGCAGGAGTAGGATCCATCGTATCAGCCTTGGTTTTTCATCTTTCTTTGAGAACATGTATTTGATGGATGAGTGATCTGTGTGCACTATCACATTTCCCCCAATGAGGTATGCTTAGAATTTATCAAAAGCAAAGCCTACTGCCAATAGTTCCTTTTCGGTGGTAGTGTAGTTCACTTGGGCCTCGTTAAGTGTCTTGCTGGCGTAGTAAGTGACATGGAGGAATTTATTTTTCCTCTGCCTGAGCACTGCCCCGACAGCATGGTCATTGGCATCACACATTATTTCAAATGGCAGAGTCCAGTCCGAGGTTGTAACCCCCTTAACCCGGCCTAGACGGTTGACCCGAATTAAGAAAGTCACACGGGGAAAACCAAAGTCAACCTGAAAGTCAACCTTGGTTAACGACCCTTTTTTTTCTTTTTAAACTTGTCTAGATGCACGTTAACCTTAGATGTGATCATACAAACAGTATACTCAAAGCTCATAAACATCAGAGATCAAACAGGGACCCAATTGAACAATTTACAACTTTAGGGACCAAATTGTAAATTCTGAAAACTTTAAGGACTTAACCAGATTTTAAGTTACCCACTTAAAATTAATCAGGCTTCATGCTTCTCTGCCAAATTTCAGCTCAAACGGACATCCCAAACTCATACAATTGCACAAACAAGTTTCAGGACCAAAATGCAAACATTCCAAAACATATAACCGCCTATGTCAGCCCCCAACGGTCACGTGTTCCGAAACAGACAGAGCCCGTTTCGAAACGCGGGGACGTTCCGCAACGCGTACCGAAACAGGTGGCTGGCAGAATGCTTTCCGTTTTGAAACGGTGTCTACCGTTTCGGACGCCTGGGCTGATTCAGGGCATCTATTCCGAAACGGTAGTCCCTGTTCCGAAACGCCCTGCACATAATGCAGAAAAAGACATGCTTAAACACGCAATTGACCATCCGAACATACTCCAAAAGCCACCAAACTTTACCATCATGCAATTCAACATATAGGAGACATACTTGCATCAACAATTCGTCAATATAACAACATATATGAAAAACCCCAATTCTATAGGCATGCTTCCTACACAAGCAACCATTTAAACACAAAATCTCCAAATCCATCTCATATAAGCCAAAACATGTTCCAACAACATCAACAACATAAAACCATCCTTGTCCGAACATATACGAACACATAAACATCAACCCAAGAGATTCTACCCCATTGCCTTTATTAACTATAGCTATTCACCGAGACATACATCTCAAATGGAGTCCTCCTTGAATCCCTTGCTTCTCGCTGTCCAAACTTCAAGAATCTGCATTGATGGACAAAAAGGAGCGTAAGCACATAATTCTTAGTGAGGAATGCTCAAAACCAAAACACCATCAATGCAGCGAGTCATAAAACCTCTTTGAAAAGCAACTCGATTTGTTTACCAAGCAAAGTTTGAAAACTCTTTTTCAACATCATGCTTTAACCATGCATTGCTCAAACATGAAAACCAACCCTTAGCTTAGCAAGCTAAGAAAACCATTTCAAAGCTCAATTTGCAAAATCATCCATTTAACCATTCCATGCATAAACACCATATGCAAAGCTAAATTCAAACTTTGGAAAACACTTCCATTTCACAACATACCTTTCTTATACTTGAAAGTCATTCCAAGCAAGAAACCCTTTAAAACCATTACTCAAACAATCCAACACATGCATTAAACAAAGGCAACTTAAGAACCACAACATCATCATCACATGCCTTTTAAAACAAGTCTTAACAAGACTCCAATGCATTAAAGAGATTTCATGCACACATGCATCATTCACCAAATGATAATCAACACTTGTTCAACTTAACAAGTAAACATGCATTCACAAGCATTAAACACTTTTCATGCAACCATGCATCTTTTCAAGCATCTCATGCTTCTTTATAATCAAGAACATTATATTGGCTTCCAAGTGATCAACCACATCAACTTTTCAACTCAACACCCAATCGGATACGCGGATCACAAGCGTTGTCCCCCACGCTTCATACACACTACCAATCCAAGGTCTCCAAATGGACTTTTAAACACCATTTGACCTCACCATCCTAAGGTTCCCATGTATGGACTTTTAAACACCATACAACCTTAGCTTTTTACAAGGTTCCCATGTATGGACTTTCAAACACCATACAACCTTAACTTTTCTCAAGGTTCCCATGTATGGACTTTTAAACACCATACAACCTTGGCATGCACAAGGTTCCCATGTATGGACTTTTAACCACTATACAACCTTTGCATTCACCGATTGGTAGTTGTATAACATCACTAACGAGATCCGGGACACCCTACACAAGATCCATACATGGACTTTACACCACCATTGTGATCTTAACAAGCACAAGGTTCCCATATATGGACTTTTAACCACCATATAACCTTTGCTTAACCAAGGTCCTCGAATGGGCATTCAACCTCCATTATGACCTTAACCATCTCGTTAGGATACTTGAAGGGAGTTTACCAGTTCACTCTTAACCACTCCACCTCCAAGGCAACTTTATTCACGGTGCACCCAATCCTATAGCCGGCTAACTATATCCGATCAAAGAACCAAGAACCACTTACATCACTTGCCAATATAACCATCTTACCACATTAGTCCAATGATTCACATGCATAATCATAATGCAAAAACCATCATTTATCATCATCAATCCACTGTTTTAAAGCATTACACAAAGCCATGAAACATCATGCAACACCATGCATCAAAACCACATTTTCAATGTACAAAACCAAGGATCTCTTACCTTGAGCATCCTTCACATATAGCCTTCAAAACCAGCATTAAACCATGCTTAAAATATGCTTTCAAAACAGAATATAAACCATGCAAATCACATGCATTGCAACCACCAAACACAATTTCTTTTAAAGCCAATTCACAACACAAACCAAGAGCGAAAATCCATATACTTACTCTTGAGCTTAGCAAAGTTGTTTAGACTTAAACTAAGCTCCCAAAACCTTCAAACCTTGGTTTAAAAGCTGAAAACCCAACTTCACTCACCGATACACAAAACAAGGCTAGCCAACAAGCCTTCCAAGCATCTGAAACCTTCCGCAATGCCTCTAAAGCTCACGGATCAAACTCCCCTGTTTCAAGCACACAAAAACAGAGGATTAATGCATCATTATGCATTAAAAACACCAGCAACACAACCAAGCTCGCTGCTCATCACAAATCCAACATTTCGGCTACCAAACACAACCGAAATCACCTCCAAACACTTCCAAAACTTAACCCAGCCAAGATCCATCACTTCTAACCATTTTTAAACATCAATTAACATCCAAAATGATCACAAACACATCCTTATACCTTCAGGTATAACAGATCATCAAAAACACTCCAAAAACAACCAAAAACTCAAGCCAAACTTAGGAAATTCAACCTATCCGGGATTGCATTGATTAAACCTCAACTTCTAATCAATTTAGCATTCATTTAACATCAAAAACACACCTCAAAACCCTGCTTAAACAGATCATACGAAAATTCCACAAAAATCACCAAATCTTGCATTTTAAGCCAAAATCAAGATTCCAATTGAAAAGCCTTTAATAAATCACAAATCAAGGATTGAGAACTTAGGAATTTCATTAAAGAACTGATAGTTTAGAGGAGAAGGACGTTATTACCTCCAAACTTGAATTTCTCCTTTTTAGAACCAAAAAGCTTGATGAAACAACTTGCAAATGGTGAGGTTTTGTTGTAGAGATGATTAGAAATCCAAGGAGAATTGAAAAGGAAGATTTGAGTGACAAAATCAGAGGAGAAAATCTGGAGAGAAAGTGTTTGGGTTGAGAGAAAATGAAAATTGGAAGAAAATGGAAAGTTAGTTACAAAAATAGTAAAATGATTTCCCTCCACTTTTCTTAAGCTTTAAAATCAGAATTGTGCATTAAAATATCTTAGAAAATTCTGGAGAAACTCCTTTTGGAATAATAGCTCCTTAAAGATTCAAAGTTTCAATCCTTTATAAAACAGTCACGCAACTTTCAAAAATTACATTTTGGTCACCAGCCAAAATGTCACTCTTCCGAACCTCATTTTTCAAAATTGATTTCACAGTTCACTTTTATATATTAAAAGATGATTTTAGAACATTTTTCCATATTTTTCATGCAACCCGAACTAGGCTTTCCTAAATTCACTCTTATATATTCGATCAGCACTTTGACCGAACCGGTCAACGCCCAAAACTTCTGAGCCCAAAACCAGGGCGTTACAACTCTCCCCCCTTAGGAAATTTCGTCCTCGAAATTTCAACCGACGAAAAGGAAACCACAACCTTCCCAAAGCAACACACAAGGCAACACAAAAGCCTCAACCACCACTGAACACATTTCACACAAAACTCCACCAACTCAACACCACCACATACTGTCTACAAAATCCAGAACACTCAAAGATAGCCACAACTTAACCTTTCACATATCCGAACTGGACACTGCCCCAACATCAACCTGATGAACTTCAACTTTTACAACACACATCACTGTAACTCACAACTACCAAGACTTATTTACACAGTGACAATAACCAAACCCATTCAGCCACTATGCAAACTTCTCTGCTTCTAACACTCTTGCAAACTCCCAAACCTCTTCCAAGGATTTTCCCAACAAGAAAAAATTCTTAAACATCAACTGTTTACCCAAACTCCTCAACGAATGCTGATAATCCTTCACATCTGCCGCTACATTACCATAACGACTCACCAGGACTACTCACCCACAATCCAAAATTTACATCACAACCCCAATTCAACTCTGCCAGTCGTTTCATACACCACCAGCTGACCACAAAATAAGTTCACATACTCACAACCGGCCAACCACTTCTCACAAGAATCCTTTCAGACCACACTGGCCTTCGACCTTTCATTGCTTTTCCACTTCAAACTTTGACCACAACACCTGCCTTACCAGAACTTCGTCCAACCTAAACATACATATCAACTTCTCAACTCCTCAAAGGTTACTAAGAACCAACACTTACAACCACAACCCTTCCACAACAACTTAAATGCTAAGCTACTTAAGCACTTGGAAACACAACCACTAAACTGCAACATCACTTAGCACCAAGGAACTACCACTTCCACCTAGCTATTCAAACCACTTGACCAATTCTAACTTCAACCGGTACTCCTCACCACCCAACCACTAAACTCTTAAAGCATCAGACACTTTCCTTCTACCAACAGACTATACCACTCTCACTATTACTAGCAACTAGCTTATTATACTCCATTGCTACTAACTCTAACCCAGCACCAAAACAACCTCTAAAAACCCATCATCCAACCTATCCCAACCACCACACTAACAGATTCGATTAGTTATTAGCGAGTGTGAACGTCGTATGCATGATCACCTACACGCCCTATCAATGCCTGATGTACATGTATGCAAAACCTCTAATATCATGCCACATGTATGCATGGACCAGCACATATATAATATAGCATATAACAATGATTTTAACTGTGAATGAATGCCAGTTCACACCCTCCAATAACATCCTCAGAATCCGTCTAAGAACAACCTCCTACTTCACTTCTAACTTACCTAACTCCATCGTACCAACAACCATTAACCACAAGATACTCACTAAAGCCTTCTTCACCAAAAGATGTTTCCAAACCACAACTATTACCCCCAACATGCTAGCAACAAGACTAACCTTACCACGCAAGGAAACCAACAGAAACCAAACCAAGGTAACTAGAGCAAAGATTACTTAACAAGGTTACCTGAAAACACAACACCACCCTGAAGCTTCATCAGACGAGCTCTTTTCCTCGCGGAGCCATCATCCTCCTGCCGCACCACTGCAGCACCATCTAACACTTTAAGGTCATCACCATCTCCCTGCGGTAAAGAACCCTGGCTATTCCGAGCCAACACCAAACAATCACGCCTCCTATGCCCAGCAGACCCACAATTCCAGCAATTCTCATTTACCAAACTCTTCACAACCTTCTGCTCTTTCTGCCACCTCTGAACCTTGCTTCGGCCGTACCCACGACCTTTTAGAGACCCTTTGGCCATCACTGAAGTTGACTTCACCCCAAGAGGACAATCGCGCTTAACATGCACTTTAGAACCACAGTTCCAGCAAGCACCCGCGCCCCAACAACCTCCAACATGACGCCTTTCACAACGGTCACATATCGGTGGCTGAGCTTCCACTCCTTGCTCAAGCAACACTTGCTCCACAACATCACTACCTTCACATTGCTTAACCCTTGGAAACTTCTCTCCAAGATACCATTCACAAAAGGCAGATACAAAGAAATCCCAGTCAATATCAGGGATATGTGACGCCACCGCCACAGATGTCCACCAAACACATGCGTCTTCCAACATCAAAGAAACAACACTTCCCAGCTTACAAGCATAATCACAGCCTTCCTGATCCAAAATCAGAATCACACTGGCCAACCAGGCCTCAAACATCTCAGGTGACGATCCATGATACTCCACAGCACCCAAATCCAACAAACGCTGCTTCGGCAAACCCGCACATCCCACAGCCAGCACATCCACTGACTTTACCTTTGCTACAGCCTGAGATGTTCCCAACACCTCTTGAGCAACTGGTGATGAACTCTTCATCACAGAACCAGCTTCTTTCTCCTGCCTTACCACCTCAACTCCAGGCACAGAAGACTGAGACAAAACACCTCTACAAAAGGGTGAATTCCATGCCTTAACAACCTGCCCTAAGGCAGCAACCATCTCACCCAACTGCCATTCCTTCACCGACTTCGCCATACTACTAACAACAACAAACATCACAACAAAACAAACAAACCAGTTAGACCAGCTTTAAGCAAGGATTCAAACTCCAACTCCAAAATAACACAATAGCTATAATAATAAGGCAATGGGTATCCCGAATCCTCCCCTTTTACATGACAAAAATAGTAAAATGATTTCCCTCCACTTTTCTTAAGCTTTAAAATCAGAATTGTGCATTAAAATATCTTAGAAAAATCTGGAGAAACTCCTTTTGGAATAATAGCTCCTTAAAGATTCAAAGTTTCAATCCTTTATAAAACAGTCACGCAACTTTCAAAAATTACATTTTGGTCACCAGCCAAAATGTCACTCTTCCGAACCTCATTTTTCAAAATTGATTTCACAGTTCACTTTTATATATTAAAAGATGATTTTAGAACATTTTTCCATATTTTTAATGCAACCCGAACTAGGCTTTCCTAAATTCACTCTTATATATTCGATCAGCACTTTGACCGAACCGGTCAACGCCCAAAACTTCTGAGCCCAAAACTGGGGCGTTACAGAGGTACTACAATTCAGGCTGCTACCAGTTTCTACTTTAATGTCTCAAATGCCTCAGTGCATTGATTATCGAAGTTGAAGGGCTTATCCTACTCAGGTAAAGAAAACAATGGTTTAGTAATTTTCAAAATATTTCAATAAAACGTCGATAAAAACCAGCGTGTCCCAAAAAACTCATGATCTCTTTAATGTTGGTGGGCGGCGGCAGTTTTTCTATAACATTGATTTTTGCTCTATCAACATCGATGACGCAGCGGCAAAATTTATGGCCCAAGACAATGCCATCATCTACCATGAAATGGCATTTTTCCCGATTTAAGACCAGATTGGATTCTTCACATCTTTGATGTATTTTTTCCAAGTTGTCAAGACATCTGTCAAAGCTATCCCCAAAGACTAAAAAATCCTCCATGAAGATTTCTAGAAAATCCTCTACAGTGTATGAGAAAATGACCATCATACACTGTTGGAAGGTTGCTGGTGCGTTGCAGAGTCCGAACGACATTCTTCTAAAGGCATACATTTCATATAGACATGTAAAGGTGGTTTTCTCTTGGTCTTCTAGGCAATAGCAATCTAGTTGTATCCTGAGTGACCATCAAGAAAACAGTAGTAAGGTTTTCCAGCCAACCTATCTAACATTTGGTCTAAGAATGGTTAGGGGAAGTGGTCCTTTCGAGTAGCTTTGTTTAGCTTTGATAGTCCATAAAAACCCTCCAACCGGTCACAGTCTTGGTTGGGCTTAAATCGTTGTCATCATTTGTAATGACTATCATCCCTCCTTTCTTGGGCACACATTGGACGAGGCTCACCCACTTGCTGTCGGATATGGCATAAATGATTCTAGCAACGAGCCACTTGATTATTTCTTTTCTCACTACGTCCTTCATTGCCTCATTCAACCACCTTTGGGCGTCAACTATCGGCTTATGAACATCCTCTAGGAGGATCTTATGCATGCAGATTGCTGGGTTGATTCCCTTCAGGCCAACTAATGTCCATCCAATGGCTTGCTTATGCCGTCTGAGCATCGTAACTAACTGTCGTTCCCACGTTAACTTGGAAGAGATGATTACAGGCAGAATATCATTTTGTCCAAGGAAAACATATTTTAGTTGTTCGGGTAGGGGTTTCATGTCTAGTTTAGGCAGTTGTTTAATAGATGGCATTTCGATGGTACTTTATTTTGTTATATATTTAAGGGGTTCGAAGTACTTACCTGGGCGAGTACTAGTCCAGTTTACCTCTTCAGTGTCGTCAAAGAAGTTGTCAGGCAAGCTGTCGAGGTAGATGCCGAGGCAATCGTCTAAATAATTTCTTCGGCAGTGTTGAGGATCTCTGCCTGGACAGAGACTGTTAAGACAAGGGGCATCTAGTGCAAAAAGTAATTCTGTGTTTGTCTGGATCACTTAGCACTCTTCTTTGCTTTCTGCTTTCTTCTTTCTTGAGGGTCTGAAGTACATTGAGTTTTATGTGTTGGTCGTTTACCCTCATGGCCAGTTCTCCCTTCTCCACAAAAATTAGCGTTCTGCCTGTGGCCAGGAATGGTCTTCCCAGTATGATTTGTGTATTCTCATATGCTTCACAATCTAAAATAAGAAAGTCAGCCGGAAAAATAAATTTATCTACTCTTACCAAGATGTCTTCAATTTTTCCTTTTGGATGCACGTATGAGCGGTAGGCTAATTGGAGCATGACTGAGGTAGATTGAGCTTTCCCAATTCCTAGCTTCTCAAACACCGATTTGGGCATTAAGTTAATGCTTGCTTCGAGATCACATAAGGCTTTCCCTTTGTAGTGGTTTCCAATAGTGCATGGAATGAGGGAGCTGCCTGGTTCTCTTAGTTTAGGCGGCGCTCGGTTTTGATACATTGCCATGCATCCTTCTGTCATTGACACTGTTTCGTATTCCCCTATCCTTGCTCGCTTTGACACCATGTCCTTGAGGAACTTTGCATAATTTGGCATTTGCTTTATGGCCTCGACGAAGGGTATGTTGATGTGTACATGTTTGAGAATGTCCAGGAATTTCTTAAACCGATACTCTTGCTTCTGTCGCTTCAGCGGTTGAAGGAATGGGGGAGGCGACATAATATTTTCAATATCCTCCTTGTAGAATTTGATGTTTTAAGATTTGGTTCTGCCGAGGCAGTGGCATTAGGGTTTGCCATGGTGGCAGGATATGTCTCCTTAGATTTGACGGTGCATGGTTCCTTGAGTTGTTTTCCACTTCTTGTTGTGATTGCTTTACACTATTTATGAGTGGATCTCCTTGCGACTTCAGTATCGCTGGGCAATACTCCACTATTTCCAGTATTCAGTCCAGGCATGAACTGCCCTACCTGAGTTTCCAGCGATTTAAAAGTTGCCTCGTGATTTTTCATTCTCATCTCAGTCCTGTCCATGAAAGCATCTATCTTTTTAACAAATAAATCAATGTTGGACGTGTCTGAGTCATGAAGGCACTTAGGTTATGCTCCAAGGCACTCGGTGCTGCCTGTTGCGACGGCTGCTGTCGCGACATCGTCTGCTGAAATCTTGCATTTTATTCGTTTGATTAGCTAGATTCAGATCGCTGTTGGGGTTACTCCATGAAAAGTTGGGGTGCCACTTCCAGCCAGGGTTGTCTGTGTTCAATGCAGGGTTGTTGTTTCTGTTGAAGTTCCCCACAAAGCAGCTGGTCTTTGTCCCTTGTTGGCACTCATATGAGTCATGGTCACCCCACAATGGTCACAAAAGGCATCAATTGCTTTGACTTGTTGTGTATTGTTCTGCCCTTGCATAACTTCTACCATCTTTGTCAGCCGAGCAACTTGTGCTATGAGTGCTTTTGATATTCCTAGCTCATTTGTTATGGCCTACCTTCTTATGCCGCCTCGAAGGGCATTAGGAAATTGATAATCGTTTTTGGCCATCCTATTCAGAATTTGAATTGCTTCGGCAGGCTCCTTGTCGAGTAAAGTACCATTGGAAGAGAAATCCAGCATCATCCTTGTTGGTGTGTTTACATCGTTGTAGAATATGGATACTAGTGTCCATTCTAGAAATCCACGGGAGGGGCATTTATTCAGCAACTCGTAGTATCTCTCTCATGCCTCGTACATTGGTTCATCGTATGCCTGTCGAAACGTAGTGATGTCAGTACGTAATTTATTAGTCATATTGACAAGATTAAATCGAGCTAAGAAGTCTCGGCATAGTTCCGACCAAGATTCAATGGACTCCGCTAGTAGGCTTTTAAACCAAGTCTTTACCCTATCCCTTAGTGAATAGGGAAATAATATGAGACGCAACACGTCATGATGTACTCCATGGATTTTGAATGACTTGCAAATGTCCAGGAAGGATTTCATATGCTGGCGGGCATCTTTAGTGACGGTTCCTCCAAACTGTCAAAGTGTATTCAGCATGTTGAACATGACAGGTTTGAGCTCGAAATGGTCCGCTTCTATTTCTCGATAGATTACGCCAGAGTTCAGCCTTCTAAGATCCTCCTCTAAGTAGTCATGTACTAACTGCCGAGTGACAGGAGGTTGCCTGCCATTACCCGCCACAACATTGTCGCATGTGGGTGGTGGTGGTAGGTTCTGAACCTTTTCTTGATCAGCCATGGTTTCTTTGTTTGCTTGTCTTAATCTGCTGCAATACGTTTAGGCTCTAGATTGTATTCGTGCAAGGGTGATTTTTGGTTGGCTTTGGTCATAAACCAAAGGAAACCTGAGGGTTAAACGAAAAAATAAAAAGTGCAGAAAAACAAAAATAAAAAGATGTACGCCAAACCCCAGAAACGACACCAAAAACTTATTGCCTGCAAAAGTGATGCGCAATTAGCGTGCAAGTGCACACGGTGCCAAGTTACAATATTTAAGATATTGTCTCCACAAATATTCTGACAACCTTTTGGAGTTCACTTTTCTGCACAAGTAAAGTAGAAACACAAATAATAGGAGTTGGTTTGATTGAAGCTAAGACTAAAGCAACTAAAGTAAATTGAGAAATCAGAGTGAGAGAATGGTTCGGTATTGGATGTTTCCTAGTGTGGAGAATTGATGTACTTTCTCGGCACAGTTTTACTTATCAACTTAACAACTTCAACTACCGCGCACAAGTATACCTTGGCAAGCGCCCGCCTCAGCAGAGATGTGAGAGATCGTCTGGGCAATTAAGTGATGAATCAAGGTTCAACAAGGCTCCCTTCTATGACTCCTTCTCCCGGAGCTTGAAATACTATTGGCGAACACGTCTTGGAGGGTACCTCCTGGCGTGAATCTAAGGGTGAACACCAACCAATTGTGGATCCTCTTTTAGCCGATGAACTTCTTAACTTATCCCTAAGCCGAAGTAGCTTTACCCTACGCTTAGATTAAATCGTGTTTACTCATTTCATGAGTTCAACTCTCCCGATATTGAACAAATAGATTGAAGCTCTCTTCTCTCTCGATAAAGATTGCGACAATAAAGAACCAAGAGTAAACAAACCTTGAATTTTATTGCAAAACTGAAATCTTAAACGAATACAACAAGACTCTCACAACTACTACACAACCAACCCTTATCCCTAGAGAAGGTTTAGAACATGATGGGTTTGGACGACATAGGCTTTCGACAAGAAGGAGTTTCTCTCTAATCTCAATTGTGTTCTCTCTCTTGGTCGATTACATATATATAAGGGAGGATCCTAGTTCTAAGTAGGTTTAGGGTAGGAATACTAGTTAGAATATAATTACAACTCATTAAAAGATCATTAAATCCTCCTAGATTCTCGTTTTACTTTTCTTGAACTTGACTTTGACCCGACTTTACTTTGTCTACTGGGATCCAGTGCATGTCCAAGTGGTCTCTAAAAATCGGGCTTGATGAGCTCTTTCTATCGCATATCACTTTGCATTTTTCCACTCTTCCTCAAGTTGCTGCCTCGGCGGAGGTGTGGACTGGTGTGTAGGGGTTGGCACATCTCTTCATTCTGGCTCTCTCCTCCTCGATCAGCTCTTCAGATGGTCCATTAGCTTCCTCCTTAAGTTTCCAGCTTCTCCTCTTCTGCCCTCTCTACTGCCTCAGTGGCATCTGCCTAGGCGGGTACCTGCACACATGGAGAAAAACACACATGAGCAATATCATATATATAAAATCAATTAAGTTCATCACATAAGGCAAAATATCTAATCTATGCTATTTTGTGTATGTTTCCTACTAAATGCAACCTAAACTATTCTTAAGAACAACAATAATTGAGCTAAAGTAGGGCATAAATATAAGACCTTTTCACACTTAACACTTAGCCTAGCAAACATTGCTCGCAACTCAACTGCCGCTTTCCTACTCAAAACATTGGCCACTACATTAGCTTTACTCGGATGATACTCAATCAAAAGATCATAGTCTTTAAGCAATTCTACATATCTACGTTGTCTAAGGTTCAACTCCTTTTGTGTCATCAGATATTTCAAACTCTTATGATCCGTATATACTATACATTTCTCACCGCAGAGATAATGTCTCCAAAATTTCAAGGCAAACACAACTACGACCAACTCTATGTCATGTGTAGGATAATTTCGCTCATGAACCTTCAACTACCTAGATGCATAGGCTACTACTCATCCTTCTTGCATTAGTACACAACCTAAGCCAACATAAGATGTGTCACTATAGATTACATACTCCTTCCCTATCACAGGTTGAACCAAAACAAGAGCTTTCGTTAAAGCTTCTTTCAATTTCTCAAAAGCTTGTTGTCTCGCTTATGTCCATTCAAAACGAACATCCTTTTTGCAACATTTTTGTCAAAGGAGCAGCAAATTTAGAGAACCGATATACAAAAGGCCAGTAATAACTAGTCAAGCCCAAGAAACTACGAATTTCTGTCACTAACTCTGGTTGTTTCCAAATCACCACTACCTCAACCTTTTTAGGATCCTCTCTGATTCCCTCGACTGACACTACATGCCCTAAAAATACTACTTCTCTAATCCAAAATTCACACTTGCTCAGCTTAGCATAGAGTCAATTATCTAACAAAGTCTGTAATACCAAACACAAATGTTTATCGTGGTCCTTTTCGGTACGGGAATATATCAAAATATCATCAATAGACACTACTGCGAACTGATTCAAAAATTCATCATATCCATAAAACACTCTATTCATCATATCCATAAAAGTAGCTGGTGTGTTTGTCAAACCAAGGGGCATCACCAAAAATTCACAATGTCCATAGCGAGTGCGAAAAGCAATCTTTGGTACATCTTTATCTTTTACCTTCAACTAATAGTAACCGGATCTCTAATCTATCTTGGAAAACACGGAATCACCTCTTAACTGATCGAATAAGTTGTCAATCAATGGTAAAGGATATTTATTCTTCTTTTTCAACTTATTCAACTGTCGGTAATCTATACACATTCTCAAGCTCCCATCTTTCTTTTTCACAAACAGCAGCGGTGCACCCCAAGGTGAGGTACTAGAACGAATGAATCCTCGATCCAACAGTTCCTAAAGTTGTGTCTTCACCTCTTTCAGCTCTTTAGGGGCCATACGATATGGACCAATGGATATTGGAGCAGAATCAATATATGTCTCTATAGCAAACTCAACCTCTCTATCTGGCGAAAAACTAGGCAATTCTTCTGGAAATACCTCCGTAAAATCACAAAGAGTTCTGATGTCTTGCGGTCGTGCCTCATTCATGCTCGGATTCATAATGTAAGTTAAATATGTCTGACAGCCAACCTCCATTAACCTTTCAGCCTCTAAAGTTGAAACAACATTGGACAAGAACTTAATGTTCTCGCCCACTACTACTACCTCAAAATCATCTGTAAGCCTCAAGGAAACTCGCTTCGTCTCAAAATCCACTTTAGCCTTATGTTCAACAAGCCAATCCATACCCAAAATCATATCAAAACTATAGAACGGTAATTCCATCATATCCATTGGAAGCACATGACCCTGAACCATCAAATGGCATATCCCATATACATTCCTAACCACAACTGTTTCACCAAAAGAACTTGTGACATTCGTACCTACATCTAATATCTCAAACAATATGTCCAACAACTTCACATGCTCTCTCAAAATGTATGAATGTGTAGAGCTAGAATCAATCAAAGAAAGCAAAGTCATGGACTGTAATGAGAAATTACATGCAATCACATCTGTGTCATTCCTGCCTTCGTGATGCGCATATACTCTAGCTGGTCCACCACCCTCGGGCTGAACAACAACCACATGAGCTACATTTCTCTGACCATCATCCCTGCGCTGAAATTTACCTCAATCGCGCCCACAACCTCTCTGATGGACAACGACTCGTACCAGAGCCTATCCATCTATAGTCGGATGTGGACACTCACGTTTCAAATGTGCTCGAGACCCACAGTTCAACATGAGCCATAATTACCCCAACTCTCGCCAAAATGAACCTCTCCCACATTTGGCACACTCAAGTGTGTGAACAACATCTCCTTGACCCTGATGGACACGTCCCGGGTTACCACCTCAACGCCTATGGCTAGGATGATATCTCATATCCTTGTGCCTCTTGACATGGTCTCTATCCCATTCGGCGGGCCTTTTCCCTGAACTAGATCCACTGCTACGAGCAGCCAATCCCAAACTATGTTCGATATCCTTGGCCCTAGTGACCAAAACATCAAAGTCCACATAGTCTGAAGCCAACATATAGGTCTTCACCTCCTAAATAAAGCCATATCGGAAACGATCACATCGTTCCGTCTTAGTGGGAACCAACTCAGAAGCATACTGACTCAGACGTAAAAAATGTATCTCATATTCAGATACTGTCACGTTGCCCTGAACCAAGGCCATATACTCTCTCTTCTTCTCATCATGATATCGAGAACCAAAGTACTTCTTACAGAAGGCAGTTCTGAAAAATTCCTAAGTAACCTCAACTACTGGCATACCAGATGTAATGATAGTCCACCAAGCATAGGCATCTTAAGCAAGGAAACAATACAACCCAACTTACATGCATCCGAGCACTCCATTTGTCCTAAAATACGGGTTGTACTCTCAAGCCATGCCTTTGATCACTCAAGAGACAACCCACAAAATTCAACTCAGACCAAACTACGAATTCGCTATAAAGGCAAACCAGTCCCTGCACCATGAGGTGGTGCTGCAACATGTATACCGGCTATGGCTATCTGAAAAGCCCTGACTATAGTCTGAATCAGAGGAGTCGTATCTATCCCAGCCTGTCCCTGGCCAACCTGAGGCCCAACACCTCCGACACCCGCTCTAGCACCACCGTTAGGAGGAGGGGGAGGAGGAGGAGGCAAGTTCTCTTCATTCACATGCCAAACATTCTCGTTTCTTGGAGTACCCACTACAGGCCCTCATCTCAGTCTCATCCTTACAAGAGATGCAATCTAACAACAACAAACATAACAACAAAAATGATGTGGTTCAACAATAAGCAAGGATCCAAGGCGCTCAAGTCTTTTAATCAAACCACTTTTCAGTAATAGTATTATAGCAATGGCTGCCTTTATCTACTTCCAAACCAACACAAATTCAAAGAATATGCTTACAAACACCGTGCATCACAATCAACAACTAAAACACCTCAAAACCTACCTCAATTACCTTCCCAACGTTCTCAAACCTGCCTCTAATACCAACAAATGTAACCCCCTTAGCCCGGTCTAGTCGCAAGACCGAACCAAGTAAGCTACACGGGGAAAACCAAAAAAAAACCCACTAATATTTCCCTTTGATTAGCAAACCTTATTTTCATTTTATTAAATTTTTATATTTTCTAAATACTTCATTATTAATCCTACATGTTCATACAAGCAGTGATTAAAACCTCGCCTCAACCGGACATCAATTCGAAGTCCAAATGGCACTTACATCGATTATGGACTAAAACGCAAAGAAACTGAACTTCATAACATTCCATAACTAACAAAACAAACACCCGTTTCGGAATAGACCAAGCCTATTCCGAAACCACCAATTCTAGTAGCAAAACATACCGAAACAGGTCTCACTTATTTTGAGACCAACATGCCTGGAACGATTCCCCTGCCTCAAATAATATAGAGGCGTATCGAAACGACTCTGCGTTTCGATACATGCCTGAAAATGGCCTTGGTGTCCCGGAACATCCATTATGCGTTTTGAAACATTTAGGCCAAATATGCATAACATATCAAAACGGTAGCAAGTGTTTCAAAACACATACCTAGAAAGGACTCACTGCAACATATTTGGACACTTAAAAATGATTCAAACGAGATGATAACATTATAAGCAAGCAATCTATAGTCAAAGGATCCTATCACAACCATCCAATATGCATTGAAATGCAACCGGAAACCTTTAAACATTCCACATGATAAAGCAACTAGATAAAAAGGCCAAACTTTAAACCAAACCAATATCCAACATACAAAGGTCATTAACAAAACTAAAAAGGCATCACGAACATGTCTCAACACAAGGAGTCTCAAAACATAACCTCCAAAAAGGATAAAGGTCATATCCCATTGCTAACATACTATTATTTGATGTCAAAACCATACTTGAGTGAAAGATAACCTCTTCGTCACCTCCTTGCTTCTTTGCTGCACCGAATGGCCTATGGATCAACATTATTGGAAAGGAGGAGAAAAAGCAAGAATGCTTAGTGAGCGGTGCTCAAAACAACAACAACAACAATGCAATTTAAAACCATTTGTTTGCTTTTGAAAATAAAGCCATTTCCCATATCATTTCACAATGTAAACTTCCAACATATCATGCTTATTGCAACCTCATGCTTGAATTACAATTCAAGGCATAACATCCATAACCACATGAATCATATAACTCAAAGCTTCATAACATCATCATCATAATAAAAGCATAATGAGTAAATTGAGTATCATGAGTATATTGACATTTTTAGAACTTTTACTTGGATAATTCTCGGTGGAATTCCCATCACTGTACTCAAGACCACTAGACAACTTCCGGTGGAATGCCCATCACCGTACTCACCCGTCTAGTAAATATAAACTTCTAGTGGAATACCCATCACTGTACACCTCCTTAGTGGAATCTAACATCACTAAGGCTATGCGCGAATTTTACTATTATAGTGCACTCTCATCCTATTGGTCGACCAATTATATCCGATAATAAAATCTCATCAAGTGTCAATATACCCCTCAAGGCCATCACTTACCCATTGTTTTTCAAGGCCACAAACACAACATTTCACATCCCTTTTCCATAACACATTTCCATGCATAGCATGTACTCAACCATATTTACCTCATTAAAATCACCATTTAACAAATGGGATCACAAGGAACAACATTTAAATCAATCAAAATGCATGAAAACAATAGGATTTAATGTAAACAACATATCATGGACATGATTCACAATATCAAGGCAAAACTAGCCGAAAACAATCAAACATACTCTTGAGCTTAGATTGGCCTTTCAAGCTCAATCTAAACCCCCAAAATCTTGTCCTTAACCACATTAAGGCTTTATAAAATAGTTCCACTCACAAGCATTACCCAAATGTTAGCCGAACAACCAAATCAAGCTTTCGGATCATCCGATATCACTTCTGAAGTTACCAAATCAGTTTCCCCTACTTCTACTCAATTCACAATAGAGCATTAGAGTGATTTCACACCCTTAAACTCTCTGCAACTCAAAAAACCAGCATTTAGCATCAATCGCTCATCGATTCATGTCCGAAATCAATCGAAAGCATCAATAATTCAACTCTAAATAAACTCCAGCTTAAACCTATAAGGATTATCATCAAAACCACATCTATTAACAACTAAAAACATCAACCCAAAGGCAAGAAACCACCAGCTACTGATTTCCACAAAACCAAGCCAAAATCTCATGAATCTCAACCTTAAACACTATCAACTAAACTAGTTTCGGGTTTTACATTATCAAACCATCATTTCAACTTTATCTAACATCAAAAATATAGTTTGTACCACATATAAATCTAGCAAATCAAAACCCATACGAAAATCTCATTAATCTACCATCAAAAGCTTGTTTAAACATCTTTTCTTCAATCACATCATAAAACCTTTAAACAAAACACCACAAAGGAATCAAGAACGTGCGAATTTCAATAAAGATCTTACATTAGAGGAGAAAAACGTAGCTTGTTGCGTGTAAAATAGTCTATCGCAATGGTAGTGCAAGTATACACGACGCTAATAGTAAAGTGATACGAAGTATCGGATATCGTCTCCACAGGGATTTGGCTAATAGCTTCACCTTAATTCCTTGCACGAAAGTAAAGAAATATTTGAGAAGTTGTCACAAAAATAATAAAGTAAACGTAAATAAAAGAGTAAAGATATCAAGATAGAGAGAATGGGTTGGTATTGAATTGCTCAGTAGTGCAGGTATTGCAGAGTTTAGGAAATCCAGTTCTGTCGTCGCTCCCATCGCGGCAGCACCTGTCGCGGCAGTAGTCTGTTGATTGTCGCGGCAGCAAACACTCAACTCAGTACTTCAAGTTTGGCAAGAATCCCAGATGTGCCTTGGCCTATCCCTAGGTCCAAGTATGTCGATGATCACGTCTTTGATGATACCTCCCGGCGTGAATCGAAGGATGAACACCGATGTGGATGAATTCTTCTTTAGCCACTTAACCTCGTCCTATCCCTAGGTCCGAGATAGTTCAACTATAAACTAGAGAATTTTCTCTTATTTCTTTCGTATACTTAACTCTCCCGATGCTAAGTAAATAGATAACCTCACAATGCTCTCCCGATGCTCTTGCAAGATATTAATAAACAAAATAAGATAACTTGAAGTTTATTTTATTGAACTGAAAATTCCTAAAACAAAACAACCCTTGCAACTACTTTACAAATCAACCCGTGGCCCTAGGGGGAATTTAGAACATGTTGAGGGAAGGAAAGCGGCTAGAGTTTTGGGAAGGAAGCTAGGGTAATCGGTTATGTCTCCTAGGTCAAAATATATGCCCTTATATAAGCTTTGGGCTCAAGTTATCTAAAATAGCAAGAATACAACTTTAATTGAAAGTATGATTCTAATAAAGACTAAATCTTCAAGGAATCTACTTTCCAGCCGTCATCTTTCTTGCTTGGGATTTTCTCTCCTTGAACTTTGGGCTTGACATTCCTTTTGATCTGGGGCTTGGAAAAAAATGAGGTTTTCACACGACAGACGGGCTGAATTTTCTCTATCTGTTGATGTCCACTTTGCTTCTTCTCCTCAAAACTGCTGTCGTCCTCTGCTGTCACGGCGGCAACCATGGTAGCATCGTCCTCCTTGACTGCTTCTCCAGTTCTAGCTCTTCTGCTTCACTGCCCAGCACCTGCCCTTTCCATCTGCTACGACAGCAACCTGCAAAAACAACCATTCTTAGTAGAAACTGTGCCTTTTAATATATTTGTGATGTTTTGCTGTAAACTAACCTAAATGCAATGAATAATGCTTGAATGTAGTAGAAATATGGGTTAAAAAGGGTGTAAATAATAGAACTTTTACACACTCAACACACCCCCAAACTCAAGTTTTTGCTTGCCATCAAGCAACTAAGACCTAAAAGAAAAATGAAATATTTTTGTTTTGGCTTTCAAACAGTGAACTTTCCCTTACCCGTCGTTCGTTCCCTGTGACGGTAGCAACCTGTCGGATAATTTAGGATCTGTCCGGAATCTCACTATAGTCCTCGTGCAGTGTGTGCATGCTCTTGAACAGTTATATGCCAAGACTCTCTTAGTTTCACTAGAATATTCAACTCTTAACTCGAATTTTTATGCCAAAGTTTATCCTTTTGAAAGCACTTTTTCATGCTCCTTTGATTTTTTTTTTGTTTTGACTCGATTTCTCTATTTTTTAAGCTAAAGTTTCACTAGAGCCAGTTTTAGGCACCTCTAGCTAACTTCCTAGAGCCAGTTTCGGGCACCTCTAGGGCTGTTGAGTCTCTTTTGCTAAACTTCTTTCCTAGAGCCAATGTTAGGCACCTCTAGGGGCTATTCAAGTGCTAAGCTTCCTATTCTAGTTTGGCTAAAAGAAGTCTAAGCAGTATAACAGTCACAATGGTGTTTAAGTTTTCAGAACTATAGAAAGGCTCTAAACTTCTCCTAAAAACTATCCTAAAGTAACTGCCACGACAGAGCTGTCACGGCAGGTAAGTTCAGTTATCAGTTTTCAGCCAAAGTTTTCAAAGTTTTCATTTTTTAAAGAGAAACAAACTAAGTAAAGACACAAGTTTTAACTAAGATGTACTCCATTAATATGGAGGGTTGCCACCCCAAGCTTGAAGGTTGAATTGCCCTCAATGCAAATGACAATTAAAAACAAAATAAGCCAGTACATCACAAAATATATAGCAGGCAGCAGAATATAAGGTAAGAAACTTAAATTTAATCGTTGTCTTCACTGTTACTGCTGAGGCGGATCTGGCGGCGGGCTTTAGCTTTTGGGGCAGGCTGGGGCACGGGTGAGGCGAATGTGTTCTTGGCTTTGACCTCCCGTGGTGGCTGGACTCGGGTTGGGGAGATGTGGGGTGGTTGCTCCACAACCTGAACATCAGAGCTGCTGCTGCTGCTCTCACTGTTGTTGCTGACCTTTGGCAATTTGTTCTTATCTATCATTCGCTTCTGTCTCTTTACCGGTGAGAACTCCTTTGACAGATTCCTCTTAATAGAGGGTTCATCATCACTGGCTGCCCAAACAGAAGAGGAGGAGAACCCAGCAACAAAGGCACCAAGGTCTTCTGATGCCATCAGACGTTTTGTTCCTCGGGCAGATGGTTCGGCATGGGTTCTGTCTGCTGCTGTCGGGGTAGACGATGGTGTGGAGGTGGCAGATGGTGTTCGTGGGGTAGTAGCAGGTGTAGGAGTGTGGACAGGGGTAGTGACAGTAAAGTAATGGGCAGGAAAATTGGGAAAGCAGCATCATGGAAATTTAAAGTATTTTGAATAAAAGTTATCGTAGAGGCAGTAAAGTCCCTAATGAAGGTCATTAAGCCCAAATCTCTTTCCTCTAGCTTCTGAATGGCAGCTAGTATCTAGGTGGAGGAGTTTTTCAGAGTAGCTGCTGCGGCGGCATGTTTAGTTTTTTGCTGCTCTATCATTTCAGCTGTGGCGGCAGCGGGGTTGAAAGACGACAGAGGGGTGGCCACGCTCAGCTCCATAAGGCTGAGGATATTCTTTTTCGTCCATCCTCGTCCTTTGACTACTAAATCAGTGCGTACTTCCGGCACGTTATGGCCGCGGCAGAGCGAAGTGATGAGGTATGGGAGGAAAAGTAGGCCCGTCGGTCTATGTGCACATTCCAAAATGCTCTCTCGAATATAACTGCCCACATTAATGGGTCGTTCATGTAAGATAGAGTGTATCAATGCTAACCTTTGCTAGTCGACGATGGTATGGTGGGATGACGGCATGATCCTCTTTTTTATGAAGGCATTCCATAACTTTGCCTCCGGCAGCAGCTGGGTCCGCTTCACCGTCCGTGGATTTTTCCGGCGGGTATTCCATTGGGTTCCCTCATCGGTCAGTTCTTCCATGACATCGTCATAGGCAACAGTATCTAATGTGTTGAGGAACTGCTGGTGTGCATCGTCATTGTGGCCTATGTAGAGGTCATATAAGGAGTTGATGTACTCTGCTTTAAACGACACTTCTTTCCCTCGAACATTCACTGCTGTCGCCGTTCTGCTGTTGATGGCAACATAAAATTCTCGTACCAGCGTCATGTTCATTTCCTTCGGCTGTTCCGCAAATGTTTGCCACAATAACGCTCTAACCTTTCGGGCTATGAATGGCTTGAGGCCCAGATTTTCCACCTTTGGTGTATAGATAAAGCCTCTCTCCTCCCACATATCTCTGGTGGCAAAGGAACGTGGGGAGTTTCTGTTGGTGAGGAACTAGAGGCAGCATTTCGTCGGGCTTTCCTAGAAGACATATTTGTGCAAGGGTTGGAAAAGAAAGTAAACTGAAAGCAAATGAAAACTAAAGAAGGAGATCAAATAAGAACGGCAGAAATGAGTGAAAATGAAAATGAAACGGGGTTATATAGAGAAAAAATTGCTGCCCGTTGAAGCTGTAACGGCAGGCGCGAGGCCAGCTATTGTACGTTGGCGTGTCTGACGTGTCTGACACACGTTTCTGCGTCTGTTACGCGTCTGTGACGTGTTTCCGCGTCTATCGTGACAGCGTTATGACAGCCTGTATTTTCCGCGTCTGTCGCGGCAGTTGTAACGACAGGCTTCAATATTTGGGCTTTGTTGGGCTGATGGATGGATGGTGGGCTGAGTTCACTTCTCTTGTTCTTCTTGACTCCTTTATTTCCTAAAAATAATAAACATAAACATTATTCAAAATAAAATAAACCTTATTTCCTAATAAATAATAAATAATAATACTAATAAAATAAATAATTAAAATTTAGGTTAACTTAGGGATGCCAGGTGGGGCATCTCCTAAGGTAACCACTTCCTGTATTCCTGGGGCTTCAGTCCCTTGATAATGCTTGAGGCGCTATCCGTTGACTTTGAATTGGTGCACGTCTTTTAATGATCGGATTGTGAAGGCACCATGGGGAAAAACTTGTACGACTTGGAACGGGCCAGACCATCTAGATTTCAGTTTCCCTGGGAAAAGTTTCAGTCTAGAATTGAATTACAATACAAGCTGCCCTGGGCAGAACTGTCGTGGCAGCAACTTTTTGTCATGCCACTTCTTCATTTTATCCTTGTAGATTCTTGCATTGTCATAGGCCATTGTCCGGATTTCTTCAATTTCGTTCAGATCTAACAGCCTTTTCTGCCCTGCCCTGTCCAAGTCCATATTCACTGCCTTGATTGCCCAGTATGCTCTGTGCTCTATCTCGACAGGTAGATGACATGTTTTCCCATAAATCAAACGGTACGGAGACATTCCCAATGGAGGTTTGAAAGTTGTCCTATATGCCCATAACACATCATTGAGGAGTAAAGACCAGTCTTTCCTAGTTGGCTTAACCATCTTCTCGAGAATGTTCTTAACTTCCCTATTAGATATTTCAGCTTGTCCACTGGTCTGTGGGTGATATGTTGTCACGATCCGATGCTTGACACCATATTTTTTCAAGGCAGCAGCAATAATCCTGTTGTCGAAATGTCTCCCTTCATCACTGATAATCGCCTTAGGGATGCCAAACCTAGAAAATATATTTTTGTGTAAAAACCTTTGGACTGTCTTGGCATCATTCTTTTGAGTGGAGATAGCTTCAACCCACTTAGAGACATAATCTACTGCCAGGAGGATGTATAGATTTCCACATGAAGATGGGAATGGTCCCATAAAATCAATCCCCCAAACATCGAAGATTTCGAATTCTAGAATGTTCTACAGTGGCATCTCGTTTCTCATTGAGATGTTTCATGTCCTTTGGCACCTGTCACAGCTCTTGTAGAATATTTGTGCATCTTTATATAGTGACGGCCAGTAGAACCCTGACTGCAGCACCTTGACAGCAGTTTTGTTGCCTCTTAAGTGACCTCCATACTATGAAGCATGGCAGTGATGAAATATGTCTTCTTGCTCTTCTTGTGGTACACACCTCCTTATAACCTGATCTACACATATTTTGAAGAGAAGAGGTTTGTCCCAATAATAATGCTTAACATCATTTTGGAACATCTTCCTGGCTTGATAATTAAGATCAGAAGGAATTATTCCGCTAACTAAAAAATTAACGAAATCAGCATACCAGGGGAGTTCAGAAGACTTACCTGCCGCCATGGTTGTCGCGGCAGTGATTGCGGCAGCAAAGAGCTGCTCATCTGGGAAGGTCTCCAGTATGTTTGTTTCATCTGTTGGTAGACTTTGTCCTTTCTCCAACCTTGACAAGTGATCTGCCACCTGATTTTCTGTCCCTTTTTTGTCCTTGATTTCAAGGTTGAATTCTTGCAATAGCAGGATCCACCGTATCAATCGAGGCTTTGCATCCTTTTTTGCGAACAAATACTTTGAGGCAGAATGGTATGTGTGCACTATTAACTTCGTTCCAAGTATGTAAGAACGAAACTTGTCAATGGAGAATACCACAACTAATAACTCCTTTTCTGTGGTGGTATAATTCACTTGGGCATAATATATGACATGGAATAACTTGTCTCTTCGCTGCCCAAGTGCTGCCCCGACAGCATAGTCACTAGCATCACACATAATCTCAAATGGTTGTGTCCAGTCTGGTGGTTGTACTATTGGAGCTGTTACCAGATTTTCCTTCAGAACCTTGAATGCTTCAGTACATTCTTTATTGAAGTCAAAGGGTCGGTTCTGCTATAAAAGATGGCAAAGGTGCTTGGTGATTTTTGAGAAATTTTCAATGAATCTCCGATAAAAACCAGCATGTTCCAAGAAACTTCTAATACCCTTGATTGTGGTCGGCAGCGACAGCTTTTCGATCACTTCTATCTTAGCCCTGTCGACTTCTATCCCACGGCAGCTAATCTTATGGCCAAGGACTATCCCTTCATCCACCATAAAGTGGCATTTTTTCCAATACAAGACTAGATTTGCTTTTTCACATCTTTCAAGTACCTTTTGTAGATTGCCTAGGCAGCTCTCCAAATCGTCTCCAAAGACTGAAAAATCATCAATAAATATTTCAAGGAAGTCCTCCACCATATCGGAGAATATGGCCATCATGCACCTTTGGAAGGTGGCAGGTGCATTGCATAATCCAAACGACATCCTCCTAAAAGCATATGTTCCATAGGGGCATGTGAAGGTCGTCTTTTCTTGATCTTCCGGTGCGATAGCAATTTGATTATACCCTGAATAACCATCAAGAAAACAATAGTAAGGTTTACCCGCTAATCTATCAAGCATTTGATCAATAAAGGGTAAAGGAAAGTGGTCCTTTCGGGTAGCTTTGTTGAGCTTCCGATAGTCCATACAAATCCTCCAACCGGTCATAGTCCTGGTTGGGATTAACTCATTATTTTCATTGGTCACCACGGTCATTCCTCCTTTCTTGGGAACGCATTGCACCGGGCTCACCCATTTGCTGTCGGAGATGGCGTATATAATACCATCATCTAACCATTTGATTATCTCTTTACGCACCACCTCTTTCATCGCATGCTTTAGCCGTCTTTGAGCATCTATAGTCGGCTTATGATCTTCTTCTAAAAGGATTTTATGCATGCATAACGCCGGACTAATGCCTTGAATATCGGCTATCGTCCATCCAATTGCCTTTTTGTGCTGTCGCAGCATCCCTATTAACTGATGTTCCTGTTCTTGCATCAACTTGGAAGAGATGATTACGGGCAACGTATCATTTGAACCAAGAAAAGCATATTTTAGCTGCCCTGGCAGGGTTTCAGTTCTAAAACAGGGGGCTCAACAATATATGGCTTTTGGATTGCATGGTTATCCGAAGTATAATTTAAAGGTTCGAATAACTTACCTGGACGGTCGCCTATCCAGTTTACCTCTTTCTGATCTTTAGTATCAGATGTATCGGATTCTGAGGAGTTGCTGTCGTCGGTGCTGTCGTGACAGTCCTGTAAGTGGCTGCCGAGGCAGTGACCAATTTTGATGTCGTGACAGCCCGACCTGATGCAGGGTTGATCAAGGGTAACTTCAGTGATAACCTTGCATTCCTCGTCTGCATCAACATGCTTCATAGCTTGGAGAACATTCAATTTTATCTCTTGGTCGTTCACTCTCATGGTGAGTTCTCCTTTTTCCACATCAATCAGTGATCTTCCCGTGGCTAAGAAGGGTCGCCCAAGGATGATTGGTGCGTTTTCGTCTGCTTCACAATCTAAAACAAGAAAGTCAGCAGGAAATACAAATTTATCCACTCTTACCAGAATAACTTCGATTTTTCCTTCCAGATGAACGTAAGAGCGGTCTGCCAGCTGCAGAATTAATGTCGTGGGCCGCGCCTTTCCAATACCTAATTTCTGAAAAACAGATTTTGGCATTAAATTAATACTAGCACCAAGATCACAAAGTGCCTTACCCACATATTTGTCTCCGATTACACAAGGTATGATGAAGCTCCCTAGATCCTTCTTTTTCTGGGGTGGCTGCCTATGAAGAATACTCATGCAGCCTTCTGTCATCTTCACCGTTTCAAATTCCCCAAGTTTAGATTTCTTCGACACAACATCCTTGAGAAACTTGGCGTAACCGGGCATCTCCCTAACGGCATCCAATAGCGGAATGTTATTGTGAACCTGCTTAAAAATATCATAAATCTTTTTGAGCTGAGATTCTTGCTTTGCTTACTGTAACCGTTGAGGAAAAGGAGGTGGGGGACGATAATCAACAATACGTCTTTCCCAAAGCATACGAATCTGAGGAGGTTTGGGTTCATCATTTTTCTTTTCTGTCGCTTCTGCTGTCGTGACAGGCTCATCGCCAGCAGTCTGTTTGTTACCTGTCAGGGAAGCTTCCTCGGCAGGTCTGTCCAAAGCTGGTTTCCTTACTGTTTCAGTTTCCTTTTCCGGCCCTGTTAATTTCTTCCCACTCCTAGAAGTAATGGCCTTACAATGGTCATGTGTGGGCTGCCTAGCATTTTTAGTATTACTAGGGAATCCTCCAGTCTGCCTTGGCTTGATATGCTGGGAAACCTGACCCATTTGTGTCTCCAAAGATTTCAGAGTAGCTTCATGATTCGTCATCCGCATCTCTGTTTTATCCATGAAATTCTCTGTTTTCTTGACAAACTGATTCATGTTCTCAATATAAGTACCTGTCTGAGACATAAAATGGCCAGAATCTGTTCCAGTATACTGCTCGTGGCAGCTGGTGGCTATTGTTGCTGCTGTTGCGGCGGCAGTTGCTGTTGAGTCAATAATCTAGGTCCTCCCTGATTCTGATTACTGTGTGCTTGAGGATTCAGGGCATTATTAGGATTACTCCAAGAAAATTTGGGATCCTTTCTCCAGTTGGGATTATAGTTGTTGGAGTTGTAATTCGGCTTATAGTTTCCAACATACTTTCCCTCTTCTAACTGTATAGGACACTCATCCGAACTATGATTTCCCTCACAGATTTCACATACCTTCTCAACAGCAAATCCATGTTGTGCATCATCATTCAATAGCCTTTTCATTGCTTTAGTAAGGAATGCTACCTGTGATTTCATCGTGCTGTCGGCCTTATAATCCTTGACAGCTAGTACCCGTTTACCCCCTCTTCTTGCTGTCGGAAACTGCTCCTCATTTTTAGCCGGATTTTTCAATACTTGCATTGCCTCGTCCAGGTCTTTATCCAACAATAGTCCGTTTGCTGCTGAATCAATTCGAATACGAGTTTGTAAGTTGGCAGCATTATAAAACTTTGTTACCTGATTCCAGACGGGGAATCCATGCATTGGGCAGTTCCGTAGAAGAGTAGTAAATCTGTCCCAGGCCTCGTGCATCGGCTCGTCATCTTCCTCTTGTAAAGTAGCAATTTCATTGTGTAATCGCTCAGATAAGTGTGAAGGATTAAAACAAGATAAAAATTCACGAGATAAATCTGCCCAAGTTCTAATTGAACCCGGCGTAAGTATCTCCGGATTAAAAATTCACGAGATCAATGGGGAAATAACCGAAGCCTCAGTATCTCCGGATTAACTCCTGGCAGTCTAAACGAACCACAGATCTCCTGGAACGTTTTTTGATGCTCCCTAGCATCCTCTATAACAACACCACTGAATTGACCAGCATTGTTGATCATACTAAACATAACAGGTTTCAGCTAGAAAGTTGTCAACATCTATGTCTGGCACCGTGGTTTCCAGTTCTACATGATCATTCAACATGTAGTCACGACAGGACCGTCTCCTGGCAGCGGCAACAGGGTTGCCGACAGGAGGTATAATATCTCCCACAGGCGGTTCGTTTCCATTGTGGGCCATCGTCTCGAACTGTTCCTCAAAGTACTCGTTCATGGCTAGTAAGTGACGAAGTTGTTTCTTGAGATTGAATGAACGTTCGATTTCTGGATCTAATGGATACTCAAGATCTTTACCTCGATTCGATCTGCGCATAAACAAGAAACCTTGTGAAAAGCAAGAGATGAATGCACCAAAGAAAAACAGAAAAATAAAAATAAAAACGAAAAGTGCAATAAAAGCAAAGGTAGAGTTATGTTGCCAATCCCCGGAAACGGCGCCAAAAACTTGTTGCGTGTAAAATAGTCTATCGCAACGGTAGTGCAAGTATACACGACGCAAGTAGTAAAGTGATACGAAGTATCGGATATCGTCTCCACAGGGATTGGGCTAATAGCTTCACCTTAATTCACTGCACGAAAGTAAAGAAAATATTTGAGAAGTTGTCACGAAAATAATAAAGTAAACGTAAATAAAAGAGTAAAGATATCAAGATAGAGAGAATGGGCTGGTATTGAATTGCTCAGTAGTGCAGGTATTGCAGAGTTTAGGAAATCCAGTTCTGTCGTCGCTCCCGTCGCGGCAGCACCAGTCGCGGCAACAGTCTGTTGATTGTCGCGGCAGCAAACACTCAACTCAGTACTTCAAGTTTGGCAAGAATCCCATATGTGCCTTGGCCTATCCCTAGGTCCAAGTCTATCGATGATCACGTCTTTGATGATACCTCCCAGCGTGAATCGAAGGATGAACACCGATGTGGATGAATTCTTCTTTAGCCACTTAACCTCGTCCTATCCCTAGGTTTGAGATAGTTGAACTATAAACTAGAGAACTTGCACTTATTTCTTTCGTATACTTAACTCTCCCGATGCTAAGTAAATAGATAACCTCACAATGCTCTCCCGATGCTCTTGCAAGATATTAATAACCAAAATAAGAGAACTTGAAGTTTATTTTATTGAACTGAAAATTCCTAAAATAAAACAACCCTTGCAACTACTTTACAAATTAACCCGTGGCCCTAGGGGGAATTTAGAACATGTTGAGAGAAGGAAAACGGCTAGAGTTTTGGGAAGGAAGCTAGGGTAATCGGTTATGTCTCCTAGGTCAAAATATATGCCCTTATATAAGCTTTGGGCTCAAGTTATCTAAAATAGCAAGAATACAACTTTAATTGAAAGTATGATTCTAATAAAGACTAAATTTTCAAGGAATCTACTTTCCAGCCGTCATCTTTCTTGCTTGGATTTTCTCTCCTTGAACTTTGGTCTTGACATTTCTTTTGATCTGGGGCTTGGAAAAATATGAGGTTTTCACACGACAGACGGGCTGAATTTTCTCTATCTGTCGATGTCCACTTTGCTTCTTCTCCTCAAAACTGCTGTCGTCCTCTGCTGTCACGGCGGCAACCATGGCAGCATCGTCCTCCTTGACTGCTTGTCCAGTTCCAGCTCTTCTGCTTCACTGCCCAGCTTCTGCCCTTTCCATCTGCTACGGTAGCAACCTGCAAAAACAACCATTCTTAGTAGAAATTGTGCCTTTTAATATATTTGTGATGTTTTGCTGTAAACTAACCTAAATGCAATGAATAATGCTTGAATGCAGCAGAAATATGGGTTAAAAAGGGTGTAAATAATTGAACTTTTACACACTCAACATAGCTCACCTATAATTGTTGATTTTCCCCCTTTTCCAATGAAAAACCTTAAGAAAGCTAGAGAAAACAAATGGGTTTTAAGGAGAAATAATTGGAAATAAGTTTGATGATGAGAAAGAATTTTAAGTAACAATTTACCTTTGAGATATTGAGTGAAGAAGGTTGTTTGGATGAAAGCACTTTGAAAGGAATTGTTGACAGAAAGGTTACATCAATTTTATTTTTGTAAAGACGATAACCTTTCAAAATATCTTTTAGTAACCAAAATATTTAGGGGAAAAGTTTGAAGTTAGACTTGGCAAAATAGCTCCTTAAAGATTCAACATTTTGATCCTTTACAACTAGTAATCAAAACAGTTTTGAAACCTTACATTTTAGTAACTAGACTAAAATGTCCACTCTCCAAAAACAATTTTCCAAAATTGTTTCCACCAAAAATCACTTATACATAAATAACGATTTAAAACTATTTTTCCATAAATTAAATCCTTCATAAATTATTTATTTAAAATAAATCCCAAAACTAGTCTAAAGCGATAAAACTAACTTGAACGAACCTTCAACCAAATTCGTATAACTTTCAGACCCTAACTGTAACACCCCCTTCCCGATCTGGCCGAGAACCGGGTCGGGAGGTGAAACCGATAATCAATACGGAAATCGATACAATAAAATTTCATTTTCGTTAATAACATTTTCAACAATATCATACAATGGATCATCACTAACGTGAAACTCGGTCCCATTGACCCATATAAAGCAATGATCAATCAATTAAGGCTAAACATAGACTATTACAAGTTTTAGGGACCAATCTGTAATTTTGACAAACTAGGGGTCCTTTATTGCAAATGACTATACCAAAATGAAAATCACTACATTAATATCATTCCTGCAAAGTTTTATACAATTTGGAGATCGTTAACTCATTCAATTTAACCGTACAATATTCAGTGACTAAACGATGTAGCTTGTAATCTGTTTAATGAGTCGTTAACTAACTTATCTAACCCCGTATCGAAACACCCTAGGGCTTTTTCTAAACAGGTACACGAGGGTCAACTCTTGTTGACTTTACTCTTTAGACCGTATTGATACGGACACCCCAGTATCGATACATGTTGACCTTTCCCTTCTGACCATATCGATACGAAACACCTGTATCGATATGGCTTGACTTCCTTTGACTTTGACCCTTTACCCGTTTTGATACGGTATGAACCTGTATCGAAATGTTCGATTCCAATAAAAAATGTTTCAAAACGACTCAATTCCTTTTCGATACACCCCAATCCTTAGGTTTAATATTGCATGCACGTATCGATACGCGATGACCGGTATCGATACGACCGGACCTGTAGTGATAGATTTTTGCTGGTTTTTATTCGATTTAACCTACCGAGCGATGTCCAAATGCAATGAAACTTTACGCACAACATTTCAATGGTATAAGAAACTAGCATGTTAAATTTCATGACCATATGAATACATTTACTACGTTTTTACCTTTTGGAGCTAAGTTTGCAAATTTCAATCATTTTAAGCTAACCAAAAAGGCCATTTAGGACCATTAACCATATTACATCATAGACATCACACATACACATCAAAATAGGCATAAACAACTAGTTCAACTATTTTGCCACCTTCCTAGGAGTTTATAAGTAAAAAACACATTACTTTGAGGCTGGTAGTGACTTGTTTTGCCTCGACAATCCGATCCTCCGACACACGATCTTTCAACCTGAAAATGCGTGAGGTGAGACACGTTAGGCATACATTACCTAGTGAGGTAGTCAAAAACAATATGAACAACATTATGTTAAATGTCTTAATTCATTATCTCATGCTTATCAATATCAAACTATGCATCAATGCACAATGTTTAGCAATTTCATTTCATCATTAAGCCTTGTATTAAATAGAGATAGTGGATACGTTAATTCCTACGCCTCGCCAAATCAATGAATGGTCTAATCCCTCCGCCTCGCCAATATGACCAATATCAATACACATCTCTCCGCCTTGCCAAATCAATATAGGTCGTAGCCTTAGGACTGTAGTCCACCCGTACACTGAGCTCATGAATTCTATGGCACGCCAATTGTATACAATGTCTATTAAAATCCATGGTTCCAATGTTCAAGTCCATTTCAATAATCAATGAGTATTCTGATGATCAATGATTTCAATATTATCAATAGCCAATATGTTTTATAACCAATGTTTCATAATTCAATGTCAATAACAATAATCAATGATTTCTTAGCAATGTTTCAATAACAATATCAATAAAATGATAATGCTCAATGACGATTCCAATAAATATAACCGATGTTCAATGACAAACTTACCGACACTTACCAAGGTGTCCGATTAACCATCCAATGCAAATTCATCAATATCAATATTAGCTATGCAATCTAAAACATCAAATAAGGATTCGAGAAGGCTTTTCGTCTAATCCCGAGACTCCGACTACACTCACCTTAACAATCCAGAGCTTTCAAGGCTCTCGGTTAACAATCCCCTTGTTCCTATCTTGGGATGGGGACAATGGCTGCTCTTTATCAACTTCTTGAGCTAGGAAATAAATAAGGAGATTGTTAGAGTCGATATTTCGATATCAAAAATTAATACAACGATATCAAAATCGATATCGGAGTTCAATATAGCCAATAATGATGAAATGTCCTTAAGTGGTCAAAATCCTAACTTGAGATTAAACTCAATATATCCATAGAATCCAATGACCGATTGATGATTATAGCTTATTCGATCGATAGCAACGATTCGATAACAATAAAACGAGGAAAAAGTGGATCTCAAAACTCTCTGCAATAGAAGGAAAGCTCTCAGACCATCCACGTAAGTTAAAGTTAATTAAGGAGGGGCTAATCGCAAGATTAGTCCCTTAATTTTGACCATACTACGAGTTGGTGACCAACTTGCATTTTCTCCAATTTAGCCACTTTATAAGTTCAATATTATTCGATAGAGTCCGATGACAATATTTTTAGCTCAATTAGATTCTGATATCAATAATTAACTAGCTGATACAATATTTAGACTTCATCAATATAGGATTTCCGATCACTGGAACTTAATTATAGCTAGACCGGTTTTTGGGTGTAACAATTCCGCCCCCCCCCCCCCCCCTTAAAAAATTCATCCTCAACTTTTTACCTGAACCGAAGAGATGAGGATACTGTTGTTTCATGGTCTCTTCAGGTTCCCGTGTGGCTTCCTCAACGGTGGTGTTCTCCAGAACACTTTAACCAAAGGTACAATTTTGTTACAAAGCCTCTTGACTTCTCTTGCTAGAATCTGAACTGGTGTTGAGTGTGTAAAAGTTCTATTATTTACACCCTATTTAACCCATATTTCTGCTGCATTCAAGCATTATTTATTGCATTTAGGTCAGTTTACAGCAAAAACATCACAAATATATTAAAAGGCACAGTTTCTACTAAGAACGGATGTTTTTGCAGGTTGTTGTCGTAGCAGACGGAATGGGCAGGCGCTGGGCAGTGAAGCAGAAGAGCTGGAACTGGACAAGCAGTCAAGGAGGACGATGCTGCCAAGGTTGCCAACGTGATAGTAGAGGACGACAGTAGTTTTGAGGAGAAGAAGCAAAGTGGACCTCGACAGATAGAGAAAATTCAGCCCGTCTATCGTGTGAAATCACCATATTTTTCAAAGCCCCAGATCGAAAGGAATGTCAAGACCAAAGTTCAAGGAGAGGAAATCTCAAGCAAGAAAGATGACGGCTAGAAAGTAGATTCCTTGAAGATTTAGTCTTTATTAGAATTATACTTTCATTTAAAGTTGTATTCTTGCTATTTTAGAAAACTTGGACCCAAAGCCTATATAAGGGCATAGATTTCGACCTAGGAGGGGATAACCGATTCCCTAGCTTCCTTCCCAAAACTCTAGCCGTTTTCCTTCCCACAACATGTTCTAAATTCCCCCTAGGGCCACGGGTTAATTTGTAAAGTAGTTGCAAGGGTTGTTTTATTTTAGGAATTTTCAGTTCAATAAAATAAACTTCAAGTTCTCTTATTTTGGTTATTAATATCTTGCAAGAGCATCGGGAGAGCATTGTGAGGTTATCTATTTACTTAGCATCGGGAGAGTTAAGTATACGAAAGAAATAAGTGCAAGTTCTCTAGTTTATAGTTCAACTATCTCAAACCTAGGGATAGGACGAGGTTAAGTGGCTAAAGAAGAATTCATCCACATCGGTGTTCATCCTTCGATTCACGCTGGGAGGTATCATCAAAGACGTGATCATCGATAGACTTGGACCTAGGGATAGGCCAAGGCACATATGGGATTCTTGCCAAACTTGAAGTACTGAGTTGAGTGTTTGCTGCCGCGACAATCAACAGACTGTTGCCGCGACTGGTGCTGCCGCGACGGGAGCGACGACAGAACTGGATTTCCTAAACTCTGCAATACCTGCACTACTGAGCAATTCAATACCAGCCCATTCTCTCTATCTTGATATCTTTACTCTTTTATTTACGTTTACTTTATTATTTTCGTGACAACTTCTCAAATATTTTCTTTACTTTCGTGCAGTGAATTAAGGTGAAGCTATTAGCCCAATCCCTGTGGAGACGATATCCGATACTTCGTATCACTTTACTACTTGCGTCGTGTATACTTGCACTACCGTTGCGATAGACTATTTTACACGCAACAAGTTTTTGGCGCCGTTTCCGGGGATTGGCAACATAACTCTACCTTTGCTTTTATTGCACTTTTCGTTTTTATTTTTATTTTTCTGTTTTTCTTTGGTGCATTCATCTCTTGCTTTTCACAAGGTTTCTTGTTTATGCGCAGATCGAATCGAGGTAAAGATCTTGAGTATCCATTAGATCCAGAAATCGAACGTTCATTCAATCTCAAGAAACAACTTCGTCACTTACTAGCCATGAACGAGTACTTTGAGGAACAGTTCGAGACGATGGCCCACAATGGAAACGAACCGCCTGTGGGAGATATTATACCTCCTGTCGGCAACCCTGTTGCCGCTGCCAGGCGACGGTCCTGTCGTGACTACATGTTGAATGATCATGTAGAACTGGAAACCACGGTGCCAGACATAGATGTTGACAACTTTCTAGCTGAAACCTGTTATGTTTAGTATGATCAACAATGCTGGTCAATTCAGTGGTGTTGTTATAGAGGATGCTAGGGAGCATCAAAAAACGTTCCAGGAGATCTGTGGTTCGTTTAGACTGCCAGGAGTTAATCCGGAGATACTGAGGCTTCGGTTATTTCCCCATTGATCTCGTGAATTTTTAATCCGGAGATACTTACGCCGGGTTCAATTAGAACTTGGGCAGATTTATCTCGTGAATTTTTATCTTGTTTTAATCCTTCACACTTATCTGAGCGATTACACAATGAAATTGCTACTTTACAAGAGGAAGATGACGAGCCGATGCACGAGGCCTGGGACAGATTTACTACTCTTCTACGGAACTGCCCAATGCATGGATTCCCCGTCTGGAATCAGGTAACAAAGTTTTATAATGCTGCCAACTTACAAACTCGTATTCGAATTGATTCAGCAGCAAACGGACTATTGTTGGATAAAGACCCGGACGAGGCAATGCAAGTATTGAAAAATCCGGCTAAAAATGAGGAGCAGTTTCCGACAGCAAGAAGAGGGGGTAAACGGGTACTAGCTGTCAAGGATTATAAGGCCGACAGCACGATGAAATCACAGGTAGCATTCCTTACTAAAGCAATGAAAAGGCTATTGAATGATGATGCACAACATGGATTTGCTGTTGAGAAGGTATGTGAAATCTGTGAGGGAAATCATAGTTCGGATGAGTGTCCTATACAATTAGAAGAGGGAAAGTATGTTGGAAACTATAAGCCGAATTACAACTCCAACAACTATAATCCCAACTGGAGAAAGGATCCCAAATTTTCTTGGAGTAATCCTAATAATGCCCTGAATCCTCAAGCACACAGTAATCAGAATCAGGGAGGACCTAGATTATTGACTCAACAGCAACTGCCGCCGCAACAGCAGCAACAATAGCCACCAGCTGCCACGAGCAGTATACTGGAACAGATTCTGGCCATTTTATGTCTCAGACAGGTACTTATATTGAGAACATGAATCAGTTTGTCAAGAAAACAGAGAATTTCATGGATAAAACAGAGATGCGGATGACGAATCATGAAGCTACTCTGAAATCTTTGGAGACACAAATGGGTCAGGTTTCCCAGCATATCAAGCCAAGGCAGACTGGAGGATTCCCTAGTAATACTAAAAATGCTAGGCAGCCCACACATGACCATTGTAAGGCCACGGGTTAATTTGTAAAGTAGTTGCAAGGGTTGTTTTATTTTAGGAATTTTCAGTTCAATAAAATAAACTTCAAGTTCTCTTATTTTGGTTATTAATATCTTGCAAGAGCATCGGGAGAGCATTGTGAGGTTATCTATTTACTTAGCATTGGGAGAGTTAAGTATACGAAAGAAATAAGAACAAGTTCTCTAGCTTAGAGTTGAACTATCTCGGGCCTAGGGATATGACGAGGTTAAGTGGCTAAAGAAGAATTCATCCATACCGGTGTTCATCCTTCGATTCACGCCGGGAGGTATCATCAAAGACGTGATCATCGATAGACTTGGACCTAGGGATAGGCCGAGGCACATCTGGGATTCTTGCCAAACATGAAGTACTGAGTTGAGTGTTCGCTGCCGCGACAAGCAACGGACAGCTGCCGCGACAGGGACGACGACAGAACTGGAGTTCCGAGACTTAACAATACCTGCACTACTGAGCAATTCAATACCAGCCCATTCTCACTATCTTGATTTCTCTACTCTTTTATTTAAGTTCTCTTTATTATTTTCGTGACAACTTCTCCATTAGTTTATTTACTTTCGTGCAGCAAATTATGGTGAAGCTATTAGCCCAATCCCTGTGGAGACGATATCCGATACTTCGTATCACTTTACTACTTGGGTCGTGTACACTTGCACTACAATTGCGATAGACTCTTTTACACGCAACAAGTTTTTGGCACCGTTGCCGGGGATTGGCAACATAACTCTACCTTTTCTTTTACTCCACTTTTCATTTTTGTTTTTATTTTTATTTTTCTGTTTTTATTTGGTGTGTTCAACTCTTGCTTTTCACAAGGTTTCTTGTTTATGCGCAGATCGAAACGAGGTGAAAATCCTGAGTATCCATTAGATCCGGAAATCGAACGTTCATTCAATCTCAAGAACCGACTTCGTCACATTCTAGCCAAGAACGAGTACCTTGAGGAATAGTTAGAGACAATGGCACACCGAGGAGATGACCCTCCTATTGGAGATGGAAAGGGTAGACAACCTGTCGTCGATCCTGCTGCCGCTGCCGGACGACGGTCCTATCGTGACTACATGTTGAACGATCATGTAGAACTGGAAACCACGATGCCGGACATAGATGTTGACAACTTCAAGTTGAAACCTGTTATGTTTAGTATGATCATCAATGTCGGTCAATTCAGTGGTGCTATTACAGAGGATGCTAGGGAGCATCTCAAAACGTTACATGAGATATGTGGTTCGTTTAGACTGCCAGAAGTTAATCTGGGGATATTGAGGCTTCGGTTATTTCCCCATTCGTTGAGGGACAGAGCAAAGACTTGGTGGAATAAACTTACGCCGGGTTCAATTAGAACTTGGGCAGATTTATCTCGTGAATTTTTATCTCGTTTTAATCCTTCACATTTATCTGAGCGATTACGTAATGAAATTGCTACTTTTCAACAGGAAGATGACGAGCCGATGCACGAGCCTGGGATAGATTTACTAGTCTTCTACGGAACTACCCAATGCATGGATTCCCCGTCTGGAATTAGGTAACTAAGTTTTATAATGCTGCCAACTTACAAACTCGTATTCGAATTGATTCAGCAGCAAACAGACTATTATTGGATAAAGACCCGGACGAGGCAATGCTAGTATTGAAAAATTTGGCTAAGAATGAAGAGCAGTTTCTGACAGCAAGAAGAGGGGGTAAACGGGTTCTAGCTGTTAAGGATTATGAGGCCGACAACACAATGAAATCACAGGTGGCATACCTTACTAAGGCAATGAAAAAGCTCTTGAATGATGATGCACAACATGAATTTTCTGTTGAGGAGGTATGTGAAATCTGTGAGGGAAATAATAGTTCGGATGAGTGTCCTATACAGTTAGAAGAGGGAAAGTATGTTGGAAACTACAAGCCAAATTACAACTCCAACAACTATAATCCCAACTGGAGAAAGGATCCCAAGTTTTCTTGGAGTAATCCTAATAATGCCTTGAATCCTCAAGCGCACAATAATCAGAATCATGGAGGACCTAGATTGCTGACTCGACAGCAACTGCAGCCGCAGTAGCAGCAACAACAGCCACCAGCTGCCACGAACAGTATACTGGAACAGACTCTGGCTACTTTTATGTCTCAAACAGGTGCTTATATTGATAACATGAATCAGTTTGTCAAGAAGACAGAAACATTCATGGATGAAACATAGATGCGGATGACAAATCATGAAGCTACTCTGAAATCTTTGTATACACAAATGGGTCAGGTTTCCCAGCATATCAAACCGAGGCAGACTGGAGGATTTTCTAGTAATACTAAAAATGCTAGGCAACCCACACATGAGCAATGTAAGGCCATTACTACTAGGAGTTGGAAGAAACTACTAGGGCCAGAGAAGGAAGCTGAAACAGTAAGGAAACCAGCCTTGGATAGACCTGCCGAGGAAGCTGCCCCGACAAGTAACAAACAAACTGCTGCCAACAAACCTGTTACGACAGCAGAAGCGATAGAGGAGAAAAATGATGAACCCAAACCTCCTCAGATTCGTATGCAGTGGGAAGGACGTATTGATGATTATCGTCATCCACCTCCTTTTCCACAACGGTTACAGCAAGCGAAGCAAGAATCTCAGCTCATAAAGATTTATGATATTTTTAAGCAGGTTCATATTAACATTCCGCTGTTGGATGTCGTAAGGGAGATGCCCGGTTACGCCAAATTTCTCAAGGATGTCATGTCGAAGAAATCTAAACTTGGGGAATTTGAAATGGTTAATAAGATGACAGAAGGATGCATGAGTATTCTTCATAGGCAGCCACCCCAGAAAAAAAGTATCCGGGGAGCTTCATCATACCTTGTGTAATCGGAGATAAATATGTGGGTAAGGCACTTTGTGATCTTGGTGCTAGTATTAATTTAATGAAAAAATTTGTTTTTCAGAAATTAGGTATTGGAAAAGCTCGGCCCACGCCAGTAATTCTGCAGCTGGCAGACCGCTCTTATGTTCATCCGGAAGGAAAAATCGAAGATATTCTGGTAAGAGTGGATAAATTTTTTTTCCTGCTGACTTTCTGGTTTTAGATTGTGAAGAAGATGAAAACGCACCAATCATCCTGGGGCGACCCTTCTTAGCTACGGGAAGATCACTGATTGATGTGGAAAAAGGAGAACTCACCATGAGAGTGAACGATCAAGAAATAAAGTTGAATGTTCTCCAAGCTATGAAGCATGCTGATGTAGATGAGGAATGCAAGGTTATCACTGAAGTTACCCTTGATCAACCCTGCATCAGGTCGGGCTGTCACGACATCAAATTTGGTCACTGCCTCGGCAGCCACTTACAGGACTGTCACGATAGCACCGACGACAGCAACTCCTTAGAATCCGATATATCTGATACTGAAGATAACCATGCAATCCAAAAGCCATATATTGTTGAGCCCCCTGTCTTAGAACTGAAGTCCCTGCCAGGGCAGCTAAAATATGCTTTTCTTGGTTCAAATGATACGTTGCCCGTAATCATCTCTTCCAAGTTGATGCAGGAACAAGAACAACAGTTAATAGGGATGCTGCAGCAGTACAAAAAGGCAATTGGATGGACGATAGCTGATATTCAAGGCATTAGTCCGGCGTTATGTATGCATAAAATCCTTTTAGAGGAAGATCATAAGCCGACTATAGATGCTCAAAGGCGGCTAAACCATGCAATGAAAGAGGTGGTGCGTAAAGAGATAATCAAATGGTTAGATGCTGGTATAATTTATGCCATCTCCGACAGCAAATGGGTGAGCCCGGTGCAACATGTTTCCAAGAAAGGAGGAATGACCGTGGTGACCAATGAAAACAATGAGTTAATCCCAACCAGGACTGTGACCGGTTGGAGGGTTTGTATGGATTATCGGAAGCTTAACAAAGCTACCCGAAAGGACCACTTTCCTTTACCCTTTATTGATCAAATGCTTGATAGATTAGCGGGTAAACCTTACTATTGTTTTCTTGATGGTTATTCAGGTTATAATCAAATAGCTATCGCACCGGAAGATCAAGAAAAGATGACCTTCACATGCCCCTACGGAACGTATGCTTTTAGGAGAATGCCGTTTGAATTATGCAATGCACCCGCCACCTTCCAAAGGTGCAAGATGGCCATATTCTCTGATATGGTGGAGGACTTCCTTGAAATTTTTATGGATGATTTTTCAGTCTTTGGAGACGATTTTGAGAGCTGCCTAGGCAATCTACAAAAGGTACTTGAAAGATGTGAAAAAGCAAACCTAGTCTTAAATTGGGAAAAATGCCACTTTATGGTGGATGAAGGGATAGTCCTTGGCCTTAAGATTAGCTGCCGTGGCATAGAAGTCGACAGGGCCAAGATAGAAGTGATCGAAAAGCTACCGCTGCCGACCACAATCAAGGGCATTAGAAGTTTCTTGGGACATGCTGGTTTTTATCGGAGATTCATTGCAAGTTTCAAATCACCAAGCCCCTATGCCATCTTCTGGAGCAGAACCGACCCTTTGACTTTAATGAAGAATGTACTGAAGCATTCAAGGTTCTGAAGGAAAAACTGGTAACAGCCCCAATAGTACAACCACCAGACTGGACACAGCCATTTGAGACCATGTGTGATGCTAGTGACTATGCTGTCGCGGCAGCACTTGGGCAGCGGAGAGACAAATTATTTCATGTCATATATTATGCCAGCGGAAGGTCTCCAGTATGTTTGTCTCATCTGAGTGTGTAAAAGTTCTATTATTTACACCCTATTTAACCCATATTTCTGCTGTATTCAACCATTATTTATTGCATTTAGGTCAGTTTACAGCAAAACATCACAAATATATTAAAAGGCACAGTTTCTATTAAGAACGGCTGTTTTTGTAGGTTGCTGCCGTAGCAGACGGAATGGGCAGACGTTGGGCAGTGAAGCAGAAGAGCTGGAACTGGACAAGCAGTCAAGGAGGACGATGCTGCCAAGGTTGCCGCCGTGACAGCAGAGGACGACAGCAGTTTTGAGGAGAAGAAGCAAAGTGGACCTCGACAGATAGAGAAAATTCAGCCCGTTTGTCTTATGAAATCACCATATTTTTCCACGCCCAGATCGAAAGGAATGTCAAGCCCAAAGTTCAAGGAGAGGAAATCTCAAGCAAGAAAGATGACGGCTGGAAAGTAGATTCCTTGAAGATTTAGCCTTTATTAGAATTATACTTTCATTTAAAGTTGTATTCTTGCTATTTTAGAAAACTTGGACCCAAAGCCTATATAAGGGCATAGATTTCGACCTAGGAGGGGATAACCGATTCCCTAGCTTCCTTCCCAAAACTCTAGCCGTTTTCCTTCCCACAACATGTAGTAAATTCCCCCTAGGGCCACGGGTTTATTTGTAAAGTAGTTGCAAGGGTTGTTTTGTTTTAGGAATTTTCAGTTCAATGAAATAAACTTCAAGTTCTCTTATTTTGGTTATTAATATCTTGCAAGAGCATCGGGAGAGCATTGTGAGGTTATCTATTTACTTAGCAAAGTTAAGTATACGAAAGAAATAAGAGCAAGTTCTCTAGCTTATAGTTGAACTATCTCGTGCCTAGGGATAGGACGAGGTTAAGTGGCTAAAGAAGAATTCATCCATATCGGTGTCCATCCTTCGATTCACGCCGGGAGGTATCATCAAAGACGTGATCATCGACAGACTTGGACCTAGGGATAGGCCGAGGCACATCTGGGATTCTTGCCAAACTTGAAGTACTGAGTTGAGTGTTCGCTGCCGCGACAAGCAATGGACTGCTGCCGCGACAGGTGCTGCCGCGACGGGGACGACGACAGAACTGGAGTTTCAAGACTTAGTAATACCTGCACTACTGAGCAATTCAATACCAGCCCATTCTCTCTATCTTGATTTCTCTACTCTTTTATTTAAGTTATCTTTATTATTTTCGTGACAACTTCTCAATTATTTTCTTTACATTCCTGCAGTGAATTAAGGTGAAGCTATTAGCCCAATCCCTGTGGAGACGATATCCGATACTTCGTATCGCTTTACTACTTGCGTCGTGTACACTTGCACTACAATTGCGATAGACTCTTTTACACGCAACAACTGGTTCCTCCTCGTAGGATAAATTTGGTCGAAGTTCTACAGACTCAGGTTCCACAATGTGCGAAGGATCAGAACGATAATTCTGAAGAATTGATACATGAAAATCATCGTGGATTTTACTCAATTCTTAGGGCAACAACAGTCGATATGCCACGGGGCCAACTCTCTCAATGACTTTAAAAGGTTCAATGAATCGGGGACTCAATTTTACCTTTTTGCCAAATTTTAAAAATTTCTTCCACGATGATACTTTGAGGAAGGTTTTTTCACCAACTTCATACTCATTGTCTCTTCTCTTGAGATCAGCATAAGCCTTATGTCGATCAAAGGTAGCTTTTAAACGATCATGAATAATAGTGACCCGCTCTTCTATCTCTCGAAGAAAGTCATGGCCTAAAATCTTGCCCTCGCCAAGCTCCGACCAACACAATGGAGTTCTACATCGCCTACCATACAATGCCTCATACGGATCCATTTGGATTGATGCTTGGTAACTATTATTGTAGGCAAATTCGACAAGGGGTAGAGACTTCTCCCAAGTTCCACCAAAGTCAATAATGCATGCTTGAAGAATGTCTTCCAAGATCTATATAGAAATGTTCAATAACAATGCAATTTCTAAAGTTCAATTGGACAAGTGTCTCGATAATTTACTTGGATTACCTTTTCTGACTGGCCGTGAGATTGAGGGTGAAAGGATGTGCTAAGATTCACTTTGGTGCCCAGAGCTCTCTATAAGGTTCTCCAAAACCGAGATGCAAATCAGGGATCTCGATTAGAGATAATAGACTTAGGTACTCCGTGGAGTTGGATTACTTCCTTGATGTACAAGTCAGCTAGTTTAGGGAGACCGTAGTCTATTCTAACCGGTATAAAATGAGCAAACTTTGTGAAGTGATCTACAACGACCCATATATCATCATGCTTTGTGGAAGATAACGATAATCCACAAACAAAATCCATAGCAATCTTTTCCCATTTCCTTTTCGGTGGATCAATAGGCTGCAATAATCCAGTCGGAGCACAATGTTCTGCCTTAACACGTTGGCACGTAAGACATTTGAAAATAAAATCAATTATGGCCTGCTTCATGCCCAGTTACCAATAGAGTTTGCGTACGTCTTTATACATCTTCACAGACCTAGGGTGAACAGAAAAAGAACTCAAATGAGCTTCAAAGAGAATATCAATGCAAAGAGATTCATTATTAGGCACACATACTCGATCATGGAAACACAAGAGTCCTTCAGAGTTAATTCTGAAGTTGGGGTTGTTTGATAGTTTCGGGTGACGATGCTTAGGATCTTGCTCTTGCAAATCCTTGTTTCGGGAGACGATGGTAGACTTAACTTGGAGTTCAGCTACAAGACAATGATGCTTTCAAAGTCGGAAATGAGCGTTAATTGCTCGAGGGGCTACATTATAACAATGTTACGATGAGTTAATGTGCTAAATAATACATATAACTCCAAACTCATTGTCAATGCTTACCAGGTAAAGGTTTGCAGCTGAGTGCATCATCTACAACGTTGCCCTTGCCCGGATGATAATCAATGACAAGATTGTAATCTTTAAGGAGTACCATCCACCTCTGTTGCCGAAGATTCAACTCCTTGTGAGTCAACGTGTACTTAAGGCTTTTATGGTCGGTGAAAAGAAAGCATTTTTCTCTGTTGAGACAATGTCTCTAGATTTTCAATGCAAAGACAACTGCAGCTAATTCAAGGTCGTGGGTGGGAGAATTCATCTCATGTGACTTAAGTTGTCTCGAAGCATAAGCGATAACCTTGCCTTCTTGCATCAATACACATCCTAACCCGAGATTTGATGCATTACTATAAACTATTTAGTCCTTTTCTGACTCAGGTTGGGTTAGAACAGGTGCATGGGTCAATTCTTGTTTTAATTGATCGAAACTTCATTGTTGAACCTCGGCCCAAACGAAAGGAGCTTCTTCCATTAATAATTTGGTTAAAGGAGCAGCTGACGTAGAAAATCCTTTCACAAACCTACGATAATAGCCAGCAATCCCAAAGAAGCTTCTGACTTCACAAATGACAATAGCTTGGATTTTCTTCGGGTCCACCTGAATACCCGAAGCTGACACGATATACCCTAGAAAGGCAACTTCGGTGAGCCAAAACTCACACTTAGAGAACTTCGCGTACAACTGCTTATTTCTCATGATATGGAGCACTATAAGGAGATGACCTCGATGTTCTGCTTCGTTCTTGGAATAGATCAATATGTCGTCTATAAACACCACTAAGAACTTGTCAAGATAGGGCCGAAAGACTAGATTCATCAAATCCATAAAAGCTATAGGTGCATTAGTTAACCCAAAGGGCATCACCAATAATTTGTAGTGTCCATATCTTGTACGGAAGGTAGTCTTTGGTACATAACACTCCTTAACTCTCATTTGATAGTAGCCCGGCCTTAAGTCAATCTTTGAAAACACAAAGGTATTTGTTAATTGATAGAACGGGTCATCTATCCTGGGAAATGGATATTTATTCTTAGTGGTGACTTTATTTAATTGTTTGTAGTCAATACACAATCGCATAGAACCATCCTTCTTCTTAACAAATAGAACCAGAGCTCTCTAGTGTGAAGAGCTCGGTTGAATGAAACCTTTTCTTAATAGGTCTTGGATATGAGTCTTTAATTGTTTTAGTTACACATCTGTCATACGATATGGTGCAATGGAAACTGGAGCAGTTCCAGGTTGCACCTCGATGCCAAACTCCATTTCACGGGTTGGGGGCAACCCCGAAAGTTTATCAGGAAAGACATCAGGAAATTCACATACGGTGGAAATATCTTGTAGTTGTGCTTCGCCTTTGGTTTCCAATGTCAAAGCATACAATGATGGATTCCTTGCATTAATCAATACAACACTTTCTTTATCCAAACCTTGAAGATACAATTTTCTTTTACAACAATCTACCTAGGCTTGATGCTCACTAAGCCTATCTAAGCCTAGGACGACATTGAATTCATGGATCGGTAAAGCCAACAAATTGGTCAGGAAAGGAATCCCTTGGATCATTAAGGGGAAGATCTTATATACTACCCTTACGGTGACACAATCTCCTATTGGGCTGATTGTAGAAATTCTTGATCCTATTGGTTCAAAAGACATATTATACTTCTTAACTAAGATGGTGCTTATCAAATAATTAGTAGAACCAGAGTCAATCAATTCATATAAAGAATGTGAATATAACTCGATGGTACCTGCAATGACATCAGGTTCATCCTCTTCTTCTCAGCTCCTTACATGATACATTTGGGCAGGAGCTTTTGAATCTTGCTTGTTAAAGGGTTTCCCTGGACCATCCGATCACCCAAAAGTTCCAGATGATCCCTGCTTCGATCATTTACATCAGAAAGATTGAGCAGGAGAAACAACAATAGTCGGCGTAGCGATATATTTAGTTGTATTCGAAGAACAATCACGTATAAAGTGATCTTGCTCACCACAGTAGTAATAGGCTCTAGTCTGCTTACGGAATTAACCCGTTGGGTGCCTATTCTGATAGTACTTGCAGAGTGGATGTTGGTTGCCTCGATTCGAACCTCCAATACTGTGTACAGATGCTGCTTTAGCAAAAGACTGCGTCACAACCAGAGGTCTCTCGATGTTTCCAGAACGAGAGGGTTGTGGATAAATATTTTATTTGGGGCCTTAATATCTCCCTTTCGTATTGCATCTCGGAGGTCGAGAATCATCCTAGAACCTTTTCTCAAAATTTCTAGACCCATCAGCTCGTTGAGCTCTCTGTGCAGCTTCGATGGCCTTAATTCGATTCACAAGATCTTGGAAATCAGAAATGCCTAATGCGGTGAACATAGGGCGTACTTCATCGTTCAGCCCTGCGATGAACATCCGACACTTTTCTTTATCCTTTTTTATATATTTTGCACCATATCGATAGTACTTGTAGAAATCATGTATATATTGTTCCATCGATCGTTCACCTTGTTTGAGATGAAGGAAGATACTTCGTGAGCGGTAGGTGCTGCAGGCTCAGTACCCTGAACATGAGGGTCCTGTGGTTGCGGTGGGTTCTAAGGATTTCCTTCTCTAATATCCTCACCATGTGTCGAGGATCCAGTAGCGAGCTCGTCTATATGATCTTCGTTCGTCTCAGACATATCTATATGAAAGAACAGATTAGTCGACAAGTCACAATATATGCAATATAAAACTCCTAGGTGGAAAAGTAACACAATATCAATGCAACAAGCTTCGGTTTAGTCCTAGAATTGTAACGGCCTAGTTTTGGGACTAGATGTTTTAGACATCAGATCGGGACGCTCGGATACGGTTCGAACTATCTTAGGTGGTTTAGGGAGATCAAGGTTCAGAATAGGATAAAAATGTGACAAAAATTGCTAAAATCTTCTAAAATCATGTTTAATAGGTTGGTCAAATCAATTTTACAAAATGAGTTTCGGAAGAGGTACATTTTTGGTAATGACCAAAATGTAAAGTTTTAAAACTGTGGAAAATGTAAATTTCAAAAGAGGAGTCAAAATCATAGAATCTTTAGGGAGCTCTTGTACAATTAAACCTTTCCTTAAATCGACATATGTTTTAAATGAGTTTTAAAATAATTAAATAAAAAGGATTTTAATTTTATTTAATTACTAAATATTAAGATGAGATGTTTTTGACGTAACTAACTTTCATTTCAGCAAAACCGAGTTTCTCAAACCATTTCTCCAGATTTCTTTTCACCCAAACACTCTCTCTTTGGTTTCTTATCTTTTTCAAAGAATTCTCTTCAATTTCTTCAAGGTTTGTGAAGCAAAAACTTGTCAACCTTTAAGGGAGGTAAGGATTAGAGGTAAATCCCGTTCTCAACCTCCAATCTAGGTTCTTTATTGAAATTCCATAGATTATTGGCTCCTAATTGTTGTCTTTAACTAAGTTTTGATTTAATATCAAAATCCTTCAAAATGAAGGTTTAAATCTTGATTTTTGGAGTGTTGTTGATGAGCTATGTTTTAGATTGATTCTAAGTGAGTTTTGAGATGATTATGATGTTGAAAAAGTGTTTTAATAATATGGATCCCGGAATCCTTTAGATCCTTGAGTTTCTAGATAGTTTTAATTGAGCCTTTGAGGTATTTTGATGGTGATATGTCTACTGGAGGTATAAGGAAGGGTTTAGATTGATTTTTTATGTGTTTTGATGTTTATTAATGGTTGGAAGTGATGTTTGTTGGCTGGGCTTTGTCTAGGAAGCAATCGATTGAGTTTTCGGTTGTCTCGGATGGGTAAATTGGTGTAGTTTTGCTGAGCAACAAGTTTGTGTTTAGTTACTGGTGTTGGAATGCATTTGGATCTCTGTTTTTATGCTCTAAAAATAAGGGATCTTGATCCAAAAGCAAATGAGGCATGTTTGGAAGCTTCAGACGAGTGATTTTTGCGTCGGCAAGTGAAGTTTCGCGTATCGGTGAGTGGAAAAGAGTTTTCCAGCTTTGAAACGATTTGAGCGTTGTTTTAGAAGCATAGTGTAAGTTTGAAACACTTAACTAAGCTCAAGAGTAAGTAAATCGAAAGTCTCTCTCGGAATGTGCTATGTTTTGGTTTTAAATGCACTTGATTTGAATGTGGTTTGATTACTGTTTTAAAGCATATTTTAAGCAATGATGTTGCTGGTTTTAAATGCCATTTTGTTAAGGATGCACATGGTGGTAAGTGATCCTTGAGTTTATGTGATTTATGCATTTGGTTTTAAGTATGTTAATGCTTGCGAAAATGGCATTGTAGTTTATGCTTGTAAAACATTGAATCAATGATGATTAATGATTATATCGGCAAGTGATGGAAATGGTTTTTGGTTACTTTAATCGGATATAGTTAGCCGGCTATAGGATTGGGTGCATCGTTAATAAAGTCGCCTTGGATGTCAAGGGGTTGTGATTTTGTCAAAACTCCAACCAAGTACCCCTAACGATTGAGGCTCAGATTAAAATAGTGGATGGTTTAATCCCGTGTGTGAATCTTGTGGTTTGTTCTCGTGCTCTCGTTAGTGGAATTATACAACTACCGATTAGTGATGTTGAGGGGTTGTGATTGTGCCATTAAACTCTATCACGGGTGTAGAGTGTCCACAAGTTTTATATTCTGTACACATTTATGCCCTTATTATTGATATTCTTAAGGTCATTTAGGCATATTTAGGTGCATCGCATGTATTATAACAATATCTTCTCTTTTACCATGCTTTTATTGAATAATTTACGTTTGGTTGAGAAAAGTTATTGTTTTAGTTTAGTTTTTTTTATTTTTAAGTGTTAAATCAAGGAGAGGAGAGGACATGAGAAGGAAGGAAAGCTGGAACAAAAGGAGTTGTACTGAAGCAGCACCAGATGCTACCAAGGACGCTGCCGAAGCATCATTGTTGTCAAGTGCTGCCCAGGCAAGAATTACACCGGCTTAGTCAAGATGGGTCACGATTGAAAGAGGGCAATTCCATGACCCCAACGAGCCCAGTCTTGCAATTTTCTGAAGCTTGTAGAGACCAGTAGAGCTGATCCAAGATCGATATGTATGAGTACTTATCCTTACTTGCGGGAGAAGGCAACATCAAAAGAGTCCACATTTAAGTCATAAAGGAATCTGTATTTAATGTAAAAATACTTTAAGAACTTCTACTTCAAGGAGGACTCAAACATAGGCCATGAGCTCTATATATACCCAATGTATGTAAGGGTATAGGGCATGACGAGGTATGAGGGGGTGCATGCTTAAATAGCCGTGCAACGAAGATGTAGTTAGGTAGATGGGAGTTGTTGGGGGTCGTGGCCCAACTCTCCTAGGGTTTAGACGCTTGTATGTAAAGTAGTGTATGAGAAACAATTGTAATAGATTTGAGTTGTTTTCAATGAAATTCCAAAGTTTGCTTAATCTATGCACTTCATTCTTTCGATTAGTCTACACCAGTCAGTTGAGAGAATCCATTTGTCTGGCACAAAAGTGTAAGGCTCACAAAAGGGTTATGCACTGTCACAACATGTTGGGGCGTGGCTAACATGGTTCCAAACAAGTTCACAAGTTTCAGCGGCTAAAAGGGATCACCAATAGAATGGACTTGCCTATGTTAGGTTTACGCTGAGATTGCTAGGTATTGCCTACATCACGTGAGTGTTCGAGTATCCTTGCCTAGAAATAGGAAGGATCACTGTCGACTATCCCGCCGAACTTGGAATGTCTTCCAGACTTGCCGCCAGGACTTATTTTTGTTCCACCTGCCGAGACAACGAAAGTTGCAGGGGTATTGTGTAACCCCTTTAGCCTGGCCTAGACGTCTGACCCAAACTAAGAAGATTACACGGGAAAAAGCATAGTCAACTCGTTAAAGTCAACCTTGATTAACGACCTTTTTTTCATTTTAACTTTTCTAGATGCACATTATTAACCTAAATGATTAACAAAACAACTTAGCGGAAGCGGCACAGCGAACAGAACTCATTTAGGGTTTCAATTGCAAACAAATGACTTTTTGGGACTAATTTGTAAATTTCAAGAATTATAAAGACTAGTCAAGTTTTAAAGTTACCAACCCAAAATTAAACATATAATATGCCAACGAGTCAAATTTCATCCTAAACGGATCACCCAAACTCATTTAATTAAGCATTCAAAACTTGGGGACCAAAACGAAGAAAACAAAAACCTGAAACAATTCAAAATACTATTCCAACGGTCGAGTGTTTCGAAACGCAAGACCTTGTATCGGAACGGTCGTCTCGAAACCAGATTGACTGTTTCGATAAGTGGGTGTATTACGAAACTTGTATCGAAACACAACTTTCTAGTAGCAAAACGTTTCGAAACGTTCCTACCCATTCCGAAACCTCATGACCATTCAAGGCCACCGTTCCAAAACATGTAAGGGCGTTCCAATACGTCTTGCCCTGCAATTTCACAATTTGTTGGTTTTTCTCTCAAATTCCCCTCCGAAAACAATCCAATTCATGCTACGAAATACATACAACATGTATAAGCACCAATGATCAACATTACGAAGCAGAAACTAGAACATAGCATCATTCATGCAAGCGTTTAAACTATTGGCATGCTTCCTAGTCTTCAAAACCATATAAAGCTAAAAACCACATTCAAGCACCAATCAATTCTCAGAGGCCATTTTCATCCCAAAGATAAGCATCCAAACATGCTCAAGGTAGTTAACATCATCTTTAAACATCCAAGAGTAGAAATCCCACCCATTGCCTCTTATTACACCAAAGTAAAACCACATTCTTTGCTAGACCAAAGTGCTTTGATTCCCCTTGCTTTCTTGCTACCTCAAAAGCCTAATTCCCTGCATTGATGAAACAAATGAGCGTAAGCACAAAGCTTAGTGAGGATCGCTAAAACCACATTATCTGCATTGCCTCTTATTAAAACACATGCTCGTATACATCACTTAAAAACAACAAATAAACCTTTGCTCATGCTTTACCAAGAATCACATGCATTCTAGCATAATTCACAAGCACCTCATGCTTAAACCGTTAGTCAACAACATTATATTGGCTTACAAGTGATCAATTCTCAAACCATACCGAAACCAACTCAAATGACACAATTGGATACGCGGATTACAAGCGTTGTCCCATACGCTTCATACATACTACTGGACTACACAAGGCGGAGATCAATGGCACAATCACAACCCCTCAACACCCGTGATGGAGATTAATGGCACAATCACAACCCTTCAACATCACTCATCGGTAGTTGTATAATTCCACTAGCAAGAGTACGGGAAACATACCACAAGACTCACACACGGGATTAAACCATTCACCGCGGTGATCTTAGCCTCAATTGTTAGGGTACTTGGATGGAGATTATGGCACAATCACAACCGCTCGACAGCCAAGGTGACTTTATTCACGGTGCACCCAATCCTATAGTTGGCTAACTATATCCGATTAAAAGTAACCAAAAACCACTTTCATCACTTGTCAATATAATCATTTAACATCAATATTACACTGTTGTACAAGCATAAACACAATGTCATTTCCACAAGCATAAACATGCTTAACATCATATGCATTTACCACATAAAACCAAGGATCACTTACCTAGTGCATTTTTAACATAATGACACTAAAATCTAGCATTAACCATGCTTAAAACTTGCTTTAAAACAATAATCAAAACCACATTTAACTCAAGTGCATTTCCATCAAATCATAGCGCCTTTCTGAGAGAGACTTTTGAATCACTCACTCTTGAGCTTAGCTAAGTGTTTATATTCCCCTACTTGGAAGGTGCGTTCGGAGACGTTGCTCCCGAAGTCTTTTCTTTGCCGTCGTTGGTAGGCCTGATATGGTGCGCGGCGGCGAGCCTTTTTTCATTCAACAACTCTAGTCCAGTCGGGCTTGCCTTTTTTCTACCATTGGGAGGACATCTTCTGCCAAGACGCGCAGAGATCCCAATTCGACTTCTACCGGGAGGTCCATCCCGTATACCAGTGAAAAGGGAGTTTCAAACTTACACTAAGCTCCCAAGACCACGCTCAAAGCGTCAAATAGCTTGAAATTCCATTTCCACTCACTGACACGTGAAGCCTTGCTCGCTGACACGAAAATTACTCTCATGGAGCCTCAAACAAAGCCTCGTTTGCTCCCGGATCAAGATCCTTGTTTTCACATCATCAAAACAGAGATCCAAATGCATTAAAATGCATTTCAACACCAACAACTAAGTATAAACTCGTTGCTCACCCAAACTACACCAATTTACCCATCCGAAACAACCGAAATCTCAATCGATTGCTTCCTAACCAAAGCCCAGCCAATATACATCACTTTGAACCACTTATAAACATCAAAACACATCTAATAAACAACCTAACCCATCCTTATACCTCCAGCAAGCATGATTCCACCATTTCACCTCAAAACTCACTTAAAACTATAAAAAAAGATCTCAAGGATTTCAGGATCTATGTTATCAACACCTCATTTCAACATAATAACCAACTTAAAATCAATTAAAATCAATCCAAAACAGAGCTTAACAAAACAAATCCGAAAATCAAGATTTTGATCTCAAATCAAAACTATAATGAAAACTCAACCAAAAACATTAATTAGAAGCCAAAGATCTTGGGAATTTCAATAAAGAACTTTGATTAGAGGTTCAAAACAAGATTTACCTCCAATCCTTGCTTTCATCAATGAATGAGAAGTTTTCCTTGGCAAAATCTTTAAGAACTTGAAAGGATTCTTGATAATTGTCTAGGAAATATTGAAAGAGCGTTTGGGAGAAAAGAATTCTGGAGAAAAATGAGTTAAAATTGGGTTTGACTGAAAATGAGAAGAGAATGGTAGTTACATGATGGAATCTCACTAATTAACCACCTAATTAATTAAATAAAATAAAAGCCAATTGAATCTATTTAATTAAAAACCATTTTAAACACATTTCATATTAAGGAAAGGCTAAATTGCCATAAAGCCCCTTAAAGATTCTAAGATTTTGGCTTCTCCTTTAAAAATCACATTTTCACAGTTTTGAAACTTTACAATTTTGTCACAACTCAAAATGTATCACTCCTGAAACTCTTTTTATAAAATTGATTTGACCAACCTCTTAAACATATTTTTAGAGGATTTTAGCAATTTTTACCGCATTTTTATCGTACCCCGATCCTTGATTTCCTTAAATCCCCTTACGCGATTCGAACCGTTCTCGACTGGTCTGGTCCGATATCTAAAACATCTAGGCCCAAAACCAAGGTATTACAACTCTTCCCCACTTAGGAAATTTCGTCCTCGAAATTTTACATGAATGAAAAAGGTGCGGAAACTGCTTCAGCATGTCCGCCTTGCTTTCACACGTGGCCTCCTCAACTCCTCAATGTTGCCACAACACCTTCATAAGCTCTATCCTCTTGCCTTTACCGCTCACATCCAGAACTCTCTCTGGTTCCTCATCATATGAAAGATCCGGATTCAACAACATATAGACATGGAACACATCATGTATCTTTTCCAGCTTCGAAGGCAATCTCCATTGATGTGCCACAGGACTGATACGCTCCACAACCTCGTAACGTCCAATGAACCTTGGGCTAAGCTTACTGTTTGGTTTTTAGGTGATCGATTCCTTCAACCGTTATTGCTCGACAAGTCGTGGAGAAGTGGAATTTTGGGTGAAGAGGTGTGGAAGCTAAAAAGAATAAAGTCATGATGATTTATAGTGGTTCAACCTTCTAACCAAGGTCTACATCCACTACCTTAGCTTCTAACTAAGGATTTCCAATCAATCCACCAGTGATTCGCCCCCTTTTTTAGGCTTAGGAGGAAACCCTTATTAACCGTTCAAGCTTTCTACCCAAAGCCTTGATCAAACCCTCTTAACAAAGAGATAAAGATAAGCAAACTCAAATTAGTCTAATAGGTATTTGTTTGCACAAATATGCTCTCATCCAATCCTAAAACACTTGAGCAAATCTAACAATTTTGGCTCACTACTGTTTGTCTATACAAGAATTGACACTTAAGCACTAAGACGCATTTTGATCATATGTTGTATTACAATTGAAGCATTAACCATTACTAGATGCTTGCAGGTCCCTTTTATACTCCTTTTTGAATTTGTAGTTGTTACTAGCCATTAAGGTTGAATTGGAGCCATTGGAGACTTTATTTCCCATCTTTAATGTTGTTTTGGAGCCTTCTGTATCGATACGCGAGGATCTGTATCGATATGCTCTTCTTTAGAAACTACCCGTTGGACTCTTGCAAGGCTAAGCGTATCGAAACGCTTGAGGGCGTATTGACACGATATATCATTTAAAAGTCCGTTGGGAAATAGCCGTCGGGGACGTTAAAACAGGGATCGATACACTTAAGGGGCATATCAAAACGATCCTTATTCGTATCGATATGACAAAGCCTGTTTCGATAGGGGTTATGCAGAATCAAAACCTGTGAAAAAGTGTATCGATACGGGGTACACTGTATCGGTACGGGCTTGCTGAAAACTCATGTTGGACTAATTTAAATCATTTAAAACTTTCCCAAAAACCTTTTTAAATGCCTCAAACATATTTTCAAGTTGTCTGGACTTAAGGACAAGTTTTAAATTCTTTTCAAATTTGTCCAAAACATTTTTCAATTATTATATTAAAACATTAGTTCTAAACTCATCCTTACGCCCAAATCTCATCACCTTCTTCCAAGGCGATTGTAACACCCCGAAAGTCGGCCTAGTCGGAATTCATTTCGGCGATAGGAAATTCTTAGTCCGATAAAGCTTTAGAGGTTCCTCTGGCAAGCTAATTATTGCTATCGAATATTAATCAGGCTTAAAAGCATTCGAATTTAAGTTTATTATGTAATATCAAGCATCTAGTGACCATATTGTAGGAATTAAGAAATAAAGGGACAATTCAGGAAAGTAAGGAAGGTGAGGGACCAATTAAGTAATTGGACCAATTTTATTTTAAAGCACTCCATACGTGGAGTCATCAGATTGCTTTCCTTCAAATGAAGGAAAGCTCACAAATTAAAATTGGTTGTTAGGCTTTATGAGAACCACCGAAGATTGTCTTAGGAAGCAATTCACCATCTTCTTCTTCCTCACCTAAGCACACACCTCCATTAGAGGAGTTTCAAGTTTCATAATCTCATGACCTTGTCAATATCGAACCCTTGCTAGCAACCGGGTAAGCTATATCCTTTAGTTAATTGTTGGATTCTATGGTTATATCAATCCCAATCTTAAGTTAGGGTTTGGTTATTCATAGATATTTCATTAAGATATTCATATAGAATCGGATGTTGGTAGTAAGTTATTATATAGATTTCGATATCGAAATATCGATTCTAATGACCTTCCATTAATATTTCCTAGTTCAAGGAGAAGGAATAGAAGCTACACCATCTTCATCACAAGTTAAAAGCAAAGGAATTTCCATCCGAGAGCCTTGAAGCTTCGGATTGTCAAGGTGAGTGTAATCGGAGTTTCGGGTTAGGCGAAACGCCTTCCCGGATTGTCATTTAGTGTTTATCATCTTTTTGCTAAACATTACTATCAAGGCGAAAGCATCGGATAATAAGTTGGACACTTGGGTAAGTGTCGGTAAGTCATCATTTAAGCATTGACTATAGCTAGTGTACATTGTCATCGAGGTAAGCATTGTTATGGAAGTCATCATTTAGTGTTCACCTTCATGCATTCTCAGGTTAGGAAGTCGTTCTTGAAGAATCGGATCGGTTGCAAGACAAGTCACTACTCTATATCAAGTAATGTACTTACAATATAACTCCTAGAAAAGTGGCAAGGTAGCTATCGTAGTCTCTATGCTCATTTTGTTGTGGTAAAGGCTTGTCCATTTTGTAATAAGCTTAAAGGCTTAAATATGACTTTCTAAACCTTTGCTAAACTAGCTTAAATCATGCTTTGGTATTATGGTAAAAATGGGGTAAACCTATTGGAATGACTATGAAAATTTGCATGCTGGTAAACACTGGTAGGAATAAGTTGGATACAAAGTTTCGGCTTAATCGGACATGGTTTGGTATGGTAAAAGCCTTAAAAACCAGATAAAATTTTGTTATTACAGGTCACCGTATCGGAACGGGTGATGGCGTTTCGATACGGCTAACCAAAAATAAGCCTGTGAGACAGAGCGTTCCGAAACGAGGTGATGTCGTTTCGGAACAGTTTTGCTACTGTCGACCCCTGTACCGAAACGAAGTGATGCCGTTTCGGAACACTTTTGCCACTATCGACCCTTGTTTCGAAATTAGTTTCGAAACGGGTCTAAGTCAAGTCAAGGTCGGTCAACCCGTACCGATACGGGTCAATCCGTATCGAAACGGTCAGGAAGAAAAGGTCAAGATATTTATCATGGTCAAGCCGTACCGAAACGACTTAGGGCGTTTCGGTACGGGCAGCTTCTTTTTGGCTTTTATGAGTTTAAATGTATTAATTCGTAAACTCGGTAAAGATTACAAGATTGGGGATTAAAGGATTCAGTTACTAAGTCAGATAGGTTTAAAAAGGTTCAATAAGTTTCAATAAGTCAAGATATTATGAAGATTTTGAGGATTAAGGATTAAAAGATTTCCGCATCGGTTTCCAGTAATGCTCTCCGACTCGATTCTCGATCAGGCCGGGTAGGGGGTGTTACAATTGTGGTATCAGAGCTAGAGTTTAGTCGGTTCTGGACTAAACATATGCGTGCTTGTATTGTTTATTGTGTTACCTTGCCACTAGAAGTTTTATTTGTGTAAATTGTGACTTGTCGACTAATCCGATTTTTCATATAGATATGTCTACGACGAATGAAGCTCACCTAGATGAGCAAACCGCTGGCTCCTCGACTCATGGCGAGGAGGTAGGAGGAGGGAATCCTCTAAATCCACCACAACCGTAGGATCTTCCTGAACAGGTTGCTGAGCCTGTAGCACCTACTGCTCAGGCCGAATGTTATCAAAACATGGCCAACATGTTTAAGCAGTTTATGACTGCAATGCAAGCGACACCACCAGTCCAGCATAACCCCCATGTTGCTCAGTATGTTAGAGCCCCTGTAGACAAATTTGCTTCGTTGCGGGCTTATTCATTCACGGGACAAGATGATGATAACCCGGAGATAGCTGAATATTGGTTGGATAACACTCTCCGCATCTTGAATAAACAACTGCAGTGTTCTGATGAACACAAGCTGGAATGTGCCATAGCCTTACTGACAGATGAAGCTTTAATGTGGTGGGAGACTACTATTCTTACAGTTCCGGAAGAATCAGTCACCTGGGAATTTTTCCTTAAAGAATTCAGAAACAAGTACATCAGCGAGTACTATCTTGCGGAGAGACGAAGCATCTTCCTCCATTTGAAGCAAGGAGGGAAACCAATTGAGCAGTACATCCATGACTTCTGTAATTACTGCCGATATGGAGCCGAATTTATAAAGAAAGAAGAGGATAAGTGTCGAATGCTCATTGCTGGGTTGAGTGATGAGTTGCGACCTATGTTTACTGCCATGGGGATCACAAATTTCCAGGATTTGGTGAATCGTGTGAAGGCAACCGAAGCTGCACAGAAAATCCAGAGGGGGAACTTGTCTAATAGATCTGAGAAGAGGGCGTGGAGTGATTCCCGACCTCCCAAATGGAACAAGAAAGGTAAATACCAGGGCTCGAAGCAGACTTCATACTCTCAGCCTTCCCGTACAGGGAATATTGAGAGACCGCAGACTATTACTCAGTCTTGGTCCAAGGCGGCTTCTGTGGAGAGTACATGAGGTTCTAACCGAGGTGTTCAGCATCCAGTATGTAACTTTTATCAAAAGCGACACGTAGCAGGGCAATGTCGCAGGCAGACAGGAGCGTGCTTTTTCTGTGGAGAGCAGGGACATTTCATTAGAGACTGTCCCCAGAACCCGTCAAAGACAGTTGCTGTGCTAGGGGATACTTCATCGCCTACTCAGTCCTTTCGGGGAAAAGGAGCGAGGCAAGTACAGTCAGGAACCTCAGGAAGGCCAGGTGGATCTGGGAAGCAGAATAACAAACAAGAGTCAAAAGCTTCTGCACAAATGTATCATGTAAGGAGTCGTGAGGATGATGATGAGCTTGATGTCATAGTAGGTATCATTATGTTATATTCATGTTCTTTGTATGTATTAATTGATCCTGGATCTACACACTCCTTCATAAGTCTGGAGTTGGTGAGAAATCATAAGATGTCTAGTGAATCTTTAGTAACAAAGATGTCTGTAGCAAATCCCTTGGGAGACTGTGTTGATTTGAACCTGATATGTAAGAATTGTCCAATCATGATTCAAGGAATTCCATTCCCTGCGGATTTCTTGGTCTTGCCAATCCACGAGTTTGAAGCAATTCTAGGAATGGATTGGCTTGGTAAACATCAAGCATGGGTAGATTGTGGTAAGCGGAAGTTGTATCTTCGAGGACTGGGCAAGGAAAGAATAACCTTGATGAAATCTCGGAATTCTAAGCTATGCACATTGACTATTGAGCCCAAGATTGAACCTCAGATTAATGATATTGATACGGTGAATGAATTTCTGGATGTCTTTCCAAATGAGCTTCCGAGACTGCCCCCAATCCGTGAAGTTGAATTTGGTATTGAAGTGCAACCTGGGACAGCACCAATCTCTATTGCACCTTATAGAATGGCAGCTGTGGAATTAAAAGAGTTAAAAACTCAAATCCAAGACCTTAGGAATAAGGGCTTTGTTAGACCCATCTCTTCATCCTGGGGAGCTCCGGTTCTCTTTGTTAAGAAGAAGGATGGTTCGATGCGTTTATGCATTGACTACAGACAACTAAATAAAGTTACCATCAAGAATAAGTATCCTCTGCCGAGGATCGATGATTTGTTTGATCAGTTAAAAGATGCTTCCGTGTTCTCTAAGATTGATTTAAGGTCGGGGTACTATCAGATGAGAGTCAAGGAGTGTGACGTGCCCAAAACAGGATTTCATACAAGATATGGACATTACTAATTCTTAGTGATGCCTTTCGGACTGACGAATGCACCTGCAGCTTTCATGGATCTAATGAATCGTGTGTTTAGGCCCTATCTTGATAAGTTTGTTGTGGTCTTCATAGATGACATCTTGATCTATTCAAAGAATGAAGCGGAACATCGAGATCATCTTCGAATTGTACTCCAAACTCTAAGAGAGAAGCAGTTGTACGCAAAATTTTCTAAGTGTGAGTTCTGGCTCATCGAAGTATCCTTTTTGGGGCACGTTGTATCAGCCTCGGGCATTCAAGTGGACTCGAAGAAAATACAAGCTGTGGTAGAGTGGCACCCACCTAAGAATGTAGGTGAGGTTAGGAGTTTTCTTGGACTTGCGGGGTATTACCGTAGGTTCGTGAAGGGATTCTCTATGTTAGCTGCTCCTTTGACAAAATTGTTGCGGAAGGAGACACCTTTTGTATAGACTGAAGATCAGCAGCGAAGTTTTGATTAGCTGAAACAAGTCCTAACCCATGCACCTGTCCTGACTCAGCCTGAGTCTAGAAAAGACTATACTGTTTATAGTGACGCTTCACATCTTAGGTTAGGGTGTGTATTGATGCAAAAAGGTAATGTTATTGCTTACGCTTCAAGACAACTTAAGCCCCATGAGATGAATTATCCCACACATGATCTAGAATTGGCTGCGGTTGTTTTTGCATTGAAAATTTGGAGGCATTACCTCTACGGAGGGAAATGCTATATTTTCACTGATCACAAAAGCCTCAAGTATTTGTTAACGCAGAAGGAGCTAAATTTGCGACAACGAAGATGGATGGAACTTCTTAAGGACTATGATTTAGTCATTGATTATCATCCTGGGAAGGCCAATGTTGTAGCTGATGCACTCAGCCGCAAACCTTTGCCTGGTAAGTTTGTTCATGAAGTTAAGGTTATAAGTGTATCGAGGGGTAATGATTCATTTTTACCATTTTCTTTCTTGTAGCTCCTCGAGCAGTTAATGCTCATTTTAGGCTTCGAAAACATCAATGTCTTGTAGCTGAACTTCAAGTTCAGTCTACTGTTATTTCTCGAATCAAAGATTTGCAAGAACAAGATTCCGAGCTTCAAACCATCGCTTCTAAATTATCTGATAACCCGGATTTCAGAATTAATGCTGAAGGACTCTTATGTTTTCATGATCGGGTTTGTGTACCAAATGATGAAACTCTCCGTAAAGATATTCTTGTTGAAGCACACTCAAGTTCTTTCTCTGTTCACCCGGGGTTTGTGAAAATGTACATGGATTTACGTGAGCTTTTCTGGTGGCCAGGCATGAAGCAAGCTATTGTTGATCATATCTCGAAGTGCCTCACTTGTCAACGGGTTAAGGCAGAACATTGTGCTCCTACCGGGCTTTTACAACCCATTGATCCACCAAAGTGGAAATGGGAAAAGATCACCATGGACTTTGTTAGCGGTCTACCATTAACCCCTGCCAAACATGATGCTATTTGGGTTATTGTAGATCGATTTACAAAGTCAGCTCATTTCGTACCTATCAGAATGGACTACGGTCTCCCTAAGCTAGTTGGCTTGTACATTAAGGAAGTGATCCGACTTCATGGTGTGCCTGAATCTATCATTTCGGATCGAGATCTGCGGTTTGCATCTCGATTTTGGAGAACCTTACAAGGAGCCCTGGGCACAAGAGTCAATCTTAGTACAGCCTTTCACCCTCAGACTGATGGTCAGTCAGAAAGAGTTATTCAGATTTTGGAGGATATGCTTCGTGCTTGCATTATTGACTTCGGTGGGACATGAGAGAAGTCCTTACCTCTTGTTGAATTTGCTTATAATAACAGCTATCAAGCGTCCATTCAAATGGCACCGTATGAAGCATTGTGTGGTAGACGTTGTAGGACACCTTTGTGTTGGTCTGAGCTGGGTGAAGGAAAGATATTAGGCCCCGAATTACTTTGTGAGACTGAGGAGCGAGTCACTATTATTCACGATCGTCTTAAAGCTGCCTTTGATCGGCAAAAAGCTTATGCTGATCTTAAAAGAAGAGACATTCAATACGAAGTAGGAGAAAAATCCTTTCTTAAAGTATTGCCATGGAAGAAAGTTCTGAGGTTTGGCAAAAAGGGAAAACTGAGCCCTCGTTTCATTGGACCCTTTGAAAAAGTTGAAAAGGTCGGCCCGGTGGCATATCGGCTCCTTTTGCCTTTAGAGTTGAATAAAATCCATGATGTCTTCCATGTATCAATGCTTCGGAAGTACCGATCTGATCCCTCACACGTTGGGGAACCTAAATCTGTGGAACTTAGGTCAGACTTATCCTATGAAGAAGAACCGGTGCGAACTCTTGCTAAGGAGACAAAACGGCTTCGTAACAAGATTGTACCTTTGGTTAAGGTACTTTGGAGGAGTCACAAAATTGAAGAAGCCACCTGGGAGCCCGAAGAAGTTATGAGACAACAATATCCGCATCTCTTCAAGTTCAGGTAAAATTCGAGGACGAATTTTTCTTAAGGGGGGGAGAGTTGTAACACCCCGAAAGTCGGCCTAGTCGGAATTCATTTCGGCGATAGGAAATTCTTAGTCCGATAAAGCTTTAGAGGTTCCTCTGGCAAGCTAATTATTGCTATCGAATATTAATCAGGCTTAAAAGGATTCGAATTTAAGTTTATTATGTAATGTCAAGCATCTAGTGACCATATTGTAGGAATTAAGAAATAATGGGACAATTCAGGAAAGTAAGGAAGGTGAGGGACCAATTAAGTAATTGGACCAATTTTATTTTAAAGCACTCCATACGTGGAGTCATCAGATTGCTTTCCTTCAAATGAAGGAAAGCTCACAAATTAAAATTGGTTGTTAGGCTTTATGAGAACCACCGAAGATTGTCTTAGGAAGCAATTCACCATCTTCTTCTTCCTCACCTAAGCACACACCTCCATTAGAGGAGTTTCAAGTTTCATAATCTCATGACCTTGTCAATATCGAACCCTTGCTAGCAACCGGGTAAGCTATATCCTTTAGTTAATTGTTGGATTCTATGGTTAAATCAATCCCAATCTTAAGTTAGGGTTTGGTTATTCATAGTTATTTCATTAAGATATTCATATAGAATCGGATGTTGGTAGTAAGTTATTATATAGATTTCGATATCGAAATATCGATTCTAATAACCTTCCATTAATATTTCCTAGTTCAAGGAGAAGGAATAGAAGTTACACCATCTTCATCACAAGTTAAAAGCAAAGGAATTTCCATCCGAGAGCCTTGAAGCATCGGATTGTCAAGGTGAGTGTAATCGAAGTTTCGGGTTAGGCGAAACGCCTTCCCGGATTGTCATTTAGTGTTTATCATCTTTTTGCTAAACATTACTATCAAGGCGAAAGCATCGGATAATAAGTTGGACACTTGGGTAAGTGTCGGTAAGTCATCATTTAAGCATTGACTATAGCTAGTGTACATTGTCATCGAGGTAAGCATTGTTATGGAACTCTATGTCAAGTTATATGTGCAAGAGTTATTGACTATGTTGAAACTATGAAATTTATCATGTCATTGTTCTATTAAGATTATTGGAAATTATAAATATGTTATGCCTTGGATTGTAATAACTCGGGATACAATTGGCATGCCATAGAATTCGTGAGCTCAGTGTTTCGGGTGGACTACGGTCCTAAGGCTACGGCCTATGATGATTGGCGAGGGGGAGGGATGTGTTGTTATTGGTCAATTGGTGAGGCGGAGGGAATAAGACCATTTATGTTTTGGCGAGGCGGGGGAATTCGAGTATCCATGAATTTAATTCCATCCAAGGAAAATTTATGATTGTTTAAGCTTCATACAAATCAACCATGTATTTATATTAAGCATTAAGATGACTATATGGATTTATAATAATTGTACTCATGTCATTCTTTATTTGTTGTTATATAATTACCTCACTAGGCTTGAGTGCCTAATGTGTTCACCTTCATGCATTGTAACCCCCTTAACCCGGTCTAGACGGTTGACCCGAATTAAGAAAGTCACACGGGGAAAACCAAAGTCAACCCGAAAGTCAACCTTGATTAACGACCCTTTTTTTTCTTTTAATCTTATCTAAATGTACATTAACCCTAATTGTGATCACACAATCAACATACTCAAAGATCACAAACATCAGAGATCAAGCAGGGACCCAATTGAACAAATTACAATTTTAAGGACCAAATTGTAATTTCTGATATTTAGATGGTCTTATCCCAAATTAAGGTTACCATCTTGAAATTAATCAGGTTTCATGCTTCGCTATGAAATTTCAGCTCAAAAGGACTTCTCAAACTCATTTAATTGCATAAACAAGATTCAGGACCAAAACGTAAACAAAACAAAACATAAAAGATACTTTTAACCGAATTAACGGTCAGGTATCGATACGCCTGGTGTCGTATCGATACGCGGGGAAGGCAGTAACCAAACTCCCAATACGGTATCGATACGAGTTCCCCCGTTTCGATACGGCATTCATATGGTATCGATACGGCATTCATACGGTACCGATACGCCTGGGCAGAAATGTGCATATTTGGCTCAGGCGTATCGATACACAAGCCCGAGTACCGATACTCCTGCCTGCAATTGACTCGAAAACAACATCAAACATGCTTCAAACTTCAAATTAACAACACCAAACCATATCACATAGACAACCAACATGCAAGGACCCTAATTGCATCACCAATTCAACATATGACCATCACATATGAAAAGCCCCAATTTCTAATAGCATGCTTTCTACACAAGTTAGCTATTCAACACCAAACTTCCAAAACAAGCATATAAGGTTCCAATCCGAAAACCAGCAATCTCAACAACATTCAACATACTTAGGGAGTCTCAAACACCTCCCAAAACATACACATTGGTCTCCCATTGCCAAAACACACAAAAGCCAAAATGAACTTATAAAACCTTCATACTTTGAGCTTCACTTGAACTTGATTGCTTGCCTTTCCTTGCTACCCCTCAAGATACACTATTGCTCTGCATTATTGAATTAAGAAAACAAGAGAGCGTAAGCAAAAGCTTAGTGAGGAGTGCTCTTTCAAAAACCATTCAATAATGCAATTAAAACCATTTATAAAACATGCTTATAATCACCCTTTGCACATGCTCAAAAGCATACTTTAGGACAAGCAATTCCATGCTTCAAAATACTTTTACACAAGCATCACATGCTTCAACATAATCATTAAACAAGCATCTCATGCTTCATAAATTCTTAACATGTCATATTGGCTCAAGTGATACATTTCATTTATTAAAACAAGTTCAACAACTTTCCCCAAGGACTTTTAAACACCTTGGCCCCAAGGACTTTTAAACACCTTGGCCATGGACTTTTAAACACCATGGATAAGGACCACACAAGGACTTTTAACCACCTTTGTGTCCAATGCTTGAATCACCCCAAGGACTTTTAAACACCTTGGCCCCAAGGACTTTTAAACACCTTGGCCCCATGGACTTTTAACTACCATGGAAAGGAGCACCTAAGGACTTTCAACCACCTTAGTGTCCGCAACAAGAACCATCCAAGGACTTTTAACCACCTTGATGTTCTTAAGTAACAAGGCTCACTCAAGGACTTTTAACCACCTTAGTGACCTTCACTTTTACAAAACATCACTTGCCAATATACATATTTCACATCATATAATCCACTGTTTTAAAGCATTAAACCAAGCCATTTCACCATGCATTTCAAAGCATCAAATCCACATTTAAACAATGTATAAAATCAAGGAACTCCTACCTAGAGTTACCTTCAACACATGGCTTAAAACATCAGCAAATATCATGCTAAATCATGCTTTCAAAACAGTAATTAAAACATGCAAATCATCATTTTGCAACACACCAAAACATGGCCACCACTTAGAGAGAAATCCGAAAACTTACACTTGAGCTTAGCAAAGTTGTTTAGACTTAAACTAAGCTCCCAACACCTTCAAACCTTGGTTTTAAAGCTGAAAATCCATTTTCACAAATGCACTCACCGATTTCCACTTTGCTTCAAGCCAAAGCACCAAAACTAGCCTCCGGATCAACAACTCTTGGATCCAAGGATGCCTCCCCTGTTTCAACACATTAAAGCAGAGGATTAATGCATCATCATGCATTAATTGCTTCAATGAAAGCATCAAAACTCGCTGCTCTCACATAACCTCCACTTTCGGCCACCAATCACAACCGAAAATGCATCCAAAACACTTCCAAACAAAGCCCAGCCATAAACAAGCAAAACCTTACTTCCATTAACACCATATAACATCTAAAAACAACCTAACAACATCCTTATACCTCCAGCAACACCAGATCCACAAGATCACCACAAAAACTACCTTAAAACACAAGCTAAACTTAGGAAACTCAACCTATCCGGGATTGCATCAATCAAAACTCATTTCCTTATCAATTTAGAGATCATTAATCATCAAAAACACCTCTCAAATCACAGATTTAACAGATCAAACGAAAATCATGTGAAATCATCAAAATCTTGCATAATTAGCCAAGATCTATAAATCAACTTAAAAGCCTTTAATTAAACATCAATTTAGGATTGAAAACTTAGGAATTTCAGTAAAGAACTTGAAGTTCAGAGGAGAAGGACGTTCTTACCTCCAAACTTGAGTTTCTCCTCTTTTTGGAATGAAAATCCTTGATGAAACTTGTAGAAATTGAAGAGGTTTTGAAGATACAATGATTAGGGATTAAATGAGAGTTGAAAGGAGGAATTTAGGTGAGAAAATCAGAAACAAAACTCTGGAAATGGAGTGTTTGGGTTGAGAGAAAAAGAGAGAAAGAAAATGAGAAATTAGTTGAGAAAATAGCAAAATGAGATTTCCCTCCTTTATGAAATCTTTAAAATCAGAATTATAACTCAAAATATCTTAGAAAAATCTGGAGAAACTCCCTTTGGGTAAATAGCTCCTTAAAGATTCAAAGTTTCAACCCTTTATAAAACAGCCACCAAACTTTCAAAAATTACATTTTGGTCACTAGCCAAAATGTCACCCTTCCAAAACTCATTTTCCAAAATTGATTTCACAGTTCACTTAATTACATTAAAAGATGATTTTAGAACATTTTTCCATATTTTTAATGCAACCCGAACTAGGCTTTCCTAATTTAACCTCTTACGATTCGAACAGCACTTTGACCAACCGGTCAACGCCCAAGACTTCTAAGCCCAAAACCGGGGCGTTACATGCATTCTCAGGTTAGGAAGTTGTTCTTGAGGAACCGGATCGGTTGCAAGACAAGTCACTACTCTATATCAAGTAATGTACTTACAATATAACTCCTAGAAAAGTGGCAAGGTAGCTATCGTAGTCTCTATGCTCATTTTGTTGTGGTAAAGGCTTGTCCATTTTGTAATAAGCTTAAAGGCTTAAATATGACTTTCTAAACCTTTGCTAAACTAGCTTAAATCATGCTTTTGGTATTATGGTAAAAATGGGGTAAACCTATTGGAATGACTATGAAAATTTGCATGCTGGTAAACACTAGTATGAATAAGTTGGATACAAAGTTTCGGCTTAATCGGACATGGTTTGGTATGGTAAAAGCCTCAAAAACTAGATAAAATTCTGTTATTACAGGTCACCGTATCGGAACGGGTGATGGCGTTACGATAGGGCTAACCGAAAATAAGCCTGTGAGACAGAGCGTTTCGAAACAAGGTGATGCCGTTTCGGAACAGTTTTGCTACTGTCGACCCCTGTACCGAAACAAAGTGATGTCGTTTCAGAACGGTTTTGCCACTGTCGACCCTTGTTTCGAAACTGGTTTCAAAACGGGTCTAAGTCAAGTCAAGGTCGGTCAACCCGTACCGATACGGGTCAATCCGTATCGAAACGGTCGGGAAGAAAAGGTCAAGATATTGACCATGGTCAAGCCGTACCGAAACAGCTTAGGGCGTTTCGGTACGGGCAGCTTCTTTTTGGCTTTTATGAGTTTAAATGTATTAATTCGTAAACTCGGTAAAGATTACACGATTGGGTATTAAAGGATTCAGTTACTAAGTCAGATAGGTTTAAAAAGGTTCAAAAAGTTTCAATAAGTCAAGATATTAAGAAGATTTTGAGGATTAAGGATTAAAAGATTTCCGCATCGGTTTCCAGTAATGCTCTCCGACTCGGTTCTCGATCAGGCCGGGTAAGGGGTGTTATAGGGATACTTTCAAAAACACATGTTTGCCAACCACGAACTCATTTTTTTTATGTTTCAGTTCCATGTAAGACTTTTTCCTATCCGATGCTGCCTTTAAATGCTCACAAATGAGCTTCACCTTCTCGGTGGTTCCCTTCAACATAGCTGGCATCGAAATCAAGTTTTGTCCATCTTCTACCCAACAGAGAGGTTAACATAATGGCATTAAAATCCAGCATCAACCATGCTTAAAACATGCTTTAAAACAGTAATCAAAACCACATAAAACTCAAGTGCATTTTAATTAAAACATAGCACACTTCCGAGAGAGACTTTCGAATCACATACTCTTGAGCTTAGCTAAGTGTTTCAAACTTACACTAAGCTTCCAAGACCACGCTCAAAGCGTTACAAAGCTGGAAAATCCATTTACACTCACCGATACGTGAAGTCTTGCTCGCCGACACGAAAAATACTCTTCCATAGCCTTCAACAATGCTTTGTTTGCTCTCGGATCAATATCCCTATGTTCACAACATCAAAACAGAGATCTTAATGCATTAAAATGCATTTCAACACCAGCAACAATTCACAAACTCGTTGCTCACCAAAACTACACCAATTTACCCATCTGAAACAACCAAAAACTCAATCGATTGCTTCCTAAACCAAGCCCAGCCAACATACATCCCTTATAACCATTTATAAACATCAAAACACATCTAATCAGCAACCTAACCCATCCTTATACCTCCAGCAAGCAAGATTCCACCATTTCACCTCAAAAACTAACTTAAAGCTAACAAGAAGCTCGAGGATCTCAAGGATTTCGAGATCTATGTTGTCAAAACTTAATTTCAACATATGAACCAACTTAAAACTCAATTAAAACCAATCTATAACAGAGCGTAACAAAACAAGTCCGAAAATTAAGATTTCAACCATATTTTTTCAAGATTTTGATCTCCAATCAAAACTACATTGAAAACTCAACCAAAAACATTAATTATAAGCCAAAGATCTTGGGAATTTCAATAAAGAACTTTGATTAGAGGTTGAGAATGAGATTTACCTCCAATCCTTGCTTTCTTCAATGAATGACAAGTTTTCCTTAGCAAAATCTTGAAGAACTTGAAAGGATTTCTTGACAATTGATTAGGAAATATTAAGAGAGTGTTTGGGAGAAAAGAATTCTGGAGAGAAAAGAATAAAAATAGTATTTCGCTAAATATGATGAGAAAATGGTAGTTACTTGATGGAATCTCACATTAACTACCCATTTTATTTAATTAAAATAAAAACCAATTAAAGTTATTTAATTAAAAGCCATCTTAAACACATGTCATATTAAGGAAAGGTTAAATTGCCATAAAGCCCCCTAAATATTCTATGAATTTGGCTTCTCCTTTAAAAATCACATTTTCCACAGTTTTGAAACTTTACAATTTGGTCACTACTCGAAATGTCCCATTTCCAAAACTCTTTTTGTAAATTTGATTTGACCAACCTCTTAAACATACTTTTAGAGGATTTTAGCAATTTTTATCCTATCCCAATCCTTGGTTACCTTAAATCACCATACGCGATTCGAATCGTTCTCGACCGGTCCGACCCGATGTCCAAAACATCTAGGCCCAAAACCAGGGCGTTACATTATCAATAGCTATATTCAATGATTCATATACTTGTTAATTCAAAAGTCAGAACCATAATCTCATAATCCATATTCATAGTTCTTGTGCTTACTTAATAATAAATCAATGCTTGTTCAATGATCAATATTAATAATCTTGCCAATGGCGAAGATAACAACTTAAGTAATACTTTCTATCAATGACAATGTTGATGTTCAATACAATGCTTACCAGGCTTACCAACGTGTCCGACTCACAATACAATGTATCACCCTTGTAACTAAAGTTAGACATATAATCAAAGTTCGCAATAATGAACTCGGGAAGGCTCCACGCCTAAACCCGAGACTCTACTACACTCACCTTGACACTCCGAAGCTTTTAAGGCTCTCAGATAACAATCCCCTTGTTCCTAGCTTTAGATGGAGACGATGGATGCTCTTTATCTACGTCTTAAGCTAGGAAATCAATAGGAGACCATTAGGATCGATATTACAATATCAAACTCAATATCTTATTTCAATACAAAATCAACAATGAAATATCCATGGATGGTCAAGACTCTAGCTTGGGATTAAACCTGATTTATCCATGGAATCCAACAATTGTTTGAGAATTGTTGCTTACCCGAACAATGGCAATGATTTGATAACAGTAAAGTGAAGAAAATCAAAGCTTGAGCTTTCCTACAATGGTTGTGCTTTCTTGATGGTGGGAGGAAGTAGATGAATTAGAGAGGTGCTTGCTTGAGTTTAGTTTCGGGTAAGACTTTTACTATGGCTATTCACTTGTTTTAATTTAGGAAGCTTTCCTTCGAATGATGGAAGCTCTCCTGATCATCCCACATATGAAAATGTTAATTGAGGAGGGGCTAATCGCAAGATTAGTCCCTCAATTTTCAATGGTTTATAGTTTGACTCCAAGCTTCCGGTTTTATGTAAATTAGTCACTATAATGTTTTCGATACTATTCAATCAGACCCAATAGCAATAATTTAACTCAACTAGAGTCCAATATCGCTAATTAACTAATCGATACTATACTTAGACCTTTTTCGATGCATTATTTCCGATCACCGAAACCCAATTCCGACTCGATCGGATCTTGGGGTGTCACAACAATTCTATCTATCTTCACGCTTTTGCATCTTATATGTGGATCTTTCTTGACAACACGACTTACTTCAAACTCTTCAAGGCTTGTTCTTTTTTTTACTCTTTACATTCTCATGCAAGGCGAAGCCCCCATTCAATTATTTTATGATGTGATGAAAACATTCATTAATGGCCTCATGCAATTGGGATCAATACCAAGAAATCTTTTACTTTTCATGAATCTATGTCAGCCTACTTGTAAGATGCAAGGAAAGTCTAGAAATGATAGTTCAATGAAAAAAAGTCATAGCCAACACAAGGAAAGGCTAAAAATGAGGATTTGTCGTGTTTCCTTTGTTTTTCTTATTCGTGAAGTGAAATGAAGGAATGTCAAATTTCATTTCACATACAAATACCATCGAAGAGAAGCAGTCTTCGGTTGGTAGATGTTTTAGATGATCACTTCATTCAAGGACCCTAACAGCAATGTCTGAGAGGAAAATTTACTCAAAATCTATGTATGGGGATTAGATTCAAGAATCATTCATACAATCAATAATAAGGACTCTGTAAAGAAGATGTATGCTTGAAAATAAATGGGTGAAAAATGATAAGGAAAATGGATGAAACAAAATGAGAAATGTTTGCCACTTAAAAAATGCATCTTTAAACAAGTAAATTGACATAGAAGCTCTTACAAAAGATCTCTAATACTCGCGGGCAAAAGCAAAAGGGGTTGGTTCTAAGCATGATCCCAACAGTCTAAAGAAAAGTAAGCTTTATTCCATGAAAGCATGAATTCCAGCCAATCTTGCCTCCATCAACTTCGTGACGAAACTCTAAACGTGTTCGCCATCTTCTTCTATCCCAAGTCTTCCACTTATGATGGTTGCCAATATCAACTCTCTATTCATTACCATGTCTGCAAAACCATCAATGGCCTGATTTAACATCTAGTCATAAAGGGGACCATTTAGAGTCTCCACAAACATTGGAGTAACCTCTTTTTCCGACAATGGAGGTTGTACTTGGGCTGCCACATCTCGCCATTTTTTACCCATGTTTGTTATGTTCTAAGTAAACCCCTTGATTTTAGTTTTTTATTTAAAACACATTATTTCATATTTTTATTCCTATATTTTAAAAAACACTTTTAAGGTTCAATTATTTCATTTCTAAAGATCAAAACTCCTAAAATAACATTTTTTAAACATGTAAGAATTTTAAAGATTAAAATGAAAATTTATCAAAAATTTAGAACAAAAATATTACCGAATCCGAGAAACGATTTTCTAACTTCAACAAACACAACCTAAAAACAAACACAACACAAGAAAACGAGATTCAACCAATAACAAGTATCAAATTCACTTAAAAGAAATTTTAAAGGTAAGATAAAAATCTTACCAAAATACGAAGAACTCGTATGCGATCCTTCTCAAATTGCTTCCCAAACGCCTCTGAAAAATTACCGCAAACTCGAACTTCACTCCAAAAATTCCAGCAAACTCAGAGAAATTTTTAAAGAATTTTCGGATTTTTTAAGCTTTATTTTTTCTCTTCCATGTGTGTGTTGAACAATGGGTTTAGGGGGGTTTTATACATGAATTTCAGCTTACAAATTAAGCCAAATCACGGTTTAATCCTCAAATTTGAGCCAAAATCATACAAGAGGCGTGATCCTCGGTAAAACCCCTAAAAATCATCAGATTTGGTTCAAATTCGGAGTCAAATTTTCCCTTTGATTCGAGCCCTAATTTAAACCCCTCTTCAATATTTTTTGCAAATCCTGGTGGCTACGGTGAACGGCAGCGAGCAGCGTTGGTGTCGTTGGGTCAGCGACGGCGAGACGCGTCGACCGACACCAACAGCAACGACAGTCGTGGCTGGTGGATGACGAACGGCTCCGGGTAGTGGCGCGAGGCTGGGTTATGGGGGAAGTAGACCGCATGCGTGTTCACACGCGCTAGGCACGTGACGCTGCGCTGGTTCCCCCCTTTTTCTTTTTTTTTTCTTTTGTTTCTTTGTTGTTTTTTTTTCATTTATTTTTTGTTGTTGTTTTTGTCTCCCTATTTTCTACATTTATTATTATTATTATTATTATTATTATTATTTATTATTATCTTTTACTCAAACGGGTTTTTAAAGGTGGGCTTTTCAAGCATAAAATTTGCATTTCATGGTGGGCTTATTTTTTTGTTTTTTTAAATGGGTTTTTTTAAAAAATGGGCCTTTTGGGTTCTTTTATTTTAGAAGGGGACTTTATTATTTTAAGAAAAAGGGTTCTTTTATTTAATTTGATAATGGTGGGTGAAAATCTAGTGACAACAATCGCGAGGGACGTAACAACACCGACGTGATTGCAGGTACCTTCACCTTGCAATCCTTGTTTTTGTTTGCTTTAATTGATTCTGGATCCACGCATTCATACATCTTGAGTGAGCATGCACATTTGCTTGATATCCTTATTGAGATGCTAGATGTAGGAATGCAAGTAACAAGCTCTTTTGGTGAAACTATTGTTATGAGAAAATTGTATAGGAGATGTGTTTTCAGTTGATTTGATGGAGTTTCCTTTCTATGGTTTCAATGCGATCCTTAGAATGGATTGATAGTCTGAGCATAGAGTTGTAGTTGATTTTGATGTTAAGCGAGTTACCTTGAAACTTGCTGATGATTATGAAGCGGTAATCGTAAGCGAGAATGTTAAATTCATGTCCAATGCAATTTCGACTCTTGAAGCAAGTCGTATGATGGAGTTGGGTTGTAAAGCTTTCCTATCTTATGTGATGAACCTTGGTACAAAGGAGGTGCAAGTACAGTACATACGAATGGTATGTGAGTTTCCGAGTGTCTTTCCGGAAGAGTTGCGTGGTTTGCCACCAAACGGAGAAGTTGAGTTTGGTATTGAGTTGTATGAAAATACGACTCCAGTGTCTATTGCTCCTTATCGGATGGAACCTAAAGAATTGAAGGAGTTGAAAATGCAACTTTCGAAGTTGTTTGATTGAGGGTTCATAAGGCCAAGTGTTTCACCTTGGGGTGCACCAGTCTTGTTTGTAAAGTAGAAGGATGGCACGATGCATTTGTGTATAGATTTTTGGCAACTGAACAAGTTGACGATTAAGAACAAGTACCCTTTGCCAAGGATTGATGATTTGTTTGACCAGTTTCGAGGTGCTTCAGTGTTCTCAATTATATATTTGAGATCTAGATACTACCAACTGAAGGTTAAGGATGTAGATGTACCTAAGACAGCTTTTCAGACAAGGTGCGAGCATTTATGAGTTCTTAGTGATTGCGGTTTGGGTTGACAAATGCACCAGTTGTATTCATGGATATGATGAATCGTGTGTTCCATGAGTTTTTAGATCCGTTTGTGGTAGTGTTTATCGATGATATTCTCGTGTACTTGCGTACCGAGGAGGATCATGATAAGCATTTGAGGATTATGTTGCAAGTATTGTTGGAGAATCAGCTTTATGCTAAGTAGAGCAACTGTGAGTTTTGGCTCAAAAGAGTTGTCTTTCTTAGACATTTATTGTCAGTCGAGGGTATTCGGGTTGACTCACACAAGATCGAGGCGGTGATGAATTGGAAAACGCCTAAATCGGTGACGGAAGTGCGTAGTTTCCTTGCTTTGGCTGGATATTATCAAAGGTTTGGGGAGGGTTTTTCTAAGATTGTTGCTCCGTTAACTAGGTTGTTCTAAAATAATGTTCGCTTTGAATGGACAGATGTTAGGCAACAAGCTTTCGAGAAGTTGAAGGAAGCTTTGACGCAAGCTCCTGTCTTGATTTAACTAGAATCGGGTAAGGAGTTTGTGGTTTACAGTGATGCGTCATATGCTGGTCTAGGTTGTGTGTTGATTCAAGGTGGGAAGGTTGTAGCATATGCATCTAGACAATTGAAGGTGCATGAGCGCAACTATCCTACTCATGATCTAGAGCTTGCTACAGTTGCGTTTGCCTTGAAGATTTGGAGTCACTACCTTTACGGTGAAAAGTGTGTGGTTTACACCGATCATAAAAGTTTGTAGTATCTAATGTTACAAAGGGAGTTAAATCTTAGGCAATGAAGATAGTTGGAGTTGCTTAAGTATTATGATCTGACAATAGAGTATCATCCTGGAAAAGACCAATGTTGTGTAGCTGTTGAGTTGAGAGCGATGTTTGCTCGGTTTAGTACATCGGGTGATGGTAGGTTGACAGCCGAGTTACAAGTGAAACCTTCCTTAATTTAGTTATTTAAGAAGAAGCAGTTGCTTGATGATTCTTTGGTGCCTCATGTTTAGGATATAGCTGATGGTAATGCAACAGATTTTTGTTTCAATGAAGATGGTGTTTTATGCTTTAAAAGTCGAATAGTTGTGCCAGAGGATGTTGAGTTGAGGTGCACTATTTTGACTAAAGCTCATAGTAGTCCTTTTACTATGTATCTTGGTAGTACAAAGATGTTGGGTTGAAAAAGGATGTTGCGGATTTTGTGAGCAAGTACATGGTTTGTCAACGAGTGAAAGCTGAGCACCAGTTTCCTACCGGTTTGTTGCAACCTTTGAGGATACCGAAATGGAAATGGGAAAGGATTACGATGGATTTTGTGTCCGATTTTGCCTTTGACACCATCAAAGAAGAACTCCATTTGGGTGATTGTAAATCGTCTTACGAAGTGTGCGCATTTCTTGGTTGTGCATACTACGTATACGTTGGATAAGCTAGCGGAGTTGCATATTGCTGAGATTGTGCGGTTGCATGGTGTGCCTAAGTCTATAGTATAACACCCCGAAAATCCGGTCTAGTCAGAATTAAGTTCTGATGATCGGAAATCCTACATTGATGAAGCCTAAATATTATATCGTCTAGTTGATTATTGATATTGAACCCTAAATGGGCTTAAAACATCGCCATTGAACTCTATTGAATAATATTGAACCTATTGGTGACTAAATTTAAGAAACTGTAATTTGGAGGGCAAAACCATAATGTAGTGAGAAGTAAGGGACTAACCTTGCGATTAGCCCCTCTTCAATTTATATTTGTATACGTGGGATAGTCTGGAAAGAAAGCTTCACCCAAAGGAAAGCTAATTTAGGTGAGTACATGTTTGTCATACAAAACAAAGGTGAATAGTTATTGGAAAGCTTACCGAAAATTAGAAGGAAACACCTCCACCTTCATCTTCTTCCTTTAGATATCAAGCAAGCACCTCCATTGAAGGAGAATCCAAGCTTTAGTTTCTTCAAAATATTGAAAGTAAATCGATTCCATCGTCCGGGTAAGCTATTTCCCCTAGTCGATTATTGGAACCCATGGAAATTAGAAGGTTAATCAAAAGTTAGGTTTTCTCATCCATGGAAGAATTCATAATTATTGATTTTATTAAGTTAGATATCGATTTTGATATTGTTTTATCGATTTCTATATCGTAATATCGATTCTAAGATTTTCATATTGGATTTCTAGCTCAAGAAGAGAATTGTGACAATCCATCATCATCCACCAAAGCTATAAATAAGGACGTTGTTATCCGAGAGCAGTAAAAACATCGAATTTTAAGGTGAGTGTAGTCAGAGTCTCGGGACTAGGCAAGGTACCTAGTTTGAATCCATTGTTCATGATTTTCTTGTTACTTCCTTATATGGTAAGGTTTTATTGCATCGGAATTCATGTTGATTATGTAGGTAAGACATGGTAAGCATCGAACATTGATTATGTTACTGTCATTGTCATCGATTATTGCTATCAACCTTGTTTCTGTTAAGGAATTATTGATTTTGATATTGATATGATCATCAGACAAGTTGTATAAATATTGCCATTGAAATATTGATTTTAATTACCAATTATTGTCATTGTTATGGACCTTTGATTCGATGGATTAGGGATACAAATGGCAGGCCATAGAATTCATGAGCTTAGTGTATGGGTGGACTACGGTCCTAGGGCTACTACCTATATTGATTGGCGAGGCAAAGGGATGTGTTTGATTTTGGTCATACAGACGAGGCAAAGGGTACAAACCAATCATTGTTTGGTGATGCATAGGAATTCGCGTACCCACAGTCCAGAATCGATCCAAGGAGTATTGATATGAGATTATGATAATTGATATGGAATCATGATTATAGACATACCATGCCTATTGTTATTGTTATTGGTATCGTTATTGCATCATTGTTAAGCATGATTTGTGTTGCTTCTTTTATTTATTTGCATGGTAAAGACTACCTCACTTAGGCAAAATAAGCCTAATGCATTCATCTTATGCATTTTAGGTTAAGAAGATGTCCGTACCAAGATCGAGGATTAGTCGAGCAAGCAAGTCACCTTCGAGCTACAAGTAATGTGTTTTGATCTTTTGAACTCCTAGAAAGGTGGCAGAGTAGTCGAACTAGTCCTTTGTACCCATTTTGTTGTGTATGTAAAGTGCTTGTAGTGTGTGTTGCTCTATAGGCCAAAATGATACTTTTGGTGTTGTATAAGTTGCCAAAGTTGTCATATATGGTGCTTAAGGGTCAAAACATAGCAAACGTAACCATATGATCATGAAATCCTGCATGTCGTTAGATTACATGTTTTATGGATTGCTGGTAAAATTTCATAGCTTTTGGACAATGTTTGATAAGGTAAATCGATGAAAAACCAGATAAAATCTTAACATTACAGAACAAGGTATCGATACGAATGATGGAGTATCGATACGCCCTTTTTCGGGGAATTAAGGAAATGAAAAGGGGTATCGATACGGTTTGAGTCGTACCGATGCCATTTTTCCACTATCAACCATCGTATCTATACGGTCGGTGTTGTATACATACAATTTTCACCACTTTTGCCATTATGAACCTTCGTACCGATACGGGCCTAGCCTATAAAGATACGGGTCAACCCAAGTGAAGTCAATATTTGTGTTGAGTCAACCTGTATCGATACGGGTCTTACCTGTGTCGATACGAACCTTATGCCATAATAACATGTGTTGACCATTGACAACTTGTATCGATACAGCCCAAGGGTGTATCGATACGGGTAGGCTGCTTAGTTAATTACTTGTAGTGAGACGAAATTGGCTAGGATTATGATTGATTTGTGTCTTTAATTGATGAATTCAACTATTAATGAACTGCATGAAACACCAAATGAATGTGGGCCTAAAAGATGTTGCATTTTGTTGAGACATGTTTATTTGTTTAAAAAGGATTTACTCTTCAGACCATAATGTTTTTTTAATATATTGCTTAGGCTCTAATTGGTTAATTAATTGCTCGTATGGTAGATTGATTAAATAACATATCTAGTATTAATTCTTGTTTACTGTTGATTATTGATGTTTAAGATGAAATTTTTGTACTTTGTTCTTTGTATCGTCCGTTGGTTACACTCTTCGATTCGGTTTTTCGACCAGGCCGGGTAACGGGTGTTACATTTGTGGTATCATAGCTACAATTTAGTCGATTCTAGGACTAAACCGAAGTCTATTGCATTGTTATTTTGTTACTTTCCCACTTAGGAGTTATATATTGTGTTAATTATGACTTGTCGACTGATCCGATCGTTCAAATAGATATGTCTAAGACAAACGAATCTCATATTGACAAGCTCGCAACTGGCTCTTCGACACATGGCGAGGATGTTAGAGGAGGGAATCCTCTGAATCCACCACAACCACAAGACCCTCCAGTTTAGGGTGTTAAGCCTACAACACTTACCGCTCAGGCTGAATGCTATCAGGCCATGGGTGACATGTTCAAACCGTTTATGGCTGCAATGCAAGCAGCACCATCAGCTCAGCCTACTCCTCATGTTGTCCAGTATACCCGTGCTCATGTGGATAAGTTGGCTTCATTTCGAGCCTACTCTTTCACTGGACAAGATGACGATAACCCCGAGATTGTTGAATATTGGCTGGATAACACCCTACGTATCCAGAATAAGTAGTTGCAGTGTTCCGACGAGCACAAGCTAGAGTGTGTTTTTCCATTGCTGACCGACGAGGCCCTTATGTGGTGGGAGACCACTATTCTTGCCGTTCCTGAAGAATCGGTCACTTGGGAATTATTTCTTAAGGAATTTCGGAACAAGTGCATCAACGAGTACTATCTCGCAGAGAGATAGAGCACTTTTCTACATCTGAAGCAAGGCGGGGGCCCATTAAGCAGTACATCCATGATTTCTGCGAGTATTGCCGATACGGAGCTGAGTTTATAAAGAAAGAAAAAGACAAGTGCAGAATGTTCATTGTTGGGTTGAGCGATGAGCTGCGACCCATGTTCACGACTTTGGGTATCACCAACTTCCATTTGGTGAACCGAGTTAAAGCAACAGAGGCTACGCAGAGAGCTCATAGAGGAAATATGTCCAGTAGATCTGACAAAAATACATGGGGTGATTCTCGACCTCCCAAATGGAATAAGAAAGGCAAGTATCAAGGCTCGAGGCAAGCTTCATACTCACAACCTTCCAGTATCGGGAACATTGAGAGACCACGTACTATCAACCGGAGTGTTCAACATCCAGTTTGTAATTATTTTCAGAAACGGCACCCAGCAGGCCAGTGTCAGAAGCACACGGGAGCATGTTTCTTTTATGGGGAGCAAGGATATTTATCAGGAAGTGCCCTCAGAATCCCTCTAAGTCAGTGGTTGTGCACGAAGACACCACCCCACCCGCCCAATCCTTCCGAGGAAAAGGGCCAAGACAAGCACCATCGGGAACTTTAGGCAGACCAAGCGGATTCGGGAAGCAAGCAGGAATTGAAGGCCTCTGCCGTGATGTATCATGTGAGAGGCTGCGAGGAGGATGACGAACCTGGTGTCATAGCAGGTACCGTTATGTTATATGCACACTCATTGTATGTATTGATTGATCTTGGATCTATACATTCTTTTATAAGCATGGAATTGGATAAAAGGCATAGGATATCCCGCGAACCTATGGCAACAGAAATCTTCGTGACAAATCCGTTAGGTGATTGTGTTACTCTAAGCCTTGTATGCAAGAATTGTCCGATCTTGATTCAAAGAATTCTGTTCCCCGCGGATCTCCTAGTTTTATCAATCCACGAGTTTGATGCGATGCTAGGCATGGATTGGCTTAGTAAACATCAAGCGTGGGTAGACTGCAGTAAGCGAAAATTTTATCTTCGAGGCCTTGACAAGGAAAGTATAACGCTGATGGAATCTCGGAACTCCATGTTGTGTGCATTGTCCAGAGAAAGAAGTAATGAACCTCATATCCATGATATTGACACAGTAAGTGAGTTTCCAGGTGTCTTTCTTGACGAGCTTTCGGGTCTACCTCCGACTCGAGAAGTGGAATTTGGCATTGAAGTGCCACCGGGGACCACCCTTATTTCCATTGCACCTTATCTGATGGTTGCAGTCGAGCTAAAGGAGTTGAAAGTCCACATACAAGAATTGCTCGACAAAGACTTTATTCGGCCGAGTTCCTCGCCTTGGGGAGCTCTGGTCCTCTTCATGAAGAAGAAAGATTGTTCTATGTGATTATGTATTGATTATCGACAATTAAAAAAGGTGACCATTAAGAATAAATACCTTTTACCCAGAATTGATGGTCTATTTGATCAGCTCAAGGATGCCATTGTGTTTTCCAAGATTGATTTAAGGTCTGGGTACTATCAGATGAGAGTAAATGATTGTGACGTGCCCAAGACTGCTTTTCGTACAAGGTACGTCCATTACAAGTTTTTTGGTTATACCTTTCGGGTTAACCAATGCACCAGAAGCTTTTATGGACTTGATGAATCGAGTCTTCTAACCCTATCTTGATAAATTTGTAGTGGTTTTCATTGATGATATTTTGATTTATTCCAAGTTTGCGGAAGAACATCGCAACCATCTCTGCATTGTTCTTCAAAATCTTCGTGAGAAGCAGTTATATTCTAAGTTCTCTAAGTGTGAGTTTTGGCTCACCGAGGTGTCCTTCTTAGGGCACATTATATCAGCTTTGGGAATTCAAGTTGATCCAAAGAAAATTCAAGCTATCTTAAATTGGCATCCACCGAAGAATATTGGTGAAGTCAGAAGTTTCCTCAGCCTTGTAGGATATTATAGAAGATTCATCAAAGGATTTTCTATGATAGTCGCACCATTGACTAAGCTATTGCGGAAAGACACCACATTTGTGTGGACCGAGGATCAGCAGAAAAGTTTTGATCAATTAAAGCAAGTTCTGACTCATGCACCGGTCCTGACCCAGCCTGAGTCTGGGAAGGACTACACTGTCTACAATGATGCTTCACATCTGGAGTTAGGGTGCATTCTGATGTAAGAAGGGAAGGTTGTTGCTTATGCTTCGCGACAACTCAAACCGCATGAGTTGAACTATCCTACTCACGATCTGGAATTGGTTGATGTTGTCTTTGCATTAAAAATTTGGAGACATTATCTATACGGAGAAAAATGGTATTTATTCACCGATCATAAGAGCCTTAAATACCTCCTGACACAAAAGGAGTTGAATCTTCGCAACAAAGGTTGATGAAACTTCTTAAAGATTACGATCTTGTTATTGATTACCACCCATGAAAGGCTAACGTTGTAGCTGATGCGTTCAGCCGCAAATCGATGCCTTCTAAGTAATGATTATACGAGTGCAACTGTTGACTCATTGTATAGTTTAATTCAAAGTAAACTTTGTTCTTTTGTAGCCCCTCGAGCAATTAACGCTCACTTTTGACTTCAAAAGTGTCGTTGTCTTGTAGCTGAACTTCAAGTTTAGTCTACCATCGTTTTGCGAATCAAGGATTTGCAAGAGCAAGATCTTGAGCTTCAAACCATTGTCTCTAAATTATCGGACAACCCTAACTTCAGAATTAATTCTGAAGAACTCTTATGCTTCCATGATAAAGTACGTGTAGAGCATCTAGGTGTTCTCTATATTTTAGCGCAAGTGCACACTCTTGTCAAGTTATAGTATAAAAGATATCGTCTCCCATAGGGATTGGAGCAGCTCCTATGAATGGTTTCCTGCAAAAAAGATTTAGTAAATGCGCAATTAAATCTCTTGATGTGAAAATATAAAAACACAAATAAAATAAGGATTGTGATGAGAGGGATGATAGGGAGATATTTGGTCGATAGATTGGGTAAGACAAATGCAGCTCAGTAGCATGTGGTCCGCATTGTAAAGTTTGAGTATGTTTTGCGCTGCCATGAATTGTTGCCTCAGCGGGTACAGCGGGCGGCAGACTGCGACCCTGTCACGCGGCCGCAGCGGGTCACTACCACTGAAGAAGTGTACTATCTCGGTAGGTGGAACGGAAAGAGGTCCTGGCGGCAAGTCTCGCAGACATTCCAAGTTCGACGGGATAGTCGACAGTGATCCCTCTTATTTCTAGGTTAGGATGCTCAAACACTCATATGATGTAGGCAATACCTAGCAATCTCAGCGTAAACCTAACACAAGAAAGTCCATTCGATTGGTGATCTCTCTTAGCCGCTGAAACTTTTGGACTGGTGTAAAACCAAGTTAGTCACACCTTTGCATGTTGTGACCGTGCTTAACCCTTTCGTGAGCCTTGCACTTTCATGCCCAAAAAATGGATTTTCTCTCAACTAACTAGTGTAGAATAATTGAAAGAACGAAGAGCATAGATTAAGCAAACTTTGGAATTTTACAGACAACAACTCAAAACTTATACAACCGTTTCACACAAACTGCTTTACATGCATACGTCTAAACCCTAGTAGAGTTGGGACGCGACCCACAACAACTCCAACCTATCTAGCTACATCTATGTTGTGCGGCTATTCAAGCACGCATTCCCTCACACCTCGTCATGCTCATATACCCTTAAAAGCATTGGGTATATATAGGGCTCATGACCTAAGTTTGAGTCCTCCTTGAAGTATAAGTTCTTAAAGTATATTTACATTAAATACAAACTCCTTTTTTACTTTAATATGGAATCTTTGGTCGTTGCCTTCTTCTAGAAGTAAGGATAAGTGCTCCTACTTATCGATCTTGGATAAGCTCTACCGGCCACTATAGACTTCAGAAAATCGCAAGACTGGGCTAATTGGGCTTATGAGATTGCCCTCTTTCAATCGTGCCCCATCTTAGCTAAGTCGGTGTAAATACTGCCCGAGCGGCACTTGGCGGCTATGTTGTTTTGGCAGCATCCTTAGCGGTATCTGGAACTGCTTCAGTACAGCTCCTTTTGTTCCAGCTTTCATGTCCTCTCTTGTCCTTCTCCTCTCCTCTCCTTGCTACAGCACCTAAAAATATAAACTAAACTAAAATAGTAACTTTTCTCAACCAAACATAAAATATTCAATAAAAGCATGGAAAAAGAGAAGATACTATTATAATGCATGTAATGCACCTAAATATGTTTAAATGAGCTTAAGAACAGCAATAATAAGGGCAGGAATGTGTATAAAATATAGAACTTGTGGACACTCTACAGTATGTGTGCCTAATGATGAAACTCTTCGCACCGACATTCTTTCTGAGGCTAATTCAAGCTCTTTTTTTGTTCGCCCGGGATCGATGAAAATGTATAAAGATCTACGTGAACTCTACTGGTGGCCAGGCATGAAACAAGCCATAGTTGATTACATTTCCAAATGTCTCACATGCCAACGTGTTAAGGCAGAATGTTGTGCTCCTACTGGACTATTACAACCTATCGATCTAGCGAAATGGATGTGGGAAAAGATAACCATGGACTTTGTTAGTGGTCTACCATTAACCCCTGCGAAGCGTGATGCTATATGGGTCATTGTAGATCGTTTCACGAAGTCAGCTCATTTTATACTAGTTAGAATGGACTAATGTCTTTCTAAGCTAGCTGACTTGTATATCAAGGAAGTAATATGTGTAACGCCCTTGTTTTGGGCCTAGATGTTTTAGACACCGGACCAGTTGGAAATGGTTCGAATCGCGTAAGGTGATTTAAGGAAATCAAGGGCCAAGATAGGATAAAATGTGGTAAAAATTTCTAAAATCCTCTAAAAATATGTTTAAGAGGTTGGTGAAATCAATTTTACAAAAGAGTTTCGAAAGTTGTACATTTTGGGTAGTGACCAAATTGTAAAATTTCAAAACTCTGGAAAATGTGATTTTTAAAGGAGAAGACAAAATTTAGAATCTTTAGGGAGCTTTATGGCAATTTAGCCTTTCCTTAATATGACATGTTTTTAAAATGGTTTTAATTAAATAGTTTTAATTGACTTTTATTTTATTTAATTAATTAGGTGGTTAATTAGTGAGATTCCATCACGTAACTAACATTCTCTTCTCATTTTCAGCCAAACACAATTCTAACTCATTTTCTCCAGAATTATTTTCTCCCAAACACTCTCTCAATATTTTCTAAACAAACTTTAAGAGTTCTTTCAAGATCTTTAAGATGTTATCTAAGGAAAACTTGTCATTCATTGAGGAAAGCAAGGATTGGAGGTAAGTCCCATTCTCAACCTCTAATCAAGGTTCTTTATTGAAATTCCCAATATCTTTTTCTTCTAATTAATATTTTTGGTTGAGTTTTCATTATAGTTTTGATTTGAGATTGAAATATTGCAAAAATAAGATGAAATTCTAAATTTTCAGACTTTTTTGTTAAGCTTTGTTTTGGATTGGTTTTAATTGAGTTTTGTGTTGGTTAATATGTTGAAAAGAGGTTTTTTTATATAGATCCCGAAATCCCTGAGATCCTTGAGTTTCTTGATAGTTCTAGTTGGGTTTTTGAGGTGAAATGATGAAGTAATGCTTGCTGGAGGTATAAGGATGGGTTTGGATTGATTTTAGATGAGTTCTAATGTTTATAATTGATTGGAAGTGGTGTATGATAGCTGCGCTTGATTTAGTAAACAGTCGATTGGGTTTTTATTGTTTCGGATGGGTAAATTGGTGTAGTTTGGGTGAGCAACGTGTTTGTGATTGGTTTCTGGTGTTGAAATGCTTTGTAATGCATTTGGATCTCTGTTTTGATGATGTGAAAATAGGGGATCTTGATTCGGGAGCAAACAAGGCGTTGTTGGAGGCTTCGGAAGAGTAATTTTTGTGTCGGCGAGCAAGGCTTTACCTATCGGTGAGTGGAAATGGATTTTCCAGCTTTGTAACGCTTGAGCGTGGTCTTGAGAAGTTAGTGTGAGTCTGAAACACTTAGCTAAGATCAAGAGTAAGTGATTTGAAAGTCTCTCTCAGAAATATGTTATGTTTTGATGGAAATGCACTTGAGTTAAATGTGGTTTTGATTACTGTTTTAAAGCATGTTTTAAGCATGGTTAATGCTAGATTTTACTGCCATTATGTTAAGGATGCACTAGGTAAGTGATCCTTGGTTTTATGTGATAAATGCATATGATGTTAAGCATGTTTATGCTTGTGGAAATGGCATTGTGTTTATGCTTGTAAAACAGTGGAATATTGATGTTAAATGATTATATTGGCAAGTGATGAAAGTGGTTTTTGGTTACTTTTAATTAGATATAGTTAGCCGGCTATAGGATTGGGTGCACCGTGAATAAAGTCACCTTGGATGTCGAGGGGTTGTGATTGTGCCGAAATCTCCATCCAAGTACCATAACGATTGAGGCTAAGATCATAACGGTGAATGGTTTAATCTTGTGTGTGAGTCTTGTGGTATGTGTCATGTACTCTCGTTAGTGGAATTATACAACTACCGATGAGTGATGTTGAGGGGTTGTGATTGTGCCATTGATCTCCACCTTGTGTAGTCTGGTAGTATGTATGAAGCGTGTGGGACAACGCTTGTAATCCGCGTATCCGATTGTGTCATTTGTTTTGGTAAGGTTTGACGATTATCACTTGAGAGTCAATATAATGTTCATGATTAACCATGAGGAAAGGAATTTGTTGTTGTTATAATGATGCAATATGCATGTGGTTTAAAAAGTGCAGTGAATGCTTAAATGGGCAAGTTTAAAAGAAAGGCGTGATTAGCAAATGATGTTTCAATGATTAAATGAAATGCATTGATGAATGTTGTTTTATCGATCCTCACTAAGCTATATTCTTACGCTCATTTGTTTCATCAATGCAGAGAATTGAGCTTTCAAGGCAGTCCAAAAGCAAGGGGGTTCCAAGAGTTTTGACTAAGCGATGTATGTAGTTCACCATTAGTGTAATAAGTGGCAATGGGTGGGATTTCTACTCTTGTTAGTATTTGGTGATGTTAAACACCTAAAGCATGTTTGGTTTGCTTATTTTGGTTTGTAAATGGCCTTTGAGGTTTGATTTGTGCTTGAATGTGGCTTTTAGCTTTTGTATGGTTTTGAAGACTAGTAAGCATGCCTATTGATCTAATGCTTGCATGAACGATGCTATGTTTTAGTTTATGCTTCATAATGCTGGTCATTGATGCTTGCACATGTTGTATGTATGTTGTGGCATGAATTGGAATGTTTTCAGAGGTGTTTATGAGAGAAAACAAGTAAATTGTGAAGTTGCAGGGTAAGGCGTATCGGAACGGTGGCCTGGAATGGTCATGAGGTTTCGAAACGGGTAGGAACGTTCTGGAACATTTTGCTACTGTAAAGTTGTGTTTCGATACGGGTTTCGGAACGCACCCGCGTATCGAAACGGTCAACTCAGTTTTGAAATGACTGTTCCGATACAGGGTCTTGTCTTTCGAAACACTTGGTCGTTGTATTTGAATTTTAACTGTTTCAGGTTTCTGTTTTCTTACGTTTTGGTCCATGAGTCTTGAATGCTTAATTAAATGAGTTTGGATTATCCGTTTAAGATGGAATTTGACATGTTGGCATATTATATGATTAATTTTTTATTGGTAACTTTAAAACTTGTTTGGTCCTTATAATTCTAAAAATTTACAAATTAGTCCCTAAAAGACGTTTGTATACAATTGAAGCTCTAAATGAGTTCAGTTCGTTGTGTCGCTTTTGCTAAGTTATTTTGCTAATCATATAGGTTAATAATGTGCATCTAGAAAAGATAAAAGGAAAAAAGGGTCGTTAATCGAGGTTAACTTTAATGAGTTGACTTCGGTTTTCCCCGTGTAATCTTCGAGTTTAGGTCGGGCGTCTTGGTCGGGCTAAGGGGGTTACAATCCAACTCCACGAAGTACCTAAGTCTATCATCTCCAATCGGGATCCTCGATTTTCATCTCGGTTTTGGAGGATCTTACAAGAAGCTCTGGCACCAGAGTTAATCTTAGCACATCCTTTCACCCTCAAACTGATGGTCAGTCAGAAAGGGTAATTCAGATAAATGATTGAACAAATTGTCTATTGCAAATCCTAGAAAACTTGCTTTTTCATTGAAACTCTTTATACAGGTCTTGGAAGACATATTTTGGGCATATATTATCAATTTTGGTGGAACTTGGGAGAAATCTCTACCCCTTGTCGAATTTGCTTACAATAACAGTTACCAAGCATCCATTCAAATGGCTCCGTATGAGGCATTGTATGGTAGACGATGTAGAACTCCATTATGTTGGTCAGAGCTTGGTGAGGACAAGATGTTAGGCCCTGACTTGCTTCATGAGACTGAAGAACGAGTCACCATTATCCATGATCATTTAAAAGCTTCCTTTGATCGACAAAAGGCTTATGCAGATCTTAAAAGGAGATACATCGAATATGAAGTTGGTGAGAAAGTCTTCCTCAAGGTGTCACCGTGGAAGAAAGTTCTAAGATTTGGCAAAAAGGGGAAATGTAGTCCTCGATTCATAGGACCCTTTGAAATCGTTGAAAAGATTGGCCTAGTGGCATATCGGCTATTGCTACCCTCAAAATTGAGTAAAATCCACGATGTCTTTCATGTATCAATGCTTCGGAAGTATCGATCTGACCCCTCACACATTGTGGAACCTGAATCTGTAGAATTTCGACCAAATCTATCCTACGAGGAAGAACCGGTTCAGATTCTTGCTAAAGAAGTCAAGAGCCTCCGCATCAAAACTATACTGATAGTTAAAGTGCTATGCAGGAGCCACACCGTTGAAGAAGCCACATGGGAGCCTGAAGAGACTATGAGACAACAATATCCGCATCTCTTTAGTTCAGGTAAAAATTCGAGGATGATTTTTTCTTAAAGGGGGAGAGTTGTAACACCCCGAAATCCGGTCTAGTCGAAATTAAGTTCCGATGATCGGAAATCCTACATTGATGAAGCCTAAATATTGTATCGTCTAGTTGATTATTGATATCAAATCCTAAATGGGCTTAAAACATCGCCATTGAACTCTATTGAATAATATTGAACCTATTGGTGACTAAATTGAAGAAAGTGTAATTTGGAGGGCAAAACCATAATATAGTGAGAAGTAAGGGACTAACGTTGTGATTACCCTCCTCTTCAATTTATATTTGTATACGTGGGATAGTCTGGAGAGAAAGCTTCACCCAAAGGAAAGCTAATTTAGGTGAATACATGTTTATTATACAAAACAAAGGTGAATAAATATTGGAAAGTTTGCCAAAAATTAGAAGCAAACACCTCCACCTTCATCTTCTTCATTTAGATATCAAGCAAGCACCTCCATTGAAGGAGAATCCAATCTTTAGTTTCTTCAAAATATTGAAACTAAATCGATTCCATCGTCCGGGTAAGTTATTTCCCCTAGTCGATTGTTGGAACCAATGGAGATTAGAAGTTTAATCAAAAGTTAGGCTTTCTCATCCATGAAAGAATTCATATTAATTGATTTTATTAAGTTAGATATCGATTTTGATACTATTTTATCGATTTCGATATCGTAATATCGATTCTAACATTTTCCTATTGGATTTCTAGCTCAAGAAGAGAGTTGTGACATTCCATCATCATCCACCAAAGCTAGAAATAAGGGCGTTGTTATCCGAGAGCAGTAAAAGCATCAGATTTTAAGGTGAGTGTAGTCAGAGTCTCGAGACTAGGCAAGGTACCTAGCTCGAATCCATTTTTCATGATTTTCTTATTACTAACTTATATGGTAAAGTTTTATTGCATCGTAATTCATGTTGATCATGTAGGTAAGACATGGTAAGCATCTGACATTGATTATGTTATTGTCATTGTCATCGAATATTGCTATCGACCTTGTTTATGTTAAGGAATTATTGATTTTGATATTGATATGTTCATCAAACAAGTTGCATAAATATTGCCATTGAAATATTGATTTTAATTACCAATTATTGTCATTGTTATGGACCTTGGATTCGATGGATTAGGGATACAATTGGCATGCCATAGAATTCATGAGCTCAATGTATGGGTGGACTATGGTTCTAGGGCTACGGCCTATATTGATTTACCAGGCGGAGGGATGTGTTTGATTTTGGTCATACATGCGAGGCGGAGGGTACAAACCAATCATGTTTGGTGAGGCGTAGGAATTCGCGTATCAACAGTCCAGAATCGATCCAATGAGTATTGATATGAGATTATTATAATTAATATGGAATCATGATTATAGACATACCATGCCTATTGTTATTGTTATCGTTAATGCATCATTGTTAAGCATGATTTGTGTTGCTTCTCTTATTTATTTGCATGGTAAAGACTACCTCACTTAGGCAAAATATTCCTAATGCATTCATCTTATGCATTTCAGGTTAAGAAGTTGTCCGTACCAATATCGAGGATTAGTCGAGCAAGCAAGTCGCCTTCGAGCTACAAGTAATGTGTTTTGATCTTTTGAATTCCTTGAAAGGTGGCAGGGTAGTCGAACTAGTCATTTATACCCATTTTGTTGTGTATGTAAAGTTCTTATAGTGTGTTTTGCTCTATAGTCTAAAATTGTACTTTTAGTGTTGTACAAGTTGCCAAAGTTGTCATATATGTTTCTTAAGGGTTAAAACATAGCAAACGTAATAATCTGATAATGAAATCATGCATGCCATTAGATTACATGTTTTATGGATTGTTAGTGAAATTTGATAGCTTTTGGACAAGGTTTAATAGGGTAAATCGATGAAAAACATGATAAAATCTTGACATTACAAAACAGGGTATCGATATGGGTGATGGAGAATCGATACGCCCTTATTTTGGGAATTAAGGAAATCAAAGGGGGTATCGATACTATTTGATTCGTACTGATGCCGTTTTTGCCACTGCCAACCATCGTATCGATACGGTAGGTGCCGTATCGATGCAATTTTCGCCACTTTTGCCACTGTGAACCCTGGTATCGATACGGGTCAACCCAAGTCAAGTCAATATTTATGTTGAGTCAACCCGTATCGACACAGGTCTTACATGTGTCGACACGGACCTTAAGCCATAATAATATGTGTTGACGATTGACCACCTGTATCGATACAGCCCAAGGGTGTATTGATACGGGTAGGCTGCTTAGTTAATTACTTGTAGTGAGACGAAATTGGCTTGGATTATGATTGATCCTTATCTTTTAATTGATGAATTCAACTATTAATGAACTTCATGAAACACCAAATGAATGTGAGCTTATGAGATATTGCATTCTATTAAGACATGTTTATTTGTTTAAAAATAATTTACACTTCGGACCTTAATGTTTTCGTTTAATATATTGTTTAGGCCCTAGTTGGTTAATTAATTGCTCGTAGGGTAGATTGGATTAAATAACATATCTAGTATTAATTCTTGTTTACCGTTGATTATTGATGTTTAAGATGAAATTTTTGTGCTCTGTTCTTTGTATCGTCTGTTGGTAACACTCCCTGATTCGGTTCTCGACCAAGTCGGGTAAGGGTATTACATATAGTGTCGGATAGAGATCTGAGGTTTACATCGAGGTTTTTGGAGTGTTTACATCAAGCGTTGGGTACGCGTTTGAATTTCAGCACTTCATATCATCCTCAAACGGATGGACAGTCGGAGAGAGTTATCCAGGTGCTGGATGATTTGTTGAGATGTTGTGTGATGAATTTCCAAGTTATTGGGAAAAGTAGTTGCCCCTGGTGGAATTTTCCTTTAATAATAGTTTCCAGTAAAGTATACAAAAGGCTCCGTATGAAGCTTTGTGTGGAAGAAAGTGTAGAACGCCTTTTTGTTGGGCGGAGGTGGGGCAAAAGTTGGTTTCCTTGCCAAATTTGCCTAAGGGAACAACTGAGAAAGTGAAGCTCATATGTGAGCAGTTGAAGGCTGGTTAGGATCGTCAAAAGTCTTACAAAGATTTAAAGCGTAAGGAGATTTAGTTTTCGGTTGGAGATCGCGTGATCTTGAAGGTATCACCTTGGAAGAAGGTGATGAGATTTTGATGTAAGGTTAAACTTAGTCCAAGGTTTATTGGAGCCTATGAGGTTGTGAAGCGAGGTTGTCATGTTGCCTGTAACCCCCTCGTCCCGGTCTGGCCGGATGACCGGTCCGAGTGGGCCACACGGGGAAAACCGAAGTGAAACTCATTAAGGTTCCCCTCGGTTAGCAACCCTATTTTTTTTCTTTAACTTAATCTTTCCTAAAGACTCATTTATATCTTACATGATCAAACATCGGAAAATAAACACACGAGATGAACATTCGTACCCAAAACAACATTTAAACGACCCAATTTTAATCTTTTACACAGGCCGTTTCGAAACACCCTTGAGGCGTATCGAAACGCCTTGACCAGGTCAACTGCCCCAGAGCCCTTATAAGGGACCGTATCGAAACGGTGGTCGACCGTTCCGTAACGCCCCCAACGGTCAAGTTCTCGTGGTCAATGAGATTTTGACCGTTTCGAAACCCTCAGACCCGTTTCGAAATGCCTCCATCTCGTTATTTTCTCAGAATTCCAGTAGTCAAATCGTTCCGAAACGCGTATCGGAAAAGGGCTTCCAGAGGCCAAACAGTATCGAAACGCGTTCCGATACGGGGTCCCTGAAGCCTGCCCGTTCCGAAACGACCCAGCCCGTTTCGAAACGCGGGTTGCCTACAATCTTTGAAAGACATCTTTAGGGGAATTTCAACAAGTCTAAAGGTCTCCTAGGACCCCTAAAGGCACACAACACCATCAAACAAGGTCTAGAGGCATACATCCTATCTTTAGCAAGCTCGAACATATACACGGCATGGTTTTGAACACTCACTCATACATGGAAAATACTCAATAGAAACATATCATGAAGAGCATACTTGAAGACCTTTAAATAGACAAAAGATATCAATCATCACATATAGTTTTACATGCCATCAAGCAACCTTAAACATCTAAAAGACATACATCAAATGAGCATTTGGCAAGGTACATCATGCTTACAAAGCAAGTCGAACCATAAACATCAAAATCACATATGAGTCATACAAAGCTCATACAAACACACTCTCTTGCCACATTGCTTAACTACTACATAATAATTAATCGTACTTGAGCAACAAACTTGGAAAGCCCTTCTTGCCTTGCTCCGAGCTAACACCACGCTAATGATCTGCATTGTTGAAAATGAGAGCGTAAGCTATAAGCTTAGTGAGGATGCTCTAAAACCGAAAACATCAACAATGCAGGGTTCAAGCATGTATTCCATAAATCTCATATCTAACATGCATAGATAATTTCACAAGTAGACCTAGCTAGTCTTTCAAGAGTTATGTATGGCATCTCACATCATACTAAGCTCGAACATCAAAATCAACATCATATATTAACATCATATATCACAATCATATGAACGAGTTTAATTGGCCACTATTAGTTACCCGGGTGTGCGGATTTAATCTCAACATTCACATTACCTCGGTGGGATTACACTCATCACCGGACCTTGCATGGGCAGGATTCCACTCATCACCACATGCCCTACGGATGGGATTCCACTCATCATCCCGTAGAATATATAATAGCTTCTGGTTGAATATTACATCACCATACTCCTCCTTGATGACTTAACGACATCGAGGTCACGTAGGTTTTGACTCAATTTGTGTGCACACTAATCCTAATGATCGATCATTTACACACGGTAAGTTAATTAGTGCCAATTTACATTTACCACATCACGTGTCCATCAACCTTATCTCATGCTCATCACATACACATATCAAGGTATACATATGCAAAAAAACCACATATCACAAGAGCGTAAATAGGCAATACACATAGCATTTAATGGAAATCAATAGCTAAATTAACAACTCGAATTCATATAGAAATGGCCTACCAAGCACATTTCAACTCACACACTACACACACTCGAACCGAACTTTAAAACGTGTTTAAAATCACTCACCACCCTTCCTTAGCAACCAAAGCAAATCTCCTACAAGCCCGGATTCGATTCCAATGCTTCTCCAACGTCTCCTCTTGCTTTTAGCAAACCAAAAACACATCCATTAATCCCAATCAATGCTAAAATTCATTTAACACTCAACTCTTAAGCTCAAACCAACTTCAACGAATTTCCCAATCAAATCAAACCCCCAAAAAATGCCCATTTTCGTGCTCCCTCAAACCCCTAGCTGAAAATTCCATTTTCAAACATTCAAATGACCCCCAAATGGTCCCAAAACATCCTCCCAACATACACTAACCATCAGCCCTCTAATTTCAACCTAAAACCCACCAAAAACCAAGTTTTAGACATCTCAAAAATTGCTTCAAGAACCCATTTCGGGTTTTTACCAAAACCCAACCATTTTAACATATAATGTACATTTCAATTAGATTAAGCTAAAACTCAACTTTATATTTCAAAACAAAATGAAAATCTTCATAAAAACTCAAGCTTTAACCAAACCCTAACATTTCAAAAGTTCATAGTTTTAAAATCTAGGACCATGAGTCGATAGAGGATGAAGAGAAGAGTTAGAAAATGTTTTTACCTCTCAAAATGGCCTTGAAATGAAGATGAGACTCAATGTAATAGTAATTTTAAGTTGGGAGAGTTTGAAAGGGGGTTTTGGCTCATTTCACGTTGGAAAGAGGGGAGTGGGGAGAGAAGATGACAACTTTTTAAAAGTTGTCTTGCTTTTAAAATTGTTTTGGGTCAAATTACCACATTGATCCCTCCCCTTTTTATTAAAACCCAATTAGACCCTAATTAAGGTTGAATTGATTTACTTTAATTTTACTAACTCGGACCACTAACCCGACTAACTCCTAACCCCAAAACACGGGCGTTACATTGCCTATCAGATGAGGTTGCCTCACGAGTAGAAAATTAATGATGTGTTCCACGTTTCTATGTCGCGAAAGTATAGGTCGGATCCATCTCAAGTGATGCCTATTGAGGAGATTGAGTAGAATCTGGATTTATCTTATTATAAGGAACCAATGGGGATTCATGATTCTAGTAGCAAAGTTCTTCGTGGTAAAACGATTGAACTTGTGAAGGTGTTGTGGCGACATCGAGGAGTTAAGGAGGCCATGTGGGAGAGTAAGGCGGACTTGTTGAAGCAATTTCCGCATCTTTTCTCTTCAGGTAAAATTTTGAGGATGAAATTTCTTAAGTGGGGGAGAGTTTTAATGCCCCGATTTTGGGCCTAGAGGTTTTAAAAGCGGTTTAGGGATCGGTGAATCTAGACTAGAGATTCAAGTCGGTTCAGGGAAATCTTAGTTCGAGATATGATAAAATCATGTGAAAATTTTCTAAATTCCTGATTAAATATGTAGTGAAGGAAAGTGAAACCAATTTTGAAAAATAAGTTTTGGAAAATTGAAATTTCGACATGGTGACTAAAATGTAAAAATCTAAAATTTTATTTTAATGGCTAAATTGAAGGGAGCCAAAAGTTAGAATCTTTAGGGAGCTATTACACCATGTTGGTATCAGCTAACTCCCTTGATTTGATGTTTTAAATATTTTAATTAAAAGTTTTAATAAAAGTGTTTTAATAAAAAGAGATATTATTTGCCAAATCACTTTTTCACGTAACTTCTTTTCTTCAAACTTTTCTCTCAACTTTCTCAGCATCCAAACTCTCTTTTCATCATTAAAATCTCTAGAGAATTCTCCTATTTGATTAGTTTTTTATTTATAAAAGATGTCTATGGATTTCTACAACATTTAGCAAGAGTTTTCTTAAAGGATTTCATCAAAATATTGGCAAATCAAGGGAAGGCTTGTGTTTGCGGTAATTTTTGTACTTTTTGATTAGATTTTTTAACCTTTTCATTTTATGGTCCTCGTATGATCTCAAGTGGTTAATTTCTTTTGGATTATAGAAAAATGTTTAAATTATGTGTTTAGTTTATGATTATGTTTTCAAACCCTCATCATGACCTTTAATAATTCATCTTTTTAATAAAATTATCGTCTTCTATAAAAAAATATTTATATATTTAAATTAACAAACCTAGCATGCTCCAACACTACAGATGCCATACACTTTTATATCAATAATGTACGCATATCAAACATGATTTCATTATCATACATCCATATCAACACTTATACAAAGTATTCTTACTAGATCAGTTGAGACGTACGAATTTCGCATATAAATATAGTTAGAAAACATCGCAAGGTATTTGCATAAATACACACATCTAATCATATTCCAGACAATTCAAAAGGCTATTCGCAAGCAATTGCACATCGTATAATAAACTATTATATAAAGCACAATTACCTTTCTTCTGAGTTTCTAGTTTCGTATTTTTATGGCCTTGTGTTCAAGGAATATTAAAAAATAAAAAACATATATTATACCTTATAATAAGCAATGAACTCTGGCTACAAGAGATAGCCGAAGACTTTTTCACCAAATATTTTAAAATTTTAATTTTTTGAATAATTTAATTTTTCATATTTAAATATTGAAAATTTAAAATATTTATATTTTTCATAAAAATTAAAGACGCATTCAAACTTTATAAAAAAACCAATTAAGCCCTTAAACTTTCTAAAAAAAATAATTTAAACTATGTACCACATCATCATCTATCGTAAACTGTCACATCATCATTGTAGATAGTCATGTCAACACCATAGCGGTCAACATCGAGTTCCATTAGTCAAAAGGACAAATTAAATTTTTTTCTCCATTTAAGGGCCACATTAGTTTTTTTTAAAAGACTGAGGCCTCGGGTATCATTAGACCTATATTTTTTTGGGTAAACTACAACGAAGGTCACTCAATTATGGGTAAGGTTACGTTTGGGTCACTTAATTATTAAAAGTTACATTTGGGTCACACAATTATGGGTAAGGTTACATTTGGTCACCCAATTATTAAATGTTACATTTGGGTTACTCAATTATGGGTAAGGTTACGTTTGGGTCACCCTTCATATTTAAAAAAAATTACAATAATTTAGTCATTTTTCTTTCAAATCACTTGTATACGCTTGTTAACATTAGAATACTTCATTTGAAATCATTAATTAATCTAATACACAAATTCATATATTTTTTTAAATATGAAGGGTGACCCAAATGTAAGCTTGCCCATAATTGAGTCATCTAAATGTAACCTTTGATAATTGGATGAGCTAAATATAACATTACTCATAATTAAATGACCCAAATGTAACTTTCAATAATTGAGTGACCCAAATATAACCTTACCCATAATTAAGTGACCTTCGTCGTTTACTCTATTTTTTCCATCTCAAAATATTACTTTAAAAAATTAATATGATTTTGGAAAAGATAACAAGGGGCGGGTTCGGATTTTGGTTGAAAATTTCCCGACGCAACTTAGAATAAATAGGTTAAGTTATAATATATTTACAATAAAGTCATATCATATATATACGCTATTTAGGTTTAAATTAATAGAACTTTTTATTTCTTTTTCTCTAACCTGCTGCCTCCTCTCTTATTCCCTTTTCTTTCATATCCCCCGTTGTTATCATCATTTCTCGTGTAATTTTCATCTCTAATTCATTTCTCTTCGTTTCTTTTGCACTTCATTCCTGAAATAACATGTCAATATTGCATGTTATTTGAAAACTTTTAATAATCTATTCTATTTTTTGAAATTAAATCTACCGAAACTTTTGGGTTCATTTGATTTTTATGTGTTTTTGTTTAGTTTTAGTTGAAAATAGCTTGTATAACATGGAAATGAAGGGGCTTCTTTATGGTTTTTATTTATTGTTTAAAAGTTTAAGATTTGTATATCAATAGAATGAGTGGAATAAAGTTTGGGTTTTTAAAATTTTTAGTTTATAAACTTCAGACTAAATGGATTCCATACGAATAAAGTTTGGATTTATTTTTAATTTTTAGTTTATAAATTTCTGGTTAGACTCCAGATAAACAAAGTTTGTTTTTTATTAAATTTTTTTAGCTATTTACAAGAATGATGTCTGTAGTTTTTAATTTCTATTTTGTTTTCTTTGTAGTAAGAATGAAATTTTGTTTTTGTTGTGTTATGTTCTTCAAAATAGAATCGGGTCCGATCGGATCGGGGACGAGTCTTTGCTCTAAAAGTCGGGGCGGGTGAGATTCTTTCAAGAGTTGGGGCGGGTCGGGTACTCACTATACATTTTCGGGTCGGGACGGGGCGACCAAAAACCCGCCCCAATCCACCTCGTTGACATCTCTAGTGGCCTCTTCTTAGGAGTATAATATGTCATACCAATACACTCAACATTTATTGGTAGTGAATATTTTTGCTTTGGCAAGCAAGAAAAAAGTTGGGCTCGGAAAAAATATTTTTTAATAATTTTTTTCAAAATTATAGTATTCACCGCCAAGAGTAATAAATAATCTAACGCAAGTGTTTTTTTAGAAAGAATAAATCCATCCATAAAAGTGACAAACAACTACAAACGATTAACACAGGCCTACAGAAAACGAGCTCATTATTAGAGGTGGCAAACGAGTCGTTTCGTTCAGTTTCGGTTTGGATCATTTGGTTTGATTTCGGTTCGAATCATTTCAGTTTGGTTCATTTCGAGTTTGTCTGCATTCGGTTTAGAATCGAATTGGATCGGTTCGGGTCTGGTTTTGATTTTAGTTTTGTTATATGATAATTCGGGTTTTGGATCGATGATTCAGATCAATATCGGATCAATTGTTTTTGGTCCGGGTCAATATCGAATAAAACGTTTTTAGTTCAGTTCGGTTCAGGTTGTTCGATTCAGCTCGGTACGGGTAAATCTTTGAATTTTCGGGTCAATTCGGTTTGAGTTGGGTATGAATCTAATCTTGTATATTATATGTAGAATAAATCATATGTTCTTGTAAAACCATGTCTTTTTATTTGTTAATATTATCATTTAGGCTCAATTCCAATCGTTCAATGTTTCGAAATAAACCATCATTGGTATTTGATCATTTAAATTGAACCTCACATATCCCGATCCAATCTTATAACTATATTTTTTAATTTTGTATTCGATAATGGTTTTAGTACAATAATTTTTTTATATTTTCAAAGTACATGTAAAAAAATGAGAGATAAGTTTATGGGCATGGTATCAAACCTCAGACCATAATTGCAAATGATGTGATGAGCATTTTGATCTTTGAAAACACAGTCGCGCCACGAAACTGCTCAAAGAGATCATCAAATCGAGGTAAAAGGTACTTATTCTTTATCGTTAACTTGTTCAGTTGCCAATAGTCTATACACATCCACATCGTACCATTCTTCTTGGTCTAATGAAACCACGATCTAGCAACTCCTAAAGCTGCGTCTTTAACTCCTTTAACTCCTTATTCGGTGGCAACTCAGGTAACTCTTCCGGAAACACCTCTGGAAAATCACAAATTGTACAAATATCTTACAGACGTGCTTCATTCATATTTGGGTTCATCGCATACTCCAAATAAGCTTGGCAACCACCATCCATCAACTTGTGAGCTTCCACCGCCGAAACAACATTGGAAAAGAAATTTATGTTCTCACCCACCACCACAACTTCAAAATCATCGAAAAGCTTCAATGAAACACGCTTGGTCTCACAATCAACCACAACTTTATGTTTCGACAACCAATCCATCCCAAGGATAACATCGAAACCATAGAAAGGTAACTCCATTACATCAACAGGAAACACATGCCCTTGAACCATCAAAGGACATCTTCTATACAACTTCCTAACAACTACGGTTTCACCAAACGAACTCGTAACTTGCATACCCATATCAAGAAACTCTAAAGGCACATCAAGCAACCGAGCATGCTCAAGCAAAATGTATGAATGTGTAGAACCAGAACCTATCAAAGCAAGAAATGACAAGGATTGCATGAAGACGGTACCTACGATCACATCCGTGTCATTCTGGCTCTCACGGTGAGCTTAGACTCGAGCTGGTCCACCATCCTCTAGTTGTACCACGACCACATGCGCCACATTTTGCTGACCATCCTTCCGTCGTTGAAAATCACCTCGACCGTGCCCACAACCCCTCTAAGGCTCCTTACCACGAGCTGGTGCTTGCCCCGCCAACTGTGAACAGTCATGCTTCACGTGACCCTGAGCCCCACATTGCTAACAATTTCCAAAATTACCCCAACACTCCCCCATATGATTCCTCCCACAACGATTACACATAGGACCACGTGTTGCAACATTCTGACCATACTGGCCTCGGCCTAATCCACCACCATTACCTTGACGATGGTCTCGCTGATAGCTCCTATCTCGTGATAACTTTACCTCAATCATGTCCACCATTATAATTATCAGCTCTTTTTTGGAGCTAGAACTCCCCGAGATAGACGACAAATGTAACCCCCTTAGCCCGGTCTAGCTGTCAAACCGAACCAAACAGGTTACCCAGGGAAAACGAAGAAAAACCCATTAAGGTTTCATTCCGATTAGCAACCCTATATTTTTTTAAACTTATCTTTTCTAAATGCCAAAATGCAAATCTAGCAGACTACAGGGACCTAGCATGGAATTAAGGTTACTAATATTAATTTAGTCAGGTTTCATGCCTACATGCCAAAATACAGCTTAAAACAACCATCCGAACTCATTTAAACGATCGCATAACAAATAGGGACTAAAACGTAAGAAAACAAAACTTCAAATATTCCAATAACTAACAAAACTGCCGGCCGTATCGATACTGGTTGCCCTATACCGATACAGGCGTATCGAACCAGGTTCGATGGGTTCAAAACACTAGCCCGTATCAAAACACCCTAGGGGGAGTTTTGGAACCAAGGTTTCCGGTAGCGAAAAATACCAAAACGAACATTAACGTATCGATACTCTTAGGCCATTTCAGGTACCCCGTATCGATACCGTCTTGACCGTATCGATACGCTCGACCTGCAATGACACATTTTGCTGGTTTATTGCAACCTTAGCCCCCCAAAGACCCTCCATACAAGACATAAACATACATACAACTCAAACATACCACAAAGCCTCAACAAGCATGGCAACAACATCAACATAACAATAACAACATAGCAAGATTCTAGATGAAAGCAATTTAAGCATAAAGAATTCACAAACGGTCTAACTTCAAACCAAACCATGCTTCAACATATAAAGGTACTTTACAAGTCTAAAGAGGTATCATAAACATGTCTCAAAACAGGGAGTCTCAAAACAAAACATCCCAAAGCATAAAGGTCTTATCCCATTGCGAACATACTATTATCAGATGCCAAAACCATACTTGAGCAAAAGTAAACTTCTTGGACCACTCCTTGCTTCCTTTCTGATACAAATCCTCTACGGATCTACATCGTTGGAAAGAGAGCGTAAGCAATAATGCTTAGTGAGCGGTGCTCTAAACAACAACAACAACAATGCAGTTTTAAACCATTTGCTTGCTTTTGAAAACAAAGTCATTTCACAAATCATTCCTCAAACATAACTTTCAACATAACATGCTCAATTTACCATCCTTGAATTATAAACCAAGGCATAACATCCATATCTACTTGGAAACAATTATATCTCAAGTTTAACAACAACATCAACACAATAAAGCATAAAGAGCAATTTGTGTCACATGAGTATATTGACATAGTAGCACTTTTACTCAGATATGCGGATAACGTTCGGTGGAATGCCCATCACCGTAATCAAGACAACTAGATAACCTGCGGTGGAATGCCCATCACCGTACTTGTAACGCCCTGATTTTGGGCCTAGATGTTTTAGAGTTTGAATCGGGCCGATCGAGAACCGTTTGAATCTTTAAGGGATATTTAGGGAACACTTAGTTCGGGATGCTTTAAAAATATGGAAAAATATCTAAAAATCCTCATTTATTTTATGAATGATTATGGTGAAAACGATTTTACAAAAATATGGTTTGGAAGTACTACATTTTGGTATAGTGTACAAATCGCAGTTTTTGCAAAAGTTGACTAGTGACTAGTTACAATTTTTGCAATGTGACAAACTTAGCCTAGCTAACAATGCTTGCAACTCAACTGCCACTTTCCTACTCAAAGCATCGGCCACTACATTGGCTTGACCCGAATGGTACTCAATCGAAAGATCATAATCTTTAAGCAATTCTACCCATCTATGCTGTCTAAGGTTCAACTCATTTTGCGACATCAAATATTTCAAACTCTTATGATCCGTATAGACTATACATTTCTCACCGTAAAGATAATGTCTCCAAACTTTCAAAGCAAACACTACCTCTGCCAACTTTATGTCATGTGTAGGGTAATTGTGCTCATGTGTCTTCAGCTGTCTCGATGCATAAGCTACCACTCTTCCTTCCTGCATTAGCACACAATCTAAACCAACATACGACGCATCACTATAGATCACATATTCTTTCCATGTCACATGCTGAACCCAAACGGGAGCTTTTGTCAATGCCTCCTTCAATTTATCAAAAGTTTGTTGCCTCGCTTCTGTCCACTCAAAACGAACATCCTTTTGTAGCAATTTTGTCAAAGGAGCAAGAACTTTAGAAAACCCTTCTACAAAACGTCGATAATAACCTGTCAAGCCCAAGAAATTGCGAATTCCTGTCACTGACTTTGGTTGTTTCCAAATCACAACTGTCTCAACCTTTTTAGAATCCACTCTAATTCCCTCGGCTGATTCTATATGTCCCAAGAACACTACCTCCCTAATCCAAAATTCCCACTTGCTTAGATTAGCCTACAACTGATTATCTAGCAAAGTTTGTAACACCAACCGCAAATTCTAATCATGGTCTTCGTCGGTACGGGAATATATCAGAATATCATCAATGAACACTACTACAAACTGATCCAAATACTCATGAAATACCCTATTCATCATATCCATAAATGTAGCTGGTGCATTAGTTAAACCAAAGGGCAATACCAAGAACTCATAATGTCCATAGTGAGTGCGAAAAGCTGTCTTCAGTACATCCTTATTGTAACCCCCTCGATCCGGCCTTGCCGATAGACCGAACCGAACGGATCACACGGGGAATATTAAAGTAAACCGGGAAAGTTTGTATCAATAAACGACCATTTTTTTCTTCTTATCTTGTCTAGATGCAATTTAGGTTCCTATGTGTACGTATACAAGCAGTAGATTAAAAATCAACGCAACCGCCTCTCGGTTAAGGCCGAACAAGGTTTAGGGACCATTTTGTAATTTTGATAAACTTTAAGGGCTTTAACGAATTTAAAGTTACCGATCTTCAATTAGATTATTCACATGCCTACTGGTGAAATTTTTAGCTCAAAAAGACATTTACAACTCAATCAATTGCATGTGAGAAAACATGGACCGAATTGAAAGAAAATAGAACTTAGGAAAATTCAAATTTAGACCCAACAGTCGAGTGTTTCGGAACCGAGGACCATGTATCGAAACGGCCGTTTCGGAACAAGGTTGATCGTTTCGATACGCATGTGCGTTTCGAAACCCCAAGAGACATGTTTTGGTACGTTTGTTCACAGAGGCAAATCATTTCGGTACGAGCCTCACTGTTCCGAAACACCATGGCCATTACAGGCCACCGTTCTGAAACGCATGGGCCTACAACTTTCCAAACTGCTGCTTTAAATCATGTTTTAGCCTCCGGAACCATCCCGACACATGCCCCAACAAACATACAACATGAATTCTCATCAATAACCATCATCACAAAGCACAAGCTACTTCATAGTGTTGCGACTAAAAAATACCTCGGTGTCACTTAGAAGAACCGGGTTTTAATAGTTTTTGAAAATTTTAATCGGATTTGTAAAAAATAGAGGAGTCGCCACTGACCATTTAAAATGGTAGACCAGACACCGAAATAAAACCAGAGATTTAAAAGGGTTCGGGAGTCGATTACACGCGAGGAAGGATTAGCACCCCCATCGTGCTCGAAAATCGGTACCAAAAACATTACCGCTTAATTAATATTAAATTTTGTGAATTAAAGTGATGAATCGTATCAAAATTTGGTCATACGAGCTAGTGAATTTTAAAGGTCTTAATATTTGAGAAGGAACGTTCGAACCACCACCACTACGACTGGTACTGGCCTCGTTCGTTCCCGAATAAAAAGACGCTCGCATTGCAATTTATATAATTCGAAATGCAACCTATCATGGCATATGAATAAATAAAAGACATGAGACGATACGAATAAGTAGACTAAAAGGAAGTAATTAAAGCATACAAAAGACAAGTATAACGGTATTTTAAATGCATGAATGAAACATGTGCAAAGACAATTAAAAGATGGTTCAAGTTAAAAAAAACAATATTAAATCACATGAAAGCTATGTCCTATGCACAACAAAATACTGAGTACCGTATCCACATCTTAAAAGGAATGCTTACGCCACGATCATGTTTCATACATACATATACACAATACATATCCATGTCATGTGAAATGAGAAACATATATCTTACAAAAAAAAACATTTATATAACGCATACAGACAACCAAAGCCATATTCTAATATAATTTATAAAGTTATAGTGTATGTATATTCAATACGTATTAAAAAAGGAGGGATTAAAATGTTTTCCTTTTAAAGATAAGAGAGCCTAGGGGTTTTCGAAAACATGTAAAAGCACAGGGGTCCGAAACGTAATAAAACCACTCCTTATCTAGATCAATCGATACAAGTGGGGATGAAATTAAAAGAAATGGGAAAGATGTAGGGATTGAAAACGTGATTTAAGAAAACAGAACTCCTTGGGATGGAAATACCGAAACGCGGAGGGGCTTAGAAAAGAGTTAAACCATTTTAAAAAAATAAAGTGGTATAAATACCATTTTTAGAACCCGTTTTTCCTCTTTTGGACATTTCTGAAACCCTAAAAAAATAAAGCCTCCTCCTCTTTCACCGTTTTAGGAAAAGAAAACCCTTCTTCTCCCTTTCTCTATTCACCAGAACCCGTCCCCTGGGCTTCTCCGTTCATCGGATGCCCGACGCTGGCCTCGGCGACCCTTCATCGGCCCTCCCAGAGAAGCAAAAAAGAAAGAAGAAGAAAAAAAAACTTTCTCATCCTCCCCTTCTTTTTATAGAAAACCGAAACCAAAAATGCTTTTCACCGTTATTGTTTTTGGTCGTTCGCATGCATTCCTTTCGCCGACTCACCATGCACGGCGTTCGCACGGCCGGAGGCTTATTGTCAACGTGGGGAACGACAGTAGAACGGGAAGCAAAGGACACGGCTTCAGTGAAGACAAGACGCCGGTCGAGGTAGAATCAAAACTCTTTTTTTCTTTTTTATTCATGCAATGGTGTTTTTAAGAAAAAGAAATACCTCGAATCTTTTTTCTTCTTTATTGATTCCAAAGCTTTTTTACAAAGTTTCTCACTCACTCAATACTCTCTGATCCTTTTCTTTTTTCGATTGCTCTCTAATGTTTTTCGACGCTCTCTCCCTGCTCTGTTTTTTGTTTTTCGGTTTCCTATATAACCGAGATACATTTCAAAAGGAACATTAAAGCTGAATCCTCCTCTGATCTTGTTTGGTTGACGTTTTAATTGCCTCTGCATTGTTTTTTGCTGTTTTGGTTCTGACTTTTCTTTTTTTGCGTTATGATGTTGCTGGACTTGCCCGATCGGGAGAGGCGTGCCGGTGTGGTGTTGGCAGCGAAAACAGAGGTGGCAGAGGAGGGGTCACGGGCATCTTCATCGTCCTTCATTTGGGACCGTTAGATCGACTTGATCTAACGGTCGACGTTGTACGGCGCTGGGAAAAGGGATGACCCTCTCTAGGGTTTTTCTCTGCGGACAGATCTGATCCGTTGGTCCTTTGCGTGATCCGATGGTGGGGAAGGATGCGGCGCTAGGGCAAGGAGAGACCCTCTCTAGGGTTTCTGCTCCTTAACGATCTGAGCCGTTAGATCTAGGGGCAGATCTAACGGCCAGGAGGTGGCTGCGCAAAAGACAAAGGGAACATTAGGGTTTTTATTCATATTTTTTTAGGCTTTCTTTTTGTGTAATTAAGGCTTACCGGGCTCGGGCCTAATGTATTTTATTGTAGGGTATGTAAATGGGCTGTTATAATATAACCTATTGGGTTTCAATTTATTTATGAACATCTTAAATTTCTTTTAAGTTTTATTTCCATAATAAATATAATAATAATAGATAATAATAATAACATTAACAATAATTAACATCACTAATAATAATAAATAATGACAATGAATGATAAATATAACAATAATAATATTATCAATAATTACTATCAATACAAACAAGAAACAATAATTAAACAAGTTATAATATAATATTATGTGATAATAATACTAACAAATAATGATAATACTAATAGCTAAGCAATAATATACTAATAATAGTATAGTGATGATACTAATAAGACATGACATATATATACATATATATTTCTCTTTTTTTTCCTTTTTTGATCTTTCTTTTTTAAAATTTTATTAAATTTTCTAATAGCCCGGTAAGCCCACTAACAACACAAACATAACAGGGGTTCAAGGTCCGGACAAAATTAGTGATTACAGTTGTCCCTCTTTGCTTATACTTGTGTAACAAGAATAAAGCAAAGACCATAAGCACTAATTTTGTCCTACTTCCCTGTTGGACGGTTCGTTTCCTGAAGCAACCACGCGATTCCAAGCAACTCTTCCCAAAGCTTTTCGATCATGAGTTCTCCCCCAGGTGCCCCGAACAGATAGACAGAGAGTTTCTTTTTTTTTTGCAGATTTCCATTCTCCAAGTGCCCGAACGGATAGGCATGATCTATTCTCCTCATGCCCGAATAGATGAGCAGATTCCGAATATCTTTCTCTTCTCTTCTCGAAAAACAAGTTGGTCATTCAAACAACCTTGCCTTCCCTTTCGCGGTCTAAAAGCAAGTTGTCCATTTCGCGGTCAAAAAGCTAGCTGAAACTTCAAATATTTTTTCCTCGTCGCGGTCAAAAGGCGATTTTGGGCGTCCAAGTGGATTTGCTTTCCCTTCATGGTCGTAAAGCAAACTGGTCATAACTGAATCTGTCCAGCTTCCATGTTGGACGATTTATTCCTCGGAGCTGCAACACGCTAGACTGAGTATTTTCTCTCTGAAGCTTTAAGATTATGAGTTCTCTCTCCATAGAACTTATTTCCTTGGCGTGTTCTTCGAGTGGCAGTTCTTCCTATATAGAACTCTCGTCCTCGTATTTCTAAAATCAAAGATCTCCAAGTCCTCTCTCTGTAGGACCTTCCACTTTCGGGATCTTGAAGCCTTAGGATTCTGAGTTTTTTCTCCACAGAACTCCTCTTCCTTAGCATTCTCTTCGAGTAGTCGTTCCTTCTCTATTGAACTCCTCTCTGAAATCAAGGATCTACAAGTCCCCTCTCCGTAGGACCTCCACTTTTGAGATCCTGAAGCCTTAGGATTCTGAGTTCTTTCTCCACAGAACTTCTTTTCCTTAGCATACTCTTCGAGTAGTAGTTCATTCTCTATTGATCTCCTCTCTGAAATCAAGGATCTACAAGTCCCCTCTCCATAGGACCCTCCACTTTCGAGATCCTTAAGTCGCAAGTTCCTCCTATATAGAGCTTGTTTGGACCCTTTCTCTGTAGGATCCCTTATCTTGAAATCTGTCGGCACGCTTGAAAGCTTTGATCTGAAATCCTTGAGTGGCGAACATGAAAGCTTCACCTGACATTCTAGAGCGGCGGCTTGAAAGGCTTCGTCTGAAATCTTTTTAGTTCTCGCTTTATCGTTTTCTCCTCATCCCAAGAGGTATTCAATTTGTCTGACCATACTGGCCTCGGCCTAATCCACCACCATTACCTTGACGATGGTCTCGCTGATAGCTCCTATCTCGTGATAACTTTACCTCAATCATGTCCACCATTATAATTATCAGCTCTTTTTTGGAGCTAGAACTCCCCGAGATAGACGACAAATGTAACCCCCTTAGCCCGGTCTAGCTGTCAAACCGAACCAAACAGGTTACCCAGGGAAAACGAAGAAAAACCCATTAAGGTTTCATTCCGATTAGCAACCCTATATTTTTTTAAACTTATCTTTTCTAAATGCCAAAATGCAAATCTAGCAGACTACAGGGACCTAGCATGGAATTAAGGTTACTAATATTAATTTAGTCAGGTTTCATGCCTACATGCCAAAATACAGCTTAAAACAACCATCCGAACTCATTTAAACGATCGCATAACAAATAGGGACTAAAACGTAAGAAAACAAAACTTCAAATATTCCAATAACTAACAAAACTGCCGGCCGTATCGATACTGGTTGCCCTATACCGATACAGGCGTATCGAACCAGGTTCGATGGGTTCAAAACACTAGCCCGTATCAAAACACCCTAGGGGGAGTTTTGGAACCAAGGTTTCCGGTAGCGAAAAATACCAAAACGAACATTAACGTATCGATACTCTTAGGCCATTTCAGGTACCCCGTATCGATACCGTCTTGACCGTATCGATACGCTCGACCTGCAATGACACATTTTGCTGGTTTATTGCAACCTTAGCCCCCCAAAGACCCTCCATACAAGACATAAACATACATACAACTCAAACATACCACAAAGCCTCAACAAGCATGGCAACAACATCAACATAACAATAACAACATAGCAAGATTCTAGATGAAAGCAATTTAAGCATAAAGAATTCACAAACGGTCTAACTTCAAACCAAACCATGCTTCAACATATAAAGGTACTTTACAAGTCTAAAGAGGTATCATAAACATGTCTCAAAACAGGGAGTCTCAAAACAAAACATCCCAAAGCATAAAGGTCTTATCCCATTGCGAACATACTATTATCAGATGCCAAAACCATACTTGAGCAAAAGTAAACTTCTTGGACCACTCCTTGCTTCCTTTCTGATACAAATCCTCTACGGATCTACATCGTTGGAAAGAGAGCGTAAGCAATAATGCTTAGTGAGCGGTGCTCTAAACAACAACAACAACAATGCAGTTTTAAACCATTTGCTTGCTTTTGAAAACAAAGTCATTTCACAAATCATTCCTCAAACATAACTTTCAACATAACATGCTCAATTTACCATCCTTGAATTATAAACCAAGGCATAACATCCATATCTACTTGGAAACAATTATATCTCAAGTTTAACAACAACATCAACACAATAAAGCATAAAGAGCAATTTGTGTCACATGAGTATATTGACATAGTAGCACTTTTACTCAGATATGCGGATAACGTTCGGTGGAATGCCCATCACCGTAATCAAGACAACTAGATAACCTGCGGTGGAATGCCCATCACCGTACTTGTAACGCCCTGATTTTGGGCCTAGATGTTTTAGAGTTTGAATCGGGCCGATCGAGAACCGTTTGAATCTTTAAGGGATATTTAGGGAACACTTAGTTCGGGATGCTTTAAAAATATGGAAAAATATCTAAAAATCCTCATTTATTTTATGAATGATTATGGTGAAAACGATTTTACAAAAATATGGTTTGGAAGTACTACATTTTGGTATAGTGTACAAATCGCAGTTTTTGCAAAAGTTGACTAGTGACTAGTTACAATTTTTGCAATGTGACAAACTTAGCCTAGCTAACAATGCTTGCAACTCAACTGCCACTTTCCTACTCAAAGCATCGGCCACTACATTGGCTTGACCCGAATGGTACTCAATCGAAAGATCATAATCTTTAAGCAATTCTACCCATCTATGCTGTCTAAGGTTCAACTCATTTTGCGACATCAAATATTTCAAACTCTTATGATCCGTATAGACTATACATTTCTCACCGTAAAGATAATGTCTCCAAACTTTCAAAGCAAACACTACCTCTGCCAACTTTATGTCATGTGTAGGGTAATTGTGCTCATGTGTCTTCAGCTGTCTCGATGCATAAGCTACCACTCTTCCTTCCTGCATTAGCACACAATCTAAACCAACATACGACGCATCACTATAGATCACATATTCTTTCCATGTCACATGCTGAACCCAAACGGGAGCTTTTGTCAATGCCTCCTTCAATTTATCAAAAGTTTGTTGCCTCGCTTCTGTCCACTCAAAACGAACATCCTTTTGTAGCAATTTTGTCAAAGGAGCAAGAACTTTAGAAAACCCTTCTACAAAACGTCGATAATAACCTGTCAAGCCCAAGAAATTGCGAATTCCTGTCACTGACTTTGGTTGTTTCCAAATCACAACTGTCTCAACCTTTTTAGAATCCACTCTAATTCCCTCGGCTGATTCTATATGTCCCAAGAACACTACCTCCCTAATCCAAAATTCCCACTTGCTTAGATTAGCCTACAACTGATTATCTAGCAAAGTTTGTAACACCAACCGCAAATTCTAATCATGGTCTTCGTCGGTACGGGAATATATCAGAATATCATCAATGAACACTACTACAAACTGATCCAAATACTCATGAAATACCCTATTCATCATATCCATAAATGTAGCTGGTGCATTAGTTAAACCAAAGGGCAATACCAAGAACTCATAATGTCCATAGTGAGTGCGAAAAGCTGTCTTCAGTACATCCTTATTGTAACCCCCTCGATCCGGCCTTGCCGATAGACCGAACCGAACGGATCACACGGGGAATATTAAAGTAAACCGGGAAAGTTTGTATCAATAAACGACCATTTTTTTCTTCTTATCTTGTCTAGATGCAATTTAGGTTCCTATGTGTACGTATACAAGCAGTAGATTAAAAATCAACGCAACCGCCTCTCGGTTAAGGCCGAACAAGGTTTAGGGACCATTTTGTAATTTTGATAAACTTTAAGGGCTTTAACGAATTTAAAGTTACCGATCTTCAATTAGATTATTCACATGCCTACTGGTGAAATTTTTAGCTCAAAAAGACATTTACAACTCAATCAATTGCATGTGAGAAAACATGGACCGAATTGAAAGAAAATAGAACTTAGGAAAATTCAAATTTAGACCCAACAGTCGAGTGTTTCGGAACCGAGGACCATGTATCGAAACGGCCGTTTCGGAACAAGGTTGATCGTTTCGATACGCATGTGCGTTTCGAAACCCCAAGAGACATGTTTTGGTACGTTTGTTCACAGAGGCAAATCATTTCGGTACGAGCCTCACTGTTCCGAAACACCATGGCCATTACAGGCCACCGTTCTGAAACGCATGGGCCTACAACTTTCCAAACTGCTGCTTTAAATCATGTTTTAGCCTCCGGAACCATCCCGACACATGCCCCAACAAACATACAACATGAATTCTCATCAATAACCATCATCACAAAGCACAAGCTACTTCATAGTGTTGCGACTAAAAAATACCTCGGTGTCACTTAGAAGAACCGGGTTTTAATAGTTTTTGAAAATTTTAATCGGATTTGTAAAAAATAGAGGAGTCGCCACTGACCATTTAAAATGGTAGACCAGACACCGAAATAAAACCAGAGATTTAAAAGGGTTCGGGAGTCGATTACACGCGAGGAAGGATTAGCACCCCCATCGTGCTCGAAAATCGGTACCAAAAACATTACCGCTTAATTAATATTAAATTTTGTGAATTAAAGTGATGAATCGTATCAAAATTTGGTCATACGAGCTAGTGAATTTTAAAGGTCTTAATATTTGAGAAGGAACGTTCGAACCACCACCACTACGACTGGTACTGGCCTCGTTCGTTCCCGAATAAAAAGACGCTCGCATTGCAATTTATATAATTCGAAATGCAACCTATCATGGCATATGAATAAATAAAAGACATGAGACGATACGAATAAGTAGACTAAAAGGAAGTAATTAAAGCATACAAAAGACAAGTATAACGGTATTTTAAATGCATGAATGAAACATGTGCAAAGACAATTAAAAGATGGTTCAAGTTAAAAAAAACAATATTAAATCACATGAAAGCTATGTCCTATGCACAACAAAATACTGAGTACCGTATCCACATCTTAAAAGGAATGCTTACGCCACGATCATGTTTCATACATACATATACACAATACATATCCATGTCATGTGAAATGAGAAACATATATCTTACAAAAAAAAACATTTATATAACGCATACAGACAACCAAAGCCATATTCTAATATAATTTATAAAGTTATAGTGTATGTATATTCAATACGTATTAAAAAAGGAGGGATTAAAATGTTTTCCTTTTAAAGATAAGAGAGCCTAGGGGTTTTCGAAAACATGTAAAAGCACAGGGGTCCGAAACGTAATAAAACCACTCCTTATCTAGATCAATCGATACAAGTGGGGATGAAATTAAAAGAAATGGGAAAGATGTAGGGATTGAAAACGTGATTTAAGAAAACAGAACTCCTTGGGATGGAAATACCGAAACGCGGAGGGGCTTAGAAAAGAGTTAAACCATTTTAAAAAAATAAAGTGGTATAAATACCATTTTTAGAACCCGTTTTTCCTCTTTTGGACATTTCTGAAACCCTAAAAAAATAAAGCCTCCTCCTCTTTCACCGTTTTAGGAAAAGAAAACCCTTCTTCTCCCTTTCTCTATTCACCAGAACCCGTCCCCTGGGCTTCTCCGTTCATCGGATGCCCGACGCTGGCCTCGGCGACCCTTCATCGGCCCTCCCAGAGAAGCAAAAAAGAAAGAAGAAGAAAAAAAAACTTTCTCATCCTCCCCTTCTTTTTATAGAAAACCGAAACCAAAAATGCTTTTCACCGTTATTGTTTTTGGTCGTTCGCATGCATTCCTTTCGCCGACTCACCATGCACGGCGTTCGCACGGCCGGAGGCTTATTGTCAACGTGGGGAACGACAGTAGAACGGGAAGCAAAGGACACGGCTTCAGTGAAGACAAGACGCCGGTCGAGGTAGAATCAAAACTCTTTTTTTCTTTTTTATTCATGCAATGGTGTTTTTAAGAAAAAGAAATACCTCGAATCTTTTTTCTTCTTTATTGATTCCAAAGCTTTTTTACAAAGTTTCTCACTCACTCAATACTCTCTGATCCTTTTCTTTTTTCGATTGCTCTCTAATGTTTTTCGACGCTCTCTCCCTGCTCTGTTTTTTGTTTTTCGGTTTCCTATATAACCGAGATACATTTCAAAAGGAACATTAAAGCTGAATCCTCCTCTGATCTTGTTTGGTTGACGTTTTAATTGCCTCTGCATTGTTTTTTGCTGTTTTGGTTCTGACTTTTCTTTTTTTGCGTTATGATGTTGCTGGACTTGCCCGATCGGGAGAGGCGTGCCGGTGTGGTGTTGGCAGCGAAAACAGAGGTGGCAGAGGAGGGGTCACGGGCATCTTCATCGTCCTTCATTTGGGACCGTTAGATCGACTTGATCTAACGGTCGACGTTGTACGGCGCTGGGAAAAGGGATGACCCTCTCTAGGGTTTTTCTCTGCGGACAGATCTGATCCGTTGGTCCTTTGCGTGATCCGATGGTGGGGAAGGATGCGGCGCTAGGGCAAGGAGAGACCCTCTCTAGGGTTTCTGCTCCTTAACGATCTGAGCCGTTAGATCTAGGGGCAGATCTAACGGCCAGGAGGTGGCTGCGCAAAAGACAAAGGGAACATTAGGGTTTTTATTCATATTTTTTTAGGCTTTCTTTTTGTGTAATTAAGGCTTACCGGGCTCGGGCCTAATGTATTTTATTGTAGGGTATGTAAATGGGCTGTTATAATATAACCTATTGGGTTTCAATTTATTTATGAACATCTTAAATTTCTTTTAAGTTTTATTTCCATAATAAATATAATAATAATAGATAATAATAATAACATTAACAATAATTAACATCACTAATAATAATAAATAATGACAATGAATGATAAATATAACAATAATAATATTATCAATAATTACTATCAATACAAACAAGAAACAATAATTAAACAAGTTATAATATAATATTATGTGATAATAATACTAACAAATAATGATAATACTAATAGCTAAGCAATAATATACTAATAATAGTATAGTGATGATACTAATAAGACATGACATATATATACATATATATTTCTCTTTTTTTTCCTTTTTTGATCTTTCTTTTTTAAAATTTTATTAAATTTTCTAATAGCCCGGTAAGCCCACTAACAACACAAACATAACAGGGGTTCAAGGTCCGGACAAAATTAGTGATTACAGTTGTCCCTCTTTGCTTATACTTGTGTAACAAGAATAAAGCAAAGACCATAAGCACTAATTTTGTCCTACTTCCCTGTTGGACGGTTCGTTTCCTGAAGCAACCACGCGATTCCAAGCAACTCTTCCCAAAGCTTTTCGATCATGAGTTCTCCCCCAGGTGCCCCGAACAGATAGACAGAGAGTTTCTTTTTTTTTTGCAGATTTCCATTCTCCAAGTGCCCGAACGGATAGGCATGATCTATTCTCCTCATGCCCGAATAGATGAGCAGATTCCGAATATCTTTCTCTTCTCTTCTCGAAAAACAAGTTGGTCATTCAAACAACCTTGCCTTCCCTTTCGCGGTCTAAAAGCAAGTTGTCCATTTCGCGGTCAAAAAGCTAGCTGAAACTTCAAATATTTTTTCCTCGTCGCGGTCAAAAGGCGATTTTGGGCGTCCAAGTGGATTTGCTTTCCCTTCATGGTCGTAAAGCAAACTGGTCATAACTGAATCTGTCCAGCTTCCATGTTGGACGATTTATTCCTCGGAGCTGCAACACGCTAGACTGAGTATTTTCTCTCTGAAGCTTTAAGATTATGAGTTCTCTCTCCATAGAACTTATTTCCTTGGCGTGTTCTTCGAGTGGCAGTTCTTCCTATATAGAACTCTCGTCCTCGTATTTCTAAAATCAAAGATCTCCAAGTCCTCTCTCTGTAGGACCTTCCACTTTCGGGATCTTGAAGCCTTAGGATTCTGAGTTTTTTCTCCACAGAACTCCTCTTCCTTAGCATTCTCTTCGAGTAGTCGTTCCTTCTCTATTGAACTCCTCTCTGAAATCAAGGATCTACAAGTCCCCTCTCCGTAGGACCTCCACTTTTGAGATCCTGAAGCCTTAGGATTCTGAGTTCTTTCTCCACAGAACTTCTTTTCCTTAGCATACTCTTCGAGTAGTAGTTCATTCTCTATTGATCTCCTCTCTGAAATCAAGGATCTACAAGTCCCCTCTCCATAGGACCCTCCACTTTCGAGATCCTTAAGTCGCAAGTTCCTCCTATATAGAGCTTGTTTGGACCCTTTCTCTGTAGGATCCCTTATCTTGAAATCTGTCGGCACGCTTGAAAGCTTTGATCTGAAATCCTTGAGTGGCGAACATGAAAGCTTCACCTGACATTCTAGAGCGGCGGCTTGAAAGGCTTCGTCTGAAATCTTTTTAGTTCTCGCTTTATCGTTTTCTCCTCATCCCAAGAGGTATTCAATTTGTCTTTCAAGAATCTGTGAAAAGAGATAAAATGTTATGATGGTATGAGCATGCTCCTAACCTAGGGATGCCTAACTACTCGTGATGCATGACATGGGTTTGCAAGTTATTTAGTCATATTAATTCTATTGACATTTTTTCCTTTGGTGCTGCTTCTTGCTTTGATTGCCTCTCTTCTCGGTTCTCCCGGACCATTGTTCTTCTTCTTCTCATCTTGATCCACTTCTGGAATTGTTTGCCTCAAAGTGCCCATTCGGGTTTTCACTTTGAACCCTTCTCTTTTTTTCTTTTTTCCTTTTTTTCTTCTGTGTTTTTTTCTTTTTTCTTTCTTTTCTTTTTTCTTTTTTCCTTTCTTTCTTCTAATTTTTCTTCTTCTTATTTTTCTTTCTTTTCTTTTTTCCTTTTTTTACTGACTTTTGATTGCCTGAATAGATAGACAGATTTCCATTCTCCAAGTGCCCGAACAGATAGGCGGGTTCTATTCTCCAGATGAATAGATGAGCAAATTTCCATTCTCCAAGTGCCTGAACGGATAGGCGGGTTCTATTCTCCAAATGCCCGAATAGATAAGCAGATTTCATATATCTTTGTCTCGAGCTATGAGTATCTGCCTCTTTTAATCTGAAAATCTTTTTGGCTTTGAGTTTCTGCCTCCTTCGCCATGAGTTTTCGCTTTAATTCCCAAAGTGCCTTTTGGGTTTTCACTGTGTCTCCTCTTCTCTTCTTTGTCCTTTTTCTTCTTCTTTTCTTCTTTTTGGGTACTCCTTTGAGTTTTCATCCAGAAGTCAACTTCAACTTTTGACTCTTAAAATTTTTCACATCTTTACGGTGTGAACATGTCTCTAAGTCTTCTAAACTTCTCATTTTTCATACAACCTTGTCTCTATTTTCCTTCATTGAACCTCTCTTTTTGCTTCTTCTTGAAGGGAGGACTTACATTGATTAGAATCCCACTGCCCTACTTTAGGCTTATGTACCTTCTGACCGACCTCTGGTTAATGTCGACTGCTTTAAATGGTGTCTTTTGTCCAAAGATGCCACCAATTTTTGGCCCTTGTTCCTCTAAATTCGTGGTCAAGAGCGCCTCTTCTGAATTTCGCTCATTTGCCCCGAAGTGCCTTTTGGGCTTTCGACTCGTCTTCTCTTCTTCTTTTCTGTCTTCCTCCTTTTCTTAGGTATGTCTCCGTTGCCTTTTTCGAGTTGATTTCAGATCGTATTTATTGTCTCATCTTGGTGTGTGCCCTCAACGTGGCGCGCGTGGTCCTTCTCGGGACATTCCTTCTGGTAAAATGCTTAGGCTCTAAGGGTAACTTCTGTTCCCCGACTCTCAACATCAAATTTTCAACCTTCATGTTCTATTTCAACATTTCTTAGCGAAGGTCGACTTCATATCTTAACATTTTACCGAATGCGATCTTGATATTTCAACTAGAGGTATTAGTAATGCTTGAACCTCCGAGGGTGCCCCTCTGGGTACTGATGGCTTTACCTCGGGCCACGGTCAATCCGCTTGTTCATTCCCATGTAGAAGACTTATGCAAGTGATTGGGTAAAAATAATTTTATTATGTAAATATACATTTTAAAGAATCATGTAAAGCGAAAAATCAAGTTTGGGGTCTTTCAAAAAGGTTGACCCGAGTGAAATTTTCCGAATGTTGCAGGGATGCACATATGAAATCTTTTTTGGGCTATTAGGCTTCCAAGAGGAGCGACTCCCATACTTAGTTTCTACCCAATTTAAAGGTGGCTCTCTTTAACTCACTAACTCACCTTGCCCCGTCCTTCCCTCTTTTCTGATCTCAATCAGGCATTAGAAGTGTGGCAATCCTTGAAGAAAGGTTAACCCCGATAGGCGAGATGTGATCTGAAGACAAATTCATCCTTCCGCGCATGGTCCAAATGGTCTTTTATGGCTTGTAATGTAGGCTAAGGCTCACGGCTATGAAAGAAAGGGTAAATAGGCCCAAACAAGTGTTTAAGGGTGGTGTAACCAAGGATCAATTCTTCCAATCTGAAGTCTCAATTATGCTCCGATGAAATGCTATTTGCTCTCTTACTTTTTTGGATCGCTCTAGATTGCCCCTTCTTGTTAGGGTTTTCACCCTAGAGTTCATTTCCTTTCATCAAGTGTAGTTTCGGATCAAATTGCACCTTCGTATTATATTAGTGCAGGCTCTTGCTCAAAGGTGAACAATCTTTCGAGGCTCATCTAAGCAGAGATTCGTTTGGATAGGGAATCCTCTTGTCCCTTTTCTTTATTCGCTTCTCTCTTTTTTCAAAATTGCACTTTTCACTTTAGTGCCTTTGCTCTTGATTTCTTCAACTTTTATGTCGGTAGCTTTTGACTTGATTTGGGTAGCTCTTTGAGAACTGAATTTTCTTTCGTTGTTTCCTTTTGATGTTTTTGGTTGCTCGATCTGAAAGTGTATCCAATGAATCTTTTCTCTTTTAATGCCCCTTAGTTCACAAGACATCATTCCCATAGCATAATCAGGATTCAATGTCATTTGCTTGTCCATAGACTTCTATCCTTTTCTGCCCCCAGTGTAGGGGTGATCCTTGGTTTGGGTTCAATCAGAAGAAAAAGTTTTTGATAGGCTCAAACGGGGACACCAATGGGTATTTTTTTCTATTTTCTTTCTGTGTGAATGGAATTGAAGGAATGCCAAATGTCCTCCCATACACTAATATCAAAATTGGTCATCAGGTGGTAGAAGTTTTTAGGGTTATCACTTCATTCAAGAACCTTAGACAACAATGCCCGAGAGGAAAATTCACTCAATGGGAGTGGCCCATTATTCCTAAACACTCGTTGTCACCCCTCTCTTGGCCTGAGTAGAACAGATGGTGCTTCCATTCGTATCATTCCCACAACATTTGGTTTTTTTCTTTTCTTTTCAAAGTATTAAAGTCATCTTTTTTGTAAAAATATATACATATATGTTTTTAATAGAAAAACAATAAGGTTGTGATCATAAAGAATAAATGAAATGTCTAAAAGAAATTAAGGAATATAAAATGCTTGCAAAAGTCTCCTTCATTGAAAATATAACAAACGGACATCACAAAAGCCCTTACAAAAGATGCTAGCTATCACGGGCCAACAGTACAAACTTACACATGCGCTTCAACGAGGGAAAGATCCGAAAACAAAAGGTAAAACAGACACGATGCATGGAGACATAACATCCTAAACTACATTGAAGACCAGCCTCTTCCAAAAGTTGCCCCTCCAAAAGATTGCCCCATCTTAGGTCGTCTTCAGTCCTAATCCGCGCGGTAGACTCAGGAGTATGTCAGTAGAGGGGTGAGTTTTTCCTTCCCTTTCTCAGCACTCTTGGCCTTCCTTGAGCTCCGAGGGTCTTCAGTCGTACCCCGAGGCTTCGAAACTGTGGCACTCCTGGGGGTCTCCATTCGTCTTTGTTGCTCCCGGTTCCATTCTTCATCTAGGATTTTTACAGTGAATCCTCGATCTTGTCTAGAGCCAGCTCGATAGGGCATTCAGAATGGGGGCAGTGCACCTCGTATTGGCCGATGACGGCCTGGTTTTCTTCAGATAAGACCTCCTCCATCACAATATCGGAATCCTCGTCCGAACTTTCTTTGGGCTGAGGGGCTTTGCCATTCTTAGTCAAGGCGGCGATCATGCCCTTCAACTCATTAAGTTGCTCTTTGGTTTCATCTTGGAACTTCTTCATGCATGCGATTGTTTCCTTCTGGTTCCACACTAACTGCTGGTGGAACTGCTCGAGCTCATCCATCCTTCTAACCAAGTTGTTCACATTCCCGAAGCGGTTTTGGCTGGAAATTGTTCCTTTGTCCATTTTCTCTCTCTTTTCTCTCTCTGACATGATTGTTTTCCCCAATTAGTAATGGTGCGATGAAAGGCCTTAAGCAAATTTTAATGTCCAATGATGGATGTATTATGGACTCGAATCAACAGATGCATGATCATGAGATGGGTGCATGGTTGACAATTTTAATGTTGCTTCGAAATGATGTATGAAATAAATGTTACAAATGTATGCAAGTCAAAGGTGTTAGTCATATAGGTGATTCCCCTTAGGTCAACTTTCATTTGAACGTAAAGGAGGCTCATTGTTACAAGATAGTCATAGAAAAAGTCCTACGGGTACTCTTATTGCCCCTAATCATGTTCGAGGAAATGAAAACTTCGGCTAAAAAGCTGGGGCCGGATTTGCTTTCTTCTCTAGCAATTCAAGACTCTCTAAAACTGATGGTATCAAGTCCCGGAAAACAAGCTTTTTCCTCGAAGTTGAGTCCATCTCTTGACCTAATCCGTGCCCTTTCCGGTTGCCACGCTCTTTCCGGTTGCCTTTTTGTACTTGGTCGGGTAGTTTCGTGACCTTAGGTGTTCGGAGTAGATCCGGTCTTGCTTGACTTCCTCGGGGTGGAGTAAGGTTGTGCCTTCTTCGATGGTGGGTATTAAATGACCTGACACTGTGTGTTCGCTCGGTAAACTCGTCCCCTTAACCTTTCTAATTCAACTTTGACCGTTGTCGGACTTGCTAATTGGCACCATCGTTTCTAGCAACCTCCCGTCCATAATGATAGCCCTTGATTGGGTAAAACCACCTTGACTTAACACCTTTATGTCATGATATGCATGCAAGAATAAATACAAGAAGATCATAAGAATAACCGTTAGTGTCGGATAAACATGATAAAAAGGCAGGCATGAAAGCAAGCAACCCTATTTATCCCGTCTAATAGACCAAGGTTGTCCGCATGGCTCTAAAAGGGGTAGGCATTCTAGTTCTCTAAATGCAATTTTGGTTCTAGGAGGTACTCAAATTTTCCTCGCTGTCCCTTCTAATGGTAGCAAGGCCCCCGGTCATCACCCATTATAGGCTCCTCTAAACCGAGTTCAATTCGAGGGGACCCTTTCGCTATATCCGCACGGAGAAACGATATTCTCACAAAGATATAGGGTACTCGAGCCCCGAAGGTACTTGCTAGGCCCACACGGAGGAACAATATCCACACGAAAGCACTAGCGTTTCCCCCCCACTTAAACGAACGGGTTTAAATGCCAATTTTAAATGCGTTTAAAATAAACTCGCACTTATAAACAAATATCGATCGATTTGGTCACATTAATTCGCAACTTCTAATATTAATTGAGCGGTAAAGTTTTTTTTTTGGCTTGACTCTCTTTTTTGTTTTTGAAAACAAATTTTTATCCCCAGCGGAGTCGCCATCTGTTGCGACTAAAAAATACCTCGGTGTCACTTAGAAGAACCGGGTTTTAATAGTTTTTGAAAATTTTAATCAGATTTGTAAAAAATAGAGGAGTCGCCACCGGCCATTTATAATGGTAGACCGGACACCGAAATAAAACCAGAGATTTAAAAGGGTTCGGGAGTCGATTACACGCGAGGAAGGATTAGCACCCCCGTCGTGCCCGAAAATCGGTACCAAAAACATTACCGCTTAATTAATATTAAATTTTGCGAATTAAAGTGATGAATCGTATCAAAATTTGGTTATACGAGTGTAACGCCCCGATTTTGGGCTTAGGAGTTTTGGGTTCGGACCGGTTCGATCGAAGTGCAGTTCGAATATAAAAAGGTGAAATTAGGAAAGCCTAGTTCGGGTTGCATTAAAAATATGGAAAAATGTCTTAAAATCCTCTTTTATTATATATAAGTGAATGGTGAAATCAATTTTTCAAAATGAGGTTTGGAAGAGTGACATTTTGGTAAGTGACCTAAATGTAATTTTTGAAAACTACGTGACTGTTTTAAAAAGGATTGAAACTTTGAATCTTTAAGGAGCTATTTACCCAATGGGAGTCTCTCCAGATTTTTCTAAAGTATTAAATGATTAATTAATTGTTTTTAAATAAAAGAAAAGTGGAGGGAAGATATTTTGGCCATAACTAATTTTTCTCTCAAATCTTCCATTTTCATTTTCTCTCATCTTTTCTCTCAAACCAAACACATTTCTCCAGAGCTTTTCCCTCTGATTTTGTCACCTAAATAACTCATTTCATTTCTCTTTTGATCTTCAATCATCTCTTCAACAAAACCTTTGCATTTGCTAAGTGGATTTTCAAGAATTTGGTTCCAAAAAGGATGAAAACTCAAGTTTGGAGGTAAGAACGTCCTTCTCCTCTAAACTCTCAATTCTTTACTGAAATTCCCAAGTTCTCAATCCTTAATTTGTGTTTTATAAAAGGTTTTAAGGTTGTGTTCTTAATCTTGGCTTTAAAATGCAAGATTTGGTTGATTTTTGGTTAAAATTCGTGTGATCTGTTTGGGCAGTGTTTTGAGGTGTCTTTTTGATGATTAATGATTGTTAAATTGATGAGAAATTGAGGTTTAATTAATGCAATCCCGGATAGGTTGATTTTCCTAAGTTTAGCTTGAGTTCTTGGTTGTTTTTGGAGTGATCTTGATGATCTGTTATAGCTGGAGGTATAAGGGTGATGTTAGATCCTTTTTGGATGTTAATTGAGGTTTATGAATGTTTAGAATTGATGGATCTTGGCTGGGTAGTGTTGTGGAGTTGTTTGGATGCATTTTCGATTGTGTTTGGTGGCCGAAATAGGAGTGCGGATGAGAGCAGCGAGTTTAGGTGCTTTCATTGAAGTTATTAATGCATGATGATGCATTAATCCTCTGCTTTGATGTGTTTAAAACAGGGGAGTCATCTTTGGATCCTAGTAGTGGTGATCCGGAAGCTTGATTGGTGTTTCGGCAAGTGGTGAAACGGAATCGGTGAGTGGTTTTTGGTTTTCAGCCTTGAAACCAATGTTTTGAAGGTTTGGGAGCTTAGTTTAAGTCTAAGCAACTTAGCTAAGCTCAAGAGTAAGTTTTCGGAAAAACTCTCTTGAAGATGAACCATGGATTGGTTGTATGCAATGTGGTTTGTTTGCATGTTTTAAATTCTGTTTTGAAAGCATATTTAGCATGTTTATTTGCTGAGATTATAAGCCATGTGTTGAAGGATGCTCAAGGTAAGAGATCCTTGTTTTTGAACATTGTTTAAATGTGGTTTGATGCTTAAAGATGCATGATGTTATGGCTTTGTTAAATGCTTTAAAACAGTGGAATATTGTGGTTAATGATGCATATTGGCAAGTGATGGTTAAGGTCACAAAGGTGGTTAAAAGTCCTTGTGTGAGCCTTGTTTATTTAAGAACAACAATGTGGTTAAAAGTCCATGTTTGGTTCTTGGTTAAGATCACCAAGGTGGTTAAAATTCCTTGTGTGAGGCTTGTGTATTTTAAGAACAACATGGTGTTTAAAAGTCCATGGTTGGTTTTTGGTAAGGTTACAAAGGTGGTTAAAATTCCTTGTGTAAGCCTTGTTTACTTAAGAACTCCAAGGTGTTTAAAAGTCCTTGGGAGATTCTTGTTAAGGACACAAAGGTGTTTAAAAGTCCTTGTGTGGTCCTTGTCATGGTGTTTAAAAGTCCCTGGATGATTCTTGTTAAGGACACAATGGTGTTTAAAAGTCCATGTGTGGTCCTTGGAAATTATAAGATCACAATGGTGTTTAAAAGTCCATGTGTGGATCTTATGTTGATGTATCACTTGTTGCCAATATGACATGTTATGAACTTGAAGCATGAAATGCTTGTTTGAGATGCTTAAGTGCATGTGAGAATTGTTGATTTGAATTAAGATTGCAAATGTGTTTTATAAGTGCATTATTGTGTTGTTTTAATGTGCATTCCTCACTAAGCTTTTGCTTACGCTCTCTCTCTTTTCTTAAACCAATAATGCAGAGCATTGAAGTGTATTTCGGGGCAGCAAGGAAGCCAAGAATCCAAGTGGTGATCTAAGCTCATGTATGGTGAATATTTCCTCAAAACTATTAGCTTTTGGGTATTTGGCAATGGGGGACCTATGTTGATGTTTTGGGAGATGTTTTGAACTCCCTAAGTTGGATTTATGATGTTAATATTGCTGGAACTTGTAATTGGCCTCTTGGTATGTGTTTTGGTGTTTTGAGGATTTCATGGTTTGCCTTATAGGATGCTTGCCTATAGAATTGGGGATTTTCATAATTGATGACATGTTAATGTTTGGTTGATGCAATTATGTTCCTTGTATGTTGAATGACCTGCTGGTAAATTTTGGTTGCATTTGGAGCATGTTAGATAGGTGAGTTAGGTGATAAAACAGCAACTTTTCTGCAATCTGGGCAGCCTGTTTCAGAACAGGTGCTACCGTATCGGAACGGGAGCCTGAAATGGCCTGGGCGTTCCGAAACGGAAGGAACTGTTCCGGAACGGTTTGGCCTCTGCCAGGCCCTATTTCGGTACCTGTATCGGAACGGTCCCGCGTTTCAGAACGGGTCTTCCCTGTTCCGAAACACTCGACCGTTGGGCACTGAAATTGTTGGTTATATGTTTTGAAATGTTTGCATTTTAGTCCTGAACCTTGTTATTGCAATTAAATGAGTTTGAGATGTCCGTTTGAGCTGAAATTTGACAGAGAAGCATGAAATATGATTACCTGCATATTGGTAACTTTAATTTGAGTTAAGACCTTGTAATTTCCAGAATTTACAATTTGGTCCCTAAAGTTGTAATTTGTGCAATTGGGTCCCTGAATGTTCTCTGATGGTTATGATCTTCAAGTATGCTGATTGTATGATCATATCTAGGGATAATGTGCATTTAGACAAGTTTAAAAAGAAAAAAAGGGTCGTTAATCAAGGTTGACTTTCGGGTTGACTTTAGTTTTCCCTTTCTCGGCACTCTTGGCCTTCCTTGAGCTCCGAGGGTCTTCAGTCGTAGCCCGAGGCTTCGAAACTGTGGCACTCCTGGGGGTCTCCATTCGTCTTTGTTTCTCCCAGTCCCATTCTTCATCTAGGATTTTTGCAGTGAATCCTCGATCTTGTCAAGAGCCAGCTCGATAGGGCATTCAGAATGGGGCAGTGTACCTCGTATTGGCCGATGACGGCCCTGTTTTCTTCAAATAAGACCTCCTCCATCACAATATCGGAATCCTCGTCCGAACTTTCTTTGGGCTGAGGGGCTTTGCCATTCTTAGTCAAGGCGGCGATCATGCCCTGCAACTCATTAAGTTGCTCTTTGGTTTCATCTTGGAACTTCTTCATGCATGCGATTGTTTCCTTCTGGTTCCACACTAACTGCTGGTGGAACTGCTCGAGCTCATCCATCCTTCTAACCAAGTTGTTCACATTCCCGAAGCGGTTTTGGCTGGAAATTGTTCCTTTGTCCATTTTCTCTCTCTTTTCTCTCTCTGACATGATTGTTTTCCCCAATTAGTAATGGTGCGATGAAAGGCCTTAAGCAAATTTTAATGTCCAATGATGGATGTATTATGGACTCGAATCAACAGATGCATGATCATGAGATGGGTGCATGGTTGACAATTTTAATGTTGCTTCGAAATGATGTATGAAATAAATGTTACAAATGTATGCAAGTCAAAGGTGTTAGTCATATAGGTGATTCCCCTTAGGTCAACTTTCATTTGAACGTAAAGGAGGCTCATTGTTACAAGATAGTCATAGAAAAAGTCCTACGGGTACTCTTATTGCCCCTAATCATGTTCGAGGAAATGAAAACTTCGGCTAAAAAGCTGGGGCCGGATTTGCTTTCTTCTCTAGCAATTCAAGACTCTCTAAAACTGATGGTATCAAGTCCCGGAAAACAAGCTTTTTCCTCGAAGTTGAGTCCATCTCTTGACCTAATCCGTGCCCTTTCCGGTTGCCACGCTCTTTCCGGTTGCCTTTTTGTACTTGGTCGGGTAGTTTCGTGACCTTAGGTGTTCGGAGTAGATCCGGTCTTGCTTGACTTCCTCGGGGTGGAGTAAGGTTGTGCCTTCTTCGATGGTGGGTATTAAATGACCTGACACTGTGTGTTCGCTCGGTAAACTCGTCCCCTTAACCTTTCTAATTCAACTTTGACCGTTGTCGGACTTGCTAATTGGCACCATCGTTTCTAGCAACCTCCCGTCCATAATGATAGCCCTTGATTGGGTAAAACCACCTTGACTCAACACCTTTATGTCATGATATGCATGCAAGAATAAATACAAGAAGATCATAAGAATAACCGTTAGTGTCGGATAAACATGATAAAAAGGCAGGCATGAAAGCAAGCAACCCTATTTATCCCGTCTAATAGACCTAGGTTGTCCGCATGGCTCTAAAAGGGGTAGGCATTCTAGTTCTCTAAATGCAATTTTGGTTCTAGGAGGTACATAAATTGTCCTCGCTGTCCCTTCTAATGGTAGCAAGGCCCCCGGTCATCACCCATTATAGGCTCCTCTAAACCGAGTTCAATTCGAGGGGACCCTTTCGCTATATCCGCACGGAGAAACGATATTCTCACAAAGATATAGGGTACTCGAGCCCCGAAGGTACTTGCTAGGCCCACACGGAGGAACAATATCCACACGAAAGCACTAGCGTTTCCCCCCCACTTAAACGAACGGGTTTAAATGCCAATTTTAAATGCGTTTAAAATAAACTCGCACTTATAAACAAATATCGATCGATTTGGTCACATTAATTCGCAACTTCTAATATTAATTGAGCGATAAAGTTTTTTTTGGCTTGACTCTCTTTTTTGTTTTTGAAAACAAATTTTTATCCCCAGCGGAGTCGCCATCGGTTGCGACTAAAAAATAACTCGGTGTCACTTAGAAGAACCAGGTTTTAATAGTTTTTGAAAATTTTAATCGGATTTGTAAAAAATAGAGGAGTCGCCACCGGCCATTTATAATGGTAGACCGGACACCGAAATAAAACCAGAGATTTAAAAGGGTTCGGGAGTCGATTACACGCGAGGACGGATTAGCACCCCCGTCGTGCCCGAAAATCGGTACCAAAAACATTACCGCTTAATTAATATTAAATTTTGCGAATTAAAGTGATGAATCGTATCAAAATTTGGTTATACGAGTGTAACGCCCCGATTTTGGGCTTAGGAGTTTTGGGTTCGGACCGGTTCGGTCGAAGTGCGGTTCGAATATAAAAAGGTGAAATTAGGAAAGCCTAGTTCGGGTTGCATTAAAAATATGGAAAAATGTCTTAAAATCCTCTTTTATTATATATAAGTGAATGGTGAAATCAATTTTACAAAATGAGGTTTGGAAGAGTGACATTTTGGTAAGTGACCAAAATGTAATTTTTGAAAACTGCGTGACTGTTTTAAAAAGGATTGAAACTTTGAATCTTTAAGGAGCTATTTACCCAATGGGAGTTTCTCCAGATTTTTCTAAAGTATTAAATGATTAATTAATTGTTTTTAAATAAAAGAAAAATGGAGGGAAGATATTTTGGCCATAACTAATTTTTCTCTCAAATCTTCCATTTTCATTTTCTCTCATCTTTTCTCTCAAACCAAACACATTTCTCCAGAGCTTTTCCCTCTGATTTTGTCACCTAAATAACTCATTTCATTTCTCTTTTGATCTTCAATCATCTCTTCAACAAAACATTTGCATTTGCTAAATGGATTTTCAAGAATTTGGTTCCAAAAAGGGAGAAAACTCAAGTTTGGAGGTAAGAACGTCCTTCTCCTCTAAACTCTTAGTACTTTACTGAAATTCCCAAGTTCTCAATCCTTAATTTGTGTTTTATAAAAGGTTTTAAGGTTGTGTTCTTAATCTTGGCCTTAAAATGCAAGATTTGGTTGATTTTTGGTTAAAATTCGTGTGATCTGTTTGGGCAGTGTTTTGAGGTGTCTTTTTGATGATTAATGAATGTTAAATTGATGAGAAATTGAGGTTTAATGAATGCAATCCCGGATAGGTTGATTATCCTAAGTTTAGCTTGAGTTCTTGGTTGTTTTTGGAGTGATCTTGATGATCTGTTATAGCTGGAGGTATAAGGGTGATGTTAGATCCTTTTTGGATGTTAATTGAGGTTTATGAATGTTTAGAATTGATGGATCTTGGCTGGGTAGTGTTGTGGAGTTGTTTGGATGCATTTTCGGTTGTGTTTGGTGGCCGAAAATGGAGAGTGGATGAGAGCAGCGAGTTTAGGTGCTTTCATTGAAGTTATTAAGGCATGATGATGCATTAATCCTCTGCTTTGATATGTTTAAAACAGGGGAGTCATCCCGTGATCCTAGTGGTGGTGATCTGGAAGCTTGATTGGTGTTTCAGCAAGTGGCGAAACGGAATCGGTGAGTGGTTTTTGGTTTTCAACCTTGAAACCAATGTTTTGAAGGTTTGGGAGCTTAGTTTAAGTCTAAGCAACTTAGCTAAGCTCAAGAGTAAGTTTTCGGAAAAACTCTCTTAAAGATGAACCATGGATTGGTTGTATGCAATGTGGTTTATTTGCATGTTTTAAATTCTGTTTTGAAAGCATATTTAGCATGTTTATTTGCTGAGATTATAAGCCATGTGTTGAAGGATGCTCAAGGTAAGAGATCATTGTTTTTTGAACATTGTTTAAATGTCGTTTGATGCTTAAATATGCATGATGTTATGGCTTTGTTAAATGCTTTAAAACAGTGGAATATTGTGGTTAATGATGCATATTGGCAAGTGATTGTTAAGGTCACAAAGGTGGTTAAAAGTCCTTGTGTGAGCCTTGTTTATTTAAGAACAACATGGTGGTTAAAAGTCCATGGTTGGTTCTTGGTTAAGATCACCAAGGTGGTTAAAATTCCTTGTGTGAGGCTTGTGTAATTTAAGAACAACATGGTGTTTAAAAGTCCATGGTTGGTTCTTGGTAAGGTTACAAAGGTGGTTAAAATTCCTTGTGTAAGCCTTGTTTACTTAAGAACTCCAAGGTGTTTAAAAGTCCTTGGGAGATTCTTGTTAAGGACACAAAGGTGTTTAAAAGTCCTTGTGTGGTCCTTGTCATGGTGTTTAAAAGTCCATGGATGATTCTTGTTAAGGACACAATGGTGTTTAAAAGTCCATGTGTGGTCCTTGGAAATTATAAGATCACAATGGTGTTTAAAAGTCCATGTGTGGATCTTATGTTGATGTATCACTTGTTGCCAATATTACATGTTATGAACTTGAAGCATGAAATGCTTGTTTGAGATGCTTAAGTGCATGTGACAATTGTTGATTTGAATTAAGATTGCAAATGTGTTTTATAAGTGCATTATTGTGTGGTTTTAATGAGCATTCCTCACTAAGCTTTTTCTTACGCTCTCTCTCTTTTCTTAAACCAATAATGCAGAGCATTGAAGTGTATTTCGGGGCAGCAAGGAAGCCAAAAATTCAAGTGGTGATCTAAGCTCATGTATGGTGAATATTTCCTCAAAACTATTAGCTTTTGGGTATTTGGCAATGGGGGACCTATGTTGATGTTTTGGGAGATGTTTTGAACTCCCTAAGTTGGATTTATGATGTTAATATTGCTGGAACTTGTAATTGGCCTCTTGGTATGTGTTTTGGTGTTTTGAGGATTTCATGGTTTGCCTTATAGGATGCTTGCCTATAGAATTGGGGATTTTCATAATTGATGCCATGTTAATGTTTGGTTGATGCAATTATGTTCCTTGTATGTTGAATGACCTGCTGGTAAATTTTGGTTGCATTTGGAGCATGTTAGATAGGTCAATTAGGTGATAAACCAGCAACTTTTCTGCAATCTGGGCAGCCTGTTTCGGAACAGGTGCTACCGTATCGGAACGGGGGCCTAAAATGGCCTGGGCGTTCCGAAACGGAAGGAACTGTTCCGGAACGGTTTGGCCTCTGCTAGGCCCTGTTTCGGTACCTGTATCGGAACGGTCCCGCGTTTCGGAACGGGTCTTTCTTTTTCCGAAACACTCGACCGTTGGGCACTGAAATTGTTGGTTATATGTTTTGAAATGTTTGCATTTTAGTCATGAACCTTGTTATTGCAATTAAATGAGTTTGAGATGTTCGTTTGAGCTGAAATTTGACAGAGAAGCATGAAATATGATTAACTACATATTTGTAACATTAATTTGAGTTAAGACCTTGTAATTTCCAGAATTTACAATTTGGTTCCTAAAGTTGTAATTTGTGCAATTGGGTCCCTGAATGTTCTCTGATGGTTATGATCTTCAAGTATGCTGATTGTATGATCATATCTAGGGATAATGTGCATTTAGACAAGTTTAAAAAGAAAAAAAAGGGTCGTTAATCAAGGTTGACTTTCGGGTTGACTTTGGTTTTCCCCGTGTAAACTTCTTAATTCGGGTCAACCGTCTAGGCCGGGTTAAGGGGGTTACATTTGGTGGTATCAGAGCTGAGTTCTCGAGTAATTGGGAATGATTATATGAATGATTAAAGTATGTATGCTTTGTATGCTTGTTGAGTGAAAGCATGTTGAGTGAATTGTAAATATGTTGCAATTGTGGTGTATGTTGTGGTGAAGCATGTTGGGGGTACCCATTGCCAAATCAAAGCTAATGTAATGATATTGTTTTTAAGTGAAAATGAGCTTGAGTACTTGGATTGCTTACCTTGCTGGGCCTGACTTTGTTTTATTGCATTGTGATTGCATTGTTAGAGTATGGCACCTCGTAGAGAGTTAAGGAGTAATGTGCGAGCTACGGCTCAAAATGAGAATGAAGAGAATGTTGAAAGTGCGGTGGATTTACCTCCTCCACCTGGTGGTGGTGGTGCTGGGGGTGAAGGAGCTGGAGCTGCAGCTGGTGCTGGGGTCGTTGGACCTGAAGCTGGTCAGGGGCAAGCTATTCCTGACATGACGGTGTTGATACAAGCTATTGCTGGAGCTTTTCAAGCAGCGGTGGCTGGAGCTCAAGGAGCTGTGCATCAGGGAGATGCTGGAGTTAGACTACCCTTGGAGCGTTTGCGCAGTCTGGGAGGGACTGAGTTCAGGGGTTTGTCAGCTGAAGGTTCTGAGGCTTGGTTGGAAAGTACCAAGAGAATCTTGGGTCAGATGAGTTGCACTGATGTGCAAAAGTTGGGCTGTGTAGTATCATTGCTGCAAGATGATGCATACACTTGGTGGACAACCACTATCGCTGGGATGGCGGAAGCTGATGTAACTTGGACGTTCTTTCAGAACGCGTTCAAGAGAAGGTATCTAGGTGTGAGGTACCTAGATGAAAAGAAGAGGGAGTTTATGTCTCTTACCCAGGGGAGCATGTCTGTGGCTGAGTATGAGGTACAGTTTGTTCGACTCAGTCAATACGCGCCTGAGCTTGTCCCGAATGAGCGGGAGAGGTGTGAAAGGTTCCGTTATGGTTTAGTGACGGAAGTTAAGATGTATGTGTTGGCTACCGAGTATAGTGATTTTGATGTGCTGGTGGGCCGAGCAAAGGACATTGAGATGAACTTGAGTTTATCTTCTAAGAGTGCTGGTTCTAGTGCTGGTAAGCAAGCTGCTGAGTATAGTTCCGGTGGTGGACGGAACAAGAGGGGACGCGATCAGAAGTATCAGTCCTCAGCTAAGCGAGGTGGTGGTGCGCCTGCTCGGGGAGGCAACGCTAGAGTTGATCCGAGTGCATGTTGGACATGTGGTTCGCGTGGCCATATGAAACGTGATTGTCCTCGTGCTGTGAGGGAGGTGCAAGCTCCTGTTGTGGCAGCTGGTAATGCGTGCTGGAACTGTGGATCTACGGATCACATGAGGAGAGAGTGTCCTATGTTGGCTGGTGGCCAAGTGCGTGCTCCTGTTGTTGCTGCACCACAGAGAGGTCGTGGGCGCGGCCGTGGTAACTTCCAGCGGAGAGAGGAAGGTGGTCGGGGTGTGGCCCATGTTGTGGCTATTCAGCCTGAGGGTGGTGGCCAAGCCAGGGTGTATGCTCAGCGGAAGGGAAGAAATGACGCGGATGTGATCGCAGGTAGTTTTACTTTTCAATCCTTGTCATTACTTTCCTTGATTGATTCTGGATCTACGCACTCATACATCTTGCGTGAGCATGCTGAATTGCTTGGTTTGCCTGTTGAGTCTTTGGATGTTGGTGTGCGTGTCACTAGTTCTTTTGGTGAGACTGTTGTGACTCGAAAGCTTTATAGAAGATGTCCTTTGGTTGTTCAAGATCATGTTTTTTATGTTGACCTTATGGAGTTACCTTTTTATGGCTTTGATGTAATCCTTGGTATGGATTGGCTTGCTGAGCATCGTGCTGTAGTGGATTGTGAAAATAAGCGAGTTTCGTTGAAGCTTGCGGATGATTATGAGGTAGTTATGGTTGGTGAGAATGTGAAGTTTCTTGCCAATGTGGTGCCTACATTGGTGGCGAGCCGGATGCTGAGGCAGGGTTGTGAAGCTTATCTAGCTTTTGTGATGAATCCTAGCTCTAAGGAGTTGCGTGTGCAAGATATCAGGGTTGTGCGAGAGTTTCCTGGTGTGTTTCATGAGGAGTTGCCTGGGTTACCTCCTAATCGTGAGGTGGAGTTTGGGATTGAGCTGTATGAGAATACAACTCCTGTGTCCATTACCCCTTATAGAATGGCACCCAAAGAGTTGAAGGAGCTGAAGACGCAATTGCAAGAATTGCTTGATCGTGGGTTCATTCGGCCGAGTGTGTCACCTTGGGGTGCACCCGTCTTGTTTGTGAAGAAGAAGGATGGCACTATGAGAATATGCATTGATTATCGTCAGCTGAACAAGTTGACTATTAAGAATCGATATCCTTTGCCGAGAATTGATGATCTCTTTGATCAATTTCGGGGAGCAGCTGTGTTCTCTAAGATTGACTTGAGGTCAGGGTATTACCAGTTGAAGGTGAAGGATGTTGATGTGCTTAAGACAGCTTTCAGGACAAGGTATGGGCATTATGAGTTCCTTGTGATGCTGTTTGGTTTGACAAATGCTCATGCTGCTTTCATGGACATGATGAATCGTGTGTTTCATGAATACCTGGACAAATTTGCTGTGGTGTTCATTGATGATATCCTCGTGTACTCGCGTACTGAGGAGGAGCATGAAGAGCATTTGAGGATTGTGTTGCAAGCTTTGTTGGAGAATCAGCTCTATGCCAAGCTGAGCAAGTGTGAGTTCTGGTTAAGTGAAGTGGTGTTTCTTGGGCATGTGGTTTCTGCTGAGGGGATTCGAGTTGATCCTCAGAAGATTATGGCAGTGATGAATTGGAAGGTTCCTAAGTATGTTCATGAGGTTCATAGTTTCCTTGGTTTGGCGGGATACTACCGGAGGTTTGTGGATGTGTTTTCTAAGATTGCTGCACCTTTGACGAAGTTGTTGCAGAAGGATGTTAAGTATGAATGGACGGAAGCAAGACAACAGGCTTTTGAGAAGCTTAAGGCAGCTTTGACGCAAGCTCCTATCTTGGTTCGACCTGAATCAGGGAAAGAGTTTGTGGTCTACAGTGATGCGTCCTATGTTGGTTTGGGATGTGTGTTGATGCAGGAGGGTAAGGTGGTGGCTTATGCATCGCGGCAGTTGAAAGTGCATGAGCGCAATTATCCTACGCATGACATTGAGTTGGCTGCGGTGGTCTTTGCTTTGAAGATCTGGAGGAGGCATTACCTGTATGGTGAGAAGTGTACTGTGTACACGGATCACAAGAGTTTGAGGTATCTGATGTCTCAGAAGGAGTTGAATCTTAGGCAGCGACGTTGGGTGGAGCTGCTCAAGGATTATGTTTTGACGATTGAGTATCACCCTGGAGAGGCTAATGTTGTAGCGGATGCCTTGAGTAGGAAAGTAGTTGTTGAGTTGAGGGCTATGTTTGCCAGTTTGAGTATTTCGCGTGATGGTGGTCTTATGGCTGAGTTGCAAGTGAAACCATCTTTGGTTCAGCTGATCAAGGAAAAGCAGTTGCTGGATGATTCCTTGGTACCGCATGTTCAGGATATCGCGAAGGATAGGCCTTCATATTTCTGCTTTAATGATGATGGAGTGTTGTGTTTTGGGAGTCGGATAGTAGTGCCCAATGATGCTGAGTTGAGGTGTGCTATTCTGGCTGAAGGTCATAGTAGTCCTTTTGCTATGCACCCTAGTAGTACTAAGATGTATCGTGATCTTCGTGATGAGTACTATTGGGTGGGTTTGAAGAAGGATGTTGCTGAGTTTGTGAGCAAGTGCATGGTGTGTCAGCTAGTTAAGGCTAAGCATCAGGTTCCTTCAGGGTTGTTGCAACCGTTGAGAATCCCTGAATGGAAGTGGGAAAGGATTACCATGGATTTTGTATCTGGTTTACCTTTGTCGCCATCGAAGAAGAATTCGGTGTGGGTGATTGTGGATCGCCTGACGAAGTGTGCACATTTCTTGCCTGTGCATACTACGTATTCTTTGGATAAGCTTGCAGAGCTATACATTGCTGAGATTGTGCGGCTGCATGGTGTGCCAAAGTCGATTGTGTCGGATAGGGATCCGAGGTTTACATCGCGTTTTTGGCAGTGTTTGCATCAAGCTTTGGGTACACGGTTGAATTTCACTACATCTTATCATCCTCAATCGGATGGTCAGTCCGAGCGCGTTATCCAGATTTTCGAGGATATGTTGAGGTGCTGTGTGATTGAGTTTCAGGGCTCTTGGGAGAAGCATTTGCCTTTGGTAGAGTTTGCCTATAACAATAGTTATCAGGCAAGTATTCAAATTGCACCTTATGAAGCTTTGTACGGGAGGAAGTGTAGGACTCCTCTTTGTTGGGCTGAAACGGGTCAGAAGTTGGTTTCGATGCTAGCTTTGTTGAAAGGAACCACCGAGAAGGTGAAGCTCATTTGTGAGCGTTTGAAGGCAGCTTCTGATCGGCAAAAGTCTTACGCGGATTTGAAGCGTAAGGAGATTGAGTATGCGGTGGGTGACCGTGTATTTCTGAAGGTTTCGCCTTGGAAAAAGGTGATGAGCTTTGGGCGAAAGGGTAAGTTGAGCCCTAGGTACATTGGACCATACGAGGTGATTGAGCGTGTGGGTCATGTTGCGTACAAGTTGAGGTTACCTCAGGAGTTGGAGAAGATTCATGATGTGTTTCATGTTTCTATGCTTCGGAAGTATAGATCTGATCCTTCGCATGTGATGCCTGTGGAAGAAGTGGAATTGAATCCGGATTTGACCTATGATGAGGAACCGGTGAAGATTCTAGATTCGGATAGCAAGGTTCTTCGAGGCAAGACCATTGAGCTGGTAAAGGTGTTGTGGAAGCATCGTGGTGTTGAAGAAGCCACGTGGGAACGGAAGGATGACATGCTGAAGCAGTTTCCTTACCTCTTTCCTTCAGGTAAATTTCGAGGACGAAATTTCTTAAGGGGGGGGGGGGGGTTGTAACGCCCTGGTTTTGGGCTTAGGAGTTTTGGGTTCGAACCGGTTCGGTAGAAGTGCGGTTCGAATATAAAAAGGTGAAATTAGGAAAGCCTAGTTCGGGTTGCATTAAAAATATGGAAAAATGTCTTACAATCCTCTTTTATTATATATAAGTGAATGGTGAAATCAATTTTACAAAATGAGGTTTGGAAGAGTGACATTTTGGTAAGTGACCAAAATGTAATTTTTGAAAACTGCGTGACTGTTTTAAAAAGGATTGAAACTTTGAATCTTTAAGGAGCTATTTACCCAATGGGAGTTTCTCCAGATTTTTCTAAAGTATTAAATGATTAATTAATGGTTTTTAAATAAAAGAAAAGTGGAGGGAAGATATTTTGGCCATAACTAATTTTTCTCTCAAATCTTCCATTTTCATTTTCTCTCATCTTTTCTCTCAAACCAAACACATTTCTCCAGAGCTTTTCCCTCTGATTTTGTCACCTAAATAACTCATTTCATTTCTCTTTTGATCTTCAATCATCTCTTCAACAAAACCTTTGCATTTGCTAAGTGGATTTTCAAGAATTTGGTTCCAAAAAGGGAGAAAACTCAAGTTTGGAGGTAAGAACGTCCTTCTCCTCTAAACTCTCAGTTCTTTACTGAAATTCCCAAGTTCTCAATCCTTAATTTGTGTTTTATAAAAGGTTTTAAGGTTGTGTTCTTAATCTTGGCTTTAAAATGCAAGATTTGGTTGATTTTTGGTTAAAATTCGTGTGATCTGTTTGGGCAGTGTTTTGAGGTGTCTTTTTGATGATTAATGATTGTTAAATTGATGAGAAATTGAGGTTTAATTAATGCAATCCCGGATAGGTTGATTTTCCTAAGTTTAGCTTGAGTTCTTGGTAGTTTTTGGAGTGATCTTGATGATCTGTTATAGCTGGAGGTATAAGGGTGATGTTAGATCCTTTTTGGATGTTAATTGAGGTTTATGAATGTTTAGAATTGATGGATCTTGGCTGGGTAGTGTTGTGGAGTTGTTTGGATGCATTTTCGGTTGTGTTTGGTGGCCGAAATAGGAGTGCGGATGAGAGCAGCGAGTTTAGGTGCTTTCATTGAAGTTATTAATGCATGATGATGCATTAATCCTCTTCTTTGATGTGTTTAAAATAGGGGAGTCATCTTTGGATCCTAGTAGTGGTGATCCGGAAGCTTGATTGGTGTTTCGGCAAGTGGTGAAACGGAATCGGTGAGTGGTTTTTGGTTTTCAGCCTTGAAACCAATGTTTTGAAGGTTTGGGAGCTTAGTTTAAGTCTAAGCAACTTAGCTAAGCTCAAGAGTAAGTTTTCGGAAAAACTCTCTTGAAGATGAACCATGGATTGGTTGTATGCAATGTGGTTTGTTTGCATGTTTTAAATTATGTTTTGAAAGCATATTTAGCATGTTTATTTGCTGAGATTATAAGCCATGTGTTGAAGGGTGCTCAAGGTAAGATCAAGGTAAGATTATAAACCATTTAAATTATGTTTATTTGAACATTGTTTAAATGTGGTTTGATGCTTAAAGGTGCATGATGTTATGGCTTTGTTAAATGCTTTAAAACAGTGGAATATTGTGGTTAATGATGCATATTTGCAAGTGATGGTTAAGGTCACAAAGGTGGTTAAAAGTCCTTGTGTGAGCCTTGTTTATTTAAGAACAACATGGTGGTTAAAAGTCCATGTTTGGTTCTTGGTTAAGATCACCAAGGTGGTTAAAATTCCTTGTGTGAGGCTTGTGTATTTTAAGAACAACATGGTGTTTAAAAGTCCATGGTTGGTTTTTGGTAAGGTTACAAAGGTGGTTAAAATTCCTTGTGTAAGCCTTGTTTACTTAAGAACTCCAAGGTGTTTAAAAGTCCTTGGGAGATTCTTGTTAAGGACACAAAGGTGTTTAAAAGTCCTTGTGTGGTCCTTGTCATAGTGTTTAAAAGTCCCTGGATGATTCTTGTTAAGGACACAATGGTGTTTAAAAGTCCATGTGTGGTCCTTGGAAATTATATGATCACAATGGTGTTTAAAAGTCCATGTGTGGATCTTATGTTGATGTATCACTTGTTGCCAATATGACATGTTATGAACTTGAAGCATGAAATGCTTGTTTGAGATGCTTAAGTGCATGTGAGAATTGTTGATTTGAATTAAGATTGCAAATGTGTTTTATAAGTGCATTATTGTGTTGTTTTAATGAGCATTCCTCACTAAGCTTTTGCTTACGCTCTCTCTCTTTTCTTAAACCAATAATGCAGAGCATTGAAGTGTATTTCGGGGCAGCAAGGAAGCCAAGAATCCAAGTGGTGATCTAAGCTCATGTATGGTGAATATTTCCTCAAAACTATTAGCTTTTGGGTATTTGGCAATGGGGGACCTATGTTGATGTTTTGGGAGATGTTTTGAACTCCCTAAGTTGGATTTATGATGTTAATATTGCTGGAACTTGTAATTGGCCTCTTGGTATGTGTTTTGGTGTTTTGAGGATTTCATGGTTTGCCTTATAGGATGCTTGCCTATAGAATTGGGGATTTTCATAATTGATGACATGTTAATGTTTGGTTGATGCAATTATGTTCCTTGTATGTTGAATGACCTACTGGTAAATTTTGGTTGCATTTGGAGCATGTTAGATAGGTCAATTAGGTGATAAAACAGCAACTTTTCTGCAATCTGGGCAGCCTGTTTCGGAACAGGTGCTACCGTATCGGAACGGGGGCCTGAAATGGCCTGGGCGTTCCGAAACGGAAGGAACTGTTCCGGAACGGTTTGGCCTCTTCCAGGCCCTGTTTCGGTACCTGTATCGGAACGGTCCCGCGTTTCAGAACGGGTCTTCCCTGTTCCGAAACACTCGACCGTTGGGCACTGAAATTGTTGGTTATATGTTTTGAAATGTTTGCATTTTAGTCCTGAACCTTGTTATTGCAATTAAATGAGTTTGAGATGTCCGTTTGAGCTGAAATTTGACAGAGAAGCATGAAATATGATTAACTGCATATTGGTAACTTTAATTTGAGTTAAGACCTTGTAATTTCCAGAATTTACAATTTGGTCCCTAAGTTGTAATTTGTGCAATTGGGTCCCTGAATGTTCTCTGATGGTTATGATCTTCAAGTATGCTGATTGTATGATCATATCTAGGGATAATGTGCATTTAGACAAGTTTAAAAAGAAAAAAAGGGTCGTTAATCAAGGTTGACTTTCGGGTTGACTTTGGTTTTCCCCATGTAAACTTCTTAATTCGGGTCAACCGTCTAGGCCGGGTTAAGGGGGTTACAATGAGCTAGTGAATTTTAAAGGTCTTAATATTCGAGAAGGAACGTTCGAACCACCACCACTACGACTGGTATTGGCCTCGTTCGTTCCTGAATAAAAAGACGCTCGCATTGCAATTTATATAATTCGAAATGCAACCTATCATGGCATATGAATAAATAAAAGACATGAGACGATACGAATAAGTAGACTAAAAGGAAGTAATTAAAGCATACGAAAGACAAGTATAACGGTATTTTAAATGCATGAATGAAACATGTGCAAAGACAATTAAAAGATGGTTCAAGTTTAAAAAAAAACAATATTAAATCACATGAAAGCTATGTCCTATGCACAACAAAATACTGAGTACCGTATCCACATCTTAAAAGGAATGCTTACGCCACGATCATGTTTCATACATACATATACACAATACATATCCATGTCATGTGAAATGAGAAACATATATCTTACAAAAAAAACATTTATATAACGCATACAGACAACCAAAGCCACATTCTAATATAATTTATAAAGTTATAGTACATGTATATTCAATACGTATTAAAAAAAGGAGGGATTAAAATGTTTTCCTTTTAAAGATAAGAGAGCCTAGGGGTTTTCGAAAACATGTAAAAGCACAGGGGTCCGAAAACGTAATAAAACCACTCCTTATCTAGATCAATCGATACAGGTGGGGATGAAATTAAAAGAAATGGGAAAGATGTAGGGATTGAAAACGTGATTTAAGAAAACGGAACTCCTTGGGATGGAAATACCGAAACGCGGAGGGGCTTAGAAAAGAGTTAAACCATTTAAAAAAAATAAAGTGGTATAAATATCATTTTTAGAACCCGTTTGGCCTCTTTTGGACATTTCTGAAACCCTAAAAAATAAAGCCTCCTCCCCTTTCACCGTTTCAGGAAAAGAAAACCCTTCTTCTCCCTTTCTATGTTCACCAGAACCCGTCCCCTGGGCTTCTCCGTTCATTAGATGCCCGACGCCGGCCTCGGCGACCCTTCATCGGCCCTCCCAGAGAAGCAAAAAAGAAAGAAGAAGAAAAAAAACTTTCTCATCCTCCCCTTCTTTTTATAGAAAACTGAAACCAAAAATGCTTTCCACCGTTATTGTTTTTGGTCGTTCGCATGCATTCCTTTCGCCGACTCACCATGCACGGCGTTGGCACGGCCGGAGGCTTATTGTCAACGCGGGGAACGACAGTAGAACGGGAAGCAAAGGACACGGCTTCAGTGAAGACAAGACGCCGGTCGAGGTAGAATCAAAACTCTTTTTTTCTTTTTTATTCATGCAATGGTGTTTTTAAGAAAAAGAAATACCTCGAATCTTTTTTCTTCTTTATTGATTCCAAAGCTTTTTTACAAAGTTTCTCACTCACTCAATACTTTCTGATCTTTTTCTTTTTTCGATTGCTCTTTGATGTTTTTCGACGCTCTCTCCCTGCTCCGTTTTTTGTTTTTCGATTTCCTATATAATCGAGATACATTTCAAAAGGAACATTAAAGCTGAATCCTCCTCTGATCTTGTTTGGTTGACGTTTTAATTGCCTCTGCGTTGTTTTTCGTTGTTTTGGGTTCTGACTTTTCTTTTTTTGCGTTCTGATGTTGCTGGACTTGCCCGATCGGGAGAAGCGTGCCGGTGTGGTGTTGGCAGCGAAAACAGAGGTGGCAGAGGAGGGGTCACGGGCATCTTCAGCGTCCTTCATTTGGGACCGTTAGATCGACTCGATCTAACGGTCGACGTTGTGCAGCGCTGGGAAAAGGGATGACCCTCTCTAGGGTTTTTCTCTGCGGACAGATCTGATCCGTTGGTCCTTTGCGTGATCCGACGGTGGGGAAGGATGCGGCGCTAGGGCAAGGAGAGACCCTCTCTAGGGTTTCTGCTCCTTAACGATCTGAGCCGTTAGATCTAGGGGCAGATCTAACGGCCAGGAAGTGGCTGCGCAAAAGACAAAGGGAACATTAGGGTTTTTATTCATATTCTTTTAGGCTTTCTTTTTGTGTAATTAGGGCTTGTCGGGCTCGGGCCTAATGTATTTTATTGTAGGGTATGTAAATGGGTTGTTATAATATACCCTATTGGGTTTCAATTTATTTATAAACATCTTAAATTTCTTTTAAGTTTTATTTCCATAATAAATATAATAATAATAGATAATAATAATAACATTAACAATAATTAACATCACTAATAATAATAAATAATGACAATGAATGATAAATATAACAATAATAAAATTATCAATAATTACTATCAATACAAACAAGAAACAATAATTAAACAAGTTATAATATAATATGATGTGATAATAATACTAACAAATAATGATAATACTAATAGCTAAGCAATAATATACTAATAATAGTATAGTGATGATACTAATAAGACATGACATATATATACATATATATTTATCTTTTTTTCCTTTTTTGATCTTTCTTTTTAAATTTTTTTTAAATTTTCTAATAGCCCGATAAGCCCACTAACAACACAAACATAACAGGGGTTCAAGTTCCGGACAAAATTAGTGATTACACATAGCATCATTCACTCAAGCTATGGAACTAAAGGCATGCTTTCTAGATGTCAAAAGTACAAAAAGGCTAATTTGCATATTCAAGCATAAACCAAAACGTAAAGGTCATCCACACAACTAAATGTGTATATCAAACTTGCACATACACGGAAAACACTAAAGCAACCAACATTTATAACATCGGGCGCCCCATTGCCTTTGTTACACTAGTTCCAAAACCAAGACTTACCTTCAATCAAAGTCTTCCGTTGATCCCCTTGCAAGCATTGCCTCCAAAGCTTAATGTGACTGCATTGTTGAACAAAGAGAGCATAAGCATACAAGCTTAGTGAGGATTGCTCAAAACCACAAACATCATCAATGGTCAAAATCCGTTTTCACTCTTTTCAAAACCATCAAGCCTTTCTTGTCAAAACATGCACTTTAACTTCACCATTTTATTAAACATCATGCACCATGATTCTTACAAATTCAGCCTTTAAATCATTGCTACTCATATTCCAAGCCTTCCAAGCATAAACACCATTATGCTAAGCTTAAACCAAAACATGCATCTTTCAACATATGCATTAACAACATTTTCCACAATGTTTCATTTCATTATATTGGCTCACAAGTGATAAACAACAATCTAAAAAACAAAGTATCAGATACACGGATTACCAAGGGTTGTCCCACACCCTTCATACACTTTACCGGCATCTCAAGGTTCACACACGAGAGCGACCCTCCATCGTTTTGACACTCGTGGTGGAGAATTTGGTACAATCACAACCCCTCAACACCACTCATCGGTAAATATATAACCCACTAACGAGAGACGAGACACACACAAGGTTTGCACCCGGGAGCTACCCTCAACCGTTGCAACCTTAAATAATCCTTAATCGTTAGGGTACTTGGATGGAGTATTTGGTACAATCACAACCCATTAACATCCAAGGCGACTTGTTTATAGTGCACTCAATCCTATAGCCGGCTAGCTATATTTGATTTCATTTATAAAACACTTTAATCAACATCACTTGCCAATATAATCCATATCTCATGTATATCTCACTGGTTTTACAAAGCATTCATGATATGCCATAAACAAGATTAAACCATGCATCAACACATGCAAACAAGGATCACTTACTTAGTGCATCCTTAAACCACATGGCATCATCATACACAATTTATATACTCAAATCATGCTTTAAAACAGTAGGTACATACATTTAAAATCAAGTGCAACCAAAGGCTCATAACTAGCACAACCAAGGGAGAAATTTCAATCTACTTACTTCCGAACTTAATAAAACGTTTCAAGCTCTTATTAAGTTCCCAAAACCTTTTCTAACACATTTCCACGCTGGAAAACCAAATTCCACTCACCGCGATTGCCGACTCAACTAACGATCTTTCGAAGCCTCCAAAACACTTCATTTGCTTCCAGATCACTATCCTCTGTTTTCAACACATCAAAACAGAGGCTCAATGCATTAAAAATGCATGCAAAACTCCAGCACACATAAGAAATCCCGCAGCCTTGCTCTAAAGCAACAAAACACCCGACCGAAAAAACCGAAAACTCAATTGAATGATCACAAACCTCAGCCCAGCCATTACCCAACTCATCCCACACATTCTAAGCATTAATCAACATCCAAAAAAAACCTAAAACAAACTTTATATGTCCAGCAACTCGGATTCCACAAGAACACCTTAAAAACTCAACCAAAACACTTCCAAAAACTAAAGATCTCAAGGATTTCAGGATCTATATGATTAAGACTCCATCTCAATACCAAAAACCTCTCAGAACTCATTTAAAAACAATCTAAAAATAGCCAAATCAATCATAGTCCGAAAATCACTTTTTAAACCAATTTTTCATCAAGATTTCAAGAGTTTAATACTCTAACAACAAAACCTCAATTAAAATGAACATTAAAGAGTCAAATATCTTTGGAATTTCATTAAAGAGCTTAGATTAGAGGGAAAGCATGGAAATTACCTCCAATCCTTGCTTCTCCTTTAATTTGGCAAGTTTTGCTTGAAGAAACTTGAAGGATAATGGAAGAAATCAATGGAGAATGATAAGAAATTAAAAAGAGAATTTGAGAGCAAAAGATTTCTGAAAAATTGAGAGAAAAGAAGGGTGCTTGGTTGAAGCAAATGTGAGAAAATGAAAGCTAGTCCAATGTTTTCTCTAACCGATTAACTACCTTTATTAATTAATTTAATTAAAATCTTTTTAATCATTAATATCATTTAAAACACATGGCAAATTAGGGAAAAGGCATAATTGCCATGTAGCTCCCTAAATATTCTATGATTTTGACTTTTTCTTGAAAAACAATTTTTCCCAACTTTTAAATCTTTACATTTGGGTCACTACCCAAAATGTATACTTTCGAAAACTCGTTTTGTAAAATTGATTTGACCAACCTCTCCAACATCATTTTAGAGGATTTTAGAAATTTTTATCACATTATTATCCTATCTCGAACTCTGATCTCTCTAAACCACCTTTTTAACGGTTCAAACAACCAACACCTGTTCCACCGGTCCAACTCAACTCGCCCAAAACATCTAATCCCAAATTCGAGGCGTTACAACTCTCCCCCACTTAAGAGATTTTGTTCTCTAAATTTTGCCTGAAGGAGAAAGGCACAGAACTGACTCAATCCGCCCACCTCACTTCCCCACACAACCTTCCCAACTCCTCAATGTCACAACAATACTTCACAAGCTCAACTATCCTGCTATGAAAAACTTTGCTACTTGAATCCAAAATCCTCACCAGTTCCTCATCATAGGGCAAATCCGTACTCAACTCTATTTCCTCAATCGACATCACATGCGAAGAATCCAATATATATATATATATATATATATATCCAAACCATAGATACATGAAACATATCATGGATCTTTTTCGACTCGGGAGACAACCTCAACCGATAAGCCACATGACCAACTCGCTCCACAACCTCATAGAGTCCAATAAACCTCAGACTAAGCTTTCCCTTATGTCCGAACCTCATCACCTTCCTCCAAGGCGATACCTTAAGAAACATGCATTCTCCAAACGCGAACTCAACCTCTTTATGCTTTAAATCCGCGTAAGACTTTTGGCGATCCGATACAACCTTCAACCGCTCATATAAGAGCTTCACCTTCTCGGTTGCTCCTTTAAGCATATCTGACAAGGAAAGCAACTTTTGTCCCGCCTTAGCCCAACAAAGAGGTGTTCTACACTTCCTCCCATATAAGGCTTTATATGGTGCCATTTGAATACTTGCCTGCAAACTACTATTATAGGCAAACTCAACCAACGGCAGATGCTTTTCCCAAGAACCCTGGAAATCAATCACATAACATCACAACATATCCTCAAGCACTTGGATAACTCGTTCCGACTGCCAATCCGACTGATGGTGATATGATGTATTGAAATTCAACCGTCTACCCAATGCTTGATGTAAACATTCCCTAAACCTCACTATAAACCCCGGATCTCTATCCGACACTATGGACTTGGGCACACTGTTCAAATGCACAATCTTAGCAATATACAACTCAGCTAGCTTATCCAACATATATGTAATATGCACGACCAAGAAATGTGCACATTTTGTGAGGCGATCCACAATCACCCACATTGAATTCTTCTTCGACTGTGTCAAAGGCAATCCAGATACGAATTCCATCGTAATCATCTCCCATTTCCACTCTGGTATCCTCAAAGGTTGTAACAAACCGGAAGGAAACTGATGCTTAACCTTCACTCGCTGGCAAACCATACACTTGCTGACAAAATCCGCCACATCCTTTTTCAACCCCACCTAGTAGTACTCATCCTTTAAGCCACGATACATCTCGGTACTACCAGGGTGCATAGCAAAAAGACTGCTATGAGCCTCAGTCAAAATAGTGCGCCTCAACTCAACATCTTCTGGCACAACTATTCGACCTTTGAAACATATAACTCCATCATCATTAAATCATAAATTTATAGCCTTACCATCAGCTATATCCTGAACACGAGGCACCAATGAATCATCCAACAACTGCTTTTCCTTAATCAACTGAATTAGTGAAGGTTTCACTTGTAACTCGGCTATCAAGACACCATCGCATGATATACTTAAACGAGCAAACATAGCTCTCAGCTCAACAGCCACCTTTCTACTCAAAGCATCAGCCACAACATTGACCTTTCTCGAATGATAATCAATGGTCAGATCATAATCTTTAAGCAACTCCAACCATCTTCGTTGCCTAAGGTTCAACTCCCTTTGAGACATGAGGTAATTCAAACTCTTATGATCGGTATAAACCACACACCTTTCACCATAAAGGTAATGTCTCCAAATCTTCAAAGCGAACACCACCGCTGCAAGCTCAAGATCATCGTAGAGTAATTGCACTCATGCATTTTCAATTATCTAGACGCATAAGCCACAACCTCTCTACCTTGCATCAGTACACAACCAAAACCAACATATGATGCATCACTAAAAACTACAAACTCCTTACCCGATTCTGGTTGAATCAAGACAGTAGCTTGGGTCAAAGCTTCCTTCAACTTCTCAAAAGCATGTTGGCTAACATCTGTCTACTCGAAGCGAACATTCTTTTGCAACAACTTGGTCAAAAGGGCAGCAAATCTAGAGAAACCTTCAGTAGTAACCAACCAATCCAAGGAAACTACGAACTTCCGTCATTGTCTTAGGCGTCTTCCAACTCATTACCGCCTCAATCTTGTGTGGATCAACTTGGTTACCTTCGGCTGACACCACATGTCCAAGAAAAATCACTTCCTTGAGCCAAAACTCACACTTGCTCAGCTTAGCATAAAGCTGATTCTTTAACAACACTTGCAACACAATCCTTAAGTGCTTATCATGATCCTCCTCGGTACATGAGTACACAAGAATGTCATTGATAAAAAAAACCACAAACTGGTCCAAAAACTCATGTAACACTCTATTGATCATATCCATGAATGCAGCTGGTGTGTTCGTCAAACCAAACGGCATCACCAAGAACTCATAATGATCGTACCTAGTCCGAAAAGCTGTCTTAGGCACATCCACATCCTTAACCTTAAGCTGGTAGTACCCAGACCTCAAATTTATCTTCTAAAACATTGAATCACCACGGAACTGATCGAAAAAATCATTGATCCTCGGCAAAGGGTACTTGTTCTTAATCATCAACTTGTTTAGTTGCCGATAATCAATGCACATACGCATGGTACCATCCTTCTTCACAAACAAGACCGGCGCACCCCAAGGCAAAATACTCGACCTGATGAACCCTTGGTCAAGCAACTCTTGGAGCTATGTCTTCAACTCTTTCAACTCCTTAGGTGCTATACGATAAGGAGCAATGGACACTGGAGTCGTATTCTCATACAACTCTATACCAAACTCTACTTCCCGGTTGGGCGGCAACCCTGGCAACTCCTCCGGAAAGACAGCCGGAAACTCACATACAATTCGTATGTCTTGTACACGCACTTCCTTTATGCCAGGATTCATCACATACGCCAAGAAATCATCGCATTTCCACTCCAACATCTGACTCGCTTCGAGAGCCGAAATTGCGTTAGACGAGAACTTCACGTTCTCACCTAAGATTACTACCTCGTAATCACCCGCAAGCTCCAGGGTAACACACTTAACATCAAATTCCATCCCAGCTCGATGTTAAACCAACCAGTCCATTCCAAGAATCACACCAAACCATAAAACAATATTTCCATCAAAACAACCGAAACACATGACCTTGAACAGATAAAGGACATCTCCTAAACTATTTTTCTTGTAACAACAGTTTCACCAAAGAAACTAGTTGCTCACACTCCCACATCCAACCCTTCCAAAGCGAACATTTGAGTTACAACTTCCAAAGCAACTTACAACAACAGGCGCAAAAGTTATGCCCCACCGATCAAACGTGTACAGGCTCGCCTAACATGGTCATACGATCCACCAAATTAATAGGTGCCAAATGTTACTCAAGCCTCATGTGGTCAGTAGACCCACAGTTCCAACACGAATTAGCTCCCGCCATAGAAGCCTGCACCGCACGAGGGCAATCCCTCCTCAAGTGCTCCCGTGAACCACACGTCCAATAGAACTACAACCTCGCCTCAACCCAGGAGATATTCCTAAAACATGACCATACGTATACTGGCTACCACTAACTAGGGTTCACAACTCACTTCCTAGCACTTGAACCTCTCGCACAAGCTATTAAACTCAGGTTTCGCCAAAATACCTCGCCTGTGTTATCAACACGTCGGAAACAATGTGGCCAGTAAATCAACAATTATGGCTTATCAACAGGCACCAATCTATAAAGGTACTAACACAACGATGTCTCGTATCCATTTCCCATCTAGGAGCACACATGTTCAAACTACACAATATGTACATTAAGTCAGGTACAACTTACGATTTCGAACCTAACCCATCAATTCATATTTCTCAACATCCAAGTATCTAACCTCATATACTTCTCCATTAAAACAATTCAAAAGAATTGTCTCATAATACAACATCAGGTTCTATGCCCTCAACCATAGTTGTCCAAAAACTAAACACATCTCTATATAACTGAGATACAAATCATCCTTACACTATGGGCATCACTACACTCCATTTATTCCACAATCTTATTCATACAGGTCATCCACTCCATGGATACCTCTGGTGCCAACCTTCAAGCTCAACTTCTACTCAACTTACGTAAGCATTAACTGAAATAGAAAAAGGAGAGAATTTAAGAGCTAATTAGAGGTGGCTATAAAGATTAACATACAAACATGAGTATTGCATGCTAAAATTAAAATATTGGAAAGCTTGATGGGGGTGGCCTAGCTTGAGTGGTCTACGTGTATAAGGCAAAACCACTAAGGAGACAAAACTTGTGTCATCTCCTTCATTCTCCCTAGTTCAGCCGAACCTTAGAGAGAGAGGGTGTGAGAGAAATTTCTATGGAAACATGGATTTAGAGCTTGGTTAATCAATCATATGTTTATAGTTGGTTAGTATTAAGAGAGGTTAGAATTCTTCCTTACATGCAATTCGAATTAGAAGGCTTCCTTGCATGAATTGTAATTAGGAATGGAGTTATTCGATTGCTTGCTCATGAATCTTGAAATGGATTGTTCAATTTATGATAAGGGTTTTTGGTGCTCAAGTTAGATAATTTAAAGTGTACATTATTTTTTATGAGTAATTGAATCATATTTGATATTATGAACACTTGATAATGTATGTGCAAATGTGGAGGCTGTCATGAATCTGTTTAGGCTCATGTAAATGTTTTCTTTAAGTATGTTGATCAAGGATTTCTTGTGTGCTAAATTAATGGATTGTCTAAACCTGAAATTTACAATTAAATGATGGAATTGAGGATGTTATTGAATGTTCGAATGTTTCCTGGATTGTTGGATAAGATGGAAATTAACTTTTGGTGGACTGTTTGAGTATTAGATTAGGGACCAAAATGCATGAATTGACTTGTGATAGAGCTGTATTAAACTTTAGAAAAATAGGGGAATGAATTTAGAATAATTATGAGACTATTTTAAGGCAAATTGAAAAGAAAATAAACTGCCATGGAGTTATAGTGAAAACAGTTTTGAAAGTCTGCATAAACAATCACTTTGAAAATTCACCATAAATTGTATAGGTAGAATTAGAAACTGAAATTTATATAGTAGGAAGTAGAGTATGTATAGTTTCATTTAAGACAAACCCAACTGTATTCTGAATCATGTAACAGTGGGAAGGGTCAATTAACTAAAAGCAGTGCAAACTGCCCAGTGACAGAATTAAGGGTAACTTTAAGTTAAAATCTGTATTGATTTATAAAGAACAATGAAACAAGGCATATATGGTTGGAAAGATAGTTGAATTAGCTTTTCAATGGTGTAAACAAAATGGAATTTTAATTTATATAATGAAAGATATGAAGGCTTAAATGAGTAGTGCACAAAATGCCTGACACAACAACCTATTCTAGTGCTAGAATACATTTTTTATGAAACAATGGAAATTGTTTTAAAGGTTATACATCCCCTATGTGTTAAGAGGTCAATGGATTTGTTTTGACACCATTGTATTGTTGTATGACCTAGATAAGAAGAGGATTGATCCATGGGAAGACAAACAAAAGGGCATTTCTATTGGTGAACGAGATTAGCTTGGAAAATTTATGTGAGTGCAGCCTATTTTCTTGCATTATTTATACTTGTTTGCATTTGTATTGGTTGCTTTCCTAATAAGGCAATGTGCTTGTTGGCTATACATATTTGCTAGTGTATGCTATCTTGGATCGAATGAATTTAATTTCTGAAATTATTGAAGCTTGTGTAGCATTTTGCCCTGAAATTGTTGCTAGTTTGTTGAATTTTTCTGCCTAGAGTTGTGTCTAGGTCTGGTCTAGATCATTGGCATGCCAATAAGAAAATCTGAGCTCAGCTTGTTAAAACTTGGACTAAGGTCCCCTGTTAGGCACATATGTGCCCCTAAATTACTTGAAGAGAACCCTGTATATCAATGGTACTTAGACCATTGCCTGTAATTGTTAAATTGAAAAATTCATTGTAATTGCCTGAAACCTAGCTAATGTACCTAAACTGTTCGACATTGGTTACCAACTATAATCAAATTAGATAGTATGGTATGATATTGAGTGTTCAATTCGAATGAATTGCTTGTCAATGGTGGGTTCACATGTTATATATGAAAATATTATTGGTAGAATTAAGCTTGAATATACTTCCTTCCAAATAGATCGAAAGCATGTTACTTACATGTTAAAAGCTATAAAATTACCCTATGTGTGTGCACCAATTTAAAGATTACTCGATTTGATATGTTACTTGCATAAGTAATTCGATTTTGTGCCTAGTATAACCTGAATAAACTCATGTCTAATGTAATGTACCTCATACTTTCTCCCTTCTTATATGGAAATTATTGTATGAAGTTACTGGTCACTCACACTTTTTCTTCCCCGGGAAAAAGTAGATTAAAGAGCTTGTTGAAAATCGAGTCAAGGTCAGCCAAAGCACAAGGTTATGTGATGTTTTGTTTTGATATAGGTCCTAGAGAAAGTGGCACTAGGTTGAGCTCTAAAGTAGACTTAGTTGGGATACTCCGGGTTTTGTAATAGCTATGACTTTAATGTTGACATTTTTGAAATGACTTAATGATGGATTATGTGATGGGTTGTTTTTATGAAAAACTCATGTGATGGGAATGTTTGGTACTTGAAATTGTGATGGCAATGATCGAATGGTATGCTTCCTTGTAGTGTTGTGATAAACCATGTTGAGTTGCATGATTGAGTGACTGAATTAGTCTAGAAATTTCTAGTGATTTTGTACTTGAATGCTCGTTTAGAACTGCATGACTTGTGACCATAATGGTTGAATGATATTGTTAATTCCATTGAAGTCGATTGCTAATTGGGAAGCCTTGTAACTAGTGATATTCTAGAAATGTATGTTTGGACCTTAAGTGAGCTTGGAATTTCCCTTATTATCAAACACTTTATGTAGGAACTAGACAACTCTTGTTAGCCTTAAAGATGATGTACTTATGGTTCAAGTGAGCATGTTTCTAGGGGGTATAGTTTGTAAGAACCTAATATGTTAACTTTAAAATGTTACTTAACTAAATTATAGGCAAAACAAGTTGTAAGTCACTTATCCTGTTTTTGACATCTAATTTGATTAGTTGACATTACTTAACACTACCTTCTATTAGTACCACAAAGGTTGAAAGTTAGCTTGTTTCATACTAGATCATGCTCTTATATGATATATAACCTTACTTAATGCTAAAGATCATTTCTTTGAACTTGATTCATGTGTTGGCTGCCTCGTATGACCTCCCTTGAGTGATGTTACGCATGTTGAGTTCATATTCTTGTCCTTTTTGATGAATATTCCTTGATTCTTGTCTTCTTTCTATGAGTTGTGTTTGAAACCTTTAGGTTCTAAAGGTTTTTAGGAAAAACCTTTCTTTGTTTCTATCTAACTTGCTAGACAAGTTAGATACATGTTCTCCTAGAATCATACATTCTTCTAGGTCGGGGTATGGGTATTGCAAACATATTCCAAGCTCTTAAGTGTGCAGATGAACATGAGGAATGCCAAGCTATTGAGTTGACGGAGTCCATTTTCAATATGGACATAACACAGATTTGTCAAAGCACATGTTGCGTGTCAAAAGTCCTATCGCAATGTAGTGCAAGTGTTCACGACGCAAGTAGTAAAGTGATACTCAAAGTATCGGATGTCGATCCATAGAGACTGGAAATAGCTTTATCCTTGGATTGCTGCACAAGAGAGAAAGAAAAGAATTTAATTTATTGAGGAATAATATTGAAAAATAATGAATGTAAGATAACGGAGTTTTCAGAGTTGAGAAATAGGTCGGTATTGATCTGCTTGGTAGTGCAGGTGTTGCACTGTATAAGTAATCCTATTATGTCGTCGTCCATGTCGCAGCAGCAACTCTCGCGGCAGCAGTCTGTTGTTGCCGCGACAGCGATCACACAACTCTGTACTTCAAGCTTGGCAAGAATCCCTGCTGTGACATGACATATCCCTAGGACCAAGTACTGTTGATGACACTTCTCGGGTGATACCTCATAGCGTGAATTAAAAGGTTAACACCAATGTTGTTGAATTCTTCCTTAGCCACTTAACCTCGTCCTATCCCTAGGTCCGAGATAGTTCAACCATAAACTGGAGAACCCGCACTTTTTTATTTCGTATACTTAACTCTCACGATATTAAATAAATAAATAAATAATCTCACTATGCTCTCTCGATACTCTAGTAAGATGTTGAAAACTAGAATAAGCAAACTTGAAGTTTTATTTCAATGAACAGAAAATTCCTAAAAACAGTACAATCCTTGCAACTACTTTACAAAATCAACCCTCAGCCCGAGGAGAAGTTTAGAACATGATGAGAAGGGGGAAAATGAAAAAAGTTTTGGGGAAGACGGCTAGAGAATGAGATATCCTTCCCTAGGTCGAATTACATGCCTTTATATAGGCCTTGGGTTCAAGTTTTCTAATAAGGTACAACTCTAATTAAGATTAAATATTCTAAGTAGATGCCTTTAATTCGTCCTCTTTTCTTGCTTTGGGTTTCTTCCTAGAACTTTGGGCTTGGCCTTCATTCTGATCTAGGGCTCAAAAAATATAGGAGTGGCCCACGACAGAATGGCTTGAATTCCTCTATATGTCGAGATCCACTTCACTTTTCCCTTCACCATTGTTGTCGTCATGGCTGCCACTGCAGCATCCTTTTTCTTGACTCCAGTCATGTGTTCCAGCTCTGCTTCTTCACTGCCCTGAGTCTGCCACAGCAGCTACCTGCAAAAACAGCCAAAATCAGTACCACTTGTGCCATTTTATCTAATTGTGATGTATATGTGAAATCTATCCTAAATGCAATGAATTATGCTTGAATTCAGCAGAAATAAGGGGCAAAAAGTAGAACTTTTGCACACTCAACACACCCCAAACTCAAGTTCTTGCTTGTCCTCAAGCAATTATGATCTAACTAACAAAAAAATAAAAAAACTTTTTGTTTGGCTTAAATTAGTGAACTTTTCCTTACCTACCATTCATGCCCTATCACGAACAACACCTTGTTGGATATTTCTGGATTTATTCAGAACCTTGCTATAATTCTCGTGTAGTGTGTGCATGTTTTGTGAACAATTATATGCCTAAACTCTTTTAGTTTACTAGAATAGCTAAGCCACTCACTTGAATTTTTATGTCAATTTTCATTTTCTTGGAGGCAATTCTTAGGCTCCTTTAGTTTTTCTTAGACTCGATTTTCTTTTCTTATTTTAAGTTTGACTTGAGCCTATTTTTAGGCACCTCTAGCTAACTTTCTAGAGCCGGTTTTTGGCACCTCTAGGTGTATTGAGTCTAATTTTTCTTAACTTATTTTCCTAGAGCCAGTGTTAGGCACCTCTAGGGGAAACTCAAGTGATAAGCTTTTCCTATTCTAGTTTACTAGTAGAAGTCTAGACAGCATAAGAGTCACAAAGGGTGTTTAAAGATCAGAACTATAGTAAGGCTCTAAACTGTTCCTAAAAATATCCTAAAGGCACTGCTACGACAGAGACTGTCGCGGCTGGTAAGTTTAGTTCAAAGACTTAAGCCAAATGAATTTTTGTTTTTTTTACAAAAATAATCTTAAATAATAATTAACACTTAGACACAATTTTAAAACCTAAAAGACACTTCATTACTGGATGGAAGCCACCCCCAAACTCGAGGGTTGAATTGCCCTCAATACATGATAACAGAGATGAAAAAGAAAAAAAACAAAATACATCACAATAATAATAAAACAGCAAGACAACAAAAATAAGATAGAAACTTAATTTGAGGAGTTGTCATTGCTGCTGATGCTGCTAATTTGTAGCTGCCGACGGGCAGTGTGATCTTCATTGTGGGTGCCGGCAGAGTGCTAGGAGAGGCAGAGGCAGTTTTCTTCTTGGCTTCCCTTGGCGGATGGATATGAGTGGGTGAGATCTGGGGTAGCTTGTCCAGCACTTGTACCTCATCTTCTGAGCTGCTGTTGCTGCTACTACTGCGGTTGCTGGCAGACTTGCCCTGGAAAAATTGTCCTTCACCAGCTTGGTTGTGCTTCTGCCTTTTCATAGGACTGAACTCCTTGGAAAGGTTTCTAGCAACAAAGGGCTCCCCATCAGAGTCTTGCCAGACGGAGGATGATGAGAACCTTGCGAAGTAGTCGTCATCGAGTTCTGACAATGGCTTCTTTCGTTTCTCACCTCTGGCAGAGGCATTGGCAGTGTGGCTGCCGCCTTCAGCTGTTGCGGCTGGAGTTGGAGTAGATGTAGTAGATGGTGTTTTTGGTGTGGCAGCAGGAGTGGGAGTAGGTGTAGGGGCAGTAAAGTATTGCTCTAGGAAGGCAGAAAATTGTACATTTGCAAAATTTAAATTATTGTGAATAAAATGTATCGTGGCTGTCGTGAAGTCTCTGACGAAACTCATCAGACCGAGCTGCATTTCCTCCATCTTTTTTAGTGTGGCCAAAATCTGAGTGGAGGCATCTACTGGAGGGGTTGCTGCTGCTGCTCTCCTGTGGCAGGTTCAGGCTGATTGGGGCCTGTCGGCTCCTCTGTTGCGGCAGATGAGTTGAAGTAAGAGAGCGGGGTTGCTGCTTTCAGCTCCATAAGGCTGAAGATGTTACGCTCCCTGAATCCGTTCCCTTGGACTTTGAAGTCTTCAGCGATTTTTGGAACGTTGTGGCCTCGACAGATCTCGGTGATGAGGTACGGGAAGACAAGAGGTCCCGACAGTCAGAAGACACATTCCAAAATCCCTTCCCTTATGTATCGGCCGACATTAATGGTTCTCTCATTTAAAATTGAATGAACGAGTGCTAACATGGGTCGGCCGACCGTGTTATTATGGGAGGAAGGCATGATTCTCTTCTTGACGAAGTGATTCCATAGTTTGGCCTTGGGAGTGAGCTGAGTTCTTTTCACCGTCCACCAATGCTTGGGGTCGGTATTCCACTCTGTCCCCTCCTCCGTTACTTCTACCTTATGTGGGCGTCTTCTCTTCTACTGACATGGAGCCCGTAGAGAGTGTTGTTGTAGGAAGGCTCAAAAGTAAGTTCCTTACCTCTTACCGTCATGGTTGTGATATCCCTGCTGTCGACGGCAGCATAAAACTCCTGGACCAACGTGATGTTCATTTCTGCCGGCTGGGCAGCAAATTGCTGCCACTTCAGCGCATGGATCTTCTTTGCAATAAACGGTTCAAGCCCTAGGTCTCCCGTGGGCTCATTGTAGAGAAAACCCCTTTCTTCCCACATCTCCCTCTTCTGGAAGGAGTGGTATATCTGCCGGCAGAGTCTGTTGAGGCAAAGCGATTTGGGATGTCACTGTGGCTGGGTGTGCTCACTGCTGCGGCTGAGCTGGAGGCAGCACTTCTGCGCGTTTGTCTGCTAGTCATAGTTGCAAGGCTGTGGAAGATAAAAAGAAATATGAGATCTAAAGAGAAAGCCAGTTGAGAGAGTAAAAGTGAGGTGAAAAATGAATAGTGAATGGGGTTTATATAGATGAATGTTTTTATGCTCGTTGGAGCTGTAACAGCGGGCACGAATAATGGGGCCAGCTGTTACACGGTTTCTAACGCGTCTGTCACGCGTTTCTGAGTTTGTTGCACGTTTGTTACGTGTTTGCGTGTCTACCGCGATAGCGTGGTGACAGGCTGTATTTTCCGCGTCTGTCGTGACAATTGATGACAGGCTATGACGATAGATTCCTCCGTTGGGCTTTTTGGGCTGCTATTGATATTGTGGGTTGGTTCACTTCTTCTCCTCTCCCTGTTTCCCTTATTTCCTAAAAATAATTAAAATAAAACTTTAGTTCCTAAAATAAAATAATTCTAAATTCCTAAAAAATAAATAAAATAAAATAAATATAAAAACTAAGTTAAATTAGGGATGCCTTGAGGGGCATCTCCTAAAGTAACTACTTCCTACATCCTTGGGGCTTCAGTCCCCTGATAATGCTTTAGTCTCTGTCCATTTACTTTAAATTGGTGCCCGTCTTTTAAGGATTTGATTGTGATGGCGCCATGGGGAAAAACCTGCACAACCTGGAATGGGCTGGACCATCTAGATTTAAGCTTTCCTGGGAAAAGTTTCAACCTATAGTTAAACAACAACACGAGCTGTCCTGAGCAGAACTGTCGTGGCAGCAATTTCTTGTCATGCCACCTCTTGGTTTTGTCCTTGTAAATTCTTGCGTTTTCGAAGGCCATTGCTCGAATTTCTTCAATTTCATTCAATTCTAGTAGCCTCTTCTGTCCTGCCTTATCTAAGTCCATGTTTACTGCCTTGATAGCCCAGTAAGCTCTATGCTCTATCTCGACAGGGAAATGGCATGTCTTTCCATATATAAGCATGTAGGGTGACATTCCCAATGGTGTCTTGAATAATGTTCTATAGGCCCAGAGTGCATCATTGAGGTTTAAAGACCAATCTTTACGAGTAGGTTTAACCATCTTCTCAAGAATGTTCTTTACTTCCCGATTGGATATTTCGGCCTGTCCATTGGTTTGAGGGTGGTATGCTGTTGCAATCCGGTGATTTACGACATATTTTCTTAAAGCAACAGCGATTACCCTATTGTCAAAATGTCTCCCTTCATCACTAATGATCGCGTTAGGTATGCCAAACCCGGAGAAAATGTATTTGTGCAGAAATCTCTGAATAGTCCTGGCATCATTTTTCTGTGTGGCGATTGCTTCAACCCATTTGGATACATAATCCACTTCCAGTAGGATATATAGATTCCCACATGATGCTAGGAATGGTCCCACGAAATCAATCCCACATACATCGAAGATTTCGACTTCTAAGATGTTTTGCAGTGGCATTTCATGTCTTCTTGAGATGTTCCCAGTTCGTTGGAACTTGTCACAACTTTTGTAGAATGCATGGGCATCATTGAACATTGAGGGCCAATAAAAACTAGATTGCAAAACATTGGCAGTGGTTTTGTTTCCACCTAAGTGTCCTCAATATAGGGAAGCATGTTAGTGATGAAGCACATCTTCCTGCTCATCCTGTGGTACACACCTCCTGATAATTTGATCTGCACAATGTTTGAAAAGAAGAGGTTCGTCCCAATAATAATGTTTTGCATCATTTTGGAACCTCTTCCTTGTTTGGTAATTAAGTTCAAGAGGTAGTACTCTGCTAACTATGTAATTAACGAAATCAGCGTACCAAGGAAGTTCAGGAAACTTACCTGCCGCCATGGCTATCGCGGCAGTGCTTGTGGCAGCAAACAGCTGCTCGTTAAGGAAAGTCTCCAGTATGTGGGTCTTGTTTATCGGCAGACTCTTTCCCATCTCTAATCTTGACAAGTGGTCTGCAACTTGGTTCTTCATCCCCTTTTTATCCTTGATTTCAATGTCGAACTCTTGCAGCAGCAGAATCCAACGTATCAGTCTAGGTTTTGCATCTTTTTTAGCGAACATATGCTTTAGTGCTGAGTGGTCTGTATGGACCACCACCTTCATCCCAAGTATGTACTAACGGAACTTCTGCCCAAGTGCTGCCCCTATAGCATAGTCACCGGCATCACACATAATTTCAAATGGCAAACTCCAGTCTGGTGGCTGTACAATTGGGGCTATTACCAGCTTTTCTTTCAGGATTCTGAATGCCTCAGTAGATTCAATATTGAAGTCAAACGGACGATTATGTTCCAGTATGTGGCATGAAGGCTTGGTAATCTTCGAAAAATTTGCAATAAACCTTTGATAAAACCCAACATGCCCTATGAAACTCCGAATTCCCTTGACTCTGGTGGGTGGAGGCAACTTTTCAATCACTTCTATCTTTGCTCTGTCGACCTCTATGCCGCGGAAGCTTACCTTGTGGCCTATGACTATCCCCTCATCACCCATGAAGTGACATTTTTCCCAGTTTAAGACCAAGTTTGCTTTCTCACATCTTTCGAGCACCTTCTATAGGTTTCCTAAACATCCTTCAAAACTATCTCCAAAGACGAAAAAATCGTCCATGAATATTTCCAGGAAGTCCTTCACCATGTCAGAGAATATCGCCATCATACACCTCTGGAATGTTGCTGGTGCATTGCAGATTCCAAATGACATTCTCCGAAAAGCATAAGTGTCGTATGGGCCAGTGAAGGTCGTTTTCTCTTGATCCCCCGGTGCAATAGCTATCTGGTTATAACCTGAGTAACCATCCAGAAAACAATAATAAGGTTTCCCCGGTAATCTATCAAGCATTTGATTAATAAAAGGTAGGGAAAAATGGTCTTTTCGGGTAGCTTTGTTAAGCTTCTAGTAATCCATACAAACCCTCCAACCGGTCACAGTCTTGGTTGGGATTAGTTTGTTCTCTTCATTGGTCACCACAGTTATTCCTCCCTTTTTAGGGACACATTGCACCGGGCTCACCCACTTACTATCCGAGATGGCATAAATTATCCCAGCGTCAAGCCACTTGATAATTTCTTTTCTCACCACTTCTCAGATAGCACCGTTTAAACATCTCTGAGCATGAATGGTCGGCTTATGATCATCCTCTAAGAGAATTTTATGCATACATAGTGCCGAACTGATGCCTTTTATGTCAGTTATCGTCCATCCAATTGCCTTTTTACGCTGCTGCAACATCCCTATTAGCTGATGTTCCTATTTCTGCATTAACTTGGAAGAGATGATTATGGGTAACGTATCATTTAAACCAAGAAAAACATATTTAAGCTGCCCTAGCAGAGGCTTAAGGTCTAAAATAGGTGGTTCTACAGTTGAAGGCTTTTGGATTATGTGTTCATTTGAGGTATAGTTTAGGGGCTCGAATAACTTACCTAGACTATTTCCTATCCAGTTTACCTCCTCTCGACCTTCAGTGTCGGATGTGTCTGAATCAGAGGAGTCATTGTCGTCGTTGCTGCCATGGCAGTCTTCCAGATGGCTACTGTGGCAGTGACCAAATTTAGTATCATGGCAGCTCGACTTGATGCAGGGTTGGTCAAGGGTTACTTCAGTGATAGCCTTGCATTCTTCTTCTACATCAGCATGTTTGATTACCTGGAGAACATTGAGCTTGATCTCTTGATCATTTACTCTCATTGTAAGTTCTCCCTTCTCTACATCAATAATGATCTGCATGTGGCTAGAAAGGGTCGCCCCAGGATGATTGGTGCGTTCTCATCTGTTTCACAGTCTAAAACAAGAAAGTCAGCCGGAAATATGAACTTATCCACTCTTACCAGAAAATCTTCTATTCCTTCTGGTTGTACGTAAGAGCGGTCTGCTAGCTGCAGCATGACTGTCGTGGATCGTGCTCGCCCAATACTAATTTTTGAAACATAGATTTTGGCATTAAATTAATACTAGCACCTAGATCATAAAGTGCCTTGCCCACGAATTTGTCACCAATTATGCAAGGTATGATGAAGCTCCCAGGATCCTTCTTTTTCTGGGGTGGATGCATGTGCAAGATAGTCATGCATCCATCTGTCATTTTTACCGTTTCAATTCCCCAAGTCTGGATCTTTTCGACATAGCATCTTTGAGAAATTTTGCATAATCGGGCATCTGCTTGATAGCTTCTAACAACGGTATATTGATGTGGACATGCTTAAAAATATCATAGATCTTTTTGAGCTGATACTCTTATTTCTGCTTTTGTAATCGCTGTGGAAAAAGAGGTGGAGGACGATAATCTTCCAGACGTCCTTCACATGGTATTCGAATCTGAGGAGGCTTAGTTTCTTCATCGTTCTTGTATTTCTCCTCTGTCCCTTCTGCTGTTGTGATAGGTGTGGCGGTAGCAGGTTGTTTATCTTCTATCGGGGCAGTGTTCGCGATAGATGTTTCTAGGGCTGGTTCCTCAATCGGTACGGTTTTCATCTCCGGCCCTGGGAGTTGTTTCCCACTCCTAGTTGTAATGACTTTACACTGCTCATGTGTGGGTTGTCTAGCGACTTCAGTATCACTAGGGAATCCTCTATTTTGCCTTGGCTTAATATGCTGGGAAAAATGGCCCATTTGTGTCTCCAGCAATTTCAGTGTAGCTTCATGGTTAGTCATTCTCATCTCTGTTTTATCCATGAACGACTCAGTCTTCTTGACGAAGTGATCCATGTTTGCCATGTAAGTTCCTGTCTATGACATAAATGTGGCCAATGTCTGCTCCAGTATACTAGGTGCGGCTGCCGGCTGCTATTGTGGTTGCTGCGGTGTCAGAATTATGGGTGCCCCCTGGTTTTGAGTGTTCTGCACTTGAGGATTTAGTGCGTTGTTTGGGTTACTCCATGAGAACTTGGGGTCTTTCCTCCAGTTGTGATTGTAATTGTTGGAGTCGTAATTTTCGGCTTGTTATAGTTTCCAACATACATCCCTTCCTCTAGCTGTAACGGGCAGTCTTCCGAACTGTGATTCCCACTGCAAGTTTCACATACCTCTTATGCAGAGTAGACAAGTTTTGAATCTTTCTTTAGCAAATTTTCTATTGCCTTTGTGAGGTACGCAACCTGTGTTTTTAGGTAATTGTCGGCTTCATAGTCTTTCACAGCTAGCACTCGTTTACCTCTCCTCACGGTGGAAAATTGCTCTTCATTCTTTGCTAAATTTTTCAATACTACCATGGCTTCGTCTGGATCTTTGTCCAACAATAGTCCATTTGTTGTTGAATCTATTCTCATCCGAGTGTGGCAGCATTGTAAAATTTGATGACTTGATTCCAAACGGGGAATCCGTGCATCGGGAAATTCCTTAGAAGAGTGGTAAACTTGTCCCATGCCTCGTGCATTGGCTCGTCATCTTCCTGTTGAAAACTAGCAATTTCATTACGTAATCGCTCAAATAAATGGGATGGATTAAAACGAGATAAAAATTTACGAGTGAGATCCTCCCAAGTTCGTATTGAACCTGGTGTTAGTTTATTCCACCAAGTTTTTGCTCTGTCCCTCAGTGAATGAGGAAATAACTGAAGCCTCGGTATCTCCGAATTTACTCCTAGTAATCTAAATGATCCACAGATTTCTTGGAACGTTTTAAGATGTTCTCTGGCTTCCTCTGTAGCAGCACCACTAAATTTGCCAGCGGAATTAATCATGTTGAACATCACAGGTTTCAGCTCGAAATTTTCAGCTTCCACGTCTGTCAGGGTGGTCTCCAGTTCCACATGATCATTGATCATGTAATCACGACAAGACCGACATGCGGCCTCGGCAGCAGACCTTTCGTTTCGGGCATCCTGGGGATGATCTCCAATAACACCCTGGTTATCATCTACCCCGTTGTTCTGTCTTTCGTTCACCATTGCCTCTAGTTGTTCCCCGAGATAGTCGTTTCTTGCTACCAAAAGGCGGACTCGGTTTCTGAGATTGCACGAACGTTCGATTTCAGGGTCTAGTTTATACTCAGGTTCTTTGCCTCGTCTAGATCTGCGCATAAGCAAACAGGAAGCCTTGTGAAAAGCACAGGGTAAATGATACCAATAAAAATGGAAAAATTAAAAAGAAGAAGTGTAGTAAAAGTAAGGGTAAAGATATGTTTCCATTCCCCGACAACGGCGCCAAAAACTTGTTGCGTGTCAAAAGTCCTATCGCAATGTAGTGCAAGTGTACACGACGCAAGTAATAAAGTGATACTCAAAGTATCAAATGTCGAATCCACAAGGACTGGAAATAGCTTTATCCTTGGATTGCTGCACAAGAGAGAAAGAAAAGAACTTAATTTATTGAGGAGTAATATTGAAGAATAATGAATGTAAGATAACGGAGTTTTCAGAGTTGAGAAATAGGCCGGTATTGATCTGCTTGGTAGTGCAGGTGTTGCACTGTATAAGGATTCTTGTTCTATCGTCGTCCCTATCGCAGCAGCACCTGTCGCGGTAGCAGTCTGTTGTTGTCGCAACAGCGATCACACAACTATGTACTTAAAGCTTGGCAAGAATCCATGTTGTGACTTGTCCTATCCCTAGGTCCAAGTACTGTTGATGACACTTCTCAGATGATACCTCCCGGCGTGAATCAAAGGGTGAACACCAATGTTGTTGAATTCTTTCTTAGCCACTTAACCTCGTCCTATCCCTAGGTCCGAGATAGTTCAACTATAAACTGGAGAACCCGCACTTATTCCTTTCGTATACTTAAATCTCTCGATATTAAGTAAATAAATAATCTCACAATGCTCTCCCGATACTCTTGTAAGATGTTGAAAACCAGAATAAGCAAACTTGAAGTTTTATTTCAATGAACAGAAAATTCCTAAAAATAGTACAATCCTTGCAACTACTTTACAGAATCAACCCTTAGCCCTAGGGGAAATTTAGAACATGATGAGAAGGGGGAAAACGACAAGGGTTTTGGGGAAGACGGCTAGAGAATGAGATATCCTACCCTAGGTCGAATTACATGCCTTTATATAGGCCTTGGGTTCAAGTTTTCTAATAAGGTAAGAATACAAGTTCAAACTAAAGTAGAACTCTAATTAAGATTAAATCTTCTAAGTAGATGCCTTTAATCCGTCCTCTTTTCTTGCTTTGGGTTTCTTCCTTGAACTTTAAGCTTGGCCTTCATTCTGATCTAGGGCTCAGAAAAATATAGGAGTGGCCCACGACATACTGGCTTGAATTCCTCTATCTGTCTAGATCCACTTCACTTTTCCCTTCACCATTGTTGTCGTCATGGCTGCCACGGTAGTGGCCACGACAGCATCCTCATTCTTGACTCCAGTCTTGTGTTCCAGCTCTGCTTCTTCACTGCTCTGAGTCTACCACAGCAGCTACCTACAAAAATAGCCAAAATCAGTAGCACTTGTGCCATTTTATCCAATTCTGATGTGTATGTGAAATCTATCCTAAATGCAATGAATTATGCTTGAATGCAGCAGAAATATGGGTTAAATAAGGGGTAAAAAGTAGAACTTTTGCACATTGAACAACACATATGTTAATGCTATAGAACAAGATGATGAAGATATAATGAGTGACGTATCTGAAGAACCAACCATGTCTAATGAGTTCGTAAGTTATTATAGGAGACCTAAGCCACTTGAGTTGGCTGGTAGAGAAATCAAGGCACCCAAACCATCTATTGAGGAGCCACCAGAACTGGATCTAAAACCATTGCTAAGCCACCTCAAATATGTTTACCTTGGAGTTACCTCCACTTTGCCAGTGATCATTGTTGCTGATTTGACTAAAGACCAGGAGGATAGATTGCTGGAGACATTGAGAAATTACAACCAAGCCCTAGGGTAGACCATAGCTAACATCCGAGGGATAATCCTAACAATCTACGTGCATAAAATCATTTTAGAGAACACTCGCGATAAAACAATCGAGGCCTAGAGGAGACTGAATCCCAGCATGAAGGAGGTAGTTAATAAATAAGTCATAAAATAGTTTGTGGGCCAGTCTATTGCAGTGTGTGCCAAAAAAGGTGGAATGAACGTGGTTCAGAAAAAAAACGATGAATTGATCCCCTAGAGGACTGTGACGGGATGGAGGGTGTGCATGGATTACATGAAGCTAAATAATGCCACTTTGAAGGATCATTTTCCACTGCTTTTCATTGATTAAATTTTTGACAAATTGGTAGGGAAGGCATTTTATTGCTTCCTAGATGGATACTCTAGTTATAATCAAATAGCCATTGCTCCAGAAGATCAGGAGACAACTACATGCATCTATCCGTATGAGACATTTGGCTTTGGTATATTGCCATTTTCAATTGTGTAACGCTCCAACAATGTTTCAGCATTGTATAATGTCGACATTCTCGGATATGATCGAGAATAACTTAGAAGTCTTCATGGATGACTTCTTCGTCTTTGGAAAACGTTTTGAGGAATGCCTTCATAGGTTGGAACTTGTTCTTCGGAGATGCATTGAAACTAATCTGGTCTTGAACTGAGAGAAATGTCACTTCATAGTGATTTAGGACATAGTTATCGGACATAAAGTGACCAAGAAGGGACTGGAAGTAGACAAAGCAAAGGTAGAGGTAATCAAACAATTGCCACCACCTACAAGTGTCAAAGGTATTAAAAGTTTCTTGGGAGATGCATGTTTTTATTGTTGCTTTATTAAAGACTTCTCAAAAATTTCTAAACCGTTATGATTATTGTTGGTACAGAATACCACTTTTGCATTTGAAGATTTTTGTATGAAAGCTTTTCAGGAATTAAAAGACAGATCAAATAATGCACCAATAGTCGTGGCACCAGATTGGAATGAGCCATTCAAATTCATGTGCAATGCCAACGACTACGTCGTTGGAGTTGTGTTAGGACAAAGGCATGGCAAATTTTTTCATACCATATATTATGCTAGTAATACGTTAAATGAAGCTCAACTTAAATACATAACAACTGAGAATGAGTTCTTTGTAATTTTCTTTGTATTTGAGAAATTTAAGTCTTACCTTGTTGGTAGTAAAGTTGTGGTATACACAGACCAATCGACAATCAAATACATCCTGGCCAAAAAAGATGTCAAGCCCAGATTGATCCAATAGACACTCTTGTTACAAGAGTTTGATCTCAAGATATGAGATAAGAAGGGGAGTGAGAATCTAGTGGCTGATAACTTGTCTCGTTTAGAGCACCACCAGGAGAATGGCAACACCGCAATGATTAGAGATGACTTCCTTGATGACAGATGCTTGTGACCACTACCATTCCAAGGTATGCTGACATATTCAACTACTTGGTCATCAATATAATGCCACCAAACTTGTCAACTAATGACAAGAAATGATTTCTGAGAGATATCCAGCAATACTATTGGGATGAGCCGTTCTTGTTCAAACAATGTGAGACCAAATCATTCGTCATTTTTTGCCCGAGGATGAACAACAAAACATTCTTCAACTTTTCCATGCAACAACATATAGAGGAAACTTTGTTGGAATGAAGACAACAACCAAAGTGTTGTAGTCAGGATTTTTCTGGCTGACGCTATTCAAAGACGTTGATTATTATGCCAAGGCATGCAAAAAATGCCAGCATACTGGAAATATTTCCAGCAGACATCAGCTGTCACTTTAGAATATCATGTCTATGGAGCTATTTGATGTGTGGGGGATAGATTTTATGGGTCCTTTTCCCTTATTGTTTGGCAATTTATACATACTTGTGGTTGTAGATTATGTCTCAGAGTGGGTTTAAGTTGTTGCCCTCCCAAAAAATGATGTCAAGGTTGTTGCCATGTTCTTACACAAGCACATTTTTACCAAATTCGGTGCTCCTAGAGCCATTAGACATGATGAAGGTACACATTTTAAATGTCATTTAATCACTAAAGCTCTGCACATGTACGAAATCCAGCAAAGAATTGCCATTGCCTACCATTCTCAAACAAATGGCAAGGCATAAATTTCAAACAAGGAGATCAAGAATATCTTGGAGAAAACCATGAACCCAACTCAGAAGGACTGGTCTTTGAGGCTAGATGATTTGTTTTGGGTATACAAAATAGCTTTCAAAACACCATTTGGGACTTCCCCATACAAGCTTGTGTTTGGGAAGTCATGACATCTTCTGGTGGAATTGGAGCACCGAGCTTATTGGGTAACCAAATAGTTAAATATTGAATAGAAAGGCGCAAGTAAGAAGCGATTGTTAGATTTGAATGAGCTAGAGGAGTTTAGAGCACAAGCCTATGAAAACGACAAGCTTTATAAAGAAAGAACAAAGAGGTGGCATGACAGCAGAATATTGCCAAGACAATTTGAAGTTGGGCAAAATGTGTTATTGTTCAATTCGAGGCTTAAGTTGTTTCCATGTAAACTTAAAGCCAGGTGATCAAGATCCTTTGAAGATGTCAAGCCTTATGCTCATGGAGCAGTAGACATCAAAGACTTTAAAACGGGGACAATGTTCAAGGTGAATGGCCAGAGGTTAAAGGATTATTGGGAAGTCAGAGTAATGCCAAGGAGATTATTCTCCTGGTGGAGATTTAGTAAATTTTTCTATCATGGTATGATTATTGTAAATAGTTAGGATATTTATCTTTTTCTAGTATTTTGGTTTATTTATATTACTTTTTTCGTTTTCTATTGGAAAGGTTTTTTTAGTGTTAGTGTAGAAAATTTTGCCAAGGCATCATGCCTGAACAGGCTGGCATTCGGACAACCATCATCACACGTCTGGATAACACGTGGAATCTAGTCAGATTAGGCTCAAGGAAGAGTAAAACTTGCTGAGCGGGAAGCCCTAGCCGTCGCCCAAGTGAAATTTCAAACTTTTAAATTTTTACCCTATATTTTTGACGTGCCTTGTTTCCTGCACCGTCATTGTCCCACTCGCCCTAACTCATCTTTATCCCACTCCTCCATACACAACATAACTACCACACCATCATTATTCCCATTAACTCCACCTTAAGCCATCCCAATCGTCTCCCTTAACCCTTATTTAATTCCCATCACTCCCTTAATCAAGAATCTTTCCACTTTTCTTTCATAAATCTATCAACGCCAAGAGCTAATTCTCCAAAAGTTAGAGGAGGTTGAGGAACAAAACTTGGTGCTCTGACAATATGTTGGAGCTAGACATCGTGCCCTGAGGATGACTCTTGAGGGTATGTCCACCAATCTATTGCCACAGTATCCAGAGTTACCAACTAAGCTTAAAGCTGTAGAAGGAATGCCAACCACCAGTCTGCCCACACTCCAGCCCAGCAATTTGATGCCACAATACTAGTATCGCCTGCCCATGTAGATTCTGCAAGAACTGAGATTCAACATGAGTCTGACGATGATGTTTTTGCCAAGACTGGCTTTCCACCGGTGGCTTCAGCGTCTTCAGCCGCCCTTGTAGCTCCTGCCGCATTTGAGTTGGAAAAGGTAATTGAGGATGTCCTGCAAGACGTGAAGGCCTCTACTGCAGCCTCGAAGCCCCAGCTAAAAAAGAAGAAGTCGTTAGTACCAAATCTAGGGAGCTTCATAAAAAAAAGACCTGCATCACTCGTGTCGAACGTTCGAAAGGGGAGTCCTCATTCCCTTAACTCTCTAGTTCCATATTTTTCATTTTTATCGCACATTGCATTTGTATATATTTGTTCTCATGCATTGAGGACAACACATAGCTTTGATTTGGGGTGTTTGTTGTGTAACACCCCTTTCCCGACCTAGTAGAGAAACGGGTCGGAGCGTGTTACCGATGAACGTTACGGAGATCGGTGTGATAAAATTTCATCTTAACAACATCACTTAATCAATATTAGACATACAATTGTTACCAGTGTACTTACTAATCCTATTTAATCAAGTAAGGACCACAAATAACAATTTAGGGCAATTTTGCAACTTTAACAAGTATTAGGGACTAAATTGAAATTTTAATAAACTAGGGGTCTTTCGATGTGAATGAATTTACCAAAATGAAATCCATAGGGGCACGGACATACTGGACAACATGAGGAGTAGGCTTAGCAGATGGTGTTGCTTGCATTGCAGCCATAAACTGCTGGAACATGTTAGCCATGTTCTGATATCATTCAGCCTGAGCGGTAGGTGGAACAGGCTCAGGACCCTAAACAGGAGGGTCTTGTGGTTGCGGTATATTTTTAAGATTTCCTCCTCTAATCTCCTCGCCATGTGTCGAGGAGCCGGTGGCAAGCTCGTCAATATGAGCTTCATTTGACTCAAACATATCTATATGAAAGATCGGATTAGTTAGTAAGTCACAATATACATAATATAAAACTTCTAGGTGGCAAAGTAACACAAATACAATGTAATAGACTTCGGTTTAGTCCTAGAATCGACTAAACTCTAGCTCTGATACCACAAATGTAGCACCAATTCTCGGCCTAGTAGAGAACCAGGTCTGAGCGTGTTACCGATGAACGTTATGGTGATCGGTGCGATAAAATTTCATCTTAACAATATCACTTAATCAATATTATACATACAAACCTATCAATGTACTTAATAATCCAATTTAATCAGGTGAGGACCACAAATAACAATTTAGGGTCATTTTGCAACTTTAACAAGTATTAGGGACTAATTTGCAATTTTAACAAACTAGGGGTATTTCGATGTGAATGGTTTTACCAAAATGAAATCCATTACTCAAAGGTAAGGTCTACAAGATTTCATTTAATTCAGAGATCATTAACAAAATCAATTGTCTTTACAAAAATTCAATGACTAGACTATAACATTAGCAAATTGACCAATGAGCCATTAACTAACTTACCTAACCCCGTATCGAAACACCCAAGGCTGTTTCGAAACATGTGCACGAGAGTTAACTCCTGTTGACCTTCCCATTAGATCGTTTCGATACAAGCTTGACTCGTATCGAAACGGATTGACCAACTTTGACTTTGACTTTGACTCGTTTCGGTACGCTATGAACTCGTACCGAAACGTTGGTCTCCAGTGACAAAATGTTCCGAAATGGTATTATTCTGCTTTGGTACACCCATACTCTTTGGCTCGATATTGTACACCCGTACCAAAACGTCATCACCCGTTTCGATACGGTCTAGCCTGTAATGATAGATTTTAGTTGGTTTTTATTCAAATTAGTCCATCGAACGGTGTCCAAATGCAACAAAACTTTACACACAACATTTCAATAGTATGAACTACTAGCTTCTCAAGTTTCATGACCATATGACTACGTTTACCATGCTTTTACTTTTTGAGCTATATATGCAATTTCCATCCATTTTAAACTTCATCAAAAGGCCATTTTAAGATATATAACTTATTACAACTTAGGCAATACACCAACATGTCAAAATAGGCGCAAATGACTAGTTCGACTACTTTGCCACCTTCCTAGGAGTTTATAAGACAAAAACACATTACTTGGGGATGGTAGTGACTTGTCTTGCTTGCCAATCCGATCTTCCGACACACAAACCTTCTTAACCTGAAAATGCATGAGATGAGACACGTTAGCCATACTTTACCTAGTGAGGTAGTCACAACCAATGTAAGTAACAATAATGTCATGGTTAAACTTAAACATAATCTCATGCCAACGATGTCGATGCTATGCTATAATATAATATGTATAAACATATTTCAATTTCATTCTTATTCCTTGGATTGAATCAAGATCGTGGATATGCGAATTCCTACACCTCGCCAAATCAATAAATTGTCTAGTCCCTCCGCCTCGCCAATAGAAACACATCCCTCCGCCTCACCAAATCAATATAGGTTGTTGCCTTAAGACTGTAGTCCACCCGGACACTGAGCTCATAAATTCTATGGCATGCCAATTGTATCCAAAGTCCATTCCAATCCAAGGTTGCAATGTTCAAATTTATTTCAATAATCAATGATATACCATTGACCTTTGAATTCAATATCGTCAATGACCAATGTATGTATCTCATCATCAATAACTCATAGTTTGATATCAATATCAATGTCTGATGGTTTCTATGCAATAATCCAATGGCCATGCCTATATCAATGACAATACACAATGACAATAACCATATTCAATGACAACATACCAACACTTACCAAAGTGTACGATTAACCATCCAATGCAATTTCTTCAACAACAATGTTAGCGATGTAATCTAAAATATCAAATAATGATCTGGGAAGACCTTTTGCCTAATCCCGAGACTCCGGCTACACTCACCTTGAGACTCCGAAGCTTTCAAGGCTCTCGGGTGACAATCCCCTTGTTCCTAGCTTTAGATGGAGACGATGGATGTCTCTTATTGATGTCTTGAGCTAGGAAATCAATAGGAAGATTGTTAAGGTCGATATTTCGATATCAAAATCAACATAACAATATCAAGATCGAAAATCGATTTTAATAGAGATGACAACAATGAGATATCCATGGATAGTCAAAACCCTAGCTTAGATTACTCTCAATATATACATGGAATCCAATAACCGATTGAGGAATATAGCTTACCCGATCGATAGCAACGATTCGATATCGATAAAACGAAGAAATAACAAAGGTTAAAATTCCTCTAATGGAGGTGCTTGCTTGTTCAAAGTGAGGAAGAAGATGAAGAGATTGGGAGGTGCTTGGTTAGTAAATTTTCGGGTAAGCCTCTTCAATATTTGTTTACTTTGTTTTTTGGAGGATAGCTTTCCTCATGGTGAAGTATTCCCACCAAAATGACCCACGTATGCATATATTAATTGAGGTGGGGCTAATCGCAAGATTAGTCCCTCACTTTTCACTACATCATAGATTTGTCCTTCAACTTGTGATTTCTTCAGTTTAATCGCAATATTTAGGCTTCATCAATGTAGGATTTCTGATCATCGGGACATAATTCCGACTAGACCAGATTTCGGGGGGTTACAACTTTCCCCCTTAAGAAAAATTCGTCCTCAAATTTTACCTGAACTGAAAAGATGTGGATATTGTTGTCTCATAGTCTCTTCAAGCTCCCAAGTGGCGTCCTTAACAGTGTGGCTCCTCCAGAGCACTTTAACTAACGATACAGTTTTGTTGCGAAGCCTCTTGACTTCCCTAGCAAGAATCATGATCGGTTCTTCCTTGTAGGATAAATTTGGTCGATGTTCTACAGATTCGGGTTCCACAATGTGTGAGGGGTCAGATCGGTACTTCCAAAGAATCGATACATGAAAGACATCGTGGATTTTACTCAATTCTGAGGGTACCAATAGCTAATTTGCCACTGGGCCAATCTTTTCAATGATTTCAAAGGGTCCAATGAACCGGGGACTTAATTGTCCCTTCTTGCCAAATCTCAGGACTTTCTTCTACGGTGACACTTTAAGAAAGGCTTTTTCACCAACTTCATACACAATGTCTCTTCTTTTAAGATCAGCGTAAGCCTTTTGTCGATCAAAGGCAGCCTTTAAACGATCATGAATAATGGTAACCCGTTCTTCAGTTTCACGAAGCAAGTCGGGGCCTAACATCTTTCCCTTACTAAGGTTCGGCCAACACAATGGAGTTTTGCATCGCCTACCATATAATGCTTCATACAGGGCCATTTGGATGGATGCCTGGTAACTGTTGTTGTAGGCAAACTTGACCAGAGGTAGAGATTTCTCCCAGGTTCCACCAAAATCGATAATACATGCCCGAAGCATGTCTTCCAATTTCTGTATAGGGAGATTCAATAATAATGCAAATTTCTAGGATTTCAATAGACAGATTGTTCGATGATTTACCTAAATTACCCTTTTTGACTGATCGTCAGATTGAGGGTGAAAAGCGGTGCTAAGATTAACTCCGGTTCACAGAGCTCCTTGTAAGGTTCTCCAAAACCGAGATGCAAATCAAGGATCTCGATCGGAGATAATAGACTTAGGTACTCCGTGGAGTTAGATTACTTCCTTGATGTACAAGTCAGCTAGCTTAGGAAGATTGTAGTCCATTCTAACTGGTATGAAATGAACTGACTTCGTGAAACGATCTACAATAACCCATATAGCATCATGCCTTGTAGGGGTTAATGGTAGACCACTAACAAATTCCATGGTTATCTTTTCCCATTTCCATTTCGGTGGATCGATAGGTTGTAATAGTCCAATAGGAGCACAATGTTCTGCCTTAACATGTTAGCACGTGAGGCATTTGGAAATGTAATCAATTATGGCTTGCTTCATGTCTGGCCACAAATAGATATCACGTAGGTCTTTATACATTTTCACAGACCCGGGGTGAACAGAAAAAGAACTCGAATGAGCTTTAGAAAGGATGTCAATGCGAAGAGTTTTATCATTAGGTACACAAACTCGATCATGGTAACATAGGAGTCCTTCAGAATTAATTTTGATGTCCAGATTATTCGATAGCTTATAGACAATGGCTTGGAGCCCGGGGTCTTTCTCTTTCAAATCCTTGATTCGTGTAATGATGGTAGACTGAACTTGAAGTTCAGCTACAAGACAACGATGCTTCTGAAGTCGGAAGTTAGCGTTAATTGATCGAGGTGCTACAATATTACAATGAGTTAATATGCTTCACAATACCTATAACTTCAAGTCTATTATCAATGCTTACCAGGCAAAGGTTTGTGGCTGAGCGCACCAGCTACAACATTGGACTTACCCAGATGGTAATCAATGACCAGCTCATAATCTTTAAGAAGTTCCATCCACCTCCATTGTCGAAGATTCAACTCCTTTTGAGTCAACAAATATTTGAGGCTTCTATGGTTGTTGAAAAGATAGCATTTCTCCCCGTAGAGATAATGCCTCCAGATTTTCAATGCAAAGACAACTGCAGCAAATTCAAGGTCGTGGGTGGGATAATTCATCTCATGTGGCTTAAGTTACCTCAAAGCATAAGCAATAACCTTGCCTTCTTGCATCAATACACATCCTTACCCAAGATGCGATGCATCACTGTAAACTGTATAGTCTTTTCCAAACTCGGTCTGGGTCAAGACAGGTGCATGGGTCAGAACTTGTTTTAACTGATCAAAGTTTCGTTGTTGAACCTCGGTACAAACAAAAGGATCTTCCTTCCTCAATAATTTGGTTAAAAGAGCGGCAAACATAGAAAATCCCTTCACGAATCTATGGTAATAGCCAGCAAGCCCAAGGAAGCTTCTGACTTCACCAATGTTCTTCGGTGGATACCAATCTACAATAACTTGGATTTTCTTCGGGTCCACCTGAATGCCTGGAGCCGATACGATATGCCCTAGAAAGGCAACTTCGATGAGCCAGAACTCACACTTGGAAAACTTCGCATACAATTGTTTCTCTCTCAGAGTCGAAAGTACAATACGAAGATGATCTCGGTGTTCCGTTTCATTCTTGGAAAAGATCAAGATGTTGTCTATAAACACTACTACAAATTTATCAAGATAGGGTCTGAATACCGGATTCATTAAATCAATAAAAGATGTCGGTGCATTAGTTAGCCCAAAAGGCATCACCAAGAATTTGTAATGTCCATATCTTGTACGGAAGGCAGTCTTAGGCACATCACACTCCTTGACTCTCATTTTATAATAGCTCAACCTTAAATCGATCTTGAAAAACACAGAGGCATCTTTTAATTGGTCGAACAGGTCGTCTATTCTAGGCAATGGATATTTACTCTTGATGGTTACTTTATTCAGTTGTCTATAGTCAATGCACAATCGCATAGAACCATCTTTCTTCTTGACAAAGAGAACTGGTGCTCCCCATGGTGAAGAGCTCGGTTGAATTAAACCCTTGTTCATAAGGTCTTGAATTTGAGCTTTTAATTCTTTCAACTCCACAACCGCCATTCGATATGGTGCAAAAGAAACTGGAGCAGTCCCATGTTGCACCTCGATGCCAAATTCCACTTCACAGTTTTGGGCAATCCCAGAAGTTCATCAGGGAAAACATCAGGAAATTCACATATGGTGTCAATGTTCTGTAGGTGTGGCTCGCCTTTAGTTTCCAATTACAAGGCATACAATGATGGATTTCTCACATTCACCATAACAACACTTTCTTTACCCAAACCCCTAAGATACAACTTTCTCTTACAACAATCTACCCAGGCTTGATGTTCACTAAGCCAATCTAAGCCTAGGATAGCGTCGAATTCATGGATCGGTAAAGCCAACAAATTGGCCGGAAAAGGAATCCCTTGAATCATTAAGGGACAATTCTTACACATTACCCTTACGGTGACACAATCTCCTATAGGATTGGTTACAGAGATTCTCGATATCATTGGTTCAGAAGACGTGTTATACTTTTAACTACATTAGTGCTTATGAATGAATGGGTTGAACCAGAGTCAATCAATGCATATAAGAGATGTGAATATAACTCAATGGTACATGAAATAACATCAGGTTTGTAACCCCCTTAGCCCGGCCTAGACGGTTGACCCAAACTACGAAGGTTACACGGGGAAAACCAAAGTCAACCTGAAAGTCAACCTTGATTCACGACCCTTTTTTTTCATTTGAAACTTTTCTAGATACACGTTAACCCTGGGTGAGTAGTCATAATATACGATTGAGAAAGGCACAGCGATCAGATAACATATAGGGACTCAATTGTATTTTATACGAGTTTAGGGACCAAAATGTAATTTCTATAAATTTGAGGGTCTTTATTGAATTTAAGGTTACCAATATGAAATTAGTCATGTTACATGCTTCTCTACCAAATTTTATCTTAATTGGACATCTCAAGCTCAAGCAATTGCAATCTCAACATTTATGACTAAAAAGTAAAACATGCAAACAACAGAACAATTCAAATTGGTGCCCAACGGTCACCTGTTTCGAAACACCTACATGTCGTATCGAAATGCTAGATCGAAACACACACTCGTTTCGATACTCTTTCCAAAACATGACATTCCAGTAGCAAAAACGTTTCGGAACAACCTCCACCGTTTCGAAACACGAAGGCCATTACAGGCCCCTGTTTCGAAACACTAGAGGGTGTTTCGATACGGTCTGCCCAGAAACAGCAGCAAGGACTAGTTTTTCACTGGAAAACTTAATCTAACACATCCCAAAGACTCCCTAACCATACCAACAAGTCAACATACATATAAGGTACCCATTTGAAACACACAAACACAAACATAACCTCAAACATGAAATCTCATTAGTCTAGAGGCATGCTTCCTAATATCAAAACACAAAAGCAATCGAACCTCAAAACAAGCAATCCAAACCATTTACAATCTAACAAGCCCAAAACAAACACGCCACAACCTTAGGGAGTTTAACATATCTCCCAAATACAAGATTTGGTTTCCCATTGCCAATTTATCAAAACTAAAGTGTATGAAAACTTCACCATACGTGAGCTTGGATTTCCTTGAATGAACTTAGCTTCCTTGATGCCCCAAAACACCTCAATTATCTGCATTATTGGTAAAAGAGAGAGCTTAAGCACAAATTCTTAGTGAGTCATGCTCTAAAAAGAACCAACACATTAATGCACATTTGAAACACTTTCATTAAAAGCTTTTAAACCACATGCTCATCTCTTCCTCATGCTTGGAAAACTTACAAAGCAATTCTTAGTGAAACCACATGTACCTTCATTCTATCTCATGCATTAAAACCAATGCAAAACCCATGGCAAGGCCAAAATCATGCTTGTACTCTAAAGCATTTCATAAACAAACTACATATGCATTTCTCATAACATAAATCATTATATCAAGGTACATGTGAATCAAAACGATAACATATTTTTATATTGGCATTTCACATCTATTTATTACTCGGATAAGCAGACATCTCACTAGACACTTCCGGTGGCATCTCTCATCACCGTACTCAGTCGTCTAGCAACATAGTTTCCGGTGGAATCTCTCGTCACCGTACTCACATGGCGAAATCTCTCATTGCCACCAAGCTTGGGTATTTCCCAAGTCCTACCCGATGGAATGCCCATCATCGGAATATCTCCCTTTGGCTTAACCAAAGAGCACGTACGAATTTTTAGTTTATAGTGCACTCTCATCCTATTGATCGATCAATTATATCCGGTAAGTTTCTCAACATCTATGCCAATATATTATGTCAAATCAACATCTCACCTACTGTTTTTCATGCATTAAAACTCAACATTCTCATCTCTTTTCAAATCCATAACATTTGCTACACTTCAACAAATAAGCTCAAATCTGCACCATGCAAAATGTTACTTATTGAAACCATTTCAAGCATCATCTCATGCTATAATACATGCATAAAAACAGTAGGAATTTACCAATCTAAAACCATGAGCATGTAAAAGAAATTTAAGGGGCAACACCACATTCTAGAGAGAAATCTAGCCAATACTTACTTCCGGACTTAGGAAGGTGTTTCAAACCTTTCCTAAATCCCCAAACCTTGGTTCTTTGTCTCTCAAGGACTTCTAAAGCCATACGCACTCACCAATTTCGTTTCGCTTGCTTGCCGAAACGCCAATTAAGCTTCCGGATCAACTCCAAAAGTGTCCGAAGATGTCTCCCATGTTTTAGACACATAAAAGCAGAGGATTAATGCATCATCATGCATTGAAATCTTCAGCCAACACTCCTAAACTCGCTGCTCTACCTAAAATCAACATTTCGGCTACCAAACTCTACCGAAATCACCTCCAAACTCTTCCAAAACATAACCCAGCCAAGATCCATCACTTCTAATCATTTCTAAACATCAATTAACATCAAAAACAACCTTAATCTCGTCCTTGTACCTCCAGCTATAACAGAACACCAAAATCACCCCAAAAACCACAATTATCACAAGGAACAACTTAGGAAAAACAACCTATTCGGGATTGGATTGATAAAACCTCATTTCTAACATCATTTAACATCCAAAATACATTAGAAAACCATCTCAAAATAGAGCCTAATCAATTACAGCGAAAATCTTCAAGATCTCTTCCAAAATCTTGAGTTTTAAGCCAAAATCTTGTTTCTAACATTAAAACCATTCATAAAACTTTAATGAAGGATTGAAAACTTGGGAATTTCAGTAAAGAACTGAGTATTTAGAGGAGAAGAACATTCTTACCTCTAAAAGATTATCTCTCCTTGATTTGGGCAAGTTTCCATGAAAATACAATGTAGAAATCAAGTGAATTTGTTGAAAGATTGATTAGGAATCAATGAGTGATGGAAATCTCATCAATTGAAGTAAAAATCAAAGTGAATTTTGCTAGAGAAAAAGTGTTTGGTTGATAGGATTTTGAGAGAAAATGAAATGAGAGAAAATTAGAGAAAAGTGGTTATAAAAGTCAATGGTAGTTTATCATCTTTCTTTTATTAAAGTGGTTATAAATCTAGTGAAAACATTTTTGGTAAATTAGCTCCTTAAAGATTCAAAGTTTCAATCCTTTACAAAATAGTCACTACTAAACTTTGCAAAAATCGCAATTTGGTCACTACATCGAAATGTAGTATTTCCAAACCCCATTTTGTGAAATTGATTTCGCCATTCACCTTTATATATTAAATAAGGATTTTTAGATATTTTTCTATATTTTTAAAGCATCCCGAACTAGGCTTTCCTTAAAACTCCCTTTTATATTCGAATTGTTTCTCAGACCGGTGCGGTTCAGACCCTAAACTTCTAAGCCCAAAATTGGGGTGTTACAACTCTCCCCCTCTTAAGAAATTTCGTCCTCGAAATTTACCTGGAGGAAAAAAGGTAAGGAAACTGCTTCTTCATGTCATCTTTTCTTTCCCACGTAGCTTCCTCAACACCACGATGCCTCCACAACACCTTAACCAACTCAATGGTCTTACCTCGAAGAACTTTATTGTTTGAATCCAGAATCTCAACCGGCTCCTCATCATATGTCAAATCTGGATTCAACTCAACTTCCTCCACAGGCATAATATGCGAAGGATCCGATCTATACCTCCATAGCATGGAGACATGAAACACATCATGTATCTTCTCTAACTCTTGTGGTAGCCTCAGCTTATACGCAACAGGACCCACACGTTCTATCACTTCATATGGTCCAATATACCTAGGGCTCAACTTACCCTTCTGGCGAAATCTCATCACCTTCTTCCAAGGCGAAACCTTCAAGAACACACGGTCATCCACCGCAAACTCAATCTCCTTACGTTTCAAATCCGCGTAAGACTTTTGTCGATCAGAAGCTGCCTTCAACCGCTCACAAATGAGCTTCACCTTCTCGGTGGTTCCTTTCAACAAAGTCAGCATCGAGACCAACTTCTGTCCTGTTTCTGCCCACCACAGAGGAGTTCTGCACTTCCTTCCATACAAGGCATCATAAGGTGCCATTTGAATACTTTCATGATAGTTATTATTATAAGCAAACTCCACCAAAGGCAAATTCTTCTCCCAAGAGCCTTGAAACTCAATCACGCAGCACCTTAACATATCCTCAAGCACTTGGATAACACGCTCAGATTGTCCATCCGACTATGGATGATAAGAAGTACTGAAATTCAACCGCGTACCCAAAGCCTGATGCAAACATTCCCAAAATCGAGATGTAAACCTCGGATCTCTATCCGACACTATAGATTTAGGTACACCATGCAAACGCACAATTTCAGCAATGTATAACTCTGCAAGCTTATCCAAGGTATGCGTAGTATGTACATGTAAGAAATGCGCACACTTTGTAAGGCGATCCACAATCACCCACACCGAATTTTTCTTCGATGGCGGCAAAGGTAAACCGGACACAAAGTCCATGGTGATTCTTTCCCACTTCTATTCAGGAATCCTCAATGGTTGCAACAACCCTGAAGGAAACTGATGCTCAGCTTTAACCCGCTGACAAACCATACACTTACTCACATACTCTGCAACATCTTTCTTCAATCCCACCCAATGGTACTCATCCTTCAGATCACGATACATCTTTGTACTACCAGGATGCATAGCAAAAGGACTACTATGAGCTTCGGTCAGAATAGTACACCTCAACTCTACATCATCTGGCACTACTGTCTGTCTTCCAAAACATAAAACTCTATCATCATTAAAACAAAAATCCGATGGCCTCTCCTCAGCAATATCTTGAACATATGCCACCAAAGAATCATCCAACAACTGTCTATCTTTTATCAACTGAACCAGGGATTGTTTCACTTGCAACTCATCCACAAGACCTCCATCTCGCGAAATGCTCAAGCTAGCAAACATAGCCCTTAACTCTATCGCCACTTTCCTGCTCAAGGCATCCGCCACAACATTAGCTTTTCCCGGATGGTACTCGATCCTTAAATTGTAATCTTTAAGCAACTCCACCCAACGTTGTTGCCTAAGATTCAACTCTTCCTGAGACATTAAATACTTTAAACTCTTGTGATATGTGTACACAGTACACTTCTCACCATATAGATAATGTCTCCAGATCTTCAAAGCAAACACCACCGCAGCTAACTCAATATCATGCGTAGGATAATTGCGCTCATGCACCTTCAACTGTCGCGATGCATAAGCCACCACCTTACCCTCTTGCATTAGCACACACCCAAACCAACGTAGGATGCGTCATTGTACACCACAAACTCTTTTCTTGATTCAGGTTGAACCAAGATAGGAGCTTGCGTCAAAGCTTCCTTAAGCTTCTCAAAACCTTGTTGTCTTGCTTCCGTCCACTCATACTTGACATATTTTTGCAACAACTTTGTCAAAGGGGCGGCGATCTTTGAAAATCCATCCACAAATCTCCGGTAATATCCTGCCAACCCAAGGAAACTACGGACTTCATGGACGGACTTAGGAGGCTTCCAATTTATCATCGCCTCAATCTTCTGAGGATCAACACGAATCCCCTCCACTGAAACCACATGACCAAGGAACACAACTTCTTTTAGCCAAAACTCACACTTGCTCAGCTTAGCATAATGCTGATTTTCTAGAAGCGCTTGCAAGACAATTCTCAAGTGACCTTCATGCTCCTCCTCAGTACGAGAGTACACAAGGATATCGTCGATAAACACCACAACAAACTTGTCCAAGTATTCATGGAACACTCTATTCATCATGTCTATGAAAGCAGTAGGAGCATTCGTCAAGCCAAACAGCATTACAAGGAACTCATAATGCCCATACCTCGTTCTAAAGGCTGTTTTCGGCACATCCACATCTTTCACCTTAAGCTGATAGTATCTTGACCTTAAGTCAATCTAGGAAAACACAACTGCTCCCCGAAACTGATCAAAAAGATCATCAATCCTTGGCAAAGGATACCTATTCTTGATGGTCAACTTATTCAGCTGACGATAATCAGTGCACATTCTCATAGTGCCATCCTTCTTCTTCACAAATAAGACCGGTGCACCCCAAGGTGACACATTAGGGCGAATAAAGCCACGGTCAAGCAACTCTTGAAGTTGTGTCTTCAACTCCTTTAGCTTCTTAGGTGCCATGCGATAGGGAGCAATGGACACCGGAGTTGTGTTTTCATACAGCTCAATTCCAAACTCCACTTCTCGACTAGGTGGCAATCCAGGTAACTCCTCCGAGAACACTCCAGGGAACTCACGTACAGTTCTTATATCTTGAACACGCAATTCCTTAGAACTAGGATTCATCACAAAGGCTAGGTAAGCCTCGCAACCTTGCCTCAGCATTCGACTTGCTTCCAATGTAGACACCACATTGGCCAAAAACTTCACATTATCACCCACAACCACCACTTCGTAATCATCCGCAAGTTTCAACGAAACCCGCTTGCTTTCAAAATCCACTACAGCTCGATGCTCAACAAGCCAATCCATACCAAGGATTACATCAAATCCATAGGATGGCAATTCCATAAGATCAACAAGAAAGACATGATTTTGCACTTCCAAGAGACATCTCCTATACAACTTTCGCGTCACAATCGTTTCACCAAAGGAACTAGTCACACGCACACCAACATCCAAAGACTCAACAGGTAAACCAAGCATTTGAGCATGTTCACGCAATATGTATGAGTGTGTAGATCCAGAATCAATAAAAGAAAGTAATGACAAGGATTGCAAAGTAAAAGTACCTGCAATCACATCCGTATCATTCCTTCCCTCAAGTTGAGCATACACTCGAGCCTGACCACCACCCTCAGGTGGTGCAAGATCATGTGTTTCTTGTTGATCTTATGGAATTACCATTCTATGGATTTGATGTGATTCTTGGTATGGATTGGCCTGTTGAGCATAGAGCCGATGTGGATTTTGAAAGCAAGCGAGTTTCACTGAAACTTGCGGATGATTATGAGGTTGTGGTGGTGGGAGAAAATGTGAAGTTTCTATCTAATGTGGTGTCGACGCTTGAAGCAAGCCGGATGTTGCATCAAGGATGTGAGGCTTATCTAGCCTTTGTTATGAATCCTAGTACAAAGGAGGTTCGCGTACAGGATATGAGGACCGTGTGTGAGTTTCCTAGAGTGTTTTCGAAAGAATTACCTGGTTTGCCGCCTAGTCGGGAGGTAGAATTTGGAATTGAGTTATTTGAGAACACAACTCCGGTGTCCATTGCTCCTTATCGTATGGCACCCAAGGAGTTTAAAACGAAACTTCAAGAGTTGCTTGACCGAGGCTTTATTCGGCCTAGTGTGTCACCTTGGGGTGCACAGGTCTTGTTTGTTAAAAAGAAAGATGGCACGATGAGGATGTGCATTGATTATCGTCAGCTGAATAAGTTGACCATCAAGAACAAGTATCCTTTACCGAGGATTGATGATATTTTTGATCAGTTTCGAGGAGAGGCTATGTTCTCAAAGATAGATTTGAGGTCAAGATACTATCAGTTAAAGGTGAAGGATGTGGATGTGCCGAAAATAGCCTTTCGAACGAGATTCAGGCATTATGAATTTCTAGTGATGTCGTTCGGATTGACGATTGCTCCTGTTGCATTCATGGGCATGATGAACAGGGTGTTCCATGAATTCTTAGATAAGTTCGTTGTGGTGTTCATCGATGATATCCTTGTGTACTCTCAAACCGAGGAGGAGCCTGAGGGTCATTTGAGGATTGTTTTGCAAGCGCTGTTAGAAAATAAGCTTTATGCTAAGCTGAGCAAATGTGAGTTTTGGCTTAAACATGTTGTTTTTTGGGCCATGTGGTTTCGGCTGAAAGGATTCGAGTTGATCCTCAGAAGATTGAGGTGGTGGTGAAATTGAAGCCTCCTAGGTCTGTTCATGAAGTTCGTAGTTTCCTTCGGTTGGCAGGTTACTACCAGAGGTTCGTGGATGGATTTTCTAAGATTGCTGCCCCTTTGACAAAGCTGTTACAGAAGGATGTTAAGTATGAATGGACAAAAGTGAGACAACAAGCTTTTGAGAAGCTAAAGGCAGCTTTGACGCAAGCTCCTATCTTGGTTCAACCTGAATCAGGAAAAGAGTTTGTAGTGTATAGTGACGCATCCTATGTTGGTTTGGGGTGTGTGTTGATGCAAGAGGGTAGGGTAGTGGCTTATGCATCGCGACAGTTAAAAGTGCATGAGCGCAATTACACTACGCACGACATTGAGTTGGGTGTAGTGGTTTTTGCTCTAAAGATCTGGAGACATTATCTCTATGGTGAGAAGTGTACTGTGTACACGGATCATAAAAGTTTAAAGTACCTGATGTCTCAGAAGGAGTTAAATCTTAGGCAACGACGTTGGGTGGAGTTGCTTACGGATTACGATCTAACGATCGAGTATCATCTGGGGAAGGCTAATGTTTTGGCCGATACTTTGAGCAGAAAAGTGGCGGTGGAACTACGGGCGATGTTTGCTAGCTTGAGCATATCGCGAGATGGTGGTCTTGTTGCTGAATTGCAAGTGAAACCATCTCTAGTTCAGTTGAGTACGGATAAACAACAGATGGATGATTCTTTGGTGCCACATGTTCAAGATATTGCAGAAGGTAGGCCATCGGATTTCTGCTTCAATGATGATGGTGTTTTATGTTTTGGGAGTCGGACAATGGTGTCGAATGATGTTGAATTGAGGCGTACCATTTTTACTGAAGCTCATAGTAGTCCTTTTTCTATGCACTCTGGTAGTACAAAGATGTATTGTGATCTAAAGGATGAGTACTATTGGGTGGGACTAAAGAAAGATGTCACTGAGCATGTTAGCAAATGCATGGTTTGTCAGCGAGTTAAGACTGAACATCAATTTCCTTCAGGGTGATCTCCATCAAAGAAGATTATGTTTGGGTGATTGTGGATCGCCTTACGAAGTGTGCGCATTTCTTGCTTGTGCATACTACGTATACCTTGGATAAGCTTGCAGAGTTGTACATCGCTGAGATTGTACGATTGCATGGAGTGCCAAAATCTATAGTATCGGATAGAGATCTGAGGTTCCCCGCAAGATTTTAGGAGTGTTTGCATCAAGCATTGGGTACGCGGCTGAATTTCAGTACTTCTTATCATCTGCAGAAGGATGGATAGTCGGAGTGTGTTATCCAAGTTCTTGAGGATATGTTGAGGTGTTGTGTTATTGAATTTCAAGGCTCTTGGGAGAAGCACTTGCCTTTGGTAGAGTTTGCTTATAATAATAGTTACCAGTCAAGTATTCAAATGGCACCTTATGAAGCTTTATACGGGAGGAAGTGCAAAACTCCTCTTTGTTGGGCTGAAACGGGACAAAAGTTGGTCTTGATGTCGGCTTTGTTAAAAGGAACAATCGAGAAGGTGAAGCTCATTTGTGAGCAGTTGAAGGCAGCATCGGATCGGCAAAAGTCTTACGCGGATTTGAAGCGTAAGGAGATGGAATTTGCTGTGGACGAGCGTGTGTTTTTGAAAGTTTCACCCTGGAAGAAGGTGATGAGACTTTTCCGGAATGGCAAGTTGAGCCCAAGGTTCATTGGACCATACGAGGTGATAGAACGTGTGGGTCATGTGGCCTACAAGTTGAGACTACCTCAAGAGTTAAAAAAGATACATAATGTGTTTCATGTATCCATGCTTCGGAGGTATAGATTAGATTCGTCGCATGTTATGCCTATGGAAGATGTTGAGCTGAATCAAGACTTGACGTATGTTGAGGAACCTGTTGAGATTCTGGATACGGATAGTAAGGTTCTCCGAGGTAAGACCATCGAGCTGGTCAAAGTCTTGTGGAGACATCGTGGTGTTGAGGAAGCCACATGGGAAAGGAAGGAAGACATGAAGAAGCAATTTACTTACCTTTTTCCTCCAGGTAAATTTCGAGGACGAAATTTCTTAAGAGGGGGGGAGTTGTAACGCCCTGATATTGGGCCTAGATTTTTTAGAGTTTGATTCGGGCCAGTCGAGAACGGTTCGAATCTTTAAGAGAGATTTAGGGAACACCTAGTTCGCGATGCTTTAAAAATATGGGAAAATATCTAAAGATCCTCATTTATTATATAAATGATTATGGTGGAAACAATTTTACAAAATATGATTTGGAAATACTACATTTCGGTGTAGTGACCAAATCGCAGTTTTTGCAAAAGTTGACCAGTGATTGTTTTGTAAAGGATTGAAACTTTGAATCTTTAAGGAGCTAATTTTACAAAAATGTTTTTATCATATTTCTCTCTAATTGTGGGTGTTTTAGTAATGATTTAATAAAGGGAATTAAAAGAAAAAATCATATTTTGACTTTCATAACTACTTTACGATCTTTTTCCCTCTTTTCATTTTCTCTCAACTTCCACTCAGCCAAACACATTTCCTTCATCAATTAACCTATGATTTTTATCCCTTTTGATGAGATTTCATTCTCCTATGGATTCCTAATCTTTTCCTCATCAAATCCTTTTGATTTCACTTTGGATTTTCAAGAAAACTTGCCCAAATTAAGGAGAAATCAACCATTAGGGGTAAGCTTCGTCCTTCTCCTCTAATGATCAGTTCTTTACTTAAATTCCCAAGTTAACAATCCTTTGTTAATGATTTTTGAGTTGCTTTAATGTTAGAAACATGAAATTGTGTTAAAACTCAAGATTCTTGGAGAGATCTTGATGATTTTCGTAACAATTGGTTAGGCTCTGTTTTGAGGTTGATTTCTAATGTATTTTGGATGGTAATTGATGTTATAAGTGAGGTTTTATCAAACAAATCCCGAATAGGTTTGGATTCCTAAGTTTTACATGCTAGATTGGTGGTTTTGGGGGGGGGGGGGTTTGGTGTTCTGTTATTGCTGGAGATATAAGGACGAGTTTATGGTGATTTTTGGTGTTGATTGAGGTTTAGAAATGATTAGAAGTGATAGATCTTGGCTGTGCTTTGTTTTGGAAGAGTTTGGAGATGATTTCGGTTGTTTTGGGTAGTCGAAATGGTGCTTTCGAGTATAGCAGCGAGTTTGTTTAGTTGGCTGGTGATTTTAAAGCATGATAATGCATTAATCCTCTGCTCTTATGTGTAATGAACAAGGGAGACATCTTCGGAAGCTTTTGGTGTTGTTCCGGAAGTGTCGGGAGCTTAGATATCGTTTCGGCAAGCAAGCAAAACGTAATCGGTGAGTGCGAATGGTCTTAGAAGTCCTTGAGGGATAAAGAAACAAGGTTTGGGGATTTAGGATTGGTTTGAAACAACATCCTAAGTCCGGAAGTAAGTATGGCTAGATTTGCTCTCAAATATGTGGTTGATGCCTCTAAATGCTTTTACATGCTTTTGTTTTGATATAGACAAATTCCTACTGTTTTATGCATGATTTGTAGCATGAGTTGAAGCTTTGTAGAGATTTCATGAGATAGCATGTTGCATTGAAGAGTTTTGAGATTTTGACTTAATGCAAAGCATGAGATATGATTTTGAATGAGATGAGAAATATTTGAGAAATGTTGCATAAAGACAGTAGGAGAGATGATATTTTGACATAATATATTGGCATAGAAGATGAGATACTTACCGAATATAATTGATCGTTCAATAGGATGAGAGTGCACTATAATCTAAAAATTCGTACGTGCTCTTTGGAGCCGGGCAATGGAGGTAGTGCCATCCCGATCCAAAGTGAGAATCCGATGATGAGAGATACGGTCGGGGTAGGACTAGTTGAAATACCCAAGCTTTGTGGCGATGAGAGATACCGTCATGAGAGTCCGGTGATGAAAGATTCCACCGGGGTAGGACTTGACCTTGAGTCAAGATAATTCGCATATCCGAGTAAAGATGAAATTTGGAATGCCATTATAATATATGAAAATGTATTTGATTCACATGTACCAAGAGTTGAGATGATTTATACTATGAGAAATGCATATGAGATTTGTATATGAAATGCTTTAGTTTTCATAAGCATGTGTATAGCTTTGCCATGAAATTTGCATTGGTTTAAATGCATGAGATAGAATAGAGGTACATGTGTTTTCAAATGGAGATTTGCTTTGAAATGGTTTTCAAGCATGAGATAGAAAGAGCATGTTGTTGAAAATGGCTTTTGAGAAAGAGTTTTGAATGATGCATTGTTGTGTTGGTTTTCTTTAGAGCTTGCCTCACTAAGCAAATATGCTTACGCTCTCTTTTACCAACAATGTAGATAATTGAGACGAGTTTTGGGCAGCGAGAAGGCCAAGAACATCCAAGGAAGTGAAAAGCTCATGTATGGTGATGTTTTACATACTTTAGTATTGATATTTGGCAATGGGGCTTCAAGGTTGTTTTTGGGAGATGTATTTTGAACTCCCTATGTTTGTGGCAAGTTTGATATGGCTTTTGAAGTTTGTAAATGGTCATATATGGTTTGGTTTGAGGTTTGAGGTCTTTATTTGGTGTTGTGGTTAGAAAGCATGCATATAGACTAAATATTCATGTGTTTGATGCCATGCTTTAGCTTAAGCTTCTTAGATATGTTCTATAATGCCTAATCATGTTGTTGGTATGTTATGGAATGATTTGGGATATGTTTGAATGTGAAAAGATGTGAAAAACCAGAAAATTGTAAGTTGCATGGCATGGTGTATCGAAACACCCTTGTCTGTTTCGAAATAGGTGCCTGAAATGGCCATAGTGTTTCGGAACGGGTGAAGGTGTTTCGGAACACTTTAGCTACTGGAGAGGCCTGTTTCGATACTAGTCTCGGAATGCACCCGAGTACCGAAACGGTCAACTCCGTTTCAATACGATCGTTTCAATACCAAGGTCAGCGTTTCGAAACGGATGACCGTTGGTCTGTGTTTTTGAATTGTTTCAAGTTCTCATATCTTACATTTTAGTCCTTGATGTTGTGGGTGCAATTGTTTGAGCTTGGAATGTCCTTTTAAGCTGATATTTGACAGAAATGCATGTAAAATGACTAATTACATATTGGTAAGCTTAAAATCTGCAAAGTCCTTGTATTTTCCAAAATTTACATTTTGGTCGCTAAAAGAGTAATTCTTACAATTGAATCCCTAATTGAATACCGATCGCTGTGCCTTTCTCTCCTATGATTCTTGAGTAATCACATAGGCTTAATGTACATTTAGAAAAGATAAAAATAAAAAAAGGGTCGTTAATCAAGGTTGACTTTTGGGTTGACATTGGTTTTCCCCATGTAATCTTCGTAGTTAGAGTCAAGCGTCTAGGCCAGGCTAAGGGGGTTACAAGACTGCGAATCTGGAACCGGGACGTCGAAGAACATTAAGTTGACTTTTGGCCCAAAAAGTCAATGATGACATCATCATTAATGGAGACATCAGCCTGCATCATCATCCCATCAGCAGATGACATCACTACTGATGTCATCCGGCTTGTCACAAAAGGTCTGGTTCAGTTTTGTTTAGCACACTATGTAACGCCCCGGTTTTGGGCTCAGAAGTTTTGGGCGTTGACCGATTCGGTCAAAGTGCGGATCGAATATATAAGAGTGAATTTAGGAAAGCCTAGTTCGGGTTGCATTAAAAATATGGAAAAATATCCTAAAATCATCTTTTAATATAATTAGGTGAACTGTGAAATCAATTTTGGAAAATGAGGTTCGGAAGGTTGACATTTTGGCTAGTGACCAAAATGTAATTTTTGAAAGTTGCGGGACAGTTTTATAAGGATTGAAACTTTGAATCTTTAAGGAGCTATTATTCCAATAAGAATTTCTCCAGATTTTTCTAAGATATTTTAAGGCTTTATTCTGATTTTAAAGATTATGAAAGTGGAGGGAAATCATTTTTTGTCATTTCTTAACTAACTTTCCATTTTCTCTCAATTTTCCTTTTCTCTCATTTTCTCTCAACCCAAACACAATTCTCCAGATTTTCTTCTCTGATTTTGGCATCTAAATCTCTCATTTCAACTCTCATTTGATTTCTAATCATCTCATCAACAAAACCTCTCAATTTGCAAGTTGTTTCATCAAGCATTTTGGCTCTAAAAAGGAGAAATTCAAGTTTGGAGGTAAGAACGTCCTTCTCCTCTAAACTATCAGTTCTTTACTGAAATTCCTAAGTTCTCAATCCTTGATTTATGTTTTGTTAATGGCTTTTCAATTGAAATCTTGATTTTTGGCTAAAATGCAAGATTTGGTGATTTTGGTGAAATTTTCGTGTGATCTGTTTGGGCAGTGTTTTGAAGTGTCAAAATGATGTTAAATGAATGCTAAATTGATTAGAAGTTGAGGTTTAACTAATTCAATCCCGGATAGGTTGAATTTCCTAAGTTTGGCTTGAGTTTTTGGTTGTTTTTGGAGTGTTTTTGGTGATCTGTTATACCTGGAGGTATAAGGATGTGTTTGTAATCATTTTGGATGTTAAATGATGTTTAAAAATGGTTAGAAGTGATGGATCTTGGCTGGGTTAAGTTTTGGAAGTGTTTGGAGGTGATTTCGGTTGTGTTTGGTAGCCGAATTGTTGGATTTGTGATGAGCAGCGAGTTGTGTTGTTGTTGCTGGTGTTTTAATGGATAATGATGCATTAATCCTCTATTGTTATGTGCTTGAAACAGGGGAGGTTGATCCGTGAGCTTTGGTGGTGTTGCGGAAGGTTTCAGATGCTTGGAAGGCTTGTTGGCTAGCCTTGTTTTGGTTATCGGTGAGTGAAGTTGGATTTTCAGCTTTTAAACCAAGGTTTGAAGGTTTTTGGGAGCTTAGTTTAAGTCTAAATAACTTTGCTAAGATCAAGAGTAAGTAAATGGTTTTTGCTCTTGAATTGTGTTGTGATTTGGTTTTAAAAGAAATTGTGGTTGATGATTGAAATGCATGTGATTGCATGGTTTATATTCTGTTTTGAAAGCATGTTTTAGGCATGGTATAATGCTGGTTTTGAAAGCCATATGTGAAGGATGCTCAAGGTAAGAGATCCTTGGTTTTGTATTTGGTAATTGTGATTTTGATGCATGATGTTGCATGTTGATCTATGGCTTTGTAAGATGCTTTAAAACAGTGGATCGATGATGGTAAATGTTACTTTTTGCATATTGGCTATGCATGTGAATCATTGGACTATTGTGATGATGGTTTTTGCATTGTGATTATGCATATGAATCATTGGATTATCATGGTAAGATGGTTATATTGGCAAGTGGTGAAAGTGGTTCTTGGTTCGTTGATCGGATATAGTTAGCCGGCTATAGGATTGGGTGCACCGTGAATTAAGTCGCCTTGGAGGTGGAGTGGTCAAGAGTGGACCGGATAAGCTCCCTTCAAGTATCCTAACGAGATGTTGAGGTCTTAATGGAGGTGTTGCCCATTCGAAGACCTCGGTTGAGCAAAGGTTATATGGTGGTTAAAAGTCCATATGTGAGAACCTTGTGCTTGTTGAGATCACAATGGCAGTGTTAAGTCCATGTGTGGATCTTGTGTAGTGTGTCCCGGATCTCGTTAGTGATGTTCTACAACTACCAATCGGTGAATGCAAAGGTTATATGGAGGTGTTGCCCATATGTGAGAACCTTGTGCATGTCAAGGTTGTATGGTGGTTAAAAGTCCATACATGGGAACCTTGGGGAAGAGCTAAGGTTGTGTGGTGTTTAAAAGTCCATACATGGGAACCTTAGGATGTTGAGGTCATAATGGAGGTTGTTGCCCATTCGAGGACCTTGGATTGGTAGGGTGTAGGGAGCGTAGGGACAACGCTCGGAATTCGCGTATCCGATTGGATGTTGAGTTGAAAAGTGGATGTGATTGATCACTTGAAAGCCAATATGATGTTCTTGACTATAAAGAAGCATGGGATGCTTGAGTTGATGCATAATTGCATGTGAAGCATGAGATGCTTGAAAAGATGCATGGTTGCATGAAAAGTGTTTAATGCTTGTGAACGCATGTATACTTGTTAAGTTGAACAAGTGTTAATTATCATTTGATAAATGATGCATGTGAGCATGAAATATCTTTAATGCATTGGAGTCTTGGAAGACTTGTTTTAAAAGGCATGTGATGATGATGGTATGGTTTATATGTTGCTTTGGTTAAATGCATGAGATGGATTGCTTGAATAATGGTTTTAAAAAGGTTTCTTGCTTGAAAAGTCTCTCAAGTTTAAGAAAGGTATGTTGTGGAATGGGAGTGTATTCCAAGGTTTTGTTCTAGCTTTGCATATGGTGTTTATGCATGGTTTGGCTAAATGGATGATTTGTAAGTTGTGCTTTAAAAAGGTTTTCTTAGCTTGTTGTGCTAAGGGTTGGTTTTCATGTATGTGCAATGCATGGTTTTGATGCTTGTTGTTGAAAAGGGTTTCAAAAATGGCTTTGGTAAACAAATTGGGTTTGTTTTAAAAGTGTTTTACGACCCGCTGCATTGATGGTGTTTTGGTTTTGAGCATTCCTCACTAAGCATTATGTGCTTACGCTCCTTTTTGTCCATCAATGCAGATTCTTGAAGTTTGGACAGCAAGGAGCAAGGGATTCAAGGTGGACTCCAATGGAGATGTATGTCTCGGTGAATAGCTATAGTTAATAAAGGCAATGGGGGTAGAATCTCTCGGGGTTAATGTGTATGTGTTCGTTTATGTTCGGACAAGTATGTTTTTATGTTGTTGATGTTGTTGAATCATGTATTGGCTTAAAGGAGTTTGATTTGGAAAGTTTGTGCTTAAGTGGTTGCTTGTGTAGGAAGCATGCCTTTAGATTTGGGGCTTTTTGCATATGAAGTTAAATTGTTGTTTTAATGATGCCTACAAGTCATATATGTGTTGAATTGCATGCTGGTAAAGTTTGGTGGCATTTGGAGCATGTTCGAATGGTTTATTGCACGTTTAAGAATGCAAAATGCTGCAAACTGTGCAGGGTGTTTCGGAACAGTTGACACCGTTTCGGAACGGGTGCCTTTCATGAACCCAGGCGTCCGAAACGGGTGACACCGTTCCGGAACGGTTTGGCTACTGCCAGTCCCCTGTTGCGGTACGCGTTGCGGAACGGCCCCGAGTTTCGAAACGGGCTCTGCCTGTTTCGGAACGGGTGACCGTTGGGGGCTGACATGGGCGGTTATATGTTTCAGAATGTTTGCTTTTTGGTCCTGAAACTTGTTTGTGCAATTGTATGAGTTTGGAATGTCCGTTTGTGCTGAAATTTGGCTGAGATGCATGAAACATGATTAATTTTAAGTTGGTAACTTAAAATCTGGTTAAGTCCTTAAAGTTTTCAGAATTTACAATTTGGTCCCTAAAGTTGTAATTTGTTCAATTGGGTCCCTGTTTGATCTCTGATGTTTGTGATCTTTGAGCATGTTGTTTGTGTGATCACCATTAGGGTTAACGTGCATCTAGACAAGTTTAAAAAGAAAAAAAAAGGGTCGTTAATCAAGGTTGACTTTCGGGTTGACTTTGGTTTTCCCCGTGTGACTTTCTTAATTCGGGTCAACCGTCCGGGCCGGGTTAAGGGGGTTACATTTGGTGGTATCAGAGCTGAGTTGCGAATGCTTGGGGAAAACGGTAAGTTGTTGCTGATGTTTTCAAGCATGATTTATGGTTGTGAATCTTGGTGGAGTTTATGTGGATATGTGCTGATGCTATGAGTTGATGTTATGCATGGTGAATGTGTATTGAGCATGTTATGATGCTAATATGCTGATGCAAATGGATGCCGTTTGATGTAAGCATGATCAAGGTATGTTGTTTGATATGCTTGATGTTGTGATATCCATGTTGTGTTGACTGTTATGTCATGTAAAGGGGAGGATTCGGGATACCCATTGCCTTATTAATATAGCTATTGTGTTATTTTGGAGTTGGAGTTTGAATCCTTGCTTAATGCTGGTCTAACTGGTTTGTTTGCTTGTTGTGATTGTATGTTTGTTGTTGTTAGTGTTATGGCAAAGTCGATGAAAGAATGGCGGTTGAGTGAGATGGTTGCTGCCTTGGGGCAGGTGGTTAAGGCAAGGAATTCACCCTTTTGTAGAGGTGTTTTGTCTCAGTCTTCTGTGCCTGGGGTTGAGGAGTTAAGGCAGAATGATGGAGATGGTTCTGTGATGAAGAGTTCATCATCTGTTGTTCAGGAGGTGTTGGGAACATCTGAGGCTGAGGTAAAGGTAAAGTCAGTGGATGAGCTGGCTGTGGGATGTGTGAGTTTGCCGAAGCAGCGTTTGCTTGATTTGGGTGCTGTGGAATATCATGGTTCTACACCGGAGATGTTTGAGGCCTGGTTGGCCAGTGTGATTCTGATTTTGGATCGGGAAGGCTGTGATTATGCCTGTAAGCTGGGGAGTGTTGTTTCCTTAATGCTGGAGGATGCGTGTGCTTGGTGGACATCTGTGGCTGTGGCGGCACATATTCCTGATATTGATTGGGATTTCTTTGTATCGGCCTTTTATGGGAGATATCTTGGAAGGGAATTTCCAAGGGTTAAGCCAGGAGCGGGTAGTGCTGTTGTGGGGCAAGTGTTGCTTGGGCAAGGAGCGGAAGTTCAGCCACCGGTGTGTGACCGTTGTGAAAGACGCCATGTTGGAAATTGTTGGGGCGCAGGTGTTTGTTGGAATTGTGGTTCCAAAGTGCATGTTAAGCGTATTTGTCCACGTGGAGTGAAGTCAGCTTTGGTGTTAGCCAAAGGGTCTCAGAAAGGTCGTGGGCACGGCCGAGGCAAGGTTCAGAGGTGGAAGAAAGAGCAGAAAGTTGTGAAGAGGGTGGGAAAGGAGAGTTGCTGGAAATGTGGATCTGCTGATCACATGAGACGTGATTGTTTGATGTTGACTCGAAACAGCCAAGGTTCTTTACCGCAAGGAGTTGGTGGTGACCCTGGTGTGTTAGCTGATGCTGTAGTGGTGCGGCAGGAAGTAGATGGTTCTGCGAGGAAGAGAGCTCGTCTGATGAAGCTTCAGGGTGGTGTTGTGCTTTCAGGTAACCTTGTTAAGTGATCTTTGTTTTAGTTGCCTTAGTTTGGTTCTGTTGGTTTTCCTTGCGTGGTAAGTTTAGTCTTGTTGCTAGTATGTTGGGGTAATAGTTGTAGTTTGGGAAACATCTTGGGTGTGGAGAAGGATTAAGTGAGTATCTTGTGGTTATGGTTGTTGGTATGTTGGAGTTAGATAAGTTAGAAGTGAGGTAAGAGGTTGTTCTTAGACGGATTTGAGGATGTTATTGGAGGGTGTGAATTGGCATTCATGCACAGTTAAAATCATTGTTATATGCTATATTATATATGTTGGTCCATGCATACATGTGGCATGACATTAGAGGTTTTGCATACATGTACATTAGGCATTGATAGGGCATGTTGGTGATCATGCATCTGATGTTCACACTCGCTAATAACTAATCGAATCTGTTGGTGTGGTGGTTGGGTTAGGTTGGATGATGGGTTTTTAGAGGTTGTTTGGTGCTGGGTGAGAGTTAGTAGTGGAGTATATCAAGCTAGTTGCTAGTGATAGTGAGAGTGGTATAGCTGCTGGTAGAAGGATAGTGTTTGATGCTTAAGGAGTTTAGTGGTTTGGTGTTGGATGGTATCGGTTAAGTTTAGAATCGGTTTGGTGGTTTGAGTAGCTAAGTGGAAGGGGTAGTCCCTTGGTGCTAAGTGATGTTGCAGTTTAGTGGTTGTGTTTCCAAGTGCTGAGGTAGCTTAGCTTTTAAGTTGTTGTGGAAGGGTTGTGGTTGTAAGTGCTGGTTCTTAGTAACCTTTGAGGAGTTGAGGAGTTGTTATGTATGTTTAAGCTGGGCGATGTTCTGGCGAGGCAAGTGTTATGGTTGAAGTTTGAAGTGGAAGGTCAAAGAAAGATTGAAGGTTTTTGTTGGTTGTCTGGGTTCTTGTGAGAAGTGGTTGGCTGGTTGAGGTTAAGAAAGTTTCGTTTGAAGTCAGCTGGTGGTGTGTGGAACGGCTGACGGATTCAAGTTGGGGTTGTGATGTAATTTTTGGTATCTGGGAGAGTAGTTCTGGTGAGCTGTTATGGTAATGTTAGCAACAGTTGTAAAGGATTATCAGCATTCGTTGAGGAGTTTGAGTAATCAGTTGATGTTTAAGGATTTTTGCTTGTTGGAAAATCCTTGGAAGAGGTTTGGGAGTTTGCAAGAGTTTTAGAAGCAAAGAAGTTGTTTTGTGGCTGAATTGGTTTGATTGTTGTTTCTGTGTAAACAAGTCTTGGAAGTTGTATGTTACAGTGATATGTGCTGTAAAGGTTGAAGTTCTTCAGGTTGATGTTTGGGCTGTGTGCAGTCCGGATATGTGAAAGGTTAAGTTGTGGCTACCCTTGAGTGTTCTGGGTTTATGAACAGCATGTGGTGGTGTTGAGTTTGGTGGAGGTTTGTGTGGAAGGTGTTCAGTGTTGGTTAAAGCTTTTGTGTTGTCTTGTGTGTGATTTGAGAAGGTTGTGGTTCTCTTTCGCCGGTTGAAATTTCGAGGACGAAATTTCCTAAGGGGGGGAGAGTTGTAACGCCCCGGTTTTGGGCTCAGAAGTTTTGGGCGTTGACCGATTCGGTCAAAGTGCGGATCGAATATATAAGAGTGAATTTAGGAAAGCCTAGTTCGGGTTGCATTAAAAATATGGAAAAATGTCCTAAAATCATCTTTTAATATAATTAGGTGAACTGTGAAATCAATTTTGGAAAATGAGGTTCGGAAGGTTGACATTTTGGCTAGTGACCAAAATGTAATTTTTGAAAGTTGCGGGACTGTTTTATAAGGATTGAAACTTTGAATCTTTAAGGAGCTATTATTCCAATAAGAATTTCTCTAGATTTTTCTAAGATATTTTAAGGCTTTATTCTGATTTTAAAGATTATGAAAGTGGAGGGAAATCATTTTTTGTCATTTCTTAACTAACTTTCCATTTTCTCTCAATTTTCCTTTTCTCTCATTTTCTCTCAACCCAAACACAATTCTCCAGATTTTCTTCTCTGATTTTGGCATCTAAATCTCTCATTTCAACTCTCATTTGATTTCTAATCATCTCATCAACAAAACCTCTCAATTTGCAAGTTGTTTCATCAAGCATTTTGGCTCTAAAAAGGAGAAATTCAAGTTTGGAGGTAAGAACGTCCTTCTCCTCTAAACTAGCAGTTCTTTACTGAAATTCCTAAGTTCTCAATCCTTGATTTATGTTTTGTTAATGGCTTTTCAATTGAAATCTTGATTTTTGGCTAAAATGCAAGATTTGGTGATTTTGGTGAAATTTTCGTGTGATCTGTTTGGGCAGTGTTTTGAAGTGTCAAAATGATGTTAAATGAATGCTAAATTGATTAGAAGTTGAGGTTTAACTAATGCAATCCTGGATAGGTTGAATTTCCTAAGTTTGGCTTGAGTTTTTGGTTGTTTTTGGAGTGTTTTTGGTGATCTGTTATATCTGGAGGTATAAGGATGTGTTTGTAATCATTTTGGATGTTAAATGATGTTTAAAAATGGTTAGAAGTGATGGATCTTGGCTGGGTTAAGTTTTGGAAGTGTTTGGAGGTGATTTCGGTTGTGTTTGGTAGCCGAATTGTTGGATTTGTGATGAGCAGCGAGTTGTGTTGTTGTTGCTGGTGTTTTAATGCATAATGATGCATTAATCCTCTGTTGTTATGTGCTTGAAACAGGGGAGGTTGATCCGTGAGCTTTGGTGGTGTTGCGGAAGGTTTCGGATGCTTGGAAGGCTTGTTGGCTAACCTTGTTTTGGTTATCGGTGAGTGAAGTTGGATTTTCAGCTTTTAAACCAAGGTTTGAAGGTTTTTGGGAGCTTAGTTTAAGTCTAAATAACTTTGCTAAGCTCAAGAGTAAGTAAATGGTTTTTGCTCTTGAATTGTGTTGTGATTTGGTTTTAAAAGAAATTGTGGTTGATGATTGAAATGCATGTGATTGCATGGTTTATATTCTGTTTTGAAAGCATGGTTTAGGCATGGTATAATGCTGGTTTTGAAAGCCATATGTGAAGGATGCTCAAGGTAAGAGATCCTTGGTTTTGTATTTGGTAATTGTGATTTTGATGCATGATGTTGCATGTTGATCTATGGCTTTGTAAGATGCTTTAAAACAGTGGATCGATGATGGTAAATGTTACTTTTTGCATATTTGCTATGCATGTGAATCATTGGACTATTGTGATGATGGTTTTTGCATTGTGATTATGCATATGAATCATTGGATTATCATGGTAAGATGGTTATATTGGCAAGTGGTGAAAGTGGTTCTTGGTTCGTTGATCGGATATAGTTAGCCGGCTATAGGATTGGGTGCACCGTGAATTAAGTCGCCTTGGAGGTGGAGTGGTCAAGAGTGGACCGGATAAGCTCCCTTCAAGTATCCTAACGAGATGTTGAGGTCTTAATGGAGGTGTTGCCCATTCGAAGACCTCGGTTGAGCAAAGGTTATATGGTGGTTAAAAGTCCATATGTGAGAACCTTGTGCTTGTTGAGATCACAATGGCAGTGTTAAGTCCATGTGTGGATCTTGTGTAGGGTGTCCCGGATCTCGTTAGTGATGTTCTACAACTACCAATCGGTAAATGCAAAGGTTATATGGAGGTGTTGCCCATATGTGAGAACCTTGTGCATGTCAAGGTTGTATGGTGGTTAAAAGTCCATACATGGGAACCTTGGGGAAGAGCTAAGGTTGTGTGGTGTTTAAAAGTCCATACATGGGAACCTTAGGATGTTGAGGTCATAATGGAGGTTGTTGCCCATTCGAGGACCTTGGATTGGTAGGGTGTAGGGAGCGTAGGGACAACGCTCGGAATCCGCGTATCCGATTGGATGTTGAGTTGAAAAGTGGATGTGATTGATCACTTGAAAGCCAATATGATGTTCTTGACTATAAAGAAGCATGGGATGCTTGAGTTGATGCATAATTGCATGTGAAGCATGAGATGCTTGAAAAGATGCATGGTTGCATGAAAAGTGTTTAATGCTTGTGAACGCATGTATACTTGTTAAGTTGAACAAGTGTTAATTATCATTTGATAAATGATGCATGTGAGCATGAAATATCTTTAATGCATTGGAGTCTTGGAAGACTTGTTTTAAAAGGCATGTGATGATGATGGTATGGTTTATATGTTGCTTTGGTTAAATGCATGAGATGGATTGCTTGAATAATGGTTTTAAAAAGGTTTCTTGCTTGAAAAGGCTCTCAAGTTTAAGAAAGGTATGTTGTGGAATGGGAGTGTATTCCAAGGTTTTGTTCTAGCTTTGCATATGGTGTTTATGCATGGTTTGGCTAAATGGATGATTTGTAAGTTGTGCTTTAAAAAGGTTTTCTTAGCTTGTTGTGCTAAGGGTTGGTTTTCATGTATGTGCAATGCATGGTTTTGATGCTTGTTGTTGAAAAGGGTTTCAAAAATGGCTTTGGTAAACAAATCGGGTTTGTTTTAAAAGTGTTTTACGACCCGCTGCATTGATGGTGTTTTGGTTTTGAGCATTCCTCACTAAGCATTATGTGCTTACGCTCCTTTTTGTCCATCAATGCAGATTCTTGAAGTTTGGACAGCAAGGAGCAAGGGATTCAAGGTGGACTCCAATGGAGATGTATGTCTCGGTGAATAGCTATAGTTAATAAAGGCAATGGGGGTAGAATCTCTCGGGGTTAATGTGTATGTGTTCGTTTATGTTCGGACAAGTATGTTTTTATGTTGTTGATGTTGTTGAATCATGTATTGGCTTAAAGGAGTTTGATTTGGAAAGTTTGTGCTTAAGTGGTTGCTTGTGTAGGAAGCATGCCTTTAGATTTGGGGCTTTTTGCATATGAAGTTAAATTGTTGTTTTAATGATGCCTACAAGTCATATATGTGTTGAATTGCATGCTGGTAAAGTTTGGTGGCATTTGGAGCATGTTCGAATGGTTTATTGCACGTTTAAGAATGCAAAATGCTGCAAACTGTGCAGGGTGTTTCGGAACAGTTGACACCGTTTCGGAACGGGTGCCTTTCATGAACCCAGGCGTCCGAAACGGGTGACACCGTTCCGGAACGGTTTGGCTACTGCCAGTCCCCTGTTGCGGTACGCGTTGCGGAACGGCCCCGAGTTTCGAAACGGGCTCTGCCTGTTTCGGAACGGGTGACCGTTGGGGGCTGACATGGGCGGTTATATGTTTCAGAATGTTTGCTTTTTGGTCCTGAAACTTGTTTGTGCAATTGTATGAGTTTGGAATGTCCGTTTGTGCTGAAATTTGGCTGAGATGCATGAAACATGATTAATTTTAAGTTGGTAACTTAAAATCTGGTTAAGTCCTTAAAGTTTTCAGAATTTACAATTTGGTCCCTAAAGTTGTAATTTGTTCAATTGGGTCCCTGTTTGATCTCTGATGTTTGTGATCTTTGAGCATGTTGTTTGTGTGATCACCATTAGGGTTAACGTGCATCTAGACAAGTTTAAAAAGAAAAAAAAAGGGTCGTTAATCAAGGTTGACTTTCGGGTTGACTTTGGTTTTCCCCGTGTGACTTTCTTAATTCGGGTCAACCGTCCGGGCCGGGTTAAGGGGGTTACATTTGGTGGTATCAGAGCTGAGTTGCGAATGCTTGGGGAAAACGGTAAGTTGTTGCTGATGTTTTCAAGCATGATTTATGGTTGTGAATCTTGGTGGAGTTTATGTGGATATGTGCTGATGCTATGAGTTGATGTTATGCATGGTGAATGTGTATTGAGCATGTTATGATGCTAATATGCTGATGCAAATGGATGCCGTTTGATGTAAGCATGATCAAGGTATGTTGTTTGATATGCTTGATGTTGTGATATCCATGTTGTGTTGACTGTTATGTCATGTAAAGGGGAGGATTCGGGATACCCATTGCCTTATTAATATAGCTATTGTGTTATTTTGGAGTTGGAGTTTGAATCCTTGCTTAATGCTGGTCTAACTGGTTTGTTTGCTTGTTGTGATTGTATGTTTGTTGTTGTTAGTGTTATGGCAAAGTCGATGAAAGAATGGCGGTTGAGTGAGATGGTTGCTGCCTTGGGGCAGGTGGTTAAGGCAAGGAATTCACCCTTTTGTAGAGGTGTTTTGTCTCAGTCTTCTGTGCCTGGGGTTGAGGAGTTAAGGCAGAATGATGGAGATGGTTCTGTGATGAAGAGTTCATCATCTGTTGTTCAGGAGGTGTTGGGAACATCTCAGGCTGAGGTAAAGGTAAAGTCAGTGGATGAGCTGGCTGTGGGATGTGTGAGTTTGCCGAAGCAGCGTTTGCTTGATTTGGGTGCTGTGGAATATCATGGTTCTACACCGGAGATGTTTGAGGCCTGGTTGGCCAGTGTGATTCTGATTTTGGATCGGGAAGGCTGTGATTATGCCTGTAAGCTGGGGAGTGTTGTTTCCTTAATGCTGGAGGATGCGTGTGCTTGGTGGACATCTGTGGCTGTGGCGACACATATTCCTGATATTGATTGGGATTTCTTTGTATCGGCCTTTTATGGGAGATATCTTGGAAGGGAATTTCCAAGGGTTAAGCCAGGAGCGGGTAGTGCTGTTGTGGGGCAAGTGTTGCTTGGGCAAGGAGCGGAAGTTCAGCCACCGGTGTGTGACCGTTGTGAAAGACGCCATGTTGGAAATTGTTGGGGCGCAGGTGTTTGTTGGAATTGTGGTTCCAAAGTGCATGTTAAGCGTATTTGTCCACGTGGAGTGAAGTCAGCTTTGGTGTTAGCCAAAGGGTCTCAGAAAGGTCGTGGGCACGGCCGAGGCAAGGTTCAGAGGTGGCAGAAAGAGCAGAAAGTTGTGAAGAGGGTGGGAAAGGAGAGTTGCTGGAAATGTGGATCTGCTGATCACATGAGACGTGATTGTTTGATGTTGACTCGAAACAGCCAAGGTTCTTTACCGCAAGGAGTTGGTGGTGACCCTGGTGTGTTAGCTGATGCTGTAGTGGTGCGGCAGGAAGTAGATGGTTCTGCGAGGAAGAGAGCTCGTCTGATGAAGCTTCAGGGTGGTGTTGTGCTTTCAGGTAACCTTGTTAAATGATCTTTGTTTTAGTTGCCTTAGTTTGGTTCTGTTGGTTTTCCTTGCGTGGTAAGTTTAGTCTTGTTGCTAGTATGTTGGGGTAATAGTTGTAGTTTGGGAAACATCTTGGGTGTGGAGAAGGATTAAGTGAGTATCTTGTGGTTATGGTTGTTGGTATGTTGGAGTTAGATAAGTTAGAAGTGAGGTAAGAGGTTGTTCTTAGACGGATTTGAGGATGTTATTGGAGGGTGTGAATTGGCATTCATGCACAGTTAAAATCATTGTTATATGCTATATTATATATGTTGGTCCATGCATACATGTGGCATGACATTAGAGGTTTTGCATACATGTACATTAGGCATTGATAGGGCATGTTGGTGATCATGCATCTGATGTTCACACTCGCTAATAACTAATCGAATCTGTTGGTGTGGTGGTTGGGTTAGGTTGGATGATGGGTTTTTAGAGGTTGTTTGGTGCTGGGTGAGAGTTAGTAGTGGAGTATATCAAGCTAGTTGCTAGTGATAGTGAGAGTGGTATAGCTGCTGGTAGAAGGATAGTGTTTGATGCTTAAGGAGTTTAGTGGTTTGGTGTTGGATGGTATCGGTTAAGTTTAGAATCGGTTTGGTGGTTTGAGTAGCTAAGTGGAAGGGGTAGTCCCTTGGTGCTAAGTGATGTTGCAGTTTAGTGGTTGTGTTTCCAAGTGCTGAGGTAGCTTAGCTTTTAAGTTGTTGTGGAAGGGTTGTGGTTGTAAGTGCTGGTTCTTAGTAACCTTTGAGGAGTTGAGGAGTTGTTATGTATGTTTAAGCTGGGCGATGTTCTGGCGAGGCAAGTGTTATGGTTGAAGTTTGAAGTGGAAGGTCAAAGAAAGATTGAAGGTTTTTGTTGGTTGTCTGGGTTCTTGTGAGAAGTGGTTGGCTGGTTGAGGTTAAGAAAGTTTCGTTTGAAGTCAGCTGGTGGTGTGTGGAACGGCTGACGGATTCAAGTTGGGGTTGTGATGTAATTTTTGGTATCTGGGAGAGTAGTTCTGGTGAGCTGTTATGGTAATGTTAGCAACAGTTGTAAAGGATTATCAGCATTCGTTGAGGAGTTTGAGTAATCAGTTGATGTTTAAGGATTTTTGCTTGTTGGAAAATCCTTGGAAGAGGTTTGGGAGTTTGCAAGAGTTTTAGAAGCAAAGAAGTTGTTTTGTGGCTGAATTGGTTTGATTGTTGTTTCTGTGTAAACAAGTCTTGGAAGTTGTATGTTACAGTGATATGTGCTGTAAAGGTTGAAGTTCTTCAGGTTGATGTTTGGGCTGTGTGCAGTCCGGATATGTGAAAGGTTAAGTTGTGGCTACCCTTGAGTGTTCTGGGTTTATGAACAGCATGTGGTGGTGTTGAGTTTGGTGGAGGTTTGTGTGGAAGGTGTTCAGTGTTGGTTAAAGCTTTTGTGTTGTCTTGTGTGTGATTTGAGAAGGTTGTGGTTCTCTTTCGCCGGTTGAAATTTCGAGGACGAAATTTCCTAAGGGGGGGAGAGTTGTAACGCCCCGGTTTTGGGCTCAGAAGTTTTGGGCGTTGACCGATTCGGTCAAAGTGCGGATCGAATATATAAGAGTGAATTTAGGAAAGCCTAGTTCGGGTTGCATTAAAAATATGGAAAAATGTCCTAAAATCATCTTTTAATATAATTAGGTGAACTGTGAAATCAATTTTGGAAAATGAGGTTCGGAAGGTTGACATTTTGGCTAGTGACCAAAATGTAATTTTTGAAAGTTGCGGGACTGTTTTATAAGGATTGAAACTTTGAATCTTTAAGGAGCTATTATTCCAATAAGAATTTCTCCAGATTTTTCTAAGATATTTTAAGGCTTTATTCTGATTTTAAAGATTATGAAAGTGGAGGGAAATCATTTTTTGTCATTTCTTAACTAACTTTCCATTTTCTCTCAATTTTCCTTTTCTCTCATTTTCTCTCAACCCAAACACAATTCTCCAGATTTTCTTCTCTAATTTTGGCATCTAAATCTCTCATTTCAACTCTCATTTGATTTCTAATCATCTCATCAACAAAACCTCTCAATTTGCAAGTTGTTTCATCAAGCATTTTGGCTCTAAAAAGGAGAAATTCAAGTTTGGAGGTAAGAACGTCCTTCTCCTCTAAACTATCAGTTCTTTACTGAAATTCCTAAGTTCTCAATCCTTGATTTATGTTTTGTTAATGGCTTTTCAATTGAAATCTTGATTTTTGGCTAAAATGCAAGATTTGGTGATTTTGGTGAAATTTTCGTGTGATCTGTTTGGGCAGTGTTTTGAAGTGTCAAAATGATGTTAAATGAATGCTAAATTGATTAGAAGTTGAGGTTTAACTAATGCAATCCTGGATAGGTTGAATTTCCTAAGTTTGGCTTGAGTTTTTGGTTGTTTTTGGAGTGTTTTTGGTGATCTGTTATACCTGGAGGTATAAGGATGTGTTTGTAATCATTTTGGATGTTAAATGATGTTTAAAAATGGTTAGAAGTGATGGATCTTGGCTGGGTTAAGTTTTGGAAGTGTTTGGAGGTGATTTCGGTTGTGTTTGGTAGCCGAATTGTTGGATTTGTGATGAGCAGCGAGTTGTGTTGTTGTTGCTGGTGTTTTAATGCATAATGATGCATTAATCCTCTGTTGTTATGTGCTTGAAACAGGGGAGGTTGATCCGTGAGCTTTGGTGGTGTTGCGGAAGGTTTCGGATGCTTGGAAGGCTTGTTGGCTAACCTTGTTTTGGTTATCGGTGAGTGAAGTTGGATTTTCAGCTTTTAAACCAAGGTTTGAAGGTTTTTGGGAGCTTAGTTTAAGTCTAAATAACTTTGCTAAGCTCAAGAGTAAGTAAATGGTTTTTGCTCTTGAATTGTGTTGTGATTTGGTTTTAAAAGAAATTGTGGTTGATGATTGAAATGCATGTGATTGCATGGTTTATATTCTGTTTTGAAAGCATGGTTTAGGCATGGTATAATGCTGGTTTTGAAAGCCATATGTGAAGGATGCTCAAGGTAAGAGATCCTTGGTTTTGTATTTGGTAATTGTGATTTTGATGCATGATGTTGCATGTTGATCTATGGCTTTGTAAGATGCTTTAAAACAGTGGATCGATGATGGTAAATGTTACTTTTTGCATATTTGCTATGCATGTGAATCATTGGACTATTGTGATGATGGTTTTTGCATTGTGATTATGCATATGAATCATTGGATTATCATGGTAAGATGGTTATATTGGCAAGTGGTGAAAGTGGTTCTTGGTTCGTTGATCGGATATAGTTAGCCGGCTATAGGATTGGGTGCACCGTGAATTAAGTCGCCTTGGAGGTGGAGTGGTCAAGAGTGGACCGGATAAGCTCCCTTCAAGTATCCTAACGAGATGTTGAGGTCTTAATGGAGGTGTTGCCCATTCGAAGACCTCGGTTGAGCAAAGGTTATATGGTGGTTAAAAGTCCATATGTGAGAACCTTGTGCTTGTTGAGATCACAATGGCAGTGTTAAGTCCATGTGTGGATCTTGTGTAGGGTGTCCCGGATCTCGTTAGTGATGTTCTACAACTACCAATCGGTGAATGCAAAGGTTATATGGAGGTGTTGCCCATATGTGAGAACCTTGTGCATGTCAAGGTTGTATGGTGGTTAAAAGTCCATACATGGGAACCTTGGGGAAGAGCTAAGGTTGTGTGGTGTTTAAAAGTCCATACATGGGAACCTTAGGATGTTGAGGTCATAATGGAGGTTGTTGCCCATTCGAGGACCTTGGATTGGTAGGGTGTAGGGAGCGTAGGGACAACGCTCGGAATCCGCGTATCCGATTGGATGTTGAGTTGAAAAGTGGATGTGATTGATCACTTGAAAGCCAATATGATGTTCTTGACTATAAAGAAGCATGGGATGCTTGAGTTGATGCATAATTGCATGTGAAGCATGAGATGCTTGAAAAGATGCATGGTTGCATGAAAAGTGTTTAATGCTTGTGAACGCATGTATACTTGTTAAGTTGAACAAGTGTTAATTATCATTTGATAAATGATGCATGTGAGCATGAAATATCTTTAATGCATTGGAGTCTTGGAAGACTTGTTTTAAAAGGCATGTGATGATGATGGTATGGTTTATATGTTGCTTTGGTTAAATGCATGAGATGGATTGCTTGAATTATGGTTTTAAAAAGGTTTCTTGCTTGAAAAGGCTCTCAAGTTTAAGAAAGGTATGTTGTGGAATGGGAGTGTATTCCAAGGTTTTGTTCTAGCTTTGCATATGGTGTTTATGCATGGTTTGGCTAAATGGATGATTTGTAAGTTGTGCTTTAAAAAGGTTTTCTTAGCTTGTTGTGCTAAGGGTTGGTTTTCATGTATGTGCAATGCATGGTTTTGATGCTTGTTGTTGAAAAGGGTTTCAAAAATGGCTTTGGTAAACAAATCGGGTTTGTTTTAAAAGTGTTTTACGACCCGCTGCATTGATGGTGTTTTGGTTTTGAGCATTCCTCACTAAGCATTATGTGCTTACGCTCCTTTTTGTCCATCAATGCAGATTCTTGAAGTTTGGACAGCAAGGAGCAAGGGATTCAAGGTGGACTCCAATGGAGATGTATGTCTCGGTGAATAGCTATAGTTAATAAAGGCAATGGGGGTAGAATCTCTCGGGGTTAATGTGTATGTGTTCGTTTATGTTCGGACAAGTATGTTTTTATGTTGTTGATGTTGTTGAATCATGTATTGGCTTAAATGAGTTTGATTTGGAAAGTCTGTGCTTAAGTGGTTGCTTGTGTAGGAAGCATGCCTTTAGATTTGGGGCTTTTTGCATATGAAGTTAAATTGTTGTTTTAATGATGCCTACAAGTCATATATGTGTTGAATTGCATGCTGGTAAAGTTTGGTGGCATTTGGAGCATGTTCGAATGGTTTATTGCACGTTTAAGAATGCAAAATGCTGCAAATTGTGCAGGGTGTTTCGGAACAGTTGACACCGTTTCGGAACGGGTGCCTTGCATGAACCCAGGCGTCCGAAACGGGTGACACCGTTCCGGAACGGTTTGGCTACTGCCAGTCCCCTGTTGCGGTACGCGTTGCGGAACGGCCCCGAGTTTCGAAACGGGCTCTGCCTGTTTCGGAACGGGTGACCGTTGGGGGCTGACATGGGCGGTTATATGTTTCAGAATGTTTGCTTTTTGGTCCTGAAACTTGTTTGTGCAATTGTATGAGTTTGGAATGTCCGTTTGAGCTGAAATTTGGCTGAGATGCATGAAACATGATTAATTTTAAGTTGGTAACTTAAAATCTGGTTAAGTCCTTAAGTTTTTCAGAATTTACAATTTGGTCCCTAAAGTTGTAATTTGTTCAATTGGGTCCCTATTTGATCTCTGATGTTTGTGATCTTTGAGCATGTTGTTTGTGTGATCACCATTAGGGTTAACGTGCATCTAGACAAGTTTAAAAAGGTTAAAAAAAGGGTCGTTAATCAAGGTTGACTTTCGGGTTGACTTTGGTTTTCCCCGTGTGACTTTCTTAATTCGGGTCAACCGTCCGGGCCGGGTTAAGGGGGTTACACACTAGCCGGCTCAGTTCGGTGGTCCAGTTTGGTTCTCAAAAATCCCTCAATTTCATATCAATCAAAACTCTAATTTCAATTTCCAAAAATCTCCAAATCATATTAGCCCTAACCCTAAACAAATATCCCCAATCCCAAAACCCTTATCGGCTAACCCATTCCGACGGCAGCAAACGAAGACCCACGGCGACCGGTCAACACGACGGCGACGACCAAAACTTACCCCGAAACACGACGAGGACGCAGCTACGATGGTGTGAAGTGAGAACCAGAATGGTTTCTAACCGTTGTCTCACGGACAGCAGTCGGTGAAGGAGATTTGGCAGTTGGGTTTGACTCGTGACTCAACGACAGCCACGATGGTGACAGCCGTGCAAGAAATTGATGACGAACGACGGTCGATTGGTTTCGTTGGAGTTTGATCAGAAAATAATGGGCAAAATTTGGGGAAAAATCGATAGATCGAAAAGGAAAAAGAAGGAAGGGGTGCGACTGACCAAACAAATAAGCCAGATTAGGGCTTTACCCTAAAAAGGGTAATTTACACAACATGTCACTAGATTTTCTTAAACTTTACGGATTGGATCCTGAGTTTTACAACCTATGCAATTTGGTCACTAAAATTTTAGAAATTCACAATTTAACAACTAAAATTCAATTAGGTTTTACGATTCAAATTTCCAAAAATTAGGGTTTTTAATTGGGGATTTAATGAATTAGGGTTTCGATAATTTGGGGAAAAATTAGGGTGTTACCATTCTCCCTTCCTTAAAAGAAATTTCAGCCTCGAAATTTACCTGGATCAAAGAGATGCGAATATTGGGCTCTGACAACGGCCTTGGGCTCCCATGTAGCCTCATCATGACTACATCCACGCCACAAGACCTTGACCATCTTAATGGTCTTGCTCTTGAGAACCTTCTCATCATGAGCAAGAATCTCCACGAGTTCCTCCTCAAAACGCAAGTTAGGTCGAATCTCAACTTCCTCCACTAGAAGAACATGAGACGGATCAGCATGATAGCGTCTCAACATAGAGACGTGGAAGACATCATGAATATGCTGAATCTCAGGCGGTAACTCAAGCTGATAGGCAACTTGTCCAACCCGACGAATAATCCGATAAGGTCTGATGTAACTAGGACTTAGCTTACCTTTCTGACCAAACCGAAGTACCTTCCTCCACAAAGATACTTTCAAGAAAACCTGATCACCCACCTCATACACGATATCCCGACGTCTCAAATCGATATAAGACTTTTTCTGGTCAAAAGCAGCCTTAAGACGATCCCGAATCAATCTGACAATTTGTTCAGCTTCATACACAATCTTAGGTCCCAACAACTTATGCTCATTCAGCTCAGTCCAACCAATAGGTGAACGACACTTACGCCCATATAGAACCTCATACGGTGCCATGTTGATACTAGCATAATAACTGATATTATAGGTGAACTCTGCAAGGGGCAAGAAATCCTCCCAACTACCTCTATAATCCACTACACAGCCTCGCAACATATCCTCAAGAATCTGGATTACCCGTTCGGACTGACCATCAGTCTGCGGATGATAAGAAGTACTGAAACTCAACTGAGTACCCAAAGCAGTATGTAGAGCTTTCCAAAATTTTGATGTAAACCTCAAATCCCGATCGGAAATAATAGATAATGGTATCCCATGAAGACGAACAATCTCAGAGATATAGAGCCAAGCTAACTTGTTCAAGGGATAGTCAACTTAAACAGGAATGAAGTGCGCAGACTTAGTCAATTGATCCACAATAACCCAAATAGAGTCCTTCTTTGATGGGGTCAAAGAAAGACCACTCACAAAACCCATAGTCACACGCTCCCATTTCCACTGAGGGATCTCAATATGCTGAAGTAACCCAGATGGACGTTGATGCTCTGCTTTGACCTTCTGGCAGGTCAAACACTTGGACAAAATCCGACAACGTCCAGCTTGAGACCTTTCCACCAATACCTCGTACGGATATTCTTATACATCTTATCCCCACCAGGATGCATAGAATAAGGATTGTCATGGGCCTCTCGAATAATAACCCGCTTTAACCAAAATTTCCTCGGAATACAATACCGGCCACGGAAACATAGTACCTCATCCTGATCAATAGAGAAATCCCGAGAAGTACCTTCATGCACCTCTCTGATATGATGCATCAAAAACAGATCACTAGGCTTCTCAGCTCAAATATCAAAAATCATTGTATGAATAACCTGAGGTTCTGCCAAAAGACTACCATCATCATACAAACTCATCTGGGCAAACAAAGCTCTCAAATCTGAAATGGCATTACGACTCAAGGCGTCAACAACAACATTAGCTTTGCATGGATGATATTCAATCTCACAGTCATAATCCTTGAGAAGTTCTACCCAACGACGATGTCTTAGATTAAGATCATTCTGGGTGAGGATATATTTCAGACTCTTATGATTTGTGAAGATATAACACTTCTCCTCGTAGAGATGGTGTCTCCAGATCTTGAGAGCAAAAATCATGGCAGCAAGCTCAAGGTCATGGGTAGGATAGTTGCACTCATGTAGTTTTAACTATCGGGACGCATAAGCCACTACATTTCCATCCTGCATCAGAACACATCCTAATCCAGTGTGAGAAGCGTCACTGTAAACGGTGCAAGCTTTATCAGGCTCAGGCTGGATCAAAACTGGTGCCTCAATCAACACGGTCTTAAGCTTCACAAAGCTAGACTACTAGGCCTCAACCCAAACAAAGGGAGTACCCTTCCTTAGAAGTTTAGTCAAAGGAGCCGCGATGATAGAGAAACCCTCAACAAACCTCCGATAATAGCCGGATAAACCTAAGAAACTTCGGACCTCAGAAACATTCTTGGGCTGCTTCCAGCTCAAAATGGCTTCAACCTTTCTCGGATCAACCTGAATACCCGAAGCTGACACAACATGACCCAGAAATACAACCTCTGAAAGTCAAACTCACATTTACTGAACTTTGCATACAACTGTTTCTCTCGAAGAGTCTATAAAACAATCCAAAGATGCTCCTCATGTTCAACCTCAGATTTGGAATAGACCAGGATATCATCTATAAAGACCACAACAAACTGGCCCAGATAAGGTTGGAACACCCGATTCATCAAGTCCATAAACGCGGCATGAGCATTAGTCAATCCGAAAGGCATCACAAGGAACTCATAATGCTTGTAACGTGTCCAGAAAGCCATTTTGAACACATCAGAATCCTTAACCTTGAGTTGGTAATAACCAGAACTCAGGTCTATCTTAGAAAATACCCTAGCTCCCCGGAACTGATCGAAAAGATCATCAATATGAGGAAGGGGATACTTATTCTTAACCGCCAGCTTAATCAGCTTCTGATAATCGATACAAAGTCGAAGTGTCCCATCTTTCTTCTTCAAAAACAGGACATGAGCTCCCCACGGTGAAACACTAGGCCGAATGAACCCTCTGTCCAACAACTCTTGCAACTGCACCTTCAACTCTTTCAACTCCTTCGGTGCCATCCGGTAAGGAGCCATAGACACAGGAGCTGAACTTGGGTAAACCTCGATACCAAACTCAACCTCATCACGCCTCAGTGGTACACCAGACAATTCTTCCGGGAATACATCCGGAAAGTCTCTGACAACCCGAATCTTATCCATCTCAACATCAGACTGCCTCAGATCAAGAATGTACGCAAGATAAGCAATTGACCCTTTCTTAATCATTTTCTCAACCTTAAGAGCTGATACAACATTAGTTAGAAAACCTCTACACTCTCCAACAAGGACTACCTCATGATCATCAGAAGTCTTCAGAGTTTCCCTCTTCCTTTCATAGTCTAAGGTAACTCGATGAATGGATAACCAATCCATACCGAGAATGAGATCGAACTCCCCAAATGGTAACTCCATCAAATCAGCTGGGAAGATCTCTCCTTGAAGTTCAAGAGGACAATTTTTATATACCTTGGTAACCTCAACAAGATTACCCACAAAACTGTGTAGAATGACAACATTAACGGTATTCCCAACCGGAATTTCAAGACCCCCAGATACAAAACTCGCAACATATGAGTGAGTCGAACCATTATCAAGTAATGCAAAGTAAGAGATAGAATGAATAGAGAATGTACCGGCTATAACATCTGGCTCATCACGATCCTCATGCCTCCTAGTAGCATAGACTAACCACGACTGTCTCACCCCAAAACCAGCAGATCCTCTACTCTGAGCAGGTCTACCCTTACCAGCGGTACCCGAAGCAGCAGGTCTACCATATCCTCTGCCTCTAGTAGGAATCTGTACAGATGCCTGAGACTGACTCGGAGCATAAGATGATAGAGGTGAAAGTGGACAATCCCTTAAGATATGCTCAAAATATCCACATCAAAAACAAGCCCCATACTGCCTCCTACACTCACCCAGATGCCACTTCTTACAGAAGGAACACTGCGGCACCCCACAGGTACTAGTCGAACCCCCGGCACTAATGGTCGGAATAGTGGATGTCACCGGTCTAGCTCTAGAATAACTCTGAAGATTAAGCTCGTCTCTGGTTCTCTTCCTAGACTGATTACCCTGATTGTGCTCAACTGATGCAGTTTACTGCCTCCTACCCTGATCAGTACCATATGACTCAAGTAGCTTCAACTCCGCCTCATTCCACTCAGTTGTCCTAGCTCGCTTGGTGATCTCTTTATACTCATTATCCATATGTAAAGCCACACCCGCCTTAATCAAAGGGTGCAACCCTTTCAGAAACCAATCACACTTATCATTTTCATTGGACACTAGTCCCGGAACATACTGGATCAGTCTCATAAACTCAATTTCATAATCATTCACAGACATGTCGTTCTGCTTCGGATTCATGAAATCATCCTGGAACTTTGCTAGATACTCAGCCCCAACATATCTGTCACGAAAAGCCTGTCGAAAATAATCCCAAGAAATCTGGCCAGCTGGAACAACATGCTCCTCAGCCTCCCACCAATTCTGAGTCTCGCCCTACAATAGTGATACAACAACTCTAAGCTTTCGGTCAATAGGATAATCCATCTCAGTGAACAACCTCTGAAGCTTCTTCAACCAACACTCAGCATCAACAGGATCAGTACCCGTCTTTCCATCAATCATAGTCATCCTGACAGCCAAGAACTCGGTAGAAATGGGCCTACTAACACCCTCAGTCTGACGATGATAAAGAAGCATCTCCTTGTGCACTGCAACAGTATCCATGCCCGCAGTCTCAGCATCTCTAGGACCATGTGGTCCATCACCCGGTGTCTGCTGGGCTAGCTGATCCTCACCACCAGCCCGTTGGGCCCTAGTCTGTTGAGCCTCGGTCTGCTGAGCTCTAGTCTGCTGAACCCTAGGATGCTAAACCCCATGCTACTGATCCACAGGCTGCTGATCCACGACATGCTCCTCTTGATTAACATCATGAACATCATTCTGATGCAACGGCGCTTCCACTGATTGCGAAGCACCGCTCTCAGCTACTGCAGTACGACCTCGACCTCTGCCACAACCTCGGCCGGTCGCTAACCTAGTACTTCTACGTGGGGGCATAATAGTCTATCTACAAAAAATAGAAATAATAATAAGATTAACTTCGGTAGTTGGAGTTCTATTAAAAAACATGTCAAATTACAAAATATTTTAATTTCTAAAAATACACTTCCGCCCGAAAATATTTAGTATACATGCAAAAATCATTTTTGACATAAAAATTTTAAGTGAGCCAAACAGTCCGAGGGTTGAACCAGGCTCGGATACCACTAAATGTAACCCCCTAAACCTAACCCAAGGGTTATGGGCCAAATCTAGGAAGTCGAGTTGAAAACATGTCCCTAAAGTAAATAGTTATTAGGTTTCCAAAAATCAATATTCAAAATATTAATTAAAACGAAGTAGTTTAAAATTGAAATTCATATTTCGAAAACGCAGTCGTATGGATAAAATAATCCAAAACAAAGTAGCAAAATATAAAATTAAAATCCTCATGCATACTAAACAGTTTAGACCCCCAAATAAAAATAAAAATAATCGAGTTTACATAAAAACCCCAAATAACAAAATTGTAACCCCCTCGTTCTCGGTCTGGACGACTGACCAGTCCGAGTAGGCTACACGAGGAAAATCGAAGTGAAACCCGCTAAGGCTCCCCTTCGGTTAGCAACCCTAGAAAATTTCTTTAATTATTATCTTGTCTAAATGGATTAAATTAAACCTATGTGAAAAGACAACAACAGAAGCAACAAGCAAGCCGATCAACCCAAACAGCATACCAAAAACAGTCCATTTTAGCTTAAACTGTAGGCCGTATCGAAACGCCAAGAGGGTGTATGAATTTTGGTTTTTTTAAGATGTTTTGGGCTCTCCTTCAGAATGACATTATGAACTTTTTCGATTGCTTCTATAATGGAAAGGATTGGGATATGGGAACTAACTATTCCTTCATAACTTTGATTCCCAAAGTTTCCAATCCGGAGTCCCTAAATGAGTTTCGACCTATAAGTTTGGTGAACGGAATGTATAAGTTGTTATCGAAGGTTCTCACCAAAAGGCTTCGAGAGGTGTTGGGTGATAAAGTGAGTGACTCACAATTTGCATTCCTCTCGGGTCGACAAATCTTAGACTGTTCTTTGATTGCCAACGAGGTAATCGATTTTATGTCTAAGGAAAAGAAGAAAGGGGTAGCCTTCAAAATTTACTTCCAGAAAGCCTATGATACGGTTAGTTGAGAGTTTCTGTTACTGATCTTACAGCGATGTGGGTTCAGCGAAAAATGGTGTGGGTGAATATATAGATGTATTTCTACTGCTTATATTTCGGTTCTGGTGAACGGTGTCCCTTCAGAATCTTTCTCTATTTCGCGCGGCTTGAGACAGGGATGCTCCTTATCTCCCCTTCTCTTTAACTTAGTAGGGGAAGCTCTCCATTTGATGTTAACAAAAGTTATTTCGAAAGGATTGTTTAATGGATGTGTGGTGGGGCGAAGAGACAAAACAGTCAACATATCACATCTATAATTCGCTGACGACTTGCTTATTTTTTGCGGTGCTTCTTGCAGGGAAGTTCAGAATGTTAAGAGGATCTTAAGAGTTTTCGAACTAGCATCTGGGCTAAAGCTGAATTTAGCCAAGAGTAAAGTCTATGACATCGGGTTAGTTCAGAATTTGTTATGCAGCTGGGCTACTAATGCATGTTGCCAAGCAGATGAATTCCCTACCACTTATCTTGGGCTTCCGTTGGGAGCAAAAAGGAATTCCATAGCCCTCTGGGATCCGGTGGTAAATAAATTCGAGAAGAGATTCGAGGGATGGCAGTCTAAATTCTTTTCGCTAAGTGGCTAGCTAGTGCTGATCAAAACTATATTGTCGAGCTTACCAATCTACTACCTTTCAATTTTCCAAATGCCAGGAGTTGTTTCTAAGAGATTGAATAGCATTATGGCAAACTTTTTGTGGGGAAAATCAGCATGCAAGTCAGGTATCCACTGGGTAAAATGGAATAATATTTGTTGTCCGAAAGGTGATGGAGGCTTGGGAGTAGTGGATTTGGAACTATTGAATCATGCACTTTTAGGAAAATGGTGTTGGAGATTCGAGAACGAAATGGAGGGGCTTTAGAGAAGAGTTTTAGAGTGCAAAGTACCAAACTATAGAAAGGGTCTCAGTTCCACCATCTCGGCTCCGAGACATACGTCGTGGGTATGGGGTGGCATTATCAAATCATTCTTTAGGAACGATGAGGTAAGTTTGTGTTTGCAATCTAATTTATTCCCTCAAGTAGGTGATGGCAAATTTATTTGATTTTGGGATGATGTTTGGTGCGGGAACTTAGCCTTCAAAAATCGTTTCCCCCGGATTTTTGCGCTATCGACTAACAAAGAGGGCATCATTGCGGATTTTGGAGTCATCAAAGATGGATTGTGGCAGTGGCAAATTCCATTGAGAAGGGTGTTGTTCAACTGGGAGTTACAGCAATTGCATGAATTAATGAATTGCATTAAGGATCTATGTTGTGTAGGCCGATCCCGTCGAATAATTTTTGGATTAAGTTCGTTTGGGTCGGAATTGCTCCCTCTAAAGTTGAGCTTTTCCTATGGTTAGTGGCTCAAAACCGTGTCTCGGTCAAAGAGGAACAACTAAGAAGAGGAGTGACCAGCATCGACAACTTATGCCCTCTATGTTCACTGCAACCTGAAACTGTAAGCCACCTATTCTTTAACTCCATTTTCAGTTGGGTAATTTGGGCAAGATTTTGCGATAGTTCTGGCCTTTCAAATGTTTTTCATTCGAGTTTGGCGAGGTTCTTGGAAGCTTGGGGTGGATATAGTCCACCGTGTTTAAAAAAATTGTGGAGCCTAATCCCATTTGCAATAGTATGGACAATTTGGCTTCATAAGAATGACATTATTTTCAAGTAGAAAATCATGGATCTCTCTCAGTTGGAGCAACTTGTTAGATTTAGAATTGCTTATTGGTTGAAGGAAATTTTGAGGATTGCAACATTTCTTTGGATGTGTTGATGGCTGATCCTTTTCGGGCCATTAATGCAAGCCTAGTTAAATCTAAATCGACTAAGGTCATTAGCTGGGTTCCTCCTCCTAAAGGCTGGGCTAAGCTTAACGTAGACGGTGCAGTGTCGGCAGCCGATTCGAAGGGTGGCATGGAGGGAGTATGTTGAGAGGATAACAGTGCTGTGCTATTTCAGTTTTAAGAATCCTGCGGGTCTGTTCCTCCAGCCTTAGCAGAACTCCTTGCGGTTAAAAGGGGACTGGATATTTTCATTCAAGCACACTGGCAAGCGCAGAAGAGGCTTATTGTTGAAACTGACTGCGCAGGAACAATGAAGTGGCTCGAAGGAGAGGAGGTTGCTCCGGCGGCCTTTGCTGGTACTGTCTCGACCATTAAAAGTTTGATCAAGAAATTTGGTATAAAAAAGGAACTTATTTCCAGGGTATGCAATATTTGGGCAGATGGTTTAGCAAAAAAGGGAATTGGCTAAGTTTTACTCTTTAGTTTGTTGGTTTGTATTCCCTGACCTATGTGTTTTGGCCTCATCCTGTCTGTTTTTCATTTTCGTGGCCTGTGGGTAAGGATATGTACTTCCCCTCTGCAGGGAATTATTTATTTTTTTCCTGTAACATGACTATTTGGTTCTTAATAAATTTCCTAAGGCACTCTTTTCCCCCTATTATAGGATTAGATGGGGTTTTTAACGAGGCCTACATTACCTTTCAAAAAAAATATTCCCACTCACCGACTATCCAAGCTCAAACAACACTAGCCGATCAAGCTCCCAAGAGTTCTGGATTCGTTCCCGAGGCTTCGCCAACACAAATCCTTGCTTCTAAACATCCCAACACAATCAAAACAATTACCAATCAGTCCACAAATCAATGTAGCCAACCCGGAACACAAACCAAGCACAGAACACAAGATTTCAAGTTAAAGACAACCCCAAAACCTTCATTCCCGAGCAGCCATGAAGCATAGTCCAAAACCATTGATTCAAACACTTATAACACTCTCAAAAGCTTCCAAAACAACCCTTATACATAGCCTAACCATCAGCCAACAAATTCTCACACAAAACACCCCCAAAACTCAACCTAAAACCCTTCAAAAACCTCCATAAAACCCAATTTCGGGAAACACCATAAAACTTTGTAAAAATCGAATATGTTGGACCTTATGGATAGTAAAAAACTTATATAACATTAATAAATCAAAAGCTTAAGTTAAAGATAATAAAGATGACATTTTTAATCAAAAACCTTAAAACTCCAAATTACAAAACTATGAGCTTTAATGAAAAATAATGGTACAAGCTTGTAGAAGAAATAGAGGACAAGTCGAATATGGGCTTACCTTTGAAAAATCACTAAAGATGAGGCAGAATGGTTATGGAATAGTAGACTTGGGGAAAGGGGAGTTTTTGTCGTGGGATTTGGAAAGGAAGGGGGAAGAAGATGATGAAAAGCTCTTTTAAAATAAAATGATTTTTTAATTTCACAAGTCCATTTATTTACAAGTATGCCATTAATGAGATGGCTATCTCAAATATCTAAAAAAATACATGGAATTGGGCTTTAAATCAAAACAAGTCCAACATAAAATCATTTGTTTTGAAAACCCGAGGCTCAAAATATTATTTTATTATTTTTAATTCACCCGACCCCCAAACCCGGGTGTTACAACTCTCCCCCACTTAAGGAATTTCGTCCTCGAAATTACTTGATGGAAAGTGATACGGAATCTGTTTCTCCATATCTTCCTTTCTCTACCCCGAGTGGCTTCTTTCACACCTCTGTGTCGCTACTTAACCCTGACAAGCTCGATAGATCTCCCACACAGCACTGAAGGTCAATGATACACATCTCAACACGATCTCTAATATTTGAATATCTCTCTCTAACTGATCATCGGACTGAGGGCGATACGTTGTACTGAAATTCAGACGGGTACCCAAGGCAACATGCAGACATTTCCAAAAGCTATCTGTAAACCTCAAATTTCTACCGGACACAATCGACTTTGACACACCACGTAATCTCACAAACTCACTAATGTACAAATCGGCTAACTTACGTATGAACGACTATGAAATGAGCACACCTTGTGAAACGGTCAACAATCACCCTAACTGAATTCTTCTTAAAGGAAGTCGAAGGCAAACCTGATACGAAGTCCATCGTAACATTTTCTTACTTCCATTTTGAAATTCTCAACGGTTGTAACAAACTAGACGGAAATTGAGATTCTTCCTTAACACACTGACAAACCTCACACTTGCTCACAAAATCGGCAACACCTCTCTTCAAACCAACTTAATAACACTCATCTTTCAATTCATGGTTCATCTTTGCACTACGAGGATGCATAGCAAACGGACTATTGTGCACTTCAATCAAGATTGTACACCTCAAATCACTGTCATCTAGCACAACTATCCCATCTCTGAAACACAAGACCCCACCAACACTAAAATTGTAGTATGTATGTCTTCCTTCTGCTATAATTTGCACGTGAGGTGCCAAAGATCTATCTAACAGCTGCTTCTCTCAATTCAACTGACCTAAAGTAGATCCATTCTGAAGCTCGGCCACTAGACCACTATCACCGGACAAGCTCTAACTAGCAACCATGGCTCTCAACTCAACGGCTACCTTCCTACACAAAGCATCCGCCACTACATTGGCTTCACCCGGATTATACTCAATCTAGAGACCATAGGCCTTAAGCAATTTTAACCACCTACGTTGTCTAAGATTCCACTCTTCCTATGTCCTCAAAATTTTCAAGCTCTGATGATCTATATACACTATGCATTTCTCACCATACAAGTAATGCCTCTAAATTTTCTTCAAAGCAAACACAATTGTAGCTAACTCTATGTCATATGTCGGATAGTTACACTCATGAGTCTTCAACTATCTCGAGTCATAAGCCACCACTCTTCTTTCTTGCATGAGAACACAACCTAACCTTACATATGAAGAATCACTATAAATCACATAGTCCTTACTCGACTCTGGCTAAATCAAAATCGATGCATTGGTCAAATCTTCTTTCAACTTCTCAAAGGCTTGCTGTCTCGCATCTGACCACTCGAACTGAACATTCTTCTGAAGCAACTTTGTCAAAGGAGCGGCTATCTTCGAGAAATCATTCACAAACCTCCTATAGTATCCGGCTAAGCCTAGAAAACTATGAATCCCTGTCACAGGCTTCGGTTGCTTCCACTCAACAATGACTTCTATCTTCTTCGGATCGACTCTAATCATGTCGGCTGACACTATATGTCCAGGACTACTTCTCGGATCTAGAACTCGCACTCACTCAACTTTGCATACAATTGTTTATCTAACAATGTCAATAAAACTATCCTCAAATGTCGGCCATGGTCTTCTTCGAGACACGAGTACACCAAAATATCATCTATGAAAACAATCACAAACTGATCTAAGTACTGATAGAAAATTTTGTTCATCATAACCACGAAAGCAGTTGGCGCATTAGTCTAACCAAACAGCATAACCAAGAATCTATAACGACCCTATCTAGTCCTAAAAGCTGTCTTCGGTACATCAACCTCTTTTACCTTCAACTGTTAATACCCGGATCTCGAATCTATCTTAGAAACATTGAAACACTTCTAAGCTGATCGAATAAATCATCAATTCACGGCAACGGATACTTGTTCTTCACTGTCAACTGATTCAACTATCTGTAATCTATGCACATTCTCATACTAGGGTCTTTCTTCTTCACAAACAATATAGGTGCGCCTTAAGGCGAAGATCTCGGACGAATAAAACTTCCATCTGACAAATCTTGCAATTGAGTCTTCAACTCTTTCAATTCTTTCGGTGCCATACAGTACAGAGCAATCGAAGCAGGAGCAGATTCCACATACATCTCTATAGAAATTCTACTCCTCTACCAGGCGGTAAACCAGACAATTCTCCCGGAAACACTTTCGGGGGATCGTAGACTGCTCTGATATCCTGTGGTCTGACCTCGATCAATTACAGATTCATCCCTAAGCTAGGTAGGCCTGACAACCAAACTCAAACAACCTCTGAGCCTCAAAAGCTAAAACAACATTCAATACAAAATCCACATTCTCACCTACCATTACAATCTCATAGTCATCTGCAAGCTTTAAGAAAACTCCCCTTGTCTCAAAGTCTACCCTAACTCTATGTTCTACAAGCCAATCCATGCCCGGTATCACATCAAAACCTTAATAAGGCGATTCCATCACATCTATTGGAGACACGTGACCCTGAACCATCAACGGACATCCCTTGTACATCTTTCTAACCACGACTGTATCCCCGAAGGAGCTAGTAACACTAACACCTACCTCTAATGTCTCACAGGGTAAATTCAACAACCTCGCATGCTCACTCAAAATATACGAATGCGTAGATCTAGAATTAATCAGAGAAAACATACTCAATGATTGTATCGAGGAATTACCTGCTATAACATCGACATCACTCTGAAGTCAACTCATAGGTCTTCACTTCTTTTACCAACTCATATCAGGATCGGTCACATTATTCTTTCCCAACAGGAACCAACTCATATGCACGCTGACCCAAATAGACAAACTATACCCCAAACTCTAGTACGGTCATAATGCCCTAAACTAGAGCGATGAACTCTCTCATCATTCACATTCTCTGAAACCTCAGATTCATAATTACCAACTTCAGGCCCACGCCTCGGTCTCATACTTGCCAAAGACAACAATACAACAACAAACAAAACACGCAAGCAAAATATATGGGGTTAGCAAAGGGAAAGGGTCCAAGGTGCTCAAGTATATTCATTTACAAAATCTTTTCAAATAAGTAATAGTAGCAATGGGAACTCGACACTACGCCTCAACACAACCATCATGCTAGCACATGTTTTCAAACACCGCGCGAACAATCAAGCAACAAGAATACATGGCAAAACATTCACAGAGACATAGCAACAACATAACACATCAAACTTACCTCACTTACCTACCCAAGGTCTCGGAACCTCAGGCTTTGATACCACCAAATGTAACCCCCTCATCCCGATCTGGACGACTGACCGGTCCGAGTAGGCTACACGGGGAAAACCGAAGTGAAACCCGCTAAGGCTCCCCTTCGGTTAGCAACCCTAGAAAATTTCTTTAATTATTATCTTGTCTAAATGGATTAAATTAAACCTATGTGAAAAGAAAACAACGGAAGCAACAAGCAAGGCGATCAACCTAAACAGCATACCAAAAACAGTCCATTTTAGCTTAAACTGCAGGCCGTATCGAAACGCCCAGACGGTGTATCGATACGCCTTGACTAGGCCAACTGGCCAAAATAAACTCGAGGAGACCGTATCGAAACGCTGGTCAATCGTATCGATACGCCCTCATCGGTCAATTTCTCGTGGTCAACGCTGCGAAGACCGTTCCGAAACGCCTAAGATCGTTTCGATACTCTCATTTTCTCGTTAAAATCTCAGATTTCAAGTAGAAAAATAGTATCGAAACGCCCCTTCTTGCGTATCGAAACGCCTGGCCTAAAACAAGGGGACCGTATCGAAACGGGACCAACCATTTCGATACGCCTACTGCGAGCAGACTGGGTTTAGCTGGTTTATGGAACAAGGCTACCCCAAACACCAACTACGACCTCCCACAACCAACATGCATTAACACTAGATACAAGGCACCCTATAACAAGCATGCTTAGCACTCAACATACATATAAATTCCATTCCATAAGAGAAGAATCAATCAACAAGATAAGCATTTAGATAGGAACTTGCATACAAGCATGCATATCAAAACCATTTAGCCATAGGAAACATACATTCACTTAAGCAATGCATACCCAAGACTTACATGCCTTCAACATAAAAACTTAAGCATCTCATAAACACATGGCTTACAACTCTAACACCAAAGCATAGGCATCTCAAAGAACATGGTTTACAATTCCATCAACACAAAGCATTAGCAACATAAAGCCTACATGAAGGAGTCTAGATACACGCTCCTAAAACACGTAGCATTTCTCATTGCTAAACTACTAAATTATTTAATAAACCATACTTGAGCAAACTACCACACGCTTGGACGCCATTTTCTTGCTCCTTGCTAACTCCAAGCTAATGATCTGCATTGTCGGAAAAATGAGAGCGTAAGCATAAAGCTTAGTGAGCGGAGCTCAAAAACATAACAACGACAATGCAGGGTTTAAAGCTTTCTTTGAAATAAAGGCCAACACATACAATCCATCAAACGACATAATCTTCTTACTAACATACAAGTTCAACCACAAGTCAACAATATAGATATTTATCATGGCATAACACTTCATGGTATGCATAAAGGCATAATCCTAGATTTAAAGCAAAAACCATTAAGAGGGAATGATATAGTGAGACATATGCATGAACAATACATGGTATGCACAAGAATAACCAAAACACACACGGTGGGACCACACATCACCATTCGACTAGTAGTTTTCCGATGGGACCACACATCATCGTACTCTTCTACTAGTCACTACTGGCGAGACCACACATCACCGGAGTCTTATACTAATCACTACCGGTGGGACCACACATTACCGGAGCAACGATAATCATCACGTGAGGTTCGACACCAACCATGCAAGACGATATACATATCACCCTCATGCAACATGGATACACTATATCATGCACGACCAAAACATCTTGTAACAAAAATCACAATTATGCACGAACTTACTACTTACGATCTTACCAACCGCAATTGGTCTTACTTACCATTTCCATGCACAACATGCACCAACTTACACATATTTTATAAGGCATATTAACAACACTATTGATTCCATCATACATGATCAACGACATAATAATAAGCAACATGCTTCCTCCCAAGTATTGAAATTTCATGCACAACAAGTTATCATTTTAAGTAATTGAAAAACAAACGATGAAAGGGAAATTTAAAGAGGCGATACACATCAACTTACTCTTGAGTCTAGATTGACCTTTCAAGCTCAATCCAAACTCTTTCAAAACGACCTTTGAACCAAAACGTTACTTAAAAATATTTCCACTCACCGACTATCCAAGCTCAAACAACACTAGTCGATCAAGCTCCCAACGGTTCCGGATTCGTTCCTGAGGCTTCACCAACACAAATCCTTGCTTCTAAACATCCCAACACAATCAAGAAAATTACCAATCAGTCCACAAATCAATGTAGCCAACCCGGAACACAAACCAAGCACAAAACACAAGATTTCAAGTTAAAGACAACCCCAAAACCTTCATTCCCGAGCAGCCATGAAGCACAGTCCAAAACCATTGATTCAAACACTTATAACACTTCCAAAAGCTTCCAAAACAACCCTTATACATAGCCCAACCATTAGCCAACAAATTCTCACACAAAACACCCCCAAAACTCAACCTAAAACCCTTCAAAAACCTCTCTAAAACCCAATTTCGGGAAACACCATAAAACTTTGTAAAAATAGAATATGTTGGACCTTATGGATAGTAAACAACTTATATAACATTAATAAATCAAAAGCTTAAGTTAAAGATAATAAAGATGACATTTTTAATCAAAAACCTCAAAACTCCAAATTACAAAACTATGAGCTTTAATGAAAAATAATGGTACAAGCTTGTAGAGGAAAGAGAGGACAAGTCGAATATGGGCTTACCTTTGAAAAATCACTAAAGATGAGGGAGAATGGTGATGGAATAGTAGACTTGGGGAAATGGGAGTTTTTGTCGTGGGATTTGGAAAGGAAGAGGGAAGAAGATGATGAAAAGCTCTTTTAAAATAAAATGGGTTTTTAATTTCACAAGTCCATTTATTTACAAGTATGCCATTAATGAGATGGCTATCTCAAATATCTAAAAAATACATGGAATTGGGCTTTAAATCAAAACAAGTCCAACATAAAAGCATTTGTTTTGAAAACCCGAGACCCAAAATATTATTTAATTATTTTTAATTCACCCGACCCCCAAACCCGCGTGTTACAGAAATAATCGAAATAAAACTTAAAACTAAGAATATTCATACTAAAACGGTAATAAATCTGATATTTGTGGTTCTCCAAGTATTGAACTCCTATGTTTGAGAATCTGAAATAGAAGCTAAGGGGGAGTCAGCTATTGAGCTCAGTGTGTCTCTAAAGTGTGAAAAACAGAGTATCTCAAGTATCAAACAATCACAAGTCAAATCAGCAGACAATCAAATACATAGATATGCATGGCGCGATGCACCTAATTCTATGTCATGTACCCATCTACATCACCGTTCGAAGAGTAAGGTTCCCCTGAACCTCTCTACATCATCACCAAGTCCGAAGTGGAATTCAGCCCAAAGGGTGAAACCACTGATCTTCCACCGTACATTTTCCCACCCGAATGATATGACATGAATGTTCCGATTCCAATCCGAATGCAACATTATAGTCCAAAAATGCATGAGCATTTAGTCTGATAATTATTACCCGGATTCCGATGTATGTTGCTTAACAGAATGACATACATCATATCACATAGCTCAGATCACAACATAATTCACAGACATACATTATACAACAACAACACGAATAATATAGCACAAGAAGAGAACACACCTCAGACAGCTAACAACTCAACGTTGAGAGTGACATCTCGCACGCTCAAATTTAGAAGTAGGCAGAACGGGATCGACACCTACAAAGGTTCACTAAGTCAAAATTCTCTACTACTATGCCACAATCTACTAACCAGAAACTTATTTAAATTCACATACGTACGGAACTCGAAGGTTGAGATGCAAGAGGTCAACCAAGCGGAGGAGAAGGAAGAATCTCGGTGTCCAAATCGATATCACCAGAACGCAAAAATAACTCGGTTCAAAATTCTGTATACACAATTTCCAAGTTAAGCATAAATTAATTCGAAGGGTCAAAACAGTCGTTCCAGATCGAATTTGGAAAAATGGGCTGTGAATCTAGAACCGGGACGTCGAAAAACATAAAGTTGACTTTTGGCCTAAAAAGTCAATGCTAACGTCATCATGGTCAATGATGACGTCATCGCTGACGTCAGTCTGCATAATCATCGCATCAGCAAATGACGTCACTGCTGATGTCATCCGGCTTGTCACAAAAGGTCCAGTTCAGTCTGGTTTAGCACACTGGCCAGTTCGGTTCGGTGGTCCAGTTCGGTTCTCAAAAATCCCTCAATTTCATATCAATCAAAAACCTTAATTTCAATTTCCATAAATCTCCAAATCCTATTAACCCTAACCCTAAACAAATATCCCTAATCATGAAACCCTAATCGACTAAACCATCTCGGCGACAGCCAGTGAAGACCCACGACGGCCGGTCAACACGACGGCGACGGCCAAAACTTACCCCGAACTTACCCCGAAACGTGACGAGGACGTGGCTACGACGGTGTGAAGCGAGAACCAGAACGGTTTCTTACTATTGTCTCACATACGGCGGTCAACGAAGGAGATTTGGCGGTTGGGTTTGACTTGTTACTCGATGACGGCCCCAATGGTGACAACCGTGCAAGCAACGGACGATGAACAACAGTCGGTTGGTTTCGTTGGAGTTCGATCGAAAAATAATGGGCAAAATTTGGGTAAAACTCGATAGATCGAAAAGGAAAAAGAAGGAAGGGGTGTGGCTGACCAAACAAATAAGCCAGATTAGGGCTTTACCCTAAAAAGGGTAATTTACACAACATGTCACTAGATTTTCTTAAACCTTACGGATTGGATCCTGAGTTTTACAACCTATGCAATTCGGTCACTAAAATTTTGGAAATTCACAATTTAACCACTAAAATTTAATTAGGTTTTCCGATTCAAATTCCCAAAAATCAGGGTTTCAAATTGGGGATTTAACGAATTAGGGTTTTGATAATTTAGGGGGAAATTAGGGTGTTACAACATGAAACACATGAGTTAGTAGTGTACTAACCTTCTTTAAAAGTTGGAAATGAAGTCCCCAGCTCCAACTTCAAGCTTCTCATTTCCTTGCTTTTTAGAAGGTCCTCCAAACTCTTTCACAACATAAGAAGTTGTAAATTCGGATTACAACTTTGTAGAAGATAAGGGACCAACTAAAACTTACACTTGGGGCTGGAAAACGAGATTAAAACTACCATTTACCCATTTCTCTCAAACCCCCACCCCCACAAAACTCACCATTTCCATCCTCCACCAAGGTGAAATGCTCTGTTGAATGAATCTTATTTCCAACAACTCTTGAATCTGATTCTTTAGCTCTCTTAATTTTTTTGGTGCCATGTGATACGATGCAATAGAAATTGGTGTCGCGCATGGCATCACCTCTATCTAAAACTCTATCTCACAATATATAGGTAGTTTGGGCATCTCTTTCGAAAACACATCAGCAAACTCTCTAACAGTCTGAAGGTTTTCAAGCATCAAACTCTGAACACTTGTATCAACCATGTGAACCAAGAAGCCCTCACAACCTTGTTGGATCGTCCTGTGTGCCGCCAAAGCCGACACTACATTGGAAAGACAAGGATTTCTCTCACTTTTCATCGCTAACTTGTCCCCATTCAACCCACGGAGCTTAAGGCTCTTCGCTCTACAATATAAATGCGTGTCATGCCTAAACAACCAATACATCCATAAGATGACATCAAACTCTTGAAACGGAAATACCATCAAATCAGCTAGAAATATCAAACCTTAGGCCTCAATCGGACACTCTTGATACACCTTATCTACTAAAACATCATACCTCAAATGGCTAGTCACACGAACTCCTATCTCAAGATCCTCGACATGAATACCCAATCGCTGAGATATTCCACTATGGTTGTAGGAATGGGTAGACCTCGAGTCCACTAAAACAACAATAAGAACTTAAAACAAGGTAAATGTACTTGAGATAACATATGTAACCTCACAATTCACTTGAGCCTTGACTGTGTATTACCTCGTTGGTGCCCTCATAGTGAACTGGATCATACACTCACTCTGATGTCTAGACATGTGGCTCGCTCTTTCTCTAGCAAAGCCCCGACTCCTCTAAGCTAGAGAAGAAGTCCTTTGAGTCTGAACTAGAGTGATGTCAGCAGCTGTCGGACAATCTCATAACCATAGAAGGCTTTAGATGTGCCCCAACACTCGCCTCGATGCTTATGTCCACACTGATCATATATTGGTGCACCCACACTCCTCTATGAGCCCTCTGAGCTCATCATGGACGAAGATGATGAAGGCCTCCTACGACCAGTAGATTTTGACCTACGATCCAATCTCGAATTTTAGTTCGAAGTTCCTCTACCTTAGTTCCACCAGTTTCTATTCCTCCTGGAATGGGACTGCGAGTTGTTAGAAAAGTTCTGAGTCCTCCCACTCGAACTTTCATGCCCACTAGCCAAGCCATAGGTTAAGCCTTGAACTTGTTAGAGTGATTTGGCACTAGCGGTCAATTCTAAAAACACTTTCAGTAGGGCAACGGTCAAGTATGCCTGGATTTCCTTCCTCAAACCCTTTCAAAACCTCTTGCACCTCATCTTTTCGGTAGCGACCAACTCCGAGGCATACCTACTAAGCTGCAGGAAATCTTGTTCATATTCAAAGACTAGTCGGTTCCCTTGGACCAAATGAGTGAACCGATCTCTCAAATTATCAATGTGAGCTTCACCCACATACTTCTTCTCAAACTCATCCAGGAAATCATCCCATGAAGGTCAGTTAGGATACCATTCCAAATCTACGGTTTCCTACCACTCTTGAGCATTCTCCTTTAACCGAGAAAGGACGCATGCCAACTTGTCCTTAGGTTCCAAACGCATATGTCACATGATCCAACAGGTGTCCCTTAACCATTGATCCGCGTTAACCGGGTTGTCTTGTCTAGTTCCAAGGAAATCTATCGCACCATGGTGACACACCTCTCAATTGGCGCCTCACGAGGGGTATCCTAGGGCCTAGGTATGACCTTCACAATACAATGAAGGGCCTGTTGCAGATGAGAAAAATAATTGGCGCCTTGACCCCTTTCATCTTCCGACATCTCCTCCATATCAAGAACGTAACCCTCATCGTAGCTCTCCTCACGGGAGCCCCAACTCTCCTCATGATCAAGTGCTCTCATAGGCATTATTTCTTTCTGCACAAGCAAACAAATAAGGTTACACCATCTAATATTCAGCTTAAATGAGTACATCTTCGACTTATGGGCAACGTATTCGCTAGACACCTATACAACACTCTAGAAAACCAAGGGGCTTTCCTAAAACCAACTAAGCCTAGTCTCTGATACCACTAAATATAACACCCTCAACTCGTATGTCACATTTGGGCCTAAAGCCCAAACTATTACCATAAAATTTTCAGCCTAGTTTACCCCAAAACATATTAATTTCCATAAAATCCATTAAGTTCAAATATTTCAACATAAATAAGTAGTTAAAACGTTACATGGGAGCTCCATTTAAAAATACATAATTAAAAATATTCGACTCATGATTCAAATTCAAATATGAGTTACAATAAAAACATATGGTCCTACAAATACATACCCCAAATAATCTAAGTACTGTACTCAGAACAAGTCGATGCTGAAATCCTACTATGATGGTGCTCCAACAATGCACGTCAACCTACTAACCTGCGAACAGAAACAAAAATTCTGAACGTTGAGCTAACAAAGCCCCCACAAAACCCCCATTTACCCATTTCTCTCAAAACCCCATTTACCCATTTCTCTTAAAACCCCCCACAAAACCCACCATTTCCATCCTCCACCAAACTTGATGAATCTTACATCAAATGTAGATCCTTGGCAGCTGACTACAACTCCCTAAACTAAAATTCCGAAATTCACACTTCAAACCAAAAAGATTGAACCTTTAGGCTTTGGTTCTTGGGAGGAAGATAAAATGGATCAGGAAAGAAGACAAAGGACAAGATGGTCTCACCAGTTTGCTTTTCTGCAGAAAATTAAAGAAGCGCCCTTTATTCTCTCTTCAAAAGGAGGTAATTACCTCATTACCCCTCCGTCATCCTCCCAACCTCTCACCAAACAAAGAACTCAAGCCCAACAACCATATACAAGCCCGCTAAGGTTCTCAAAGGCCCAGCTCTCAGCCCAAACGCAAAGCACACTTTTCGGGTTAAACCGACCCTCAAATTCTGAAATTCGGGTCGTTATATTACCAATGACATCTTTTTAGTGAACTTATTAAGTGTCTATGCGAATTATTTTTCGCTAACAAAGAGCATTTTCAGGAAGAAAATTATGACAAAACAACAAATTCAAAACTAAGCCTATTGTTAGACAATTGATAAGTAGTCTTCTTTCTTGTCTAGTAGTAAGTTTATTTTTGAATTTATTATTTTTTATTGTAATTTTCCTTGATTGCCTTCTTAAAAATGCTTTTCGTCAAAGGAAAATAGTCTGGTTGCTTGAAAGTCATTAAGGGTATTGAGAGTTTTCGATTAGGTGGCATTGGTAATGCGCTCTTTTTTGTTATTCATGAATTCTTGAATAGGGATATAGAGGTCATTTTATCTCATGTTAATCGTAAGTGTAACAAGCTCGCGGATTACATTGCCTCAATGATGCGAGGGTAACAAATAAGCCAAGTTACCTTTGATCTTCCACCTTTGGAGGTGCTTGACCTGTTGCAGCAAGATCTTCTCAGTTTTAATGTAAAAGACTATCTTGTTGTTAATGTATCTATTATCACATGTACTTTTTTTTATTAGGTTTAAGAAAGTTTTTTAATGAGGAATGTGATGTAGCTATTTCACTTCAATAAAAAAAACAATCAACATGGTGACTAATCTGCATTTGAAAAAAGATGTCATCTATGTATTTTTTTTATGTCAACCCAAGGTCTGAGGTATCCCATTCACGTTGGATTCGAAGCTGGAGTATTGAAAGTAAAATCCTCCCAACAAATGCACTTCACAGGATTTGAATTTGTGGTATCGTCCTTACGAGGGTTCAGGTCGTTACCACCTCAACCGACTTGTTGGTGTTATTAAACTTAATTCGACACAACTGTATCATACTACTTTTATAATATCAATAATTAGTTTAACTCCTCAACATAGCTAACGGTTCTAGTTAAAACATTTAACTGGTTCTTCTTAAAAACACTCATTCGAACTCATCGTGTTGGAATAATTTTTACATATTGGAAGTATACCTTTTAATATCATGTTGAAATGATTGACCGTGTCAATTATTTGGATTAATTAGTGATATTAAAAAATTAATTTATACACAATTTCAATTTTGAATATAATAGAGGAATCAACATCGAAATTTGACTCTATTCTATAAAGCTGCTTCTTTTGGATTGGATATATCGGCCCAACTCGGGCATACAAATTACACAAATCGTAAGGCCTGTATTAGGACATTTGGTGTGAGTAAATAGGTCCAAGATTGAGGGTCCTTAATATGAAGGGATCAATTTGAAACGACTTGGCCGAATGATATATCATAAAAAAATAATTTTATATTTTATATAATTTTAAAAATTATTTTTAAATGATGTGTCGTTTTATAAAATCAACATATTTATCTATATGACATTGTTATATCAGCGTGCACTACATGTAAGTTTGTTACAATTTCAATGTTAAATGTCATGGGTAGTTTCATGAACAAGCCTTTAGAATGGCATTTTCCTGATGACAAGTTCGATATTTTTTTGGTACTTACGGATTTCACTACAACCAATTGAAAATCATAGATCAAATTCATATAATCAATAAAAGAAAGTGTAGAAAGGTACTGAAAAGAGTCTCAGTTTGAGTACTCTAGTTTCTATTATTTATTTGATAAAGAAAGACCATATTTATAGATTACAAGAGAGAGCCTAAACTAGGAAAAAAGGAATTACAAATAAATTACAAGAATCTAATTCCTTATTTACAGCTATTAACAAATTATTAGAAAGATAATTGCTAACTAATAGCAACTTGATATTAGGGAATTTACATCCCTAATTTTCTGCAATCATACAATCAACACTCCCCCTCAAGCTGGAGAGTATATATTATATAATCCCAGCTTGCATGTAAACTCATCAAAGGTTACTCTAGGAAGTGCCTTGGTGAGAATGTCTGCAAGTTGATCTTTAGAAGAAACAAAGTTCAATTTTACCAGACCACTGTTGACTTTCTCTGAAATGAATTGTCTATCAATTTCCACATGTTTAGTCCTATCATGATGGACTGGATTTCTCACTATACTGATGGCAGATTGACTATCACTGTATAGTTCAAACTCTTTAGAGTCACTGAAGCTCAATTCAACAAGTAACCTTTGTAACCATATTCCCTCACACATTCCAAGTGCAATAGCTCTATACTCAGCTTCATCACTGCTCCGAGACACAACAGACTACTTTTTGCTCCTCCAAGTTACAAAATTGCCCCAAACAAAAGTGCAGTACCCACTGGTGGATCTTCTATATGTCAGTTCTCCAGCCCAGCTAGCATCAGTGAAGACTTTTACTGATCTGTCATTAGTTTTCTTGAAAATTAGCCCATGGCCAGGTGTCATCTTTAGGTATTTTAGTATTCTGTTGACAGCTTCAAGATGCTCCTCTCGAGGGTCACTCATATATTGACTAACAATGCTCACAGGAAAAGATATATCAGGTCTAGTAAGAGAAAGATAAATTAATTTCTCAACTAACCTTTGATACAATCCCTTATTAACTGGACTTCCAAGAACATCCTTCTTCAGTTTGAGATTGAACTCCATAGGAGTCTCAGCTGGTTTGCAGTCTTTCATCCCAGATTCAGATAACAAGTCTAGGATATATTTTCTCTGGTTAATTATTAGACCAGCTTCTGATCTTGCAACCTCCATGCCAAGGAAGTATCTTCAAGTACCAAGATCCTTGGTTTCAAATTCACTTGCAAGCAATTTCTTTAAATTTCCAATTTCTTCATTGTCATCACCAGTGATGATGATATCATCAACATAAACAATGAGGATTGCTTTCTTCTTTTTTGATCCCTCTTTGATGAACAAGGTGTGGTCGGTTTGGCCTTGCTTGTACCCATTCTTCACAATAGCCTTTGCAAATCGATCAAACCAAGCCCTAGGAGACTGTTTCAATCCATACAATGACTTCTCAAGTTTACAAACTTTCTGTATGTCAGAATGATATCCCAACCCCTGTGGAATTACCATATATACATCTTCTTCAAGATTGCCATTCAAGAAGGCATTCTTGATGTCAAGTTGATGTAACTTCCAGTCCTTGTTAATTGCCAAAGACAAAAGAACTCTCAATGTATTCAGCTTTGCTACTGGAGCAAATGTCTCCTGGTAGTCTATCCCATAAGACTGAGTAAATCCCTTGGCCACCAATCTTGCCTTATAACGTTCAATGCACCCATCAGATCTATACTTGACAGTAAAAATCCACTTGCAACCCACTGGCCTTTTTCTTGGTGGAAGATCAGTGATTTTCCAGGTTTTATTGTCTTCTAGTGCCCTTATCTCTTCTTCAACAACCTTTTTCCATCTTATGTCTTTCATTGCTTCCTCTATTGTTTTTGGAATGAAAGTGTTATCAACACTAGAAGTGAAGGCTTTAAAAGCAGGCTTTAAGTTTCCATATGCCACAAACTTCTGAATAGGATGTGTTGTACACTTCCTTACATCTTTTCTCTGTGCAATAGGCAAATCATCAGTATCCACAGTCTGAGCAATACTTTGAGAATTTTTCATACCTTGTGGATTCTCCGAGGCTGTAGGAGTAGGTTCCAGCTCTTGGAAGTTATCAGGTTGTATGTCGGTCTCTTTATTGGGCTTTGTTCTTCTTTTATAGACACTGAGCTCTTTGGCCTCAAGTTGCTCTGGTTGGGTTCTTTGTGGTGTGCGAGGTGTACTTGGAGGCTCCAAGACAGTAGTTTCAATGGAGTTAGGAATGATGGAAGGTTCATTGGTTTTAGTAATAACAATGGGTTCATGTTTAGAAGAAATAATAGTGGGAATTTTAGTGATAGGAAAAATGTCAAAAGCTTGGAATTCACTTAAGCGCTCCCCCTGAATTTCATGCTTGGTATAATATGGCTTTTGTTCAATGAAGGTGACATCCATTGATGTATAGGTTCTTTTAGTTATGGGAGAGTAACATTTGTAGCCCTTCTTAGTAGAAGAATAACCTAAGAAGATGCATTTTAAGGCTCTAGGATCTAACTTAGACCGAGAATGAGGATAAATGTGAACAAAGACAGTGCATCCAAAAACTTTTACTGGGATAGAGGAAGTGAAGGGCTGAAAATGAGGAGAAGATTGAAGAAAAAGATTTCTAGGTGTTTTAAAATTAAGAGGTTTACTAGGCATCCTATTGATGAGGAAGGTTGCTGTAAGGATGGCTTCCCCCCAATAAAATTTAGGCACATTAGTAGAGAACATAAGAGACCTAGCAACTTCTAACAGATGTTTCCTCTCGGCAATGCCATTTTGTTGAGGAGAATCTACACAAGAAGTTATATGAACAATCCCCTTTTCTTGAAGAAAATCCCCCAAAGCTCTAGAAAAATATTCACTACCATTATCAGTATGAAGGGTCTGAATTTTGCTTTGAAATTGAGTTTCTATTAGACTATAAAATCTCTTAAACACCTTTTCAGTTTCTGACTTTTCTCTCATAAGAAATGTCCAAGTGAGCCTAGTGTGATCATCGACAAAAATGATGAACCATCTAGAACCGTCAATATTCTTAACTTGGGAAGGGCCCTAAATGTCACTATGTATGGTGGAAAAAGGTTTAGAGGTTTTATATTTAGAGGGAGGATAAGTGTTCTTTGTATGCTTAGCAAGAGGACAAATTTCACAAGAAAAAGATTGAGGATTTTTACCGATAAACAATTATGGTAGCAATTTGGCAAGATATTGAAAACTAGGATGCCCTAATCTGTAATGCCATAAAAGAACATTTTTTGAGGATTCTGGTATATTGGAAAAACAAGGAAAAGGATAAATAGAGCTTGAGTGTGCTTGTCCACTTTGAGAAGGCTGCCCTTGAAGAATGTAGAGGCCACCACACAACCTAGCACTGCCAATCACTTTCCCCGAGTCCAAAGCCTGTAATTTACAACCTAGAGGTGAAAAATTAGCTGTGCATTTTAGGTCAGCAAAAATTTTAGTGACTGAGATGAGATTACAAGCTAATTTTGGAACATATAACACATGTTGCAGTATTAAATTCGTAGATATTTTAACAGAGCCACTTCCTGATATGGAGGAGAAAGAGCCATCAGCAATCTTTATTTGAGAGGAGATTGATGAAGGCTGAAATGTATGGAAAAGGGAGGCATTGCCAGTCATATGATCTGAGGCCCCTGAATCCACAATCCACTCGAAACAGTCAGTAGTACCAGCCATGGACGCAAAAAATGGACTACCTTCTGGGATTATAGCAGCACTGGTCGATGCAGATTTTTCTGGAATTTTTATGGAAGTAATTTGGGTGGTAGAGATATCTGATGTGTCATCAAGAGTAGGATTTTGTTCTGTTTCAGAACTGATTTTAGCGGAAGTAGAAATATCAACCATGTTGAGAGTTGATAGGATCGAGAAATTAGACTGATACCATGTAGAAAGGTACTGAAAAGAGTCTCAGTTTGAGTACTCTAGTTTCTATTATTTATTTGATAAAGAAAGACCATTTTGTTCTGTTTCAGAACTGATTTTAGCGGAAGTAGGAATATCAACCATGTTGAGAGTTGATAGGATCGAGAAATTAGACTGATACCATGTAGAAAGGTACTGAAAAGAGTCTCAGTTTGAGTACTCTAGTTTCTATTATTTATTTGATAAAGAAAGACCATATTTATAGATTACAAGAGAGAGCCTAAACTAGGAAAAAAGGAATTACAAATAAATTACAAGAATCTAATTCCTTATTTACAGCTATTAACAAGATATTAGGAAGATAATTGCTAACTAATAGCAACTTGATATTAGGGAATTTACATCCCTAATTTTCTGCAATCACACAATCCATAGAAAGGGACGAGACAAATCATGTGATTCAGTGAGTAACTGTGGAACTACAGTTTCAATGCGTTAGTATACAAATTTTTCTAACTACCACACCACTCTCGTAATGCAGTTAAGTTTTGCTTGGTATGAAGGGTGTAAAAGAGAAGATGAAAAATTTGTTAATCAAATGGTCAAGATTTAAAGTAAGAAAGTGGTCATAAATCTTAACCATTTAATTAACTAATTTTTCGTAATTTATCTTTTTCATCCTTAATATCAAACAAAACCTTAACGATTCGGTGAATACCTTATAACAAAAATTAAAATTTAATAATTATTATATAACATTTGAATGTTTGATAGGTATTTTATAATTTTTAAGATACGGTTTGAAAACCCAAAACTTTGCGTTACACAACTTTTGATGTGGAAGCCAAAATTTTCCCTTTTAACAAAGCTTTTTCACTAAAACTCGGCTTTCTCTTCCACGCTAAGCCTGCCTAGAAACCAATGCTAAGCATGCATCTTTTTATTCAATACGCCACATGTCAAGATATGAACTGAACTCCCAAAATCTTAATTTTAATCATAGTTAACAACATCCTAGGAAAGAATCACATTTGTTCTTTTAGGCACATTCATTAAGATATTAAACTATGAACTCCCTAGAGCTAATCATATCATGCATTCCAATGTAATAGTTACAAGCTGTATATAATACTTCCATGAGTCCTAAAAGGAAATGTAAACAAGTAATTAACAATCCTGGGTTTTCATATTAGTAACATGTTGCATATGGAAGCCGCATTTTCTTGAGACCTGTCCAGTTGTACTTGCTTGCAGATTTTTTCTTTTTGACTTTTTTGAGTTGGAAAATAAACCAGCTTTGTTTACCTTTTTATGCAAAACAAGTACATTTGATTACTTTGTCCCGAAGGGAATGAGAAGTAGAAATCATTACTCAGTTTGTATACTTGTGGAACCGAACCTTTATATTCAGAAAAATTGAACAGTTTGAAATTTGAATGCTTCATTTCAAAGATTAGTGTGCGTGCGTTTGTATTATCCAGAAGGTAGGTAGGGTAGGAGAGTGGTCCATTGTCTATGTTGTTGATAGCTGCCTTCTTAACTCTTTTGATAGAATCATTTTAAAGTTTTGTTCATCCTAATTCTGAGTCTTTGCCTGTTTAAATTTCCTTGTACATTCTTTTTAAACCTCATTTCTTTTCTCTTATGGTATACAATTTGGGCACTAACTGAAACCATAAATATCATTTAATGAAACTAGCTATTTTAATCTTAAAGAGTCAGACAAACATCAACCGTTACTAGTGTTGCACAGATAAAATATTGGTTAATCTCTGCCTCTCTACTTTTCTGCCTCCCTTTATATTGGTTAATCTCTGCCTCTCTACTTTTCTGCCTCCCTTTATATTGGTTAATCTCTGCCTCCCTTTATATGTTAGCAGCTTTTTCTCATCCGTTGGACCCTGAAACTCATTTGGATTCCATGAATTCCCCACAGCTAAAGAAGATGCACTCAGAGCCACCATGCAGCAAACTGAATTGTTTCTTCTGCACCATGAAGGAGCCAGACCCATTCCTAAGAAGCGCAAAACTCAGGCAATGCTTCAAAGAGATGCCTCTCAGAGATGATGAAGAACATATTTTGGTCTTAAGTGGGCTGTGGAACATTTCCATGACTCAACCTGATGATCCAGAGTTCCCTTCCCTTGGTATATTTGAATGCATGGCCAAGCTTATCCGTAGAGGCATCACTGATCGAAACTGGCTTCTCAGAGGCCAGAACATCTATATCCCCTACTATGCTGCTCATATCATCGGTTCATATACCATGGACAATCCCCAGTTCGCAGAAAAAGCTGTTGACTCGGGCGTGATTCCGCCGTTAATGGAGCTTTTGAGAGGCAAGATGAGCTGGGTTGAGCAAAGGGTTGCAGTTCGAGCATTGGGTCATTTAGCAAGCCATGAGAAAACCTTTGAAGCTGTTGCTGTACATGAAGTGGAGATGGTACGTTGGGCAATGGAGGTAGCTAGCAATTGCCTTGAAGTGGTTTACAAGGAGTTCGTTGGATTGAAAGCCAGGAGGAGACCCGATTACCATTGTGATTTGCTCACAAGGGGACTTGGAGGGTTGCAGCTGCAGTCAAGGAAGGCCGAGGAGTGGGCCAGTCAGCTTCAGTGTTGGTCTCTTTATCTCTTGAATTGCTTCGCATGCAAACACAGATCTCTCCACCTCATCTGCAACCAACAGTTTCTAAACAATTTGTGTGGAATGTGGGGTGGATTACTCAATCTCTCATCCCCGGCAGGGCTTGGATTACTTACAACTCTTTGTTCCTTCAAGACTGGGAGGAAAAATGTAGCAAAGCTAAGACAAGTAGTGGAGAGTGTTTGCAATGTTTCAAGATCATCAGATGATTGGCAAATCATGGCCATCGATTGTCTTTTGTTGCTTCTCAAAGACCCAGAGACGAGATATCAAGTCATTGAGATTGCGGCATTGTCTCTTGTTGATCTAGTTCAACTTAGAAGCCTTGGAGAAAGAAAAATGGTGGGGGAAACAATTGCTCAAGCATTGTTGCAAGATTACTGCAAAATAAAATATGGCTTCTTGAAGCTGAAAAGCAAGGAAGCTGAGAAAGCATTGGAAGAATTATGGGAATTCAAAGTTGAGAAGATAAAAAGAGACAAGCTAATGTCCGAGCAAGAGCTGAAAGAGAGACAAGTGTTAATAGGGGAGCTGAAAAAACAAGGCAATCAAAAGTTTTGGTCAGGCAAAATAGAGAGAGCTTGCAATATATATTCAGAGGCTTTGGAATTGTGTCCATTAAACAATAGAAAGGAGAGGATCGTTCTTTACAGCAACAGAGCACAGTGTCATCTGCTACTGAAAAACCCAGCAGCCGCCATTAGTGACACAACCAGAGCTTTGTGCTTGTCGGGTACGGTGAGTCCGCACAGTAAAAGCTTATGGAGAAGGTCACAAGCCTATGACATGAAAGGATTGGCCAAAGAGAGCTTGATGGACTGCTTGATGTTCATCAACAGTCGTATAAAATCTGAGCACACCAAACGTGTCAGGATCCCGTACTACGCAGCAAGGATGATCAACAAGCAGATGAACTCCACGTGGCTATTTGCAAATGCCAAGTCAAAACTCTGCGTCAAAAAGGAGAAACAAGTGCATGAGTACGAATCCAAAGGAAAACACCAGCTGCAGGAGATGGATGATAAGGACAAGAGTTTCCCTGGTAAGCCTATCAACTACAAATCTTTCTGGCTTTGCATATATAAGAATGTTTTTTTGTTTTTTTGGGCTTGTTATTTTAGATATGCCAACCATTGCAGAAGACCCTAAAGCTGAAAAGAGATGGAAGAAAAAGATGGAAAAGCAAGTGATACCTTCACTTTGATGGTATGATGGCCATCGGGGGGGCTTTTTCATTTTTCAAGTATATGATATGAGGACTCGTTTCTTTCTTGGGCTCCCTTCCATAAGTTCATGGTATCGGCTCTAACTTGACTTGCTTTTTTATTTTTGTTTGATTTGATGGATTTAACGTTTATTAAAGGACAATTTCGTTAGTGTTGGACTCAATGCACCAATTCGTTTTGAGGGACGTCTAGAAATGGTAGAGAAGAAGCTACAACAATTGTAACTTTGAATTCTGTCCCTCTTTAGGCTTACACAAATGCAAATAAAAACATGGTAGCCATAGGATCCCACTTTTTACCTTCCGTTATATCATAGCCATAGGGGACACATTTAAATCTTCGGCAAATAATGCACTTGAATCATTCATCTCCATATTTTATGAGAAGAGAAAACACTATGAATCTTGAAAAAAAAAACACTATGAATCTACCAAGACTACGGATTCTGAGCCTAACAATGATTAACTATCAATCATTAATGTTGGTATAAAAATTTAGATGATAAATTGGGTGAATTTTAAATCAATATCTTCTTTTTATTATTTAACTAGAAGAGTGAAAACCATCTAAAATTATTTGAAAAAAATGACTTTCATATCGTCCATGCAAGGCAAACTCATTTTTTAGAAGATGTGAGTTTGAAATTCGTTTTTTTTTTTACAAAACACGAGTTTCGTGTTGAATAAGTTAACCAAAAATTAATTTAACACTTTTTTTTAAACATAGAACTCACTTTCTATAAGACGCGAATTTGAAACTCGTCTTTTGTAAAACGCAGTTTACCATACGTAGACTGACAAGAAGTATTTTTTCTATATAATCTTAAATAAAAGTTATTTTTTTAATTAATTAAATAAAAATTGTATATTCATTTAAAATTGTCATAAATTGGCTTAGTCTTATTTTATATTTTTATTTTTATTGCATGCCAATTAATCCAGCTATTACCCGCCATAAAATATTTATATGCAGAAGATGATTTGATTTGACAGATTAAGACCTGGTAAGTCCTTACAAAGACAATTTTATTAAAATAAAATAAAAAAAGAAATTCTGAGAACAATCTTTGGCATTAACAAACCTAACTTAAAGAAAATTTGGTATTGATAGATCTGGCTAGATTCGATGAGTAAGATATCGTACCTAACCCACTAACCTAATTGCTCATAATTCTATCACCTAATTACAAGTTGCTTAAACCCAATCCATACCACCAAAAAAAAGTATAACATACTAAAACAAATTTGAAGTTGCAGAACAGCATAATTGCTGGGTTTTTCAAATGTGGGGCGATTAAAAATGAGACTAAAAAAAAGTGCAACAATTTTTTTTTAAATCATAAGAATTTCAGTATCGAGTTTTCGGTATATACCGGAATTTTTATACTTTCAAAAAAATTAAATTTTTTATAAGAAATTCGGTATATACAAAAATTCTTACAATTTTTATAAGAATTTAAGTATATACCGAAAAAATCGATACGAAAATTCTTATAAATTTTATAAAAGTTTCGATTGCGCTTTATTTTAAGTCGCGTCACCTATAACTTTTCCATAACCGCTATCTCGTAGAAAAGCACCTAGAAACAATGACCCAGCAATCAGCCAATAAATATTTACTTTTTCAATAAACTACCAATTATATTATTAACCCTTCAATCAATTATCAATAAACTATATCCTTTAAATAGTATCGGAGATTTTAATCATAACTTTGTGAATATAATAAATTATATAAAAAAATCACCTCATAAATAGACTTCAATAAAATTTGATTTAAATTATTTGACTAATAAATTAAATATTAATGATTATAAAAATACAATTATCTTTTCAAAGTATTCAATTTATTTGGAATACAAAATAATATCTCAAAAGATTAAATGAGCAAGTCAACCTAATTATCGAGAATTTTTGAGGTTTTATTACTCAAATATAATCATTTTAGATTATTTATATTGGATACAAATAATTATAAAAACACAGTTATTTTTAAAGCATTTAATTCATTTGGATCACAAAATAATATCTGAAAAGATTAAATAAGCATGTCAACCTAATTATTGAGAATTTTAGAGGTTTTATTACTCAAATAAAATTGTGATTGTTCTAATCCCGAAGGTGACCGAGCCACGAACTATGAAGCATCTTCGACCAATTAATTTATGTACAATCGTTTATAAAATTGTATACAAGGTAATTGTGAACCGATTAAAAGACATCATCCCTTTTTGTATCAGTGACAATCAATGCGCGTTTGCACTGGGAAGGATGATTTTGAATAACATTTTGGTCGCATATGAACTAATTCATTACATGTCATTTTCAAAGAATGCTTAAAATATTCTATATTTTTTAAAAGACGTCGAAGTTAATTTTGCAATTTACTTGAATGGTTTGGCCATTTCCATAAATTTTTTAGGAACTTGGGGTCAAATATTTAAACCCTAAAAACCTCATGAACCTATTGTAACCCCCTCGACTCGGTCTAGACGCGAGACCGAACCGAACGAGTTACACGGGAAATATTGAAGTAAACCGGGAAGATTTATTCAATAAACAACCCTATTTCCCCCCTTTTTTTATCTTGTCTAGATGCACATTAACATCTTAAGTGATAGGACTCACAGTGAAAGAAACATCGATTCAATTAGACATCAATTTGGCACTCAATTGATTAAAAACATGTATTAGGGATCAATTTGTAATTTTAACCAATTACATGAGTTTCATCCAATTTTAAGTTACCATCCTTTAATTAGTCATATTTCATGTCATTGTATCAAATCTCAGCACAATACGATCAACCAAACTCTTATAATTGCATTCACAACATTCCAGGACAAAAACTTAAAAAATATAACTTCAAGAAGATTCCAAATAATTGCTTAGTGTATCGGTACACTCAACCCTGTATCGATACACCTTGTACCGAAACAACTCAAACTGTTTCTATACACGAACCCGTACCGATACAATCTTATAAGCGTATTGATACACGGAATTCCAGTAACTAAGTTAACCAAACATGTTTCGATACATCCTGCACTATATCGAAACACCATGCCCGTTACAGTCTCACAGTATCGATACGGCCATAGGCGTATCGATACACTTAGGCCTGTAATGTCACGATTTGCTGGTTTTTCATCCTTTGGTGCTAAACAAACCACCTAAATATGCTTCTAACATGTACACAACATATCCAAAGATCAATCCTCAATCAAACGTAGCATATACAACATCATCTCATGGCAATATGCATCAAAGAGAAACTATAGGCATGCAACCTAGAAACCAAGCCAAGCAAAATACAAAAACCATAGCAAAGCATAATCGAAAAACTAAAAGCCATTTACAAATCCAAAGCAAGAATATAAACTTTCTTCAATAAGGAGCTTACATAAATCTTTCGTAAACACAACAGATTCCCCATTGCCCTCATTACTTATAGTCTAGATCGAAAACATACTTTCAAGAATGAAGTCTCTCTTTAGCCATTGCCCCTCGTTGTCTTTCGAACCTCAATTCTCTGCATTGATGGAAAAAATAGAGCGTAAGCACACAAGGCTTAGTGAGGAGTGCTAAAAAACAAAGCACCATCAATGCTTTTAAAACCATTTACTAAAACCACATTGAAATCTCATTTCAATTACTTTCAAATCATCATTTGAAAACCATCATGCTCTTAAACCATGCACTTAAATTAATAAAAAACCAGCATAAAACCATATGCAACTTGAATCATGAACCAACAACAAATTCTATTACTAACAATCAAATTAAGCTTTCCCATGCATAACTACCATATGCAAAGCTTAATGAGTAAAGATGTATAAATCACATTTCACAACATAAATAATTTCACGCTACATCGTCAATTATATTGGATTTCAATTGATCATTAATCAAATCTATTCTCAAAATATCATATTGGATACACATATTGGACAAGTGTTCTCAAAATACTTCAAGCCATCTTAACCGGAATAATGGTACAATCACAACCAACGAGGACGACAACCCCTAACATCGGTTAGATGCTTAACCCAGTAATGTTGGACGGGACACCAACGTCCTCGATCGTTAGGGTACTTGGATGGAGACGGGACACCAACCTCTTCAACATCCAATGCGACTTATTTATAGTGCATTCAATCCTATAGCCGGCTAACTATATCCGATAATATTTACAAATCATTTTTGTACCATCACTTGCCAATATAATTCACTTTTAACCACAAACCTTATTATTTTCAAAGCATCAATAATAATTATCTTTCCAAAATAGTCAACCATGCTTTAAATCACAAGTATAAAACATATAATTACAACGATCACTTACCATGTGCATCATTCATCATCTCATCATTAAAAAAAGTTCCCAAAACCACCTTTAAAACATACTTTAAACATGCTTTAACAGTAGGTAACATGAATTCAAAACTAAGTACATAAAACCTTTTCATAAAAGCACAATTGAGAGAAAATTTCCCTATACTTACTTCCGAACTTAGACAAGCGTTTCAAGCTTACATCTAAGTTCCCAAAACCACCTTTAAAACATTTCAAAGCTGAAATCCACGTTCACTCTCACTGACACGCGAAACCTTGATTAGTCGACACGAAACTAAGCGTCTGAAGCTCCCAAAGCCTCACTGGTTGCTTCCGAAACGTTCTCCCCTATTTTAACCACATAATAACAAAGGATTAATGCATCTCAATGCATTCAAAACTTCAGCAAGCAATCCCACCATATTGCCTTGCCCAAAACTACCAAAACGCGCATTCGAAACAACCAAAAACCTCATCAATTAACCTCTAAACTTAACCCAGCCAAAACCTAACACATTCAACCATCTATTGACATTGATTAACATCCAAAATCATTCTATTATCAACCTTATACCTCCAGCATTCACAAAACCACCGCCACACCACAAAAACCTAATTCTAGGAACCTAAACAACTAGAGATTCACATAGTTCTGGGATTACCATGCTTAAACCTTTATCTTAACATTATTAAACATCCAAATCATGATTAAAATCAACCTTAAACCCAACAAAACAAACCCATTATGAAAATTACACAAAATCATCAATTAAAGCTTGATTTACCATTCTCTTCAAATCAATCATGAAACCTCATTAAGAAACATAATTAAAGAGTCAAATATTTGGGAATTTCAATAAAGAACCTTGATTAGAGGAGAAGAATGAAGATTACCTCTAATCCCTTGCTTTTCCCTTAATTGACAAGATTTGATAAAAAAAAATCTTCAAGAAACCATTGAAGCTAGTTGAGGAAATCCATGGAAATCATTTGGGAATCAAAGTAAAATGAAAAGGAATAAATCTCTAGAAGTTTTGAAAGAAAACATGTAATTTGGTTGATGAGAAAATAAAGAGAACTCTTGAGAAATGAAGGTTGCGTCAAAACTGTGTTTTTCAAGATTAACCACATTTTTAATCAAATTCCTCTTAAATCCTTTTAATTAAATCACACTTAAAACATGTCAAATTAAGGGAATAGCTGATTAAAATTACAATATAATCCCTAAAGATTCTAATCTTTGACTCTTTGCAAAATAGTCATTAAAAACAATTTTCAAAATTTACAATTTAGTCACTAAATCGAAATGTCCACATTCCAGTTACCATTTTCTAAAATTGACTTCACCAAACCCTAATATATATATATATATATATATTTAAAGTGGAATTTAGATAATTTTTCCATATTTTAATCACCTTTCGAACTAGGTTTTCCCTAAACTAATCCCGAAACTAACCTTAGTCTCTAGTCTCGGTCCAACGGACCTTGAACTCAACCTAAAAACTTCTAAGCCAAAAACCGGGGCATTACAACTCTCCCCCACTTACGAAATTTCATCCTTGAAATTTTACTTGGAGGAAAAAGGTATGGAAACTGTTTCAACTTGTCCGCCTTGCTTTCCCACGTGACTTCTCAATACCTCGATTTCGCCACAATACCTTTACAAGTTTAATCATCTTACCACGAAGAACTTTGCTACTAGAATCAAGAATCTCAACAGGTTCCTCATCATAAGACATATTTGGTCGCAACTCAATATCCTAAACTGGCATAACATGCGACAGATCTAACCTATACCTCCGTAAGATAGACACATGAAACACATCATGAATTTTCTCCAACTCGGGAGGTAACCTCAACCGATACACAACAGGACCAACACGCTCCACAACTTTATATGGTCCAATAAAGCAACATGGACACATAAAACACATCATGAATTTTCTCCAACTCGGGAGGTAACCTCAACCAATACGCAACAGGACCAACACGCTCCACAACTTCATATAGTCCAATAAACCTTAGATTAAGCTTACCCTCACGTCCAAATCTCATCACCATCTTCCAAGGTGACACTTTAAAAAACACGCGATCACCAACCGCAAATTCAATCTCCTCACGCTTCAAATCCGCATAGGATTTCTAACAATCTGATGTAGCTTTTAATCGATCACAAATAAGCTTCACTTTCTCATTTGTGCCCTTCAACACATCAGGCAAAGAAACATGCTTTTCCCCAACCTCGGCCATGCACAAAGGTGTACAAAACCTTCTACCATACAAAGCCTCATACGGTACCATTTGTATACTAGCAAGGTAGCTGTTATTATATGCAAACTCCACCAAAGGCAATTGTTTCTCCCAGGTTCCTTGGAACTCAATAACACAACATCTCAACATATCTTCCAAAATCTGAATCACACGTTCAGATTGACCATCTGACTGAGGATGATACGAAGTGCTGAAATTCAACCGCGTACCAAAGCTCGATGCAAGCACTCCCAAAACCTCGCTCTAATATGCGAATCTCTATATGAAACTATAGACTTGGGCACTCCGTACAACTGCACTGTCTCAACAATATACAAATCCGCTAACTTATCCAAAGTATACGCTGTATGCACAGGAACAAAATGTGCACACTTCGTAACTGATCAACAATGACCCAAATGGAATCTTTCTTGGTTAGCGTTAACGACAACCTAGACACAAAATCCATGGTGATTCTCTCCCATTTCCATTCCGGTATCCTCAAAGGTTGCAACAACCTAGAAGGAAACTGATGTTCAGCCTTAACACACTAATACACCATGCACTTAGCAACAAAATCAGCCACATCCTTCTTTAAACCAACCCAATAATACACTTCCTTCAAGCCTCGATGCATCTTAGTATTACCGGGATGCATAGCAAAAGGACTACTATGCACTTTAGATAGAATAGTACACCTCAACCCAACATCATTAGGCACCACTAACTGATCCTTGAAACTCAATACTCCATCATCATTAAAACAAAAATTTGTCGGATTCCCATCCATAATATCCTTAACATGTTGTACTAACTCCTCATCATAAGGTTTCTTTTCCTTAATCAACTGCGACAAAGATGGCTTAACTTGCAACCCGGCCAACAAACCTCCATCTTGCGTCACACTCAACCATGCAAACATGGCTCTCAACTCAACCACAAGCTTCCTACTCAAAGCATCGGCTACCATATTAGCTTTTCCTGGATGATACTCAATCGTCAGATCATAATCCTTAAGCAACTCCAACTATCTATGTTGCCTAAGATTCTAGTCCGTTTATGTCATCAAATACTTTAAACTCTTATGATCTATATAAACAACACACTTCTCGCCATAAAGATAATGCCTCTAAATTTTCAAAGCAAACACAACCGCGACAAGTTTAAGATCATGGGTAGGATAGTTGCATTTGTGCACCTTCAATTACCTAGATGCATAAGCCACAACCTTTCCACCTTGCATCAACACACAACCTAAACCAACATATGATGCATCACTATAAACCACAAATTGATCCAAGAATTCATGAAACACACGATTCATCATATCCATGAATGTAGTAGGTGCATTTGTTAAACCAAACGACATCACCAAGAACTCATAATGCCCGTACCTTGTATGAAAAGCTTTCTTAGGCACATCTACATCCTTCACTTTTAAGTGATAATACCCAGATCTCAAATCAATCTTAGAAAACATCGAAGCATCTTAAAACTGATCAAATAAATCATCAATCCTTGGCAAGAGATACTTGTTCTTAATCATTATCTTGTTCAATTATCGATAGTTAATACACATTCACATCGTGTCATCCTTCTTTTTCAAAAACAAAACCGGCACACCCCAAGGTGACACACTAGGCCCAATATACCCTCGATCAAGCAACTCCTAAAGTTGCATCTTCAACTTCTTCAACTCTTTTGGAGCCATTCGATAGTGAGATATAACACTAGAGTCGTATTTTCATACAACTCAATGCCAAACTCAACCTCTCTATTCGGTGGCAAACCAGACAATTCCTCTAGAAATACTCCTAGAAATTCATATAACATACGTATATCCTGAACACACACTTCCTTCGATCCCGAGTTCATAACATAAGCTATGAAAGCCTCACAACACGATTCCATCAAACGACTCGCTTCTAGAGTCGTAACAACATTGGACAAGACTTTAAAATTCTCACCCACGATTACTACTTCGTAATTATCAGAAAGTTTCAAGGTAACTCGTTTGGTCTCGAAATCAACCACAACCCTATGTTCAGACAACCAATCCGTACCAAGGATTACATCAAAATCATAGAAAGGAAACTCCATCAAATCAACTGCAAGCACATGACCTTGAACATATAAAGGACACCTCTTAAACAACCTTATGGTAACAACCTTTTCACCAAAAGCACTAGTTACTTGCACCCCCACATTTAACATCTCAACAGAGATATCAAGCAAATATGCATGCTCACTCAAGATGTATGAATGCATAGACCCAGAATCAATCAAAGAATACAACGACAAGGATTGCAATGTGAAAGTACATGCAATCACATCAATGTCATTGCGTCCCTCGCGATGTGCTTACACCTTCGCAGGACCACCACCCTCAGGTTGAACCGCCACTACATGTTCCACTACTCTGTGACCATCCTCTCAACGTTGGAAATTATCACGACTGCACCCATGGCCTCGCTGTGGTGCAACAATGAACAATCACGTCTCAAATGGTCAGCCAATCCACAACTCCAGCAAGAGTTAGCCACCATAGTCGCATGAGCCTATCCTTCTCAAGCCAACTGCAGATAGTCTCACCTCATATTCTCATGTGATCCACTTGTCAAACAAGTGTTAAAAGCCAGTCTAGCCTGAGCACCTTGACCATGTGCTCCACGCCCAACCCTTCCTCCGCCACGCCTCGCATCGGGGCGATACTTCTTGTCATGTTGCCTCTTATACTGTCTACCACTAGAACCAAAATCTGCAGTTCTCTTACCCGAGCTAGAACCATCCACACAAGAAGACAATCCCAAACTCTATTTAATATCCTTAGCTCGCGTCACCAACACATCAAAATCCATATAATCAGAGGTCAACATTAAAGTCTACATTTCTTGCACCAGACCATAATGGAAACGGTCACAACAATGCCTATCACTCGACACCAACTCAGGAGCATATTCGCTCAAACGAACAAGCTGAACCTCATACTCAGCCACAATCATGCTACCCTAAACCAAGGATATGAATTCACGTTTCTTATCATCCAATATTTAACTCCTAGATACTTCTTCTTAAAGGAAGCTTGAAAGAACTCCTAGTTCACTTTGTTAGGCTCCAAGGCCGCAGTTAAAGTCGTCCACCAACTGTAAGCATTGCCTTGCAACAACGAAACAACACATCCCAGCTTATGTGCATCATTGCACCATATTTGTTCCAAAATCTGAATTGTATTGGCCATCCAAGCCTTAGAGGCATTGGGCAACAAACCACGATACTCAACACCGCCCAAACTACGTAAGCATTCTAACGTCAATCCCGTTTGCCCAGTTGTTGGTGCTTGCATGTAACACCACAAAATTGCCCCAATTTGAAACCTAAATTTCTTAAATCCTCAATTTGAAACCCTAATTTTTAGGAATTCGAATCAAAAAACCTAATTAAATTTTAGGGGTTAAATTGTGAGTTTTGGGATTTTTGGTGACCTAATAGAGTAAAACCTAAATATTTGAGGCCATTCTAAAATGCGGGCTAAAGTTGGAGCACTTATTGGGTAATTTACCCTAAAAATAGGGTAAAATCTAATTCTTTGCTTTATAGAATTAGTTTGCGCCGGTTGGCATTCCACTCTCAAATATTCTCTCTCTCTCTCTGCGTTTCGATGGTCACTAAAACCCCTAATCACCGTGTTTCCATCTAAGCTCCGGCCAGGGAGCTTGTGTCATCTGTTCGCCGTTGCGAGATCACCGACGCATTCCTCGCAATCGCCCGAGCAAACAACACCATCGTTCTTGCTCGCTCCCCGTTGTTGTTCATTGGGAAAAGGAGTCGAAGCTCTCATGTTGCTTCTCGCCACTGCTTTTCGCCGGAATCGGCCGGAAACTGTCCGAACTTCCTCGTGCGAGCCGTCATTTTCTGCTTCGCTTTGTTCGAACGTTTTGGGTAAGGATTTGGCTACTGTTGTTGGGTGTCGGACTATTTGGGTGAGTTTCGACGGCCGGCACCGCCGCGTTGAACGACCGCCAAGAAGCTCGATTGTTTGCCGCCACCGTCCTTGCATCGCCGTCATTGATGCCGTCATTGCTGTTTTGTATCTGTGCCGTCGTCTTTGTCGTGCACCATCTGTTGCTTCCGTGGTCTTTATGCCAACGTCGCTGACCTTCTGTCGTCGCCGATCGTCTTTTGCCGTCGTTGCTCCTGCTTCGTCATCTCTGCCATCGTCAAGCAAGGGTTTGTAAACCTAGCTTCAGTTTGCAGAATTGTGTTAGGGTGATGGGTTGGGTTGTGTGAGAATCAGGGCTGAATTGAGCCCAATTCGATAGGCCCATATGTGTGTATCAAGGTATAGAGCCCATCTAGTGAGCTTGAAGAGAGATCCAACCCGTGTTTCATTTCAGATTGAGCCCAAACTTGTGCAATTTGGACTGTTGGAGTTGCCTTGAACTGAATCTGTTTGACCTTTTGACGTACTTGGACCGTTGACTTGAATAGTTGACCAGGTTTGACCGAACCAACTTTGACCGGATTTGATTTGTTGACCTTTGACCAGTTTGACCAGAGTTGTCTGTTGACCAAGCTGACCTTTGACCATTTTGACTTTCGATGGTTACTTTGACCAGTTGACTTTGACTTTTGTCATAGTTGACTTTGACCAAAGTTGACCGAGAGTTGACTTTTTCAAAAATTGTTGACCTTGACCTTTCTCGACGTCCTGAATCCGAATTCGCTGCCAGTTTTGTCTAATTCAAACCTGAAAGCTCCGTTTTGCTAAGTTCAATTAATTATTCATAAAATTTTGTTGAGTTATGGATTTCAGAATCTGATTCAGAATATTCTTGTGTTCAGGTCTTAACGTCTTCAAGGTCGACGAGTTACCTCCAGTTGTACAGATCGACCATTCACGTTCTTCGAGATCTTTACGTGAGTATGCTTTCGGATTAGTTGTTGAGTTTATAGTTGGTGGCTTAGTGATAGTAATAAATTTTAATATAAGGTTTTACCTTGTAGGTTCTGATTCAACTAGATCTGAGCGTAAGACGCGCTTTTCTCGACATTAGAGCTTCTGTTGCTTAAGGTGTGTCTCTTCCTAATTTATAAACTTGTGTGTTTCTTTCTGTGCGATAAATTTTATGTGCTTTTCTGGTATTAATATAAGTAATGTTTTGTATATTTTGTGTGCATACTCTGTTGTGATTGGGTGAATGTTTTCAAACATCATGCATAACATGTCATACTGTGATTTAAGTGAAATATCAAATTTTTGGAATCGTAAAACATCAGACTTATAGTATTGTGCAACTTGAATTTTCATAATTCAAGTTTCGGATGAGACTCGAATTTTAAAATCTGCATCATATCATTGTGGGTATGTGGTTTGGGATTTGTTCAGGGAAGTTCAGTGGTTTCACCCTTCGGGCTGAATTCCGCTTCGGATCAGTGGTTCGACCCTTCGGGCTGAGTTCCACTTCGGATGGTGACGATGGAGAAAGTAGGTTCTGGAAAACCTTACTTTTCGGTGTATCGGAGATGGGTACTATGATTCATGTGCATCATACATCATATCATCATTATTCAGTTTTGCTGTGTTTTCAGAAAAGTCTTTATCAAAAAATAAAGGGTAAAGTACACAGACGGTCACTGAACTTTGATGCAAAAAACAAAATGGTAACCGACCTTTCAAAAATCACGAAGTAGCAATTAAACTTTAGATTTTGAAACAAAACGGTAACTGGGGCGTTAAACCCCGTTAACCCCTAACGGAAATCTGACTGGGCATGCCACATCCCCACCCAGTTTTCCACATCCCCATAGTCCACTCTCCAAGTCAACTCCTTCCTCAACCTCTCCCACGGCGTTTGCACCGCCAACCCCGTCAATGTACACCACCTCCTCGTTGCCAACTTCCAAAACTACGTCAAAGGCTCCCAGTTCTACGACCACCTCCATGAACTCCTCGGCCACGGCATCTTCGGCATCGACAGGCAAGCAGTTGGGAGTCGGACCAAAAAATCAATATCAAATGGTGGCATTGATTTCCACATGGTAATATAATATTAGTAAATTATTAATATTAAGTAAAATCAAAATGCAAATTGACTTACAAGAAAATTGAAGCCGGTGACGCCGGCGAGAGATATGGCAATGGAGCAGCTGGAGAGAGCAAGCTCGCCCAGGTGACCGACCATCATCGTCGATATAACCTGCAAGAGGTACTGCGATATGGTCACAGCCACCATCGACCCGACAAGGTAACCCACCCTTTTTGTTTCTTCTCCATCTCTTCTTTCACTGCCTCCGCACACAGCCCGCATATCCATTTCCCCATGTACTTGCTCCGGACTCGCTCGATGTACTTCGGTGTACACTCTTCACTCATCCCGCAACACTCGCACTTCGCATCTTCCACTTCAGAAATCGGTGTCAGCTGTTTCTCATCCACCACCGCCGGTGCCGGTGCTACTTCTTTGTAATTCTCAAGCACATCCTTGCTAAGGAAAGAGATATCCGACACGGTTCGGTTCAGGATATCATTCGAGACTATGGGTGGCTTGGGGAAGTTGGTGGCTCTGGTGTATGTGCTAGTGACAGCCTCTCCATGCGGTGCCATGTTGAAACAAGAGACAAGAAAAATACAAAGTCTTTAGATATTTGGAGTTGGAAAACACAATGTATGTAGGAACAGAAGTGAGGATTGAGCTTAGAAATGGTGGTGGATCTATATATAAGGAGGGAGAGTCGAACAAGTGGAATAATTTCAGGGTGTTGTGGACTCAGATGTCGGCTATCAACAGCTGCATGCAAAGAGGGAGAGATTTCTGGAGAGGGAGCATCATTGTCATTTCATGGGAAAGTTTTGTGTTGCTTCATCACGTGGGAGTGTAGAGTAGCCATACGTAGGTTAGGCAGGCAACCACCTCTTGTTTTATGGAAACAACAACATTAAAAAAGAGAGGACGTAGGCTCCCAACATGTCGACGAAGAGCAGCGGCTGTTCGAGTACATTTGTTTGCGAAAATGGAAAAAAGTTTAGAAAAGTGAAAAGATAAATTAGTTCACATTAATCTTGCAACAGAGTTTGAAAAACGAGATAGGCTTTGGGTTTAGCTGAGAGGTGAGGCAAGGGCAACTGGCTGGCCTATACTTTAAGTCTCCAGGCTCCAAGGTTGAGGGTAATCATAAACGGGGTTGGCGGTGCAAACGCCATGGGAGAGGTTGAGGAAGGAGTTGACTTGGAGAGTGGACTATGGGGATGTGGAAACCTAAGTGGGGATGTGGCATACCCAGTCAGATTTCCGTTAGGGGTTAACGGAGTTTAACGCCCCAGTTACCGTTTTGTTTCAAAATCTAAAGTTTAATTGCTACTTCGTGATTTTTGAAAGGTCGGTTACCATTTTGTTTTTTGCATCAAAGTTCAGTGACCGTCTGTGTACTTTACCCAAAAATAAAACACTGTTTTGCTTTGTTTTGTTTTTGTTTGCACTTTAGATACACACTAAGCTCTTTAGCTTACACCCCTTTGGTTTTATTTTTCAGATATCTCAGTCTCTTTTAGGTGACTCGGTACTTGGAGCTTCTTGCATTTCACTCGGATACTCTTATAATTTAGTATGAACTCTCTTTTAATTACTTCAGAATACTATTTTGAAATATTTTGGAACATTTATGTAATTCGGACATTGGGACTGTTTACTGTTTTTAATTTGAGTATTATTAAATGCATGCATTTATAAGGTTATTTTTAGAAATTTAACCGATTATCGGAATAATGTTTAAACGACTATGTTTTATATTAAAAGGGATCTAATTGAGATTATTTTCTTCTAATAATAATTTTGTTTTTAAGTGAGTAAACTTAAAAGGTGTTACTTGAGGGGTAAGTTTTCAAACACAACTTCCTAGATTCGGCCCATTTCTTCTAGGTCGGGTTTAGGGGGTTACATTTAGTGGTATCAGAGCCAAGTTCTACCCTCGGACCGTGAGGCTTACAAAAGTTGTTTTCAAAATGCTTTCGACTTTTACATGCATCTGAAATATTTTGAGGTAAATGAGAATTTTTTGGAAAAAAATACTACAGTATCTTGTGATTTTGACCTTACTGTTTTCAACGTGTTTTTTTAAATTTGAGACTCCAGTATCGAATCTGAATCTAGGTTATTACCTTCTATAGATAGTTACTAAGCCACCGCGTAGAAGTTCTTGTGTTGCGTTAGATTGTTGTCGTGATGTTGCTTCTGATTGTGATCATCCGTCTTATGCTAATTAGACAGAAAATTAGAATGAGATATATGATAATGAGAATTGATACGTGAGAGCGGAGTACCTTGTGATACGTCAAGATGATTTCATAAATCTGAAACGGAACAATGTCAGTTAATGATTATGAGATAGAGTTTATGAGGTTGATAAAATATGTTCTTGGGTCAGTTACGTTTAAGAAAGATAAGTGTGATTGGCTTTGAATGAGCTTCGTCTACCTATATGAAAAGATGTTTATATGCAAAAGGATAAGGTGTTCAGCGTCCTGGTTGGTCGAGCTAAGGTTGTTGTGAAGATGGAAGCACTCATGAAAGAAGAATAACGTCATAATTCTGATCAAAGTTATCAGAATATGAGCACCGCAATATCAACAATTCCGCCTGGTAGCATGGATGGTTCAAAAGCTCCTCGCCATATTTCTGTAAGTAGTTGATGCAATAAGAAGCATAACGGAGAGTGCTAATGGAAGAAAGGAGCGTGTTTTGGATGTGGTTCACAGGATCATTACTTAAGAATTGGCCTACGTCCACCTACAATTCCAATTTGGTAGAACCATTCTCAGTCATCTACAAGCGTATCTATTGCAAGTAGAGGTTTTCGTAAAAATGATGTCTTGGGAAATGCTAGTAGAGGTAGACCTGCTTAGAGTGATAGATCAGTTAAATCCGAATTTAGATGATCATGTTTAGTGTATGCAATCGGAGCTCGTGATGGTTACAAGAATGCATCTGAGGTCATAGCAGATACATTCTGATGTATTCAGTTCATATTTTCGGTTATGATGGATTATGAATTCAGAATAAGAAAGTATAAGCTTTTGTCAGTTTTGAGAATACATTGTTAAGTTTGAAAATTTCGAGGACGAAATTTCTTTTAAGCGAGGGAGAGTTGTAACACCCCAAAATTGCCCCAATTTGAAACCTAAATTTCTTAAATCCTCAATTTGAAACCCTAATTTTTGGGAATTCGAATCGGAAAACCTAATTGAACTTTAGGGGTTAAATTGTGAGTTCTGGGATTTTTGGTGACCTAATAGAGTAAAACCTAAACATTTGAGGCCATTCTGAAAGGTGGGTTAAAGTTGGAGCACTTATTGGGTAATTTACCCTAAAAATAGGGTAAAATCTAATTCTTTGCTTTTGAGAATTAGTTTGCGTCGGTTGGCATTCCACTCTCAAATATTCTCTCTCTCTCTCTCTGCGTTTTGATGGTCACTGAAACCCCTCATAAATGTGTTTCCGTCTAAGCTCCGGCCAGGGAGCTTGTGCCGTCTGTTCGCCATTGCGAGATCACCGACGCATTCCTCGCAATCGCCCGAGCAAACCGCACCATCGTTCTTGCTCGCTCGCCGTTGTTGTTCGTCAGGAAAAGGAGACGAAGCTCTCATGTTGCTTCTCGCCACTGCTCTTCGCCGGAATCGGCCGAGAACCGTCCGAACTTCCTCGCGCGAGCCGTCGTTTTCTGCCTCGCTTTGTTCGAACCGTTTTGGGTAAGGATTTGGCTACTGTTGTCGGGTGTCGGTCTGTTTGGGTGAGTTTCGACGGCCGCCACCGCCGCATTGAACGACCACCAAGAATCTTGGTTGTTTTCCGCCACCGTCCTTGCATCGCCATGCTTGATGTCGTCGTTGCTGTTTCGTATTCGTGCTGTCGTCTTTGTCGTGCACCACATGTTGCTTCCATGGTCTTTATGCCACCGTTGCTCACCTTCCGCCGCCGCCGATCGTCTTTTGCTGTCGTTGCTCCTGCTTCGTCATCTCTGCCGCCGTCAGGCAAGGGTTTGTAAACCTAGCTTCAATTTGCATAATTGTGTTCAGATGATGGGTTGGGTTGTGTGAGAATCAGGGCTCAATTGAGCCCAATTCGACAGACCCATATGTGTGTATCATGGTGTAGAGCCCATCTAGTGAGCTTGAAGAGAGATCCAACCCGTGTTTCATTTCAGATTGAGCCCAAACTTGTGCAATTTGGACTGTTGGAGTTGCCTTGAACTGAATCTATTTGACCCTTTGACCTACTCGGACCGTTGACTTGAACAGTTGACCGGGTTTGACCGAACCAACTTTGACCGGATTTGATTTGTTGACCTTTGACCAGAGTTGTCTGTTGACCAAGTTGACCTTTGACCAGTTGACTTTGACTTTTGTCATAGTTGACTTTGACCAGAGTTGACCCAGAGTTGACTTTTTCAAAAATTGTTCACCTTGACCTTTCTCGACGTCCTGAATCCGAATTCGCTGCCCGTTTTGTCTAATTCAAACCTGAAAGCTCCGTTTTACTAACTTCAAATAATTATTCATAAAATTTGGTTGAGTTATGGATTTCTGAATCTGATTCAGAATATTTCTATGTTCAGGTCTTAACATCTTCAAGGTCGACGAGTTACCTCCAGCTGTACAGATCGACCATTCACGTTCTTCGAGATCTTTACGTGAGTATGCTTTCGAATTAGTTGTTGAGTTTATAGTTGGTGGCTTAGTGATAGTAATAAATTTTAATATAAGGTTTTACCTTGTAGGTTCTGATTCAGCTAGATCTGAGCGTAAGACGCGCTTTTCTCGACATTAGAGCTTCTGTTGCTTAAGGTGTGTCTCTTCCTGATTTATAAACTTGTGTGTTTCTTTCTGTGCTATAAATTTTATGTGCTTTTATGGTATTAATATAAGTAAATGTTTTGTACATTTTGTGTGCATACTCTGTTGTGATTGGGTGAATGTTTTCAAACATCATGCATAACATGTCATACTGTGATTTAAGTGAAATATCAGATTTTCAGAATCGTAAAACATCAGATTTATAGTATTGTGCAACTTGAATTTTCATAATTCAAGTTTCGTATGAGACTCGGATTTTAAAATCTGCATCATATCATTGTGGGTATGTGGTTTGGGATTTGTTCGGGGAAGTTCAGTGGTTTCACCCTTCGGGCTGAATTCCGCTTCGGATCAGTGGTTCCACCCTTACTTTTCGGTGTATCGGAGATGGGTACTATGATTCATGTGCATCAAACATCATATCATCATGATTCAATTTTGCTGTGTTTTCAGAAAAGTCTTTATCAAAAAATAAAACACTGTTTTGCTTTGTTTTGTTTTTGTATGCACTTTAGAGTCACACTAAGCTCTTTAGCTTACACCCCTTAGTTTTTATTTTTCAGATATCTCAGACTCTTTTAGGTGACTCGGTACTTGGAGCTTCTTGCATTTTACTCGGATACTTTTATAATTAAGTATGAACTCTCTTTTAATTACTTCAGACTACTATTTTGAATTTTTTTGGAACATTTATGTAATTCGGACATTGAGACTGTTTAATGTTTTTAATTTGGGTATTATTAAATGCATGCATTTATAAGGTTATTTTCAGAAATTTAACCGATTATCGGAATAATGTTTAAACGACTACGTTTTATAATAAAGGGATCTTATTGAGATTATTTTCTTTTAATAATAATTTTGTTTTCATGTGAGTAAACTTAAAAGGTGTTACTTGAGGGGTAAGTTTTCAAACAAAACTTCCTAGATTCGACCCATTTCTTCTAGGCCTAGTTTAGGGGTTACATTGCATATGCACTCTAGCAACATCAGCCTGAAGTGCTCCAGTCATTGTTGAACTAAAGGTGTCAAACCACCCAACACTGGCCCAGCTTGCTCAGGTTGTACTCGCTCCTCACCCTCATGTGGATCAAGTGGAGGAGGTAGATTCCGTCCAGGAGGTATCTCGTTCTCTTGATTTCCCTGTCGTCTGGCAACAGTTATCGTACCAGATCGCATCTCTTTCCTTGGTCTCATTGTGTTATTGTGATTAAGACATGATAATAAACCAAAACAAAATAATCAGGCCAACTTCAAGTAAGGATCCAAGACTTCCAATTCAAATAAAAACATTTCAAACTATAGTAATAGGGCAATGAGTGTCTTAATTGCCCCAATTATGGCATAAATCTATCAACGCACATATCACAAACATCGTGCATAGCAACAACAGGATTCAATTCACAACCATTATGTGTGTAACAATCACCGCGCAATGAAAACAACAGTGAACAATTCACAATTACATCACATCAACTTACCAACAACTTGCCAACATCTTACCAACATCCCAACCTTTTGAAACCTGGCTCTGATACCACCAAATATAACCCCCTCGACCCGACCTAGACGCGAGATCAAACCGAACAGGTTACACGGGGTATATTGAAGTAAACCAGGAAGGTTTACTCTATAAACAACCCTATTTTCCCCCTTTTTATCTTGTCTAGATGTACATTAACATCCTAAGTGATAGGACTCACAACGGAAGAAACATTGATTCAACTAGGCATCGACTTGACACTTAATTGATTAAAAACATGTATTAGGAACCAATTTGTAATTTTAGCCAATTATAGAGGCTTCATCCAATTTTAAGTTACCGTCATTTAATTAGTCATATATCATGCCACTGTATCAAATCTCAGCTCAATACGATCACCCAAACTCTTATAATTGCATCCACAACATTCCATGACAAAAACATAAGAAACAGAACTTCAAGAAGATTCCGAATAACTAAATAACTGCTTAGTGTATCGGCACACTCAACTCTGTATCGATACACCCTGTACCGAAATAGCTCAAAGTGTTTCGATACACAAACTCGTACTGATATAGTCTTATAAGCGTATCGATACACGGAATTCTAGTAAACATGTTAACCAAGCTTCTTTCGATACACCATGCACTATATCGAAACACCATGCCCATTTCAGTCTCACCGTATCGATACGACCATAGGGGTATCGATACATCTGGGCATGTAATGTCAAGATTTGCTGGTTTTTCATCATTTGATGCTAAACAAGCCACCTAAACATGCTTCTAACATGTACACAACATATCCAAAGATCAATCCTCAACCAAACGTGGCATATTCAACCTAGAAACCAAGCCGAGCAAAATACCAAAACCATAGCAAAGCATAATCCAAAAACCAAAGGCCATTTACAAATCCAAAGCATCAATATAAACTTGCTCAAATAAGGAGTTTGCACAAATCTCCCGGAAACACAACGAATTCACCATTGCCCTTATTACTTATAGTCTAAACCGAAAACATACGTTCAAGAATAATGTATCTATTGGTCTCTTGCCCCTCTTTGCCTTCCAAACCTCAATTCTCTGTATTGATGGACAAAATAGAGCACAAGCACATATGGCTTAGTAAAGAGTGCTAAAAAACAAAGTACCATTAATGCTTTTAAAATCATTTACTAAAACCACATTGAAATATCATTTCAATTACTTTCAAATCATCATTTGAAAACCATCATGCTCTTAAACCATGCACTTAAACTAATCAAAAACTAACATAAAAATCCATATGCAAATTGTATCATGAACCAACAGTAAATTCCATTGCTACCACTCAAATTAAGCATTCCCATGCATAACCTCTTCGATTAACCTCTAAACTTAACCCAACCAAAACCTAACACATTCAACCATCTATTTACATTGATTAACATCCAAAACCATCCTATTATCAACCATATACCTTCAGCATTAACAAAACCACCACAACACCAAAAAACCCAATTCTAGCAACCTAAACAATTAGAGATTCACATAGTTCAAGGATTACCATGCTTAAACCTTTATCATAACATTATTAAACATCCAAATCATGATTAAAATCAACCTAAATCCAACAAAATAGTTCCATTACGAAAATTACACAAAATCATCAATTAAAGCTTGATTTAACCATTTTCTTCAAATCAATCATGAAACCTCATTAAGAAACATAATTAAAGAGTCAAATACTTGGGAATTTCAATAAAGAACCTTGATTAGAGGAGAAGAATGAAGATTACCTCTAACCCCTTGCTTTTTCCCTTAATTGACAATATTTGATTGAAAATCTTCAAGAAACCATTGAAGCTAGTTGAGGAAATCCATGAAAATCATTTGGGAATCAAAGTAAAATGAAAAGGAATAAATCTCTGGAAGTTTTGAAAGAAACTATGTAATTTGGTTGATGAGAAAATATAGAGAACTCTTGAGAAATGAAGGGTACGTCAAAAATGTGTTTTTCAATATTAACCACATTTTTAATCAAATCCCTCCTAATTCCTTTTAATTAAATCACACTTAAAACAAGTCAAATTAAGGGAATAGTGTATTAAAATTACAATAAGCTCTCTAAAGATTCTAAGCTTTGACTCTTTGCAAAATAGTCATTAAAAACAGTTTTCAAAATTTATAATTTAGGCACTAAATCGAAATGTCCACATTCCAATTACCATTTTCTAAAATTGACTTCACCAAACCCTTATATATATTTAAAAATTAATTTAGATAATTTTTCCAAATTTTAATCACCTTCCGAACTAGGTTTTCCCTAAACTCACCCTGAAACTAACCTGAGTCTCTAGCCTCAGTCCAACAAACCTTGAACCCAACCTAAAAACTTCTAAGCCTAAAAACGAGGCGTTATACCTATCATACGATTAACCTTTAAAAGAAATCCAATACCAATTTTCTTGGACTGCAAGACCATATTAGCAGCTATACATCCTAAATTTACTAAATTAGCACCCAAAATTCTATATTTCCCAGACTAACGCCATTACAGTGAACTCGCTTATATACATGGCAAGTTCCAAAAAATATTAATTTTTTTTATTAAAACTCACCACACAAGCACATCGAGTTTTAATTTTTTCTTTTAAATTTCTATTTAAAAATTTAATCAGGTGATTAACCTAATTTTAATACGAACGAGTTCATGTGGGTTAATGCCATATGTTTAGGGTTTTTTAGTAAAACACGGAATTCACTGTGTTTACACACTGACATGATAAAAAATAATTTAACCTTTTCAAAAGTTTTGTAAAGTTTGGGTTATAAATTATGTCAGTGACATTTAAATTTTGTTTAAAAATGATATATATAAGTTTTTGAAAAGTGGTTATTAAAAAGTAAATTTGTAAAGTATCTAATATTGTAAGTAAAATTTAATAATTGTATTTAAATGCACAAATAATTAAAGAAGTATGTTGTATAATGTTTTGAACAAAATGTAGAAGTTAAATTTAATCGATCCCTTCGTCCCACGAAAAATGTAAATAATTAATTTTAAGAATTTTAAATATTTAATTTAAATATCATAACACATTATGTAATTTATGCAGTGGTGAAAAGTTATAGTGAAGTTTCATACTAAGAGTTCTGTTAAAGAAATGTATGGGTACTTATTATACAAATAAAACTATAGATTTCGGAAGCAAATGACCTTATCGACGATTAAAATATTGTATCAGAGATGGACACTCTAGCATTCTATGACCCGATAGTCTACAATTTTTACAGAGTCTAGGTTGGTCGGTAGGCTCTCGTTGTCGCATATCGTCCATAACATTATGAATCCTTGTGGATTTTGGACATCCTGTTTTTTTCCTTCGCAGACTTTGGTCAGTAAAATTGTGGGCCATGTATGCACAACATTCTATTTTGTTTCATTGCCAATTGGTGGGAATTCTATTTCGTAGACCTTAGGTACTGAATTAAGCCAATACACAAGATCCACAAATTGCTTGTAATCGCGTCTGGGAACGGAGCATGCAACGATGACATGCTCGCATGAAGTCTCGAGTGCTTGAAAGTACCCACAATCACACAACTTGTGTTCAAGATCCACCCTGTATAATGTTGGATCAAAACCATGCACAGGTCACGGAATTTCCGAGACACGAAAATAGTTGTCGGTACGCGACATTGGCAGCACATACAACCCATTGGATTTAACAACTTTGTCTTGAATTTCTGTTTGTATCTTCGGGTGGAATGTGCGGCCATGTTGCTGCATAATGAAAGCTTCTTTCCCCAAGGTTCTGAATAGCTTGGCCAAACGAAAGTACGTAGCTTTCACAATGGTTTTCACTGGCAAATTTCGAATACCCTTCAAGGAAGAACTGATGCACTCAGCTAAGTTGGTTGTCAAGCGGCCATATCTAAAATCGTCATCGTATGCATTGGTCTATTTTTCCTTGAGAATTTTTGCAACAAAGTTGTATCCTTGAATATTCCTCCCCCACAATTCTTTTAGTATTTCTTCAAATTTGTGTTGTACTAGTTCGTACCCTAAGACACGACAGAGTGTCCAAATGAGAGGAAACAATTCGATTTCTGACAAGATTAGTGGTAAATACAATAAATTTAATACATACCCATGCATATAACTGTAGAGAGTTTAGATGTTCTCCATTTATGAGCACAAGTGCACACTCTTGTCAAGTTATAGTATAAAAGATATCATCTCCCATAGGGATTGGAGCAACTTCTATGAATGGTTTCCTGCACAAAGATTTAGTAAATGCGCCATTAAATATCATGATGTGGAAATATAAAAACACAAATAAAAAATAAAGATAATGATGAGAGAGAGATTATATGGAGAGATTTGGGGCGATAAGCTGGGTAAGACTAGTGTAGTTCAGTAGCGTGTGGACTGCATTGTAAAGTCTGAGTATGTCTTGCGCTGCCAAGAGATGCTGCCTCGGCGGGTATGGCGGGCGGCAAACTACGACCCTGTCACGCGGCCCCAGCAGCTCACTGCCACTGCAGGGGTGTCTACCGTCTCAGTAGGTGGAATGGAAAGAAGTCCTGACGGCTCATCTGGCAAACATTCTAAGTTCGGCAGGATAGTCGATAGTGATCCCTCCTATTTCTCGGTTAGAATGCTCAAGATGCTAACTTGAGGACTGGTGTGGAACCAAATTAGTCAACCCGGTTGGTACTCCCTTTTAGCCGCTGAAACTTGCGGACTAGTGTGAAACCAAGTTAGCCGCGCCTTTGTGAGTTGTGACCGTGCTTAACCCTTTCGCGAGCCTTGCACTTTCGTGCCCGACAAATGGATTTTCTCTTCAACTAACTGGTGTAGACTAATTGAACGAACAAAAAACTTAGAACTTTATTGAAAACAACTCAAAGTTATACAACCGTTTCCCTCAAACATTTTACATACACGCGCCTAAACCCTAAGAGAGTTAGGCCGCGTCCTTGGCGGCATCTTGAGCTGCTTCAGTACAACTCCTTTAATTCCAGCTTTCTTGTTCATCCCTGTCCTCTCCTCTCCTAGCTATAGCACCTGAAAATATAAACTAAACTAAAACAATAACTTTTCTCAACCAAACATAAAATATTCAATTAAAGCATGGTATAATAGAAGATATTGTTATAATGCATGCAATGCACCTAAATATGCCTAAACGAACTTAAGAACAACAACAATAAGGCCAGGAATGTGTACAAAATATAGAACTCACGGACACTCTACACACCCCAAACTCGAACTATTGCTTGTCCTCAAGAAATGCAACCTAACAAGTAAATCTGCCCTTAGCACAAAGTTAATAGAAACAATAGCCTGCAACTTGATTTCATACCTCAAGGCAGTGACACCTATTTAATGTTAGTGATAGGGAATAACATAAAATAACTTAGATTAATTTCTCTTAATGCCAGTGCAGTGTGTGCATGTCTCTATTCACGCTAAATATGCTGAAGTTACCAAGTTAACAAAGTATGCTTATAATGATTAAGTTACTGGAAAGGATACAATTTGCTGCCTTGGCAGCACAGTTGGGCACTTTTATTCTCTTTTTCTGATCATGGCTTAAGGGCTTCATCTCATCACAACTATTCTCTGGGTTTGAAGCTAAGATATGTGCACTCTACAAAACTCTGAACCCTTTGAATAGAGTCATGCAACACCCCAAAAGTGCGCCTAAATTGTAAACTCTATATTCAAAAAATCCCTAATTTAGAAACTCTACTTTTGAAATCCCTAATTGAAAACCCTTTTTATTTGAGAATTTTAATTCAAAAAAACCCTAATTTTCTAAGGGACTAAATTAAACTTTAAAACAAATTCTTATGACCAAATTGAGAATCAAATGATCTTTAATCATAATTTTATGACCTTATTGGACAAATTAGGAGTTTGTGGACCTTTTGAATGATTAATTCATTTTGTTTTTAAATCCAAATCAATTTCGGCGTTTTCTTTCTTTTATAATTGTAATTCCTTTATATTATTATTTTATTCCAAAAATTCCCCCATGTATATATCACCAAAATCATATAGTTTATGCCAATTCAATCGCATATATATATATATATAATAGCTAATTTATTCACACCAAAACTCTATCACCTATTCTTCTATATATGCGTGTAATCTCAAATTCGTGGTTTTGATTGAAATCCCTTAAAAATATATTTTATTTATTACTATGAATTTTTAATTATTATATATTATTACTTTTACCTCCATCGAATTCTACCCTATTTTATCTCTTTTTATATGTTATAAATTCCCTCATACCTCACCACAAGAACTTTCGTTATTTTTCCCTAATCAATCCCTCAGCCGCACCTACTTTCGAAAGCACGCACTAATGTGTTGTTGCCTAGTCGGTGTTGCGCCCTCACTCGTGCCGCCACCCACACCCAATACGCAATTATGATCTCACCAAAACATTTTCGATTCGGTTAAGATCCAGTACTAGACAACGAACGCGAGAGTTGTTCACTACGTCGTTATATCTTTATCGTTGCGAGGTGTGTTTCTTCCGGTGCTATAAATAAATAATTTTTATGTGTGTTCTCTTTCCATACTACATACTTTATTTTTGTGATTGTGATTTTACGCTCGAGGAATTTTCAACTATGTTGTGATTTTAAATTATGTTTTCCGTGCATACTATTTTCAGATTGTGAATAAAATTGTGATTTAAAATAAATGAGTTGTGAATCTCAGATTTATTATCAGGCTGTGTTGAGATTGTGAAAATTGTGATATCTTTTTACTGTGTTATCATGGGTTGGGATTGTACGGAGGAAGTTCAGTGGTTTATACCGCTTGCGTTGGTGACTATGTAGTGAGAGGTTCTGGGGAACCTTCTCTTTTTGGTGACTATGAAGTATGGGTGCATTGCATTGTGATTTCATAAAACCGTGTTTAAATGTGCTTTGTGTCTTTTAAATATTTTGTGGAAATTTATTGGTGTGGAACTGAGTTTGTGATTGCCTGCACTTTAGAGACACACTGAGCTTAATAGCTGACTCCCCCTTAGTTCTTATTTCAGATTCTCAGACATAGGCTTTCGGTACTTGGAGTACCACAAATTTTATCCAGTCATTTTACTATTCAGTATGAACTTATTTTAATCTATTAGATTATTGTTATTATTTTATATTTTGAGACTATGTTTCAACATGTATTTACAAACTTTATTTAAGAGATTTTATATAAATATTTGAATATTTATTATGATATTTATATTTTTATTTATTATAAGATATCTATTAATTTAATTTAATTTAATTTAATTTTAAAGTGTAGTTTTTTTTAAATTAGTTTTCTTTAGGGTAAAACTTTTAATTGTGACTTCCTAAATTCGACTATTTCTTCTAGGTCGGTTTTAGGGGGTTACAAGTCATCCCGTGAAGACTTTCATTCACTCTTGCTAATTTGTCCGTCACTTGGCTTAGATTCATGGACTTTTGATAGCAACAGAGAGTCCTTGCTCATGATCCTTCCAAGAGCCTGGTTTGGGCACCTCTAGGGTATTTAATCTTTCTGCCTAGAGCCTGTTTCGGGCACCTCTAGTGTTGCTTTTTTTCTTTGTTGTGCTGCCATGTGCTGCTGTGGCAGCAAACCTGTATTCAATGAAGAAACATTTATTAAGTAAGGCAGGCAATGTTAGACTCAAAACTCAATCAAAATTTAGCATTTAACAGACAAGTGTAAAGATAATTGGCAGAAAAGAAATTTTTTTTAAGTATTTTTCATGCTTCTTCCCATAGTTAGGATAAATTTTTTTAGAATGGTATGAGTATAGGCACAAGTTTTGAACTAAAGATTTCTATTTCATTATGTGCTTAGGGGCAGAATTTACAAATGCATCTAAATGCTATGAACCTAAAATAAAGAGAACTAATTCCCCCCAAACTCAAAGTTGACATTGTCCTCAATGCCTCTACAAAACAAAAATGAAAAACAAAACATAAAATATAAAAAAGAAAAATTAAAAACAGGAAAACAAAACATAAAAAGAAAATAAAACAAACAGAAAAATAAAAAAGAAAAGAAAAGAAAAGAAAAGAAAAGAAAAGAAAATGGTGTTATAAACTGGGGGAGTTCCCCTCTGTTGATGCCGCGTTAGAGGAAGATTCTGAGGAGGCAGGCATGACAAGGCGGCGCGTAGCGGATGGTCTTTCTGCTGGGCTCTTCTTCGAGCTACGCAGTGGCTAGATGCGGCTAGGGGTGGCTTTCTTGGTTTGTCTTTCAGCTTCTCTACCCTGGGATCTGCTACTTGCCGCATTCTCTCTTTTGCTACCTCTGCCGTTTCATCGTCAAGGGAGTCGGAAATCTCCATGTCTGAGTAGCCGGTGTCCTTGGCAGCGGTCATTTTTGATATTGGGAAGGCAACAATGGTTTCCTCCTCCTTCTCCGATTTTGATGAGGAGGTTAGTTCATATGGTTGGATAGGGGTTGGATAGGTTCATCTCTTAGGGCGTCGGTGCGGCCCTTCACTGTCGTTGGCAGCAGGAGCAACAACTTGTCTTGGAGTGATCTGGATTGGCTTGGAAGCTGCTAACTCCGTGGGAAAGGCGGGCAACTATGGTTCGGCATCCTGGTATTTGTCTAGTAGGTAGGCCACATAGGCCTCATGCACGTCTGCTACGTATTTGGTGAAGATAACCTGCTTGTGCTCAATCATCTGATAGCTTTCCACTAGACTGCGCAATAGGGGGATTGCGGCAGACGTAAGGGTATCATCAGTACTGTTTGCTGCGGCTGGGGTAGCGGCATCTTGGGACGGCAGTTGGGCGGTGGAAGGTGTGTCAGGCTCCGCACTATGCATCATCTGTTGGCGTACCCTTCTTGTCCATCCTTCTTTGGCAGGAAGAATTTTATCTTTTGGGTGTAGCGGCACGCCAAAATTGGCACACAGGCCAGTGATGAGTGCAGGGAAGAAGAGTGGACCTTTGATGTTTGGCTTCTCTGCGTGGGCGTAGATCTCTTTTATGAGTACCTCGCCAACTTTGATTTGCCGCCCCTTTATAATACTGCTGATAAGGGCGTGTTGCGACCTGTTTGCTGTCGACCGTGCGAGGTTGGCATCAGGCGACGCTGGACAAAGTAACTCCAAAGGGTTGCCTCTAGCAGCAAGTCTCGGCGGTTGACTGACCCACTGTTCATGCCTGTCAGCCATTTGGTGTTTGGAAGGATAGTCGACAGTGATCCCTCCTATTTCTAGTTTAGGATGCTCGAGATGCTAACTTGAGGACTAGTGTGGAACCAAATTAGTCAACCCGATTTGGTACTCCCTTTTAGCCGCTAAAACTTGTGGACTAGTGTGCAACCAAGTTAGTCACGCCTTTGTGAGTTGTGACTGTGCTTAACCCTTTCTTGAGCCTTGCACTTTCGTGCCCGACAAATGGATTTTCTCTTCAACTGACTGGTGTAGACTAATGGGATGAACAAGGAGCATGGATTAAGCAAACTTAGATTTTTATTGAAAACAACTCAAAGCTATACAATTGTTTCCCTCAAACTACTTTACATACACGCGCCTAAACCCTAGGAGAGTTGGGCCGCGACCTCAACATCTCCAACCTATTTAGCTACATCTTCGTGTGTGGCTACTCAGGCTCGCATCCCCTCACCCTCGTTTTCATGCCCCTATACCCTTACATACATTGGGTATATATAGGGCTCATGACCTAAGTTGAGTCCTCCTTAAAGTAGGAGTTCTAAAAAGTATATTTACATTAAATACAAACTCTTTTATACTTTAAATACAAACTCTTTGGACGTTGCCTTCTTCCGCAAGTAAGGATAAGTGCTCCTACTTATCGATCTTGAATCAGCTCTACCGGCCACTACAGGCTTCAAGAAATTGCAAGACTGGGCTCATTGGGCTTAGGAAATTGTCCTCTTGAAATCGCAACCCATCTTGGCTAAGTCGGTGTAACTCCTGACCGGGCGGCTTTTGGCGGCAATACTGCTTCGGCAACGTACTTGGCAGTATCTTGAGTTGCTTCAGTATAGCTCCTTTAATTCCAGCTTTCTTGTCCGGTCCTGTTCTTTCCTCTCCTCTCCTAGCTATAGCACCATAAAATATAAACTAAACTAAAACATTAACTTTCCTCAACGAAACATAAAATATTCAATAAAAGCATGGTATAAGAGAAGATACTGTTATAATGCATGCAATGCACCTAAATATGCCTAAATGAGCTAAAGAACAACAATAATAAGGGCAGGAATATGTACAAAATATAGAACTCATGGACACTCTACAATAACAAGCCTGTGTTCATCGTCCTTCTTACGTGGGGCATGCTAATTTGCAGTAACGATGTTGAATATTTGGAGATTGAAACTGATTTCTCAAAGATTTGACTGTTGCAATTATCCCACCGCCTCGATCTAAGATCAAGCATACTGAACAACGACAAACGCTATGGGTATTGCTTTGTGATTTCCATCCTGAACAACGGGTAAAACTTTCTTTTATCTTCCATACAAGAATGTGCCATTGATCTAGACGATAGGCTTGAAGTTATTGTACGCATTAATACATTGGGGAAATGTCTAGAACAATTAGTGAAATTGGCGAACATCAGGAACTACAAGATCGTTCTTGTAGTATGGTTCAATTTATAGATCTAAAATCGTTCCACATATGTATTTTTCATGATATTTATCCAACTTGAGAGCTTGTTGTAAGAAGCGTCTCATTCCCCATGCAAATTCATTATAGCCTTGTTTCTTACCATGCAAGTCTTTTTGTATGAGGGAGTGTATTTGTATACTGACGTAACATGCGCAATCAATGTAGAAACACCGACTTTACGGCTAGCCTGGATAATTGGCAGGATGCTCCCAACGATGAGTTTCGAATCAAGGTTTGGATGATATTGTCTGCAACCGATGACACAACAAGTATGCAGGTCGTTGTAGACTGTAATCTCCCAAATGTTCTCTTTCCTTTTTTTTTCTTTGGACCTGCACCTCCAGTTTCATCCTTGTTCCACTTTCTAAGTACATTCACATACGTATTTTTCGATCTCGATCTCATCACCGTAGAATGCACACCATTACGTATGTTGTAGTTTTTACAGCTGCTTTCACTTTGTCGTATGTGCTGAACTACATCCCACGCCATAAGTCATATTTTTTTGATGCCAAAGTAAGAACCCCCGAAACCCAAGTCTGGCACATCAGGGAAATCTAGCATGTCCATTGCCTCCATGTCAATATCGTGCATGTGCGATGTGGACCCTACTTCTTGCAACATGTCCCAATTGATTTTCATTGAAGTTTGTGGGGGCCTCATCATCATCACCGAATCTAGGAAGTTACGATTGAAAACTTGTCACTCAAGAAAAGATTTTACGTTAAAATAATTGCTTAATTAAATAAAACTTAATAAATGTTCCAACTATTATAAAACTTAATCTTTTAAATCATGTTCCGATAATTGATAAAATATTTGAAAACAAATTCAAAAATGCATGCATTCAATAATTCCCAAATTAAATAAGTCTTAAATGTCACAATTACATAATTATTCTAAAAGATTAAATAATAATTTGAAAGTCAAATAAAAATAGTTCATACTAATGATTACATATTCGAGTAAAATGTGAGATGCTCCAAGTACCGAGTCACCTAACGAGTATGAGCATCTGAAAGAAGAAACTATGAGGGTGTAAGCTAAAGAGCTTATGTTGAGATTTGAGGGGCTCAATTCGATCAACCGTTCTTGCTCGCCAAGTGTGGAGAAGTTGGATAATTGGGTGTTTTAGTGGGAGGTGAAAAATAGGCAATTTGACACAAGGATTTATAGTGGTTCAACCTTCTAACACAGGTCTACATCCACTACCTTAGCTCCCCACTAAGGATTCCCAAACAAATTCACTAAGAATTTCGTCCCCTTTTCTAGGCTAAGGAGGCAACCTTTACAACCCTCAAAGCTTTCTACCCAAAGCTTGAGGAAACACTCTCTTGTACAAAGAAAGACTTAGCAAACTAGAAATCCCTCTAATAGGTGTTTGTTTGCAATTCTAAGCACTCACCCAAAACCTAAACACTTGAGCAAAATTAACAATGTAAGCTCACAAGTGTTGTCTAAGCAAGAAATAAACAATTTAAGCTCTAGACAAATTTTGACATCATAATGTTGTAACAATTGAAGCATTAACCATTACAAGATGCTTGAAGGTCCCTTTTATACTCCCAATTGAGTTTGTAGCCGTTACTAGCCGTTGGGATCAAATTGGAGCTGTTGAGGACTTTAATTCCCACCATAAATGTAGTTTTGCAGCTCCCCGTTTCGAAACGTTCGAACCCATTTCGAAACACTCTCTAAGTAGAAGAGCCGTTGTAGTCTGTCAGGGAACCCGTAACGGAATGCCTCCTGGCCGTTTCAGAATGCGTATCGAAACGCTCTAGACCCGTATCGAAACGTCTGCATTTAAAAGTTAGTTGGGAAAATAGCCGTTGGGGTTCATGACCGTTGTGGTCAGTGCCACGTAGGCGTATCGAAACGGCATAGCCCGTTTCGAAACGCTGGGCAAAATCCTCATCCAGGGAAAGCCCGTTTCGATACGAGTATCGAAACGTTTTTGCTACTGGAATCCCCTGTTTCGAAACACCTTAGGGCGTTTCGAAACACCTCGATGGTTTTGTGAAGTTTGGCCTTGAAAAACATGTAAAACCTTAATAAAAACTTCCCTAAACATTATTTCAAGTTGTTTGGACTTTTAGAAATGTTTTAAATACTTTTTAAATCAGTCCAAATCATTTTTCAATTATTATATCAAAACATTAGTTCTACAATCTCCCCCTTTTTGATATAATAAAACTCACTTGAAAAATTGTTTGGGATTCTCCCCCCTTTAACTTTAAAAATGTGAATAAGAGATTGAAGATATGAAATCAAATAAAGCTCCCCCTTATTCATTTGAAAATTCAATTTTTCAAACCATTTCTCCCCCTTTTTGTTATATCAAAATGAATTTAAAACATTAAGTTCAAAATGACAATAGAGGTAAAATTTGACAAAAATACAAATTTGGTTTTAAAATGGCTCCCCCTTACTCAAAGCATCATCAAAAATGTTAGTCCAACATTTATGATCATCTAGTTGAATAAAATAAAAATAAAACAAATTAAATAAAAAAACAACTAGAAAATTTACCAACACTTGAACCCAAGGGAGGATGTGAAGCCTTCCTTCCTCAAGTGTTCTTCCTTGTGTGCATGGAGCTCCCCCTCAATGTTTGACTTGTTGAACATCTCCATCACACCTAGCAAAAGACAATCAAGTAATTTTTGGTATCCAAATTGCTTTGGATCCATAGACATTAGTAGCACAAAATTTAGTCCCCTTAGGAATCCATTTTTCAATTTCATCCTTTTTAGTTGAAGTGGTTAGTCATTTTGGGACCCAAACACTTCTAAAACATTTTCCATTCACAAATCTAGGGGCACTAGATTGTCTTACATAAAAATTTGATTTTCCAAAATTATTTTTCTTTTCAAGTTCATTGTAAATCAAATCTTTTTCCTTTTGAACTTTAAGAAGAAAATTTTGTAAATCAAGACATTTTTGTTCAAAATCTTTCAATTTTGCTTCAAGTTCAAGATTTGTTTTGGAAAGCAAATCATTTTCAATTTTTATTTTTGGAATCAACTTTTTGTTCTTGGAAAATGATGCCTTGAATTCCAAAAGAAAATCATCATAGGCATCTTGTAACTTATCAAATGTATAAGAATTTGAAATAGATGAGTTAGAAGTTACCTCCCCCTCATTGAGGGCCATCAAGCATAGGTGGGCTACTTCATCATCGGTGGAGTCTTCATCACTCCATGTGGCCACATATGCTTGTTTTGAAGATGATCCCTTCTTTTTGGATTTGTGGGAGTCCTTCATCTTCTTTATCGATTCATGCTTGGATTTTTCAATTTTGCTCTTCATGAACCGGACAAATTTGTTGAAGAGATAGGCCATCTCTTCATCTTCACTTTCCTCCTCACTTGAATCTACATGATGGCATGTGGAGGATTTGAGAGCTACGGCACTAGCATTGATGCATAGCTCCATGATCTTGGGGAGCTGACCATGAAGGTTGATGATTAGAGCATCAAGATGAACGTCTTACAACTTGTTGCGTGTAAAAGTTTCTATTGCAATTGTAGTGCAAGTGTACACGATGCAAGTAGTAAAGTGATACGAAGTATTGGATATCGTCTCCTCAGGGATTGGGCTAATAGCTTCACCTTAGTTCACTGCACGAAAGTAAAGAAAATATTTGAGATGTTGTCACGAAAATAATAAAGTAAACGTAAATAAAAGAGTAGAGATATCAAGATAGAGAGAATGGGCTGGTATTGAATTGCTCAGTAGTGCAGGTATTGCAGAGTTTAGGAAATCCAGTTCTATCGTCGCGGCAGCAGTCCGTTGATTGTCGCGGCAGCAAACACTCAACTCAGTACTTCAAGTTTGGCAAGAATCCCGGATGTGCCTTGGCCTATCCCTAGGTCCAAGTCTATCGATGATCACGTCTTTGATGATACCTCCCGGCGTGAATCGAAGGATGAACACCGATGTGTATGAACTCTTCTTTAGCCACTTAACCTCGTCCTATCCCTAGGCCCGAGATAGTTCAACTATATACTAGAGAACTTGCTCTTATTTCTTTCGTATACTTAACTCTCCCGATGCTAAGTAAATAGATAATCTCACAATGCTCTCCCGATGCTCTTGCAAGATATTAATAACCAAAATAAGAGAACTTGAAGTTTATTTTATTGAACTAAAAATTCCTAAAACAAAACAACCCTTGCAACTACTTTACAAATCAACCCGTGGCCCTAGGGGAAGTTTAGAACATGATGTGGGAAGGAAAACTACTAGAGTTTGGAAAGGAAGCTAGGGTGATCGGTTATGCCCTCTAGGTTAAAATACATGCCCTTATATAAGCTTTGGGCTCAAGTTATCTAAATTAGCAAGAATACAACTTTAATTGAAAGTATGATTCTAATAAAGACTAAATCTTCAAGGAATCTACTTTCCAGCCGTCATCTTCTTGCTTGAGATTTTCTCTCCTTGAACTTTGGGTTTGACATATCTTTTGATCTGGGGCTTGGAAAAATATATGGTTTTCACACGACAGACGGGCTGAATTTTCTCTATCTGTCGAGGTCCACTTTGCTTCTTCTCCTCAAAATTGCTGTCGTCCTCTGCTGTCACGGCAACAACCGTGGCAACATCGTCCTCTTTGTCTGCTTGTCCAGTTCAGCTCTTCTGCTTCACTGCCCAACGCCTGCCCTTTCCGTCTGCTACGACAGCAACCTGCAAAAACAACCATTCTTAGTAGAAACTGTGCCTTTTAATATATTTGTGATGTTTTGCTGTAAACTAACCTAAATGCAATGAATAACACTTGAATGCAACAAAAATATGGGTTAAATAGGGTGTAAATAATAGAACTTTTACACACTCAACACACCCCCAAACTCAAGTTTTTGCTTGCCCTCAAGCAACTAAGACTCAAAAGAAAAATGAAATATTTTTGTTTTGGCTTTCAAACAATAAACTTTCCCTTACCCGTCGTTCGATCCCTGTGACGGCAGCAACCTGTCGGATAATTTAGGATCTGTCCGAAATCTCACTATAGTCCTCGTGCTGTGTGTGCATGCTTGTGAACAATTATATGCCAAGACTCTCTTAGTTTCACTAGAATATTCAACTCTTAACTCGAATTTTTATGCCAAAGTTTATCTTTTGAATGCACTTTTTCATGCTTCTTTGAATTTTTTGTTTTGACACGATTTCTCTATTTTTAAGCTCAAGTTTTACTAGAGCCAGTTTTAGGCACCTCTAGTTAACTTCCTAGAGCCAGTTTCGGGCACCTCTAGGGCTATTGAGTCTCTTTTGCTAAACTTCTTTCCTAAAGCCAGTGTTAGGTACCTCTAGGGGCTATTCAAGTGCTAAGTTTCCTATTCTAGTTTGGCTAAAAGAAGTCTAAGTAGTATAACAGTCACAATGGTGTTTAAGTTTTCAGAACTATAGAAAGGCTCTAAACTTCTCCTTAAACTATCCTAAAGTTACTGCCACGACAGAGTTGTCACGACAGGCAAGTTCAGTTCACAATTTTCAGCCAAAATTTTCAAATTTTTTTAACCAGAAAAATAACTAAGTAAAAGACACAAAATTTAACTAAGATGTACTCCATTAATATGGAGGGTTGCCAGCCCCAAGCTCGAGGGTTGCATTGCCCTCAATGCAAATGACAAAATAAAAATGAAAACATATGAAGGCAGTACATCACAAAATATAAATGGCAGGCAACAGTAATAAGATAAGAAACTTAAATTTAGGCGCTGTCTTCGCTGCTGCTGCTGAGGCGGATCTGGCGGCGGATTCTGGTTCTCGGGGCGGGCTGGGGTGGTTGTTGTACAACCTGAATATCAGAGCTGCTGCCGCTGCTGTCACTGCTGCTGCTGGCCTTTGGCAGAGTGTTCTTATCTGCCATTCTTTTCTGCCTCTTTAGTGGTGTAAATTCCTTCGACAGGTTCCTCTGAATAGAGGGTTCATCGTCACTGTCTGCCCAAACGGAGGAGGAAGAGAACCCAGCAACAAAGGCAGCAAGGTCATCCGATGTCATTGGACGCTTTGTTCCTCGGGCAGAGGGTTCGGCATGAGTGCTGCCTGCTGCTGTCGGGGCAGGCGATGGTATGGAGGCGGCAGATGGTGTTTGTGGTGTAGCAGCATGTGTAGGTGTGTGGACAGGGGTGGTGGCAGTGAAGTAATGGGCAGGGAAAGTGGGGAAAACAACATCAGGGTAATTTAAAGTATTTTGAATAAAATTTACCTTAGAGGCGGTGAAGTCCCTGATGAATGTCATGAGGCCCAACTGTCTTTCCTCCATCTTTTGAATGGCAGCTAGGATCTGATTGGAGGAGTCTGTCGGAGCAGCTGGTGCGGCGGCAGGTGTAGGATTTGGTTGCTCTGATGATTCAACTGTGGCGGCAGCGGGGTTGAATGATGATAGAGGGGTGACCACGGTCAGCTCCATGAGGCTGAGGATATTCTTTTCCGTCCAACCCCGTCCTTTCACTATTAAATCGGTGTCTGCTTCCGGCACATTATGGCCGCGGCAGAGTGACGTGATGAGGTAGGGGAGGAAAAGGAGGCCCGTCGGTTGATGTGCACTTTCTAAAATACTCTCACAAATATAACTACCCACATTAAAGGGCCGTTCATTTAAAATAGAGTGTATTAAGGCTAACCTTTGCTGGTCAACGGTTGTATGGTGTGACGCAGGCATGATCCTATTTTTGATGAAGGCATTCCATAGTTTTGCCTCCGGCAGCAGCTGCCCCCTCTTCACCGTGTGTGGATTTTTCCGGCTGGTATTCCATTCGGTCCCCTCTTCCGTTAGTTCTGCCATGACAGCATCATAGGCAGCATCATCCAAGGTGTCAAGGAACTGCTGGTGTGCATCATCATTGGGGCCTATGTAGAGGCCATATAAGGAGTTGATGTGCTGGGTTGTAAACGGTACCTCTTTCCCTCTAACACTCGTTGTTGTCGCCGTTTTGCTGCTGATGGCAGCATAAAATTCTCTCACCAGCGTCTCGTTTATCTCCTCTGGTTGCTCCGCAAATGTTTGCCATAACAGAGCTCTAATCTTCCTGGCTATGAAAGGCTCGAGGCCCAGATTCTTTGCCTTTGGAGTATAGATGAAGCCTCGTTCTTCCCACAGGTCTATGGTTGCAAAGGACTGTGGGGGAGTTGCTGCCGGTGAGGAAGTAGAGGCAGCACTGCGGCGGGTTTTTCTGGAAGATATGTTAGCGCAAGGGTTGTGAAAAGTAAATGAAAATTAAAGATGGAGAGCAAGTAAGAAAGGCAGAAGTGAGTGAAAATGAAAATGAAACGGGGTTTTATAGAAGAGGAATTGCTGCCCGTTGAAGCTGTAACGACAGGCGCGAATAACGGAGCGGCTGTTGAGCTTTAGCGTGTCTGACGCGTCTGACTCACGTTTCCGCGTCTGTTACGCGTCTGTCACACGTTTCCACGTCTGTCGTGACAGCATGGTGACAGCCTGTATTTTCCACGTCTGTCGTGGCAGTTGTAACGACATGCTTCAATATTTGGGCTTTATTCGGCTGATGGATGGATGGTGGGCTGAGTTCACTTCTCCTGTTTTTCTTGACTCCTTTATTTCCTAAAAACAATAAACATAAAAACATTATTCAAAATAAAATAAACCTTATTTCCTAATAATAAATACTACTAATAATAAAAATTAAAATTAGGTTAAATTAGGGCTGCCAGGTGGGGCATCTCCTAAGGTAACCACTTCCTGCATTCCTGGGGCTTCAGTCCCCTGATAATGCTTGAGGCACTGTCCGTTGACTTTGAATTGGTGCCCGTCTTTTAATGATCGGATTGTGATGGCACCATGGGGAAAGACTTGTACGACTTGGGATGGGCCAGACCATCTAGATTTTAGCTTCCCTGGGAAGAGTTTCAGTCTAGAATTGAACAACAATACAAGCTGCCTTGGGCAGAACTGTCGTGGCAGCAACTTCCTGTCATGCGACTTCTTGGTTTTCCCCTTGTAGATTCTTGCATTGTCGTAGGCCATTGTCCGGATTTCTTCAATCTCGTTCAGATCTAACAGCCTTTTCTGCCCTGCCCTGTCCAAGTCCATATTCACTGCCTTGATCGCCCAGTATGCTCTGTGCTCTATCTCGACAGGTAGATGACATGTTTTCCCATAAATCAATCGGTACGGAGACATGCCCAATGGAGTCTTAAAAGCTGTCCTATATGCCCATAATGCATCATTGAGGAGTAAAGACCAATCTTTCATAGTTGGCTTAACCATCTTCTCAAGAATGTTCTTAACTTCCCTATTAGATATTTCAGCTTGTCCATTGGTCTGTGGGTGATATGCTGTCGCGATCCGATGCTTGACACCATATTTCTTCAAGACAGCAGCAATAACCCTATTGTCGAAATGTCTCCCTTCATCACTGATAATCGCCTTAGGGATGCCAAACCTAGAATAGATATTCTTGTGTAAAAACCTTTGGACTGTCTTGGCATCATTCTTTTGAGTGGCGATAGCTTCAACCCACTTGGATACATAATCTACTGCCAGGATGATGTATAGATTTCCACATGAGGATGGAAAAGGTCCCATAAAATCAATCCCCCAAACGTCAAAGATTTCGACTTCTAGAATGTTCTGCAGCGGCATCTCGTTTCTCCTTGAGATGTTTCCTGTCCTTTGGCACCTGTCACAGCTCTTGTAGAAGGTTTGTGCATCTTTATACAGTGATGGCCAATAAAACCCTGACTGCAGCACCTTGGCAGCAGTTTTGTTGCCTCCTAAGTGACCTCCATACTGTGAAGCATGGCAGTGATGAAGAATGTCTTCTTGCTCTTCTTGTGGTACACACCTCCTTATAACCTGATCTGCACATATTTTGAAAAGAAGAGGTTCATCCCAATAATAATGCTTAACATCATTTTGGAACCTCTTCCTGGCTTGATAATTAAGATCAGAAGGAATTATTTCGCTAACTATAAAATTAACGAAATCAGCATACGAGGGGAGTTCAGAAGACTTATATGCCGCCATGGCTGTCGCGGCAGTGATTGCGGAAGCAAAGAGCTGCTCATATGGGAAGGTCTCCAGTATGTTTGTCTCATCTGTTGGTAGACTCTGTCCCTTCTCCAACCTTGACAAGTGATCTGCCACCTGATTTTTTGTCCCTTTTTTGTCCTTGATTTCAAGGTCGAATTCTTGCAATAGCAGGATCCACCGTATCAATCGAGGCTTCGCATCCTTTTTCGTGAACAAATACTTCAGGGCAAAATGGTCTGTGTGCACTATTACCTTCGTTCCAAGTATGTAAGAACGAAACTTGTCAATGGAGAACACCACATCTAATAACTCTTTCTCTGTGGTGGTGTAGTTCACTTGGGCATCATTCAGTGTCTTGCTGGCATAGTATATGACATGAAATAATTTATCTCTCCGCTGCCCAAGTGCTGCCCCGACAGCATAGTCACTAGCATCACACATGATCTCAAATGGCTGTGTCCAGTCTGGTGGCTGTACTATTGGGGCTGTTACCAGTTTTTCCTTCAGAATCTTGAATGCTTCAGTACATTCTTCATTAAACTCAAAGGGTTGGTTCTGCTCCAAAAGATGGCATAGGGGCTTGGTGATTTTTGAGAAATTTGCAATGAATCTCCGATAAAAACCAGCATGTCCCAAGAAACTTCTAATACCCTTGACTGTGGTCGGCGGCGGCAGCTTTTCGATCACTTCTATCTTTGCCCTGTCGACTTCTATCCCACGGCAGCTAATCTTATGGCCAAGGACTATCCCTTCATCCACCATAAAGTGACATTTTTCCCAATTTAAAACTAGGTTTGCTTTTTCACATATTTCAAGTACCTTTTGTAGATTGCCTAGGAAGCTTTCAAAATCATCTCCAAAGACTGAAAAATCATCCATAAAAATTTCAAGGAAGTCCTCTACCATGTCGGAGAATATGGCCATCATGCACCTTTGGAAGGTGGCGGGTGCATTGCATAATCCAAAAGGCATTCTCCTAAAAGCATACATTTCGTAGGGGCATGTGAAAGTCGTCTTTTCTTGATCCTCCGGTGCGATAGCAATTTGATTATACCCTGAATAACCATCAAGAAAACAATAGTAAGGTTTACCCGCTAATCTATCAAGCATTTGATCAATAAATGGTAAAGGAAAGTGGTCTTTTCGGGTAGCTTTGTTAAGCTTCCGATAGTCCATACAAACCCTCCAACCGGTCACAGTTCTGGTTGGGATTAACTCATTGTTTTCATTGGTTACCATGGTCATTCCTCCTTTCTTGGGAACGCATTGCACCAGGCTCACCCATTTGATGTCGGAGATGGCATAAATAATACCAGCATCTAACCATTTAACTATCTCTTTACGCACCACCTCTTTCATAGCATGGTTTAGCCGCCTTTGGGCATCTATAGTCGGCTTATGATCTTCCTCTAAAAGGATTTTGTGCATGCATAACACCGGACTAATGCCTTGAATATCGGCTATCGTCCATCCAATTGCCTTTTTGTGCTACCGTAGCATCCCTATTAGCTGCTGTTCCTGTTCCTGCGGTAGCTTAGAAGAGATGATTACGGGCAACGTATCATTTGAACCAAGAAAAGCATATTTTAGCTGCCCTGGCAGGGGCTTCAGTTCTAAGGCAGGTGGCTCAACAGTAGATGGCTTATGGATTGTATGGTTATCCGAAGTATAATTTAAAGGTTCGAATAACTTACCTGGATGATCGCCTATCCAGTTTACCTCCTCCTGATATTCAGTATCAGATGTATCAGATTCTGAGGAGTTGCTGTCGTCGGTGCTGTCGTGACAGTCCTGTAGGTGGCTGCCGCGACAGTGACCAATTTTGATGTCGTGACAGCCCGACCTGATGCAGGGTTGATCAAAGGTAACTTCAGTGATAGCCTTGCATTCCTCGTCTGCATCAGCATGCTTCATAGCTTGGAGAACATTCAACTTAATCTCTTGATCGTTTACTCTCATAGTGAGTTCTCCTTTTTTCCACATCAATCAGTGATCTTCCCGTGGCTAAAAAGGGTCGCCCAAGGATGATTGGTGCGTTTTCGTCTGCTTCACAATCTAAAACAAGAAAGTCAGCAAGAAAAATAAATTTATCCACTCTTACCAGAATATCTTCGATTTTTCCTTCCGGATGAACATAAGAGCGGTCTGCCAGCTGCAGGATTACTATCGTGGGCCGCGCCTTTCCAATACCTAATTTCTGAAAAACAGATTTTGGCATTAAATTAATACTAGCACCAAGATCACAAAGTGCCTTACTGTTGAGTGTGTAAAAGTTCTATTATTTACACCCTTCTTAACCCATATTTCTGCTGCATTCAAGCATCATTGCATTGCATTTAGGTTAGTTTTCAATAAAACATCACAAATGGATTAAAATCACGGATTCTACTAAAAGATGGCTATTTTTGCAGGTATCTGCCGTAGTTGACAAAGAAGGCAGGCGCAGGGCAGAGAAGCAGGAAAGCTGAACTGGACTAGCTGACGAAGAAGACGAAGCTGCCATGGACCTGTCGTGACAGCAGGTTGACAGCAGATTTATGAAGAGGAAAAGTAAAGTGGACCTCGATAGATAGAGAAAAATCTGTTCGTCTGTCGTGTGAAAGCCAAATATTTTTCCAAGCCCCGGAACAAAAGATATGTCAAGCCAAAGCTCAAGGAGAGGAAATTCCTAGAAACAAGGATGGCGGCTGCAAAGTAGGAATCCTTAGAGATTAAGTCTTTATTAGAATCTTACTTTTAATTAAAGTTGTAATCCTTGTTAGCTTAGATAACTTGAGCCCAAAGCTTATATAAGGGCATAGATTTAACCTAGGAGGCATCGAATACCATATAACCGAAACCTAAACCCCCTGCCGTTCACCCGTCACCGACATGTTCTAAATTTCCCCTAGGGCCACGGGTTGTTTTGTAAAGTAGTTGCAAGGGTTGTTTTGTTTTAGGAATTTTTAAGTTCAATAAAATAGACTTCAAGTTCTCTTATTTTGGTTTTAACATCTTGCAAGAGCATCGGGAGAGCATTGTGAGGTTACCCATTTACTTAGCATTGGGAGAGTTAAGTATACGAAAGAAATAAGAGCGAGTTCTCTAGTTTATAGTTGAACTATCTTGTGCCTAGGGATAGGGCAAGGTTAAGTGGCTAAAGAAGAATTCATACACATCGGTGTTCATCCTTCGATTCACGCCGGGAGGTATCATCAAAGATGTGATCATCAACAGACTTGGACCTAGGGATAGGCCAAGGCAGATCTGGGATTCTTGCCAAACTTGAAGTACGGAGTTAGTGTGTTCACTGCCGCGACAGCTAACGGACAGCCGCCGCGACAGGTGTTGTCGGCGACGGGAGCGACGACAGATCTGGAGTTCCTAAGCAATTCAATACCTGCACTACCGAGCAATTCAATACCAGCCCATTCTCTCTATCTTGATAACTCAATCTTTTTATTTACGTTTTTCTTATTATTCTCGTGACAATCTTCTAAACTATTTCCTTTACTTCGTGCAGTAAACTAAGGTGAAGTCATTAGCCCAAACCCTGTGGAGACGATATCCGATACTTCGTATCACTTTACTACTTGCGTCGTGTACACTTGCACTACAATTGCGATAGACTCTTTTACACGCAACAAGTTTTTGGCGCCGTTGCCGGGGATTGGCAACATAACTACATCTTTCTTTTATTGCACTTTTCGTTTTTATTTTTATTTTTGTTTTTGTTTTTGTTTTTGTTTTAATTTTTATTTTTCTTTAATTTTTCTTTTGTGCTTTCAACTCTCGCTTTTCACGAGGTTTTCTTGTTTATGCGCAGATCCAAAAGAGGTGAAGATCCTGAGTACCCATTAGATCCGGAAATCAAATGTTCCTTCAGTCTCATGAAACAACTTCGCCGACTTTTAGACAGAAACGAATATCTCGAGGAACAGCTAGAGAAGATGGGCCATAACCAACCTGCTGTTGGTCGTATACCACCCCTTGGCGATAACCACCCGCCTGTCGGCGACCCGCCGAGGGCAGATGGACGACGGTCATGTCGTGACTACATGCTGAACGATCATGTAGAGCTGGAGACCACGCTGCCGGATATTGATGTTGATAACTTCGAACTTAAACCTGTCATGTTTAGTATGATCAACAATGCCGGGCAGTTTAGTGGTGCTGTGACAGAAGATGCTAGGGAGCATCTCAAAACGTTCCAGGAGATCTGTGGTTCGTTTAGACTGCCAGGAGTTAGTCCGGAGATACTGAGGCTTCGGTTATTCCCCCATTCATTGAGGGACAGAGCTAAAACTTGGTGGAATAAACTTACACCGGGTTCAATTGTAACTTGGGCAGATTTATCTCGTGAATTTTTATCTCGTTTTAATCCTTCGCATTTATCTGAGCGATTACGTAACGAAATTGCTACTTTTCAACAGGAAGACGACGAGCCGATGCACGAAGCCTGGGACAGATTTACTACTCTTCTTCGGAACTGTCCAATGCATGGATTCCTTGTCTGGAATCGGGTAACTAAATTTTATAATGCTGCTAACTTACAAACTCGCATTCGGATTGATGCTGCAGCAAATGGATTATTATTGGATAAAGATCCAGACGAGGCTTTGAAAGTTTTGAAAAATCTGGCCAAGAATGAGGAGCAGTTTCCGACTACAAGAAGAGGGGGTAAACGGGTACTTGCTGTCAAGGACTATAAGGCCGACAACACTATGAAATCACATGTAGCATTCCTTACTAAGGCAATGAAACACTTATTGAATGAAGATGAATTACGAGGATTTGCTGTCGAGGAAGTTTGTGCTATCTGTGAGGGAAATCATAGTAGGGATGAGTGCCCAATAAATATAGAAGAGGGAAAATATGTTGGAAATTACAAGCCGAATTATAACTCCAACAACTATAATCCCAATTGGAGGAAAGATCCCAAATTTTCCTGGAGTAACCCTAATAACGCCCTGAATCCGCAAGCATATAATCAGAATCAGGGAGGTCCTAGATTGCTGACGAGACAGCAACTGCCGCCGCAACAGCCGCAGCAACTGCCGCCGCACCTGCCGCCGCAGCAGCAACAGCAGCCACCACCTGCCACGAGTAGTATATTGGAACAGACTCTGGCCACCTTTATGTCTCAGACCGGTACGTATATGGAGAATATAAATCAGTTTGTCAAGAAGACGGAAAATTTTATAGATAAAACCGAGATGAGAATGACAAATCATGAGGCTACGTTGAAATCTCTAGAGACACAAATGGGTCAGGTGTCGCAACATATTAAACCAAGGCAGAATGGAGGATTCCCTAGCAATACTGAAAATGCTAGACCGCCCCCACATGAGCAATGTAAGGCGATTACTACTAGGAGTGGGAAAAAGCTACCAGGGCCGGAAAAAGAAGCTGAAACAGAAAAGGAACCCGCCTTAGGTAAACCTGCCGAGGAAGCTGCCCCGACAGGAGATAAACAGATTGCTGCCGATGAGCCTGTCACGACAGCAGAAGCGACAGAGGAGAAAAAAGATGATTACCGTCCTCAGATTCGCATGCAGTGGGAAGGACGCATTGCTGATTATCGTCCTCCACCACCTTTTCCCCAACGGATACAACAAGCTAAGCATGAATCTCAACTTAAAAAGATTTATGATAATTTTAAACAGGTTCATATTAATATTCCGTTGTTAGATGCTGTTAGGGAGATGCCCGGTTATGCGAAATTTCTCAAGGATGTTATGTCAAAAAAATCTAAACTTGGGGAATTTGAAACGGTAAAGATGCAAGAAGGTTGCATGAGTATTCTTCATAGGCAGCCGCCCCAGAAAAAGAAGGATCCGGGGAGCTTCATCATACCATGTGTAATCGGCGACAAATTTGTGGGTAAGGCACTTTGTGATCTTGGTACTAGTGTTAATCTAATGCCCAAATCTGTTTTTCAGAAACTAGGTATTGGCAAGGCGCGGCCCACAACAGTAACTCTGCAGCTAGCCGACCGCTCTTACGTTCACCCCGAGGGGAAAATTGAAGATATTCTGGTAAGAGTGGATAAGCTTATTTTTCCTGCTGACTTTCTTATTTTGGATTGTGAGGCAGACGAAAACGCACCAGTCATCCTCGGGCGACCCTTTTTAGCCACGGGAAGATCATTGATTGATGTGGAGAAAGGAGAACTCACCATGCGCGTAAACGATCAAGAGATTAAGTTGAATGTTCTCCAAGCGATGAAACATGCTGATGTGGACGAGGAATGCAAGGCCATCATTGAGGTGACCTTTGATCACCCCTGCATCAGGTCGGGCTGCCGTGATATAAAATTTGGTCACTACAGCGACAGCCACCTACAGGCCTGTCACGACAGCAATGACGACAGCACCGACGACATCGACTCCTCTGAATCTGATACATCTGATACTGAAGGTCAGGAGGAGGTAAACTGGTTAGGCCATCGTCCAGGTAAGTTATTCGAACCTTTGAATTATACTTCGGATAACCATTTAATCCAAAAGCCATCTACTGTTGAACCACCTGTCTTAAAACTTAAGCCCCTGCCCGGGCAGTTAAAATATGCTTATCTTGGTTCCAATGACACACTGCCCGTAATCATCTCTGCTAAGCTGCCGTAGGAACAGGAACGGCAGCTGATCGACATGTTAAGGCAGCACAAAAAGGCGATTGGATGGACGATAGCAGACATACAAGGCATTAGTCCGGCGATATGCATGCACAAAATCCTCCTAGAGGAAGATCATAAGCCGACTATTGATGCCCAAAGGCGGTTAAACCTTGCGATGAAGGAGGTAGTGCGTAAAGAGATAATTAAATGGTTAGATGCTGGTATTATTTACGCCATCTCCGACAGCAAATGGGTGAGCCCGGTGCAATGCGTTCCAAAGAAAGGAGGAATGACCGTGATAACCAACGAAAACAATGAGTTAATCCCAACCAAGACTGTGACCGGTTGGAGGGTTTGTATAGACTATCGGAAGCTTAACAAAGCTACCCGAAAGGACCACTTTCCTTTTCCCTTTATTGATCAAATGCTTGATAGATTAGCGGGTAAGCCTTACTATTGTTTTCTTGATGGTTACTCAGGTTATAACCAGATTGCTATTGCACCGGAGGATCAAGAAAAAACGACTTTCACATGCCCCTACGGAACATACGCATTTAGGAGGATGCCGTTCGGCCTCTGTAACGCACCTGCCACCTTCCAAAGGTACATGATGGCTATATTCTCCGACATGGTAGAGGACTTCCTTGAGATTTTCATGGATGATTTTTCCGTCTTTGGAGACGATTTTGAGAGCTGCCTTGGAAATCTTCAAAAGGTACTTGAAAGATGTGAAAAAGCTAATCTTGTTCTAAATTGGGAAAAATGCCATTTTATGGTGGACGAAGGGATAGTCCTTGGCCATAAGATTAGCTGCCGTGGAATAGAAGTCGACAGGGCTAAAATTGAAGTAATTGAGAAGCTGCCGCCGCCGACCACAGTCAAGGGCATTAGAAGTTTTTTAGGGCATGCGGGGTTTTATCGGAGATTCATTGCAAATTTCTCGAAAATCACGAAGCCCCTATGCCATCTCTTAGAACAGAACCGACCCTTTGACTTTAATGAGGAATGTACTGAAGCATTCAAGGTTCTGAAGGAAAAGCTAGTGACAGCCCCCATAGTACAACCACCAGACTGGACACAACCGTTTGAGATCATGTGTGATGCTAGTGACTATGCTGTCGGGGCAGCACTTGGGCAGCGCAGAGATAAGCTGTTTCATGTCATATACTATGCCAGCAAGACGTTGAATGACGCCCAAGTGAACTACACCACCACAGAAAAGGAGCTGTTAGCTGTGGTATTCTCTATCGACAAGTTTCGTTCTTACATACTTGGAACGAAAGTAATAATACACACCGACCATTCTGCCCTAAAGTATTTGTTCGCAAAGAAGGATGCAAAACCTCGATTGATACGGTGGATCTTGCTATTACAAGAATTTGACCTTGAGATCAAGGACAAAAAGGGGACAGAAAATCAGGTGGCAGACCACTTGTCAAGGTTGGAAAAGGGACAAAGTCTACCCATAGACGAGACAAACATATTGGAGACCTTCCCTGATGAGCAGCTCTTTGCTGCCGCAATCGCTGTCGCGACAGCCATGATGGCAGGTAAGTCTTCTGACCTTCCCTGGTATGCTGATTTCGTTAATTTTATAGTTAGCGGAATATTACCTTCTGATCTTAATTACCAAGCCAGGAAGAGGTTCCAAAATGATGTTAAGCATTATTATTGGGACGAACCTCTTCTTTTCAAAATGTGCGCAGATCAGGTTATAAGGAGGTGTGTACCACAAGAAGAACAAGAAGACATTCTCCATCACTGTCATGCTTCACAATATGGAGGTCACTTAGGAGGCAATAAGACTGCTGCCAAGGTGCTGCAGTCAGGGTTCTACTGGCCGACACTATATAAAGATTCACAGGAATTTTACAAGAACTGTGACAGGTGCCAGCGGACAGGCAACATCTCGAGGAGAAACGAGATGCCACTGCAGAATATTTTAGAAGTTGAAATCTTTGATGTTTGGGGGATTGATTTCATGGGACCTTTTCCATCTTCATGTTGAAATCTTTACATCCTCCTAGCAGTGGATTATGTCTCCAAGTGGGTAGAAGCAATCGCAACTCAAAAGAATGATGCCAAAACGGTCCAAAAGTTTTTGCACAAAAACATTTTTTCTAGATTTGGCATCCCTAGGGCGATTATTAGTGATGAAGGGAGACATTTCGATAATAGGGTAATTGCTGCCGCCTTGAAGAAATATGGTGTCAAGCACAGGATCGCGACAGCATACCACCCACAGACCAATGGACAGGCTGAGATATCCAATAGGGAAGTGAAGAACATTCTTGAGAAGATGGTTAAACCAACTAGGAAAGATTGGTCTTTACTTCTGAATGATGCATTATGGGCATACAAGACAGCTTTCAAGACTCCATTGGGCATGTCTCCATACCGACTGATTTATGGGAAAACCTGTCACTTGCCTGTCGAGATCGAGCACAAAGCATATTGGGCAATCAAGGCAGTGAACATGGATTTGGACAAGGCAGGCCAGAAAAGGTTATTAGATCTGAACGAGATTGAAGAATTAAGGACAATGGCCTACGACAATGCGAGAATTTACAAGGAAAAGACTAGGAAGTGGCATGACAGGAAGTTGCTGCCACGACAGTTCTGCCCAGGGCAGCTTGTGTTGTTGTTTAATTCTAGGTTGAAACTCTTCCCAGGGAAGCTTAAATCTAGATGGTCTGGCCCGTTCCAAGTGATTCAAGTTTTTCCCCATGGTGCCATCACTATACAATCATTAAAAGACGGGCACCAATTCAAAGTCAATGGACAGCGCCTCAAGCATTATTAGGGGACTGAAGCCCCAGGAATACAGGAAGTGGTTACTTTAGGAGATGCCCCACAAGGCACCCCTAATTTAACCTAAGTTTTATTTTTATTTTTTATTTTTATTTATTTATTTATTATTAGGAAAATAGGTTTATTTTATTCGAATAATGTTTTATTTTTTAATTTTTGTTTTTAGGAAATAAAGGAGTCAAGAAGAAGAGAAGAAGTGACCCAAGCCCACCACCCATCCATCAGCCCATTAAAGCCCATTTATGGAAGCTTGTCGTTTCGGCTGCCGCCGCGGACGGATAAGACAGGCTGTCAACAGACTGACACGGCAGACGCAGAAGCATGTGGCAGACGCGTAACAGACGCATAAATGCGTGTCAGACGCGTCAGACACGCTAAATCCCATCCGTCCACCCATTATTCACGCCTGCCGTTACAGCATTAAACGGGCAGCACCTCGACCGCCATATAACCCCGTTTTCATTTTCATTTTTTCTCACTTCTGATCACTCTTCCTTGCTTTCTCCTATAGTTTTATTTGCTTTCTTCATTTTTAACAACCCTTGCAATTAACATGTCTACTAGACAGACCCGCCGTAGCGCTGCCTCAGCCTCTTCTTCGGCAGCAGCAACGCCCTTCGCCACAAAGGAGTTATGGGAGGATGTGGTTTCGTGTACATTCGACAGGCGCCCAACATGGGACTCCGGCCGTTCATTGTAAAGGCCATCACGGCTCAACTATGGGAGCACTTTGCTGAACAACCGGCAGAGCTAAACGACACCTTGGTCCGGGAGTTCTACGCGGCCATAGACAGCAGAACGGCAACATCTGTCACCGTTCGAGGAGTGGAAGTGCCCTTCACTGCCGACAGCATCAACCACATGTTTGGCCTCTTCTTCGGCCCCGATGATGATGCTCACCAGAAATTTCTCGACACCCTCGATGCTGCCGCTTATGATGCTGTCATGGTGGAGTTGACAGAGGAGGGAACATCATGGACAACCAGCAAGAAGAACCCCCACTCCGTCAATAGGGGGCAGCTCCTCCCGGAAGCCAAACTTTGGAACGCTTTCATCAAAAAGCGTATCATGCCGTCTTCCCACCACACGACAGTCAACCGGCAGCGGCTCGCCCTCATTCATTCCATCATGCACGACAGGCCTATCAATGTGGGCCGATATATGAGGGACAGCATCCTGGACTGCGCCTTTCGTTCCGACTCCCGCCTCTGCCTGCCGTTTACAATAACTTCCCTCTGCCGATGTGCTGCTGTTCCCGAGGAACCCTCCGACAAAATAAGGAAGGGCAGAGGCTGGACAGACAACAACCTCAACAGCCTCATGGAGCTGGTCGTGGCTACACCTGTCTCATTCTTCAACCCAGCCGGCTCCCCAGCAGAATCATCAAAGGAGCCTGCCCCGGGACCTGCTGCCGCCACCGCTTCGACAGACCAGTCCGCCCTCCTCCTTGCTACGCTACAATGGTTAGAGGAAAGACAAATGGGATTGATGGCGTTCATTCAGGACTTCGCAAACTCAACGGTAAACTTCATTACCCAAACTTTGAATTTTCCCGATGTTCAATTCCCTACTTTTCCTGCCCATTATTTCTATATACCCACCCATGTCCACACCCCTGCTCACACACCCACACCACCTGCCTCCCCACATTCACACTCGACTGCCTCCACCACATCACCTGCCCCGACGGCAGCAAACAGCCCACCGGCAGACACATCTCCCAGAGGAACAAAGAGACCTGCCTCCGATGACAGCCCGCTGATCCGGAGAAATTTGGAGAGGGAATTTACGCCGGTCAAGCGGATTAAACACGTGGCAGACAAGAAACGGCTGCCCAAGGCTAGCACCACCACCAGCAGAATTTGGGACAGTGGCAGCAGTTCCGATGTCCAGCTTGTAGAGCAGCCTGCCCCTGAACCTGCCCAGCCTCCTCCACAGCCCAGACGCCGCCGTCAGATCCGTGTCAGCAGCAGCAGCGAGGACAGCGACTAGAAATTTAAGTTTTTATTTTCCTTTTACTGCTGCCTGCTTTTATCTTTTGTGATGTATTTTTTTCATATTTTTCATGTCATTTTGCATTGAGAGCAATGCAACCCTCGAGTTTGGGGGTGGCAACCCTCCATCATCAATGGAGTCTTAAGTATATCTTTTAATTAATTGTCGTGTCTTTTATTTATTTAAGTTTTCTAAAAAAAATCAGAAAATTTAAACTGTTGGCTTAAAAACTGTGAAGTTAACTTACCTGTCATGACGGCTCTGTCGTGGCAGCATCTTTAGGACAGTTTAAGGAGAAGTTTAGAGCCTTTCTATAGTTCTGAAAACTTAAACACCTTTGTGACTGTTATATTGCTTAGATTTCTTTTAGTCAAACTAGAATAGGAAGCTTAGAATTTGAATAGCCCCTAGAGGTGCCTAACACTGGCTCTAGGAAAGAAGTTTAGCAAAAGAAAATCAAAAACCTAGAGGTGCCCGAAACTGGCTCTAGGAAGCTAACTAGAGGTGCCCGAAACTGGCTCTAGAAAAACTTAGCTTGAAAATAGAAGAAAAAGAAGCATGAAAATGTGCCTTCTAAAAAAATAAACTTTGGCATAAAAATTCGAGTTAAGAAGTTGAATATTCTAGTGAAACTAAGAGAGTCTTAGCATATAACTGTTCACAAGCATGCACACACTGCACGAGAGCTATAGGGAGATTCCGGACAGATCCTAACCTTTCCAACAGGTTGCTGCCGCTATAGAGAATGAGCGACGGGTAAGGGACAGTTCACTGTTTGAAGGCGAACACAAAAATTTCCTTTTTTCTTTTAAGTCTTAATTGCTTGAGGGCAAGCAAAAACTTGAGTTTGGGGGTGTGTTGAGTGTGTAAAAGTTCTATTATTTACACCCTTCTTAACCCATATTTCTGCTGCATTCAAGCATCATTGCATTGCATTTAGGTTAGTTTTCAATAAAACATCACAAATGGATTAAAAGCACGGATTCTACTAAAAGATGGCTATTTTTGCAGGTATCTGCCGTAGTTGACAAAGAAGGCAGGCGTAGGGCAGAGAAGCAGGAAAGCTGAACTGGACTAGCAGACGAAGAAGACGAAGCTGCCATGGACCTGTCGTGACAGCAGGTTGACAGCAGATTTATGAAGAGGAAAAGTAAAGTGGACCTCGATAGATAGAGAAAAATCTGCTCGTCTGTCGTGTGAAAGCCAAATATTTTTCCAAGCCCCGGATCAAAAGATATGTCAAGCAAAAGCTCAAGGAGAGGAAATTCCTAGAAACAAGGATGGCGGCTGCAAAGTAGGAATCCTTAGAGATTAAGTCTTTATTAGAATCTTACTTTTAATTAAAGTTGTAATCCTTGTTACCTTAGATAACTTGAGCCCAAAGCTTATATAAGTGCATAGATTTAACCTAGGAGGCATCGAATACCCCATAACCGAAACCTAAACCCCCTGCCGTTCACCCGTCACCGACATGTTCTAAATTTCCCCTAGGGCCACGGGTTGTTTTGTAAAGTAGTTGCAAGGGTTGTTTTGTTTTAGGAATTTTTCAGTTCAATAAAATAGACTTCAAGTTCTCTTATTTTGGTTTTAACATCTTGCAAGAGCATCGGGAGAGCATTGTGAGGTTACCCATTTACTTAGCATTGGGAGAGTTAAGTATACGAAAGAAATAAGAGCGAGTTCTCTAGTTTATAGTTGAACTATCTTGTGCCTAGGGATAGGGCAAGGTTAAGTGGCTAAAGAAGAATTCATACACATCGGTGTTCATCCTTCAATTCACGTCGGGAGGTATCATCAAAGACGTGATTCTTGCCAAACTTGAAGTACGGAGTTAGTGTGTTCGCTGTCGGCGACGGGAGCGACGACAGATCTGGAGTTCCTAAGCAATTCAATACCTGCACTACCGAGCAATTCAATACCAGCCCATTCTCTCTATCTTGATAACTCAATCTTTTTATTTACGTTTTTCTTATTATTCTCGTGACAATCTTCTAAACTATTTCCTTTACTTCGTGTAGTAAACTAAGGTGAAGTCATTAGCCCAATCCCTGTGGAGACGATATCCGATACTTCGTATCACTTTACTACTTGCGTCGTGTACACTTGCACTACAATTGCGATAGACTCTTTTACACGCAACACTTACCCACATATTTATCTCCGATTACACAAGGTATGATGAAGCTCCCCGGATCCTTCTTTTTCTGCGGTGGCTGCCGATGAAGAATACTCATGCAACCTTCTGTCATCTTAACCGTTTCAAATTCCCCAAGTTTAGATTTCTTTGACATGACATCCTTGAGAAATTTAGCATAACTGGGCATCTCCCTAACGACATCTAACAACGGAATATTAATATGAACCTGCTTAAAAATATCATAAATCTTTTTGAGCTGAGATTCTTGCTTAGCTTGTTGTATTCGTTGAGGAAAAGGAGGTGGGGGACGATAATCAGCAATACGTCCTTCCCACTGCATACGAATCTGAGGAGGTTTGGGTTCATCATTTTTCTCCTCTATCGCTTCTGCTGTCGTGACATGCTCATCGGCAGCAGTCTGTTTAGTACCTGTCGGGGCAGCTTCCTCGGCAGGTCTGTCCAAGGCTGATTTCCTTACTGTTTCATCTTCTTTTTCCGGCCCTGGTAATTTCTTCCCACTCCTAGTAGTAATAGCTTTACACTGCTCATGTGTGGGCTGCCTAGCATTTTCAGTATTACTAGGGAATCCTCCAGTCTGCCTCGGCTTAATATGTTGGGAAACCTGACCCATTTGTGTCTCCAAAGATTTCAGATTAGCTTCATGATTCGTCATCCGCATCTCTGTTTTATCCATGAATGTCTCTGTTTTCTTAACAAACTGATTCATATTCTCAATATAAGTACCTGTCTGAGACATAAAAGTGGCCAGAGTTTGTTCCAGTATACTGCTCGTGGCAGCTGGTGGCTGCTGTTGCTGCTGTTGCGGCGGCAGCTGCTGTTGCGTCAGCAATCTAGGTCCTCCATGATTCTGGTTGTGTGCTTGAGGATTCAGGGCATTATTGGGATTACTCCAAGAAAACTTGGGATCCTTCCTCCAGTTGGGATTATAGTTGTTGGAGTTGTAATTCGGCTTATAGTTTCCAACATATATTCCCTCTTCTAACTATATAGGACACTCATCCGAACTATGATTTCCCTCATAGATTTCACATACCTCCTCAACAACAAATCCATGTTGTGCATCATCATTCAATAACCTTTTCATTGCTTTAGTAAGGAATGCTACCTGTGATTTCATCTTGTTGTCGGCCTCATAATCCTTGACAGCTAGTACCCGTTTACCCCCTCTTCTTGCTGTCAGAAACTGCTCCTCATTCTTGGCCAGATTTTTCAATACTTGCATTGCCTCGTCCGGATCTTTATCCAATAATAGTCCATTTGCTGATGAATCAATACGAATACGAGTTTGTAAGTTGGCAGCATTATAAAACTTTGTTACCTGATTCCAGACAGGGAATCCATGCATTGGGCAGTTCCGTAGAAGAGTAGTAAATCTGTCCCAGGCCTCGTACATCGGCTCGTCATCTTCCTGTTGAAAAGTAGCAATTTCATTACGTAATCGCTCAGATAAATGCGAAGGATTAAAACGAGATAAAAATTCACGAGATAAATCTGCCTAAGTTCTAATTGAACCCGGCGTAAGTTTATTCCACCAAGTTTTAGCTCTGTCCCTCAATGAATGGGGAAATAACCGAAGCCTCAGTATCTCCGGATTAACTCCTGGTAGTCTAAAAGAACCACAGATCTCCTGGAACGTTTTTAGATGCTCCCTAGCATCCTCTGTAACAGCACCACTGAATTGACCGGCATTGTTGATCATACTAAACATGACAGGTTTCAGCTCGAAGTTGTCAACATCTATGTCCGACAGCGTGGTTTCCAACTCTACATGATCGTTAAACATGTAGTCCCGACAGGACCGTCGTCCGCAGCGGCAGGAGGGTTGCCGACAAGCGGTATAATATCACCGACAGGCGGGTCATTACCATTGTGGGCCATCTTCTCTAACTGTTCCTCAAGGTAGTCGTTCCTGGCTAGTAAGTGACGAAGTTGTTTCTTGAGATTGAATGAACGTTCGATTTCCGGATCTAATTGATACTCAGGATCTTTACCTCGGTTTGATCTGCGCATAAACAAGAAACCTTGTGAAAAGCAAGAGTTGAATGCAACAAAGAAAAACAGAAAAACAAAAATAAAAATAAAAACGAAAAGTGCAGTAAAAGAAAAGGTAGAGTTATGTTGCCAATCCCCGGCAACGGCGCCAAAAACTTGTTGCGTGTAAAATAGTCTATCACAATGGTAGTGCAAGTGTACACGACGCAAGTAGTAAAGTGATACGATCGTCTCCACAGGGATTGGGCTAATAGCTTCACCTTAGTTCACTGCACGAAAGTAAAGAAAATATTTGAGATGTTGTCACGAAAATAATAAAGTAAACGTAAATAAAAGAGTAGAGATATCAAGATAGAGAGAATGGGCTGGTATTGAATTGCTCAGTAGTGCAGGTATTGCAGAGTTTAGGAAATCCAGTTCTGTCGTCGCTTCCCGTCGCGGCAGCACCTGTCGCGGCAGCAGTCCGTTGATTGTCGCGGCAGCAAACACTCAACTCAGTACTTCAAGTTTGGCAAGAATCCCGGATGTGGCTTGACCTATCCCTAGGTCCAAGTCTGTCGATGATCACGTCTTTGATGATACCTCCCGGCGTGAATCGAAGGATGAACACCGATGTGTATGAACTCTTCTTTAGCCACTTAACCTCGTCCTATCCCTAGGCCCGAGATACTTCAACTATAAACTAGAGAACTTGCTCTTATTTCTTTCGTATACTTAACTCTCCCGATGCTAAGTAAATAGATAATCTCACAATGCTCTCCCGATGCTCTTGCAAGATATTAATAACCAAAATAAGAGAACTTGAAGTTTATTTTATTAAACTGAAAATTCCTAAAACAAAACAACCCTTGCAACTACTTTACAAATCAACCCGTGCCCTAGGGGAAGTTTAGAACATGATGTGGGAAGGAAAACGACTAGAGTTTGGAAAGGAAGCTAGGGTGATCGGTTATGCCCTCTAGGTTAAAATACATGCCCTTATATAAGCTTTGGGCTCAAGTTATCTGAATTAGCAAGAATACAACTTTAATTGAAAGTATGATTCTAATAAAGACTAAATCTTCAAGGAATCTACTTTCTAGCCGTCATCTTCTTGCTTGGGTTTTTCTCTCCTTGAACTTTGGGTTTGACATATCTTTTGATCTGGGGCTTGGAAAAATATATAGTTTTCACACGACAGACGGGCTGAATTTTCTCTATCTGTCGAGGTCCACTTTGCTTCTTCTCCTCAAAATTGCTGTCGTCCTCTGCTGTCACGGCATCAACTGTGGCAACATCGTCCTCTTTGTCTGCTTGTCCAGTTCAGCTCTTCTGATTCACTGCCCAGCGCCTGCCCTTTCCGTCTGCTACGACAGCAACATGCAAAAACAACCATTCTTAGTAGAAATTGTGCCTTTTAATATATTTGTGATGTTTTGCTGTAAACTAACCTAAATGCAATGAATAACGCTTGAATGTAGCAGAAATATGGGTTAAATAGGGTGTAAATAATAGAACTTTTACACACTCAACAATCTTCTTCTTCCCCATCGCTCTAATCTCTTCCTTCTTCTTCTCCTCTTCTTTGTTTTTCATCATTATTTGGTGAATGAGGAGAGACCCCATGAGTTCATCAAGCTTCAACGTTTTGAGATTCTTGGCTTCGATGATGGCGGTCCTCTTTGAGTCCCATGACTCGGAAAGGGAGTAGATGAGCTTTCGGAAAAGCTTCTCTTCCGGGATGGCTTCTCCATAACCTTTAAGACCATTGGTGATAGTGGAGAACCTATCAAACATCTTCTCGATGTTCTCTTCCGGATCCATCTTGACGTTCTCATACTCTAAGGTTAGGATCCCAATCTTGGTCTCCTTGACTTCATTGGTTCCCTCGTGTGTGACTTCAAGCTTGTCACATACCTCATTGGCACTCTCACAAGAAGACATCTTCTCATAGATGGTTGGGCCAAAAGCACAAAAGAGCATGTACAAGGCTTTGCAATTAATCTCCATCTTCTTGCGATCGTCGGCACTCCATTCCGCTTTGCTTCCTTGAGGCACGAACGGACCATCTTCAACTATGTCCCATAGCTTGTAATCTCTTGACTTCAAGAAGAATTTCATCTTTATCTTCCAATGGGCATAGTTATTTCCGTCGAAGAAAGGCGGTTTGTCGATTGATTGTGCCATTTGAGCCGGTTGATGAAATAGTGATCGAGCTTGCCAGATCTTCTCAATAGGATGTGAATCCTCCTCAATTGAGCCAAGCTCTGATACCAATTGTTGAGATTTGAGAGGCTTGATTCGATCAACCGTTCTTGCTCGCCAAGTGTGGAGAAGTTGGATAATTGGGTGTTTTAGTGGGAGGTGAAAATAAACAATTTGACACAAGGATTTATAGTGGTTCAACCTTCTAACCAAGGTCTACATCCACTACCTTAGCTCCCCACTAAGGATTTCCAAACAAATTCACTAAGAATTTTGTCCCTTTTTCTAGGCTAAGGAGGCAACCTTTACAACCCTCAAAGCTTTCTACCCAAAGCTTGAGGAAACACTCTCTTGTACAAAGAAAGACTTGGCAAACTAGAAATCCCTCTAATAGGTGTTTGTTTGCAATTCTAAGCACTCACCCAAAACCTAAACACTTGAGCAAATTTAACAATGTAAGCTCACAAGTGTTGTCTAAGCAAGAAATAAACAATTTAAGCTCTAGACAAATTTTGACATCATAATGTTGTAACAATTGAAGCATTAACCATTAAAAGATGCTAGGAGGTCCCTTTTATACTCCCAATTGAGTTTGTAGCTGTTACTAGCCGCTGGGATCAATTTGGAGCCGTTGAAGACTTTAATTCCCACCATAAATGCAGTTCTCCAGCTACCCGTTTCAAAACGTTTGAACCCGTTTCGAAAAACTCTCTAAGTAGAAAGAGCCATTGCAGTCTGTCAGAGCACCCGTATCAGAACGCCTCCTGGCCGTTTCGGAACACGTATCGAAATGCTCTAGACCCATATCGAAACGCCTGCATTTAAAAGTTAGTTGGGAAAATAACCGTTGGGGTTTAAGACTATTGTGGTCAGTGCCACGTAGGCGTATCGAAACGGCATAGCCCGTTTCGAAACGCTGGGAAAAATCCTCATCCAGGGAAAGCCCGTTTCGATACGAGTATCGAAAAATTATTGCTACTGGAATCCCCTGTTTCGAAACGCCTGGACGGTTTTGTGAAGTTTGGCTTTGAAAACCATGTAAAACTTTTATAAAAACTTCCCTAAACATAATTTCAAGTTGTTTGGACTTTTGGAAATGTTTTAAATACTTTTTTAAATCAGTCCAAATCATTTTTCAATTATTATATCAAAACATTAGTCTACAATCTCCCCCTTTTTGATAAAATAAAACTCACTTGAAAATTTGTTTGGGATTCTCCCCCCTTTAACATTAAAAATATGAATAAGATATTGAAGATATGAAATCAAATAAAGCTCCCCCTTATTCATTTAAATAATCAATTTTTCAAACCATTTACCAATTGTTGAGATTTGAGGGGCTCGATCCGATCAACCGTTCTTGCTCGCCAAGTGTGGAGAAGTTGGATAATTGGGTGTTTTAGTGGGAGGTGAAAAATAGGCAATTTGACACAAGGATTTATAGTGGTTCAACCTTCTAACCAAGGTCTACATCCACTACCTTAGCTCCCCACTAAGGATTTCCAAAAAAATTCACTAAGAATTTCGTCCCCTTTTCTAGGCTAAGGAGGCAACCTTTACAACCCTCAAAGCTTTCTACCCAAAGCTTGAGGAAACACTCTCTTGTACAAAGAAAGACTTAGCAAACTAGAAATCCCTCTAATAGGTGTTTGTTTGCAATTCTAAGCACTCACCCAAAACCTAAACACTTGAGCAAATTTAACAATGTAAGCTCACAAGTGTTGTCTAAGCAAGAAATAAACAATTTAAGCTCTAGACAAATTTTGAAATCATAATGTTGTAACAATTGAAGCATTAACCATTACAAGATGCTTGGAGGTCCCTTTTACACTCCCAATTGAGTTTGTAGTCGTTACTAGCCGTTGGGATCAAATTGGAGCCATTGAGGACTTTAATTCACACCATAAATGCAGTTCTGCAGCTCCCCGTTTCGAAACGATCGAACCCGTTTCGAAACACTCTCTAAGAAGAAAGAGCCATTGCAGTCTGTCAAAGCACCCGTATCGGAACGCCTCCTGGCCGTTTCGGAACGCGTATCGAAACGCTCTAGACCCGTATCGAAACGCATGCATTTAAAAGTTAGTTTGGAAAATAGTCGTTGGGGTTTATGACCGTTGTGGTCAGTGCCACGTAGGCGTATCCAAACGGCATAGCCCGTTTCGAAACGCTGGGCAAAATCCTCATCCAGGGAAAGTCCGTTTCGATACGAGTATCGAAACATTTTTGCTACTGGAATCCCCTGTTTCGAAACACCTTAGGGCGTTTCGAAACGCCTGGATGGTTTTGTGAAGTTTGGCTTTGAAAAACATGTAAAACCTTTATAAAAACTTCCTTAAACTTAATTTCAAGTTGTTCGGACTTTTGGAAATGTTTTAAATACTTTTTAAATCAGTCCAAATCATTTTTCAATTATTATATCAAAACATTAGTTCTACAATCTCCCCCTTTTTGATATAATAAAACTCACTTGAAAATTTGTTTGGGATTCTCCCCCCTTTAACTTTAAAAATGTGAATAAGAGATTGAAGATATGAAATCAAATAAAGCTCCCCTTATTCATTTGAAAATTCAATTTTTCAAACCATTTCTCCCCTTTTTGTTATATCAAAAAGAATTTAAAACATTAAGTTCAAAATGACAATAGAGGTAAAATTTGAGAAAAATACAAATTTGGTTTTAAAATGGCTCCCCCTTACTCAAAGCATCATAAAAAATGTTAGTCCAACATATATGATCATCTAGTTGAATAAAATAAAAATAAAACAAATTAAATAAAAAAAAACAACTAGAAAATTTACCAACACTTGAACCCAAGGGAGGATGTGAAGCCTTCCTTCCTCAAGTGTTCTTCCTTGTGTGCATGGAGCTCCCACTCAATGTTTGACTTGTTGAACATCTCCATCACACCTAGCAAAAGACAATCAAGTAATTTTTGGTATCCAAATTGCTTTGGATCCATAGACATTAGTAGCACAAAATTTAGTCCCCTTAGGAATCCATTTTTCAATTTCATCCTTTTTAGTTGAAGTGGTTAGTCATTTTGGGACCCAAACACTTCTAAAACATTTTCCACCCACAAATCTAGGGGCACTAGATTGTCTTACATAAAAATTTGATTTTCCAAAATTAATTTTCTTTTCAAGTTCATTGGAAATCAAATTTTTTTCTTTTTGAACTTTAAGAAGCAAATTTTGTAAATCAAGACATTTTTGTTCAAAATCTTTCAATTTTGCTTAAAGTTGAAGATTTGTTTTGGAAAGCAAATCATTTTCAATTTTTATTTTTGAAATCAACTTTTTGTTCTTGGAAAATGATACCTTGAATTCCAAAAGAAAATCATCATAGGCATCTTGTAACTCATCAATTGTATAAGAATTTGAAATAGATGAGTTAGAAGTTACCTCCCCCTCATTGAGGGCCATCAAGCATAGGTGGGCTACTTCATCATCGGTGGAGTCTTCATCACTCCATGTGGCCACATATGCTTGTTTTGAAGATGATCCCTTCTTTTTGGATTTGTGGGAGTCCTTCATCTTCTTCATCGATTCATGCTTGGATTTTTCAATTTTGCTCTTCATGAACCGAACAAATTTGTTGAAGAGATAGGCCAACTCTTCATCTTCACTTTCCTCCTCACTTGAATCTACATGATGGCATGTGGAGGATTTGAGAGCTACGACACTAGCATTGATGCCTAGCTCCATGATCTTCTTCTTCCCCATCGCTCTAATCTCTTCCTTCTTCTTCTCATCTTCTTTGTTTTTCTTCATTATTTGGTGAGTGAGAAGAGACCCCATGAGTTCATCAAGCTTCAAGGTTTTGAGATTCTTGGCTTCGATGATGGCGGTCCTCTTTGAGTCCCATGACTCGGGAAGGGAGTAGATGAGCTTTCGGACAAGCTTCTCTTTCGGGATGGCTTCTTCATAACCTTTAAGACCATTGGTAATAGTGGAGAACCTATCAAACATCTTCTCGATGTTCTCTTCCGGATCCATCTTGACGTTCTCATACTCTAAGGTTAGGATCCCAATCTTGGTCTCCTTAACTTCATTGGTTCCCTCGTATGTGACTTCAAGCTTGTCCCATACCTCCTTTGTACTCTCACAAGAAGACATCTTCTCATAGATGGTTGGGCCAAAAGCACAAAAGAGCATGTGCAAGGCTTTGCAATTAAGCTCCATCTTCATGCAATCGTCGGCACTCCAATCCGCTTTGCTTCCTTGAGGCACGAACGGACCATCTTCAACTATGTCCCATAGCTTGTAATCTCTTGACTTCAAGAAGAATTTCATCTTTATCTTCCAATGGGCATAGTTATTTCCGTCGAAGAAAGGCGGTTTGTCGATTGATTGTGCCATTTGAGCTGGTTGATGAAATAGTGATCGAGCTTGTCGGATCTTCTCAATAGGATGTGAATCCTCCTCAATTGAGCCAAGCTCTGATACCAATTGTTGAGATTTGAGAGGCTCGATTCAATCAACCGTTCTTGCTCGCCAAGTGTGGAGAAGTTGGATAATTGGGTGTTTTAGTGGAGGTGAAAATAGGCAATTTGACACAAAGATTTATAGTGGTTCGACCTTCTAACCAAGGTCTACATCCACTACCTTAGCTTCCCACTAAGGATTTCCAAACAAATTCACTGTAACCCCCTTAACCCGGCCCAGACGGTTGGCCCGAATTAAGAAAGTCACACGGGGAAAATCAAGGTCAACCCGGAAGTCAACCTTGATTAACGACCTTTTTTTTCTTTTTAAAACTTGTCTAGATGCATATTAACCCTAGATATGATCGTTCAAACAGCATGCTCAAAGATCATAATCATCAGAGATCAAACAGGGACCCAATTGAACAATTTACAACTTTAAGGGCCAAATTGTAAATTCTATAAATTATAAGGTCTTAACTCAAATTTAAGTTACCAACTTATAATTAATCAGGTTTCATGCTTCTCTGCAAAATTTTAGCTCAAACGGACATCCCAAACTCATACAATTGCACAAACAAGTTTCAGGACCAAAATGCAAACATTTCAAAGCATAACCGCCCATGTCAGCCTCCAACGGTCAGGTGTTCTGGAACAGGGAGAATCTGTTTCGAAACGCAGGACCGTTCCGCAACGGGTTTCGAAACGAGGCCTGGCAGAGGCATTTCCGTTTCGGAACGGTACCTTCCGTTTCGGACGTCTGGGCCACTACAGGGCACCCGTTCCGAAACGGTAGCTCCCGTTCCGATACGGCCTGCACAGAATGTAGAGAAATGGCTGCTAAAACACACAATTGACCAACCGATCATGCTCCAAATGCAACCAAACTTTACCAGCAAGCTATACAACATGCAAGGATCATAATTGCATCAACCAAACATCATCATAGCATCGAATATGAAAAGCCCCAAATCTAAAGGCATGCTTCCTACTTAGCAAACCATTCAAGCATTAAATCTCCAAACCAACACATTAAGGCCAATTACATGTTCCAGCATTATTATCAACATTAAACAAACTTAGGGAGTTCAAAACATCTCCCAAAACATCCACATAGGTCCCCCATTGCCAAATGCCAAAAAGCTAAAAATGTTTAAGAAACCTTCCCATACTTGAGCTTAGTTTCCACTTGATTGCTTGCCTTCCTTGCTGCCCTCAATGCACCTTAATGCTCTGCATTATTGGTTTAAGAAAAGAGAGAGAGCGTAAGCAAAAGCTTAGTGAGGAATGCTCATTTAAAACCACACAATAATGCATTTATAAAACTCATTTATAAACCATGCTTCAAGCAACATTTACACATGCTCATAAACATTTTAAACAAGCATCTCATGCTTCAAGTTCATAACAAGTCATATTGGCAACAAGTGATACATTTCACATAAGATCCACACATGGACTTTTAAACACCATTGTGATCTTATCCCCATGGACTTTTAAACACCATGGACCCATGGACTTTTAAACACCATGGCAAGGACCACACAAGGACTTTTAACCACCTTTGTGTCCTTAACAAGAATCTCCCAAGGACTTTTAAACACCTTGGAGTTCTTAAGTAACCAAGGCTTACAAGGACTTTTAACCACCTTGAGCCTTAACCAAGAACCAACCATGGACTTTTAAACACCATGTTGTTCTTAAAATTCACAAGATTCACACAAGGACTTTTAACCACCTTTGTGATCTTAACCAAGGACCATCCAAGGACTTTTAACCACCTTGATGTTCTTAAATATACAAGGCTCACACAATGACTTTTAACCACCTTTGTGACCTTAACCATCACTTGCCAATATGTATCATTATCATCAATATCTCACTGTTTTAAAGCATTTTACAAAGCCATAAACATCATGCATCTTTAAGCACCAAACCACATTCAAACAATGTTCAAAAACAAGGAACTCTTACCTTGAGTTTCCTTTAACACATGGCTTATAATCTCAGCAAATAAACATGCTAGATATGCTTTCAAAACAGACTTAAAATCATGCAAACATCACATTGCATTACAACCAAAACCATGGCCATCACCAAGAGAGTTCTTCCGAAAACTTACTCTTGAGCTTAGCTAAGTTGCTTAGACTGAAGCTAAGCTCCCAAACTTTCAAAACACTGGTTTCAAAGCCGAAAACCAAATTCCACTCACCGATTCCGTTTCGCCTCTTGCCGAAACTCAAATCAAGCTTCCGGATCACCACCACTTGGATCCAAAGATGACTCCCCTGTTTTAAACACATCAAAGCAGAGGATTAATGCATCATCATGCATTAATAGCTTCAACGAAAGCACCTAAACTCGCTGCTCTCATCCACACTCCATTTTCGGCTACCAAACACAACCGAAAATGCATCCAAACAACTCCTCAAAATTGCCCAGCCATGATCCATCAAAACTAAACATCATTTAACATCTAAAAAGGACCTAACAACATCCTTATATCTCCAGCAACAACAGATCCACAAGATCACTTAAAAACAACCAAGAACCACAAGCTAAACTTAGGAAATTCAACCTATCCGGGATTGCATTAATTAAAACTCAATTCCTCATCAATTTAACATTCATTTAACATCAAATTAACACCTTAAAACACAACCCAATCAGATCATACGAAAATCCATCAATAAATCACCAAATCTTGCATTTAAAGCCAAGATCCATTATACAACTTTAAAACCATTTATAAATCATCAATTATGTAACGCCCCGGTTTTGGGCTTAGGAGTTTTGGGCGTTGACCGGTTGGTCAAAGTGCTGTTCGAATCTAAAGAGGTGAAATTAGGAAAGCCTAGTTCGGGTTGCATTAAAAATATGGAAAAATGTTCTAAAATCATCTTTTAATATAATTAAGTGAACTGTGAAATCAATTTTGGAAAATGAGTTTTGGAAGTGTGACATTTTGGCTAGTGACCAAAATGTAATTTTCGCAAGTTTGGTGACTGTTTTATAAAGGGTTGAAACTTTGAATCTTTAAGGAGCTATTTACCCAAAGGGAGTTTCTCCAGATTTTTCTAAGATATTTTAAGTCTAAAATCTGATTTTAAAGGATATTAAAATTGGAGGGAAGCCATTTGGCTATTTTTGGATTTTGTAACCAACTTCTCCTAATTTTCTTTCTCTCATTTTCTCTCAACCCAAACACTACTTTTCCAGAGAATTAGATCTGATTTCTTCACCTAAATCCCTCCTTTCAACTCTCATTTGATTCCTAATCATTGTATCTTCAAAACCTCTTCAATTGCTACTTGTTTCAACAAGGATTTTGATTGCAAAAAGAGGAGAAACTCAAGTTTGGAGGTAAGAACGTCCTTCTCCTCTAAACTATCAGTTCTTTACTGAAATTCCTAAGTTTTCAATCCTAAATTGATGTTTAATTAAAGGCTTTTAAGTTGATTAATGGATCTTGGCTTATAATGCAAGATTTTGATGATTTTCGTTAGATCTGATTAATCTGTGATTTGAGAGGTGTTTTGATGTTAAATGATCTCTAAATTGATAAGCAATTGAGTTTTGATTGATGCAATCCCGGATAGGTTGAGTTTCCTAAGTTTAGCTTGTGTTTCAAGGTTGTTTTTGAGGTGATCTTGGTGATCTGTTGTTGCTGGAGGTATAAGGATGTTAATAGGTTGTTTTTAGATGTGTTTTGATGTTTATGGAAGTGTGGTTTTTCTGGTTTATGGTTGGGCTTTGTTTAGAAGTGGTTCGGATGCATTTTCGGTTGTGTTTGGTGGCCGAAAATGGAGGTTGGATGAGAGCAGTGAGTTTAGGTGCTTTCATTGAAGCAATTAATGCATGATGATGCATTAATCCTCTGCTTTGATGTGTTGAAACAGGGGAGGCATCTTTGGATCCAAGGATTGTTGATCCGGAAGCTTGATTTGGTGCTTTGGCTTGAAGCAAAGTGGAAATCGGTGAGTGAAATTGGGTTTTCGGCTTGAAACCAATGTCTTGGGAGCTTAGTTTAAGTCTAAACAACTTTGCTAAGCTCAAGTGTAAGTTTTCGAAATTTCTCTCTAGTGGTGGCCATGATTTTGTTGTGATGCAAAATGATTATTTGCATGTTTTAATTACTGTTTTGAAAGCATGTTTTAGCATGGTTTTTGCTGATGATGTAAGCCATATGTTGAAGGTAACTCTAGGTAGGAGTTCCTTGATTTTGTACATTGAAATAATGTGGTTTAATGCTTTGAAATGCATGATGAAAATGGCTTGGTTTAATGCTTAAAACAGTGGATTAAATGATGAAAATGATGTATATTGGCAAGTGATGTTTTGAAAAGGTTAAGGTCACTAAGGTGGTTAAAAGTCCTTGAGTGAGCCTTGTTACTTAAGAACATCAAGGTGGTTAAAAGTCCTTGGATGATTCTTGTTGCGGACACTAAGGTGGTTAAAAGTCCTTAGGTGATCCTTCCATGGTGTTTAAAAGTCCATGGGGCCATGGTGTTTAAAAGTCCATGGGGCCAAGGTGTTTAAAAGTCCTTGGGGCCAAGGTGTTTAAAAGTCCTTGGGGTGATTCAAGCTTTGGACACAAAGGTGGTTAAAAGTCCTTGTGTGGTCCTCATTCATGGTGTTTAAAAGTCCATGGCCAAGGTGTTTAAAAGTCCTTGGGGCCAAGGTGTTTAAAAGTCCTTGGGAAGTTGTTGAACTTGTTTTAAGAAATGGATTGTATCACTTGAGCCAATATGACATGTTATGTTTATGTCTAAGCATGAGATTGCTTGTTTAAAGTATGCTTTTGAGCATGTGCAAAGGTTGATTTAAAGCATGTTTTGTAAATGTTTTGAATTGCATTATTGAATGGTTTTTAAGAGCATTCCTCACTAAGCTTTTGCTTACGCTCTCCACGTTTTCTTAATTCAATAATGCAGAGCATTAGAGTACCTTGAGGGGCAGCAAGAAGACAAGAATTCAAGTACAAGTAAAGCTCAATGTATGGAAGGTTTTTGTTAAACATTTTAGCTTTTGGGTGATTTGGCAATGGGGGACCAATGTGTATGTTTTGGGAGGTGTTTGGGACTCCCTAAGTATGTTGAATGATGTTAAGGTTGCTGGTTTTTGGATTGGATCATTACATGCTTGTTTTGGAAGTTTTGTGCTTGAGTAGCTAGCTTGTGTAGGAAGCATGCCTATAGAATTGGGGCTTTTTGCATATGATGTTAGATTGTTGTTTTGATGATGCCTATAAGTCATATATTTGTTGAATTGCATGCTGGTAAAGTTTGGTGACATTTGGAGCATGTTTGAATGATTAATTGCATGTTTTGGAATGCCTTTTTGCTGCAATCTGTGCAGGCGTTTCGGAACAGTGTGCACCGTTTCGGAACGGGTGCCTTACATGAACCCAGGCGTCCGAAACAGTATGCACCGTTTCGAAACGGTTTGGTCTCTGCCAAGGCCATGTTTCGGAACCCGTTGCGGAACGGCCCGTGTTTCGGAACGGGGTTTACCTGTTTCGGAACGGTTGACCGTTGGGGGCTGACATTGGCAGTTATATGTTTTGAATTGTTTGCGTTTTGGTCCTGAATCTTGTTTGTTCAATTGTATGAGCTTGGGAAGTCCTTTTGAGCTGAAATTTCACAGAGGAGCATGAAACCTGACTAATTTCAAGTTGGTAACATTAATTTGGGTTAAGTCCTTTTAATTATCAGAAATTACAATTTGGTCCCTAAAGTTGTAATTTGTTCAATTGGGTCCCTGTTTGATCTCTGATGTTTGTGATCTTTGAGTATGATGTTTGTGTGATCACAATTAGGACTAATGTGCATCTAGACAAGAGTAAAAAGAAAAAAAAGGGTCGTTAATCAAGGTTGACTTTCGGGTTGACTTTGGTTTTCCCCGTGTGACTTTCTTAATTCGGGTCAACCGTCTAGGCCGGGTTAAGGGGGTTACATTTGGTGGTATCAGAGCTAAGTTCTCGAGTAATTGGGAATGAATGTATGCATGATTGAAGCATGTTTGTCTTGTATGCTTGTCGTTCGAAAGCATGTGCAGTGGTTTGAGATGTTGATGCAATTGAGTTATATGCTGTGATGCTGCATGTTGAGGGTACCCATTGCCAAACAAAAGCTAATGGAATGATGTTGATTTTGAATGGAAATTGAGCTTGAATACTTGGATTGCTTACCTTGCTGGGCCTGACTTGTTTTATTTGCATTGTGATTGCATGGTAAAAGTATGGCACCACGTAGAGAGTTAAGAGGTAGTGTGCGAGCTACGGCTCCCAATGAGAACGAGAATGAAGAGAACACGGGTAGTGCAGTGTTACCCCCTCCTCCGCCTGGTGGTGGTTCTAGAGGTGAGCGAGCTGAAGCTGCAGCTGGTGCTGGAGCTGCTGGACCAGAGGTTGGTCAGGGGCAAGCTATGCCTGATATGTCTATGTTGGTACAAGCTATTGCGGGTGCTTTTCGAGCAGCAGTAGCTGGAGCTCAAGGAGCTGGGCATCAGGGAGATGCTGGAGTTAGGCTACCTTTGGAACGTCTGCGCAGTCTTGGTGGGATTGAGTTCAGGGGTATGTCTGCTGAGAGTTCGGAAGCTTGGCTAGAGAGTACCAAGCGTATATTGGGTCAGATGAGCTGCACGGATGTGCAAAAGCTGGGATGTGTTGTGTCCTTGCTGCAGGACGATGCGTATACGTGGTGGACGACCACTATAGCTGGGATGGCTGAAGCTGATGTTACTTGGACATTCTTTCAAAATGTGTTCAAGCGGAGATATCTGGGAGTGAGATATCTTGATGAGAAAAAGCGTGAATTCATGTCTCTTACCCAAGGGAGCATGAGTGTGGCCGAGTATGAAGTGCAGTTTGTGCGGCTCAGTCAGTATACACCGGAGCTGATACCTGATGAGCGGGCAAGGTGCGAGAGGTTCCGTTATGGTCTTGTGACGGATGTAAAGATGTATGTGCTGGCCACTGAATATGATGATTTTGATGTGTTGGTTGGCCGATCCAAGAACATTGAGATGAACTTGGGTTTAGCTGCGAAAGGTGTTGGAGCGAGTTCGGGCAAGAGGTCAGTTGAGTATAGTTCCGGAGGTGGACGGAACAAGAGGGGACGTGATCAGAAGTATCAGTCCTCAGCCAAGAGAGGTGGCGGTGCACCTGCTAGAGGTGGTTATGCTAGAGCTGATCCTAGTGCTTGCTGGATCTGTGGTTCTCGTGGTCACATGAAGCGTGACTGTCCTCGTGCTGTGAGGGAGGTGCAAGCTCCTGTTGCGGCAGCTGGGAATGGATGTTGGAATTGTGGTTCTGTTGACCATCTGAGGCGAGATTGTCCGAGGTTGGCTGGTGGCCAAGAGCGTGCTCCTGTTGTTGCTGCACAGCAGAGAGGTCGTGGGCGCGGCCGTGGTAATTTCTAGAGGCGAGAGGAAGGTGGTCGTGGAGTAGCCCATGTTGTGGCTATTCAGCCTGAAGGTGGAGGCCAAGCTAGGGTGTATGCTCAGCGCGAGGGAAGGAATGATGCAGATGTGATTGCAGGTACCTTTACTTTGCAATCTTTGTCATTGCTTTCTTTGATTGATTCTGGATCTACGCATTCATACATTTTGCGTGAGCATGCTGAATTGCTTGGTTTGCCTGTTGAGTCTTTGGATGTTGGTGTTCGTGTCACTAGTTCTTTTGGTGAAACTGTTGTGACTCGAAAGCTTTATAGAAGGTGTCATTTGGTTGTTCAAGAACATGTCTTTCATGTTGATCTTATGGAGTTGCCCTTTTATGGTTTTGATGTGATCCTTGGTATGGATTGGCTTGCTGAGCATCGTGCTGTTGTGGATTGTGAAAATAAGCGGGTTTCGCTTAAGCTTGCGGATGATTATGAAGTTGTTGTGGTTGGTGAGAATGTGAAGTTTCTTGCCAATGTGGTGTCTACCTTGGAGGCGAATAGGATGCTGAGGCAAGGTTGCGAAGCTTATCTAGCTTTTGTGATGAATCCTAGCTCTAAGGAGTTGAGGGTGCAAGATATCAAGGTTGTGAAGGAGTTTCCTGGTGTTTTTCCTGAGTAGTTGCCTGGTTTACCTCCTAATCGCGAGGTGGAGTTTGGAATTGAGCTGTATGAGAATACAACTCCTGTGTCCATTACTCCCTATAGAATGGCACCTAAGGAGCTGAAGGAGCTGAAGACGCAGTTGCAAGAGCTGGTTGATCGTGGTTTCATCCGGCCGAGTGTGTCACCTTGGGGTGCACCGGTCTTGTTTGTGAAGAAGAAAGATGGCACTATGAGGATGTGCATTGATTACCGTCAGCTGAACAAGTTGACTATCAAGAATCGGTATCCTTTGCCGAGGATTGATGATCTCTTTGATCAATTTCGGGGAGCTGCTGTGTTCTCTAAGATTGACTTGAGGTCAGGGTATTATCAGTTGAAGGTGAAGGATGTGGATGTGCCTAAGACAGCTTTCAGGACAAGGTATGGGCATTATGAGTTTCTTGTGATGCCGTTTGGTTTGACAAATGCTCCTGCTGCTTTCATGGACATGATGAATCGTGTGTTTCATGAATACCTGGACAAGTTCGTTGTGGTGTTCATTGATGATATCCTCGTGTACTCGCGTACTGAGGAGGAGCACGAAGAGCATTTGAGGGTTGTGCTGCAAGCTTTGTTGGAGAATCAGCTTTATGCTAAGCTGAGCAAGTGTGAGTTCTGGCTTAAGGAGGTGGTGTTTCTTGGGCATGTGGTCTCAGCTGAGGGGATTCGTGTTGATCCTCAGAAGATTGAAGCAGTGATGAACTGGAAAGTTCCTAAGTCTGTTCATGAGGTCCGTAGTTTCCTTGGTTTGGCGGGATACTACCGAAGGTTTGTGGATGGTTTTTCCAAGATTGCTGCTCCTTTGACGAAGCTGTTGCAGAAGGATGTTAAGTATGAGTGGACAGAAGCGAGACAGCAAGCTTTTGAGAAGCTGAAGGCGGCTTTGACGCAAGCTCCTATCTTGATTCAGCCAGAATCAGGGAAAGAGTTTGTGGTCTATAGTGATGCATCCTATGTTGGTTTGGGGTGTGTGCTGATGCAAGAGGGTAAGGTTGTGGCTTATGCATCGCGGCAGTTGAAAGTGCATGAGCGCAACTATCCTACGCATGACATTGAGCTGGCTGCAGTGGTTTTTGCTCTGAAGATATGGAGACATTATCTGTATGGTGAGAAGTGTACTGTGTACACGGATCACAAGAGTTTGAGGTATCTGATGTCTCAGAAGGAGTTCAATCTTAGGCAGCGGCGTTGGTTGGAGTTGCTCAAGGACTATGATCTGACGATTGAGTATCATCCTGGTAAGGCTAATGTTGTTGCGGATGCCTTGAGTAGGAAGGTAGCTGTTGAGCTGAGAGCTATGTTTGCTAGCTTGAGCATATCGCGAGATGGAGGTCTTGTTGCTGAGTTGCAAGTGAAACCATCGTTGGTTCAGTTGATCAAGGAAAAGCAGTTGTTGGATGATTCCTTGGTGTCTCATGTTCAGGATATCGCGGAGGGTAGACCTTCGGATTTCTGCTTTAATGAGGATGGTGTGTTGTGTTTTGGTAGTCGGATAGTAGTGCCTGCTGATGTTGAGTTGAGGCGTGCTATTCTGACTGAAGGTCATAGTAGTCCTTTTGCTATGCACCCTGGTAGTACTAAGATGTATCGTGATCTTCGTGATGAGTACTATTGGGTGGGTTTGAAGAAGGATGTTGCGGAGTTTGTGAGCAAGTGTTTGGTGTGTCAGCGAGTTAAGGCTGAACATCAGGTTCCTTCTGGTTTGTTGCAACCGTTGAAAATCCCTGAATGGAAGTGGGAGAGGGTTACCATGGATTTTGTATCTGGTTTACCTTTGTCTCCATCAAAGAAGAATTTTGTTTGGGTGATTGTGGATCGCTTGACGAAGTGTGCACATTTCTTGCCTGTGCATACTACATTTTCTTTGGATAGGCTGGCAGAGCTGTACATTGCTGAGATTGTGCGGCTGCATGGTGTGCCTAAGTCGATTGTGTCGGATAGGGATCCGAGGTTCACATCGCGTTTCTGGCAGTGTTTGCATCAAGCTCTGGGTACAAGGTTGCATTTCAGTACATCCTATCATCCTCAGTCGGATGGTCAGTCTGAGCGGGTTATCCAGATCTTGGAGGATATGTTGAGGTGTTGCGTGATTGAGTTCCAAGGTTCTTGGGAGAAGCATCTGCCTTTGGTTGAGTTCTCTTATAACAATAGTTATCAGGCGAGTATACAGATGGCACCTTATGAGGCTTTGTACGGGAGGAAGTGTAGGACTCCTCTTTGTTGGGCTGAAACTGGTCAAAAGTTGGTTTCGATGCCGGCTTTGTTGAAAGAGACCACTGAGAAGGTGAAGCTCATTTGTGAGCGGTTGAAGGCTGCCTCTAATCGGCAAAAGTCTTACGCGGATTTGAAGCGTAAGGAGATAGAGTATGCGGTGGGAGACCGTGTGTTCTTGAAGGTTTCGCCTTGGAAGAAGGTGATGAGGTTTGGCCGAAAGGGTAAGTTGAGCCCTAGGTACATTGGACCATATGAGGTGGTTGAGCGTGTGGGTCCTGTTGCGTATCGGTTGAGGTTACCTCAGGAGTTGGAGAAGATTCATGATGTGTTCCATGTTTCTATGCTCCGGAAGTATAGATCTGATCCTTCGCATGTGATGCCTGTGGAGGATGTGGTTTTGAATCCGGATTTGACCTATGATGAGGAACCAGTGAAGGTTCTGGATTCGGATAGCAAGGTTCTTCGTGGCAAGACCATTGAGTTGGTGAAGGTGTTGTGGAAGCATCGAGGTGTTGAGGAAGCCACGTGGGAGCGGAAGGAAGACATGCTGAAGCAGTTTCCTTATCTCTTTCCTTCAGGTAAATTTCGAGGACGAAATTTCTAAAGGGGGGAGAGTTGTAACGCCCCGGTTTTGGGCTTAGGAGTTTTGGGCGTTGACCGGTTGGTCAAAGTGCTGTTCGAATCTAAAGAGGTGAAATTAGGAAAGCCTAGTTCGGGTTGCATTAAAAATATGGAAAAATGTTCTAAAATCATCTTTTAATATAATTAAGTGAACCGTGAAATCAATTTTGGAAAATGAGTTTTGGAAGTGTGACATTTTGGCTAGTGACCAAAATGTAATTTTCGCAAGTTTGGTGACTGTTTTATAAAGGGTTGAAACTTTGAATCTTTAAGGAGCTATTTACCCAAAGGGAGTTTCTCCAGATTTTTCTAAGATATTTTAAGTCTAAAATCTGATTTTAAAGGATATTAAAATTGGAGGGAAGCCATTTGGCTATTTTTGGATTTTGTAACCAACTTCTCCTAATTTTCTTTCTCTCATTTTCTCTCAACCCAAACACTACTTTTCCAGAGAATTAGATCTGATTTCTTCACCTAAATCCCTCCTTTCAACTCTCATTTGATTCCTAATCATTGTATCTTCAAAACCTCTTCAATTGCTACTTGTTTCAACAAGGATTTTGATTGCAAAAAGAGGAGAAACTCAAGTTTGGAGGTAAGAACGTCCTTCTCCTCTAAACTATCAGTTCTTTACTGAAATTCCTAAGTTTTCAATCCTAAATTGATGTTTAATTAAAGGCTTTTAAGTTGATTAATGGATCTTGGCTTATAATGCAAGATTTTGATGATTTTCGTTAGATCTGATTAATCTGTGATTTGAGAGGTGTTTTGATGTTAAATGATCTCTAAATTGATAAGCAATTGAGTTTTGATTGATGCAATCCCGGATAGGTTGAGTTTCCTAAGTTTAGCTTGTGTTTCAAGGTTGTTTTTGAGGTGATCTTGGTGATCTGTTGTTGCTGGAGGTATAAGGATGTTAATAGGTTGTTTTTAGATGTGTTTTGATGTTTATGGAAGTGTGGTTTTTCTGGTTTATGGTTGGGCTTTGTTTAGAAGTGGTTTGGATGCATTTTCGGTTGTGTTTGGTGGCCGAAAATGGAGGTTGGATGAGAGCAGCGAGTTTAGGTGCTTTCATTGAAGCAATTAATGCATGATGATGCATTAATCCTCTGCTTTGATGTGTTGAAACAGGGGAGGCATCTTTGGATCCAAGGATTGTTGATCCGGAAGCTTGATTTGGTGCTTTGGCTTGAAGCAAAGTGGAAATCGGTGAGTGAAATTGGGTTTTCGGCTTGAAACCAATGTCTTGGGAGCTTAGTTTAAGTCTAAACAACTTTGCTAAGCTCAAGTGTAAGTTTTCGAAATTTCTCTCTAGTGGTGGCCATGATTTTGTTGTGATGCAAAATGATTATTTGCATGTTTTAATTACTGTTTTGAAAGCATGTTTTAGCATGGTTTTTGCTGATGATGTAAGCCATATGTTGAAGGTAACTCTAGGTAGGAGTTCCTTGATTTTGTACATTGAAATAATGTGGTTTAATGCTTTGAAATGCATGATGAAAATGGCTTGGTTTAATGCTTAAAACAGTGGATTAAATGATGAAAATGATGTATATTGGCAAGTGATGTTTTGAAAAGGTTAAGGTCACTAAGGTGGTTAAAAGTCCTTGAGTGAGCCTTGTTACTTAAGAACATCAAGGTGGTTAAAAGTCCTTGGATGATTCTTGTTGCGGACACTAAGGTGGTTAAAAGTCCTTAGGTGATCCTTCCATGGTGTTTAAAAGTCCATGGGGCCATGGTGTTTAAAAGTCCATGGGGCCAAGGTGTTTAAAAGTCCTTGGGGCCAAGGTGTTTAAAAGTCCTTGGGGTGATTCAAGCTTTGGACACAAAGGTGGTTAAAAGTCCTTGTGTGGTCCTCATTCATGGTGTTTAAAAGTCCATGGCCAAGGTGTTTAAAAGTCCTTGGGGCCAAGGTGTTTAAAAGTCCTTGGGAAGTTGTTGAACTTGTTTTAAGAAATGGATTGTATCACTTGAGCCAATATGACATGTTATGTTTATGTCTAAGCATGAGATTGCTTGTTTAAAGTATGCTTTTGAGCATGTGCAAAGGTTGATTTAAAGCATGTTTTGTAAATGTTTTGAATTGCATTATTGAATGGTTTTTAAGAGCATTCCTCACTAAGCTTTTGCTTACGCTCTCCACGTTTTCTTAATTCAATAATGCAGAGCATTAGAGTACCTTGAGGGGCAGCAAGAAGACAAGAATTCAAGTACAAGTAAAGCTCAATGTATGGAAGGTTTTTGTTAAACATTTTAGCTTTTGGGTGATTTGGCAATGGGGGACCAATGTGTATGTTTTGGGAGGTGTTTGGGACTCCCTAAGTATGTTGAATGATGTTAAGGTTGCTGGTTTTTGGATTGGATCATTACATGCTTGTTTTGGAAGTTTTGTGCTTGAGTAGCTAGCTTGTGTAGGAAGCATGCCTATAGAATTGGGGCTTTTTGCATATGATGTTAGATTGTTGTTTTGATGATGCCTATAAGTCATATATTTGTTGAATTGCATGCTGGTAAAGTTTGGTGACATTTGGAGCATGTTTGAATGATTAATTGCATGTTTTGGAATGCCTTTTTGCTGAAATCTGTGCAGGAGTTTCGGAACAGTGTGCACCGTTTCGGAACGGGTGCCTTACATGAACCCAGGCGTCCGAAACGGTATGCACCGTTTCAAAACGGTTTGGTCTCTTCCAAGGCCATGTCTCGGAACCCGTTGCGGAACGGCCCGTGTTTCGGAACGGGGTTTACCTGTTTCGGAACGGTCCACCGTTGGGGGCTGACATTGGCAGTTATATGTTTTGAATTGTTTGCGTTTTGGTCCTGAATCTTGTTTGTTCAATTGTATGAGCTTGGGAAGTCCTTTTGAGCTGAAATTTCACAGAGGAGCATGAAACCTGACTAATTTCAAGTTGGTAACATTAATTTGGGTTAAGTCCTTTTAATTATCAGAAATTACAATTTGGTCCCTAAAGTTGTAATTTGTTCAATTGGGTCCCTGTTTGATCTCTGATGTTTGTGATCTTTGAGTATGATGTTTGTGTGATCACAATTAGGACTAATGTGCATCTAGACAAGAGTAAAAAGAAAAAAAAAGGGTCGTTAATCAAGGTTGACTTTCGGGTTGACTTTGGTTTTCCCCGTGTGACTTTCTTAATTCGGGTCAACCGTCTAGGCCGGGTTAAGGGGGTTACAAATTAAGGATTGAGAACTTAGGAATTTCAGTAAAGAACTGAGAGTTTAGAGGAGAAGGACGTTCTTACCTCCAAACTTGAGTTTTCTCCCTTTTTGGAACCAAAAAGCTTGAAGAATCAACTAGCAAATGGTGAGGTTTTGTTGATGAGATGATTAGCAATCAAAAGAGAATTGAAAAAAAATGTTTAGGTGACAAAATCAGAGAAAAAGCTCTGGAGAAAAGATGTTTGGCTTGAGAGAAAAATGAGAGAAAATGGAAATGAGATTTTAGGAAAAATTAGTTGGAAATAACTTCCCTCCACTTTTCTTTTGTTTAAAAACCAGAATTAAATCATAAAATATCTTAGAAAAATCTGGAGAAACTCCCTTTGGGTAAATAGCTCCTTAAAGATTCAAAGTTTCAATCCTTTTTAAAACAGTCACGCAGTTTTCAAAAATTACATTTTGGTCACTAGCCAAAATGTCACCCTTCCCAACCTCATTTTGTAAAATTGACTTCACAGTTCACTTAAATATATTAAAAGAAGATTTTAGAACATTTTCCCATATTTTTAATGCAACCCGAACTAGGCTTTCCTAATTTCACCTTTTTATATTCGAACAGCACTTTGACCGAACCGGTCCAAGACCAAAACTTCTAAGCCCAAAACCAGGGCGTTACATTCACTAAGAATTTTGTCCCTTTTTCTAGGCTAAGGAGGCAACCTTTACAACCCTCAAAGCTTTCTACCCAAAGCTTGAGGAAACACTCTCTTGTACAAAGAAAGACTTAGAAAACTAGAAATCCCTCTAATAGGTGTTTGTTTGCAATTCTAAGCACTCACCCAAAACCTAAACACTTGAGCAAATTTAACAATGTAAGCTCACAAGTGTTGTCTAAGCAAGAAATAAACAATTTAAGCTCTAGACAAATTTTGACATCATAATGTTGTAACAATTGAAGCATTAACCATTACAAGATGCTTGGAGGTCCCTTTTATACTCCCAATTGAGTTTGTAGTCTTTACTAGCCGTTGGGATCAAATTGGAGCCGTTGAGGACTTTTATTCCCTCCATAAATGCAGTTCTGTAGCTCCCCGTTTCGAAACGTTCGAACCCGTTTCGAAACACTCTCTAAGTAGAAAGAGCCATTGCAGTCTGTTAGGGAACCCGTATCGGAATGCCTCCTGGCCGTTTCGGAACGCGTATCGAAACACTCTAGACCCGTATCGAAACGCCTGCATTTAAAAGTTAGTTGGGAAAATAGCCGTTGGGATTTATGACTGTTGTGGTCAGTGCCACGTAGGCGTATCGAAACGGCATAGCCCGTTTCGAAACGCTGGGCAAAATCCTCATCTAGTGATCGAAACGTTTTTGCTACTGGAATCCCCTGTTTCGAAACACCTTAGGGCGTTTCGAAACGCCTGGACGATTTTGTGAAGTTTGGCTTTGAAAACCATGTAAAACCTTTATAAAAACTTCCCTAAACATAATTTCAAGTTGTTTGGACTTTTGGAAATGTTTTAAATGCTTTTTAAATCAGTCCAAATCATTTTTCAATTATTATATCAAAACATTAGTTCTACAATCTCCCCCTTTTTGATATAATAAAACTCACTTGAAAAATTGTTTGGGATTCTCCCCCCTTTAACTTTAAAAATATGAATAAGATATGAAATCAAATAAAGCTCCTTCTTATTCATTTGAAAATTCAATTTTTCAAACCATTTACCAATTGTTGAGATTTGAAGGGCTCGATCCGATCAACCGTTCTTGCTCGCCAAGTGTGGAGAAGTTGGATAATTGGGTGTTTTAGTGGGAGGTGAAAAATAGGCAATTTGACACAAGGATTTATAGTGGTTCAACCTTCTAACCAAGGTCTACATCCACTACCTTAGCTCCCCACTAAGGATTTCCAAACAAATTCACTAAGAACTTCGTCCCCTTTTCTAGGCTAAGGAGACAACCTTTACAACGCTCAAAGCTTTCTACCCAAAGCTTGAGGAAACACTCTCTTGTACAAAGAAAGACTTACCAAACTAGAAATCCCTCTAATAGGTGTTTGTTTGCAATTCTAAGCACTCACCCAAAACCTAAACACTTGAGCAAATTTAAAAATGTAAGCTCACAAGTGTTGTCTAAGCAAGAAATAAAAAATTTAAGCTCTAGACAAATTTTGACATCATAATGTTGTAACAATTGAAGCATTAACCATTACAAGATGCTTGGAGGTCCTTTTTATACTCCCAATTGAGTTTGTAGCCGTTACTAGCCGTTGGGATCAAATTGGAGCCGTTGAGGACTTTAATTCCCACCATTAATGCAGTTCTGCAGCTCCCCGTTTCGAAACGTTCGAACCCGTTTCGAAACACTCTCTAAGTAGAAAGAGTCGTTGCAGTCTGTCAGGGCACCCGTATCGGAACGCGTATCGAAACGCTCTAGACCCGTATCGAAACGCCTGCATTTAAAATTTAGTTGGGAAAATAGCCGTCGGGGTTTATGACTTTTGTGGTCAGTGCCACGTAGGCGTATCAAAACGGCATAGCCCGTTTCGAAACGCTGGGAAAAATCCTCATCCAGGGAAAGCCCGTTTCGATACGAGTATCGAAACGTTTTTGCTACTGGAATCCCCTGTTTCGAAACACCTTAGGGCGTTTCGAAACGCCTGGACGGTTTTGTGAAGTTTGGCTTTGAAAAACATGTAAAACCTTTATAAAAACTTCCCTAAACATAATTTCAAGTTGTTTGGACTTTTGGAAATGTTTTAAATACTTTTTAAATCAGTCCAAATCATTTTTCAATTATTATATCAAAACATTAGTTCTACAGCTTAGTGTGTCTCTAAAGAGCAACAAACACAGTCTCAGTTTCACAATATTTTCACAAAGTATTGTAAATCATATTAAAATGCATTGTATGAAAAGATACTATGTTCAAAACACAAACCCAACTACATACTCTAATCACAAGGGTGACAAAGCCAACCGGTCACAGTGGAGGTAGTTTCCCAGAACCCCTTACCCCATATTTCTCCAATCATAGTGTGGTCAAACTACTTCTTCCTCCGTACAATCCCATCCCATGCATGAATAAATCATTGTTTATAAAACAAAATCACATCACAGTTGTTTCGTACTAAATACAAGGATCACAATTCTGAAGATCTGATAGTCTCATTAAAACGCAATTTAACACAGTATGTATAGCATCACAAATCTCATTGAAAACGTAACACAGAAAAGTAGTCATGCAAGTTGCAAAACATGTCACAGAATATATGGCACAGAAAGAGAACACATAAGTAAAATCATTTATTTATAGCACATGAAGAAGCACACCTTAAGCAACAGTAGCTCTAATGCCGAGAAGGTTGCGTCACACGCTTAGGTATAGTTGAACCAGAACCTGTGAGGTAAGATCTTTGCATTAGAACTATCACTATCACTAAGCTACCAACTTATATACATAAAACTAAACTTAAGGCATACTCACATAAAGGCCTTTCAGAACGTGCGCGATCATTTTGAACAATATGAGATAACTTGTCAACCTCGGAGTCGATACTTGAACACGAGAATAACTCAGGTCAATTCGATATTCAATTCTTTTGAAATTACTAAGTACATAATCATTATAAATAGTAAAACGAAGCTTTTAGGTTCGAATTTGACAAAACATGCCGCAGATTCAGACTCAATACGTTGAAAAAGGTCAAGGTGAAGTTTGTTCAAAAAAGTCAATTTGGTCCAAGTTAAAGTCAAAGTCAACCGGTCAAATTCAACTCTGATAAAAAGTAAAAGTTAACACTTACTTGACCGGTCAAAGGTCAAGGTAGTCAAAGGTTAACTGGTCAACGGGTCAAAACGATCAAATGGGTCCAAGGTCAACTCGGGTCGGGTCGATTAATGGGTCAAATCTGGTTTAAGGTCAAATTCGGTTCAGGTAACTCAGTTCGGTTCAGATTCTCATATTTAGATCCGGCTTGGTTCACTTGGGTGGTTTGGTCAGACATGGATCAACTAATGGGTCCAGTTCTGTCGGTTCGGTTTGGTTCACATATTCATATTGGGTCTTTTAATTTTTGGGCTCTTCATTTAATCACACACAAACGAGCCTCGTGGTTTGGGTTCGAACCCAACCATACTTACAACCCATCACCATAATCCCCTTCATCAGATATGGCTAGGGTTTTCAGAACACCCTTGGCGGCACACGTGGATGCACAACGACGATAGCAGCACAACTTGGCGACAGCGGCACAACGAGGTAGCGGTACGACGATTCGAATCTAATCACACGCAAAATACAACATTTTCAACAATACTCACTCAAGATTTGGATTTAACACAAAATAATGATATCCAAGGCTTACCCAAAAGTTATCATGAAAGGGGAAGAGGCGGAGCGCGGTAGAGCAAGGAAAATTGAAAGGTTTTCAATGGTGGTGCTCACAGTCGACGAACGGAAAGAGGACACTGATGGTTGTGGTTTGCTCGCAGAGATACGCTGATCATGATGGGAGGGGCTATGACGTGCACGATCGACGGCAAGGTGGTGAATAGAGTATGGCCGAATGATGATCGAAAAGCAACAGACGTAAAAGAGAACGTTAATGAGAGAGAGAGATTGAAAATTGGGAAAGTGCGACTGCCGAAACACAATGTTATCCCAACCTAATATTAGGGCTAAAAAGACGCTTGCCTAATGGGTGAATCACATAATAAGGGCCCAAACTTTATTTGCATAACAGAATGGTCACCAACGTGTCAACTTTCACAATTTGATCACTAAAACATAACTAAAATTCAATTTAATTCCTATTTCACAATTAAGGTTTTGAATCTAAAATCCCCAAATGCTAGGGTTTCAATTAGGGATTTTAAATTTTAGGGTTTCCAAATTTGGGATATTTTTGTGGTGTTACAACTCTCACTCCCTCAAAAGAAATTTCATCCTCAAAAATTTCAGACTTAACAATAGATCCCTAAAACTATCTGACACATACTTGTACATTCTCATTCTTAATTCCTAATCCATCAAATTAAAGATACGAACTGAATGCATCAAAAAGTACCTACTATATCCTCAGATGCATTCTCGTAACTATCACAAGCTCTGGCTGCACACACTAAACTTGCTTGTCTAATATCGGATCTAGCTATCTATTACTCTTAGCATGTCTACCCATTCTAGCATTACCAAAAACATATGACTTAATCTACCCTCTACCTCCATAAGGTGTTGCATCAATGAAACAATAGGTGGACGTTGATAATCTCTTAAGTAGTAATCTTGGGAACCACATTTAAAAATTCTATTTTCCTCCATTTGTACCCTCTGTTATGCTCCTTATTACAGAAATTACACACAAGAATTAAGCGAAGAACTTTTAAACTACCCACGTTGCCAATCAGAAATGTCGGTACTGCAAGTCTAGCACTCTGATAACTCTGAAATGGAACTTATCTCTAGCCCTCTTCCCAGATGGGTTGACAAAGCTTGGCTAAGCAGATGTGTCAGGTCGTTTTTTTCCTAATCAATATTATGGTGTTCCTCCTCTTTCATGACTGCATCTATCCTCTCAGCAGTCTTAGCTTGACCAAACAGATCGTTGAACAACTTATCCTGATGTGTAGCAACATCTTTCCAGATTGATAGGTGAAGTCAGTTCAAAAACAATTCACACTTATATTTCTCAGTCATAACCAACACAAGAGCATATTTGACCAGCCTCAAAATTCTATCACATAGCCGTTAATTGTCATATTGTTATGTTTCAAATTCATAAAATCATCTCGACACTTCACCAGGTACTCCCCTCCCACATATCAATCCTCATTATCATATATCTCATTCTAATTTTCTATCTAATCAACATAAGACAGATGATCACTATCAGAAGCAACGGTACGACCACATCCAAACACAACACAAGAACTTCTACGCGGTGGCATAGTAACTATCTATATAAGGTAATAACCTAGAGTTAGATTCGGTACTAGAGTCTCAGATTTAAAACACGTTGAAAATAATAAAGTCAAAATCATATAATACTATTGTATATTTTTCAGAAAATTCTCATTTATCCCAAAATATTTCAGATGCATGCAGAAGTCAATTTTTTTGAAAACAACTTTTGTGAGCCTCACAATCTGAGGGTTGAACTTGGATCTTATGCCATTAAATATAACCCCTAAACCCAACCCAGAAGAAATGGGCCAAATCTAGGAAGTCACGATTGAAAACTTGTCCCTCAAGAAACAATTTTACGTTAAAATAATTTATAATTAAAGGTAATTTCTTAATTAAATAAAACCCAATAAATTTTCCAACTATTATAAAACTCAATCTTTTAAACCATGTTCCGATAATTGATAAAATATTTGAAAACAAATTCATAAATACATGCATTCCATAAATCCTAAATTAAATAAGTCTCAAATGTCCGAATTACATAATTGTTCCAAAAGATTAGATAATACTCTGAATGTCAAATAAAAAATTGTTTGCACTGATGATTACACATCTGAGTAAAATGTGAGATGTTCTAAGTACCGAGTCGCCTAAGGAGTATGAGCCTCTGAAAGAAGAAACTATGAGGGTGTAAGCTAAAGAGCTTAGTGTGTCTCTAAAGTGCAACAAACACAGTCTCAGTTTCACAATGTTTTCACAAAGTATTGTAAATCACATTAAAACGCATTGTATAAAAAGATGATATGTTCAAAACACAAATCCCAACTACATAGTCCAATCACAGCGGTGGTAAAGCCAACCAGTCGCAATGGAGGTAGTTCCTCAGAACTCCTCACCTCTTATTTCTCCCATCACAGTGTGGTCAAACCACTTCTTCCCCCGTACAATCCAAGACCATACATGAATAAATCATTGTTTATAAAACAAAATCACATCACAATTGTTTCATACTAAATATGAGGATCACAATTCTAAAGTTTTGATAGTCTCAGTAAAAACACAATTTAATACACTATGCATAGCATGACAAATCTCATTGAAATCACAACTCAGAAAAGTAGCCATGCAAGTTGCAAAATATTTCATAGAATATATGGCACAGAAAGAGAACACACAAGTAAAGTCATTTATTTATAGCACAGGAAAAATTACACCTTAAGAAACAATAGCTCTAATGCCGATGAGGTCGCGTCACATGCTTAGGTCTAGCTGAATCATAACATATGAGGTAAGATCTCTATATTAGAACTACCATTATAACTAAGCCACCAACTTATATACATAAAACTAAACTTAAGGCATACTCACATAAATGCCTCGATGAACGTGCACAGTCGATTTAAACAGGATAAGATAACTTGTCTTTCTCGAAGTCGATACCTGAACATGAGAATAACTCGGGTCAATCAGATATTCAATTCATTTGAAATTACTAAGTACATAATCATTGTAAATAGTAAAACGGAGCTTTCAGATTCGAATTTGAAAAACCATGCAACATATTCAAATTTAGGACGTAAAAAAAGGTCGATGAGAAGTTTGTCCAAAAAAGTCAACTCTGGTCAAAGTCAAAGCTAAAGTCAAATGGTCAAAGTCAACCCCTGACAAAAAGTCAAAGTCAACACTGACTTGACCTGTCAAAGGTCAAACTAGTCAAAGGTCAATTGGTCAACAAATCAAACCGGTCAAATAGGTCCAAGGTCAACTTGGGTCGGGTCGGTTGTTACCTCCTCAAATGTACTAATTTTTATGCCATTCTTACAATTCTTTTACTTGCTTTTGAGTACATTTAGTTACAATTAGATGTTATATTCATGCATTTGCATAAGGAGTTTAGATTTTTTTGTCTATGCTAGTGTCAAGGGTTATTTTGTTGGCAATTTTGCCGGTTTGGTATAGTAATTGGCAGAAAAGAGCAGCGCAGAAAGGAATGCCAGAGAGATGCCGAGATGCTGTTGGCACATATGGACCAAACAATGCCAAGCCCCGGTGGCAGAGAAGAGGAACTTGATGTCAGTCCATGTAGCTGTTGAAACCGAAAAAATAGGACCAAATCAGGCTGTGAGAAAATAGCAATTGGACCAATCTTCGAAAAAATAGTGGAAAAATAGCGCCAAGCTTGGTTGACAGAATGATGCCAAGTTTGGTTGTCAAACGACAACGGATGATGACGTTCACCCTAGTCAACACATGATTTGCTTATCACCTTATTAACTTATCACTTTAAATCTGGATAAAGGTGATCACAAGTCTCATCCCTTTCGCATTCAAATTTCAAATGCAAGGGTGTATCCTAGTCTCCCTTGCACGCCTATTTAAAGACCGATCGAGCAAAAAAATGAGAGATGACTTTTTGAGAGTGATCCATCGACGACCAGTTGGACCAAGGAGACATGGATTGACCCACTTGACCGAGAGCCTGGATCTTGAAGAGCTGCATCGAGAGACCCTTTCTCGCCTCATTATCTTTTTTAGTTGTTTTTATTTTCTTTCAAATGATAATGTGTTCTCAAAACATTGGCGGTTTTTTGGTTGATACCCTCACCATAAACTGATTTAATAGCTGGTGGGGGATGTTTACATTGAACGTTGTTTTTATGTTATGTTTTTAATAATGAAAATGCTTCGTCATTGTTTTTTCTATATGTATACTTTATTGTTCCTAAATACTATGCCAAGCGAGAGCTGGCACTGTTGGCCTATTGCACCTCAATATCTTAACACACTTGGGTGGCAACGATCAAGTTTCTGGATACTAAGGCAATATGCTTCGAGAGAAGATGTTAAAGTAGATTAGCTTACTTCGGAAGTGAAATCTACCCCTTAGGAGTTTAGATTGGATCTTAATCAAATTAGTTTATGAAAAAAACATTCACTATTGAGATATAGGGATTTTCACATGATCAATTTAGGGCAATGACCATCTAGAGAGGCTTTACCAATTTGAATCTGCACGACAAACAATGCCAAGGTATAACATTATTAGAAGCTGACATGTCATGAATAGTGTGAAAACCAGGCATCCCTTGCTAACGCTCATCACTCATTTGAACCACTTTCAAATCAAATCAACTTTTTCCTCAACAAGTAAACATTCAAAGCAATCAAATTTCAAGTCAATCTCCATGGGATCGATACTCAGCTTATTGTTGTATTACTTGTCAACCGTGTATACTTGCACGCAAAAGAGTCAATCTTTGGCATTATTTTTACTACATTTCCAATACATTTTCTGCCCCTTTTGCCAACAATCACGCGAGTCAACAAGTTTTTTGTGCCGATTTCGAGGATTTCAACAGAGTTTTATTGTTTTTGTTTTACTTGTTTTTTTTTAATTTTACTTGTAACCCCCTTGACCCAGCCTAGTCGTTAGACCCGAACCAAGAAGATCACATTAGGTATGACAAAGCAAACCCGACCATTCTTATTCGAATTACGGTCCATTTTTTCTTTTAACTTTTCTAGATGAATTATTAAGACCTAATGTGTGTATAGTAGCAGCAGTTCAATTTTCATTCAATTTGAACATCGATAAGGCACTCAATTGCAAAATGTGTACTTTAGGGACCAAAATGTAAATCTGAATAATTACAGGGTCTTATTCAAGTTTCAAGTTACCAATTTAGCAAAATACAAATTTAAGGACTAAAATGTAAAAAAAGCCAAATAACACAGACTAACACGTTCGTAACAGCTTCATACAGAAATTAGATACATTTTAAACATGCTTGCAAAAACTCAAATCAAATGGACATCATTTACCTATTCAATTGATGCAACATCATACGGTGACCAAATTGTAAAAGATTCGAATTCGTTAAAATCCATTAATTGAATTCCTACATAACTTGTCCAAAAACTTACGAACAACATTGACATGCTTCTAATAATAAATCACTGTTAAACACATATGCACAAATAGATACTTACCAACTAATCAACACAATTCATATCTATACAAGTAATCTAGAGGCATGCTTCCTAACAAAATACATCTTATCCACTAAACACCAAGTGATCAAGACCTCATCATAGGCTATAATATAATTAAGGAATTAAAGCATATGACTATAAGCACTCATTGAACACAAGTAATCAATCTAATCATTATTTAAACCATAAAAATTATTTGATCATAACTATCAAGTATACAAAGTATTAAGATAAAACTAACATATTAATCATTAAATACAACCATCATCTAACGTAATATAAAATCAATCGAGTTATCATTCCCTAAATAGAACACTCTATCCCAATATTCTACCCACATCGCCTTATTACAAATATCAATAAATACCGTAATCATACCCTTTGAATTCGTTTGTCTTGGAATCCACCTTGCCTTAGACCACGACCCCAAACTTTCTTTTATTCACTGCATTGACGGAAGAAAAGAGAGCGTAAGCATATAATGCCTAGTGAGTACGCTCAAAAAGGATAAAACGTCAATGTCGTTTTAAAATCTAAACCGATATTAGAAACCCATATTAGAGCAAGTCAAACACATCATTTCCAAAGCATTTAAATCAACCATGTCTGTTCGAAACATAAGCATCTTGCTTTCACAATAACCTTTTATTCACAAAACATTTAATAAAACACGCTTGATCAAAACATAAACTTTTTCTCGTTTATTTTTCAAACGAATCATGCATAGCAACCATATGCATCAAAACACTTTTCTCAAGCCTCATGCTTGCTCAAACCCAAGCATTTCTCATTTATAAAACATGTATCGCAAATCTCATGCATTAACCATAATGCAAAATCTCAATGCAAGCCTCTCACGCTTGAACATCATAAACATATCTCAAAATAGAATCTCATGTATAAATCTCATTATACAAACAACCATTTAAAAATCATGATACATGTAATCTCATGTATTGACATTCAAGTGACTCAGATGAAATCTAACCCCGTCCTCGGATAACATTACCCTTATCATTCATGTTCGAATATGCGGATACCTTGATGACACTACCCCCATCAAGTCTCATGGTGAAATCTACTCTTACCATAATCTCACTTCGGCCAGGATGGCACTACCCCCATTGCCCGTTGGTGATAGAATCTACCCCTATCACTCGCACCACAATAGAATCTACCCCTATTGTGTAATCGATGAATTTGTCTCACATACAAATTTTGTATATTACAGTGCACTTCTCATACTATTGATCGACCAATTATATCCGAAAATAATCAAGTATCATATCAAATCGATATTCAAAAGGCGAAAATAGGGAAAACTTACTTCCGAGCTTAGCTAAGCTTGCTAGGCTTTAACTAAACTCCCAAAGACATAATTCAAACCTCTTTATAGTACCAAAACACATTTGCACTCACCAACTTGCTTTCGTCTCGACGCCAACGCCTCGATGCCTAACTGAAACTCTTCTGAACGATTGTCATCTTCCACAAGAAAATTAGGGGTGGCAATGGGGCGGTTCGGGGACGGTTTTGTATTGCCCACTCCGTCCCCAACACTTGCGGGTACAATTTGGGGAATCCCCATTAAATGTTTCGGGGATTTTTTAGGACCCATACCCATCCTTTACGGATCCCCGCGGTTTTCAGTTATTCCCCGTACCCAAAAAATATAAAAATAAAACATTAAAATAAACACTCAACATTAAATCTCCAAAACTAAAAACATAAATGACTAAAATTGCCTTTGTCTTCGAAATTTTGTTTATGTTTCGATTTAATCCCTTCTCTAGTGATAAAATCCCAAATTTTCCCTTTAGTCATGCATATTTTAGTTTCTGCCTTCGCATTTTAGTTTTTTTATTCCACTCCTTATTTATGTTTATGCCATGTAAATAAATGTGATGTTTTTGCTTAGTATTTTGGTTTAATATGTGATTATCTTGTTTAGATATATTTGTTTATAATATATATAGTTTTCATAATATACATAGTATTTATAATATATAGTTTATAATATATATTTTGTACACAATATTTAGTTTTTATAATATATATGATTTTATGTAATATGTGTTTTTCATATAATACATACTATATGGTGTAGATATATATATATATATATTATAGTATAATATAATGTATAGTTTTTTTTTATAAAATAAGTTCTTTTTTATAATATATAAAGTTTTTGTAATCTATATAATACATATCTTTTTTATAATATATAATATAGTTTTAAACGTATATAATATTTCTTTTATATATATATATATAGTAGAATATACAGTTAATGTGTAGTTTTTTTTGTATAAGTATATATATATGGTCTTTTTAATTTGTGCTTAGTTTAGATGGTTTTGGGCTTTGTGGTATTTAATGGGCTTAAGGTCTGTAGGATTAATTTTAGATTAGATTAGAGAAATTTAATTTAATTAATTTAAAGTGTGCGCTCGGCTTATAGGAGCATAATTTTTAAATTAATTAAATTAGATTTAGAATTAGTTTTTTTAGAGCCGTAGTTAGATTTAAGGTTCGAATTAGTTTAGTGAATTTAAATTTTTTTCCTTGGCTTATTGGGATAAATGTTAAATTTACTATATTAGTTGAACAACTCTTCATTACTCCTTAGGATAAAATTGACATGAGATTTTGATGGACACTTAAATTAAATTCATGATCAATTAATTTGACTAACTTAAAAAAAATCCTTGGCTTATTGGGTATTAGTTTAAAATTAATCAAATTAATTATAACGATCCAGAATAATCTATAAATTGTTAGGGTTTTCTAGTTTCTTGGAGTTTAATTAATCTAGGGTTAATATTAGGCTAACCTAGTTGATAATTAGATCACTAATTGAAATTTTATAATTTGGACCTTTTAGGTTAGGACTTTAGTGGGCCTAGGGTGTTTTCCAAGCTTTTCTTTGTCATGCATTTTTGAATTGTCATTCATGTAACCCATTTATTTTGAATTAATTAGTCTAAAACCTAAGAAGGAGGTGTTTATTAATTTTGATATTTGTGTCGTAACAGTCCGAGCTCAAAGGATGCTGACAAAATATTTGAATTAATTCTTACCTTCCCAATGTAAACTATAATTAAAATTGGCAATACCATGTCATCATTCCTTAACCGTTCGCATCATGCATAAAGGTGACATGAATATCAAACCATAAATTAAGACAGAAGTTGGACTTATTCGATGTTGGTTTAATCTAGGGTCCGATGTATTTGTCATCCTTATCATTTAAATGTCCAATTAATTCAAGTCCATTAATTTGATAAAACTCGTTCAATTGAAATCATTTTTCAATTAAGTACACTAAATTAAATTATGTTGAGTTGTAGGGTGCTCGATTCCTTCAACCGATCTTGCTCACCAAGTGGTGGAGATGTGGAATTTTGGGTGGAAGCTAAAAAGTAAATAACACAATGATTTTAGAGTGGTTCAACCTTCTAACCAAGGTCTACATCCACTACCTTAGCTTCCCACTAAGGATTTCCAATCAATCCACTATTGATTCGTCCCCTTTTCTAGACTTAGGAGGAAACACTTATACACTGATCAAGCTTTCTACCCAAAGCCTTGATCAAACCCTCTTTACAAGAGATAAGAAAAGAAAACACAAATCCCTCTAATAGGTGTTTGTTTGCACAATTAAAGCACTCACCCAAAACCTAAAACACTTGAGCAAATTTGACAATTTTGGCTCACTAGTGTTTGTCTATACAAGAATTGACAATTTAAGTACAAAGACAATATTTGATCATTTGTTGATTGACAATTGAAGCATTAACCATATCTTGATGCTTGGAGGTCCCTTTTATACTCCTTGATGAGTTTGTAGCCGTTACTAGCCATTGGGATTGAATTGAAGCCGTTAATGACTTTATTTCCCACCATAAATGCAGTTCTGCAGCTCACCGTTTCGAAACACTCGTGACCGTTTCGAAACACCCTTTAAGTAGAAAGAGTCGTTACAATATGATGCACACCCGTATCGAAACGCCCTTGGCCGTTTCGAAACACCCGTATCGAAACACATGTCTCCGTATCGAAACGATCTGCATTTAAAAGTTAGTTGGGAAATAGCCGTTGGGGTTTATGACCGTTGTGGTCGATGCCACGTAGGCGTATCGAAACGACATAGACCGTATCAAAACGCTGGGCAAAATTCTCATCCAGGAAATGCCCGTTTTGATACCATTATCGAAACGTTTTTGCTACTAGAATACCCCGTATCGAAACACCTGGATGGTTTTGTGTAGTTTGGCTTTTGAAAACATGTAAAACCCTTTTGAAAACATCCCTAAACATAGTTTCAAGTTATTTGGACTTTGGAAATAGTTTTGAATTCTTTTAAATAAGTCCAAAACATTTATTATTATATAAAACATTAGTTCTACAATCTCCCCCTTTTCGATATAATAAAACCAACTTGAAAAATTGTTTGGGATTCTCCCCCTTTAACTTTAAAATTGTGAATAAGAGATTAAAGATATGAAATCAAATAAAGCTCCCCCTTATTCATTTGAAAATTCAATTTTTCAAACCATTTCTCTCCTTTTTTGTTATATCAAACAGAATTTAAAACATTAAGTTCAAAATAACTATAGAGGAATAATTTGATAAAAAAAATAAGAATTTGGTTTTAAAGTGGCTCCCCCTTACTCAAAGCATCATTAAAAGTGTTAGTCCAACATTTATGATCATCTAGTTGACATAAATAAAAATAAATCAAATAAAACAAAAGCAACTAGATTTTACCACACTTGAACTCAAGGGAGGATGTGAAGCCTTCCTTCTTCAAGTGTTCTTCCTTAGTGTGCATGGAGCTCCCTCTCATTAGTTGGACTTGTTGATCACTCTCCATCACACCTAGCAAAAGACAATCAAGTAATTTTTGGTATCCAAATTGCTTTGGTTCCATGAACATTAGTAGCACAAATTTTAGCCCCCTTAGGAATCCATTTTTCAATGTCATCCTTTTTATTTGAAGTGGTTAGTCCTTTTGGGACCCAAACACTTCTAAAACATTTATCGTTTACAAATCTAGGGGCACTAGATTGCCTTACATAGAAATTTGATTTTCCAAAATTGTTTTTCTTTTCTAGCTCTTTGGAAATCAAATCCTTTTCTTCTTGAACTTTTTGAAGCAATTTTTGTAAATCAAAACATTTTAGTTCAAACTCTTCGAGCTTTGCTTTAAGTTCAAGTTTGGTTTTAGAAATCAAATCATTTTGAATTTTCAACTTTGAAATCAATTTATTGTTTTTCAAAATGTGATTTTTAAACTCTAAAATCAAATCATCATAGACATCTTGTAATTCATCAAAAGAGTAAGAACATGAAGTAGATGAATTAGAAGTTACCCTTGAATCTTCTTCGATGGCCATAAGGCAAAGTTTGGCTTGTTCATCGTCGGTGGAGTCCTCATCACTCCAAGTAGCCACATGTGCCTTCTTCTTATGGCTTGAAGTGCTTGTTCTCTCCCTTTTCATGGATTCTCGTTCAAGCTCTCTTAAGGCTTTCTTCATGAATGGGGCACACTTCTTGAAGAGATGAACTATCTCTTCTTCTTCACCGTCCTCTTCACTTGAATCAACGTGATGAAAAATAGAGTATTTGAGAGAAATGGCATTGGTGTTGATGCCAAGCCCCTTGAGCTTCTTCTCTCCCATAGCTCTAATTTCTTCCCTCTTCTTCTCATCTTTTTTGTTCTTCTTCCTGATTTGATGAGTAAGGAGTGACCCCATGAGTTCATCAAGCTTCAAGGTCTTCAAATTCTTTGCTTCGATGATGGCGGTCCTCTTTGAGTCTCATGACTCGGGAAGCGAGTAGATGAGGTTTCGGACAAGTTTCTCCTCCAGAATGGCTTCTCCATAGCCCTTGAGACCATTGGTGATTGTGGAGAACCTATCAAACATCTTCTCTATGTTCTCTTCCGGATCCATCTTGAAGTTCTCATACTCTAGGGTGAGGAGCCCAATCTTGGTCTCCTTGACTTCATCGGTTCCCTCGTATATGACTTCAAGCTTGTCCCATACCTCCTTGGCACTCTCACAAGAAGACATCTTCTCATAGATGGTTGGGCCAAATGCACAAAAGAGAATGTGCAAGGCTTTGCAATTTAGCTCCATCTTCTTGCGATCGTCGGCACTCCCCTCCGCTTTGCTTCGTTGAGGCACGAACGGACCATCTTCAACTATGTCCCATAGCTTGTAGTCTCTAAACTTGATTTAACACCTCAAGGCTGTTGCACCTATCATTAAATTAGTGAGAGGAGAATAACATGAATTACCTCAGTAGTAGACTATAATGTCAGTGCAGTGTGTGCATAAACTGTGTACAAGCTGAATATGAAGAATATTCTAAGTAAACAAAGATGTTGTCAAGGTAATGTAAGGTTGTTGTCGAGACATCATAGTTAAGCACATTTATTTATTCATGGCGATAATGGCTTCAGGTCATCACAACTACTCTTTAGGACTGAAATTAAGATTGAAGGAAACTACAAAACCCCAAACCCATTGAGCAGAGTTATCTCGTGAAGACTTTCATTCACTCATGCTAATTTGTCTATCACTTCAAGGATTTTCAGATTCATGGAATTTGATAGCAGCGGAGTGTCCTTGCACATGATTCTTCCTAGAGCTGATTTCGAACACCTCTAGGGAAAGACAACATAAAAATTTCTTTCATGGCAGTGCTTTTCTTTTTTTGTTTCTTGCCTGCCACGATAGCTTCCTGCAGCCAGTGTTAAAATTTTGCAAAGAATTCAAGCAGGCAATGTTCAGAAGAAATTCTTAACAAATTCAGCAAGTAACAGTAGTGTTTTTTAATTTTTTGCATTTATAGAAAAATTCTAAGTTTACTTCATGCTTCCCCCCAAATAAGTTATTTTTATTATGGTGCGAAAAATTTAAGATCGGCTATCCTATCATAGGCACAAGTTCTAACAAATATTTTTCTTTCTTGATTAATTTTAGAGGCAAGTACATTATGCAACGTATAAGCTCTAATTATGCCTAAACAACGATGAGTGCTAATCCTCCCAAACTTGAGAGGAGCATTGTCCTCAACGCATAAGAAAAATGAGTTAGTCGGAAAGGTCGTCACCTTGCATGATGAATTTCCTTCGAGCCATGTTTGCTTGTGTGGTTATCAAATGTGTGTATCTGCTAGTCGAACCATGTGCAGTCGTTACCTTGTCAAACTTTACCAGTTGTAGTTGTAGTTGTCGTGGCGTCGATCTGGGTTGCAAGGGCGGGTGATGGGGGTAAGTATTTCAGTAAGAAATATGGGAAACCAGACCGCACTATCAGGGAACATCCCTGGTGTATTGCATAAATCGGTGTTGCTGCCTTTCCATCCTATTGAGCTGGTTCCGGAGATGATGGAGGAGTATTGCTGGTATTGGGGTCTATTTGGCAGCTTCAGTACTGCTGAGCGACGGGAGCTGGGTGGCAGCTTTAGTACTGCCGGGTGGCAAACTATCATCGATGATGTTGCTCGTCTGCCTCTGTCGGAATTCTCCTAAGGCTAGTTGGTTGTGGCCATTGATAGGTTGCGAGACAGTTGGATTTTATTTTCAAGACGAAGAAATAATAATAATAAAATGCAGAAAGAAATAAAAACTGAAAATTTAAATATTCTATGTCTATGAAAGCATAAAAAATATGGAAGATAAAAATAAAAATAATGATACTTTAGGAGTCTTTCTTCCTCGTTTTTGTCGAAGTTCATTTATGATACTTCTTGTAATCCACCCGCACCCTCCATCGAGTGATTATTCTCATGGGGAGGAGTCTTTCTTCCTCGTTTTTGTCGAAGTTCATTATGGTGGAAAGTTTCTTTTGCTGCCGCAGCAGCTGCTGCAACAACCAGTTGTTTTGACAGTCTTCTGTCATGATGCTGTCAATGGAAAACTCAATTTTCAGAAAAGCTTCATGACTTCCAACACCGTTTTCTTTATGCCCTTTGAAAATCTCCACCAGTAGAGATTTTGATGGCTTTAAATCTGCCAGCATCGACTCCTCTCGATATATATAGTCCACAGTTTTCGCAGCTTCTGTCGAGGCAAGCATCGTTGTCGAGGCTTGTGTCGCGGTGGGACTATTTGCCGAAGCATGTGATGTTGTCGTGGTATCATCAATTCCTTTGTCGGCCTCACTAGGTGTTGATGTGGCATTGCTTTGTTCAGGTACTGTCCTTTCACTGCTAACTTCATCTTCAGGGCAGTGTTCTAGGTAACTGTCATAACATCTATCAATCTCCATGTCGGGGCAATGTTCTACATCCTCTTGGCTTGGAGGTTCTAAATGCTCCTCACACTTCGGAGATCCTTCCTTGCTTAGCTCTTCATCCTCTTGTCCAGGGACATCAATATCTCTCAGGCTTAATTGTTCAGGTTCATACATCGCATTAATGAGGACAGAATTGCTCATGCGTGCATCCATTTTAGCGATACTGGTGTCCATAACAGCTGATACTTTTAGGGTTAGTGCAAGGAAAGTTTGAAGTGTGTCCTCCAAGGAAGTCGATTGCTCTTGAGGATGATTATATTGCCAGGGCATGTTGATTTCTGTAACAAAACTCTTATGGTAAAATTTTTTTGAGATGTTTTATCATACCATGAAAAATCTTGCTGCTACGGCGGCAATTGCGTCAGCGGCATCAGATGTCCCTGTTGCTGCAGCGGCAACATCTGCTGTTCATATTCAGACATCCACTCCCAAGTGGTTTTTCTCGACATGTCCGTTGCAAAAAGTTGAGGGCAACTTTCGAATGCATGATTGCCTTCATAAAATTCGGAAGAACTTTCCCAGATATTGTTGCCCTTAACTTGTGGGGCACCTGAATAAGCACTTTCCCACATAGTTACTTTTTCAACTGAAATTAAATGCAAATAGAATTAAGAGTGCAGAAAAATTAAAACGAATTTTGCTGTTACCAATCCCCAGCAACAACGCCAAAAATATGTAGAGCGTTTAGGTGTTCTCTAAATATAAGCGCAAGTGCAAACTGCTTCCAAGTTATAGTATAAAAGATTTCGTCTCCCACAAGGATTGGACAACTTAACTCGAATCGAAATTCCTGCGCAAGGGAAAATTAAATGCACAAATAAGTTGAATTGTTTAAGAGGAAAAGTAAATAAACAAATGTAAATAAAAGAGAAGAGATCAGATTGATGGAATGGGCCGGATTATGCTGCTCCCTAGTGTGAAACTGCGTTGAATAGGATAAGTTGTTCTGCGCTTCCAAACTTTGGTGTCTCGGCGGGAGATGGCAGATTGGCTGCTGTGACGCTTTCCTTGCCTCGGCAGTGGAACGAATGAGTGTCTCGGCGGCAAACTCGATGATACTTCAAGTCTCGGTAGAGTGCTTCGAAAGTGATCCCGCTTATGTCTATGTTAGAATGTTGTTGATGCCTACTTCAAGGTTCGTTCTCTTTTAGCCACCGTAAACCCTAACATATGTCTAGGATGGGTTGATCAGCACTTGATTAAGGTGAAGACCGTACTTACCGCTTTCTTGAGTTCGACTCTCTCGATATTGAAAAAATGGATAGTAAACAATTAATCTTTCGCCTTAATTGAAAACTTTGAAGAACATGGAATAAGCAAACATTGAAAGCTTTATTGCAAAAACAAACTTAATTCCTAAACAATCGTTCTCACACTAGTTTACATCATAACCTAAACCCAAAGAAGAATTTAGAACATAATTGACGACAAGAAAACCTAAACTATGCCTAAGGGAAAACCTAAGTTGTTCTCAGAATTAAAAATACATTGAGTATAAATAGGCATTAGCTAGGTCAAGTCCTCCTTGGAGTAGAAGTCTTCAAAGTATCTTTTGCATTAAATGCAACCTTTAATTCTAACTTCTTTGAGTTGAATGTGGACTTCTTCTTGTTGCCTTGCTTTGCAAGTTATCTTGATTTCCTTCTTCGGCAACTCTGTCCACTTCAAAAGATTTCATCCTCCTTAATCTTCAATGAATAAGTGAACTCCATTCTCTTTACACCTAAATGGATGGGTGAATCTTCTGAAAAAAGTCATCCTCCTTATGCTTGGATGAATAAGCGGGTTCTATTCTCCTTATGCTTGAATATATGAGCAGATTCTCTTCTCCAAACGCTCCGAACGAATACACGGGTTCTTTTACTGAAAGGTCTTTCGTGTACCTGAAAATGCGATATTCAATGCAATTATGCTGTGCATGCCCCTAGGGATGCCTAAAACATGGATGCATGTCGATTTCTTTTTCTTTTTGAATTCTTTTCCACAGAATCGTTTTTTCCTTTGGTTTTTTTCAATCCTCACGTTTGCTTGCTCAGTCTAGATAATCCAGTGATCTTGTACTCCTGGTTGGAAGGACAGATTTCTTCAACGTCATTTCTTCGCCATTTTCATTCTTTATATCTCTTTGATTCAACGAAAACATTCGATCTTCATAGGAAAATGTCTCAAGATCAACTATCATTGTAGTTGATTCATCAATATTGAGTGAAAGGCTTCCTTATGTTGTTTTGTAAGCTTGCTTGTGAAAGCTTATTTCTACCTTGAATATCTTTGAATGAAGTTGGCGCTTTAATCTCTTCTTCTCGTGCTTATTAATACAGAGGGCTTAAATCATTGGCCAACGTAGACTGCCCCAATCTGATATTATCGTTTGCCTATCAAGTGCAATTCTATCTCTTTTTCATGCTTCTGAGCTTTTACATCTTATTTTCGGATTTTCTTGACAACACGACCCACTTAAAACTCTTCAACGCATGTGTTTCTTCTTCTTTTCTCTTTTTACCTTCTCATGCAAGGCGATGCCCCGTTTAAACTAAGGTTCAATTGTTTACTGAAGTGATGAAAACATTCGTTCATGGTCTCCTACGGTTGGGATCAATACCCATAAATCTTTTGCTTTACATGAATCTATGCCAGCTTACTTATAAGATGCAAGAAAAGGCTAGAAATATGAATTAAGAGAGGGGAAGAAAGAAAAAAAGTCATGGAAAACACAATAATAGGGTAAAGTCAGATGCCATAAAATTCATAACATGAATGATTCATAAATCCATCAACCAGATAGTGCCCAACCTTTTGGTGGATCTTGTAAAGTGCTTATTAGTCCTATATTTTATATGCATTCCATCTCATATTATTGTTGTTCTTAAGTACATTTAGACATAATTAGGTTCATGCATTGCATATTTACAATATTCTTTTCTTTACCATGTTTATGTTGAATATCTTTAATTTGGTGAGGAAATGTACTGTTTTAGTTTAATTTTAATTTTAGTTACTAGAAGCTGGCAGAAGGAGAGAGGAGCTGATGCTTAGGTAGCAAGCCTAGGAGCTGTATTGAAGTAGCTTAACACAAAGAGAAGTGATGCCGAGTAGCCGGCGCCGCCATACCTGCCGCCTAGGACAACAAGCCGAGGAATTGGAAAATTGGAGTGCGATCTGTAGAGCAGAAAATCCTGATTCCAACGATGCCATCGACTCAATTTTCTGATGCATGGAGAATCGGATAGAGCCGCCGAAGGAGAAGATCAAGATGACTTGCGGTGCAAGGCAACGAGAAGGAGTCCACATTCAACTCAAAGAAGTCAACATTAAAGGTTGCATTTAATGCAAAACCTACTTTGAAGACTTCTACTCCAAGGAGGACTTGGCCTAGCTAATGCCAATATATACTAGACATATTTTGTAATTGTATACATCTTAGGTTTTCCTATGGGCGTAGTCTAGGTTTTCTTGCCGCCAACAATGTTCTAAATTTTCTCTTGGGTTTGGGTTATGGTGTAAACTAGTGTGTGAATGGTTGTTTTTGGAATTAAGTTTGTATTTGCAATAAAACTTCAAGGTTTTCTTATTCCATGCTCTTCATAGTTTTCAATCAAGTTCGAAAGATTAGTTGTTAATTATCTATTTGTTCGGTGTCAAGAGAGTCGAACTCACGAAAGGGATAAGTACGATCCTCTTCCTAATCAGGTGTTGATCAATCTAGCCTAGACATAGGTTAAGGTTTAAGGTGGCTAAAAAGGAATGAATAAAGGGTGCTATTCATTGTACAATTCACGCCGACGGGTATCATCAGCTATGGGCAACAACAACATTCTGACTTAGACATAAGTGGGATCATTATCGAGGCATTCTGTCGATCCTTGAAGGACTGCCGAGTTTGCCGCCGAGCCATCCATCTGTTCCACTCCCAAGGTAGCGAAAGCGTCGAAGCAGCTAATCTACCATCCTCCACCGAGGCAGCAAAGCCTGGTAGCGCAAGGCAACTTAACCTATTCAACGCAGTTTCACACTACTAAGCAGCATAACCTGACCCATTCCATCACCCTGATATTTTCTATTAAATTACTTGTGTTTTATTTACTTTCCTTTATAAACTAAAATTTACTTGTGCATTTATTTTCTGTGCAGGAATTGCAACTCGAATAAGCTGTCCAATCCCTGTGGGAGACAATATCTTTTATACTATAACTTGACAAGAGTGTGCACTGGCACCCATATTTAGAGAACACCCAAACGCTCTACAGGTTTTTGGCGCCGTTGCTGGGTATTGGCAACAATAAATTCGTTTTTTTTACTTTTACACTTTTACTTTATTTGCATTTAATTCTAGTTCATGACCAGAGCAAACCCATCGTGAGAAATCATTTTCTTTGACGAGATCGAATGAAGTGAAGAAAGAAGCAAGAGAAGCCCTCAAGAAAGCCAAAGAAAAAGGAAAGGCAGAGGCAATAATGGTTAACGGCCAAGACGACAACCCTACCAACGATGTTCGTATCGGCAGAGATGGGCAGCAAGATTCGCCGCCCAGATAATAGCCAATTCCACATAGGCAGCAGCCCCCAGTTCCGCCCAGGCAGCTACAATATGTGCGAACCACCAGGGACTACTTGGAGCACGACTTTAGGGGATTTGACCCAACTATTGTGGAGCCTGAAATTGAAGCAGATCACTTTGATTTAAAGCACGTGATGTTCAATATGATCAACACATTGGGGAAATTTGGAGGAACTGCCACAGAAGATGCTCGGCAGCACTTGAGAGGATTCCTACACATATGCAGATATTTCAAAATACATGAAGTCCATCAAGACATGCTAAAGTTGAGATTATTTCACTATTCACTAAGAGATATGGCAAAACAATGGCTGAACAACCAACCGTTAGGATCATTCAATACTTGGACGGAGTTCTGCAAGGATTTCTTAGATCATTTCAGTCCTTCAAACGTCATAGACAAGTTAAGAAACGAGATCACAACCTTCCACCAAGGGATGACGAACTAATGTATGAAGCTTGGGAGAGGTACCAACAGATGTTAAACAACTACTCGCTTCATGGTTTCCCATCATGGACACAAGTGTCGATGTTTTACAATGGAGTAAACCAACCAACACGAATGATGCTCGACGCCTCAGCCAATGGAATCATCCTGGACAAACCACTAGAGGAGGCACTACAGATTCTGAACATAATTGCTAAGAACGACTACAAGTTTCCTACGGCCCGCGGCGACGGCTTGAGGCGGCCAACTATTGTGAATGAAGTAGAGGCCACTAAATCTGTTATTTCCCGCCTGGACAAGCTGACAGAGCTGGTGATGAGTATGGCCAAAGGAAAGACATATGAGGCCAAGGCTATAGAACCTTTTTGTGATGAGTGTGGGGGCAACCACGATTCCTCTAAGTGTAGTGAATCCGCCATCTTCATGGGAAACTATGGAAGGAATAGCAGGCCCAACACCAACACATACAACCCATGCTAGAAGAAGCATCCGAACTTCTCCTGGAGTAATCCAAACACGGCTGCAAATCCAACTCAGCAAACAGGAGGATACCAACAGAACCTATCAAGACAGTTGCCTCAGCAGCAACAAAATACGAACAATAACTCACTCGAAACTACTTTACATACTTTTATGTCTCAAACTAGTGATTTTATTGTTCGTACAAATAAATTTATTGATAAAACCGAGTCGTTTAAGGACAAGACTGAGATGAGGAAGAACAATTAGAAGGCCGCAACAAAGAATCTGGAGACCTAGTTTTGGCAATTCACGGAGATCATAAGCAACAGGACAATGGGTGCATCATCCAGTAGCACAGAGGTAGCAGCCAAACCCACATACGAACAGTGTAAAGCCATATGAACTAGATGTGGGAAACAACTGGACGAGCCCAGAACTGAACAGCCAATGGACCATCAAATAGAACAGCTTTCGCGGCAGCATCAAAACCAGTCGCACCAAAAGATGAGACTGACAACAACCCTAAAGAGGATGATCTTGAGTCGCCACCGATTAGATTTCAATGCAAGGAACACATTCAGGACATCCGTCTGCTGCCGCCTTTCCCGCAAAGACTTAAGCAACAGAAACATGAGCACCAATTCCAGAAATTTATGGATATTCTAAAATAGATGCACATTAACATCCCTCTCATGGAAGTCATCCAGAACTTTCCCAATTACACGAAATATCTGAAGGACATTGTTTCCAATAGGAAAAGAATTGGGGAGTATGAAACCGTAGCTGTGATAGAGGAGTGCATAGCTATGCTGCACAACAAGCTAGCGACCAAAAGAACATATCAGAGCAGCTTCGTTATTCAATGCAGAATCGGCAGCAACCATGCCATGAGAGCCCTGTGTGATTTAGGAGCCAACATTAACCTGATGCCAAAGGTGGACTTCGACAAGTTAGGTATTGGGCAAGCTAAACCCACCTCCATCATGCTGAAACTAGCAGACCATTCATTTGTACAACCGGAGGGCAAAGTCGAAGACAACCTGGTTCGTGTGGGCAATTTTATTTTTCCAGCAGACTTCCTCATCCTAGACTGTGAGGCTAACGAGAATGCCCCCATCATACTTGGAGAATTGTTTTTGGCCATGGGCAGAACGCTAATTGATGTGGACCATGAGGAGCTGATCATAAGAGTGGACAACCAAAGCATAAAAATAAATGTTTTACAGCCCTCAATATAGGAAAAAGAAGGATGCCCAGACGCCAAGGCTTCCGAAATCAACACTGAAACAAGAAACGACAGCAACCGCCCAGGCAGGCAATATGGCATAATGCAGGACCCCAAGGAACAAGAGGACCCCTAGGAGGGAGAAAAAAGAAAAACCACCTCAGAAATTGGTTATGTCTGGGAGATGCACCTCAATGCACTCCCAACATAACTTAATTTATTTTTAATTTCTTTCTTTTTATTTTTATGTTTTAGGATTATAAATTAATTTATTTGCGATTTATTTTCCACATTTTTATTTAAGTATATATATTTTTATTTTTTGAGTTTATTATTTTATTTTCGGGTTTAAGAATAAAGAAGCAGGACAAAAGAGATAGCCCAACAAGGAGCCTGCCCACCATCCTGCCAAGATAGCTGGGGGCGGCTCAGCGCAGAAATCGCGTGACAGCTAGTTGACTGCCATCGACTAGCTGCCAATGGATACCGAATTAATGGGTAGAAAATCCGTAACGTGCGCGAAGCAATTTACCTGTTGGGAATTTAAGGTCGCCACGACACCTCTCGGCACCATCTATATAAACCCCACTTCTCCCATTCATTTACTTTACTTTCATCTCCTTGTTAACCTATTCTTGATTCCACTGCTCTCTTTCTTATTATCTTTTTTTAGTTTCAAATTACAAAGAAACCGTCTCACACATGGCTTCATCATCACTATCCAAACCCACCTTCCAACGTTTCTTCTCTAATGAAGATTGTAAAGTGTTCATAAGTTCTATATTTCATGCACATTACATCTCATATTATTGTTGTTTTTAGTACATTTTAGACGTAATTAGGTTCATGCATTGCATTTTACAGTATTTTGTACTCTGCCAAGCTTTGTATTGAATTTCTGTCATTTGGAATGGAAAAGGTACTGTTTTAGTTTAGTTTTAGTTTTGAGGTACTAGAGGCTGACAGAAGGCGAGAGGAACTAAGGACATGATGCTGAGGCAGCAAACTATGGAGCTGTACTGAAGCATTTCCAAACAGAGACAACAACTGTCGAGCAGCTGCCGCCGCCCTACCTGTCGCCCAATACAACAAATTGAGGAATTGGAGAACTGGAGTGCGATCTGTAGAGCACAAAATCCTGAACTTAACGATGTTGTCCACTCAATTTTCCGATGACTGTAGCAGTAGGAAGAGCCGCCGAAGGAGGAACTCGAGCTTACTTGCGGATCAAGGAAACGTGATTAAGTCCACATTCAACTCAAAGAGGTTAGCATTTAGAGTTGCATTTAATTCAAAAAGATACTTTAAAGACTTCTACTCCAAGAAGGACTAGACCTAGCTAATGCCTATATATACTCATTGTAATTGTACTTCAAGACAACGGAGGTTTTCCATTAGGCATAGTTTAGGTTTTCTTGCCGCCATTATGTTCTAAAATTCTCTTTGGGTTTGGGTTATGTTGTAATTAGTGTGAGAACGGTTTTTTAGGATTTTAGGTTTATTTTTGCAATAAAGATTCAAGGTTTGCATGTTCCATGTTCTTCATAGTTTTCAATTAAGGCGGAAGATTAGTTGATTGCTATCCATTTTTTAGGTATCGAGAGAGTCGAACTCACGAAAGTGGTAAGTACGATCTCATCTATAGATGGTGTTGATCAATCCAGCCTAGACCTAGGTTAGGGTTTAAGGCGGCTAAAAGAGGACGATTTAACATTGCTGTCTTTGCACGATTCACGTCGCGACTAGTATTATCTGCGGTGGGCATCAACAACATTTTGACTTAGACATAAACAAGATCACTTTCGAAGCGTTCTCACGAGCCTTGTAGTTCTACCGAGTTTTCTGCCGAGACACAAGTCCATTCCCCTGCCGAGGTAGCGAGAGCGTCTCAGCAGCCTATCTGTCATCCCCCGCCGAGGCAGTAGAGTCTTGCAGCGCAAAACAACTTGTCCTATTCAACGCAGTTTCACCCTAAGCAACAGCATAACCCTGCCCATTTTATTAATAAGATTTTTTCTCTTTTATTTACTTGTGTTTTATTTTATTTTCTTCTTAAACAACCAATTTATTTGTGCAATTTACTTTTCTTGTTCAGGAACAACGAATCAAGTTAAGTTGTCCAATCCCTGTGAGAGACGTTATCTTTTATATTATTACTCGACAAGAGTGTGCACTTGCGCTCATATTTAGAGAACACTAAAACGTTTTACAAGTTTTTGGTACCGTTGCCAGGGCTTGGTAACAACGAAATTTGTTTTTAAATTTCTGCACCTTTATTTATTTGCATTTAATTTTTAGTTTTTATTATTTTTATTTTTAATTAAAAATGTTACAGTTTCCTTTGCTAGTGCATGACCAGGGCAAATCCAAAAGGACAAATCATTTATTATGATGATATAGAACGAAGAGCAAGAGAACTCAAAAAGGAAATCAGAACAGCCCTAGGGAAAGCTAAAGAAGAAAGAAAAGCAGAGATAAACATAGAAAACGACAACCCTACCAACAATGCTTCGAACGAAAGGGAACGGCAGCAAGACCCACCGTCCAGAGACCGGCAAGTTCCACCAAGGCAGCCGCCCCCTATTCCGCCCAGGTAGCCACAGTACATTCGAACAACCAGGGATTACTTGGAACATGACTTCAAATGGTTCGATCTGACAGTGACAGAACCTGAGATTGAGGTATATCACTTTGAGCTGAAGCCCTTGATGTTTAATATGATCAACCCATTGGGGCAATTTGGAGGGACTGCCACAGAAGATGCTCGACAACACTAAAGAGGATTCCTAGACATATGCAGAGTATTCAAAATACACGGAGTCCACCAAGACGTGCTAAGGTTGAGGTTATTCTCCTATTCACTAAGGGATAGAGAAAAGCAATGGTTGAACAACCAGCCAGCGGGATCATTCAACACATGGATAGAGTTGTGTAAGGATTTCTTGGATCGTTTCAGCCCATCCAATGTCACAAACAGATTGAGAAACGAGATCACAGCCTTTCGACAATGGGATGATGGGCCAATGTATGAAGCATGGGAGCGGTACCAATAGATGCTGAACAACTGCCCGCTCTATGGTTTCACGGCTTGGACACTGGTGTCAATGTTCTAGAACGGGGTGAACTACCTTACTCGGACGATGATTGATGCCTCAGCCACTGGAATCATCTTTGACAGACCACCAGAGAAGGCACTACAGATCTTAAACCAAGCCGCCAAGAACGACTATAAGTACCCAACAGCCCGCTGAGGCAGCGTTAGGCAGCTAACAGTTGTGAACGAGGTGGAAGCCTCATAATCTATCAATGCCCGCCTCGACAACCTGACAAAGCTGGTAATGAACATGGTGAAGCACACTGGAAAGTCTACGAGGCCAAGGCTGTAGAGCCATTCTATGATGAGTGTGGGGGCAACCACGATTCCTCTGAATGTACTGCATCTACCAATTTCATGGGAGGATACGAGAGGAACATAAGGCCCAACACGAATACGTTTGGGCAACCAGGGAGGTTACCAGCAAAACCAGTCCAGACAGCAAGCTCAGCTGCCACACAACAATAATTCACTAGAAGCAACTCTTCAAACTTTTTATGTGTAATACTAGTGAATTTACTGTTCGCACTAATAAATTCATAGATAAAACTGAGTCATTTATGGACAGGATAGAGATGAGGATGAACAACCAAGAGGCTGCGGTAAGAACCTTGTGACCCAGTTTGGGCAGTTCACTGTGATTTATAGCAGTAAGACAATGGGTGCATCATCCAGCAGTACATAGGCAACAACTAAGCCCACATATGAGTAGTGCAAAGCCATATCAACCAGGATTGGGAAATAGTTGAATAAGCCCAGAGTGGAAAAGTAGGAAGAGAAACAGCCAGTACAGAAAGAACTACCCGCCACGGCAGCATCAACACTAGCTGCCCCGACAGCCGAGCCTGACAGCAATCCTGAAGTAGATGATCCTCCACAGATAAATTTTCCATGAAAAGAATGTATAGAGGATATCCTTCTTCCAGCACCTTTCCCCTAAAGGCTAAAACAACTGAAACAAGAGCACCAGTTTAGGAAATTCTTGGATATTCTAAAGCAAGTGCACATAAACATACCTCTCATAGAAGACATCCAGAACATGCCCAACTATGCCAAATATCTTAGGGATATGGTCTCTAAGAGGAAGAGAATCAGGGAGTTCGAAACAATTGCTGTAATAGAGGAGTGCATAGCCATGCTACATAACAACTTTCCACTCAAGCAAACAGATCTAGAAAGCTTTGTTATACCATGTAGAATAGGCAGCAAGCACGAAACAAAAGCCCTATACGACCTGGGAGCCAACATAAACTTGATGCCTAAGGCAGTCTTCGACAAACTATGAATTGGGCAAGCCAAACCTACCTCCATAATGCTGAAACTTGCTGATCATTCTTTTGTACAACCGGAGGGCAAGATCGAATACATTCTTGTTCGAGTTGTTAACCTCATTCTTCCAGCTGATTTTCTCATCTTAGACTGTGTGGCCGATGAAAACGCCCCCATCATCCTTGGGCGACCATTTTTTGCCACGGGTAGAACTCTAATAGATGTGGAACATGGGGAGTTGACCATAAGAGTAGAAGACCAGAGCATCAAGTTAAATGTGCTACAACCCCCAGAAAAAGAAAAGGAAGGATGCCATGATGCTCAAGCCGCAAAAATCAGCACAAAGGCATGTCAAGGCAGCAGCTGTCACGACAGATCAAAGGGCAAGTTGAAGGACTCAGTAGCACACCACCTTAAAGAAGAGGAGGATCCACCAAGAGGGAAGAAAAAGAAACACCACCTCTGGAAGTGGTTATGTCTGGGAGATGCACCCAAATGCACTCCCAACATAACTTAATTATTTTATCTTTATTTTCTTTATTTTTATTTTTATGTTTTAGGAATATAATATAATTTATTGCAACTTCTTTTTAGGATTATATTTTAAACTAGTTAAATTTATTTTTCACATTTTTATTTTTTAGAATTTATTTTGAGAATTTAATTATCTTTTTTAGGGTAAAATACCTAGATCATCACTCAACTTTGCTCTGTGACCTATTTTGATCACTGAACTTTAAAAAAGATCAATTTTATCACTCAACGTTAAATATTGACCTATTTTGGTCACTCTACCGTTAAATGCTTAACACTATGATGATGTGGAAATAAAAAAGAATAAAATATTTATTTAATAATATTTAAATACACTTTATTAAATAAATAAAATTAAATTAAAAAAATCAATCCCTCCCTCTTCACCCCCACTTTTCTTTCTCTCACCTTCACCTGCAACTTTTCCTCCATATTTTTTGCGCTTTTTCTTTAGTCTTTTTCACTCCGAGAATTATTCAATGTTCTTTAAAAGAAGATTGATCCCCATATGAGAGTGGTTCCAATCGGGAAACCTAGAATCGTAGGACTCCAAAAACAACAATGTCGAAGATGGATTCCAAATTGGGTTTAATCCTAAAGTCCTTCAACTCCTGTTATTCCCAATGGGTCTGTGAAGCTCTCGATAAATTACAAGACAATTTCACCATCACAGATCCTTCAATTTCAGGCTACCCAGTCGTTTCGCCAGCCCAAACTACTTGAAAATGTTGGGTTATTCCCAAGAAGAAGTAATCAATCAAAAAGGGAACATATTTCAGGGGCCCAGAACTAATTGAAGAATGGTGATAAAAATAATAAAAGCGATACGAGAAGAGAGGGGTATTCAAGTGAATTTGATGAATTACTAGGACAAAAATATGGAGAAATCTTATGTATTTGCTTCTCTTGTTCGAAACCACAAACAAAATTTTGAAAAATAAGTGACAAAAATCTGGAAAGTTTTTGAAAAGTGTCCATAAGTTATATATTCCATGCACATTCCACCTCATATTATTGCTTTTTTAGTACATTTTAGGCATAATTACGTTCATGCATTACATTTTACATTATCCTTTACTCTACCATGCTTTGTATTGATTTTCTGTTATTTGGTAAGGAAAAGGTTCTACTTTAGTTTAGTTTTAGTTTCAGGTACTAGAGGCCAAGACAACAGCTGCCAAGTAGCTGTCGCCGCCCTACCTGCTGCCCAAGACAACAAACTGAGGAATTGGAGAAGTGGAGTGCGATCTGTAGAGAAGAAAAATCTTGATCTTAACGATGTTGCCCAATCAATTTTCCGATGACTGTAGCAGCAGGCAGAGCTGCCGAAGGAGGAACTCGAGCTTACTTACGGAGCAAGGCAACGTGATTAAGTCCACATTCAAATCAGAGAAGTCAGTGTTTAGAGTTGCATTTAATGCAAAAAGCTACTTTGAAGACTTCTACTCCAAGAAGGACTAGACCTAGCTAATGTCTATATATACTCATTGTAATTGTGCTTCAAGATAAAAAAGGTTTTCCCTTAGGCATAGTTTAGGTTTTCTTGCCGCCATTATGTTCTAAAATTCTCTTTGGGTTTGAGTTATGTTGTAATTAGTGTGAGAACGCTTGTTTAGGATTTTAAGTTTGTTTTTGCAATAAAGCTTCAAGGTTTGCTTAGTCAATGTTCTTCATAGTTTTCAATTAAGACGAAAGATTAGTTGATTACTATCCATTTGTTCGGTATCAAGAGAGTCAAACTCACGAAAGGAGTAAGTACGATCTCATCTATAGACGGTGTTGATCAATCCAGCCTAGACATAGGTTAAGTTTTAAGCCTAGACCGGTATTATCTACAGTGGGCATCAACAACATTCTGACATAGACATAAGCAGGATCACTTTCGAAGCGTTCTGCCGAGCCTTGTAGTTCTGCCGAGTTTTCCGCTGAGACACAAGTACAATCCTCTTCCGAGGCAGAGAGAGCGTCTGAGCAGCCTATCTGCCATCTCCGACTGAGGTAGCAGAGTCTGGCAGCGCAAAACAACTTGTCCTATTCAACGTAGTTTCACACTAAGCAGCAACATAACCCTGCCCATTGTATCAATCTGATTTCTTCCTTTTTATTTACTTTTGTTTTATTTTATTTTCTTCTTAAACAACCAACTTATTTGTGCAATTTACTTTTCTTGTGCAAGAACAATGAATCGAGTTAAGCTGTCCAATCTTTTATACTATTACTTGACAAGAGTGTGAACTTGTGCTCATATTTAGAGAACACTAAAACTCTCTACAAAGATGCAAAGCGGTACAGGACCCAGTTTGCAAAGCAAGCCATATGGGAGGAACAAGGGTTCCACTATTCGAAGAAGACAGAGGATCTCGGCCTTGAGTCCACCCTATTCGAGAAAATTCACAGCAAGGGTTGAGAGATATACGCACGACAGCCAGAGGTGGAAAACATCACAATGGTCAGAGAATTTTATGCCCACCACCACGCCCAGAGCTACCCTTCGTTTTTTTTCCAATGAGAGTCTGTCAAGTTAAACGTTGTCGTTATCAACAACTTTTATGGGTTAGGGATTGACGATAACCCTCATGAAGAATGGAGGCAGTCACTGACGGCTGCAGACTATGATAGAATAAAGGCTCGGCTGTGTGAACCCATTACCCCTTGGTTGGCGGGGAAACATGGCGGTTCCGTGTAACGCCGCCGATTACTGTCGGAGGTGATGTTATGGAACACATTCGTCAAACGACATCTGCTACCCACCTCTCATAATTCCACCGTGGATCGGCTGCGTCTCGCTCTCATTCAATCCATCATGAAGAACAAACAGATCAACATTGGGGAAATAATCTGCAAGAAGATCCACAATTGCTTCTGGAAATCAAATGGTCGACTTTACTTCCCATCTCTCATCACGGGCTTGTGTGCCAATTTCAATGTCCCATAAGATCCAAACGACGAGATGACATTCGCAAAATAGTGCTAGGCCAGAAAGGTCCACACACAGATGATGCAAGCACTAGAAATGGAGCAGATCATACCATCGCGGCCCTCTACCGCCCAGCCAGCTACACCGGCCACCCTAGGCAGTACTGAAGCCACCCCGAATCTAGACGTCATTGCCCTGCTCAACACTTTGATAGAAAGAAACAAACGGATAGAGCGACAACAATTGGCGTTTATGAAATACGTAGGGGAGGTCCAAGAGGCCTTTGTGGCTTATCTTCTTCAGAAATTCCCCAATAACGGCCCCTCCCTGCCCACCTTCCCTGAAGACTTAGCCACCGTAGCTGATCCTAGAGAGACCACACCATCAGAAGTAGCTGCCCGCCACGCTGCCTTCCGCCGCCAGATGCCATCTCCGACGCACTATCCATCCTACTCTGCCACCTTCACTTCTAACACGGTGGCCGTCACCCCTGAGAGGCATCAACAACATTTCTCTCCACCCTTTACAATGGAAACAGCGGAAGACATCTCCCCGTCCAACGAGGTTGAGCAGGAGACGACAGCAACAGCGGCACCCATGGCAACAGAGGCCCCTCCGGTAGAACCAATGGACAAGGGAACCAAGAAGAGAAAGCGACACATCATCTCCGCCGAGTCAGAGGTAGAGGAGTCGAAATCCGAGCCAAAACAAAGTGCAGTTCCTCGTCCCACTCCCTAGAGAGTCCAGCCGCCAAGGACAACAAAGATATCACCTACCAAGTTTGTCGCCTGGACATCTGCCAACCGCCGCCTTATCATCTAGTCTTCATCTTCCTCCTCTGTAGCAAAGACCCCAACTTCTTCTCAGCCCTCCGCAAACTTCTAGCGTTATTTCATTTCATTTCTTTTCTTTATTTTATTGTTTATTTTTATGTTTCCATCATTTTTTACTTTATTATGTGCATTAAGGGCAATGCCTATCTCGAGTTTGGGGGGGGGGGGTTAGCACTCATTTTGTTTAGGCATAATCTAGTGCATATAGGTTGCATAATGTACTTGCCTTAAAAAATTAATCAAAAGAAAAAAATTGTTAGAACTTGTTCCTATGATAGGATAGCTTACTTTAAATTTTTCGCACCAAGTAAAAAGAACTTACTTTTGGAAAACCATGAAGTAAACTTAGAATTTTTCTATTAATGCCAAAAATTAAAAACACTTTTGTTACTTGTTGAATTTGTTAGAATATCTGATGAACATTGCCTTCTTTATTTTTAGAATTCTTTGCAAAATTCTAACACTGGTTGAAGTAGCCGCCGAGGTAGAAAATAGAAAAAATAAAGCACTGCCACGACATGAAAGAAAGTATTTATATTGTCTTTCTCTAGAGGTGCCCGAAATCGGCTCTAGGAAGAATCATGTGCAAGGACACTCCGCTGTTATCAAAGTCCATGAATCTGAAAATCCTTAAAGTGACGGACATATTAGCATGAGTGAATGCGAGTTTTCACGGGATTAATCTACTCAAAGGGTTCGGGGTTTTGTAGTATGCTCCTATCCTAATTTCAGACCTAGAGGGTAGTTGTGATGAGCTGAAGCCCTTACTGCCATGATTAAATAATTGTGCTACCTCGGCAGCAACCTTATATATCATGACATCATCCTTGTTTACTTAGAATATTCTTCGGATTCAGCCTGTACATAGTTTCTACACACACTGCATTGGCATTGTAGTCTAATTCTGAGGTAATTCATGCTATTCTCCTTTCACTAATCTAATGGTAGGTGCTACGACCTTGAGGTGCTAAATCAAGTTTAAAGCATGTTTTTCTTTCTGATTAGTTCAAAGGGCAAGTATGTTTAGGTTTGCATTGCTTGACGACAAGCAATAGTTCGAGTTTGAGGGTGTGTAAAGTGCTTATTAGTCCTATATTTTAAATGCATTCCATCTCATATTATTGCTGTTCCTAAGTACATTTTAGGCATAATTAGGTTCATGCATTGCATATTTACAACATTCTCTACTTTACCCTATTTATGTTTAATATATTTAAGGGTAAACTACTACAGGGGTCACTTTCGTTTCTCGTTTGTACAGATTTAGTCACCACTTTTGAAAAGTGCCAATAAGTGGTCATCTACGTTTTCGATGTGTAAAGACTTGGTCACTTTGACGTTATAGTCCGTTAGTCCCCTAACGGATTGAGAATTAATTAATGAAAAAATAAGGGTAAATTACTGCAATAGCCATTAAAATTTATCTAATGTACGTTTTTTCTTCTCAATTGAAAAAAGTAAACATTATAGTCACTAATAAAAATGTTTCTTTATAATTTCACCCTTAAATTTTTAAAAAATCATTTTTTAATCCTAAAACTTTACAATTCAAACTTTATTTTGAATTTTTGAGTTGAGTTTATGAAATTATGAGTCGAGTATTTTCACATCAAACCTAAAAATTTAATTTTTTCGAATCAAGTCGAGTGTTGCACTTCCTTACATATAATTTTTAATTTTAATCCGTGTTTGTCCCAACTAATTTTTTTGTTTAAATCGAATTTTAATAAATGTCTGAACCAAAAACCCACATGGGATAATTAACATCCCAAAATATCCAAACCCTTCCATTTTTTTTCTCTCGACCCCTCACCTTCCCCGCTACGGCTTTTGCTCCGATCTGCCACACCGCCCGGCCGTGGCCTTCACCGCTGCCGCCACGGTGTCCGCCCACTCCCCCTGATCGCAACCACGGTGACCACTCGCGGTAAGTCACTGTCGCCAGCCATGGCGAGCAGTTTGAAGCTTAGAGAGGAAACCCACCATCGCTTGTGTTTTCACGTTGATCTCGGCCACCGCTCGACGGTGGTGTACACCATCATCACCTCCTTATCCGCCATCGTCCCCCGAACAAAACCCCAGCCGCCACTTGCGATAGTTCACCGCCGGTTGCCGCGAAAGCTGTGACAAAGGTTCGTCCGTCCCCTCTGTTTTTCTGCGATTTCGGCCATCGCAACTGTCCGCTCGCCGCGCCGTCACTGTTATTGAGTTCCTTGTGTCGAGGCGAACAAAGCCCATACCGTCAATCGTCGGTTCGCTGTTGTTTAAGGCTTCGTCGGAGCTTCGCCTGAACCTGCCCGTTGACAAACACGGATTAAAATTAAAAAATTATATGTAGGGAAGTGCAACACTCGACTTGATTCGAAAAAAATTAAATTTTTAGGTTTGATGTGAAAATACTCGACTCATAATTTCATAAACTCGACTCAAAAATTCAAAATAATGTTTGAATTATAAAATAGAAATTCCAATAACTCGACTTGACTCGAAAAAATTAAATTTTTCGGTTTGATGTGAAAATACTCGACTCATAATTTCATAAACTCGACTCAAAAATTCAAAATAAAGTTTGAATTATAAAATAGAAATTCCAATAACTCGAATTTTTTAGTAGTTAGTGGACTAAATTTTTAAGTTTGAGTTATTAAATAGGAGCAATTTGGGCACCTAAGTTTCAAAGGGTATACTTTGGGCACCTATTTTTCATCTAAGCATTTATAATATTATTGTACTAATTGATTGTAAAGTTTTAGGATTGAAAAATGAATTTTTAAAAATTTAAGGGTGAAATTATAAAGAAACATTTTTATTAGTGACTATAATGTTTACTTTTTTAAATTGAGGAGAAAAATGTACATGAGATAAATTTTAATGGCTATTGCAGTAATTTACCCTTATTTTTTTGTTAATTAATTCCCAATCCGTTAGGGGACTAACGGACTATAACGTCGGAGTGACCAAGTCTTTACACATCGAAAACGTAGATGACCACTTATTGGCACTTTTCAAAAGTGGTGACTATATCTGTACAAACGATAAACAAAAGTGACCCCTATAGTAGTTTACCCTATCTTTAATTTGGTGAGGAAAGGTAATGTTTTAGTTTAATTTTAGTTTTAGGTACTAGAAGCTGGCAGAAGGACAGAGGAGCTGATGCTGAGGCATCAAGCCTATGAGCTGTACTGAAGCAGCTCAACACAGAGAGAAGTGCTGCCGAGTAGTCGTCGATGCCATACTTGCTGCCCAGGGCATCAAGCTGAGGAATTGGAAAATTGGAGTGCGGTCTGTAGAGCAAAAAATCCTGATTCCAACGATGCCATCCACTCAATTTTCTGACTCCTGGAGCAGCGGACAGAGCCGCCGAAGGAGGAGATCAAGATGAATTGCGGTGCAAGGCAAAGATAAGGAGTCCACATTCAACTCAAAGAAGTTAGAATTAAAGGTTGCATTTAACGAAAAAGCTACTTTGAAGAATTCTACTCCAAGGAGGACTTGGCCTAGCTAATGCCTATATTGTCTTGACATATTTTGTAATTTTATACATCTTAGATTAGTTGTTAACTATCTATTTGTTCGGTGTCGAGAGAGTTGAACTCAAGAAAGGGATAAGTATGATCCTCATCCTAATCAGGTGTTAATCAATCTAGCCTAGATATAGGTTAGGGTTTAATGTGGCTAAAAATGGACGAACAAAGGTTGTTTTTAATTGTACGATTCACGTCGACGAGTATCATCTGTAGCGGGAAACAATAGTATTCTTACTTAGACATAAGCAGGATCATTATCGAAGCATTCTATCGACCCTTGAAAGACAACCGAGTTTGACACCGAGCCATCCCTCAGTTCCACTGCCAAGGCAGTGAAAGCGTCAAAGTAGCTAATCTTCCATCCTCCGTCGAGGCAGCAAAGTCTGGCAGCGCAAAGCAACTTAACCTATTCAACGCAGTTTCACTCTAGTAAGCAGCATAACCTGACCCATTCCATCACCCTAATATTTTCTATTAAATTACTTGTGTTTTATTTACTTTTCTTTATAAACTTAAATTTACTTGTGAATTCATTTTCTATGCAGGAATTGCAACTCGAATAAGCTTTCCAATCTCTGTGGGAGACGATATCTTTTATACTATAACTTGACAAGAGTGTGCGCGTATGCTCATATTTAGAGAACACCCAAACGTTCTATAGCTCTCTATTACTCACACACTCCCCAAATTTAAAATTTCCCACTTTTATAATCTCAATCAGACATTAAAAGCTCGAGGTCCCTGAAGAAAGGTTAACACAATTAGGTGGATTGTGTTCTAAAGACAAACTCGTTTTCTAAAATATTCATGTGTGATCGAAATGGTCTTTTAAGGCTTGTAATATAGGCTAGGCTCGGGTTGCCAAAGAAAGATATATAGGCTCAAATACATGTTTAAGGGTGATTAAACCAATGATCAACTTTTCCTGATGAAATCTCTATTCTTCTTTTATTCTTTGGGTCGCTCTAGACTACCCATTTTTGGTTTCTACCCTAGAGTTCTTTTCCTTTTCTCGCATACGTCTCATTTGAAGGATTTATTTCAAATTTTCCTTCACACTTCAACTTCCATTTCATTTTCTTTTTTCTTTTTATTTTATTTTCTTTTTCTTTCCCATTTTTCTTTTCATTTATTTTTCTTTTTTCATTCTCCTTTTCTTTTTCTCTTCTTTTTTGTGTCCTTTTAATTTTCAATTTAGGACATTTAACTTTATCTGACATGTTTTTTTTTCAAACAACTTTTCATCTTCTTTGCCCCCAACGCGGGGAGTGATCCTTGGTTAAAGTTAAATCATAAGAAAAATAATATTAGGCTTAAAGGGGGACAACAATGGATTTTTATTTTCTTTCCATGAAAGGGAAATGAAGGAATGCCAAATGTCATTTCACACAAAAACATCATCGAAGAGAAACAATCTTCAATTGGTAGATGTTTTAGAGTTATCACTTTATTCAAGGACCCTAACAGCAATGTCTAAGAGGAAAATTCACTCAAAATCTATATATTAAACCTGAACAAACATTTTTGCCCCATTATCTCGGGATTAGATTCAAGAATCATTCATAAAATCAATAATAGGACTCTGCAAAGAAGATGAATGCTTGAAAAGAAATGGATGAAGAAAGAAAAGAAGAGAAAATGATGAAACAAAAATGAGAAATGTTTGCCACTTGAAAAAATACATCTTTAAAAAAGTAGATTAACATAAAATCCCTTACAAAAGATCACTCATTTAGTAAAACCTTCTGTGCCAACATTTTACTTCATTTTTCTTTTCTTTTCTTTAGTTTCAAAACAACCTTCAAATCAAACACCTATTCATTCAAAGCAAGTAACACTTAAGGAATTGAATTCATGTCAATCTTTGTGGGATCGATAACTCAGCTTACCAAACTGTATTATTTACAGACCGTGTATACTTGCACGAAAAGACTCTTGGCATAGCGTTCCCATACATATTGTTTACACCTTTTGCCAACATCGATTTAACACATCTTCTACAAAGTACAAGTTTTTGGCGCCGTTCCTAGAAATTGCAACGGATTTGATTGTTTTTAGATTTTTACTTGTTTTATTTTTTTATTCTTGCTTTCATTCTCGTATGACCAGAAATCGTACTGAGAAGGACGCTTGGCCATTAGACCTTGAGGTTGAACGCACTTTGCGCGGATTGAAAAAGAGAATTCGAGAGATGAATCATGAAAATCAAGGAAACTGAGCAAAAAATGGTTTCAACAACAATCATAATCCACCAGACAACAATAACCATGCCGCTCCTCATGCCGAAGAAGAAAGACCAATCTGAGAACATTCAGCACCTGACATTGCAAATTTAATGCCAGGACTTGTTGGCACTGATGCCAATGAGCCAAATTTCGAACTTAAACTTGTAATGATCCAAACTCTTTTGAATGTAGGTCAATTCAATGGAGCAGTTACTGGAGACCCGAGGCAACATCTCAAGCAATTCACGGAGATATGTCAACTATTTCAACAAATTGGAGTATTTGGAGATACTGTGAAGCTGAGATTATTCATTTTTTCCTTAAGAGACAGAGCTAAAGCGTGGCTTAATTCTTTGCCACCAGGATCATTTACTTCTTAGGCATACCTGTGATAGAAGTTCTTGACTCGATTTCAGCCACCAACACTCACTAATAAGGTGCATGGTGAGGTCATTATATTCAAGCAAGCTGAGGATGAAACTCTCTACGAAGCATGGGAAAGATTTAAGGATCTGTTGAGAAAGTGTCTAATGCATGGATTCTCAAATTGGACCCCAAATACAAACCTTCTATAATGGATTGAATGCACAAACAATGACTGTTACCGATGCTTTAACAACTAGCTCAATGCTAGACAAGAGGTACATAGAAGCTGTTAATATCCTTGAGATGATAGCGATTAATGATTTTGAATATCATGTTTCTAGACTTGGGACTAGAACCAAAACTAGTGGGAAATTGAAGGTTGATGAACTTACGTCCATTCATGCCAAAATTTCTAACCTCACTAGCATAGTGAGAACGTTGCAAAAGAATAATGAGGCCCGCGAAGTCAAAGAACTAGACTTGTTTTATACCATTTGTGGAGAGAACCATCATGTGGATGACTGCTCAGTTAACCCTAAGTCGGTAAATTTTGTTGGCAATGCGGGTCGTTTTTATAATGCTAATTCCAATGCTTACAACACATGTTGGAGACAGCACCCTAACATAGCTTGGGGAAATCAAGGAGGCAACCAATACAATGCTCCACGCCAAAATGCTCAAATGCATAATAACAATGCCATGCCAACATTTTACTAGAATGCCATGCCACAAAAAGCTTAAAAAAAATTTCCAGCAAGGGCAAGGACTCAATCAAGGAAGCACTCTCACGTAGTATATGGAAAAGAATGATGCCACAGTTTAGAGTTTGGTAGCATCAATGAGGAATTTGGAAGTACAGCTCAGGCAAATTGCTAATGCACTTAGCCAAAGACCCCAATGTGCTTTTCCAAGTGACACTAAAGATGCTTGGTACAAAGGAAATGAGCAATACCAGGCAATAACTCTTTAAAGTAGTAAGCAGTGCAAATCTGAGATGGCTGCCAAGCAGGCAGTTAATTGCCAAGATGCTAGGCTTGTGCCAGCAGACACGCCTAGGGAAACATAGAAAGAGAATGATAAAACAGATGATGCCAGTGGTTATGCCCACAATGATGCCAATGCTCATGTCAGTACCAGTGCTCAACATGATGCTAGTTCTAGTGCCAACGATGATGTTAACAATGATGACAAGCAAAATGAGGCCAAAAAGCATATTGATGGCAAAGTGGATGCCAACACTGCCTTGGCAACGCCGACAAAGCAAGCATATGTGTATCCACCACCACCATTTCCAGCAAGAATTCAAAAGCACAAGCAGGACCAACGGTTCAAGCGCTTCTTGGAGGTGCTTAAACAATTGCAAATTAACATTCCATTAGTAGAGGCCCTTGAGCAAATGCCTAACTATGTAAAATTCATAAAGGACATCTTTCCAAAAAGAGGAAGTTTGGAGAATTTGAAACTGTTGATCTTACTAAAGGACTCAGTGCCATGAACCTAAACTGATTGCCACCAAAGCTGAAAGATCCAGGGAGTTTTACTATCCCTTGTACAATTGGCAATAAATTCATTGGTAAGGCATTGTGTGATTTAGGAGCCAACATCAATTTGATGCCACTATCTATTTTCAAGAAGCATGGCATAAAAGCAAGACCTACCATAGTGACATTTCATTTGGCAGACCGATCTTATGCACATCACAAGGGTAAGATTGAGGATGTGTTGGTAAAGGTAGACAAATTTATATTTCAAACTGATTTTATCATTTTGGATTATGAAGCTGACATTAATGTGCCAATTATTTTGTGTAGGACAATTCTTGCCACGGGTAGGGCACTTATTGATGTTCATAAAGGGAAACTAACCATGTTAATGAATGACCAACATGTTACTTTAAACTTTTAGGGCAAATCAACTGGATGAATGTCAAGCCAAAGAGATGATGGAAGCCATTTATACTTTTTACATGGTACAATTGTAACGCATTGGTTTTGGGCCTAGATATTTTAGAGGTGGAATCGGGCTGGTCGAGAACGGTTCGAATCTTTAAGGGAGGTTTAGGGAACACCTAGTTCGGGATGCTTTAAAAATATGGAAAAAATATCTAAAAATCCCCATTTATTATATTAAAGGTTATTGTGAAAACAATTTTACAAAATGTGATTTGGAAATACTACATTTCGGTGTAGAAACCAAATTGCAGTTTTTGCAAAAGTTGACTAGTGACTGTTTTGTAAAGGATTGAAACTTTGAATCTATAAGGAGCTAATTTTACCAAATTGTTTTTCATCAAATTTCTCTTTAATTTGGGAGTTTTTAATAATGTTTTAATTAAGGAATAAAGGAGAATTAAAAAGAAAGTCTAAGTTGACTTTTTCATAACTACCTTACGTTTGTTTTCTCTCATTTCATTTTCTCTCAATTTCCACTCTGCCAAACACATTTCCCTCACCAATTAGCCTTTGATTTTAATCTCTTTTGCTGAGATTTCATTCTCCTAAGGATTTCTAATCTCTACCTCATCAAAACCTTTTGTTTTTACTTTGGATTTTCAAGAAATCTTGCCCAAATTGAGGAGAAATCATCCATTAGAGGTAAGCTTCGTCCTTCTCCTCTAATGATCGGTTCTTTACTGAAATTCCCAAGTTCTCAATCCTTTGTTAATGATTTTTGAGTTGCTTTAATGTTAGAAACATGAAATTGTGGTAAAACTCAAGATTCTTTGTGAGATCTTGATGATTTTCGTAACTCTTGCTTAGGCTCTATTTTGAGGTTGATTTCTAATGTATTTTGGATGATAATTGATGTATAAATGTGGTTTTATCAAACAAATCCCGAATATGTTTGGATTCCTAAGTTTTACATGCTAGAAATGTGGTTTTTGGAGTGTTCTTGGTGTTCTGTTGTTCCTGGGGATAAGGACGTGTTTATGGTGATTTTTGGTGTTGATTGAGGTTTAGAAATTATTAGAATTGTTAGATCTTGGCTGGGCTTTGTTTTGGGAAAGTTTGGAGATGATTTCAGTTATTTTGTGTAGCCGAAATGGTTTTTTGAATAGTGCAGCGGGTTTGTTTGAGTGCCTGGTGATTTCAATGCATGATGATGCATTAATCCCTTGCTCTTATGTGTAATAAACAAGGGAGACATCTTTGGACGCTTTTGGTGTTGATCTGGAAGTTTCGGAAACCTATATATCGTTTCGTCAAGCAAGTGAAACGTAATCGGTGAGTGCAAATGGTTTTAGAAGTCCTTGAGGGACAAAGAAACAAGGTTTGGGGGTTTAGGATTGGTTTGAATCACCATTCTAAGTCTGGAAGTAAGTATGGCTAGATTTGCTCTCAAATATGTGGTTGATGCCCCTAATTGCTTTTACATGCTCTTGTTTTGAGATGGACAAATTCCTACTATTTTATGCATGATTTGTAGCATGAGATGATGCTTTGTAGAGTTTTCATGAGATAGCATGTTGTATTAAAGAGTTTTGAGATTTTGATTTAATGCAAAGCATGAGATATGGTTTTGAAATGAGATGAGAAAGATTTGTGAAATGTTGCATCAAAACAGTAGGCGAGATGATGATTTTAATATAATATATTGGCATAAATGATGAGATAATTACCATATATAATTGGCCGACCAATAGGATGAGGGTGCACTATAAACTAAAAATACGTATGTGCTCTTTGGAGTCGGGCAATAGGGGTAGTGCCATCCCGATCCAAAGTGAGAATCCGATGATGAGAGATACCATCGGGGTAGGACTTGGTGAAATACCCAAGCTTTGAGATGCCAATATGAAATGCCAATATATGAAATTGTATTTGATTCACATGTACCAAATGTTGAGATGATTTATGCTATGAGAAATGCATATGAGATTTATGGTATGAAATGTTTTTGTCTTCATTAAGCATGTGTATGGCTTTGCCATGAGATTTGTATTGGTTTAATGCATGAGATAGAATAAAGGTACACGTGTTTCCAAATGGAGAGTTTCTTTGAAATAGTTTTCAAGCATGAGATAGAAAGAGCATGTTTTAGAAAATGGTTTATGAGAAATGATTTTAAAGATGCATTGTTGTGTTGGTTTTTCTTAGAGCTTGCCTCACTAAGAAAATGTGCTTACGCTCTCTTTTACCAACAATGCAGATAATTGAGACGTTTTTGGGCAGCAAGGAGGCTAAAGACATCCAAGGAAGTGAGAAGCTCATGTATGGTGATGTTTTCATATGCTTTAGTATTGATATTTGGCAATGGGGACCTATGGTTGGTTTTGGGAGATGTGTTTTGAACTCCCTATGGTTGTTGCAAGTTTAATATGGTTTTTGAGGATTGTAATTGCTCTATTTGGTTTGGTTTGAGGCTTGAGACTTTTATATGGTTTATATGACTAGGGAGCATGCATATAGACTCAATGATCATATGCTTGATGCCATGCTTTAGCTTAAGCTTCATAATAATGTTCTTTGATGTTTAATCATGTTGTGGGTGTGATATGGAATGATTTGGGATGTGTTTGAATGTGTAAAGATGTGAAAAACCAGAAAATGTATAGTTGCATGGCAGGGTGTATTGAAACACCCTTATCTGTTTCGAAACAGGGGCCTAAAATGGCCACAGTGTTTCGGAACGAGTAAGAGTGTTTTGGAACACTTTGGCTACTGGAGAGCCAGGTTCCGATATGGGTCTCGAAACGCACTCAAGTACTGAAACGGTCAACTCTATTTCGATACGGCCGTTTCGATACAAGGGTCAGCGGTTTGAAACACCCGACCGTTGGATTGCATTTTGAATTGTTTCGAGTTATTGCTTCTTACATTTTAGTCCTTGATATTTGTGGATGCAATTGGTTGAGTTTGGAATGTCTAATTAAGTTGATTTTTGACAGAGACACATGAAATATGGCTAATTACATATTGGTAAACTTAAAATCTGCAAAGTTCTCATAATTTGCAAAATTTATGTTTTGGTCCTTAAATGTCTAATTCTTACAATTAAACCCCTAAATGGATTCCGATCGTTGTGCCTTCCCTTCCTATGATCTTGAGTGATCACATAGGCTTAATATTGCATTTAGAAAAGATAAAAAGAAAAAAGGTTGTTAATCAAGGTTGACTTTCGGGTTGACTTTGGTTTTCCCCGTGTAATCTTTATAGTTCGGGTCAAACGTCTAGGCCAAGCTATGGGGGTTACATTTGTTGGTATCAGAGCCAGGTTTGCTAATATTTGGGGCTTGGTAAGTGGTTAATAGGTGTGAGTATGAATGGTTATGGCTTTTTGGTAAAAGCATGGTGTATGATTGTTGATGTTTTAGCTCTAATGAGATGAATTTGTGATGCTATGCTATGTTTGGGGTATAGTTGGGGATCCCATTGCCATATCATTACTATTAGAAAGAATTGTTTTGAAAAAAAGGAGCTTGAGTACTTGGATTACTTGCCTTACATTGCCTAATTGAATTTATTGTATTTTGTCAGTTGCATTGTTTTCATATGGGGCCACGTAGAGAGCTTAGAATTAATACCAGTAGCTGGAGCTCATGGGGCTGCACCTCAGGTTGGTGCTAATGTGAGGTTGTCATTGGAGCGACTCCACAGTCTTGGAGGGACTGAGTTCAGGGGGCTGACCCCGGAAGGTTCTGAGTCTTGGTTAGAAAGTACCAAAAGGATACTTGGGCAGCTGAACTGTAACAATGTTCAGAAATTGGGATGTATTGTGTCCCTGTTGCACGGTGATGCATAAACGTGGTGGACAACCACAATTGCGGGGTTGGATGATGATGAGGTGACTTGGACATTCTTCTTGAATGCATTCAAGCAAAAGTATTTGGTAGTCCGCTACCTAGATGAGAAAAGAGGTAGTTCATGTCCCTAGTACAAGGGAGTATGATAGTGGCGGAGTATGAGGTGCAATTTGTACGCCTCAGCCAGTATGCACCCGAGCTGATTCCTAGCGAGCGGGAGAGATGTGAACAATTCTGATATGGGCTGGTAGCTAACGTGAAAACCTATATGCTCGCAGCAGATTGTACCGATTTTGATTTCTTGGTCACTTGAGCCTAGGACATTGAGCTGAATCTTGGTCTGGCAAGTCGAGCGGGAGGATCTAGCTCAGGGAAGTGACCTGCGGAACATGATCTTGGTAGAGATCAATTCAAGAGACTTAAGGATAGAAGGTCGCATGCGGATGCTAGGCGTGGGGGTGGCAACCCTGGAAGAGGTCAGCAAAGACCAAATGCTTTCTTACGGACACCTAAGTGCAATCGGTGTGGTAGAAGGCACATTGGTGAGTGTTGGGGCAATCTTGGTATATGCTAGAATTGTAGTAATCGTGGGCACATGAAGAGGGATTGTCCGCAGCCGATGAGAGAGGGTCAGGCTCCGGTGAGAGCAGCTACGCCACAGAGAGGCCGTGGCAATTTCTAGCGCATAGATGAAGGTGTAAGGAATGTAGCTCATGTGGTGGTCAGGCTAGAGTGTATGCCCATCGAGAAGGGAGGAATGACACAGACGTGATCGCAATTACCTTTACTTTGCAATCCTTGTCATTACTTTCTTTGATTGATTTTGGATCTACACACTCATACATAATGCGTGAACATGCTCAAATGCTTGGTTTGCCTGTTGAGTCTTTGGATGTGGGTATGCGTGTGACTAGTTCCTTTGGTTAGACGGTTGTAACAAGGAGGTTGTATAGGAGATGCCCCTTAAAGGTGCAAGAGCATGTGTTTCTAGTTGATCTTATGGAATTGCCATTCGATTGATTCGATGTAATCCTTGGTATGGATTGACTTGTTGAGCATAGGGTCGTTGTGGATTTTGAAAGCAAGCGAGTTTCGCTGAAACTTGCGGATGATTATGAGGTTGTGGTGGTGGGAGAAAATGTGAAATTCCTATCTAATGTGGTGTCGACGCTTGAAGCAAGCCGGATGTTGCGTCGGGGATGCGAGGCTTATATAGACTTTGTTATGAATCCTAGTACAAAGGACGTTCGTGTACAGGATATAAGGACCGTGTGTGAATTCCCTGGAGTGTTTCTAGAGGAATTTCTGGGTTTTCCGCCTAGTCGAGAGGTTGAATTCGGAATTGAGTTGTATGAGAACACAACTCCGGTGTCCATTGCTCCCTATCACATGGCACCCAAGGAGTTGAAGACGCAACTTCAAGAGTTGCTTGACCGAGGCTTTATTAGGCCTAGTGTGTCACCTTGGGGTGCACCGATCTTGTTTGTTAAAAAGAAAAATGGCACATTGAGAATGTGCATTGATTATCGTCAGCTGAATAAGTTGACTATCAATAACAAGTATCCGTTGCCGAGAATTGATGATCTTTTTGATCAGTTTCGAGGAGCAGTTGTGTTTTCAAAGATATATCTGCGGTCAAGATATTATTAGTTAAAGGTGAGGGATGTAGATGTGTCGAAAACTGCCTTTCGAACGAGATATGGGCATTATGAATTTCTAGTGATGTCGTTCGGATTGACAAATGCTCCTGCTGCTTTAATGGATGTGATGAACATGGTGTTTCATGAATTTCTAGATAAGTTCGTTGTGGTGTTCATCGATGATATCCTTGTGTACTCTCGTACCGAGAAGGAACATGAAGTACATTTGAGGATCATTTTGCAAGCGCTGTTAGAGAATCAGCTTTATGCTAAGCTGAGTAAGTGTGAATTTTGGCTAAAGGAGGTTATTTTTCTTGGCCATGTAGTTTTGGCAGAAGGGATTCGTGTTGATCCTCAGAAGATTGAGGCGATGGTGAACTAGAAGCCTCTTGTTGCGTGTCAAAAGTCCTATCGCAATGTAGTGCAAGTGTACACGACGCAAGTAGTAAAGTGATACTTGGAGTATCGGATATCGTCTCCAATAGGACTGGAAATAGCTTTATCCTTGAATTGTTGCACAAGAGAGAAAAAGAGTTTAAATTATTTTGAAGGTAATATTGGAGAATAATGAATATAAAAGATAAAAGATTCAAGGTTAAGAGATAGGCCAATCTTGATTTGTTCAGTAGTGCAGGTGTTGTATTGAAGAGAAATTCTTGTTCTGTCGTCGTCCATGTCACGACAACACCTGTCGCGGTAGATGTCTGTTGTTGTCGCGACAACGATCTCATAACTTTGTACTTCAAGCTTGGCAAGAATCCTTGCTATGAGTTGTACTATCCCTAGGCCCAAGTGTTGTTGATGAACACTTCTTGGATGATACCTCCCGGCGTGAATCGAAGGGTGAACACCAATGTTGTTGAATTCTTCCTTAGCCACCTAACCTCGTACTTATCCCTAAGTCGAGATGGTTTAACCATAAACTGGAAAACTCGTATTTATTCCGTTCGTATGCTTGACTCTCCCGATATCAAACAAATAAGTAACCTCACAATGCTCTCCCGATACTCTTGCGAGATGTGAAAACCAGAATAAATAAACTTGAAGTTTTATTGCTTTGAACAGAAAATTCCTAAAATAGTACAATCCTTGCAACTACTTTACAGAATCAACCCTTAGCCCTAGGGGAAGTTTAGAACATAATGAGAGGGGAAAACGACAAGGGTTTTGGGGAATACGACTAGAGATGAGATATCCTTCCCTAGGTCGAATTACATGCCTTTATATAGGCCTTGGGTCCAAGTTTTCTAATATGGAAAGAATACAAGTTTAAACTAAAGTACAACTCTATTGGAGATTAAATCTTCTGAGTATGTGCCTTTAATTCGTCCTCTTTTCTTGCTTTGGGTTTCTTTCTTGGTCTTTGGGCTTGGCCTTCATTATGCCGCAGGGCTCAGAAAAATATAGGAGTTGTCCACGACAGACCGGCTTGAATTCCTCTATGTCTCGAGCTCCACTTCACTTTTCCCTTTCACCAATGTTGTCGTCATGGCTGCTGTGGTAGTGGCCACGACATCGTTATTTCCTTGACTCCAATCCTGTGCTCCAGCTTTGCTTCCTTGCTGCCATGAGTCTGCCACAACAGATACCTGCAAAAGTGAGAAAAATCAGTAGCAATTGTGCCATTTTATCTAATTGTAATGTATATGTGAAACTTTACCTAAATGCAATGAATTATGCTTGAATGCATCAATAATATGGGTTAAATAAGGGGTAAAATATAGAACTTTTGCACACTCAACACACCCCTAAACTCAAGTTCTTGCTTTCCCTCAAGCAAATATGACCTAACTAAAAATCAAAGCTTTTTATTTTGGCATAATTCAGTGAACCTTTCCTTACTTACCACGTATTCCCTATCAAGAGCAATACCTTGTCGGGTATTTCTGAATTTATTTGGAACAATGTTATAATTCTTGTGTAGTGTGTGCAGGTTTTGTGAACAACTATGTATCTAGACTCCTTTAATCTACCAGAATATGCATGCTTACAAACTTGTGTTTATGCCAATTCATTTTTTCTAGAGACAATTCTTAGGCTCCTTTAGTTTTTTCTAACTTAAGATCAAAGAGAAATCTCCCTAAATCAGTGCAAGGCAGTTTTGCAAGCAAATGAGTCTGAATTCTTTCTTTCCTTTTATTTCTTTCCTAGAGCCAGTGATAGGAACCTGTAGAGGCAATTTCAAGTGGGTAGACAATCATATTCCAGTGTACTATAGAAGTCTAGATAGCATAAGAGTCACAGAAGTATTGTACAGATCAGAATTATAGTAAGGCTCTAAATAGTTCCTAAAATTTCCTAAAGGCACTGTCACGACAGAGTATGTCGCGGCAGGTAAGTTTTGTTCAAAAGACTTAAGCCAAATTTTTGTTTTTTTGTTTTTTCACAAAAATAAAGTAAATAATAACTAATACTTAGATACAGATTTAAGACACAACTAACACTTCATTACTGGAGGGATGCCACCCCCAAACTCGAGGGTTGCATTGCCCTCAATGCATGACAACATGAAAGATGAAAAAAATAAAATAAAATACATCACAAAAGAAATAAAACAACAAATATAAGATAGAAACTTAAGTTGAGGAGCTATCATCGCTGCTGCTGCTAATTTGGAGCTGCCGGCGGGCAATGACTTTCATGGAAGGGGCCAGCAATGTGCTGGGGGAGGCAGAGGCTGTCTTATTTTTTGCTTCCCAAGGTGGTTGGACACGTGTTGGTGAGATGTGTGGGGGCTTGTCCAAAACCTCGAGCTCATCGTCGGAGCTGCTGCTGCTGCTGGCAGATCTGCCTTAGCCGGAGGGTCCTTCGCCACTCTTGTTGAGCTTCTGTCTTTTCATTGGCGTGAAGTCCTTGAAGATGTCTCGGGCAGCTGAGGGCTCCCCGTCAGAATCCTGCCAAGCGGAAGAGGAGAAGAACCCTTCAAAATATTCTTCGTTGAGTTCCAGAAGGGGCTCTTTTCTTTTCTCGCCTCTGGCAGTGGCAGGTTGGCTGCCGCCTTCAGCTGTCGTGGCCGGTGTAGGTGTAGAGGCATCAGACGAAGTTTTAGGGCTCGCAGCAGAGGTAGGAGTAGATGTGGGGGCAACAAAGAACTATTCTGGGAATGAGGGGAACGACACATGTGTAAAATGTAAATCATTATGAATAAAATTTATCGTTGCTGCCGTGAAATCCGTCATGTAGCTCATCAGTCCGAGCTGCCTTTCCTCCATTCTTTTAAGCGTCGACAGAATCTGGGCAGAGGTATCTGGTGGAGGAGCTACTGTTGTTGGATGTTGTTCTGCTGTGGCAGGTTCGGCAGAGCTGGGGCCTGCTGTTTTCTATGCCGTGGAAGAGCGGTTGAAGTAGGACAGTGGGTGGCAGCTTTAAACTTCATAAGGCTGAAAATGTTCCGCTCCGTCCACCCTTTCCCTCGGACTTTTACGTCTTCATCAATTTCCGATACGTTGTGGCCCTGGCATATGATGGTGATGAGGTATGGGAAGACAAGGGGTCCCGATGGTCGGAGGGCACATTCAAGAATTCCCTCCCGTATGTAGCGGCTGACATTTATTGATCTTTCATTTAAAATTGAATGTACAAGGGCTAACCTTGGTCTGTCGATGGTACTGTTGTGGGAGGATGGCATGATGCGCTTCTTCACAAAGTGATTCCATAATTTGGCTTTCGGAGTCAACTGAGTTCTCTTCACAGTCCATCGATGTTTTGGGTCGGTGTTCCACGCTGTCCCTTCCTCGATGAGTTCTGCCATGACCGCATTGTACTCTGTCGGCGACAGACTATTGATGAATCTCTTGTGGGAGTCCTCCTTCTTACTCACATATAATCCATAGAGGGTGTTCATGTATGAAGGCTCGAAGGAGAGTTGTTTACCTTGAATTGTTATTGTCGTGGTGTCTTTGTTGTCGACGGTAGCGTAGAACTCCCTGACTAGTGTGATGTTCATCTCCTCCGGTTGGGCAGCAAACTGCTGCCATTTGAGGGCATGGATTTTTCTTGCTACGAAGCTTTCAAGACCTAGGTCTCCCGTGGATTCTATGTAGAGAAACCCTCTTTCCTCCCACATGTCCCTCTTCTTGAAGGAGCTGTGGTATCTCGTGCCAGAGTCGATGGAGGCGAAACGGTCTGGAATGGCGTTATGGGTTGGTGTGGAGACTGCTGCGGCAGAACTGGAGGCACCACTACGGCGGGTTTGCCTACTAGTCATTTTGCAAGGAATTTGGAAAATGTAAAGAAAAATTTTAAAGATCTTAAACAGAGGAAACAAGTTTAGAAAATGAGAATGAGGTGAGAAATGAATAGTGAATGAGGGTTTATATAGATGGGTGATTTTCTGCACGTTGGAGCTGTAACGGTAGGCGCGAATAACGGGGCCAGCTGATACGTGGTTTCTGACGTGTCTGTCACGTGTTTCCGTGTCTGATGCGAGTCTGTCGCGACAGCTTGGTGACAGGCTATTTTTTCCGCGTCTGTCGCGACAACTGATGATAGGCTGTGACGACAGATTTGTCCGTTGGGCTTTTTGGGTTGCTATGGGTATGGTGGGCTTGTTCATTCCTTCTCTTCGGCATGTTTCCTTTGTTTCCTAAAAATTGATAAATAAAATAAAATATTAATTCCTAAAATAAAATAATTAAATCTTAATACCTAATAAATAAAATAAAAACTAAGTTGAATTAGTGAATCATTGAGGGGCATCTCCTAAAGTAACTACTTCCTGCATCCTTAGGGCTTCAGTCCCCTGATAATGCTTTAGTCTATGTCCGTTGACTTTGAATTGGTGCCTGTCCTTTAGGGATTTGATCGTAATGGCACCATGGTGGAAAACCTAGACAACTTGAAAAGGACCGGACCATCTAGATTTAAGCTTTCCTGGGAAAAGTTTTAACCTAGAGTTAAACAACAACACCTGTTGCCCTTGGTAGAACTGTCGTGGCAGCAGTTTCCTGTCTTGCCACCTTTTGGTTTTATCTTTGTATATCCTGGCATTATTGTAGGCCATTGCTCGAATTTCTTCAATTTCATTCAAGTCTGGTAGCCTCTTTTGTCCTGCCTTATCCAAGTCCATATTTACTGCCATGATAGCCCAGTAAGCTTTTTGTTCTATCTCAACATGTAAGTGGCATGTTTTCCCACAGATAAGCTTGTAGGGTGACATTCCCAATTGTAACGCCCCGGTTTTGGGCTTAGGAGTTTTGGGCGTTGACCGGTTGGTCAAAGTGCTGTTCGAATCTTAAGAGGTTAAATTAGGAAAGCCTAGTTCGGGTTGCATTAAAAATATGGAAAAATGTTCTAAAATCATCTTTTAATATAATTAAGTGAACTGTGAAATCAATTTTGGAAAATGAGTTTTGGAAGTGTGACATTTTGGCTAGTGACCAAAATGTAATTTTCGCAAGTTTGGTGGCTGTTTTATAAAGGGTTGGAACTTTGAATCTTTAAGGAGCTATTAATCCAAAAGTGGTTTCTCCAGATTTTTCTAAGATATTATAAGCTATTTTCTGATTTTAAAGATATCAAAAAGGAGGGAAAAGCTCATTTGGCAATTTTCTCAACTAACTTCTCATTTTCCTTCTCTCATTTTCTCTCAAACCAAACACTACATTTCCAGAGATTTGTTTCTGATTTTCTCACCTAAATTCCTCCTTTCAACTCTCATTTGATTCCAAATCAACATATCTTCAAAACCTCTTCAATTGCTTCTTGATTCTTCAAGGGTTTTCATTCCAAAAAGTGGAGAAACACAAGTTTGGAGGTAAGAACGTCCTTCTCCTCTAAACTATCAGTTCTTTACTGAAATTCCTAAGTTTTCAATCCTTAATTGATGTTTAAATAAAGGTTTTTAAGTGTTGAAATGGATCTTGGCTTATTATGCAAGATTTTGATGATTTTTGATGATTTTCGTTAGATCTGAGTAATCTGTGATTTAAGAGATGTTTTTGATGTTAAATGATCTCTAAAATGATGTGGAATTGAGTTTTGATTGATGCAATCCCGGATAGGTTGAGTTTCCTAAGTTTAGCTTGTGTTTCAAGGTAGTTTTTGAGGTGATCTTGGTGATCTGATGTTGCTGGAGGTAAAAGGGTCGTTAATCAAGGTTGACTTTCGGGTTGACTTTGGTTTTCCCCGTGTGACTTTCTTAATTCGGGTCAACCGTCTAGGCCGGGTTAAGGGGGTTACATTTGGTGGTATCAGAGCTGAGTTCTCGAGTAATTGGGAATGAATGTATGCATGATTGAAGTATGTTTGGCTTGTATGCTTGTTGTTTGAAGGCATGTTCAGTGGCTTGTGATGTTGATGCAATTGAGTTGTATGCTGTGATGTTGCATGCTGAGGGTACCCATTGCCAAACAAAAGCTAATGAAATGATGTTGATTTTGAATGAAATTGAGCTTGAATACTTGGATTGCTTACCTTGCTGGGCCTGACTTGTTTTATTTTGCATTGTGATTGCATGGTAAAAGTACGGCACCACGTAGAGAGTTAAGAGGTAGTGTGCGAGCTACGGCTCCCAATGAGAACGAGAATGAAGAGAATACGGGTAGTGCAGTGTTACCCCCTCCTCCGCCTGGTGGTGGTGCTGGAGGTGAGCGAGCTGAAGCTGCAGCTGGTGCTGGAGCTGCTGGACCAGAGGTTGGTCAGGGGCGAGCTATGCCTGATATGTCTGTGCTGGTACAAGCTATTGCGGGTGCTTTTCGAGCAGCAGTAGCTGGAGCTCAAGGAGCTGGGCATCAGGGTGATGCTGGAGTCAGATTACCTTTGGAACGTCTACGCAGTCTTGGTGGGACTGAGTTCAGAGGTATGTCTGCTGAGAGTTCGGAAGCTTGGCTGGAGAGTACCAAGCGTATCTTGGGTCAGATGAGCTGCACGGATGTGCAAAAGTTGGGATGTGTTGTGTCCTTGCTGCAGGACGATGCATATACGTGGTGGACGACCACCATAGCTGGGATGGCTGAAGTTGATGTTTCTTGGACATTCTTTCAGAATGCGTTCAAGAGGAGATATCTTGGAGTGAGATATCTGGACGAGAAAAAGCGTGAATTCATGTCTCTTACCCAAGGGAGCATGAGTGTGGCTGAGTATGAAGTGCAGTTTGTACGGCTCAGTCAGTATGCACCGGAGCTGATACCTGATGAGCGTGAGAGGTGCGAAAGGTTCCGTTATGGCTTGGTGACGGAAGTAAAGACCTACATGTTGGCTGCTGAGTACAATGATTTTGATGTGTTGGTTAGTCGATCCAAGGACATTGAGATGAACTTGGGTTTAGCTGCGAAAGGTGCTGGAGCAAGTTCTGGCAAGAGAGCTGCTGAGTATAGTTCCGGAGGTGGACGGAACAAGAGGGGACGTGATCAGAAGTATCAGTCCTCAGCCAAGAGAGGTGGTGGTGCACCTGCTAGAGGTGGTTTTGCTAGAGCTGAACCAAGTGCTTGTTGGATCTGTGGTTCGCGTGGTCACATGAAGCGTGACTGTCCTCGAGCTGTGAGGGAGGTGCAAGCTCCTGTTGCGGCTGCTGGGAATGGATGTTGGAACTGTGGTTCTGTTGACCATCTGAGGTGAGATTGTCCGAGGTTGGCTGGTGGCCAAGATCGTGCTCCTGTTGTTGCACCGCAGAGAGGTCGTGGGCGCGGCCGAGGTAATTTCCAGAGGAGAGAGGAAGGTGGTCGCGGAGTAGCCCATGTTGTGGCTATTCAGCCTGAAGGTGGAGGCCAAGCGAGGGTGTATGCTCAGCGCGAGGGAAGGAATGATGCTGATGTGATTGCAGGTACCTTTACTTTGCAATCCTTGTCATTGCTTTCTTTGATTGATTCTGGATCTACGCATTCATACATTTTGCGTGAGCATGCTGAATTGCTTGGTTTGCCTGTTGAGTCTTTGGATGTTGGAGTTCGTGTCACTAGTTCTTTTGGTGAAACTGTTGTGACTCGAAAGCTTTATAGAAGGTGTCCCTTGGTTGTTCAAGAACATGTCTTTCATGTTGATCTTATGGAGTTGCCTTTCTATGGTTTTGATGTGATCCTTGGTATGGATTGGCTTGCTGAGCATCATGCTGTTGTGGATTGTGAGAATAAGCGGGTTTCGCTTAAGCTTGCGGATGATTATGAAGTTGTTGTAGTTGGCGAGAATGTGAAGTTTCTTGCTAATGTGGTGTCTACCTTGGAGGCGAGTAGGATGCTGAGGCAGGGTTGCGAAGCTTATCTAGCTTTTGTGATGAATCCTAGCTCTAAGGAGTTGAGGGTGCAAGATATCAAGGTTGTGAAGGAGTTTCCTGGTGTTTTTCCTGAAGAGTTGCCTGGTTTACCTCCCAATCGTGAGGTGGAGTTTGGAATTGAGCTGTATGAGAATACAACTCCTGTGTCCATTTCTCCCTATAGAATGGCACCTAAGGAGCTGAAGGAGCTGAAGACGCAGTTGCAAGAGCTGCTTGATCGTGGTTTCATCCGGTCGAGTGTGTCGCCTTGGGGTGCTCCTGTCTTGTTTGTGAAGAAGAAAGATGGCACGATGAGGATGTGTATTGATTACCGTCAGCTGAACAAGTTGACTATCAAGAATCGGTATCCTTTGTCGAGGATTGATGATCTCTTTGATCAATTTCGGGGAGCTGCTGTGTTCTCTAAGATTGACTTGAGGTCAGGGTATTATCAGTTGAAGGTGAAGGATGTGGATGTGCCTAAGACAGCTTTCAGGACAAGGTATGGGCATTATGAGTTCCTTGTGATGCCGTTTGGTTTGACAAATGCTCCTGCTGCTTTCATGGACATGATGAATCGTGTTTTTCATGAATACCTGGACAAGTTCATGGTGGTGTTCATTGATGATATCCTCGTGTACTCGCGTACCGAGGAGGAGCACGAAGAGCATTTGAGGGTTGTGCTGCAAGCTTTGTTGGAGAATCAGCTTTATGCTAAGTTGAGCAAGTGTGAGTTTTGGCTTAAGGAGGTGGTGTTTCTTGGGCATGTGGTCTCAGCTGAGGGGATTCGTGTTGATCCTCAGAAGATTGAAGCGGTGATGAACTGGAAAGTTCCTAAGTCTGTTCATTAAGTCCGTAGTTTCCTTGGTTTGGCGGGATACTACCGGAGGTTTGTGGATGGTTTTTCCAAGATTGCTGCTCCTTTGACGAAGCTGTTGCAAAAGGATGTTAAGTATGAGTGGACGGAAGCGAGACAACAGGCTTTTGAGAAGCTGAAGGCGGCTTTGACTCAAGCTCCTATCTTGATTCAGCCTGAATCAGGGAAAGAGTTTGTGGTCTATAGTGATGCATCCTATGTTGGTTTGGGGTGTGTGCTGATGCAAGAGGGTAAAGTTGTGGCTTATGCGTCGCGGCAGTTGAAGGTGCATGAGCGCAACTATCCTACGCATGACATTGAGCTGGCTGCAGTGGTGTTTGCTCTGAAGATCTGGAGACATTATCTGTATGGTGAGAAGTGTACTGTGTACACGGATCACAAGAGTTTGAGGTATCTGATGTCTCAGAAGGAGTTGAATCTTAGGCAGCGACGTTGGTTGGAGTTGCTCAAGGATTATGATCTGACGATTGAGTATCATCCTGGAAAGGCTAATGTTGTTGCTGATGCCTTGAGTAGGAAGGTAGCTGTTGAGCTGAGGGCGATGTTTGCTAGCTTGAGTATATCGCGAGATGGTGGTCTTGTTGCTGAGTTGCAAGTGAAACCATCTTTGGTTCAGTTGATCAAGGAAAAGCAGTTGCTGGATGATTCCTTGGTGTCTCATGTTCAGGATATCGCGGAGGGTAGACCTTCGGATTTCTGCTTTAATGAGGATGGTGTGTTGTGTTTTGGTAGTCGAATAGTAGTGCCTGCTGATGTTGAGTTGAGGCGTGCTATTCTGACTGAAGGTCATAGTAGTCCTTTTGCTATGCACCCTGGTAGTACTAAGATGTATCGTGATCTTCGTGATGAGTACTATTGGGTAGGTTTGAAGAAGGATGTTGCAGAGTTTGTGAGAAAGTGTTTGGTGTGTCGGCGAGTTAAGGCTGAACATCAGGTTCCTTCTGGTTTGTTGCAACCGTTGAAAATCCCTGAATGGAAGTGGGAGAGGGTTACCATGGATTTTGTATCTGGTTTGCCTTTGTCTCCATCAAAGAAGAATTCTGTTTGGGTGATTGTGGATCGCTTGACGAAGTGTGCGCATTTCTTGCCTGTGCATACTACGTTTTCTTTGGATAAGCTGGCAGAGCTGTACATTGCTGAGATTGTGAGGTTGCATGGTGTGCCTAAGTCGATTGTGTCGGATAGGGATCCGAGGTTCACATCGCATTTCTGGCAGTGTTTGCATCAAGCTCTGGGTACAAGGTTGCATTTCAGTACATCCTATCATCCTCAATCGGATGGTCAGTCTGAGAGGGTTATTCAGATTTTGGAGGATATGTTGAGATGCTGCGTGATTGAGTTCCAAGGTTCTTGGGAGAAGCATCTGCCTTTGGTTGAGTTCGCTTATAACAATAGTTATCAGGCGAGTATACAGATGCCACCTTATGAGGCTCTGTATGGGAGGAAGTGTAGGACTCCTCTTTGTTGGGCTAAAACTGGTCAAAAGTTGGTTTCGATGCCTGCTTTGTTGAAAGGGACCACCGAGAAGGTGAGGCTCATTTGTGAGAGGTTGAAGGCTGCCTCTGATCGGCAAAAGTCTTACGCGGATTTGAAGCGTAAGAAGATAGAGTATGCGGTGGGTGACCGTGTGTTCTTGAAGGTTTCGCCTTGGAAGAAGGTGATGAGGTTTGGCCGGAAGGGTAAGTTGAGCCCTCGGTACATTGGACCATATGAGGTGGTTGAGCGTGTAGGTCCTGTTGCGTATCGGTTGAGGTTACCTCAGGAGTTGGAGAAGATTCATGATGTGTTCCATGTTTCTATGCTCCGGAAGTATAGATCTGATCCTTCGCATGTGATGCCTGTGGAGGATGTGGTTTTGAATCCGGATTTGACCTATGATGAGGAACCGGTGAAGGTTCTGGATTCGGATTGCAAGGTTCTTCGTGGCAAGATCATTGAGTTGGTGAAGGTGCTGTGGAAGCATCGAGGTGTTGAGGAAGCCACGTGGGAGCGGAAGGAAGACATGCTGAAGCAGTTTCCTTATCTCTTTCCTTCAGGTAAATTTCGAGGACGAAATTTCTTAAGGGGGGGAGAGTTGTAACGCCCCGGTTTTGGGCTTAGGAGTTTTGGGCGTTGACCGGTTGGTCAAAGTGTTGTTCGAATCTTAAGAGGTTAAATTAGGAAAGCCTAGTTCGGGTTGCATTAAAAATATGGAAAAATGTTCTAAAATCATCTTTTAATATAATTAAGTGAACTGTGAAATCAATTTTGGAAAATGAGTTTTGGAAGTGTGACATTTTGGCTAGTGACCAAAATGTAATTTTCGCAAGTTTGGTGGCTGTTTTATAAAGGGTTGGAACTTTGAATCTTTAAGGAGCTATTAATCCAAAAGTGGTTTCTCCAGATTTTTCTAAGATATTATAAGCTATTTTCTGATTTTAAAGATATCAAAAAGGAGGGAAAAGCTCATTTGGCAATTTTCTCAACTAACTTCTCATTTTCCTTCTCTCATTTTCTCTCAAACCAAAAACTACATTTCCAGAGATTTGTTTCTGATTTTCTCACCTAAATTCCTCCTTTCAACTCTCATTTGATTCCAAATCAACATATCTTCAAAACCTCTTCAATTGCTTCTTGATTCTTCAAGGGTTTTCATTCCAAAAAGTGGAGAAACACAAGTTTGGAGGTAAGAACGTCCTTCTCCTCTAAACTATCAGTTCTTTACTGAAATTCCTAAGTTTTCAATCCTTAATTGATGTTTAAATAAAGGTTTTTAAGTGTTGAAATGGATCTTGGCTTATTATGCAAGATTTTGATGATTTTTGATGATTTTCGTTAGATCTGAGTAATCTGTGATTTAAGAGATGTTTTTGATGTTAAATGATCTCTAAAATGATGTGGAATTGAGTTTTGATTGATGCAATCCTGGATAGGTTGAGTTTCCTAAGTTTAGCTTGTGTTTCAAGGTAGTTTTTGAGGTGATCTTGGTGATCTGATGTTGCTGGAGGTATAAGGTTGTTAATAGGTTGTTTTTAGATGTTATATGATGTTAATGGAAGTGAGGTTTTGCTGGTTTATGGCTAGGCTTTGTTTAGAAGTGGTTTGGATGCATTTTCGGTTGTGTTTGGTGGCCGAAAATGGAGGTTGGATGAGAGCAGCGAGTTTAGATGCTTTCATTGAAGCAATTAATGCATGATGATGCATTAATCCTCTGCTTTGATGTGTTGAAACAGGGGAGGCATCTTTGGATCCAAGTTTGGTTGATCCGGAAGCTTGATTTGGTGCTTTGGCTTGAAGCAAAGTGGAAATCGGTGAGTGAGTTTGTGGAAATTGGATTTCAGCTTTTAAATCCAAGGTTTGAAGGTTTTGGGAGCTTAGTCTAAGTCTAAACAACTTTGCTAAGCTCAAGTGTAAGTTTTCGGATTTTCTCTCTAGTGGTGGCCATGTTTTTGATGTAATGCAAGATGATGATTTGCATGTTTTTAATTACTGTTTTGAAAGCATGTTTTAGCATTGATTTTGCTGATGATGTAAGCCATATGTTGAAGGTAACTCTAGGTAGGAGTACCTTGTTTTTATACATTGAAATGATGTGGTTTGATGCTTTGAAATGCATGATGAAATGGCTTGGTTTAATGCTTTAAAACAGTGGATTAAATGATGAATATGATGTATATTGGCAAGTGATGTTTTGAAAAAGATTAAGGTCACTAAGGTGGTTAAAAGTCCTTGAGTGAGCCTTGTTACTTAAGATCATCAAGGTGGTTAAAAGTCCTTGGATGAGTCTTGTTGCGGACACTAAGGTGGTTAAAAGTCCTTAGGTGATCCTTTCCATGGTGTTTAAAAGTCCATGGGGCCATGGTGTTTAAAAGTCCATGGGGCCAAGGTGTTTAAAAGTCCTTGGGGTGATTCAAGCATTGGACACAAAGGTGGTTAAAAGTCCTTGTGTGGTCCTCATTCATGGTGTTTAAAAGTCCATGGCCAAGGTGTTTAAAAGTCCTTGGGGCCAAGGTGTTTAAAAGTCCTTGGGAAGTTGATGAACTTGTTTTATGAAATGAAATGTATCACTTGAGCCAATATGACATGTTAAGTATTTTGTGAAGCATGAGATGCTTGTTTAATGTTTATGTTGAAGCATGAGATTGCTTGTTTTAAGAGTGCTTTTGAGCATGTGCAAAGATTGATTTTAAGCATGATTTATAAATGGTTTTAATTGCATTATTGAATTGTTTTTAAGAGCTTTCCTCACTAAGCTTTTGCTTATGCTCTCTTCGTTTTCTTAATTCAATAATGCAGAGCATTAGAGTATCTTGAAGGGCAGCAAGAGGGGCAAGAGTTCAAGTTCAAGTAAAGCTCAATGTATGGAAGGTTTTTGTTAAACATTTAGCTTTTGGGTGATTTGGCAATGGGGGACCAATGTGTATGTTTTGGGAGATGTTTGAGACTCCCTAAGTATGTTGAATGTTACTTTGAATGCTGGTTTTTGGATTGGATCATTGCATGCTTGTTTTGGAAGTTTGGTGTTTTGAATAGCTAGCTTGTGTAGGAAGCATGTCTATTGAATTGGGGCTTTTTGCATATGATGTTAGATTATTGTTTTGATGACTCCTATAAGTCATATATATGTTGAATTGCATGCTGGTAAAGTTTGGTGGCATTTGGAGCATGTTTGAATGATCAATTGCATGTTTTGGTATGCTTGTTTGCTGCAATCTGTGCAGGCGTTTCGGAACAGTGTGAACCGTTTCGGAACGGCTGCCTTACATGAACCCAGGCGTCCGAAACGGTATGCACCGTTTCGAAACGGTTTGGTCTCTGCCACGGCCATGTTTCGGAACCCGTTTCGGAACGGCCCGTGTTTCGGAACAGGGTCTACCTGTTTCGGAACGGTCGACCGTTGGGGGCTGACATTGGCAGTTATATGTTTTGATTTGTTTACGTTTTGGTCCTGAATCTTGTTTGTTCATTTGTATGAGTTTGGGAAGTCCTTTTGAGCTGAAATTTCACAGAGAAGCATGAAACCTGATTAATTTCAAGATGGTAACTTCAATTTGGGTGAAGTCCTTTTAATTATCAGAAATTACAATTTGGTCCCTAAAGTTGTAATTTGTTCAATTGGGTCCCTGTTTGATCTCTGATGTTTGTGATCTGTGAGTATGATGTCTGTGTGATCACAATTAGGATTAATGTGCATCTAGACAAGATTAAAAAGAAAAAAAGGGTCGTTAATCAAGGTTGACTTTCGGGTTGACTTTGGTTTTCCCCGTGTGACTTTCTTAATTCGGGTCAACCGTCTAGGCCGGGTTAAGGGGGTTACACCAATGGTGTTTTGAATGTTGTTTTATAGGCCCAGAGTGCATCATTGAGGTGTAAAGACCAATCTTTTCGAGTGGGTTTAACCATCTTCTCAAGTATGTTATTTACTTCTCGGTTTGATATTTCGGCATGTCCATTGGTTTGAGGGTGGTATGATGTTGCAATCGGGTGCTTTACTCCGTATTTTTTCAAGGTAGCAGCAATTACCCTATTATCAAAATGTCTCCCCCGTCACTGATGATCGCCTTAGGAATGCCAAATCTGGAGAAAATATTTTTTGTGCAGAAATCTCTAAACAGTTTTGGTGTCATTTTTCTGAGTGGCAATCGCTTCTACCTACCTGGACACATAATCCACTACCAGTAGGATGTACAGGTTCCCACAAGATGTTGGGAATGGTCCCATGAAGTCGATTCCCCATACATCGAAGATCTCGACCTCTAAAATGTTCTGCAATGGAATCTCATGCCTTATGAAGATGTTCCCAGTCCTTTGGCCTTTGTCACAACTTTTGTAGAAGGCTTGTGCATCCTTGAACAGTGTGGGCCAATAGAGACCAGATTGCAAAACCATGGTAGCGGTTTTGTTTCCACCTAGGTGTCCTCCAAATAGAGAAGCATGGCAAAGGTGAATCACAGTTTCCTGTTCATCCTGTGGTACGCATCTTCTGATAATTTGATATGCACAATGTTTGAAAAGAAGTGGTTCATCCCAATAATAATGTTTTGCATCATTTTGGAACCTCTTCCTTGCTTGATAATTAAGTTCAGGAGGTAGTACCCCGCTAAAAATCTAATTAACAAAATCAGCGTACCAAGGAGTTTCAGAAAACTTACCTGCCATCACGGTTGTAGTGGCAGTGCTGGTGGCGGCAAATAGTTGCTCGTTTGGGAAAGTCTCCAATATGTTGGTCCTATCTGTCGGTAGACTCTTTCCCGTCTCTAATCTCGACAAGTGGCCTGCTACTTGGTTTTATGTTCCTTTTTTATCCTTGATATCAATGTTGAACTCTTGCAGCAGTAGAATCCAACGTATCAGTCTCGATTTTGCATCCTTTTTCGTGAACAGATACTTCAGTGTTGAATGGTCTGTATGGACCACCACCTTCGTTCCAAGTATGTATGGACGAAACTTGTCGATTGAGAACACCACGACTAATAGTTCCTTTTCTGTTGTGGTGTAGTTCACTTGGGCATCATTCAGTGTTTAGCTAGCATAGTAAATCACATGGAAGAGCTTATCCTTCCTCTATCCTAGTGTTGCCCTGACAGCATAGTCACTGGCGTCACACATTATCTCGAATTGAAAACTCCAGTCTAGTGGTTGTACGATTGGGGTTGTTGCCAGCTTCTCCTTCAGAATTCTGAATGCCTCAGTACATTCAGTATTAAAGTCAAAGGGACGATTCTGCTCCAATAAGTGGCATAAGGGTTTGGTAATCTTCAAGAAATTGGCAATGAATCGTTGATAAAAACTAGCATGCCCTAAGAAACTCCGAATCCCCTTGACTGTGGAGGGTGGCGGCAGCTTTTCGATGACTTCTATTTTTGCTCTATCCACCTCGATGCCACGGCAGCTTACCTTGTGGCCTAGGATTACCCCTTCGTCCAGCATGAAGTGGCATTTTTCCCAGTTTAAGACCAAATTCGCTTCTTCGCATCTTTCAAGCACCTTCTGTAGGTTGCCTAAACAACCTTCAAAAACTGTCTCCAAAGACGGAAAAATCGTCCATGAAAATTTCTAGGAAGTCCTCCACCATGTCCGAGAATATTGCCATCATGCACCTTTGAAAGGTTGTTGATGCATTACAGAGTCCAAATGGCATTCTTCGAAAAGCATAAGTGTCGTACGGGAATGTGAAGGTAGTTTTCTCTTGATCTTCTGGTGCAATCGCTATCTGATTATAACCTGAGTAACCATCAAGAAAACAATAGTAAGGTTTCCCGCTAATCTGTCAAGCATTTGATCAATAAAAGGTAGGGGAAAATGGTCCTTCCGGGGAGCTTTGTTAAGCTTCCCCGATAATCCATACAAACCCTCTAACCGGTCATAGTCCTGGTTGGGATTAGTTCGTTCTCTTCGTTGGTCACCATGGTTATTCCTCCCTTTTTAGGTACACACTGCACCGGGCTCACCCACTTACTATCCGAGATGGCATATATGATTCTAACGTCAAGCCATTTGATAATCTCTTTTCTCACCACTTCTCACATAACGTCGTTTAGGCGTCTCTGAGCACCAATAATCAGCTTATGATCATCTTCCAGGAGAATTTTGTGCATACATAATGTCGGACTGATGCCTTGGATGTCAGCTATTGTCCATCCAATGACCTTCTTATGCTGCTGTAGCATTCCAATTAGTTGATGCTCCTGTTTCTGCATTAACTTGGAAGAGATGATTACGGGCAACATATCATTGAAACCAAGAAAAACATATTTAAGCTGCCCTGGCAGGGGCTTAAGATCTAAACCAGGTGGTTCTTTAATTGAAGGCTTTTGGTTTATATGTTCATTCGAGGTATAATTTAGGGGTTCGAAGAACTTACCTGGACGATTGCCTATCCAATTTACCTCATCATGACCTTCATTGTCGGATAGGTCTGAATCGGAGGAGTCACTATTGTCGTTGCTGCCGTGACAGTCTTCCAGATGACTGTTGTGGTAGTGACCAAATTTTATGTCATGGCAGCTCGACCTGATGCAGGGTTGGTCAAGGATTACTTCAGCGATGGCCTTGCACTCTTCTTCTACATCGACATGTTTGATTGCTTGGAGAACATTGAGTTTGATTTCTTGATCATTTACTCTCATGGCCAGTTCTCCTTTCTCTACATCAATCACAGATCTGCCTGTGGCTAGGAAGGGTCACCTCAGGATGATCAGTGCATTTTCATCTGCTTCACAGTTTAACACAAGAAAGTCAGGAGGAAAAATAAATTTATTCACTCTTACCAGAATATCATCGATCTTCCCCTCTCGTTGTACGTAAGAGCGGTCTGCCAGCTGCAGCATGACTGTCGTGGGTCGTGCTAGTCCAATACCTAACTTCTGAAACACTGATTTTGGTATTAAATTTATGCTAGCACCAAGATCACAAAGTGCCTTACCCATAAATTTGACACCAATTATGCACGGTAAGATGAATCTCCCAGGATCCTTCTTCTTCTAGGGTGGACGCCTATGCAAGATAGTCATGCATCCTTCTGTCATTTTTACCGTTTCGAATTCCCCATGTCTGGATCTTTTTGACATGGCATCCTTGAGAAATTTCGCATATCCCAGCATCTGCTTGATGGCCTCTAACAGCGGTTTATTAATATGTACATGCTTAAAAATATCATAAATCTTTTTGAGCTTGTACTCTTGTTCTGTTTTTGTAACCGCTGTGGAAAAGAAGGTAGAGGACGGTAAACTTCAAGGCATCCTTCACATGGTATTCGGATCTGAGGAGGCTTAGGTTCTGCAACATTATTTTCTTGCTCCTATGTCCCTTCTGTTGTCGACATCAAGTTGCTCTTCTTCTGCCAGGGTAGTGTTCAAAGTAGGTGTATCTAGGGTCGGTTCCTAAATTGGTATGGTTCTCATCTTCGGCCCTTGTAGTTGTTTCCCACTCCTAGTTGTAATTGCTTTACACTGCTCATGTGTGGGTTTTCTAATGACTTCAGTATCACTAGGGAATCCTTCATTTTGCCTTGGCTTGATATGCTGGGAAACCTGGCCCATCTGTGTCTCCAGTGATTTCAGGGTGGCCTCATGGTTAGTTATCCTCATCTTTGTCTTGTCCATGAATGACTCAGTTTTCTTGACAAAGTGATTCATGTTTTCCATGTAAGCTCATGTCTGTGATATGAATATGGTCAATGTTTGCTCCAGTATACTAGGTGCGGCTACCGGCTGCTGCCGTGATAGGATTCTGGGTGCCCCTTGGTTTTGGTTGTTCCGCACCTGAGGATTCAGTGCATTGTTTGGATTGCTCCGGGAGAACTTGTGATCTTTCCTCCTGTTGGGATTGTAATTGTTGGAATCGTAATTTCTTGGCTTATTGTAATTCCAACGTACATCCCATCTTCCAACTGTAAGGGACAGTCTTCCGAACTGTGGTTTCCACTGCAAGTTTCACATACCTCTTCTACAGAATAAATAGGTTTCGAATCTTTCTGTAACAGATTTTCCATCGCCTTTGTGAGGTAAGCAACCTGTGATTTCAGGGAATTGTCAACTTCATAATCCTTTATAGTTATCCCTCATTTACCTCTCCTTGCTGTAGGGAATTGCTCGTCATTCTTTTTAAGTTTTTCAATACCACCATTGCTTGGTCGGATCTTTATCCAACAATAGTCCATTTGCTGCTGAATCTATTCTCATACGAGTATGTGTGTTGGCAACATTGTAGAATTTAATGACTTGATTCCACATAGGGAATCCATGCATCGAGCAGTTTCTTAGAAGAGTTGTAAACCTGTCCCATGCTTCGTGCATTGGTTCGTCATCTTCCTGTTGAAAAGTAGCAATTTCATTACGCAATCGCTCAGATAAGTGAGAAGAATTAAAACGAGACAAAAATTCACGAGAGAGATATGCCCAAGTTCGTATTGAACCCATCGTTAGTTTATACCACCAAGTTTTAGCTTTGTCTCTCAGTGAATGAGGAAATAATCAGAGCCTTAGTATTTCTGGATTTATTCCTGGTAATCTAAACGATCCACAAATTTCTTGGAACATTTTCAGGTGTTCTCGGGCATCCTCTGTTGCAGCACCACTAAACTGGCCAGCAGAATTTATCATGCTTAACATAACAGGTTTCAGCTCGAAGTTTTCAGTTTCCACGTCTGGCAAGGTGGTCTCCAGTTCCACATGATCATTGATCATGTAGTCATGGCAGGACTGTTGTGCGGCAACGACAGTGGCAGGCCGTCCATTCTGATCATCTAGGGGAGGATCTTTAGCATTCATCTGTTCATTATTTACCCCGTTGTGCATTGCTTCTAACTGTTCCTCAAGATAGTCATTTCTTCCTATCAAGAGGCAGACTCGGTTCCTAAGGTTGCACGTACGTTCGATTTCAGGGTCTAGTTTGTACTCAGGGTTTTTACCTCGTCTAGATTTGCGCATAAGCAAACATAAGACCTTGTGAAAGCATAGGGTAAACAATACCAATAAAAATAAAAATAAAAATAAAATTAAAAGGTGCAGTAAAATAGGGGTAAAGATATGTTGCCAGTCCCTGGCAACGGCGCCAAAAACTTGTTGCGTGTCAAAAGTCCTATCGCAAAGTAGTGCAAGTGTACACGACGCAAGTAATAAAGTGATACTTGGAGTATCGGATATCGTCTCCACATGGACTGGAAATAGCTTTATCCTTGAATTGCTGCACGAGAGAGAAAAAAAGTTTAAATTGTTTTGAAGGTACTATTGGAGAATAATGAATATAAAAGATAAAAGATTCAGGGTTAAGAGATAGGCCGATATTGATTTCTTCGGTAGTGCAGGTGTTGTATTGAAGAGAAATTCTTGTTCTGTCGTCGTCACAATCATGACAACACCTGTCGCGGTGGAAGTCTGCTGTTGTCGCGACAACGATCTCACAACTCTGGACTTCAAGCTTGGCAAGAATCCTTGCTATGTCTTGTACTATCCCTAGGCCCAAGTACTGTTGATGAACACTTCTTGGAACTAGTGTCCTCTTACGTACCTATCACAAAACAATGAAACGCCTATCAAAGTTTTGTAATCTTATTCAGTAACACTTAAACAAATATAAAAACATTATAAGGCATATCAAACTTATTCAAAACACACCAAACATACTATAAACATAGTAAACACACCAATATAAATAATATAGCATAAAAATGTTACACATCAGTATGTAACAAGTAAAAAAGAAAACTTCCCTGAAATTTTGAAGTTGCATTCATTGGGTGGCATAAACGTGCTCACATCACTTGCTATGTCTTGTACTATCCCTAGGCCCAAGTACTGTTGATGAACACTTCTTGGATGATACCTCCCTGCGTGAATCGAAGGGTGAACACCAATGTTGTTGAATTCTTCCTTAGCCACTTAACCTCATACTTATCCCTAAGTCAAGATGGTTTAACCATAAATTGGAAAACTCATATTTATTCCGTTCGTATGCTTAACTCTCCCGATATCAAACAAATAAGTAACCTCACAATGCTCTCCCGATACTCTTGCAAGATGTGAAAACCAGAATAAATAAACTTGAAGTTTTATTGCTATGAACAGAAAATTCCTAAAACAGTACAATCCTTGCAACTACTTTACATAATCAACCCTTAGCCCTAGGGGAAGTTTAGAACATAATGAGAGGGGGGAAACGACAAGGGTTTTGGGGAAGTCGGCTAGAGATGAAATATCCTTCCCTAGGTCAAATTACATGCCTTTATATAGGCATTGGGTCCAAGTTTTCTAATATGGCAAGAATACAAGTTTAAACTAAAGTACAACTCTATTGGAGATTAAATCTTCTGAGTATATGTCTTTAATTCGTCCTCTTTTCTTGCTTTGGGTTTCTTTCTTGGACTTTGGGCTTGGCCTTCATTCTGCTCTGGGCTCAGAAAAATATAGGAGTGGTCCACGACAGACCGACTTGAATTCCTCTATATGTCGAGCTCTATGTCACTTTTCCCTTTCACCAATGTTGTCATCATGGCTTCCATGGCAGTGGCCACGACAGCGTTATTTCCTTGACTCTAATCCTGTTCTCCAGCTTTGCTTCCTTGCTGCCTTGAGTCTGCCACAACAGATACCTACAAAAGTGACAAAAATCAGTAGCAACTGGGTCATTTTATCTAATTGTGATGTATATGTGAAACTTTACCTAAATGAAATGAATTATGCTTGAATGATATGGGTTAAATAAGGGGTAAAATATAGAACTTTTGCACACTCAACACCTCCTAGGTCTGTTCATGAAGTTCGTAGTTTCCTTGGGTTGGCAGGTTACTACTGGAGGTTCGTGGATGGATTTTCTAAGATTGCTGCCCCTTTGACGAAGTTGTTACAAAAGGATGTTAAGTTTGACTGGACGGAAGCGAGACAACAAGCTTTTGAGAAGCTAAAGGCAACTTTGACTCAAGCTCCTATCTTGGTTCAACTTGAGACAGGAAAAGAGTTTGTGGTGTATAGTGACGCATCCTATGTTGGTTTGGGGTGTGTGTTGATGCAAGAGGGTAGAGTAGTGGCTTATGCATCGCGACAGTTGAAAGTGCATGAGCGCAATTACCCTACGCATGACATTGAGCTGGCAGCGGTGGTTTTTGCATTAAAGATTTGGAGACATTATCTCTATGGTGAGAAGTGTACTGTGTACACGGATCATAAAAGTTTGAAGTACCTTATGTCTCATAAGGAGTTCAATCTTAGGCAACGAAGTTGGGTGGAGTTGCTTAAGGATTACGATCTAACGATCAGTATCATTCGGGGAAGGCCAACGTTGTGGTCGATGCTTTGAGTAGAAAAATGGCGGTGTAATTAGGAGTGAAGTTTGCTAGCTTGAGCATATCGCGAGAAGGTGGTCTTGTTGTTGAATTACAAGTGAAACCATCTCTAGTTCAGTTGATTAAGGAGAAACAGCTGTTGGATGATTCTTTGGTGCCACATATTCAGGGTATGGCAGAAGGTAGGCCTTTAGATTTCTGTTTCAATGATGATGGTGTTTTATGTTTTGGGAGTCGGATAGTGGTGCCAAGTGATGTTGAGTTGAGGCACACTATTCTGACCGAAGCTCATAGTAGTCCTTTTGCTATGCACCTTGGTAGTACAAAGATGTACCGTGATTTGAAAGATGAGTACTACTGGGTGGGATTGAAGAAAGATGTCGCTGAGTTTGTTAGCAAATGCATGGTTTGTCAGCGGGTTAAGGCTGAACATAAACATCCTCCAGGGTTGTTGTAGCCGTTGAGGATCCCATAATGGAAATGGGAGAGGATCACTATAGACTTTGTGTCTGGTTTACCGTTATCACCATCAAAGAAGAATTTTGTTTGGCTGATTGTGGGATAGAGATCCGAGGTTCACCGTAAGGTTTTGGGAATGCTTACATAAAGCTTTGGGTACGCGGTTGAATTTCAGTATTTCTTATCATCCGCAGACGGATGGACAGTCGGAGCGTGTTATCCAAGTGCTTGAGGATATGTTGAGGTGTTGTGTTATTGAGTTTCAAGGCTCTTGGGAGAAGCACTTGCCTTTGGTGGAGTTTACTTATAATAATAGTTGCCAGGAAAATATTCAAATGGCACCTTATGAGGCAATATACGGGAGGAAGTGCAGAACTCCTCTTTGTTGGGCTGAAACTGGACAAAAGTTGGTGTCAATGTCGGCTTTGTTGAAAGGAACCACCGAGAAGGTGAAGCTCATTTGTGAGCTTTTGAAGGCAGCATCGGACCTGCAAAAGTCTTACGTGGATTTGAAGCGTGAGGAGATAGAATTTGCAGTGGGCGAGCGTGTGTTTTTGAAATATTCGCCTTGGAAGAAGGTGATGAGATTTGGCCGGAAGGACAAATTGAGTCCAAGGTTCATAGGACCATACGAGGTGATAGAACGTGTGGGTCATGTTTCCTACAAGCTGAGACTACCTCAAAAGTTAGAAAAGATACATAATGTGTTTCATGTATCCATGCTTCGGAGGTATAGGTCGGATTCGTCGCATGTTATGCATGTGGAAGAGGTTTTGCTGAACCCAGACTTGACGTATGATGAGGAACCTGTTAAGTTTCTGGATCTGGATAGTAAGGTTCTCCGGGGTAAGACCATTGAGCTGGTCAAAATCTTATGGAGACATCGTGGCGTTGAGGAAGCCACGTGGGAAAGGAAGGATGACATGAAGAAGCAATTTCCTTACCTTTTTCCTCCAGGTAAATTTCGAGTTGTGACTACATTTAAAGAATGTTTTATGATTCGCTGCATTGATGGTGTTTTGGTTTTGAGCATTCCTCACTAAGCATTATATGCTTACGCTCCTCTTTGTCCATCAATGCAGGTATTTGAAGTTAGGAAAGCAAGGAGCAAGGGATTCAAGAAGAGCTCCACTTGAGAAGTATGTCTTGGTTTATAGCTATAGATAATAAAGGCAATAGGGGGAGAGACTTATATGTTGTTGTGTAATGAGATTGAGTATGTTGACCATGTTCGGTTTATGGTTTGAATCTTGTTGATGATCGCTTTGCAATATTTGAATCTTCTTATTCATACGTTGTTATGTTATGCTCTTTGATTAAAAGCACGATCATGTGTTGGATGTGATGAATGAGTAGGTGTGCTTAATGTTTGTAATGTATCTAATCTTTGATGAAATTTGATAGTTATAATGTTTATCTTGCTGATGATGTGCTATGAAATGGTTGCATTTATGTTTAATGGTGTTTTGAAGTGAAAAACCAGAATTTTCTGCTGTTTCTGGGCAGGGTGTATCGAAACACCCTTAGCTGTTTCAAAACGGGTGCTTGAAATGGCTTGGGCGTTTCGGAATGGCTAGAGGTGTTTCGAAACGCTTTTGCTACTGGAAGTGCCTTTTCAGAACTGGTTTCGGAACATACCCGCGTACCGAAACGGTCAACACCGTTTCGATACGGGCGTCCGACATGGGTGTTTCGAAACGGCTGTCAGTGTTTCGAAACATGTGACCGTTTGAACACAGTTTCGAAACAGGTGACCGTTTGAACACAGTTTTGAATTGCTTTACATTTTAGTCCTGAAAGTTGTAAATGCAATTGCTTGAGCTTGAGATGTCTTTTTAAGCTAAAATTTGGCAAAAGGCTTGTAGTATGCTTAATTGAGGTTTGGTAAAACTAAAATCTTGGAAGTCCTTTTATTTTCCAAAATTCACATTTTGGTCCCTAAAAGTGTATTTCTTGCAATTGAGTCCTTAAACGTTTCCGATCGCTGTGCTTTTCTCTTCCGAGGTTCTTGGGCTTTCACATTGGTTAAATGCGCATCTAGGGAAGTTTTAAAAATAAAAAAAAGGGTCGTTAATCAAGGTTGACTTTCGGGTTGACTTTGGTTTTCCCCGTGTGATCTTCGTAGTTCGGGTCTAGCGTCTAGGCCAGGCTAAGGGGGTTACATTTGGTAGGAATTTTGTAGCTACCTTATCTCTTAAAGGATTACCCTATATGTTACAAAACAGATGAGAAATACGATACCTACAACATATCACACCTAACCTACGTAATTCGTTACATTACCTATAGTAAACAAGTTAACTACGAAATTTAATACCCTTAATCTCCAAATCTTAAACAAACTCTCCAAATCTTAAACCAACCCAACTTATGGTAAGGAATTTCATAGGTACCTTATCTCTTAAAGGATTACTCTTTATGTTACAAAACACATTAGATATGCGATACCTACAACATATGACACCAAACCTATGTAATTCATTATAAAATATATATAAACAAGGTAAATACTGAATTTATTGCCCCTAATGTCCTAATGTTAAACCAACCCAACTTATGGTTAGGTATTTTGTAGCTACCTTATCTCTTAAAGGAGTACTCTTTATGTTACAAAACGCGTGAGAAATACGATACCTACAATATATCACACCGAACCTACGTAATTCGTTACACAATATAAAGTAAACAAGGTAACTACCTAATTTATTATCCCTAATGACCAAATCTTAAACCAACCCAACTTATGGTAAGGAATTTAGTAGCTACCTTATCTCTTAAAGGATTTCTCTTTATGTTACAAATCGCATTAGAAATGTGATACCTACAACATATCACAACTAACCTATGTAACTCGTTAAATAATATATAGTAAATAAGGTAACTACCTAATTTATTACCGCTAATGTCCTAATCTTAAACCAACCCAACTTATAGTAGGAATTTTGTAGCTACCTTATTTCATAAAGGATTACCCTATATGTTACAAAACGGATGAGAAATATGATACCTAAAACATATCACACCTAACCTACGTAATTCGTTACATTACCTATAGTAAACAAGTTAACTACTAAATTTATTACACCTAATCTCCAAATCTTAAACCAACCCAACTTATGGTAAGGAGTTTTATAGTTACCTTATCTCTTAAAGGATTGCTCTTTATGTTATAAAACGCATGAGAAATGAGATACCTACAGCATATCACACCTAACTGTTGCGTGTAAAAGTGCTCCGCAACTTGTGCAAGTGTACACGTCTCAAGTAATATAATGATAAGTATTAGAGTATCGTCTCCATAGGGATTGGGATGACTTCATTCAATTATATTCTCATACTGAAAAAGAAATGAAAAAGTAAAAACACAAATAAAAGAATTTTCGGTTTTAATTAAGCTAAAAATCATAAACTAAAGCAAGTAGGTAAAAGTAGAGAAATCAAGATAAGAGAATGGGGCGGATTAGATTGTGTCGTAGTGTGGAAAGCAATTGACTTGTCTCAGTTTTTGAATGCAATAACAACCAAACAGCCTCAGCAGTGACCTTCGTCCCTGTCGCGACAATAAGATGTGCTGCCTCGGCAGTGACCTTCATCCTTGTCGCGGCAATAAGATGTGCTACCTCAGCAATCCCTTACTGGTCGGCATATGATGTCAAGGTTCGGCAAAGCTTCCTTTGATTTCTCCTCCTTATCTCTAAGTCGTAGCAATGTTGATGAATGGGCCTTGATAATACCTCTCGGCGTTAACCAAGAATAAACTCCAACCAATCTCGCGCTTATTTTAGCCATTGAAACTCTAACTTATCTCTAAGTCGAGTTAGCTTCCACCGTTGTGATGAAAACCATGTCTATTCATTTCGTGAGTCTAACTCTCTCGATATTAGCAAATAGATAACCTCACAATACTCTCTCTCGATGAGATTGCAAGAAAAAAAATCAATGCCAAGAATAAGCAAACCTTGAACTAAATTGCATTAAAAACTTAAACAAAGTACAATTGTTTTCCCACAACTAGTAACCAAAATAATCCTAACCCTACAAAACTTAGAACATTATGGACATGGAGAACACATGAATAAATCCTAATCTCAAGCTCTCGACTCTTCTCTAATTCCTTAATCCCCATTATGTGTGCGTCAAACCTTGCTTAAATAGAAAGAGGAGTAGGGAAAAGTCATTCTTGGATAGGAAGTTAAGTTAGACTTGGACTTTCTTTATTAAAGAGGTGAATCTCTTTAATTTTAATGCCTTTATCAACTTTGGCCAAATTTCATCTTTAACCTTCCTTCCATACTTTCACCTTCTTCCCGTGCTCTGATAGCCATGCAAAGTATGTGGAAAATCCAATGTTTTATGCTCTTCAAATCAGCTATCACTTTGCATACTTTGCCCTCCAGCAGGTTGGTCTGTGTACTGCCTCGACAGAGAATATCTACTGCGTCGACAAGGATCTGTTACTGGATCTACTCCGTAAGGCTTCCTCTTCATAATTTAGCTTCCTTCAGTAGAAGCTGTCATCTTTGGCTTAGCGTGATCTGGATCTGTCATGAGCTCATTCTGCACCATCTTTCCTTTTCTTCTTTGCCTGCTCGGCATCACCTGCCCCGGCAGTGGGTAAATCTGCGCAAGTACCAAACATGAATTAAAACAGTACCTTTTCATCAAATAAATCAAATATCAGGATCAAAGGTAAAAGTAGTGTAATTAATGAATATAAGGCCGTAATGTCACTCGAATGGGTGTAGGTTAAGCAATAATTGCCATGTAAAAAGGGTGAAAACATAGGACTTTTAGGCACTTATCACACCCCCAAACTCGAACTATTATTTTTCCTCAAGCAATGCAAACCATCCATCACCAAAACATTAATCCTCATGAAAGTCCTCCTAGGTCTTACTTTTCCTTCTTCTCTCAAAACCATAGCAAAGAATTCTCGGCCCTTAAATCTTTGGATGCCTTAGGAATTCCCTGGTATCAAACTATAAGACTTGTGAGTGTGTGCATGCATTGTGAACCAGATGATTATTCGTGTTCTAAGTAAACAATTAAGTATTAACCTACTTAACTTAGGTACTTTTTTCTTTTTTTTTCAAACAATGTAACCTAATAGAGCTAATTTTTGGCACCTCTATTGATTATCATAGAGTCGGTTTCGGGCATCTCTAGGGATTCCTTAAGCTAGAGTTAGTTTTAGGCACCTCTAACTTTTTACCCAAAAATTTCTTTCTAAGCAAGTCTATGTCCTAAGTGTACTAGAACTCCTTAAATCATACAATTCACAGAAGTGTATTAAAGTTCTAATCTCATAGTATGATCCTAAGTTATCTTCCTTATGCATCTTAAATTTAAAGGCTCTAAACAGTTCAAAGCTATGGTAAGAAGAGAGGTATCTATGGCCAAGATAGAAAATTCAATTAAATTAAAATAAGGCAATTGATAAAGAGCATTTCCATGGCATAAGCTTCATTTGGCTAAGGCAATATGTGCAGTAAAAAAATTGACAAGTATATATAACAAAACTACATAACAATGATATTAATATGTCGCAGTAGAACAATGCCTCTCGGCAGCAGAACCTACACCCCTAAACTCAAGACAAGCATTGCCCTCAATGCATTAAAAACAAATGAAATGATAGAAAAAAATTAAGCACCACAGTTAAGGGCATTAAAATAAAGGCAAGAGAGAAAAAAATAGATGGACTCGAATGAGTCATCGTCATCTCTTTGAATGATCAATTTTCTCCCTTTGCAGGTCGTATACTTGACTTTCTTTGTTTCTCTTGGCAGTTGGATGCGCGTATGGAGGGTTGGCTTGGTCAGGCTTGGCTTGGCTGGGGAATTTACTTCCTCCACTCCATCTGTGTCAATGTGGTGCTCCTCTATGGCCTCCAAGGTGGATGCCTTGCGTTTGGCAGTTTGGAATGTTCGAAGGACGGATTGGGGAGTTTCGGTCTAATGGAGAAGCCTTCTATTCTGACCGGCAAACCTATAGGAGTGTCTAGTCGTGCCCTGGCAGAGTGCCTTGGTGAGGCATGGGTAGTAGTTGTGGTAGGTGTGGCCTCGGCATAGGGCGCTAGGGCGGTTGTGGCATGTGGTTCTGGGGCAGCTGTGGTAGAGGCAGCGGCAGGGAACTGAGGGAATTGAACGGTGTGGTTAGGGAACTTCTCTTGAATCACTTGGAAAATGGAAGTGGTGAAGTCCCTTGCGAAGGCCATAAATAGGCGTTGTGGTCTGTCCATGTCCTCCAATTTTTTCAGCAATTTGCTAGAGGGTGGTTGTCGGGGCAGTGGATTGTGGCGTCTCTAGAACATCTTCCCTGGATGTTGTCGCGGCAGGGCCCTGCATCGGCATCGATTGCCACAGTTCAGCCTCCATGATCTGCATTAGCTAGTAGTATGTTTTTCTGTCCCATCCCTTCCTTGGAGGCATGTACTAATCGGCGTCATTGGTTGGTACCTCCTGTCTGGTGCATAGGCCGATGATGAGTGATGGGAAGGATAGGGGGCCGTGTTCCTTTTGGCTGCACTAGTGAATTTCCTGACATATAATGCCACCCACATTAATAATACGTTTATTTAAAATAGAGTGAATGAGTGCAAGCCTAGGTCGATCGACACTGCTGTTGTGCGAGGTGGACATGAGGTAGTGTTTGACAAATGTGTTCCATAGCATGGCTTCTAGCCGCAGCTGACGCTGATTCATTGAGCCCTTGTGTGCCCCAACGTTCCATGTCGTGCCGGTATAGAAGAATTCTTCCTTGATGTATTCGTAGTCTTCCTCCGTCAAGGACTCAACGAATTTTGCATGCTCGTCCCTCTCTATGTCGATGCCATATAAGAGATTTATGGCATCGGTATCCACCTTATCCCCTTGCCCCGAATGTGAACAAAGATTGTGGTCGAGCTTGGATTGTGGGCGTAAAATTCTCGGACCACTATTACGTTGGCTCGTTCGTGTTGGAGGCAAAATATTTGCAACTTTTGGTGGTCGACCTTGTTAAAGAGGTAGTGGTCAAGGCATAACTTTGGCTCATCGGAGCATTGAAATCCTTGCTCCTCCCATACTTGGCGGGCTATTAAGTGCTTGTTGAAGCGTCTCTCTACCTCTAGCGGTGCGAAGTGTTTGTACGTTGATGCCTCGGCCGAGCGTGAGCTTTCTCCTTTCTTTAATTTGAGAGCCATTCTAAAAAATGAGTGAGTTGTGAGAGAGTAAAAGAAAATTTTAAACTTTTGGAGAGTGCAAGAGAGTAGAAGAGAATGTTGAGTTATGAACAGTTTAGAGAAGAGTGGCCATTATGTAGGGTTTTGGAAAGCCATGTCGTGCGACATTAAATGCGGAGCGGCATCTCTAGCCATTATTAGTCGTTTTTAGCCCGTTACAGTTTTCTGCTCGTTACAAATGTAGCAGTTGCAGCTTTTTCGCCCCGTTGGCATATTATGCCGTTGCATTTTTCTGCCCGTTGGCAGATCATGCCGTTGCAGCAGCGGTTTCTCTTCACTTAGTTGTTGGTTCATCTCTTCCTTTTTTCTTGATCTCCAACTTGAAAACAAATAACATATAAAAATAAAACTTTATTCCTAAATGAAAGATTAAAAATTTTGAAAATAAAAACTAAAATAAAACTCAATATAAAAAATAAAAATAAAAAGGTAGAGAGAAAGGGTTAAGACACTAAAGGGGTGCATGTGCATGCATCTCCTAAAGTGATTACTTTCTTATTCCTCACAACATGCAGCCCAGAGTCATGCTGCAATCTCTGCCCAATATCTTTGAATTCATTATCATCATGCGCTTTTGCCTCTGTATCTCCAGGTCATGTCATCATACTGCCGCGACAGTTGCCCAGGCAGTGGCCAATGTTGCTACTAGGGCAGTGTTCAGTTTTCTTGCCAATGCAGTGTGGTTCTATGTCGATGTCTGACTCAATTAGGGCCTGGATTGCCTGACATTTTTCTGGTTCATCAACAAGTTTCATGGTGTTCAGTACATTGATTTTCACATGTTGATCATTTACATTTATTGTCAGCGTTCGTTTTTCGACATCAATCAGAGTTCACCCTTAGCTAGGAATGGTCTCCCAAGGATTATTGGTACATTCTCATCTGCATCACAATCTGTAACGCCCCGGTTTTGGGCTTAGGAGTTTTGGGCGTTGACCGGTTGGTCAAAGTGCTGTTCGAATCTAAAGAGGTTAACTTAGGAAAGCCTAGTTCGGGTTGCATTAAAAATATGGAAAAATGTTCTAAAATCATCTTTTAATATAATTAAGTGAACTGTGAAATCAATTTTGGAAAATGAGTTTTGGAAGTGTGACATTTTGGCTAGCTACCAAAATGTAATTTTCGCAAGTTTGGTGACTGTTTTATAAAGGGTTGGAACTTTGAATCTTTAAGGAGCTATTAATCCAAAAGTGGTTTCTCCAGATTTTTCTAAGATATTATAAGCTATTTTCTGATTTTAAAGATATCAAAAAGGGAGGGAAAAGCTCATTTGGCTATTTTCTCAACTAACTTCTCTTTTTCCTTCTTTCATTTTCTCTCAAACCAAACACTACATTTCCAGAGATTTGTTTCTGATTTTCTCACCTAAATTCCTCCTTTCAACTCTCATTTGATTCCAAATCAACATATCTTCAAAACCTCTTCAATTGCTACAAGTTTCATCAAGGTTTTTCTTTCCAAAAAGTGGAGAAACACAAGTTTGGAGGTAAGAACGTCCTTCTCCTCTAAACTATCAGTTCTTTATTGAAATTCCTAAGTTTTCAATCCTTAATTGATGTTTAATTAAAGGTTTTAAAGTGTTGAAATGGATCTTGGCTTATTATGCAAGATTTTGATGGTTTTTGATGATTTTCGTTAGATCTGAGTAATCTGTGATTTAAGAGATGTTTTTGATGTTAAATGATCTCTAAAATGATGTGGAATTGAGTTTTGATTGATGCAATCCCGGATAGGTTGAGTTTCCTAAGTTTAGCTTGTGTTTCAAGGTAGTTTTTGGGGTGATCTTGGTGATCTGATGTTGCTGGAGGTATAAGGTTGTTAATAGGTTGTTTTTAGATGTTATATGATGTTAATGGAAGTGAGGTTTTGCTGGTTTATGGTTGGGCTTTGTTTAGAAGTGGTTTGGATGCATTTTCGGTTGTGTTTGGTGGCCGAAAATGGAGGTTGGATGAGAGCAGCGAGTTTAGATGCTTTCATTGAAGCAATTAATGCATGATGATGCATTAATCCTCTGCTTTGATGTGTTGAAACAGGGGAGGCATCTTTGGATCCAAGTTTGGTTGATCCGGAAGCTTGATTTGGTGCTTTGGCTTAAAGCAAAGTGGAAATCGGTGAGTGAGTGAGTTTGTGGAAATTGGATTTCAACTTTTAAAACCAAGGTTTGAAGGTTTTGGGAGCTTAGTTTAAGTCTAAACAACTTTGCTAAGCTCAAGTGTAAGTTTTCGGATTTTCTCTCTAGTGGTGGCCATGTCTTGATGTGATGCAAAATGATGATTTGCATGTTTTAATTACTGTTTTGAAAGCATGTTTTAGCATGGATTTTGCTGATGATTTAAGCCATATGTTGAAGGTAACTCTAGGTAGGAGTACCTTGCTTTTGTACATTGTTTAAATGTGGATTGATGCTTTAAAATGCATGATGAAAATGGCTTGGTTTAATGCTTTGAAACAGTGGATTAAATGATGAATATGATGTATATTGGCAAGTGATGTTTTGAAAATGTTAAGGTCACTAAGGTGGTTAAAAGTCCTTGAGTGGGCCTTGTTACTTAAGATCATCAAGGTGGTTAAAAGTCCTTGGATGAGTCTTGTTGCGGACACTAAGGTGGTTAAAAGTCCTTAGGTGATCCTTCCATGGTGTTTAAAAGTCCATGGGGCCATGGTGTTTAAAAGTCCATGGGACCAAGGTGTTTAAAAGTCCTTGGGGCCAAGGTGTTTAAAAGTCCTTGGGGTGATTCAAGCATTGGACACAAAGGTGGTTAAAAGTCCTTGTGTGGTCCTCTTTCAGGGTGTTTAAAAGTCCATGGCCAAGGTGTTTAAAAGTCCTTGGGGCCAAGGTGTTTAAAAGTCCTTGGGAAAGTTGTTGAACTTGTTTTATGAAAAGGAAATTGTCACTTGAGCCAATATAACATGTTAAGTGTTTTATGAAGCATGAGATGCTTGTTTTAATGATTATGTTGAAGCATGAGATTGCTTGTTTAAAGTATGCTATTGAGCATGTGCAAAGGTTGTTTTAAAGCATGTTTTGTAAATGTTTTAAGTTGCATTATTGAATGGTTTTTAAGAGCTTTCCTCACTAAGCTTTTGCTTACGATCTCTACGTTTTCTTAATTCAATAATGCAGAGCATTAGAGTACATTAAGGGGCTGCAAGGAAGGGCAAGCAATCAAGTTCAAGTGAAGCTCAATGTATGAAGGTTTTATAAGTACATTTTAGCTTTTGTGTGATTTGGCAATGGGGGACCAATGTGTATGTTTTGGGAGGTGTTTGAGACTCCCTAAGTACGTTGAATGTTGTTTTAAATGCTGGTTTTTGGATTGGAACCTTATATGCTTGTTTTGGAAGTTTGATGCTTGAGTGGCTAGCTTGTGTAGGAAGCATGTCAATTGAATTGGGGCTTTTTGCATATGATGTTAGATAATTGTTTTGTTGACTCCTATAAGTCATATATATGTTGAATTGCATGCTGGTAAAGTTTGGTGACATTTGGAGCATGTTTGAATGAGCAATTGCATGTTTTGGTATGCTTGTTTGCTGCAATCTGTGCAGGCGTTTCGGAACAGTGTGAACCGTTTCGGAACGGGTGCCTTACATGAACCCAGGCGTCCGAAACGGTATGCACTGTTTCGAAACGGTTTGGTCTCTGCCAAGGCCATGTTTCGGAACCCGTTTCAGAACGGCCCGTGTTTCGGAACAGGGTCTACCTGTTTCGGAACGGTCGACCGTTGGGGGCTGACAGTGGCAGTTATATGTTTTGTTTTGTTTACGTTTTGGTCCTGAATCTTGTTTGTTCAATTGTGTGAGCTTGGGAAGTTCTTTTGAGCTGGAATTTCACAGAGAAGCATGAAACCTGATTAATTTCAAGATGGTAACTTCAATTTGGGTTAAGACCTCTTAATTATCAGAAATTACAATTTGGTCCCTAAAGTTGTAATATGTTCAATTGGGTCCCTGTTTGATCTCTGATGTTTGTGATCTGTGAGTATGATGTTTGTGTGATCACAATTAGGAGTAATGTGCATCTAGACAAGTTTTAAAAAGAAAAAAAAAGGGTCGTTAATCAAGGTTGACTTTCGGGTTGACTTTGGTTTTCCCCGTGTGACTTTTTTAATTCGGGTCAACCGTCTAGGCCGGGTTAAGGGGGTTACACAATCCAATATTATGAAGTCGGCAGGGAAAATAAATTTATCAACTTTTACCAATATGTCCTCAATTTTCCCTTCGGGTTGCACATAGGATCTATCAGTAAGCTGTAGCATCACGACAATCGGTGTGGCTTTTCCAATTCCCAAATTTTGGGAAAATGTAATCCCTTGGACCCAGCCTGGCTGATAGACCGAACCGAATGAATCATACGAGGAATATTGAAGTAAATCGGGAAGGTTTATCTCAATAAATGGCCCTAATTTTTTTCTTTTTTATCTTGTCTAGATGCATCTTAGGTTCCTAGGTGTGTACACAAGCACCGGATAACACAACAACACGAACGCTCATTGATCGCATCCAAATTAAGGTTTAAGGACCATTTTGTAATTTTGTCAATTTATTAGGGTTATTACTAAATTTGGATTACCAACCCTTAATTAAGTTCATTAAAAGCTTCTCTATGAAATCTCGGCTCAAAACGATCACTAGAACTCATTCAATTGCATACATGATCAACAGGGACCAAAAATATAAGAAAATAGAAACTCACAATATTCCAAAAACTGTATTAACTACCAATCGTTTCGGAGCTGTGAGCCCTGTATCATAATGGTCATTTCGAAACTCAGCTGGCCGTTTCGATACGTGGGTTCATTTCGAAACACTTTAAGACTCTTTTTTGGAACAAGGATTCATAGAGGCAAAATGTTTCGGAACATGCCTCGTCGTTTCGAAACACCAAGGCAATTTCAAGCCCCCGTTTCGAAACATGCAAGGGTGTTTCAAAGCACCTGGGCCTGCAATATTTTAAAATGTTGGTTGAACTTGATTTAAATCATCCGAAACCATCCTGACACATGCTCAAACATGTTTACATCACAAATATACATCAATGACCAAGTGTAGGCGGCATAGGCATCATCATAGCACCTTTACCTACAACAAGAGACTAAAGACATGCATTCCTAGGGAAACAAGCACCAAATGTCCAAAATTCAAATCCAAACAATTACCAACACTTTAAGGCCATAACATACCCTAATATGCCTACCAAACTTGCATCAAATCAGAGAGATACCAAACAATCAACATTCATAGCATAGGACGGCCCCCATTTTGTAACACCTCAGTTTTGGGCCTAGGTGTTTTGCAAGTCGGGTTGGGCTAGTGGAACCGGTATCGGTTGTTCGAACCGTTAAAAGGTGGTTTAGGGAAATCAAGGTTTGGGATAGGATAAAAATTCCTAAAATCCTTTAAAATTATATTTAGGGGGTGGGTTAAATCAATTTTACAAAACGGGGTTTCAAAAGTATACATTTTGGGTAGTGACCAAAATGTAATGGTTTAAAAGTTGGAAAAAATAGGTTCTTCAAGAAGAGTCCAAATCTTAGAATCTTTAGGGAGCTACTTGGCAATTATGCAGTTTCCCTAATTTGGCATGTGTTTTAAATGTTTATTGAAAATTAAAAAGGCTTTTAATTAATTAAATAAAAAAGTTAGTTAATCGGTTAACAAAAATTTTGACAAGCTTTACATTCCTCTCTTTCACTTCAGCCAAACACTCTCCATTTTCTCTCAAATTTCCAGAATTTCTTCACTCTCAAATCCTCTTTTGATTTCCATCTTTTCCTTGTTGGTTTCTTTCATTTTCTCCAAGTTTCTTTCAAGAAAATCTTGCCAAATTAGAGGAGAAGCAAGGATTGTAGGTAAATTTCATGCTAACCCTCTAATCTAGGTAATTTAATGAAATTCCAAAGATGTTTGACTCTTTATTAATTATTTTGATTGAGGTTTTGTTGTTAGTTTGATAAACTATTGAACTCTTGATAGAAAAATGGATTTTAATGTGATTTTCGGAGTTTGATTGATTTGGCTAGTTTGAGATTGTTTCTAAATAAGTTTTGAAAGGTTTTTGGTGTTGAAGTAGAGTCTTAATCATAGAGATCCCGAAATCCTTCAGTTTCTTGGTTTTTGAAGTGTTTTTGGTTGAGTTTTTGGGGTGTTCTTGAAGAATCTGAGTTGTTGGAGGTATAATGATGGTTTTAGGCTGTTTTTGGATGATGATTAATGCCTAAAATGTGTTGGAGGTGTTGGGTAATGGCTGGGCTAAGGTTAGAGGTCAATCGATTGAGTTTTTGGTTGTTTCGGATGAGCAGGGTTGTGGGAATTCTTTTGAGTGCTGGTGTTTTGGATGCATTTTAATGCATTGAACCTCTGTTTTAATGAGTTGAAAACAGGGGATAATAGTCTGGAATCAACCGAAGTGATTTTGGAGGCTTCAGACGATCGATAGTAGCGTCGGCAAGCGTGGTTTCGCAAATCGGTGAGTGGAACTTGGTGTTCCAGCATGGAAACGTTTTAGAAAAGGTTTGGGGAACTTAGTAAGAGCTTGAAATGCTTTACTAAGTTCGGAAGTAGGTAAAGTGAATTTCTCTCTTGGATTGTGCTAGTTTTGAGCCTTTGATTGCACTTGATTTTAATTGCATTACTTACTGGTTTAAAGCATGTTTTAAATATTATGAGAAATGAGGTTGATGAGGTCATGTGGTTTAAGGATGCACTAGGTAAGTGGTCCTTGTATGCATGTGTTGATGCATGAGGTTTAATGCTTGATTTATGGCTTATCATGAATGCTTTGTAAAAACAACGAGGTTTGCATGTGTTATGGATTATATTGGAAAGTGATGTTGTATAAAGTGTTTTATAAATGAAATCACATATATTTAGCTAGCTATTGGATTGAGTGCACTATAAACAAGTTATATTGGATGTTGAGGGGTTGTGATTGTACCGAAAACTCCATCCAAGTACCCTAACGATTGAGGTTTGTTTAAGGTTGCAACGTTTGAGGGTGGCTCCCGGGTGCGAACCTTGTGTGTGTCCCGTCTCTCTTTAGTGGGTTATACAACTATCGATGAGTGTTGTTGAGGGGTTGTGATTGTACCGAATACTCCACCACGGGTCTCACGATGGTGGAGGGTCGCTCCCATGTGTGAGCCTTGAGATGTCGGTAGGGTGTATGAAAGGTTTGGGACAACCCTTGGTAATCTGTGTATCCGATATATTTTTGAGAATGTGATTATCACTTTTGAGCTAATATAATGAAATGAAACATTGGGGAAAATGTTGTTAATGCATAATTTGAAAGGTTCATGTTTTGGTTTAAGCTTAGCATAAAGGTGATTATGCTTGGAAGGCTTGTATTATGAGTAGCAATGGTTTAATTGTTGGATTTATATGTATCGTGTTGCATGGTGTTTATTACAATGGTTTTGTGGATAAAGTGCATGTTTTGTCAAAGGAAGAATGATGGTTTTGAAAAGAGTTAAAAATGGTTTTGTGCATTGATGATGTTTTTTGTTTGAGCAACCCTCACTAAGCTTGTATGCTTATGCTCTCTTTGTTTATCAATGTAGACAATTTAAGCTTTGGAGGCAACACTTGCAAGGGGATCGGTGGAAGACTTTGATTGAAGGTAAGTTTTGGTTTTGAAAGTAGTGTAATAAAGGCAATGGGGCATCCGATGTTATGAATGTTGGTTGCTTTAGTGTTTTCCGTATTTGTGCAAGTTTGATATGCATATTTGGTTGTGTGAATGACCTTTAAGCTTTGGCTTATGCTTGGATATGCAATTTGCCCTTTTGGTACTTTTAACTCTTAGAAAGCATGCCTATACATGTAAAGTGTCCACAAATTCTATATTTCATGCACATTCCATCTTATATTATTGATGTTTTTTAGTACATTTTAGGCATAATTAGGATCATGCATTGCATTTTACAATATTTCTTTACTTTTCCATGTTTTTCAAGATTATCCTTTATTTGGTAAAGAAATGTACTCTTTTAGTGTACTTTTGGTTTTAGGTACCAGAGGCTGACAAAGGGAAAGAGGAGATGAGGATGTGATGCTGAGGTAGCGAACTAAGGAGTTGTACTGATGCAGTTCCAGACAGAGACAACAGCTGTCGAGTAGCTATCGCCGCCCACTGTGTCGCCCAAGACTGCAAGCTATAGAGTTGGAGAACCGAAGTGCAATTTGTAGAGTAGAAAATCATGATTCTATCGATGTTGTCCACTCAATTTTCTGACGTCTGTGGTAGCGGACAAAGCCGCCGATGGTGAATCTCGAGATTGCTTGCGGAACAAGGCAACGTGAGAAAATCCACATTCAACTCAAAGAAGACAGAGTTTAAAGTCACATTTAATGTGGAAAGCTACTTTGAAGACTTCTACCTCAAGAAGAACTAGACCTAGATAATGCCTATATATACCCATTGTAATTCTAATTCAAAATAGCTTAGGTTTTCCTTAGGCATAGTTTAGGTTTTCTTGCCGTCGACATGTTCTAATTCTCTCATTTGGTTTGGGTTATGTTGTAATTAGTTGTGAGAACGGTTGTTTAGGATTTCAAGTTTGTTTTTGCAAATAAAATTACAAGGTTTACTTATTCCATGTTCTTCATAGTTTTCAATTAAGGTGAAAGATTAGTTGAATTCTATCCATTTGTTTGGTATCGAGAGAGTCAAACTCACGAAAGGAGTAAGTACGATTTCATCTATAGACGGTGCGATCAATCCGTCCTAGACATACGTTAAGGGTTTAAGGCGGCTAAAAGAGGACGAATCAACATTGATGTCTTTGCATGATTCACGTCGCGACTGGTATTATCTGCAGTGGGCATCAACAGAACTCTGACTTAGACATAAGCGGAGTCACTTTCGAAGCGTTCTGACGAGCCTTGTAGTTCTGCTGAGTTTGCCGCCGAGACACAATTCCATTCCCCTGCCGACGCAGCAAGAGGGTCTCATCAATCCACCTGCCATCCACCACCGAGGCAGCAGAGTTTGGCAGCACAAAACAACTTGACCTATTCAACGCAGTTTCACACTAAGCAGCAGCATAACCCTGCCCTCTCTATCAATCTGATCACCTCCTTTTTAATTACTTGTGTTTTTATTTTACTTTTCTTCTCAACGTCCACCTTACTTGTGCATTTACTTTTCTTGTGCAATATCAATAATTCGAATCAAGTTCTCCAATCCTTGTGGGAGACGATATCTTTTATACTATAACTTGCAGGAGTGTGCACTTGCGCTCATAAATAGAGAACACTCAAACGCTCTACAATAGCGCTCTTGATTTTGTGAATGATGCTCTAAAGATGTCTATGCTTCGTATAAGTTGTTTTCGATAAGTTTTTGAGTTGCTAATATGTTTGGACATGTATCGGGATAGTTTCAGATGGTTTAAATGGAGTTAAAACAACCTTTTCAAACATTGCATGACCAGGTTTTCGAAAGACCATTGCATGTTTCAAAACGGTGGCTTGAAATGGCCTTGGTGTTTCGAAACAATGAGGCATGTTCTGGAACATTTTGCCTCCGTGAACTATCATTCCAAAACGAGTTTTAAAGTGTTTCGAAACGAACCCGCGTATCGAAACGGTCAGCTGTGTTTCGAAACGGGTGTTCTGACACGGGGCTCTCCATTCATAAACGTCCGACCATTAATGCAATTTTTCAATTGCTCTGAGTTTCTGTTTCTTACATTTTGGTCCTTGGTTGCCTTGTATGAAATTGGATGGGTTCTAAAGGTCATTTTGAGCTAGGATTTCACCGATAAGCATGTAATGAATCTAATTAAAGATTGGTAACCTGAATTTGGTAATAACCCTCCTAATTTATCAAATTTACAAAATGGTTCCTAGAACCTTAATTAGCTATAGTTGTTAGGCGTTTGTGACGAAGTTTCATCCGATGCTTGTGTGCGTACACATAGGAACCTAAGTTACATCTAGACAAGTTAAAAAGGAAAAAAGTCATTTATTGAGGTAAACCTTCCCGGTTTACTTCAATATTCCCCGTGTGATCCATTCGGTTCATTCTATCAGCCAGGCAGAGTCGAGGGGTTACACATTTCCTTTATTACACTAGTCCAAAACCAAAACTTACCATCAATCAAAGTCTCCCACCGATCCCTTGCAAGTGTCGCCTCCAAAGCTTAAATTGACTGCATTGATGGATAAAGAGAGCGTAAGCACAACATGCTTAGTGAGGAAAGCTCAAAACCAAAAACACCATCAATGCAACAAAACCGTTTCCACTCCTTCGAAAACCATCATGCCTTCTTTGATAAACCATGCACTTAAACATTAAAATCAGCATGCTAAACATCATGCTACATAAAACACATATTTTCCAGCAGTTAAACCATTATTACACAACCTTCATGCCTTCCAAGCATAAATACCATTATGCTAAGCTTAAGGTAAAACATGCATTTTTCATAACATGCATTTTTCATAACATGCATCATCAACATTTCCATAACATCTCATTTCCATTATATTAGCTTACAAGTGATTAAGAACATTTCCAATTCTCAAAAACGTATCGGATACACAGATTAACAAGGGTAGTCCCAAACCCTTCAGACACCCTATCGGCATCTCAAGGCTCACACAAGGGAGCAACCTTCCACCATTGTGACGCCTGTGGTGGAGTATTCGGTACAATAACAACCCCTCATGTAACCCCCTTAGCCCGACCTAGACGCTTGACCCGAACCACGAAGATTACACGGGGAAAACCAAAGTCAACCCAAAAGTAAACCTTGATTAACGACCTTTTTTATTCTAATATTGTCTAGATTCATATTAAGCCTAAGTGAGCACTCACGAATCATGAACGAGAAAGGCACAACGATCGGATAACATTTAGGGACTCAATTGCTTAAATTACATGTTTAGGGACAAAATGTAATTTTAGGAAATTAGAAGGACTTTTCTAATTTTAGGATTACCAATATAAAATTAATCATGTTACATGCTTCTCTGTCAAGTTTCAGCTTAAAAAGACATTCCAAGCTCAAGCAATTGCATCCACAACATTTAGGACTAAAATGTAAAGCATGAAAACTCAAAACAATTCAAATTTCCCTCCAACGGTCAACCGTATCGGAACACTCACCCTCCGTACCGAAACGCCCGTCTCGAAACGCTGTTGACCATTTCAGTACGCGGGTATGTTCCGAGACCGGTATCGAAACAGGTCATTCTAGTGGCCAAACTGTTTCCAAACCTCTGCAACTCGTTCCAAAACGTTGTGGCCATTACAGGCCCCCGTTTCGAAACTGTTGAAGTCGTTTCAATACAAATTGCCCAGTAACAGCAGAAAGTGCTTGTTTTTCACCCTTTAACCCATTCAAACATGCCTCAAAGATCCTCAAATCATACCAGCAATCCATTTTGATGTTAAGCAACATATTTAAGACTCTTTAACAAGAGCATGGCGTCAAACACAAAATCACATAGTCTAAAGGCTTGCTCCCTAGTCTCAAACCAATATAAGTAACCAAATCTCAAACCAAACATTTAAGACCAATTACAACCCATAAATGTCAACATAAACATGCCACCAACTTAGGGAGTTCAAAACATATCTCCCGAATACAATCTGGTTTCCCATTGCCATTTATCAAAACTAAAGTGTATGAAAACATCACCATACATGAGCTTGTACTTCCTTGGATGTTCTTATCCTTCTTGATGCCCGAAAACACCTCAATAATCTGCATTATTGGTAAAAGAGAGCATAAGCAAAAATGCTTAGTGAGGCATGCTCTAAAGAAAACCAACACAATAATGCATTTCTTGAAAACACTTTCTCAAAAGCTTTTAAACAACATGCTCATTCTATCTCATGCTTGAAAACCATTCAAAGCAACATCTCCTTGAAAACACATGTACCTCAAGTCTATCTCATACATTTAAACCAATGCAAAACTCATGGCCAAGCCACACTCATGCTTGTAACACCCAAGCATTTCATATACAAATCTCATATGCATTTCTCATAGCATAAAACATTTCATCAAAGGTACATGTGAGTCAAAAGCATTTTCATATATTATATTGGCATTTCACATTTCATTATTACTCGGATATACGGACAACTCACTAGACACTTCCGGTGGCATCTACCATCACCGTACTCACTCTTCTAGTAACATAATTTCCGGTGGAATCTCACATCACCGTACTCACATGGCGGAATCTCTCAGCGCCACAAAGCTTGGATATTTCACCAAGTCCTACCCGATGGAATGCCCATCATTGGTTCTCTCCCTTTGGATTAACCAAAGAGCACGTACAAATTTTTAGTTTATAGTGCACTCTCATCCTATTGATCGATCAATTATATTCGGCAAGTATCTCAACATCTATGCCAATATATTATGTCAAATCATCATCTCACCTACTGTTTTTCATGCAACAATTCTCAAAACATTCTCATCTCATTTTAAAACTATAACATTTTCCATGCTTTAAACAAAAGCTCAAATCTCAACCATGCAACGTGTTTCTTCATGAAATCATTTCAAGCATCATCTCATACTATAAAACATGCATAAAAATAGTAGGAATTTATCTATCTCAAACCATGAGCATGTAAAAGCATTTTAGGGGCAACCACCACATTTAAGAGAGCAATCTAGCCAATACTTACTTCCGGACTTTGGAAGGTGTTTCAAACTTTTCCTAAATCCCCAAACCTTGATTCTTTGTCCCTCAAGGACTTCTAAAACCATATGCACTCATCGATTACGTTTCGCTTGCTCGCCGAAACGCTGTCTAAGCTCCCGGATCAACACCAAAGGCGTCCGAAGATGTCTCCCTTGTATATAACACATAAGAGCAAAGGATTAATGCATCATCATGCATTGAAATCATCAGCCACACACCTAAACTCCCTGCTCTACTCAAACACCTCATTTCGGCTACCAAACTCTTCCAAAACAAAGCCCAGCCAAGATCCATCACTTCTAATCATTTCTAAACATCAATTAACATCAAAAACCACTACAAACTCGTCCTTATACCTCCAGCTATGACAGAACTCCAAAATCACCCCAAAAACCACCATTCTAGCATACAAAACTTAGGAAACCAAACCTATTCGGGATTTGAATGATAAAACCTCATTTGTAACATCAATTAACATCCAATATACATTAGAAAACCACCTCAAAACAGAGCCCAATCCTTCACCACGAAAATCTTCAAGATCTCTTCCAAATTCTTCAACCGTCTACCAAGAGAACATGCATCTTGTAAATTCATTACTAAATTTTCGGTCACCTATGTTTGCTTGTGCATTGCGAGCAAGATGCCAAGAACATATGTGATGTTGAGCCAGCGGGAAAATAGTTTTTATAGCCCTTTGCATTGCCCTGTCACCATTAGTGGCCACTGATATTAGAGACTTATTAAATATTGCTTCTAAAAATTTCTTTAACACCCATTCAAATGTATGTGCAGTCTCGTCAGCAAGAACTACAATAGCAAAGACAATTGTTTGATGGTGGTGATTCACACCAAGTATAGGCATAAGAGGTCGACCATACACATTATCCTTATATGCGATGTCAAATAAAATGATATCATTGAAGCATGAGTAGTCGACCCTAGACGTTGAATCACACTAGAATAGATTAAGCAATCCCATCGACTCATCGAAAGAGTAGTTCATGTAGAAGCTGCCATCTATCTCTTTCTTACAATCAAAGTAAGCAAGTAAGGAATTTATATCACCATCAATTATTTCAGACCTTGCGGCTGCATCAAGGGAGTTGTATAGGTCTTTTGATAAAAAAAACCAACATTGTGGAAACCGTCTGATTGTTGCGTGTAATAATTCATTATCTTGGATGTTCCCAACCCAATAGATTTCAATGCTCTAGCCTGAAGAAGATCTGCATCATGAACTTTTCTATTTGACCGAAGAAACGGGTGCATCAATTCCTCGCAAAGCGGATGATTATGCTCTGTAACACCCCAATTTTGGGCTTAGAAGTTTTGGGTTTGAACCGGACCGGTCGGATTTTCGGTTCGAATATAAAAGGTGGTTTTAGAGAAAACCTAGTTCGGGATGCATTAAAAATATGGAAAAATATCTAAAAATCCTCTTTTAATATATATAAGAGGGTGGTGAAATCAATTTTACAAAATGAGGTTTGGAAATATGACATATCGAGTTAGTGACTAAAATGTAATTTTTGAAAAGTTCGTGACTGTTTTGAAAGGATTGAAACTTTGAATCTTTAAGGAGCTAATTTACCCAAGGGAGGATTTCTCCAGATTTTTTCTTGATTTTTAAGACTCATTTAATGTTTAATTAATAAAAAGAAAAGAGGGAAAAAGATATTTTTAGTTTCATAACTAACTTTTACCAAAATTTTCCCATTTCATTTTCTCTCAAAATTCCCTCAGCCAAACACATTTCCATAGCAACTTTTCCTTTGATTTTCACACCTAAAGTTGAGATTTCAATTCCTAAATGATTCCTAATCATTTCTACACCAAATCCCTTCATTTGCTTAATGAATTTTCAAGGATTTTGGCTCTAAACAAGGAGAAATCCACATTTAGAGGTATGAACGTCCTTCTCCTCTAAATCCTCAGTTCTTTACTGAAATTCCCTAGTTCTCAATCCTTAAATTGAGTTTTATTAAAGGTTTTAATGTTGTGATCTTGATTTTGGCTTAAAATGTAAGATTTAGATTTAATTTTGAAGAAATTCGTAATAGATGATTGGGCTCTGTTTTGAGATGTCTTTTTGATGTATTTTGGATGTTTAAAAGATGTGAAATGGAGGTTTAATCAATGCAATCCCGAATAGGTTGATTTTCCTAAGTTTTTACTTGTGAAAATGGTGGTTTTTGAGGTGATTTTGGTGTTCTGTTAATGCTGGAGGTATAAGGACGAGTTTGGGTTCATTTTGGATGTTAATTGATGTTTAAAAATGGTTAGAAGTGATGGATCTTGGCTGGGTTAAGTTTTGGAAGAGTTTGGAGGTGTTTTCGGTTGTGTTTGGTAGCCGAAATGTTGGATTTTTGTAGAGCAGCGAGTTTAGGTGTATTGCTGGTGGTTTTAATGCATGATGATGCTTTATCCTCTGTTGTTATGTGTTTAAAATAGGGGAGAATGATCCGGAAGCAATAGAGGTAGCGTTGGAGGGTTCGGATGCTTGGAAGGCTTGTCGACAAGCTTAGTTTTGTGTAACGGTGAGTGAAGTTGGGTTTTCAGATTTGAAACCAATGTTTGAAGGTTATGGGAGCTTAGTTTAAGTCTAAACAACTTAACTAAGCTCAAGAGTAAGTTTTCGGAAAAACTCTTTCTCTTGAATGAACCATGAGACGGTTGGATGCATACATTTAATTTGCATGTTTAAATTCTATTTTGAAAGCATGTATTAGCATGGTTTAGTGCAGGTTTTGAAAGTCATGTGTTGAAGGATGCTCAAGGTAAGAGATCCTTGGTTTTGTACTTTGGAATTGTGGAATTGATGCGTAGTGTTGCATGTTGTTTAATGGCTTTGTTTAATGCTTTAAAACAGTGAATTGATGATGGTAATTGATGGTATTGGCAAGTGATGTAAGTGGTTGTTGGTTACTTTAATCGGATATAGTTAGCTGGCTATAGGATTGGGTGCACCGTGAATTGAGTCGCCTTGGATGTTGAGGGGTTGTAATGGTACCGTAAACTCCATCCAAGTAGCCTAGCGATTGAGAGAGTTGATGTCACCATGATGGAGGATGGCTCTCGTGGGTGGGCTTTGTTAAGTGCCACCACGATGGAGGATGGCTCTCGTGAGTGGGCTTGGTTAAGTGCCACCACGATGGAGGATGGCTCTCATGGGTGAACCTTGTTAAATGTCACCACGATGGAGGATGGCTCTCGTGGGTGGGCTTTGTTAAGTGCCACCACGATGGAGGATGGCTCTCGTGGGTGGGCTTGGTTAAGTGCCACCACGATGGAGGATGGCTCTCGTGGGTGGGCTTGGTTAAGTGCCACCATGATGGAGGATGGCTCTCGTGGGTGAACCTTGTTAAATGTCACCACGATGGAGGATGGCTCTCGTGGGTGGATTTTGTTAAGCGTCACAACGGTGGGGGGTTGCTCTCGTGTGTGAGCTTTGTTAAGGTGATTACAATGGTTGTGGTAGCTTCCATGTGTAAGCCTTGTGATGTGTCTCGGCTCTCGCTAGTGTGTTATACAACTTCAGATGAGTGATGTTGAGGGGTTGTGATTGTACCGTTAAACTCCATCACGGGTGTTGAGGGGGTTGAGATTGTACCGATAAACTCCACCTTGTGTTGTTCGGTTGTGTGTATGAAGCGTGTGTGGACAACGCTTGTAATCCGCGTATCCGATTGTGTCTTGTGTTGTGATGGTTTGTGAATTATCACTTGGAAGCCAATATAATGTTCTTGAATGTAATGAGGCATGAGATGCTTGAAATGATGCAAGGTTGCATGGGAAGTGTGTAATGTTCTAAGAATGCATGTATTTCTTGTTAAGCTTGAACAAGTGTTTATCTTCTATTGTGCATGGAATCTCTTTAGTGCATTGAAGTCTTGTGAGGACTTGTATTAAAAGGCATGTAGTGCAATGTTGTTTTTGGTAGTTCATGTGTTTTGCATTTGTTGAATGCATGAGATAGTTAGAAGGAACCAATGGTTTTCGAAATGTTTTGCTTTGAAATGGCCATCAAGCATATGTAAAGTATGTTGTGAAGTGGAAGTGTTTTCCAATGAATTTGAGTTTAACCTTGCATGTGGTGTTTATGAATGGAAAGGTTTAATTAATGGTTTTTGCAAGAATGTGTTTTGGGGTAAATTGTTTAGCTTTTCTAAGCTAAAGGTTGGTTTTCATGTTGAGCAAGACATGGTTTAAAGCATGATGTTTCGAAAGAGGTTTTTCAACCAATGCTTTCATTTATTGATTTACATCTACTTTTAGAAGGGGTTTTATGATTCGCTGCATTGATGGTGTTTTGGTTTTGAGCATTCCTCACTAAGCATTATGTGCTTACGCTCCTTTTTGTCCATCAATGCAGACAAATGAAGTTGGGGCAGCAAGAAGCAAGGGATTCAAGGAGAGCTCCACTTGAGATGTATGTCTCGGTTAATAGCTATAGATAATAAAGGCAATGGGGGAGAGTCTTTTATGTTGATGCGTAATGAGATCATGTATGTTGGACAAGTTTGGTTTATGATTTGAATTATGTGGTTTAACGCTTGCAATGTTTGAATCTTCTCCTTCATAAGTCGTTATGCTATGCTTCTTGTTTTAAAAGCATGATTAAGTGTTGGATGTGTTGAAATAGTTGGTGCACCTAGGGGTTGTTTTGTATCTAGATTTTAATACAATTTGGTAGTTATGATGCTTGGCATGTTGTTGATTTGTTGAGGATTGATTTAGAGTATGTTCGATGGTGATTAGATGAGTTTAAACAGGTTTTTCTGCTATTTCTAGGCAGGGTGTTTCGAAATACCCTTGCCTGTTTCGAAACAGGTGCTGGATTTGGCCTGGGTGTTTCGAAACGGGTAGAGGTGTTTCGATACACTTTGGCTACTGCCAAGCCCCGTTTATGAACGGTCTATTCCCGTTTCGAAACACTTGACCGTTGGACACTGATTTGAATGGTTTTGAAGTTTGCAAGCTTTACGTTTTAGTCCTGATTTTTGTATGTGCAATTGCTTGAGTTCGAGATGTCCGTTTAAGGTGAAATTTGGCAGAGAGCCATGAAACATGACTAATTTCCTAATGGTAACTCAAAAATTGGTAAAGTTCTCTTAATTTCCAGAATTTACAAAATGGTCCCTAAATTCGTATGTTGTGCAATTGAGTCCATTATTGTTTTCCGATTGTTGTGATTTTTGAGTATTCTTATCTCAGGAGTATGCCTAGGATTAATGTGCATCTAGACAAGTTTAAAAAGAAAAAAAAGGGTCGTTAATCAAGGTTGACTTTCGGGTTGACTTTGGTTTTCCCCGTGTAATCTTCGTAGTTCGGGTTAACCGTCAAGGCTAGGCTAAGGGGGTTACATTTGGTGGTATCAGAGCTGATTTGTGAATGCTTGGGGAAATGGTAAATTGTTGTAATAAGTGTTTGATGTTTATTCTGATGTGTGGTTGAAAGTCGGTTGAAATGTGTGTCTTTGAGCGAATTGTTGATGTTTTTATCATGCTTTTTGGTTATGAATCTTGATTGAGTTAATGTGAATATGTGCTAATGATATGCTGGTGTTGTGAGCTGATTTTATGAATAATGATGAAAGTGTGATGGGTATGATATGTTGATATTATGCTGTTGCGGGTGAATATTGTTTGGTGAGGGCATGATCGAAGTATGTTGAATGATATGCTCGATGTTGTGATAACCATGTTTTTATTGATTGTTATGTCGTGTAAAAGGGGAGAATTTGGGATAGCCATTGCCTTATTATTATAGCTATTGCGTTATGTTGGAGTGGGAGTCTTGAATCCTTGCTTGAAGCTGGCCTGATCGTTTTTTTGTTTTGCTATGATTGTTTGTTGTTAATAGCATGGTGAAATCGATGAGAGAATGGCAATTGGGTGAGCTTGGTTAAGGTGATTACAATGGTTGTGGTAGCTTCCATGTGTAAGCCTTGTGATGTGTCCCGGCTCTCGCTAGTGTGTTATACAACTTCCGATGAGTGATGTTGAGGGGTTGTGATTGTACCGTTAAACTCCATCAAGGGTGTTGAGGGGGTTGAGATTGTACCGGTAAACTCCACCTTGTGTTGTTTGGTTGTGTGTATGAAGCGTGTGTGGACAACGCTTGTAATCCACGTATCCGATTGTGTCTTGTGTTGTGATGGTTTTTGAATTATCACTTGGAAGCCAATATAATGTTCTTGAATGTAATGAGGCATGAGATGCTTGAAATGATGCAAGGTTGCATGGGAAGTGTGTAATGTTCTAAGAATGCATGTATTTCTTGTTAAGCTTGAACAAGTGTTTATCTTCTATTGAGAATGGTGCATATGTGCATGGAATCTCTTTAGTGCATTGAAGTCTTGTGATGACTTTCTTTAAAAGGCATGTAGTGCAATGTTGTTTTTGGTAGTTCATGTGTTTTGCATTTGTTGAATGCATGAGATAGTTAGAAGGAACCAATGGTTTTCGAAAGGTTTTGCTTTGAAATGGCCATCAAGCATATGTAAAGTATGTTGTGAAGTAGAAGTGTTTTCCAAGGAATTTGAGTTTAACCTTGCATGTGGTGTTTATGCATGGAAAGGTTTAATTAATGGTTTTTGCAAGAATGTGTTTTGGGGTAAATTGTTTAGCTTTTCTAAGCTAAAGGTTGGTTTTCATGTTGAGCAAGACATGGTTTAAAGCATGATGTTTCGAAAGAGGTTTTTCAACCAATGCTTTGATTTATTGATTTACATATACTTTTAGAAGGGGTTTTATGATTCGCTGCATTGATGGTGTTTTGGTTTTGAGCATTCCTCACTAAGCATTATGTGCTAACGCTCCTTTTTGTCCATCAATGCAAACAAATGAAGTTGGGGCAGCAAGAAGCAAGGGATTTAAGGAGAGCTCCACTTGAGATGTATGTCTCGGTTAATAGCTATAGATAATAAAGGCAATGGGGGGAGAGTATTTTATGTTGATGCGTAATGAGATCGTGTATGTTGGACAAGTTTGGTTTATGATTTGAATTATGTTGTTGATTTGTTTAGGATTGATTTAGAGTATGTTCGATGGTGATTAGATGAGTTTAAAACAGGTTTTTCTGCTATTTCTGGGCAGGGTGTTTCGAAACACCCTTGCCTGTTTCGAAACGGGTGCTGGATTTGGCATGGGTGTTTCGAAACGGGTAGAGGTGTTTCGAAACACTTTGGATACTGCCAAGCCCCGTTTCTGAACGGTCTATTCCCGTTTCGAAACACTTGACCGTTGGGCACTGATTTGAATGGTTTTGAAGTTTGCAAGCTTTACGTTTTAGTCCTGATTTTTGTATGTGCAATTGCTTGAGTTCGAGATGTCCTTTTAATTTGAAATTTGGCAGAGAGGCATGAAACATGACTAATTTCATAATGGTAACTCAAAATTTGGTAAAGTCCTCTTAATTTCCAGAATTTACAAAATGGTCCATAAATTCATATATTGTGCAATTGAGTCCCTTATTGTTTTCCGATTGCTGTGATTTTTGAGTATGCTTATCTTAGGAGTATGCCTAGGATTAATGTGCATCTAGACAAGTTTAAAAAGAAAAAAAGGGTCGTTAATCAAGGTTGACTTTCGGGTTGACTTTGGTTTTCCCCGTGTAATCTTCGTAGTTCGGGTCAACCGTCTAGGCCGGGCTAAGGGGGTTACATGCTCGGTATCGCAAAATGAAATATCTGATTTACAGGAATCCTGCAACTTTACATGTACGCTAGCCATGCACCCAGTTCATTTCAGAGCTCGGGGAGCACGTTTACGTTCACACTATTTTACTGTTGCAATCCTAAACCCTGCTCTTGAGCATTCAAATTGTTGTTTATTTACAATACCATTTTATGCACCCTAGTTGAAGCTCGTCGTACACTAAAGCCATTATTTGTTGCATACTCCTTATAAAAATCACATGCCTCATTACGAGTGTCAAAACCATACCTACTATATTCCCTGGCGCAGCACATTGATCAGCATAGCATGGACCATGTGAAGATGGTTGGCCTTGCATTGCAACCGTGTCCTCCATAAGCTTTAAGTAGGAAAAAAAGTTTAATACAACATTTAGAGTAAAATTATGAAAAAACAACAATATCGATGTCGATGGTGTCAAAAATCATGGTTCAAAAATACAACAACTTATGTTAACACTTAAGTTTAGTAAAGTGCCAAGAAACCTTACCTTTTAATGCTTTAGGTTTTGAGCTTTTTGTGTCCGATGAATGGAAAATTGAGGAAGATCACGTTTGAGAACAATTTGTGGATGTTGTGTTCTTCCTTGTTCCTTCTATACCTATTTTGTGAAGGTAATGACCATTAATGGTCAAAATTAATAGGGTAGTTGTAAACGTTATTGGTGTAATTAATAGGGTAAAACATATGTAACTACATAATTTTGTACACAATGGGTAAGACATTTTGTAACATGCCTTAGGTAAATATGTACGTGAAGTACTATAGGTACTACCTTTTGACATCAGTAGTAACGCGATATAAAAGGGGTTCGATATAATATCGATATACAAAAAAGTAAAAATATGGATTCTGAGTTTATTCGATACCGATACTTGAGACTCGTACCAGTATTGAAACAACCATATCGGTATGCTAAGAACAATACCGATTATGTTCATAACCCTTGGGAACAAATATAATTCATACTATCGGTACTTGGGTCTAAGTACCCATACTAGTTGGTGGGACTATATATATCCGGTCAGTTTCCCTCCTTTTTTGTAAATTTCAGAACCCTACTCTCCCACATCTTTTCAACAGCCACCCATAAGCAACAAAATTTTTGGAATATTTAGGGAAGCTTAAGGGTTTCAAAGCACTTTCCATTGTAGTTCTCAAGTATACAAAAACAAATCAGAGGTAAAACTATGTTGCTTCTTATTCACTTATTTGTTTAGAAAGTAAAACCTAAACGACACAAGGGTTTCATTTTGTTTTCAACATAGAGTGGGCCTTTTGGAAGATGGTTAATATCACCTTCAGAAACACTAATCGTGTAACCCCCTTGACCCGACCTAGCCGATAGACCGAACCGAACGGGTTACACGGGAAACATTGAAGTAAACAAGAAAGGTTTACCTCAATGAACGACCTTTTTTTCTTTTTTTCTTTTCTAGATGCAAATTAAGTTCTTATGTGTTTGACAAAGCAGAGGATCAATCAACAACTCGAACGTGCATCGACTAACACCAAAATCAGTTTTAGGGACCATTTTGTAAACTTAACAAGTTACAAGGGTTTTCCCAAATTTGATTCATCAATCTTTAATTAACTCATTTCATGCATCTCCATAAAAACTCAGTTCAAAATAACCATGACAACACATTTAATTGCATACATGACAAACAGGGACCAAAACGAAAAGAAACAGAACTTCAAAATATTCCAAAAATTGTCATAACAGCCAGCCGTTTCGTAACAACATGCCCCATATCGAAAAGGGTGTATCAAAACAGAGGCACTTGTTTCGAAACGTGAGCTCGTATCGAAACTACCATTGACTCATTTCGAAACAGGGTTTCACAGTAGCAAACTGTACCAGAACGGACCTCCCCGTTTCGATACCCCAAGGCATTTTCAAACACCCATTTCGAAACAGACAAGGGTGTTTCGAAACACCTAGGCCTGCAAGGTATGATTTTTCTGGTTTAACACTTCATAAACCATCTCAAACCATTCCAACATACATTCAAACATGCTTACAACCAAAATACACTTCAGCTACCAAGTTCAGATGGCAATAACATCATCAAAGCAACTCTAACACCATTAACGGATTCTAGATGCATGCTTCCTAGGAAAATCAAGCATCAAAAGCCAACTCTCAAATCCAAGCATAATCCAACATTTAAAGGCCATTTACATTTTCAAATATGCATACCTAACTTGTGCCAAACCAGAGAATACCAAACAACTAACATTCATAGTATTGGACACCCCCATTGCCTTTATTACACTAGTTCAAAATCGAGACATATATTCAATGAAGTCTCTTGGAAATCCTTGGAAAGTTGCTGCCTCCAATCACTTAATTTTCTGCATTTATGAGCAAAAGAGAGCATAAGCATACAAGCTTAGTGAGGAATGCTCAAAACCATTTCCACTCTTTTGAAAACCATCATGCCTCCTTTAAAAATCCATGCACTTTATCATTAAAATCAGCATTCTAATCATCATGCAACAAGTATTACATACTTCTCAACAATTAAACCATTTCTAAACAAAAATCAAGCCTTTCAAGCATATTGACTAATATGCAAAGCTTAGAGAGTAAAACATACATTTTCCACAATATGCATCATCAACGTTTCCATGACATTTCAATCCATTATATTGGCTTACAAGTGATTAACAACATTCTCATTTCTCAAAAAGCATATCGGATACACGAATTACCAAGTGTTGTCCCAAACATTTCATACACTCTACCGGCATCTCAAGGCTATCGCACGGAAGCAACTCTCCACCATTGTGACACTTGTGGTGGAGTATTCGGTACAATTACAACCCCTCAACACCACTCATCGGTATATGTATAGCCCACTAACGAGAGACAAGACACATACAAGGTTCGCACTTGAGAGCTACCATCTACCGTTGCAACCTTAAACATTCCTCAATCGTTAGGGTACTTGGATGGAGTTTTCGGTACAATCACAACCCGTCAACATCCAAGGCGACTTGTTTATAGTGTACTCAATCCTATAGCCGGCTAACTATATCCGATTTCATTTACAAAACACTTTACACAAAATCACTTGCCAATATAATCCACATTTCATGCATACCTCATTGTTTTTCCAAAGCATTCAATATAAGCCATATTTCAAGCATTAAGCCATGCTTCATAAACTCATGCATGGACACATGCATACAAGGATCACTTACCTAGTGCATCCTTAAACCATATTGCATCATCAACCACATTTTATAAACTCAAAACATGCTTTAAAACAGTAAGTAAATGCAATAAAAACAAGTGCATCCAAAGGCTCATAATAGCACAATATGAGGAAGGAATTCACTTTACTTACTTCCGAACTTAGTAAAGCGTTTCAACCTCTTAGTAAGTTCCCAAAACCTTTTCTAAAAATGTTTCCATGCTGGAAAATCAGTTTCCACTCACCGACTTGCAAAACCACACTTGCCGACGCAACAATCAACCGTCTGGAGCCACCAAAACCACTTTGATCGGTTTCGGAACACTATCCCATGTTTTCAACACATTAAAAACAGAGATTCAGTGCATCATAATACATCCAAACACCAACACTCAAAAGGAAACTCGTTGCCCTGCTCTAAAGCATCAAATCATCCAAAATAACTGAAATCTCAATCGATTGACCTCTAAACTCAGCCCAGCCATCAACCAACACATCCAATACATTTTAACCATAAATCAATATAAAAAAACAACCTAAAACCATCCTTATACCTTCAGCAACTCAGATCTCACATTACACCCCAAAAATCCAACCAAAAACACCTTTAAAAACAAAGATCTCAAGGATTTTGGGATTAATATGATTAAGACTCCATTTCAACACCATTATCTTTCCAAAACTTGATTAAAAACCATCATAAACAAATAATATTGAAACAACTCCAAAAATCACATTACATCATCTCATTAAATTGAGATTTCACAATTTAATCAAAACCTCAATAAAACTTTAATAAAAAACATGAATAAAGAGTCAAATATCTTTAGAATTTCATTAAAGAACATTGATTAGAGGGTTATCATGAAAAATACCTTCAATCCTTTCTTCTCCTCTAATTTGGCAAGTTTTGCTTTCAAGAATATTTAAGAGATTTGAGAGAAATCACAAGAAAGATGTTGGAAATCAAAGGACAAAATAAAAGTGAAAGAAATTTGGAAAATGAGAGAATGAGAGAGTGTTTGGCTGATTTGAAATGAAGAGAATGAAAACGATCGTCAATTTTGTTTAACTAAAATAACTACATTTCATCAAAGGTACATGCGAGTCAAAAGCATTTTCATATATTATATTGGCATTTCACATCTCATTATTACTCGGATATGCGGACAACTCACTAGACACTTCCGGTGGCATCTACCATCACCGTACTCACTCGTCTAGTAACAAAATTTCTAGTGGAATCTCACATCACCGTACTCACATGGCGGAATCTCTCATCACCACAAAGCTTGGATATTTCACCAAGTCCTACCCGATGGAATGCCCATCATCGGTTCTCTCCCTTTGGATTAAATAAAGAGCACGTACGAATTTTAAGTTTATAGTGCACTCTCATCCTATTGATCGATCAATTATATTCGGTAAGTATCTCAACATCTATGCAAATATATTATATCAAATCATCATCTCACCTACTGTTTTTCATGCAAAAATTCTCAAAACATTCTCATCTCATTTCAAAACTATAACATTTGCCATGCTTTAAGCAAAAGCTCAAATCTCAACCATGCAACATGTTTTTCATGAAATCATTTCAAGCATCATCTCATGCTATAAAACATGCATAAAAACAGTAAGAATTTATCTATCTCAAACCATGAGCATCTAAAAGTATTTTAGGGGCAACCACCACATTTAAGAGAGAAATCTAGCCAATACTTAATTCCGGACATAGGAAGGTGTTTCAAACCTTTCCTAAATCCCCAAACCCTGATTCTTTTTCCCTCAAGGACTTCTAAAACCATACGCACTCACCGATTACGTTTCGCTTGCTCGTCGAAATGTTGTCTAAGCTCCCGAATTAACACCAAAGGCGTCCGAAGATGTCTCCCATGTTTATACCACATAAAAGCATAGGATTAATGCATCATCATGCATTGAAATCAACAGTCACACACCTAAACTCGCTGCTTTACTCAAACACCTCATTTCGGCTACCAAACACATCGAAAACATCTCCAAACTCTTCCAAAACAAAGCACAGCCAAGATCCATCACTTCTAATCATTTCTAAACATCAATTAACATCAAAAACCACTACAAACTCGTCCTTATACCTCCAGCTATGACAGAACACCAAAATCACCCCAAAAACCATCATTCTAACATACAAAACTTAGGAAACCAAACCTATTCGGGATTTGATTGATAAAACCTCATTTGTAACATCAATTAACATCCAAAATACACTAGAAAACCACCTCAAAACAGAGCCCAATCATTCACTACGAAAATCTTCAAGATCTCTTCCAAAATCTTAAGTTTGAAGACAATTTCTTGTTTCTAACATTAAAACCACTCAAAAATCATTAACAAAGGATTGATAACTTGAGAATTTCAGTAAAGAACTGATCATTAGAGGAGAAGGACGAAGCTTACCTCTAATGGATGATTTCTCCTTGATTTGGGCATGTTTTCTTGAAAATTCAATGTCGAAATCAAGAGGATTTGATGTGGAATTGATTAAGAATCAAAAGAAGATTGAAATCTCATCAAATGAAGTGAAAATCAAAGTATAATTGCTGGAGAGAATGTGTTTGGCTGAAAAGAAGTTGAGAGAAAATGAAATGAGAGAAAATTTATGAAAAGTAGTTATGAATAGTCAAAGCTAGTTTCTCATTTAATTAACCTTCATTTCCTTTAATTAAAACATTAATAAAATAACCCAAATTAAGGAAAAATCTGATGAAAACATTTTGGTAAAATTAGCTCCTTAAAGATTCAAAGTTTCAATCCTTTACAAAATAGTCACTATTTAACTTTAGCAAAAACTACGATTTGGTCACTACACAAAAATGTAGTATTTCTAAACCTTATTTTTAAAATTGATTTCACCATAATCTTTCATATATCAAATGAGGGTTTTTAGATATTTTCTATATTTTTAAAGCATCCCGAACTCGGTGTTCCCTAAATCTCCCTTTAAGATTCGAACTGTTTCTCGACTGGTCCGATTCGAAACATAAACCATCTAGGCCCAAATTTGGGGTGTTACACCTCAACACCACTCATCGATAGTTGTATAACCCACTAACGAGAGACGAGACACACACAAGCTTTGCACTCATGAGCTACCCTCAACCGTTGCAACCTTAATCAATCCTCAATCGTTAGGGTACTTGGATGGAGTTTTCGGTACAATCACAACCCTTCAACATCCAAGGTGACTTGTTTATAGTGCACTCAATCCTATAGTCGGCTAACTATATCCAATTTCATTTACAAAACACTTTATTCAACATCACTTACCAATATAATCCACATTTCATGCATACCTCATTGTTTTTACAAAGCATTCATGATAAGTCATAACTCAAGCACTAAACCATGCTTCAAAACTCGTGCATCAACACATGCATACAAGGATCACTTACCTAGTGCATCCTTAAACCACATGGCATCATCAAACACATTTTATATACTCAATACATGCTTTAAAACAGTAGGTTAACACAATTAAATCAAGTGCATTCAAAATCTCAAAGTAGCACCATCCGAGAGAAAATTCACTTTACTTACTTACGAACTTAGTAAAGCGTTTCAAGCTCTTACTAAGTTCCTAAAACCTTTTCTAAAACGTTTCCACGTTGGAAAACCAAGTTCCACTCACCGTCTTGCGAAACCACACTCGGTGACGCATAAATTACACGTCCGAAGCCTCCAAAAACACTTCGTTCGATTCCATAACACTATCCCATGTTTTCAGCACATTAAAACAGAGGTTTAGTGCATTCGAATGCATCCACAACACCAACACTCAAAAGAAAACCCGAAGCCCTGCTCTAAAGCATCATTTTACCCAATCAATACAACCGAAAACAACCTAAAACCATCCTTATACCTCCAACAACTTGGATTCCACATTATACCCCAAAAACGCCTTAAAAACCAAAGATCTCAAGGATTTCGGGATTAATATGATTTAAGCAATATTTTAACATCATAAACCTTTCAAATCTCAATTAGAAACTAACTCAAATCAACCAAACTCCGAAAATCACATAAAATCCATTTTTCTACCATGATTTCATCATTTTATCAAACCAATAGCAAAACCTCAATAAAAAACATAAATAAAGAGTCAAATATCTTTGGAATTTCATTAAAGAACCTTGATTAGAGGATTAGCACGAAATTTACCTCTAATCCTTGCTTCTCTTCTAATTTGGCAAGTTTAGCTTAAAAGAACTTGAAAGAAAATGAGAGAAATCACCAAGGAAAAGTTGGAAATCAAGAGAGAATTTGAGAATGAAGAAAATCTGGAAATTAAGATAAAATGGAGAGTGTTTGGCTGAAGAGAAATGAAGAAAATGAAAAGATCATCAATTTTTCTCTTAACCAACTTAACCACCTTTTAATTAAATTAATTAAAAGCCTTTTAATTTTTAATAAAACATTTAAAACAGATGCCAAATTAGAGAAAAAAGGCTTAATTGCCAATAAGCTCCCAAAATATTGTAAGACTTTAACTCTTTTTGAAAAACACAATTTTCCACAGTTTTAAAACTTTACATTTTGGTCACTACCCAAAATGTATACTTTCCTAAACTTGTTTTGCAAAATTGATTCAACCAACCTCTTAAATACAATTTTATAAGATTTTATGAATTTTTATCATATTTTTATCCCATCCCGAACCTTAGTTTCCCTAAACCACCTTTTAACGGTTCAAACAACTAATACCGGTTCCACCGGCCCAACCCGACTCGCAAAACACCTAGCCCAAAACCGGGGCAATACAAAAATTGACTTATTCATCAAGTTTATGCTTGCTCCTAGATCACACAATGCTCTCCCTACATAATGATTTTTGATTGCACATGGTATAAGAAAACTGTCTGGGTCCTTGAGCTTGGGTGGTATCCAATTGTGTAGCATTACCATGCATTCTTCTGTCACAGCAACAATTTCAAATTCCCCAATCCTTTTTCACTTTGAGACAATGTCCTTGAGGAATTTGGCATAATTTGGGATTTTTTTGATCGCTTCCACCAAGGGAAGGTTGATTTGTACTTGCTTCAAGATGTCTAGGAACTTCTTGAATTAGTATTCTTGTTTATGTTGTTTCACTCTTTGGGGAAACAGTGGAGGTAGTCGAATATCCTTTATTCCTTTTTGCATGGAAATTTGATTTTAGGATCTACCGACGTATTGACTTTTGGCTCTGTCGTGGGTACTGCTGCAGGTGCTGCTGAGGCACTACCTTCAGGGGTTGCTGTTGCGGCAGTGTTGTTGGGCATTGCGGCGGTAGTGGTCTCCTTTGGCTTTGTCTGCTCTGTTTCCTTAGCTTGGGACTCCTTGAGTTGAATACCACTTCGAGTGGTTATGGCATTGCATTGCTCATATGATTTTCCCTTAGCGACTTCAATATCGCTAGGCAAGCCTCATGTCGGCCTTGTGTTTAGGATCTATTCGATTTTCCCAACTTGAGTCTCTAGAGATTTTACTATTGCCTCATTATTTTGCAGCCGTATCTTGCTCATGTTCATAAAAGCTTCAATTTTCTTTATGAACTTATCAGTATAAGCCATATATGCACTAGTCTGAGACGTGAAAGCATTAAGAGTGTTTTCTAAAGAACTAGTTGGCATAGACTGTTGCGAGGGCATAGACTGATAATGTGGCATGGACTGCCGAGGCATGTTTTGTTGAAACCCCTCTGTTGGAGCATTCTGATTGTTTGGATTGAGTGCATTGTTGGGGTTAAGGAGAAATTCGGGTGTTTCTTCCAGGCCAGGTTGTAGTTGTTGGACATCATGTTGTTGTTCCGGTTGTAATTTCCAACGAAACAACTCGACTCTGTATTCTGTGGACATTCAGAATAAACATAGTTACCCCCACAGATTTCACATAATAAATCCATTACCTTGACCTCTTGGTGATTGTTTTGTGTTTGCATGTTCATGACCAACTTTGTCAAGGTGGCAATTTGGGATTAAATTGAGTTCGAGGAGCCCATTTCATTTACTGTGGGTTGGCTTTGGATCCCTCCTCGTCTGACCATTGGGAACTGATAGTCGTCCTTGGCCGTCCTGTTCAGAATGTCCATCGCTTCCTCTGGTTCTTTGTCTAAGAGTATGTCGTTTGCCAAGGCATCAAGCATCATCCTAGTTGTTGTGTTAACAACATTATAGAACATGGTTACATGTGTCCACAATGGGAATCCGTACAATGGGTTTTTGTATAACAGCTCTCTGTATCACTCCTAGGCCTCGTGCATGGATTCGTTGTCAGCCTATCGAAAAGAAGTGATTTTGTTGCGCAATTTATCGGTTAAATTTATAGGATTGAAACGTGCTAAGAAATCATGACATAAATCACTACAGGATCCAATTGATCCTGCTGGAATACTATTTACTCAGGTTTTTACCCTATCCCTCAGTGAATAGGGAAACAATTTTAATCTCAAAATATCCTCATGTACTCCCTGTATTTCAAATGAATTGCAAATTTGCAAGAAGGATTTGAGGTGTTGTCTGGTATCTTCAGTTGTTGAGCCGCCAAATTGCCCCATGGTATTGATCATGTTGAACATCACAAGCTTCAGTTCAAAGTGGGCGGCTTCAATTTCTGGTGTAACAACTCTCGGATTTAGTCTGTTCATATAATCTTCTAGGTAGTCTCGGGCAGTCAGGTTCCGTACTAGCGCGAATTGAATTTGCAGATTTTCTCCATCTCCTACAGGGACATTCTGCTGCCCATCGGCAATTGGCTGCTCGTCGGCAAACTGATGCCCATTGGCATTCCAATTGTTGTTGGCATTGTTGCTGCCAACTTGATGTGTCATCTTTTGCCTTATTTGTTGCTTGAGTCTCTGACAACTTTGATCGATTTCTTGATCAAGGTCATAGAGCGGATACTTTGGGTTCACCCTGGTCATGCACCACTGCAAAACCAAAGTTTATTACTATTCGGAAAAACAGATAAATAAAAAGTGCAAGAAAATAAAATCGAAAGTCGTTATTGTCGATCCCCTGCAACGACGCCAAAAACTTGTTGCGTGTAAAAGGTGCTCTGCAATTAGTGTATATGTCTCAAGTAATATAATGATAAGTACCAGAGTATCGTCTCCACAGGGATTGGGATGGCTTCCTTCAATTATCTTCTCGCACTCAAAAAGAAAAGAAAAAAGTAAAAACACAAATAAAAGAGTTTTGCCTTTTAATTAAGCTAAAAATCATAAACTAAAGCAAGTAGGTAAAAGTAGAGAAATCAAAATGAGAGACTAGGCCGGATTAGATGGCATCGTAGTGTGGAAAGCAATTGACTTGTCTCAATTTTTGAATGCAATGACCACCAAACTACCTCGGTAGTGACCTTCGTCCCGGCCACGGCAATAAGATGTACTAGTTTGGCAATCCCTTGATGATCGGCAGAAGATGTCAAGGTTCGACAAAGCGTCTTTTGATGGCTCCTCCTTATCTTTAAGTCGTGGCATTATTGATGAATGGGCCTTGATAATACCTCTCAGCGCAAACCAATGATAAACTCCTATGAATGTTACGCTTCTTTTAGTCGTTAAAACTCTAACTTATCTCTAAGCCGAGTTAGCTTCCACCGTTGGGATGAAAACCATGCTTATTCATTCGTGAGTCTAACTCTCTCGATATTAGACAAATAGATAACCTCGCAATATTCTCTCTCGATTAGATTGTAAGAATAAGATCAATGCCAAGAATAAGCAAACCTTGAACTAAATTGCATTAAAAACTTAAACAAAGTACAATTGTTTTCTCATAACTACTAAGCAAAATAATCATAACCCTACAAAACTTAGAAAATGATGGACATGGAGAACATTAGGACTAAACCCTAATCTCAAGCTCTCAACTCTTCTCTTATTCCTCAATCCCTGTAACCCCCTTAGCCCGGCCTAGACGGTTGACCCGAACTACGAAGATTACACGGGGAAAACCAAAGTCAACCTGAAAGTCAACCTTGATTAACGACCCTTTTTTTCTTTTTAAACTTGTCTAGATGCACTTTAATCCAAGGCGTACCCTTGAGATAAGCATACTCAAAAATCACAGCAATCGGAAAACAATAAGGGACTCAATTGCACAACATACGAATTTAGGGACCAATTTGTAAATTCTGGAAATTAAGAGGACTTTACCAATTTTTAAGTTACCATTATGAAATTAGTCATGTTTCATGCCTCTCTGCCAAATTTCATCTCAAACGGACATCTCAAACTCAATCAATTGCACATACAAAAATCAGGACTAAAACGTAAAGCTTGCAAACCTCAAAACCATTCAAATCAGTGCCCATCGGTCAAGTGTTTCGAAACGGGTATAGACCGTTCAGAAACATGGCTTGGCAGTAGCCAAAGTGTTTCGAAACACCTCTACCCGTTTGGAAACACCCAGGCCAAATCAAGCACCTGTTTCGAAACAGGCAAGGGTGTTTCGAAACACCCTGCCCAGAAACAGCAAAAAAGTCTGTTTTAACACATCTAATCACCATCAAACATACTCTAAATCAATCCTCAACAAATCAACAACATGTCAGGCATCATAACTACCAAATTGCATTAAAATCAAGATACAAAACAACCCCTAGGTGCACCAACTCTTTCAACACATCCAACACTTAATCATGTTTTTAAAACAAGAAGCATAGCATAACGACTTATGAAGGAGAAGATTCAAACGTTGCAAGCGTTAAACCACATAGTTCAAATCATAAACCAAACTTGTCCAACATACACAATCTCATTACACATCAATATAAAAGACCCTCCCCCCATTGCCTTTATTATCTATAGCTATTAACCGAGACATACTTCTCGAGTGGAGCTCTCCTTGAATCCCTTGCTTATTACTGTCCCAACTTCAATTATCTGCATTGATGGACAAAAAGGAGCGTAAGCACATAATGCATAGTGAGAAATGCTCAAAACCAAAACACCATCAATGCAGCAAATCATAAAACCTTCCTTAAGAGTAATTACAAACCAAAAACCAAAGCATTGTTTGAAAAACCCCTTTGAAACAACATGCTTTAAATCATGCATTGCTAAACATGAAAACCAACCTTTAGCTTAGAAAAGCTAATAAATCACTTCAAAGCACATTCTTGCAAAACCATCAATTAAAACCTTTCCAAGCATGAACACCTTATGCAAAGTTAAACTCAAATACCTTGAAAAACATTTCCTCTTCATAACATACTTTTCTCATGCTTAATGATCCATTCAAGCAAAATCTTTGGAAAACCATTTGTTCCCTCAACTATCTTATGCATTCAACAAATGCACAACACCTGAACTACCCAAGCAACATTTACACTTCATGCCTTTCTAAACAAGTCTTCACAAGACTTCAATGCATTTAAGAGATTCCTTGCACATAAACACCATTCATAAAAGAAGATAAACACTTGTTCAAGCTTAACAAGTAATACATGCACCCTTTAAACAATACACACTTCCCATGCAACCTTGCATCAATTGAAGCATCTCTTGCTTCATTACATTCAAGAACATTATATTGGCTTCCAAGTGATAATTCACAAACCATCTCAACTCAAGACACAATCGGATACGTGGATTACAAGCGTTGTCCCACACGCTTCATACACACAACCGAACAACACAAGGTGGAATTTATCGGTACAATCACAAACCCTAAACACCCATGATGGAGTTTAACGGTACAATCACAACCCCTCAACATCACTCATCGGGAGTTGTATAACTCACTAGCGAGAGCCGGGACACATCACAAGGCTTACACATGGAAGCTACCACAACCATTGTAATCACCTTAACCAAACTCACACACGGGAGCAACCCTCCACCGTTGTGACGCTTAACAAAGTCCACCCACGAGAGCCATCCTCCATCGTGGTGACATTTAACAAGGTTCACCCACGAGAGCCATCTTCCATCGTGGTGGCACTTAACAAAGCCCACCCACGAGAGCCATCCTCCATCGTGGTGACACCAACTCTCTCAATCGCTAGGATACTTGGATGGAGTTTACGGTACCATTACAACCCCTCGACATCCAAGGCGACTCAATTCATGGTGCACCCAATCCTATAGCCGGCTAACTATATCCGATTAAAGTAACCAACAACCACTTACATCACTTGCCAATACCATCAATTACCATCATCAATTCATTGTTTTAAAGCATTAAACAAAGCCATTAAACAACATGCAACACTATGCATCAATTCCACAATTCCAAAGTACAAAACCAAGGATCTCTTACCTTGAGCATCCTTCAACACATGACTTTCAAAATAGAATTTAAACATGCAAATTAAATGTATGCATCCAACCATCTCATGGTTCATTCAAGAGAAAGAGTTTTTCCGAAAACTTACTCTTGAGCTTAGTTAAGTTGCTTAGACTTAAACTAAGCTCCCATAACCTTCAAACATTGGTTTCAAAGCTGAAAACCCAACTTCACTCACCGTTACACAAAACTAAGCTTGCCGACAAGCCTTCCAAGCATCCGAACCCTCCAACGCTACCTCTATTGCTTCCGGATCATTCTCCCCTGTTTTAAACACATAACAACAGAGGATTAATGCATCGTCATGCATTAAAAACACCAGCAACACAACTCGACTCGCTGCTCTACATAAATCCGACATTTCGGCTACCAAACACAACCGAAATCACCTCCAAACTCTTCCAAAACTTAACCCAGCCAAGATCCATCACTTCTAACCATTATTAAACATCAATTAACATCCAAAATGATCCCAAACTCGTCCTTATACCTCCAACATTAACAAAACACCAAGATCACCCCAAAAACAACCATTTTCACAAGTAAAAACTTAGGAAAATCAACCTATTCGGGATTGCATTGATTAAACCTCAATTACACATCATTTAGACATCCAAAATACATCAAAAAGACATCTCAAAACAGAGCCCAATCATCCAATACGAATTTCTTCAAAATTAAATCCAAATCTTGCATTTCAAGCCAAAATCAAGAACACAACATTAAAACATTTAATAAAACTCAATTTAAGGATTGAGAACTTGGGAATTTCAGTAAAGAACTGAGTATTTAGAGGAGAAGGACGTTCATACCTCTAAATGTGGATTTCTCCTTGTTTAGAGCCAAAATCCTTGAAAATTCATTAAGCAAATGGTGAGGATTTGATGTAGAAATGATTAGGAATCATTTGGGGATTGAAAACTCTTCTTTATGTGTGAAAATCAAAAGGAAAGTTTCTGTGGAAATGTGTTTGGCTGAGGGAATTTTGAGAGAAAATGAAATAGGAAAATTTTGGTAAAAGTTAGTTATGAAACTAAAATATCACTTTTCCCTCTTTTCTTTTTATTAATTAAACACTAAATGAGTCTTTAAAAATCAAGAAAAATCTGGAGAAATCCTCCCTTGGGTAAATTAGCTCCTTAAAGATTTAAAGTTTCAATCCTTTTAAAACAGTCATGAACTTTTCAAAAATTACATTTTAGTCACTAACTTGAAATGTCATATTTCCAAACCTCATTTTGTAAAATTGATTTCACCACTCTCTCATATATAATAAAAGAGGATTTTTAGATATTTTTCCTTATTTTTAGTGCATCCCTAACTAGGCTTTCCCTAAAACCACCTCTTATATTCGAACTGAAAATTCGACCGGTCTGGTTCAAACCCAAAACTTCTAAGCCCAAAATTGGGGTGTTACAATCCCCCTGATGTGTGCGTCAAGCCTTGCTTAAATAGGAAGAGAAGTAGGGCAAAGTCTTTCTTGGATAGGAAGTTAAGTTGGACTTGGACTTGTCTTCATTAAAGAGGTGAATCTCTTTAATTTTAATGCCTTTATCCACTTTGGCAAAATTCCATCTTTAACCTTCATTCCATGCTTTCACCTTCTTCTTGTGCTCTGATAGCCATGCAAAGTTTGTGGAAAATCCAACGTTTTATGCTCTTCAAATCGGCTATCACTTTGCATACTTTGCCTTCCGGCCGGTTGGTCTGTGTACTATCTCGGCAGAGAATATATGCTGCCTCGGCAGAGGTCTGTTACTGGATCTACTCCATAAGGCTTCCTCTTCATAATTCAGTCTCCTTCAGTAGAAGTTGTCATCTTTTGGTTGGCTTAATCTTGATCTATCACGAGCTCGTTATGCACCATCTTTCCTTTTCTTCTTTGCCTGCTCGGCATCACCAGCCCCAGTAGTGGGAAAATCTGCGCAAGTACCAAACATGCATTAAAACAGTACCTTTTCGTCAAATAAATCAAATATCAAGATCAAAGGTAAAAGTAGTGTAATTAATGCATATAAGGCCATAATGCCACTCAAATGGGTGTAGGTTAAGCAATAATGCCATGTAAAAAGGGTGAAAACATAGGACTTTTAGGCACTTATAACTAACCTACGTAATTCTTTACATTACCTATTGTAAACAAGGTAACTACCGAATTTATTACCCCATATCTCCAAATCTTAAACCAACCAAACTTTTGGTAAGGAAATTTGTAGCTACCTTATATCTTAAAGGATTACTCTTTATGTTACAAAACGCGTGAGAAATGTGATACATACAACATATCACACCTAACCTACGTAATTCGTTACATTACCTATAGTAAACAAGGTAACTACCGAATTTATGTTGCATCGGTATTGTTCAAGTTGCATTGAAACTATTCATGGTGCATCGGTATTGTTCATGGTGCATCGATACTATTCATGGTGCATCAGTACTGTTCATGGTGCATCAGTATTGTTCATGCTGTATCGGTATCGAATTGTTGATCTGGTTTGGGAAATTTTTAAACCATTTTACAATGAAAAATTGGAATATAATACAATAAGTAGGTGAGAGTGCTGAAATATATAAGGATATACACAATACCTTAAAACATCTTGCAAAATATAGTAGCATTCAAAACCAAAAACATCCATAATTACATGAGATTAGGTATTGAAACATATGAACATAAACAAAAAGTATAAAGTACGAAAATAACCAAAGTATTATCAGCACAATTCATAACAACTAACTAAGTCTTTGTTGTAAAACATTAAAACCAACATAACAAACTTTATTAAGCATCGGACTGCGGTGGTAGGGTAGTCAAGTTTTGAGAGGTCGCAACTACCTGAACCGACAATGTGTCCCACCGACCAACAACAACAGAACGAAGTTCCTTCATTTGAGTTTGCATGGCCAATTGTTGACTGTGAATGTTGGTAAGTCTTCCATCAAAATGAGATTGCATAGCTGCAAATCTGATATCAAAGGCCTCCATCATGACATGAAAGCGTGGGGGAAAGGCAACCTCAGCAGTTAATTTGTCAACATCATTATGAAGGTCATTAATAGGATCGTCAACATCACGCAACACATCCTCTAAGGTCTCATTTGTAGGTATTTTCCCCTTTCTCTTCCACTCGGTCCCCACAAGCTCAAAATGGCATTTCTTTAAGGTTTTCAAATTTATGGGGGTTGCCAAAGGAATGCCGAAATCTAATGAGCAATCAATACCCTCTTTTACGAAAATGTTACTAAGAATACAACCATAAACAAGAGTTTCAATATGCCTGGTGGTTGCATAGTTAACAACATCAACAAGTTCACTAAATATAATATAGGCCAGATTGACTCGTTTAGCATTTTGGAAGCATGTAGCTACCAAATGTCTAAGACTCTGAAAGAAGAGTACTTTCCGGCCGATGGTCAAAACCACCATGAAACCATAAGGTGCAACAACCTATCATGGATATCTAACTAGTTTACACAAGTGTTTGTAGATAAGTGAGTCTTAACTACTGCTTTTTCATTGTCTTCACCTACATTGTCTAAGCCAATATGCTTAACGATAACATCAGCATTAAGCAAGATAGTTTTGCCCATCATGTATGACCTAATAGCAACTGTATGTTCTCCTTCCTCATCTAAGACACACATAGCATTTGAATAGAACACCTTAACTAGAACATGAAATACATGAGTAGTAAGTTTGAAAGTGTTGGTGAACTTCCATGACTTAAGCAGGGGAAAATATTTGAAATGTAAAGTCCTATCAATCAAGGATGCAACACGAGGAATTTGTTACTCTCTCAAGGGAAAAGATTCAAAGTGAGTAACAAATCGACTGAGCAAATTTTTCCTTCTCGGTTCGTTAAAGCAACACAAATTAAGGGTTTCTGTCGAAAATTTGAGGCACTTGGTCTACCATGTCGACATCAACTACATGTTATTAAGCTACAGGATTTTGTATCACTCCCAAAATCCTTGATACTACATTGATGGTCAAAAGAAGCAAAACTTTTTGCCCCATCTTTTGTAGACTTCAATGTCCCTCATGAGATGAAGCAAATGGCTCAATTTGCATCTCTCTGATCAAGTGTTTCAACATTTTCCTATAAAGCTTCTGAACTGATGAGAGTTTTCAAAAAACCAAAGATGACATATTAAGATTAACATCAGAATTGGAGGAATCATGTACGATTACAGACTCCGCTTCTTGTGCGTTGCGTAAACACAACATCTGTGACCCTCCATGAAAAAAAGGAAAATGAAAACAAAGGCAAGAAAAAAAGTGTGGAACGCAAAACCACAGCATTTTTAATTTTGTGGAAGCGAGGGACATAATAAAAACACATGTCCTGGTTTGAAGCTACAACTTCCACCGCCTTCAGTGGGCCCAACGCCAACTTATTTTGAGAGCGACATAGATTTACCGCCAAACTTTGACCCAAGTTACGAACATGAAGAATTTGTGAGTCACTCCTCTTTTACCATCCTAATCCGCAATAAATTTTTACCTACTTTCTCTTACCTTGTATGCATCAATTAGGAGCAATCACAGCCATGGAATGAAGGCAATCATGTTTTCAATATATCCGCAAATGCACCTTCAATGGTAATATGCTTATTGTTACCTTTCCTTTTGTTCGGACTTGATAAATATTTTGCCCTCCCATCTTGTCTACTAATTATTAACTTCTTGCAGTTTATGCGTTAGCTATTCTTGATGCATTCTCACTAAAGCAATGTTTTACGGCCCCAAAGGTACAAAACATTTTCTTATTTGCCAAGGATTAACTTATTATATAAATTTCTACCATTGATGCATTTTGCTACGCATTGTCACCTTTGTAATTGACAATGTTGCACTTGTACCAGTACTACCAAGGAATACTGGTACCTTTTCACCATTCTGCTAAGCATGAAATATCTAACATAACTGATTCTGCTATACGAGTACCGATTTTGTCTACACGAAAAAAGTATATAAATGAACATATTTGTCCTTAACGTACTGATATTTGATTATACAACATGTATAGAAATGAACATATTTTGCCTTCACGTATCGATCTTTACATGGGTCGATCAGTTCTACTAACTGTATTACAAATTTATCCAATTTTCAAGCCACTCCTAATATGACCTCTTAGTAATACAGAAGAATTTTCCTATTCGATGCTTTCTCCTACCCTTACTGATCGAAAAAACGATCCAAAAGCCATGCTTGTGACCCAAAATACAGAATCCATTACACACCTGAAAAACAAACTTACAAAAAAATAAGGGTCCCTAACACCTTCCAATAAACCTTACAAAAAGGTCATATCGCAACACCTAATCAAATTTGTCAGTTAAGAACATTCATAAAAATATGGTTATTAACATGAAGTGACATTAATACGAAGATACTAAATAATTCGACATTATAAATAACAAAACAAACTTAATTACTCACTATCACTTTGGTCACAGTATGCTTGCATGGTTTGTGAACGGTCGTCTTTGTAAGTCTAACACATGCGACTTTATAGTGGTTAAAATTTCGCATCTTTTTGAATTTCTTTCATTGTTGAGCATATCATATAACATCAATAATATGTCTCATTCACCAACATTTTGTACAAGAATTAAATGATTCTTTCAATTACCATACTCAATCGTAAATATTCTGACAAACAAAACAACTTAGTTACAATGGACGTATCACATCCTCCATACGCTTCCTGTGCCAATGTTGCATCCAGTTAATTACAAACATCCCACGGTCATCTTTGTCATAATACATAACAATATTAACTAACTTCATTATTAATAACATGGCTACAAAATTGGAAGCATTAAACATCTACAAGCAATGCCACAATATATCCATTATCTTGAACTTTTACTTTTGGCACCACCACGCGCAGCTCTTTCATTGGCACACGTGGTGAGCCAAACACTTGAACGAACTTTTCATTCTCAAAACATTCTTCTAATTATTTAATCTATGTGAACAAACACGTCATAATTTGCATACTACGTAACTTCGTACATAATCATTTGCGATAATTTCATACATTCTAGAAGTCATGATCTTACTAATTTCTTACAAGAAGCACTCTGCTAGCATTGCCTCGGGTACTTGGTAAGCTATCAAGTAACTTTGCTTCCCGAAGACCTTTATCCAAAACACAAAGAACCCAATTTTGGTTGTTGTGATTAATGGGGATAAATATATGCAAATACATATGTAATTAGTATGCGTTTAAAATAAAAAAAAGGCACAAATTTCATATCTGGATGGTACTATGGACCAAAGTTTATTCTTACCGTTTCACAGTCAGTCAGCATCTCATAATTCTTGAATATCTGATCCCAATAATGAGCAACATGTCCACCATCCATTGCACCATCTAAAAGTTGCTTCTACGTTTCACAAAACTATTTATCAAGCTTCCAAATACAACTATGTATTTTTTCTACTGTACATAAAGAATGTAAATAGTGAACTTACACTTAAGCAACACGAGAGATACCCTCTCCTTGCACTACACTTCATTGCAATGTCTTCAACAACCATAATCCACCCAACAACGTCAATAATCTAAATAAAGCAAAACCATTTTAAACATTTTATATGATTTTATTAATTCAAATTAAATCATTTCATTGCTTAAGCTATAAATTATACTAACCACATCATTAATTCAATGTCTGGAACATAACGAATCTACTTCACTTACAGTCATGTACATGCGGCCAAAATGAATAATGATTTTTCTGCACAATATATTATTTACCAATTATTATTGATGCTTGGAATTACACTAAAAATGGATGCCTTACTTTTCTGGAAAAGGCGTATTCCATATCTAGTCATATGTGGCTCTTGCAGACGGCCCCACCCCATCACTTATTTCAACATAGGTCAGTACCTGAAACACTCCAAACTTGCACATAAATTATTCAATGGTATTATATATATACAAAGGTAACAACATTAACATAAAAACTACTTGTATCAATATTTATAAATTATCAAACAAAATTAAATAAACTATCTAATTCGAAAATAAGTATATTACATTTAAATTCATTACCAAAGTTCTACTAGACTCAAATGTCCAAATCAAGTCCTAATAAAATGGAAAACCTCATTACCATCTTCCAAGTTATGTCTCATTACACACACAATCTTGGGAATATAAGGATATTACATTAAATAACGATGACCATTATCAAACATTTTTATTATCATAATTACTTATTGCATGTTTCGAGTTTTCATTCGTCCTCATGTTCCTTCTCCACTAACCTTACTCGATGCTTCCTCATTCGCCTTACCCTACAAATATCATATATGTTAATACTACTTCAACAACAAACATTGAGATCTAATCTATACACTAAAATGAGGTTTTACCTTTCTCTTTTTCGTTACCACAACTACATTTTCCTCCTTCAACACATTGTGATCATCAAAAGACACATCCGCCTGGATAGCAACTTCTTCATTCCCTTACACATAGGAACATCACTTTCTTCTTTCCGCGCTTCCTCTTCATCGAGCCCTATGCCAAACTTGGCATCAACAACATGTAAAGCCTTCTTCAAGTACATCATTTTCACACTCATACCAACCACATAATCAACCACCATTTTTGATTCATCATTCAAAGCCTTCAACATCTTGTCAATCTTACTTTGCTTTTCTAGTACAACTTTCATACTCTCTCATTTCATTCACATCGGCAACAACCTTGCCAAATGCCTCCATTATCATTTCATTAGAGGAACTCTATTTCCACCCTCTTTTCCTTCATTGCGACAACCATCCGACCCAATAACCTACAAATTACATTCATTTATTATATGTGTTTTATGTCATTTCTATTCAGTACACACTACACCAATTTAACAGGTTACTTACCTTTAATTTTTTCGCAGGACACTCTGCCCTATTGTGGGAAACAAGTCTCTTCACCTCCTTCTCCCCTCATGCATGAATGCGAGCAACACAATCTGCAACCCAAGTTCCTATGCTAGGAACTCTTTTCCAATAATCATATAATCTCACCTACATTCCAAATTACACACAACATTAATAAACTCAATCCATGCTAAATTTTTCACTACTACCACAATACATCAATTTACTACCATCTTACCTCTAAGATTGCTATGCACTCGGTCATGAATGATTGATCGTCACCAAAATTATGTTTCTATATACAATCAATTAATCTCTCATACGCAAACTTACACTAATTTAGTTTGCCCTTCAACCCATCAGAGCGCAATAACTTCAAATTTTCTGTTGAGGTCACCGTATCTTAAGTTGAAGCAAGAAAGACACCAACAATGTACAGAATCACCCTGGATTTCAATTCATCTCCCTCAAATTCACCACTTAATATTTCTACCTTAACATCAACATATAAAACCTTCAGCATGACTTTATGTTTCAAACCTAGTTCTTTCTCATTACATTCCTCAGTCACGCGTCCAACGTCGAGACCTTAATTTCTTAACCCCAAAACAGCTTCAACATCCTCCACCATTACACAAAAATCATGGCCATTAAACTTTATCATTGACCTTTCAACATCAAAGCTTTCCACTAACTCACGACACAGGTCGCGATGAATTTCGCGCAATTTTAATCCAAGTAAACTCCCAAACCCAAGTTCTATGACTACACCATCCATCTTTTTACTCTTCATTTCTTGAAACAAATTCGACAACTTCTTTATGCTACACCTTGTGGGTGCTTCCTACAAACATACAATTATTTACATCAACAACATTAGACATCTATAAAATACTAACAATTATTACTAAAAGTAATGCAACTCTTAGCTTCTTAACCTTTTTAATAGTAGTCGTATCTTCGCCTTTTGATTTTGCTTCTATATAAGCTTCATTTTGCTGCAAGTGCATTTCAATATACGGCCTTTTTTCATCATCAGACATTTTCCCCCACTTCTTTCCCAATGTTTTCCTCACCTTTATCATTCACAATATATTACAATTTTACCTCATATACACATTACTAGTAAAATAAACAAATGCATTCAACTATTCAAAATTTCACACTTACCTCATTAGCCATTTTCTTCTTCCCACTCTTTCTCCCTTTTGCATTCATTTATACTATACATACATTCATTCAAATATATCATATTTAAACTTTAATCTATTAAATTAAGAAACTTCAAATATTCAATACAAATTCAACTTTAAGTTACTAAAAGTTCATAAAGCCAGACACAGGATTACGGGCCTTAGCCACCGCGACCATGACCGTCTCATCCTTCGAACCTTCAACATCCAAATTTTTGGGTTCATCCATGCTCACACACCTAAGTTCATTTATATCACTTAACTTTATACCACACATAAAACACAACACAACATTTTATTAATGGTTATCATACCATATTATTTATTAACATGTCTCCTTCCGTGTTAAAAAAAACATTTTTTACCTACATATGTGAAATTTATATCTATTAGTACCGACATTACTTATACATACTAATACCATTTCCCTATTCGATGTCATTCTACTTATTATCATATTTATACTACTATTACAATTTCTACCTATTAGTACTGATATCACTTGTACATACCGATACCATTTTCCCATTCGATGTCATTCAGATTATTCTCATATATGTAGTACTACTACAATACCGATATCATTTCATTACTATCGATATTTCACTTCCCTTCCTTCAATCCCTACTCTCACCAAGCATTGGTATCTGATGAACAGTACCAATGCTACTAACCCAGAACCGTTTCTCAACCTTTGCATTCGTAACAAATATCACCAAACATAATCTTTAAACTATATGAAAATTGATGTGTTTAGTATACTAAGTATAATTATTAAACTCCTAATCATAATCCCTCAAAATCATTATTAAACCCTAACTTTTTTCCAAAACCCTAATAATTTTTCATACACAATTTTCATTTCGGTGAGAACTAACACCAATCTTAAACATTATTTTGATGCAAAAAACACTTTCTTACCTGAATTTACTCCCTATGAACCGCCTGTAAGATGAAAGAAAAGTTTGGATGAGGGAGGGAGAGTTGGAGCTATTTTGAAGTTTTCACGAGGGAGGGAGAGTTGAACGGGTAAGCTATTTTGAAATTCTTTCGTCAGTACCGATTCTATGGTTATACCAAGGTTTTAATATTAGGAGACCGATTTACCGGTTGCTTCTTTACCCTTTTTTCCCATCAACGGCTCACATTCATCTCACCTAGATCTAACGGTCGTACCGATGCTGCCTAAGATTAAGCGGTCTAGCGCTAGAATAACTCAAAACTTCATTTTTCAATTGTTGGAGTCTATTGTAGCTGAACCATTCTCTATTTTTAATTATTATTTATATGTTATATATACATATATATATATATATGAGTTCAATTCCCCGTTTTGAAAACCTAAACGTAATTATATATATATATATATGCCTTGTTCATAAGTGAACACGGATGAAAGAAAGAAATATCATAATATTTCGCCACCCCAAGTAGTGCACCAATTGCCTTTCAGTGAATTAAGTCGAACGCTTGCCTTGAAGACGTGTGAGGCCTTAATGAACCACGAAAAGTGTGTTCTTAAATTAGATAAATCTTGAGATTGTATTGTTCGATTCAATTTTTCCTACATATGTTTTGGAGATTAACGCTTTGAACCAGATAAGTGTTTTTGTAACACCCGTATTTTGGGGCTAGGAGTTAGTTGGGTTTGTAGTCCGAGTCAATAAAATTAATTAAAAATAAATTCAACCTAAAGTGTGGCCTAATTGGGTTTTAAAATAAGGAGGAAGGGCCACCTTGGTGATTTAACTCAAATGTTTTGAAAAAGGAAGACCACTTTTAAAAAAAGGTAAAAAGAATAAAAAGAAATGTTATCATCTTTCCCATTTCTTCTTCTCCACCATGAAGAACACCAAACCCATTCCCCAAACCCTAGTTACTATCCCCTTTGATTTCTACATCAATTCAAGGGCGTTTTTAAAGGTAATCGCATTTTTGAACTCTCCTTTCCATTTCCTATCTATCCATGGTCATTGATTTTAAAACCATGAACTTTTGAAAATTAGGGTTTATATCAAGTTTGGGTTTTATGGGGTTTTTCATCTTGTTTTGTTAAATTGAGTTGGGGTTTTGTTTAATCAAGTTGAAATACACATTATATGTTAATTTGGTTAATTTTTAATGAATTTCCGAAGTGGGTTCTTAGACCCATTTTTAAGGTGTCAAAAAGTTGATTTTTGGTGGGTTTTAGGGTGTAATTAGAGGGCTGATGGTATATGTATGCTAAGGGGATGATTTGGGACCATTTAGATGTCATTTGGGTGTTTGAAAATGGAATTTTCTGCTGGGTAAAATGGAAGTACGAAAATGAGAATTTTGGTGATTGTTTGGGTTGGAAATTGTTGGAGCTTGGCTTGCACCTATGGGTTGATGTTGTGGCTAAATTTAGCAATCATTTGTGAGTATAAAATGTGTTGGAAACTTGAGTTTTGGTCAAGGATTATGGGCTTCTTGAATTAGATAAAGATGGGGTTGGGTCATGACTTGAAACGTTGAGTTGATATTTGAATTTGTATTCCGGGTTAGCTACCTTGATGTTTGAGTTGATTTGTGGTTGTTTTACTTGTGTTGAGATGTTTAGAAGCTTGATTTTGGGTTGGTGAAGCCTTGGGAGCAAATCCGGAAATTGAAGACCATGGTTGCTTAGTACTTGAGCTTGGAGGTGGAGGTGAGTGGTTATTGTTTTTTAATGGTTTTAAACATTGGTTCAAGCATGTGAACTAGGTTGGGCTTGGTAGACCCACCTAGAGTTAGGATTAGGGTGGTAGCCTAATCCTAAGCTTTAGTTAGAGACCTTGGATGCACTCTTTAATCATTGTTATGCCTCATGATGATTATGTATAGTGTGACACACATGTATGTGAAAGTATGGCTTAATGTATTGATTTTAATGCATGTTGATGACAAATAAAATGTGGATATATGATGTGTTAAGTGTTTGGATGATATACATGTGATGTTGGTTTGTGTAATGAGGTTATGATGTGGATTGCATGATTTTGGAGAATCATGGTGAGTACGTGTTAAGCACGAAATTTATATTGAAATTGAGGTTGTGAAAGGTTGTGGAATTGATTTATATTGGCACAAGTATGCTTGGGTACAATGATCGATCATTAGGATTAGTGTGCACACAAATTGAGTCAAAAACGTACGTGGCCTTGGTGGCGTTAAGGCACCAAGGAGGAGTACGGTGATGTAATATTCCACCGGAAGCTTTTATATATTTCTACGTGATGATGAGTGGAATCCCATCCGTAGGGCATGTGGCGATGAGTGGAATCCCGCCCATGCAAGGACCGGTGATGAGTGAAATCCCACCGAGGTAATGTTGTTGTTGGAAATGCGTTCCAACGGGTTATCCGCGTATTCGGGTCATAGCTAGGTGCCAATATAAGGTTGTATGAATATACCAATATGAGATTATGTATACATGCTTATATGATACGAATGTGATGCCTTTATGAATTGATATATGATGTGGTTAATGCTTGAATTATGTATCGTAGTAAGTTGAGCTTATGAGTTGTTGAGCATGACATAAGGTTGACTATATATTCATGCATCATGTTCATTTTGGCTTTGCGGACCGGAGGTAAGATCATGCATTTCATTATGGAATTAGCTCGTGCTTGGGCCCTGCATTGTCGAAGGTTTGTTTTATGAGCTACCCTCACTAAGCTTTTATTCTTACGCTCTCTTTTGTTCGACAATGCAGATAAATAACTTGTTGGTGGCAAGGGCAAGGAAAGGTCTCCAAGTGTTGCTTACGGTTAGCTCAAGTATGATAGTTAAATTTAAAGATTCTAATAGTAAAGCAATGGGATAGGTGTTGTTGTTTTGATTGGCTTAATGATACTATGTTTGGATTGTAACCATGTCTAAATTGTTTACCTCGTGTGTTGGTCATGTGCCTTTGAGGTTGCCTTCATGTTAGAATATTGAAGTATGAGCTTTGAATGCTTGAATGTCATCTTGGGTCTATTGCATGATTTCTTTGATGTTTATGCATGTTGGGTGCTTGTATGGCTATATAGTGGTATGTAAATGTTGTGTGAATGTTTGGTTGGGGCTAGAGAAGTCTTAAATTGCATTTAGATTCGAGTCTTGATCGTTTTTGCTGAGTTTGGGAGGTTTTGCAGTGCAAGGGTATCGATACGGTTGGTACGGTATCGATACCACCTTCTTGTTTCAGGCTTAGTGTATCGATACACTTGAGAGGTGTATCGATACCATTTTGGTCACTGGAGCTACTGTCCAGTTCGGTATCGATACCGGCCTCAGGTGTATCGATACCGTCATCTTAGCGTTGACCGTGGGAAGTCAACCGTTGGGGAGGGTATCGATACACTCCTTGGGTGTATCGATACGGTCTCTATGAGTTGACTTTGACCAGTTGACCTAGTCAAGGGGGTATCGATACACCCCTTAAGTGTATCGATACCGCCTGCAGTTAAAGCCTAAATCAAATTAAGGGGTATCGATACACCCCTTAAGTGTATCGATACCGCCTGTAGTTTAAGCTCAAAAATTTGGACTGTAAGATGTTGGGTTGAGTTCGTTTGTTTGCCTCGTGAATGTCGTTCCGCTGTATGATCTCATAGGATTAAATACTCATCTAGACAAGATTTAAAAATGAAAAAAATAGGGTTTCTAACCGAGGGGGAAATCCTTAAGGGGTTTTCACTCGGTTTTCCCCGTGTAGCTCACTCGGACCGGTCATCCGGCCAGGCCGGGACGAGGGGGTTACATTTGTTGGTATCAGAGCCTAAGGTTTCCGAGACCTTGGGTAGGTAAGTGAGGTAAGTTTAAGTTTTGAATTGATATGCACGGTGTTTGCTTGCTCTGTAAGTATGACTGCTTGTATGACAAGTATGTTGATTGTTTGTTTAAAAGCATGTTGCTTGTTATCCGTGTATGCTGTGAATAATGATTGTTTGATTGAGAATATATGATGTTTGATAGTACGCATATGTTTGCTTGTTTAGCAAGTAAGTCATGTTGTATGCTTGGTTGAGCATGTATGTGTGCTGATTTGTTTGAAACATGTTTAGTAGAGTCCCATTGCTACTATTACATCGAAAAAGAGATTTTAAGTGAGGGAATCATACTTGAGCCACTTGGACCCTTTCCTTTGCTAACCCAATTTGTATGAAAATTTACTGTTGATGTTGTTGTTTATTTAATTGCTTTTGGGTAAGTAGAAGTTGTAGTTTCTGAAAAGGTGGACGACGTTAGGGGAGTCCACCACCTTAGTTAGAGAGGTATGGTTGTACCGGAATTGAGGTACAATTTGTCCGTTTGAGACGGTGTGTATGTGGGTTGACTCTTGTGGATGAGGGACGATGTGATCAACTATGGCATTAGTTGGTAAGAAGAAGTGAAGGCCTATGAGTGGGAGTCAGAGTGGTGTCGATGTTTTAACAGATAAGCCCTTGGTACAGTATTAAGTTGCTTCCTTCAGTTGATTCTAAATCCGTACTTTGTATATCGTTAGCAAGTATGCAAGTTGAACATGCATGGTGAAGTGTTAGTTGGTGACCGTTGGGGTTTGGCCTATGATTTTAATGCAAGACAGCCGGTCAGTGTCCGTGAGTGGGAGCTAGTTTGTGTGATTGGGTCAGTGTACGTTGAGTTGTTTTCCAACAAGCGGAAGAGATGAAGTCACTTCCGATATAGTTGAGCCGAGAAGGGAGCCTTGAGCTTTGACTTCAGGATTGTTTGGTAGGGGTAGAACAAGTCCAGCAAGACTGTTTGTGTGCGATCAGAATTGAGTCTTGAAGTTACGAGGTGCTCTAAGAACAGTCTAGAAGAGTCAGATTTTGTTGAAGGACCAGTCTGAAAACAAGAGGATCGAAGACTATCAGTGTGTACATGTGAAGTTGCAATTTCCGCGGATACCTCCTTTTATGTGAGCATGTAAGAAATTGGATATCTCTGTTGAGATTTTAGACTTAAGGACACTTGTGACTAGCCTTTTTGGGGGAGGGGGGGTATTAGTGATCAGAAAGATGTACAAAAGACGTTTGTTGGTGGTCCAGAGCTACTAGTTTCTAGTAGATATGAAGTGATTGTCTTCCTACGGTTTCGATGTACCTTTTTGACATGATTTGGCTTGTGGAGCACAAAGCTAGGATATACATTGAGACGAAGAGAGAGTTGCCTTGAAGTTGCAGATTTCTGTGTGACTGTAGTAGTAGGTGAGGAGGTGAACTTCTTGTCGAATGTTGATCCAGCTTTAGAGATCGAAGATTGATTGAGTTTAGTTGACAGGCTTGCTTAGCAATTGTGATGAATTTGATTTTTGAATGAAGATTAGGCCGCAGAATGTTAGGATAGTTTGTGATTCTTCCTAGAAGTGTTTAGAAGAAACGCCCAGTTTGTCTCCTGACAGAGAAGAAGATTTAGTTTGCTCTGTATCCTATGGTTTCCGACAGAATTGAGAATGTTGAAGAATTAACTTCGAGACTTGTTAGACCTTAGATTCATTAGGCCTAGTGCATCATCTCAGAGTTCTACAGTGTAACTTGTGTCGAAGAAAGAGTGACAGTACGAGAATGTGTTTAGATTTCAGGCAGTTGAAACAATTGTCAGTGATTTGTTGATCAGTTAGTGTGTGCTTCAGTCAAATTGAAGATTAATTTGGATTCGATTATTACCAGTTGAAAGTGAGAGAAGTTGAAGTATCGAAGACAGCTTTTGAGGCAAGATGTGACCGTTTTGAGTTCCGAGTTATGATGTTTTGTTTGACTAGTGTGTTAGTTACTTTTGTAGAGATGTTGAGCAGAATATTTTCCTGAGTTTCTTGATCAGTTGTAGTAGCTCTTCTAGATGTCACGTGGGTATATTCAAGTACCGAGGAAGATCATGACAAGCTTTAAAGTTAGTGTGATAGATTCTATTAGAGAATTAATTGTATACCAAATTGTGCAATGTGAACTTCGAGTTAATGAGGATGTTCTCCTAGGACATGTAGATCAGCCGAGTGTGTTAGAGTAAATCCCAAGTAGGCAAAAGAAGATATGAGTTGGAAGAAATTGAAGACTGTGACAAATATCTATAGTTCTAAGTCTAGCATTGTTACTTTCAGAGAATCGTAAATAGTCTCTTGAAGATAGCTGCTCCTTTGACAAGTCGCTACAGAAGAATGTTCAGTTGTGTGGTTAAATGCGAGACAATGAGCCCTTGAGAAACTGAAAGAAACCTTGAAGAGAACTTCGACCTTGATTCAGCCTATATCAGAGGAAGAATTCGTGAACCATAGTGATGTGTTACATGTAGAGTTAGGTTGTGTGCTTATGCAAGATAGAAGATTGTGGCTTGTTCATCAAGATAGTTGAAAGACCGTGAGAAGAGTTATCCGATATGAGACATAGAGTTAATTACAGTTGTGTTTGCTTCGAAGACTTAGAGACAAAGCTTGTATAGTAAGAAATGCACAATGTGTACGTACATATTAACAGAACTTGAATTGTTAGACAACTTAGGAAGGGTTGAAACTTGAACAGCATAAGTGTTAGAACTGCTTGAAGATTGTAATATCAAGATTGAGTACTATCCGAAGATAGTCAACGTAGTAACCGATGTTCCGAGTTGAAATTGGTGTTAGATTAGTAGTTGAGTTGCGAATGTATTTGCCGAATTCAGTTACCGAATGACAGTGTTCTTGTGGCCGCGTTTCATGTTGAATCTACACTAAGTCAGAATGCTTGAAGAGAAACAGTTGCAAGACAGATTCTTGGCACCTCACGTGCGAGGCATAGTAGAAGGAAGACCTTCAGAATACAGTTTCAGAGATGATAGAGTTTTGCATTTCAGAGACAGAATAGTTGTACCGATTGACCTAGTGTTTTGAGATGTATTGTTTTGGCCGAAGCGCACGGTAGTTCATTTGTATTGCATCTGAGTTGTATGAAGACGTATTGTGGGTTGAAGACGAGCACTTCTGGATTGAGTTGATGAATAATGTGGTTCAGTACGAGAGTAGGTGTGTAAATTGCCAGCATATCAAGACCGAGCGTCAGTTTTCTTCTAGCTTGTTACATCCGTGGAAGGTTCTTAATGGAAGTGGGTAAGAGAGATCCAAGACTTCAATTAGATTGTTTTTGAAGACATCTGCATAGTGTTTGATTAATTGATGAAGTCAGATGATCAGTCAGAGAAAGTCATCGGTCAAGTTTTTAAACAGTGTTGTATGAGTTGTGAGTCGAGTTAGATCCGTTGCTTATTTGTTGCGGTTGCCACCAGAGATAGAAAGAGGTTTGTGATGTGTCTGTGAATCTATAATTCGGGAGTGTGAGTCAGACATGTTCAGTGCTATGTTTGTAGAAGAGATTGAGTTGAGTTTGAAATTGACATGCCTTGAAGAATCAGTTGAGATCTTAGTGTCCGGTAGCAAATATTGTGTGGTAAGTCTTTCGAGTTGATTAATATGTTATGGTGAGAGAAGAATGCGTGGAGGTGCATGTTTCAGTGGCCTTCCGTGATCGTTGAATTTTGGGGACGAAATTTCCTTAAGTGGGGGAGAGTTGTAACACCCGTATTTTGGGGCTAGGAGTTAGTCGGGTTTGTAGTCTGAGTCAATAAAATTAATTAAAAATAAATTCAACCTAAAGTGTGGCCTAATTGGGTTTTAAAATAAGGAGGAAGGACCACCTTGGTGATTTAACCCAAATGTTTTGAAAAAGGAAGACCACTTTTAAAAAAAGGTAAAAAGAATAAAAAGAAATGTTATCATTTTTCCCATTTCTTCTTCTCCACCATGAAGAACACCAAACCCATTCCCCAAACCCTAGTTACTATCCCCTTTGATTTCTTCATCAATTCAAAGGCGTTTTTAAAGGTAATCGCATTTTTGAACTCTCCTTTCCATTTCCTACCTATCCATGGTCATTGATTTTAAAACCATGAACTTTTGAAAATTAGGGTTTATATCAAGTTTGGGTTTTTATGGGGTTTTTCATCTTGTTTTGTTAAATTGAGTTGGGGTTTTGTTTAATCAAGTTGAAATACACATTATATGTTAATTTGGTTAATTTTTAATGAATTTCCGAAGTGGGTTCTTAGACCTATTTTTAAGGTGTCAAAAAGTTGATTTTTGGTGGGTTTAGGGTGTAATTAGAGGGCTGATGGTATATGTATGATAAGGGGATGATTTGGGACCATTTAGATGTCATTTGGGTGTTTGAAAATGGAATTTTCTGCTGGGTAAAATGGAAGTACGAAAATGGGAATTTTGGTGATTGTTTGGGTTGGAAATTGTTGGAGCTTGGCTTGCACCTATGGGTTGATGTTGTGGCTAAATTTAGCAATCATTTGTGAGTATAAAATGTGTTGAAAACTTGAGTTTTGGTCAAGGATTATGGGCTGCTTGAATTAGATAAAGATGGGGTTGGGTCATGACTTGAAACGTTGAGTTGATATTTGAATTTGTATTCCGGGTTAGCTACCTTGATGTTTGAGTTGATTTGTGGTTGTTTTACTTGTGTTGAGATGTTTAGAAGCTTGGTTTTGGGTTGGTGAAGCCTTGGGAGCAAATCCGAAAATTGAAGAACATGGTTGCTTAGTACTTGAGCTTGGAGGTGGAGGTGAGTGGTTATTGTTTTTTAATGGTTTTAAACATTGGTTCAAGCATGTGAACTAGGTTGGGGTTGGTAGACCCACCTAGAGTTAGGATTAGGGTGGTAGCCTAATCCTAAGCTTTAGTTAGAGACCTTGGATGCACTATTTAATCATTGTTATGCCTCATGATGATTATGTATAGTATGACACACATGTATGTGAAAGTATGGCTTAATGTATTGATTTTAAATGCATGTTGATGACAAATAAAATGTAGATATATGATGTGTTAAGTGTTTGGATGATATACATGTGATGTTGGTTTGTGTAATGAGGTTATGATGTGGATTGCATGATTTTGGAGAATCATGGTGAGTACGTGTTAAGCACGAAATTTATATTGAAATTGAGGTTGTGAAAGGTTGTGGAATTGATTTATATTGGCACTAGTATGCTTGGGTACAATGATCGATCATTAGGATTAGTGTGCACACAAATTGAGTCAAAAACGTACGTGGCCTTGGTGGCGTTAAGGCACCAAGGAGGAGTACGGTGATGTAATATTCCACCGGAAGCTTTTATATATTTCTACGTGATGATGAGTGGAATCCCATCCGTAGGGCATGTGGCGATGAGTGGAATCCCGCCCATGCAAGGACCGGTGATGAGTGAAATCCCACCGAGGTAATGTTGTTGTTGGAAATGCGTTCCAACGGGTTATCCGCGTATTCGGGTCATAGCTAGGTGCCAATATAAGGTTGTATGAATATACCAATATGAGATTATGTATACATGCTTATATGATACAAATGTGATGCCTTTATGAATTGATATATGATGTGGTTAATGCTTGAATTATGTATCGTAGTAAGTTGAGCTTATGAGTTGTTGAGCATGACATAAGGTTGACTATATGTTCATGCATCATGTTCATTTTGGCTTTGCGGACCGGAGGTAAGATCATGCATTTCATTATGGAATTAGCTCGTGCTTGGGCCCTGCATTGTCGAAGGTTTGTTTTATGAGCTACCCTCACTAAGCTTTTATTCTTACGCTCTCTTTTGTTCGACAATGCAGATAAATAACTTGTGGGTGGCAAGGGCAAGGAAAGGTCTCCAAGTGTTGCTTACGGTTAGCTCAAGTATGATAGTTAAATTTAAAGATTGTAATAGTAAAGCAATGGGATAGGTGTTGTTGTTTTGATTGGCTTAATGATACTATGTTTGGATTGTAACCATGTCTAAATTGTTTACCTTGTGTGTTGGTCATGTGCCTTTGAGGTTGCCTTCATGTTAGAATATTGAAGTATGAGCTTTGAATGCTTGAATGTCATCTTGGGTCTATTGCATGATTTCCTTGATGTTTATGCATGTTGGGTGCTTGTATGGCTATATAGTGGTATGTAAATGTTGTGTGAATGTTTGGTTGGGGCTAGGGAAGTCTTAAATTGCATTTAGATTCGAGTCTTAATCGTTTTTGCTGAGTTTGGGAGGTTTTGCAGTGCAAGGGTATCGATATGGTTGGTACGGTATCAATACCACCTTCTTGTTTCAGGCTTAGTGTATCGATACACTTGAGAGGTGTATCGATACCATTTTGGTCACTGGAGCTACTGTCCAGTTCGGTATCGATACCGGCCTCAGATGTATCGATACCGTCATCTTAGGTTGACCGTGGGAAGTCAACCGTTGGGGAGGGTATCGATACACTCCTTGGGTGTATCGATACGGTCTCTATGAGTTGACTTTGACCAGTTGACCTAGTCAAGGGGGTATCGATACACCCCTTAAGTGTATCGATACCGCCTGCAGTTAAAGCCTAAATCAAGTGAAGGGGTATCGATACACCCCTTAAGTGTATCGATACCGCCTGTAGTTTAAGCTCAAAATTTTGGACTGTAAGATGTTGGGTTGAGTTCGTTTGTTTGCCTCGTGAATGTCGTTCCGCTGTATGATCACATAGGATTAAATACTCATCTAGACAAGATTTAAAAATAAAAAAAAATAGGGTTGCTAACCGAGGGGGAATTCCTTAAGGGGATTTCACTCGGTTTTCCCCGTGTAGCTCACTCGGACCGGTCATCCGGCCAGGCCGGGACGAGGGGGTTACAGTTTTGTACCAATGAATTCATAGAATAAGATTTTAGGAATAATTTCTTAGTGGTTATAGTTATAAAATAAAAATTATTCTCATAGGTACGGATATAGTTGGACCTAGTACTTCTGATCGTGGAAAGCATATCATTCAGTAGGTTAAGTTGTTTTGGCTAAGGTGTGTTTCTTACGGTGCTATATAAATGATTTTACCGTGTGATGTTGTTTTACAATTTATGAGTATTTTACATGATATGTGTTGTTGTATGAAGAATTTTCTATGCATTCATACTTGAGATAGAGATTTATTTTGAATAACGGATTTGTGAATTGTGAACTCGAGTTACATTACATGATTGTGTTGAGATTTGAGAACTGTCATTTTATACCATGTTCTGCATAGGTTTGGAATATACGGTGCAAGGTTGTGGTTCTGACCATTTACTGATTGGTGGATGTAGTGAGGAGTTCGATGGAACTTTCCTTTTAGCGATTGGTGAGTTGTAGCTGGGTACATTGCATTGTGTTTATAAAATTAAATTGTTTGTGTTGTGAATCATTTTTTTTATTTAAAAATTTTACAGAAAATTTTTGTGTTTGCGATTGTAGTTTTTCTTGCACATTAGAAACACACTAAACTTAATAGCTTACTCCCCTATAGCTTCCTATTACATATATTTTAGACTCTAGGCGATTTGGTACTCGGAGCATCTCATGTTTTTCAAATTTACTATATTTCGGTATGGATTTGAGTTTATTTATTTATTTATTTTACTAATTTTGGGATTTGATGAAATTTTAGATTTAGGGTTATTATTTTTCAGCATGCATTTTCAGACTTTAAATTTGAATGTTTTATTTAATTTATAAGATTGTTATTTTAAAGTTTAAAATTTTATAAAATATTGAGATACCTTATATTATTTTCAGACATGATTTATTTTATGTTATTTTATTTTATTATAATTTGAATTGGTTTCTTAAGGGTAAACTTTTCAATTGTGACTTCCTAAATTTGACATTTTTTTCTTGACTGTGTTTAAGGGGTTACACATAATTTTATTAATTTAAAAAGATATTAATTAATCAATAAATTAATCATTTATTAATTGAAAGCAATTTTTTTCGATTCAACGAACATACATTATTCTTCATGAATAAAACATATACATTGTATTGACTAATTGAATGATGTTCATGTACAATGACTAGTTAAATATAATATAGACCCCTAAAAAACAAAGTTCATTGTAGTACGCAGTACTAGCTAAAACTTAATGCAAGTTCATGTATGGTAAGAAAACTAATCACTATATAAACAACATCAAACATTTTTAATTAGTCAATCCAAATCAAAATCAGCCAACCATGGTTTCACATCTAAAAAGTGTCCAAAATTCAACCCTGACATATCAAATACGTAAAGCACTATGTTAGTATAAGAGAAATCTCCCCACATGCACTCAAAAAAAAAATTTCAACAGTGGATTGATGAAAATTTTCATTTGAAAGTTAGTCAAGGTATAATCCTAAACACACTCAAGCGATCATTTGAGTACCTTTCGACTAACTTAGTAAAAGGAAGGATACCAAGCGACACAAACCTGCAAAATATTCAAATATGTAAGAGATTTTTATGAGTAGTTTCTCCAATACCAAAAATGTGTAAACATGTCTGAAGAGATAATTTTGAAGAAAATAAGAGAGACGATGAAACCTTTATACCCTGAACAACCTCCTGAGTTGCACAATTTTTTTAAGGTTGGTTGAGAAGTTCAAGCTAAGACATGATATCAAGTCATTTCATCTCTTTGGAGAGAGTCGTTCTGTTGACATAGAGGTCATAGAGAACAAATTGGTGGTTATAAGAGAAAAAAATATACCAGTATCTTATGAAGGATGTTTTTATATGGATGAAATTGGTTTGTTTTACATGTTACAACCTTATCATTTTCTTACAACCAAACAACTAGAAGGGAGAAAACAAAGCAAAGAAAGACTTACAATTGTTTTTTGCTGCACTAAAGATGGCTCTGAAAATTTTCTTTATGAATTATTAAAAAGTACGCAAAACCACATTGCTTCAAAAATGTCAACATAAACAGTTTGAATTGTTAATATCGTTCCAGCACAAGAGCATGGATAATTAGTGTGCTTTTTGATGAATATGTTTGTTGGCTGGACCAGAAATACATGGTAAAAAAATTTGTTGGTGGTAGATAATTGTCGAGCCCATCCAAAAATATTGAAGGGCTACACAATATTGAGTTGTATTTTTTGCCACCCAACATGACACCAAAAATCCAACCATGTAATGCAGGGGTAATAAGGTTGGGAGAATCTGATCCAAAAAGAATTAACATTTTAAATGCCTTTAATCTTGTACTTTCAGCTTGGATGATAAATGTTCAGCAAAAGACAATAGTAAATTTTTTTTCAACACTGTAAAATTCGTTCACAGGATGAAGTAGCCTCAAGGAATTTAAATGAAAGAACTACTGAAGAAGGCATTCATGAACTTGATGCGATGATTAATGGCAATGGGCACCGCAACAAAATAGATGTCAAACACCTATTGGATTACTCGGGTGAAAATGATACATGTTTAGAGGTTTAAAATTTAGGAGAAATTGTAGCTAGTGTTATTGAAAATCCTATTGAGGATGAAACTAAAGATGATAGAATGTCTTTGCAACCAATTACAAGGAAAGAAGCACTCATAGCGACAACAACTCTTTAATTTTTTTTGTTGCGGTATGAGAATGCAACATCGAAACTTTAAGAAGCAGTAAGAAAAGTTAGAGATGAAATACAACTAGATTTAAATTTTAAGAAGAAACAAACAACAATAGAATTATATTTTACTAAGTTGTCCTAGTTATATTTGTAATTTTATAGAATTATTAATTTATAATATTAAAGGGACCATAAATTAAATAAGAGTCTTCCGAAAAATCATTATCTTATTAATTTATCGAAATTATTAATTTAAACATTGATCTCGAGTTGGGCTAAAAAATTATTGTTTTAGAGATGTTATTAATTTATTGAGTATTAATTTATAAAGGTTCTACAATATATATTATAATATCTTTTATATTAATACCAGATGTGCTTGAAGAGAAAGTAAAGTATTTTCTTAAGCAAAAAATTATATCTAATTTTGACTAAAAAATAATCCAAATATAATATAAATAATTAAAAAATAATATTTTTACATTAATACTAGATATGTTTTATCCTACCCAATCCGATTCTATCCTTTAAAAAATAAACCCGAAAATTATATACATCAACCCGAACTTGACCTTACCTGGCCTATTTTTAAAAAAATCAATTTTAGGGTCCTAATTGTAAAAATAATAATTTTGAGGATTTGATTGTTAAAAAAATAAATTTAGGGACCAAATTATAAATAAAAAATCAATTTTAAGGACCTAATTATAAAAAACAAAAAATATATTATTACAAATATATCTAGAAAAATATAAAGAAAATTACATTAGTAGTCCCATATCAAATATTTTTCACCATAAAACTGACCCGACCTTTAATAAAAATTAGATCCGATACGAACCTGACTTTTTTAACAAAAAATCTGACCCGATCAAAGAAGAGAGTGAAATACTAATGCCATGAAAAGCCCGTCCATATACAAAATCCACCACGAGCAAAACTAATCATCCCTCTGTCCCACTCAATATGTCCAGTATTGACAAGCTTTTATCATAATTATTTTAAATATTTTAATTAATTAAATTTTATGAAATATATATTTTTAAACCACTTGATTGAAGGTTTTTAAAACATGTTTTTTCACATTTTTATTAATAATAAATTTAAAATAATAATAAGTCAAAATTGAAAAAATTGAACAAAAAATTAATATTGGACATATTAAATAGTATGTGAATTCCCAAATTTCATAAAATCAAAAAATAGAATAAAATCAAAAATAGCTAAGTGAGGGAGTGAAATACTGACGCCATGAAAAGTAAAATGAAAAAGAATAAAAAAGGACAATCGTCAAGTCATAACTCATAAGAGGTATATGAACTCATGGCAAGAAGTTTCCAATACCATAGTACTCAACTTGATGTTCATCAGATTAAGCATACACATTTGCAATCAATACTACAAAAGTTCAAAAGTCAATAACAACATTCATGAACAGAGTGAGAGGCAAAATAAAGCATTGAGCAAGTCGGCAGGGCTTAGATGGAGAGCCGAATGTGACCAAGTATGAGGGAAAGAAAATGAGAATTGAAATTTTATTTAAGGGTTTTAAAAGCAAGATGCCTTCCTCTGTTCTGTCCATTTTGTTCATCACCTACAAAATCCATTTTTCTTTCTTCTTTTCTCAACTCTACCAACCATCATTTATTTCTATTTTCCTTCCCTCCTTCTCTTTCAAGCACAACCTTAATCTACCACAAAAACCTTAAGTCCTCTCCTTTTAAAAACGAACGAAAGAAATTGAACAAACAATTGAATACGCATGTGTTTGCAAAATTATATTCACTCAAATACAATTTAACCCTTGCAGAAAGATATATAATAAAGCACTCTAAAATATGTACAAGAGAGATGAAAATGGAGAACTACCGAATTTTCTCTTGATTTCTTGCTTGGACATAAGTCTCTCGTGTTCTTCAAGTGTATTTATATCAAAGAAGATTGTAACCATTTATGGCCTTTAGGGGTGAAAAATGTGCAAAGATTCTTGTTCTCCATATTGATTCCATTGGATAAAATAACTTGGAAATATAATTCCGCTTCTCAAAACACTTTGAAGAGGATTTTAATCAACTCGAAAACAATAGATATCTGTCAAACACATGCTTTTATTGGTTTAAAGACTTTGAAAAAATCACCCTAAATGTGGTCATATCAAAAGCTAACAATACTATTGTTGGATAACATAGCTTTTAAGCATTCATAGTAAAGTAGTAAATTATGATAGATTAAAATTTCAAATAAAGAAATCTAAGACTTACTTTTCTAACACAAATTCAGCAAGCAACATGAAGATGAGCCATTCTAAGTTCAGATAACAGTGCTTCTAAGATACTATCTTTATTCATATCCATCTAAAGTAAATCATGGGGGAAAAACGACCCTATTCTTATGGGTCGTATTTAAAGCATGAAACAAAATGATTGTAGGCGGGGTGATAAAAGGTTTGAGCCTAAAGTTCATAGGTCTTATGTTAGAATCTTAGTAGTTAAAGCATGAAACAAACCCCTCTCTCTTAACTCACAAGAACACAACTGTTTTGTTGCCAAAAAACGGAAAGAAAGAGTGAGTTATGAACAGTGTAGATTCTGAATAAAGTCCATTACTGTTTAGCTTCAGGTATTCAGGGAAGATATAGATTACTTTGGTGGCCTTCTGTTTGAGAATAGAATATCTTCTACCTTGCTTTTTATGTTGTTCCCCACTCTACACATGTCCTTAGCTACCTTGGAGCCAATGAGGTTTGCAATCCTTGTAAACCTGCATTTAGAACTCAACAATTAGACCATCATCAAGATTCAAACAAGAACCAAATAGAGAGGCTTATATATGTAAAAAATAATATGCTTGCCTGTTCAAAAAGTCATCTTGTACAGAATGGTGAGTGGGATTGCGAGTTTCTTCAGACAAAAAGAAAAGCCAAGGGTTAGTACATGACAAATACGGAAACAACTAAGAAGAAGAGGTTAAATGGTTATTGACCCTTCATCTTCTGCATGGATTTAATGAAAGCAAGAGCAGCAGCAGGATCAGGAGGAGGAGGAGGAGTTACTAAATGCCGCAGATACTGAAACCAATGCAATGTCAGCTTGTGCCAATCATGAAACAATTTGAATAAACAATTTGAATTGGATCACTTGGAATTTAAACCATTATTCCCCTTGCATCAGAGTTCATGATTTCTGTAATTAATTGTAACGAGAAATCGATGCCTATATCCGGATACATAAACAGAAAGGGCGATGAATAAGTGAAAATTTCATTATACCGCTAGGCCTTGACAATGAGGCAATTGAGGTTCGGCACCATCTTTATGAATTGAATCTTCAGTTTTGCTCATAAACACAGATTTTCCAGCGCAAACAAATTTAAAATCTTCAACACCAGTCGGATTCTTTTGAGCTTTTGTCTCAGCTAGTCCAACATGATTGCTTTTTAGGGCTAAAGAGAATACATTATTCAATACTAAGAAATGGGTGATCAGAAATCATTGGAACAAACAACGAATCAAAGCAATGCATAATATTGGGAAATAATAACGTAGCGAGAGAGAGAGAGAGAGAGAGAGAGAATGACCATGAGGGAGAGAACTTGGAATGCCGATGCAAAAAGGGTCGCGATTTTGGGATTTGAGAGCGGAAGAGTAATAAAGAAATCCTTTGCATGATTTTAATTTTACTTTTCCAAGATTATGTTTCTTCTCCTCTTCTCTGCTTCTCTCCATAATTTTCTTTTTACTTTTTTACTCAAGATTCAGCCAAATGCATAACAGAGCAGAGACAGAAATGGCACCTCGCTATGTAAATGTAACGAGCTTAATCATACCTTCAAACCTATACCCGATATCTCATCCTCATTACTTCCAATAACTCCATGTAATATCTATTTCTTAGGCCTATTAATAAATTATTTAATTAACACATTTGATATTCATGTCATTATTTAGAATAATACAAATCTTATTTTTCTCTCATATCTTTTTTTCTTTTTTTCTTATTCGATATTTTCTTTATTTTATTTACAGTACGTTATCAGCACGAGACTCTAAACAATTGAGGTATTCGTCATTCAAATTTTCAAAGAATTGCCGAAAAGAATTTGATTCTAGCATAGATTAAAGATAAGCTCTTCTCCTCAATTATATTTTAATTATCGATTATCTTTCTCTCTTGATCTTTAATTTAATTTTAATTTTTAAAAAATCAATGATTCTTCAAAAAAAAAATTAATACTTTTTATTTGAATTTCAAAAAAATTACCGGAAAAAAAAAATCGATTCTACATTCAATCAAAGTCGTGGCTTCTCACAAGTTAAAGGATAAATGTGTTTTGCGGGGGAACAAACAACAACTAGATTTGGTTTTGCTTTTAATAATTATAAATTTATAGGGTAAAGTATGTTAGGTACCACCGAACTATAGTGTCTGACTTGTTTTTATCATCAACGTTTCAATTGGTCTAAAACTATCATTAACGTTTAATATTTGATCTAATTATATCATCCCTCCGTTAAATCATGGACGGCGTGGTGATGTGGACTAAAAAAACCGTAACAGTGCTGACTGTGTACCCTATATATTATTATTTATTCCACGTCATTAAAAAATAAAAAATAAAAATCCTTTTGATTTTCAAAACGGCGTCGTGATGTTGCTGGCTCCGAACACCTTGTGGACGTTGACGAACTTTTGTGGCTGATCCGGCGTCGTTTCCATAATCCTATATTTTTGAAATTTTAAAGACTTAAAATTTTCCCCAAATCAACTGAGACGGGTGCAACTCGTTGAAATTCAAGCAAGATCTGTTCCCCAAAAGCTTTTCCATTGAAATTTATGTAGTAAAAGGTCCTACTAGTAAATATCAGCCACCCTAAGTTTCCCTTTCTTCTTCCTCTCTTCTTATAACCCTACAATTTTACACTGTCTAATTTTCCCGAGAAAATATCATCTCTAGCTTTAGCTACTTTTTCCCATCAATAAGAAAGTTTTTTTTTTCGGTGTATGTAAATTTTGTACAAATTCGTCAACTTTCCATTTCTTTTTATATGGTACTTGAAGATTATTCACTGGTTTCATTTTTATAAACCTAGAAATTGTTCAGTGGTTTTTTTTATTTGATTCTTTGTTTTGTGGTTGGTTTTTGATTTTTGGTATATGATATGGTGTGTAGAGAAAGAGGTGGAACATGGCATCGTCGTCATCGAATTCCCTGTGCGCGGCCTGCAAGTTCTTGCGGCGGAAATGTCAGCCGGAGTGTGTGTTTGCGCCTTACTTCTCGCCGGATCAGCCACAAAACTTCGTCAACGTCCACAAGGTGTTCGGAGTCAGCAACATCACGAGGCCGTTTTGAAAATCAAAAGGATTTTTATTTTTTAATGACGTGGAATAAATAATAATATATAGGGTACACAGTCAGCACTGTTACGGTTTTTTTAGTCCACGTCACCACGCCGTCCATGTTTTAACGGAGGGATGATATAATTAGATCAAATATTAAACGTTAATGATAGTTTTGGACCAATTGAAATGTTGATGGTAAAAACAAGAAAGGGTTTTTGTTTTTTAATTCAAATTAGAGAAAGCAAGTGATGATGAGGCCAACAGAGCTGTTGTTGATGCAGGGAGATAAGCATAGGCATATGCATACATGAGATTATCAGCAGCACTCAGAAAACCCAGAAAAACATAGGAAAGAAACAGATACAAATTGAAAGGAGTAGGTCTGGTTTTAGAACAGACATAAGTGGGAAACAAGATTAATGCCGGAATAGGCCAACCAACCACAGCTGCCCATGAAATGATCCATTTGCTGGTTCCACCATTAGCAAAGTAGACACGAGATAAAAGACTAGAAGCAGGAAATGCCACAAGCATTCCCAAACTACTTAAAAACAAGAGAATCCAATGTGAAATCGGCTTGCTTTTGTATGATTCCAAGGCCATGTTTTTAACCTCCCAAATCCATTCTAACAGTGAAAAATTCGAACTTTCTGTCCATGTTGTAACCTCTTCTGCCATTCTATCTCCTAAAAACAAGTAAAAAAAGGGGATAAATTACTAAATTCGACTTCCCCCCCTCAATTCTGAAGCTAAAAAGAAAACTCGGATTATAAAATGAAACGAACAACCAAAAAAACGAACTTTAAACTCAAAAAATGAAGAATTTGATAAACCCAGACGAAATTCAACAAGAATTATAATGGGAAAAAAGATAGTCGGCGTGGGAAATTGAAAAGAACGAACCTTTCTCGAGTAGCAGCTCTTGCATTTCAAATCTGTTTCGTGATTATGGGGTACCCAGACGAAAATGGTTTTTATTTTTTTTATTTTTTAATGACGTGAAATAAATAATAATATATATGGTACACAGTCATCACTGTAACAGTTTTTTAGTCCACATCATCATGCCGTCCATGATTTAACGGAGGAATGGTATAATTAGATCAAATATTAAACATTAATGATAGTTTTGGACCAATTGAAACGTTGATGGTAAAAACAGGTCAGACATTATAGTTCGGTAGTACCTCGCATACTTTACCCAAATTTATAATAGCAAACTTGCAAAACAACCGCCTTCCCTGCTAGTGGACTTGAAGATGCTTGTTGTGACCGAAATTGTTGGGTTGAGTTTTAGCAATGAATTTCCATCGTTGCTTCCATTATTGTTGCCGCAATCATGAAATTTTTGGTATGTTTGGGTTATTCATCTTTGATTGTTTCTTTAGATCAATATTTTATTTTAATTATGAGAGTTGATATTTTTAACAATCTTTTTATGAATTTTACATTATATAAAGATCTGAAGAGATATGACAAAAATATTACGAGAAGCTGTATTGATCATTTGCTATGCCTCCATTATTCTCGAGAAGAAAATCAATATCAGTAAATTTTGATTTTATTCTTTAAACTACAAATGTTAAAGTGTGATAAATCATGGTGATTATAAATCTACAAGAAGATTGTTATAAAGTCTATATTTGCTCGAAAGTAATAATTCTCATGTGTCGAAAAACTCGACTATTGACTTCTCACAAGTTCAAGTTAGGAAAATTTGTCTTGATTTAAAAAGTTTTATGGGATGCATTCCCTGAAGTGAATGCAAGCATGATTTTTATTCCATGCAATTATTTAATCTATTTCATTCCCTTAAGTGAATGCAAACATGATAAATCATTATTCAATTAGTCAAGCATGATGTTTATTCCATGCGATTATTGGACCTGTTTCATTTCCTGAAGTGAATACAAGCATGATAAATTACTATTCAATTGGTAACATAACTTCGATATAATTCAAGTATATTGATTGGACATCCCGTTCTACGAGGCTACTGGTCTCAAAGGATGTTTTTAAAGGACCTCCTCATATCCTGTAGAAATAATTGTTATGCACGAGGCAAGCAAAAAAAATGTGTTTAGCTAAGACCATTGACCCAACATATCTAGAAGATATGTGATTTACTTTCACAAGATATGATACAAACGTTATCTTGTGTAGAGATAATGAAAGGTGGATACATCATGGAACATATTACTCCAAAGTTTCATCCCTCACGATCTTTAGAAAATAATATTCAAGATTGAATTGTGAAGATTCAAAGATCTTCTGTGGCGTTTTCATGAGGAGGGGTATATACGTGTTGCACTCTTTTCCCTTTAACCGAGTTTTTGTCCAAATGGGTTTTCCTGGTAAGGTTTTTAATGAGGCAACATGTTTTGCGTATCAAAGATGTTTGTACTCTTTTTCCTTCACTAAAGAATTTTTTCTCACTAAATTTTTATCTTAGTAAGGTTTTAACGAGGCACATTATCTTCATAGACATCTAAGAAGAAGTGTTATGAATATTAATCTATATAGATATCTATCATGATGAGAACTTAATCTAAGGTGATTGGTTTACTTTATTATTATGAATATTATCTACATTAATTAGAGTTCAATGTAATATGTACTTCTTATGCCTATAAATAGATTATTTGATTAAAACATTTGATACTCGTGTCAATATTCAGAATAATACAAATCTTCATTTTTCTCTCATATCTTTTTTCTTTTATTCTTATTCGTTGTTCTTCTTTATTTTATTTACAATATTTTACAATTTAATTATATTTTAGGTTCTATTATTTATATTTTCTATTAAAAAATTATTTATATTTTCATATGTTTTGTCCATGCTCGTATCTAGGGGTGATAACGAGTCGAGCTGAGCCCGAGCCTAGCCAGGCTCGAGCTGGATCGAAAACAATATTATTTGGCTCGGCTCGGGCTCGGCTCGAAATGAACAATTTTGCTATAGTTTTTTTAAAAGATGGATCCTCGTTAAAAGTCCCTTTCATAACCAACACTAAAACGAAATTCAATGTCGAGAAAGAGGAAATGAGTACCCGAAAATTAGATTAATCCAAATAACCAAGAAATATTCTTACAATACAAACACATAATCAAAGAAATTACAAAATCAAACAATTATATATATGCAGCATATATAAATAAATAAATATATATAACTATTTTGAGCATGTTCACAAGTTTTTTGAGTCGAGTTTGGGTGGCTCGGCTCGGCTTGTTAAGGTCTCGAGCCGAACCCGATCCCGAGTCGAGCTCACTCGAACCGAGCTTTGACCAAGTCGAGCCCGAAGAGCTCGCGAGCCAGTTAGGCTCATTATCACCCCTACTCGTATCGTCATACAGGTAAGAATTCAATTAAGTCAAGTTTGTTCGAGTGAAAAAATGAATTAGTTGAGTTGATGAGTCATATTTTTTCATTCAAATTTTATTTGAAATTGTTTTGAGTGGAGTTTATAAAATTCGTGTTAAATTAAATCGAATTTTTTGTTTGAGTTAAGTTATGAAAAGTTTAAATATGTCATAATTAAAATCTTGTTGACAATTTAGTTATAATTCAAGTTGAAGCACATAAATTAAAGAGCATGATATAAAAACTTCGCTGGAAGAAAATTAGAGAAAAATAAGAGGCTTTATTTATTTTTGATCAAAAATAAAAAAAAGTTTTATAACCAACGGGGTTGATCTAAGTGGTAAGCTTGGTGTCGCTTAAGCAGGTATCGAGTTCAAGACCTTGTGTATGCAGAAAATCTTCGTTGGAAGACTTGTCCAACAAAATCAGGTGTGTGACGTAAGTCGATCCGAATTAGTTAGGAAACATCCATGGGGAACCGGGAGGACAACAAAAAAATTAATAAATAAAAAGCTTTTATGATAAATAAGATTTGATAATTTACTTGTATAATATTTAGATTTAGAAAAAAATTATCTTAACTTAAGAACTAAGAAGTCATTTGGTTCGCGAAAAAGATCATTACTATGGAATAATTTTTTTAGAATCACTTACTTACATTTGGTTTACGATAATTTCCTTCAGGAGTAATACTACATTTTAAACAATAAATTCTTTCTCTCAAAATAATAGGAATGTCATTCGGTCATTCCAACCCTATTCTTTGGTATTACACAATTCTCACATCTTTGGACTAAAAGACTCTTGAAATAATTTTTAATATTATTTCTTCTCTAAAAATAATATTATTTTATTTACATGACAAAATTTTGTGTTATTTAATTTTAAAACACTTTACAAATAGCGATTGAATTTTTTTAGTCAAATTTATAATTATAATAAATCAAAATTAATTTATACATTGTGTATGCATATTCAACTGTTGAGTTGATCAATAGATGGAAGTGGCCAAGAGGGGGTGAATTGACAATTAAAATTTTGGTGAGAGAAAATTGTAAAAAGAAAAGAAATTTTGCACTAGTAATTTATAGTGGTTCAACATTCTAAACAAGGTTTACATCCACTACTGTAGCTACCACATTAATGATTTCACAAATTCACTAACTTATCTTTCTTTTTAGGCTAAAGGAGATAACCTCACAAATCCTACTTATACCCAAAGTCTAGTAATCGTTATTCCTAAAATTAGATACAAAGAAGCAAACTATGAAAATCCTCCAAAGGAAATTGTTTGCACAATATTCAACTCACTAAACCCAACACTTGATGAAAAGGGAATTACAATAAAATCATTAAAGTGGGTACAAGATTTTTACAATAAAAGCTCTCAAAAAGATTGGACATAAACTTGGATGCTTTTAGAATAGTTGTCTTGTTGTTGAAGAAGCTTTGTAGACTTAATTTTGTACCCCATTCATTGATTTCTAGTAGTTTGGGTTGTTGAGAAATTAAATAGAGTCGTTGGGCCGCATTTTTGTAATAAATGTTGTCTGACAAGTGTAGGTATCGGGACGCGAGATTTCGTATCAGTACCTGCTCACAGAGGAAATAGTGATTGCAAGAAAGGGGTACTGGTATGCGAGTTTGCGTATTAGTATGTAGTCAAAACTTAAAATGGGTACCGGTACGTTACATACCGTATAGGTACTCAAAGTTACTCATTGAAAAATTTATGAAGCTTGTGTATCGGTACGTGTATGGTCGTATCTTTACTCAGTTTATTCAAAAATAATTTCCCTCCAACAATTGACAAGCACTTTCAAAGAATTTTAAAACATGTACCGGTACGCATAGAGTCGTATCGATACTCAGTTACCATTTGGATTTCTAGTGATGAAGGGCCTGTATCGGTATACATACAGTTGTACCGGTACTCAGTTACCATATTAATTTCTAGTGATGGAGAGCTCGTACTGATATGCATATAGTCGCACTGATACTTAGTTACCATTTTGAAATTTATGAAAACCAGTGATGAATGGCTTGTATCAGTACGCATATAGCCGTACTGGTACTCACTGACCAAAATAGTTTGTTTGAGTACTAAAACACTTAGAAAAAAAATTTTCTTTGAAAGATTTGACTTATACAAAATATTTTCTTCAAAATAAGTTAAGTTTGTTCGAATGCTTGTCCATTAGTGAGTAATTTTAAATACCTTTAAAATTTATTTATCTGCAAACAAGTCTTTGTTATATCAAAATCAAAACATTGGTTTAATAATCTCCCCCTTTTGATATAACAAAACCAAATAAATTTTTAAGTCACTCCCCTATATTTAAGACTAAAAGGCTATAGGTTTTGGGAAAAAAATAACTACACTTCTCCCCTTTTTTGTTTGATCAAAATCAATAAGGTAAATAAAAATAAAAATAAAAACATAACAATATATAATCCAAAATAGCTCCAAACTCTAATATAAAATTTATTATAATATAAAAAATTCAAAGCAGCATAAATCCAACATTATCCAAATCTTGAAAAACATAAAACCAACATAAACATAATATTCAAAGCCATAGCAATTTAGATGCATAAAATCAAATAATTCTAAATGATATGAGATGCATGAGAGACTAAGGGACCGACGTATCATCGTCATCATCACCATGAACATTTGCAGGCCATTCATGATAAAAAGCAAAAAAAAAATATTGTTGCGATATTTGATTTTGATATAACTCAATGAAAAATATTTTTGGACTTGAACAAATATTACAAAACTAATTCAAGGTCCATTCAACTTGAAAAATATATTTGAAAAGATTTCAAAGGGTTATTGACAAGTTTTAAATGATTTTAAATAGTCAAAGTGTCAAAAACATGTTGTGAGTATTGAGACACTTTCCCAAGTATTGATACTCGATCATCCGTACCGATACCTGTTTTACCCGTATCGATATGTCATTTTGTTTATCCAAAACACCAATTTCCAGTAGCCAGAATAGATATCGATACGACTTAGAATGAACAAATATGGAAGGGTCTGTACCGATACGCATGTATCGTGTATTGATACCTGATGTAAAATTACCAAACGACTCTTTCTATTTTGAGGTAGGTACGAATACCCGAAGTTCGTGTACCAATACACCCTACGCCAGACTATATTTAATGCTGGAAATAAAGTCACCGACGGCTCCAAACCACCCCAATGATCACAAATGACTAGTAGCTAATTCCACACTTTAAAAGAAGACTTGAGACACTTGAAGATGGTTAGAGAACACATTCAAGCATCATGATCAAGAGAAATTGTTTTTAAATCTTATTTCTTCAGCTCTCTTGTATATAGTGTATAGAAAGTGTTTTAATTTTTTTTATTCTTTACACTCTTGTGAGCTTTAATCTTGTAAACACTCACCTTGTGAGGTTTCTTAGTTTACACAATTACCTTGTAAAATGGGGAGGTTCTAGTTTAGCCTAAGGAAAAACTAGAGTGCTTCTATCTTAGCCATTGAAAAGATAGAGTTGTAAGGTTACCCCTTGAGCCGGTAAAAAGGGAAGAATTCATAGTAGTGAATTGGAAAATCCATAGTGGTGTGCTAAGGTAGTGGATGTAGACTCGGTTGGGCAGTTGAACCATTTTAAAATCATCGTGCAATGTTGTCTACTATTTTCAGTTTTAGCCAATTCATTTGGGTAGCAAATTCAACCCTCTTGGCACAATCGGTTGATCAATTTCGAGCCCATCAGACATCTCGATCGAAGAGACTCGATTTTTCATGGTAGTCAACCTCGTGTCCAAGGAAGTGAACCTCACATCCAAGCTCATGTCAATGGCGGCAAACTTCCCATCAAGGTATGTCATGAAAGCATCAAGGGAAGGTGCAGCAACCGGAGGTGTGGGAGGTGCATCAACCAGATCGATCGGAGCATTCTTATCATCACCTTCTTGAGCATTGGGATCCTGAACCCATTCACCATTGATGAAGTGGAATTTGGCTTTGCAAAAGGATCTAGCATCTATGGGTTCCATAACGGTACAAGCGAGATCATATGAGCAATCGACCTCTTGCTTATGGAAGATATGACTCAAGGTGGTACCATAGGTAAAGGATTTGATGTTGTTGCTGTGACAGTGATTAACAATATGAACCATCTCGGCAAAGATGATTTGGGCAAGGTTCTGAAGTTTTCCCTCACGAAAGCAATAGAGCCAAAAATCATCAACAACTCGAATGGAAGACCAATTACCACTGAATGGTCAAAACCACCAAGTAATAAGGACTAAGAAGGTGAAGAAAATGCTCATGGCTTCATGGATTTTGACAGAGGCACTCGGGTTACGAGAAGCGAGAAAAGAGTTATCATCACCTAAGACAACATCGTCTAAACATATATGATCAGGTAAGATTTTGGAATCAAGGAGCATTACCTTTCACATGACATAAGACTCAAGACCAATGGTTTCGGGTCGGTATTGGTTTAAAATACACCTAGCATTGGCATAAATTATCCGGAAAAGGTTTTGTAAACAATTCTAGGAACTTGAAGAAAATACATAAATTTCCAACGCCTCATTAAATCAAGATATTTGAATTTAAACTCATCCGAGCACATATACTTAAAATCAACAATTCGCTCACGACGGACACGAAAAGTTTCGAAATATTTGGAAATTTAATCGGTTTGGAACATCTTCCTCATTAAAACTTTTGGCATAAATAGTGGTAAGGTTAGGTTTGGCACCATTAATGGAAGAACTAGAGGGACCGGTTCTAGGACGTTTGGAACATCTTCCTCATTAAAACAATATGTATGCATATCATCAAAATCAATCCAATATCATCAACCAATGATCAAGGTAATGTAAAAATATATAATTTTTAGTTTAAAATCAAATACATGTATAAAGAAAATTTTACATAAGTTTAAAAGTTTAAATTTATAAAAAAAATTGTATACAAGTATCAATATATATATATCGAATGAAAAAAATATCAGTTTTGAAAACGACTTCGTAAAATTTTGAAAGTATGTAATTATACAACCCTAATATACTAAATTTAAACTTAAAAACAATACAAATATATGTAAAATCGAAATAAGTATGAATATAGGGGTTTACCTTGAATAATGGATGGATGTGGGGATGATTTTCATGAACTTAATGATTGATAGAATGAGTTTGTTTTTCTAATTGAAATTCCTCAACAAATTTGAGTGACAACGGTGAAAATTTGAGGAATTTTGAGATGAGGCTAGGGTTTTTGTTTGAATGAAAAAATTGAAGCTAACCAGCACTATATATAGCCTCTGTAACACGTGTACCGAAACATCGTGTGTCGGTACTTACTTTTCAGTACCGAAACGCTACGATTAACTCGTGAACTGGTTTAACAATGTCGCGTACGAGGATTAAATCTTTGTTCCATGTGATGAGGATATATTAATAAAAACATACTCCACTTTTCACGACAAATAATGTAGTCCTCAGACACAATATCGTGAAAAATATTTCAAAGGCCCACTGGCTCTACTCCATTCCCTGAAGTGAATGTGAGATTATATTATGGAAAGAATAAAAACCACATTAGAAGTTGTGGTCATGGTCGAGGCTATGAATATAGACATGAAAAATATGGTCATTTCAAGAATACTTCTACCCACACTACAGCAAAACAGGTCTTTAGCGGCGTTTTTTTGTGCTGCGAAAAATATTCCCGGCGCTTAGAAAAGCACCGCTTAAACCAGCGTCGCAACAGTTCGCGGCGTTTCTTAACAATAAACGCCGCAGAAAACCATTCTTTAGTGGCGTTTGTATTTACAAACGCCGCTAAAAACTGTTCTTTGATAGCAAAAAGTGCAAGACCTTTAGTGGCGTTTCTTTTATAAACGCCGCGAAAAAATGTTCTTTAGTGGCGTTTGCTTTTACAAACGCCGCGAATAGCAACATGCTTCCAAAAAAATTCAAATAAAAATAATACTAATATTATATAATAAAAAATCAACCATGGTAGCTTACTTTAATATGTTTACAAATGTTGCACCAAGTTAATTTATTTAGACATCCAAAGAAAAGAAATTGAAATGTGAATGGCGTACATCATGGTTCCTTACTTTAATCTATTTACATGACTAGGAAGGACGTGCTTCCCACTATCTAGACCAAGAATAATAGTGCCAAAGCTGCTCCAAACTATTCAGTGTAGCAGTAGAGTCGAGAAGCCCAAGAAGCAGCTCAAGTCCTGCATGAAAATAGAGCACAATCAACTTCTCAAAGCAATATGCTAATTCAAATTGCACAAAATGATTTAAATAAATATTAAGGGACTAAAATGATTAAACTGATAAAACTAAGCATCCAAATTAAATTTGTTCTATCTTATTCCCGGTCCATACACATAGTCCATGTTTTCTCCCTCCTAGAAATATCACCGATAACTTGAATTTCTACAGTCATTTATCTTCCATATTCTTTATAATCATCTATGCCGTTGATGTTCTAAAAAGGTTTTTGGTGTGTGAATGCAGAAACTCAGTTTTCCTTCTTCCTTTTTAATTAATAAAGTATATACGAAATAGAAAAGTTTTAAGTCCATTGAGTTGACTTGTTCTTTGTAAAATATAAAGTAATAACTCATAATGAAAAGTAAAGCAGCTTAACAAAACTTATTTGTGTAGGGCACCCTTCATGAACATCTTCAAACACAATTTGTTCTGTCTCAACATCATTTGCCACTCTACCTTTCTCATTCACTCCACGTTTCAAGTATCTATGCAATAGAAGAAAAATAAGAAAAGTGAAAGTCATGTGTGAATCAAAAGAAACAACAGTACATGAAAAAACATTTTATTTCTTATCTCACAAGAGAAATCACAAACTAGAGTTCACAAAGAAATAAAGAAAACCCAAATCAAAGTGAAACCACATAGACAAACAGAAATAGCACAGTGCTAGTTTTCCTGATGTATCATAGTCGTAGGTCAAATGAAATGGTTAAGAAAACTTCCAACAAATCTAGCAGGCATTTCAACCAGTAATTGTAAAATATCTAACCTTGTCCAGCATAATGTCGAGAACGTCTTGCAATGAGAGTCAGGAAACAATTCTTGCCCGAGACGGAAAGTTTCACCTGGATATCAAAGTAGGGAAACAACAAATATTAGATCAAAACTTTAATATCAAATGGAAACAAATTTTAGCAAACTCGTGAAACAAAAAGTTTGAGACAGAGCAAACCTAGTTCATCTTTAGTTACCACATCTAAGGTAGCTAAAGTTATAAGAAAAACCTGGTAAATGGTCAGTTATGTTCCTTAAGAATATTGACAAATGAACTCCATTAACCAAAGAAATTGTAAATTTGATAGTTGCTCTCAATATGAAGATTAAAATAAATAAATAAACATCTAGATTTCTTAAAGCAACATCGTTTAAGCAAAAAACAGACATAGAAACTGAAAGAAAATAAAACAAGTACTTTAACTTAACCTTCCAACAAATCTCATTACCACGATCCCTTTTCACAAAAATAAATTAATAGAAAAAAGTCTAAAGAGTATCATACCTGCTTGAAGAAGCCATAGACCAATGCGATAGTCGATAGAGTATTCTTGAGAGTATTGCGAAGCCCTCGAGTTAAGAACTCATTCCAAACAAACATTGATTCATAGTGTACTAGTCTGTCTCATCTCTGCATAAATTTCTTTGAAGACTATGCATGACATTGTAGGTGTAGCTGAAAAAGAAGTCTTTCGTTAGATCCACTGTTGAAAGGAGCTTCTTGTACCTACGCCAAGAGGGAAAAAGGGAAGAGAAAAAAAGGCATGCCATATTAATGCATCCAATATTTGATACTTTGATGAAATACAAAAACAAATAGAAATAAAAACAACAGCTTAAACTTAAATTTTAAAGAGGAAATAAAAGCAAAAGATAGCAATTGCCCCCCAAAACCCTGATGATACCTTGTCTCATTCAACATGTTATACTAACATTAGACGGCAATGAAGCTTGCCCCTGTAGATATGCATGAAATGAAATTGCAATAGCCTCTACAAATGATATTAACTTCGATGATGCAACATTAAACTGGTGAAAGCTGACTTAACTGATGAAATTAAAAACAAAAGAAAAATGGAAGATACTTAACCAGAAAGTGCTTCAATGGAACAAGGCCATATCAATGATATATTAGTAAAGGTGTATCAACAAAAATGGTATAGAGATTACCTCCAAACCATGGAACTCTTCTACATTTCAAACAGAACTCAACTTATTGTCCCAGAAAACATAATTAATTGAAAAGAAGGTAAATAACCACAACATAACACAATTCAATCACCATAGAAGTGCCGGAAAGCACTAATATCAGTAGAAGTTTTTTCAGAGTCAATGAAGTCTCTAGTCTTTCCTTTATTTTAAGTGATCTCTCAAGTTCAGCAGATGGAACCTTTAGCCTAAAGCTTGATATGCGGGCATCTGATGGTAGCTGGTTTGGGAGAAGGCTGACCTTAGCGTGTCGGCAAATCAATGAGTACAATGCAAAAGTACCACCTTCAAGGAGCCAATCAGAAAAGTTATGAAGCAACAAGATGGAATAATAATACCTGATTTGAGATCAAAATTTAGCGAAAGTGAGAGAAACTGGAAGAACGGTCAGAGTTATCGTGCAAAAATCACAAAGAAAATACAGTTCACTTACCCTTGGATCGACGGCGACACTTGCTTGCTGGTGCGACCGAGCGGCCTGAGGGACGGTCGACGGTGATGAGGAGGACAGCAACGAGGACTAGGAGCGTTAGGGATTTAATTTTTTAACGTTAGATTTGGGGATTTTTGCACACAACTCAGTTTTGATATATTCAACCTAGCGGCGTTTGAAAATGAATCGTCGTAACAGACATCCAATTGCAGCATTTATTAAAATAAAACGCCACTAAAATAAAAATATTTATGGCGTTTCAAAAACCAAACGCCACCAATACAAGAGCTATTGCGGCATTTTTAATAAACGCCGCTAAAATACATCTATTGCGGTGTTTTTAAACTCAAACGCCGCTAAAAATACATCTATTGCGGCGTTTGTAAACTCAAACACCGCGATGGTTGTCAGTTTGTGGCATTTCTCCTTCAAACGCCGTTATAAGTGAAATATTAGTGGCGTTTGTTTAAAAAACGCCATGAAAAGTGCCACGATAGAACAAGTCTGGTGTAGTGCCACTAGTAGTGGGGTTATAAGGATGACAAGAGTGATAGAGATCATTCTAAGAAAGTGAAATCCTTTTTATTACCAATGTGACATTATAAACCATTGGTCTCGTACTTATCGTACGCTGAAAAATCAACAATCATTAAATGATAAAGGAAATAAAATAAAAGCAAATTTTGTTTGCGAAAATGACGAAGATGATATTGGTCCAACTCATTTGGACGTTATTGGTCCAACTTATTTGGACGTTGTTGATTTCCTTATAAACCTCGAATGGAATAAACCATCTTCTAATTATTCTCATAACCTTGAAGAGAATTATTCATCTTTTATTTATTTTTGCTTTATGTTTATTTACTTTACACATTAATTATTTATGTGTTGAGTGGATCAAAGGATTGATCAAAGTCAGGATGGGGGTGAATTGGGTTTTTTAAATTTAGGAAGTGAAGTGGGATGAATAAAAATGAAGAACAAGACAATTATAGTGGTTCAAGTTCCAAATGAACTCTACATCCACTACCTTAGCTCCCACTAAGATTTTCCAACAATTCCACTAATTGATCTCCCCCTTTTCTAGGCTTAGGAGGAAACCTTAACAAGACTGGTCAATTTTCAACCCAAAATTGACCAAATCCTCACTTGGTTACAAAGAAGAATTTGAAGGCAATAAAGATATCTCTCAATACAAATTTGCCCCTTTGAATACAAGCACTCAACCCAAATTGAAATACAAGATAAGAATTTTACTCAATACAATTTGGGATTTTTACAAGAATGAGAATTTAGGCACTTGAGCTTGGATTTTTTGTGTAGATGTTTCTCTAGGATGCAATAGTTTTTAATGGTCTTCAAATGACTTGTTTTTATACCTTCTCCATTAATTCTAGTCGTTTGGGTGATTAGGGTATTGATTATAGCCGTTGGAATCCTCTCTTACCACCATAAATGCACTTTTGCAGCCTACCGTATCGGTACTCGAGGAGGCGTATCGATACTTGTCTCGAAAAAGAAAGAGCCGTTGCACAATTATAAGAGAGGTGTATCGATACGCGTGTAGGCGTATCGGTACGGGTTAGGGAACCGTTTCGATATGGTCAAGACTGTATCGATGCAATTTTTCAACTTAACTCACTAGAGGATTTCGTATCGATACGGGTAAGAGCGTATCGATACTCATTAACCACCTCTTTAAAAATTGGTTACCTAACAACTAACAAAGCAACGATCAATACATTTAAGGCTCTGAATTTAAAATTACTTTTAAACTGTATCGATACGGGTGAGACCGTATCGGTACTCGATTCAAACTCCTTAGGATTTTATATAGAGGGTGTATCGATACAGATGGAATCTGTTTCAATACCTTGTTTCGATACAGTAAAGGACATATCGAAACGTTTGTCTCCAGTAGCCAAGTTTGTAGAAAAAGGTATCAATACGGTAAGGGGCGTATCGATACACATAAACGTTTTTGAGCAATTTGGCCTTGAAACACTTAGAAAATATTTTGGAGTTTGAGTTTTTCAAACTAGAGCAAAGCCTTGTTGATTTAAAAACTTTTAGGGGACTTAAAATTCATTTCAAGTTTTACAATTTGGTTCTTAAAACACTTTGTTATATCAAAATCAAACATAGGTTTTACAATCTCCCTATTTTTGATATAACAAAACCAAAGCTTAAATTTTTTAAGTCTTTTGAAAAACTTTTGGAAAACAACTCCCCCTTAATGTTAGATAGATAAATTTTAAGTTTAAATTTAAGTGAGCTTGTGAACTTCTCTCTCCCCCTTTTTGTTAGATAAAAAATAAGAGACATAGGCTTTAAAGGCATAACAATAAACCATGTTACATATAATAGATAAGCATTAAGTTCATAGATTAAAGAAACATCAAAATAAAATCCAAACAATAGAAATCAAAGCATAGGTTTTAAATAATAAACTTATTCCTAAAAACATAAAACAAAGTGTATGAAAGGAAATCATAATATGACATGAATGAAAAGCAAAGATAAATCTACTACTCGTCTCCATCACCATCTTTATTATCTTCATCTTCATCTTCATTGGCATTATCGTTCCTCCTTGATTGACGCCACTCATCATGGAATGTCGTAAGAGAGATATTCATCGAATTGTGTTCATCCTCAATAGAAGAGATACACTTCTCCACATTAGTCATGCGATATTCTAAGCAAGTGAAGCATGTATCAATGGCGGCAAACCCCGAATTCATGACTTGATCCATAGAAGCAATTTCCGTGCGTAAGCCCGTGAATTGTTCATTAAGGTAGGTCATGAGAGAATCCATGGATGGAGGGGGAGGTGCTTGAGCAGCCACGGTAGGATTTGCAATCTCTTCCAGAATAGCATCACTAGGAAGCTCGGAAAGGTGAAGCCAATTACCATTGAAGTAGTGAAACTTTCCCCGAGAACGAGACCTCTCATCAATAGGATCAGTAAGACTTGTCAGATAATCATGAGAGCAATCAATCTCCTTCTTAGTGAAGAAATAGCTCAAAGCGGTGTCATAGGGGAATGAAGTAACAAGAGAGGTGTGACGATGTTGAACGGGAAAGACAATCTCCGCAAACAGAATGCGAGAAAGGTTAGGTTGTTTTCTCTCGCGAAAGCATTGGATCCCAAAAATCATCAACTTGGCGGATGGTTGAGTATTTTCCTTTCGAAGGCCTAAACCATCAAGCGATCATCAAGTGTAAGATGTGTTCTTGAGCATTTAGAATGGTCACGGGTCCCCCCAAAACATGTCCAAGAGAATTTTCATCTTCGATACCCTCATCCTCAAAGCCAAAAGCAGTACAAAGGGCTTGCACATCGACAGTAATCTTCTTGCCAATAAGATAGGAATTAACGGTAATGACATTACCCGAGGCAATGGCAACACACTTAGCATTGGCATAAAAGATCAAAACCAAATTTCAAAAGAAAAACCCTGAGATTTGTAGAAAATCCATGAACTTCCATTCTTGGAGCAAAGGTAAATAGGCAAACTTAAAACGCTCTGGATTGAGAAAAGGAATGGAAATTACCCCCTCCGGTGGAATCTTGTAATTTTGAAAAGATCGAAAATAATTGAGTTTGCCGGGAGTTCTAAAGCACCTTTGATAAATCAATGTCAAATTTGGACGAGTGCCATCGTCGAGAGTTGATCCTTCACCAACTTCACTTGTAGTACATGCTCTCTTTTTAGGTGCCATAGTCTAGAAAAATTAATTAAAACAATGTGTGTATGCATTAATGTTCACATTCGATCCCATGAATAAATTGACAATCAAGGTAAAAAGAAATTTTTGAAAGACAAAACAAAACAAAAAAAGTTTGATAAAATCTTTTGAAAGAACAAAACAAAACTAAAAGATTTAAAAACGAAAATCATAAAGAAAATAAAAAAAAAGAAGTTTTTATACCTTGATATTGAGATAAGAGGAATGGATGAAGATTTTGCACCAATTGATGGAGAGCCTTAAGAATTTGGCTTGATTTTGAAAAAAACCTCAAAAATTTTTAAGTTGTGTGATGAAAATATGAAGGGTTGAGGGGCTTTTTATAGATGAAAATCGGCTAGGGTTTTTGAAATAGGAGTTTTGATAAAAGTGAAAGTATTTTAATGCTAATAAAAGATGTCTGTGCGATCGAGTATCGATACGCCTAAAGGGTGTATCAATACGTGTTGGAGTATGCCCAAAGACCAATCATATGATGATTGAATAGAATACTATTTTACTAGATTTATCAAGTAATGGGATTGCCGTTATTATCATTTGGTATGTTTCTGTGCATCAAACTAACCATTGGATAATAATGTCCATACAATAATACATTTATTGTTAAATAGAATCCTTAGTCGAATATTAGTACGGGTATGGACAATGATAATATATAAAGACTAATATGTGATTGATTGATAACAAGTGTTGTTATTGACATAGAGATGTCCAAATCAACACATAAGTATTTGTTAGAGAACAACATACTGGATTGACCCGCTATGAGCATGTTTCTTGGGTAATTATGTGACAGTCACAACATTGCTCATGATAAACATATGTATGATCCTCAGACTTGAGATCAACATGATTTCAACGTAAAGATTTACGTATTTTGACATAGTCAAACGTGTGTCGTAACTGACTACATTATAAAGACTGATGATTGGATACTTGATGACCTATGTAGTGAAATATGGTTGATCAAGAAAGGATTTGTCCCTCCTACATAATAGGAGAAATATCTTCGGCCACTTGATTGAGTGAGATTAGAAAATGATGGCCATGCTCGAATATTATGATATGAGATATCATAGAGATTCGTTTATCATAATCTACTCAAGACATCAAGAAACACTAGATGGACAATGCAAGTGTGACTAACCCATGACTTGTGTTCATCTAAGATATAAAGGACAAAAGAATGAAATACATAAAGGAAGTTTATTCAGGAATTAGGAAAGTCAAACCATGACTTCATGCAACTTAGGTAGCAATGATGTATTGCTAGATGCCACTCATTGTTTGTAAAATTAGAACAGTTCTAATTTTGCTGCTAACGTTGCATGAACCTACAAGGGTCACACCCTTCGAATGAAACGAACAAAAATTGGAAACCATACTCCCTATTTTAGGGAGGTTGCCGAAAATCCCCTATGGGATAGGGGAAATTGACAACTCCCTTGAATGGGAATAATATTGGATAAATATTGTATTTATCAAATATTATTTAGAGCATTGAAAATATTTAGAGACTTAAATATTATAAAATTAGATTCTTGAAATTTAAATATATATTTGGAATTTATATAATGTATATTTAATTCCAAGTTTATGTAGAATTAGATTCTACATAATTAAAAAATATATTTAAATATATTTAAATCCAAGTAAAGATAGAATGAGATTATATATGATAAAAATATATATATATATTAAATATAATATATATTTAAATCCATGTTTTATGTAGAATAAGATTCTACATAATTATATATATATATATATATATATATATATATATTTCATTTAATATTATTAAATATAATGTATATTCAATATAAACCAATTTCAAGTAGAATTAGATTCTATGAATTTTGGTTGAACTTGGATTTAAGGAATTCAACTAGAATTAAGTCTCTGAATACTATTTAAAGGGACAAGGGCTAGCAACCAAATCACCCCTCTTCCTCCTCTTGAAGATTTCGACAACACCCCTAGGGATTCCCCACTGAAATTCGACATATCCCAAAAAGCTCTCTAATAAGTTGTTCGATATTTTTCTGGTGTTCTACTTGCCCCTTGGAAAATCCCTGAAGGTTCCCTTGCTCGATTACAAGTCCCGGTTGAACTCCTAGTCGATTTCAGACTCCTTCAGGAATCCCTGGAGGGATTTTGACTACTCCCTGGAAGGTGTTCAAACTTGTCGAAATTTATCCCTAAGTGTTAGGGAGGCGGAAACTTTGTTCGTTTTGTTCGGGTGGACTCCGTAGAGGTCGTTGCGAACCTATGACGATTACGGTTTTACTTGACGTGGTTAATCCGACATACCGTCGGTTTTCCAGTTTCCAGAGTTTTTAAAAGGTAACTCTTCATCTTTTCACCCCAGATTCGTTCATGTACATGGATCCTAGCTGGATTACGTCGGATTAATTTTTCCGCTGCGCCATGGGGCGTGCCGACGTAACCCAACAATACGAGGGTACAATTGTAATTCCCTGGAACCAAGTATCAAGGAACCGTATCGAAACAGATGGCATCTGTATCGAAATGCTCACAACTCGTATCGAAACATGTTTAACTGTATCGATACTCACAAGAGAGAAAATGCAATATGGAAAGCTAATGAAGTACTCGTATCGATATGCATAAGGTCGTATCGATACCTTATGCCCAAAAATGCATTTTTGGTCACAAGAACAACCAAATGCTCGACTTTAACATCTTCTAAATGTATGCATATGATGAATGAGCAGATTTAAGCATGTTCTAATAGAAGCATACTCCCCGTAGCTATAAGCATGGTTACCATCAAGATCAACAACTCATAAACATGAATTTTCACAAGATCAAGCAAATTTAACCTCAAAAGAGTCCTAAATGGTCAAGATAGGCTAGTTAGACCTAACTCTCTCCTAAGGGACCAAAAACGCTCTTTGTCTAGAGGTTTGGTAAAAATATCCGCTAGTTGGTTCAATGTGTCAACATACTCTATAACAACATTTTGCTTAAGGACATGATCTCTAATGAACTGATGCCTTATCTCTGTTTGTTTTGTTCTAGAGTGTTGGATGGGATTTTTGGTTAGGCATATAGCACTAGTGTTGTCACACTTAAGGGGTATGGTTTCTACTTTAACTCCATAATCTAAAAGTTGTTGCTTCATCCAAAGGACTTGAGCATAACTACTCCTTAAAGATATGTACGCGGCTTCGATGGTAGATAGAGCTACACTATTTTGTTTCTTTGAGAACCAAGATATGAGCATACTACCTACGAATTGAGAAGTGTCGGAAGTACTTTTCCTATCTATTTTACAACCCCCATAATCCGCATCCGAGAAAGCATGAAGGTTAAAGGTTGAGTCTCTAGGGTACCAAAGACCTAAACAAGAAGTATCTCTAAGGTACCTAAAGATCCTTTTTACGGCTATAAGGTGAGACTCTCTAGGACTAGCTTGAAACCAAGCACACAAGCAAACACTAAACAATATATTCAGCCTACTTGCAATAAGGTAAAGCAATGATCCAATCATAAAACGATAAAGCTTAGAGTCAACACACTTACCTCCATCTTTGTCAAGCTTTGTAGATGAGCTCATTGGTGTAGCTTGAGGCTTTGCTTGCTCCAAGCCAAACTTCTTGAGCATATCTTTCACGTACTTTGCTTGATTTATGAAGGTGAAATCATTCCTTTGTTTGATTTGGAGTCCCAAAAAGAATGAGAGCTCCCCCATCATGCTCGTCTCAAATTCACATTGCATTAACTTAGCAAACTTTTTGCAATAACATTCATTAGTACAACCAAAGATAATACCATCAACATATATTTGCACTACTAAGATGTCATTTTATATCTTTTTATGAAAAGTGTAGTGTCCACCTTACCTTTTTCAAAACCTTTTTCAATTAAAAAGTTTAAAAGCCTTTCATACCAAACTCTAGGAGCTTGCTTTAAACCATAAAGGGCTTTGGTTAGCTTAAAAACATGATTTGGAAATTTTGAATCCTCAAAAACCGGTGGTTGTTCTACATACACTTCTTCATCTATAAAACCATTTGAAAATGCACTTTTTACATCCATGTGAAAAAGCATGAAATTATGATAAAATGCGTATGCTAGCAACATCCTAATAGCTTCCATTCTAGCTACGAGTGCATAGGTTTCATCAAAATCTATTCCCTCTTCTTGAGTGTAACCTTGAGCAACTAGTCTAGCTTTGTTTCTCACTATGTTACTACTCTCATCTAGTTTATTCCTAAATACCCATTTAGTTCCTATAATAGATTGATTACTATGTCTTTCAACTAATGTCCATACATTACTCCTCTCAAATTGGTTTAATTCTTCTTGCATAGCCATAATCCAAAACTCATCTTTTAAAGCTTCTTTGATATTTTTAGGCTTTATGCATGAGATAAAAGCAACATGATTCATTAATTTGAGAGAGGATCTAGTAGTTACCCCCTTGGATGGATCACCCAAGATTTCACCACCTTTGACATAGTTGAACTCCCTTGGGTAAGATACCTCCTTTCCTCAAGAGCCAAGTCCTTCAAGGCTTCAAGAGATGGATCTTGTGCATCTTCTTCTTTAGTTGAAATCTCATCCACCTTTGATGATTCTCCACCATCATTAGCTTCAATGATCACTGCATCATCATCATCACAAGAATACTTCCTCGGAATGAGGTTATCATCGAAAACAACATGTATAGACTCTTATACTACCAAAGTTCTTTTATTAAATATACGATATGCTTTAGAGTTTAAAGAATACCCAAAGAAAATAACTTCATCACTTTTAGCATCAAATTTATCTAAGTTGTCTTTTCCATTGTTTAAAACAAAACACTTGCAACCAAATGGATGAAAATAGCTAATGTTAGGCTTCTTAGATTTTAAAATCTCATATGGTGTTTTCTTTAAAAGTGGCCTAATCATTACTCGATTTTTAATGTAGCAAGCGGTATTTGTGGCTTCCGCCCAAAAGTATTTAGGTAAATTGTTTTCACAAAGCATGGTTCTAAACATTTCTTGTAAAGTCCTATTTTTCCTCTCAACTACCCCATTTTGTTGAGGAGTTCGAGGTGTCGAAAAATTATGGCTAATACCATTTTCATTTAAAAACTCTTCAAAACCTAGATTTTGTAACTCAGTTCCATGATCACTTCTAATGTGAGAAATCTAAAGCTCAAGATCATTTTGAGTTAATTTGGAAAATGTGATGAATTTTTCTAAAGCCTCATCTTTTGTACTTAAGAATAGAACCCAAGTAAACCTAGAATAGTCATCTACGAGAACAAAAGCATACGATTTACCACCCAAGTTCATAGTTCTAATAGGCCCAAAAAGATCCATATGAATTAATTGTAAACATCTACTAGTAGAGACATCATTAATGGATTTAAAGGATTATTTATGTTGTTTACCCTTAGAGCATGCATCACAAATTTTATCATTTGAGAACTTAATCTTGGATAAACCTCTAACACGATTTACCACCCATGAATCGACTCTTGTCTCATGTCATGTGCCTCGAGCATCCACTATCAAGGTACCATGAGTTTTGACTTTGTGCTTTGGCCTTGTAGCAATGCTCCCCCTACAAACAAAGAGATTAAGCTTTGTTTTTTGGTACCCAAATTATTTTGGGTCCACGAGTGTTAGCTCCTAAAAGCTTGGTTCCCTTAGGAATCCAAGGTGACATGGTATCAACATTATTAGATTTGACAAGTTCTTTAGGAACCCATAGACTTCTAATTCTTTTAGTTTTAGTATGACTATAGGAGCCACTTTGTTTGTAGTTAAAGTCTTTCTTTTAGGTTGGTTTGTTCTAGATGATTCACCTATTTCATTTTTCAAAGTACCAACACTCTTGAAAGACTTTTTGAGCTCATTGAGCTCATCTAACACCTTTTGGTGTTCAATGTTACATTGAGAAATACGATTATTTAAATCTACATTTTTATTTTGAAAGTATTCAAGTTCATCTTGTAGACCTAAAATATTTTTCTCAAATTCCAAGTTAGCTTAAGAAATTAAATCATTTTTAGCATGCAAATCCGAAATGACTTTTTTATTTTTCAAAACGGACTCCTTATACTTCTCAACTAACTTGTCATACACCTCTTGTAACTCATCATATGCTTCATGCAATTCATCAAATGTAAAATTGTTGAGTGTGTAAAAGTCCTATTATTTACCCCTATTTAACCCATATTTTTGCTGCATTCAAGCATAATTCATTGCATTTAGGTTAGATTACAGTTAACCATCACAAATACATTAAATGGCACAGTTTTTACAGAAATTGGTTGCTTTTGCAGGTTGCTGCTGTAGCAGATGGAGAGGCAAGCGCTGGGCAGTGAAGCAGAAGAGCTGGAACTGGATGAGCAGTCAAGGAGGACGATGTTGCCATGGTTGCCGCCGTGATAGCAGAGGACGACAATGGTTTTGAGGAGAAGAAGCAAAGTGGACCTCGACAGAAAAAGAAAATTAAGCCCGTCTGTCGTGGAAAACCAGTATATTTTCCAAGCCCTAGATTAGAATGAATGCCAAGCCCAAAGTTTAAGGAGAGAAAATCCAAGCAAGAAGGATGGACGAATTAAAGCTATATTCTCTGAAGATTTAGTCTTTATTAGAATTGTACTTTAATATAAACTTGTATTCTTGCTATTTTAGAAAACTTGGACCCAAAGCCTATATAAAGGCATGTAATTTGACCTAGGAGAGATCATCACCTATCTCTAGCCTTCTTCCCAAAACCCTAGCCGTTTTCATCCTCTCACCATGTTCTAAATTCCCCTTAGGGCCACGGGTTGATTTGTAAAGTAGTTGCAAGGGTTGCTTTTGTTTTAGGAATTTTCAGTTCAATAAAATAAACTTCAAGTTCTCTTATTCTGGTTATTAACATCTTGCAAGAGTATCGGGAGAGCATTGCGAGGTTATCTATTTACTTAATATCGGGAGAGTTAAGTATACGAAAGGAATAAGTGCAAGTTCTCTAGTTTATAGTTGAACTATCTCGGACCTAGGGATAGGACGAGGTTAAGTGGCTAAAGAAGAATTCAAAAACATCGGTGTTCATCCTTCGATTCACGTCGGGAGGTATCATCAAAGACGTGTTCATCGACAGACTTGGACCTAGGGATAGGTCAAGGCACAACAGGGATTCTTGCCAAACTTGAAGTAAGGAGTTGTGTGTTCGCTGCCGCGACAAGCAACATACTGTCGTCGCGACAGGTGATGCCGCGACGGGGATGACGATAGAACTGATTCTCCTAGACTTAGCAATACCCAAGGGAATCCCCAGGTTGATAATCCTGCCAGAGATGGAGAGATTATTCCTCCTGTCGGTGACCCTTCTGCCGCTGCCGCACGACGGTCCTGCCGAGACTACATGCTGAATGATCATGTAGAACTAGAAACCACACTGCCGGATATATATGTTGACAACTTCGAGCTGAAACCTGTTATGTTCAGCATGATAAACAACGCCAATCAATTTAGTGGTGCTGCTACAGAGGATGCTAGGGAGCATCTGAAAATGTTCCAGGAAATCTGTGGTTCGTTTAGACTACCAGCAGTTAATCTGGAGATACTGAGGCTTCGGTTATTTCCCCATTCATTGAGGGAGAAAGCAAAGACTTGGTGGAATAAACTTAAACCGGGTTCAATTAGAACTTGGGCAGATTTGTCTCGTGAATTCTTATCTCGTTTTAATCCTTCACATTTATCTGAGTGATTACGTAACAAAATTGCTACTTTTCAACAGGAAGATGACGAGCCAATGCACGAGGCCTGGGACAGATTTACCACTCTTCTAAGGAACTGCCCAATGCATGGATTCCCCGTCTGGAACCAGGTAACCAAGTTTTATAATGCTGCCAATTTACAAACTCGTATTCGAATTGATTCAGCAGCAAACGGATTACTACTGGACAAAGAGCCAGATGAGGCAATGCAAGTATTGAAAAATTTGGCTAAGAATGAGGAGCAGTTTTCGAAAGCAAGAAGAGGGGGTAAACGGGTCCTAGTTGTTAAGGATTATGAGGCCGACAGCACAATGAAATCACAGGTGGCATACCTCACTAAGGCAATAAAAAGCTCTTGAACGATGATTCACAGCCTGTATTTTCTGTCGAAGAGGTATGTGAAATTTGTGAAGGAAATCACAGTTCGGATGAATGTCCGATACAGTTAGAAGAGGGAAAGTCTGTTGGAAACTACAATAAGCAGAATTATAACTCCAACAACTACAATCCCAGCTAGAGAAAGGATCCCAAGTTCTCTTGGAGTAATCCTAATAATGCCCTGAATCCTCAAGCACACAATAATCAGAATCAGGGAGGACCTAGATTGCTGACTCGACAGCAACCGCAGTAGCAACAGCAACAACCACCAGCTGCTACAAATAGTATACTGGAACAGACTCTGGCTACGTTTATGTCTCAAACAGGAACTTACATTGAGAACATGAATCAATTTGTCAAGAAGACGGAGACATTCGTGGATAAAACAGAGATGCGGATGACAAATCATGAAGCTACTCTAAAATCGTTGGAGACACAGATGGGTCAGGTTTCCCAACATATCAACCCAAGGCAGAATGGCGGATTTCATGGCAATACTGAAAATGCTAGGTAGCCCACACATGAGCAGTGTAAAGCCATCACTGCTAGGAGTGGGAAGAAATTACCAGGGCCTGAGAAGAAAGCTGAATCAATTGAACCAGCCTTGGAATCACCTGCCGAGAAAGCTGCCCCAACAGGTAACAAACAGCCTGCTGCCGCTGAGTCTGTCACGACAACATAAGGGACAGAGGAGAAATATGATGAACCCAAACCTCCTCAGATCTGTATGCAGTGGGAAGGACGTATTGCTGATTATCGTCCCCCACCTCCTTTTCCTTAACGGTTACAGAAATTGAAGCAAGAATCACAGCTTAAAAAGATTTATGATATTTTTAAGCAGGTTCACATCAACATCCCGCTGTTAGATGTCGTTAGGGAGATGCCCGGTTATGCCAAATTTCTCAAGGATGCATTGTCGAAGAAATCTAGACTTGGGGAATTTGAAACGGTCTAGATGACAGAAGGATTCATGAGTATTCTGCACAAGCATCCACCCCAGAAAAAGAAGGATCCTGGGAGCTTCATCATACCATGTGTAATTGAAGACAAATATGTGGGTAAGACACTTTGTGATCTTGCTGCTAGTATAAATTTAATGCCAAAATCTGTTTTTCAGAAATTAGGTATTGGAAAAGCTCGGCCCACAACAATAATTCTGCAGCTGGCAGACCGCTCTTACATTCATCCAGAAGAAAAAATCGAAGATATTCTGGTAAGAGTGGATAAGTTTTTTTTCCCTGCTGCCTTTCTTGTTTTAGATTGTGAAGTAGATGAAAACGCACCAATCATCCTGGGGCGACCCTTCTTAGCTGCGGGAAGATCACTGATTGATGTGGAGAAAGGAGAACTCACCATGAGAGTGAACGATCAAGAAATAAAGTTGAATGTTCTCCAAGCTATGAAGCATGCTGATGCAGAAGAAGAATGCAAGGTTATCACTGAAGTTACCCTTGACCAACCCTGCATCAGATCGAGCTGTCACGACATCAACATTGGTCACTGCTTCAGCAGCCACTTACAAGATTGTCACGACAGCACCGACGACAGCAACTCTTCAGAATCTGATACATCTGATACTGAAGATCAGGAGGAGGTAAACTGGATAGGCAATCGTCCAAGTAAGTTATTCGAGCCTTTAAATTACACCTCGGATAACCATGCAATTCAAAAGCCATCAACTGTTGAGCCCCCTGTTTTAGAACTGAAGCCCCTGCCAGTGCAACTCAAATATGCTATTCTTGGTTTAAATGATACGTTGCCCGTAATCATCTCTTCCAAGTTGATGCAGGAACATCAGTTAATAGGGATGCTGCAGCAGCATAAAAAGGCTATTGGATGGACGATAGCTGATATTCAAGGCATTAGTCCGGCATTATGTATGCATAAAATCCTTTTAGAGGATGATCATAAGCCGACTATAGATGCTCAAAGGCGGCTGAACCATGCGATGAAAGAGGTGGTGCGAAAAGAGATAATCAAATGGCTAGATGCTGGAATAATCTACGCCATCTAGGACAGCAAATTGGTGAGCCCGGTGCAATGTGTTCCCAAGAAAGGAGGAATGGTCGTGGTAACCAACGAAAACAATGAGCTAATCCCAACCAGGACTGTGACCGGTTGGAGGGTTTGTATGGACTATCGGAAGGTTAACAAAGCTACCCGAAAGGACCACTTTCCTTTACCCTTTATTGATCAAATGCTTGATAGACTAGTAGGTAAACCTTATTATTGTTTTCTTGATGGCTATTCAGGTTACAATCAAATAGCTATCGCACCGGAAGATCAAGAAAATACGACATTCACATGCCCCTATGGAACTTACGCTTTTAGGAGAATGCCTTTTGGACTATGCAATGCACCAGCCACCTTTCAAAGGTGCATGATGGCAATATTCTCCGATATGGTGGAGGATTTCCTAGAGATCTTCATGGATGACTTTTCAATCTTTGGAGACAACTTTGAAAGATGCCTAGGCAACCTACAAAAGGTGCTCGAGTAATGTGAAAAAGCAAACTTAGTTTTGAACTGGGAAAAATGTCACTTCATGGTGGATGAATGGATAGTCCTTGGCCATAAGATTAGCTGTCGTGGCATAGAAGTCGACAGAGCTAAGATAGAAGTGATTGAAAAGCTGCCGCCGCCCACCACAGTCAAGGGAATTAGAAGTTTCTTAGGACATGCTGGTTTTTATCGAAGATTCATTGCGAATTTTTCAAAAATCACCAAGCCCCTATGCCATCTTCTGGAGCAGAACCGACCCTTCGACTTTAACGATGAATGTACTGAAGCATTCAAGGTTCTGAAAGAAAAGTTGGTAATAGCCCCAATAGTACAGCCACCAGACTGGACACTGCCGTTCGAGATCATGTGTGATGCTAGTGACTATGTTGTCCGGGCAGCACTTGGGCAGCGGAGAGACAAACTTTTTCATGTCATATACTATGCCAGCAAAACACTAAACGACGCCCAAGTGAACTACACCACCACAAAGAAGGAGTTATTAGTTGTGGTATTCTCTATTGACAAGTTTCGTTCTTATATACTTGGAACGAAGGTTATAGTGCACACAGACCACTCTGCTTTGAAGTATCTGTTCGCGAAAAAGGATGCAAAGTCTCGACTAATACGTTGGATCCTGCTATTGCAAGAATTCGACCTTGAAATCAAGGAGAATAAGGGGACAAAGAATCAAATGGCAGATCACTTGTCATGATTGGAGAAGGGAAAGAGTCTACTGACAGATGAGACAAACATATTGGAGACCATTCCTGACGAGCAGCTATTTGCTACCACAGTCACTGTCGTGACAGCCATGGCGGCAGGTAAGTCTTCTGAACTCCCCTGGTATGCTGATTTCGTTAATTTTTTAGTTAGCAGAATAATTCCTCCTGGCCTTAATTATCAAGCCATGAAGAGGTTTCAAAATGATGTTAAGCATTATTATTGGGACGAACCCCTTCTTTTCAAAATCTGTGCAGATCAGGTTATAAGGAGATGTGTACCACAGGATGAGCAGGAAGACATACTTCATCACTGTCATGCTTCACAGTATGGAGGACACTTAGGAGGCAACAAAACTACTGGCAAGGTTTTACAGTCCGGATTTTATTGGCCGTCATTGTATAAAGATGCTCAAATCTTCTACAAGAGCTGTGACAAGTGCCAACGGACAGGAAACATCTCAAGGAGACACGAGATGCCGCTGCAGAACATTCTTGAAGTCGAGATCTTCGAATTTTGGGGGATCGATTTTATGGGACCATTCCCATCTTCATGTGGGAATCTATACATCCTCCTGGAAGTAGATTATGTATCTAAGTGGGTTGAAGCTATCGCCACTCAAAAGAATGATGCCAAGACAGTTCAATGGTTTTTACACAAAAACATCTTTTCTAGATTCGGCTTCCCTATGGCGATCATCAGTGATGAAGGGAGGCATTTCGACAACAGGGTTATTGTTGCTGCCTTGAAGAAGTATGGTGTGAAGCATCGGATTGCAACAACATATCACCCTCAAACCAATGGACAAGCTGAAATATCCAACAGGGAAGTCAAGAACATTCTTGAAAAGATGGTTAAGCCAACTCGGAAAGATTGGTCTTTACACCTTAATGATGCGTTATGGGCTTATAGGAAAGCTTTGAAAACTCCATTGGGAATGTCTCCTTACCGACTAATTTACGAGAAAACATGTCATTTACCTGTCGAGATAGAGCACAGAGCATACTGGGCAATTAAGGCAGTTAATATGGACTTGGAAAAGGCAGGGCAGAAAAGTCTACTAGATCTGAACGAAATTGAAGAAATCCGGACAATGGCCTATGACAATGCAAGAATCTACAAAGATAAAACTAAGAAGTGGCATGACAAGAAGTTGTTGCCACGACAGTTCTGCCCAGGGCAGCTTGTATTGTTATTTAACTCTAGATTGAAACTCTTCCCAGAGAAGCGAAAATCTAGATGGTCTTGCCCATTCCAAGTTGTACAGGTTTTTCCCCATTGTGCTATCACGATTAGATCTTTAAAAGACGAGCACCAATTCAAAGTCAACGGATAGCGCTTGAAGCATTATCAGGGGACTGAAGCCCCAAGAATGCAGGAAGTGGTTACCTTAGGAGATGCCCCACATGGCATCCCTAATTTAACCTAATTTTTATTTTTTAGTTTTTTTATTATTTATTATTTATATATATTAGGAAATTAGATTTATTTTATTTTTAAATAATGTTTTTATCTTTATTATTTTTTAGGAAATAAAGGAGACAAGAAGAAAAGGAGAAGCAAATTCAGCCCACCAGCCCAACAAGCCAAAATTTTGGAGGTTGTCGGCACGCTATCGCAACAGACACGGAAATGTGTAACAGACGCGCAGCAGACACAGAAACGCGTGACAGACGTGTCAGACACGCAAACGTGTAACAGCTGGTCCCGTTATTCGCGCCTGCCGTTACAGCTCCAACGGGCAGCAAATTCTTCTCTATATAAACCCCGTTTCATTTTCTCATTTTCACTCACTTCTACTCTTCTTACTTGCTTCCTCTAGAATTTTTTGCTTTCATTTTCTTAACCCTTGCAAAAAATGTCTTCCAGGAATACCCGTAGGAGTGCTGCCTCCGGCTCCACCCCGACAGCATCCACCCTACGATCATTCCAGATCAGAGATATGTGGGAGGAAAGGGGATTCATCTATACTTCAAAGGAGGGAAATTTGGGCCTCAAGCCGTTCATTGCTCGCAAAATAAGAGCGCTACAGTGGCAGATCTTTGCCGAACAACTTGAGGAGATGAACGTCTGTTTAGTGTGAGATTTCTACGATGCCATCAACAACAGGACGGCGACAGCAGTTACCGTACGAGGGGGAAGTGCCATTCGAAGCTGAATACATCAACGCCTTGTACGGATTTTACGTGGGCAGCAACGACGACGACCACCAATAGTTTCTGAACAACCTTGACCCTGCTGCCTATGATGCTGTCATGGCAGAGCTGACTGATGAAGGAACACAATGGAACACCAACCGCAAGAACCCGAGGACGGTGAAGAGAACTCAACCCTTGCCGGAAGCCAAATTGTGGAACGTTTTTATTAAAAAGCGCATCATGTTGTCTTCGCACAACACCACTGTCGACCAGCCCAGGTTAGCCTTAATTCACTCAATTTTGCATTAGAGGCCCATTAATGTGGGAAGCTTCATCCGCGAAAGAATCTTGGAGTGCGCACACCAGCCGACGGGACCGCTATACGTTCCTTACCTCATCACAGCCCTCTGCCCCGGCCATGGGGTACCAGAAGCTGCCACTGATATTAGAGTCCAAGGGAAGGGATGAACGGACAAAAACATACTCAGCTTAATGGAGCTGACTGTTGCCACCCCTCTGTCCTTATTTGATCCCGCTGCCACGACAGCAGACACGACAGAGCCAACGGACAATGAACCTGCTTCCATAGAAGCCAGGCAGCAACCAGCAGCAGCAGCCCCGACCGACTCCTCATCCCAGATACTTGCTGCTATCCAGAAGATGGAGGAACGACAGCTCGGTCTTATGAGCTTCATCAGGGATTTCACTGCATCTACGGTACACTTTATCCAAACCTCTTTAAATTTCCCTGATGTTGTCTTTCCTACCTTCCCTGCACATTATTTTGCTGCCCAACCCCTTCCCACACCCCAACACCTGCTGCCACACCACGGACACCTTCTGCAGCGTCCACACCAACCCCTGCCCCGACAGCCGCCGGCAGCACCCGTGCTGAGACTTCTGCCCGTAGAACAAAACCAAGAATGCCCTTAGAAGAGTTTGACGCCTTCATTGCCGATTTCTCTTCTTCCTCCGTTTGGGCAGAAAGCGACAACGAACCCTCTGTTAAGAGGAATCTCTCAAAGGAGTTTACATCGGTGAAACGGCAGAAAAGAATGGCAGACAAAAACAAGCCGGATAGCGGCAGCAGCAGCAGCGGTGACAGCAGCAGCAACACAGACATCATTAGCAGCTCAGAGGTCCAGGTTGTGGAGAAACCCCCTCACATCTCCCCTACCAGAATTCAACCTCCGAGGGAGGCCAAAACGAAGAACACATCTGCCTCCCCCTTACGCCAGCCAGTTCAGAAGGCATGTGCCCTCCGCCAGCTCCAAGTCAGCAGCAGCAGTGACGACAGTGCTTAAAAATTTGAGTTTCTTAACTTATTTTGCTGTCTGCTTATATATTTTGTGATGTACTATTTTTATTTTTATATTTATTTTGTCATTTGCATTGAGGGCAATGCAACCCTCGAGTTTGGGGGTGGCATCCCTCCATTAATGGAGTCTAATTTAGTTTTAAAATCGTGTCTTTTACTTAGTTTATTTTTTGCTTAAAAACATATGAAAATATGAAAATTTTGGCTTAAGTCTGTGAGCTGAACTTACCTGCCGTGACAGCTCTGTTGTGGCAGTGCCTTTAGGATAGTTTTAGGAGAAGTTTAGAGCCTTTCTATAGTGCTGAAAACTTAAACACTATTTGTGACTGTTATACTGCCTAGAACTCTTCTAGTTAACTAGATTAGGAAGCTTAGCACTTGAATAGCCCCTAGAGGTGCCAAACACTGGCTCTAGGAAAGAAGTTTAGCAAAAGAGACTCAATAGCCCTAGAGGTGCCCGAAACCGGCTTTAGGAAGCTAGCTGAGGTGCCCGAAACCGGCTCTAGTGAAACTTTAGCTTAAAAAAATAATGAAACCGAGTCAAAACAAAAAAAATCAAAGGAGCATAAGAAATGCCTTCAAAAAGATAAACTTTGGCATAAAAATTCAAGTTAAGGGCTGAAATATTCTAGTGAAACTAAGAGAGTCTTGACATATAACTGTTCACAAGCATGCACACAATGCACGAGAACTATAGTGAGACTCCAGACAAAGCCTAAGTTATCCGACAAGGTGCTGCCGTCAATAGAGAATGAATGGAGGGTAAGGGAAAGTTCATTGTTTTAAGCCAAAACAAAAATATTTTATTTTTCTTTTAGGTCTTAGTTGCTTGAGGGCAAGCAAAAACTTGAGTTTGGGGGTGTGTTGAGTGTGTAAAAGTCCTATTATTTACCCCTTATTTAACCCATATTTATGTTGCATTCAAGCATAATTCATTGCATTTAGGTTAGATTACAGTTAAACATCACAAATACATTAAATGGCACAGTTTCTAATGAAATTGGTTGCTTTTTCAGGTTGTTGCTGTAGCAGATGGAGAGGCAGGCGCTAGGCAGTGAAGCATAAGAGCTAGAACTGGATGAGCAGTCAAGGAGGACGATGCTGCCATGGTTGCCGCCGTGACAGCAGAGGACGACAACAGTTTTGAGGAGAAGAAGCAAAGTGGACCTCGACAGAAAAAGAAAATTAAGCCCGTCTGTCGTGGAAAACCAGTATATTTTTCCAAGCCCTAGATCAGAATGAATGCCAAGCCCAAAGTTCAAGGAGAGAAAATCCAAGCAAGAAGGAAGGACGAATTAAAGCTATATTCTTTGAAGATTTAGTCTTTATTAGAATTGCACTTTAATTTAAACTTGTATTCTTGCTATTTTAGAAAACTTGGACCCAAAGCCTATATAAAGGAATGTAATTCGACCTAGGAGAGATCATCACCTATCTCTAGCCTTCTTCCTAAAACCCTAGCCGTTTTCATCCTCTCACCATGTTCTAAATTCCTCTTAGGGCCACGGGTTGATTTGTAAAGTAGTTGCAAGGGTTGCTTTTGTTTTAGGAATTTTCAGTTCAATAAAATAAACTTCAAGTTCTCTTATTCTGGTTATTGAGTATCGGGAGAGCATTGCGAGGTTATCTATTTACTTAATATCGGGAGAGTTAAGTATACGAAAGGAATAAGTGCAAGTTCTCTAGTTTATAGTTGAACTATCTCGGACCTAAGGATAGGACGAGGTTAAGTGGCTAAAGAAGAATTCAAAAACATCGGTGTTCATCCTTCGATTCACGCCGGGAGGTATCATCAAAGACGTGTTCATCGACAGACTTGGACCTATGGATAGGCCGAGGTACTGCAGGGATTCTTGCCAAACTTGAAGTACGGAGTTGTGTGTTCGCTATCGCGCAAGCAACTGACTGCCGCCGCGACAGGTGATGCCGCGACGGGGACGGCGACAGAACTGATTCTCCTAGACTTAGCAATACCTACACTACTGAGCAATTCAATTCCAGCCCATTATCTCTATCTTGATTACTTTACTTCTATTTTTCAGCATTCTTATTTATTTTCGTGACAAAAATCTTAAATCATTCTCTTTACTCTTGTGCAGTAATTCAAGGTGAAGCTATTAGCCCAATCCTTGTGGAGACGATATCCGATACTTCCGTATCAATTTACTACTTGCGTCGTGTACACTTGTACTACAATTGCGATAGACACTTTTACACGCAACAAAAATCAAAAGTAGATGAGTTAGAGGTTACCTTAGAAGAATCCTCCTCAAGAGCCATGAGGCAAAGATTAGCCACTTCTTGTTCCTCATCCTCGGATGACTCCTCATCACTTCAAGTAGCAAGCTTAGCTTTGAGCTTCTTCTTCTTCTCAAATCTCTTCTTCTTGAGTGTAGGAAACTCGGAACAGATGTGACCCGGTTTCATGCACTCATAGCATATGATCTTATCCTTTTCTTCTTCTTTGTTCTTGGTCTTGAAGTCCATATTTCTTTGAAACTTTCTACCTCGGTTAGACCTCATAAATTGTGAGAATCTTTTAGCTATCATAGCCAATTCTTCAAGATCTTCCTCCTCACTATAAGTGCTCTCCTCATGTAGAGAAGCTTTGAGAGCCACTCCTAGTTTCTTCTTCTTGTCTACCTCAAGCTTCTCCACTCTTCTTTCTTCCTTCTTCTTTTCATATTCCCTTCCTTGCTTCATGATTTCATGAGTTAGGAGAGAACCAACTAGCTCATCAAGCTTTAGTGTCTTCAAGTTCTTTGCCTCGATGATAGCGGTTCTTTTCCCATCCCAAGACTCGGGAAATGAGTATAGTAGCTTCCGGACTAGCTTGTCCTCCGAGATGATCTCCCCAAAACCTTTTAGCCCATTGACGATGGTTGAAAAGCGATCAAACATCTTAGATACGGTTTCGTCAGGCTCCATCTTAAATTCTCATAGCTAAGGTTGAGAATTCCAATCTTTGTTTCCTTCACATCGCCTGTCCCTTCATAGGTGGTCTCAAGTGTATCCCACACTTCTTTATCACTTTCGATGGAAGATACTTTGGAGTAGATGTCCGGTCCAAAAGCACAAAATAGCATGTGAAGAGCCTTGTCATTGATTTGAAGCTTCTTTTGATCATCTGCACTCATTTCTATTTTTCTTTTCGGCACAAGTCTTCCTTTATCGTCTCTCTTCATTGGAATGATGGGACCATCCTCTATAGCATCCCAAACATGATAATCACTTGACTTTATGAAGAGACACATCTGATTCTTCCAAAAAGGATAGTTGTAACCGTTGAAGAAATGCAGTTTGGTGACCGATTGAGACTCGTACATGCTAGAGCCAGAGGTAGATGCCATGGCTTTCTTTGTTGATGATCACACTCTTCCTAGACTCTCCTCTTTTGGTTGTTAATCTTTCAAAGAGGTAGGCTCTGATACCAATTGTTGAGTGGATACAAAGATTGATCAAAGCCAATAGGAGGTAAATTGGGTTTTTAAAATTTAGGAAGTGAAGTGGGATGACTAAAAATGAAGAACAAAGCAATTATAATGGTTCAAGTTCCAAATGAACTCTACATTCACTATCTTAGCTCCCACTAAGGATTTTCCAACAATTCTACTAATTGATCTTCCCCTTTTCTAGGCTTAGGAGGAAACCTTAACAAGACCGGTCAATTTTTTACCCAAAATTGACCAAACCCTCACTTGGTTACAAAGAAGAATTTGAAGACAATAAAGATATCTCTCGATACAAATTTGCCCCTTTGAATATAAGCACTCAACTCAAATTGAAATACAAGCTAAGAATTTTACTCAATACAATTTGAGATTTTTACAAGAATGAGAATTTAGGCACTTGAGCTTAGATTTTTTGTGTAGATGTTTCTCTAGGATGCAATAGTTGTTGTTGGTCTTCAAATGACTTGTTTTATACTTTCTCCATTAATTCTAGCCGTTTGGGTGGTTAGAGAATTGATTATAGCCATTTTTTGTGTAGGCGCATCGGTACGGATTAGGGAACCATTTCGATACGGGCAAGACCATATCGATGCAATTTTTTCAACTTAGCTCACTAGAGGAATTTGTATCGATACGAGTAAGATCGTATCGATACTCATTAACCACCTCTTTAAAAATTGGTTACCTAACAACTAACAAAGCAACGGTCAAAACATTTAAGGCTCTGAATTTAAGATTACTTTTAAACCGTATCGATACGGGTGAGACTGTATCGGTACTCGATTCAAACTCCTTAGGATTTTATAGAGAGGGTGTATCGATACAGATGGAATCTGTTTCGATACCAAGTTTTGATACGGTATGGGGCGTATCGAAACGTTTGTCTCCAATAGCCAAGTTTGTAAAAAAAAGTATCGATACGGTAAGGGGCGTATCGATACGCATAAACGTTTGTCTCCAATAGCCATGTTGATTTGAAAACTTTTAGGGGACTTAAAAATTCATTTCAAGTTTTACAATTTGGTCCTTAAAACACTTTGTTATATCAAAATCAAACATAGGTTTTACATTATGTTTTATATTTATTTATTTTTATGTTTATGTTTGTGTTTGTGTTTGTGTTTGTTTTTGTGTTTGTGTTTGTGTTTGTGTTTGTGTTTGTGTTTGTGTTTGTGTTTGTGTTTGTGTTTGTGTTTGTGTTTGTGTTTGTGTTTGTGTTTGTGTTTGTGTTTGTGTTTGTGTTTGTGTTTGTGTTTGTGTTTGTATTTGTATTTGTATTTGTATTTGTATTTGTATTTGTATTTGTATTTGTATTTGTATTTGTATTTGTATTTGTATTTATTTATTTTGTTTTACATGATTATATTTACATTTGTATTTGTATTTGTATTTGTATTTGTATTTGTATTTGTATTTGTATTTGTATTTGTATTTGTATTTGTATTTGTATTTGTATTTGTATTTGTATTTGTATTTGTATTTGTATTTGTATTTGTATTTGTATTTGTATTTGTATTTGTATTTGTATTTGTATTTGTATTTGTATTTGTATTTGTATTTGTATTTGTATTTGTATTTGTATTTGTATTTGTATTTAAATTTGTATTTGTATTTGTATTTATTTATTTTGTTTCACATGATTACTTATCAAATACAATCTATGGTGACGATTTATGCTTAGTAGAAGCATACGATATATTTTTCCATTTAAATGCAAGGGAAATGTGAGTATTATATCTCAAAGTACTGAAAATATTGATGCTCTAGAAGAGCAGTAAATTCTTGAGAGAAAACACATTATGAAAAGTGCACAATTGTGAATATTGCTATAATTACCGCTAATAGTAATAATATCGTCACCACTAGAAGTGGAAATTTTAAGAGAGAAATATGAGTTCGCAAAATATCCTTTGAAAATTATAAATAACATATGTTATCAATTGGCATATGAAATAAGTCAATGTGGATATAAGCTCTGGTAGCCAAAAGTCAATTGAAAGCTCTAGAAGAGTTATAAATTGCTACCAAAAGAATAATTTCCATTGAAAGCTTCGAAAGAGCTAAATATATTCATATTCAAATGAACAATTTTTGGTGGACAATATATTATCAATTTTTAAAGAAACTTGTATTTTAAAATTTGTACCACACATGTACAAGTGGGATTGAATCACATGTTATGGTAAATCAGAAGTTTACAAATTCAAAAGTATATATACACACATGTATATATAGTTGGCATGATCGGTTAGATCATCCTAATCAATAATGATGCATCTACTTTGTTTTATCCACAAATGTGAAAAGTTTTATATGATTTTAATAGATGCATCTACTTTGTTTTATCAACTTACAACCAGAAGTTTGTGAGATTAGTTATAAAAGGATTCAAATTATGCAGTTAGACTATTTCTCTTGAAAAAGCTAGTGGGTTTATGTTTTAGGCTATATCAATTGATACAAAGCTTATTGATTATGAAAATTACGGTTTAGTAAAATTTCAATTGGATGTCTCCTCTTTAATAGCTAAAATATGAGAACAAAATAGTTATTATTTGAATGGTATTTCCATATAGCGGCACTTATACGCATCAAGCCAACAAGTTATAATAAACTTCCCCGTTATGATTGGTTTTTTGTCAGAAGACATACATTCCCATTTTATAATTTTGGAATGTGCGATATATTATTGAGTTGCTCCACCACAACGCACAAAATGTGTAAATAAAAAAGGTTGAGAATATATATTGAGTACAAGTCTTCTTTTATGTTTAAATTCTTAAACATTAATTGGAGAATCATTTATAACATGACATTTTCTCAACATCAGGGGAGATAATAATCAAGTAGATAAAGGAAAATGAATTATCGTTATCTAGATCCTCGTATATGAACCAGAAGTTCATAAGATAATTCATGTTATTACATGTCAACTGTCAAACATATTTAATGATCCAATGAGAGTAACTAAGTCTCATATACCACCTTGTGGAACTAATGTTTTCATATAACAATTGAAAATTGTTTTGGACTGATTTAAAAAGTATTTAAAACAATTTCCAAAGTCCAAATAACTTGAAACTATGTTTAGAGATGTTTTTAAAAGGTTTTACATGTTTTTCAAAGCCAAACTTCACAAAACTGTCCAGACGTTTCGAAACACCTTAGGGGGTTTCGATACGGGAATTCCAGTAGCAAAAACGTTCCAATACTCATATCGAAATGGGCATTCACTGGATGAGATTTTTGCCCAGCGTTTCGAAACGGGCTATGTCGTTTCGATACGCCTACGTGGCATTGACCACAACGGTCATAAATCCCAACGGCTATTTACCAACTAACATTTAAATGCAGGGCGTTTCGATACGGGTCTAGGCATTTCGATACGTGTTCTGAAACGGCCAGGGGGCGTTCTTAAATGGGTGCCTTGTCAGACTGCAACGGCTCTTTCTACTTAAAGGGTGTTTCGAAACGGGTTCGAGCGTTTCGAAACGGTGAGCTGCAGAACTGCATTTATGGTGGGAATTAAAGTCCTCAACGGCTCAAATTCAATCCCAACGGCTAGTAACGTCTACAAACTCATCAAGGAGTATAAAAAGGGCCTCCAAGCATCAACTAAAGGCTAATTCTCATATTGTCAAACATAAAATGATTAAGAATTGTCTTAGAGCTTAAATTGTCATTTATTGTATAGACAAACACTAGTGAGCCAAAATTGTCAAATTTGCTCAAGTGTTTTAGGTTTTGGGTGAGTGCTTTAATTGTGCAAACAAACACATATTAGAAGGATTTGTGTTTGCTTTATTTATCTCTTTGTAAAAGAGGGTTTCAATCAAGGCTTTAGGTAGAAAGCTTGATTGTGTATAAGGGTTACCTCCTAAGCCTAGAAAAGGGGACGAATCAATAGTGGATTGATTGGAAATCCTTAGTGGGGAGCTAAGGTAGTGGATGTAGACCTTGGTTAGAAGGTTGAACCACTATAAATCTTTGTGTCACATTTCATTTTAGCTTCCACAACCCTTCCACCCAAAAATCCACCTCTCCACCACTTGGTGAGCCACATCGGTTGAACGAATCGAGCCCCACACAACTTAACAATTGGTATCAGAGCTTGGCTCAATCGAAAAGGATTCACATCCTATTGAGAAGATCCGGCAAGCTCGATCACTATTTCATCAATCGGCTCAAATGACACAATCAATCGGCAAACCGTCTTTCTTTGATGGAACCCACTATGCCTATTGGAAGACAAAGATGAAGTTCTTCATCAAATCTAGAGATTACAAGCAATGGGATATAGTTGAAGATGGTCCGTTCGTGCCTCAAAGAAGCAAAGCGGAGTGGAGTGCCGACGATCGCAAGAAGATGGAGCTTAATTGCAAAGCCTTGCACATTTTGTTTTGTGCATTTGGCCTAACCATCTATGAGAAGATGTCTTCTTGTGAGAGTGCCAAGGAGGTATGAGACAAGCTTGAAGTCACATACAATGGGACCGATGAAGTCAAGGAGACCAAGATTGGGCTCCTAACCTTAGAGTATGAGAACTTCAAAATGGATCCGGAAGAGAACATCGAGAAGATGTTTGATAAGTTCTCCACTATCAACAATGGTCTCAAAGGCTATGAAGAAGCCATCCTGGAGGAAAAGCTTGTTCGAAAGCTCATCTACTCACTTCCTGAGTCATGGGACTCAAAGATGACCGCCATCATCGAAGCCAAGAATTTGAAGACCTTGAAGCTTGATGAAATAATGGGGTCACTCCTTACTCATCAAATCATGAAGGAGAATAAAGAAGATGAGAAGAAGAGGGAAGAAATTAGAGCTATGGGAGAGAAGAAAATCAAAGGGCTAGGCATCAACGCAAGTGTCATGGCTCTCAAATCTTCCACTTGCAATCATGTCTACTCAAGTGAAGATGAAGATGAAGAGATAGTTCATCTCTTAAAGAAGTGTGCCCCGTTCATGAAGAAAGCTTTGAGAGAGCTTGAACGAGATTCCAAGAAAAAGGAGAGGGCAAGCACTTCAAGCCATAAGAAGAAGGCACATGTGGCTACTTGGAGTGATGAAGACTCCATCGACGATGAACAAGCCAACCTTTGCCTTATGGCCATCGAAGAAGATTCAAGGGTAACTTCTAATTCATCTACTTCATGTTCTTACTCTTTTGATGAATTACAAGATGCCTATGATGATTTGGTTTTAGATTTTAAAAATCACATTTTGAAAAACAATAAGTTGATTTCAAAGTTAAAAATTCAAAATGATTTGATTTCTAAAACCAAACTTGAACTTGAAGCAAAACTCGAAGAGTTTGAATTAAAATGTTTTGATTTACAAAATTTGCTTCAAAAAGTTCAAGAAGAAAAGGATTTGATTTCCAAAGAGCTTAAAAAGAAAAACAATGTTGGAAAATCAAATTTTTATGTAAGACAATCTAGTGCCCCTAGATTTGTAAAAGAAAAATGTTTTAGAAGTGTTTGGGTCCCAAAAGGACTAACCACTTCAATTAAAAAGGATGACATTGAAAAATGGATTCCTAAGGGGACTAAAATTTGTGCTACTAATGTTCAGGGATCCAAAGCAATTTGGATACCAAAAATTACTTGATTGTCTTTTTCTAGGTGTGATGGAGATGTTCAACAAGTCAAACATTGAGGGGGAGCTTCATGCACACTAAATAAGAACACTTGAAGAAGGAAGGCTTCACATCCTACCTTGAGTTCAAGTGTGGTAATATCTAGTTGTTTTTGCATTTATTTGTTTTAATTTTTATTTAATTCAACTAGATGATCATAAATGTTGGACTAACATTTGATTGATGCTTTGAGTAAGGGGGTGCCACTTTTAAAACAAAATTCTTATTTTTGTCAAATTTTACCTCTATTTTTATTTTGAACTTAATATTTTAAATTCTTTTTGATATAACAAAAAGGGGGAGAAATGGTTTGAAAAATTGATTTTTCAAATGAATAAGGGGGAGCTTTATTTGATTTCATATCTTTAATCTCTTATTCACATTTTTAAAGTTAAAGGGGGAGAATCCCAAACAATTTTTCAAGTTAGTTTTATTATATTAGAAATGGGGAGATTGTAGAACTAATGTTTTGATATAATAATTGAAAAATGTTTTGGACTGATTTAAAAAGTATTTAAAACAATTTCCAAAGTCCAAATAACTTGAAACTATGTTTATAGATGTTTTTAAAAGGTTTTACATGTTTTTCAAAGCCAAACTTCACAAAATTGTCCAGGCATTTCGAAACACCTTAGGGCGTTTCGATACGAGAATTCTAGTAGCAAAAATGTTTCGATACTCGTATCGAAACGGGCATTCCTTGGATGAGATTTTTGCCCAGCGTTTCGAAACGGGCTATGCCGTTTCGATACGCCTACGTGGCATTGACCACAACGGTCATAAACCCTAACGACTATTCACAACTAACATTTAAATGCAAGGCGTTTCGATACGGGTCTAGGTGTTTCGATACTTGTTCTGAAACGGACAGGGGGCATTTCGAAACGGGTGCCTTGTCAGACTGTAATGGCTCTTTCTACTTAAAGGGTGTTTCGAAACGGGTTCGAGCGTTTCAAAACGGTGACCTGCAGAACTGCATTTATGGTGGGAATTAAAGTCCTCAACGGCTCCAATTCAATCCCAACGGTTAGTAACGGCTACAAACTCATCAAGGAGTATAAACGGGGCCTCCAAGCATCAAGTAAAGTCTAATGCTCATATTGTCAAACATAAAATGATCAAGAATTGTCTTAGAGCTTAAATTGTCATTTATTGTATAGACAAACACTAGTGAGCCAAAATTGTCAAATTTGCTCAAGTGTTTTAGGTTTTGGGTGAGTGCTTTAATTGTGCAAACAAACACCTATTAGAGGGATTTGTGTTTGCTTTATTTATCTCTTTGTAAAAGAGGGTTTCAATCAAGGCTTTGGGTAGAAAGCTTGATTGTGTATAAGGGTTACCTCCTAAGCCTAGAAAAGGGGACGAATCAATAGTGGATTGATTGGAAATCCTTAGTGGGGAGCTAAGGTAGTGGATGTAGACCTTGGTTAGAAGGTTGAACCACTATAAATCTTTGTGTCACATTTCATTTTAGCTTCCACATCCCTTCCACCCAAAAATCCACCTCTCCACCACTTGGTGAGCCACATCGGTTAAACGAATCGAGCCCCACACAACTTAATAATTGGTATCAGAGCTTGGCTCAATCGAAAGGGGATTCGCATCCTATTGAGAAGATCCGACAAGCTCGATCACTATTTCATTAATCGGCTCAAATGGCACAATCAATCGATAAACCGCCTTTCTTTGACGGAACCCACTATGCCCATTGGAAGACAAAGATGAAGTTCTTCATCAAATCTAGAGATTACAAGCTATGGGATATAGTTGAAGATGATCCTACCGTGCCTCAAAGAAGCAAAACGGAGTGGAGTGCCGACAATCGCAAGAAGATGGAGCTTAATTGCAAAGCCTTGCACATTTTGTTTTGTGCATTTGGCCCAACCATTTATGAGAAGATGTCTTCTTGTGAGAGTGCCAAGGAGGTATGGGACAAGCTTGAAGTCACATACGATGGGACCGATGAAGTCAAGGAGACCAAGATTGGGCTCCTAACCTTAGAGTATGAGAACTTCAAAATGGATCCGGAAGAGAACATCGAGAAGATGTTTGATAGGTTCTCCACTATCACCAATGGTCTCAAAGGCTATGGAGAAGCCATCCCGAAGGAAAAGCTTGTTCGAAAGCTCATCTACTCACTTCCCGAGTTGTGGGACTCAAAGAGGACCGCCATCATCGAAGCCAAGAATTTGAAGACCTTGAAGCTTGATGAACTCATGGGGTCACTCCTTACTCATCAAATCATGAAGAAGAATAAAGAAGATGAGAAGAAGAGGGAAGAAATTAGAGCTATGGGAGAGAAGAAAATCAAAGGGCTAGGCATCAACGCAAGTGCCATGGCTCTCAAATCCTCCACTTGCCATCATGTCTACTCAAGTGAAGAGGAGGATGAAGATGAAGATGAAGAGATAGTTCATCTCTTCAAGAAGTGTGCCCCGTTCATGAAGAAAGCTTTGAGAGAGCTTGAACGAGATTCCAAGAAAAAGGAGAGCGCAAGCACTTCGAGCCATAAGAAGAAGGCACATGTGGCTACTTGGAGTGATGAGGACTCCACCGACGATGAACATGCCAACCTTTGCCTTATGGCCATCGAAGAAGATTCAAGGGTAACTTTTAATTCATCTACTTCATGTTCTTACTCTTTTGATGAATTACAAGATGCCTATGATGATTTGGTTTTAGATTTTAAAAATCACATTTTGAAAAACAATAAATTGATTTCAAAGTTAAAAATTCAAAATGATTTGATTTCTAAAACCAAACTTGAACTTGAAGCAAAACTCGAAGAGTTTGAATTAAAATGTTTTGATTTACAAAATTTGCTTCAAAAAGTTCAAGAAGAAAAGGATTTGATTTCCAAAGAGCTTGAAAAGAAAAACAATGTTGGAAAATCAAATTTTTATGTAAGACAGTCTAGTGCCCCTAGATTTGTAAAAGGAAAATGTTTTAGAAGTGTTTGGGTCCCAAAAGGACTAACCACTTCAATTAAAAAGGATGATATTGAAAAATGGATTCCTAAGGGGACTAAAATTTGTGCTACTAATGTTCATGGATCCAAAGAAATTTGGATACCAAAAATTACTTGATTGTCTTTTGCTAGGTGTGTTGAAGATGTTCAACAAGTCAAACATTGAGGGGGAGCTCCATGCACACTAAAGAAGAACACTTGAAGAAGGAAGGCTTCACATCCTACCTTGAGTTCAAGTGTGGTAATATCTAGTTGTTTTTGCATTTATTTGTTTTAATTTTTATTTAATTCAACTAGATGATCATAAATGTTAGACTAACATTTGATTGATGCTTTGAGTAAGGGGGAGCCACTTTTAAAACCAAATTCTTATTTTTGTCAAATTTTACCTCTATTGTTATTTTGAACTTAATATTTTAAATTCTTTTTGATATAACAAAAAGGGGGAGAAATGGTTTGAAAAATTGATTTTTCAAATGAATAAGGGGGAGCTTTATTTGATTTCATATCTTCAATCTCTTATTCACATTTTTAAAGTTAAAGGGGGAGAATCCCAAACAATTTTTCAAGTTAGTTTTATTATATCAAAAAGGGGGAGATTGTAGAACTAATGTTTTGATATAATAATTGAAAAATGTTTTGGACTGATTTAAAAAGTATTTAAAACAATTTCCAAAGTCCAAATAACTTGAAACTATGTTTAGAGATGTTTTTAAAAGGTTTTACATGTTTTTCAAAGCCAAACTTCACAAAATTGTCCAGGCGTTTCGAAACACCTTAGGGCATTTTGATACGAGAATTCTAGTAGCAAAAATGTTTCGATACTCGTATCGAAATGGGCATTCCTTGGATGAGATTTTTGCTTAGCGTTTCGAAATGGGCTATGTCATTTCGATACGCCTACGTGGCATTGACCACAATGGTCATAAACCTCAACCATTATTCCCAACTAACATTTAAATGCAGGGCGTTTCGATACGGGTCTAGGCGTTTCGATACGTGTTCTGAAACGGCTAGTGGGCGTTCCGAAACGGGTGCCTTGTCAGACTGCAACGGCTCTTTCTACTTAAAAGGTGTTTTGAAACGGGTTCGAGCGTTTCGAAACGGTGAGCTGCAGAACTCCATTTATGGTGGGAATTAAAGTTCTCAACGGCTCCAATTCAATCCCAACGGCTAGTAATGGCTACAAACTCATCAAGGAGTATAAAAGGGGCCTCCAAGCATCAAGTAAAGGCTAATGCTCATTTTGTCAATCATATAATGATCAATAATTGTCTTAGAGCTTAAATTGTCATTTATTGTATAGACAAACATTAGTGAGCCAAAATAGTCAAATTTGCTCAAGTGTTTTAGGTTTTGGGTGAGTGCTTTAATTGTGCAAACAAACACCTATTAGAGGGATTTGTGTTTGCTTTATTTATCTCTTTGTAAAATAGGGTTTCAATCAAGGCTTTGGGTAGAAAGCTTGATTGTGTATAAGGGTTACCTCCTAAGCCTTGAAAAGGGGACGAATCAATAGTGGATTGATTGGAAATCCTTATTGGGGAGCTAAGGTAGTGGATGTAGACCTTGGTTAGAAGGTTGAACCACTATAAATCTTTGTGTCACATTTCATTTTAGCTTCCACAACCCTTTCACCCAAAAATCCACCTCTCCACCACTTGGTGAGCCTTATCGGTTGAACGAATCGAGCCCCACACAACTCAACACAGCTGAAATGCTCTAAATTTGAATTACACATTAGAGCGAACGGATGTAAATCGTGCATGAAGCATGAAAATTGGTTCCAATGATCAAAATTCTCGTAAATTAAAAATAGTATGAGATGATCATATATTGGAGGCGGGTGCTCCTAAAGAGACCCAAGGCATAACTAATAATAAAACTCTTTAAGAGTTTCAGGTACCTGAAATAAAGATTGAAATCTTGAAGAGATCTCGATGAGTTATGTCACTACAAAAATGGAACCAAAAAATTGAAAAGTTGTCGACAACGATTTTGCAAACAATTTTACATAGAATACTTCTATAGAAGTAAAGAAAGAAAATGAGGGTCTTGTATAGAAATCTATCCAGAATTATAGATATTGAATTGGCCAATGTAAAAAAACGCTTTGAACTTCTAAAAGAGAAGTATTTGGACCAGCAGTCCAAACACCTAAAGGTGTAATACAAGTGAGGCGCAAATAAGTAGTCGTAAATACGACTTGAATTATGATTTATGAAAAATTTTTGATCAAGATTCATTATATCATTAGAACACCTAAAGAGCTTCAAATTGGAAACCCATGAAGTGCTTTCAATGCATTTAATGAAAGCTTTTAAGAAAAATAATCTTGACATCTAGTTTTATCTCGACCTTAAGATCGAGCACTTAAATATGCGTTTTGTCTATGAATGGACATAAGCTGAAAGAATCTTAAAAAAAATCAATATGGATAGAGCATATCTATTAAGTATCTCGATAATTGTAAGATTGTTGGATGTGAAAAAAGATAATTATATATTTTCTTGGTCTTGAAGCACCATATATTAGTTGGTCAAGAAATATACATTGATATACAAAGATCATTACCTTTAGATCTTCAAACATTTGTCGATGCTTCCTAAAATCTTGTAGAAATAATTGTTATGCATGAGGCAAGCCAAAAATATGTTTGGCTAAGACCATTGACCTAACATATCTAGAAGATATGTGATTTACTTTCACAAGATATGATACAAATGTTATCTTGTAGAGATAATGCAAGGTGAATACATCATGGAAAATATTACCCCAAAGTTTTATCCCCGCAATCTTTAGAAAAGTATTCAAAATTGAATTATGACGATTCAAATATCTTATGTGATGTTTTCATGAGGGGAGTAAATACGCGTTACACTCTTTTTCCCTTAACTGGGATTTTGTCCCAATGGGTTCTCCTGGTAAGGTTTTTAATGAGGCGACATGTTATGCGTATCAAAGATATGTGTACTCTTTTTCCTTCACTAAATTTTTTTTCCACTAGATTTTATCTTAGTAAAGTTTTAACGAAGCACATTATCTTCATAGACATCTAAGGGGAAGTGTTATGAATATTTATCTATGTGGATGTCTATAATGATAAGAACTTCATCTAGGAGATTTGATTTACTTTATCATTATGAATATTATCTTCATTAATTAGAGTTTAATGTATTATGTACTTCTTATGCCTATAAATAGATGAAGGCATTGTACACAAATCTAGTTTTAATAATAATACGAATACCCTTCTTTCTCTCATCTCTTTATTATTTTATACTTGTTCGTTGTTCTTTATTATTTTATCCACAACAAAAAGATATTTTTTATATAAATTTGTGGATAACTTTTATAATTTTTTTTGGAAAATTTTGTTGCGAATGACCAATATATTCATTTTTCAAATTGACAGAGTCGAGATATATTTACATTAATTTGTTAATTGGTCTTAAAAATATCTAAGTACTAGAAATTTAACTAACTTAGAACTTAAACGGTATAATATCAAAAAGGTTTAATAGTCAAAAAGGGGCCTAACCTATACTCGTTTTTACAGTTTGGTGCCTAACGTTTTTTTTTTGCTACTTTCGGGCCTAATGTTTCATTCTGTAACTTAGTTTGGGTTTTTCCGTCAATGACTATAACACCCCGGTTTTAGGCCTGACAGTTATCGGTTTTGATCTAGGATTAGTTTTGGGTTAAATTTAAATTAAAGAGCTTATTTTTATAAAAGTTCTCAATAATTATGATAACGTCGTTAATGAAAATTTTAAGAGAGTTTTGAAAATCAAAACCACTCATCTTCTTCTCTCTTCCTCCATTGAAGACCTTTGAAGGTAAATTCTCTTTTCTTTTCCTTGTTTTACTTAAATTTAACTTAAATTAAAGTTGTATTTGCAAAACCCATTGATTCTCAACCTTGAAATTTCAAGATTTATGAAAAGTGGGGATTTTGGGTGAAATCTCGTATGGGTCTTTTAGGGAAGTGTTTTGGGGTGTTTTTAAAGTTTATTTTGAAGTCATAACATGTTAAAAATGTTGCTTAGTTATAGTATACCCAAAACTAGTCTTAGGGGTGGATTTTAGAAGTGAAATAAGTGAGTTTTTGGCTTGTTTTATGGTGAAAAGAGGGCTGGAGGTATGTGGACATTGGATAGGTGTTTTTAGATGTTATTTGATGATTTTTGAGTGGTGATAGTGTTGGTTTGATTGGATTCCCGAAACTACTGTTGTAGGTGATTTTTAGGAGTGGAAACTAAGAGTTTTTAAGGTGTTTATGTGGGCAAATGAAGGGCTGATGGTTGTACAGCCTTAGGGTGATGTTTTGGACATGTTTTGGAGTGTTTTAAGTGTTTAAATTGAGGGTAATGGCTGGATTTTGCTGGAGTACGAAAATGAGATTGGGAGGATTTCGGCTTCGAATTGTTGAGAAAATATTGTGGAATTGTGAGTTGATGCATAACAGTAAATTTGTGGTTGATTAAGAGGGTAATACATTGTTTTTGATTGGTTAGAAACAGCGGATTTGGCCTTGGGTGGTTCAGACGCGGTCTCGGGAAGTTCGGAAGCTTGAAACGACTTTGTGTTTTGCATTGGTGTGCGAATGGTGAGTGGAAACTATTTTGAGGTTTAAATATGTTCAAAGAGGTTTCTTGGGGGTTTGGGTGGAGCCTTAAGGGCTAGCCTAAACGCAAGTGTAAGTTGCTATTTCACCTTGTTTCATTAAGTGTTAATGTGTGTGTGATTGTTGTGATATTGCGTGAAGTGTGGGTTGCTTTTACTTTATGTTTAATGTTCTTGTGTAGTCGTTGTTGGTGTCGAGCCTCACGTGATGGTTGTTGTTACTCCGGTGATGTGTAGTCCCGCCGGCAGTGACTAGTAGAAGACTCTGGTGATGTGTAGTCCCGCCGGTAGTGACTAGTAGAAGAGTACGGTGATGTGTAGTCCCATCGGAAAACTACTAGTCGAAACGGTGATGTGTAGTCCCACCGTGTTTTGGTTATGCATGTGCATACCATGTATTGTTGATGTTTGTGTTTTATTACATCCTTCTTTAAAATGGTTTGCTTTTCAGCTAAGAATTATGTTTTAAAAACTGCATTGTTGATGTGTTTTTAGAGCTCCGCTCACTAAGCTTTATGCTTACGCTCTCCTTTTTCGACAATGCAGATATTTAGCGGGGAGTTAGCAAGGAGCAAGGAAAAGGGCGTCCAAGCGTGTGGTAGTTGCTCATGTATGGTTTGGTAAATAATGTAGTAGTTTAGCAATGGGAAATGCTACGTGTTTTAGAAATGTGTATCTAGACTCCTTTGTGTTGGTTTTATGTTGCTAATTCTTTGTGTTGATGGATTTGTAAACCATGTTCTTTGAGATGCCTATGCTTTAGTGTTGATGTCTGTAAGCTAAGTGTTTATGTTGATGCCTAAGTGTTTTGTATTTGAAGGTTTCTAGACATGTCTTATGAATGCTTATGTTTTTGTTGAAGGCGTGTAAACCTTAATGGTGCATTTCTTAGGTGAACATATATTTCTTTTGGCTAAATGGTTTTATTAAGCATGTTTTATTTCCTTATATATATATATATTATGTTTGATGTTTTGGCATGTGTTGGAAGGATATAAATGTATGTCTTTTGCTTGCCTTGAATGTTTAAGTGTTTTGTTTCAAGGGCATGTGACCCTTGTTATGCAATGTTTAGGTAGGAGTTTGTCTTTCTATGAATGAAGTGGTTTAGTATGCATGCTTGTATACAAGTTCCTATCTAAATGCTTATCTTGTGTTGATTGCCTTGATTGTTGGTTAGGTAGCATTGTATGCTTAGCTTTGGTTAGCCTTGGATGTATGTTCTTTTGAATGGATGGTCTTGAATGTATGATAAGTGTTGATCATGCTTGAAGTAGGGTGAAATGCTTCTAGATTACGTGTATGTTTGTTGTTCATATTTCTTGTGGTTTGGGAGTATTTTTGTTATGACCTTTAACTCTTTGTTGGTTTGCTAAGCATGTTCGTCTGCTAGTTTTCTCTGTGTGCTTAGTTGGTGGTTGTTGCTTCGTTGTATGTTTAAATCGTCTCGTATGCTTATATATAGTTGCTTAGTGAAGTATGAAAGTTGGTATGTCGCTAGTCGAGTTGATAAATGCATCTAGAGTCGGGTCCTTATGTTTTTAGCTGCCAAAATGAGATTTTCAGTGCAGGGCGTATCGGTACGCCCGAGGGCTGTATCGATACGGTCCTTGCCTTGGGGCTCATTTTGGGCAGAGCGTACCGATACACGGGGGGTGTATCGATACGCCAAAACCTCTCTGGAAATCTGATAAATTGGTGAGATTTTGGCGTATCGGTACGGTCTTGCAGTGTACCGATACGGTCTCCCTGATTTGACTTTAGGGCGTTGACCAGGTCCATGCGTATCTATACAATCATCTAACGTATCGATACGGCCTGTCATAAAAGTTAAAATGGGTTGTTTAATTGCATGTCTTGTGGGTTTTGTATTCGTGTTTGTTTGTTGCGTGTCTTATCACATATGATTTAATAAAGGCATCTAGAAAAGATAAAGAAAAAAATAGGGATGCTAATCGAAGTGAGGCCCTATCAGGTTTCACTTTGATTTTCCCCGTGTAACCCGTTCGGACCGGTCTGTCGGCTAGACCGGGACGAGGGGGTTACATTTGGTGGTATTAGAGTTTGAGGTTTTGAGACCTCGGGTAGGAAAGTGACGTAAGTTGTATGTGTTATGTTGTTGCTATGTCTCAGTTAATGTTTTGCCATGTATGTTTGACGTTGCTTGCTAGTACGGTGTTTGAAAGCATGTGTTAGCATGATGGTTGTGTTGAAGCGTAGTGTCGAGTTCCCATTGCTACTATTACTTAATTTAAAAGATTTTGAGTAAAGGGGTACTTGAGCACCTTGGACCCTTGCTCTTGCTAACCTCATATATTTTTGTTTGCGTGTTTTGTTTGTTGTTGTATTATTGCTTTTGGCAAGCATGAGACCGAGGCGTGGGCCTGGAGCTGGTAATCATGAATCTAAGGTTTCAGAGAATGTGGATGGTGAGAGAGTTCATCGCTCTAGTTCAGGGCAATATGGTCGTACTAGAGTTTGAGGTACAGTTTGTCTGTTTGGGTCCGCGTGCATATGAGTTGGTTCCTGTTGAGAAAGAACAATGTTACCGATCCTGATATGAGTTGGTAAAAGAAGTGAATACCTATGAGTTGGCTTCAGAATGATATTGATGTTATAGCAGGTAATTTCTCGATACATCCATTGAGTTTGTTTCCTCTGATTAATTCTGGATCTACGCATTCGTATATTTTGAGTGAGCATGCAAAGTTGTTGAATTTACCTTGTGAGGTACTAGAGGTAGGTGTTAGTGTTACTAGTTCCTTCGGGGATATAGTTGTGGTCAGAAAGATGTATAGAAGATGTCTGTTGATGGTTTGGGGTCACATGTTTCCAGTAGATGTGATGGAATTGCCTTTTTACGGTTTTGATGTGATACTGGGCATGGATTAGCTTGTAGAACATAGAGTTAGGGTAGACCTTGAGACAAAAAAAGTTTTCTTAAAGCTTGCGGATGATTATGAGATTGTAATGGTAGGTGAGAATGTAAAATTCTTATCGAATGTTGTTTTAGCTTTAGAGGCTCAGAGATTGTTTGAGTTTGGTTATCAGGCCTACCTAGCTTAGGGATGAATCCGAACATGGGTGAGGTTACACCGCAAGACATCAGGATAGTCTGTGATTTTTCGAGTGTTTTTCCGGAAGAGCCGTTTAGTTTGCTATCGAGACGTATTCCGGTTCTGCACCCGTGTCTATTGCTCTTTACCGTATGACATCGAGAGAATTGAAGGAGTTGAAGACTCAGTTGCAAGAGTTGTCAGATAGAGGTTTTATCTGTCTGAGTTCTCCGCCTCGGGGTGCACTTGTGTTGTTAGTAAAGAAGAAAGATGACAGTACGAGAATGTGTATAGATTATAGACAGTTGAATCGGTTGACAATAAAGAACAAGTATTCGTTGTTGAGAATTGATGATTTGTTCGATCAGCTTAGAAGTGTTTCAATGTTTTCTAAGATAGATTTGAGATCTGGGTACTATCAGTTGAAGGTAAAAGAGGTTGATGTTTCGAAGACAACTTTTAGGACTAGATATGGTCGTTATAAATTCTTGGTTAGGCCGCTTGGTTAGACTAATGCGCCAGATGCTTTTGTGGATATGATGAATAGAATCTTCCATCAGTACTTAGATCAGTTTGTGGTTGTTTTTATAGGTGATATTTTGGTGTATTCACGTACCGAGGAATACCATGACCGACATTTGAAGATCATGTTTGACGGTTTGATGTTTTGGTATGTGTTGGAAGGATATAAATGTATGTCTTTTGCTTGCCTTGAATGTTTAAGTGTTTTGTTTCAAGGGCATGTGACCCTTGTTATGCAATGTTTAGGTAGGAGTTTGTCTTTCTATGAATGAAGTGGTTTAGTATGCATGCTTGTATGCAAGTTCCTATCTAAATGCTTATTTTGTGTTGGTTGCCTTGATTGTTGGTTAGGTAGCATTGTATGCTTAGCTTTGGTTAGCCTTGGATGTATGTTCTTTTGAATGGATGGTCTTGAATCTATGATAAGCGTTGATCATGCTTGAAGTAGGGTGAAATGCTTCTAGATTACGTGTATATTTGTTGTTCATGTTTCTTGTGGTTTGGGAGTATGTTTGTTATGGCCTTTAACTCTTTGTTGGTTTGTTAAGCATGTTCGTCTGCTAGTTTCCTCTATGTGTGCTTAGTTGGTGGTTGTTGCTTCGTTGTATGTTTAGACTATCTCGTATGCTTATCTATAGTTGCTTAGTGAAGTATGTAAGTTGGTATGCCGCTGGTTGAGTCGATAAATGCATATAGAGTCGGGTCCTTGTGTTTTTAGCTGCCAAAATGAGATTTTTAGTGTAGGGCGTATTGGTATGCCCAAGGGCTGTATCGATACGGTCCTTGCCTTGGGGCTCATTTTGGGCAGAGCGTACCGATACATGGGGTGTATCGATACGCCAAAATCTCTCTGGAAATATGAGAAATTGGCGAGATTTTGGCGTATCGGCACGGGCCCTAAGGGTATCGATACGGTCTTGCAGTGTACCGATACGGTCTCCCTGAGCTGACTTTAGGGCGTTGACCAGGTCCAGGCGTATCGATACAGCCTGTCATAAAAGTTAAAATGGGATGTTTAATTGCATGTCTTGTGGGTTTTGTATATGTATTTGTTCGTTGCGTGTCCTATCACATAGGATTTAATAAAGGCATCTAAAAAAATAAAGAAAAAATAGGGTTGCCTAATCGAAGTGAGGCCCTAGCAGATTTCGCTTCGGTTTACCCCGTGTAACTCGTTCGGACTGGTCTATCGGCTAGATCGGGACGAGGGGTTACAACGACCGTTAAAACTTGGAAAATATTTAATTTAAAAAAAACTCCAAAATCTTTAATTTCTCTAAAACCCCCAAATCCAAACTCTAGATCCCTAAATTTCTCCCCTTCCACCACTGATTCAATCACCACCGGGCACCCTTGCCTTCATCGGCCCCTCACTACTGAAACCCCATCATCCCGCCGTCAAAAACCAGCGAATGCTTCATCGACGAACATCCAAAAATGAAGAAAAAGAGCCTGATTGGGCTTCTAATCAACGGCTAGAGGGTGGGAGATGTTGAACTGTGAGGTACCCGACGCTTGGGGTGAACGGTGAACCACCGACGTGTGTGGGATGTCGGACGACGAAGGAGATGTGATTTGAGAATTTGATTGAAAAAAATTAAACCTTTGGAGATTTTAAGAAGTTTATATTTTTTAAAAAATTTAAAAGTTAATATAAATAAATAAAATAGGCTACGTAGCATGTTTTTATTAGATAACAAAAGTTTTTTAACGATTATTGACGGAAAATCAAAACTGAGTTACAGAATGGAAGTTAGGTCCCAAAAGTTAGGTCCCAAAGTGGCCCAAAAAATGATTAGGCACCAAACTGGAAAAATAAGGTATAAATTAGGCCCCTTTTTGACTATTAAGTCTATCAAAAAATACCCCTAACATTTGAATGAATAGTTATTTTAGCCCACTTATTCATTTCAACCTTCAATGTTTTATATTGGATCACAATATAAAAAAAAACAATTGAGTAACTGTTTTCATCCACGGAGGAACCACCATTTTAACTTAAAATAAAACTTTGAGAGTTAAAGTACTTAAAAAAAATTAAATCCTACTTGAACATGAAAATGACAAACGTTGGTATGACCCAAACCAAAAACTTTGACTAGTATGACAGAAACGTAAAATATCTAAATTCAAAACAAATAAAAGAACTTTTTAACTCGAAATAACCTGATCTAAAATCTACAGACCCGCCCACTTGATAGGTCTAGTTTAAACATTACAAGCATCTTCAAAAATTAATCCCGTTAATGAAAAAAGAATGGAAATAAAGTTGATGATCAAAATAAAAAGATTGTGGTATAGCATTTCAGTCTTGAATTTATTAAACCAGCCGGCAAAGTAAACTATCAACATTCTTCTTGCCTGCTTGTCAAAGCTGTGCAAGCAAGCGCCTCTTTGGGTATATACAGAGAGCAATTAGCAAGTATGAACTACAGAGGCAGTTGCCTCACCCTGCTGCTATTGAGTTCAGACTTCAAAGTTCCATTCTACATTCAAAGAATGAAAGAAATTAAGCTAAATATAATCAGATGGAATTGAAGATGCGATTGTTCCTGTTAACTGCTCTTGAAAATGGGATAGTAAGTTTCAAGTTCAAGCCGGTCCAAAATCTTCCGTGTAGCCCATAGATAGGAAGAGTGTCCTTCAATCACATCTGTTACGTTAACCTGAAGAGATTCTAAGGAGTTAGTGATTGGGTAAATCACGGTGACGACCAGCTAGGCGGAAGAAATATAACTGGCATAACTTACATTCTCAATCCCCTGCACATCAACTGGTTGTATTCCAGCTAATCCTTGTGTAAGTAAACTGTTTTCAAGTCACCATTAGCTTGCATCAGTAAGGATGTTGCTCAATTGGTATTTTGCTTCAAAGGTGATGAACAGAATGACTTCTTTAGGATGTAAAAGAAGACAATCCTCAGATGAGGCCGTACATCAATAGGGATGGATAGACGATATTACAACAGACTATCCAGTGTACATTTATATTAACCTTAAAACAATTTCTAGAGTTTTACTAGATGACATTTAAGGCCATATGTTATCAGGTGTACATTTATTAATATTGCAACAGATCCAAATCATCTCAAAGTTGTTCATCTTGCATACCTTGCACGGAAAGCAACTCCAAGCATCCAATCATTTGAAGTGTAAGCATTTATAAACCTGCCAGCCACCATCTGCAAAAGACCCTAGAAATTAATCAGTATGTTCTAATGATGAAAAGCACATCTAATTGTAAATGGAAAAAATACCTTCCTCGCTGCTTCCCAATTCTCCCCTTTAATTGCAATGGGAGCTCCAAGAAGAACAACTCTTTCTACAAGTTCAGCTGTCAAACATAGTAAAGTAGCCTTAGGATATTCCAACCAACCACCACAGCAAATCAGAAATATTGGTCATAGTTACCATTTTGTTCAGTCTCAGACAAAGCCTGAAGACACTTAAAAATCACTCGTGCTCCAAGTGAGTAGCCAATGAGTGTCACAGGTCTGAAAAGTTCAGAGTCCCAAGATAAACCAGGGAAAGATTATTTTGCAGATCTTTTAATGTATAATAAACAATCCCCTACATGCTACATGTATACCTGTTACCTTGGTAACCTTTCAATAAAACTTCAGCAAGCAACTTTCCTGCTTTATCCGACCTTGAAAATAGAAGATAAAGGCATAGCTAAGACTCTAAAGTGTATTACAACACTTCTCAAGTTTTCAAATAAGAATTAAAATTTTAACTCTGGAAATTCAGTATCAGCTACATCCAGCACATAAAGTTAAAGCAGCCTGCTTTTAGGATTTTAATTGTAGACAATCTTGGGTTCATAAAGATGAAATTATTGTCAAAGTTAATCAACAGAAACTTCTAATTAAATCAGGTAATATACATTTCTCTGCATCATTTTCCACCTTGTTATTCAGTTTTGAGAGACTTGAAAGTTAAAGCTTTTTCCTCCTAAGATCCAGATATCAGAGTTTTGCAAAAACCTGACGAATTTGATGTCAAACCATGAACTACTAGCATTTACACTCCATGGTTGAAAAACTCTTACATCCCCCCCCCCCCCCCCCCTGTGTTACTTAAATATGAAGGTTTCTCCTAACCCTCAAGTTTCTTGTGTGATTCACTTTCAATTATTCTCAAGGGTCATTACACTAACAGCCAATTCTAATTAAGTTCAAAGTTAATGACTAGATACATCTAGTACTTCCAAAAACTTTTAAGAATGATCCTCACAAGAGCCACAGCAAGATAGGCCTCGTGAATACAGCATGGTGTGATACAATAAAATGAAACTGGAGGACAGTTCTTCCCTTTTTCAAAGCAAAGTACTCTGCAAAAGCTAAGCAAATCAAACCTGTCAACAGCAATTGTCATTTTGCTGTCTATAAAACTGGTAGCCGAAAATAATACTGCTGGTAATGCCAATGCTGCTACAAGTGAGCTTAAAACTGTCATCATTGCACCCTGTCTCATTAACTCCAAAGCAATACCTGCAGCACGCAGAACCAATCTCAAATACAGACAATTCCTATGATCAAAAGACTGTTTTAAAAATCAGACATAAACCCATTACTTGAAGTTAGCCAATCCTGAATTGCTGTGCTCACTGCAATCAGATTATTGGACTCCCACAGCAGAGCAAACCTATAATTTTCATTGTCAGAAACTATGTTATTTATTTTCTTTCCTTTTATCCATAAAATATAAACTACTTAAAAGTGGGTTCCAACCCTGGGTGGCACTATGTAACTCAATCCATTATAGGGCTATTGGTGGATTTTTTTTAGCTGAGACTTTTAGGAATTTTTTTCAAGATTAGGACTTGCAAAAGTAGAGTAGTCGAAGAAGTAAGGTCTCAGACTCGCGGAAGACAAGTGAAAAGTATCTCGAGGTTTCGCCGCTTTGAAACAATACAATCAGTTCCAAGTTTCGATTAAATTCAAAGCCAGAAAGAGTTTGGGATTAAATCGTTTGGTCTTTGTTGGAAGTTCCCTGATTGGTTCTATTTCTTCCGTTAAAGGGGATTCGAGAAAAGATGGAATAGGAAGACGTGTTTCCAGAACAAACAAGAGTTGTGGACCTTTGGATGCCAGTTTTCTATAAGAGAAAGACGACTTTTTACCCTCATATAGCCAATCAGTCTATCGCTCGAAATTGACTAGTTCAGATGACTAATCCAAGCAAAGTGAGAAGAGCAGGAGAAAGCAAGGGAGGTTCCCCAGTGACATCTTCAAGTCAACGAGTTAGGAGCTCACCCCCAACAATTATGTACTATAGCTATCCAGCTGACGAGTTTACCCTAGCTCTTGTACACCGGGGAAAAATCAGGGAAGGTGTCCAAAAAAGGAAGCAGAGGTTCTTCACTTCACGTGACATAGTTAGGCTCAGGTTTCACCAACTTTGCGTTGGGTTCACTTCAGTGAAATCTTGTTAAAGCAAACCAACAGTCACGGGAGGGGAACCGATGCACGGATTTTTAATTTTGGTCAAGTTTGTCGCCTCCTCCGGATTTATTGCCTCTCTTGGAGGCAGATAGAAATGGTCACTATGTCCTGTTAACCGAGCCAAGCCAAAGCCCTATTGGCTTAAGATTCGTGAGAAAGTGCGGTAGAAACTGGAGCTTTTGGTTCGAGAAAAAGGGGATCCCTCGGGTAGGCGTCTGCCGATTTGTTTTTTTTTTTTTTTTTTTTTTTGTTTTTTTTTTTTGGGGGTGGGGGGTGGGGGGGGGGGGGGGGGTGAGCCACTGGAATGGAATAAGATAAGAATCTCTGGAGATCTTTCCTCTCCACTTACTCGATACAGGCTTTCCTTCTGTAGAAGACTTCTGCCGAATGGCATAATTGTCCGATTTTTTCCTCGATCTTCAAAGAAGACTGACTCCAAAAAGAAAACAAGAGGTTTCACATAAATGAGTATAGTATATAAATTCTGTACCTTTCCATGTTGTCAATTTTTCCTTCCCAGGGCTTAGTATAATCGTCCTTATTAAAAACAAATCCGGAGATCAAAATCTCAACTGCTAGTCTCTGAAATAAAATGTTAAATCAGAACCAAAATCTTCAGAACATTAAATAAGATCCACAGACACCATAGTTTTTTATGTCCCCAGAACAAAAAAGAAAGAAGTCTATAAGAACTCACGCCCTGGTTATGATAGTCTCCAATAGCTATAAATTCAAATTCATCAATGTTACCGGTTCTCCTAGCCATTTTAGAACCTGTAAGTCCAGCTCCAGCAGCTGGGTAGAACAGAGTGAAAATAGATCTTAATCAGGTATACAAAAGACATCTTCATAACATTATGTACCAAGCGTATCTAGGATGTATTCAAGAAATATTAGCTTAAATTTTCTGAAATCAAACTATAAGTACAACAAACTAATGAGTTCTGCAGTAAGGAAAATTGACTGATAAGAATGGGTAACTTAGAAGATTCATGATTAGTCATTCACCTCCAAATGATGCAGCAACAGCAACAGAGCCTGCAACAGTTCCAGCAGCACTTGCAGCAGCAGCGAACCCACTTGCTCCAATGACAGGGATTAAAGTGCCTAATGTTGGAGCCAGGGCACCAAATCCTGCAGCAATTGCCGGGGCAGCTAACCCTGTTTAATAGTAAAATGGTGAACCAAAAAGGTCAAAAACATTAAAGTCATGACAGTTGAAACATTAATTTCCGGGGGAAACTAATGGCAAGATAAAATGGTTTTGACAACCACATACCTCCAGTAATGGCCATCAATGCTCCTCCAGTTATTGCAGCAGCACCAATGATACCACGACGCTTCCATTTCGCCCATTTGCCTCGTGGTGACTGGGATTCTTCCGCTTCTGCTTCTTTCTCTTTCGCTATAGCCATTGCTGAATAAGCAACCATCATCTCAATGCCTTCCTGCAAGCACAAAGGTGGACTAATAGGGATAATATAAAAAGAAAATCTATAAATAGTTAAACTGGAAAGAGCTAGGTTCTTGACAAAACACCACACTCCATGCCCAAATCTGTGTCAGTATATTAGTGAGGTCCCAGAGATCTTCTCTGACAATCCGTAAAAGGGATTTTAAGGTTCTTATTAACAGTACACAAAACTTTAGATATGTATCATATCTGGTAGGTACTCAATGGCACATAAAAATTGACATCAAATCATATCTATTCAGTTATTGCTCTTACGAAAATAACATTGTATACTGCAAGCCCAAAGTAAGAAAGATGGAAAAAGGACAAAAGGTTGCGATTACAAACCATTTTTATCCACTCAATGTCAAACCAAGTTGTCAGCAACCGGAGAGCCACACGATGCCGGGCATCATAGCCTTTTCTTTGTCGGGCATATTTTTTGCTATCTTCACTAGTCTCTGCAGGTGCAAGGGAAGCTGAAAGAAGTTCATAAAGAACCATCACTTTCCTATGATAAGTAAGCATCCCAACCCCTTCAACAGGTTTCTCATTCAAACTATCATCCAGCAGATTATGGCCATCATTCCCACAAATCACACTAGTATCACTCTCCTGCGGAGTCTCTGTAGGTTGGTTTGCCACTACAGAATTTGATGGAACCTCAGCAGGGGAATATTTCTCACGACATTCCTGTTCATATTCACGAGACTTCTCCTTTTTAACCTGGGAAGATTTAGAATTTGTTTCCATGGTCGATGCCATACTATCAACAGCTTTTGACAGAGCAATCTGCTGATCCAATCTTTCAGAAGTACCCTCCTCACCTTCTTCAGCAAGTAACCTCAAGAACTGTATGAATAGGAAACAACAAAAATATGTTTATAACACGAACAAAAGGAATCACTGAAATACATTGCTCACATTTCTTCTGCAAATGATCATAAACATGATCATGATTCATGAGAGAAGGAAACAACATACAGCTCCCACATGATGTTTGGCCGGAGCAGACCCAGCAGTTTCTTCTAGTCCAAGCCATGCTGCAGAATCTATATCTAGAAATCTGAAACATATGAAAACGAACAAATTCTTCAAAAAAAAAAGAGAGGACAAATTTCTTAAATTTTATGAAATTTGAAATGTCCAAAGAAAGAATTCGAGATCCTAAAAGTGGCGATGTCCGAATTCAAGAAAAGGCAACTCGGGTAGATAACAATCCTTGGATGAATTCAACTTAGGTTATGAAAAAGAAGAGAAGAATGAAGTGACTACCTGAAAATGGGACGGAGCAAACCCGAGTTTTCGTTGATCCAAAGGTCGGGATCTTCAGAGACTGAGTCGTTGCTACTACTGCTACTTGTTCGGTCGCCGTAGGAAGGGTCATCATCCTTAGGTCGAAGTCCAAGAAGACGAGTCTGATGGATCTGAGCCTCGTTAAGAGCGATGGCAAACAACGCTCCCGCCGCGTACCTCTGCGTCGCCGTCAAAAACGACGTCCTTTCTCCCGCCATGTCTCGCAATTTGTTTCAACTTATTTGAGCTTCTAAAACAATTTCACGATCTTCCGCAGTCAATTTCTTGTTTCCAATTACAAAATTTTCCAATTTTCTTTTTCCCAGGCTTTGAAAATCTTCTGTCAGGTTCTTCATTCGGTTAATACCAATAATAATAATAATAATAAAATTAATTATTCAACATTTTATTTATTTATTCTTTTATATGTTTTTAAAGATCGGCCGGAATTATTTTTAATTACTTGCATAAGTTAACTTAAAAAAACATTTTATTTTCCATTTAAAAAAATCATTTTATTTTGAACCCAACATATAATTTTAGTCGGAAAAAAATGTTCGGGTCCAATCATTTTGTCCATAAAATGTGTAAATTGTCAAAGTATGTATAAGGTGTGTATATTGTCAAAGTGTTTATAATCATTCACCTAAACAAAACTAATCAACATAAATCACAAATTAAATAAATATAAAAATCACACCATTTCATTCAACAAATATTACAATATGATAAGTAAAATAGAAAATTTTAATAATACAAAACTTGAAACATTGCAATAATATTTGAACAATTATTTATTTTAAAACATACGGATACATCCTAAACAGTTTGCAAAGTTTTCTTATTCTAGAATAATTATCAATAAAACACTCGGTATTAACCTCTTTATCAAATGCTAATTATATCAATAAAATAAAAACTCAAATTCTAAAATTAAAGTTATATAATTATAAGACCACTAATATTTTAAAATTAAAAACAATTGTTTTCCACAAATCGATTAAGACCCTGCAGGCCTCTCAGCAAACCATACAAAATTCACATCTCTATCAACGCCATGCTTAGCTAACTCATTAGCCCAGCAATTTCTCTCCCTTAACGCAAGAACAAGTTTCCACTGCCAGTTACAACAAAACGGCTTACACTTCAAAAGTAGCTCAACAAATACATAAGAGGCCAAACATAGACAATTAATCCACTTAACAGCCAAGAGGTTGTCAAACTCAATGAGTAAATAAATATCCTATTAAACTACAAACAAACATTAGTTGATTATGTGGAACAATGGTAGTGCCAACAATGGCCTGTTTTTCATTTCTCCCTCCCAAACAATGGCCTTGAATTCAGTCCCAACATCCACCAAGCAACTTCTTTCTCATCATTCATAACCCAATTTTTTTTTCATTTTTTTAATCCACAATTGAATCTTATTTCATTTATTTTCCTCATTAACTCAATGAATTTTTATATGTATCAATTTTAAATCTAACCTACCTTAGTCCGTATTTACGGGTGCTTATTGAATTGAGCAGCTCACAAAAAGCTCAAGTTTGTCTCGGTCAAAACTCGATCAATACTCGACTTGATTTTGACTCGAAATTTTAACAAGTCGAGTTGAACAAGGTCCAACTCGAATCGATAAGTTCGTGAGCAACTCGTTATTTTTTAATGATTTTTAGTGGCTACCTTAAAAATCATGTTTCAAGAAGTTTAAATGCTAGTTGAAAACTCTAGAAAAATTTAGTGGCTTACTAGATAATTTACCAATAAAATATTTGGTTTCAAATTTCCAAAATATTTTATATTTCCTGAGAATTTAAAAAGTTAATTAGTACTAATAAAAAATTAAAATACAATAATTAGCCTTTCTTTTTTTTATTATTACTTTATATATAAAAGTAGAAAAGAGGAAAAGGTTTATGTTCCCATTTACATAAATACGATTGAGAGTTAAAACCTCGAACTCTTTTGTTGTTAATTGAATATTGTTGAGAAACTAAACAGAGTCTCACACTTGAATACTGAAATCATTTCTAACTCGGTCATGATAAGTTCGTTTATTTATCTCCTCAGTCCTCATATTTTTTCTTCTGAATTTGTATGTTTATATTAAGCTTTAATAGCATCACTAGGTTTTACCTATATTTTGAAAAGCAAGGTAAAAATTTTGGCGAGCGAGTTGAGCAATGAGATTTTTTTAACGAGCACAAGTTGAGCAGAATTTTATCGAGTTTAATGAGCAACGAGTTTAATCGACCAATGAGACTTTTTAATGAGCATGAGTCGAGCAACGAAAATTTTTAATGAGCATGAGTCAAGCACTACTCAACTCGCGATGGACTTTGTAACCCCCTCGTCTCAGCCTAGGCGATAGAACAAACCGAACGGGTCACATAGGGAATATTGAAGTAAACCAGGAAGTTCACTCTAATAAACGACCCTATTTTTTGTTTTATCTTTTCTAGATGCTCAATATAACACTATGTGATAGACTTCGTGGCAGAACCATTTGTAACTCATTCAAGCATCGTTTAGGGGTTTAATTGCAACCAATCATATTTTAGGGACCAAATTGTAAATTTAGTAAATTATAAGGGTTTCTTCCAATTTTAGAATACCATCCTTTGATTTATCATGTTACATGCCACTCTTTCAAAAATAAGCTCCAAACAATCATCCAAACTCATTTAATTTACATTTATAACATTCAGGGACTAAAACGTGAAGAAATCAGAACATCCAAAGATACTTTTAACCAACTTAACAGCTGGTTGTATCGATACCTTAAAGCCAGTATTGATACGCCCTTGTCAACCAATACTACAGATTCAACGATAATAAGCATGTATCGATACCCTCTAGGGTCGTACCGATACCCAAATTCTAGTAACTAAATATTGTATCGATACGCCCTCGTGTATCGATACGCCCTTTCAATTTCACTAGGGCCGTATCGGTACCTGTAGAACTAAGTGTTTTGATATAATATTTGAAAAATGTTTTGGACTAAATTGAAAAGAATTTAAAATATGTTTTTAGTCAAAAACAACTTGAAAATATGTTTAAGGGTTTTACAAGGCTTTGGAACAATTTAAAGTACATTTAAAGTAGTCAAGACCAAGAACTTCAGGTGTCCGTACCGATACGGTCTTGGACCGTACCGATACGCCTTAGGGTTTCAACTACATGAGTTTTCCAGTGCCAAAACCCGTACCGATACGCTTGCCGTATCGATACGGTGTGTTTTGAAATAGCCCAACGGCTAGTCGCGTACCGATACGGGTGTATTGCGTACCGATACGCCTAACTACCCCAACGGTCATTTTCCCAACGGTCTTTTAATTTGCAGGACCGTACCGATACGCTAGTTAAGCGTATCGATACACATCCGCTGAAGAAGCCCAATGGCTAATTCCTTATCGGGACCGTATCGATACGGTTTGAAGGGTATCGATACGCATCAGCTGAAGAAGCCCAACGGCTAATTCCTTATCGAGACCGTATCGATACAGTTTGAAGGGTATCGATACGCCAAGCTGCAGAAATGTGTTTATGGTGGGAAATAAAGGCTCCAACGACTCCAATTCAATCCCAACGGCTAGTAACGGCCACAAACTCATCAAGAAGTATAAAAGGGACCTCCAAGCATCTTGTAATGGTTAATGCTTCAATTGTTACAACATTATGATGTCAAAATTTGTCTAGAGCTTAAATTGTACATTTCTTGCTTAGACAACACTTGTGAGCTTAACATTGTTAAATTTGCTCAAGTGTTTAGGTTTTGAGTGAGTGATTAGTATTGCAAACACATACCTATTAGAGAGATTTCTAGTTTGCTAAGTCTTTCTTTTGTAAGAGAGTGTTTGATCAAGCTTTGGGTAGAAAGCTTGATCGTTGTAACGGTTTCCTCCTAATCCGAGAAAAGGGGACGAAATTCTTAGTGAATTTGTTTGGAAATCCTTAGTGGGAAGCTAAGGTAGTGGATGTAGACCTTGGTTAGAAGGTTGAACCACTATAAATCCTTGTGTAAATTGTCTATTTTTTTCCTTCCCACTTTTACACCCAAATTATTCAACTTCTCCACACTTGGCGAGCAAGAAGGGTTGAAGGAATCGAGCCCCCTAAATATAAAAAAATTAGTATCAGAGCTTGGCTCAATCCAAGAGGATTAACATCCTATTAAGAAGATCCGGCAAGCTCGATCAACATTTCACCAACCGGCTCAAATGGCGCAATCCATCGACAAACCGCCTTTCTTCGACAGAAATCACTATGCCCATTGGAAGACAAAGATGAAATTCTTCTTGAAGTCAAGAGACTACAAGCTATGGGACATAGTTGAAGATGGTCCGTTCGAGCTTCAACGAAGCAAAATAGAATGGAGTGCCAAAGATCGCAAAAAGATGGAACTAAATTGCAAAGCCTTGCACATCCTATTTTGTGCTTTTGGCCCAACCATCTACGAGAAGATGTCTTCTTGTGAGAGTGCCAAGGAAGTATGAGACAAGCTTGAAGTCACATACGAAGGGACGAATGAAGTAAAGGAGACCAAGATCGGCTCCTCACCTTAGAGTATGAGAACTTCAAGATGGATCCGGAAGAGAACATCGAGAATATGTTTGATAGGTTCTCCACTATCTGTAACACCCCAATTTTGGGCTTGGAAGTTTAGGGTCTGAACCGGACCGGTTTAAATTGCGGTTCGAATATAAAAGGTGGTTTTAGGGAAAGCCTAGTTCGAGATGCATTAAAAATATGGAAAAATATCTAAATATCCTCTTTTATTATATATAAGAGAGTGGTGAAATCAATTTTACAAATTGGGTTTGGAAATATGACATTTCAAGTTAGTGACTAAAATGTAATTTTTGAAAAGTTGGTGACTGTTTTAAAAGGATTGAAACTTTGAATCTTTAAGGAGCTAATTTACCCAAGGGAGGGTTTCTCTAGATTTTTCTAAAATTTTAAAGATTTATTAAAGGTTATTTAATAAAAAGAAAAGAGGGAAAAGAGATATTTTAGTTTTATAACTAACTTTTGACAAAATTTTCCCATTTCATTTTCTCTCAATTTTCCCTCAGCCAAACACATTTTCACAGCCACTTTTCCTTTGATTTTCACACCTAAAGTTGATATTTCAATCTCTAAATGATTTCTAATCATTTCTACACCAAATCCTCATCATTTGCTTATTGAATTTTCAAGAATTTTGGCTCTAAACAAGGAGAAATCCACATTTAGAGGTATGAACGTCCTTCTCCTCTAAATACTCAGTTCTTTACTGAAATTCCCAAGTTCTCAATCCTTAAATTGAGTTTTATTAAAGGTTTTGATGTTGTGATCTTGATTTTGGCTTAAAATGCAAGATTTGGATTTAATTTTGAAGAAATTCGTATTAAATGATTGGGCTCTGTTTTGAGATGTCTTTTTGATGTATTTTGGATGCCTAAATAATGTGTAATTGAGGTTTAATCAATGCAATCCCGAATAGGTTGATTTTCCTAAGTTTTTACTTGAGTTAATGGTGGTTTTTGGGGTGATTTTGATGTTCTGCTATAGCTGGAGGTATAAGGACGTGATTAGGTCCTTTTTGGATGTTAATTGATGTCTAAGAATGATTGGAATTGATGGATCTTGTCTGGGTAATGTTGTAGAGGTGTTTGGATGTGATTTCGGTTGTGTTTGGTAGCCGAAATGTGAGTTTTGATGAGAGCAGCGAGTTTAGGTGTTTTGGCTGAAGATTTTAATGCATGATGATGCATTAATCCTCTGCTTTGATGTGTTTAAAACAGGGGAGACATCTTCGGATCCTTGTGGTGTTGATCCGGAGGCTTGACCGGCGTTTCGGCAAGCTTGCGAAACGGAATCAGTGAGTGAAGTTTGGTTTTCAGCTTTGAAACCAATGTTTGAAGGTTATGGGAGCTTAGTTTAAGTCTAAACAACTTAGCTAAGCTCAAGAGTAAGTTTTCGGAGAAACTCTCTTTTTGATGAACCATGAGATGGTTGAATGCAATGTGTTTATTTTGCATGTTTAAATTCTGTTTTGAAAGCATATTTTAGCATGTTTAATGCTGGTTTTGAAAGCCATGTGTTGAAGGATGCTCAAGGTAAGAGATCCTTGGTTTGACATTGATAAATGTGGTTTTGATGCATAGTGATGCATGATGGTATAATGGCTTTGTTAAATGCTTTAAAACAGTGGATTGATGTTGGTAAATGATGTATATTGGCAAGTGATGTGTTGGTTTAAAAGTACTTGAATCATATATAGTTAGCCGGCTATAGGATTGGGTGCACCGTGAATAAAGTCGCCTTGGATGTTGAGGGGTTGTAATGGTACCGTAAACTCCATCCAAGTACACTAACGAGATGGTTAAGATCACTATGGTGGTTAAAAGTCCATGTGTGGATCTTGTGTTGTGTGTCCCGTGTTCTCGTTAGTGATGTTATACAACTACCAACTAGTGATGTGGAGGGGTTGTGATTGTACCGTAGACTCCATCACGGGTGTTGAGGGGTTGTGATTGTACCGGTAAACTCCACCTTGAGTGTTGGTAGTGTGTATGAAGCGTATGGGACAACGCTTGTAATCCGCGTATCCGATTGTGTTTTGAGTTGAAAAATGGTTATGGATTATCACTTGAAAGCCAATATGACATGTTGATGAATTGAAGCATGAGATGCTTGGTTTGTATGCATAAATGCATGATAAATGATGTTTTGAAATTAAAGGCCTTGGAAAGGTGTTTTTACAAAGTGCATTATTGTGTTGTTTTATTAGAGCATTTCTCACTAAGCATTCGTGCTTACGCTCTCTCTTTCTTGAACCAATAATACAGAGCATTGAAGTGCTTTAAGGGCAGCAAGGAGGTCAAGGATCCAAGTGAAAGTCTAAGCTCATGTATGGTGACTATTTTCACAACACTATTAGCTTTTGGTATTTGGCAATGGGAACCTAGATTGAGTTTTTTGGAGATGTTTTGGACTCCCTAAGTTTGGCTTGATGCCTATGGTGTTTTGGATATGTAATTGGCCACTTTGATGTTTGCTTGATGATTTGATGTTTGGTTGGTGTTGAGTATTAGGTTGCATGCCTATAGTTTGAGGTTTTTCCTAATCGATGTTATGGATGTGTTTTGATGATGCTTTTACGTTCCTTTAGTGCATAATGACTTGCTGGCATGATTTGGGCGTCATAGGTATGCGTTTGATGGGTCGAATGCTTGTTAAATCAGTTAATTTCTGCAATTCTGGGCAGCCCGTATCGGAACGGGTGCTACCGTTTCAGAACAGGGGTCTGAAATGGCCTTAGCGTTTCGAAACGGGTAGAGACGTTCCGAAACGTTTTTGCTACTGCCAAGCCCTGTTTCGGAACAGGTTTCGAAACGGTCCCGCGTTTCGAAACGTTCATCCCCCGTTTCGGAACACTCGACCGTTGGGCACTGAATTGTATGGTTATATGTTTTGAAATCTTCACGATTTAGTCCTGATTTTTTTATGTGCAATTGCTTGTGTTTGGAATGTCCGTTTAAGATGAAATTTGGCAGAGAAGCATGAAACATGATTAATTTCATATTGGTAACTCAAAAATTTGCAAGATCCCCTTAATTTCCAGAATTTACAAATTGGTCCCTAAATTCATATGTTGTGCAATTGAGTCCCTTATTGTTTTCCGATTGCTGTGATTTTTGAGTATGCTTATCTCAAGAGTACACCTAGGGTTAATATGCATTTAGACAAGATTAAAAAGAAAAAAAAGGGTCTTTAATCAAGGTTGACTTCTGGGTTGACTTTGGTTTTCCCCGTGTAATCTTCGTAGTTCGGGTCAACCGTCTAGGCCGGGCTATGGGGGTTACACTATCACAAATGAACTCAAAGGTTATGGAGAAGTCATCCCGAAAGAGAAGCTTGTCCGAAAGCTCATCTACTCCATTCCCGAGTCATGGGACTCAAAGAGGACCGCCATCATCGAAGCCAAGAATCTCAAAACCTTGGAGCTTAATGAACTCATGGGGTCACTTCTCACTCACCAAATAATGAAGAAAAACAAAGAAGATGAGAAGAAGAAGGAAGAGATTAGAGCGATGGGGAAGAAGAAGATCATGGAGCTAGGCATCAATGCAAGTGTCGTTGCTCTCAAATTCTCCACATGCCATCATGTAGATTTAAGTGAGGAGGAAAGTGAAGATGAAGAGATGACCTATCTCTTCAACAAATTCACCCGGTTCATGAAGAGCGAAATGGATAAATCCAAGCATGAATCGAGGAAGAAGATGAAGGACTCCCACAAATCCAAAAAGAGGGGATCATCTTCAAAACAAGCATATGTGGCCACAAGGAGTGATGAAGACTCCACCGATGATGAAGTAGCCCACCTATGCTTGATGGCCCTCAATGAGGGGGAGGTAACTTCTAACTCATCTATTTCAAATCCATATACATTTGATGAGTTGCAAGATGCCTATGATGATTTGCTTTTGGAATTCAAGGCATCATTTTCCAAGAACAAAAAGTTGATTTCAAAAATAAAAATTGAAAATGATTTGCTTTCTAAAACAAATCTTGAACTTGAAGCAAAATTGAAAGATTTTGAACAAAAATGTTTTGATTTACAAAATTTGCTTCTTAAAGTTCAAAAAGAAAAAAGATTAGATTTCCAATGAACTTGAAAAGAAAAATAGTTTTGGAAAATCAAATTTTTATGTAAGACAATCTAGTGCCCCTAGATTTGTGAATGGTAAATGTTTTAGAAGTGTTTGAGTCCCAAAATAACTAACCACTTCAACTAAAAAGGATGAAATTGAAAAATGGATTCCTAAGGGGACTAAATTTTGTGCTACTAATGTGTATGGATCCAAAACAATTTGGATACCAAAAATTACTTGATTGTCTTTTGCTAGGTGTGATGGAGAGTGATCAACAAGTCAAAACTTAAGGGGGAGCTCCATGCACACAAAGGAAGAACACTTGAAGAAGGAAGGCTTCACATCCTCCCTTGGGTTCAAGTGTGGTAAAATCTAGTTGTTTTTGTTCTTATTTGATTTATTTTTATTTATGTCAACTAGATAATCATATATGTTGAACTAACATTCTTATGATGCTTTGAGTAAGGGGGAGCCAATTTTTAAACCAATTTTTTAAGTGTGTCAAATTTTCTTTTTACCTCCTAAGTTATTTTGAGCTCAATCTCATTTTAAATTATTTTTGATATAACAAAAAGGGGGAGAAATAGTTTGAAAATTGATTTTTCAAGTTTTTCAAGAGAATAAGGGGGAGCCTTAATCAAATTTAAATTTTAAGTCTCTTATTCAATTTTTTAAAAATACAAAGGGGGAGAGAATCCCAAACAATTTTTCAAGTTGGTTTTACTATATCAAAAAGGGGGAGATTGTAGAACCAAGTGTTTTGATATAATATTTGAAAAATGTTTTGGACTAAATTGGAAAGAATTTAAAATATGTTTTTAGTCAAAAACAACTTGAAAATATGTTTAAGGGTTTTACAATGCTTTGGAACAATTTAAAGTACATTTAAAGTAGTCAAAACCAAGAACTTCAGGTGTCCGTACCGATACGGTCTTGGATCGTACCGATACACCTTAGGGTTTCAACTACATGAGTTTTCTAGTAGCCAAAACCCGTACCGATACGCTTGCCGTATCGATACAATGTGTTTTGAAATAGCCCAACGGCTAGTCGCATACCGATACGGGTGTATCGCGTACCGATACGCCTAACTACCTCAACGGTCATTTTCCCAACGGTCTTTTAATTTGCAGGACCGTACTGATACGCTAGGTAAGCGTATCGATACGGTTTGAAGGGTATCGATACGCCAACATGCAGAACTACATTTATGGTGGGAAATAAAGGCACCAACGACTCTAATTCAATCCCAACGGCTAGTAACGGCCACAAACTCATCAAGGAGTATAAAAGGGACCTCCAAGCATCTTGTAATGGTTAATGCTTCAATTGTTACAACATTATGATGTCAAAATTTGTCTAGAGCTTAAATTGTACATTTCTTGCTTAGACAACACTTGTGAGCTTAAAATTGTTAAATTTGCTCAAGTGTTTAGGTTTTGGGTGAGTGCTTAGTATTGCAAACACATACCTATTATAGGGATTTCTAGTTTGATAATTCTTTCTCTTGTAAGAGAGTGTTTGATCAAGCTTTGGGTAGAAAGCTTGATCGTTGTAACGGTTTCCTCCTAATCTGAGAAAAGGGGACGAAATTCTTAGTGAATTTGTTTGGAAATCCTTAGTGGGAAGCTAAGGTAGTGGATGTAGACCTTGGTTAGAAGGTTGAACCACTATAAATCCTTGTGTAAATTGTCTATTTTTTCCTTCCCACATTTACACCCAAATTATTCAACTTCTCCACACTTGGCGAGCAAGAACGGTTGAAGGAATCGAGCCCCCTAAATCTCAACAGTACCCTTTTCACCATACCAATACACCCCCGTGTATCGATACGCCCCTTCAATTTCACTCGGCAAGAATTATTAAAACCAAGAATAAGAAAACCTTAACTTTTATTGCATTAAAAACTTAAACAAAATACAATTGTTTTCCTACAACAACTAAACAAAATAACCCTAGCCTAAGAACTAGAACATGCTAAGACTCTCAAACTCTCAATATTCGACATCCCTCTTCTTAGCTAAAGGGTCCTTTATATAGGAGGAGGTGTAGGGCAAACTCCTTGGGTAGGAAGTTAAGTTGGAGTTGGACTTGTCTTCATTAAAGAGGTGAATCTCTTTAATTTAATGCATTTAATCCTCTTTGGCCGAATTCCATCTTTAACCTTCCTTCCATGCTTTCGTCATCTTTCCATGCTCCGATCACCATGTGAAGTGTGTAAAAAATCAAGATTTTATGCTCTTCAAATTGATTACCACTTTGCATATTTTGCCCGCTGGAAAGTTAGGTTGTACAATGCCTTGGCAGCCTCGTAAAGCCTCAGCGGCCTCGTAATGCCTCGACAGCCTCGTAATGCCTTGGCGACATCTTGCTGCCTCGGCCCTGATCGAGGACTAGTTTTGCTTCGCAAGGCTTTATCTCATGGTTTAGCTTCCTTCAGTAGAAATTGTTGTCCTTGGCTGGGCTTAATCAAGGCCTATCGAGAGATCGTTCTACACCATCCTCCTTTTTCCTTCAGTGCTCTCACAGCATCACGTACATTGGCAGTGGATCGACCTTAAACTGCTGCGGCTATGGCTTGGCAATGAAATGTCACGACATCACCTGCCGGCACGGCATCACCTGCCGGCAGGGCATCATGTGCCTTGGCATCACCTGCTGGCACGACATCACGTGCCTTGGCATCACCTGCTGGCACAACATCACATGCCCTGGCATCACCTGCTGGCACTGCATCACCTGCTAGGGCATCACTTGCCCTGGCAGTGAATAAATCTACACAAGCACCAAAATGCATCAAAACAATACATTTTTCATTAAATAAATCAAATGTAAGGATCAGGGATAGAAATAATATAATTAATGCATAAAGGGTCATAATGCAGCTCAATTGGGTGTAGGTTGAACAATAATTGCCATGTAAAAATGGTGAAAATATAGAACTTTTAGGCACTTATCACACCCCCAAACTTGAACTATTGCTTGTCCTCAAGCAATGCAAACCATCAATTGCCAAACCTTAATTTTATAAATTGTCTCCTTAGTCTTACTTTTACCCAATTTTATTTCTAAGCTAGTCTATATCTTAAGTATACTAGAATTCCTTAAATTATGCAAGTCACAAGGGTGTTTAAAAGTTATAATCTCATAGTGTGATCCTAAGTTATCTTCCTTTAAGCATCATAAAAGTAAAGGCTCTAAATAGTTCTAAACAATGGTAAAAAGAGAGAGTTCTATTGTCAAGAAAGAAGATTTAATTAAAACTAAGCTAAGGCAATTGATAGAAAGTACTGCCAAGGCATAAGCAAGGTTCGGTTAAGGAAATGTAATTAAAAAAATTGGAAATTATTAAACAACAGTGCATTTTCATGTCGCGGCATGGAAGTGCCTTGGTAGTGGAACCTATACCCTCAAACTCAAGACAAGCATTGCCCTCAATGCATTAAGCAAAAATACAGAATAAGCATTATAAACACAAAAAATTAAAGGGAAAAAATTAAAGGCATAAGAGAAGAAATCTAAAGTGCCTCGGATGAGTCATTGCTTTGTATGATCAGTCTCCTCGTTGCTATATGGTTGACTCGTTTGGTGGCTCTCGGTGGTTGGGTGCGTGTTGAGGAAGTGAGCTCTTTTTTGTTGCCGCGGCATGAGCAGTCGGCATTGCCGAGGCATCAGGTCGTGCCAAGGCATGTGCTTCAAAGGTTTCCGAGGCATCGAGTATTGCATAGACATGCGTCGTTTCATCTGTTTTGGCAGCGGTTTTGGGACAAATGCTTGCTCCTTTGGGTGAGCTCGGGATTGCCATGGTTTTGAGGTTCTTGGCCCGGGGTTTTGTTTCTTGATGTGGAAAACAATGAAATCTTGAAAAATAATCATACTAAAGAAAAATAAAATATCTCCTAAAATAATTGAAAATAAAATAAAGGTCAAAAAATTAAAGACAAAAATTAAAAATTCTTAGAAAAAGCATTTTCATGCATCTTCTAAGGTTACCACATATCCGAGAAAGCTTGAGGAGGGTCATTTCCGATACTTCTTATAGTCCATCTGCACCCTCAATTGAGTGACAATATTTCCCAAAACGACTTGGGCCAATGTGCTCGCATCTACTCCCTTTGGCGTGACCATGGTGGATGCATCTTTCTTTCGTGTTCCCTTGTAGTCCATGTATATGCTCCACCTTGCGACTTTTTCTGAAGGCACGAATATATTATTAGGAAAAATTATTTCAATATCCAACCATTTACTTACCTCATTCTCGTCGAAATCCATGATGGTTGGATGTAGCCTTTGTTGTCGTGGAAATTGCTTTGGCAACCACTTACTGTGGCAATCTTCTGCCATAATTCGGTGCAAGTAAAGAGAAAACCCAATTTTTTGAAAAGCTTTGTGGATCAAAACCCCATTTTCTTTAGGTCCCTTAACCATCTCCATCAGTAGAGATTTTGTTGGCTTCAATTCTACCAACGTTGGTTCCTCAAAGAATACATTCAATGGAACATGTGAGTTTTTAAAGAATTCAAAAGGTTCAACCATTACCTGCTCATATTTCATTGGCAAAGTATTGTCATCTTGTTGATGTGCTGGAGGTTGAACATCCTCAATCTGTTTAGCTATTTGAGACTTGATTGATGAAATTGTCGAGGCAACGGGTCTTGCCAAGGCATGTGTAGTTGCCGAGGCATGTAGTGCCGTTGTAGCATGTGCTACTGTTGTGGCATGTGGTGTTGCCGCGACATGGTAGTGCCTTGGCATGTGGTGCTGCCGTGGCATGAGGTGCTGTCGTGGCATGTGGTGTTGTCGTGGCATTCGCCATACTTTTCTCATCCTGGCTAAATTTTACTGCGGCCTCAATCCATTTAATTCAGGCTCCTCAATCATTCTCAAGGCAATTCATTGCATAGGCTCATCATGTGCTAGGCAGTCTCTCTCATTGGCATCCTCTCTACTTGGAGGTTTTAGTTGTTTCCCACACATCGGGGAGCTTTCTTCGCATTTCTCCTCGTCATCTTGCCATGGGACTTCAGTATCCCTAGGAATGGGTTGTTGGTGCATGTTCTCCATGACATATATAGATTTCTTCAATCGATCTTTCGATTTCATCACGATTTCAGTCATTATGGAAATGCACGCATCCATGGAATTTAATAGCTCTTGACAAGGACTACCTTGCCATGACATATTTGTTGTCGTGACACTCTTCTGTTGATAAAGACTACTTTGCCAAGGCATGTCTGCTGTCGAGCATTTCATTGCCAAGGCATGTTTGCTTCCGAGGCATTGCATTGCCAAGGCATGTTTGTTGCTGAGGCACTGCATTGCCAAGGCATGTCTCTTGCTGCAGCAAAATTGTTATGGTAAAAAAATATTCTGAGCTTTCTGATCATACCATGAAGGATTTTGTTGCTGGTTCCATCTATGGTCCTCCTTGTAGTCATATGCACCGAAAAGATGAGAGAAATTTTCAAACACATGATTTTCTCCACACATAGCACAAGAGTTTTCCACGATATATGCTTTTCTCGGTTGATTAATCTCTTCCAACATCAACTCTCGAATAGTTTTGCTTTTATTTCTCGACATGTTGATGACCCTTAACTTGTAGCGCACCTGGATTTTTTTTAATAAAACAAACAAAAAGAAAAGTTAGTAAAACTAATAAACTAAAGAAAAATAAAATAGTGCAAGAAAATAAAAACAAAAGTCAACAATCCCTGGCAACGGCGCCAAAAACTTGTTGCGTGTAAAATGATGCGCAATTTGTGCAAGTATACATGTCGCAAGTAATAAAGTGATAAGTATATCGAGTATTGTCTCCACAGGGATTGGTACTCGTCTTTTGGTCCTATCTTCTCGCACTGCAAAATAAATAAAGTAAAAACACATATAAGTTGATTGGAAGAGTTTTATCTAACTAAAATATACGATAAATAGATATGACGAATAAGAGAGAAGAGTATGCCGAGTTAAGTTGCGTCGTAGTGTGGAATCCAATTGACTTGTCTCCGTCTTTGCAAGCAACGAACACAGTGATACCCCGGCGGTGACGTCCCTGTCGCAGCCGCAATGGTTGAAGTTTTTGTCGCGACAATCTCTTGCTTTTGGCAGATGCTGTTAAGGTTCAACAAAGCGTCATTTGATGGTTCCTCCTTATACCTAAGCTCAGAACACTGTTTGGTGAATGAACCTTGATGATACCTCCCGACGTGAACCAAAGACAAACACCAACGATGTTTACGCTTCTCTTAGCTGCTGAAACTCTTAACCTATCCCTAGGTCGAGTTAGCTAACACCACATGGGGTGATAACCGTGCTTATTCATTTCGTGAGTTCCAACTCTATTGATATTGAACAAATAGATAACCTCACAAACCTTCTTCCGAATAGAATGTAAGAATGATCAAAACCAAGAATAAGCAAACCTTAACTTTTATTGCATTAAAAACTTAAACAAAATACAATTGCTTTCCCACAACTACTAAACAAAATAACCCTAGCCTAAGAACTAGAATCTACTGGAACAACATCATATGCCCTGGCATCACCTGCTGGCACGGCATCACCTGCCAGGGCATCACTTGCCCTCACAGTGAATAAATCTGCACAAGCACCAAAATACATCAAAATAGTACCTTTTTGTAACCCCCTCGTCCCGGGCTAGACGACAGACCGGTCCGAGCAGGTTACACGGGGAAAACCAAAGTGAAACCCGTTAGGGTTCCACTCCAATTAGAAACCCTAGAAAATTTTCATTTAATTATCTTGTCTAAATGTATCATTTAGTCCTATGCGTGAAAACGACAGCGGAAAACGATAACGAGACGATGCAAGCAGAATGTAAGGTAGCTTAAATTTACCAAGTGACATATTAGTCTGATTTCATGCTTACGAACCCAAACCATTCATAAAAGATGCATATAAACTTAACAAGGAAGCAAACAAACAAACGAGACTAAAACACGACATCCGAGAACCTTTGAAGATGCCAAAAAGCCCACTTACATGTCTGTGATTCGAAACAGGCTTGCCCGTTTCGATACGCGGGCTCCAGCTTAAAAGCCAGACCATGTCGTACCGATACGGTACACTTCATTTCGATACGGGGGTCTCCAGTGTCGAAACATTTCGGAACTAGTTCCGAAACAAGAACTCAAAGAGGAAAACCGCATCGAAACGCGTACCGAAATGGGAGCTCACAGTGTCAAATATATTGAAACGGCACCACCCCCGTTCCGATACGAGTATCCCTAGAGCTACTACCATTCCGAAACAACCACGAGCGTTTCGAAACGCCTGCACACAGAGTGACCTTGAAAACAGTTTTCTGCATCTCCAAACATTCCCAAACATTCTCCAAAACAACAAGAATCATGAAACAACAATCATGCATACAATCTATAGGCATTACATCCTACCACAAGCATGGTCAAACATATAAGCATGCACAACAAGTCCATTTAATTCATAGAAAACATATATCCACATAAACATTGCATAACAAGGTTTACATGCTTCTCACACAAAACATAAGCATCCATAAAACATGAGATACAATCTTCAACACAAAAGCATTAACAACTTAGGAGTCTAACACATGCTGCTACAACACGTAGCATCCCCATTGCTAACTATTACATTATTCAATAAAACCATACTTGAGCAACCACACACGCACTTGGATGCCCCTTCCTTGCTCCTTGCTAGCTTCCACACTAATGATCTGCATTGTCGAAACCGAGAATGTAAGCTAGAAAGCTTAGTGAGGGAGCTCAAAAACAAACATCGACAATGTAGGGTTCAAAGCATGACATCCATAAACATCCACAAGGCATACATTTACATCAACATATCGACTAGGGGTGGGCAAGACCGGGTACCCAATCAATTTGTCTAGAATTGGTCCCGATCCCGGTAACCACCGGTTCCTAAAAATTAGAACCAGTCCTGGTTAGACCGGGTCCAAGATTTCAAGAACCGGTCCCGGTACTAGTGGGAACTGGTACCAATACCGGGTACCCGGTCAATTAGTCTATTATTAATAAAATTTGAGCAGCAGGGGAAAAATTCCAACCACCAATAATAATATTAAATAACAAAGTCAGAATATTGTAGGCTTGAAGGTTGAAGTCTTAAAACGAGTCATACTTATAATATTCATACACAAAGTGAAATAAAGGAGTTCCTTCAGTTGCTTTCAACCTATTCAACACCATTCGGTACCAGACCAATACCGGGTACCTGGTTCAGGTCCTGGTCCCATTGGGTACCCACCGGGTACCGGGTCCAAAAAAGCAGGATCTAATCCCGGTCCCAGTTGCAATCGGGAACTAAATTTTGGATCTAGTCCCACCGGAACCAATACCGGGTAAAAATCCACCGGGTCTAACCGGATCCGGGATCGGGTAATCGGGTTTTTTGCCCACCCCTAATATCGACATAGCCAACTACTACAAGAATACATGAACATGGCATCTTACCTCGTGTTATGCTAAGCACAAATGCTATAGAACATCTTATCACAACCACCACACGTAAACAAGTATATCGGCAACTATATAGCTTACTCGGATATGCGAATAAATTTCGTTGGGATTTTCGCCCCCAATGTACTCAAACAACCATATTACCTTCCAGTGGGATTACACACATCACTGTTTTCATTTACGAATGGGATTTCACTCATCATCACACACATTTTTTTTCGGTGGAATGTTACCTCACCATACTCATCCTTGGTGACTACACATCACCAAGGCCACGCGCGAATTTGATTCTTACCATGTGCACACTCATCCTAATGATCGATCATTTATACCCGGTAATTATAACTAGTGCTGTTGAGTGTGTAAAAGTTCTATTATTTACACCCTTTTTAACCCATATTTCTGCTGCATTCATGCATCATTTCATTGCATTTAGGTTAGTTTACAACAAAACATCACAAATATATTAAAGGCACAGATTCTACTAAAAGATGGCTGATTTTGCAGGTTGCTGCCATAGTAGACGGAGAAGGCGGGCGCAGGGCAGAGAAGCAGAAGAGCTGAACTGAACAAGCAGACAAAGAGGACGATGCTGCCATGGTGCTGCCGTGACAGCAGAGGACGACAACAAGTTACTGGAGGAAAAGCAAAGTGGACCTCGATAGATAGAGAAAATTCTGCTCGTCTGTCGCGTGAAAACCATGTATTTTTCCAAGTCCCGAATCAAAAGATATGTCAAGCCCAAAGCTCAAGGAGAGAAAATCCCAAGAAACAAGCAGGACGGCTAGAAAGTAGGATCCTTGAAGATTAAGTCTTTATTAGAATCATACTTTTAATTAAAGTTGTAATCCTTGTTAACTTAGATAACTTGAGCCCAAAGCTTATATAAGGGCATATATTTCAACCTAGGGCATATCTCATATCCCATAGCCGATTACCCCATAACCGACAACCAAAAACCCCTAGTCGTTTACCCGCCGTCGACATGTTCTAAATTCCCCCTAGGGCCACGGGTTGATTTGTAAAGTAGTTGCAAGGGTTGCTTTGTTTTAGGATTTTTCTAGTTCAATAAAATAAACTTCAAGTTCTCTTATTTTGGTTATTAATATCTTGAAAGAGCATCGGGAGAGCATTGTGAGGTTATCATTTACTTAGCATCGGGAGAGTTAAGTATACGAAAGAGATAAGAGCAAGTTCTCTAGTTTATAGTTGAACTATCTCGTGCCTAGGGATAGGGCGAGGTTAAGTGGCTAAAGAAGAATTTATACACATCGGTGTTCATCCTTCGATTCACGCCGGGAGGTATCATCAAAGACGTGATCATCGACAGACTTGGACCTAGGGATAGGCCAAGGCAGATCTGGGATTCTTGCCAAACTTGAAGTACTGAGTTGGTGTGTTTGCTGCCGCGACGATCAACGGACTGCTGCTGCGACAGGTGCTGCCGCGACGGGCGCGACGACAGAACTGGATTTCCTAAACTCTGCAATACCTGCACTATTGAGCAATTCAATACCAGCCCATTCTCTTTATCTTGATATTTCTACTCTTTTATTTACGTTTACTTTATTATTTTTGTGAAAATTCTCTCAATATTTCCTTTACTTTCGTGCAGTGAATTAAGGTGAAGCTATTAGCCCAATCCCTATGGAGACGATATCCGATACTTCGTATCACTTTACTACTTGCGTCGTGTACACTTGCACTACCATTGCGATAGACTATTTTACACGCAACAAGTTTTTGGCACCTTTGCCGGGGATTGGCAACATAACTCTACCTTTCTTTTATTGCACTTTTCGCTTTTGGTTTTGTTTTTCTTTTTCTTTTTCTATTTTTCGTTGGTGCATTCAACTCTTGCTTTTCACAAGGTTTTCTTGTTTATGCACAGATCTAAAAGAGGTGAAGATCCTGAGTTTCCATTAGATCCGGAAGTTGAACGTTCCTTCAATCTCAAGAAACAAATTCGTCACCTTTTAGCCAGGAACGAGTACCTTGAAGAACATCTAGAGAAGATGGTCGATGACCCTCCTGCTGGCAATGTTATACCGCCTGCCGGTAACCCTGCTGCCGCCAGACGACGGTCATGTCGTGACTACATGTTGAACGATCATGTAGAGCTGGAGACCACGCTGCCGGATATTGATGTTGACAACTTCGAGCTTAAACCTGTCATGTTTAGTATGATCAACAATGCCGAGCAGTTTAGTGGTGCTGTTACAGAGGATACTAGGGAGCATCTCAAAACGTTCCAGGAGATCTGTGGTTCGTTTAGACTGTCAGGAGTTAATCCGGAGATACTGAGGCTTCGGTTATTTCCTCATTCATTGAGGGACAGAGCAAAGACGTGGTGGAATAAACTTACGCCGGGTTCAATTAGAACTTGGGCAAATTTGTCTTGTGAATTTTTATCTCGTTTTAATCCTTCGCATTTATCTGAGCGATTACATAATGAAATTGCTACTTTTCAACAGGAAGATGACGAGCCAATGCACGAGGCCTGGGGCAGATTTACTACTCTTCTACGGAACTGCCCAATGCATGGATTCCCCGTCTGGAATCAGGTAACTAAGTTTTATAATGCTGCCAACTTACAAACTCGTATTCGAATTGATTCAGCAGCAAATGGACTATTATTGGATAAAGATCCGGACGAGGTAATGCAAGTATTGAAAAATCTGGCTAAGAATGAGGAGCAGTTTCCGACAGCAAGAAGAGGGTGTAAACGGGTACTTGCTGTCAAGGATTACGAAGCCATGAAACGATTCCAACAATTATAATCCAAATTGGAGGAAGGATCCCAAGTTTTCTTGGAGTAACCCTAATAATGCCATGAATCCTCAAGCACACAATCAGAATCAGGGAGGACCTAGATTGCTGACGCGACAGCAACTGCCGCCGCAGCAGCAACAGCAGCAACCAGCTGCCACGAGCAGTATACCGGAACAGACTCTGGCCACTTTTATGTCTCAGACAGGTACTTATATTGAGAATATGAATCAGTTTGTCAAGAAGACAGAGAATTTCATGGATAAAACAGAGATGAGGATGACGAATCATGAAGCAACTCTGAAATCTCTGGAGACACAAATGGGTCAGGTTTCTCAACATATTAAGCCGAGGCAGACTGGAGGATTCCCTAACAACACTGAAAATGCTAGGCAGCCCACACATGAGCAATGTAAGGCAATTACTACTAGGAGTGGGAAGCAATTATCAGGGCCGAAAAAGGAAGCTGAAACAGTAAGGAAACCAGCCTTAGATAAACCTGCCGAGGAAGCTGCCCCGACAGGAGATAAACAGACTGCTGCCGATAAGCCTATCACGACAGCAGAAGCGACAGATGAGAAAATTGATGAACCTAAACCTCCTCAGATTCGTATGCAGTGGGAAGGACGCATTGCTGATTATCGTCCCCCACCTCCTTTTCCTCAACAGATGTAACCCCCGTAGCCCGGCCTAGACGGTTGACCCGAACTACGAAGATTACACGGGGAAAACCAAAGTCAACCCGAAAGTCAACCTTGATTAACGACCCATTTTTTCTTTTTAAACTTGTCTAGATGCACATTAAACCTAGGCATACTCTTGAGATAAGCATACTCAAAAATCACAGCAATCGGAAAACGATAAGGGACCCAATTACACAAAATACGAATTTAGGGACCAAATTGTAAATTCTTAAAATTAAGAGAACTTTACCAATTTTTAAGTTACCATTATGAAATTAGTCATGTTTCATGCCTCTCTACCAAATTTCATCTCAAACGGACATCTCAAACTCAAGCAATTGCACATACAAGAATCAGGACTAAAACGTAAAGCTTGCAAACCTCAAAACCATTCAAATTTTATGCCCAACGGTCAAGTGTTCCGAAACGGGTCTAGGCCGTTCAGGAACACCCCTTGGCAGTAGCCAAAGTGTTCAAAAACGGGTCTAGGCCGTTCAGGAACACCCATGCCAAAATAAGGGCCTGTTTCGAAACAGGCAAGGGTGTTTCGAAACACCCTGCCCAGAAACAGCAGATAGGCCTGTTTTAACACCTTTAAACCCCATCAAACATGCTCCAAACCATTCCACAATAAATCAACAACATACCAAGCATCATACCTACCAATTTGCATCAAAATCTAGATACAAAACCACCACTAGGTGCACCAACTCATTCAACACATCCAACACTCAATCATGTTTTTAAAACAAGAAGCATAGCATAACGACTTAAGAATAAGAAGATTCAAACGTTGCAAGCGTTAAACCACATAGTTCAAAATCATAAACCAAACTTGTCCAACATACACAAACTCGTTAAACATCAACATAAGATATTCTCCCCCCATTGCCTTTATTATCTATAGCTATTAATCGAGACATACATCTCAAGTGGAGCTCTCCTTGAATCTCTTGCTTCTCGTTGTCCCAACTTCAAATATCTGCATTGATGGACAAAAAGGAGCGTAAGCACATAATTCTTAGTGAGGAATGCTCAAAACCAAAACACCATCAATGCAGCGAGTCATAAAACCTCTTTTAAAAGTAAACACAATTCGATAAACCAAAGCAATGTTTGAAAACCCTTTTTAACAACATGCTTTAAATCATGCATTGCTCAAACATGGAAACCAACCCTTAGCTTAGAAAAGCTAAGTAATTCACTTCAAAGCACAACCTTGCAAAACCATCAATTTAACCATTCCATGCATGAACATCATATGCCAAGTTAAATACAAGATCCTTGGAAAACACTTCCACTTCACATCATACTTTTCTCATACTTGAAAATAATTTTAAAGCAAGAAACCTTTAAAAACCACTTACACCCTCAACTCTATCTCATGCATTAAACAAATGCAATACATGAACCACAAAATCAACATTTGCATTACATGCCTTTTTTAAACAAGCCTTCACAAGACTTCAATGCACCAAAGTGATTCCATGCACACAATGCAACATTCTCAATAGAAGATAAACTCTTGTTCAAGCTAACAAGTAAAACATGCATTCATAGAACATTACACACTTCTCATGCAACCATGCAACATTTCAAGCATCTCATGCTTCATCATATTCAAGAACATTATATTGGCTTCCAAGTGATAATTCACAAACCATCATAACGCAAGACACAATCGGATACGCGGATTACAAGCGTTGTCCCACACGCTTCATACACATTTCCGAACAACACAAGGTGGAATTTACCGGTACAATCACAACCCCTCAACACCCGTGATGGAGTTTAACGGTACAATCACAACCCCTCAACATCACTCATCGGAAGTTGTATAATACACTAGCGAGAGCCGGGACACATCACAAGGCTTGCACATGGAAGCTACCACAACCATTGTAATCACCTTAACCAAGCTCACACATGGGAGCAACCCTCCACCGTTGTGACGCTTAACAAAGTCCACCCATGAGAGCCATCCTCCATCATGGTGACTTTTAACACGGTTCACCCATAAGAGCCATCCTCCATCGTGGTGGCACTAAACCAAGCCCACTCACGAGAGCCAACCTCCATCGTAGTGGCACTAAACCAAGCCCACTCACGAGAGCCAACCTACATCGTAGTGACACCAAACCTCAATCGCTAGGATTCTTGGATGGAGTTTACGGTACAATCACAACCCCTCGACATCCAAGGCGACTTTATTCACGGTGCACCCAATCCTATAGCCGGCTAACTATATCCGATTAAAGAAACCAAGAACCACTTACATCACTTGCCAATATAACCATTTACCACATTAAACCATGGTTTTTACAAGCATAACCAAAATGCCAAAACCACCAATTACCATCATCATTTCACTGTCTTAAAGCATTAAACAAAGCCATTAAACAACGTGCAACAGTATGCATCAATTCCACAATTCCAATGTACAAAACCAAGGATCTCTTACCTTGAGCATCCTTCACACATGGCTTTCAAAACCAGCATTAAACCATGCTAAAATATGCTTTCAAAATAGAATTTAAAACATGCAAATCACATGCATTGCATCCAACAATCACAAGTGCTTTAAAAACCAATTCATAACACAAACCAAGAGAGAAATTCCATTTACTTACTCTTGAGCTTAGCTAAGTTGTTTAGACTTAAACTAAGCTCCCAAAACCTTCAAACCTTGGTTTTAAAGCTGAAAACCCAACTTCACTCACCGATACACAAAACAAGGCTAGCCAACAAGCCTTCCAAGCATCCGAAACCTTCAACGCCAACTCTATTGCTCACGGATCATTCTCCCCTGTTTCAAGCACATAACAACAGAGGATTAATGCATCATAATGCATTAAAAACACCAGCAACACACCTAACCTCGCTGCTCTTTGCAAATCCAACATTTTGGCTACCAAACACAACCGAAATCACCTCCAAACACTTCCAAGACTTAACTCAGCCAAGATCCATCACTTCTAACCATTTTTAAACATCAATTAACATCCAAAATGATCCCCAAACACGTCCTTATACCTCCAGCATTAACAAAACACCAAGATCACCCCAAAAACCACCATTTTCACAAGTAAAAACTTAGGAAAATCAACCTATTCGGGATTGCATTGATCAAACCTCAATTATACATCATTTAGACATCCAAATTACATCAAAAAGACATCTCAAAACAGAGCCCAATCAATTATTACGAATTTCTTCAAAATTAAATCCAAATCTTGCATTTTAAGCCAAAATCAAGATCTCAACATCAAAACCTTTAATAAAACTCAAATCAAGGATTGAGAACTTGGGAATTTCAGTAAAGAACTGAGTATTTAGAGGAGAAGGATGTTCATACCTCTAAATGTGAGTTTCTCCTTGTTTAGAGCCAAAATTCTTGAAAATTCAATAAGCAAATGATAAGGATTTGGTGTAGGAATGATTAGAAACCAATTGGAGATTAAAATCTCATCTTTAGATGTTAAAATCGCAGGAAAAGTGGCTGGGGAAATGTGTTTGGCTGAGAGAAAAATGAGAGAAAAAGAAATGGGAAAGTTTTGACAAAAGTTAGTTATGAAGTCAAAAATATCTATTTCCCCTTTTTTCCTTTTATTAAAAATCATTAATTAAATCTTTAATATTAAGAAAAATCTGGAGAAAACTCTTCTTGGGTAAATTAGCTCCTTAAAGAATCAAAGTTTCAATCCTTTTAAAACAGTCACCAACTTTTCAAAAATTACATTTTAGTCACTAACTCGAAATGTCTTATTTCCAAACCTCATTTCGCAAAATTGATTTCACCACTCTCTTATATATAATAAAAGAGGATTTTTAGATATTTTTCCATATTTTTAATGCATCCCGAACTAGGCTTTCCTTAAAACCACCTTTTATATTCGAACCGAAAAACCGACCGGTCCAGTTCAACCCAAAACTTTTAAGCCCAAAATTTGGGTGTTACAACAGATACAAAAAGCTAAGCAAGAATCTCAACTTAAAAAGATTTATGATATTTTTAAGCAGGTTCATATTAATATTCCGCTGTTAGATGCCGTTAGGGAGATGCCCGGTTATGCTAAATTTCTCAAGGATGTTATGTCAAAGAAATCTAAACTTGGGGAGTTTGAAACGGTAAAGATGACAGAAGGTTGCATGAGTATTATTCACCGGCAGCCACCCCAGAAAAAGAAGGATCCGGGGAGCTTCATCATACCTTGTGTAATCGGAAATAAATTTGTGGGTAAGGCACTTTGTGATCTTGGTGCTAGTGTTAATTTAATGCCAAAATCTGTTTTTCAGAAATTAGGTATTGGAAAGGCGCGGCCCATGACAGTAACTCTGCAGCTGGCAGGCCGCTCTTAGGTTCATCCGGAAGGAAAAATTGAAGATATTCTGGTAAGAGTTGATAAATTTATTTTTCCAGCTGACTTTCTTGTTTTAGATTGTGAAGCAGATGAAAACGCACCAATCATCCTTGGGTGACCCTTCTTAGCCACGGGAAGATCACTGATTGATGTGGAGAAAGGAGAACTCACCATGCGAGTGAACGATCAAGAGATTAAGTTGAATGTTCTCCAAGCGATGAAGCATGCTGATGCAGACGAGGAATGCAAGGCTATCACTGACATTGCCTTTGATCAACCCTGCATCAGGTCGGGCTGTCACGATATAAAATTTGGTCACTGCCGCGGCAGCCACCTACATGACTGTCACGACAGCACTGACGACAGCACCGACGACAGCAACTCTTCTGAATCCGATACATCTGATACTGACGATCAGGAGGAGGAAAACTGGATCGGCGATCGTCCAGGTAAGTTATTCGAACCTTTAAATTATACTTCGGATAACCATCCAATCCAAAAGCCATCTACTGTTGAGCCACCTGCCTTAGAACTGAAGCCCTTGCCAGGGCAGCTAAAATATGCTTTTCTTGGTTCAAATGATACACTGCCCGTAATCATCTCTTCTAAGCTTCCACAGGAACAGGAACGACAACTAATAGGCATGCTACGGCAGCACAAAAAGGCGATTGGATGGACGATAGCTGATATTCAAGGCATTAGTCCAGCGTTATGCATGCACAAAATCCTCTTAGAGGAAGATCATAAGCCGACTATAGATGCCCAAAGGCGGCTAAACCATGCTATGAAAGAGGTGGTGCGTAAAGAGATAATCAAATGGTTAGATGCTGGTATTATTTACGCCATCTCTGACAGCAAATGGGTAAGCCCGGTGCAATGTGTTCCCAAGAAAGGAGGAATGACTGTGGTGACCAACGAAAACAACGAGTTAATCCCAACCAGGACTGTGACCGGTTGGAGGGTTTGTATGGACTATCGGAAGCTTAACAAAGCTACCCGAAAAGACCACTTTCCTTTACCATTTATTGATCAAATGCTTGATAGATTAGCGAGAAAACCTTACTATTGTTTTCTTGATGGTTATTCAGGTTACAATCAAATTGCGATCGCACCGGAGGATCAAGAAAAGACGACTTTCACATGCCCCTACGGAACGTATGCTTTTGGGAGAATGCCTTTTGGATTATGCAATGCACCCGCCACCTTCCAAAGGTGCATGATGGCCATATTCTCAGATATGGTAGAGAACTTCCTGGAGATATTTATGGATGATTTTTCCGTCTTTGGAGACGATTTTGAGAGCTGCCTCGGCAATCTACAAAAAGTACTTGAAAGATGTGAAAAAGCAAATCTAGTCTTGAATTGGGAAAAATGCCACTTTATGGTGGATGAAGGGATAGTCCTTGGCCATAAGATTAGCTGCCGTGGGATAGAAGTCGACAGGGCTAAGATAGAAGTGATCGAAAAGCTGCCGCGGCCAACTACAGTCAAGGGTATTAGAAGTTTTTTGGGACATGCTGGTTTCTATCGGAGATTCATTGCAAATTTCTCAAAAATCACCAAGCCCCTATGCCATCTTTTAGAGCAGAACCGACCCTTTGACTTTAATGATGAATGTACTGAAGCATTCAAGGTTCTGAAGGAAAAACTGGTAACAACCCCATAGTACAGCCACCAAACTGGACACAACCATTTGAGATTATGTGTGACGCTAGTGACTATGCTGTCGGGGCAGCACTTGGGCAGCGCAGAGATAAGTTATTTCATGTCATATATTATGCCAGCAAGACACTGAATGACGCTCAAGTGAACTACACCACCACAGAAAAGGAACTATTAGCTGTGGTGTTCTCCATCGACAAGTTTCGTTCTTACATACTTGGGACGAAGGTAATTGTTGAGTGTGTAAAAGTTCTATTATTTACACCCTTTTTAACCCATATTTCTGCTACATTCAAGCATCATTGCATAGCATTTAGGTTAGTTTTCAGTAAAACATCACAAATGGATTAAAAGCACGGATTCTACTAAAAGATAGCTGATTTTGCAGGTAGCTGCCAAAGTTGACGAAGAAGGCAGGCGCAGGGCAGAGAAGCAGGAAAGCTGAACGGGACAAGCAGACGACGAGGACGAAGCTGCCATGGATCTGTCGTGACAGCAGGGTGACAGCAGATTTTGAAGAGGAAAACTAAAGTGGACCTCGATAGATAGAGAAAAATCTGCTCGTCTGTCGTGTGAAAGCCAAATATTTTTCCAAGCCCCGGATCAAAAGATATGTCAAGCCAAAGCTCAAGGAGAGGAAATTCCTAGAAACAAGGATGGCGGCTGCAAAGTAGGAATCCTTAGAGATTAAGTCTTTATTAGAATCTTACTTTTAATTAAAGTTGTAATCCTTGTTAACTTAGAATACTTGAGCCCAAAGCTTATATAAGGGCATAGGTTTTAACCTAGAAGGGAGATCCCTGATCTTACTCCATAACCGATAACCTAAACCCCTCTGTCGTTCACCCGTCACCGACATGTTCTAAATTCCCCCTAGGGCTACGAGTTGTTTTGTAAAGTAGTTGCAAGGGTTGTTTTGTTTTAGGATTTTCCAAGTTCAATAAAATAAACTTCAAGTTCTCTTATTTTGGTTTTAATATCTTGCAAGAGCATCGAGAGAGCATTGTGAGGTTATCTATTTACTTAGCATCGGGAGAGTTAAGTATACGAAAGAAATAAGAGCAAGTTCTCTAGTTTATAGTTGAACTATCTCGTACCTAGGGATAGGGCGAGGTTAAGTGGCTAAGGAAGAATTCATACACATCGGTGTTCATCCTTCGATTCACGCCGGGAGGTATCATCAAAGACGTGATCATCGACAGACTTGGACCTAGGGATAGGACAAGGCAGATCTGGGATTCTTGCCAAACTTGAAGTACGGAGTTGGTGTGTTTGCTGCCGCAACAGCCAACGGACAGCTGCTGCGACAGGTGCTGCTGCGACAGGCGCGACGACAGAACTGGAGTTCCTAAGCAATACAATACCTGCACTACCGAGCAATTCAATACCAGCCCATTCTCTCTATCTTGATATCTCAATCCTTTTATTTACATTTTCCTTATTATTTTTGTGACAATTCTCTCAATTATTTCCTTTACTTTCGTGCAGTAAACAAGGTGAAACTATTAGCCCAATCCCTGTGGAGACGATATCCGATACTTCGTATCACTTTACTACTTGCGTCGTGTATACTTGCACTACAAATTGCGATAGACTCTTTTACACGCAACAAGTTTTTGGCGCCGTTGCCAGGGATTGGCAACATAACTACATCTTTCTTTTATTGAACTTTTCGTTTTTATTTTTATTTTTATTTTCGTTTTTATTTTTATTTTTCTTTAATTTTTCTTTTGTGCTTTCAACTCTCGCTTTTCACGAGGTTTTCTTGTTTATGCGCATATCTAAAAGAGGTGAAGATCCTGAGTATCCATTAGATCCAGAAATCGAACGTTCCTTCAGTCTCAAGAAGCAACTTCACCGACTTTTAGATAGAAACGAATACCTCGAGGAACAGCTAGAGAAAATGGGCCATAACCAACCTGCTGGCGGTGGCATACCACCCCTTGGCGATAACCACCCACCTGTCGGTGACCCGCCCAGGGCAGATGGACGACGATCGTGTCGAGACTACATGCTGAATGATCATGTAGAGCTGGAGACCACGCTGCCGGATATTGATGTTGATAACTTCGAGCTTAAACCTGTCATGTTTAGTATGATCAACAATGTCTGGCAGTTTAGTGGTGCCGTGACAGAAGATGCTAGGGAGCATCTCAAAACGTTCCAGGAGATCTGCGGTTCGTTTAGACTGCCAGGAGTTAGTCCGGAGATACTGAGGCTTCGGTTATTCCCCCATTCATTGAGGGACAGAGCTAAAACTTGGTGGAATAAACTTACACCGGGTTCAATCGTAACTTGGGCAGATTTATCTCGTGAATTTTTATCTCGTTTTAATCCTTCGCATTTATCTGAGCGATTACGTAATGAAATTGCTACTTTTCAACAGGAAGATGACGAGCCGATGCACGAGGCCTGGGACAGATTTACTACTCTTCTTCGGAACTGTCCAATGCACGAATTTCCCGTCTGGAATCAGGTAACTAAGTTCTATAATGCTGCTAACTTACAACCTCGCATTCGGATTGATTCTGCAACAAATGGATTATTATTGGATAAAGATCCAGACGAGGCATTGCAAGTTTTGAACAATTTGGCCAAGAATGAGGAGCAGTTTCTGACTGCAAGAAGATGGGGTAAACGGGTACTTGCTGTCAAGGACTATGAGGCCGACAGCACTATGAAATCACAGGTAGCATTCCTTACTAAAGCAATGAAACGGTTGTTGAATGAAGATGAATTACAAGGATTTGCTGTCGAGGAAGTTTGTACTATCTGTGAGGGAAATTATAGTAGGGATGAGTGCCCAATACAAATAGAAGAGGGAAAATATGTTGGAAATTACAAGCCGAACTACAATTCCAACAATTATAATCCCAATTGGAGGAAGGATCCCAAATTTTCCTGGAGTAACCCTAACAATGCCCTGAATCCGCAAGCACATAATCAGAATCAGGGAGGACCTACATTGCTGACGCGACAGCAGCTGCCGCAGCACCTGCCGCCGCAGCAGCAACAACAGCCACCACCTGCCACGAGCAGTATATTGGAGCAGACCCTGGCCACTTTTATGTCTCAGACCGGTACGTATATGGAGAATATGAATCAATTTGTCAAAAAGACGGAAACCTTTATGGATAAAACCGAGATGAGGATGACAAATCATGAAGCTACCTTGAAGTCTCTAGAGACACAAATGGGTCAGGTTTCTCAACATATTAAACCGAGGCAGAATGAAGGCTTCCCTAGCAATACTGAAAATGCTAGACCACCCCCACATGAGCAATGTAAGGCGATTACTACTAGGAGCGGGAAGAAACTACCAGGGCCGAGAAAAGAAGCTGAAATGGAAAAGGAACCTGCCTTGGATACACCTGCCGAGGAAGCTGCCCCGACAGGTGATAAACAAACTGCTGCCGATGAGCCTGTCACGACAGCAGAAGCGACAGAGGAGAAAAAAGATGATTATCGTCCTCAGATTCGCATGCAGTGGGAAGGGCGTATTGCTGATTACCGTCCCCCACCACCCTTCCCTCAACGGATACAGCAAGCTAAGCATGAATCTCAACTTAAAAAGATTTATGATATTTTTAAGCAGGTTCATATTAATATTCCATTGTTAGATGCTGTTAGGGAGATGCCCGGTTATGCTAAATTTCTCAAGGATGTTATGTCAAAAAAATCTAAACTTGGGGAATTTGAAACGGTAAAGATGACAGAAGGTTGCATGAGTATTCTTCATAGGCAGCCGCCCCAGAAAAAGAAGGATCCGGGGAGCTTCATCATACCTTGTGTAATCGGCGACAAATTTGTGGGTAAGGCACTCTGTGATCTTGGTGCCAGTGTTAATCTAATGCCCAAATCTGTTTTTCAGAAACTAGGTATTGGCAAGGCGCGACCCACGACAGTAACTCTGTAGCTTATTTTGGTAAGAGTGGATAAGCTTATTTTTCCTGCTGACTTTCTTATCTTAGATTGTGAGGCAGACGAAAACGCACCAGTCATCCTTGGGCGACCCTTCTTAGCCACGGGAAGATCATTGATTGATGTGGAGAAAGGAGAACTCACCATGCGCGTGAACGATCAAGAGATTAAGTTAAATGTTCTCCAAGCGATGAAACATGCCGATGTGGACGAGGAATGCAAGGCCATCATTGAGGTGACCTTTGATCACCCCTGCATCAGGTCGGGCTGCCGTGATATAAAATTTGGTCATTGCCGTGACAGCCACCTACAGGCCTGTCATGACAGCAACGACGACAGCACCGACGACATCGACTCCTCTGAATCAGATACATCTGATACTGAAGGTCAGTAGGAGGTAAACTGGTTAGGCAATCGTCCAAGTAAGTTATTCGAACCCTTGAATTATACTTCGGATAACCATGTAATCCAAAAGCCATCTATTGTTGAACCACCTGTCTTAGAACTTAAGCCCCTGCCATGGCAGTTAAAATATGCTTATCTTGGATCCAATGACACACTGCCCGTAATCATCTCTGCTAAGCTGCCGCAGGAACAGGAACGGCAGCTAATCGGCATGTTAAGGCAGCACAAAAAGGCGATTGGATGGACGATAGCAGATATTCAAGGCATTAGTCCGGCGTTATGCATGCACAAAATCCTCCTAGAGGAAGATCATAAGCCAACTATCGATGCCCAAAGGCGGCTAAATCATGCGATGAAGGAGGTAGTGCGTAAAGAGATAATTAAATGGTTAGATGCTGGTATTATTTACGCCATCTCCGACAGCAAATGGGTAAGCCCGGTGCAATGTGTTCCCAAGAAAGGAGGAATGACCGTGATAACTAACGAGAACAATGAGTTAATCCCAACCAGGACTGTGACCGGTTGGAGGGTTTGTATGGACTATCGGACGCTTAATAAAGCTACCCGAAAGGACCACTTCCCTTTACCCTTTATTGATCAAATGCTTGATAGATTAGCGGGTAAACCTTACTATTGTTTTCTTGATGGTTATTCAGGTTACAATCAAATTGCTATTGCACCAGAGGATCAAGAAAAGACGACTTTTACATGCCCCTACGGAACATACGCATTTAGGAGGATGTCGTTTGGACTTTGTAATGCACCTGTCACCTTCCAATGGTGCATGATGGCTATATTCTCCGACATGGTAGAGGACTTCCTTTAGATTTTCATGGATGATTTTTCCGTCTTTGGAGACGATTTTGAGAGCTGCCTCGGCAATCTTCAAAAGGTACTTGAAAGATGTGAAAAAGCTAATCTTGTTCTAAATTGGGAAAAATGCCACTTTATGGTGGACGAAGGGATAGTCCTTGGCCATAAGATTAGCTGCCGTGGGATAGAAGTCGACAGGGCTAAAATTGAAGTCATAGAGAAGCTGTCGCCGCCGACCACAGTCAAGGGCATTAGAAGTTTTTTAGGGCATGTGGGTTTTTATCGGAGATTCATTGCAAATTTCTCGAAAATCACGAAGCCCCTATGCCATCTCTTAGAACAGAACTGACCCTTTGACTTTAATGAGGAATGTACTGAAGCATTCAAGGTTCTGAAAGAAAAACTAGTGACAGCCCCCATAGTACATCCACCAGACTGGACACAACCATTTGAGATCATGTGTGATGCTAGTGATTATGCTGTCGGGGCAGCACTTGGGCAGCGTAGAGATAAGCTGTTTCACGTCATATACTATGCCAGCAAGACGTTGAATGACGCCCAAGTGAACTACACCACCACAGAAAAAGAGCTGTTAGCTGTGGTGTTCTCCATCGACAAGTTTCGTTCTTACATACTTGGGACGAAAGTAATAATACACACCGACCATTCTGCCCTAAGGTATTTATTTTCAAAGAAGGATGCAAAACCTAGATTGATACGGTGGATCTTGCTATTACAAGAATTCGACCTTGAGATCAAGGACAAAAAATGGACAGAAAATCAGGTGGCAGATCACTTGTCAAGGTTGGAGAAGGGACAGAGTCTACCAATAGATGAGACACACATACTGGAGACCTTCCCTGATGAGCAGCTCTTTGCTGCCGCAATCGCTGTCGAGACAGCCATGGCGGCAGGTAAGTCTTCTGACCTTCCCTGGTATGTTGATTTCGTCAATTTTATAGTTAGCGGAATATTACCTTCTGATCTTAATTATCAAGCCAGGAAGAGGTTCCAAAATGATGTTAAGCATTATTATTGGGACGAACCTCTTCTTTTCAAAATGTGCGCAGATCAGGTTATAAGGAGGTGTGTACCACAAGAAGAGCAAGAAGACATTCTCCATCACTGCCATGCTTCACAATATGGAGGTCACCTAGGAGGCAATAAAACTGCTGCCAAGGTGCTGCAGTCAGGGTTCTACTGGCCGACACTATATAAAGATGCACAGGACTTTTATAAGAACTGTGACAGGTGCCAGCGGACAGGTAACATCTCGAGGAGAAACGAGATGCCACTGCAGAACATTCTAGAAGTCGAGATCTTCGACGTTTGGGGGATAGATTTTATGGGACCTTTTCCATCTTCATGTGGAAATCTATACATCCTCCTAGCAGTGGATTATGTCTCCAAGTGGGTAGAAGCAATCGCCACTCAAAAGAATGATGCCAAGACGGTCCAAAAGTTTTTGCACAAAAACATTTTTTTTAGATTTGGCATCCCTAGGGCGATCATCAGTGATGAGGGGAGACATTTTGATAATAGGGTAATTACTGCCGCCTTGAAGAAATATGGTGTCAAGCACAGGATCGCGACAGCATACCACCCACAGACCAATGGACAGGCTGAGATATCCAATAGGGAAGTGAAGAACATTCTAGAAAAGATGGTTAAACCAACTAGGAAAGATTGGTCTTTACTTCTGAACGATGCATTATGGGCATATCGGACAGCTTTTAAGACTCCATTGGGCATGTCTCCATATCGATTGATTTATGGGAAAACCTGTCATCTGCCTGTCGAGATCGAGCACAAAGCATATTGGGCAATCAAGGCAGTGAACATGGACTTCGACAAGGTATGCCAGAAAAGGCTATTAGATCTGAACGAGATTGAGGAATTACGGACAATGGCCTACGACAATGCAAGGATTTACAAGGAAAAGACAAAAAAGTGGCATGACAAAAAGTTGCTGCCACGAGAGTTCTGCCCAGGGCAGCTTGTGTTGTTGTTCAATTCTAGGTTGAAACTCTTCCCAGGGAAGCTTAAATCTAGATGGTCCGGCCCGTTTCAAGTGGTACAAGTTTTTCCCCATGGTGCCATCACAATCTGATCATTCAAAGACGGGCACCAATTCAAAGTCAATGGACAGCGCCTCAAGCATTATTGGGGGACTGAAGCCCCAGGAATACAGGAAGTGGTTACTTTAGGAGATGACCCACAAGGCATCCCTAATTTAACCTAAATTATTCTTTTATTTTTACTATTTATTTTTATTATTTATTAGTTATTAGGAAATTAGGTTTATTTTATTCGAATAATGTTTTATTTTTATATTTTCTGTCTTTAGGAAATAAAGGAGTCAAGAAGAAAAGGAGAAGTGATCCAAGCCCACCACCCATCCATCAGCCCAACAGAGCCCGTCTATGGAAGCCTGTCGTTTCGGCTGTCGCCGCAGACAGATATGACAGGCTGTCAACAGACTGACACGGCAGACGCAGAAGCGTGTGGCAGACGCGTAACAGACGCATAAATGCGTGTCAGACGCGTCAAACACGCTATATCCCATCCGTCGCCCCGTTATTCACGCCTGCCGTTACAGCATTAAACGGGCAGCCACTCGACCGCTATAAAACCCCATTTTCATTTTTTCTCACTTCTGCTTATTCTTCCTTGCTTTCTCCTCTAGTTTTATTTGCTTTCTTCATTTTTCACAACCCTTGCAACTAACATGTCATCTAGACAGACCCGCCGTAGTGCTGCCTCAGCCTCTTCTTCGGCAGCAGCAATGCCCTTCGCCACAAAGGAGTTATGGGAGGAACGGGGTTTTGTGTACATCCGAAAGGCACCCAACATGGGATTCCGGCCGTTCATCGTAAATGCCATCACAGCTCAACTATGGGAGCACTTCGCGGAACAACCGGCAGAACTAAACGACACATTAGTCCGGGAGTTTTATGCTGCCATAGACAGCAGAACGGCGACAGCTGTTACCGTTCGAGGTGTAAAGGTGCCCTTCACTGCCAACAGCATCAACCACATGTTTGGCCTCTACTTTGGCCGCGATGATGATGCCCACCAGAAATTTCTCGACACCCTAGATGCTGCTGCCTATGGTGCTGTTATGGCGGAGGTGACAGAGGAAGGAACAACGTGGACGACCAGCAAAAGGAACCCCCACTCTGTAAAAAGGGGCAGCTCCTGCCTGAAGCTAAACTCTGGAACGCTTTTATCAAAAAGCGCATCATGCCTTCTTCCCACCACACGACAGTCAACCAGCAACGGCTCGCTCTTATTCATTCCATCATGCACGACAGGCCTATTAATGTGGGCCGCTATATGTGGGACAGCATCTTGGATTGCACCTTCCGCTCCGACTCCCGCCTCTGCCTGCTGTTCACAATAACCTCCTTATGCCGCTGTGCTGCTATCCCCGAAGAACCCTCCGACAAAATCATCAAGGGCAGAGGCTGCACAGATAACAACATCAACAGCCTCATGGAGCTGGTAGTGGCTACACCTATCTCTTCCTTCAACCCAGCCGGCTCCCCAGAAGAATCATCAGAGGAGCCTGCCCCTGAACCTGCTGCCGCCACCGCCCCGACAGACCAGTCTGCCCTCATCCTTGCTGCACTACAACGGGTAGAGGAGAAACAAATGGGAATGATGACCTTCATCCGGGATTTCACGAATTCGACGGTAAACTTCATTACCCAAACTTTAAATTTTCCCGATGTTCAATTCCCTACTTTTCCTGCCCATTATTTCCATATCCCTACTCCTGTCCACACCCCTGTCCACACACCTACACCACCTGCCTCCCCACATTCCCACTCTACCGCCTCCACCACATCACCTGCCCCGACGGCAGCAGGCAGTCCACCGGCCGACACCTCTGACAGAGGAACAAAGAGACCTGCCTCCGATGACAGCCCTCTGCTCAGGAGGAATTTGGAGAGGGAATTTACGCCGGTCAAGAGGATAAAACACGTGGCAGACAAGAAACGGTTGCCCAAGGCTAGCACCACCACCACCAGCACTTGGGACAGTGGCAGCAGTTCCGATGTCCAGCTCGTGGACAACCTGCCCCTGAACCTGCCCAGCCTCCTCCACAGCCTAGACGCCACCGTCAGATCCGTGTCAGCAGCAGTAGCGAGGACAGCGACAAAAAATTTAAGTTTTTATTTTCCTCTTATTGCTGCCTGCTTTTATCATTTGTGATGTACTTTTCTTCATATTTTTGTTTTTTCTGTCATTTTGCATTGAGGGCAATGCAACCCTCGAGTTTGGGGGTGGCAACCCTCCATCATTAATGGAGTCGTAGTACATCTTTCAATTATTGTTGTGTCTTTTATTTATTTAATTTCTCTTAAAAAAATCAGAAAATTTAAACTGTTGGCTTAAAACTGTGAAGTTAGCTTACCTGTCATGATAGCTCTGTCGTGGCAGCATCTTTAGGACAGTTTAAGGAGAAGTTTAGAGCCTTTCTATAGTTCTGAAAACTTAAACACCATTGTGACTGTTATATTGCTTAAATTTCTTTTAGCCAAACTAGAATAGGATGCTTAGTACTTGAATAGCCCCTAGAGGTGCCTAACACTGGCTCTAGGAAAGAAGTTTAGCAAAAAGAAAATTCAAAAACCTAGAGGTGCCCGAAACTGGCTCTAGGAAGCTAACTAGAGGTGCCCGAAACTGGCTCTAGAAAAATTTAGCATGAAAATAGAAGAAAAAGAAGCATGAAAATGTGCCTTCTAAAAAATAAACTTTGGCATAAAAATTCGAGTTAAAAAGTTGAATATTCTAGTGAAACTAAGAGAGTCTTAGCATATAACTGTTCACAAGCATGCACACACTGCACGAGAACTATAGGGAGATTCCGGACAGATCCTAACCTTTCCGACAGGTTGCTGCCGCCACAGAGAATGAGCGACGGGTAAGGGACAGTTCACTGTTTGAAGGCCAACACAAAAATAATCATTTTTCTTTTAGGTCTTAATTGCTTGAGGGCAAGCAAAAACTTGAGTTTGGGGGTGTGTTGAGTGTGTAAAAGTTCTATTATTTACACCCTTTTTAACCCATATTTTTGCTACATTCAAGCATCATTGCATAGCATTTAGGTTAGTTTTCAGTAAAACATCACAAATGGATTAAAAGCACGGATTCTACTAAAAGATAGCTGATTTTGCAGGTAGCTGCCAAAGTTGACGAAGAAGGTAGGCGCAGGGCAGAGAAGCAGGAAAGCTGAACGGGACAAGCAGACGACAAGGACGAAGCTGCCATGGATCTGTCGTGACAGCAGGGTGACAGCAGATTTATGAAGAGGAAAAGTAAAGTGGACCTCGATAGATAGAGAAAAATCTGCTCGTCTGTCGTGTGAAAGCCAAATATTTTTCCAAGCCCCGGATCAAAATATATGTCAAGCCAAAGCTCAAGGAGAGGAAATTCCTAGAAAGAAGGATGGTGGCTGCAAAGTAGGAATCCTTAGAGATTAAGTCTTTATTAAAATCTTACTTTTAATTAAAGTTGTAATCCTTGTTAACTTAGAATACTTGAGCCCAAAGCTTATATAAGGGCATAGGTTTTAACCTAGAAGGGAGATCTCTGATCTTACTCCATAACCGATAACCTAAACCCCTCTATCGTTCACCCGTCACCGACATGTTCTAAATTCCCCCTAGGGCTACGGGTTGTTTTGTAAAGTAGTTGCAAGGGTTGTTTTGTTTTAGGATTTTCCAAGTTCAATAAAATAAGCTTCAAGTTCTCTTATTTTGGTTTTAATATCTTGCAAGAGCATCGGGAGAGCATTGTGAGGTTATCTATTTACTTAGCATCGGGAGAGTTAAGTATACGAAAGAAATAAGAGCAAGTTCTCTAGTTTATAGTTGAACTATCTCGTACCTAGGGATAGGGCGAGGTTAAGTGGCTAAGGAAGAATTCATACACATCGGTGTTCATCCTTCGATTCACGCCGGGAGGTATCATCAAAGACGTGATCATCGACAGACTTGGACCTAGGGATAGGCCAAGGCAGATCTGGGATTCTTGCCAAACTTGAAGTACGGAGTTGGTGTGTTTGCTGCCGCAACAGCCAACGGACAGCTGCCGCGACAGGTGCTGCTACGACAGGCGCGACGACAGAACTGGAGTTCCTAAGCAATACAATACCTGCACTACCGAGCAATTCAATACCAGCCCATTCTCTCTATCTTGATATCTCAATCCTTTTATTTACGTTTTCCTTATTATTTTTGTGACAATTCTCTCAATTATTTCCTTGACTTTCGTGCAGTAAACAAGGTGAAGCTATTAGCCCAATCCCTGTGGAGACGATATCCGATACTTCGTATCACTTTACTACTTGCGTCGTGTATACTTGCACTACAATTGCGATAGACTCTTTTACACGCAACAGTAATAGTGCACACAGACCATTCTGCCCTGAAGTATCTGTTCGCGAAAAAGGATGCAAAGCCTCGATTGATACGGTGGATCCTGCTATTGCAAGAATTCGACCTAGAAATCAAGGACAAAAAAGGGACAGAAAATCAGGTGGTAGATCACTTGTCCAGATTGGAGAAGGGATAGAGTCTACCAATAGATGAGACAAACATACTGGAGACCTTCCCAGATGAGCAGCTCTTTGCTGCTGCAATCGCTGCCGCAACAGCCATGGCGGCAGGTAAGTCTTCTGAACTTCCCTGGTATGCTGATTTCGTTAATTTTATAGTTAGCGGAATACTTCCTTCTGATCTCAATTATCAAGCCAGGAAGAGGTTCCAAAATGATGTCAAGCATTATTATTGGGACGAACCTCTTCTTTTCAAACTATGTGCAGATCAAGTTATAAGGAGGTGTGTACCACAAGAAGAGCAAGAAGACATTCTCCATCACTGCCATGCTTCACAATATGGAGGTCACTTAGGAGGCAACAAAACTGCTGAGGGTTCTACTGGCCGACACTGTATAAAGATGCACAGGACTTCTACAAGAACTGTGACAGGTGCCAGCGGACAGGAAACATCTCAAGGAGAAACGAGATGCCACTGCAGAACATTCTAGAGGTCGAAATCTTCGATGTTTGGGGGATTGATTTTATGGGACCTTTTCCATCTTCATGTGGAAATTTATACATCCTCCTAGCAGTGGATTACGTCTCCAAGTGGGTTGAAGCTATCGCCACTCAAAAGAACGATGCTAAGACAGTCCAAAAGTTTCTACACAAAAACATTTTTTCTAGATTTGACATCCCTTATCAGTGATGAAGGGAGACATTTTGACAATAGGGTTATTGCTGCCGCCTTGAAAAAATATGGTGTCAAGCATCAGATCGCGACAGCATACCACCCACAGACCACTGGACAAGCTGAGATATCCAATAGGGAAGTTAAGAACATTCTTGAAAAGATGGTTAAGCCAACTAGGAAAGATTGGTCTTTACTCTTCAATGATGCATTATGGGCATATAGGACAGCTTTTAAGACTCCATTGGGCATGTCTCCATACCGATTGATTTATGGAAAAACCTGTCACCTGCCTCTCGAGATAGAGCACAGAGCGTATTGGGCAATCAAGGCAGTGAATATGGACTTGGACAAGGCAGGCCAGAAAAGGCTGTTAGATCTGAACGAGATTGAAGAAATACAGACAATGGCCTACGACAATGCAAGAATCTACAAGGAGAAAACTAAGAAGTGGCATGATAGGAAGTTGCTGCCACGACAGTTCTGCCCAGGGCAGCTTGTATTGTTGTTCAATTCTAGACTGAAACTCTTCCCAGTGAAGCTAAAATCTAGATGGTCCGACCCATTCCAAGTTGTACAAGTTTTTCCCCATGGTGTCATCACAATCCGATCATTAAAAGACGGGCACCAATTCAAAGTCAACGGACAACGCCTCAAGCATTATCAGGGGACTGAAGCCCCAGGAATACAGGAAGTGGTTACCTTAGGAGATGCCCCCTAAGGCATCCCTAATTTAACCTAAATCTTATTTTTATTTATTTTTATTAGTTATTATTTATTAGGAAATAAGGTTTATTTTATTCGAATAATGTTTTTTATATTTTCTGTTTTTAGGAAATAAAGGAGTCAAGAAGAATAGGAGAAGTGACCCAAGCCCACCATCCATCCATCAGCCCAACAAAGCCCAATATTGAAGCATGTCGTTCCAGCTGCCGCCGTAGACACGGATAAGACAGGCTGTCACCAGACTGTCACGGAAGACGCAGACACGTGTGACAGACACGTAACAGACGCATTAATGCGTGACAGACGCGTCCGACATGCTAAAGCTCAACAGTCGCCCCGTTATTCACGCCTGCCATTACAGCATTAAACGGGCAGCAACTCTTCCTCTATAAAACCCCGTTTCATTTTCATTTTACTCACTTCTGCTTATTCTTACTTGCTCTCCCCTTTAGCTTTTCTTTGTTTTCTTTACTTCCACAAAACCCTTGCAACTAACATGTCTTCAGAAGAACCCGCCGCAGTGCTGCTTCAACCTCTTCACCGGCAGCACCCACCCCACAGTCCTTCGCAACTAAGGACCTCTGGGAAGAACGAGGCTTTATCTACACTCGAAAGGCAGTGAATATGGGCCTCAAGCCGTTCATCGCAAGGGCGATAAAGGCTCTGCTGTGGGAGCAATTTGCAGAACAACCAGCAGAAATGAATGAAACGCTGGTGAGGGAATTCTATGCTGCCATCGGCAGCAGGACGGCAACAACAGTGACTGTCCGAGGGACAGAAGTGCCATTCACAGCAGAGCGCATCAACAATTTTTATGGCCTCTACTTCGGCCCCAACGACGATGCTCACCAGAAGTTCCTGGACACCCTAGACAACGCTGCCTTCGATGCTATCATGACAGAAGTGACAGAAGAAGGAACTGAATGGAACACGAGCAAGAAAAATCTCCATACCGTAAGAAGAGGGCAGCTGCTGGCAGAAGCGAAATTGTGGAACGCCTTCATTAAGAAGAGGATTCTGCCATCCTCCCATCACACCACAGTGGACCAGCAGAGGCTAGCCCTAATCCATTCAATCATGAACAAATGACCCATAAATGTGGGACGCTACATGAGGGAGAGTATCTTGGACTGCACCCACAGATCAACAGCCCTCCTCTACCTGCCCTTCCTGATTACATCTCTATGCCGCTACTTTGCCGTACCAGAAACCACCACCGATCGACTAGTGAAGGGACGAGGCTGGACAGACAAAAATATAATCAGCCTAATGGAGCTGACAGTAGCAACCCCCCTCTCTTCTGTCAACCCTAATGCCGCCCCAGCAGAATCCTCAGAGGAGCCCAACACTGAACCTGCCGCAGCAGCAGCTCTGACAGACCAATCTACTCAAATCCTTGCTGCCATTCAGAGGATGGAGGACAGACAGCTGGGTCTGATGACATTCATTAAGGATTTTGCCAACTCCACGGTAAATTTCATTAACCATACTTTAAATTATCCTGATGTTGTCTTTCCCACCTTCCCTGCCTGCTATTTCACCGTCCCCACCCCTGCCCACACACCTACACCTGCTGCCACACCTCATACACCATCTGCTGCCTCCATTCCATCACCTGCCCCGACGGCAGCCGGCAGCCCTCAGGCCGAAACATCCGCCCGAGGAACAAAGCGACTGGCTCCCTCGGATGACATTGCTGCCTTTGTAGCTGGGTTCTCTTCTTCCTCCGTCTGGGCAGAAAGCAAAGCCGAACCCTCTATTCAGAGGAACTTGGCAAAAGAATTTACACCTGTTAAGAGCCAGAAAAGAATGGCCAACAGGAAACTTATGCCAAAGGCCAGCAACAGCAACAGCAACAGCAGCAGCTGGGACAGCGACAGCAGCTCTGACATCCAGGTCGTAGAGCAACCAGCCCAGCCTGCCCCACAACCCAGAATCCGCCGCCAAATCCACCTCAGCAGCAGCAATGAAGACAATGTTTAAAATTTAAGTCTTTTATTCTCTTCTTATTTGTTGCTGCCTTATCTATATTTTGTGATGTACTGCCTTCATTTTATTTTTGTCATTTGCATTGAGGGCAATGCAACCCTCGAGTTTGGGGGTGGCAACCCTCCATTTTAATGGAGTCTAAGTACATCTCTTTAATTAATTGTTGTGTCTTTTATTTATTTCTAAAAAAATCAGAAAAGACTGAAAAATTTTGGCTTAAAACTATGATTTGAACTTACCTGTCGTGACAGCTCTGTCGTGGCAACATCTTTAGGACAATTTAAGGAGAAGTTTAGAGCCTTTCTATAGTTCTGAAAAACTTAAACACCATTGTGACTGTTATACTGCTTAGAATTCTTTTAGCCAAACTAGAATAGGAAGCTTAGTACTTGAATAGCCCCTAGAGGTGCCTAACACTGGCTCTAGGAAAGAAGTTTAGCAAAAGAGACTCAATAAACCCTAGAGGTGCCCGAAACTGGCTCTAGGAAGCTAACTAGAGGTGCCTAAAACTGGCTCTAGTAAAACTTTAGAAATCGAGTCAAAACAAAGAAATCAAAGAAGCATGAAAATGTGCCTTCAAAAAGATAAACTTTGGCATAAAAATTCGAGTTAAGAAGTTGAATATTCTAGTGAAACTAAGAGAGTCTTAGCATATAACTGTTCACAAGCATGCACACACTGCACGAGGACTATAGTGAGATTCCGGACAGATCCTAAATTATCCGACAGGTTGCTGCCGTCACAGAGAATGAACGACGGGTAAGGGAAAGTTCACTGTTTGAAAGCCAAAGCAAAAATATTCATTCTTTTAGGTCTTAATTGCTTGAGGGCAAGCAAAAACTTGAGTTTGGGGGTGTGTTGAGTGTGTAAAAGTTCTATTATTTACACCCTTTTTAACCCATATTTCTGCTGCATTCAAGCATCATTTCATTGCATTTAGGTTAGTTTACAGCAAAACATCACAGATTCTACTAAAAGATGGCTGATTTTGCATGTTGCTGCCATAGTAGACGGAGAAGGCGGGCGCAGGGCAGAGAAGCAGAAGAGCTAAACTGAACAAGCAAACAAAGAGGACGATGTTGCCATGGTGCTGCCATGACAGCAGAGGACGACAACAAGTTACTGGAGGAAAAGCAAAGTGGACCTCGATAGATAGAGAAAATTTTGCTCGTTTGTCGCGTGAAAACCATGTATTTTTCCAAGCCCCGAATCAAAAGATATGTCAAGCCCAAAGCTCAAGGATAGAAAATCCCAAGAAACAAGGACGGCTAGAAAGTAGGATCCTTGAAGATTAAGTCTTTATTAGAATCATACTTTTAATTAAAGTTGTAATCCTTGTTAACTTAGATAACTTGAGCCCAAAGCTTATATAAGGGCATATATTTCAACCTAGGGCATATCTCATATCCCATAGCCGATTACCCCATAACCGACAACCAAAAACCCCTAGCCGTTTACCCGCCGTCGACATGTTCTAAATTCCCCCTATGGCCACGGGTTGATTTGTAAAGTAGTTGCAAGGGTTGCTTTGTTTTAGGATTTTTCTAGTTCAATAAAATAAACTTCAAGTTCTCTTATTTTGGTTATTAATATCTTTCAAGAGCATCGGGAGAGCATTGTGAGGTTATCATTTACTTAGCATCGGGAGAGTTAAGTATACGAAAGAGATAAGAGCAAGTTCTCTAGTTTATAGTTGAACTATCTCGTGCCTAGGGATAGGGCGAGGTTAAGTGGCTAAAGAAGAATTCATACACATCGGTGTTCATCCTTCGATTCACGCCGGGAGGTATCATCAAAGACGTGATCATCGACAGACTTGGACCTAGGGATAGGCCAAGGCAGATCTGGGATTCTTGCCAAACTTGAAGTACTGAGTTGGTGTGTTTGCTGCCGCGACGATCAACGGACTGCTGCCGCGACAGGTGCTGCCGCGACGGGCGCGACGATAGAACTGAATTTCCTAAACTCTGCAATACCTGCACTACTGAGCAATTCAATACCAGCCCATTCTCTCTATCTTGATATTTCTACTCTTTTATCTACGTTTACTTTATTATTTTCGTGAAAATTCTCTCAATATTTCCTTTACTTTCGTGCAGTGAATTAAGGTGAAGCTATTAGCCCAATCCCTGTGGAGACGATATCCGATACTTCGTATCACTTTACTACTTGCGTCGTGTACACTTGCACTACCATTGCGATAGACTATTTTACACGATATCCAATCCCTGTGAAGACTATTTTGCGTCATTGGGATTTTCGCCCCCAACGTACTCAAACAACCATATTACCTTCCAGTGGGATTACACACATCACTGTTTTCATTTACGGATGGGATTTCACTCATCATCACACACATATTTTTTTCAGTGGAATGTTACCTCACCGTACTTCTCCTTGGTGACTACACATCACCAAGGCCACGCGCGAATTTGATTCTTACCATATGCACACTCATCCTAATGATCGATCATTTATACCCGGTAATTATAACTAGTGCCAACATACTAATAAGTCTCACCATGATTTCACAATCATGCAACACAACATATCATCACCATTATACAACATCAATATATAGCAACATGCATAATCGAACATGTATCACACAAACCACATTTGCACATTTAACAAGAAACTTGTTGAGTGTGTAAAAGTTATATTATTTACCCCCTATTTAACCCATATTTCTGTTGCATTCAAGCATAATTCATTGCATTTAGGTTAGTTTACAGTTAGACATCACAAATATATTAAAAGGCACAGTTTCTACTGAAATTGGTTGCTTTTGCAGGTTGCTGCTGTAGCAGATGGAGAGGCAAGCGCTGGGCAGTAAAGCAGAAGAACTGGAACTAGACGAGCAGTCAAGGAGGATGATGCTCCCATGGTTGCCGCCGTGACAGCAGAGGACGACAGCAGTTTTGAGGAGAAGAAGCAAAATGGACCTCGATAGATAGAGAAAATTAAGCTCGTCTGTCGTGGAAAATCACTATATTTTTCCGAGCCCTAGATCAGAATGAATGCCAAGCCCAAAGTTCAAGGAGAGAAAATCCAAGCAAGAAGGAGGACGAATTAAAGCTATATTCTCTGAAGATTTAGTCTTTATTAGAGTTGTACTTTAATTTAAACTTGTATTCTTGCTATATTATTAAACTTGGACCCAAAGCCTATATAAAGGCATGTATTTCGACCTAGAAGAGGACATCACCTATCTCTAGCCTTCTTCCCAAAACCCTAGTCGTTTTCATCCTCTCATCATGTTCTAAATTCCCCTTAGGGCCACGGGTTGTTTTGTAAAGTAGTTGCAAGGGTTGCTTTTGTTTTAGGAATTTTCAGTTCAATAAAATAAACTTCAAGTTCTCTTATCCTGGTTATTAACATCTTGCAAGAGTATCGGGAGAGCATTGCGAGGTTATCTAATTACTTAATATCGGGAGAGTTAAGTATACGAAAGGAATAAGTGCGAGTTCTCTAGTTTATAGTTGAACTATCTCGGACCTAGGGATAGGACGAGGTTAAGTGGCTAAAGAAGAATTCAACAACATCGGTGTTCATCCTTCGATTCACGCCGGGAGGTATCATCAAAGACGTGTTCATCGACAGACTTGGACCTAGGGATAGGCCAAGGCACAGTAGGGATTCTTGCCAAACATGAAGTACGGAGTTGTGTGTTCGCTGTCGCGACAAGCAACAAACTGCCGTTGCGACAGGTGCTGCCGCGACGGGGACGACGACAGAATTGATTCTCCTAAACTTAGCAATACCTACACTACTGAGCAATTCAATACCAGCCCATTCTCTCTATCTTGATTTCTTTACTTCTATTTTCCAGCAGTCTTTATTATTTTCGTGACAAAACTCTTAAACTATTCTTTTTACTCTCGTGCAGTAATTCAAGATGAAGCTATTAGCCAGTCCCTGTGGAGACGATATCTGATACTTCCGTATCACTTTACTACTTGCGTCGTGTACACTTGCACTACAATTGCGATAGACACTTTTACACGCAACAAGTTTTTGGTGCCGTTGTCGGGGACTGGCAACATAACTCTACCTTTTCTTTTACTGCACTTTTATTTTTATTTTTATTTTTCTGTTTTAATTTGGTTTGTTCAACTTTTTCTTTTCACAAGGTTTCTTGTTTATGCGCAGATCGAAACAAGGAGAAGAACCTGAGTATCCATTAGATCCTGAAATAGAATGTTCGTTCAATCTTAGGAACCGACTTCGTCACGTACTAGCCAGGAACGAGTACCTTGAAGGACAGTTAGAGACGATGAACAACCAAGGGAACCCCCAGGGTAATAACCCTTCTGTCGGAGATGGAGAGATTATACCTCCTGTCGGCGACCCGCCTGCCGCTGCCGCACGACGGTCCTGCCGAGACTACATGTTGAATGATCATGTAGAACTAGAAACCACGCTGCCAGATATAGATGTTGACAACTTCGAGCTGAAACCTGTTATGTTTAGCATGATCAACAACGCCGGTCAATTTAGTGGTGCTGCTACAGAGGATGCTAGGGAGCATCTGAAAACGTTCCAGGAAATCTGTGGTTCATTTAGACTACCAGGAGTTAATCCGGAGATACTGAGGCTTCGGTTATTTCCCCATTCATTGAGGGATAGAGCAAAGACTTGGTGGAATAAACTTACGCCGGGTTCAATTAGAACTTGGGCAGATTTGTCTCGTGAATTCCTATCTCGTTTTAATCCTTCACATTTATCTGAGCGATTACGTAACGAAATTGCTACTTTTCAACAAGAAGATGACGAGCCAATACACGAGGCCTGAGACAGATTTACCACTCTTCTAAGGAACTGCCCAATGCATGGATTCCCCGTCTGGAACCAGGTAACCAAGTTTTATAATGCTGCCAATTTACAAATTCGTATTCGAATTGATTCAGCAGCAAACGTATTACTACTGGACAAAGACCCAGATGAGCAATGCAAGTATTGAAAAATCTGGCTAAAAATGAGGAGCAGTTTCCGACAGCAAGAAGAGGGGATAAACGGGTCTTAGCTGTTAAGGACTATGAAGCCGACAACACAATGAAATCACATGTGGCATACCTCACTAAGGCAATGAAAAAGCTTTTGAACGATGATTCACAGCCGATATTTGCTGTCGAAGAGGTATGTGAAATTTGTGAAGGAAATCACAGTTCAGATGAATGTCCTATACAATTAGAAGAGGGAAAGTATGTTGGAAATTACAATAAGCAGAATTACAACTCCAACAATTACAATCCCAGCTGGAGAAAGGATCCCAAGTTCTCTTGGAGTAATCCTAATAATTCCCTGAATCCTCAAGCACACAATAATCAGAATCAGGGAGGACCTAGATTGCTGACTCGACAGCAATTGCAACCGCAGCAGCAGCAGCAACAGCCACCAGCTGCCACAAACAGTATACTGGAACAGACTCTGGCTACGTTTATGTCTCAGACAGGAACTTACATTGAGAACATGAATCAATTTGTCAAGAAGACGGAGACATTCATGGATAAAACAAAGATGTGAATGACAAATCATGAAGCTACTCTGAAATCGTTGGAGACACAGATGGGTCAGGTTTCCCAGCATATCAACCCAAGGCACATTGGCAGATTTTCTAGCAATACGGAAAATGCTAGGCAGCCCACACATGAGCAGTGTAAAGCCATTACTACTAGGAGTGGGAAGAAACTACCAGGGCCAAAGAAGGAAGCTGAAACAGTGAAGAAACCAGCCTTAGACATACCTGCCTAGGAAGCTGCCTCGACAGGTAACAAACAGCCTCTTGCCAATGAGCCCATCACGACAGCAAAAGCGACAAAGGAGAAAGACGATGAACCCAAACCTCCTCAGATCCGTATGCAGTGGGAAGGACGTATTGTTGATTATCGTCCCCCACCTCCTTTTCCTCAACGGTTACAGAAATTGAAGCAAGAATCTCAGCTTAAAAAGATTTATGTTCACATCAACATTCCGCTGTTAGATGCCGTTAGGGAGATGCCCGGTTATGCTAAATTTCTCAAGGATGCCATGTTGAAGAAATCTAGACTTGGGGAATTTGAAACGGTTAAGATGACAGAAGGATGCATGAGTATTCTGCACAAGCATCCGCCCCAGAAAAAGAAGGATCCTGGGAGCTTCATCATACCATGTGTAATCGGAGATAAATATGTGGGTAAGGCACTTTGTGATCTTGGTGCTAGTATAAATTTAATGCCAAAATCTATTTTTTAGAAATTAGGCATTCGAAAAGCTCGGCCCACAACAGTAATTCTACAGCTGGCAGACCGCTCTTATTCGGAAGGAAAAATCGAAGATATTCTGGTAAGAGTGGATAAGTTTATTTTTCCTGCTGACTTTCTTGTTTTAGATTGTGAAGCAGATGAAAACGCACCAATCATCCTGGGGCGACCCTTCTTAGCCACGAGAAGATCACTGATTGATGTAGAAAAAAGAGAACTCACCATGAGAGTGAACGATCAAGAAATAAAGTTGAATGTTCTCCAAGCTATGAAGCATGCTGATGCAGAAGAAGAATGCATGGTTATCACTGAAGTTACCCTTGACCAACCCTGCATCAGATCGGGATGTCACGACATCAACATTGGTCACTGCCTCGGCAGCCACTTAGAAGACTGTCACGACAGTACCGACGACAGCAACTCCTCAGAATCTGATACATCTGATACTGAAGATCAGGAGTAGGTAAACTGGATAGGCAATCGTCTAGGTAAGTTATTCGAGCCTTTTTTAGAACTGAAGCCCCTGCCAGGGCAGCTAAAATATGCTTTTCTTGGTTTAAATGATATGTTGCCCGTAATCATCTCTTCCAAGTTGATACAGGAACAGGAACAGCAGTTAATAGGGATGTTGCAGCAGCACAAAAACGCAATTGGATGGACGATAGCTGATATTCAAGGCATTAGTCCGGCCTTATGTATGCATAAAATCCTTTTAGAGGATGATCATAAGCCGACTATAGATGCTCAAAGGCGGCTGAACCATGCGATGAAAGAGGTGGTGCGAAAAGAGATAATCAAATGGCTAGATGCTGGAATAATCTACGCCATCTCGGACAGCAAATGGGTGAACCCGGTGCAATGTGTTCCCAAGAAAGGAGGAATGATTGTGGTAACCAACGAAAACAATGAGCTAATCCCAACCAGGATTGTGACCGGTTGGAGGGTTTGTATGGACTATCGGAAGCTTAACAAAGCTACCCGAAAGGACCACTTTCCTTTACCCTTTATTGATCAAATGCTTGATAGACTAGTGGGTAAACCTTATTATTATTTTCTTGATGGTTATTCAGGTTACAATCAAATAGCTATCACACCGAAAGATCAAGAAAAGACGACATTCACATGCCCCTACGGAACTTATGCTTTTAGGAGGATGCCATTTGGACTATGCAATGCACCAACCACATTTCAAAGGTGCATGATGGCCATATTCTCCGATATGGTGGAGGATTTCCTGGAGATCTTTATGGATGACTTTTCAGTCTTTGGAGACAACTTTGAAAGCTGCCTAGGCAACCTACAAAAGGTGCTCGAAAGATGTGAAAAAGCAAACTTAGTGTTGAACTAGGAAAAATGTCACTTCATGGTGGATGAAGGTATAGTCCTTGGCTATAAGATTAGCTGTCGTGGCATAGAAGTCGACAGGGCTAAGATAGAAGTGATCGAAAAGCTGTCGCCGCCCACTACAGTCAAGGGAATCAGAAGTTTCTTAGGACATGCTGGTTTTTATCGGAGGTTCATTGCGAACTTTTCAAAAATCACCAAGCCCCTATGCCATCTTCTGGAGCAGAACCGACCCTTCGACTTTAACGATGAATGTACTAAAGCATTCAAGGTTCTAAAGGAAAAACTGGTAACAGCCCCAATAGTACAGCCACCAGACTGGACACTGCCGTTCGAGATCATGTGTGATGCTAGTGACTATGTTGTCGGGGCAGCACTTGGGCAGCGAAGAGACAAACTTTTTCATGTCATATACTATGCCAGCAAAACTCTGAATGATGCCCCAAGTGAATTATACCACCACAGAGAAGGAGTTATTAGCTGTGGTATTCTCCATTGACAAGTTTCGTTCTTATATACTTGGAACGAAGGTCATAGTGCACACAGACCACTCTACATTGAAGTATTTGTTCGTGAAAAAGGATGCAAAGCCTCGACTGATACGTTGGATTCTGCTATTGCAAGAATTCGACCTTGAAATCAAGGACAAAAAGGGGACAGAGAATCAAGTGGCAGATCACTTGTCAAGGTTGGAGAAGGGACAGAGTCTACGGACAGATGAGACAAACATATTGGAGACCTTCCCAGATGAGCAGCTATTTGCTGCCGTAGTCACTGCCGCGACAGCCATGGCGGCAGGTAAGTCTTCTGAACTCCCATGGTATGTTGATTTCGTTAATTTCTTAGTTAGCGGAATAATTCCTCCTGACCTTAATTATCAAGCCAGGAAGAGGTTCCAAAATGATGTTAAGCATTATTATTGGGACGAACCTCTTCTTTTCAAAATCTGTGCAAATCATGTTATAAGGAGATGCGTACCACAGGATGAACAAGAAGACATACTTCATCACTGTCATGCTTCACAGTATGGAGGACACTTAGGAGGCAACAAAACTGCTGCCAAGGTTCTGTAGTCAGGATTTTAATGGTCGTCATTGTATAAAGATGCTCAACTCTTCTACAAGAGCTGTGACAAGTGCCAACGGACAGGAAACATCTCAAGGAAACACGAGATGTCGCTGCAGAACATTCTTGAAGTTGAGATCTTCGACGTTTGGGGGATCGATTTTATGGGACCATTCCCATCTTCATGGGGAAATCTATACATCCTCCTGGAAGTAGATTATGTATCTAAGTGGGTTGAAGCTATCGCCACTCAAAAGAATGATGCCAAGATAGTTCAAAGGTTTTTACACAAAACATCTTTTCTAGATTCGACATCCCTAAGGTGATCATCAGTGATGAAAGGAGGCATTTCGACAACAGGGTTATTGTTGCTGCCTTGAAGAAGTATGGTGTCAAGCATCGAATCGCAACAACATACCACCCTCAGACCAATGGACAAGCTGAAATATCCAACAGGGAAGTTAAGAACATTCTTGAAAAGATGGTTAAGCCAACTAAGAAAGATTGGACTTTACACTTGAATGATGCGTTATGGGCTTATAGGACAGCTTTCAAAACTCCATTGGGAATGTCTCCTTACCGATTGATTTATGGGAAAACATGCCATTTACTTGTCGAGATAGAGCACAGAGCATACTGGGCAATCAAGGCAGTAAATATGGACTTGGAAAAGGCAAGGCAGAAAAGGCTATTGGATCTAAACGAAATTGAAGAAATTCGGACAATGGCCTATGACAACGCAAGAATCTACAAGGATAAAACTAAGAAGTGGCATGATAAAAAGTTGCTGCCACGACAGTTCTGCCCAGGGTAGCTTGTATTGAAATTTAACTCTAGATTGAAACTCTTCCTTGGGAAGCTGAAATCTAGATGGTCTGGCCCGTTCCAAGTTGTACAGGTTTTTCCCCATGGTGTCATCACAATCAGATCTTTAAAAGACGAGCACCAATTCAAAGTCAACGGACAACGCTTGAAGCATTATCAGGGGACTGAAGCCCCAAGAATGTAGAAAGTGGTTACCTTAGGAGATGCCCCACCCGGCATCCGTAATTTAACCTAATTTTTATTTTTTTAGTTTTATTATTATTTATTAGAAAATTAGATTTATTTTATTTAAATAATGTTTTTATTTTAATTATTTTTAGGAAATAAAGGAGACAAGAAGAACAGGAGAAGTGAAAATCAGTCCACCATCCTTCCACCAGCCCAACAAGCCCAAATTCTGAAGCCTGTCATTACAGGTGCTGCGACAGATGCGGAAAATACAGGCTATCAACACGCTGTCGCGACAGACATGGAAACACGTAACAGACGCGCAGCAGACACGGAAATGCGTGACAAACGCGTCAGACGCGCTAACGCGTAACAGCTGGCCCCGTTATTCGCGCCTGCCGTTACAGCTCCAACGGGCAGCAAATTCTTCTCTATATAAACCCCGTTTCATTTTCTCATTTTCACTCACTTCTACTCTTCTTACTTGCTTCCTCTAGATTTTATTTGCTTTCATTTTCATTTTCACAACCCTTGCACAATGTCTTCCAGAAATACCCGTAGGAGTGCTGCCTCCGGCTCCACCCCGACATCAACCACCCCACGCTCATTCTAGATCAGAGACATGTGGGAAGAAAGGGGATTCATATACATTTCGAAGGAAGGAAATTTGGGTCTCAAGCCGTTCATTGCTCGCAAAATACGAGCTCTACAGTGGCAGATCTTCGCTGAACAACATGAGGAGATGAACGTCTCTTTAATGCGTGATTTCTATACTGCCATCAACAGCAGGACGGCGATAGTAGTAACCGTACGAGGAAGGGAAGTGTCGTTCGAAGCTGAATACATCAACACCCTGTATGGATTTTACGTCGGCAGCAACAACGACGACCACCAATAGTTTCTGAACACCCTTGACCCTGATGCCTATGATGTTGTCATGGCAGAGCTGACTGATGAAGGAACACAGTGGAACACCAACCGCAAGAACCCAAGGACGGTAAAGAGGACTCAACTCTTGCCGGAAGCCAAACTATGGAATGCCTTTATAAAAAAGCGCATCATGTCGTCTTCACACAATACCATTGTCGACCAGCCCAGGTTAGCCTTAATTCACTCCATTTTACATGAGAGGCCCATTAACGTTGGCAGCTTTATCCGCGAAAGCATACTGAAGTGTGCACACCGGCCGACGGGACCGCTCTATCTGCCGTACCTCATCACAACCCTCTGCCGCGGCCATGGGGTACCTGAAGCTGCCACTGATATTAGAGTCCAAGGGAAGGGATGGACGGACAAAAACATACTCAGCTTCATGGAGCTGACTGTTGCCACCCCTCTGTCCTCATTTGATCCAGCTGCCATGATAGCCGATACGACAGAGCCAACGGAAACTGAACTTGCTGCCACAAATGCCAGCAGCAGCCAGCAGCAGCAGCCCCGGCCGACTCCTCCTCCCAGATCCTTGCTGCTATACAAAAGATGGAGGAACGACAGCTCGGTCTGATGAGCTTCATCAGGGATTTTACTGCATCTACAGTACACTTTATCCAAAACTCTTTAAATTTCCCTGATGTCGTATTTCCCACCTTCCCTGCACATTATTTTGCTGTACCAACCCCTGCCCACACCCCAACACATGCTGCCACACCACGGACACCATCTGCAGCATCAAAACCAACACCTGCCCCGACAGCCGCTGGTAGCAACCGTGCTGAGACTTCTGCCCGTGGAACAAAACACAGAATGCCATCGAAAGAGCTTGACGCCTTCATTGCCGGTTTCTCTTCTTCATCCGTTTGGGCTGCAAGAGACAACAAACCCTCTGTTAAGAGGAATCTCTCAAAAGGAGTTTACACCGGTGAAACGACAGAAGAGGATGGCAGACAAAAACAAGCCGGACAGCGGTAGCAGCAGCAGTAGTGACAGCAGCAGTGGTGAGGACAGCAGCAGCAGCTCAGAGGTCCAGGTTGTGGAGAAACCCCCTCATATCTCCCCGACCAGAATTCAACCACCGAGGGAAGCTAAAACAAAGAACACATCTGCCTCCCCCATCCTCCAACCAGTTCAGAAAGCTCGTGCCCGCCGCCAGATCAGAGTCAGCAGCAGCAATGACGACATCGCTTAAAATTTGAGTTTCTTACCTTATTTTGTTGTCTGCTTATATATTTTGTGATGTATTGTTTTTATTTTTACTTGTCATTTACATTGAGGGCAATGCAACCCTCGAGTTTTGGGGTGGCATCCATCCATTAATGGAGTCTATGTTAGTTTTAAAATTGCGTCTTTTACTTAGTTTATTTTAAGTTATAAAAAATGAATGAAAATATGAAAATTTTGGCTTAAGTCTGTGAACTAAACTTACCTGCCGTGACAGCTCTGTCGTGGCAGTACCTTTAGGATAGTTTTTAGGAGAAGTTTAGAGCGTTTCTATAGTTCTGAAAACTTAAACACTATTTGTGACTGTTATACTGCTTAGAACTCTTTTAGTCAACTAGAATAGGAAGCTTAGCACTTGAATAGCCCCTAGAGGTGCCTAACACTGGCTCTAAGAAAGAAGTTTAGCAAAAGAGACTCAACAGCCCTAGAGGTGCCCGAAACCGGCTCTAGTTAAACTTTAGCTTAAAAAAATAATGATATCGAGTCAAAACAAAAAAAAATCAAAGGAGCATAAGAAATGCCTTCAAAAAGATAAACTTTGGCATAAAAATTAAAGTTAAGGGCTGAAATATTCTAGTGAAACTAAGAGAGTCTTGGCATATAACTGTTCACAAGCATGCACACACTGCACGAGAACTATAGTGAGACTCTGGACAAAGCCTAAGTTATCCGACAAGGTGCTGCCGTCAACAGAGAACGAATGGAGGGTAAGGGAAAGTTCACTGTTTTAAGCCAAAACAAAAATATTTTATTTTTCTCTAGGTCTGAATTGTTTGAGGGCAAGCAAAAACTTGAGTTTGGGGGTGTGTTGAGTGTGTAAAAGTTCTATTATTTACCCCCTATTTAACCCATATTTCTGCTGCATTCAAGCATAATTCATTGCATTTAGGTTAGTTTACAGTTAGACATCACAAATATATTAAAAGGCACAATTTCTACTGAAATTGGTTGCTTTTGCAGGTTGCTGCTGTAGCGGATGGAGAGGCAGGCGCTGGGCAGTAAAGTAGAAGAACTGGAACTAGACAAGCAGTCAAGGAGGACGATGCTGCCATGGTTGCCGCCGTGACAGCAGAGGACGACAGCAGTTTTGAGGAGAAGAAGCAAAGTGGACCTCGATAGATAGAGAAAATTAAGCTCGTCTGTCGTGGAAAATCACTATATTTTTCCGAGCCCTAGATCAAAATGAATGTCAAGCCCAAAGTTCAAGGAAAGAAAATCCAAGCAAGAAGGAGGACGAATTAAAGCTATATTCTCTGAAGATTTAGTCTTTATTAGAGTTGTACTTTAATTTAAACTTGTATTCTTGCTATATTAGAAAACTTGGACCCAAAGCCTATATAAAGGCATGTATTTCGACCTAGGAGAGGACATCACCTATCTCTAGCCTTCTTCCCAAAACCCTAGCCGTTTTCATCCTCTCATCATGTTCTAAATTCCCCTTAGGGCCACGGGTTGTTTTGTAAAGTAGTTGCAAGGGTTGCTTTTGTTTTAGGAATTTTCAGTTCAATAAAATAAACTTCAAGCTCTCTTATTCTAGTTATCAACATCTTGCAAGAGTATCGGGATATCATTGTGAGGTTATCTATTTACTTAATATCGGGAGAGTTAAGTATACGAAAGGAATAAGTGCGAGTTCTCTAGTTTATAGTTGAACTATCTCGGACCTAGGGATAGGACGAGGTTAAGTGGCTAAAGAAGAATTCAACAACATCGGTGTTCACCCTTTGATTCACGCCGGGAGGTATCATCAAAGACGTGTTCATCGACAGACTTGAACCTAGGGATAGGCCAAGGCACAACAGGGATTCTTGCCAAACTTGAAGTACGGAGTTGTGTGTTCGCTGCCGCGACAAGCAACAGACTACCGCCGCGACAGGGACGACGACAGAATTGATTCTCCTAAACTTAGCAATACCTACACTACTGAGCAATTCAATACCAGCCCATTCTCTCTATCTTGATTTCTTTACTTCTATTTTCCAGCAATCTTTATTATTTTGGTGACAAAACTCTTAAACTATTCTTTTTACTCTCGTGCAGTAATTCAAGGTGAAGCTATTAGCCCAGTCCATGTGGAGACGATATCTGATACTTTCGTATCACTTTACTACTTGCGTCGTGTACACTTGCACTACAATTGCGATGGACACTTTTACACGCAACAAAACTCATAAAGTCAAACAAGAGATTAAGCTACCAACTTAATCTCCACATTAGATTGGCCTACTAAGCATAATCTAACACCTCAACCACACACTTGAACCAATTTAAAACCATTTTAAACAATCCACTCATCGAACACCCTTAAAGCAAACCGAGAAAGCCAATCAAGCCTCCAAATTTCCCGGAATCTAGCCCAAAGCTTCTCCAACGGTTTCCCTTGATTCTAATCAACCAAAAACAACAAATTACTCAACAAATCATCCACAAAACCACTACCACAAATCAGATTACAACCACAGAACCATTTCACTATATTTTCAAGCCAAAATTAACACAAACTCTTCATTTTCGGACTTGAACTTAGCCCAGTAGAAACCCATCAATTTCAACACCCAAATCATAACTAAACACATTCAAAGAAACCCCCAAGCATAACCGTATCATCAGCCCAACATTCCCTCACAAAACTACCTCAAAAGCCCAAGTTTTCTACCCTTTAACACACCTATAAAAACTCATTTCGGGATTTTCATCAAAACACCACCATTTTCACATATGATACACCTAAAAGCAAGAGTTTAACATAAAGTAACTTTACAAATCGAAAACCAAACAAAAACCCATCAAAGCTTCCTCCTTTTTCCCAAAATTCGAAAACTTGAAGAACTTCAAAAATAGAGTTTACTAAAAACTAAAACCATAGAAATGTTTAGAAAGATGAGGAGAAGTCAAAAACGTATTTACCTCGTTGAAAACACTTGAAATTGATGAAGAAAAGGATGGAATAGTGTTTTGGGGTTTGGGGAGGTTTAGTGTCGTGAAATTGGTTGAAGGAAGAAGAATAAGAAGACTTTCAAAAAGTCCCTTTTCACTTAGTTTATTTCCTTTATTTAGATATTTACCACTTTGCCCTTAATGAATCACAAGCCCTTTTTAAATAAAACAAAGCCCACTTTGATTTAAAATAAGCCCACGACTCGAACCTAATTCACTCACTTAACATCCGACCCCTAAACACGGCTGTTACACTTTTTCATTCAAGAAATCAAATGTAAGGATCAAGGATAGAAACAATATAATTAATGCATAAAGGGCCATAATGCGACTCAATTGGGTGTAGGTTGAGCAATAATTGCCATGTAAAAAGGGTGAAAATATAGAACTTTTAGGCACTTACCATTTGAGCTTATAACAAGCACCTACATCCACTACCTTAGCTTCCCACTAAGGATTTCACAATCAATCCACTAATTTATTCGTCCCCTTTTCTAAGATGAGGAGGAAACCCTTACACACTCAAAGCTTTCTAGACCAAAGCTTGAGCAAACCCTCTTTACAAGAGAAAGAAAAATAAGCAAACCAAAATCCCTCTAATAGGTATTTGTTTGCACTCTTTAAACTCTCACCCAAACTAAACACTAGAGCAAATTTGACAATTTTGGCTCAAAAGTGTTGTCTATACAAGAAATAAACAATTAAGCACCTAAGACATTTTTCTCATCATAATGTTGTTGACAATTGAAGCATTTGTCATTCCTTGATGCTTGGAGGTCCATTTTATACTCCCAATTGACTTTGTAGTCGTTGAGGACCGTTGGGGTTGAATTGGAGCCGTTGGAGACTTTATTTCCCACCATAAATGTAGTTCTAGTGATGCATGTTTCGATACACGCGTAGCAGTTTCAAAACGCCCTCTTCAGAACTAGCCGTTAGAGTCTGATGCAGTATGTCGTATCAAAACACTTTGGGCTGTATCAAAATGCTCGTATCGAAACGCCTAGTGACGTATCGAAATAGCATGCAATTCAAATAGTCGTTGGGGGTTTAGCCATTGGGGTGTATGCCATGTAGGTGTTTCGAAACACCAAAGGGTGTTTTGAAACAACCCTTGTTTGTATCGAAACAGATAAGCCTTGTATCGAAACGGGTTCTGGTAGTTTCAAAACGTATCGATACAGATTATGCCTATATCAAAACGAGTACATTAAAAGCACTGGTTTGGCTACTTAAAAACATTTCAAACATTGCCAAAACCTTTTGAAACATCCTTAAACTTATTTTCAAGTTGTTTTTGACTTAGAGAATATTTTAAATTATTTTCTATTAAGTCCAAAGCATTTTTCAATTATTATATTAAAACATATATTTCTATAATCTCCCTCTTTTTGATATAATAAAACCAACTTGAAAAATTGTTTGAGATTTTCCCCCTTAGTATTTAAACATTTGAATAAGAGATTTTAAAAATTGAAATGAAATTAAAGCTCCCCTTGATTCTCTTGAAAAATCACATTTTCAAACCATTTCTCCCCCTTTTTGTTATATCAAAGTGAGTTTAAAATACATTAAGCTCAAAATAACATAGGAGGTTAAAAATTGACACAATTAAAAACTTTTGGTTTTAAAATTGGCTCCTCATTTCTCAAAGCATCAAATATAGTTAGTCCCACAATATGATAATCTAGTTGTAAGGAAAAGTAATCTAATTAAAAACAAAAAACAACTAAAAATTTTACCAACACTTGAACTTCAAGGGAGGATGTGAAACATTCCTTCTTCAAGTGTTCTTCCTTGTGTGTATGGAGCTCCTCCTCAAGTTTGGACTTGTTGATCATTCTCAATCACACCTAACATAAGACAATCAAGTATTTTTTGTATCCAAATTGCTTTGGATCCATAGACGTTAGTGGCACATAATTTTGTCCCCTTAGGAATCCATTTTTCAATTTCATCTTTTTTAGTTGAAGTACTTAGTCCTTTTGGGACCCAGGTACTTCTAAAAACTTTACCATTTAAAAATCTAGGGGCACTAGATTGTCTAACATAAAAGTTTGATTTTCCCAAATTGTTTTTCTTTTGAAGTTCATTGGAAATCAAATCTTTTTCCTTCTTAAGATCATCCAAGGCATTTTGATGATCTTTTTCCATCATTTGAAGCAAATTTTGTAAATCAAGAACTTTTTGCTCAAAATATTTTAACTTTGCTTCAAAATCCAAATTGGTTTTAGAAAGAGTTTCATTTTCCTTTTTCAAATTTGAGATTAATTTCTTGTTTTTGGAAAATGATGCCTTGAATTCAAAAACCAATTCATCATAGGCATCTTGCAACTCATCAAAAGTATATGATATTGAATTAGATGAGTTAGAAGTTACCTCCCCCACATTGAAGGCCATGAAGCATAGGTGGGCTACCTCATCATCGGTGGAGTCTTCATCACTCCATGTCGCCATGTATGCTTTCTTTGAAGGTGATCCTTTTTTGTTTGACTTGTGGGAATCCTTCATCCTCTTCTTCGAATCATGTTTGGATTTAGCCATCTCGCTCTTCATGAATCGGGCAAACTTTTCGAAGAGATAGGCCATCTCTTCTTCTTCACTTTCCTTCCCACTTGATTCAACATGATTGCACTTAGAGGACTTGAGAGCAACGACATTAACGTTGATGCCAAGCTCCATGATTTTCTTCTTCCCCGTCTTCTTTATCTCTTCCTTCTTCTTTTCCTCTTCTTTTTCTTTCTTCATTATTTCATGAGTGAGAAGAGACCCCATGATTTCATCTAGCTTCAAGATCTTGATATTTTTGGCTTCGATGATGGTAGTCTTCTTTGAGTCTCATGACTCGAGAAGAGAATAGAGAAGCTTTTGGACAAGCTTGTCTTCTAGATTGATTTCTCCATAGCCTTTGAGTCCATTTGGGATGGTGGAGAATCTATCGAACATCTTTGTGATGTCTTCATCCGATTCCATCTTGAAGTTCTCATACTCCTGGTTGAGAAGGTCGATTTTGGTCTCCTTTACTTCGTTTGTTCCTTCGTATATGACTTCAAACTTGTCTCATACTTCCTTGGCATTTTCGCAAGAGGACATCCTCTCATAGATGTTGGGGCCAAATGCACAAAAGAGGATGTGCAAGACCTTGCAATTAAGCTCTACCTTCTTGCGATCATCCGCACTCCATTCCGCCTTTACTCTTTGTGGCACATAAGGACCCTCTTCAAAAATATCCCAAAGTTTGTAGTCTTTGGATTTGATGAAGAACTTTATTCTAATCTTCCAATGATCGTAGTTGGTCCCGTCGAAGAAAGGTGGCTTGTCAATGGATTGCGCCATTTGAACGATTGATTAAATTGTTGTATCGAGCTTCATGGATCGCCTCAATAGGATGTTAATCTCTTTCGATTGAGCCTCACTCTGATACCAATTGTTGGGCTTGATAGGCTCGATTTACTTCAACCATTATGGATTGCCAAGTGGTGGAGAAGTTGGATTTTTGGGTGATTGAGGTGTGGAAGCTAAAAGTAAAAGACACGATAATTTAGAGTGGTTCGACCTTCTAACAAGCACCTACATCCACTACCTTAGCTTCCCACTAAGGATTTCACAATCAATCCACTAATTGATTCATCCTCTTTTCTAGGATGAGGAGGAAACCCTTACACACTCAAAGCTTTCTAGACCAAAGCTTGAGCAAACCCTCTTTACAAGAGAAAGAAAAATAAGCAAACCAAAATCCCTCTAATAGGTATTTGTTTGCACTCTTTAAGCTCTCACCCAAACCTAAACATTTGAGCAAATTTAACAATTTTGGCTCACAAGTGTTTTCTATACAAGAAATAAACAATTAAGCACCTAAGACAATTTTCTCATCATAATGCTGTTGACAATTGAAGCATTTGCCTTTCCTTGATGCTTGGAGGTCTTTTTTATACTCTCAATTGAGTTTGTAGCCGTTGAAGACCGTTGGGGTTGAACTGGAGTAATTGGAGACTTTATTTCTCACCATAAATGCAGTTCTGGTGATGTATGTTTCTATATATGCGTAGTTGTATCGAAACGCCCTTCTTCAGAACTAGTTGTTGGAGTCTGATGCAGTATGCCGTATTGAAACACTTTGGGCCGTATCGAAATAGCCTGCAATTCAAATAGCCGTTGGGGGTTTTAGCCGTTGGGGTGTATACCATGTAGGCATATCGAAACACCAAAGGGTGTTTTGAAACAACACTTGTCCATATTAAAACAGATAAGCCATGTATCAAAACGGGTTCTGGCAGTTTCAAAACGTATTGATGCAGATTATGCCTGTATCGAAACGGGTACATTAAAAGCACTGGTTTGACTACTTAAAAACATTTCAAACATTTCCAAAACCTTTTGAAACATCCTCAAACTTATTTTCAAGTTGTTTTTGACTTAGAGAATATTTTAAATTCTTTTCTATTAAGTCCAAAACATTTTTCAATTATTATATCAAAACATATATTTCTACAATTTCTCAAAACATGATCTCATATACATCTTATTTCATAAAAGCATTTATATCAAGGTACATGTGAATTTCATAATCAATCGCATATATTGGCATTTTAGCAACATTACTCGGATATGCATATAGCTTCACAAGATTGTCAAGTCCTACCCTGGTGGAATCTCACATCACCGGACTCTCATAGCGGCATCTGTCATCACCACAAAGCTTGAGTGTTTCATTTGACCTACTGTGGTGGAATCTCTCATCATCACACTCTCACTTTGGAATGGGATGGCACTACTCTCATTGCTCAAACTAAAGAGCACATACAAATTTTGTATAACATAGTGCACTTCTCATCCTATTGGTCGACCAATTATATCTGGTAACAAAAATCTCATTTTATGCCAATATACAACATTTTAATATCAAATGCCCATTGTTTTCAATGCATCAACATAAATCAATTTCATCTCATATCAAATGCATATTTAAAACATAACATTTTCTCAAAAACTCAATCTTTATAAAATCAATATTCTATCTCATGGGATCATTTAAACCAACAAAAACATATCTCAAATCATGCATAACAGTAGGATTTCATCTATCTTTAAAATAAGAGCATGATCATAAAAACCAATGGGATAAAAGCCGAGAAATAAGAGCAGAACAACTCAAACTTACTTTCGGGTTTAGATTAGTGTTTCAAACTCAATATAAACTCTCAAACCTTGCTTTCAAGTCCTTGATAACACTTTAAAACCAATTTCACTCACCGATCACGCCTCGCTTGCTTTGCTGAAACGAAATCAAGCTTCCGATACACTCTCCCATGTTTATACCACACCAAAATAGATAATTAATGCTTCTTAATGCATTAAAATCACCAGCAGCCTATGTTATCTCGTTGCTCTGCCCAAAAACACCAAAACGCCTATCTGAAACAATCGAAAACACCTTCGATTACTCTCTAAACTCAGCTCAGCCAAAATCTAACACTTCCATCCAATTTTAATCATCAATTAACACCCAAAAACACCCTAATTGCATCCATAAACCTCCGACAACACCAAAACCATATTAACACCACAAAAACTCAAAATCTAACAACCTAAACTACTAGAGATCCAATCTATTTCGGGATTATTATGATAAAATCTTTATTTCAACATCATATAACATTCAAATCATGGCTAAAATCAATCTCAAATCAATCAAAATAGTAGCAATACGAAAATCCTTAGACATAATCTTTTAAAGCTCGATTCATCAATTTTCATCAATTTAATCATAAAACATTGTTAATAAACATATTTAGAGATCCAAAGACTTGAGAATTTCATTAAAGAACCTTGATTAGAGGAGTTGTGTAACCCCCTCGTCCCGGTCTGGCCGGATGACCGGTCCGAGTGAGCTACACGGGGAAAACCGAAGCGAAACCCAAAGGATTCCCCCTCGGTTAGCAACCCTATTTTTTTCTTTTTATAAAAAACTTGCCTAGATGAATATTAATTCCTATGTGATTCACAACAGCGGAAAACGTTCAAAGGAAAAACTCATTCGAAACACAGCCATGCAAAAACAGTAAATTTTAAGCTTATAAGGCAGACAGTATCGATACCCTAATCAGGGGTATCGATACCCTCCTTCTAGGTCAACCCAGGAAGTCAACACGAGAAGGTCGTATCGATACCCTTACCAGGGGTATCGATACCCTCTTCCTCGGTCAACCTTCCTTGGTCAAAAGATTGGACCCGTATCGATACTCGGGACCCCGTATCGATACGCTCCAATCTAACTCTCAAACCCAGATTACAGAAACTTTGGGGGGTATCGATACCCTAAGGGTATCGATACCCTAGGCAAAAACTGGGACATTTGGGTGAGAGAGTATCGATACCCTAATCAGGGGTATCGATACCCCCTGCACTGCAACACCTCAAACTCAACTAAAACGGCCCCAACACGACCCTTCATGCATTTCTCGACTCACCTAAGCGTATACCAACATGCAAGCACACATAATTAAGCCATGGGTGTCATTCAACATAGATTTAAGCTTTCATACATAGCATTCAATTCAATGAGCAATATAGACAAAAATAAGCATACATGAAGGCTCAAATGATCTTAAAGCACAAGTCAAACACAAGAGGTTTGCAACCATACATAAGGCAACCTAAACCCCTAAAGCATGCCATCATACACACCAACAAACATCAAGGTATTACATGCATTCAATCCATAATTAATTCAAACATCAACATTAGGCATTAACAACAATAAGCCAACACATAGGAGTCTAGATACAAGCTCCTAAGACACGTAGCATTTCCCATTGCTAGACTATTACACTATTTAATTAAACCATACTTGAGCAAACCACCACACGCTTGGACGCCCTTATCTTGCTCCTTGCTAACTCCAAGCTAAAGATCTGCATTGTCAGAAAAAGGAGAGCGTAAGCATAAAGCTTAGTGAGCGGAGCTCTAAAACATAACTACGACAATGCAGGGTTCAAAGTTCTCTTTAAATAAAGGCCAACACCAAAAGATCCATTCAACTATCTAATCCTCTTACTAACGTGCGAGTTCAACCACAATTCAACAATATAGGCATTACTCTTCATGGTATGCGTGAGGACATAATCCTAGATTAAAGCAAAACAATATGAAGACAATGATATAGTGAGATACAACATGAACATTACATGGCATGCACAAGCATAACCAAAACACACACGGTGGGACTACACATCATCGTTTCGACTAGTAGTTTTCCAATGGGACTACACATCAAAGTACTCTTCTACTAGTCATTACCGGCGGGACTACACATCACCGGAGTCTTATACCACTTGCTACCGGCGGGACTACACATCACTGGAGCAACGACAACCATCACGTGAGGTTCGACACCAACCATGCAACACGATGCACAATTACTACCATACGACATGTACTCACTATATCATGCACAACCAAATCAAGATGTGACAAAAACCACAATTAGGCATCACTTACTACTTGGAATCTTACCGATTACGAATGGTCTTACTCACCATTTTCGTGCACAACTTGCACCAACTTACTCACACCTTACAAGGCATATCAACAACATCATTAATACCACCATACATGATCAACAACATAATATTAAGCAATCATACTTCTTTCTAATTTATTTAAATTTCATGCTTGACAAAACATCACCACAAGTAATGAAAACAAATGGAAAAAGGGAATTTAAAGAGGCAATTCACTACATCTTACTCTTGAGTTTAAATCATTTTCAAGGCCAAAACTAAACCACTTCCAAAATCACCTTTGAACCAAAACTATTCTTGAAAACCATTTCCACATCCACGTACTCAAATCAACCTTAGAAAATCAAATTAAAGCATTAACCACTCACCTCATTCCCTTAAGCAAAACAAGCAAAGCCGACTCAAGCTTCCTCACTTCCGGATTCGATCCCAAAGCTTTACCAACGCTAATCCTTGCTTTTAATCGCCTCAACACAAATAAATTAACCTCAAATCAGTCCACAACACAATGTAGCAAACCCAAAATACAATTCAAACATCAAACATTTGTTTTTCGAACCAAGAACAACCCCCAAAAAGCCATTCCCGAGCAGCCCCCTTGCACAGCCGAAAACCATTGATTCCAACTCTTTTAACACACCTAATAGCTTCCAAAACAACCCCTAACTATCATACAACCATCAGCCCTCATTTCCCAACATAAAACAGCCCTAAAACTCACTTCTAAACCCTCCTAAAACCCCTCCAAAACCCAAATACGAATTTCTTAATAAAACCAATTAAAAATGATATATGTTGGACCATTCGGGCTACAAACAACACATATAATAATAAGAATTCAAAAGCTTCAACATTGAACAACAAAGTTAGGATTTTTAACTTAAAAGTTCAAAAACTCAAAACATGAGACAATGGGTTTTTATGAAAACTAAACACATTGAGAGAAAGAGGAAGGCGAGGGCAGCTCAAAAGTACCATTACCTTTTAAAAATCATCAAGGATGAAGGATGGAGGAGATGAAATAGAAGCTCCCATGGAGGAGATGTTTTTGACGTTGGAAAAATGAAGAAGAAGAAGATGATGGGGTTTTGGGGTTTATTTGAATTATATGGAAATAAAAATAGGTTTTATTTGATATTTACACAAATGCCATTAATGAAATGGCTATTGGGCTTGGGTTTAAATAAAAATTGGATCCAACACATATGTTTTATTTGTAAACAAAACCCGAACCAATATTTAATTTATTTAAATTATAAAACCGAACCTGAATATTATTAAAACATTATTTTCACCCGACCCCTAAACGCGGGTGTTACAACTCTCCCCTACTTAAGGAAATTTCGTCCCCGAAATTTATCAAACAGAAAGAGTCACTGACACATGCTCCTCCACACTTTCTCTCACCACAACACACCCACCAACTCGGTAGACTCACCACACAACATTAGCTAACTGATGCCAAAATCTCAACGGGTCCTTCAATGCATGACCATTTTAAATTTAACTCAATCTTTTCAACAACATAACACGGAACAAAACTGGCTCACACTTCTGAATCATAGATACACATAACACATCACAAACCCATTTCTAACTCTGATGGTAACTGCAACAATAAACAACAGAACTAGCTCGATTCACAGTCTCATACAATACTGCTTGAACACTTGACTCATAACCTTCTCTGATTGATCCTTTGCCTTCATCAATTAACCAAACACTATGCAGACGTCTTCAAAAATCTAGCAGAAAACTCGAATCTCTACTGACCACTATCAAACACAAGACACTGTACAAATCACGCTCCTGCTAAGGCACAACTCCGCCATCTTACACAAGGTACAAGTAACCAGAACATGTATAAAATGGGCACACTCGATGTAACTATCATTGCTTACTCGGCTAAACTCTCTCGTAAGAAATCAAAGGCGAACCGGACATAAAGTTCCTCAAATCCATTTCCCACTTTCGTTAAGGATCTTCCATGAATGTAACAAACTAGAAGAAACTAATGCTCGATCTTGACACACTGGCAAACTATACACTTACTCGCATACTGAACAACGTCATTCATCAACTCAACCCAGAAGTACTCATCTCCAACTCGCAATACGTCTTCATACAACTCAGATGCACTGGAAATGAACTGCCGTATGCTTCGGTCAACACAATACGTCTCAAAACACTATGTCAATCGGTACAACAATTCTGTCTCTAACAATACAAATTCCATCATCTCTGAACTGTACTCTGAAGGTTTTCTTTCTGATATGCTTGGCACGTGAGGTGCCAAGAATCTGTCTTGCAACTGTTTCTCTTCAACATTCTGACTCAAAGTAGTCTCAACCCGAAGCTCGGCCACAAAACTACTATCATTTGATATACGGAATTCGGCAATTGCAACTCGTAACTCAACTACTAATCTAACAGCAAATACAACTCGGAACATTGGTTGCTACGTAGACTCTCTTCAGGTAGTACTCAATCTTTGAGATCGCAGTCTTCAAGCAATTCTAACTACTCATGTTGTTCAAGTTCCAACCCTTCCTAAGTCTTCAAATATTTCAAGTTCTGATGACACGTACATATACACTGTGCATTTCTTACTATACAAGCTTTGTCTCTAAGTCTTCGAAGCAAATACAACGGTAATTAACTCTAAGTCTAGTGTCGGATAATTCTTTTCAAGGTCTTTCAACTATCTCAATGAATAGGTCACAATCTTCTATCTCGCGTAAGCACCCAACCTAACTCTACGATGTGACACATCACTATGGTTCACAAACTCTTCCTCTGACATAAGCTGATTCACGGTCGAAGTTCCCTTCAAGGTTTCTTTCGGTTTCTCAAGGGCTCATTGTCTCGCATCTAACCACACAAACTGAACATTTTTCTGTAGCAATCTATCAATGGAGCAACTATCTTCAAAAGACTATTTACAATTCTCTGAAAGTAACAGTACTAGACCTAGGAACTATAGATATCTACCACAGTCTTCAATTTCTTCCAACTCATGTCTTCTTTTGACTACTTGGGATTTTCGCTAACACACTCGGCTGAACCACACGTCCTAGGAGAACATCTTCCTTCACTCGGAGCTCACGCTTGCACAACTTAGCATGCAACCGATTCTCTGCAAGGATCTACAACCTAATCTTCAAATAGACTGAAGCACACACTAACTGACCAACAAACCACTGACACTCGAAAGCGGATACTAATTATTCATTGTCACTGGTTTCAACTGTCTGAAATCTAAACACATTCTCATATTGTCACTCTCTCTTCTTCACAAATTACACTGTCGATCTCTAACAATGATGCATTAGGCCTAATGAATCTAAGATCTAACAAGTCTCGAAGTTAATTCTTCAACATTCTCAATTCTTCCGGAATTCATAAGTTACAGAGCAACAAAACAGAAGCAACCTCGGAGACGGTCTCAATAACGAACTCTTCTTCTCTATCAAGAGACAAACCGGGTGAATCTTCCAAACACTCCTAGGCAAACACAAACTAATTTAGTATTCTGTGGTCTAATCTTCATTCAAAATCAAATCCATCACACTTGCTAAGCAAACCTGCCGACTAAACTCAATAAATCCCCGACCTCCAAGCTGGATCAATCATTCAATAAGAAGTTCACATACTCACCTACTACTAAAGTCATACAGAAATCTGCAATTTCAAGGCAACTCTCCCTTTGTCTCAACGTATACACTAACTCTATGTTCTACAAGCTATTCCATGCATAGTTTCACATCAAACCATAAAAAGGCAATTACATCGCATCAACTGAAAACACGTGCCACTGGAACATCAACGGACACCCCTTGTACATCTTTCTGACCACGACTGTATCCCCAAAGGAGCTAGTAACACTAACACCTACCTCTAGTACTTCACAAGGTGGATTTCAACAACTTTGCAAACTCACTCAAAATACACAGACACGTAGATTCAGAATTAATCAGAAAAACAAGCCCAATGACTGTATCGAGGAATTACTTGCTACAACATCGACATCCTTCCGAAGCCAACTCTTAAGTCTTCACTTCTATTACCATCTCATATCAAGATCGGTCACATTGTTCTCACTCAACAGAAACCAACTCATATACACGTTGCCCCAAACAACTAACTGCACTCCCAACTCTGGTACGGTCATACTACCCTGAACTAAAGCGATGAGTTCTAACACCGTTCACATCCTCTAAAACCTCAGATTCACGATTACCGGCTCTAGGCCCACCCCTCGGCCTCTAACTTACCAAAGGCAACAATATAATAATAAACAAAACACACAAACAAGAATATTTAGGGTTAGCAAGAGCAAGGGTCCAAGGTGCTCAAGTATATTCCTTTACAAAAATCTTTTCAAATAAGTAATAGTAGCAATGGGAACTCGACACTACGCTTTAACACAAACATCATGCTAACACATGCTTTCGATCACCGTACTAACAAGCAAACATCAAGCATACATGGCAAAACATTCACCGAGACATAGCAACAACATAACACATCAACTTACCTCACTTACCTACCCGAGGTCTCGGAAACCTCAGGCTCTGATACCAATAAATGTAACCCCCTCGTCCCGGTCTGGCCGGATGACCGGTCCGAGTGAGCTACACGGGGAAAACCGAAGCGAAACCCAAAGGATTCCCCCTCGGTTAGCAACCCTATTTTTTTCTTTTTATAAAAAACTTGCCTAGATGAATATTAATTCCTATGTGATTCACAACAGCGGAAAACGTTCAAAGGAAAAACTCATTTGAAACACAGCCATGCAAAAACAGTAAATTTTAAGCTTATAAGGTAGACAGTATCGATACCCTAATCAGGGGTATCGATACCCTCCTTCTAGGTCAACCCAGGAAGTCAACACGAGAAGGCCGTATCGATACCCTTACCAGGGGTATCGATACCCTCTTCCTCGGTCAACCTTCCTTGGTCAACAGATTGGACCCGTATCGATACTCGGGACCCCGTATCGATACGCTCCAATCTAACTCCCAAACCCAGATTACAGAAACTTTGGGGGGTATCGATACCCTAAGGGTATCGATACCCTAGGCAAAAACTGGGACATTTGGGTGAGAGAGTATCGATACCCTAATCAGGGGTATCGATACCCCCTGCACTGCAACACCTCAAACTCAACTAAAACGGCCCCAACACGACCCTTCATGCATTTCTCGACTCACCTAAGCGTATACCAACATGCAAGCACACATAATTAAGCCATGGGTGTCATTCAACATAGATTTAAGCTTTCATACATAGCATTCAATTCAATGAGCAATATAGACAAAAATAAGCATACATGAAGGCTCAAATGATCTTAAAGCACAAGTCAAACACAAGAGGTTTGCAACCATACATAAGGCAACCTAAACCCCTAAAGCATGCCATCATACACACCAACAAACATCAAGGTATTACATGCATTCAATCCATAATTAATTCAAACATCAACATTAGGCATTAACAACAATAAGCCAACACATAGGAGTCTAGATACAAGCTCCTAAGACACGTAGCATTTCCCATTGCTAGACTATTACACTATTTAATTAAACCATACTTGAGCAAACCACCACACGCTTGGACGCCCTTATCTTGCTCCTTGCTAACTCCAAGCTAAAGATCTGCATTGTCAGAAAAAGGAGAGCGTAAGCATAAAGCTTAGTGAGCGGAGCTCTAAAACATAACTACGACAATGCAGGGTTCAAAGTTCTCTTTAAATAAAGGCCAACACCAAAAGATCCATTCAACTATCTAATCCTCTTACTAACGTGCGAGTTCAACCACAATTCAACAATATAGGCATTACTCTTCATGGTATGCGTGAGGACATAATCCTAGATTAAAGCAAAACAATATGAAGACAATGATATAGTGAGATACAACATGAACATTACATGGCATGCACAAGCATAACCAAAACACACACGGTGGGACTACACATCATCGTTTCGACTAGTAGTTTTCCAATGGGACTACACATCAAAGTACTCTTCTACTAGTCATTACCGGCGGGACTACACATCACCGGAGTCTTATACCACTTGCTACCGGCGGGACTACACATCACCGGAGCAACGACAACCATCACGTGAGGTTCGACACCAACCATGCAACACGATGCACAATTACTACCATACGACATGTACTCACTATATCATGCACAACCAAATCAAGATGTGACAAAAACCACAATTAGGCATCACTTACTACTTGGAATCTTACCGATTACGAATGGTCTTACTCACCATTTTCGTGCACAACTTGCACCAACTTACTCACACCTTACAAGGCATATCAACAACATCATTAATACCACCATACATGATCAACAACATAATATTAAGCAATCATACTTCTTTCTAATTTATTTAAATTTCATGCTTGACAAAACATCACCACAAGTAATGAAAACAAATGGAAAAAGGGAATTTAAAGAGGCAATTCACTACATCTTACTCTTGAGTTTAAATCATTTTCAAGGCCAAAACTAAACCACTTCCAAAATCACCTTTGAACCAAAACTATTCTTGAAAACCATTTCCACATCCACGTACTCAAATCAACCTTAGAAAATCAAATTAAAGCATTAACCACTCACCTCATTCCCTTAAGCAAAACAAGCAAAGCCGACTCAAGCTTCCTCACTTCCGGATTCGATCCCAAAGCTTTACCAACGCTAATCCTTGCTTTTAATCGCCTCAACACAAATAAATTAACCTCAAATCAGTCCACAACACAATGTAGCAAACCCGGAATACAATTCAAACATCAAACACTTGTTTTTCGAACCAAGAACAACCCCCAAAAAGCCATTCCCGAGCAGCCCCCTTGCACAGCCGAAAACCATTGATTCCAACTCTTTTAACACACCTAATAGCTTCCAAAACAACCCCTAACTATCATACAACCATCAGCCCTCATTTCCCAACATAAAACAGCCCTAAAACTCACTTCTAAACCCTCCTAAAACCCCTCCAAAACCCAAATACGAATTTCTTAATAAAACCAATTAAAAATGATATATGTTGGACCATTCGGGCTACAAACAACACATATAATAATAAGAATTCAAAAGCTTCAACATTGAACAACAAAGTTAGGATTTTTAACTTAAAAGTTCAAAAACTCAAAACATGAGACAATGGGTTTTTATGAAAACTAAACACATTGAGAGAAAGAGGAAGGCGAGGGCAGCTCAAAAGTACCATTACCTTTTAAAAATCATCAAGGATGAAGGATGGAGGAGATGAAATAGAAGCTCCCATGGAGGAGATGTTTTTGACGTTGGAAAAATGAAGAAGAAGAAGATGATGGGGTTTTGGGGTTTATTTGAATTATATGGAAATAAAAATAGGTTTTATTTGATATTTACACAAATGCCATTAATGAAATGGCTATTGGGCTTGGGTTTAAATAAAAATTGGATCCAACACATATGTTTTATTTGTAAACAAAACCCGAACCAATATTTAATTTATTTAAATTATAAAACCGAACCCGAATATTATTAAAACATTATTTTCACCCGACCCCTAAACGCGGGTGTTACAACTTGAACAAAATTTACCTCTAACATTTGCCTTCTCCTTCAAATGACAAGATTTTGTAGAAATCTTTCAAGATTGCTTTGAGGTAAATGATGAAAAAGGTGAGGAAATCATTTTGAAAACTAAAAGGAATGGAAAGATGAAAATCTCTGAAGTTTTAGATAGAAAAAGAATTGTTTGGTTGTTTGGAAAATGAGAGAAATGAAAGTTACGTCAAATAAACTTTAGGAATTAAATCCCTTTTAATTAAAATATCCTTTTAATTATTTTATTAAAAATCTATTTTAAAATGGTCAATTTAAAGGAAAAGGCTCAATAAACATTTATTAGCTCCCTAAATATTCTAATTTTTGGCCATCTTCCAAAATAGTCCTTTAAACAGATTTTGCACTTTTTACAAAATAGTCACTAAACCTTTCGAAAGCCATTTTCTAAAATTGACTTTACCAAACCTTTCCATATATTTTTAGAAGATTTTAGGAATTTTCCCATAATTTTCCCATATCCCGAACTACATTTTCTCTGAACCGCTCCCGAAAACTTGGATCTCTAGTTTAGATTCTACTAACCCCGAACCAACACCAAAAGCTTCTAGGCCCAAAACCCAGACGTTACAGACTCGCTTGATAAGCACCCCTAACTATCATATCAAAGAGGTTGGGGGTTGGATCGAACACCCAGTCACAACTACTTAATAAATAATAATAGTCGTTTGTTTGATTATGTTGAGATATTTGTTTCGATATAACAAAGTAAAATTGTTTTTGTAAGAGTTTTTGACTTGCATACATGTTTAAATACTCAATACAGTAAAAAACATACAGTCGTACCGATACAGGCCTTACTTGTACCGATACGGGCTTGCTTCCAGAATTCCAGAGAGGAATTCAGGTACTGATATGTTATGTAGCGTATTGATACCCCTAGTGTCGTACCGATATGGAAGTATCGCATACCGGTACGCCCAACGGCCTGCAACGACTAGTTCTCTGGTTTAAATGCAAATACCGATACATACATCACGCGTACCGATACCCTCTGTCCAGAACTGCCTCCAACGGCTGGAAAATGTTTCTAACGGCTCCAAATCACCCTTAACAGTCATAAACTGTAACACCTTAAACTCAGCCTAGAAGAAAATACCGAATTTAGGATGTCACCGTTGAAAACTTTTCCCTCAAATAATAGATTTTAGGTTTAAATAATTTATAAAATAAAATAATTATTAAATAATAAAAATTACCGTAAAAACCGCAATTGTTTACAAAACCTAAACATTATAAAAATATTCCGATCATTTAATAAATATCTAAAATAAAGTCTGTAATTACATGCTAAAACATAATCTCAAAAATATAAAGTTTCACGGTCTGAATTACGTAAATGTCCAAAAACATAAATTTAAAATAATCTGGTAGTCTAAAATAAAGTTCATAATGATGATAAATTAACTGAGTAAAATACGAGATGCTTCAAGTACCGAGTCGCCTAAGAGAGACTAAGTATATTTGAAAAGAGAAATTATGGGGTGTAAGCTAAAGAGCTTAGTATGTCTCTAAAGTGCAGGAAAAATCATATTCATAAAATATAGTATTATTTTGATAAAATCTATAAATTCACAAATAACAATGCACAACACAAAAGCTTTAACTTATAAAAAACAATTGAATGAATCCCAACTACAACACCGTTCGAAGAGTAAGGTTTCCCAGAACCACTCTCTACATCCACTAATTGATGTGTGGTACAAATTACTACTTCCACCGTACAATCTCATCCCATGCAGACAATGATGTAAAATCACATTTGTAATAGTCTCAAAACATAGTCCAATAAATCTGAAATTTCATAGTTTGATAAATTTGATGAACACAATTCGATAAATCCGATGTTTAGTTAAATCAAAAATCAAGTATGAATGCATGGAAAATTCATCATGCCACATCACATGTAAAAATATGCATATGATATAAAACAATGTCACGCGGTAAAAATCATTATTATATAGCACAGTAAGAAAACACACCTCAAGCAGCAATAGCTCTAATGTCGAGAAGAACGTCTCTCACGTTCAGGTCTAGCACTGGCCCTAGCTGAATCAGAACCTACGATATAAACCCTATATTAATTAATATCTATCAATATGCCACCAACTAAAAACACTAATACTAAGCTAAAAGAATACTCACGTGTAGACCTCGTGGTACGTGTACGGTTAGATCGAATAGGCGAAAGAGATGGTAATTCGTCTTCTTCAAATTCGATGTCATCTAAAACACATATGTAAACTGCATCATATCTCATATCCAAATCCTTCAAAAATTAAGGTTGTGCTATGCTAGAAACTCATCAAAGTTCGATCGAAATAAGAAGCATAAAAACATGGGAGATGTCAACAGAGGGAGAGAGGACGTGCGGCTGGAATATGTTTTTGGGGCTGTTAAGGGGTTTTTATAACCAAATTAATGGGTAATCTACAAGAAAAGCCATTAAACTTAAGGGTTTGCAAACTAGCACCTAATCTTTTTATGATTGACAAATTGATCATGAATATCTATATTAAGCCTCATAAATTTGAATTTTCTCAATTTAACCCTTAAACTCAATTAGGGTTTCTTAATTCAATTCCCAAATAATTAGGGTTTCAAGAATTAGAGAATTTAAAATTAGATTTCTAAATTAGGGATTTTGTGAATCTAGAGTTTACAATTTAGATGTAATTTTTTGGGTGTTACATAAACGCCCACAAGCTCATTTCTAACTATATTATGAAGGCTGAACACTTGAAAATGGTTAGAGAATACATCCAAGCATAATGATCAAGAGAAATTAGCCTTCAAGCCTTATTTCCTTATTTATCTTGTATACAGTGTATATAGAGTGCTTAATTGTTTTTATCCTTTGTACTCTTGTGAGTTTAAACATTTTTGTAAACACTCACTTTGTGAGACATTTAGTTAACCCAATAAATCTTGTAAAAGGGAGAGGTTTTAGTTTAGCCTAAGTAAAAATTAGAGTGGTTCTATCTTAGCTGTTAAAAAGATAAGGTTATAAATGTTTCCTCTTTTATCCTGTAAAAATAGAAGAATTCATAGTGAATTGGGAATTCTTTAGGGGTGTGCTAAGGTAGTGGATGTAGACTTCGGTTGGGTAGTTGAACCACTCTAAAATTATCGTGCACAATTATCTACTATATTTCAGTTTTAGCCAATTCATTCGGAAAGTAATTTCAATCCTATTGGCACAATCGGTTGGAGTGCATCGAGCCTATCAGATTGCAAAAATAAGATCAAATAAAATAGCATTTTTTATGTCAGACCAAACATACTCCTAACTTGCGGGTCAATCTCAAAACTAGCCCCATTTGGGAATAATTTTACTAAAATAGCACCCAAAATTCTATATTTTAAAACTCGTTGTTCACAACGAGTTTTTCTTAATTTTTTAAAATTAAACTTTTTTTATTAAATGACAAAAATGAAAAAATTAAACTATTAGGAACCCACTTTACATCTCCAGTGTATTGAAGAACAAAAATAATAAAAAATTGAACTACTAGGAACTAACTTTGAAATTTAGCTCCACGAATTGAAAAAGAAGATGATGTTGGCACTAGTTTATATAGGCCTATCTAGAGTTTAAGCCTTTATTTCTTAAAAATGTTTGATCTTTGTAGCTAAAGAGTTTGCTACTGTATTTTAGTTTTAAGAATCTCACATTGATAAGAATCAAAAGCTTACAATCTAGTTAGGCATATAGAAGTTAGTGCCAACATTTTTTTTTTGTTATTCATAGAGTTAAATAAAAAAGTTGGTTTCTAATAGTTTAGGTTTTTTTTTTCATTTTCGTTCTTCAATGTATTGAAGATGCAAAGTGGGTTCCTAATAATTTTTTTTTTAATTTTTGTTCTTCAATACATTAAAGATGCAAAGAGGGTTCCAATTAGAATTTGCTAATCATGTATTAACTAATTAATTAAGTTAAAACACAAAGAAATGTTTTTTGGAACATGGCGAGTTTTAAAAAAAAATTAAAAAATATTTTTTATTCAAACTCGCCATGCATGCACGGCCATTTCACTATAATGGTGCTAGTTCGGGAAATATAGACTTTTGGGTGCTATTTTGGGGGATTTTATAAAAATAAGGCTATTTTGGAAATTTACCCCTGTTTCTTTTGGGGTCAAAATAGGTGATTAACGTTCACAACATTAATATTTTAAGTATCTAACAATTTGTTTCGTTAATATTTTAAAACCGATTTGTTAGAACAAACTCAATACTCAATCATTACTTGACACATCACTTTAATTTTAATTTCTTTTTTTAATTTATTTTATTTAAATTTAAAAAATTTCATTTAAACTTGATTTGGAATAATAGCAGATAAATTCATATAAAAAAAAATTAGTCCCATCTTAATTCAGCTTTACTTATAGCTTGAATTTATATTTATTTAATATTAAAACAAAATATTTTATAATTAAATTTGAACATATATTTAATTATCAAGTTGTACTTATTTTGCTTATCCAAATTATAAAATAAACTATGTTTTATAAAATAATAATAATAAAATCGAAATCTCTATCTTTGATCTTTAAAAGAAGAAAAGGTAAAGGTTCGAAGCTGTGGCATTATTCTATTTTGGATTACAATGAAATTTAAATCTAATAGATAGTAACATCAATCCGTTGTAGTCTAGTTGGTCAGGATATTCGGCTCTCACCCGAAAGACCCGGGTTCAAGTCCCGGCAACGGAAGTTTTCAAATATTTTTTTGATTCTAAATGCCCAAGTGATCACACTTTTTTCCCCATGTTTATATGGTCTATCATAAACAACTTCATAAATTTCATGCACTTGAAATTTAACCTTAAGAGCACGCTATGATTTTATCTTGTTGCCTTTATGATTTTCTAGAATGTTTTCCAGACAACTTGCCTCAAATTTTCAGGTTGAGACCGCACATACAACCTAAACATCCGTTCACAGGGTCATATACAAAACACTGCAACAATGAAGTTCTGGAGGTTCAATGCCACACATTTTGAATCGTACAACATGGAAAGGGAAGAGAAAATTGATAACTGACTGCAAGTACGTGTTATGGACGAGTAAATACTGGCAATGCCTCGTCTAACGAGCACCTAAACATCCGTTCACAGGGTCATATACAAAAGACCACGGTTATTTAAGTTATCGGTTTGCATCTTTACATGGTTTTATTTTATGTCATACAAGTTTACATGTAACTCCTACCCGTGCCCTTGCACTCGGATAACCACAAGTCAATGTGTTCTATCATCTTTTGCCTCACTTTGTTAACTGCATCAGGGGAACTGCAGTTCTGAGCATTACCTGAAACAAGAGAATATCACAACTTAAGAGAATGCAGCAGAAAAGAATTGGCAAGCAATCGTAGATTACTGGACAATGTTACCAAGCAAGCACATAAATGGCTTTAAGAAAATGTGCTTTACACTTGGAAGTTATTGGGGTTTTAAAAATAGCTTAGACGCCATTATCAATGAAGAGTTCTTACCTTCAATTCTTAAAGGAGATTGGGGACATCCTCGCATATCAGTTCCATGGCCACAATTATGACAAGTAATAATGTACGAAGGCACTGAAATGTTTCAAAATAAGTTCTTAGAGAGTGTGCGAAATATGATAAAAAGGCTAATTCCAGCAAATCATTGAACAACACTACTAATCATTTCCATTTTCTAGATAATCTCACAAACTAAAGAAAATAAAACTTTTTTTAATCATAACCTAGAGAGTTCCTTGGCCTGGCTATCATCAAGAGGTAGCCTAATAGACATCTAGGTGTCCGCTGCTAGACTATCCACATTGCCAAGTGGAACAAATAGCAATGGAGAGCTTCCTATGAAATCTATTCTTTTAATTTGGTATCTGCGTATTCAACAAAGTAATTGGTAATGATATTGGAAGCTTACTGTCTGGAGATGACGTTTGTTTGGATGCATGGCGCCATGGATCCTGTGAGCCATTTGTAAAAACGATTTTTGAACCTGCAAATTCATATTTTTGTAAGAACAAGTGAACTTTAGTATATGAAATGAAAGTTATTGAATGCAATTGTAGAAGCGTGAAGATTTAAGCAACAAAAGCATGAACCATTTATTCAAGTTAATAATTTTGCCCTTTAATGCTAAAGAAGCTGCTCATCTTTCTCTACTTTGATGTAGTACATTTTCCTTTGTAGAAACATACTCCCGTCTTTCAAGTACAACATATATATAAACCCGAAGATAGTAGCTGGAAATGAATGAACGAACAGAAGGCTTCCATCTATAGAGATAGGTGATCCATTTCTTGAAATGAAATCAAAGAAATAATATTTTACGCAAGAAGTTACTGTGCTATAAGAACATCTAGGTACAGAATACACCATTTCCTGCATGTGTGCAACTGTGCTGGCATGGAAGTTGCATAAAAGACAGGTACAAGCAAACCTGTATGTGCAAGTGTCTGAAGGTGTGGTGCGTGTAACAGTGGCGGATCTAGAAATTTAAAAATGAGGGTCCAAATGGGTATGCAAAAATATTTTTTTTTACCTTTACACATTAAATAAAAAAATTAAGGAAGAAATTTACACTAATTTAAGCTTGTTTCCGGAAAAACGGGGATGCCATTGCTCCCTAGGGGGCTGCATGCATCCACCACTGGCGTGTAAGAGAGGAATATAATTTGCAAGACCGCTACAAAAAACAAAGCAATTCCAGACCAGCAAATACCACAAACAGGGAATAACCAGAGAAGGGGAAAATGAAGTCCATAATTGCTAGAAGCCTACAAGACTAAGTTTTTTTGTAAAAGCATTGAAAACTTCACGTTGAAGAAACAGAAGAAAACAAGAAAAATTATGGCTTAACCTGCAATTTTTGTGCCTCCATAGTATGTGTTTGTCACATCAACTTCTGGGTAGATGCCCTCTCCAAAGAGGTTCTTGCAAAGATCCAAGTGGTATCTGCAATACAAGCAATGTTTTTGTATGGCTGGATGTGCAGAAAAAACATATAAAAGGAAAAAGAATACTCTCTATACGCATTTGCAATATGACAAAAGTACAGATAGCAGAAGTAGACAGAGAAGGCAATCATAGTATCGATTGCAGAATGTGATATTTAGAAGCATACTTTGTATCAACTTTTGAAGAGCGAATGCTATCATTTGAGGGTGCCACCTGGAAATATGCAACTTCAGTACACACTTGGAACCACCATAGCCGATCAGAACCATATTCACTAACAGTAGTGTTCTTCAAGTGTTTCTGATTATAAGTTTCAACACTGACACCAAAAGTTCCAACATAATAATCTTTGACATATTTAGCATAGGCAGCCTGCAAGGTATGGGAAATAATTGTCCACAAATCATATACTCTCAGAAAACTGTGAAGGCGCATAATGTGTAATGCAAGCATACCACCAAATTCTCTCCGGCTTTTTCTGCTTCAACAAGAGGGGTGCATAATACATCCGGATTTCCGTATTGAAACTGCAAATTTATGGACATTAAGATTACTGTTGAGAAAAAAGTAATAGAGTGTGAGAGACAATAAGAGAAAGCAAATATACCGCAACAACAGCTGCATCTGCCAGGAAATAGAGGAAATCACCATCAATCTCAAGCTGAAAACATAAACAAATTGTCGGCATCAGTATCAAGAGATGACAATTTTGTAGAACCTCATCACATTGCAATTTAAGTACAGGGTTTCTGCAATGGAGAATAGATTCAACCTCGGTTGCACCAAACTGTTTCCTCAGTTCCTTTCCATTGGATTCAAGACTTTGATCAACAAGTTCTGTAATTTCTTGTAACACAGCTTTGCATTCAGGACCAGCTGATTCACCAACCTGCACATGGAAAGGTGATGGGAAAATCAAGAATTGAAGGGAGAATATATTGAGGACATGAAAATAAAAATAAAAGAAAAGAAAAACCTCAGTGTACAAACTGATATTTACGATGAACTCACTTAAACCACTCAATCTCATCAAGTTTCCACCAGTGGCTATCCTAAATATTAAGTCATTTTACACAATTTATGGGAACTATATCTCTTTATTCCTATGTCTATCATTCAAAGAACAATAATTGCAAAATTTCATCCTAAACTGAATTAGTTTGCAAGTACTTCTGGAAATTTATAATTAATCAGATAACAGATGAACAGAAAAAAAAAAATAACCTTAAAAAAACTGAGATGAAGGGGAGCATCGATCTCTTACCTGCTTATCAAATTCAGTGTAGTTGTAAACAGCAAGAACAACACCAGAACTTGCCAGGCTTCCACATGTTAAATGAGGAAACTTAAGACGAAACCATGCACTAAGAGCACCAGAGTAGGAAATACCAAAAACAAACCATGAATTATCAGCACCTGGTTTATTTCGCTTCAAGTTCAAGGATTCCTAAAAAATAGAAGCACCATTAATTTTCATTTTAATTATAACATTGAGTAAAGTTCATCTAACAAAAACCCACTAAGACAATACTAGGCAGCTTAAATGAAAAAGGAAGGAGAAGGAAAATGATGAAGAACCTTACCTGATACCATTGGCGAAAAACAGCCAAGTCAAAGAGAGCCTGCTTAGATGAAAGATATTTCAGATTTTCCGTCGTATGTGACTTAAAAGGGCTGCTTTTCCCATAGTAACGATGCTCAAGTGAAACCACAGCTGCCCCAAACTTCTTCGCCAAAACCTGAAAATCACAATACAATAAGAATACGACAAATTCGTCCCAGATCAAATTCCTTCTCTGTGTAAAGAAATAGTAGAATTTACGCTGATGTAGTCATTGCTTATGCCTCGGCACGAAGACTCCCCACAAATTTTTAAGAAAATAGGTCCATCCGGAACTTGAAAGTAGTCAAGGAATTCATAGTAACGCTGTTTAAATTGCCGGTGGTCCTGCAAGAAGAAAAAACCCCAATATTAAGGAAAGACCTAATTTTTCCGTAAATTAACAGATGCAAACTTGGGAATAAAGAAATCAAACTTTGAATGGAAATAAAAGAGATTAGAAAAGGGAATGGGAGAATTACGTAAGGAGAATAGTGATCCAGAGTCTGGTCGAACCAGAACTCTTTAGTGGTTAAATAAGAGCTGCTTTCAGACAAGCGGCCAAGCAAATTACGAGGCGCCATCACGAATCCATGGGTGAAACCCGATAGATCCACCACAAACAATAACGAGACGAACACGAGAACCGGCCTCATCGTTGCCATTGCCGGCCCTAGTTCAGAAACTGCTGGAGTTCTGAGTTCTGAGTTCTGTGTGTTTAAAACTCTTGAGAAAGCCACGGTTGCCCGTGGACTGGTAAAAGACAGATAGGAAACCGTGACATGCTTTTCAAACTCAACACGTGCTGCACTTTCTTTTATTGTAATTTACGCAATCTTTTGTTTTTACTTGACTAAAATAAATTGACACGTGGAGTTCTAATTTAATAAGCATAATTTCAATCATTTGGTCCTATTTATTTATTTATTTCGTAACATTTTAATCTTCAAAGATTATTTTAGGATAAAATAGTTGATGAAAATTGTTAGGCTACTAACGGTAAAAGACTTAAAATGAAATAAAATATTAAGGATTAAAATACTTCAAAAAAAATAATAAAAGTCAAAGTAACTATTCAGTCATACATTAAGGTAATTTTTGACATTATGTCAATTTAATATTTAAAAGTTTAGTTTAAGTGCTAAAGATATAGAATACATTTGGATTTAGAGAATATATATTGTTTTTATTTTTTAGAAAATAGAAAAATTGTGAGTAAAATGTATTTGATTGTTAAATTAGAAAATATTTTTAAAATAAAATAAAAAATGTTAAAAATTAAAAAATATTATTTTCATTATTTTATTAAAAATATTTTTAAAAAGTGAAAAAGATGGGCAACAAAGATGCTCTAGTGGGTTAAAAAAAATATTTTTAGTAAAATCCTAATTTTAATCCTATCTAGAGAGGAGATGAGTGGGAAGACTCTAGGAGAAGGAAGGGAGATGCTCCTAGTGGGTCTAGAACCCATTACATAAGGGAAGGCGAGGAACAAAGATGAGCAATTGTGATAACGGAGTCGTCGTCGTCCTTTTTTAATAGGTAGACCGAAAACCTAAAACAAACCAAAGATTAAGAAAATCTCAGGGTTCGAGGGTACACTTATGTGTGGGGAAGGATTAGCACACCCACAACGCCCGTAAAAGCGACGCTTATTTGATCACTAATTTTTTTCAAGCATATTTTGGGTTATAAACAATCAAACCTAAAGTCTATATTTTTTAATATTTAAAATTAAATTAAGGACAGCCTAGATGAGGTAATATTTACCAAGGTTATTAAGGGGAGTCATTTAAAGATCTAATTCTAACTAAAGTAATTATTTAAAATTTAGTTAATTACATTTATAGTGATTTGTGAGTCTTATTTAGAGTCTAATTTAGATAACTAGATTATTATGGGATCAAATTAATGGTTAATCATAATAGAGGTAATATTAGTATTACAATTAATTAAGAAATCTAGACTAGGGACTCTACTTATTCAATTAAAGAAAAACCTAACTAAGGAAACAAATTCAAGGCTTTAATTAAAATTAATGAGTCTAACCTAAAAAATTATTATGAAACTAAAATTGATTTTGATATAACAAATTACTTTATAGACTTAATTGAAAAATACAATAAATTTTTAAGTATTTCAAATACTCACTTAATTGACAAGCATTTTGAACCAAGTACTCTTTCAAGTCAAAACATATTAAAAGGTTCGATTTTAATTAAGTATTTTCAAGTTTTTCAAGCCAAATTTCAACAAAACGCCCAAGCGTATCGATACGCTATAAGGGTATCGCTACAAATTTTCACTACTGGAATTTTAATCGACCATGGCGTACCGATACAGTTTAACCCTGTATCGATACGATATTCATCTGGGTAACTCATCGGGACAATATCGATACGGTTTTTCAAAGAAAATTATTTTAATGCTATAACATACCTATACGGTATGTCACCGTATTGATACGATATGCTGACCATGCAAAATCTTTACATTTATTATTCGAACGTTGTCTTGTCAGTTATTGGAATCCTAAATTTTAAATGGTCGTTGAACCATATCGATACGTCTTGATAGGGTACCGATACGCTCCTTTGTCAAAACTCAATTCAGGATTCCAGTGAGCAAAAACCCTATCGATACGGCTTTGCGTATCGATACGCCCCTTATGATTGTATCGATATGCCCTTCTCGTGTATCGATACGCTTTATTTTTCAGTCACAATGGCTCTTTCTTCTTTAAGACATGTACCGATACGGTCACGAAGGGTACCAATATGGTATGCAATTGATGAGCATTTATTGCAGGAAAATGCAGTCCAATGGCTAGATTAATGACCTCAGCCACCCAAACGGATAGAATTCAATACAAGGGTATAAAAACAAGTCTCCAAAGCTACAACAACTATTAAACCTTCAAGCAACATCAAAGCATTTATTTCAAACTCTTGTGCCTTTAATAGTCAAATTCTTGTACCCAACTCATTTGGAGTTTTTCATTGTAAATCTTTTTTTAGAGTTTGGGGTTATTTATGTGTAATTGAGTAAACAATTAGCCTTTGAGAGGTACATAAATAGTTTGCCTACCTTTCCTTTGTAAAGAGTGATATTGGGTAGAGAAATTGACCGATTTGTAAGGTTTCCTCCTAAGCAGAGAAAAGAGAACGAATTCAAGTTAGTGAATTGTTGAAATCCTCAGTAGGGTGCTGAGGTAGTGGATATAGAGCTTGTTCGAAGCTTGAACCACTCTAAAAACGCCTTGTCTTCAATTTTAAATTACCTATTTGCACCTTTCAATTTTATTCCACCAATTCACCCCCTCTAGGTGTTTAGCCATTGTTTGATCAACTCAACAATTGGTATCAGAGATACACTCATTGGAAGAATTAATACCCTCTTGAGTAGATCTTGGAAGAGTTTGATCAATCGCACTTCAATCAATATCGTGCTATGGCATCCACCTCCGGACAAAACCTCTACGAGTCTTTATACATCACCAAACCACCATTCTTCAATGGGGATAACTATTCTTATTGGAAGAACCGGATACAACTCTTCATCATATTAAACGACTACATGGTGTGGGACGTGGTAGAAAACGGTCCTACAATTCTAATGAAGAGAGATAGTGAAGGAAGGCTTGTTTTGAAGACCAAAGCCGAAATGACCATTGAAGATAGAAGACGTTTGCAAGTCAACGAAAAAGCCGTGCACATAAACTTTTGTGCACTCGGTTCCGACATATACTCAAAGGTGTCTTCAATCGAAAGTGCTAAAGAAGTATGGGACACCCTAGAGACTACATATGAAGGAACAAGTGACGTCAAGGAGACGAAGATCGGGTTTCTCAATTTGAGTTATGAAAACTTCAAAATGGAACCCGACGAAAGTGTCTCCAAGATTTTTGATCGGTTTTTGGTCATTATCAATGGACTAAAGGGCTTCGGTGAAGTTATTCCCGAAGAAAACCTAGTCCAGAAGCTACTCTACTCTCTTTCAGAGTCTTGGGATGGCAAGAGGACGACCATCATTGAAGCTTGAGATTTGAAGACTCTCAAGCTAGACACCCTTTTTGGATCTCTACTCAGTCATGAGATCATGAAGAAGGGGAGAGAAGAAGAGAAGAAGAAAGAAAAGAATAAGGTAGAGAAGAAAGAGGTTGAAAAGAAGAAGCTAGGAATCGCACTCAAAGCGTCTACAACAAAAGCGATTCTAGTGAGGAGGAGGACGAAGAGATGGCCATATTAGCCAAACGATTCACTCGATTTATGAAGTCCAATCGAGGAAGAAAATTCAATAGAAGAGGGGACTTCAAGAATAAAGGAAAAGAGGAAGAAAAGGACCAACTCACTTGTTATAAGTGCAAGAAGCCCGACCATATCCGAATCGATTGCCCTCAATTGAGGAAGAAAAACTTTGGGAAGAAGAACAAGCTCAAGGCTCAAAAGACTACTTGGAGTGACGAGGAGTCATCCAAGGAAGAGGAGGAAGTGGCCAATCTTTGCCGCATGGCCTATGAGAAGGATCACATTGTAAAATCTAACTCATCTCTTACTTATGATAAATTATATGATGAATATGATGAGTTACAAAATGTTTATGATGAATTGGTTGAAAAATACAAGGAGTCCATTTAAAAAATAAGAAAATCATTTCCAATTTAAAACTTCAAAATGAATATTTTTTCTAAAACCAAGTTCGAATTGGAAAAGAAAGTTTTATACTTGGTAAATCTCACTAATGAACTTAAAAAGAAAAACATAGACTAAGAAAAACTTCTTTCCGATTTCTACGATTATCACACAAAGGAAGTGGATAATCTCAAAAATTCTCTTACTATTGGAAAACTTGCTCTTGAAAAGGGAAATTCTTCAAAAAAACCCAATATGTTAAGAGAAAACCATTTTACCCCAAACAAAGAGGTTTTCAAAAGCAATCTAAAGTAAAAAGAATTAGGCGTGTATGGTTCCTAAGGAACTCATTGTTTCTAATAATGTAAATGCAATTGCTTCTTGGATTCCTAAGGGAACCAAGCTTTTGGGAGCTAACACTTGTTGACCCAAATGGTTTGGGTACCAAAATCAAAGAACTAATCTTTGTTTGTAGGGGGAGCATTGCTACAAGGCTAAAACATCAAGTCAAAACACATGGTACCTTGATAGTGGATGCTCAAGACACATGGCCGGAGACAAGAGTAGATTCATAGAGCTTAAGCCAAAGCATGGTGGAGTGGTAACTTTCGGTGACAACTCCAAAGGCCATATTGAGGGTATTGGCTCTATTGGTAATCTTTCATCCATTCTTATTAAAAACATATTACTTGTCAATGGTCTTAAACATAATCTTTTGAGCATTAGTCAACTTTGTGATAAAGGTTTTGATGTTCATTTTGATAAAAATGAGTATTAAAACAAATGAATTAATGCTCATTGGTCATCGCATAGGAAATATTTATATTGTGTATTTAGATGACATACATTCATCCCATGCATGTTTAGTTGCACATGATGAGAATGATGCATGGTTGTGGCATAGGAAACTAAGGCGTGCTAGCATAAGTATTTTAGAAAAATTAGTTTCCAAAAATCTAGTTAGAGTTTTACCCAAACTAAAATTTTCATTAGATAAAATATGTGATGCTTGTGCTAAGGGTAAACAAAAGAGAACCTCATTTAAACACATTAATGATGTTTCAACTAGTAGGGTATTACAATTAATCCACATGGATTTATTTGGGCCTATTAGAACTATGAGCTTGGGTGGTAAGTCATATGCATTTGTATTGGTAGATGACTTTTCTAGATAAAATTGGGTTCTATTCTTAAGTACTAAGGATGAGACTTTAGAAAATTTTATTACATTACAAAAATTACCCAAAATGATCTTGATCTTAAAATTTCACATATTAGAAGTGATCATGAAACCGAATTTCAAAATATGGGTTTTGAAGATTTGTGTAATGAAAACAATATTAGCCATAATTTTTCGGCTCCTCAAACACCTCAACAAAATGTGGTAGCTGAGAGGGAAAATAGAACTTTAGAAGAAATGGCTAGGACCATGCTTTGTATAAACAATTTACCTAAGTATTTTTGGGCGAAAACCATTAATACGACTTGATATATTATAAATAGAGTAATGATTAGGCCTATTTTAAAGAAAACACCTTATGAGATTTTAAAATCCAAAAAGCCTAACATTAGCTATTTCTACCCTTTTGGTTGTAAATGTTTTGTTTTAAACAATGAAAAATACAACTTAGGTAAATTTGATGCTAAAAGTGATGAAGCAATATTTTTGGGTTATTCCCTAAATTCTAACGCCTACCAGTATTTAATAAAAGAACTTTAGTTGTTGAAGAGTCTATACATGTTGTTTTCGATGATAACCTCATTCCGAGGAAGGAATCTTGTGATGATGATGATGTAAGGATCATTGAAGCCATTGATGGAGGAAAAACATCAAAGGTGGATGATATTCCAACGAAAGAAGAGGAAGCACAAGATCCACCTCTTGAAGCCTTGAAGGACTTGGCTCTTGAGGAAAAGGAGGTGACATACCCAAGGGAGTTCAACAATGTCAAAGGTGGTGAAATCTTGGGTGATCCATCCAAGGGGGTAACTACTAGATCATGTTGCATTTATCTCATGCATTGAGCCTAAAAACATCAAAGAAGAGTTAAAAGATGATTTTTGGATATTGGCTATGGAAGAGGAGCTTAATCAATTTGAGAGAAGTAAAGTATGAACATTAGTTGATAGGCCTAGTATTCAATCTACTATAGGAACTAAGTGGGTATTTAGAAACAAACTAGATGAGAGTGGTAACATAGTGAGAAACAAGGCTAGGCTTGTTGCTCAATGTTACACTCAAGAATAGGGAATTGATTTTGATGAAACTTATGCCCTCATAGCTAGAATGAAAGCTATTAGGATGCTTCTTGCATTTGCATGCTATCATGATTTCAAGCCTTTTCAAATGGATGTGAAAAGTGCTTTTTAAATGGTTTTATAAATGAAGAAATGTATGTAGAACAACCACCCGGTTTTGAAGATCCAAACTTTCCAAACCATGTTTTTAAACTAGCAAAAGCTTTATACAGCTTGAAACAAGCTCCTAGAGCTTGGTATGAAAGACTTTCAAACTTTTTAATTGAAAAAGGTTTTGAAAAAAGCAAGGTGGATACTACACTTTTCATTAAAATATATGACAATGACACCTTAGTAGTTCAAATATACGTTGATATTATTTTTGGTTATACTAATGAATTTTATTGCCAAGAATTTTCTAAGTTGATGCAAGGTGAATTTGAGATGAGCATGATGGGAGAGCTCTCATTTTTATTAGGGCTCCAAATCAAGCAAAAGAAGGATGACGCCTTCATTAATCAAGCTAAATACATCAAAGATATGCTCAAGAAGTTTGGCTTGGAGAATGTGAAGCCTCAAGCCACTCCTATGAGTTCATCAATTATGCTTGACAAGGATGAATGAGGTAAGTGTGTTGATTCTAAGCTTTATCGTTCTATGATTGGATCTTTGCTTCACCTTACTGCAAGTAGACCTGATATCATGTTTAGTGTTTGCTTGTGTGCTAGGTTTCAAGCTAGTCCTAGAGAATCTCACCTAGTTTCCATTAAGAGAATCTTTAGATACCTTAGAGATACATCTTGTTTAAGTCTTTGGTATCCTAGAGACTCTTCCTTTGACCTTCATACCTTCTCCGATGCGGTTTATGGGGGACGTAAGATAGATAGGAAAAGTACCTTCAGAACATGACAATTCTTATATAGTATGCTCGTATCTTGGTTCTCTAAGAAACAAAATAGCGTAGCCTTATCTACCACCGAAGCGAAGTACATATCCTTAGGGAGTTAGTGTGCTCAAGTTCTTAGGATGAAGCAACAACCCTTAGATTATGGTGTTCAAGTAGATATCATACCCCTTAAGTGTGACAACACTAGTGCCATTTGTCTCACTAAGAATCTCATCCAACACTCTAGAACCAAACATATAGTAATTATACATCATTTCATTAGAGATCATGTCTTGAAAAATGATGTAGTTCTAGAATATGTTGATACCTTGAACCAATTAGCGGAAATATTTACCAAACCTTTAGATAAAGAACGTTTTTAGACCCTTAGGAGAGAGTTAGGTTTAACTAGCCTTCTTTGACCCTTTTAGGTCCCAAATGGCCAAAATATGCTTGAAATTATTTGATGTTCATGCTTGTGTTGGTTTGCCTCCTTATGCATCTATGCTTGTTGCTAGGGAGAGTATGCATCTATTTTAGTCATTAAATCTTGCTCATATATCATTCACATGCATTTAGGGTCGTTCAAAGTTGAATTTTTGGACTTAAAACTGTCCAAAATGCTTTTTCTGGTAATGGCGTATTGATACGGCTACAAGCGTATCGATACGAGTTTGTAAATGGGAAGTGATGCAATGCAAACTGTATTGACATGGTCACACATATCAATACAATATTAAAAATTAATTTAAAATTAGAGCAATGTGTATCAATACGCTCTACAAGCATACCGATACACTATCGGCAAAAACTTAAAATTGGACTTTTAAATGAGAAATCACTTTTACATTAAAACTTCCCATCTTTTTCTCTCAAAACCTAGCCGAAAATATCTATAAAACCCCATCAATCTATTGCATTCTCATCTCATCATTCATTCATTCATTCTCCATAACTCAAGGTGTAAACCATTTTTCTTTCCTTTTTAATTCTAGTTTAATTTTGTTGGTTGTTTTCAATTGATTTTTGTATAAAACATGTACATATAGTTTGGGTTTTCAAATTTTTTCAAAAAATCTTTAAAATCCGAATTTTTTTATTCAAATATAAAATTATACCGTATATTTTTCAAATATATTTTACAAAACTCTTTTCACCAAAATTTTCTTTTATACTTGTATATATTTTTAACCTATAAAATATAGTATTTTTATCAATACCTTGAATTATTGGAATTTATCTTTGGATTGAATGTGATGATAATTGCATACATGTTCGAATTGTTTTGATGTTGTTTTCAGGATTATGTCACCTAAAAAGAGAGCGAGAAGATATTTAGCCTCTTCCTCCAAACATATCGAAAATGACGAGGGTAATCCTAAACCAAACCTCCCTTTCATAATCCAAAATAGTTTTCCTAATCCTTCCGATTTGGCACGTTACAAGCTTTTTCAAGGTTTTACTCTTAGGGAAGAACGTGTCGTCTCAATCTCGTTTTTAAGTTCTGAACGTTTTTAATTCGAATATCTTTGTTTGTTTAGAAGATGGAAAGTTTTGAATTTTTTGAGCGTAACCCCGATTTTATATCGAAATCTTGTCATTATCTTCTTTTCAAATGCCAAGTGTATTCATGATGCTAAAAAGAACATGTCATTGCAACTGAATCTCATCTTATGGGCACAACTTTTATAATTGATCAAAACGTTCTTTGTCAAGCCTTTGGTTTTGAAAATATTGGTATTGATGATGAAACGTCTTTGGGTCATGGTCCACTTGGTTCCGTCACTGTTTTAAATGCCCAAGACCGTATTCTTCACCTTATTATTTCTTGGTTTATTCGTCCTTCGGGTGGGAAATTTTCAACTATTCGTCAAGTGGATAATTTTTGGCTTCGTTGTTTTCGGGAGGGTAAGCGCCCAAATCTTTGTCAAATTTTTTTTGCCGATCTTGTCTATCTTGTCCAACACCGTCACACTGATCAAGTTAAATCTTTTTACTACTCGACGACTTTGAGTCACTTATTTCACTCCCTTAAGATAGGTTTCTCTCATGACTATCCCGAACCCCTTGGCTAAACCATTGATGAGTGTTCCTTTACCCGTGCTCACTTTGCCTACCTCAACAATGAATGGGTTCATGTTCCTCGAGCTCCTCGCCAAGAGAATCAACCGGAGGCTTAACAAGATCCACAGGGTGCTCCTATTGCTCAATCTTCCATGGGTACCCTCATGACATTCCTCAATAAGTAATTCACCACCATGGGGAACAACATGGATGCCAGATTTACCGCCATTGATACTCGCTTCACATCATTGGAGGATCGAGTTAAGGACATTGATGCTCGCTTCAAGTCTTTGAAGGATCAAGTTAAGGCAATTGGACTTCAACAAAATTCCATGGATGTCTCTCTCACCGTCTTCCATGGTGCTTGGCTCAATCACACTTGGAAATCTCAACCAAGCCATGATGATGAAGATGAAGAGGACGAGGATGAAGACGATGGTGGGGACGAGTAGTTTTGCACCTCATGGCATATCATTTAGCTTTTTAGTTTATGCACCTATCTATGTTTTGTTTTAAGAACTTATCCTTTGATTTATGTTTTTAGGATGAATTTGGAATTATGTTTAAACTTAATTTGCTTGGGATTTTATTGCTTAATGATATTGAGTTGCTTATTTATGCTTTAAATTGTGATCCATGTTTATCATCCATATTTTATGCATTGATTATGTTTGATCTAACAAAAAGGGGGAGAAGTGTAGAGCCAATTTTTGAAAACCTATCTTAAACTAAGGGAGAGTAAGCTTTTCAAAGTTTTCATTACTTAAAAATTTATACTTGATTTTGTTATATTAAAAAGGGAGAGCTGGTGAAACCAAAATTGATTTTGATATAACAAATTACTTTAGGGACTTAATTGAAAAATACAATAAATTTTTAAGTATTTCAAAGACTCACTTAATTGACAAACATTTTGAACCAAGTACTCTTTCAATTCAAAACATATTAAAAGGTTCAATTTTAACTAAGTCTTTTAAAGTTTTTCAAGCCAAATTTCAACAAAACACCCAGGCGTATCGATACCCTTATAGCGTATCGATACGGGTTTTCACTACAGGAATTTTAATCGACCAAAGCGTACTGATATTACCCGTATCGATACGATATTCATCTGGGTAAGACTTTAAGCTATAGTGTATCGATACTCATCGAGACAATATCGATACTCATCGAGATAGTATCGATACAATTTTTCAAAGAAAATTATTTTAATGCTATAGCGTACCGATACAGTATGTCACCATATCGATACGATATGATGACCATTGCAAAATCTTTACATTTATTATTCGAACATTGGCTTGTCAGTTATTGGAATCCTAAATTTTAAATGGTCGTTGAACCGTATCGATACGCCTTGATAGGGTACCGATACACTTTTTTGTCAAAACTCAATTCAGGATTCCAGTGAGCAAAAACCGTATTGATACGGCTTTGCGTATCGGTGCCCCTTATGACCGTGCCGATACGCCCTTCTCGCCTATCGATACACTTTTTTTTAGTTACAACGGCTCTTTCTTCTTTGAGACAGGTACTGATACGGTCACAAAGCGTACCAATACGGTATACAATTGAGGAGTATTTATTGCGGGAAAATACAGTCCAATGGCTAGATTAATGACCCCAACCACCAAAACGGCTAGAATTCAATGCAAGGGTATAAAAACAACTCTCCAAAGCTACAACAACAACTATTGAACCTTCAAGCAACATCAAAGCATTTATTCCAAACCCTTGTGCCTTTAAGAGTCAAATTCTTGTACCCAACTCATTTAGAGTTTTTCATTGTAAATCTTTTTTAGAGTTTGGGGAGTGTTTATGTGTAATTGGGTAAACAATTAGCCTTTGAGAGGTACATTTATAGTTTGCCTATATTTCCTTTGTAAAGAGTGATATTGGGTAGAGAGATTGGCCGATTTGTAAGGTTTCCTCCTAAGCCAAGAAAATGGGATGAATTCAAGTTAGTGAATTATTGAAATCCTCAGTAAGGTGCTGAGGTAGTGGATGTAGAGCTTGTTCGAAGCTTGAACCACTCTAAAATCGCATTGTCTTCAATTTTTAAATTACCTATTTGCACCCTTCAATTTTATTCCACCAATTCACCCCCTCTTGGTGGTTAGCCATTGTTTGATCAACTCAACAATTACCATTAGGGTCTAAATCTAAGATGATAAATAATCATTATGAAAACAAAACAAAAATGTAAAAGAAATAAATCAAATAATCGAATTGAATGAAAATTAAAATTTAAGGGCAAAATTAAATAATTAAAGGACCCAAAAAATCAGAATTGCCGTGAACCTCAGGCTCTAGCCCAGCATTGCCGCACACCGTCGCTCCTGCCACCCGGAATGGATGCTGACAGATGCTCGTCTGTGGCCACCTTTGGCGCCTAAAATCGTGCTTCTCAGTCGAACAATAGTGGTCGGTTCGGTGATCTCCAATGGTAGCTCCTTCTATGATTCGAATGGTAAAACCCACACCCTTACTCCTTTTTTCCCTAAAATTGTTAGCATAAACATATGCATAAAAAAGAAAACACAAAGTGTATGGTGTGTGTCTATTTCGTTGTGCGAATTACAATCCTAAAATAACTTACACATTAATGCTAAATCCTTTTTTGGAAAGAGAATAATGCATTTACTTGGACAACAAACCACTTTCCTTACACACAAAATGATCCTAAATTATTTAGAACAAATAGGGAAAAGCCTAAATTTGACTTTAATTACAAATAATCAATAAATTAATTGAAAATTTGTAATAAAATCGATTTTTTGTATTGGACTCGTATCCAAATTTCTACACGAGCTAACTTTAGTAAAGAGAACATATCTTGAGCTTGCGACATTTGATTGAGGCGTTTCAAGATGCGTTGGAAAAGAGATTGAAAGACCACCGGTTCTTAAGAAGACACTCATACCCAAAAATGCTCGGATCCTAACGAAAATTCACCTAGAGTCCACAGTCAGAATTCTTTGCACATCACTCGACTTCCAATATTTGTTGGACCAAAATCTCTTGCAATCTTCTCATATTTGACATGGTTAGGATCTTTTTTGATCCCAAGAATAACTAAAATACATTAATAATAAAAATGGGCCAATCGGGCCTTTGTTATTGTAAATAGTTTTTTTTTTAATTTTTAATAGACTCTTTTATTGACTCTAATTTATATACAGATTCTAATATATTTACAAGCATAAAATTGGTGACTACAGCAGCTTGGCCAAATGGCAAAATTTACTTGCTCTGAATTGTTTCATTTTGTAGAACTAATGTTTTGATATAATAATTGAAAAATAGTTTTGGACTAAATTGAAAAGATTTCAAAATTGCTTTTAAGTCCAGACAACTTGAAAATAAGTTTGAGGATGTTTTAAATGGGTTTGGCAAGGTTTGAAACATTTTTAAGTAGCCAAACCATGATTTTCAAGGTACCCATTTCGATACAGGCTAACCTGTATCGATACAGTTTGAAACTGCCAAAACACGTACCGAAACAGGGCTTGCCCGTTTCGATACGGAGGGTTTCAGTTTCGAAACACCCCTTTGGTGTTTTGATACGCCCAACGGTCAAAACCTCCCCAACAGTCAAATTTCCCAATGACTTTTTAAATGCAACTCAATGGTCACTTGTACCAAAACGATTTGTAACTGTTTCGATACAGCTCAATACCGTTTCGATACGGCCAGAGTCATTTCGATACGACTTGCTGCATCAAGCTCCAACGGCTAGTTCTGAAGAAGGTTGTTCCGATACGAGCTCGTATGTTCCGATACATATAGTTGTAGAACAACATTAATAGTGGGAAATAAAGTCTCCAACGGCTCTAAAACAACCCCAACGGTCCTCAACGGCTACAAACTCATTTGAGAGTATAAAAGGGACCTTCAAGCATCAGGAGAAGACTAATGCCTCAATTGCCAACAACACTATGATGTCAAATTGTCTTTAGGGCTTAAATTGTATATTTCTTGTATAGACAACACTTGTGAGCTTAATTATCAAATTTGCTCAAGTGTATAGGTTTTGAGTGAGTGCTTAGAGTTGCAAACATATACCTATTAGAGGGATTTCTAGTTTGCTTTGAATTTCTCTTGTAAGAGAGTGTTTGATCAAGCTTTGGGTATAAAGCTTGATCATTGTAACGATTTCCTCCTAAGCCGAGAAAATGGGACAAAATTCAATAGTGAATTTGGGAAATCCTTAGTAGGAAGCTAAGGTAGTGGATGTAGGCTTTGGGTTAGAAAGTCGAACCACTTTAAATCCTTGTGTCCATTGTCTATTTTTTTTCTCTTACAACTTCCACCCAAAAAAATCAATCTTCTCCGACCTTGGCAAGCTAAATCTATTGAAGGAAATCGAGCATATCAAGCCTAACAATTAGTATCAGAGTGAGGCTCAATTGATCGGGATTACATTCCTATTGAGGTGATCCGGGAAACTCGATACATCTATCCAACCAACCGAAGCAATGACGCACTCAATAGACAAGCCACCATTCTTCAATGGTGAAAATTACGCCTATTGGAAGAATAGGATGAAGTTCTTCATCAAGGGTAAAGATTATCGTCTATGAGACCTTGTTGAAGATGGACCATTCGTTCTAACAAGAAGAAAGGCGAAGTGGAATACCAATGACAAGAAGACGATGGAGCTTAATTGCAAAGCCTTGCACTTTATTTTTTTGTGCTTTAGGCCCGGACGTATATACCCAAGTCTCTTCTTGTGAGAGTGCCAAGGAAGTATGGGACATGCTTGAAGTCATATACGAGGGAACTAACGAAGTAAAAAAGACCAAGATCGACCTCCTCAACCACAAGTATGAGAACTTTAAGATGGATCCGAAATATGACATTAAGAAGATGTTCCATCGATTCTCCACCATCACCAATGGACTAAAAGGCTATAGAGAAGTCATTCCGGAAGAAAAGCTTGTTCGAAAGCTTCTCTATTCTCTTCCCGAGTCATGGGACTCGAAGAAGACCGCCATCATCGAAGTCAAAAATCTAAAGACCTTAAAGCTAGATGAACTCATGGGGGTCTCTTCTCACTCATGAAATGATGAAGAAAGAAAAAGAAGAGGAGAAGAAGAATGAAGATATAAAGAAGATGGGGAAGAAGATAATCATGGAGCTAGACATCAACACAAGTGTCGTTGGTCTCAATTCCTTTACATGCCATCATGTAGAACTAAGTGAGGAGGAAAACAAAGATGAAGAGATGACATATCTCTTCAAGAAATTCACCTGATTCATGAAGAGCGAGATGGCTAAATCCAAGCATGAATCGAAGAAGATGAAGGATTTCCACAAGTCTAATAAAAAGGGATCATCTTCAAAGAAAACATATGTGGTGACATGGAGTGATGAAGACTCCACCGATGATGAGGTAGGCCACATATGCTTCATGGCCCTCAATGAAGGGAAGGGAACTTCTAACTCATCTATTTCAAAGTCATATACATTTGATGAGTTACAAGATGCCTATGATGATTTGCTTTTGGAATTTAAGGCATCATTTCCAAAGAACAAAAAGTTGGTTTCAAAATTGAAAAAGGAAAATGATTTGCTTCCCAAAACAAATCTAGAGTTTGAAGCAAAACTTAAAGGTTTTGAGCTTAAAGTTTTAGACTTACAAAATTTGCTTCAAACGATTGAAAAAGATAATCAGAGAGAGGAAGATGATCTTAAGAAGGAAAAAGATTTGATTTCCAATGAACTTCAAAAGAAAAACAATTTGGGAAAATAAAATTTTTATGTGAGACAATCTAGTGCCCTTAGATTTTTGAATGGAAAAGTTTTTATAAGTATTTGGGTCCCAAAAGGACTAAGTACTTCAATCAAAAAGGATGAAATTGAAAATGGATTCCTAAGGGGACTAAATTTTTTGCTACTAATGTCTATGGATCCAAAGCAATTTGGATACAAAAAGTTACTTGATTGTCTTGTTTAGGTGTGATGAAGATTTATCAACAAGTCCAAATGTGAGGGGGAGCTTCATGCACACAAGGAAGAACACTTGAAGAAGGAAGGCTTCACGTCCTCCCTTGAAGTTCAAGTGTTGGTAAAATCTAGTTGTTTTATTTGTTTAATTTGATTTATTTTTAATTCAACTAGATTATCATGCGTTGGGCTAACATTATTTGATGATGCTTTGAGTAAGGGGGAGCCATTTTAAAACCAAAATTCTTATTTTTGTCAATTTTTTAACCTCCTAAGTTATTTTGAACTTAAATTTATTTAAATTCTTTTTGATATAACAAAAAGGGGAAGAAATGGTTTGAAAATTTGAATTTTCAAGAGAATAGTGGGGAGCTTTAACTTCTTTTAATTTTTGAAATCTCTTATTGTAACCCCCTCGTCTCGGTCTGGCCGGATGACCGGTCCAAGTGGGCTACACGGGGAAAACCGAAGTGAAACCCGTTAAGGCTCCCCTTCGGTTAGCAACCCTATTCATTTTTTTTAATCTTGTCTAGAGGAGTAGTAAAGTCCTAAGTGATCAAACAGCGGAACGACATACACGAGGCAATCAAACGAACCCAAAACCACATTCGAAAGCCCAATTTTTAAACTTAACTGCAGGAGGTATCGATACACCTAAGGGGTGTATCGATACACCTTGACTAAGTTGAATGGTCAGAGTCAACCCATGGAGACCGTATCGATACACCCAAGGAGTGTATCGATACCCTTCCCAACGGTTGACTTCTCACGGTCAACGCTAAGATGACCGTACCGATACGCCAATGACCGGTATCGATACCAAGTTGGACAGTGACTCCAGTGACCAAAATGGTATCGATACGCCTGAGACCGGTATCGATACCAAGTTGGACAGTAGCTCCAGTGTCCAAAATGGTATCGATACATCTCCCCGCGTATCGAAACAAAAGGCCTGGAATAAGAAGGCCGTATCGATACGAGTCTAACCGTATCGATACCCCTGCTCTGCAACTCCTCATTTCACTACTTGGTAACTCCACATATGATTCTAGATGCACTTTTGGACACTCCTAAGCATAAACAAACATACATACATCAAACCACAATTGAGACTCAACATGGGTGGCATTTAATCCAACGAAAACATACAAATCAAGACTCCATACAATTTCACAAAGAAGCATATTTGGCAAGCACAAGGCATCATTCACAAGGTAGTCAAGCATAAGGCATACTTAGACCAACATCATACATGCGTAGGCATATGCAATTAAACCACATAAGAAACATAGGTCACAATCCAAGAAGAAAAAGCATAACACCACATGAGTTTAACAATTTCAAGCATAACCTCCTAAGGAGTTTGACCCCAACTCCTAACACTCTACACCCCATTGTCTAGGCATTATTACAAAAGCAAACCATACTTAAACTTGCTTGAGAACTCCAAAAGCTCCTCCCTCGCCCGCTCGCCTCCTGAACTCTAACGATCTGCACGTTGGAAACAAAAAGAGCATAAGCAATCTAGCTTAGTGAGAGAGGCTCTACAATTCACAACATGCAGTTTTCCAAAACATGATTTATATGCAAGAAAGCAATGGATGCACGAGGGTCTATCTCAACCACAACATTTGGTTTGCACAAGCACAACCAACATACACTTACGGTGGGACTACACATCACCGTTTCGACTAGTGGATTTCCAATGGGACTACACATCAAAGTACTACCCTGCTAGTCAATATCGGTGGGACTACACATCACCGTAGTTTAGACCACCATCACGTGAGGCACGGACTCAACACGTCTACAACATTAACAACTTAAAATGCATTCAAACGATCACAACGCATCCACAATCAATATATCACAACAACATGAGAGTAGAAAGGCTTACACACGGGTTTAGGTGACCTCTCAAGGTTCTACCTAAACCCCAAAAGGATCCATATCGAGCACAATATAAAAACCAATAATTCTACTCACCGTTGCTACCCAAGAGAAGATCGAAGACCAAGCTCAAGACTCCGAAATCCCCGGATTTGTCCCCGAAGCTTCACCAACCAAATTTCTTGTTTCTAAACATTCCAACACCAAGAAAATAACCCCAAATCAGTCCATGTTCTAAAATAATCAACCCGTATTACATACCAAGTACAATACATCAATTTTTCCATTGAAAACAAGCTCAAACTTCCAAAATCCGAGCAGCCCTTAAGCACCCTTCAAAACCATTGATTTCAACCCTCAAATTACTTCCTAAAGCCTCCAAAACATCACTCACTTATAGCCTAACCATCAGCCCTCAAGATTCCACCTCAAAAACCCCCAAAACCCAACTTAAAACCTCCCAAAAACCTCATTTTCACCCAAATCCGAAAATTCCATAAAACGTTGTAAAAATTGGTTTTGTTGGACCCTTTTGGTTGTAGGCAACTCATATGACTTAAACAAATAGAAAGCTCAAGTTAAAGACCCCAAAGACAACTGTTGCGTGTAAAAGAGTCTATCGCAATTGTGGTGCAAGTGTACACGACGCAAGTAGTAAAGTGATACGAAGTATCGGATATCGTCTCCACAGGGATTGGGCTAATAGCTTCACCTTGTTTACTGCACGAAAGTAAAGGAAATATTTGAGAGTTGTCACGAAAATAATAAAGTAAAGACGTAAATAAAAGGTTTGAGTTATCAAGATAGAGAGAATGGGCTGGTATTGAATTGCTCGGTAGTGCAGGTATTGAATTGCTTAGGAATTCCAGTTCTGTCGTCGCTCCCGTCACCGACAGCACCTGTCGCGGCGTCTGTCCGTTGGCTGTCGCAGCAGCAGACACACCAACACTGTACTTCAAGTTTGGCAAGAATCCCAGATCTGCCTTGCCCTATCCCTAAGCACAAGTCTGTCGATGATCACGTCTTTGATGATACCTCCCGGCGTGAATCGAAGGATGAACACCGATGTGTATGAATTCTCCTTTAGCCACTTAACCTCGCCCTATCCCTAGGCACGAGATGGTTCAACTATAAACTAGAGAACGCGCTCCTATTTCTTTCGTATACTTAACTCTCCCGATGCTAAGTAAATGGATAACCTCACAATGCTCTCCCGATGCTCTTGCAAGATGTTAAAAACCAAAATAAGAGAACTTGAAGTTTATTTTATTGAACTGAAAAATCCTAAAACAAAGCAACCCTTCAACTACTTTACAAAACAACCCGTAGCCCTAGGGGGAATTTAGAACATGTCGGTGACGGGTGGACGACAGGGGTTTGGTTTCGGTTCTGGGGTAATCGGTTATGCCTCCTAGGTTAACTCTATGCCCTTATATAAGCTTTGGGCTCAAGTCATCTAAGGTAACAAGGATTACAACTTTAATTAAAAGTAAGATTCTAATAAAGACTAAATCTCTAAAGTCTCCTACTTTCCAGCCGCATCCTAGCTTTTAGGAATTTCCTCTCCTTGAGCTTTGGCTCGACATATCTTTTGATCCGGGGCTTGGAAAAATATGTGGCTTTCACACGACAGACGAGCAGATTTTTCTCTATCTATCGAGGTCCACTTTGCTTTTCCTCTTCATAAATCTGCTGTCACCATGCTGTCACGACAGGTCCGTGACAGCTTCGTCTTCTTCGTCTGCTTGTCCAGTTCAGCTCTCCTGCTTCCCTGCCCTGCGCCTGCCTTCAACGTCGACTATGGCAGATACCTGCAAAAATAACCATCTTTTAGTAGAATCCGTACTTTTGATCCTTTTGTGATGTTTTACTAAAAACTAACCTAAATGCAATGCAATGATGCTTGAATGCAGCAGAAATATGGGTTAAAAAGGGTGTAAATAATAGAACTTTTACACACTCAACACACCCCCAAACTCAAGTTTTTGCTTGCCCTCAAGCAATGAAGAAAGAAAAATGAAAATTTTTGTGTTGGCCTTCAAACAGTGAACTGTCCATTACCCGTCGCTCATTCTCTATGGCGGCAGCAACCTGTCGGAAAAGTTAGGATCTGTCTGGAATCTCCCTATAGCTCTCGTGCAGTGTGTGCATGCTTGTGAACAGTTATATGCTAAGACTCTCTTAGTTTCACTAGAATATTCAACTTCTTAACTCGAATTTTTATGCCAAAGTTTATTTTTTTAGAAGACACATTTTCATGCTTCTTTTTCTTCTATTTTCAAGCTAAATTTTTCTAGAGCCAGTTTCGGGCACCTCTAGTTAGCTTCCTAGAGCCGGTTTCGGGCACCTCTAGGTTTTTGATTTTCTTTTGCTAAACTTCTTTCCTAGAGCCAGTGTTAGGCACCTCTAGGGGCTATTCAAGTTCTAAGCTTCCTATTCTAGTTTGGCTAAAAGAAATCTAAGCAATATAATAGTCACAAAAGTGTTTAAGTTTTCAGAACTATAGAAAGTCTCTAAACTTTTCCTTAACCTGTCCTAGAGATGCTGCCACGACAGAGCCGTCATTACAGGTAAGCTAACTTCACAGTTTTAAGCCAACAGTTTTATATTTTCTGATTTTTTTAGGAGAACTTAAATAAATAATAAGACACAACAATTAATAAAAAGATGTGCTAAAGACTCCATTAAAGATGGAGGGTTGCCACCCCCAAACTCAAGGGTTGCATTGCCCTCAATGCAAAATGAAATGAAAAATAAAAGGAAGAAAAAGTACATCACAAAATATAAAAGCAGGCAGCAATAAGAGGAAAATAAAGACTTAAATTTTCAATCGTTGTCCTCGCTGCTGCTGCTGACGCGGATCTGATGGCGGCGTCTGCGCTGTGGAGGGGGCCGGGCAGGTTCAGGAGCAGGTAGAGGGGCAGGTTGCTCCACTAACCGGACGTCAGAACTGCTGCCACTATCCCAGCTGCTGCTAGTGGTGGTGCTGGCTTTGGGCAGCCGTTTCTTATCTGCCACGTGCTTGATTCTCTTGACCCTCGTAAAGTCCCTCTCCAAATTCCTCCGGATAAGAGGGCTGTCATCAGTGGCAGGTCTCTTGGTTCCTCGAGGGGAGGTGTCTGCCGGAGGGCTGCCGGCTGCCGTCGGGGCAGGGGATGGTGTGGAAGTGGTAGATTGTGTATGAGGAGAGACAGGTGGTGTAGGTGTGGGGGAGGGGATATGGAAATAATGGTCGGGGAAGGTGGGGAAGATGACATCCGAAAAATGTAAAGTATTAGTAATAAAATTTACCGTTGCATTTGAGAAGTCGCGGATGAAAGTCATCAAACCCATTTGCCGCTCCTCGACCCGTAGGATTGCAGCAAGGATAAGTGCCGACTGGTCTGTCGGAGCGGTGGCGGTGGCAGCTTCAGGGGCAGGCTCGGTGGCAGGTTCCTCATCCGAGTCAACAGGTGGTGCATTTGGATCGAAGGCGTTGATTGGTGTTGCAGCTACGACCTCCATGAGGCTGGAGATGTTACTGTCGGTCCAGCCATTACCTTGGTGTAGTTCGTCGGAGGGTTCCTCTGGTACAGCAGCACAGCGGCAGAGGGCTGTGATGGTGAACGGAAGGCAGAGTCGTGAGTCTGAGCGGAAGGCACAGTCGATGATGTTGTCCCTCATGTACCTGCCCACGTTGATTGGCCTGTCATGCATAATAGAGTGAATGAGGGCCAGCCGCTGCCGGTTGACTGACGTGTGGTGGGATGAGGGCAGGATACGTTTTTTGATGAAAGCGTTCCATAGTTTCGCTTCGGGGAGGAGCTGCCCCTAGTGACGGAGTGGGGGTTCTTCTTGCTGGTAGTCCATGTCGTACCAGCTTCTGTCAGCTCCGCCATGACAGCCTCATAGGCAGCAGCATCAAGGGTGTCTACAAATTTTTGGTGAGCATCATCATCGGGGCCAAAGAAAAGGCCGAACATATGGTTGATGCTGTTGGCGGTAAAGGGTACTTCCACTCCTCGGACGGTGACAGATGTCGCCGTTTTGCTGTCGATGGCCTCGTAAAACTCCCGGACCAAAGTATCATTTAACTCTGCTGGCTGCTCGGCAAAGTCCTCCCATAGCTGTGCCGTTATGGCCTTCACAATGAACGGCCGGAGTCCCATATGAGGAGCATTTCTGTTGTAAATGAAGCCACGCTCCTCCCATAATTCCTTGTTGGCGAAGGGTGACGCTGCTGCTGAAGAAGAGACGGCAGCAGTGTTACGACGGGTTTGTCTCGACGACATTTTGGTTGCAAGGGCTGTGAAAAAGAGAAAACAGATAAAACGATAGGGGAAAGCAAGAGAGAAAAATCAGAAGTGATGAAAATGAAAGGGAGAACGGGGTTATATAGCTGTTGGGTATCTGCCCATTTAATGCCGCAACGGCAGGCGGGAATAACGGGGCGGCAGATAGGATGTAGCGTGTCTGACGCTTCTGACACGCATTTATGAGTCTGCTGTGCGTCTGCCGCATGCTTCTGCGTCTGCAGTGTCAGTCTGTTGACAGCCTGTCAAGTCCGTCTGCGGCGGCAGCCGAAACGACAGGTTATCATAAATGGGCTTAATTTGGGCTGATGGATGGGCGGTGGGCTTGGGCCACTTCTTCTTTCCTTCTTGACTCCTTTATTTCCTAAAAACAAAACATTATTGAAATAAAATAAACCTAATTCCTAATAAATAATAATAATGATAAAAATAAAAAAAAATAAAACTTAGGTTAAATTAGGGGGGCCTTGTGGGGCATCTCCTAAAGTAACCACTTCCTGAATTCCTGGGGCTTCAGTCCCCTGATAATGCTTGAGGTGTTGTCCATTAACTTTGAATTGATGCCCGTCCTTTAATGATTGAATTGTGATGGCACCATGGGGAAAAACTTGAACTACTTGAAACGGGCCAGACCATCTAGACTTTAGCTTTCCTGGGAAGAGTTTAAGTCTAGAATTAAATAACAACACAAGCTGCCCTGGGCAGAACTGTTGTGGCAGCAGTTTCTTGTCGTGCCACTTCTTAGTCTTTTCCTTGTAAATCCTTGCGTTGTTGTAGGCCATTGTCCGTAATTCTTCAATCTCGTTCAGATCTAATAACCTTTTCTGGCCGGCCTTGTCCAAGTCCATATTCACTGCCTTGATTGCCCAATATGCCTTGTGCTCGATCTCGACAGGCAAGTGACAGGTTTTCCCATAAATCAATCGGTATGAAGACATGCCCAATGGAGTCTTGAAAGCTGTCCTGTATGCCCATAATGCATCATTCAGAAGTAAAGACCATTTCCTAGTTGGTTTAACCATCTTTTCAAGAATGTTTTTCACTTCCCTATTGGATATCTCAGCCTGTCCATTGGTCTGTGGGTGGTATGCTATCGCGAGCCTGTGCTTGACACCATATTTCTTTAAAGCGGCAGCAATTACCCTATTATCGAAATGTCTCCCTTCATCACTGATAATCGCTCTAGGGATGCCAAATCTAGAAAAGATGTTTTTGTGCAAAAACTTTTGGACCGTTTTGGCATCATTCTTTTGAGTTGCGATTGCTTCTACCCACTTGGAGACATAGTCCACCGCTAGGAGGATGTACAAATTCCCACATGAAGACGGGAATGGTCCCATAAAATCAATCCCCCAAACGTCGAAGATCTCGACTACTAAAATATTCTGCAGTGGCATCTCGTTTCTCCTCGAGAAGTTACCTGTCCGCTGGCACCTGTCACAGTTTTTGTAAAATTCCTGTGCATCTTTATAAAGTGTCGGCCAGTAGAACCCTGACTGCAGCACCTTGGCAGCAGTCTTATTGCCTCCTAAGTGACCTCCATATTGTGAAGCATGATAGTGATGGAGAATGTCTTCCTGTTCTTCTTGTGGTACACACCTTCTTATAACCTGATCTGCGCACATTTTGAAAAGAAGAGGTTCGTCCCAATAATAATGTTTAACATCATTTTGAAACCTCTTCCTGGCTTGATAATTAAGATCATAAGGTAATATTCCGCTAACTATAAAATTAACGAAATCAGCATACCAGGGAAGGTTAGAAGACTTACCTGCCGCCATGGTTATCGCGACAGCGACTGCGGCAGCAAAGAGCTGCTCATCTGGGAAGGTCTCCAGTATGTGTGTCTCATCTAAAGGTAGACTCTGTCCCGTCTCCAACCACGACAAGTGGTCTGCCACCTGATTTTCTGTCCCCTTTTTGTCTTTGATCTCAAGGTCGAACTCTTGTAATAGCAAGATTCATCGTATCAACCTAGGCTTTGCATCCTTCTTTGCAAACAAATACTTGAGGGCAGAATGGTCGGTGTGTATTATTACCTTTGTTCCAAGTATGTAAGAACGAAACTTGTCAATGGAGAACACCACAGCTAACGGCTCCTTTTTTGTTGTGGTGTAGTTAACTTGGGCGTCATTTAGCGTTTTGCTGGCATAGTATATGACGTGAAACAGCTTATCTCTGCGCTGCCCAAGTGCTGCCCCGACAGCATAATCACTAGCATCACACATGATCTCAAACGGTTGTGTCCAGTCTTGTGGCTGTACTATGGGGGCTGTTACTAACTTTTCCTTCAGAACCTTGAATGCTTCAGTACATTCCTCATTAAAGTCAAAGGGTCGGTTCTGCTCTAAGAGATGGCATAGGGGCTTTGTGATTTTTGAGAAATTTGCAATGAATCTCCGATAAAAACCAGCATGCCCTAAAAAACTTCTAATGCCCTTGACAGTGGTTGGCGGCGGCAGCTTCTCTATGACTTCAATTTTTGCCCTGTCGACTTCTATCCCACGGCAGCTAATCTTATGGCCAAGGACTATCCCTTCGTCCACCATAAAATGACATTTTTCCCAATTAAGAACATGATTAGCTTTTTCACATTTTTCAAGTACCTTTTGAAGGTTGCCGAGGCAGCTCTCAAAATCGTCTCCAAAGACGGAAAAATCATCCATGAAAATCTCAAGGAAGTCCTCTACCATGTCGGAGAATATTGCCATCATGCACCTTTGGAAGGTGGCAGGTGCGTTACAGAGGCCGAACGGCATCCTCCTAAATGCGTATGTTCCGTAGGGGCATGTGAAAGTCGTTTTCTCTTCATCCTCCGGTGCAATAGCGATTTGGTTATAACCTGAATAACCATCAAGAAAACAATAATAAGATTTACCCGCTAATCTATCAAGCATTTGATCAATAAAGGGTAAAGGAAAGTGGTCCTTTCGGGTAGCTTTATTAAGCTTCTGATAGTCCATACAAACCCTCCAACCGGTCACAGTCCTGGTTGGGATTAACTCATTGTTTTCGTTGGTTATTACGGTCATGCCTCCTTTCTTGGGAACACATTGCACCGGGCTTACCCATTTGCTGTCGGAGATGGCGTAAATAATACCAGCATCTAACCATTTAATTATCTCTTTACGCACTACCTCCTTCATCGCAAGGTTTAACCGCCTTTGGGCATCAATAGTCGGCTTATGATCTTCCTCTAGGAGAATTTTATGCATGCATATTGCCGGACTAATGCCCTGTATATCTGCTATCGTCCATCCAATCGCCCGTTTATGCTGTCTTAACATGTCGATCAGCTGTCGTTCCTGTTCCTGTGGCAGCTTAGCAGAGATGATTACGGGCAGTGTGTCATCACAACCAAGATAAGCATATTTAAGCTGCCCTGGCAGGGGCTTAAGTTCTAAGACAGGTGGTTCAACAGTAGATGGCTTTTGGATTAAATGGTTATCCGAAGTGTAATTCAAAGGTTCAAATAACTTACCTGGACGATGGTCTAACCAGTTTACCTCCTCATGACCTTCAGTGTCAGTTGTATCGGATTCAGAGGAGTCACTATCGTCGGAGCTGTCGTCATTGCTGTCGTCGTTGTTGTCGTGACAGGCCTGTAGATGGCTGTCGCAGCAGTGACCAAATTTTATATCACGACAGCCCGACCTGATGCAGGGTTGATCAAAGGTCACCTCAATAATGGCCTTGCATTCCTCATCCACATCAGCATGTTTCATCGCTTGGAGAACATTCAGCTTAATCTCTTGATCGTTCACGCGCATGGTGAGTTCTCCTTTCTCCACATCAATCAATGATCTTCCCGTGGCTAAAAAGGGTCGCCCAAGGATGACTGGTGCGTTCTCATCTGCCTCACAATCTAAAATAAGAAAGTCAACAGGAAAAATAAGCTTATCTACTCTTACCAAAATATCTTCAATTTTTCCCTCGGGGTGAACGTAAGAGCGGTCGGCTAGCTGTAGGGTAACTGTCGTGGGCCGCGCCTTGCCAATACCTAGTTTCTGAAAAACAGATTTGGGTGTTGCGTGTAAAATAGTCTATCGCAATGGTAGTGCAAGTGTACACGACGCAAGTAGTAAAGTGATACGAAGTATCGGATATCGTCTCCACAGGGATTGGGCTAATGACTTCACCTTAGTTTACTGCACGAAGTAAAAGAGATAGTTTAGAATTGTCACGAGAATAATAAGATAAAAACGCAAATAAAAGATTGAGTTTATCAAGATAGAGAGAATGGGCTGGTATGGAGTTGCTCGGTAGTGCAGGTATTGAATTGCTTAGGATCTCCAGTTCTGTCGTCGCTCCCGTCGCCGACAGCACCTGTCGCGACGTCTGTCCGTTGGCTGTCGCGGCAGCAGACACACCAACTCCGTACTTCAAGTTTGGCAAGAATCCCAGATCTACCTTGCCCTATCCCTAGGCACAACTCTGTCGATGAACACGTCTTTGATGATACCTCCCGGCGTGAATCGAAGGATGAACACCGATGTGTATGAATTCTTCCTTAGCCACTTAACCTCGCCCTATCCCTAGGCACGAGATGGTTCAACTATAAACTAGAGAACACGCTCCTACTTCTTTCGTATACTTAACTCTCCCGATGCTAAGTAAATGGATAACCTCACAATGCTCTCCCGATGCTCTTGCAAGATGTTAAAAACCAAAATAAGAGAACTTGAAGTTTATTTTATTAAACTGAAAAATCCTAAAACAAAGCAACCCTTGAAACTACTTTACAAAACAACCCGTAGCCCTAGGGGGAATTTAGAACATGTCGGTGACGGGTAGACGGCAGGGGTTTGGTTTCGGTTATGGGGTTATCGGTTCTGCTCCTAGGTTAACTCTATGCCCTTATATAAGCTTTGGGCTCAAGTTATCTAAGGTAACAAGGATTACAACTTTAATTAAAAGTAAGATTCTAATAAAGACTAAATCTCTAAAGTCTCCTACTTTCCAGCCGCATCCTTGCTTTTAGGGATTTCTTCTCTTTGAGCTTTGGCTTGACATATCTTTTGATCCGGGGCTTGGAAAAATATATGGCTTTCACACGACAGACGAGCAGATTTTTCTCTATCTGTCGAGGTCCACTTTGATTTTCCTCTTCATGAGTCTGCTGTCACTTTGCTGTCACGGCAGGTCCATGACAGGTTCGTCTTCTTCGGCTGCTTGCCCAGTTCAGCTTTCCTGGTTCTCTGCCCTGCGCCTGCCTTCAACATCTACTATGGCAGATTCCTGCAAAAATAGCCATCTTTCAGTAGAATCCGTGCTTTTAATCCTTTTGTGATGTTTTACTAAAAACTAACCTAAATGCAATGCAATGATGCTTGAATGCAGCAGAAATATGGGTTAAAAAAGGTGTAAATAATAGAACTTTTACACACTCAACACACCCCCAAACTCAAGTTTTTGCTTGCCCTCAAGCAATGAAGAAAGAAAAAATGAAAATTTTTGTGTTGGCCTTCAAACAGTGAACTGTCCCTTACCCGTCGCTCAGTCTCTATGGCGGCGGCAACCTGTCGGAAAAGTTAGGATCTGTCCGGAATCTCCCTATAGCTCTCGTGCAGTGTGTGCATGCTTGTGAACAGTTATATGCTAAGACTCTCTTAGTTTCACTAGAATATTCAACTTCTTAACTCGAATTTTTAGGCCAAAGTTTATTTTTTTGAAGGCACATTTTCATGCTTCTTTTTCTTCTATTTTCAAGCTAAATTTTTCTAGAGCCAGTTTCGGGCACCTCTAGTTAGCTTCCTAGAGCCGGTTTCGGGTACCTCTAGGTTTTTGATTTTCTTTTGCTAAACTTCTTTCCTAGAGCCAGTGTTAGGCACCTCTAGGGGCTATTCAAGTTCTAAGCTTCCTATTCTAGTTTGGCTAAAAGAAATCTAAGCAATATAACAGTCACAAAAGTGTTTAAGTTTTCAGAACTATAGAAAGGCTCTAAACTTCTCCTTAACCTGTCCTAAAGATGCTGCCACGACAGAGCCGTCATGACAGGTAAGTTAACTTCACAGTTTTAAGCCAACAATTTTAATTTTCTGATTTTTTTTAAGAGAGCTTAAATAAATAAATAAGACACAACAATTAATAAAAAGATGTGCTAAAGACTCCATTAAAGATGGAGGGTTGCCACCCCCAAACTCAAGGGTTGCATTGCCCTCAATGCAAAATGAAATGAAAAATAAAGGAAGAAAAAGTACATCACAAAATATAAAAGCAGGCAGCAGTAAGAGGAAAATAAAGACTTAATTTTTCACTCGCTGTCCTCGCTGCTGCTGCTGACGCGGATCTGATGGCGGCGTCTGCGCTGTGGAGGGGGCTGGGCAGGTTCAGGAGCAGGTTGATGGGCAGGTTGCTCTACTAACCGGACGTCAGAACTGCTGCCACTATCCCAGCTGCTGCTAGTGGTGGTGCTGGCTTTGGGCAGCCGTTTCTTATCTGCCACGTGCTTGATTCTCTTCACCCTCGTAAATTCCCTCTCCAAATTCCTCCGGATAAGAGGGCTGTCATCAGTGGCAGGTCTCTTGGTTCCTCGAGGGGAGGTGTCTGCCGGAGGGCTGCCGGCTGCCGTCGGGGCAGGGGATGGTGTGAAAGTGGCAGATTGTGTATGGGGAGAGACAGGTGGTGTAGGTGTGGGGGAGGGGATATGGAAATAATGGTCGGGGAAGGTGGGGAAGATGACATCCGAAAAATGTAAAGTATTAGTAATAAAATTTACCGTTGCATTGGAGAAATCTCGGATGAAGGTCATCAAACCCATTTGCCGCTCCTCGATCCGTAGGATAGCAGCAAGGAGGTGTGCCGACTGGTCTGTCGGAGCAGTGGCGGTGGCAGCTTCAGGGGCATGCTCGGTGGCAGGTTCCTCATCCGAGTCAGCAGGTGGTGCGTTTGGATCAAAGACGTTGATGGGTGTTGCAGCCACGACCTCCATGAGGCTGGAGATGTTACTGTCGGTCCAGCCATTACCTTGGTGTAGTTCGTCGGAGGGCTCCTCTGGTACAGCAGCACAGCGGCAGAGGGCTGTGATGGTGAACGGAAGGCAGAGTCGTGAGTCGGAGCGGAAGGCACTGTCGATGATGTTGTCCCTCATGTACCTGCCCACGTTGATGGGCCTGTCATGCATAATAGAGTGAATGAGGGCCAGCCGCTGCCGGTTGACTGTCGTGTGGTGGGATGAGGGCAGGATACACTTTTTGATGAAAGCGTTCCACAGTTTCGCTTCGGGGAGGAGCTGCCCCCTAGTGACGGAATGGGGGTTCTTCTTGCTGGTAGTCCATGTCGTACCAGCTTCTGTCAGCTCCGCCATAACAGCCTCATAGGCAGCAGCATCAAGGGTGTCTACAAATTTTTGGTGAGCATCATCATCGGGGCTAAAGAAAAGGTCGAACATATGGTTGATGTTGTTGGCGGTAAAGGGTACTTCCACTCCTCGGACGGTGACAGATGTCGCCGTTTTGCTGTCGATGGCCTCGTAAAACTCCCGGACCAAAGTATCATTTAACTCTGTCGGCTGCTCGGCAAAGTCCTCCCAGAGCTGTGCTGTTATGGCCTTCACAATGAACGACCGGAGTCCCATATGGGGAGCATCTCTGTTGTAAATGAAGCCACGCTCCTCCCATAATTCCTTGTTGGCGAAGGGTGACGCTGCTGCTGAACAAGAGACGGCAGCAGTGCTACGACGGGTTTGTCTCGACGACATTTTGGTTGCAAGGGCTGTGAAAGAGAGAAAACAAATAAAACTAGAGGAGAAAACAAGAGAGAAAAATCAGAAGTGATGAAAAATGAAAGGGAGAACGGGGTTATATAGCTGTTGGGTATCTGCCCATTTAATGCCGCAACGGCAGGCGGGAATAACGGGGCGGCAGATTGGATGTAGAGTGTCTGACGCGTCTGACACGCATTTATGCGTCTGCTGTGCGTCTGCCGCACGCTTCTGCGTCTGCAGTGTCAGTCTGTTGACAGCCTGTCAAGTCCGTCTGCGCCGACAGCTGAAACGACAGGTTAACATAAATGGGCTTTATTGGGCTGGTGGATAGGCGGTGGGCTTGGGCCACTTCTTCTTTCCTTCTTGACTCCTTTATTTCCTAAAAACTAAAATAAAAACAAAACATTATTCGAATAAAATAAATCTAAATCCTAATAAATAATAATAAAATAACAAGAAAACTTAGGTTAAATTAGGGGTGCCTTGTGGGGCATCTCCTAAAGTAACCACTTCCTGAATTCCTGGGGCTTCAGTCCCCTGATAGTGCTTGAGGCGATGTCTATTGACTTTGAATTGGTGCCCGTCTTTTAATGATTGAATTGTGATGGCAGCATGGGGAAAAACTTGAACCACTTGGAACGGACCCGACCATCTAGACTTTAGCTTTCCTGGGAAGAGTTTAAGTCTAGAATTAAATAGCAACACAAGCTGCCCTGGGCAGAACTGTCGTGGCAACAGTTTCTTATCGTGCCACTTCTTAGTCTTTTCCTTGTAGATCCTTGCGTTGTCGTAGGCCATTGTCCGTAATTCTTCAATCTCGTTCAGATCTAATAACCTTTTCTGGCCGGCTTTGTCCAAGTCCATGTTCACTGCCTTGATTGCCCAATATGCTTTGTGCTCGATCTCGATAGGCAAGTGACAGGTTTTCCCATAAATCAATCGGTATGGAGACATGCCCAATGGAGTCTTGAAAGCTGTCCTATATGCCCATAATGCATCATTCAGAAGTAAAGACCAATCTTTCCTAGTTGGTTTAACCATCTTTTCAAGGATGTTCTTCACTTCCCTATTGGAAATTTCAGCCTGTCCATTGGTCTGTGGGTGGTATGCTGTCGCGATCCTGTGCTTGACACCATATTTCTTTAAGGCGGCAGCAATTACCCTATTATCAAAATGTCTCCCTTCATCACTGATAATCGCTCTAGGGATGCCAAATCTCGAAAAAATGTTTTTGTGCAAAAAATTTTGGACCGTTTTGGCATCATTCTTTTGAGTTTCAATTGCTTCTACCCACTTGGAGACATAGTCCACCGCTAGGAGGATGTACAAGTTCCCACATGAAGACGGGAATGGTCCCATAAAATCAATCCCCCAAACGTCGAAGATCTCGACTTCTAAAATATTCTGTAGTGGCATCTCGTTTCTCCTCGAGATGTTACCTGTCCGCTGGCACCTGTCACAGTTTTTGTAAAATTCCTGTGCATCTTTATAAAGTGTTGGCCAGTAGAACCCTGACTGCAGCACCTTGGCAGCAGTCTTATTGCCTCCTAAATGACCTCCATATTGTGAAGCATGACAGTGATGGAGAACGTCTTCTTGTTCTTCTTGTGGTACACACCTTCTTATAACCTGATCTGTGCACATTTTGAAAAGAAGAGGTTCGTCCCAATAATAATGTTTAACATCATTTTGAAACCTCTTCCTGGCTTGATAATTAAGATCAGAAGGTAATATTCCGCTAACTATAAAATTAACGAAATCAGCATACCAGGGAAGGTTAGAAGACTTACCTGCCGCCATGGCTGTCGCGATAGCGACTGCGGCAGCAAAGAGCTGCTCATCTGGGAATGTCTCCAGTATATGTGTCTCATCTAGTGGAAGACTCTGTCCCGTCTCCAACCTCGACAAGTGGTCTGCCACCTGATTTTCTGTCCCCTTTTTGTCTTTGATCTCAAGGTCGAACTCTTGTAATAGCAAGATCCATTGTATCAACCTAGGCTTTGCATCCTTCTTTGCAAACAAATACTTGAGGGCAGAATGGTCGGTGTGTATTATTACCTTCGTTCCAAGTATGTAAGAACGAAACTTGTCGATGGAGAACACCACAGCTAACAGCTCCTTTTCTGTGGTGGTGTAGTTCACTTGAGCGTCATTTAATGTTTTGCTGGCATAGTATATGACATGAAACAGCTTGTCCTTGCGCTGCCCAAGTGCTGCCCCGACAGCATAATCACTAGCATCACACATGATCTCAAACGGTTGTGTCCAGTCTTGTGGCTGTACTATGGGGGCTGTTACTAACTTTTCCTTTAGAACCTTGAATGCTTCAGTACATTCCTCATTAAAGTCAAAGGGTCGGTTCTGCTCTAAGAGATGGCATAGGGGCTTTGTGATTTTTGAGAAATTTGCAATGAATCTCCGATAAAAACCAGCATGCCCTAAAAAACTTCTAATGCCCTTGACAGTGGTTGGCGGCGGCAGCTTCTCTATGACTTCAATATTTTCCCTGTCGACTTCTATTCCACGGCAGCTAATCTTATTGCCAAGGACTATCCCTTCGTCCACCATAAAATGACATTTTTCCCAATTAAGAACAAGATTAGCTTTTTCACATCTTTCAAGTACCTTTTGAAGGTTGCCGAGGCAGCTCTCAAAATCGTCTCCAAAGACGGAAAAATCATCCATGAAAATCTCAAGGAAGTCCTCTACCATGTCGGAGAATATTGCCATCATGCACCTTTGGAAGGTGGCAGGTGCGTTACAGAGGCCGAACGACATCCTCCTAAATGCGTATGTTCCGTAGGGGCATGTGAAAGTCGTTTTCTCTTGGTCCTCCGGTGCAATAGCAATTTGGTTATAACCTGAGTAACCATCAAGAAAACAATAGTAAGGCTTACCCGCTAATCTATCAAGCATTTGATCAATAAAGGGTAAAGGAAAGTGGTCTTTTCGGGTAGCTTTATTAAGCTTCCGATAGTCCATACAAACCCTCCAACTGGTCACAGTCCTGGTTGGGATTAACTCATTGTTTTCGTTGGTTATTACGGTCATGCCTCCTTTCTTGGGAACACATTGCACCGGGCTTACCCATTTGCTGTCGGAGATGGCGTAAATAATACCAGCATCTAACCATTTGATTATCTCTTTACGCACTACCTCCTTCATCGCAAGGTTTAACCGCCTTTGGGCATCAATAGTCGGCTTATGATCTTCCTCTAGGAGGATTTTGTGCATGCATATTGCTGGACTGATGCCCTGAATGTCTGCTATCGTCCATCCTATCGCCCTTTTATGCTGCCTCAACATGTCGATCAGCTGTCGTTCCTGTTCCTGCGGCAGCTTAGCAGAGATGATTACAGACAGTGTGTCATCACAACCAAGATAAGCATATTTAAGCTGCCCAGGCAGGGGCTTAAGTTCTAAGACAGGTGGTTCAACAGTAGAGGGCTTTTGGATTAAATGGTTATCCGAAGTGTAATTCAAGGGTTCGAATAACTTACCTGGACGATGGTCTAACCAGTTTACCTCCTCATGACCTTCAGTATCAGATGTATCATATTTAGAGGAGTTGCTGTCGTCGGTGCTGTCGTCGTTGCTGTCGTCATTGCTGTCGTGACAGGCCTGTAGATGGCTGTCGCAGCAGTGACCAAATTTTATATCACGGCAGCCCGACCTGATGCAGGGTTGATCAAAGGTCACCTCAATGATGGCCTTGCATTCCTCATCCACATCAGCATGTTTCATTGCTTGGAGAACATTCAACTTAATCTCTTGATCGTTCACGCGCATGGTGAGTTCTCCTTTCTCCACATCAATCAATGATCTTCCCGTGGCTAAGAAGGGTCGCCCTAGGATGACTGGTGCGTTCTCATCTGCCTCACAATCTAAAATAAGAAAGTCAGCAGGAAAAATAAGCTTATCCACTCTTACCAAAATATCTTCAATTTTTCCCTCGGGGTGAACGTAAGAGCGGTCGGCTAGCTGTAGGGTAACTGTCGTGGGCCGCGCCTTGCCAATACCTAGTTTCTGAAAAACAAATTTGGGCATTAGATTAACACTGGCACCAAGATCACAAAGTGCCTTACCCACAAATTTGTCGACGATTACACAAGGTATGATGAAGCTCCCCGGATCCTTCTTTTTCTGGGGTGGCTGTCGATGAAGAATACTCATGCAACCTTCTTGCATTCTTACCGTTTCAAATTCCCCAAGTTTAGATTTTTTCGACATAACATCCTTGAGAAATTTAGCATAACCGGGCATCTCCCTAACAGCATCTAACAACGGAATATTAATATGAACCTGTTTAAAAATATCATAAATCTTTTTAAGTTGAGATTCATGCTTAGCTTGTTGTATCCGTTGAGGGAAGGGTGGTGGGGGACGATAATCAGCAATGCGTCCTTCCCACTGCATGCGAATCTGAGGACGATATTCATCTTTTTTCTCCTCTGTCGCTTCTACTGTCGTGACAGGCTCATCGGCAGCAGTCTGTTTGTCACCTGTCGGGGCAGCTTCCTCGGCAGGTTTATCCAAGGCAGGGTCCTTTTCTGTTTCAGCTTCTTTTTCCGGCCCTGATAGCTTTTTCCCACTCCTAGAAGTAATCGCCTTACATTGCTCATGTGGGGGCGGTCTAGCATTTTCAGTATTGCTAGGGAAACCTCCATTCTGCCTCAGTTTGATATGCTGCGACACCTGACCCATTTGTGTCTCTAGAGATTTCAAGGTAGCCTCATGATTTGTCATTCTCATCTTGGTTTCATCCATAAAGGTTTCCGTCTTCTTGACAAATTGATTAATATTCTCCATATACGTACCAGTCTGAGACATAAAGGTGGCCAGAGTCTGTTCCAATATACTACTCGTGGCGGGTGGTGGCTGCTGTTGCTGCTGCGGCGGCAGGTTCTACGGCTGCAGTTGTTGTCGCGTCAACAATCTAGGACCCCCCCTGATTCTGATGATGTGCTTGTGGATTCAGGGCATTGTTAGGGTTACTCCAGGAAAATTTGGGATCCTTCCTCCAATTGGGATTATAGTTGTTGGAATTGTAGTTCGGCTTGTAATTTCCAACATATTTTCCCTCTTCTATATTTATAGGGCACTCATCCCTACTATGATTTCCCTCACAAGTGGCACAAACTTCCTCGACAGCAAACCCTCGTAAGTCCTCTTCATTCAATAAGTGTTTCATGGCTTTAGTGAGGAATGCTACCTGTGATTTCATAGTGCTGTCGGAAACTGCTCCTCATTCTTGGCCAGATTTTTCAAAAATTGCAGAGCCTCGTCTGGATCTTTATCCAATAATAGTCCATTTGCTGCAGAATCAATTCGAATGCGAGTTTGTAAGTTAGCAGCATTATAAAACTTAGTTACCTGATTCCAGACAGGGAATCCATGCATTGGGCAATTCCGAAGAAGAGTAGTAAATCTGTCCCAGGCCTCGTGCATCGGCTCGTCATCTTCCTGTTGAAAAGTAGCAATTTCATTACGTAATCGCTCAGATAAATGCGAAGGATTAAAACGAGATAAAAATTCACGAGTTAGATCTGCCCAAGTCATAATAGAACCCGGTGTAAGTTTATTCCACCAAGTTTTAGCTCTGTCCCTCAATGAATGGGGGAATAACCGAAGCCTCAGTATCTCCGGACTAACTCCTGGCAGTCTAAACGAACCACAGATCTCCTAGAACGTTTTGAGATGCTCCCTAGCATCTTCTGTCGCAGAACCACTGAACTGTCCGGCGTTGTTGATCATACTAAACATGACAGGTTTAAGTTCGAAGTTATCAACATCAATATCCGGCAGTGTGGTCTCCAGCTCTACATGATCGTTCAGCATGTAGTCACGACATGACCGTCGTCTATCTGCCCCAGGCGGGTCGACGACAGGTGGGTTATTATCGCCAAGGGGTGGTATGAAACCACCAGCAGGTTGGTTATGGCCCATCTTCTCTAGCTGTTCTTCGAGATATTCGTTTCTGTCTAAAAGTCGGCGAAGTTGTTTCTTGAGATTGAAGGAACGTTCAATCTCCGGATCTAATTTATACTCAGGATCTTCACCTCTTTTGGATCTGCGCATAAACAAGAAAACCTCGTGAAAAGCAAGAGTTGAAAACACAAAAGAAAAATTAAAGAAAAACTAAAAATAAAAAAAAAAGAAAATAAAAATAAAAGCAAAAAGTGCAATAAAAGAAAGATGTAGTTATGTTGCCAATCCCCGGCAACGGCGCCAAAAACTTGTTGCGTGTAAAATAGTCTATCGCAATGGTAGTGCAAGTGTACACGACGCAAGTAGTAAAGTGATACGAAGTATCGGATATCGTCTCCACAGGGATTGGGCTAATGACTTCACCTTAGTTTACTGCACGAAGTAAAAGAGATAGTTTAGAATTGTCACGAGAATAATAAGATAAAAACGCAAATAAAAGATTGAGTTTATCAAGATAGAGAGAATGGGCTGGTATTGAGTTGCTCGGTAGTGCAGGTATTGAATTGCTTAGGATCTCCAGTTCTGTCGTCGCTCCCGTCGCCGACAGCACCTGTCGCGGCGTCTGTCCGTTGGCTGTCGCGGCAGCAGACGCACCAACTCCGTACTTCAAGTTTGGCAAGAATCCCAGATCTGCCTTGCCCTATCCCTAGGCACAAGTCTGTCGATGAACACGTCTTTGATGATACCTCCCGGAGTGAATCGAAGGATGAACACCGATGTGTATGAATTCTTCCTTAGCCACTTAACCTCGCCCTATCCCTAGGCACGAGATGGTTCAACTATAAGCTAGAGAACGCGCTCCTATTTCTTTCGTATACTTAACTCTCCTGATGCTAAGTAAATGGATAACCTCACAATGCTCTCCCGATGCTCTTGCAAGATGTTAAAAACCAAAATAAGAGAACTTGAAGTTTATTTTATTAAACTGAAAAATCCTAAAACAAATCAACCCTTGCAACTACTTTACAAAACAACCCGTAGCCCTAGGGGGAATTTAGAACATGTCGGTGACGGGTAGACGGCAGGGGTTTGGTTTCGGTTATGGGGTAATCGGTTCTGCTCCTAGGTTAACTCTATGCCCTTATATAAGCTTTGGGCTCAAGTTATCTAAGGTAACAAGGATTACAACTTTAATTAAAAGTAAGATTCTAATAAAGACTAAATCTCTAAAGTCTCCTACTTTCCAGCCGCATCCTTGCTTTTAGGGATTTCTTCTCTTTGAGCTTTGGCTTGACATATCTTTTGATCCGGGGCTTGGAAAAATATATGGCTTTCACACGACAGACGAGCAGATTTTTCTCTATCTGTCGAGGTCCACTTTGATTTTCCTCTTCATGAGTCTGCTGTCACCTTGCTGTCACGGCAGGTCCATGACAGGTTCGTCTTCTTCGGCTGCTTGCCCAGTTCAGCTTTCCTGGTTCTCTGCCTTGCGCCTGCCTTCAACATCTACTATGGCAGATTTCTGCAAAAATAGCCATCTTTCAGTAGAATCCGTGCTTTTAATCCTTTTGTGATGTTTTACTAAAAACTAACCTAAATGCAATGCAATGATGCTTGAATGCAGCAGAAATATGGGTTAAAAAGGGTGTAAATAATAGAACTTTTACACACTCAACATTGGGCATTAGATTAACACTGGCACCAAGATCACAAAGTGCCTTACCCACAAATTTGTCGACGATTACGCAAGGTATGATGAAGCTCCCCGGATCCTTCTTTTTCTGGGGTGGCTGCCGATGAAGAATACTCATGCAACCTTCTTGCATCCTTACCGTTTCAAATTCCCCAAGTTTAGATTTTTTAGACATAACGTCCTTGAGAAATTTAGCATAACCGGGCATCTCCCTATCAGCATCTAACAACGGAATATTAATATGAACCTGTTTAAAAATATCATAAATCTTTTTAAGTTGAGATTCATGCTTAGCTTGCTGTATCCGTTGAGGGAAGGGTGGTGGGGGACGATAATCAGCAATGCGTCCTTCCCACTACATGCGAATCTGAGGACGATAATCTTCTTTTTTCTCCTCTATCGCTTCTGCTGTCGTGACAGGCTCATCGGCAGCAGTCTGTTTGTCACCTTTCGGGGCAGCTTCCTCGGTAGGTTTATCCAAGGCAGGTTCTTTTTCTGTTTCAGCTTCTTTTTCCGGCCCTGGTAGTATCTTCCCACTCCTAGTAGTAATCGCCTTACATTGTTCGTGTGGGGGCGGTCTAGCATTTTCAGTATTGCTAGGGAAACCTCCATTCTGCCTTGGCTTAATATGCTGCGACACCTGACCCATTTGTGTCTCTAGAGATTTCAAGGTAGCCTCATGATTTGTCATTCTCATCTTGGTTTCATCCATAAAGGTTTCCGTCTTCTTGACAAACTGATTAATATTCTCCATGTACGTACCAGTCTGAGACATAAAGGTGGCCAGAGTCTGCTCCAATACACTACTCGTGGCAGGTGGTGGCTGTTGTTGCTGCTGCGGCGGCAGGTGCTGCGGCAGGTTCTGCGGCGGCAGTTGCTGTCGCGTCAACAATCTAGGACCCCCTGATTCTGATTATATGCTTGCGGATTCAGGGCATTGTTAGGGTTACTCCAGGAAAATTTGGGATCCTTCATCCAATTAGGGTTGTAGTTGTTGGAATTGTAATTCGGCTTGTAATTTCCAACATATTTTCCCTCTTCTATATTTATCGGGCACTCTTCCCTACTATGATTTCCCTCACAAATAGCACAAACTTCCTCGACAGCAAATCCTCGTAATTCTTCTTCATTCAATAAGTGTTTCATTGCTTTAGTAAGGAATGCTACCTGTGATTTCATAGTGCTGTCGGCCTCATAATCCTTGACAGCAAGTACCCGTTTACCCCCTCTTCTAGCTGTCGGAAACTGCTCCTCATTCTTGGCCAGATTTTTCAAAAATTGCAGAGCCTCGTCTGGATCTTTATCCAATAATAGTCCATTTGCTGCAGAATCAATTCGAATGCGAGTTTGTAAGTTAGCAGCATTATAAAACTTAGTTACCTGATTCCAGACAGGGAATCCATGCATTGGGCAATTCCGAAGAAGAGTAGTAAATCTGTCCCAGGCCTCGTGCATCGGCTCGTCATCTTCCTGTTGAAAAGTAGCAATTTCATTACGTAATCGCTCAGATAAATGCGAAGGATTAAAACGAGATAAAAATTCACGAGTTAGATCTGCCCAAGTCATAATAGAACCCGGTGTAAGTTTATTCCACCAAGTTTTAGCTCTGTCCCTCAATGAATGGGGGAATAACCGAAGCCTCAGTATCTCCGGACTAACTCCTGGCAGTCTAAACGAACCACAGATCTCCTGGAACGTTTTGAGATGCTCCCTAGCATCTTCTGTCGCAGAACCACTGAACTGTCCGGCGTTGTTGATCATACTAAACATGACAGGTTTAAGTTCGAAGTTATCAACATCAATATCCGGCAGTGTGGTCTCCAGCTCTACATGATCGTTCAGCATGTAGTCACGACATGACCGTCGTCTATCTGCCCCAGGCGGGTCGACGACAGGTGGGTTATTATCGCCAAGGGGTGGTATGAAACCACCAGCAGGTTGGTTATGGCCCATCTTCTCTAGCTGTTCTTCGAGATATTCGTTTCTGTCTAAAAGTCGGCGAAGTTGTTTCTTGAGATTGGAGGAACGTTCGATCTCCGGATCTAATTTATACTTAGGATCTTCACCTCTTTTGGATCTGCGCATAAACAAGAAAACCTCGTGAAAAGCAAGAGTTGAAAACACAAAAGAAAAATTAAAGAAAAACTAAAAATAAAAACGAAAATAAAAATAAAAGCAAAAAGTGCAATAAAAGAAAGATGTAGTTATGTTGCCAATCCCCGACAACGGCGCCAAAAACTTGTTGCGTGTAAAAGAGTCTATCGCAATTGTAGTGCAAGTGTACACGACGCAAGTAGTAAAGTGATACGAAGTATCGGATATCGTCTCCACAGGGATTGGGCTAATAGCTTCACCTTGTTTACTGCACGAAAGTAAAGGAAATATTTGAGAGTTGTCACGAAAATAATAAAGTAAAGACGTAAATAAAAGGTTTGAGTTATCAAGATAGAGAGAATGGGCTGGTATTGAATTGCTCGGTAGTGCAGGTATTGAATTGCTTAGGAATTCCAGTTCTGTCGTCGCTCCCGTCGCCGACAGCACCTGTCGCGGCGTCTGTCCGTTGGCTGTCGCAGCAGCAGACACACCAACTCTGTACTTCAAGTTTGGCAAGAATCCCAGATCTGCCTTGCCCTATCCCTAGGCACAAGTCTGTCGATGATCACGTCTTTGATGATACCTCCCAGCGTGAATCGAAGGATGAACACCGATGTGTATGAATTCTCCTTTAGCCACTTAACCTCGCCCTATCCCTAGGCACGAGATGATTCAACTATAAACTAGAGAACGCGCTCCTATTTCATTCGTATACTTAACTCTCCCGATGCTAAGTAAATGGATAACCTCACAATGCTCTCCCGATGCTCTTGCAAGATGTTAAAAACCAAAATAAGAGAACTTGAAGTTTATTTTATTGAACTGAAAAATCCTAAAACAAAGCAACCCTTGCAACTACTTTACAAAACAACCCGTAGCCCTAGGGGGAATTTAGAACATGTCGGTGACGGGTGGACGGCAGGGGTTTGGTTTCGGTTCTGGGGTAATCGGTTATGCCTCCTAGGTTAAATCTATGCCCTTATATAAGCTTTGGGCTCAAGTCATCTAAGGTAACAAGGATTACAACTTTAATTAAAAGTAAGATTCTAATAAAAACTAAATCTCTAAAGTCTCCTACTTTCCAGCCGCATCCTAGCTTTTAGGAGTTTCCTCTCCTTGAGCTTTGGCTTGACATATCTTTTGATCTGGGGCTTGGAAAAATATGTGGCTTTCACACGACAGACGAGCAGATTTTTCTCTATCTATCGAGGTCCACTTTGCTTTTCCTCTTCATAAATCTGCTGTCACCATGCTGTCACGACAGGTCCGTGACAGCTTCGTCTTCTTCGTCTGCTTGTCCAGTTCAGCTCTCCTGCTTCCCTGCCCTGCGCCTGCCTTCAACGTCGACTATGGCAAATACCTGCAAAAATAGCCATCTTTTAGTAGAATCCGTACTTTTGATCCTTTTGTGATGTTTTACTAAAAACTAACCTAAATGCAATGCAATGATGCTTGAATGCAGCAGAAATATGGGTTAAAAAGGGTGTAAATAATAGAACTTTTACACACTCAACAACAACATTTTTAATCCAAAATCCTTCAAACCTCCAATCTCAAAACATGTCTAAAAATGAAAACAAATGGTATAAACTTGTAGGGAATAACAAGGGTAAGTCAAAAACGTGTTTACCTTTGCGAAATTCTTCAAAACGAGCAAGACATTTGATGAAATAGTAACCTAAGGAGAGGGGGGTTTTAACGTTGGTGTGAATAGTAGAATGAGGGGAAGAAGATGACCCAAGCATTATTTTAGGTTTGTTTGAAATTAAAAAGGGCTAAAGACCCAAATGCCCTTAATGAATTAAGATAACTACAAGGGATGACTTGGCTTTTTTGGGTTTATTTTAAAAATGGTCCAACTAAATTTTGTTGTCTTAAAACCCGAGGCTCAAACAATTATTTTATTATTTAAAATTTGGAACCGAAACCCGAACCATTAATAAATTACTATTTTCACTCGGCCCCTGAACCCGGGTGTTACACTTATTTAAATTTTTAATTTTTGAAATCTCTTATTTACATTTTTAAAATACAAAGGGAAGAATGCCAAATAATTTTTCAAGTTGGTTTCATTATATCAAAAAGGGGGAGATTGTAGAACTAATGTTTTGATATAATAATTGAAAAATAGTTTTGGACTAAATTGAAAATATTTTAAAAATGTTTTAAGTCCAAACAACTTGAAAATAAGTTTGAGGATGTTTTAAATGGTTTTGGCAAGGTTTGAAACGTTTTTAAGTAGCCAAACCAGGGTTTTCAAGGTACCCATTTCGATACAGGCTAACTTGTATCGATACAGTTTGAAACTGTCAAAACACGTACCGAAACAGGGCTTATCCGTTTCGATACAGAAGGTTTCGATTTCGAAACACCTTTTTGGTGTTTCGATAAGCCTAACGATCAAAACCTCCCTAACAGTCAAATTTTCCAACAACATTTTAAATGCAGCTCAACGGTCACTCGTATCAAAACGATTTGTAACCGTTCGATACAACTCAATACCGTTTCGATACGGCCAGAGGCGTTTCGATACGACTTGCTGCATCAAGCTCCAACGGCTAGTTCTGAAGAAGGTCGTTCCGATACGGGCTCGTATGTTCCGATGCGGATAGCTGCAGAACAACATTAATAGTGGGAAATAAAATCTCTAACGGCTCTAAAACAACCTCAAACGGTCCTCAACGGCTACAAACTCATTTGGGAGTATAAAAGGGACCTCTAAGCATCAATGGAAGACTAATGCTTCAATTGTCAACAACACTACGATGTCAAATTGTCATTAGGGCTTAAATTGTATATTTCTTGTATAGACAACACTTGTGAGCTTAATTGTCAAATTTGCTCAAGTGTATAGGTTTTGGGTGAGTGCTTAGAGTTGCAAACATATACCTATTAGAGGAATTTCTAGTTTGCTTTGAATTTCTCTTGTAAGAGAGTGTTTGATCAAGCTTTGGGTAGAAAGCTTGATCATTGTAACGATTTCCTCCTAAGCCGAGTAAAGAGACGAAATTCAGTAGTGAATTTGGAAAATCCTTAGTAGGAAGCTAAGGTAGTGGATGTAGGCTTTGGGTTAGAAAGCTGAACCACTCTAAATCCTTGTGTCCATTGTCTATTTTTTGCTCCTACAACTTCTAAAAAAAATCAATCTTCTTCGACCTTGGCGAGCTAAATCGATTGAAGGAAATCGAGCATATCAAGCTTAACACATTTTTAATTTTATTAATTTGTACATAGTCTTATCTAATAAAAGGTTATACAAATTGTATTATTTTATATAGTTTAATGTGGCATATACCGTGTATAATAATATTATTGAATTTAAATAATTTAAATTGATATATTTTATTCTTTACGATAATATGTTTAAAATTGTCATTTTATCTTTTCATAAGCACCTTTTAATAGCAATATCAAACTATTAAATATTAAATCTAATTTTATAAAATCATTTTTTACAATAGTTTTAAAAGCAGTTTTTCACCGCACTTTTCAAAAACAATGTTAAATTAAGCAAAATATTTTACTTTCACTATTTTTTGTACCAAAGCCAACTGATTTCTTTGTCTGTGGGAAGACCAGGGGTGTAAACGAGCCGAGTCGATATCGAGTAGTGCTAAGCTTGACTCAGCTCGTTAAGATTTCGAGTCGAGTTCGAGCTTCCGCAATTTTTAACCAGCCTTAATAATCTGAGCTCGGCTCGGCTCGTTAAGAACTCGAGTCGAGTTCGAGTTTGAGTCGAGTTCAATCAAGTCGAGTGTTGACCGAGCTTTGACCATGGGCAAAGCCGCATGGGGGCTGGCAGGGGCCAGACCCCCGTGGTCCACCCTTACGGTCCATTTTTTTAATTTGGTTCCTATAAAATTTTAAATTACAATTTGGGTGTTGTCTTTAGTAGTAAAGTGTGTACATGAAATTAAGTTTGTTTTACTTGAAGTTAGTGAATCGAACCCTATTGATGACATTTTTCAGTCTTTTATTCTTTTTAGGCTTAGGTGTAAGAAACCCTTGAATTTTTGAAAAAAATAATTAAACCTATGAACTTTTTTGCACTCAATTAAGCTCTTGAACCAAAAAATTGAATTAATTAAGCTCTTTGACCAATTTTGACCATTAAATCTTGGCAATTTTTTTCTTTAGATATTATTGGCACATGATACAAAGCAGTTCTATCATGTTGCATTTACATGTTTCTTCAAAACAATAATTTTTAATATATTTTATATGTTTTTTTAGAACTTTTAAACAAATGTTTAAATAAAAGATTTTTTTTTGAAAATGTCAAGTTGATACACTTTGACAAAACGCTTTACACTAATACATCCTAAAAAACTATCAAGATTTAATGATTAAAATTGGTTCAAGGGCTTAATTGATTCAATTTCTCGGTTCAATAGCTTAATTGAGTGCAAAAAAATAATAATTAAGAGCTTAATTGATTTTTTTTAAGTTCAAGGGCTTTTATACCCTTAAGTATGTTTTTTTGCCCCCTTAACTTTTAATTCTTACCTTCGATCCTGGCTTTGACCGAGTTTGACTCGAGTAGCTTGCGATCTGTCTCGTCCATTTAAAGCTCAATTAGGAAAAAAACTGATACACAAGTTTAGGGTGTTAGTTTATGGTTTAGAGGTTTGGGTTGTTGGGTTTAGAACGTAGGATTTAGATTTTAGGGTTTAGAACTTATGTTAAGGGTTTATGTTTTAGGATTTTAGGTTTAGGAATTTAGATTTTAAATTTAAAAATTTTAGTATATTATATTTTTGAACTCGAATAACTCGCGATCTGTATCATCTCATTTACAACCTTAGGAAGGACAACTGTTTGAATATGAGCATACCTAGGCGTCGAGGTAACTTTTCAAAAAAAAGGTGCCAAGGTACATGGTTTTGTCCATGGAGTCTTTGTAAGGTGAGATGCAACGGAGGCTTGCAGTTATGCACTATTTATTTTTTAATTGTTTGGGGTTTGGAAAGAATTTGTGATTAGAGTAAATGGGATGAAAAGTCGGATATATATTTATAATAAAATCAGCTCGACACATTTGTATCGAGAACCTTTACAATAAAAAAGTGATCGGATCCTTTATGATGTAGATTTTTATTTCCAATTACGTTAAGGCTAGAAATTATCTCATTCACTTTTGTCACCAAGGACGGAAACCAGAAATTAAGTTCAAGGGTCAAGGTATAACTAGAGTCTAGAAATAGAAAATGGGGGCAAGGTTCAAATAAACTAAAATTGAAGGTTTAGATAAGTAAATATCACTAATATTAATAATATTCTAATATATTTTTAATAAATTTTTGTTGGAAAATAACTGCCTCCTCCGTTGTTTCTCACATGTTACTATTTTATTTATAGATAGTTCTTCTACGATCAACGAGCAACGACGACCACCACTATTGGTAAGCATCGATGAGCACTGATACATTATTTTATAAAAATTTAAATTCAAAATACTTTATGCGTAATTATATTTTTTTAAATTAAAAGTGTAATTTAAATAAAATATTTTTTAGTTTTAAATTTATTTTAAATATTATTAATCAAAATAAACTATTAGTAAATCAAAAAATTCTAAGTTTTTTTTTGCTTTGAAATTAACTCAATTGCTGCCACATCCACCGCCAATCGTCGCCGACAACCTTTGTCGTCGCCGTCACCGACAACCACCGCCACCGTCGTCAACAGCCACCACCAGTCCTAATCCTTCGTTGCAATTAGGTAATTTATCCCCAATTTTTGAAACTCTAATTATCTTAAATTTGATTCGATTTAAGTATTTTTCATTTAATTTTCATTCATTTTATTCCCAAATCCGAAAATCAATTGCAACAATCCAATTTTGTTGATTGATTCGTAAAAATAATGGCCGATTTGAACCCCAAAAAGTGCAGTTCGTCGCGCGTACCGGTACGTGGGGGCTAACTGTACCGGTACGCCAGACGTATCGGTACAATTTTTGGTCACTAGAATTTTTTGTTTTGCAAGCGTACCGGTACGCCTGGAATTTTTGGTCACTGAAATTTTTGGGCTTTTTCATGTTTTAAGTACGGTGCATGCTTTTTGAGGTTTTATTTTTGTCTTTTTCTTAAGTTTCATTAGATTTAATTTTGCTTTCATTTACTTGTATTAAATTGCATGTTTTTTTTGAGATGGTTAATATCGAAGATATTGAAGATCTAGAAAATTGAAGCTACGGAGTTCAAGCCCTATATCGAGGACAGAGAACGTGGACTTAATTCTGAAAAAGAAGGACATGATCATGATGTTGAGGATGCAAAACAAATTGATGATGAGAAGACCATTGACTATTTCATCGACGAAAGCATATGTGATAAGTTTGGTAAAGAATTAAAGGATTATGATGAGAATGATATGAGTATGCTAAAGTGGAAAACTTTAGACGACTGCGTTGAATTTTACCATACCTATGCTAAAGTGAAAGGGTTCGGAGTTCAAGTCGACCAGACAGTGCCATTTGGATGTGCATTGATTGTGAACGAGAAAGAGGATACATATGTGTGGGTATTAGAACAGTTGATCGAAGCGGGAGATGGGTACAAACCGCTTACTGTTATTACTGATAGAGATAATGCTATGAAAAATACCATTTTTCGAGTACTACCCGGGGCAGAATATAGATTGTGTTTGTGACATATCATGAGAAACGTGCTTTCTCATATGGAGAAAGATTTCCTTTATGGCTTTATGAGATGCACTGACATGTGTAGGATGCCATCTAATTTTGAAAGTGCCTGGAAAGAACTAGTGAAAAAGCACAACGTTCAAGGAAAAAATGGGTAGAAAAATTATATGAAGATAAAGAGAAATGGACAGAAGCATATTTGCAAGGACACTTTTATGCAGGTAACATTATATACACTTTATTTTAATATATTATTTACTATATCTAACGTAATTAATAAATATTTTTTGTGTGCAGCAATGAGGACTACTCAACGATGTGAATCAATGAATAGAACACTGAAAACTTGGTTGGACAAAAAGGTGACGTTGTACCGATTCGTTGAAAACTACCATAAACAGTTGCAATCTCTAAGATGAGAAGAGTCTCATCAAGATTACAAATCAATGGATGAAGAACCGTATTGTGACGGTGTGTTGGAAACTCTCAAGCGCAATGCAGTCAAGGTATATACGTGAAATTCTTTTGCTACATTGTGCAAATAAATGTCGTATGAGAGTTATTATTTGGTAAAAAAGAGAATTTCGGGATCAGTGCATGTGTTATTGGCTAGAACATGTTGAAAAGGAGAAGTGGTATCTTGTACTTAAAAATATGACACATGATACCATGTACTGTTGCTGTATGAAGTTGGAGTCTGTTGGATTTTCATGTCGCTATATGTTTCCCGTGTTGAAATATGAAAAGACTAAGGAAATACCACAAGGGTGCATAATGAAACGATGAACTATCTATGCGAAGAAAGATATTGGACTTGAAAATAAGAATGCAGATTTTGAAGATAATAATCCAGCAACAATTCAAGCCAGATATTTGACTCTAGCCTTTTATTGTATGACCATATGTCACCGTGCATCACAGACATTGAAGACTTTCAATGAAGTTAAAGATAAATTTGCAAAAATGAGTCTGAAATTACAAACGGTTAAAGTGGGATCTAATAAGAGAAGCAGTAAAGCTAAAAAGACTCTTGGAATTGGCGATCCTATAGTTCTTGAAACTGAAAGAGGAAAACTCAAGAGAACGAAGCGCTAAGATTCATCGTCCAACCCAAAACGTGTTGCATATGATGAGGATGTCACGTTGGACTCGTATAAAACATCTGAACCTTCTCCGAATAAGCCTTCAGATCAGGATACGAGCCATATTACTGAAGTTTAGAATTTTAAATTAGCTGGATACATGCCCAACACATACAAACAAAATGACATCTCGAAGGTAATTAAATATGAATTATTCAAATAATTACGCTTTCTTGTTATGTATATTGATAATATAATATGTTTTGTGCAGCCTGCTTATATTCGTGATTTGAAAATTATGGAAAAAGATCCAACCGTTTTGGATTGGCAACCAAATAATGCTTGGTAGTGCACGGTTTCCTCCAAAAATCAGAGTGTTTGTTCTTGTAAGTCATTCATTCATTGAGTTATAAATATGGTTGTTTTAGTGCGCTTGGTAATTTTTACGAATATTCTTTGTAATGATAAACATGACAATGTATGTGCATGCCTTGATAGCATATGGGACAAGATGCGAAAGCAACTACTGCATGATGTACGAGGGTTGAAAATTTCATTGTTTTCTCGGTCCATTGAGAGATTTAGGATGATTAAGTTTTGATATTTTTAATTTTTTTAAAGTTGTTATTATGAAGTATATTATACATTCTTATTCAGTTTATTTTTATATATTCTACAAATTTTCGATCCTCAACTTAGATTCAATGTTTATTTTTATATATTCTACAAATTTTCGATCCTCAACTTAGATTCAATGTTTATGTTTTATATATTTTATAAATTTTCGATCCTCAAATTGAGAAATATTAAGCTAAAATATTATTTTCTAACAAATTTTTATACATTATACAGTTTATTTTTTAAACTTTCATTGTTTTCAATGTTGTACCGGTACGGTCGTATCGATACACTATTTAACAGTATCGATACTGTATTGGATTTACAAATTCTAGTAACCCTTTCTCGTACCGATACTCAATCTGTATCGGTACGATTTATACTCAATGAAATTTTTTTAATACCAATACCGTATCGGTACGCCTAAATTGTGTACCGGTACTACCGTACTGATACGATTAAATAATTATACTGATACGTGAAGCACTGCCCCTATAAATAGCCCCTCCACTCAATTTTCTCCCAATCCTAAAACCTAAAACCGACTCCCCTCTCTAAAATCCGGCCGTTTCACTACTGCATTGCAAATTTGGGAAAGATTGGGCATACCCAACACATTTATTTTATCTATTTCAAGAATTATTGAAGGTATTTCAAAAATCTAACCTTTATTTTTTTATATTAAATGTTAGGGTTCCTTAGGGTTTTAGGTTTTTATTATTTGTTATGAAATTTTTATATTATTTTAGTGTGTTTCCATCCACATTGGTATTTGTTAGTAAAATGGTGGTAGTAAAACAACTATTGATGAAATTCATTGTATGAAATAATGATAATTTATATTTTGGCACAAAAATTGTGGTAGTAAAATGGTAATAGTATATTTTGGCCCAAAATTTTTGAATATTAGGTTAGAGTGATTTGTAAATATTAGGTTATTTAAGTTGGTTAAATGGTAGTAGTAAAATGCTATTACTAGTTTGCACAAATTTTATTGAGTTAAGTTAGATTTTATTGGTTAGTAAAATGGTAGTTGTAGATAGCAGTTGATGATTTTTTGGAGTGACACTTATGAATTTTATTTTTTTTGTTTATATACTTTGTGCGTAATATTTTTGCAGGTTTTTTAGTTTGAAATGGCACCAAAGTCTAAACTTGGTACAAAACGTCAACACATGGATGAATCTTCTTCAAGTCAACCTAGAAACAACCCTAAACCTGAATCTCAACACATTTTACCTACCACACTTGATTCATGTTTTGATGAACCCGGAATACACTTGGATTATTCTTTTTGTTATCAAATATGTGATGGGGTTTGTGAGTTATTGTATGAATTATATGAATTTCTGAATTTTTATGTATGTAATGTAAAAGGTAAAAAGAACGTAATTGTTGTATAAATGAGAAATTTTTCTTCAAAAAGTATTAACATGAGTTGAAATAATAATAAAAACATAAAGTTGGCAGAGTGGTAAAGTGTTCAAATAAATTGAATAGTCAAAAGGAAAAGAAAATGACCCAAAAAAATGTTTCACTACAATTTAAAATTTCTTAATCCTCGGCTACTTCATCTTCTGTGGGCAATTTAAATAGATCAATTTCATTGTGATTGCTACAAACAAGTTTGGCTAAAATTTTCAATCGTTCAACTCCTATTTCTTCTTTCTACACAATAGAAATACAACGTTAGTTAAATATCACACTTTTTCAAAACGAAACTACATAGTATACTTTACCGTGAAAAAAATCTTCGACCAATCACTTTTGTTATCGGCTTCTATATACTTTAATGTGTACATGCCACAATCATCCCTGAATCAAATATGAAATAAATTAATCTATTAGCAAAGAAAAATTTAGAGAAAAAAACATAATATATTTAAACTTATATTACTTACGAATTTGGCTGCTTCGGTACTTGTACACAATTGAATGAAAATTCTACGACATCTTTAAATAATCTACCCAAACGAGCATGACCCGCAAACTAAACTAGAGCTTTAGCCAACTTTATAAACCGTAAAAAATATTAAGATATCGATAGTTAAACACTATATTTTATGCAATCTTTTTACGCGCTTTAGTAGCATCAAGAGAGTCCAAAACGTAATTATGTCTCTCAACAACATTAACAACTAATAAAAACTAGTGATCTTTTGCATCATATAAAGGCACATATACCTGTAAAATCATATAAGTTCAAAATAACTGCCAACTACATAAAAACAAACTACAAACTGTAAATATACTTTCTCAACATTACTACTATCAGCAGGCAGTCATTTGTCCAGTGGGTTTGAAATTTAAAAAGACTATGATGTGATCCCACCTTCTTATCAGGTGAAAAATCTTGAATCAAAGTCCGCGACAAACAAAAAATTGGATAATATCATCAACTGAAAATAATGTTATTTCTAAGTAGCCCATAACTATATTTTCTTTTTACCTGAAAGGACAAATGGAGATATAACTTTTGGCATTGGCTCTTGTCTTAAATGAAAATCGTATACATAGATATCGATAAAATATTAAATATTAAAAACAAAAAATAGTAATGTTAACAACAAACAAAATATCAAATAACCACTTTTTTGGAAAAATAGTGCGAGCATTGTCAACGTCCAACAGATTGTTTTTTGCCATGTAAAGAGTCCTGCCTGTATCATCCCATGTAGCAATATTCATGCAAACTTTGGTTACTTTAGGCGTTAAGTACTTCAAATATTGCTTGTACGCATCGCATATCCTCGCATTTTCCTTACGTCCTTCTAACGTATCACCCGACTTAGAACAATACTGCATGAAATACATTAATTAAACTCTTACAAATGATAATAACCAGAAAATTACATGTCGATATTTATAAATAAATTTTTTTGTAGAATCTAAACTTTCTTTTCTTAATTTTTTTGAGCATGTAAGATCAAATCTTTCAATTATTTCTCACTATCAACATCATAGACATTGTTCTTGTTTTCAACATGCGCAATTAAAGAGTAATTGATCCCATATGTAATTCAAATGACATATTTGTACATTATTTCTTTCGAATTTACACCCTACAAAAAAATAATTTTTTTCTCATTACCACCTCATTTTTTCGGGAGCATCAACCTTGCATGTTTCTCCACTATCTTGCAAAGTACTGTTTTTTTTCATGTTATCATATGTCAAATATTAGTTTTAAGTAAAATATGCTAAATAACAAATAAAAAATTATTTATACATACCTTTGTATTCACTCCAGAAGTTCAAGCTCTTTTTTTTTTATGTTATATCTTTCGACTTTAGATCATCTGTAACATCAGAACGTGCAGTTGAACATCTCTTTGACAATGACTTCTGACCGTTAGATATTTTAGGCCATTTTTTACTTATTGGAGTTTCCTTCAACGTAACTAGTTGACTAGAAAATCGCTGGGGACTAAATTCAAATTTAAAAAATCGCTCGAAATTTCTGGAAAACCATCCATATTAGTCTTGATTTTATCTTCTAAAATAGCTTCAACTTTGCTTTTACCACTACGTTCTAATGAGGGAGAATAATTCATATCACAATTAATAAATAGAGACATAATCGACATTTTAATACTAATTACGGTTTCTTCCTTCATTGCCCCGACAGTTAGTTCTTCTTCCCCTTGAGATTTATTCTCTAAACCATCAGCATTCAATGGCTCGTTGTATAAACTAATATCTTTTGCTATACTCTTTAAATCATCTCCCCCTAATGATTTATTATGTACAACCTCTCCTTTTAGTGAATCATCATCTTGTTTTGAGCATATTACATTGCTCGCTGCTAATATGGACACTAATTTCTTAAATTGGCCATTTAATTTCTCAAATTGACCATTAAAATTTTTAAAATGGGAATTCATTTTCACAAACTCCTTTTCAATATTTTTACACATATTGAATGAGTGTCTCGAACTTCTGACCACTCTGATAAGGACTGCTTATGTTTTCCTCAAATACAACTCCACGCTTTTCTTATAAGTACATAAAACAATAAACTCAACAAAAACTATTTAAGACAAGCATTGAAAGTTCAAGTAATTATAATAAATGTACCTCGATGTTTGCCTTCCTCGAACACATGTTGATATGACATTTGCACTTCATCACTGTTGTATCTTGTTTTGAAGGCGTTAAATTTAGATCCATCATATACATCAAAGAGGTTAATTTTAAGTAAGATCAATTTGTAACATTTGAAGCTAGCGTACCGGTACGCTATTAGTACCGTACCGATACCGGTTTGGTACTAGTAACGTACCGGTATGGCAAAAATATCGTACCGGTACTACACGATATCGCTGAAAATCCAGTGACCAAAAAATGTATCGGTACACATATCATACCGATACAATAATATCCAGCGTACCGGTACGCGTGAGATTACCGTACCGGTACGATAAGTTATCACTGAATTTTCATTGGCTAAAAATTGTATCGGTACACATAGCGTATCGGTACGATATTCCTACGCATACTGGTACGCGAAGAATACCGTACCGATACGCGCGATGAACAACAAAATTGGGGTTTTGGATCGACCATTAATTTTACGAATCAATCAAAAAAATTGGCTTGCTGTAACTAATTTTGGAGTCTTAGGAAAGGCGTTGGGGTTCTCAATTTTGAATTACATAAGCCAATTAACATAATTTTTGTTAGGGTGATAAATAGGGTTTTGAAAATTGGGGATAAATGACCTAATTGCAACAAAGAATTAGGACTAGCGGCGGCGGTGGCAAATGTTGTCGGCGACGGCGGTAGTTGACGGTGAGTGCGGCGACAATTGAGTTAATTTCAAAGTAAAAAAAACCTAAGATTTTTTGATTTAGGATAGTTTATTTTGATTAATAATATTTAAAATAAATTTAAAACTAAAAAATAATTTAATTAAATTACACTTTTAATTTAAAAAAAATTATAATTACAGTATTTTGAATTTAAAATTTTTATAAAATAATCTATCAGTGTTCATCGGTGCTCGTCAATAGTGGTGCTCGTCGTTGCTCGACAAGCGCTATAGAATTTTCTTTTATTTATTAGCTATATTCATAACATTTTCACATTGGTTCACAGAGTCGGACCTCAAAATTTAAAATTCTTATGAAGTATTATTTTTTTAATATTTTTAATTATGTCTCTTTTTAATTTTTTTTTTTGAAAAATTCTCATGAAGTCTCAATTATTTTTTGAAAAATTCTCATGAAGTCTCAATTATTTTTTAAAATATTTAGTTTAAACTTTTAAAATTTTAATTAGACCCCTCAAATTATTCTACCAAGATCTGTCCCTATTGGTTCATCATATTTTTTATGAGTGAATTTTCAGTTTAATATTATAAAAACTACATATTTATAGTTTATTTGTAAAATTAATTTTAATATATATTTCTAGTGCACAAATAAGTGTAGAATATAAATATACAACTTATAATATATATATATACTAAAACTATAAACAAATATTATAAAATAAAATAAAAGTTTGAAAAGTCGGATAAGACAGGAACAAACATTTATCAGAATGATCTACGCATCATCATCGATCAAGGTTATCAAATTTGAGCTATGAAAGCTGCTTGAAAAGAGAGAGGAAAAACTACGTATTAAAAACTATGCATGTGTTATTATTTTGGTACTCCAATTATTATTTTTGATAAAATAATACTTAATTTTACGTTTTTGTTCTGCTTTGGTACCTCGACCGTTAAAAACTAACATAGATGATGACGTGACTTGGTATAATCACAGTTTTAGTTCAAAATACTTACATATATTATCAATTTAGTCCAAAATCCATCAATTTAAAACAACATCTTAATTTTGATTGGATTTTGTCTCATCCTTTTTCCACCCATCGTATTTTCGTCGGTATCCCGATCATGGAGTTTGAGTCCTCCAATGGACCCCACATTAGCCCTCGTTGATCCACAAATCCTAAAGTTTTGGTTGTCCCTAGCGTGTTTTTTAAACTCTAAAACCCAAAAAGTGTTCGACTGGAAGAATAAGAAAATTGGGAAATTTACAATTTTAATCCAAAAATTAAAACAATGTTCAAATTGATATTATTTTAGACTAAATTGATAGACTATATAGGCTTATGGACTAAAACTGTTATTAACCCAAGTCACATCACCATTTTCGTTAATTTTAACTGACATAGGTACCAAAACAAGAAAAAACGTAACGTTAGGCAACATTTTGTCAAAAATAATAGTTGGAGTACCAAAATATATAGTTAGGGTACTAAATGTGTAGTTTTCCCAAACTATTCTAATGAAACTATGCTAGGGCTAGAAGATGATAAGTTGAGCAGTTATGGTGCTGCCAACAAACCTATAATAAAACGAGGCCTTCCAGACAGAATTTAATGGAGAACCAGGTGGCCTTATCATCACAGCTGCCGATAACAGTGACTTATTGTTCCTTCAGACAAAAAAACATCAGAGTTCAATTTTCCACATATTTCAAGGAAAATGAAGAGTTATAGATGCTGAGACCTACAACATGAGATGGAATGCAATGATTTTGTATGAAAGAAGAGGAGGCTGTATAGTGTATAGTGTATAGTGTATAGTGTATAGTGTATAATACAAGTTCTTACTTGCCCCTGTATTCTACGAGGCTTCATATTCAAATCTATCATTTCGAGATGGCCATCAGCACCAGCATTTCTGTCTTTAACAAGAGAGGCCTCGTCATTTTGTTGCTTCTCTACCGCTGTCGGTTTAGCTGCCTGATTTCGGCCACTTCTGGCCTCACTCGCATCCAAAGGTTGTGAACTTGGGTCCCCTATATCACCAGGTTTATCCCCTGGAAACTGGGAAAAAAAAAACAAAAGCAATAAAATTCCCAGGTTTATCACCATATATCTTTAAAGATGAAGTCACAAACCTCTACTCTCTGCCTCAATAGAAGATATCTTCCATGGCTTCTTTTACCTCCAACATGTACAATCATATCACATTGCAAACATAGGGAAGTTCCATCTATTTCACAGTAAAAGAATGCTATCGAAGGAAACAACATTAGTAATTACTAATTAGTATGACAAACTCCCAAAGCAAAAGTAAGACAAAAAGACATCTGCATATTACCAGGTGTATTTTCACATATGTCGCAATGAGGAACGGCGCTGGGATTTGCCAGACCCACCCGGACGTGCCGGCTAGCAAGCTTATTGCACATATGGACCTGCCACATCCATCAAAAGCTTTGGTTTTGCAGGTCAGTCTACAACAATGACAGAATTCTAATTCTAAACAGCCATCCTTCTGATCGTAATGCATGGGAACTTTTCAGAACAAACAAATCTAATACACCAATATATGTTTTCATTAAAGAAAAAGGACTCAAACTATTGTTTGACTAAGACCATTCATCAAAATTTGGATTTCCAGCTGAGAATTGATAGAAAGTTTAGCCTGAACCATTGCTTATGCTAGCGGAGGCAGAGAAGAAAAAATAAATAAACAGTGTCACAATCTTGAAAGAATAAAAGAAGGGCCTTTGGTTGGGTTTGATTAAAAACAAAAAACAAATATCAAGCAACTCAGAGAAAAATCCTGCCTACATAGAAGAAGAAGAATAGACCAAAAAATCCCACCTGGATTTTGCCTACATGAGAATGGATTGAAGAAAGAAAGTGGGAAGAATGAAGGAAATAAGTAACCTTTTCATCACAAGCACGACAAAGAGCAGCCTCATCGGCAGCACAAAAGACAATAGCAGCAGCACTTTCACAGGCATCGCAAAGGGTTCGCATAATTCTCTCCCAATAGCAAAAATGCTCATCTTCTTTTTCACATAACAATAAGAATAGGCTCAGAAAACAGAAGAACCCAACTAAAGAAAAAAGAAAAGAAGAAAAGCTGTATTTATAACCAAATGAAATGATAAGCATTAAGCAGAGGCAGCTGTTGTTGGGGTTGGTTGGTGATAATGATGACGATGGCAAGAACGTCTAGGATTGGTGACAAGGGAGAGAAAAAAAATGTTTTTCTTTTATATGTTAGAGTTGGTCGTGAAAGGAAAAGGGTAGGGAAAATGTGGGTATCTAATAAACAGGCAAGGCAACAAAGACATAACAAATGAATGATAGAGAAATGGGCGCACAGTTGAGTGAAGGGTGTGTTTTGTTTTGTCAACTTGTTCATTTGGATGGGCACCACAAGTTTTTTCAAAGAGAGTCTTGGCTTTTATGAGTTGGGGAAGTCGAGAACGTCTCTTGCTGCCATGGGACCCAAGTTCCTTTTTTTTCTTGTTTCCTCAACTCTGGTTTGGTTTCTTTCTTTTTGCTGCTTCTGGTAGCCATGTCATTCACACATGCAAAACATCTCCTCTTTATCTCGTAACGCATTAATCAGTACAAAATTGGTTCCACAAGCTATTGGCTCGTGATTGCAGTACTACTACTATTATAGATGAGATAAGATGGGGCTAAGGAAAACTTACGTTTGTGGGTGTAGGCTGCTTAGATCAATCAAACATAGCCATAGGTTGAACCGGGACAATTTGCTTCAATTCACTGTCTTTTCTTCACCAAACTCATTTTATTGCTAAGGCCATTGTCTTCGACTGAGCCATGATAGGCAAACATGTTGAAGAGTGCGCAATTAGTAAGTATAATTCACGTCATTGATTCAAAATGGGAGTAGAAATCAATCTCAACTGCAGGTTTCTGTTTGAAGTTTTTTCCCAAGGTTTTCTATAAGCTCATGTGGTGTCCATTTCTTATTCCTTTTGATCTGATGTCCACATTTTCCTCTGCCACATAAAAAGAAATCAGAACTATATTCAACTCAAAATTGTGGAATCAGTTGACTGGTTGTAGTTGGACATGAGCGAAACAACTATGACCCTTCCTTATAAGCAACACTTATTGAAAATTTTGTAACTGACCAAGCCAAAGCCAAGGCCTAACATGGCAAATCTCTTAGTTTTTACCACCATTTGCCTCGTCTAGGATTACAGGGCATGCATAAATGTGTAGTTATATATTGAAAATCGTTAATCTTGTTGAGGAAAAGAGTGTAATACAAGAAGATCTCAATGAGAACACAAGAAGCACAAGTAGGAATACGTAATCCTGCCCTTTGTTAATCCAGTTAACAGCAGATTGGCAGCTCTATTCACTGATGAGAGGAAGAGACCTTATCCAGCAAGGATTTAAAAACATAGCAACAGCCTCCTTAACCGTAAAATGCTCAACCAAGTATCAGACATTTACCAGATTTGTCTCTCATAATACCACCACCACCAACATCTGAATTCTGAAGAAGCAAGTATGACCGAACAGTTCGGACAGGGAGGATTCTAATGTTGGACAACCTCAAGTGGACCTGATTTTTGTGTATGACAGTAGCAAACTGATGCAACAAGTCACTGAGATTATTGGCTGGAGAATCTTTACAAGGAGTGTGCTCATTAATCAAGCTCAAAATATTATTCCATTGCTCTTAGTCCCAATCGAATAAAGCTCTTCAAAGTGGAAATATTTCCCCTTCTATTAGTAGCAAGAGAAAAAAATACAAAGGAAAGTGAAAATAGAGCTTAATCCTCTCTAACCACTTATCAGACAGAAATTGGATTGATTGGCCATTTCCAAGCATACATTCATAGAACATGTTTCTTGGGTCCAGCGGCTGAGGTATAATCCTCCAAATAGCTTCTAGATCGATGATGAGGTGGGATCATAACTCAATCTTACAAACTTATTCATCAATATAATTTCTTCTTGGAACCAATACATGTAAGACCAGTTAAAAGATTTCAGATATAATATCAGAAAGGAAAGGATAGTTTTTTGACATTTTTCTTTTTGCTATTCGTTTTTCATATCCATGCTCAAGCCTTGTGTAGAGTGTTCTTTTGTTAGGATGAGGAAATGTTATAAATTAACAAAAAGGCTTAAGGTTCAATTTAGCCCTCGATAGTATTTATGTTTGGAAATATTTTTCTCTAAATCTTTTACCCTCTCTCTAAAAACACTCAATCCTAGATCCTCTTTTTGTGGCAGCCAACCGCCGCTTTTGACGACAGTGGTTCGCTTCTCATCCTCTCTTATGTTTTTCTTGTTTTTCCCTCCTTGCCATCATCTTCTTTACTTTTTGCTTCTGTAAAATTAATGAATTGATTTTGATATAACAAAAGATTTAATGATTAAATTGAAAAATAGAAAATGAATTTTTAAGTCCTCAAAACCTCTCTACGTGTTCAAAGAAAATTGTCAAAATCAAAACTTAAGCTTACTCAAATTTCTCTAAGTATTTACATAGTCAAAACAATGATTTTCGAGTAACCGTTTCAGAACGGCCTTTAGGCGTTTCGGAACGTTTTGAAACTGTTAACCTCTGTTTCGAAACTAGTTTTCCCGTTTCGATACAGGTGTATCGAAATATCTATTTATGTTTAAAAACAGATGAAGAACAACAAAATGGTTTGAACCGTTTCGATACGGCAGTATCGAAACGACCTCAAACATTTCGAAACGAATTTCAAACTTGGTTTCAAAATATGACCGTTGAACTTTTTAACTAATTTTTAAGATATAGTTAAAGCGTATCGAAACGCTTCTAAGCCGTTTCGATACAGGTTTTGACAGTGACAAATTGTTTCGAAATGGGCTTTAGAACGTTTCGGAACATACTCTTAGCGTATCAAAACGATCGTGTCCGTTTCGGTACGACCTATTTATTACACCCCAACGGCTATTTCTATTTTGGTCTATTTCGAAACAGGATCGGGCATTTCGGAACGAGTAGTTGCAGACTGCATTTATGGAGGGAAGATAACATCCCAACGACTATAATAATGAAAGTAACAATCCCAACAGCTAGAATTTAATGAGAAGGTATAAAAGGAACTTCTAAAAGCACCAGCAACGACTATTGATCCAAAAAGAAAGATTCAAACATCAAATTCAAGCTATTGTGCTAAAATCCCATATTTTCTTGTAAACCCCAATTGTAGAACCTTGTATTTCCAATCTTATTTGTTCAATTGGGTTGAGTGCTTGTAAAAAGGGCTACATTTATATTGAGAGATACTGACTATTAGCCTTAAACTTCGTTGTAATCTTTGAGTGAGGATTGGGTCAATTTTTGGGTAGAAAAATTTACCATTTTGTAAAGGTTTCCTCCTAAGCCTAAAAAAGGGAAGACCAACAAGTGGAGTTGTTGGAAAATCCTTATTGAAGCTAAGGTAGTGGATGTAGAGTTCAATTGGAACTTGAACAACTCTAAATATCTTGTCTAGCAATTTTTTATTTTCCACTCCACCACCAAAATTTCTAAATATCCAATTCACCCCTCTCTTGGCTTAAATCGATTCTACGATCCACTCAACAATTGGTATCATAGCCTACCACTTTGAAGGATTAACAACCACAATAGGAGTTCCTAAGAGAGTGTGATCTATTCTAAAGACAAGCCATGACATCTACTTCAACCTCCAACCTCCATGAGTCACAATCAACCACCCTTCTTCAATGGGGACAACTACCCATATTGAAGGAATCATATGCGTCTCTTCATCAAGTCAACAGATTACATGGTTTGGGATGTAGTGGAAGAAGGCCCCTACATTCCGGTTAAGAGAACCGATGAAGAAAGGCTAGTTCCGAAAGTAAAGTCTGAGATGACCGAGGAAGATAGACGAAAGATGCAAGTCAACGACAAAGCTCTACATATCATATTTTGTGCACTTGGTTCGGATATTTATTCAAAGGTTTCATCCATCGAAAGCGCGAAGGAAGTGTGGAACACTTTGGAGATGACTTATGAAGGCACTAGCGATGTGAAAGAGACGAAGATTGGGTTGATAAACTTGAGCTATGAGAATTTTAAGATGGATCCTGATGAGAGCGTCTCAAAGATGTTTGATCGTTTTTCGATCATCGTCAATGGTCTTAAAGGATTCAGTGAAGTAATTCTCGAAGATAAGCTAGTGAGGAAGCTTCTATACTCTCTCCCGGAGTCCTGGGATGGTAAGAGAACGTCCATCATCGAAACAAAGAATTTGAAAACCTTAAAGCTTGATGAACTTGTTGGGTCTCTTCTTACACACAAGATCGTGAAGCAATGAAGAGAAAAAGAGAAGAAGAAGGAAGAGAGAAAGATAGAGAAGCATGAGGTAGAAAAGAAGAAGAAGCTAGGAGTTGCTCTCAATGCCTCTCTACAAGAGGAGAGCTTTTCTAGTGAGGAGGAAGATTTTGAGAATATGGCTATGATAGCCAAACGATTCTCACGGTTCATGAAGTCCAACCGAGAGAGAAAATTTCAAAGAAAGATGGACTTTAAGAACAAAGGCAAAGAAGAAGAAAGGGATCCGATCATTTGCTTTGAGTGCAAGAAGTCGGGTCACATACGTTCCGATTGCCCTCAACACAAGAAGAAGGGCTTTGAGAAGAAGAAGAAGCTCAAATCCAAGCTTGCTACTTGGAGTGATGAGGAGTCATCCGAGGATGAGAAACATGAAGCGGCTAATCTTTGCCTCATGGCTCTTGAGGAGGATTCTTCTATGGTAACCTCTAACTCATCTACTTTTGATTTTACAATGGATGAACTTCAAAATGCTTATGATGAGTTGCAAGAGGTATATGATGAGTTGGTTGAGAAATACAAGGAGTCGGTTTTAAAAAATAAGAAAATGATTTCGGTTTTAAGGACCCAAAATGACTCCCTTTCTAAAACCAACTCGGAATTAGAAAAATAAGATCTTAGTTTTACAAAATTTCTCAAATGAGTTTGAAAAGAAATCAAATGATTTAAATGACCTTCTTGAAAAATACCATGTTTACCACCAATAGGAGGTGAGCAAACTCAAAGCTTCTCTAACCAATGTTGGGAAAAACGGTTTTGAAAAAGTGTCTTCTTCAAAATCCTAACATGCGAAGAGAAACTTTGTTGACCACAAGCAAAGAGGCTCTCATAAGTATCACAAGAACAATAAAGTTAGAAGTGTATGGGTTCCTAAGGAACTTGTAGTTTCTAACAATATTGTAGCCATTTCATCTTGGATTCCTAAGGGAACCAAGTATTTGGTAACTAACACTCATGGACCCAAAATGATTTGGGTACCAAAAATCAAAGCTTAACTCGTTGTTTGCAGGGGGAGCATTGATAAAAGGCCAAAGCACAAAGCCAAAACTCATGGTACCTTGATAGTGGATGCTCGAGGCACATGACTGGAGACAAGAGTCGATTCATAGACTTAAAGCCAAAAAGTGGAGGAGTAGTGACATTTGGTGACAACTCCAAAGGCCACATTGAAGGTATTGGCTCCATAGGTAATCACTCTACCATACTCATTGAAAATGTGTTGTATGTCAATTGTCTAAAGCATAATTTATTGAGCATTAGTCAATTGTGCGATAAAGGGTTTAATGTCTTATTTGATAAAAATGGATGTAAAATTGTTGATATTAAATCTAATAAAACAATGCTCATTGGTCATCGCATAGGAAACCTATATATGGTGCATCTAGATGACATTCATTCATCCCATGCATGTTTTGTTGTTCAAGATGAAAATGATGTACGGTTATGGCATATGAAACTAGAACATGCTAGCATTAGTGTTTTAGAAAAATTAGTTTCCCTAAATCTAGTTAGAGGTTTACCCAAGATTAAGTTCTCAAATGATAAAATATGTGACGCATGCTCTAAAGGTAAACAACATAGATCATCCTTTAAATCCATTAATGATGTTTCTACAAGTAGGTGCTTGCAATTAATTCATATGGATCTATTTGGTCCAATTAGGACAACTAGCTTAGGTGGAAAATCATATGCTTTTGTGCTTGTTGATGATTACTCTAGATATATTGGGGTTCTCTTTTTAAGCACCAAGGATGAGGCTTTAGAAAACTTCATCACATTTTCAAAAATAACCCAAAATGATCTTGAACTTAAAAATTTCACATATTAGAAGTGGTCATGGAACAAAATTCAAAATATGAGTTTTAATGAATTTTGTAATGAAAATGGATTAGCCATAAATTTTCAGCTCCTCGAACTCCTCAACAAAATGGGGTAGTTGAGAGGAAAAATAGAACTTTAGAAGAAATTGCTAGGACTATGCTTTGTGAAAACAATTTACCTAAGTATTTTTGGGTGAAAGTCACTAACACTGCTTGCTATATTATTAACCGAGTAATGATTAGGCTTATTTTAAAGAAAACTCCTTATGAGATTTTAAAATCAAAAAAGCCTAACATTAGCTATTTTCATCTTTTTGGTTGCAAGTGTTTTGTTTTAAATAATGGAAAAGACAATTTAGGTAAATTTGATGTAAAAAGTGATGAAGCTATTTTCTAGGTTACTCTTTAAACTCTAAATCATATCGTGTGTTTAGCAAAAGAACTTTAGTTGTAGAGGAATCTATACATGTTGTTTTCGATGATAACCTCATTCCGAGGAAGGAATCTTGTGATGATGATGATGTAGGAATCCTTGAGGCCTTTGATGGAGGACAAACTTCAAAGGAGGGTGAGATTCCAACTAAAGAAGAAGATGCACAAGATCCACGTCTTGAAGCCTTGAAGGACTTGGCTCTTGAGGAAAATGAGGTGAGCTACCCAAGGGAGTACAACTATGTCAAAGGTGGTGAAATCTTGGGTGATCCATCCAAGGGGGTAACTACTCGCTCTTCTCTTAAAATGCTTAATCATGTTGCATTTATCTCATGCATTGGGCTTAAGAATATTAAAGAAGCATTAAAATATGATTTTGGATTATGGCCATGCAAGATGGGTTAAATCAATGTAACGCCCGGGGTTTGGGGCCCGGGAGATAACCGGGTTTGGTTAAACCTGTTTGGGTTAGTTTAATCGAAAGAAAACATTTTTAATAGACAAAAATGGGTCTTTTATTTAAGGGGGAAAATGGGAATTTTGAGTAAATGGAATAAAGAAAGAAAAGAAAAGTTTGAAAAAGCCATCTTCTTCAAAAATCCCCCTTTTCACCAAAAACCTCTCCTAAACCCTATTTCACTATTCCATTGCCTCAAATTCCTCATCCAAGCAAGATTATTCAAGGTAATCTCTTCCTTGCTTATATTCTTACATATTTAACTTGTACTCATTGAAAACTTTCTTTTAAACCCATTGAAATGCATTTTTGGTTTTGGGTTGGAGAAATGGGTATTTTCATGGGATTTTCGTTTGGGTCTTTTGATACCTTGTTTAAAAGTGTTTTTAATCATGTTTTGGTGTCTTAAGAATGCTAAAATGGTGGCTAATAGTAGGAAACCCGAAATGGGTCTATAAATGGGATTTTTTGGGTTAAAAAGGTAGAGTTTTTGGCTTGGTTTTGGGTTGAAATCGTGGCTGGTGGTTTCTTTGATGTTGGGAGATGTTTCTAGATGATTTTGGATGGTTGAAATTGGTGGATTCAGTTTGGGGTTTGTCTATAACAAAAATTGTGAAGTTTTGGGTGAATTTGGGTTCGAATCAATGTGTTTTTTTTGCAAGGGGTTGGATTTCTGGGTTGTTGCTGATTTACAAGTATATTAGCATCCTAATGTTCTGTTTTGGGTTGTCTTAAAGTAGAGGAGATTGATTCGGGTACTTCGGGCGCAATACTGGGTGTTATGGAGGCTTGAGATCGGTGTTTCGGCTTTCGTTTGGGCTTTATCGGTGAGTGGAAACTGTTTTGAGGTTTTAAATATGCTCAATGAAGGTTTCTTGGGGTTTGGGTGGAGCCTTAGGGGCTAACCTAGACCCGAGTGTAAGTTTATCTATTTTCGCCTTGTTTAGTTGATTGTTGGCTTTCGCGAGTATGTGTGTTGTGGTGTTGATTGTGGATTGTTTTTATCCAGTTTTAATGTTGTTGTGTTTTCGTAGTTGATGTTGAGCCTCATGAGATGGTTAGTCATTGTTTACGGTGATATGTAGTCCCACCGGTAGTGACTAGTACATGAGTACGGTGATGTGTAGTCCTATCAGAAAAATGCTAGTTGTTGTGAACGATGATGTGTAGTCCCACCGGGATGGTTGTGCATGTGCAAACCACATTTCGTCTATGTTTCCATTTCATTGTATCTCTTCCTTAAATGGTCTTGCTTTTAAAACTAAAATATATGTTTTAAACTACATTGTTGTTGTGTTTTAGAGCTCCACTCACTAAGCTTTTAAGCTTATGCTCTCTTTTTCCAACAATGCAGGTCGTTAGTAGCTTTGGAGGCAAGTGGGCAATGGAGGAGTTCTTGGAGTTCTTGCTAAGCTCATAGTATGATTTTGTGGTTTTAATAATGCTTAGACAATGGGAATACTAGTTTTGATGTTAGGGAGTTGGTGTTCAAACTCCTATGTTTGGTTTGTTTAAGTTGCTAGCATGTTTTAAATGTTGATACCATGTTATGTTGAGGGTTTGTTGTGACCTTGGATGAATTGCTATGCGTTTTGAGTTGTTGGTGTTTTTGAATGCTAAGTGTTCTTATGTGCTTGAGGTTGAGATCCATTTTGTTGCGTGTATGCATGTTTGATGTTGAGTTTAGGATGTTTTGCCTCTAGACTATTTGTATAATAGGTTGCTATGTGGTTTGTGATGGTTCGAGGTAAGTTTGGGAACGTTTGGAGATGCCAAAATGTGTTTTCGGGCCAAACTATGTTCAGGTGTTTCGAAACGCCTGGTATGGTCTCAGAACGGTCGAGCTCCAGGGGTACCTGTATCGGAACGCGGGTGATGCCGTTTTGGTACGATTTTCCACTAGAGGTTCCTGTTTTGGAACCATGTAGGGCCGTTCCGGTATGTTTAGCCACTAGAGGCTCCCATTCCAGAACAAGGTGGGACCGTTTCGGAACGACTTGATGTTGCTTTTTAAATGAAGCCTGCGTTTCGGAATGGGCAAGCCTGTTTCGAAATGTAGGTAGTTAAAACTGTTAAAAGGCATCTTCGAGGGTTTTCAAATGTTTCGTTTTAGTCCATAATGCTCGTATACTTCCTAGTTGAGTTTAGATGTGTCTTTTTTGATGGTTTTGCCTCGTGTGCATGAAACTTGACTAATAAGCCACTTGGTAAGTTTAAATTATCGTATGGCCTCTAGTTGGTTCGTATTCCGCTTTCACTTTTCCGTTGCTGCCTTCACACATAGGATTAAAAGCGATATTTAGACAAGATAAATAAAAGGAGAAAAAAATAGGGTTGCTAATCGGGGTGATGCCTTAACGGGTTTTGCTTTGGTTTTCCCCGTGTAACCCGTTCGGTTCGGTCTGTTGGCTAGACCGAAAAGAAGGGGTTACATTTAGTGGTATCAGAGCCTCGGTTACGAGGTCTCCTGGGAAGGTATGTTAGCTAAGTTGGTTTGTTTGTTTTGTCTTCCATTGCACGGTGTATGAATGCATGTTTTATTGTTCTTGCTGTCGATTGGAGTTTAGTCGAGTGTTCCCATTGCTAGGTGTTATTATTGGAAAATGGTTTTGGTTTAAAGAGCTTGAGAACTTGGATCCTTTCCCTTGCTAACCTCATGTTTTCTTGTGTGTGACGTGTTTGTTGTTTTAGATATTATCTTCGTTATGGTAAGACCGAGAGGACGACCTAGAGCGGGTGACCAGGCACCCAGATATGTGCCTTATGTTCCTCCTGCTCCCGATGGTAATGGGGTGGGTGGCGAAGGTAATGTGCCTCAGGCCGGTGCGGATGTTGGAGGTGATGGTAATGGACCTCAAGCCGGTGCAAATGTTGGGGGTAATGGAGCTTAAGCGGGTCAGGGTCAGGCAGGTGCAGACATGACCCATTTGATTCAGACTATAGGCGGGGCTTTTCAGACATCTTTAGCCGGTATGCATGCTGCAGCACCACCTCAGGGTGCGGGGACCGATTTACCCCTTGAGAGGCTTTGTAGCTTGGGTCGAGTTGAGTTCAGTGGGAATTCTTCCGAACAACCTTTAAGAAGAAGTATCTTGGAGTTCGATACCAAGATGAAAAAAGAGAGAATTCATGGCCTTGGTTCAAGGTAGTAAGATGGTGTCCGATTATGAGGTTCAATTTGTGAGGTTGAGCCAGTACTCTCCCGAGTTGGTTCCCAGTGAGAGAGAACGGTGTGAGCGTTTCCGATATGGTTTGACTAGGGATGTGAAGACTTATATGCTCGCTTCTGACTACATCGAGTTTGATGTTTCAGTCTCTAGGGCTAAGGATATTGAGCAGAACTTGGGATCGAGTACCCGTGCTAGTGGGTCTGATTCCGGGAAGAGACATGTGGATTGGGATAGAGATCATGCAAAGAGACATAGAGATATGAGGTATCAGCCCGATTCGAGACATAGGGGCGATAATCATGGACGGAGCCATCAAGGCCAATGAGCTGTTGTTCACACTCCTGAGTGCACTAGATGTGGGAGACGCCATCCGGGCGAGTGTATGGGTACCTTTAGGGTATGTTGGAACTGTGGTTCCCAAGATTATTTGAGGCGTAACTGTCCACACTTGACTAGGGGCGGACCGGCTCCAGCTAGAGGGTTTGAGCATCAGAGAGGCCGTGAGCGCGGTTGAGGTAATTTTCAGCCGAGGAACGATGGTCAGAGGAACTTAGCTCATGTGGTGGCAGTTCATCCCGAGGGTGGAGGACCGTCTATGGTGTATGCACATCGAGAGTCAGGGAATGACACGGATGTCATCACAGGTAATTTCTCGTTACAGTCATTGACCTTGCTTTCTTTGATAGATTCGGGTTCGACATATTCGTACATTTTGGGTGAACATGCAAGGTCTCTAGGTTTACCGTATGAGTGGTTAGAAGTAGGTGTAAATGTTACTAGTTCTTTCAGTGAGATCGTGGTAGTTAGGAAGATGTATAAGAGGTGTCATTTGATGATTTAGGGCTATGTGTTTCTAGTTGACATGATGGAATTGTTGTTCTATGGTTTTGATGTGATTTTGGGCATGGATTGGCTCGTAGAGCATAGAGCTAGGGTAGACTTCGAGACCAAGAGAGTCTATTTGAGGCTTACGGATGATTTTGAAGCTGTAGTGGTGGGCGAGAACATTAAGTTCTTATCCAATGTCATTTCTGACTTAGAAGCTCAGAGATTGATGGATTTAGGTTGTCAGACGTATTTGGCTTATATGATGAATCCGAATATGAGTGAGGTTAGACCGTGAGACATCAGAACAATTTGTGATTTTCTGAGTGTTTTTCTGAAAGAGTTGCGGGGTTTGCCTCTAGATAGGGAAGTTGAGTTTGCTATTGAGACGTATTCTGATTATGCACCCGTGTGTATTGCTCCATATAGAATGGCACCGAAAGAGTTGAAGACACAGCTTCAGGAACTCTTAGATAGAGGTTTCATTAGGCCTAGTATTTCTCCGTGGGGTGCTCCGGTTTTGTATGTGAAGAAAATGGATGGCAGTATGAGGATGTGTATAGACTATAGGCAATTGAACAAGGTAACAGTGAAAAACAAGTACCCTTTGCCTCAGATAGATGACTTGCTTGATCAGTTGAGAGGTACTTCAGTGCTTTCGAAGATATATTTGAGATCCGGTTACTATCGGTTGAAGGTAAAGGACGTGGACATGCCGAAGACATCCTTCCGTACTCGTTATGGGAACTATGAGTTCTTGGTAATGCCTTTCGGTTTGACAAAAGCTCCAGTTGCATTTATGGATATGATAAATCGAGTGTTCCACGAGTTTTTGGATAGGTTTGTGGTAGTGTTCATAGATGATATCTTAGTGTACTATAGGACCGAGGAAGAGCATGATGAGCATTTGCGACTACTGCTTCAGACTTTTCTTGAAAATCAGTTGTATGCCAAGTTGAGTAAATGCGAGTTTTGGATTAGGGAGGTAGTCTTCCTAGGTCATGTGGTCTCAGCCAATGGAATTAGTGTGGATCCCAAGAAGATAGAAGCCATAGTGAGTTGGAAGCAACCGAGGTCGGTGATCGAAATCCGTAGTTTCCTAGGCTTGGCGGGGTATTATCAAAGATTTGTGGAAGGATTTTCGAAGACTGCGGCACCTTTGACTAAATTGCTTCAGAAGAATGTTCCGTATGAGTGGTCAGATGCAAGACAAAAATCGTTTGAGAAGTTGAAGAAAGCTTTGACCGAAGCTCCTATTTTGATTCAGCCTGAACTGGGGAAAGAGTTTGTGATTTACAGTGATGCATCGTATGTATGTTTAGGTTGAGTGCTTATTCAAGAAGGCAAGGTTGTAGCTTATGCTTCGAGACAGTTGAAGGTTTACGAGAAGAACTGCTACACTCATGATATAGAGTTAGCCGCAGTAGTGTTTGCCTTGAAGATTTGGAGACACCACCTTTATGGTGAGAAGTGCACAGTTTACACCGACCTCAAGTGTTTGAAGTACTTGATGACTCAGAGAGAGCTAAACTGTAACCCCCTCGTCCCGGTCCGGACGCTTGACCGGTCAGAGTGGGCCACACAGGGAAAACCGAAGCGAAACCCGTTAAGGTTCCCCCTCGGTTAGCGACCCTAGAAAATTTATTTTATTTATCTTGTCTAAATGCATTACCATTTTCCTATGTGAGACACGTCAGCGGAAACACAAGCAATCATAAAAACGATCATTTGAACATCACTTGCAAAACAGTCCATTTTAGATTATTAGGCAGGCCGTTTCGAAACACCCTTAAGGTGTATCGAAACACCTTGACTTGGTCAACAACCCCAAGCCCACACGAGAAGGTCGTATTGGAACGGAGGTCAACCGTTCCGAAACACCCCCAACGGTCAACTTCTCGTGGTCAACGAGACATTGACCGTTCCGAAACACTTAGACTCGTTTCGAAACCCCAACATATCGGCAATTTCTCAGATTTCCAGTAGCCAAAGTGTTCCGGAATAAGTTCCGGAACAGGGGTTCACAGTGGCCAAACCGTATCGAAACGAGTTCCGATACGGGGTCCCTGGAGCCATACCCGTTCCGAAACAGCTCAGCCCGTTTCGAAACACTGGCTGTCTGCAATTCCTCAAAGCCAACTTTAGACATCTCCAAACAACCCCAAGAGCCCTAAACAACTCTAAGAAGCACACATCACTTACAAGCATATTCTAGAGGCATGAATCCTATGGCAAAACATACTCCAATCACACAAGGCATAAGATGAGGCATCCATACATGGCATTTAAAAAGGGCATTTAGCTTCAACAAGGCCAACACTTAGACAAAATTAGATAGGCAAATCCAACATGGTTTACAAGCAAGGCATTCATCCCAAAAGCCAAATTAACAAACATATATGAGGAGTCTAACATGCTCCTAAACACAACATCATCATACTTCAAAAGACATCACACCACAATCACATGTCCCATTGCTTGACCATTACATCATAATTAAAATGTTCATACTTGATAGCTAAACAAGCACCACGAAGCACACTTGGAGGCCCCTTTTTGCACTTAGCAACCCACGAGCTACTGATATGCATTGTCGAACAAAGAGAGCGTAAGCAATAAGGCTTAGTGAGGGTAAGCTCCTTAAAAACAAACCTCGACAATGCAGGGTCCAAGCACGATCTCAACCAAGGTAAATGCATGATCATACCTTCGATCCTCAAGAGCCAAAATGTCAATGATGCATGAACAAATATCCAATAAGATGTCATGCTCAACAAGCTCATTTACTTAACATATGTAAGCACATATAATCATCCAAAAAGGAAACACATTTCCACATCACATTGATACACATATCAATTTATATTGGCACCTAGCTATGACTCGAATACGCGGATATACACGTTGGAACTCACATCCAACAACCACCTTACCTCACGGTGGGATTACACTCATCACCGTCTCGCGGAGGGGATTCCACTCATCCTCACGCCCCGTTGATGGGATTACACTCATCATCGACTAATATATAAAACAATTTCCGGGCGAACCCGTACTCCTCCTTGGTGACTCAACGCCACCAAGGCCACGCGGGAATTTGACTCATGTGTGCACACTAACATCCTAATGATCGATCATTTGTACCCAAGCATACTAGTGCCAACATTTAACTCAATCCACATTATCAATTACAACCAATTCCGTGATTAGCACGTACTCACCATGATCACAATCATGAACAATCCACATGCATATCACAATGCATCACAACCATGCTTCATTACACATGTATAACACATTATACATAAATCATCATATCATAAACATCACGAGGCATAAACATCACATAAAAGTTCAACCAATGTCTCTAGTTTAAGCTTAGGATTAGGCCACCACCCTAATCCTAACTCTAGGTGAGTCTACGAAGCCCGACCTAGTCCACATGCTCGAACCAAACACTTAGAAAACATTAACCACTCACCTTCACTTCCAAGCTCAAATACCAAGCAAGCAACCAACTTCAAGCTTCCGGATTTGCTCCTGATGCTTCACCAACACAAGTTCTTGCCTTTAAACAATCTCAACACAAACCAAACAACTTCCATTCAGCCCAAGCATTAAAGTAGCTAACCCAGAATACAATTCAAACATCAAACTCAACATTTCAAGCCATGAACAAACCCCAAATTTACCAAACTCGTGCAGCCCATAAACCTCAATCAAAACCCATGTTTCCAACACTTTTAATACCCCCAAATGATCCCAAAGCAACCCCCAACCATAGCACTAACATTACCCCACAAATTCCAACCTAAAACAACCCCAAAAACCACTCTAAAACCCTTCAAAAACCCCCATTAAACCCAAATCCGGGAATGAGCTTAAAACCATGTAAAATTCATATATGTTGCATCATTTGACTCATCGACTTCATAACTAACAACATTAAATCGAAATTTTAAGTTGAACATCATAGAGTTATCATTTTTAACCAAATCCTCTAATAACTCAATTTCCAAAACCTTAATGAAAATAAAAACTATTTGTACTTTTGAAGAGAGGAGGTTGAGGACAAGTCAAAAATGATATTACCTTTCAAAATCGAGTTGAAATGAAGAAGCAATGTGATGGAATAGTGGAAGTAGGGTGAGAGCTCTCTTTCACGTTGGTTTTTGTTTTGGAGAAGAGAATGAATAGTGAAAAGATGATAAAAGGGGATTTAAATTGAAAATTGCATTATTTACAAGTTTGCCATTAATGAATGGCTATTTTCCATTTTCTTTAAAATCTCTTCAAATTGTATTTCATTCGTTTTAGTCCAACACAAAAATATTTGTTTTTGAAACCCGAGGCCCAAAAGATTATTTTAATTATAAAACCGAACCCAAAATAATATTAAAATATTATTTTCACCTGACCCCTAAACCCGGCTGTTACATAAACCTTAGACAACGTAGGTAGGTAGAGCTTCTTAAGGATTATGACCTTACGATAGAGTACCATCTGGGTAAGGCAAACGTAGTGGCCGATGCTTTTAGTAGAAAAGTGGCAGTTGAGTTGCGAGCTATGTTTGCGAGTTTGAGTGTGTCACGGGATGGCGGTTTGATAGCTGAGCTACATGTTAAACCTTCGTTGGTTCAGTTGATTCGAGAGAAACAGTTGCGAGACGGGTCGTTGGCACCTCACGTGCAAGATATAGCCGAGGGTAGGCTTACAAATTTCTGCTTTGGTGAGAATAGGATTCTATGTTTAAGGATAGGATAGTAATCCCAGAAGATGCAGAGTTAAGGCGTACTATCTTGAATGAGGCTTATAACAGTCCTTTTGCTATACATCCGGGTAGTACGAAGATGTACCGTGGGTTGAAAGATAAGTACTATTGGATAAGGTTGAAGAAAGATGTGGCCGAGTTTGTGAGTAAGTGTATGGTTTCTCAGCGAGTTAAGGTAGAGCATCAGTTCCCTTAAGGTTTGTTACAACCATTGAAGATTCTTAAATGGAAGTGGGAACGTATTATCATGGACTTTGTGTCAAGTTTACTGTTGACTCATTCGAAAAAGAATTCAATATGGGTGATAGTCGACAAATTCACTAAGTGTGCCCATTTCATACCTGTTTATACTACCTACACCTTAGATAAGTTGGCCGCTCTGTATATCAGTGAGATAGTGAGGTTTCATGTGGTACCGAAGTCGATCGTATCAGACCGAGATTTGAGGTTTATAGCTAGATTTTGGGAGTGTTTGCATCGTGCCTTGGGTACTTGGTTGAACTTCAACATTTCATATCACCCGCAGTCAGATGGTCAGTCAGAGAGAGTTATTCAGGTGTTAGAGGACATGTTGAGGTGTTGCATCATCGACTTTCAGGGTTCGTGGGAGAAGCACCTACCGTTAGTAGAGTTTGCATACAACAACAGTTATCAGGCTAGTTTTCAGATGGCACCGTATGAGGCTCTGTATGGTAGGAGGTGTAGAACACCTATCTGATGGGCTGAGGCCAGACAGAAGCTTGTACCTATGCCCGACTTGCTCAAGGGTAATACCGAGAAGGTAAAACTGATATGTTATAGCTGGAAGGCAACTTCCGACCGACAGAAATCGTATGCCGATTTGAAGAGAAAGGAGATAGAGTATGCCGTAGGCGACAAAGTGTTCTTGAAAGTCTCACCTTGGAAGAAAGTGATGAGGTTTGGAACGAAAGGTAAGTTGAGTCCGTGATTCATTGGTCCTTACGAGGTAGTTGAGAGGATTGGTCCCGTTGCTTATAGATTGAGACTGCCGACAGAGTTAGAGAAGATTCTCGATGTGTTCCTCATTTTGATGCTTCAGAAGTATAAATCGGATCTGTCGCATGTAATGCCAGTGGAAGAGATTGATTTGAACCCAGACCTGTCGTATGATGAAGAGCTGGTTGAAATTCTTACTACAGATATGAAAGTGTTGCGTGGGAGATCTATTGAGTTAGTCAAAGTTTTGTGGAGACACCGAGGTGTAGAAGAGGCTACATGGGAGAGGAAGGAAGACCTAGAAAGACAGTTTCCGTACCTTTTTCCTTTAGGTAATTTCGGGGACGAAATTCCTTAAGTGGGGGAGAGTTGTAACGCTCGAGGTTTGGGGCCATGGAGATAACCTGGTTTGGTTAAAACGGTTCGGGTTAGATTAATCGAAAGAAAACATTTTTTAATAGACAAAAATGGGTCTTTTATTTAAGGGGGCAAATGGGAATTTTGAGTAAATGAAATAAAGAAAGAAAAGAAAAGTTTGAAAAACCATCTTCTTCAAAAATCCCCTTTATCACAAAAAACCTATCCTAAACCCTATTTCACTATTCCATTGCCTCAAATTCCTCATCCAAGCAAGACTATTCAATTTAATCTCTTCCTTGCATATATTCTTACATATTTAACTTGTACTCATTGAAAACTTTCTTTTAAACCCATTGAAATGCATTTTTGGTTTTGGGTTGGAGAAATGAGTATTTTCATTTGGGTATTTTGATGCCTTGTTTAAAGGTTGTTGAGTGGATCGAAAGATCGATATTTACCAAGAGGGGGGGTGAATTGGAAATTTGAAGGATTGTAGTGGAAATTGGCAAATTAAAATTGAAGAACAAGGAATTTAGAGTGGTTCAAGTTCCAAATGAACTCTACATCCACTACCTTAGTCTCACTAAGGATTTGCAACAATTTCACTAAATTGATCTTCCCCTTTTCTAGGACAAGGAGGCAACCCTTTACAATATCGGTTGATTTTTCTACCCAAAAATCAACCCAACCCTCACACAAGAGAACAAAGGAATTTGTAGGCTAATTAGGTATCTCTCAATACAAATGAAAGCCCCGATACAAGCACTCAACTCAATTTTACAAAATATGAATGAAGAACACAAATTGGGATTTTACACAAATTTGGGATTTTTGCTCAAATGCTTGAATTTGATGGTTGGATGTTTGCTTGAAGTTCAATAGTTGTTGTTGATGCTTTTGGATGTCCCTTTTATACCTTCTCATTGATTTCTAGCCGTTTGAGTGGTTGGAGAAGTAAATTGAGCCGTTGGAACCCTCTCTTACCACCATAAATGCACCTCTGCAGCTACGAGTATCGGTACTCGGGAATGGGTATCGATACCTGTCTCAGAAAAGAAAGAGCCGTTGTGTGCAATTAATAGGGAGTATCGATACGCACGTAAGCGTATCGGTACTGGGTATCGAAACGGCAAAGGCCGTATCGATACCTTTTTCTGAACTTAGCTCACTGTCAAAACGCGTATCGATACTGGGGTTATCCGTATCGATACCGGTCAACGGTCTTTTAAAATTTGGTTACCAACCAACTGACACCAACGGTCATATTTTTAAACCGACTTAAATGCTTTAAAAATCTTTAAACCAGTATCGATACTGGTGTTACCGTATCGATACCCTCTTTCAAACTCTTAGAAGTTTAACACAGGGGCGTATCGATACGAGGGTTTTCCGTATCGATACGTGTTCCGACAGTAGCCAATTTTGGCAAAAAGGTATCGATACGCCTCCATGGGTATCGATACTCTATGACGATTTTCAATAAATTTGGCTTGGAACACTTAGAAAATATTTTGAGTTTGAGTTTTATAAATCAGTTTTAAAGTGTTGGTGTTTCAAAACTTGTTAAGAGACTTGTAAAAACAATTTTAAGTTTTTCAAATTGATCCTTAAAGATCTAGTTATATCAAAATCAAACATAGGTTTTACAATCTCCCCCTTTTTGATATAACAAAACCAAAACTTAAAATTTTGACACTTTTGAATAATCTTTAAAAAGTAACTCCCCCTTAATATAAGCTTGGTAACCTTTGAGTTAAAATCAAAATATTTTAAAGATGTGAGCAAGTTTCTTCTCCCCCTTTTTGTTAGATCAAAAATGCATGGAGACAATAAAGTGCATAATGAAATCAAAGGTATAATAATAATAAGCAACATAATTTTATTCATCATAGCATAAGAAAATCCAAACGACAACAAACAAGAAATCAAAGCATAGGTTTTTAATCCTAAAACAAACTTAGTCCTAAAAACAGAAACATAGGTGCATAAAAATAGAAAATCCTAGATGATTATGAATGATATGCAAGAAGAGATATCTAGGCATTGTCTTCGTCGTCTTCACCATCTTCATCATCATCGACCATAGGCTCATTGCTCCGCATGCTATTACGCCATTCATCACGGAAAGCGGCAACGGAAATATTCAAGGAATTGTGCTCGCTTTCAAGGGATGTAAGGCGATTCTCCATACCCGTCATCCTTGTATCGAAGGTGGTTTCCATGGAGGTTAGACGAGTGTTCATGTCCGTGCGTAGCCCGGTAATTGCTCATTGAGATAGGTCATGAGAGCATCCAAATTGGGCTGTGGGACTTGAGGAGCCGGAGGAGCTTGAGGAGCTTGTGGTTGTTCCAATGCGGCTGTGGCCTCGGGTGGAAGCTCGAAAAGACGTAACCAACTTCCATTAAAGTAATGGAACTTTCCTCGAGCAAGGGATCGCTCATCAATAGGATCGGTAAGAGGAGATGCAAGATCAAATGAGCAATCAATATCCTTTTTCACAAAATAGTAACTTAAAGCCGTACCGTAAATAAAGGATGTGATGAGAGAGGTTTGGCGATTTTGAACATGATAGGCAATCTCATCGAACATGATTCGAGCTAGGTTTGGGCGCTTTCGTTGACGGAAACAACGGATCCAAAAATCATCCACTTGACGGATGGTAGAGTATTTGCCACCGGAGGGACGTAACCACCAAGACACCATCAAATGTAGGATTCGATCGTGAGCATTGAGGACGGTTACGGAACCACCGAGAACATGGCCCAAGGCATTCTCATCATTTAAGCCTACATCCTCTAACTTAAAAACCTCACAAATCCCTTTGACATCGAGAATGATTTGCTTCCCCATGAGATAAGAGCGGATGGCAACAACTTCCCCATTGCGAGAAATAAGTTTGGCATTAGAATAGAAAATTAAAACCAAAAGACGATAGTAAATACCGGGGATAGAAAGAAACTCCATGAAATTCCAAGTGCGAAGCAACGGAAGATATTCAAACTTGAAGCGCTCGGAGTCGAGAAAAGGAATGGAGACGACCCTTTCCGCACGAATTTTGTAGTTCTCAAATTGGCGAAAATAGGGAAGACCCGCGGAAGTTTCAAAGGATTTGTTCTAAATTGTAGCATAATCCGGGCGTGCAACCATTCCGGGAGTTGAAGAATCACCGGCATGAGTAACCCTTGGTCGCTTCCTCGAATGTTCTTTAGGTGCCATAATCTAAAAGAAAATTAAAAAGAAAGGTTTCTTCAATTTGAGTAAAAATCAAGGTAAGAAAAAATTTTGAAAAGCAAAGAGATTTAAGAAAACAAAGGGTTAAAAAAAAAGAACAAAACAACAAAAAAAAATAAAAAGAAGAGATTACCTTGAAGGAAACTTTGAAGATTGAAGAAAAACTTGAGAGAGAGCACAATTCTTTTCTTGATGCAAAAATTCTTTTAGAATTGAGTTGTAGTGTGAAAAATATGAAGGAGGAAGGGCCTTTTTATAGGCAAAAACGGCTAGGGTTTGTTAGGGTTAAAGAGTTTTAATTTTGGTAAAATTAGATCTCATTTAAGACTGATTTAATGCCATCTGCGCGATAGGGTATCGATACTCCTGAGGGGGTATCGATACGGGGATAGAATTGTCTTTTCTCAAAAATGCCCGTTGGAAAGTCGTATCGAAACGGTGGGGCCCGTATCGAAACGACCTATATCGATACGATTTTAAGCGTATCGATACCTGTGAAGCGAGGAAAAACTGGGAAACAAGATGAAGAACACGTATCGATACGCGTATATCCGTATCGATACCATATGAAGCGAGGACAATTCTGGGAAACAAAATGAAGAACACGTATCGATACGCGTATATCCGTATCGATACCATATGAAGCGAGGACAATTCTGGGAAACAAAATGAAGAACACGTATCGATACGCGTATGTCCGTATCGATACCATATGCCCAGAATGACCTATTTGGTTCTAAGAACAACCAAAGGCTTGAACTTAACACCTCCTAAAAGTATGCAAATGATGAATGAACAGTTCTAAGCATGTTTTAACAGAAGCATACCCCCCCTAACTATAGGCATGGATAAGATTAGGAGTTTAAACACATAAACATGACAATTTCACAAAATCAAGCATTTTAAGCACAAAAGAGGTCCTAAAAGGTCAAGATAGGCTAGCTAGACCTAACTCTCTCCTAAGGGACCAAAAACGCTCTTTGTCTAAGGGTATTGTAAATATATCCGCTAATTGGTTCAAGGTATCAACATATTCAATAACAACATCATTTTTCAAAACATGATCTCTAATAAAGTGATGTCGAATTTCTATATGTTTGGTTCTAGAGTGTTGGATGGGATTTTTAGTTAAGCATATTGCACTAGTGTTGTCACATTTTAGGGGTATGGTTCCAACTTTAATTCCATAATCTAAGAGTTGTTGTTTCATCCAAAGGACTTGAGCACAACAACTCCCTAAGGATATGTACTCGGCTTCGGTGGTAGATAAGGCTACACTATTTTGTTTCTTAGAGAACCAAGATATGAGCATACTACCTAAGAATTGGCAAGTTCCCGAAGTACTTTTCCTATCAATTTTGCAACCCCCATAATCCGCATCCGAATAAGCATGTAGGTTGAAGGTAGAGTCTCTAGGATACCAAAGGCCTAAACAAGGTATGTCTCTAAGGTATCTAAAGATTCTCTTAACGGCTATAAGGTGAGACTCTCTAGGACTAGCTTGAAACCTAGCACAGAAGCAAACACTAAACAAGATATCCGGTCTACTTGCGGTAAGGTAAAGCAAAGATCCAATCATAGAACGATAAATCTTAGAGTCAACACACTTACCTCCTTCATCTTTGTCAAGCTTTGTAGATGAGCTCATAGGAGTGGCTTGAGGCTTTGTATTCTCCAAGCCAAACTTCTTGAGCATATCCTTTATGTATTTTGCTTGGTTGATGAAGGTGTCATCCTTCTTTTGCTTGATTTGGAGTCCCAAAAAGAATGAGAGCTCCCCCATCATGCTCATCTCAAATTCACCTTGCATTAGCTTAGAAAACTCTTGACAATGACATTCATTAGTAGAACCAAAAATAATATCATCAACATAAATTTGAACTACTAAGATGTCATTTTTATACATTTTTATGAAAAGTGTAGTGTCCACCTTACCTTTTTCAAATCCTTTTTCAATCAAAAAATTTGAAAGCCTTTCATACCAAGCTCTAGGAGCTTGTTTTAAACCATAAAGAGCTTTGGTAAGTTTGAAAACATGATTTGGAAATTTTGAATCTTCAAAACCCGGTGGTTGTTCCACATACACTTCTTCATTTATAAAACCATTTAAAAATGCGCTTTTAACATCCATTTGAAAAAGCTTGAAATTATGATAACATGCATATGCAAGCAACATCCTAATGGCTTCCATCCTAGCTACGGGTGCATAGGTTTCATCAAAATCTATTCCCTCTTCTTGAGTGTAACCTTGTGCTACAAGTCTAGCTTTATTTCTCACAATGTTACCACTCTCATCTAGTTTGTTCCTAAAGACCCATTTAGTTCCTATTGTAGATTGATTACTAGGCCTATTAACTAATGTCCATACATTACTTCTCTCAAATTGATTTAACTCTTCTTGCATAGCCATAATCCAAAAGTCATCTTTCAATGCTTCTTTTATGTTTTTAGGCTCTATGCATGAGATAAATGCAACATGGTTCATTAATCTAAGAGAAGAACGAGTGGTTACCCCCTTGGATGGATCACCCAAGATTTCACCATCTTTGACATAGTTCAACTCCCTTGGGTAGCTCACTTCCTTTTCCTCAATAGCCAAGTCCTTCAAGGCTTCAAGAGGTGGATCTTGTGTATCTTCTTCTTTTGGTTTAATCTCATCCTCCTTTGAAGTTTGACCTCCATCAAAGGCATTTATGATTCCTACATCATTATCATCACAAGAATCCTTCCTAGGAAGGAGGTTATCATCGAATACAACATGAATAGATTCTTCTACTACTAAAGTTCTTTTGTTAAATACTCGATAGGCTTTAGAGGTTAAAGAGTAACCTATAAAAATAGCTTCATCACTTTTTGCATCAAATTTACCTAAGTTATCTTTTCCATTATTTAAAACAAAACACTTACACCCAAAAGGGTGAAAATAGCTAATGTTAGGCTTTTTAGATTTTAAAATCTCATAAGGTGTTTTCTTTAAAATTGGCCTAATCATTACTCGATTTACAATATAACAAGCGGTGTTTGTGGCTTCCGCCCAAAAATATTTAGGTAAATTATTTTCACAAAGCATAGTTCTAGCCATTTCTTGTAAAGTTCTATTTTTCCTCTCAACTACCCCATTTTGTTGAGGAGTTCGAGGAGTCGAAAAATTATGGCTAACACCATTTTCATTCAAAAATTCTTCAAACCCTAAATTTTGAAACTCGGTTCCATGATCACTTCTAATGTGTGAAATTCTAAGTTCAAGATCATTTTGGGTTAATTTTGAAAATGTGATGAATTTTTCCAAAGCCTCATCTTTAGTACTTAAAAAGAGAACCCAAGTAAATCTAGAAAAATCATCAACTAACACAAATGCATAAGATTTACCACCCAAGCTCATAGTCCTAATTGGCCCAAATAAATCCATGTGAATTAATTGTAAGCATCTACTAGTAGAAACATCATTAATGGATTTAAAGGAAGACTTATGTTGTTTACCCTTAGAGCATGCATCACAAATTTTGTCATTTGAAAATTTAATTTTGGGCAAACCTCTAACTAGATTTAGAGAGACTAGTTTTTTCCAAAACACTAATGCTAGCATGTCCTAGCTTCCTATGCCACAACCATGCATCATTTTCATTTTGAGCAACTAAACATGCATGAGATGTATGAATGTCATCTAAATGCACCATGTATATGTTTCATATGCGATGACCTATGAGCATAATACTATTAGATTTAATGTCTACAATTTTGCATCCATTTTTATCAAAAAGAACATTAAATCCCTTATCACATAATTGACTTATGCTCAATAAATTATGTTTAAGACCATCGACATATAAGACATTTTCAATGAGAATGGTAGAGTGATTACCTATGGAGCCAATACCTTTAATGTGGCCTTTGGAGTTGTCACCAAATGTTACTACTCCTCCACCTTTTGGCTTTAAATCCATGAATCGACTCTTGTCTCCGGTCATGTGTCTCGAGCATCCACTATCAAGGTACCATGAATTTTGACTTTGTGCTTTGGCCTTGTAGCAATGCTCCCCCTACAAACAAAGATATTAAACCTTGGTTTTTGGTACCCAAATCATTTTGGGTCCATCAGTGTTAGCTCCCAAAACCTTGGTTCCCTTAGGAATCCAAGATGACATAGCAATAATATTATTAGATTTTACAAGTTCCTTAGGAACCCATACACTTCTAATTCTTTTAGCTCTACTATGTCTAGGGTAGCTACCTTGTTTGTAGTAATTAGTCCTTTTCTTAGGTTGGTGTGTTCTAGAGGATTCTCCTACTTCATGTTTGACACTACCAACATTTTTTAAGGACTTTTTGAGCTCATTTAGCTCACCTAACACTTTTTGGTGTTCACTATTGCATTGAGACAAAAGATTATTAAGATCAACATTTTCATCTTGAAAGAATTTAAGTTCATCTTTTAATCCTAAAATCTTTTTCTCAAATTTAGAATTAGCTTGAGTGAGTGAGTCATTTTTCTCATTTAGCTCTAAAATGATTTTCTTGTTTTTAATGACCGACTCTTTAAACTTCTCAACTAATTCATCATATACCTCTTGTAACTCATCATATGCATCATTTAATTCTTCATATGAAATATCTAAAGTAGATGAGTTAGAGGTTACCAAGGAGGAATCTTCCTCAAGTGCCATGAGACAAAGGTTAGCCACTTCTTGTTCGTCATCCTCCGATGACTCCTCATCACTCCAAGTAGCAAGCTTGGCTTTGAGTTTCTTCTTCTTCTCAAAGCCCTTCTTCTTGAGTTGAGGGCACTCCGAACGGATGTGACCGGATTGTTTGCACTCATAGCAAATGATGGGATCCTTCACTTCTTCTTTGTTCCTTCCTTTGAAGTCCATCTTTCTTTGGATTTTTCTTCCCCGGTTGGACCTCATGAAGCGTGAGAATCGTTTGGCTATCATAGCCAATTCTTCAAGTTCATCCTCCTCACAAGATGAGCTCTCATCATGTTGTGAAGCTTTTGCCTTGAGAGCTATTCCCATCTTCTTCTTCTTTTCAACTTCAAGCTTCTCTACTCTTTTTTCTTCTTTCTTTTTCTCATCTTCCCTTCCTTGCTTCATGATCTCATGAGTAAGGAGAGAACCCACAAGCTCATCAAGCTTTAATGTCTTCAAGTTCTTTGCTTCGATGATGGCGGTTCTCTTCCCATCCCAAGCTTCGGGAAGTGAATAGAGTAGCTTCCGGACAAGCTTGTCTTCCGGTATGATCTCTCCATAGCCCTTTAGCCCGTTGACAATTGTGGAGAATCGATCAAACATCTTTGACACCGTCTCATCGGGCTCCATCTTGAAATTTTCATAACTAAGATTGAGAAGTCCAATCTTAGTTTCTTTGACATCATTGGTGCCTTCATAAGTGGTCTCAAGTGTGTCCCACACTTCTTTGGCATTTTCAATGGAAGAGACCTTTGAATAGATGTCCGGACCGAAAGCACAAAAAAGCATGTGGAGAGCTTTATCGTTGACTTGAATCTTCTTCCTCTCCTCTTCACTCATTTCGGCTTTCTTCTTCAACACCATCTTGCCTTCACCATCTTGCTTCAATGGAATGTATGGCCCATCCTCAATGACATCCCATACAAGGTAGTCACTTGACTTGATGAATAGCCTCATTTTGTTCTTCCAAAAGGAGTAGTTGTCACCATTGAAGAAAGGAGGCTTGGTGGTTGATTGTGACTCGTACATGCCGGAACCGGAGGTTGAAGCCATCTCTTGATATTTTGATGATCACACTCTTCCAAGGATCTCCTCTTGTGGTTGTTAATCCTCAAAGAGTTAAGCTCTGATACCAATTGTTGAGTGGATCGAAAGATCGATATTTACCAAGAGGGGGGGTGAATTGGAAATTTGAAGGATTGTAGTGGAAATTGGCAAATTAAAATTGAAGAACAAGGAATTTAGAGTGGTTCAAGTTCCAAATGAACTCTACATCCACTACCTTAGTCTCACTAAGGATTTGCAACAATTTCACTAAATTGATCTTCCCCTTTTCTAGGACAAGGAGGCAACCCTTTACAATATCGGTTGATTTTTCTACCCAAAAATCAACCCAACCCTCACACAAGAGAACAAAGGAATTTGTAGGCTAATTAGGTATCTCTCAATACAAATGAAAGCCCCGATACAAGCACTCAACCCAATTTTACAAAATATGAATGAAGAACACAAATTGGGATTTTACACAAATTTGGGATTTTTGCTCAAATGCTTGAATTTGATGGTTGGATGTTTGCTTGAAGTTCAATAGTTGTTGCTGATGCTTTTGGATGTCCCTTTTATACCTTCTCATTGATTTCTAGCCGTTTGAGTGGTTGGAGAAGTAAATTGAGCCGTTGGAACCCTCTCTTACCACCATAAATGCACCTCTGCAGCTACGAGTATCGGTACTCGGGAATGGGTATCGATACCTGTCTCAGAAAAGAAAGAGCCGTTGTGTGCAATTAATAGGGAGTATCGATACGCACGTAAGCGTATCGGTACTGGGTATCGAAACGGCAAAGGCCGTATCGATACCTTTTTCTGAACTTAGCTCACTGTCAAAACGCGTATCGATACTGGGGTTATCCGTATCGATACCGGTCAACGGTCTTTTAAAATTTGGTTACCAACCAACTGACACCAACGGTCATATTTTTAAACCGACTTAAATGCTTTAAAAATCTTTAAACCAGTATCGATACTGGTGTTACCGTATCGATACCCTCTTTCAAACTCTTAGAAGTTTAACATAGGGGCGTATCGATACGAGGGTTTTCCGTATCGATACGTGTTCCGACAGTAGCCAATTTTGGCAAAAAGGTATCGATACGCCTCCATGGGTATCGATACTCTATGACGATTTTCAATAAATTTGGCTTGGAACACTTAGAAAATATTTTGAGTTTGAGTTTTATAAATCAGTTTTAAAGTGTTGGTGTTTCAAAACTTGTTAAGAGACTTGTAAAAACAATTTTAAGTTTTTCAAATTGATCCTTAAAGATCTAGTTATATCAAAATCAAACATAGGTTTCACAAAGGTGTTTTTAATCATGTTTTGGTGTCATAAAAATGCTAAAATGGTGGCTAATAGTAGGAAACCCGAAATAGGTCTAAAAATGGGATTTTTGGGGTTAAAAGGTAAAGTTTTTGGCTTGGTTTTGGGTTGAAATAGTGGTTGGTGGTTCCTTTGATGTTGGGGGATGTTTCTAGATGATGTTGGATGTGTTTTGATGGTTGAAATTGGTGGATTCAGTTTGGGGTTTGTCTAGAACGAAATTTGTGAAGTTTTGGGTGAATTTGGGTTCGAATCAATAGGTTTTGGTTGCAAAGGGTTGGACTTCTGGATTGTTGCTGATTTACAAGTATATTAGCATCCTAATGTTCTGTTTTAGGTTGTGTTGAAGAAGAGGAGATTGATTCGGGTAATTCGGGCGCGATACCGGGTGTTACGGAGGCTTGAGATCGGTGTTTCGGCATTATCGGTGAGTGGAAATTGTTTTGAGGTTTTAAATATGCTCAATGAAGGTCTCTTGGCGTTTGGGTGGAGCTTTAGGGGCTAACCTAGATTCGAGTGTAAGTTTATCTATTCTCGCCTTGTTTAGTTGATTGTTGGCTTTCGCGAGTATGTGTGTTGTGGTGTTGATTGTGGATTGTTTTATCCCGTTTTAATGTTGTTGTGTTGTCGTAGTTGATGTCGAACCTCACGAGATGGTTAGTCGTTGTTTACGATGATGTGTAGTCCCACCGATAGTGACTAGTAGATGAGTACGGTAATGTGTAGTCCTATCAGAAAAATGCTAGTTGTTGTGAACGATGATGTGTAGTCCCACCGGGATGGTTGTGCATGTGCAAACCACGTTTCATCTATGTTTCCATTTCGTTGTATCTCTTCCTTAAATGGTCTTGCTTTTAAAACTAAAATATATGTTTTAAACTGCATTATTGTTGTGTTTTAGAGCTCCGCTCACTAAGCTTTTAAGCTTACGCTCTCTTTTTCCAACAATGCAGGTCGTTAGTAGCTTTGGAGGCAAGTGGGCAAGGGAGGAGTTCTTGCTAAGCTCAAAGTATGATTTTGTGGTTGTAATAATGCTTAGACAATTAGAATACTAGTTTTGATGTTAGAGAGTTGGTGTTCAAACTCCTATGTTTGGTTTGTTTAAGTTGCTAGCATGTTTTAAATGTTGATACCATGTTATGCTGAGGGTTTGTTGTGACCTTGGATAAATTGCTATGCGTTTTGACTTGTTGGTGTTTTTGAATGCCAAGTATTCTTATGTGCCTAGGGTTAAGATCCATTTTGTTGCGTGTATGCATGTTTGAAGTTTAGTTTAGGATGTTTTGCCTCTAGATTGTTTGTATAATAGATTGCTATGTGGTTTGTGATGGTTCGCGGTAAGTTTGGGAACGTTTAGAGATGCCAAAATGTGTTTTCGGGCCAAACTGCGTCCAGGTGTTTCGGAACGGAGGTGGTGCTGTTTCAGTATAATTTGCCACTGGAGGTTCCTGTTTCAAACTATGTAGGCCCGTTCCGGTAAAATTGAGAGGACGACCTAGAGTGAGTGACCAGGCACCCGGGGATGTGCTTCCTTTTCCTCCTACTCCCAATGGTAATAGAGTGGGGTGCGAAGGTAATGTGCCTCAGGCCGGTGTGAATGTTGGAGGTGATGGTAATGGACCTCAGGCCGGTGAAAATGTTAGGGGAAATGGAGCTCAGGCGGGTCATGGTCAGGCATGTGCGGACATGACCCATTTGATTGAGACTATTGCCGGGGCTTTTCAGACAACTTTAGCCGGTATGCATGCTGCAACACCACCTTAGGGTGCGGGGACATGTTTACCTCTTGAGAGACTTCGTAGCTTGGGTGGAGTTGAGTTCCGTGGTTTGACTCCCGAGGGTTCAGAGGCTTGGCTTGAGAGCACTACACACATCTTAGGCCTGATGGAGTGCTAAGACGCTCGTAATTTGGGTTGTGTTGTCTACTTGCTTCAGGGAGATGCCTTTGCTTGGTGGACTACCGTTACTTCTGGTATGTTAGAAGCGAATGTCACTTTGGAATTCTTCCGAACAACCTTTAAGAAGAAGTATCTTGGAGTCCGATACCAAGATGAAAAGAAGAGATAATTCTTGGCCTTGGTTCAGGGTAGTAAGACGGTGTCCGAGTATGAGGTTTAGTTTGTGAGGTTGAGCCAGTATGCTCCCAAGTTGGTTCCTAGTGAGAGAGAACCGTGTGAGCGTTTCTGATATGGTTTGACTAGGGATGTGAAGACTTATATGCTCACTTTTGACTTCACCGAGTTTGATGTTTTGGTCTCTAGGGCCAAGGATATTAAGCAGAACTTGGGATCGAGTACCTGTGCTAGTGAGTCTGATTCCGGGAAGAGACATGCGGATTGGGACAAAGATCGTGCCAAGAGACACAGAGATATGAGGTATCAGCCCGATTCGAGATATAAGGGCGGTAATCATGGACGGAGCCATCAAGGCCAAGGAGTTGTTGTTCACACTCCTGAGTGCACTAGATGTGGGAGACGCTATCCGGGCGAGTGTATGGGTACCTTTAGGGTATGTTGGAACTGTGGTTCCCGAGATCATTTGAGGCGTAACTCTCCACACCCGGCTAGGGGCGGACCGGCTCCAGCTAGAGGGTTTGAGCATCATAGAGGTCATGAGCGCGGTTGAGGTCATTTTCAGCCGATGAACGATGGTCAGAGGAAGTTAGCTCATGTGGTGGCAGTTCAGCCCGAGGGTGGAGGACTGACTATGCTGTATGCACAGCGAGAGGCTGGGAATGACACGGATGTCATCGCAGGTAATTTCTCGCTACAGTCATTGACCTTGCTTTCTTTGATAGATTCGGGTTTGATACATTCGTGCATTTTGGGTGAACATGCAAGGTCTCTAGGTTTACCGTATGAGTGGTTAGAAGTAGGTGTAAATGTTACTAGTTCTTTCGGTGAGATCGTGGTAGTTAGAAAGATGTATAGGAGGTGTCCTTTGATTATTCAGGGCTATGTGTTTCCGGTTGACATAATGGAATTTCGTTATATGGGTTTGATGTGATTTTGGGCATGGATTGGCTCGTGGAGCATAGAGCTAGGGTAGACTTTGAGACCAAGAGAGTCTCCTTGAGGCTTACAAATGATTTTGAAGTTGTAGTGGTGGATGAGAACATTGAGTTCTTGTCCAATTTCGTTTCTGCTTTAAAAGCTTAGAGATTAATGGATTCGGGTTGTCAGGCGTATTTAGCTTATGCGATGAATCTGAATATGAGTAGTTCAAATTTATGTTGATGGATACGGGTTGTCGGGCGAGAAAAGGTTTTCGGGCGTATTTAGAAGCTCTAAGATTGATGGATTCGGGTTGTCGGGTGAGAAAATGTTTTGAGAAAGGAAAGGTGGACACAACACTTTTTATTAAAAACAATGGCAAATATATATTAGTTGTTCAAATTTATGTTGATGATATTATATTTGGTTCTACTAATGAATTGCTTTGTCAAGATTTTTCTAAGTTGATGCAAGGTGAATTTGAAATGAGCATGATGGGGGAGCTCTCATTCTTTTTGGGACTCCAAATCAAAGAAATGAAGGATGACATCTTCATCAATCAAGCTAAGTACATCAAGGATATGCTCAAGAAGTTTGGCTAGGAGAATTCAAAGCCTTGAGCCACACCAATAATCTCATCTACAAAGCTTGACAAAGATAAATGAGGTAAGTGTGTTGACTCTAAGCTTTATCGCTCTATGATTGGATCATTGATTTACCTTACCGCAAGTAGACCATATATATTGTTTAGTGTTTGCTTGTGTGCTAGGTTTCAAGCTAGTCCTAAAGAGTCTCACCTTATATCCATTAAAAGGATCTTTAGGTACCTTAGAGATACTCCTTGTTTAGGTCTTTGGTATCCTAGAGACTCAACCTTTAACCTTCATGCTTATTCGGGTGCAGATTATGGGGGTTGTAAATTTGATAGGAAAAGTGCTTCCGACACTTGCCAATTCTTAGGTAGTATGCTCATATCTTGGTTCTCTGAGAAACAAAATAGTGTAGCTTTATCTACCACCGAAGCCGAGTACATATCCTTAAGGAGTTGTTGTGCTCAAGCCCTTTGGATGAAGCAACAACTCTTAGATTATGAAGTTAAAGTTGAAACCATACCCCTTAAGTGTGACAACACTAGTGCTATATGCCTAACCAAAAATCTCATCCAACACTCTAGAACCAAACACATAGAAATAATGCATCATTTCATTAGAGATCAAGTCCTTAAGGAAGATGTTGTTTTAGAGTTCGTAGACACCTTAAATCAATTAGCAGACATCTTTACAAAACCTCTAGATAAGGAGCATTTTTGGTCCCTTAGGAGAGAGTTAGGTCTAACTAGCCTATCTTGACCTTTTAGGACCTTTTTATGCTTAAATTGCTTGATTTCTTGTAAAATGCCATGCTTATGTGTTTTTAATCCTAATTTCATCCATGCTTATAATTAGGGGGAGTATATTTATGTTTTTACATGTTTCTCTTGCTCATACATAGCATTTATGCATCTAGGACTTATTAGAATTCACTTTTTTTTCTACAATTTAGAGCCTCATCTACACCTCCAGGCCTTGGCGTATCAGAACGAGTCAATCTGTTTTGATACGGGTGTCTTAAAAGAATGCTTTGTGACCAAGGTTTTTCGAAATGCCTAAAAGGGTTTCGAAACATTTTGCCTCTGTCAAGACTTGCATCGAAACGCCCCAAAAGCGTTTTGATACGAGGTATCACGTGGGATTCAATACGGTCAAAGCCGGATCAAAATGATCAACAAGATTCAAAATGTCAGTCAATGTTTCGGTACGCCTATTTCGAAACGGTCGTGCCCGTTTTGAAACGCGTATCCGGACAGCTTTTTAAGGGCTTTAATTGATAAAATTTACTTTTCATTAAAACTTCTAAAAACCCTAAAAGCCCTAAACCCGATTTTTCTCTTTAAAACCCCTCTAAACGTCATTGTTTTTCATCAAATCTTGAGGGCTTTTACTCATAAACTAAAGTCTAAGCAAGCTTCAACAACTTGGTGCAATTTCTTCTATTCATTCATCAAAAAATCCCTTTTTGAGGTATATTTCATCCTTTTCTTTTTCCTTTGATTTTATTCCTATATTAGGTTAGAAAATATTAATTTTTGTATAGATTATATGTTTTGCAACTTGGGTTCTTCAAAACTTGTAATATTTTTTTTCAAAATCTTCAATTTTTGATTTGAATATATTTGTTTTCACTCGTATTTTTTACTGTTTTTCAAAAGTTGTTTCTTCTTCAATTTTTTTGTTATATGTATATACGTTTTTAAAGTGATTTTCTTTAAAACCTTAATGGAATTTTTCATTGGATTGAATTAAGGATTTAAATGCATACATTTAAATTCTTTTTGCTTGCTTTGTGTTTTAGGAATTTCATGGAAAACGTTAACAAGAAACGCAAGACTCAAACGAGTGAAGGTTCAACCCAAACAAACATCCGCCCTAACCTTACCCTCATTTTTCAAAAGAGTCTTAGGAATCAAGAGACTAAGGATCGTTTCAAAATCTTCAAAGATTTAGCCGTTCGCCGAGAGCAAGTTGTTGATATCGCGTTCCTTGACTCCGAGCGCTTTGAATTCCGCTATCTAGCTCTCTTGCGAGAATGGAGCTTCTTGGCCTTTTTGAGCATTCCAGACATTGTCTACAAGCATATGGTCCTGCTATTCTACTCCAATGTCGTTCTTATTGATAATGAATATCATACCGAGGTGATTGACATTGAGTCGTACGTTTTAGGCAAGAAGTTCACTATTGATATATCCGTTTTAGAAAAAGCTCTTAGGCTCAAAGATGAAGGCATTGAGGATGAGAACCACTTTGGTGCTCACATCGGATCCGTTCTCACATTGGATGCTCATGACCGGTTCCTCCATTAGATGATCTCTTGGTTCATCCGCCCTTCAGGAGGTAAGTTTGCCCACGTTCGTTAAGTTGATTATTTTTGGTTGGATTGTTTTCGCAAAGCATAATGCCCGAACTTGGTCAAAACCATGTTCGCCAAAAGGGTCCATCAAGTGAAGATTCGCAACACCGATGCACTTACATCCTTCACTTATGGGGCTGTTTTAAGCTAAGTCTTTGGTACCCTCAATTTTGATTGTTCTTATGATTCTCCGGAACCCCGCAAGCAAAAGATTGGTAAATCTTCTCTTATCAAGCCCGAGTTTCACTATACTCTTGGCCAATGGGTTCGTATTGATAGGCGAGATCCGGCCCCTCAAGTTGAGCCTCCACCTCAAGCTCCGGCTCCTAACAATGAGGCACTTATGGCTTTCCTTACCGAGCAGTTCAACTCGATCGATACGAACATGGCTTCGGGTTTTGGCGCTCTCAACACTCGCATGTAATCTTTGGAGGAACGCGTCTCCACTCTTGAGAACCAACAATCATCTATGGATTTATCTTTCTCCACACTCTATGGTGATTGGAGGAACTATCGTCGTGCTCAAGATAAAGATAATGGCGATTCTCTTGATGATGGTGGTGATGACGATGACGAGGCTTAGGATTTATATTGCATATCATATTAGTCTATCATATTAGGATTAAGTTTGCACCTATCTATCTTTTTATGTTTTAAAGGCCTATGCTTTGATTATTTTCCTTAAGATTGAGCTTAAACTGTAATGCTTTAAGTATTTGTGTTTGATTATATGTTTCTTGAACTTAATGACATCTATATTATGTTGTTTGGTTTCTTGCTTATAACCTTGTTTCTTCTCATGATTAGCCTTGATTATTATTCTTTTTTATCTAACAAAAAAGAGGAGAAGTAATATAAGAGCCAATTTTTTTAAAGTTGGTTTTGAGTTTCAAACACTTGAATTTTAAATCTCTTCAAAACTTTAAAACCCATCTTACATTGAGGGGGAGTTAGAACGTCTTCAAGATTTCAAAATTCTTAAAAATTCAAACTTGGTTTTGTTATATCAAAAAGGGGGAGATTGTAAAACTAATGAATTGATTTAATATAACAAAAGATTTAAGGATTAAATTGAAAAGGAGAAAATGAATTTTTAAGTCCTCAAAACCTCTCTATGTGTTCAAAGAAAATTGTCAAAGTCAAAACTTAAGCTTACTCAAATTTCTCTAAGTATTTACCAAGTCAAAATAGTGATTTTCGAGTCATCGTTTCGGAACGGCCTTTAGGCATTTTGGAACGTTTTGAAACTGTTAACCTCTATTTCGGAATTAGCTTTCCCGTTTCGATACGGGTGTATCGAAACATATATTTTTATTTCAAAACGGATGAAGAACAACATAACAATTTGAACTGTTTTGATACGGCAGTATCGAAACGACCTCAAACGTTTCAAAACGAATTTCAAACTTGGTTTCAAAATATAATCGTTGAACTTTTTAACTAATTTTTAAGATATAGTTAAGCGTATCGAAACGCTTCTAAGCCGTTTCGATATAGGTTTTGACAGTGGCAAATTGTTTCGAAACTGGCTTCAGAACGTTTCGGAACATGCTCTTAGCGTATCGAAATGATCGTGTCCATTTCGGTACGGCCTATTTATTACACCCTGATGACTATTTCTATTTTGGTCTGTTTCGAAACAGGATCGGGCATTTCGAAACGAGTAGTTGTAGACTGCATTTATGGAGGGAAGATAACATCCCAACGACTATAATAATGAAGGCAACAACCCCAATGGCTAAAATTTAATGAGAAGGTATAAAAGGGATTTCTAAAAGCACTAGCAACAACTATTGATCCAAAAAGAAAGATCCAAACATCAAATTCAAGCTATTGTGCTAAAATCCAATATTTTCTTGTAAACCCCAATTATAGAACCTTGAATTTCCAATCTTATTTGTTCAATTGGGTTGAGTGCTTGTAAAAGGGGCTACATTTGTATTGAGAGATACTAGCTATTAGCCTTAAACTTCTTTGTAATCTTTGAGTGAGGATTGAGTCAATTTTTGGGTAGAAAAACTGACCATTTTGTAAAGGTTTCCTCCTAAGCCTAAACAAGGGGAAGATCAACTAGTGGAGTTGTTGGAAAATCCTTAGTGGGAGCTAAGGTAGTGGATGTAGAGTTCAATTGGAACTTGAACCACTCTAAATCTCTTGTCTAGAAAATTCTTTTTTTCCACTCCACCAAAATTTCTAAAAATCCAATTCACCCCCTCTTGGCTTAAATCGATTTTACGATCCACTCAACATCTTCCTTTTTCTTCTCTGTTTGGTGGTGCTCTGTTGCTTCCCGTTGGCTAGCTCGTTGAGTTTTCTTTCCTCGACGATTAGGGACCATGTTTAGGCCTGTTTTTGTAAAGAAGAAATTTAGACAATGGATGAGAAAGAGATGTTCTTCTTCCTCATTTTCTACCCTCCGTAGGGTTGTTTCTTTAGGTAATTTTCGTTTGGTTTTCTGATTGCAGGTGTTTCGGTTCCCTTTTCTAGTTGGTCTGAGCCCCTATCTTTTCTTCCAATGAAATCTTGTTGGTTTGGTCCTTCGAAGATGTTACCTCATGATGGGCTCGAATCTACAACCGAAATGCTTGCCAAGTGGTGGAGAAAAGTTAATTTGGGTGTTGGTGGTGGAAGCAAAGAAAGAACATAAGAGACAAAAATTTTAGAGTGGTTCGAGCTTCTAACCAAGCTCTACATCCACTACCTTAGCTTCCCCACAAAGGATTTCCAAATTCACTATAATTTCTTCCCCTTTCAAGGCTTAGGAGGCAACTGTTACAACCTAGACTTATACCACTAAGTCTAGCATCCAAAGCTTTCTACCTAAGGCTTTGGGAACCCCTCTTTACAAGAGAAATTGAAGCAAATTGAAATCACTCTCACAAGGTGTATGATTACACTCTAAAGCTCTCACCCAATCCTAATACATTTGAGCATAGATTGGCAATTTAGCTCACAAGTGTTTGTCTATACAAGAATGTGAAAAATTAAGCACTAAGACTCTTTTACAATCATACGTATGTTGGCTTGTTGATTCTTAGTCTTCCATAGATGCTTGGAGGTGTCTTTTAAACCCTATAACAACTTCATGGTTGTTACTAGCCATTTGGGGTTGTGTGGACCCGTTGGGGACTTCTTTTCCATCCATAATTGCACTTTTGCAATAGGGCATATCGGTACACGTGTGCTGGGATCGGTACGCTACTTAAAAAGAAAGAGATGTTGGGTATTTAAACCAAAGGGTGTCTATACGCTTTGAGGCGTATCAGTATGACCCATTTCGTATAGGTACGGCTAAGCCTGTACCGGTACGAGTTTTTGCTACTAGAAAATTACTGTACCCGAAACCCTAAAAGAAATCGATATGAGACAAGGTGTATCGGTACGGGGCTTTGAAAATGATTAGTTTGACTATTTCAAATTATTTAAAAACATGCCAAAAAGTCTTAGAAACAATTTCAAACATATTTTCAAGTTGTATGGACTTTAATACAAGTTTGCAAAATATTCAAACAAGTCCAAAAACATTTTTCATATTATTATATCAAAACAAATATTCTAACAATCTCCAATTTTTTATATAATATAACCAACTTGAAAAATTACTTTTGTGATTCTCCCCCTTAGTAAAGTAATTTTTGAATTCTCCCCCTTAGTAAAATAATTTTTGAAAAAGAGATTATTTGTAGAAAATATTAAAAAGCTCCCCTTTTTATTTTTATAATTAAAATCTTCAAATCATTCTCCCATTTTTTATATCAAAAAGAATTTTGTAATCATTAAGTTTAATAACAAAAGTTGTTTTAAAATGATTTTACAATTTGAAAAATGGCTCCCCCTTACTCAACCATCAAACAAAATGTTAGTCCAACAATTCATGATTAACTAGTTGAATTAAAAGAAATAAATCAAAATGTACAAATAAATTCAACTAATGTTTACCACTTGAACCAAAGGTAGGATGTGAAGCCTTACTTCTTTAAGTGTTCTTCTTTGTGTGCATAGAGCTTCCTTGGTTCATCACTTTGTTGATTAATGCTCCATCACACTTATAAAAAGACAATAAAAAAAATTTTGGTATCCAAATTGCTTTGGATCCAATGAAATTAGTGGCGCAAACTTTAGTCCCCTTAGGAATTCATTTTACAATTTCATTCTTTTTATTTGAAGTAATTAGTCCTTTTGGGACCCAAATACTTCTAAAACATTTACCGTTCAAAAATCTAGGGGCGCCAGATTGTCTTTGATAAAAAATTGTTAAAAAAATTCGATATGGAGCTACCTCCAACTTCATATTTTGAGCATTTTTGTTAAACAAATTCTTTTTGAGGTAATCAATTTCCCTTTGATGATCCTCTTGAACTTTTAAAAGCAAGTTTTGTAAATCAAGGTTCTTTTGTTCAAATTCTTTAAACCTTGCTTCAAGTTCGAGATTGATTTTAGGAAGCAAACCATTTTCTTTGAATCCCATGATTCGGGAAATGAATAAATAAACTTTCAGACAAGTTTGTCTTCCGAAATCTCCTCTCCAAATCATTTTAGCTCATTGACGATCGTGGCGAAACGGTCGAACATACTCTTGATGTCTTAATCCGAGTTCATCTTGAAGTTTCTGTAGTTGAGGTTGAGTAGACCAATCTTCGTCTCCTTAACCTCACTTGTACCTTCATGGATCACTTCAAGTTTGTCTCAAGCCTCCTTGGCACTCTCACATGAAGAGACTTTGGCATACTCCTCCGGTCCCAATGCACAAAATAGAATGTGCAAAGCCTTCTAGTTAGCTCTATCATCTTCTTGTCATTTGCATTCCATTTCGCCTTCCTTCTTTGAGGTGCGAATAGTCCATCTTCAACAAGATCCCAAAGAAGATAATGTTTGAAATTGATGAAAAACATTTTCCTATTCTTCCAATTGGCATACTGTTTACCGTTGAAGAATGGTGGCTTGTCTATTAATTGCATCATAAACACCGATTGATTGTTTGTTGATCTAGGTTACCGGGATCACCTCAATAGGATGTTAATCCTTCATGATTGAGCCTCGCTCTGATACCAATTTATGAGCTTGAATTCTTCAACCGAAATGCTTGCCAAGTGGTGGAGAAGAGTTAATTCGGGTGTTGGTGGTGGAAGAAAAGAAAGAAAATAAGACACAAGAGTTTTATAGTGGTTCAAGCTTCTAACCAAGCTCTACATCCACTACCTTAGCTTCTCCACTAAGGATTTTCAATTTCACTAGAATTTCTTCCCTTTTTTAAGGCTTAGAGGCAACCGTTATAACCTACACTTATACCACTAAGTCTAGCATCCAAAGCTTTCTACCCAAGGCTTTGAGAACCCCTCTTTACAAGAGAAATTGAAGCAAACTGAAATCCCTCTCACAAGGTGTGTGTTAGCACTCTAAATCTTTCACCCAATCCTTATAAACTTGAGCAGACATTTACAATCATAATTATGTTGGCTTGTTGATTCTTAGTCTTCCATAGATGCTTGAAGGTGTCTTTTAAATCCATTAAAAACTTCACGGCCATTATTGGCCATTGGGGGTTGTTTGGAGCCGTTGGGGACTTCTTTTCCAGCTATAAATGCACTTCTGCCGCGGGGTGTATCGGTACACGTGTGCTGGTATCGGTACGCTACCTAAAGAAGAAATAGCCGTTGGGTATTTAAACCAAAGTGTATTGATACACTTTGAGGTGTATCGGTATAACTCCCTCCGTATCGGTACGGCTAAGCCAGTATCGGTACGAGTTTTTGTTTCTAGAAGTTTCTGTAGCTAAAACCCTAAAAGGTATCGATACGAGACAAGGTGTATCGGTACGGAGCTTTGAAAATGACTAGTTTGGCTATTTAAAATCGTTTAAAAACATGCCAAAAAGTCTTAGAAACAATTTTAAACATATTTTCAAGTTGTTTGGACTTTAATACAAGTTTGCAAATATTCAAACAAGTCTAAAAACATTTTTCATATTATTATATCAAAACAAATATCCTAACAATCTCCTAATTTTTTATATAATAAAACCAACTTAAAAAATTATTTTTGTGATTCTCCCCCTTAGTAAAATAATTTTTAAAAAAGAAATTATTTGTAGAAAATATTAAAAAGCCCCCTTTTTCTTTTGAGAATTAAAATTTTCAAATCATTCTCCCTTTTTGTAATATCAAAAAGAACATTGTAATTATTAAGTTTAATAACAAAGGAGGTTTTAAAAAGATTTTACAATTTAATTGCTAATCATTGTAATTCAGGAGTGCATGTGCCATATATCATCCACCACTCAACTGTATGAAATTATTTAAATTTCAAACTAATGTCAAAATGTACAATATAATTAAATAATTTAATTAACTATTTACCCAGATTCATAAATAAAAGATTGAGTAAAAATAAGAAAAATAATTCAATTTCAAATTATTTAGCTAAGTTACAAATAATAGTACTTGAATTGAATCGAACCTGATTAACCATTCTGATTTGAATTTCAATAGAAGGTTTTAATCTTTCTATCAATGATCTTGTACCTTCTAATGTTTCCGAAAATACTTTGTCAGAATGCTACACCCCAAATTAAAATTGAGGTTTGAGGAAATAACCTAATCATAATAAAATAATATAAGATCTATAATTTAAAATAATAAAATAAAAAACAACTCTTAATTATATAAAACAATTTATCTTACTAGCTGAATGCAAGTCGGAATGCATAAAATTCCATCTATTGTCAATAATCCTTTCATACTCGATGAAATATAGACAATTTTCCTTAATTGCTCTTTTGGCTCTATCAATAACCTCATAAATAAAGCTCATTGTTGGTTTCTCATTACTATCCACAAGTCTCAAAACTTTTACTAGGGGACTCGTAAACTTTTATAATGTCAGTGACTTTTTTTCAAAAATCATTTCCCAAAACAATTTTTTTTGCTTCATAATCATGCCCTGACTTTTGCTGTCCCCATTTTGATTTTCTAAATTCCTATAAATTCATAAGAAAAAAATCAATAATATAATTTATTTTATTTGAAAATTGAAACTAATAAAATCATTACATGTTATATTTAAATAACTTTATTAACTAATTATAAAAGACTGACCTTTGAGTTAAACATTTCTCTCAGACTTTGTTTTTGCCTTGTTATCTCTTCCAGTTGAATGAAATGAGTAGCAAGTCGAGTGAGAGCAAGTAGAAGAATTTGCTTACCGTTGGTATACTTCTTCATTAAATCAACGGTCTAAATGTGATTGTATATGAATCAAGTAACTTTCTTCGCCTCCTCTAATACTTTTTCTACACTGGACTTTTTCCTAATATCCTCAAGCTATAAATCTAAGTAGCGCGCACATGAGGTAAAATAAAGGTGATTTTTTTCCAACATTAACCTTTTTCCAGCAGCCTCATTGTCGGTCACTATCTGAACAATGTACTCTTCTCTAATTTCTTCAATAACTTTATCTAACAGATTGTAGTAGAATTCAACATCTCTACTGCGAACGCTCGAGGCATCAACAAATTTCCAAAAAATAGTTTCTTTACTACAATAAACAAGGAAGTTTGATTTAAACTATTGGTCCAACCATCACACATCATAGTTGCACCCAATTGTTTCCAATGCGTTTTCAGTCCATCTACCCATTCACGAATTTGTTCATACTCTGACGCCAAATACACATATGAAATCTCATAAGGTGTTGGGAGCTTCACACCTTTTCCAACTTCCATTAATACTTGAATTAGGTTATACAACCATGGCGAGCTTGCTAATTGAAAAGGAAGTCGGTCGTATATTAAAAGTTTAGAGACCGCTTCACCAATATTTTTACGCAATGTCTTTAAAAAAGACTCGCTAACCTTTGGTTGTCTCAAACTTTTTCTTTTAACCAATTTAGGAATAGTTCCCTTTAAATCAAATTCAGATTCGCTTGGGATGGATCTTTCTCCACGATATCTTCCGATTGATCCATAAGAAGAAGATTGTCATTCTTCATAAATATTACCCCAACCACCTCTTCGTCTGAATTCTTCCCTTCTATGCCACTCGTATTGCAATTGGATACTTTCTTGAGTGACTTGTCTCATAGCAGAAACATCATCAATGAATTCATCCTCCTCCTCTCCCCTTAATTGTGAGAAGAATTCATTTGTTCTCCTCTTTTTATCCATTTTTTCATTGGCTTCTTTAAGTAATTTCATTATGCTTTCTCTAACAATATATGTAATCAAATAAATCTATTCACACTATTAAATATTAATTATGTATAATCTTTATTGTTAAAAATTAACATTTAAAGTTAATTATAAAATATATGTATCAAAAAATTATAAAGTATTACATACCATTGACATTAGGGCACGATGCAACTTCATCGGTTTTATGAGCAACGTGCTTTTTAAACCGTGTCATTCCTCCTTTTATAACTTTGCCACAAAGTTTACGAACAAAATTTTCTCTCGAATTTGAAACTAGATCTCTAAAGTGTCAACCTATATCTTTACTTGGTGCAACTTCCAAACCTTCGACCGGGAACTTGTCTGTACGTGGTGGCATACTTCAGTTTCAATAAAAACTGAAATTTGCATATTCATAAATCATAATCTTAAAGTTAAATAAAAATCTAATATATTTTAATACTTGATTAAATTAGGACTAAATTTAAATTGCATAAAGTCAGAAACTTTGATTAAATAATTTAAATTAGGATATACGACTAATTTGAATGAAAATTAAGGACTAAATTAAACAATATAAAACATGGGAAATCTAAATATGAAATTAACCTCATCCCCTTAAAAAAACGCGGGTTATTTTTGGGATTAACCTGACCCGTTAACATAACATAAAAGATAACTTTTTTTTTTTCATTTCATTTTTCCTTTGGTTTGAAAAAAAAACAATCTCTCTCATTTTCTCCTTCGATCGGTGCCGGCCGGGTGCCTCTTAAAATGTCGCCGTCCATCGTCCATCGATGGCGACCGTCATCGTTGGTGACGGCAAACACAAAAACCCCCCACGTCCCTACCTTTCCCCCCTGAAAACCTTACCAAACTCAACAAATCCATAAAAATCACCTAATTTACCTTGTTCTTCTTGCTCTTTTTCACCTTCTCAAATGGACTTGCAAACCACTCGGCCGCTCAACATCCTCAGTCCACCACCGGCGACGAAGCTAACAGACAGAGACACAGAGGTTACTCAGTTTCAATTCACTTCTTCTCTCTGTTTTTCTAAAAAATCTTAGTTCTCTTCTTTTGAGTCTTCTGCTCTTCTCTACTTCTCTCTGTTTTTTTTTTATTTTCTAGTTCTCTTTAGCTCTTTGCAATTTGGTTCGTTAGTGTACGTTTGTTATTGTATTGTATTTCAATTCAGATTACTTTTTTCTATTACTTTTGCCTATTTTTATCGTCTTTTGCAGAGTGCAGCAGGGGAATAGATTACTTTTTTCTATTAGTAGTCATGGTTCCTGGAATCTTAGATTCTTGATTTGTATGTTGTGCAGTACAAAAACATTGATATGTGAATCTTGGGCTGTTCTGGAATGATCTATATTATGCTGTTTCTGTATTGCTTCATATGATGAGCCGATAACCTTTGGTGCATGAGCAGCAAAATGATCGGTGCTAGTTTTGTGTTGATTGTTGGAAGTTAAGTTACTTGCTGCAATCTGTAATCAGTTTCAGGCTGACGACATGCCTTCCTCAGAGGTACAATTTCCTAAGGGAATGGATTAATGTTATTACAACGAGTACAATCAAAGGCAGGACTCAAACACTGCAATAATAGAGTGACTAATTATCTCTGTCTGATCATGACCCTAGCACACCATAAATCTACAACGACAACCTCCACCTTCGCGCATCGAGGACATGGGCATGAAAGTAAATATCTTACTTTCTTGAAAATTTTGAAAGCATTGAAAAAATGAAATGTAAGAAAATGTTTTTTTTTTTAAAAGATATCTATATACTCGCATAAATTTTCCATGTCAACATGGATCGAAAATTAATTTTAAGCAGAAATCCACCTGAAAACATAGTACAAGATCCCTGAGAAGGACCGTTGCCTGACATGCATGTGAATGTTAACTCAGTCATCCTCCTCTGGTCCAAAACCAACAGTCCGAACCTATACTTCTTGCAAAAGACAACAAAATATTTTGGAAATTTTTACTTAGATGGAAATTACGGTATTTCGAGTTCTGCATAAACCATTAGAAATTTTATAGACGAGAAACATCTGAATATTTTATTTGAAAGTGAAACATGAAAAGAAAGTATCAAACTAATTCCAGGTAAAATATGAGATGGGGGTAAATATAAGAAGAAGAAAAAGAAAGAGAATAATCCAAGTTGGTAATTTATGAACTCATGCAACAGCGAATCAGTAGCGCTGACATATACAATGAAGTTGTGCTATCCAAATATCTATGTGCCATAAAGGTAATAATAGAGAATAATTCAAGTTGGTAAAACATAAGAATTCTAAATCAAGTTGGTAAAACAAAAGAAATAAGAAGACAAGCGGCAAACTAATTTCAGTTAAAAATGAGATCAGTAAAAATAAGAAAAAAAGGAGAGAATAAATCAAGTTGGCAATTAATAAACCCATGCAACAGTGAATCAGTAACACATTAATATGCATTGTCATTGGGCTAAAACAGTGAACCAAGTTAACATTCAGCAGCCTTGGTGAAGAAAGAGAGAGAGAGCGAGTGAAGAAGAAAGCTATAGAGGGAAAAGGATAAATGAGGAGGACATGGGTGGAAAGACGGAGAAGGAGATAGAGATTGTCGAAGTCATCGCCTACCAAAGAAGGTGATTGGAGCTGCGACATTGTAGGTTAAAAGTGAGGTTGAGAAAGTTTAGGGCCACATCATCAAACAAACGGCTGTTAACGACACAGTGACCAAAATAAAACAGATTTCAAATTAATTATCTTTATTTTTTGTGATAAATCATTGGTTTAAATTTAGTCTACCAGTTTAAAATATTTATCACTTGTTTTATCTTTTATTTAGGGTTTTGAGTTATTTTATTTTGTTAGAATTCTCGGGTATAAATATCCCTTAAGTTCAATATTTAAAGTCATGTTAGAATTTGTAATTTCATTGGTTATTTTTATAGAAGCTTTATTTTCATCTTTTTACTTTCTTCTTTTTTTATTTTTCATACCAAATGCTAAGCGTGATCCAATTCATGCTTAGCTAAACTTCACTTAGCTTAAAGATTTGTGATGGTTCAATTCTAAATTGTGAGAATTGAGTTTACACTTAACAACACCGAGAAAGTATTTTTCGATTATCTGGAAACTAGGAGTGACAATTGGCCATTCCTTTAAAAGTTACTAAATCTTGAACTCAAAAAGTCGATGTTCATTTGAAAGGTGTTTTGACTTGCGGTTTGGGAGTTAGATCAGTTGGTCGTAATTCGACTTCCTGTGAATAAACTTAGCGGTGGTCTGCTAAGGGGAATCAAGGTCGGGTTCGATTCTCAGAGAGACGCTATAATTCAAGTTGGGCTCTTCCAGAACTCAAAACTGTCTTGGTGCTAACGACGATAGACTTGGGAGATATACTTGGGAGATATACTTGGAAATCTCGATTAATCGGAGAGACGCTATAATTCAAGTTAGTCCAACAATGATTAGATTTGGGAGATATACTTGGAAATCTCGATTAATCGGAGAGAAGAGTTAGCTGCAGGGGTTGGGCCATGTAGTCTGTAATCAACATATTATCAAGGAGGGGAAATCTATTTCGATGATCGATCGAAATTGAGGCTAGCAAAGCCTAAGGCTATCACATCACTATTGAATACTTGATTTACAATTACTGTTTTAATATCATTTATTTTTATTTAATTATTTATTCTAAACCCCTATTTTATTTTTGCAGATTACTCAAATCAGGAAACTAAGACATCAATTTCTTTCGTCCTTGTGGATCGATTCTACTTCTGTTGAGTGGATCGAAAGATCGAAATTTGCAAATTAAAAAGATAGACAAGGAGTTTTAGAGTGGTTCAAGTTCCAAATGAACTCTACATCCACTACCTTAGCTTCACTAAAGATTTGCAACAATTCCACTAATTGCTCTTCCCCTTTTCTAGGCTAAGGAGGCAACCCTTACAATTTTCGGTTAAATTTTCTACCCAAAATTTAACCCAATCCTCACACAAAGATAACAAAGAGTTTGATGGCTAAGATAGTATTTCTCAATACAAATTGTAGTCCAATTACAAGCACTCAACCCAATTGAAAAAGATAAGAATTAAAATTACAATTGGGGTTTCTAAACAATTTTGGGATTTAGGCACAAATGCTTGGATTTGATGTTTGGATGTTTTCTTTTGGATCAATAGTTGTTGCTGAAGCTTTTAGAGGTCCTTTTTATACCTTCTCATTGATTTCTAGCCGTTGTGGTTGTTGCATTCATCAATAGAGCCGTTGAGGGTGTTATCTCACCTCCATAAATGCAGTCTGCAACCACCCGTTTCGGAACGCGGGAACCTATTTCGAAACGGACCAAAATAGAAAGAGTCGTTGGGGTGCATTTAAGAGCCCGTTTCGAAACGTATTGAACTCGTTTCGAAACACTTTTGCCACTGTCAAGGGTCGTTTCGAAACGGCTTGAACTCGTTTCGAAACACCTTAACGGTTTATGAAAAATTAGTTAAAAACTTTGCAACGGTCATATTTTTCAAATCAAAATGAAGAACCGTTTCGAAACACTTGAAGTCATTTCGATACGGGTCTCTATGTTCTAAAGTCGTTTCGATACCCGTTTCGGAACAAGGGTTGGCAGTGGTGAAAACGTTTCGAAACGCCTTAGGCCGTTTCGAAACAGGGACTCGAAAAACAATGTTTCGGCTTTAAGAACACTTAGAAAATATTCAGAAATTTTAGTTTTTAACTTAGTCAGATTCTTTAAATCATATGAGGATATTTGAGGACTTAAAAATTCGTTTTGATATTTTCACTTTAGTCCTTAGGTTCTTTAGTTATATCAAAATTAAAATATCGGTTTCACAACTTCTCTATACTACTTTCCATTATTCATTATTAGAAAATAAAATTATTTTATTTGACAAATGCGACACTTGTCAAATTGGCATTGTTTCTAGGGACTTCGGCAAAATTACTAATCACTTCTTGTTTTGATATATGACCAGGTCTTTATCTGGAGAACTTAGCTACGAACCGGAAATCGAAGTGCTTGCTTGAAGATTGCGATGAGAGACTCTTTGATGCAGAAGACAACAACATTCATCGAAAATAATACCTAATTTCAAAAAAGGCTCCTACATCGAGGACATTTTTTTGTTTGAAGACAACAAATCGAAAGACATAGCCGAACAAATTATACGACAACTTTTTGCGGCACCTGAAGAGTAGCAGTCGTTGTGCATCACATTCCCGAATGGAGAAACATCATTTGAGTTAAAGACGGACGGCAAGTTTGGGCACCAAAATGAAGAGACTCAACCATTCAAGCTTGGCCGAAACATCTTGTGCATATTCGGCCAACCCCCTATATAATTCTATAAATAGTCGAGCCTTGGAACTTTGTAACAAAATTCATTTCTTTCAATTAAATCAGATTTGTGAGGTTTCTCTCAACTTTGTTCTTTTAAGAACTTTATCGACTTACCAAGCATTTGCTTGTGGCGTCACCCTTCTCTTGATACTTCGGGTTCTTAGTTTTCTAACTAGTGGGTCCAAGTCCTAGCGGTTGAAGGTTTTATAAGGTTCGAGTCTATACTCTTTATTATAGGTTCTTCCTTGATCCGAAATTGTCTTATCTTCATCACCACCATCTAAATAGCATATACTATCTTTTTATTTACATTACCTTTAGCCGAAACCTTCACCATCCATATCAAACTATCATTTTTATCACCCTTACTTTATTTCACCCATATTCCCAAACACCGTGCCAAATTTCCTTAACCATTCTCTTCTTTAGCATCCAAAATCGTACGCTTACTTGCTTTCCTGCATTCAATGGTCGGGGAGCAATCAAGGTTGCACTCTACATCAACAATTCAAGACTGAAAGTGTCTCATCATCTCATCCCCTACCTCATTTAATTAACTTTGCGTCCATTTCCCTCCTTCAACAAACAACTCTCACCGCACACGAGGCCGACAATAGACACGAGAAGTATCCTACCTTTTTCTACTTTTGTGGTTTACTTTATTTCTTCGTATTGGGGCAATATGCTTTAAATGAGGGTGGAATCGAATTTTGCCTTGCTTGTTCATGATTGTTTGAAAGCTTATTTTGATGATTATGTATGTCACTTGTCTAGACCGACTTAGGAGTTTCGTTTTAATCCTTTATTGTCATGCTTGAGTTGATTTGGTTACTCATGTATAAGGTAGTTTAGGTTGATTTAATGAATTTGATGAATGCTTCTTAGTGGTACAATTTTCAGCTTTGTTTAAATATGAGACGATTGTGAGTGGTAGATAGGGAATGTGACCGGATTGGAGGTCGGGTGATGTGCTTGGGTTGTCATCTCATTTCTAGTAAAAAGGTCCGAGTAACGAGCCGGTGCTACAGAGTTAAAAAATTATGAAAAAAGCAAAAAAAATGAAAAAAAAAAGAATAAGAAAAAAGTGGAAAATAAAACTCACACTACGATAATTGTCCACCACAAGGGAGATGACTAGTCTTGGTTCGATGATGTCTCAGAGGAAAACAAACAGAAACTCTACATATTTGATTTTTGTTCATTCAGATACTTTTTTTATCGATTCATTTTCATTACCCTTATGTGATTATCTTATTTAACTCTTTCGATCCAAGCATGATTTTAGGATTTGAGTGAAACTTTTTGAGTAAGTTTTAACTAAGTGACGGATGTAAAAATTAGAATATGCTTGAGGACAAGCATTGAATAAGTGAGGGAGAATTCGATAAGTGTAGAATGTTGCAGGTTTTTAGTGTTAATTATTCCTCTTTTTCACTTGGATACTACTAATTCAGCACTTTTTGGGCTTGTTTAGGTTGGGAGCTTCGTTGAACTATGTCAGCCCAAAACCAACAAATGATGACAGAATCTGAATATTCACTTGATGTCATGGCAGGAGTCATGGGCACGACCTGAGGCCCGACATGGTTCGCGTCCAATGTAGCAGATTTCGGCGGTACAATCAACAGCTTCTAGAAAACAGACCAACATTATCTCAAAGTCAAAATTCAGAATTATCTTAAGGATAAATACCTCGGAGATAAAGATGAGATTATCTATAAGGTAAAGCAGAATTCAACCATAACCACATATTTTAAATTAATTATCTTTATCTTTTGTGATAAATCATGGGTTTAAATTTAGTCCACTAGTTAAAAATAGGATCAACTACTTGGGTGGCCATTTAATTATTGGGTCTAACCTATTTTGACCACCGAACTATAAAAATTCAAAATTCGACCATCCAACTATTTAATGGGACCTATTTTGACCACCAGCCGTTAAAAATTAGTGGATGGGTGATCTGGCTGTTAATGAAAATTTGTATAACTACACATTTGGTCCCTATTAGTTACTTATTCTATCAATTTGATCCTAATTTTAATTTAACTAAATAAATTAATCATTCAATTATTTGCCGACACATGTCATCACCTTATTGGAGGAATTTAATTATTTAACAGAGGGACGTAAACTAATTTCTATTTCTTTCACACTATTTAAAATAAACTATAGCAGTAATACGACTCCTTCCTTTCAGCTTCAAGCTCATCCATTGTACATCATCCTTCCATTCCCTGGTGTCTCTATTAAGTGTACACAGTTTGAGGATTTCATACCAAACAATCTTGGCAAAAGAAAGGTATGAAAATAAGTGATCTCTTAATACTTCACCACTGCAACACATTAAGCACCCTCCATATTTATTTGATAGAGCCATTGAAACATACCAAGGAAACCATAATCTTCTGCCACACAACTTTCGTGCCCCTGCATTTTGATGCATTGCATATTTTGGATATTGTCCACTTACCATCCAAATTTACATTTTACAACAAAAGTTTTGTAGCCACCTCTCTCAGTTTTAATACTTTCCTCCAACACCAACTGACATTAGACTTGCCATAAAGAGCTAGTTTTAAGCAAATGCTCATTCACTCGTGCAATCTGTAAGGATCCTTATCCGACCATGAATTCTTTATTAATAAGCATGATAATACATGAATTGTTCCACCCTTCTACATCTTTCAACGTCTCTAACCCTCCATATTTAGGAGAACGTATGAGGCTTCATTTCATTCTAGCACATTGAGCAGAGGCATCTTTTACCGTCTATATAAATCTGATGCAAAGCTGAGAAATCTTCTTTAAGACTTCCTTAGGCTGAATAAACATTTTGTTCATCTAGATATTCTTGTTCTCAATTTTTTATTGAAGGAATGCAATCTTTGTTTTGACAATCTTCTTGAAACCAGAGCAGCCCAAATATCCATCTCACTGGGAGACAGTCAAATTTGAATCTAGTAGCTTTTTGAATCCTTTTTAGCCCATCTTTTGATACCCCCAGCAACAAAGATTTCACTCTTAGGAGAGTTGAGTTGGAGGTCTGAGAGTAGATAAAATTCTTCCAATAGACTCTATTGAACAATAAGAGAGGGAATGAGTTTGTTAAAAGAAGCGGGAAAGTGTGTAGAATTGGGTTGTTGTAACCAATTCACATCTAGGTTTGAATGGCTGTAACAAACTCTCTTGAAGGTTATAGCCTAGACCAACTTGTATATAAATGGTGCTTTGCTCACTGTAAAATCATGGATTTCATGAATGAAAAGATGAAACTGAGTATTATCTCTTAAAACCAAGTATTTTCAATTCTTAACATGGTATCTATCGCCTTTTCTTTTCGATTCTGGTGACCTTTTCTTTCCGTTGCCATGGCTCCTTCCAATGATGCCACAACCACCGTCACTTCTGAACAATCCAGTGATGATCTGTCCAGCTCTCTCAATTTCTTCAACAAGCAAATTAGCGTACGCCTAGACGACACAAATTTCCTCCTCTGGCGTCAACAAGTGTTGTTGATGATTTGTGGCCAAGAGCTTGATCATTATATTGGTGTCGAAGGAAGCAAGTCACCAAATCCATCTTATCAACGTTTCTTCAAACAGGATAGCTCTATTGCTTCCTGGTTATTGTCCACGATCATCAACTCCCTTCTTCCTCATCTTGTTGGCTGTGAAACAACAGCCTCCATCTGGGATACAATCGTCTCACAATACTCTAAGTTGTCAACCACAAGGGTCGTGCATCTGCACTATCGACTTCGATATCTTAAGAAAGGGGACCTCTCCATTAGTTCCTTCTCAGCTCAGATCAAGGAGATCTGCGATCTTCTTGCCATCAGTGGCAATCCTATCTCTGAGATTGAGCAGGTTGCTTCACTTCTCAATGGTCTTCCTTCTGATTTTGAGTCTGTTGTGGCCGTCATTACTGCTAGCAAAGAACCCTACACGTTCGATGGTGCAGTTTCACTTCTTGCCAACGCATAAACAAGGCTTGCCGATCCTTTTCATTTGACTGTGGGGATTCATAATACTACCTGTGATTCACCATCTTCGAGCTACGATCCACATGGCAACTCCTTCTCCAAATCTCGTAGTGGCATATCCAATAATGCTTTTCCCTTTGGAGGTCGATTCCGGGGTTGTCCTCGTATTCAGTTCCATATATGTGGCAAACTAGGGCATCTTGCTGACAAATGCTGGCACCGCTTCAATCAAGGGTTCAAAGCTCAGTCCACTCCTGAAGCACACACCTACAACTACATATCCGATAGCCCGGAAGCTTGTTACAATCCTCATGTTCCAAGTGACACCATTGTTTCCTCTGGTGCAGACTCCTCCCAGGTTGCTTCTTCACAGGTCAATCCACCACAGGTCAATTCTCTTGTTGCAACTACATCGAGTTGGTTCCCTGATTCCAGTACGACCCATCACGTGACAAACGATTCATCTCAGTTCCACAAGATGCAACCATATTCAGGCCAGGGTAATGTTCATATTGGGGACGATTCTTCTCTTTCGATTTCCCACTCAGGTTACTCTATGCTTTCATCTACTTCTAAGCCACTTATTATTGATCAGTTGCTCCTTGTTCCAGCTATTACACGAAACTTGATGTCACTGTCATGATTCTCTTCTGACAATAATGTATATTTTGAATTTCATGCCTCTCACTGTATTCTTAAGGATGAAATCTCTGGTCGTGAATTGCTTCGAGGAACTCAATCCAATGGCTTGTATGAATTTCCAGCTTCCTCCTCCATCTCTACATACACTATGACAAGTTCTGATTACTGGCTTTGGCATTCTAGGATGGGTCATCCAGTTGCTGAGGTTGTTAGCTTAGCCTTGAATAAACGTATGATTGCAGACAAGTCGAGTATCTGTCATGCTTGTCAACTAGGAAAGAATCACATGCTTCCTTATCCTGCATCCACTACTGTGTACACACATCTCTTTCAACTTGTTGAACTAGATCTTTGGGGGCCTGCTCCAGTTACTTCAGATGGTTATTCTTATTATTTGTCCTGTGTTGACATGTTCTCTATAGTTACATGGGTGTATTTACTTCGAAAAAAATTAGATGCTTGTAATGCTTTTCAGCAATTATTTACTTTAATCAAAACTCAGTTTTATGCAAATCTATTAGCTGTGCAAGTAGATGGTGGTGGTGAGTTTCATTTTCTTCGCAATGATTTGGCAAGGTTGGGGATTGAACTTCGAATCACTTGTCCACACTCCTCTCAACAGAACGGAGTGGTGGAATGAAAACACATACATGTTTTTGAAACGACACTCACGTTACTCGCACATGCAGGGATTCCTTTTCATTTTTGGCCCCATGCAGTACTCAGTGCCACGTATCTAATCAACCGTATGCCAACCAGAAGTCTAGGCAATCTTTCTCCATTTCAGCGTCTCTACAACCAGCTTCCAGATTACAAATTTCTTAAGGTTTTTGGCTGCTTATGCTACCCACATCTTCAACCTTTTAATCGACACAAGATGGAGTTTCATTCTCGACCATGCATCTTTCTTGGTTGTTCACCCTCGCATAGAGGATATGTGTGTTTCGACCAATCATAGAAGCAAACATTTATCTCTCGTAATGTTGTGTTTGCTGAATCCATCTTTCCTTATAAAGATCAGAAACATTCTCCTCCATCTCTCTTCGAACCAGGTATTTCACCACCTTTACATGTTATATCTATACCAAACAGTTCCCCACCCACTTATCAACATTTGCCAATTACTACCCCTACATCTTCCTCTCCCCCTTCTCCAACAATCACCCCTCCCTCCACTTCACAGCTTTCTGATCCTCCATCGTTCCCATCTGACTCACATCTACCACAACCTGACCCCTTGTCCCCACATACCACTCATGTGCCCCCATACCATGATCATGTTGACTCCTTGTCTCCTAATATTTCCTTTCACCCACCAGTACCTCCTATCCCTCCTCCATTATCACGATCTTCTCAACCAATGTTACCTATAGAGGAATCTGACCAATCAACTTTACTAGATCAAACAACTATCTCTATTCCTGAGACTTCAACTGCTCCTTCTACGATCCCTGACTCTTCTCATCATACCATACAACCTGTCCCTACTGGCCATTCTATGACAACCATAAGATGGTCTGGCATTTTCAAACCGAAACTCTATCATCTTCAAGTCGCAGAGGTTCCTCCTACAGTTCATATTGCTCTTCAAGATTCTACATGGCGAGATGTTGTTCTATCTGAATATCAAGCACTTATCGACAATGATACTTGGATGTTAGTGCCATTGCCTCCTAATAAGAGAGCCATTTGGCTGCAAATGGATCTTCAAGATCAAACACAATGCAGTGGATCAGTCGAGTGTTACAAGGCTCGTTTAGTGGCCAACGGTTACTCTCAATTTCCAGGCTCCGACTTTCGTGAAACCTTCAGTCCAGTGGTTAAGACGTTTACAGTCAACTTGATCTTGTCTCTAGTTGTTACACATGGTTGGCACATTCATCAACTTGATGTCAATAATGCCTTCTTAAAAGGCGATCTCACTGAAAATGTGTATATGGTCCAACCTGATGGCTTCACACAATTTTCTTCTGATGGCAGTCCCCTTGTTTGTAAACTTAAACGTGCACTATATGGTCTAAGGCAGGCACCTCGCAATTGGTTTAACAAACTTCGGTCCTCTCTTGCTTTGATCGGTTTTAAATCCTCCAACGCTGATGCTTCCTTATTTTTTTATACTGCATGTGAAGTGGTTACATATATCGTTGTATATGTTGATGATATTTTGGTGACAGGCTCGTCCTCCTCTCATTTGACTCAGACCATCGACCATCTTAACAATCAATTTGCTCTCAAGGATCTCGGACACTTGAATTTTTTCCCGGGCATCGAAGTAATCCAGACACATGGTGGCTTATTTCTTTCCCAGAGAAAATATATCACAGAACTCTTGGTAAAAACCGACTTGCGTGATGCTGCATCTGTTCCTACACCCATGGTTGCTAGCTCCAAATTACTCAAAGACGATGGCATTACTCTAACAGATGCTCGTAAATATCGCAACATCGTAGGTTCTCTGCAATATGTATGTCACACAAGGCCCGACATCTCTTTCTCAGTCAACAAGGTTGCTCAGTTTATGCACTCTCTCACTGATCAACATTGGACGGCTGTCAAGCGAATTATTCGCTACCTAAAGGGCACTATTCATTTTGGCCTTTGGTTCAGCCCTTAATCTCCCTCTTTGATTACCTTACATTCCTTTGCTGATGCTGATTGGGGCAGTGACCCTGATGATCGTCGTTCTATCAATGGATATTGCACGTATCTTGGGGCACATCTACTCTCGTTGAGCTCTCGCAAACAACGATCAATGTCTCGTTCCACAACTGAGGCAAAATTTCGAAGCCTGGCCGATGCTGCAGCTGATAATCTTTGGTTCCAAGAGGTTCTACGTGATATGCATGTCGAACTGCCTGATAAGCCTATCATTTGGAATGACAACACCAGTGTCGTAGCAATGGCGGCTAATCATGTAATGCACACGAAGACAAAACACGTCGAAATTGATCTATTTTTTGTCCGGGAGAAGGTGCAGTCTCATCAACTACAAGTTAACTATGTCCCATCCTCTGCTCAAGTTGCCGATGCTCCCACCAAAGCCCTACCAGTTCATATTTTTGAAAAGTTTCGCTATCAACTTTGTGTGCGTGATCTCTTCTCTCTTGAAGGTTGAGCAAGCATGGGAAATATTGAACAATAAGAGAGGGAATGAGTTTGTTAAAAGAAGCGGGAAAGTGTGTAGAATTGGGTTGTTGTAACCAATTCACAGCTAGGTTTAGAATGGTTGTAACAAACTCTCTAGAAGGTTATAGCCTAGACCAACTTGTATATAAACGGTGCTTTGCTCATTGTAAAATCATGGATTTCATGAATGAAAAGATGAAACTGAGTATTATCTCTTAAAACCAAGTATTTTCAATTCTTAACAGACTCCGTGTACCAACTACTGAATCATCAAAGCTTAAGTGTGTAAGTTTTTTCCTGTGACACTTGGGTTGAAAATTAATAATCTTCTTCTCAACTGCAATATAAAGTATTCTTGAAACAAATATCCATAGAAATGACAAAAAGGTAGGGTGATAATGGGTCGCCCTACCTTATCCCCTTGCTCCTTTAAAGAATCCAACAAGTCCTACATTCAATGGAAGAAATGTTGTTAATCTCTTTACCAGAATTCTTGAAATACACTCATTAATTTAATTAATTAAATTAAAACCAGGATCAAATTGATAAAATAGTTAACTAACATGGACCAAATGTGTAGTTATACAAATTTTCATTAACAACCACGTCACTCCTCCGTTAGATTTTAACGGTTGGTGGTCAAAATAGGTCCAATTAAATAGTTGAGTGGTCAAATTTTAAATTTTTGTAGTTCGGTGGTCAAAACAGGTCGAACCCAATAGTTAGGTGATCACCCAAATAGTTTACCCTTTAAAATATTTATCCCTTGTTTTATCTTCTATTTAGGGTTTTGAGTTATTTTATTTTGTTAGGATTCTCGGGTATAAATACCCCTTAGGTTCAACATTTAAACTCATATTGGAATTTGTAATTTCCTTGGTTATTTCTATAAGCGTTTTTATTTTCTTTTTATTCTTTTACTTTCTTCTTTATTTATTTTATCAAAACATAATGCTAAGCATGATCCAATCCATGCTTAGCTAACTTCCACTTAGCCTAAAGTTTTGTTAAGACTCAATTCTAATCATGAGAATTGAGTTGGACTTCATAACTATGGAAAGTATTATTCGATTCTCTAAAAACTAGGAGTGGCAATCGGACATTCCTTTAAAAGTTACTACATCTTCAACTTAGAAAGACATTGCTGATTTGAATGGTATTTTGGCTTGCTATTTGGGAGACAGATCAGTTGGTTGTAATTTGGTTTCCTATGAACCAACTTAGCGGCACTCCGCTGAGGAAAATCAAGAGCGAGTTCGATTCTCATAAAGACGCTATAACTCGAGTTGGGCTCTTCCAGAACTTAAAGTTGTTTTTGGTACTAATGGTTATAGGCGTGGTTAGACCAGAAAGAATCGGATTTCAGAGATAAACTTGGAAAGATTGGTTAACCAAAGTGAAGAGTTAGCTGCAGGGGTTGGGCCCTGTTGACTGTAACCAGCATACTATTCAGAAGGAAAAATTATTTCTATAATCGGTGGAGATTGAGGCTAGCAAAGCCTAAGGCTAAACCATCACAATTGAATCATTTCTTTATAATTTACTACTTTATTCATATTTTATTTTTACTTAATTATTCTAAACCCCTTTTTATTTTCGTAGTTAAATCAAGGTAACAAAGAAACGACATTGGAATTTCCTTAGTCCCTGTGGATTGACCCTACTTCTTTATATTACTTTTTGATATTTAATTGAGAATATGATTATTTTTTTTGAAATTTTCTGCACTTGTCAGGATCGATGGTGTAGATTACCCACATTAATAACAACTTGCAATCAAAATGTGTAAACATGTTGAGTTTAATACTTACGGGCCACATCTTTTAATTGTGTCTAGCCAAACGAAAACAAAGACATGGTTTAAAAGTTTCAGGTACCCATTGTTTTTGTAGGCAAGGGTTTGTTGAAACACAATGAGGTTGATCAAAGGGTGGAGAGTGTAGGCATACCAAATCCGACGATAAGAAAGAGGCGGCGACTCTCATGACAACAATGAAAGGAACAAACAGATTAGCATTGTTATCTTACAACAGTGGATGATGAGGGAGGTTGGGTGAGCCGCGATGGAAGAAGAACAAGAGAAGCTTAGGGTAGGTTTGGTTCTAGAAAGTGTTTTTTATTTTCAATTTTCAAAAAATCATTTTCATTTTTTAATTTTCAAAAAATGGAAACCATGTTTGGTTAATATAAATAAAAACTTGTTTTCAAAAATGAAAATAGTGAAAATGTGTTTCGTATCTAGTTTTCTAAAATGAAAATGAACAAATAATTATAAAATAATTAAAATAAAATAAAAATATCAAAATTATTATTGTAATAATAAATAAATAAATAAATAAATAAGAATTAAATAGACCAAAATTTTAAAAACAATAAAAGATAAATTTTACTCGTAACAAAGAATAATATAAAATGTGTTTCACTATAAATAACTATTATTATTTCTTAATGTCTATTTTTTAATTTTCAATTCTGTCTATAATTAATCCATGATGATGTAGCAATCTCGTCTCTAATTTGAGCCATTTCAGCAGTTTGTGACATGCTCCTCATTTGAAGCTGAAGAAGTTGCTTATGTGTCATCAAGTTCTTGTTCAATTTCTCTTTCACCCTCTTCAAATAATTCATCCTTTTCGGCTTCCAACTTAATGAAATTATGCACAGTACAACATGCTTTCGGTATATGACATTGTTTTCTAAAAGGATAATTGGGCATGTCTCTCAATATAGCAAATCCTTTTTTTCATCACACCAATACTTCGCTCAATCACATTTCGAACAGAAGAATGCCTTATGTAGAACAATTCTTATTTCCCTATAACGAGTGTTCTAATTTGAATATATTTTGTTGATTATTATTCCTCATTGTCGATTTATTACTACTAATTTGGTTCTGTTTTACTGATTTTTTGGTGTAGGAACCTATTTTCCAGAACCAACAGAAAGAATGGCGCATTCTGCATTTTTTTATTTTTGGATCGTGGCTGGAGTCGTTGGCACGACATGGGACACGGCATCATCCGACATGGCAGATTTGAATCGAACAATCAGCAACTTCTAGAAGACATATCGACCTTATCCTGGAGAGAAGTTCAGAATTATCTTGAAGATATACACATAGGAGATGAATACAAGGATGTCTGGAAGATAAAACAGAATTCAACCTACCATATGACTCAAATTTATTATATCTTTTGTGATAAACCTTTATATTTAGTCTTAGATATTTAGTTTAATTATTTTATATTTGTCTTTTACCTTTATTAGGATTTATAGTTGTTTTAAATTGTTAGGATTCTCGAGTATAAATACCCCTTAGGTTCAAGCTTTAAACTCATATTAGAATTTTTATTTTCGTTGAGATTATTCTATAGCAATTTCGTTTTCTCTTTTCTTTTGCTTTATTTTCTTTCATTATTCTCCATTCAAATATGCTAAGTATGATCCAATCCATGCTTAGCTTATTTTTCCTTTAGCCTAAAGCTTGCAAAGGCTCAATTCTAATCATGAGAATTGAGTTGTACTTCATAACTTCATGAGGTGTTCTTTAATTCTCTGCAAACAAGGAGAGGTAAACGACTACTCTTTTAAAGTTTCAACACCTTCAACTCAAAAAGACGTTGTTTTGAAAAGTGTTTTGACTTACGGTTTGGGAAGCGGATCGGTTGGTCGTAATTCAACTTCCTACGAACAAACTTAGCAGCGGCCCGCTAAGCGGAATCAAGATCGAGTTCAATTCTCTGCGTGACACCATAACTCGAGTTGGGCTCTTCCAGCACTCAAAAAAGCTTGTATCTAACGACGATAGGCGTGGTCAAATCAAGGAAGATCAGATTTTAGAGATAGACATGGAAATCTTGACTAACCGGAGAGAAGAGTTAGGTACATGGGTTTGGCTCGATTGACTGTAACCAATGCACTATCTAGAAGGGAAAAACTATTTCGATGATCGATCGAAATTGAGGCTAGCAAGTCAAGGCTAAATCATCATCATTAAGTTCTTCATTTTCAATTATTGCTTTTTATTTACATTTTATTTTTACTCAATTGATATCCCTAAACCCCCATTTTATTTTCTTTCTACAGTTTAATCAAGATTAGAACAAAGAAGCAATTTTCCTAAGTCATTGCGAATCGACCCTACTTCTTTATATTACTTTTGCTATTTATTTTATTCGAGAATTAGACTTATTTATTTAACAATATATGATGCTTGTCACCCTCTTGGCTGATGTCTACTTATAAAGTCACGTTCACGGTATCTTTGTCCATGAAATGGTGCTAAAAATCTCGGTATATTTCGATATCCAGTATCTACCACATAATATTTACCTACAATTCCAATATGAAAAAAATTGTAAATAAAAGTTATATAAATATAATATTAATTAATTCACTAATATCAAAATAGTTAAGCTACTAAAACTTACCAGTACTTGGCATTGGAAAATAAAGTTGTTTGACACTATTACTTAATACCGCATTAACAAAGACTTATCATGAGCCGTTCCTTCCCATCTAGCGCAAACAAATGTATATAGCAGATCATGGGAAAGCAAGATACCAATACATTTTGAGAAAGGTTTTGCTTTATATTTCGAAATGGTATATGTTTTGATGCCGGAGCCCAAGCAGATACTTCGGTTCCATCAATAGCCCCAATACAATTCTTAATTTATAAAAATATATAAAATTAGAAAACATGTTTAAAGTGCAAACAAAAATATTAAAACATACATGAAAAATATATTTTATTTTTAACATAACTTGAAATACGAAAACCAATTAGAATTTTTGCAATTTCTAGTTGAACATCACCTCAGTTTATAGGAAAAATAATTTTTGTTCCCAATTTGTAGACAACTATCAAAACTCTTTGAAACCACGTCGATATAGTTTCGGTAGAATGTTGAACCGATCAATTATAAGTCTTTGTGTTGCGTTTTGACCAATTATAAATAAAAACATTGCAACTGCCTCTTCTACTGAAACCTTTTTCTCATCTTTTAAAATTTTATCCACCTTCAACCTTTCACAAAAAAAATTAAGAAAACATGTTTTTTCATGCGAAACATTTCATAACACATCGACGGATTTCCAGATAAAATCTCCAAAACATATATCTTGCCATCTAGTATAGAAGTTCTACATCGCATATTAGGTATGAATGCATTGTAGTAATCATGGACATATTTTAGAAGAAGAAATGGTCCCACCTCATCATCTAAATTAGACGAACTTTCTGAACTAGAGATTATACTCATTATAATTTCTTGCATAATATAACCATAAAAATCACTAATAATATGCCTCGTAGATTCAATAATATAATAGTAAAATATCATCTAATAGTCCATATAACCAATGATAGTTAAAATATTATTATACATGTAATCCCCTCGACCCGGCCTAGGCAATCGATCGAACCGAACGGGTCACACGAGGAATATTGAAGTAAATCGGGAAGGTTTACCTCAATAAACGACCCTACTTTTTTCTTTTTTTCGTGTTTAAATTCTCGTTACAAACCTAAATGTTTATCGTTGCAGCAGAACATACATAACATCAATCGAACATCTTTTGCATTCAAATACAGCTTTTAGGGACCAAATCTTAAATTTATCAAATTTCAATGGTTTTCCCCAATTATAGATTACCGTCTTTAAATTAATCATATTACATGAATCTCTTTCAAAACTCAGCTCAAAATAATTATTCAAACTCACTTAATTGCATCCACAACATTCAGGAACTAAAACGTAAGAAAAACATAACATTTAAATATACTATCAACTATCATAACGACCACCGTATTGATACCCTTGAGGAGGGTATCGATACGCCTTAACCTAGAGCTACATTCATACTTGACAAGACAGACACCGTACCGATACCCTTCAAGCCTGTATCCGTATGCCCAAAACCAGTAGCAAAAATTAGTATTGATACGCCCCCGCGTATCGATACCCCCTTCCCATTTAGCAAGACCGTACCGATACCCTAAGACGGGTATCGGTACCCTGTAGTCTGCAACTACATAAATTGTTTGTTTTACCTATTTAAACAAATCATAAATGATCCAACATACTGCCAAACACAGCCAATGAATCTAAACAACATTCCTTAAGCATGCATAGCATATTCAACAACAAGACATGACAATTATCATCAAGGTATTCTAGAGGCATGCTTCCCATAAAATCAAAACATCCAAAAGTCAAAACTCAAATCAAGGCTTAAACCATCATATAGAGGCCTTTTACAAGCTCAAAACCAATAACCAAACATGCACATAAAGGGAGTTCATACACCTCTCCCAAATAGACTATGGTACCCTTATTGCCCTTATTACTCTAGTCCATAACCAAAACATACGTTCAAAGTGAAGTCTCCTATGATCCCCTTGCAAGTTGTTGCCTCCAAACACTTAGTTATCTGCATTTGATGGACAAGAGAGAGCGTAAGCATACAAGCTTAGTGAGGAATGCTCAAAACCAAAAAACACCATCAATGCTTTAAAAACGATTTTACACCATTTGAAAATCATCATGCCCTTTTTGAAATCTATGCACTTCATTAAAAAAATCAGCATGTTATACATCATGCAACAAGTATCACATACTTCAACAACAAAACCATTTGTTAACACTTATTTTAAGCCTTTCCATGCATAGCTACCATATGCAAAGCTTAAATAGTAAAACATGTTTTTTCATACTATGCATCCATATACATTTCATAGCAATTTATCAATTATATTGGCTCATAAGTGATCATCAACATACTCATATTTCAAAACATATCAGATACACAGATTCCCATGTGTTGTCCCAACACTTCATACATTCTCACTAGTATCTCAAGGTTCACATAAGGGAGCTACCCTCTGTCGTTGTGATACTCGTGGTGGAGTATTCGGTACCTTACAACCCCTCAACGCCACTTATCGGTAGATGTATAACCCCATTAACGAGAGACGGGACACAACTCAATTTCCTCAATCGTTAGGGTACTTGGATGGAGTTTTTGGTACATTCACAACCCCTCAACATCCAAGGCGGCTTGTTTATAGTGCACACAATTCTATAGCCGGCTAACTATATCTAATTACATTTATAAATCACTTTTCACAACATCACTTGCCAATATAATTCTCATTTATCACAAGCCTCATTGTTTTCAAGCATTATCAATAAGTCACATTCCAAGTATTAAACCATGCTCCATTAAACATGTATGAGCATATACAAACAAGGATCATTTACCATGTACATCCTTCATCAATATGTCATTATAAAGAATAAACCTCTTACTTGAAAACATGTTTAAAATAGTAGGTAAACATATACAAAATCAAGTGCATCAACAAGCTCATCATAGCAAAAACCGAGGGAGAAAATCACTTTACTTAATTTTGAACATAGTAAAGCATTTCAAGCTTACACTAAGTTCCCCAAACCACTTTAAAAGTGTTTCAAAGCTAGAAATTCCATTTCCGCTCACCGACTCGCAAAACCAAGATTCACCGACGCGAATTTAAGCGTCCAAAGCCCCGGATCTTCACCGATTGCTTCCAAAGTACTCTCCCATTGTTTATACCACACAAGAATAGTGGATCAATACATCATAATGCATTAAAATCACCAACAACTCAAAAAAATCTCGCTGCTCTGCCCAAAGCACCCAAAATACCCATCCAAAACAACCGAAAATTCAATCAATCTTACTTAAAACTTAACCCAACCACAATCCATCACTTCCATTCACTTTTCACCATCAATCAACATCCAAAAACACCCTAATCACATCTAATAACACCCAGAAACACCAGATTCACATTTCCAAGCCAAAAACCCTTAATTAACAACCCAAACTTTTAGAGATCCAACCTAATCCGGGATTATTATGATTGAGCCATTATTTCAACATCATTTAATATCCAAAAAAACTTTAAAATCAATCTAAAATCAACCAAAACAAAGCCCAAACGAAAATCTTGGAAAATCACCAAATAAAGCCATTTTTAGCCAATTTCACATTAATCAACTATAAAACAAAGTTAATAAACATATTTAGGAGGTACAAGACATGGAAATTTCATTAAAGAACCTTGATTAGAGGATTTAAACGAAATCTTACCTCTAACCTTACCTTTCTCCTCAAATGACAAGATTTGATGAAATCTTCAAGTAAACTCAATGATAAATGATAGGAGAATCAAAGAACTCTTTTGTTATTCAAAAAGGATTAGAAAAGATGGAAAATCTCTCTGGTTTTTAGAAAAGAAAGAGTGTTTGGCTGAGTGCAAAATAAGAGAAGTTAGTTACGTAAAATCTTCTTTTGTTTAAGGGTAAACTACTGCAGGGGTCACTTTCGTTTCCCGTTTGTACAGATTTAGTCACCACTTTTGAAAAGTGCCAATAAGTGGTCATCTACGCTTTCGATGTGTAAAGACTTGGTCACTCCAACGTTATAGTCCGTTAGTCTCCTAACGGATTGTTGATGTGGCAGAATTAATTTACAAAAAAATAAGGATAAATTACTGCAATAGCCATTAAAATTTAGGGTAAACTACATAAATGGTCCCCCAACTATGCTCCAATTATCTTTTGCATCCTCCGACTATCAGAAGTTACAAACTGGTCCCCTGACTAAAAAAAATAACAAATCGGTCCAACACCGTTAAAAATCTAACGCCTAGTGACGTGGCAGTTAATATAAAATGATATAATTACATAACTAGCCCTCAAGTTCTACACTTATCTTAATTTGACCCTAATTAGGACACTCGATTCCTTCGTCCACAATTCCTACACCACCGGCCGCTAGAGACGCCACCTTCCTCGCCGAGAGTTGCTAACATGTGTCGCTTCTTAAGTTCCCTGGCTATAGCTTGTAGAGACGCTCTATTTAATCCGCAACATTTCTCTGAAGGTATTTTCATTTGCTTGTTACTTTATTGCATTCCCTAGATATAACTTGCAGAGCACTGTGTACAAGATATACTAATCGATCACTTTGGATTTTGGGGTGACCATCCCCAACATGTTCTGTAGACTAACAAAAAATCTAAATTGTTGCAGGAGAACAAATATTTTGAAGATGCTTTCAAAGTGTATGAAAAAGGTGTCAAGATATTCAAGTATCCGCATGTGAAGGATATATGGGTTACTTATGTGTCAAAGTTTGTAAAGAGATATGGGAAGTCGAAAGTGGAACGTGCAAGGGAATTGTTTGAGCATGCCATTGAAAGGGTATGCATCTTATTATACTTTCTGGCCTTTAAGGCAGACACCATTTTTGCTAAAGTATTGAGCATGGCTTGATTTACATTTTCTGAAATCAAAGTAGGTTTAGAGTCACGTATTAAGTTGTAGTCATTTAAAGAACCTGTAGCCAAAATTATATGCTGAAAATTTTTATGGTTCATTGTTGATTTAAAAAATTTGCTTGGTCACTAAATAGAGAGAGATTTTGCTAAAATGCACAAAAAGAACTTTTATACTAATTTTATGGCATTACTTGGTCTGCACTAGACTACAAGAAATAATAATTGTTAGATGATTGATATGCTTATAGTAACATAGGTTTTGAAGTTGTGCAGTAATACAATTACATGGAAGCATGAATTTGGTTGTTTGGAGACCTCCTTTACGAAGACTATGATCTGTTTTATTTCTTCTCACTCCTCTATTTTTCTACCTAAACTTTTTATTCGACTTAAATGATGCTGAATTACCAATAGTCTCTGATAATTATTTTGACTCAATTTTCCTCAATTTTTCCAGGCACTTGCTGATGCTGTAAAACCACTTTATCTTCAATATGCTAACATGGAGGAGGATTATGGGCTAGCAAAGCAAGTTATGAAGGTCTATGATCAAGCAACTAAGGTCGTTCCAAATCAGGAGAAAATTGGCATGTATGAGATTTACATTGCCCGTTCAGCTGAGATATTTGGGATAAATGGAGGGAGTTTGAAGTGCAACATGGAAGTGAAGATACCTTCAGAGAAATGTTGCGGATTAAACGGAGTGTCTCTGCAAGTTATAGCCTGGGAAGTTAAGAAGTGGCGCATGTTAGCAACTCCCGCCGAGGTAGGTGGCATCTCTGGTGGCCGGTGGTGTAGGAATTGTGGGACGAAGGAATCGAGTGTCCTAATTAGGGTCAAATTAAGATAATTGTAGAACTTGAGGGTTAGTTATGTAATTATATCATTTTATATTAACTGCCACGTCACCAGGCGTTAGATTTTTAACGGTGTTGGACTAATTTGTTACTTTTTGTAAGTCAGGGGACCGGTTTGTAACTTCTGATAGTCGGAGGATGCAAAAGATAATTAGAGCATAGTCGGGGGGACCACTTATGTAGTTTACCCTAAAATTTATCTCATGTACATTTTTTCTCCTCAATTTAAAAAAGTAAACATTATAGTCACTAATAAAAATGTTTCTTTATAATTTCACCCTTAAATTTTTAAAATATTTATTTTGAATTTTTGAGTCGAGTTTATGAAATTATGAGTCGAGTATTTTCACATCAAACCAAAAAAATTAATTTTTTCGAGTCAAGTCGAGTGTTGCACTTCCCTACATACAAACACGGATTAAAATTAAAAATTATATTTCTTCCCTACACACAAACCTAAGTTAGTGAACATCTTATCTTGCTTAAAGGACCTAGTGTCTCATTCTACTAGAATAGAAATATGTTCAATATAACATTTCCTTCTGTTTGGGTAGAGATGACAATGGGTCGAGCTTTTAGTAGACCCAAACCTGACTCGACAATAACACTCGACTTTTAAAAACTGATCCTATAAAACTGATCCCAAAACCATTTTTTTCAAAATACGATCCTATAATATCGATCGAATCCAACTTATTGAATTTTGATAAAATTCTCATCTTGTGTTAATAAAAACTAATAACTATATTAATGATGACCGGGTAAATATTCAGATGTTTGAGCGAGTATTTAACTTGAACTGAATTTAATTTTTGGAGATGTTTTTGGAAGGAATATTTGCTTTCGTATTCCCCCTGGGTTGTAACCAGTGAAGGGAAGTGCAACACTCGACTTGACTCGAAAAAATTAATTTTTTTGGTTTGATGTGAAAATACTCGACTCATAATTTCATAAACTCGACTCAAAAATTCAAAATAAAGTTTGAATTATAAAATAGAAATTCCAATAACTCGAATTTTTTAGTAGTTAGTGGACTAAATTTTTAAGTTCGAGTTATTAAATAGGAGCAATTTGGGCACCTATTTTTCATCTAAGCATTTATAATATTATTGTACTATTTGATTGTAAAGTTTTAGGATTGAAAAATGAATTTTTAAAAATTTAAGGGTGAAATTATAAAGAAACATTTTTATTAGTGACTATAATGTTTACTTTTTTAAATTGAGGAGAAAAAATGTACATGAGATAAATTTTAATGGCTATTGCAGTAATTTACCCTTATTTTTTCGTTAATTAATTTCGCCACATCAGTAATCCGTTAGGGGAATAACGGATTATAACGTCGGAGTGACTAAGTCTTTACACATCGAAAACGTAGATGACCACTTATTGGCACTTTTCAAAAGTGGTGACTAAATCAGTACAAACGAGAAACGAAAGTGACCCCTGCAGTAGTTTACCCTTTGTTTAATTAAAATTCCCTTTTTAATTTGAAACCCTTAATAAAATCTTTTTATTAGAATAATTAAAATGGTCAAATTTGAGAGAAAATGTCCACAAAAAGATATAAGCTGCCTAAAGATTCTAAGTCTTGCCCCTTTTTAACTTTAGTCCTTAAAATCCAGTTTTGCATTTTTTTTACAAAATAGTCACTTTTCGAAATCTCGACTTTCTAAGACTAATTTTCTAAAATTGATTTTACCAAGCTTCAATATATATATATATATATATATAAGGTTTTAGAAATTTTCCTCATAATTTTATCCCATCCCGAACTACGTTTACCTTGAACCACTTCTAAAGGCTTGGATCTCTAATTCTAGGTTCGACTAACCCAAATCGATGCCTAGACATCTAGGCCCAAAACTGGGGCGTTACAACCCTCCTTCACTTAGGAAATTTTGTCCTCAAAATTTTACCTGAAGGAAAAAGGTGCAGAAACTGCTTCAACATGTCTGCCATGCTTTCCCACGTGGCATCCTCAACTCTTCGATGTCGCCACAACACCTTCACAAGTTCAATTGTCTTACCACAAAGAACTTTTCTACTAGAATCAAGGATCCCCACTGGTTCCTCATCATAAGACAAATCCAGATTCAACTCAATCTCTTCAACAAGCATCACATGAGATGGATCCGATTTATACCTTCGCAACATCGAAACATGAAACACATCATGGATTTTCTCTAACTCGGGAGGCAACCTCAATCGATATACAACAGGACCAGAACGCTCCACAACCTCATAAGCTCTAATAAATCATGGACTAAGCTTTCCCTTACGTCCAAATCTCATCATCTTCTTCTAAGGCGATACCTTCAAAAACACGCGATCTCCAACCGCAAACTCAATTTCCTTATGCATTAAATCTCTGAGTAGACTTCCTTTAATGTGTCCTATCTTCTTGCTTTGACTTTTCTCCTCAAACTTTGGGCAAGGCCTTCCTTGTGCTTCTGGACTCCAAAAATAATGCAAGTGGTCTCTAAAAATTAGGCTTGAAATCCTCTATTAGTCGAACTCCACTTTGCATTTTTTCATCTCTTCTTCTTCATTGTCGCCACCTCTGTCACGACAGATGTCACGACAACGAGTATAAGGCATTTTACTTCGACCTTTTAGCTCCATCTCTGCAGTTATCTTCTATTCCTCTGCTGCCCTGGATGCTGCCACGACAGGTACCTACAAGAATTAATTGAAATTAGCAGCATCTGTGCAATAATTATTCATCTGTGATGTTTATGCGAAATCTATCCTAAAATGCAACTAAACATGCTTGAGTGCATCAATAATATTGGTAAATAAGGTTTAGAATATAGAACATTTAGGCACTCAACACACTCTAGATATGCAGAGACTCAAGCCCAACTTGGGAGCTTAGAGGATTGTGTGAAATCATTGGAGCTTGATTGTTATCGGCATGAATTTCCACCGACACCAGCTCAGTATGTGCCGGAGCATGAAAATGGTTAGGCTATTATGCATTGTATAACGAGTTTTTTGTATTACACCTTGTACCGAAATATATTTTGTTCTACTGCTTCATGAACATTGTTCAATGTTTATTGTAATATACAGTGGTTCAGCTCTGTTTGCCGTTGGTTTAGCCTTGCATTGTGCTTGCTTTTCTTCAAACGTTGATTGTGTTTGTGAACATAACATTGGATTGTTTGAATACAGATTATATCCCATGTAATTCAGGAGAAAAGCAGTATCATGAACAAGATGGTCCAGTAGAAGGGCATGATCATGCGAGTGCTCCGGCAAAGATGCATGAAGTGAGTCTAACTTACATGCCCTAGAAAGCTTCATCGATGTTTTAATGCGTATAAAGTGGCTATTTGGTCTTCAAGGAAAAAGTAATGTGGACCTCTGCCACCAACCTAAATCAATTGAATTAACCAATCTTTTACGAATATTGGTTTTGTCTTATATTGGTCATCATTGCAGACAAAACCTTAATTGGGTACTTTGGAGAGTCAGCGATCTTAAACAACACTTTGCCTTCATTTGGGTAACTTATGTCGGCTTTTCTGTAAAGCCTCTTTAAAAGTTTCTACAAAATTTGAAGGAATTTGTTTCAATTATGCAAGATCACGATATGTGCGGTGAACATCCCTCAAACCAAAATATATTTGTCAAAAATTCAAGCCGTGTGTGGGTTGTTATGCCTAACTATAACGAAAGAAACACGCTGATGGTTGATGACTCAGCAGCTAAAATGATTAATAATCCGGTCAGTAAATAACTCAACCTATTTCTTCTTACTTTCATCCATATAATTAATGGATCTTTTTTAAAGTAATTATGTTTTCGATTATGTTCATGTTTCAGGAGAACACCTACATATATCCTAAATCCTACAAGGAACAAGATCAGAGAACTGATAAAGCATTAGGTAAAACTTCTGACCTCAAGCATCTTCATCATAAAGTTGGACCATTTTCTTCAACTCAAAGCTAATTATCTAATTAATGTACTTGCATTTGATCATAGAAAAAAGTGGTTTCATTCATATCTATTTAGAAAACTTGGCCGTAGCAGACAATGTTCAAGAGTATGTCAAACATCATCCTTTTGTTGATTGACTGCATGTCATCCTGATTGTCGATTCTTCAAAAATTTGCCCATTCGACTAATCCGATCTGTATTATATGTTTGTTAGTGTTCTTTAATTATGTAAATACAACAAACACTGTTAAATATGTTCAAATCTCAATGTAATAATTTGTTTCTTATTCGTAAACGTTTCAAATTGTACATATGTCATTATATGTTCAAATGTCATTGTAATATTTTGTTTCTCATTCTAATAATTGCTCCTTAGTTTATGATTATTTTATAATCTTGTACACAAACAACAAACCTTTCCAAAATTTATAAAGAACCCTAAACCAGCACTGAAACCCCATACAGGTTGTTTTGATGCCACCTACTGGAATGAAAATTTTGCCATACTTTCAGACCAGCACTGAAACCCCATAAAGGTGGTTTCGATTCTACCAACCTCCATGAAAATTTTACCCTTATTGTCAAACCAACACCGAAACACCATATAGGTGGTTTTGGTGCCACCTACTGTAATGAAAAAAGTTATCTCAAACTGTGAAACCAGCACCGAAACCCCATATATGTGGTTTTGATGCCACCTATTGGAATTGAAAAATTTTACCCATACTGTCAAACCAGCACCGAAACCCCATATAGGTGGTTTCGATGCCACCTACTAGAATAAAAAAATTTGTAAGAGAAAACGATATATACATTTTTTATTACATTGTTTCACGAAGGTTCAAAATGGCTCATGTAGTTGTAAGGAATTGTGTACATACACAATTTCTTACCCAAAAGCATACTTTGATATAAGTTTTATAATGATTTGTGTATATACACATATTAGTAGCAAATGATACAACTTTGTAAGAGAAAATGATATATACCTTTTTTATTACACAATTTCTCCAAGGTTCAAAATGGCTCATGTACTTGTAAGGAAATGTGTACATACACATTTTGTTACCAAAAAACATACTTTGGTACAAGTTTTCTAAGGGGCATCGAAACCACCTATATGTAGTTTCGGTGTTGGTTTAACAGAATGGGTAAAAGTTAAAGTCCTTTATGTGGCATTGAAACTACCTATATTGAGTTTCGGTGTTGGTTAAGCAGAAATGGGGTGTATGTTCACTTTTGTTAAGGTGATAATGGATCTTGTTGTAAGAAATTGTGTATATACACAATTTACTTACAAAATATACTTTGGTATATGTACTACAAGGATTTAAGTATATACACAAATACAAAATGGGAAAATATTGATGACATTGAAGGCGACATCGAACCACCATATTGTGGCACCCAACTATGGAAATTCTAGAAATTCTGTAACATATAAGCCTTCCATATCCACTGTTGTGAAGTGGGATGATTGATTGTAATACGCGGAGCTTCTGCGAGTTCCAGTAAAATTGCCTGAGGCAACAACATCCGCATGTTCTTCCTCTGCAACATCCTTGGCAGCATCCTCCACAACATCGTCGACAACTTCAACAGGCTCGTCAAGGTCTGGTGGTTGGTCCGAAAATAAACCCATCTCGTCACCTTCGGGCCCGAGCCCGGAGACAACTTTCGATGATAATCGAACACGTGCTTGTGATCCAACCTTATCGGTCCCGCCATTATATCAAATACGAAAAATCAATCGAAAAATTGAAAGAAAATAGATTAGAGAGAGAGTGAATTTTTTGGTGTGGGGTAGAAGGGGAGGGTGGGGACTAATTTATAGTGAAAATCGCACAAGTTGGGGTGCGACTATTCAATGAAAATCGCGTTATGCATGAAGCGACTTTTAAAAATCGCACCCTACAAAGCGCGACTTCTTCATATCCCTAACGCGGCAATTAAATTTTCAACCGATGCAATTTATTAACGCGGAAATCGCGGCCCACAAAACGTGACTTCATCTTATCGCGACGAGTCGTTTGAAATTCTCGTGAAAGTCGCGTCTTGTAGAACGCGACTTCAATTTATTTTTTTCTAAAAATTAAATATCGGATAATACAATCCACATCGGCTGAAGTCGCGCCTTGTACAACGCGATTTTAGATATCGTATTCTGCAGAACGCGATTTATTCTGACGTGTTCCGAATGAGGAGTATTTTTCCAAATGTTGTTCTTGAAGAGGTATTTTTTCAGATAAATTAAAAAAAATATATGGCCAAATTAGCCGAGGGTCGCAGCCACATTATTCATCTTCCTCGTTAAACGCTTTGCTAATGCTTGGTGTGAATAGTACACAAGTTTAATGATATTTTTATTTTTTATATTTTATTTTGATTTTTAAATTGTTTTCGATCTTCAAGTTTTTAATTTTTTATCAAAAAAAATATTCAAGCTTCTAATTTTTTATTAAATTAAACTAATAGCTGGAAAAAATAACTAAGGTTACCTCAACTATTTTATTCTACTTTTTCTAAATTTTACTTTTTAAGTAATTTTTATAAATGAGTTTAGAATAGGCGACGTGTACCATTAGAGCTATATACCGCTGCACATCAATAATTTTTTAATGACTCTTAAACAATTATTAAAAATATGAAGTACTCTACGTGCAACTAATAACTATTCAAAATAAAATAAGAATTTATATTAAATTACGGCTCATATTTTTCTCCTATACTATTTTTCAATACTAATTTTAAAAGTAGAACGCATATTTACCACTCACATACTAACTTTAGAGTAATGTATTTCGTTTTCTCCTTTGGTGTATTTACTTTTCAATTGAGCTATAAATTCGACAATACTCACAAGAGGTATAAATTTGTGGGTCACAAATGACATTCATTTTAAAGGTGGCATGGGTTGCTATAATCCAATCTCCAAAGGGGAATGAGTTTTGATTCAGCATTTCAACCACCTACTCTACTCTTTGATTTAGATTTTATCATCTTCCACTTAACAACTTGGAGTTTAGTCAACGCAATCTGTTCTGTTCAGGGTAGAGATCTTAATACGTTCACCTAAATTTTGTTTTTCATACCATGCCACAACACTAAAGGTCTTTAGCGAACCCAAACCAGCCATAGTGTCAGTGTGCTTGTATTTGCCAACCTGAAGAGGATCCGAAGGCCAGACTTCAAACCCATAAGCCTTCTTTTACAGGCTCTGCAATACTCATGAGCATCCTAAACAAGGCGGTGTCATGATCATAATAATGCTCTTCACATTCCATTGAACTAGCATATTACAACAATATATATGGAAAAGTAATGTAAAACAAGATTTATTTCAAATCGAATCAGAAAACCAATTATGGAAAACTTATGAATGAGATCAAAAGAACAACTCTGATAAATGTTTCATACTGCACTAGCTTGCACGAATCGGAGACCAAACAACCAAGAGAAGCCCAAGTCTCAGGACCTTTCACTCTATTCTGCTCGGGATTGACCAGCCCGTGAAGAGAGGATGATACCAACAATGAGTCCATACAATGCCAAGGCCTCAGCAAAAATGAGAATAAGAATCATTCCAACAAAAAGCTTTGGCTGTTGGGCATTGGCTCTGCAAATAAATGCACACAAAAACTGATTCAAACAAGCCACATTCTAACAACATCAATCTATCTAGAAAAAGCAAAAACATTTTGCAATATACAAGGAAGTAACCAACAATGATTATCAACGCAATTTATATCCATACAACAAGTCTGCAGCCATAAGCAACAATTAATTGAACAAGTAAAATTCCAACTAAGATAGGTTAAATTTCACTCAAAATTTGCAAGTGAAAGGCCAACCACATGCTCACAGTTATCAGGACATAAATATCAAATATTAATGTACTGTTACCAGTTAAAAGAATCTACACAATCCAACAGCATAGAACGAAATCTGAATCCAATACAGAGTAGAGAAGCAAATTAATTAAAAACAATACCTAACACCAGCATCACCAACGATTCCAATAGCCATACCGGCAGAGAGACCAGCGAGGCCACAGGCGAGACCAGAGGAAAGATGGGCATAGCCATCGAAAAGGTAGTAAGATTTGGCCTTTGGGTTAATCCCAGTGCTAATAATAACCGCAATAATCAGCCCATAAATACCTAACACTCCAGCCATAACAACGGGAACGATCGATTTCATCACCAGCTCCGGCCTCATCACTCCCATCGACGCCACTCCGACGCCGCTCTTCGCCGTCCCGTAGGCAGCACCCATACCTGAAAGCAAAACCACTCGATTTAACAGAGAATTTAGCACCGATCCTGGTTGGGGGATTTAGAGTTAGCATTTTACAGGAGAAAACCAGGGCCGAGGCGGCTCCGAGGAAGCCAAAGAAAGGAGCAGTTTCATCGCCGCTAAATGTCGAAGCCATTTTAGAAACCAAAGACGATTTGAAGAGATTTGATCGCTGGGTTTTCGTGAGTGATCAGAGGAAGAGACGAGAGGGATAATGAAGAAGGCACCTGGAAATTTCTAAGTGGATCTCACGTAAACATGGTCGAGCCATCGCCATACATTTGGCAATTTGTCGTTATGTCTTTTGCCTGATTTGGGACAAATTTTATGGCTGAAACTACCTAAGCAGTCACTCTACTATCATAATTTAAGTAAATAAGTTCATCTTTTAAATTATGGAGCAATCAAGTCCCCGTACTTTTAAAGTGGATGCAATTTGGTAAAATTGACACTAACACATGTACAAATTTTTGTAGTTAAAATCCACGTCATATGGAAATATTATCATTTTACTACATCTCATTCACTATTGTCGACATGGTTTAATTTTACTCGACCCGATCGAATTCAGATTTTTTATTATCTGAGATCAGGGCTGTAACACCCCAAATTTGGGCCTAGATGTTTTAGAGTTCAAATCGTACCGGTCGAGAACGGTTCGAATCTTAAAGGAAGATTAAGAAACACCTAGTTCAGGATGCTTTAAAAATATGGAAAAATATCTAAAAAATCATCATTTATTATATGAATAATTATGGTGAAATCAATTTTACAAAATAAGGTTTGGAAATACTACATTTCGGTGTAGTGACCAGATCGCAGTTTTTGCAAAAGTTAGATAGTGACTGTTTTGTAAAGGATTGAAACTTTGAATCTTTAAGGAGTTAATTTTACCAAAATGTTTTTAATCAGATTTCTCCTTATTTTGGGTGATTTTAATAATGTTTTAATTAAAGGAAATAAATATTAATTAAAAGGAAAACTATCTTTGACTTTTCATAACTGTCTTTCATCAATTTTCTCTCATTTCATTTTCTCTCATCTTTCATCAATTTTTTCTCATTTTATTTTCTCTCAATTTCTTTTCATCCAAACACATTTCCTCCACCATTTAGCATTTGATTTTCATTACTTTTGATGAGATTCCAATCTCCTTTTGATTCCTAATCTTTTCCTCATTAAATCTTCTTGTTTTTACATTAGATTTTCAAGAAAACTTGCCCAATTCAAGGAGAAATCAGCCATTAGAGGTAAGCTTCGTCCTTCTCCTCTAATGATCAGTTCTTTACTGAAATTCCCAAGTTATCAATCCTTTGCTATTAATTTTTGAGTTGCTTTAATGTTAGAAACAAGAAATTGTATTAAAACTCAAGGTTTTTGAAGAGATCTTGGTGATTTTCGTGGTTGATGGTTAGGCTCTGTTTTGAGGTTGTTTTCTAATTTATTTTGGATGTTAATTGATGTTATAAATGAGGTTTTATCAAACAAATCCCGAATAGGCTTGGATTCCTAAGTTTTGCATGCTAAAATGGTGGTTTTTGGGGTGGTTTTGGTGTTATTTCTTAGCTGGAGGTATAAGGACGAGTTTATGCTAGTTTTTGATGTTGATTGATGTTTAGAAATGTTTAGAAGTGGTAGATATTGGCTGGCCTTTGTTTTGGAAGAGTTTGGAGATGATTTCGGTTGTGTTTGGTAGCCAAAATGAGGTGCTTGAGTAGAGCAGCGAGTTTAGGTGTGTGGCTGATGATTTCAATGCATGATGATGCATTAATCCTCTACCCTTATGTGTTATAAACAAGGGAGACATCTTCGGATGCCTTTGGTGTTGATCCGGGAGCCTAGATAACGTTTTGGCGAGCAAGCAAAACGTAATCGATGAGTGCAAATGGTTTAGAAGTCCTTGAGGGACAAGAAACAAGGTTTGGGGATTTAGGAAAGATTTGAAACACCTACCTATGTCCGGAAGTAAGTATTGGCTAGATTGATCTCTTAAATGAGGAGGTTGCCCCTAAAATGCTTTTACATGCTCATGGTTTAAGATAGATAAATTCCTACTGTTTTTATGCATGGTTTATAGCATGAGATGATGCTTGAGATGATTTCATTAAATAACATGTTGCATTGATGAGTTTTGAGCTCTTGTTTTAAAGCATGGCAAATGTTATGGTTTTGAAATGAGATGAGAATGATTTGAGAAATGTTGTATGAGAAACAGTAGGTGACATGATGTATTGACATAATATATTGACATAGATGTTGAGATACTTACCGGATATAATTGATCGATCAATAGGATGAGAGTGCACTATAAACTAAAAATCCGTACGTGCTCTTTGGTTTAATCCGAAGGGAGAGAACCGATGATGGGAATTCCATCGGGTAGGACTTGGTGAAATACCCAAGCTTTGTGGCGATGAGAGATTCTGCCATGTGAGTACGGTGATGTGAGATTCCACCAAAAATTATGTTACTAGGCAAGTGAGTATGATGATTTGAGATTCCACCGAAAGCGTCTAGTGGTTTGAGAATGTTGTCCGCATATCCGAGTAATAATGAGATGTGAAATGCCAATATAATATATGAAAATGCTTTTGATTCACATGTACCTTTGATGAGATGATTTATGCTATGAGAAATGCATATGAGATTTGTATATGAAATGCTTTGGTTTTACAAGCATGAGTATGGCTTTGCCATGAGATTTGCATTGGTTTAAATACATGGGATAGAATTGAGGTACATGTGTTTTCAATGAGAAGTTGCTTTGAATGGTTTTCAAGCATGAGATAGAATGAGCATGTTGTAGAAAAAGGCTTTTGAGAAAGTGTTTTGAGTAATGCATTGTTGTGTTGGTTTTCTTTAGAGCATGCCTCACTAAGAAAGTGTGCTTACGCTCTCTTTTACCAATAATGCAGATAATTGAAGTGTTTTTGGGCAGCAAGAAGGTTAAGAGCATCCAAGGAAGTGCAAAGCTCATGTATGGTGATGTTTTTATACACTTTAGTTTTGATATTTGGCAATGGGACTTCAAGGTTGTATTTGGGAGATGTGTTTGAACTCCCTAAGTTTGTAGCATGTTTGTGATGGCCTTTATGAGATGTAAATGGTCCTAAATGTTTGGTTAGTGGTTTGATGGCTTAAATTAGTTTTGTGACTAGGAAGCATGCCTTTATATTGTATGTTTTTGTGTTTGATGCCATGCTCTAGTTTAAGCGTCTTAAATATGTTCCTTAGTGTCAAAATGAGTTGCTGGTATGATTTGATGTTCTTTGAGGCATGTTTGATTGATTTAAAAGGTGAAAAACCAGCAATTTCTGCTTTCACTGGGCAAGGTGTATCGAAACACCCTCCACTGTTTTGAAACGGGGGCTTGTAATTGCCATAGTGTTTCGAAACAACTGAAGGTGTTTCGGAACAGTTTGGCTACTGGTGAGACCTGTTTCGATACCGGTCTCGGAACGCACTCGAGTACTGAAACGGTCAACACCGTTTCGATACGGGCGTTTCGGTACAAAGGGTGGGTGTTCCGATAAAGTTGACCGTTGGATGTTGATTTGAATTGTTTTATGTTTTCGTGCTTTACATTTTAGTCCTGAATATTGTAAATGCAATTGCTTGAGTTTAGAATGCCTTTTTAAGCTGAAATTTGACAGAGGAGCATGTAACATGATTAATTATCTATTGGTAAACCTAAAATCTGCAAAGTTCTTATAAATTCTAAAAATTACATTTTGGTCCCTAAAAGCGTAATTTATGCAATTGAGCCCCTAAATGTTTTATCCGATCGGTGTGCCTTCTCTCTCATGTATCTTGAGTGTTCACATAGGCTTAATGTGCATCTAGGAAAGATTAAAAAGAGAAAAGGTCATTAATCAAGGTTGACTTTGGTTTTCCCCGTGTAATCTTCGTAGTTCGGGTCAAGCGTCTAGGCCGGGCTAAGGGGGTTACAAGAGCAGGTCGAGTGGGTTCATTGTTGAAATTTTATAGGTTGGGTTTAGATAATAAATGCCTCGCCTCGCCCTGATATATTTACTAAAATATCCTTTTATTATTGGCTTAATACCCCTTTGGCCCCTAAAGTATGCACTTTCTACCGAGTTGGCCCTTAAAGAATTTTTCAGGACGTTTTGTCCCATGAACCAAAAATCTTGACCTCCGTTGGCCCGTTTTTTGTAATTTATGTTTTAAAAATTGGCTCAATTAGATCGCGCCATGTTGCTCCTTGGACCAAAAAAATTGACCGACCTTAATAAAAATAGGTAAATGATATGTTGAGTCTCTCAAATTTTATATTTATTCAATCTAACCCCTAAAATAAATTTTTATTGGTGGAAAATGTGAATTTTTTTTGGCAATAGTGGGATTTCTAATTAAAAAGTCGAAGCTTCACTACTGCACCATTGTTCTTCCATCCCTTCTCAATGATAGCCACAAAACGAAGCACATTAGTTTGAAATGATGTGAGCCTTTGGCTGTAAATACACTCAGTCATCTAGTCATGAACCATTGAAGCAAACTCATTAATCTGATTTTCCAGCAACGCTCCCTTACTATACAACAAGTATCTTCTCCAGCCACCTCAGTGAAGCCACATGATTGACAAATTGAAACAACATTTGAGGACCATGCTGTTGTAAAAGACAGCCTAGTGTCACGAACTTATTCTCTCAAACCAATCTGTGCGACGTTAGCACTCTCACCACGATGATAACAAGCCTTGTCATACGCAACGCTATGGCTAAACACACAAGGAGCTAGTGAAAACACAAGAAAACTTGAGAAGGCTAGAGAGTTTACAAGGAAAAGACCTTGTATTGAACTTAGAAAGGAAACTTTACAAGAGAGATAGCTTGTGTGAATTATGGGATGGATTACAAATGACCATAACTAGCCTATTTATAGGCACCCACCTCTCTAATGGACGATGGAGATTTATTTGATCAGACAGCTCACATTTGCCTCCCAAAATATCTACAAGGCCTACACTATTCTAGAGATCTCTACATATAACTTTAGTTATCTACATGTATCTACAATGTTCTAAAGGCCTCTAGAACGTTCCAAAGCCTCATGGATTAGTCTCGAGCTTTCCCGATCATTCTCGGGTCTTCTAGGTCCTTCCCGATGAGTCTATATGCTTTTGGAGAGTCCTGGAACCTCCTAGAACCGTGTGGCAACACTTAAGAACGACTATGGGCCTCTCTAGGCCGTCCTAGAGGTCTCCTTGGAGCTTGACTCCATTTAAAACGCCCAAGGGGCTCATTAGGCCTCGGTTGGCCTTGGTGCTCAACTAGCGGGGCGTGACATTCTCCCCCACCTAAGCTTGTGACGCCCTCGTCATGCTTTCGCCTTATTGGGGTGTTGCTGGAGTGTGCCCTTCGACTTCTAGCTTGCTTTGCCTTTGCCCTCGGCTTGACCACATCATTGGAAGGCTTCCCCTTCGACCTTCGTCCATTGGTGGTCATCGAAGCCATGTAACGCCCCGGTTTTGGGCTTGGAAGTTTGGGCGTTGACCGGTTTGGTCAAAGTGCTGTTCGAATATAAAAAGGTGAAATTAGGAAAGCCTAGTTCGGGTTGCATTAAAAATATGGAAAAATGTTCTAAAATCCTCTTTTAATATATATAAGTGAACTGTGAAATCAATTTTACAAAATGAGGTTTGGAAGGGTGACATTTTGGTTAGTGACCAAAATGTAATTTTTGAAAGTTGCGTGACTGTTTTAGAAAGGATTGAAACTTTGAATCTTTAAGGAGCTATTTACCCAAAGGGAGTTTCTCCAGATTTTTCTAAGATATTTAATGTTTTAATTCTGATTTTTAAACATAAAGAAAGTGGAGGGAAGTTATTTCTAACTAATTTTCTCCTAAAATCTCATTTTCTTTTCTCTCATTTTCTCTCAACCCAAACACCTTTTCTCCAGAGTTTTCTTTCTGATTTTGTCACTCAAATCTCTCTTTTCAATCCTCTTTTGATTGCTAATCATCTCATCAACAAAACCTCACAATTTGCTACTTGATTCTTCAAGCTTTTTGGTTCTAAAAGAGGAGAAACTCAAGTTTGGAGGTAAGAACGTCCTTCTCCTCTAAACTATCAGTTCTTTACTGAAATTCCTAAGTTCTCAATCCTTAATTGATGTTTTATAAATGGTTTTTAAGTTGTGTAATGGATCTTGGTTTAAAATGCAAGATTTGGTGATTTTTGATGAATTTTCGTTTGATCTGTTAAAGCAGTGATTTGAGGTGTGTTTTTGATGTTAAATGAATGTTAATTTGATAAGGAATTGAGTTTTAATTAATGCAATCCCGGATAGGTTGAATTTCCTAAGTGTAGCTTGTGATTCTTGGTTGTTTTTGAGGTGATCTTGTGGATCTGATGTTGCTGGAGGTATAAGGATGTTATTAGGTCCTTTTTTAGATGTTAAATGATGTTAAAGGATGTTTAGTTTTGATGGTTTATGGCTGGGCTTTGTTGAGGAGTTGTTTGGATGCATTTTCGGTTGTGTTTGGTAGCCGAAAATGGAGTGTGGATGAGAGCAGCGAGTTTAGGTGCTTTCATTGAAGCTATTAATGCATGATGATGCATTAATCCTCTGCTTTGATGTGTTTAAAACAGGGGAGTCATCTTTGGATCCAAGTGGAGGTGATCCGGAAGCTTGATTTGTGCTTCGGCAAGAGGAGAAGTGGAATCGGTGAGTGAAATTGGGTTTTCGGCTTTGAAACCAATGTCTTGGGAGCTTAGTTTAAGTCTAAACAACTTTACTAAGCTCAAGTGTAAGTTTTCGGAAAAACTCTCTAGTGGTGGCCATGGTTTGGTTGTTATGCAATGTGGTTTATTGCATGTTTTAAATTCTGTTTTGAAAGCATGATTTACCATGGTTATTGCTGATTTTGTAAGCCATATGTTGAAGGAAGCTCAAGGTAAGAGTTCCTTGTTTTTGAACATTGTTTAAATGTGGTTTGATGCTTAAAAATGCATGATGATTATGGCTTGGTTAAATGCTTTAAAACAGTTGATTATTTGATGATAATGATGTATATTGGCAAGTGATGTTTTGAAAAAGGTTAAGGTCACTAAGGTGGTTAAAAGTCCTTGAGTGAGCCTTGTGGATTCTAAGAACTTCATGGTGGTTAAAAGTCCATCATGATTCTTGTTAAGGTCACTAAGGTGGTTAAAAGTCCTTGAGTGAGCCTTGTTACTTAAGAACATCAAGGTGGTTAAAAGTCCTTGGATGGTTCTTGTTAAGGGCACAAAGGTGGTTAAAAGTCCTTGTGTGGTCCTTGCCATGGTGTTTAAAAGTCCATGGGCCAAGGTGTTTAAAAGTCCTTGGGGCCAAGGTGTTTAAAAGTCCTTGGGGTGAAACTTGTAAAGGACACAAAGGTGTTTAAAAGTCCTTGTGTGGTCCTTGTGAATTATAAGATCACAATGGTGTTTAAAAGTCCATGTGTGAGTCTTATGTTGATCTTATTTTAAAAGATGGAATTTATCACTTGTGGCCAATATGACATGTATTGATATGGAAGCATGTATTGCTTGTCTAAATTGCTTTTGAGCATGAGTAAATGATGTTTTGAAGTATGATTTATAAAGTGTTTTTATAAATGCATTATTGGATGGTTTTAATGAGCATTCCTCACTAAGCTTTTTCTTACGCTCTCTCTCTTTTCTTTAACCAATAATGCAGAGCAATAGAGTGCATTGAGGGCAGCAAGGAAGGCAAGCAATCAAGTGGAAGTTAAGCTCAAGTATGGGAAGGTTTTCTTAAACACTTTTAGCTTTAGGCATTTGGCAATGGGGGACCTATGTGAATGTTTTGGGAGATGTTTTGAACTCCCTAAGTATGTTTAATGTTGTTGGTAATGCTGGTTTTTGTATTTGGCCATATTGTGCTTGGTTTTGAAGGTTTAGTGCATGAACGGTTTGCTTGAGTAGGAAGCATGCTTTAGAATTGGGGCTTTTCATACTTGATGATATTATGTTGATTGGTTGATGCAATTATGTCTCTTGTATGTTGAATGAGTTGCTGGTAAAGTTTGGTAGCATTTGGAGCATGATTGGCTGGTCAATTGTATGTTTAAGCAAGCAAATTTCTGCATTCTGTGCAGGTCGTTTCGGAACAGTGGCTACCGTTTCGGAACGGGTGCCTTGTAGTAGCCCAGGCGTCCGAAACGGGAGACACCGTTTCGAAACGGGAAGCCCTCTGCCAGCCCTCGTTTTGGAACACGTTGTGGAACGGCCCCGTGTTTCGGAACAGGCTCACCCTGTTTCGGAACAGCCGACTGTTGGGGGCTGACATTGGCAGTTAAATGTTTTGGAATGTTTGCGTTTTGGTCCTGAATCTTGTTTGTGCAATTGTATGAGTTTGGGATGTCCGTTTGAGCTGAAATTTGACAGAGAAGCATGAAACCTAACTAATTACAAGTTGGTAACTTTAATTTGAGTTAAGTCCCTGTAATTTGCAGAATTTACAATTTGGTCCCTAAAGTTGTAAATTGTTCCTTTGGGTCCCTGTTTGATCTCTGATGTTTATGATCTTTGAGCATGTTGTTTGAGTGATCATAACTAGGGTTAATGCGCATCTAGACAAGTTTAAAAAGAAAAAAAAAGGTCGTTAATCAAGGTTGACTTTCGGGTTGACTTTGGTTTTCCCCATGTGACTTTCTTAATTCGGGTCAACCGTCTAGGACGGGTTAAGGGGGTTACATTTGGTGGTATCAGAGCTGAGTTCTCGAGTAATTGGGAATGAATGTGTGCATGATTGAAGTATGTATGCCTTGTATGCTTGTTGAGTGAAAGCATGTTTAGTGGGTTGTGATTTTGATGCAATTGAGTTGTATGCTGTGAAGAAGCATGTTGTGGGTACCCATTGCCAAATCAAAGCTAATGTAATGATGTTGATTTTAAATGAAATTGAGCTTGAGTACTTGGATTGCTTACCTTGCTGGACCTGACTTTGTTTATTGCATTGTGTTTGCATGGTTAGAGTATGGCACCACGTAGAGAGTTGAGAAGTAATGTGCGAGCTACGGCTCCGAATGAGAATGAGAATGAGGAAAATGTGGGTAGTGCGGTGTTACCTCCTCCACCTGGTGGTGGTGGTGCTGAGGGAGAAAGAGCTGAAGCTGCAGCTGGTGCTGGAGCTGCTGGACCTGAGGTTGGTCAGGGGCAAGCTATGCCTGACATGACGATGTTGGTGCAAGCTATTGCTGGTGCATTTCGAGCGGCAGTAGCTGGAGCTCAAGGAGCTGGGCATCAGGGAGATGCTGGTGTTAGACTACCCTTGGAGCGCTTACGCAGTCTAGGTGGGACTGAGTTCAGGGGTTTGTCTGCTGAAGGTTCTGAATCCTGGATGGAGAGTACCAAGAGGATCTTGGGTCAGATGAGTTGCACTGATGTGCAGAAGCTGGGTTGTGTAGTATCTTTACTACAGGATGATGCTTATACATGGTGGACAACCACTATTGCTGGGATGGCTGATGCTGATGTAACTTGGACATTCTTTCAGAATGTGTTCAAGAGAAGGTATCTTGGTGTGAGGTATCTTGATGAAAAGAAGCGAGAGTTCATGTCTCTTACCCAGGGGAGCATGACTGTGGCTGAGTATGAGGTGCAGTTTGTTAGACTCAGTCAGTATGCACCTGAGCTGGTACCTGATGAGCGTGCGAGGTGCGAAAGATTCCGTTATGGTTTAGTGACGGATGTGAAGATGTATGTGCTGGCCACCGAGTATGATGATTTTGATGTGCTGGTGAGCCGAGCTAAGGATATTGAGATGAACTTGAGTTTATCTGCTAGAGGTGCTGGAGCAAGTTCTGGTAAGCGAGCTGCTGAGTATAGTTCCGGTGGTGGATGGAACAAGAGGGGACGTGATCAGAAGTATCAGTCCTCGACCAAGAGAGGTGGTGGAGCATTTGCTCGAGGAGGTAATGCTAGAGCTGATCCGAGTGCTTGTTGGATTTGTGGTTCGCGTGGTCACATGAAGCGTGACTGTCCTCGTGCTGTGAGGGAGGTGCAAGCTCCTGTTGCGGCAGCTGGTAACGGGTGCTGGAATTGTGGATCTGCGGATCACTTGAGGCGAGAGTGTCCTATGTTGGCTGGTGGCCAAGTGCGTGCTCCTGTTGTTGCTGCACCGTAGAGAGGTCGTGGGCGCGGCCGTGGTAATTTCCAGCGGAGAGAGGAAGGTGGTCGAGGAGTGGCCCATGTTGTGGCTATTCAGCCTGAAGGTGGAGGTCAAGCGAGGGTGTATGCTCAGCGGGAGGGGAGGAATGACGCGGATGCGATTGCAGGTACCTTTACTTTGCAATCCTTGTCATTACTTTCCTTGATAGATTCTGGATCTACGCATTCATACATTTTGCGTGAGCATGCTGAATTGCTTGGTTTGCCTGTTGAGTCTTTGGATGTTGGTGTTCGTGTCGCTAGTTCTTTTGGTGAGACTGTTGTGACTCGAAAGTTGTATAGAATGTGTCCTTTGGTTGTTCAAGAACATGTTTTTCATGTTGACCTTATGGAGCTGCCTTTCTATGGTTTTGATGTGATCCTTGGTATGGATTGGCTTGCTGAGCATCGTGCTGTGGTGGACTGTGAAAATAAGCGAGTTTCGCTGAAGCTTGCGGATGATTATGAAGTTGTTGTGGTTGGTGAGAATGTGAAGTTTCTTGCCAATGTGGTGTCTACCTTGGAGGCAAGCAGGATGCTGAGGCAAGGTTGTGAAGCTTACCTAGCTTTTGTAATGAATCCTAGCTCTAAGGAGTTGAGGGTGCAAGATATCAGAGTTGTGAAGGAGTTTCCTGGTGTGTTTCCTGAGGAGTTGCCTGGTTTACCTCCTAATCGTGAGGTGGAGTTTGGAATTGAGCTGTATGAGAATACAACTCCTGTGTCCATTACCCCTTATAGAATGGCACCTAAGGAGCTGAAGGAGCTGAAGACGCAATTGCAAGAGTTGCTTGATCGTGGTTTCATTCGGCCAAGTGTGTCACCTTGGGGAGCACCGGTCTTGTTTGTGAAGAAGAAGGATGGCACTATGAGAATGTGCATTGATTACCGTCAGTTGAACAAGTTGACTATCAAGAATCGGTATCCTTTGCCGAGAATTGATGATCTCTTTGATCAATTTCGGGGAGCAGCTGTGTTCTCTAAGATTGATTTGAGGTCAGGGTATTACCAGTTGAAGGTGAAGGATGTGGATGTGCCTAAGACAACTTTCAGGACAAGGTATGGGCATTATGAGTTTCTTGTGATGCCGTTTGGTTTGACAAATGCTCCTGCTGCTTTCATGGACATGATGAACCGTGTGTTTCATGAATACCTGGACAAGTTCGTTGTGGTGTTCATTGATGATATCCTCGTGTACTCGCGTACTGAGGAGGAGCATGAAGAGCATTTGAGGATTGTGTTGCAAGCTTTGTTGGAAAATCAGCTTTATGCTAAGCTGAGCAAGTGTGAGTTCTGGCTTAAGGAGGTGGTGTTTCTTGGGCATGTAGTTTCTGCTGAGGGGATTCGTGTTGATCCTCAGAAGATTGAGGCGGTGATGAATTGGAAGGTTCCTAAGTCTGTTCATGAGGTCCGTAGTTTCCTTGGTTTGGCGGGATACTACCGGAGGTTTGTGGATGGGTTTTCTAAGATTGCTGCACCTTTGACAAAGTTGTTGCAGAAGGATGTTAAGTATGAGTGGACGGAAGCGAGACAACAGGCTTTTGAGAAGCTTAAGGCGGCTTTGACGCAAGCTCCTATCTTGGTTCAACCTGAATCAGGGAAAGAGTTTGTGGTCTACAGTGATGCGTCCTATGTTGGTTTGGGATGTGTGCTGATGCAAGAGGGTAAGTTTGTGGCTTATGCATCGCGGCAGTTGAAGGTACATGAGCGCAATTATCCTACGCATGATATTGAGTTGGCTGTAGTGGTTTTTGCTCTGAAGATCTGGAGACATTGTCTGTATGGTGAGAAGTGTACTGTGTACACGGATCACAAGAGTTTGAGGTATTTGATGTCTCAGAAGGAGTTAAATCTTAGGCAGCGGCGTTGGTTGGAGTTGCTCAAGGATTATGATTTGATGATTGAGTACCATCCTGGAAAGGCTAATGTTGTAGCGGATGCCTTGAGTAGGAAGGTAGCTGTTGAGCTAAGGGCTATGTTTGCCAGTTTGAGTATTTCGCGAGATGGTGGTCTTGTGGCTGAGTTGCAAGTGAAACCATCTTTGGTTCAGCTGATCAAGGAAAAGCAGTTGCTGGATGATTCCTTGGTGTCTCATGTTCAGGATATCGCGGAGGGTAGACCTTCGGATTTCTGTTTTAATGATGATGGTGTGTTGTGTTTTGGGAGTCGGATAGTAGTGCCCAATGATGCTGAGTTGAGGCGTGCTATTCTGACTGAAGGTCATAGTAGTCCTTTTGCTATGCACCCTGGTAGTACTAAGATGTATCGTGATCTCCGGGATGAGTACTATTGGGTGGGTTTGAAAAAGGATGTTGCAGAGTTTGTGAGCAAGTGTTTGGTGTGTCAGCGAGTTAAGGCTGAGCATCAGGTTCCTTCAGGGTTGTTGCAACCGTTGAGAATCCCTGAGTGGAAGTGGGAAAGGGTTACCATGGATTTTGTATCTGGTTTACCTTTGTCACCATCGAAGAAGAATTCGGTGTGGGTGATTGTGGATCGCCTGACGAAGTGTGCGCATTTCTTGCCTGTGCATACTACGTTTTCTTTGGATAAGCTTGCGGAGCTGTACATTGCTGAGATTGTGCGGCTGCATGGTGTGCCTAAGTCGATTGTGTCGGATAGGGATCCGAGGTTCACATCGCGTTTTTGGCAGTGTTTGCATCAAGCTTTGGGTACAAGGTTGAATTTCAGTACATCTTATCATCCTCATTCGGATGGTCAATCAGAGCGTGTTATCCAGATTTTGGAGGATATGTTGAGGTGCTGCGTGATTGAGTTTCAGGGCTCTTGGGAGAAGCATTTGCCTTTGGTGGAGTTTGCTTATAACAATAGTTATCAGGCAAGTATTCAAATGGCACCTTATGAGGCTTTGTACGGGAGGAAGTGTAGGACTCCTCTTTGTTGGGCTGAAACGGGTCAAAAGTTGGTTTCGATGCCGGCTTTGTTGAAGGGAACCACCGAGAAGGTGAAGCTCATGTGTGAGCGGTTGAAGGCAGCCTCTGATCGGCAGAAGTCTTACGCGGATTTGAAGCGTAAGGAGATAGAGTATGCAGTGGGAGATCGTGTGTTCTTGAAGGTTTCGCCTTGGAAGAAGGTGATGAGGTTTGGCCGGAAGGGTAAGTTGAGCCCTAGGTACATTGGACCATACGAGGTGGTTGAGCGTGTGGGTCCTGTTGCGTACCGGTTGAGGTTACCTCAAGAGTTGGAGAAGATTCATGATGTGTTTCATGTTTCTATGCTCCGGAAGTATAGATCTGATCCTTCGCATGTGATGCCTGTGGAGGAAGTGGAATTGAATCCGGATTTGACCTATGATGAGGAACCGGTGAAGGTTCTGGATTCAGATAGCAAGGTTCTTCGTGGCAAGACCATTGAGTTGGTAAAGGTGCTGTGGAAGCATCGTGGTGTTGAGGAAGCCACGTGGGAGCGGAAGGATGACATGCTGAAGCAGTTTCCTTATCTCTTTCCTTCAGGTAAATTTCGAGGACGAAATTTTTTAAGGGGGGGAGAGTTGTAACGCCCCGGTTTTGGGCTTGGAAGTTTGGGCGTTGACCGGTTTGGTCAAAGTGCTGTTCGAATATAAAAAGGTGAAATTAGGAAAGCCTAGTTCGGGTTGCATTAAAAATATGGAAAAATGTTCTAAAATCCTCTTTTAATATATATAAGTGAACTGTGAAATCAATTTTACAAAATGAGGTTTGGAAGGGTGACATTTTGGTTAGTGACCAAAATGTAATTTTTGAAAGTTGCGTGACTGTTTTAGAAAGGATTGAAACTTTGAATCTTTAAGGAGCTGTTTACCCAAAGGGAGTTTCTCCAGATTTTTCTAAGATATTTAATGTTTTAATTCTGATTTTTAAACATAAAGAAAGTGGAGGGAAGTTATTTCTAACTAATTTTCTCCTAAAATCTCATTTTCTTTTCTCTCATTTTCTCTCAACCCAAACACCTTTTCTCCAGAGTTTTCTTTCTGATTTTGTCACTCAAATCTCTCTTTTCAATCCTCTTTTGATTGCTAATCATCTCATCAACAAAACCTCACCATTTGCTACTTGATTCTTCAAGCTTTTTGGTTCTAAAAGAGGAGAAACTCAAGTTTGGAGGTAAGAACGTCCTTCTCCTCTAAACTATCAGTTCTTTACTGAAATTCCTAAGTTCTCAATCCTTAATTGATGTTTTATAAATGGTTTTTAAGTTGTGTAATGGATCTTGGCTTAAAATGCAAGATTTGGTGATTTTGATGAATTTTCGTTTGATCTGTTAAAGCAGTGATTTGAGGTGTGTTTTTGATGTTAAATGAATGTTAATTTGATAAGGAATTGAGTTTTAGTTAATGCAATCCCGGATAGGTTGAATTTCCTAAGTGTAGCTTGTGATTCTTGGTTGTTTTTGAGGTGATCTTGTGGATCTGATGTTGCTGGAGGTATAAGGATGTTATTAGGTCCTTTTTTAGATGTTAAATGATGTTAAAGGATGTTTAGTTTTGATGGTTTATGGATGGGCTTTGTTGAGGAGTTGTTTGGATGCATTTTCGGTTGTGTTTGGTAGCCGAAAATGGAGTGTGGATGAGAGCAGCGAGTTTAGGTGCTTTCATTGAAGCTATTAATGCATGATGATGCATTAATCCTCTGCTTTGATGTGTTTAAAACAGGGGAGTCATCTTTGGATCCAAGTGGAGGTGATCCGGAAGCTTGATTTGTGCTTCGGCAAGAGGCGAAGTGGAATCGGTGAGTGAAATTGGGTTTTCGGCTTTGAAACCAATGTCTTGGGAGCTTAGTTTAAGTCTAAACAACTTTACTAAGCTCAAGTGTAAGTTTTCGGAAAAACTCTCTAGTGGTTAAAAAGGTTAAGGTCACTAAGGTGGTTAAAAGTCCTTGAGTGAGCCTTGTGGATTCTAAGAACTTCATGGTGGTTAAAAGTCCATGATGATTCTTGTTAAGGTCACTAAGGTTGTTAAAAGTCCTTGAGTGAGCCTTGTTACTTAAGAACATCAAGGTGGTTAAAAGTCCTTGGATGGTTCTTGTTAAGGGCACAAAGGTGGTTAAAAGTCCTTGTGTGGTCCTTGCCATGGTGTTTAAAAGTCCTTGGGGCCAAGGTGTTTAAAAGTCCTTGGGGTGAAACTTGTAAAGGACACAAAGGTGTTTAAAAGTCCTTGTGTGGTCCTTGTGAATTATAAGATCACAATGGTGTTTAAAAGTCCATTTGTGAGTCTTATGTTGATCTTATTTTAAAAGATGGAATTTATCACTTGTGGCCAATATGACATGTATTGATATGGAAGCATGTATTGCTTGTCTAAATTGCTTTTGAGCATGAGTAAATGATGTTTTGAAGTATGATTTATAAAGTGTTTTTATAAATGCATTATTGGATGGTTTTAATGAGCATTCCTCACTAAGCTTTTTCTTACGCTCTCTCTCTTTTCTTTAACCAATAATGCAGAGCAATAGAGTGCATTGAGGGCAGCAAGGAAGGCAAGCAATCAAGTGGAAGTTAAGCTCAAGTATGGGAAGGTTTTCTTAAACACTTTTAGCTTTTGGCATTTGGCAATGGGGGACCTATGTGAATGTTTTGGGAGATGTTTTGAACTCCCTAAGTATGTTTAATGTTGTTGGTAATGCTGGTTTTTGTATTTGGCCATATTGTGCTTGGTTTTGAAGGTTTAGTGCATGAACGGTTTGCTTGAGTAGGAAGCATGCTTTAGAATTGGGGCTTTTCATACTTGATGATATTATGTTGATTGGTTGATGCAATTATGTCTCTTGTATGTTGAATGAGTTGCTGGTAAAGTTTGGTAGCATTTGGAGCATGATTGGCTGGTCAATTGTATGTTTAAGCAAGCAAATTTCTGCATTCTGTGCAGGTCGTTTCGGAACAGTGGCTACCGTTTCAGAACGGGTGCCTTGTAGTAGCCCAGGCGTCCGAAACGGGAGACACCGTTTCGAAACGGGAAGCCCTCTGCCAGCCCTCGTTTCGGAACACGTTGCGGAATGGCCCCGTGTTTCGGAACAGGCTCACCCTGTTTCGGAACAGCCGACCGTTGGGGGCTGACATTAGCAGTTAAATGTTTTGGAATGTTTGCGTTTTGGTCCTGAATCTTGTTTCTGCAATTGTATGAGTTTGGGATGTCCGTTTGAGCTGAAATTTGACAGAGAAGCATGAAACCTGACTAATTACAAGTTGGTAACTTTAATTTGAGTTAAGTCCCTGTAATTTGCAGAATTTACAATTTGGTCCCTAAAGTTGTAAATTGTTCCTTTGGGTCCCTGTTTGATCTCTGATGTTTATGATCTTTGAGCATGTTGTTTGAGTGATCATAACTAGGGTTAATGCGCATCTAGACAAGTTTAAAAAGAAAAAAAAGGGTCGTTAATCAAGGTTGACTTTCGGGTTGACTTTGGTTTTCCCCGTGTGACTTTCTTAATTCGGGTCAACCGTCTAGGCCGGGTTAAGGGGGTTACAAGCCATGTTCTTCCCACGAACATGCTTGGAGATCTCCCTAACAGCCTTATCGGTCATGATTTTCCCATAGTCACCCTTGACCTTGGCAAGACTCGACATTGTTCTATTAGGCCGAGTAGACTTGCTCCCTTGGTGTCCATCCAACCCCTTGGATGGATTGGCTTGATCGACTCCCTTGGTAATGCTAATAAGTAGTTTTCTCTTGGGACATGACCTCATCACATGAGGTCTATCACATAGGTAGCACTTCACCCTTGTGCATACCTTCCCTTGTGGTATGGACTTAGCCTTCCCGTTGCCACGATCCACTTTCGTGGACTTGACCCCGTCAACACAACCTTGCTTTCCCCTTGCAAGCTTGGTCAGTGTCTCGGTCTTACCTTCGGCCTTTGGAGAAGGTTGGTCATCTTCTTGCTCTACCTTGAGCATCGACCCTAGCTTAAGTCCCTCGGTGTCATGTCCCTTAAGGATGGAACTTCTCTCGTTCCTCTCGGTGTCCCCCACCGATTGAAGTGTTGAAAGCACTTGCATGGATCCCATATGTGAACCTTTCCCATCCTCAGTATCACTACCTTCATCGGCCTCACTTTCTCTTCGATGCCTGGCTAGGAGCGAACTGAGGGCTTGCTTCTGTGGGGACTCCCGGACCCAATGATCACCATCACAAATGAATCACATGTTTGGTGGTGATCTTCTTGTGCCTTAACACTCCTTGGACTTGCCTCGGTCCTTGCCCTTCCAAGGGGACGAGTCTCTACGCCTAGACTTGTTGTCCTCCTGGTAACCCTCTTTGTGATGGCTCCTCTCTCCCCCACCATTGGCATGACCATCCTTATCATCCTTTATCTTGGGGTGAACTCCTTGTGTCTTGAATAATCAATGAGACTCTCGGCCATAACGATGGCATCAGAAAGGTTTTGCACCCCACGACGCCTTAACTCGGTCTTGGCCCACGTTTGGAGTCCATCGACAAAGTTAAAGAGTGAGTCTTTGTCGGAGAGGTCGGGGAACTCAAGCACCAAGCTTGTGAACTCCTTGACATAGTCTCGGATGCTCCCCGATTGCTTAAGTCGACGGAGGCGTGCTCTTGCCTCGTCTTCGGCATTCTCTGGATACAATTGCCGTTTGAGCACCCTTTTAAAATCATTAAAGGTAGAGATGGTGGACGTACCTCTCTCAATGTCAAGACACCTTCTCCTCCACCACAACATTGTGGTGTCGGTGAGATATAGAGTCGTCATATGAATCTTGGTGGCATCCCCATTGATGACAACGGCTCCGAAGTATTGCTCCAAGCCATACATGAAGTTGTCCACTTCTTCTGCATCGCGTGACCCCAAAAATGTCTTAGGTTTAGGCACCTCGACCCTCCTGGTCTCGTATGAGGTGCTTGGCCCCGTGGCCATGGTGCACTTGCACAACGCAAGGTCGCCTTGCAACGTCTCTAGTGGAGTATGCACGTTGGCAAGTTCACGTTAGAATGATTCACGTACCTTTGTGAGCTCTCCCATGAGCGCGTCACAGACTTTACCCATTTCCGCGCGTAAGGTCTTCTCTAGCTTGATCTTCATATCCTTCACAGCCGTGTGGATCTCGGCATCCTCCGCCTCGAGGCCTTCAACCCATTCTTGAAGGTCGTTCACGTGGGCACCCATGCCCCCAACGCTTTCCTCCATATGAGTCAAGCGTGACTCCAAGCTAAAGAGTAGGTCATTGGACTTGGCACGAGGCCTTGTCTCCACAAGGTCGGCCCTTACTTCACCTCCATGTTGGTCATGTGTGACCTCGGTCTCCGACGGGCTAGCAACTTGGTTTTTGCCGGTCTTGGCCATGCTCCCAACGATCGAAACACGCTCTGATACCAATTATTACAGACTTATTCTCTCAAACCAATCCGTGCGGCGTTAGCACTCTTACCACGATGCTAACAAGCCTTGTTCCACGCAACGCTATGGATAAACACACAAGGAGCTAGTGAAAACACAAGAAAACTTGAGAAGGCAAGAGAGCTTCAAGGAAAAGACCTTGTATTGAACTTAGAAAGGAAAATTTACAAGAAAGATAGCTTGTGTGAATTATGGGATGGATTACAAATGACCCTAACTAGCCTATTTATAGGCACCCACCTCCCTAATGGACGGTGGAGATTTATTTGATCGAACGACTCACATTTTACCTCCCAAAATATCTACAAGGCCTATGTTGAGTGTGAAAAAGTTATATTATTTACCCTCTATTTAACCCATATTTCTGCTGCATTCAAGCATAATTCATTGCATTTAGGCTAGATTACAGTTAGACATCACAAGTATATTAAAAAGCACAGTTTCTACTGAAATTGGTTGCTTTTGCAGGTTGCTGCTGTAGCAGATGGAGAGGCAGGCACTGAGCAGTGAAGCAGCAGAGCTGGAACTGGACGAGCAGTTGAGGAGGACGATGCTGCCATGGTTTCCGCCGTGACAGCAGAGGACGATGACAGTTTTGAGGAGAAGAAGCAAAGTGGACCTCGACAGAAAGAGAAAAGTAAGCCCATATGTCGTGGAATACCACTATATTTTTCCAAGCCCTAGATCAGAATGAATGCCAAGCCCAAAGTTCAAGGAGAGAAAATCCAAGCAAGAAGGAATGACGAATTAAAGCTATATTCTTTGAAGATTTAGTCTTTATTAGAGTTGTACTTCAATTTAAACTTGTATTCTTGCTATATTAGAAAACTTGGACCCAAAGCCTATATAAAGGCATGTAATTCGACCTAGGAGAGGACATCACCTATCTCTAGCCTTCTTCCCAAAACCCTAGCCGTTTTCCCTCTCTCAACATGTTCTAAATTCCCCTTAGGGCCACGGGTTGATTTGTAAAGTAGTTGCAAGGGTTGCTTTTGTTTTAGGAATTTTCAGTTCAATAAAATAAACTTCAAGTTCTCTTATTCTGGTTATTAACATCTTGCAAGAGTATCGGGAGAGCATTGCGAGGTTATCTATTTACTTAATATCGAGAGAGTTAAGTATACGAAAGGATTAAGTGCGAGTTCTCTAGTTTATAGTTGAACTATCTCGGACCTAGGGATAGGACGAGGTTAAGTGGCTAAAGAAGAATTCAACAACATTGGTGTTCATCCTTCGATTCACGCCAGGAGGCATCATCAAAGATGTGTTCATCGACAAACTTGGACCTAGGGATAGGCCAAGGCACAACAGGGATTCTTGCCAAACTTGAAGTACGAAGTTGTGTGTTTGCTGCTGCGACCAGCAACAGACTACCGCCGCGACAGGTGCTGTCGCGACGGGGACGACGACAGAGCTGATATTCCTAGACTTAGCAATACCTACACTACTGAGCAATTCAATACCAACCTATTCTCTCTATCTTGATTTCTTTAATCTTATTTTCCAGTACTCTTTATTATTCTCGTGACAACATCTTAAACTATTCTCTTTACTCTCGTGCAGTAATTCAAGGTGAAGCTATTAGCCCAGTCCCTGTGGAGACGATATCCGATACTTCCGTATCACTTTACTACTTGCGTCGTGTACACTAGCACTAAATTGCGATAGACACTTTTACATGCAACAAGTTTTTGGCGCCGTTGCCGGTGTTGCGTGTAAAAGTGTCTATCGCAATTGTAGTGCAAGTGTACACGACGCAAGTAGTAAAGTGATACGGAATTATCGGATATCGTCTTCACAGGGACTGCGTTAATAGCTTCACCTTGAATTTCTGCACGAGAGTAAAAAGAATAGTTTAAGATGTTGTCACGAGAATAATAAAGAATGCTGGAAAATAAGATTAAAGAAATCAAGATAGAGATAATGGGTTGGTATTGAATTGCTCAGTAGTGTAGGTATTGCTAAGTCTAGGAGAATCAGTTCTGTCGTCGTCCCCGTCACGGCAACACCTGTCGCGGTGGCAGTCTATTGCTTGTCGCGGTAGCGAACACACAACTCCGTACTTCAAGTTTGGCAAGAATCCCTGCTGTGCCTTGGCCTATCCCTAGGTCCAAGTCTGTCGATGAACACGTCTTTGATGATACCTCCCAGCGTGAATCAAAGGATGAACACCGATGTTGTTCAATTCTTCTTTAGCCACTTAACCTTGTCCTATCCCTAGGTCCGAGATAGTTCAACTATAAACTAGAGAACTCGCACTTATTCTTTTCGTATACTTAACTCTCCCGATATTAAGTAAATAGATAACCTCGCAATGCTCTCCCGATACTCTTGCAAGATGTTAATAACCAGAATAAGAGAACTTGAAGTTTATTTTATTGAACTGAAAATTTCTAAAACAAAAGCAACCCTTGCAACTACTTTACAAATCAACCAATGGCCCTAAGGGGAATTTAGAACATGATGAGAGAAGGAAAACGGCTAGGGTTTTGGGAAGAAGGCTAGAGATAGGTGATCTCCCCTCCTAGGTCGAATTACATGCCTTTATATAGGCTTTGGGTCCAAGTTTTCTAATATAGCAAGAATACAAGTTTAAATTAAAGTACAACTCTAATAAAGACTAAATCTTTAGAGAATATAGCTTTAACTCGTCCTCCTTCTTGCTTGGGATTTTCTCTCCTTGAACTTTGGGCTTGGCCTTTATTCTGATCTAGGGCTTAGAAAAATATGGTGGTATTCCACGACAGACGTGCTTAATTTTCTCTTTCTCTCGAGGTCTACTTTGCTTCTTCTCCTCAAAACTGCTGTCATCCTCTGCTGTCACGGCGGCATCCATGGCAGCATCGTCCTCCTTGACTGCTTGTCCAGTTCCAGCTCTTCTGCTTCACTGCTTAGCGCCTGCCTCTCCATATGCTACAGCAGCAACCTGCAAAAAGCAACCAATTCCAGTAGAAACTGTGCCATTTACTATATTTGTGATGTTTAACTGAAATCTAACCTAAATGCAATGAATTATGCTTGAATGCAGTAGAAATATGGGTTAAATAGGGGATAAATAATAGAAATTTTACACACTCAACACACCCCCAAACTTAAGTTTTTGCTTGCCCTCAAGCAACTAAGACCTAAAAGAAAAATAAAATATTTTTATTTTGGCTTAAAACAGTGAACTTCCCTTACCCTTCATTTATTCTCTGTTGACGGCAGCACCTTGTCGGATAACTTAGGATTTGTCTGGAATCTCACTATAGTCCTCGTGCAGTGTGTGCATGCTTGTGAACAATTATATGCCAAGTCTCTCGTAGTTTCACTAGAATATTTCAGCCTCTAACTTGAATTTTTATGCCAAAGTTTATCTTTTGAAGGCATTTCTTATGCTCCTTTGATTTTTTTGTTTTGACTCGATTTCATTATTTTTTAATCTAAAGTTTCACTAGAGCCGGTTTCGGGCACCTCTAGAGCTATTGAGTCTCTTTTGCTAAACTTCTTTCCTAGTGCCAGTGTTAGGCACCTCTAGGGGCTATTCAAGTGCTAAGCTTCCTATTCTAGTTAACTAGAAGAGTTTTAGGCAGTTTAATAGTCACAATTAGTGTTTAAGTTTCAAAACTATAGAAAGGCTCTAAACTGCTCCTAAAGCTATCCTAAAGGCACTGCCACGACAGAGCTGTCATGGCAGGTAAGTTCAGTTCATAGACTTAAGCCAAAATTTTCATATTTTCATCATTTTTTTAACAAAAAATAAACTAAGTAAAAGACACAGTTTTAAAACTACATTAGACTCCATTAATGGAGGGATGCCACCCCCAAACTCGAGGGTTGCATTGCCCTCAATGCAAATGACAAGATAAAATAAAAATAAAAACAGTACATCACAAAATATATGAGCAAACAGCACAAATAAGTTAAGAAACTCAAATTTTTAAGCGTTGTCGTCACTGCTGCTGCTGACTTGGAGCTGGCGGCGGGCACGGGCTTTCTGAACTGGTTGGCGGATGGGGGAGGCAGATGTGTTCTTCGTTTTGGCCTCCCCGGAGGTTGAATTCTGGTGGGGGAGATGTGAGGGGGTTTCTCCACAACCTGGACCTCTGAGCTGCTCCTGCTGTCCGCACTGCTGCCGCCGCTACTGCCGCTACCGCTGCAATTGTCCGGCTTGTTTTTGTCTGCCATTCTCTTCTTTCGTTTCACCGGTGTAAACTCCTTTGAGAGATTCCTCTTAACAGAGGGTTCGTTGTCGCTTTCTGTCCAAACGAAGGAAGAAGAGAAACCGGCAATGAAGGCGTCAAGCTCTTCCGAGGGCATTCTTCGTTTTGTTCCACGGACAGAAGTCTCAGCACGGGTGCTGCCGGCGGCTGCCGTGGCAGGGGTTGGTGTGGACGCTGCAGAAGGTGTCCGTGGTGTGGCAGCAGGTGTTGGGGTGTGGGCAAGGGTTGGTACAGCAAAATAATGTGTAGGGAAGGTAGGAAAAACAACATCAGGGAGATTTAAAGAGGTTTGGATAAAGTGTACCGTAGATGCAGTGAAATCCCAGATGAAGCTCATAAGACCGAGCTATCGTTCCTCCATCTTCTGGATAGCAGCAAGGATCTGGGAGGAGGAGTCGGTCGGGGCTGCTGCTGCTGGTTGCTGCCTGGCTTCCGTGGCAGCGGGTTCAGTCTCCGTCGGCTCTGTCGTGTCTGCTGTCGTGGCAGCAGGATCAAATGAGGACAGAGGGGTGGGAACAGTCAGCTCCATTAAGCTGAGTATGTTTTTGTCCGTCCATCCCTTTCCTTGGACTCTAATATCAGTGGCAGCTTTAGGTACCCCATGGCCGCGACAGAGGGCTGTGATGAGGTAAGGAAGGTAGAGCGGTCCTGTTGGCCGGTGTGCACACTCCAAGATGCTTTCGCGGATGAAGTTGCCCACATTAATAGGCCTCTCATGCAAAATAGAGTGAATTAAGGCTAACCTTGGCTGATCGACAATGGTGTTGTGTGAGGATGGCATGATGCGCTTTTTAATAAAAACGTTCCACAATTTGGATTCCGGCAAGAGTTGAGTTCTCTTCACCGTCCTCGGGTTCTTGCGGTTGGTGTTCCACTGTGTTCCTTCATCAGTCAGCTCTGCCATGACAGCATCATAGGCAGTAGGGTCAAGGCTGTTCAGAAACTGTTGGTGGCCGTCATCGTTGCTGCCCACGTGGAATCCGTACAAGGTGTTGATATATTCAGCTTCGAACGGCACTTCCCTCCCTCGTACGGTAACTGCTGTCGCCGTTCTGCTGTTGATGGTAGCATAGAAATCTTGCAGTAAAGAGACGTTCATCTCCTCAGGTTGTTCGGCAAAGATCTGCCACTGTAGAGCTCTTATTTGCGAGCAATGAACGGCTTTAGGCCCAAATTTCCCTCCTTTGAAGTGTAGATGAATCCCTTTTCTTCCCACATGTCTCTGATCTAGAATGAGCGTGGGGTGGATGCTATCGGGGTGGAGCCGGAGGAAGCACTCCTACGGGTGTTTCTGGAAGACATTGTTGCAAGGGTTGAGAAAATGAAAATGAAAGCAAAATATCTAGAGGAGTAAGTAAGAAAAGTAGAAGTGAGTGAAAATGAAAAAAATGAAACGAGGTTTATAAAGAGAAGAATTTGCTGCCCGCTGGAGCTGTAACGATAGGTGCGAATAACGGGGCCAGCTGTTACGCGTTTGCGTGTCTGACGCGTCTGTCACGCGTTTCCGTGTCTGTCGCAACATCGTGTCGATAGCCTGTATTTTCCACGTCTGTCACGACAGCTGTAACGACAGGCTCCAAAATTTGGGCTTGTTGGGCTGGTGGAAGGATGGTGGGCTAAATTCACTTCTCCTTTTCTTCTTGTCTCCTTTATTTCCTAAAAATAGTAAAAATAAAAGCATTATTTAAAAATAAAATAAATCTAATTTCCTAATATATAAATAATAAATAATAATAAAACTAAAATAAAAATAAAATTTAGGTTAAATTAGGGATGCCTGGTGGGGCATCTCCAAAGGTAACCACTTCCTGCATTTTTGGGGCTTCAGTCCCCTAATAATGCTTCAAGCGTTATCCATTGACTTTGAATTGGTGCCCGTCTTTTAAATATCTGATCGTGATGGCACCATGGGGGAAAACCTGTACAACTTGGAATGGGCCAGACCATTTAGATTTCAGCTTCCCGGGGAAGAGTTTCAACCTAGAGTTAAAAAGCAACACAAGCTGCCCTAGGCAGAATTGTCGTGGCAGCAACTTCTTGTCCTGCCACTTCTTAGTTTTATCTTTGTAGATTCTTGCGTTGTCATAGGCCATTGTCCGAATTTCTTCAATTTCGTTCAGATCCAGTAGCCTTTTCTGCCCCTGCCTTTTCCAAGTCCATATTAACTGCCTTGATTGCCCAGTATGCTCTGTGCTCTATCACGACAGGTAAATGGCATGTTTTCCCGTAAATCAGTCGGTAAGGAGACATTCCCAATGGAGTTTTGTAAGCTGTCCTATAAGCCCATAGCGCATCATTAAGGTGTAAAGACCAATCTTTCCGAGTTGGCTTAACCATCTTTTCAAGAATGTTCTTGACTTCCTTGTTGGATATTTTAGCTTGTCCATTGGTCTGTGGATGGTATGTTGTTGCAATCCGATGCTTGACACCATACTTCTTCAAGGCAGCAACAATAACCCTGTTGTCGAAATGCCTCCCTTCATCACTAATGATCGCATTAGGGATGCCGAATCTAGAAAATATGTTTTTGTGTTAAAACCTTTGGACCGTCTTGGCATCATTCTTTTTAGTGGCGATAGCTTCAACCCACTTAGATACATAATCTACTACATGAAGGATGTACAAATTCCCACATGAAGATGGGAATGGTCCCATGAAATCGATCCCCCAAACATCGAAGATCTCGACTTCAAGAATGTTCTGCAGCGGCATCTCGTGTCTCCTTGAGATGTTTCCTGTTCGTTGGCACTTATCACTACTCTTGTAGAATATTTGAGCATCTTTATACAGTGACGACCAATAGAATCCGGACTTCAAAACCTTGGCAGCAGTTTTATTGCCTCCTAAGTGTCCTCCATACTGTGAAGCATGACAGTGATGAAGTATGTCTTCCTACTCATCTTGTGGTACACATCTCCTTATGACCTGATCTGCACAGATTTTGAAGAGAAGAAGTTCGTCCCAATAATAATGATTAACATCATTTTGGAACCTCTTCCTGGCTTGATAATTAAGGTCATGAGGAATTATTCTGCTAACTAAAAAATTAACGAAATCAGCATACCAGGGGAGTTCAGAAGACTTACCTGCCGCCATGGTTGTCGCGGCAGTGACTGTGGTAGCAAATAGCTGCTCATCAGGGAAGGTCTCCAATATGTTTGTCTCATCTGACGGTAGACTCTTTCCCTTCTCCAACCTTGACAAGTGATCTGCCACTTGATTCTCTGTCCCCTTTTTTCCTTGATTTCAAGGTCGAATTCTTGCAATAGCAGGATCCAACGTATCAGTCGAGGCTTTGCATCCTTTTTCGCGAACAGATACTTCAATGCAGAGTGGAATGTGTGCACTATGACCTTCGTTCCAAGTATATAAGAATGAAATTTGTCAATGGAGAATACCACAGCTAATAACTCCTCCTCTGTGGTTGTATAATTCACTTGGGCGTCATTCAGAGTTTTGCTGGCGTAGTATATGACATGAAAAAGTTTGTCTCTCCGCTGCCCCGACAGCATAGTCACTAGCATCACACATGATCCCGAATGGCAGTGTCCAGTCTGGTGGCTGTACTATTGGGGCTGTTACCAGCTTTTCCTTCAGAACCTTGAATGCCTCAGTACATTTAGTGTTAAAGTCGAAGGGTCGGTTCTGCTCTAGAAGATGGCATAAGGGCTTGGTGCTTTTTGAAAAATTCGCAATGAACCTCCGATAAAAACCAGCATGTCCTAAGAAGCTTCTGATTCCCTTGACTGTGGTGGGTGGCGACAGCTTTTCGATCACTTCTATCTTGGCTCTGTCGACTTCTATGCCACGACAGCTAATCTTATGGCCACGGACTATCCCTTCATTCACCATGAAGTGACATTTTTCCCAAATCAAAACTAGGTTTGCTTTTTCGCATCTCTCGAGCACCTTTTGTAGGTTGCCTAGGCAGCTTTCAAAGTTGTCTCCAAAGACTAAAAAGTCATCCATAAAGATCTCTAGGAAGTCCTCCACCATATCGGAGAATATTGCCATCATGCACCTTTGAAAGGTGGCTGGTGCATTGTATAGTCCAAATGGCATTCTCCTAAAAGCGTAAGTTCTGTAAGGGCATGTGAATGTCGTCTTTTCTTGATCTTCCGGTACGATAGCTATTTGATTGTAACCTGAATAACCATCAAGAAAACAATAATAAGGTTTACCCTCTAGTCTATCAAGCATTTGATCAATAAAGGGTAAAGGAAAGTGGTCCTTTCGGGTAGCTTTGTTAAGCTTCCGATAGTCCATACAAACCCTCCAACCGGTCACAGTCCTAGTTGAGATTAGCTCATTGTTTTCGTTGGTTACCACGGTCATTCCTTATTTCTTGGGAACACATTGCATCGGGCTCACCCATTTGCTGTCCGAGATGGCGTAGATTATTCTGGCATCTAGCCATTTGATTATCTCTTTTCGTACCACCTCTTTCATCACATGGTTTAGCCGCCTTTGAGCATATATAGTCGGCTTATGATCATCCTCTAGAAGGATTTTATGCATACATAATGCCGGACTAATGCCTTGAATATCAACTATCGTCCATCCAATAGCCTTTTTGTGCTGCTGCAGCATCCCTACTAACTGTTGTTCTTGTTCCTGCATCAACTTGGAAGAGATGATTACGGGCAACGTATCATTTAAACCAAGAAAAGCATATTTTAGCTGCCCTGGCAGGGGCTTAAGATCTAAAACAGGGGGCTCAACAGTTGATGGCTTTTGGATTGCATGGTTATCCGAGGTATAATTTAAAGGCTCGAATAACTTACCTGGACGACTGCCTATCAAGTTTACCTCCTCCTGATCTTCAGTATCAGATGTATTAGATTCTGAGGAGTTGCTGTCGTCGGTGCTGTCGTGATAGTCTTGTAAGTGGCTGCCGAGATAGTGACCAATGTTGATGTCGTGACAGCCCGACCTGATGCAAGGTTGGTCAAGGGTAACTTCAGTGATAACCTTACATTCTTCTTCTGCATCAGCATGCTTCATAGCTTGGAGAACATTCAACTTTATTTCCTGATCGTTCACTCTCATGGTGAGTTCTCCTTTTTCCACATCAATCAGTGATCTTCCTGTGGCTAAGAAAGGTCGCCCCAGGATGATTGGTGCGTTTTCATCTGCTTCACAATCTAAAACTAGAAAGTCAGCAGGAAAATAAACTTATCCACTCTTACCAGAATATCTTCGATTTTTCCTTCCGGATGAACATAAGAGCGGTCTGCCAGCTGCAGAATTACTGTTGTGGGTCGAGCTTTTCCGATACCTAATTTCTGAAAAACAGAAGGATGCATGCTGATGCAGAAGAAGAATGCAAGGTTATCACTGAAGTTACCCTTGACCAACCCTGCATCAGGTCGGGCTGTCACGACATCAAAATTGGTCACTGCCTCGGCAGCCACTTAGAAGACTGTCATGACAGCACCGACGACAGCAACTCCTCAGAATCTGATACATCTGATACTGATGATCAGGAGGAGGTAAACTGGATAAGCAATCGTCCATGTAAGTTATTCGAGCCTTTAAATTATACCTCGGATAACCATGCAATTCAAAAGCCATTAACTGTTGAGCCCCCTGTTTTAGATCTTAAGCCCATGTCAGGGCAACTAAAATATACTTTTCTTGGTTTAAATGATATGTTGCCGTAATCATCTCTTCCAAGTTGATGCAGGAACAGAAACAACAATTAATAGGGATGTTGCAGCAGCACAAAAAGGCTATTGGATGGACGATAGCTGATATTCAAGGCATTAGTCCGGCACTATGTATGCATAAAATCCTTCTAGAGGATGATCATAAACCGACTATTGATGCACAAAGGCGGCTAAACAATGCGATGAAAGAGGTGGTGCGAAAAGAGATAATCAAATGGCTAGACGCTAGAATAATCTACGCCATCTCGGACAGCAAATGGGTCAGCCCGGTGCAATTTGTTCCCAAGAAAAGAAGGAATGACCATGGTAACCAATGAAAATAATGAGCTAATCCCAACCAGGACTGTGACCGGTTGGAGGGTTTGTATGGACTACCGGAAGCTTAACAAAGCTACCTGAAAGGACCACTTTCCTTTACCCTTTATTGATCAAATGCTTGATAGATTAGCGAGTAAACCTTACTATTGTTTTCTTGATGGTTATTCAGGTTACAATCAAATAGCTATCGCATCGGAAGATCTAGAAAAGACGACATTCACATGCCCTTACGGAACTTACGCTTTTAGGAGAATGCCTTTTGGACTATGCAATGCACCAGCCACCTTTCAAAGGTGCATGATGGCAATATTCTCCGATATGGTGGAGGATATCCTAGGGATCTTTATGGATGACTTTTAAGTCCTTGGAGACAACTTTGAAAGCTGCCTAGGCAACCTACAAAAGGTGCTCGAAAGATGTGTAGAAGCAAACTTGGTTTTGAACTGGGAAAAATGTCACTTCATGGTGGATGAAGAGATAGTCCTTGGCCATAAGATTAGCTGTCGTGGCATAGAAGTCGACAGAGCTAAGATAGAAGTGATCGAAAAGCTGCCGCCACCCACCATAGTCAAGGGCATCAGAAGTTTCTTAGGACATGCTGGTTTTTATCGGAGGTTCATTGCGAACTTTTCAAAAATCACCAAGCCCCTATGCCATCTTCTGGAGCAGAACCGACCCTTCGACTTTAACACCGAATGTACTGATGCATTCAAGGTTCTGAAAGAAAAGCTGATAACAGCCCCAATTGTACAGCCACCAGACTGGACACTGCCGTTCGAGATCATGTGTGATGCTAGTGACTATGCTGTCGGGGCAGCACTTGGGCAGCAGAGAGACAAACTTTTTCATGTCATATACTATGCCAGCAAAACACCGAACGACGCCCAAGTGAACTACACCACCACATAGAAGGAATTATTAGCTGTGGTATTCTCCATTGACAAGTTTCGTTCTTATATACTTGGAACGAAGGTTATAGTGCACACAGGCCACTCTGCATTGAAGTATCTGTTCACGAAAAAAGATGCAAAGCCTCGACTGATACGTTGGATCGTGCTATTGTAAGAATTCGACCTTGAAATCAAGGACAAAAAAGGGACAGAAAATCAAGTGGCAGATCACTTGTCAAGGTTGGAGAAGGGACAGAGTCTACCGACAGATGAGACAAACATATTGGAGACCTTCCTAGATGAGCAGCTATTTGCTGCCACAGTCACTGCCACGACAGCCATGGCGGCACGTAAGTCTTCTGAACTCCCCTAGTATGCTGATTTCGTTAATTTTTTAGTTAGCAGAATAATTCCTCCTGACCTTAATTATCAAGCCAGGAAGAGGTTCTAAAATGATGTTAAGCATTATTATTGGGACGAACCTCTTCTTTTCGAAATCTGTGCAGATCATGTTATAAGGAGATGTGTACAACAAGATGAGCAGGAAGACATACTTCATCACTGTCATGCTTCACAATATGGAGGACACTTAGGAGGCAACAAAACTATTTCCAAGGTTTTGCAGTCCGGATTCTATTGGCTGTCACTGTATAAATATGCTCAAATATTCTACAAGAGTTGCGATAAGTGCCAACGAACAGGAAACATCTCAAGGAGACACGAGATGCCGCTGAAAAACATTCTTGAAGTCGAGATCTTCGACGTTTGGGGGATCGATTTTATGGGACCATTCCCATCTTCATGTGGGAATTTGTACATCCTCATGGCAGTTGATTATGTGTCTAAGTGGGTTGAAGCTATCGCCACTCAAAAGAATGATGCCAAGACAGTTCAAAGGTTTATACATAAAAACATTTTTTCCAGATTCGGCATCCCTAAGGCGATCATGAGTGATGAAGGGAGGCATTTCGACAACAGGGTTATAGTTGTTGCCTTGAAAAAGTATGGTGTCAAGCATCGGATTGCAACAGCATATCACCCTTAGACCAATGGACAAGCTAAAATATCCAACAGGGAAGTTAAGAACATTCTTGAAAAGATGGTTAAGCCAACTCGGAAAGATTGGTCTTTACACCTTAATGATGCGTTATGGGCTTACAGGACAGCTTTCAAAACTCCAATTGGAATGTCTCCTTACCGACTGATTTACGGGAAAACATGCCATTTACCTGTCGAGATAGAGCATAGAGCATACTGTTAATCAAGGCAGTAAATATGGACTTGGAAAAGGCAGGGCAGAAAAGGCTACTTGACCTTAACGAAATTGAAGAATATCAGACGATGGCCTATGACAACGCAAGAATCTACAAAGATAAAACTAAGAAGTGGCATGACAAGAAGTTGTTGCCACGACAGTTCTGCCTAGGGCAGCTCGTGTTGCTTTTTAACTCTAGGTTGAAACTCTTCCCAAGGAAGCTAAAATCTAGATGGTCTGGCCCATTCCAAGTGGTGCAGGTTTTCCCCATGGTGCTATCATGATTAGATCTTTAAAAGACGGGCACCAATTCAAAGTCAACGGACAGCGCTTGAAGCATTATCAGGGGACTAAAGCCCCAAGAATGCAGGAAGTGGTTACCTTAGGAGATGCCCCACCTGGCATCCCTAATTTAACCTAATTTTTATTTTTTTAGTTTTATTATTATTTATTATTTATATATTAGGAAATTAGATTTATTTTTAAGAAATAATATTTTTATTTTTTATTGTTTTTTAGGAAATAAAAGAAAAAGAAGAAAAGGAGAAGTGAATTCAGCCCAACATCCTTCCACCAGCCCAAAAAGCCCAAATTTTGGAGCCTGTCGTTACAACTGCCGCAACAGACGCGGAAAATACAGGCTGTCGACACGCTGTCGCGACAGACACGGAAACGCGTAACAAACACGGAGCAAACACGGAAACGCATGACAGACGCGTCAGACACACAAACGTGTAACAACTGGCCCCGTTATTCGCGCATGTCATTACAGCTCCAACGGGCAACAAATTCTTCTCTATATAAACCCCATTTCATTTTTTTCATTTTCACTCACTTCTACTCTTCTTACTTGCTTCATCTAGAATTTTTTTTTGCTTTCATTTTCATTTTCTCAACCCTTGCAACAATGTCTTCCAGAAATACCCGAAAGAGTGCTGCCTCAGGCTCCACCCCGACAGCATCCACCCCACGACCTTTCCAGATCAGAGACATGTGGGAGGAAAGGGGATTCATCTACACTTCAAAGGAGGGAAATTTGGGCCTGCAGCCGTTCATTGCTCGCAAAATAAGGGCTCTACAGTGGCAGATCTTTGCCGAACAACCTGAGGAGATGAACGTCTCTCTCGTTCGAGATTTGTACGCTGCCATCAACAACAGAACGGCGACAACAGTTACCGTACGAGGGAAGGAAGTGCCATTCGAAGCTGAATACATAAACACCCTGTACAAATTTTACGTGGGCAGCAACGACGACGGTCATCAGCAATTTCTGAACAGCCTTGACCCTGCTGCTTATGAAGATGTCATGGCAGAGCTGAGTGATGAAGGAACTCAGTGGAACACAAATTGTAAGAACCCAAGGACGGTGAAGAGAACTCAACTCTTGTCGGAAGCCAAATTGTGGAACGCTTTTATCAAAAAGCGCATCATGCCGTCCTCGCACAACACCACTGTCGACCAGCCCAGGTTAGCCTTAATTCACTCCATTTTGCATGAGAGGCCTATTAATGTGGGTAGCTTTATCCGCGAAAGCATTTTGGAGTGCGCATACCGGCCGACGGGACCACTCTACCTTCCTTACCTCATCACAGCCCTCTACCGCGGCCATGGTGTACCTGAAGCTGCCACCGATCTTAGAATCCAAGGGAAGGGATGGACCGATAAAAACATACTTAGCTTAATGGAGCTGACTGCTGCCACCCTGCTGTCATCATTTGATCCCACTGCCACGGCAGCAGACACGACAGAGTCAACGGATAATGAACCTGCTGCCATAGAAGCTAGGCAGCAACCAGCAGCAGCAGCCCCGACCAACTCCTCCTCCCAGATCCTTGCTGCTATACAGAAGATGGAGGAACGACAGCTCGATCTTATGAGCTTCATCAGGGATTTCACCGCAGCTACGGTACAATTCATCCGAAACTCTTTAAATTTCCCTGATGTCGTATTTCCTACCTTCCCTGCCCATTATTTTGTTGTCCCAACTCCTGCCCACACCCCAACACATGCTGCCACACCACGGACACCTTCTGCAGCGTCCACACCAACCCCTGCCACGACAGCCGCCGGCAGCAACCGTGCAGCTGAGACTTCTGCCCGTGGAACAAAACGAAGAATGCCCCCGGAAGAGCTTGACGCCTTCATTGCCGGTTTCTCTTCATCCTCCATTTAGGAGGAAAGCGACAACGAACCCTCTGTTAAGAGGAATCTCTCCAAAGAGTTTACACCGGTGAAAAGGCAGAAGCGAATGGCAGACAAAAACAAGCCGGATAGCGGCAGCGGCAGCAGCGGTGACAACATCAGTAGTTCCGACAGCAGCAGCAGTTCGGAGGTCCAGGTTGTGGAGAAACCCCCTCACATCTCCCCTACCAGAATTCAACCTCCGAGGAAGGCCAAAACGAAGAACACATCTGCCTCCCCCATCCGCCAGCCAGTTCAGAAGGCCCGTGCCCGCTGCCAGCTCCGAGTCAACAGCAGTGACGACAGCGAATAAAATTTGAGTTTCTTAACTTATTTTGCTGTCTGCCATATATATTTTGTGATGTACTTTCCTTTCATTTTATTTTGTCATTTGCATTGAGGGCAATGCAACCCTCGAGTTTGGGGGTGGCATCCCTCCATTAATGGAGTCTAATTTAGTTTTAAATTGTGTCTTTTACTTAATTTATTTTTGCTTAAAAAATATGATGAAAATTTTGGCTTAAGTCTTTGAACTGAACTTACCTGTCGTGACAGCTCTGTCGTGGCAGTGCCTTTAGGATAGCTTTAGGAGCAGTTTAGATCCTTTCTATAGTTCTGAAACTTAAACACTATTTGTGACTGTTATACTGCTTAGAACTCTTTTAGTTAACTAGAATAGGAGGCTTAGCACTTGAATAGCCCCTAAAGGTGCCTAACATTGGCTCTAGGAAAAAAGTTTAGCAAAAGAGACTCAATAGCCCTAGAGGTGCCCAAAATCGGCTCTAGGAAGTTAGATAAAGGTGCCCGAAACCGGCTCTAGTGAAACTTTAGCTTAAAAAAATAATAAAATCGAGTCAAAACAAAAAAAAATCAAATGAGCATAAGAAGTGCCTTCAAAAAGATAAACTTTGGCATAAAAATTCAAGTTAGAAGCTGAAATATTCTAGTGAAACTAAGAGAGTCTTGGCATATAATTGTTCACAAGCATGCACACACTACACGAGGACTACAGTGAGATTCCGGACGAATCCTAAGTTATCCGACAGGGTGCTTCCGTTGACAGAGAACGAATGAAGGGTAAGGGAAAGTTCACTGTTTTAAGCCAAAACAAAAATATTTTATTTTTCTTTTAGGTCTTAGTTGCTTGAGGGCAAGCAAAAACTTGAGTTTGGGGTGTGTTGAGTGTGTAAAAGTTCTATTATTTACCCCCTATTTAACCCATATTTATGATGCATTCAAGCATAATTCATTGCATTTAGGCTAGATTACAGTTAGACATCACAAGTATATTAAAAAGCATAGTTTCTACTGAAATTGGTTGCTTTTGCAGGTTGCTGTTGTAGCAGATGAAGAGACAAGCGCTGGGTAGTGAACCAGCAGAGCTAGAATTGGACGAGCAGTTAAGGAGGACGATGCTGCCATGGTTGCCACCATGACAGCAGAGGACAACGACGGTTTTGAGGAGAAGAAGCAAACTGGACCTCGACAGAAAGAGAAAATTAAGCCCATATGTCGTGGAATACCACTATATTTTTCCAAGCCCTAGATCAGAATGAATGCCAAGCCCAAAGTTCAAGGAGAGAAAATCCAAGCAAGAAGGAAGGACAAATTAAAGCTATATTCTCTGAAGATTTAGTCTTTATTAGAGTTGTACTTTAATTCAAACTTGTATTCTTGCTATATTAGAAAACTTGGACCCAAAGCCTATATAAAGGCATGTAATTCGACCTAGGAGAGGACATCACCTATCTCTAGCCTTCTTCCCAAAACCCTAGCCTTTTTCCCTCTCTCAACATGTCCTAAATTCCCCTTAGGGCCACAGGTTGATTTGTAAAGTAGTTGCAAGGGTTGCTTTTGTTTTAGGAATTTTTAGTTCAATAAAATAAACTTCAAGTTCTCTTATTCTGATTATTAACATCTTGCAAGAGTATCGGGAGAGCATTGCGAGGTTATCTATTTACTTAATATCGAGAGAGTTAAGTATACGAAAGGAATAAGTGCGAGTTCTCTAGTTTATAGTTGAACTATCTCGGACCTAGGGATAGGACGAGGTTAAGTGGCTAAAGAAGAATTCAACAACATCGGTGTTCATCCTTCGATTCACGCTGGGAGGTATCATCAAAGACGTGTTCATCGACAGATTTGGACCTAGGGATAGGCCAAGGCACAGCAGGGATTCTTGCCAAACTTTAAGTACGGAGTTGTGTGTTCGCTACCGCGATAAGCAACAGACTGTCGCCGCGACAGGTGCTGCCGCGACGGGGACAACGACAGAGCTGATATTCCTAGACTTAGCAATACCTACACTAGTGAGTAATTCAATGCCAGCCCATTCTCTCTATCTTGATTTCTTTAATCTTATTTTCCAGTACTCTTTATTATTCTCGTGACAACATCTTAAACTATTCTCTTTACTCTCGTGCAGTAATTCAAGGTGAAGCTATTAGCCCAGTCCCTGTGGAGACGATATCAGATACTTCCGTATCACTTTACTACTTGCGTCGTGTACACTTGCACTACAATTGCGATAGACACTTTTACACGCAACAGCCTACACTATTCTAGAGATTTCTACATATAACTTTAGTCATCTACATGTATCTACAATGTTCTAAAGGCTTCTAGAATGTTCCAGGCCCCCCTGGATTAGTCTCGAGCTTTCCTGATTATTCCTGGGTCTTCTAGGTCCTTCCCGATGAGCCTAGATGATGTTGGAGAGTCTTTGAACCTCCAAGAACCATGTGCAACACTTAAGGACGGATTTGGGCCTCTCTAGGCCGTCCTAGAGGCCTCATTGGGGCTTGACTCCCTTTAAAACGCCCAAGGGGGTCATTAGGCCTCGGTTGGCCTTGGTGCTCAACTGGCAAGGGGTGACACTAGGCCCAACTTCGACTATCACTGCATTCATCCCTTCTTGCCTCTTCTCGGCTGCTAAATTCTCAGGCTCATATGTTTCCCCAAGAATCCATTCAAGTATCTTCTTGGCTCCCTTATTATAGTGAATACGCATGGATTTGAGAAGTATTTATTCTTTTTACCTTTTTTCTAGAAACAATAATTAGTATCCAACTTCAATGAAATGAACTTTAAAGAATATTATTGCAATTCAGGCGTACAACGAAAGGTTGAAACTAATATATTATCATGATAACAAATAAGTGTGACAAATGTGTGTTTGTCAAAACCACCAACATTAGGATATATGATTCTATGTTGATGACATCTGATGAAATGGTAAACGTACAAAAGACATGTCAAATTCAAGATTGGCATAATAAATATAAGAACGACCTATTTGATTGTAGGCATCCAAATCTAACGACTGTTTGTTGGTCTCATATTGATGCAGTCACACTATGTGGACAAAAGAAGTTTGGCAAGGATGTTCCGACATAGACAGAACTCCAATGAATATGTGTCAATATTTTGTACAAAATAAAGGTTAAAATATTAACAAAATGAAATATGCAAGGGTCATGGACAGTCTAAACGAACTGTATTGGACCAAATATTATTTAATCGTGATCAATTTAAGCATATTCACAAGTAAATCAGGGCTAAATCTCTAGAAAGCGATTGTGAGAGTACTCTGATATCTCAGATATACTCAAGACTATGAACTGTATTATTCTAAAGATCCTACAATTCAGATTGAGAAGAGGTACAAGTGAATATGTTTCACATTGAGAAGAGGAGTTGTGTCATGAAAATCCTCAAGAAAAACGTTGCAACCAGATTTATAATAGAATATGAGTTTGTGGTTCTAGACAAGTCTGGAGAAGAAGTCAAATGGCTTCGAAAATTCTTCAAGGATATTCCTGAATGAACGAAGTTTGTGCCCACAATATACATATATTGTGATAACCAATCAACGATTAGTAGAGCATAAAACTTTAGGTATAATGGTAAGTCGAGACATATGCGTTATCGACACAATATCATTAGACAATTGATCTCAAACAAAGTTATCTCCATTGATTTTGTAATATCAAAGGATAACATTGCGAATCCGCTAACAAAAGGGTTAAATCGATGTAACCCCCTAGACCCGCCTATGCGTTACCACGGATCCTAGGAAGTCACATTAGGGTCACAAGAGCGACCCACGGTAAAACCCGTATGAAATTCTTTTCTTTAAATACATTAAAACTGTAAAACAAACTTCTATATAAAATATCATTTCAGAAAATCATGTAAACATAGAACAGTAGTTCGGAAAGCATATCACAGACACTAGTATAAAACAATACAAGTCATACATGCCCACTAACTATGCAGGTACCGCACTCCAAAAGCAACGCCAAGAGAACTCCAAACACTGATGTCGGTGACCTTACCATGACAAATTTCATCTAACCTGCGATTGTAAAACAACATGAGCTTGGGAAAGCTTAGTAATACATAACTACAAAAAGATGTTGTAAGCACATGCATGTATAAGGTAAAGCATGTATACGGTAGAGCATAAACTATCATGTTGTTCCGGGTAACATGTTCCAATTACTATTCATTTTAAATTCTTATCTACCCTTCATCTGTACACCAATATGCAGTTCTGAGCTGCACCTATAAAGGCGTTAACCTAGGCCCATTGGACGTAGGTACCATCCTAAGGGAATACCTTAGGTCTGGGCGGAATTACCCTAGCCGAAGCTAGGAACCTAATACGGGCAGAATTACTCAAGCCGAACCTAGGAACTTAATACGGGCAGACCCTAGCCAAAGCGTAAGAGTCGAATACGGGCGAGCTTACCAACTTGATCAAGGCTGAGCCTACAATCTTAAAACAATATCCAATGCCCAGTAATACAATTTTGAATGATAACGGTCATCTCAGTAATTAGCAGTAGTATGTTAGAAATTCAAGATACAGGCAGATGGGTAATCAGTGGAACTTGAATATCAAGACCCATGAATCGGGTTTACTGATATCAAATATCATCAACTATAATTCATATTTTTTCTTCAGATAACTTGATCAATAGAAACAGAACTAATAGACTTCGATTCCAGTTAGGAAGATTTTTCAAGTATACTTGGAACACACTGAATGATTCCAAATTATCACTTTGATATCCTTATTAAAAGTAGAAGGAAAACCTTGAATTGTATTCCATTCTAGTCTAATTTTAGAATTCAAGAACCTTATTCAAAGGAATCCAGTAAACACCGACTTCTCCATGTTTTCAAGAGTTATACTTCATAGGCATTCTAGAAGATCAAGATCATTAAAGGTTTCAGATATATCAAACTCATTTAGGGATTTAAACATATCAAGAGTGTTCCAATCTATTTTTCTTATAAGGATATTCTGGTCATTTTAACATTCATGAGCAATTTGGTAATTTAAGCCAACAAGGCATAAATGGTGATCTACTAAACTCTGCAAGTCTAGTTTCTCATCAGGTTTCCAAGCCTCTTTGTACTAATCGGAACCCCTCATTATAGTGTTTACCATTCAGCGAGATAGGCACACCTTAAGTATTCGTTTATCATAACCGACTACAATGTATGACAAAGTAGACCGTCTTCACCAATCAATCACTAGACATGCTACGAGAAATAGAACATGTATCCATACAATATTTTCCATGTACTATAGCAATATCATGAGTGACTGTCGTATATGAATCACGATTTACATCGCGTAGGGACATTACAGACATTTGCTTCCAAGACTTATAATTGCTTATCCATCCTCCAAGTCCACTAAGACTTAACAGTTTTTTGAAACCGATAAATTTATTTTGATATAACTAAAGAATTTAAGGACTAAATTGAAAAAGAGAAAACGAATTTTTAAGTCCTCAAAACCTCTTTATATATTTAAAAAAATTGTTTAAGTCAAAACCTCAACTTATCATATGTTTTCTAAGTGTTTATCAAGCCAAAACAGTGATTTTCGAGTCACCATTTCAGAATGGCCTTTAGGTGTTCTGGAACAGTTTTGAAACTGTTAACCTCTGTTTCGGAACATGTTTCGAAACGGATGAAGAACATCAAAACGGTTTGACCCGTTTTGATACGGTAGTATCGAAACGACCTCAAATGTTTCGAAACGAAATTCAAACTTGGTTTTAAAAATATGACTGTTGAAGTGTTTAACTGATTTTAAGATTGTCGTTAAGGCGTATCAAAACACTTCTAAGTCGTTTCGATACATGCTTTGACAGTGGCAAAGTGTTTCGAAACGAGTTTCGAAACGGGCTCTTAGAGTATCGAAACGGTCGTGCCCATTTCGGTACGGTCTATTTATTAAACCCCAACGGCTCTTTCTATTTTGGTCTATTTCGAAACAGGACTATATTGATGAATGCCACAACCCCAACGGCTAGAATTCAATGAGAAGGTATAAAAGGGACCTCTAAAAGCTCCAGAAACAACTATTGATCTCAAAAGTATTATCCAAACATCAAAGCCAAGCATTTGTGCAAAAATCCCAATATTTCTTGTAAACCCTAATTGTGAAATTTGTAATTCCCATTCTTATCTATTCAATTGGGTTGAGTGCTTGTAAAAGGGCTATATTTTGTATTGAGAGATACTAGTTTTAGCCTTCATCTTCTTTGTATTTCTTAAGTGATGATTGGGTAGAAAATTTGATCGGTATTATAAAGGTTACCTTCTTAGCCTAGAAAAGGGGAAGAACAATTAGTGGATTGTTGGAAAATCTTTAGTGAAGCTAAAGTAGTGCATGTAGAGTTCGATTGGAACTTGAACCACTCTAAATCCTCTTGTCTATCATTTTTAATTTTTCATTCCACCACCAATGTTCTAAAAATCCAATTCACCCCCTCTTGGCTTATATTGTTTCATTGATCCACTCAACAATTGGTATCAGAGCTGTAACGCCCCGGTTTTGGGCTTAGGAGTTTGGGCGTTGACCGGTTCGGTCAAAGTGCTGTTCGAATCTAAAAAGGTGAAATTAGGAAAGCCTAGTTCGGGTTGCATTAAAAATATGGAAAAAATGTTCTAAAATCATCTTTTAATATATATAAGTGAACTGTGAAATCAATTTTACAAAATGAGGTTTGGAAGGGTGACATTTTGGCTAGTGACCAAAATGTAATTTTTGAAAGTTGCGTGACTGTTTTAGAAAGGATTGAAACTTTGAATCTTTAAGGAGCTATTTACCCAAAGGGAGTTTCTCCAGATTTTTCTAAGATATTTTAAGGTTTAATTCTGATTTTTAAAGCTAAAGAAAAGTGGAGGGAAAATCATTTTTTTGGCTATTTTGTAACTAACTTCCAATTTTCCTTTTCTCTCATTTTCTCTCAACCCAAACACTTTCTCTCCAGAGATTTCTTTCTGATTTTGTCACTTAAATCTTCCTTTTCAATTCTCTTTTGATTCCTAATCATCACATCAACAAAACCTCACCATTTGCAAGTGGTTTCTTCAAGCTTTTTGGTTCCAAAAGAGGAGAAACTCAAGTTTGGAGGTAAGAACGTCCTTCTCCTCTAAACTATCAGTTCTTTACTGAAATTCCTAAGTTCTCAATCCTTAATTGATGTTTTATAAATGGCTTTTAAAGTTATGAAATGGATCTTGGCTTAAAATGCAAGATTTGGTGATTTTTGGTCAATTTTCGTTAGATCAGTTAAAGCTGTGATTTGAGATGTGTTTTTGATGATTAATGAACATTAATTTGATATGGAATTGAGTTTTGATTAATGCAATCCCGGATAGGTTGAATTTCCTAAGTTTAGCTTGTGATTCTTGGTTGTTTTTGGGGTGATCTTGTGGATCTGATGTTGCTGGAGGTATAAGGATGTTGTTAGGTTCTTTTTAGATGTTAAATGATGTTAAAGGATGTTTTGTTTTGATGGTTTATGGCTGGGCTTTGTTGAGGAGTTGTTTGGAGGCATTTTCGGTTGTGTTTGGTGGCCGAAAATGGAGTGTGGATGAGAGCAGCGAGTTTAGGTGCTTTCATTGAAGCTATTAATGCATGATGATGCATTAATCCTCTGCTTTGATGTGTTTAAAACATGAGAGTCATCTTTGGATCCAAGTGTTGGTGATCCGGAAGCTTGATTTGTGCTTCGGCAAGAGGCGAAGTGGAATCGGTGAGTGAAAATGGGTTTTCAGCTTTGAAACCAATGTCTTGGGAGCTTAGTTTAAGTCTAAACAACTTTACTAAACTCAAGTGTAAGTTTTCGGAAAAACTCTCTAAGTGGTGGCCATGATTTGGTTGTTGTGCAATGAGGTTTATTGCATGTTTTAAATTCTGTTTTGAAAGCATGATATAGCATGGTTATTGCTGATTTTGTAAGCCATATGTTGAAGGAAGCTCAAGGTAAGAGTTTCTTTGTTTTGAACATTGATTAAATGTGGTTTGATGCTTTAAAATGCATGATGAATATGGCTTGGCTTAATGCTTTAAAACAGTGGATTATTTGATGATAAGGATGTATATTGGCAAGTGATGTTTTGAAAAAGGCTAAGGTCACTAAGGTGGTTAAAAGTCCTTGAGTGAGCCTTGTGGATTCTAAGAACTTCATGGTGGTTAAAAGTCCATGTTGATTCTTGCTAAGGTCACTAAGGTGGTTAAAAGTCCTTGAGTGAACCTTGTTACTTAAGAACATCAAGGTGGTTAAAAGTCCTTGGATGGTTCTTGTTAAGGACACAAAGGTGGTTAAAAGTCCTTGTGTGGTCCTTGCCATGGTGTTTAAAAGTCCATGGGCCAAGGTGTTTAAAAGTCCTTGGGGCCAAGGTGTTTAAAAGTCCTTGGGAAGAACACGAAGGTGGTTAAAATTCCTTGCGTGGTTCTTGTTTATTATAAGATCACAATGGTGTTTAAAAGTCCATGTGTGAGTCTTATGTTGAACTTGTTTTTTTTAAAAAAAAGATGAAACTTATCACTTGTGGCCAATATGACATGAATTGATATGGAAGCATGTGTTGCTTGTTTAAATTGCTTTTGAGCATGTCTAAATGATATTGAAAGTATGTTTTGCAAATGAGATTTTCAAATGCATTATTGAGTGGTTTAATGAGCATTCCTCACTAAGCTTTTGCTTACGCTCTCTTCCGTTTTCTTAAACCAATAATGCAGATCGTTAAGGTACTTGAGGGCAGCAAGGAAGGCAAGCAATCAAGAGGAAGTTAAGCTCAAGTATGGAAGGTTTTCTTAAACACTTAAGCTTTTGGCAATTTGGCAATGGGGGACCTATGTGTATGTCTTGGGAGATGTTAGAACTCCCTAAGTATGTTTAATGATGTTGGAAATGATGGTTTTGTATTCGGCCTTTACATGTTTGAATTGGAAGTTTTATGCTTGAATGGTTTGCTTGTGTAGGAAGCATGCCTATAGAATTGGGGCTTTTCTTATATGTGGTTAATATGTTGATTGGTTGATGCAAACATGTCTCATATATGTTGAATTTGTTGCTGATAAAATTTGGTAGCAATCGGAGCATGATTGGATGATCAATTGCATGTTTAAGGAAGCTTTTTGCTACATTCTGTGCAGGGTGTTTCGGAACAGTGGACACCGTTTCGGAACGGGTGCCTTGAATAAGCCCAGGCGTCCGAAACGGTAGGCACCGTTTCGAAACGGAAAGGCCACTGCCAGCCCTCGTTTCGGTACGCGTTGCGGAACGGCCCCGCGTTTCGAAACGGGCTCTTCCTGTTTCGGAACACGTGACCGTTGGGGGCTGACATTGGTAGTTAAATGTTTTGGAATGTTTACATTTTGGTCCTGAATCTTGTTTGTGCAATTGTATGAGTTTGGTATGTCCGTTTGAGCTGAAATTTGACAGAGAAGTATGAAACCGGACTAATTTCAAGATGGTAACTTTAATTTGGATGAAGTCCTTATAATTTACAGAATTTACAATTTGGTCCCTAAAGATGTAAATTGTTCAATTGGGTCCCTATTTGATCTCTGATGTTTATGATCTTTGAGTATGTTGTGTGAATGATCATAACTAGGATTAATATGCCTCTAGACAAGTTTAAAAAGAAAATAAAAAGGGTCGTTAATCAAGGTTGACTTTCGGGTTGACTTTGGTTTTCCCCGTGTAACTTTCTTAATTCGGGTCAACCGTCTAGGCCGGGTTAAGGGGGTTACAAGAGCCTACCTCTTTGATGGATTAAAAACCACAAGAGAAGTTCCTAGGAAGAGTGTGATCAACCACAAATCAAGCCATGGCATCTACCTCCGGCTCAAGCATGTACGAATCTCAATCAACCACCAAATTGCCTTTCTTCAACGGTGATAACTACCCCTTTTGGAAGAACCGGATGCGCCTCTTCATTAAATCCAACGATTATCTAGTTTGAGATGCCATTGAAGATGGTCCTTATATTCTAATGAAGAGAGACAACGAAGGAAGATTGGTGCTAAAGAAGAAAAATGAGATGAGTGTAGAAGAGAGAAAGAAGATTCAAATCAATGATAAAGCTCTTCACATGTTGTTTTGCTCTTTCGGTCCCAACATCTACTCCAAAGTTTCCTCCATCGAAAGTGCTAAGGAAGTGTGGGATACACTTGAGACTACTTATGAAGGAACAAATGATGTGACTGAGACAAAGATTGGAATTCTCGATCTTAGCTATGAGAATTTCAAAATGGAGCCCGACGAAACCGTGTCAAAGATGTTCGATCGTTTCTCAACAATCGTCAACGGGCTAAAGGGTTTTGGAGAGATAATCCTGGAAGACAAACTTGTTCAGAAGCTACTCTACTCACTTCTCGAGTCTTGAGATGGGAAGAGAACTGCCATCATTGAGGCCAAAAATTTGAGGACACCCAAGCTTGATGAGCTAGTGGGTTCTCTCCTAACTCACGAAATAATGAAGCAAGGAAGGGAAGATGAAAGGAAGAAGGAAGAGAGAAGAGTGGAGAAGCTAGAGGTAGATAAGAAGAAGAAGATAGAAGTGGCTCTCAAAGCTTCACTACATGAGGAGAGCACTTCTAGTGAGGAGGAAGACCAAGAAGAATTGGCTATGATAGCCAAAAGGTTCCCACGGTTTATGAGGTCCAACCGAGGAAGGAAGATTAAAAGAAAATGGATTTGAAAACCAAAAACAAAGAAGAAAAGAGGGATCAATTCATTTGCTTCAAGTGCAAAAAAACCGGGTCATATTCGTTCGGAGTGCCCTCAACTCAAGAAGAAGGGCTTTGAGAAGAAGAAGAAGAAGAAGCTCAAAGCCAAGCTTGCTACTTGGAGTGACGAGGAGTCATCCGAGGATGAGGAACACGAAGTGGCCAACCTTTGCCTCATGGAACTTGAGGATGATTCCTTCATGGTAACCTCTAACTCATCATCTTTTAGTTTTACATTTGATGAATAGCATGATGCATATGATGAGTTACAAGAGGTATATGATGAGTTAGTTGATAAATATAAAGAGTCGAACATAAGAAATAAAAAGATTATTTTCGAATTAAATGCTAAAAATGACTCACTTTCTCAAGCTAACTTAAAATTTGAGAAAAAGATCTTAGGTTTACAAGATAAACTTAAATTCTTTCAAGATGAAAATGTAGACTTAAACAATCTTATTTCTCAATGCAATAGTGAACACTAAAAGGTGTTAGATGAGCTTAACAAGCTCAATGAGTCTTTCAAAAATGTTGGTAATGTAAAAAATGAGATAAGTGAATCCTCTAAAACTAACCAACCTAAGAGAAAGACATATAATTACAAACAAAGTGGCTTCCATAGGCATAATAGAACTAAGAAAATTAGAAGTGTATGGGTTCCTAAGGAACTCGTCAAGTCTAATAATGTTGTTGCTATGTTACCTTGGATTCTTAAGGGAACCAAGCTTTTGAGAGCTAACACTCATGGACCCAAAATGATTTGGGTACCAAAAATCAAAGCTTAATATCTTTGTTTGTAGGGGGAGCATTGCTACAAGGCCAAAACACAAAGTCAAAATTCATGGTACCTTGATAGTGGATGCTCGAGGCACATGACCGGAGACAAGAGTCGATTCATGGACTTAAAGCCAAAAAGTGGATGAGTAGTGACATTTGGTGACAACTCCAAAGGCCACATTAAAGATATTGGATCCATAGGTAATCACTCTACTATTCTCATTGAAAATGTTTTATATGTCGATGGTCTAAAACATAATTTATTGAGCATTAGTCAATTATGTGACAAAGGGTTTAATGTCTTATTTGATAAAAATGGGTGCAAAATTGTTGACATTAAATCAAATAATATAATGCTCATTGGTCATTGCATAGGTAATATATACATGGTGCATTTAGATGACATTCATACATCCTATGCATGCTTTGTTTCACAAAATGAAAATGATGCATGGCTATGGCATAGGAAACTAGGACATGCTAGCATTAGTATTTTAGAAAAATTAGTTTCCCTAAATCTAGTTAGAGGTTTTCCCAAAATTAAGTTCTCAAATGACAAAATTTGTGATGCATGCTCTAAGGGTAAACAACATAAATCATCCTTTAAATCCACTAATGATATTTCTACAAGTAGGTGTTTACAACTTATTCACATGGATTTATTTGGGCCTATTAGAACTATGAGCTTGTGTGGTAAATCGTATGCATTTGTACTTGTTGATGACTATTCTAGATTTACTTGGGTTCTATTCTTAAGTACTAAAGATGAGACTTTAGAAAAATTCATCACATTTTCAAAATTAACTCAAAATGATCATGAACTTGGAATTTCTCATATTAGAAGTGATCATGGAACCAAATTTAAAAATCTAGGTTTTGAAGAGTTTTTAAATGAAAATGGTATTAGCCACAATTTTTCGGCTCCTCGAACTCCTAAAAAAAATAGGGTAGTTGAGAGGGAAAATAAGACTTTACAAGAAATGGCTAGAACCATGCTTTGTGAAAACAATTTACCTAAATATTTTTGGGCGGAAGCCACAAACACCGCTTGCTACATTGTAAAGCGAGTAATGATTTGGCCACTTTTAAAGAAAACACCATATGAGATTTTAAAATTTAAAAAGCCTAACATTAGTTATTTTCATCCATTTGGTTGCAAGTGTTTTGTTTTAAACAATGGAAAAGATAACTTAGGTAAATTTGATGCTAAAAGTGATGAAGCTATTTTCTTAGATTATTCCTTAAACTCTAAAGCCTATCGTGTATTTAATAAGAGAACTTTAGTAGTAGAAGAGTCTATTCATGTTGTATTCGATGATAACCTCCTTCTGAGGAAGGATTTTTGTGATGATGGTGATGTAGGAATCCTTGATGCCTTTGATGGTGGACAAACTTCAAAGGAGGATGAGATTCCAACGAAAGAAGAGGATACACAAGATCCACCTTTTGAAGCCTTGAAGGACTTGGCTCTTGAGGAAAAGGAAGTGAGCTACCCAAGGGAGTACAACTATGTCAAAGGTGGTGAAATCTTGGGTGATCCATCCAAGGGGGTAACTACTAGATCTTCTCTTAAACTCATGAATCATGTTGCTTTTATCTCATGCATCGAGCCTAAGAACATTAAAGAAAAATTAAAAGATGACTTTTGGATTATGGTTTGCAAGAAGAGTTAAATCAATTTGAGAGAAGTAATGTTTGGAAATTAGTTGAAATGCCTAGTAATCAATCTACTATAGGAACAAAATGGGTATTTAGGAATAAACTAGATGAGACTGGTAACATTGTGAGAAACAAAGATAGATTAGTTGCTCAAGGTTACACTCAAGAAGAGGGAATTGATTTTGATGAAACCTATGCACCCGTAGCTAAAATGGAAGCCATTAGGATGTTGCTTGCATATGCATGTTATCATGATTTCAAGCTTTTTCAAATGGATGTTAAAAGCGCATTTTTAAATGGTTTTATAAATGAGGAAGTGTATGAGGAACAACCATCGGGTTTTGAAGATTCAAAATTTTCAAATCATGTTTTCAAACTAACTAGAGCACTTTATGGTTTAAAACAAGCTCTTAGAGCTTGGTATGAAAGACTTTCAAAGTTTTTGATTGAAAAGGGTAAGGTGGACACTACACTTTTCATAAAAAAGGTATAAAAATGACATCTTAGTAGTACAAATATATGTTGATGATATAATTTTTGGATCTACTAATGAGTGTCATTGCAAAGAGTTTGCTAAGTTAATGCAAGGTGAATTCGAGATGAGCATGATGGGGGAGCTCTCATTCTTTTTGAGACTCCAAATCAAGCAAAGGAAGGATGGCACCTTCATCAATCAAGCAAAGTATATCAAGGATATGCTCAAGAAGTTTGGCTTGGAGAATGCAAAGCCTCAAGCCACACCTATGAGCTCATCTACAAAGCTTGACAAAGATGAGAGAGGTAAGTGTGTCGACTATAAGCTTTATCACTCTATGATTGAATCTTTGCTTTACCACCACAAGTAGACCATATATTTTGTTTAGTGTTTTCTTGTGTCCTAGGTTTCAAGCTAGTCCTAGAGAGTCTCACCTTATAGCCGTTAAGAGAATCTTTAGGTACCTTAGAGATACCCCTTGTTTAGGTCTTTGGTACCCTAGAGACTCGACCTTCAACCTTCATTCCTATTCGGATGCGGATTATGGGGGGTGTAAAATCGATAGGAAGAGTACTTTGGGAACATGTCAATTCTTAGGTAGTATGCTCATATCTTTGTTCTCTAAGAAACAAAATAGTGTAGCTCTATCTACCACCAAAGTCGAGTACATATCCTTAGGGACTTGTTGTGCTCAAGTCCTTTGGATGAAAAAACAACTCTTAGACTATGGTATTAAAGTTGAAACCATACCCCTTAAGTGTGATAACACTAGTGCCATATTCTTAACTAAAAATCCCATCCAACACTCTAGAACCAAACATATAGAAATAAGGCATCATTTTATTAGAGATCATGTCCTTAAGGAAGATGTTGCTATAGAGTTCGTTGACACCTTAAACCAACTAGTGGACATTTTAAAAAGCCTTTGGATAAGGAGCGTTTTTGGTCCCTTGGGAGAGAGTTAGGTATAACTAGCCTTTCTTGACCTTTTAGGACCCTTTTGTGCTTAAATTGCTTGATTTCTTGAAAATGTCATGCCTATGTGTTTTTACTCTTAATTTCATCCATGCTAATAGTTAGGGGGAGTATGTTTTTGTTTATACATGTCTTTCTTGCTCATTCATGACATTTATGCATATAGGACTTCATGAAATTCATTTTGCTGCAATATTAGAGCCTCATCTGCACTTCCAGGCCTATGTGTATCGAAACGGGCCAATTTGTTTTGATATGCGTGCCTTAAAAGAGTGATCTATGACTAGGGTATTTCGAAACGCCTTCAAAGGGTTTCGAAACGATTTGCCTCTGCCAAGATGTGTATCGAAACGAGTTTCGATACGGTTCAACACGTGGGATTTGATACGGTCAAAGCCATATCAGAATGGTCAACTAGTCTCAAAACGTCAGTCAATATTTCGGTACCCCGTTTTAGAATGATCGTGCCTATTCCGAAACGGGTATGCGGACAACTTTAAAAGGGTTCTTTAATAACAAAATCACTTTTAATTAAAACTCTTCAAAAACCCTAAAAACCCTAACCCAATTTTCCCTATAAAAATCCTCTAAACCTCATTGTTTTTCATCAAATTTTGAGGGCTTTTACACACAAACTCAAGTCTAAGCAAGCCTCAACAATCTTGTGCAAGATTTTCCATTCATTCATCCAAAATCCCCATCTAAGGTATATTTTCTTCTTTTTCTTTTTCTTTTTCTTTTTCCTTTGATTTTTATTCGAATTTTAGGTTAGAAAATTTTTATTTTGTATAGATTATATGTTTTGCATCTTGGGTTTTTCAAAACTTGTAATTTTTTTTCAAAATCTTAAAATTTTTTGTTCGAATATATTATTTTTAACTCGTATTTTTTTCAGTTTTTCAAAAGTTGTTTTCTCTTAAATTTTTTTAAATCTTTTTTAACCTAAATTTCATTTTTCATTTGATTGAATAAAGGATGTTCATGCATACACTTCAATTTTTAAAATTGCTTGCTTTATGCTTTTAGGATTTTTCAATGGAAAACGCTAACAAGAAACGTAAGACGGGTCAATCGAGTGAAGCTGATGGTCAAGCGAATATCCGTTCTAATGTCACCCAACTTTTTCTCAAAAGTCTTCAGACTCCAGAGATGAAGGATCGTTTCTCTTACGTCAAGGATATTGTCGTTCGTCGCGAGCGTGTTGTTGATGTCTCATTCCTTGTTTCTGAGCGTTTCGCTTTCCGTTATCTAGAGCGTTTGCAAGAATGGAACTTCATGGCTTTCTTGAACATACCGGATATTATCTACAAGCACATGGTTCTCATTTTCTACTCAAATGCCCAGCTCATTGATAATGAATATCACTCCGAAGTCATTGGCATTGAGTCATATCTCTTGGGGAAGAAGTTCGTTATCAACATATCCTTTTTAAAGAATGCTCTTGGACTTAAGAATGAAGGCATTGAGGATGAGACCCACTTTGGTGCTCAAACCGGTTCTGTGCTTTCTTTGGATGCTCATGATCGGTTCCTACACTTGATGATTTCATGGTTTATTCGCCCATCCGGAGGTAAATTCTCTCATATTCGTCAAGTTGATTATTTCTGGCTTGAGTGCTTTCGCCGAGGAGAACAACCAAATCTTGTCAAGACTTTGTTCGCCAAAATGGTCAATAATGTGAAGCTTTGTGAAACTGATGCTCTTAAATCCTTCACTTATGGGACTGTTTTGAGCTACATATTTGGCATGCTTAACTTTGATTGCTCATATGACTCTCCGGAACCCCGTAATAACAATATTGGTGAATCTTCTCTCCATAAGTTCGGGTTCCACTACACTCATGGTCAATGGGAACGCGTTGATAGGCAAGCCCCTCCACCTCAAGTTGAACCACAACCTCAAGCTTCAGATCCTAACAATGAAGCTCTTATGGCTTTCCTCACCGAGCGGTTCAACGCGATGAAATCGGGTCTTGGTGCCATAAATACTCGTTTACAATCCATGGAGAATCAACAGACTTGTCATTCTCTACCTTATATGGTCAATGGATGACATTTCGTCGCTCTCAAGCTAAAAACGATTATGATTCTTCGGATGTTGATGGTGACGATGACGAGGCTTGGGGTCTTTATTGCATCGCATTTTAGATTATCATATTAGGACTAAGTTTGCACCTCTATTTTATTTATGTTTTATGAACCTATGCTTTGATTGTTTTGTTTGAGATTGAGCTTTAAACTTTATTGCTTTAAGTTTTATGTTTGGATATTTGAATTATATGAATCTATATTATGTTGTTTATTGCTTTGAACCTTGTTTCTTCTTTTGATGAGCCTTGTTTATTATTCTTTTTTATCTAACAAAAAGGAGGATAAGTAATAAGAGCCAAAAAAATTAGTCGGTTTTGAGTTTTTAAAACTTGAATTTTAAATCTTTACAAAAACTTAAAAATCCATCTTAAATTGAGGGGGAGTTAGAATGTCTTCATGATTTCAAAACTCTTACAAATTCTAACTTGGTTTTGTTATATCAAAAGGGGGGAGATTGTGAAACCGATAAATTGATTTTGATATAACTAAAGAATTTAAGGACTGAATTCAAAATGAGAAAACGAATTTTTTAGTCCTCAAAACCTCTCTATAGATTTAAAGAAAATTGTTTAAGTCAAAACCTCAACTTGTCATATGTTTTCTAAGTGTTTATCAAGCCAAAACAGTGATTTTCGAGTCACCGTTTTGGAATGGCCTTTAGGCGTTTCTGAACAGTTTTGAAACTGTTAACCTCTGTTTCGGAATAGGTTTCGAAACGGATGAAGAATATCAGAACGGTTTGACCCGTTTCGATACTGTAGTATTGAAACGACCTCAAACGTTTCGAAACAGAATTCAAACTTGGTTTTAAAAATATGACCGTTGAAGTTTTTAACTAATTTTAAAATTGTCGTTAAGGCGTATCGAAACGCTTTTAAGCCGTTTTGATACATGCTTTGACAGTGGCAAAGTGTTTCAAAACGAGTTTCAAAACGGGCTCTTAGCGTATCAAAACGATCGTGCTCGTTTCGGTACGGTCTATTTATTACACCCCAACGGCTCTTTCTATTTTGGTCTGTTTCGAAACAGGATCGGGCGTTTCAGAACAGGTGGTTGTAGACTGCATTTATGAAGGGAAGATAACATCCCAACGACTATATTGATGAATGCAACAACCCTAACGGCTAAAATTCAATGAGAAGGTATAAAAAGGACCTCTAAAAGCTCCAACAACAACTATTGATCTTAAAAGTATTATCCAAACATCAAAGCCAAGCATTTGTGCAAAAATCCTAATATTTCTTGTAAACCCCAATTCTAAAATTTGTAATTCCCATTCTTATCTATTCAATTGGGTTGAGTGCTTGTAAAAGGGCTATATTTTGTATTGATAGATACTAATTTTAGCCTTCATCTTCTTTGTATTTCTTAAGTGAGGATTGGGTCAAATTTTGGGTAGAAAATTTTACCGGTATTGTAAAGGTTACCTCCTTAGCCTAGTAAAGGGGAAGAACAATTAGTGGATTGTTGGAAAATCCTTAGTGAAGCTAAGGTAGTGGATGTAGAGTTCGATTGGAACTTGAACCACTTTAAATCCTCTTGTCTATCATTTTTAATTTTCCATTCCACCACTAAAGTTCTAAAAATCCAATTCACCCCCTCTTGGCTTATATTGTTTCATTGATCCATTCAACAAGTTTGCATTATCATGGTACTTACCAAGTATTCAGACGTGTACATATCACACAAACTCAATCCTTAAAACAGAATGTACCTTTTAAAATAATAGGTTATTCTTATAATTAACAATGTACTTTCCCACAAATAAATCGAGCATACCTCCTTCATGCAGTCTTCTTTCAATATTACCTTAGCATTAGAAGTGACCAACAACCACGAGTCGTGCAATCTGACTTTTGGAGCCATAACACTCGTTTAGCTTTATTGATATTTATTATACCAAGTCTTAGAGGTGTTTTTAGTCATTTTAGTATTTGAGGGTAATTCAGACACTTCGATATCCAAGGGTGTTTCAATTATTCAAGTACTTTCGATATTTCCAAACAATTCATTCATTTCAGTTCTCGAGGATTTATCCATCATTTTTGTTAATTCGTAATTTTAGCGCGTGATGTTATTTCGGTCATTTCAATCCTCTCAATCAATTCATTCTCTATTGTCATTTAGATTTGTTCAGGAATACGTAAAACTTTTAGCAAATTTATGAAACGTCCAAATTTTGGGCCTAGAAGAATTCGAGGTTCGTAGAGCGTAGACTAGAGATCCAAGTCTTCGGGAGCGTTGTAGGGAAAATGAGGTTTGGGGTAAGATAAAAATATGAGAAAATGCTTAAAAATCATTATTAATTATATAAATGATTTTGGTGAAAACAATTTTAAGAAAATGATTTTGGAAGTGCGACATTTTGGGTAGTGACCAAAATGTGATTTTTATATAGTTGATTTAGTGATGGTTTTGTAAAAGGGTTGAAACTTTGAATCTTTAAGGACCTATTCAACCTAATTTTTATGAGATTTCTCTCTTAATTTGGAGCATTTTAAAAAGGTTTTAATTAAAGATTAAAAGAGTTAATAATGGGAGAGTTGACTTTTTCATTAAAACCAATTTTACGTCATTTTCTCTCATTCTATTTTCTCTCAAAGTTTTCCTTCAACCAGACACTCTCCAATTTCAAGAAGCTTGAGGCAATGCTTTTTATTTGCTGAGTTTTTTATTTCTAAAGGATTCTTTAACATTGATTTGTAAATCCTTATTGCCTTTCTTTGATTTTTCAAGAAAATCACATCCAATTGAGAGAGATTTCACCCATTATAGGTAAGGTTCGTTCTCCTCCTCTAATGATCAGTTCTTTACTAAAATTCCCAAGTTATCAATCTTTTACATATGTTTTCTAAGTGATTTTGATGGATTAATCATTGAAATTGGGTTAAATTGAAGTTTAATATTGAGATTTTGTGATTTTTGTAATGCTACTATTTTCCTTGATTTAAAGCTGTTATTAATCAAGATTTGGATGTTAAATGATGTTGAAATAAAGGTTTTATCATAATAATCCCGAATTGGTTTAGATCTCTAGTTGTAGATGGCTAGATTTGAGGTTTTTGGTGAAGTTTGGAGGTTCTAGTGTTTCTGGAGGTTTAATGACGAGATTATGTTGTTTTTAAATGTTATTTGATGATTAAAAGTGGTTAGAAGTGGTTAGAAGTGGTAGATTTTTGCTGGGTAAAGTTTAGAGAGTTTTCGAAGGTGTTTTTAGTTGTTTTAGATAGCCGTTTTGGTGTTTTTGAGCAGAGTAGCGAGGTAGCTTAGCATGCTGGAGGTTTTAATGCATTGAGATGCATTAATCCTTTGTTCTTGTGTGTTGTAAACATGAGAGAATACATCGGACGAGATTGGTGAAGTTTCGGGAGCACCGAAAGCTTGAATTCGCTTCGGCAAGGCAAGCGAGGTGTGATCGATGAGTGGAAATGGTTTTAAAAGTCTTAGAAGGACTTGAAAGCAAGGTTTGGGGGTTTAGGTTGAGTTTGAAACACTAACCTAAATCTGGAAGTAAGTATGAGATGTTTCGCTCTCATTTCTCAGTTATTGTCTCATTGGCTTTATGATCATGCTCTTGTTTTGAAGATAGATTTATACCTACTCTTTTATGCATGTTTTGAGAAATTAGATGATGGTTTTGATGATCCCATGAGATAGAATTATTTGTGAAAATTTTATACATTGTACTTGCTTTTAAAATGGGATGAGAATGTTTTAGAATGATGCATTGAAAACAGTAGGTAATGATGTTTTAAATGGATATATTTGCATGAAATGAGATTATTGTTACCAGATAAAATTGGTCGACCAATAGGATGAAAAGTGCACTATAATATACAAAGTTCGTACGTGCTTTTTGGTTCAGGCAATGGGGGTAGTGTCATCACGTTCCAAATTGAGAGTCCGATGATGTGAGATTCCATCAGGGTAGGTCTTGGTGAAACACCCAAGCTTTGTAGCGATGAGAGATGCCGCAATGAGAGCCTGGTGATGTGAGATTCCATCGGGGTAGGACTTGACATTTAGTCAAGCTATCCGCATATCTGAGTAATGTTGTTAAAAATGCCAATCTATAAGGTTGATTATGAGATTCACATGTACCTTCTTTATAAATGGTTTTATGCATTGTGTTTTGCATATGAGAATACGATTTGAGAAATGCTTTATGAGATTTAAGCATGTAAGGCAATGCCTTGAGATTTTTCATTTGTTGAATGCATGATATAGATGGTACATGTGATTTAAATGATGCGGTTTTGAAATGAAAATGATTTTCAAGCATGATATAGAAAGACCATGATGAGATAGAGATTTCCAATGAGAAATGGTTTTAAAATATATTGTTGTAGTTGGTTTGTTTCGAGCATCCCTCACTAAGCAATCGTGCTTACGCTCTTTTTATCTAACAATGCGGAGAATTAGCTTGTGTGGGCAGCAAAGAGGCAAGAAGGTTTCCAAGGATTTGAATTAAGCTCAAGTATGGTCTTATATTTGCTTATTAGTAATAATAGTTGGCAATGGGAGATTACCTTGTTGTTTTGAGCATCCCTGGTTTAAGACATGTTTGAAATGTCCTTAATGTCTTGTAAATGGCCTTTTAAGTTTGGTTTATGCCTTGGTTTGTGTTTTTACTTCTAAGTGGATATTTTGCATAGGTTACATTCAGATAGATTCCATTGATGCACATAGACTTGCTAGGATGATATTTCTGCCAATTATGTTGTGGTTTGATGATCTAAATATGTTGTATGTATGTTGGAAGCATGTTAGAATGATTTTGTATGGATTAAAGTGTGAAAAACCAGAAAAAGTGTCATTACAGGCCCAGGTGTTTCGGTACACTCAAGCCTGTACCGAAACAGTGAGCCTGAAATGGCCTAAAGGTTTTGAAATAGGTAGGTCTGTTCCGATACGATTTGCTATTGGAAACCTTGGTTCTGAAACACCTCTAAAGGTGTTCCAATACAGGCCCATGTTCCAAGCCATGAGAACCTGTTTTGGTACACCAGTTTCGATACAGGGTAACTTGTATCGGAACGACTGGCTATTATGTTAGTTAATGGAATATTTTGAAGTTTTGATTTCTTATGTTTTAGTCCTTGAATGTTGTGGATGCAATTAAATGAGCATGGATGATTATTTTGAGTTGATTTTTGACAGAGAAGCATGCAATATGTTTAATTAAAGGATTGTAACTATAAAAGTGGAAAAGTCCCCAAAATTTATTAAAATTACAAAATGGTCCCTAATATGTATTTGAGTGCAACTAAGTTTCAATTCGTTGTTTGATCGATGTGTAAATTGTTCCGCTGCAATGTTGAACACTTAGGATCCTAATGAACATCTAGGCAAGATAAAATAAAAAGGGTTATTTATTGAGGTAAACCTTTCGGTTTACTTCAATATTCCTCGTGTGATCCGTTCGGTTCGGTCTTCCACCCAGACCAGGTCGAGGACATTTGGTGGTATCAGAGCCAGGTTTCAAAAGAATTGGGAGATAAGGTTGATGTGATATTATTGTATGGTTGAATCCTTGTTGAATACTATGCATGGTGATTGATTATGCCATATTTTGATCATTGTTTGTCTTGTATGAGATGCATAATGTTTGATAACATGAATTGTGTTTGCTATATGCTGTTGGGAAAGGTAAAAAGGTATCCATTGCCATATTAGGGAAAACTACACCGGTGGTCCCCAAACTTTTATCATTTTCCTATTTTGGTCCCTAAACTATGTTTTTCGGCAAAACCGTCCCTTCTGTTACATAGTTCTCCTGTTTTGGTCCCCCGACGTTAAATACCTAACGGTTTTGCTGATGTGGCATTTTTTAAATATTTTTTAATCATTTCTCTCTCCTCTTAAAAAAATGCCACATCATCAAAATCGTTAGCTATTTAACGTCGGGGACTAAAATAGGAGAACTATGTAACAAAAGGGACGATTTTGCCGAAAAACATAGTTTGGGGACCAAAATAGGAAAATGGTAATAGTTTGGGGACCACCAGTGTAGTTTTCCCGCCATATTATTACTAATGAAAAGAGAATTTTGGTTTTGAAAAGTAGGACTTGAGCACCTTGGATTCCTGCTTTGGCTAGCCTGATTGTTTTTATTGTTGCATTCTTTTTAGCTACACTGTTTTGATAATGGGACCGAGACGAGAGCCTAGAGGCAATATACGAAACGTGGTTGAGAATTAGATAGATAATAATGCTGAGAATTTGTCGCCTCCTTCTCCTCAACTTGGTGGTGGTGGAGCTGGAGTGGGAGCTGGTGTTGGAGGTATTGGACCTCAGGCAGCGCAAGGGCAAGCTGCTTCTAATATGACACCTTTGATTCAGGTTATAGCCGGGGCCTTTCAGGCAGCGATAGTGGGTATGCTTGTGGCCACACCTTAGCCTAGTGCTAATGCTGGTTTACCTTTGGAACGTTTGCGTAGCTTGGGTGGAACTGAGTTTAGAGACCTATCTCTTGAGAGTTCTGAGGCTTGGTTTGAAATTACCAAGAGGATTCTTGGTCAAATGAGTTGAAATGATGTGCAGAAGTTGGGATATGTTATCTCTTTGCTTCACGAAGATGCTTATACGTGGTGGATGACCATCACTGCGGGTATGGAACCTAACGAGGTTACTTGGGCATTCTTTCTAAATGCTTTCAATAAGAAGTATTTGGGTATTCACTATCTAGATGAGAAGAAGAGAGAATTCATGTCTTTGGCGCAAGGAAAGATGATTGTTTCTAAGTACGAAGTTTAGTTTGTCTGGTTAAGTCAGTATGCTCCTGAGATGGTTTCCAATGAAAAGAAGAGGTGTGATTGTTTTCGTTATGGGCTGGTGAAGGATGTTAAGACTTATATGTTGGCTTCGGATTATACTGATTTTGATATCTTGGTTACTCGAGCTAAGGACATCGAACATAATTTGGGTCTAGCTACTCGTTCTGGTGGTTCTAGCTCTAGGAAGAGAGCTACTGAGTTTGATTGTGGAAAGGATCGTTATAAGAAGTATAAGGATTGAAGGTATCAATCAGATCCTAGGTGGGGTGGTGGTAACCCTGGTGGTGGTCATCAAGGCCATAATGCTTTCATTCGTACTCCAGATTGTAATCGGTGCGATAGAAGGAACACGAGAGAGTGTTGGGGTAATTTGGGTACATGCTGGAATTATGGATCGCGAGGACATATGAAGTGTGATTTTCCATAGCCGGTTAAAGATGGACAAGCTCCGATTAGAGCTGTTGAGCCACAGAGAGGTCGTGGGCGCGGTCGTGGTAATTTTCATCGTAAGGATGATGGTCAGAGGAATGTTGCTCATGTGGTTGATGTTCAACCTGAGGGTGGTGGACAGGCTAGGGTGTATGCGCACCGAGAGGGAAGGAATGACACGGATGTGATCGCAGGTACCTTTAGTTTGCAATTCTTTTCATTACTTTCTTTGATTGATTCTAGTTCTACTCATTCATACATTTTGCGTGAGCATGCTCAAGTGCTTGGTTTGCCCGTTGGTATGCGTGTAACCAATTCTTTTGGTGAAACAATTGTTATAAGAAAGTTGTATAAGAGATGTCCTTTGATAGTTCAAGGTCATGTGTTTGAGGTTGATTTTATGGAATTTTTTTCTATGGTTTTGATGTAATTCTTGGTATGGATTGGTTAACTGAGCATAGGGCCATTGTTGATTTTGAGGCCAAGCGAGTTTCGTTGAAACTTGCCAATGATTATGAGGTCGTGGTTGTAGGTGAGAATGTGAAATTCTTGTCTAATGTGGTTTCAGCTCTTGAGGCGAGTTGGTTGATGCGTTCAGTATGTGAGGCTTTCCTAGCTTATGTGATGAATCCAAGCACAAAGGAAATGCGAGTGCAAGACGTACGAATAGTATGTGAGTTTCCGGGTGTATTTTCGGAAGAGTTGTCTGGTTTGCCACCGAACAGAGAAGTTGAGTTTGGCATTGAGTTGTAGGAGAATACGACTACAGTATCTATTTCTCCCTATCGAATGGCTCCAATAGAGTTGAATACACAACTTCAGGAGTTTCTAGATCGAGGTTTCATTAGGCCTAGTGTTTCACCTTCAGGTGCACCGGTCATGTTTGTGAAAAACAATGATGGCACGAAGAGAAGGTGTATAGATTATCATCAATTGAACTAGTTGACAATCAAGAACAGGTATCCTTTTTCCAAGGATTGATGATCTTTTTGATTAGTTTTGGGGTGCTTCGGTGTTCTCTAAGATTGATCTGAGATCTGGATATTATCAGTTAAAGGTAAAAGATGTGAATGTGCCTAATATTGCTTTTCACACATGGTATGAGCATTATAAGTTTTTGGTGATGCCTTTTGGTTTGCCTAATGCCCCTGCTGCATTCAATGACATGATGACTCGTGTGTTTCATGAGTTCTTAGATAGGTTTGTGGTTGTGTTTATCGATGATATTCTTGTGTACTCTCGTACCGAGGAGGATCATGATAGGCATTTGCGGATTTTGTTACAAGTTTTGTTGGAAAATTAGCTTTATGATAAGTTGAGTAAGTGTGAGTTTTGGCTTAAGGAGGTTGTTTTCATTTTCATGTAGTTTCGGCCGAAGGAATTCGAGTCTATCCTCAAAAGATTGAAGCGGTGATGAATTGGAAGTCTCCTAAGTCAGTCCATGTGGTGCGTAGTTTCCTTGGTTTGGCGGGATACTACCATAGGTTCGTAGATGGTTTCTCAAAGATTGTTTCCCCTTTGACGAAGTTGTTGCAAAAAGATGTTAAGTTTGAGTGGACGGAGGCTAGGCAACAAGCTTTCGAGAAGTTGAAGGAGGCATTGACGCAAGCTCCTATCTTGATTCAACTTGAATTGGGAAAAGAGTTTGTGGTTTATAGTGATGCATCTTATATTGGTTTGGGATGTGTGTTGATACAAGAGGGTATGGTGGTAGCTTATGCATCTCGGCAATTGAAGGTGCACGAGTGTAACTATCCTACACATGACATCGAGTTGGTTGTTGTGGTGTTTTCCTTGAAGATCTGAAGGCATTACTTTTATGGTGAAAAGTGTACGGTGTACACAGACGACAAAAGTTTGAAGTATTTGATGTCCCAAAATGAGTTGAATCTTAGGCAACAGAGGTGGTTGTAATTGCTTAAGGATTACGACTTTACGATTGAGTACCATCGACGGAAGGCTAACGTTGTAGCTGATGCTTTAAGTAGGAAGATGGCGGTAGAGTTAAAGGTGATGTTTGCTCGGTTGAGTGTATCACGGGATGGTGGTTTAGTGGCTGAGTTGCAAGTGAAGCCATCGTTGGTAGAATTGATTAAGGAAAAACAGTTGCTATATGATTCGTTGGTATGCCATGTTCAAGACATTGCGGAGGGAAATCCAGCGGACTTTTGTTTCAATGATGATGGTGTTTTGTGTTTTAAGAGTCGAATAGTTGTGTCAAATAATGTTGAGTTAAGGCGCACTATTTTGACTTAGGCTCATAGAAGTCCTTTTTCTATGCACCCAGGTAGTACAAAGATGTATCGTGGGTTGAAAGATGAGTACTATTGGGCTGGCTTGAAGAAAGATGTTGTAGATTTTGTTAGTAGGTGTATGGTTTGTCAACGGGTAAAAGCTGACCATCAATTTCCTTCTGGATTGTTGCAACCTTTGAAGATTCCAAAATGGAAATGAGAGAGAATCACCATGGATTTTGTGACGGGTTTCCCTTTGACATCGTCTAAAAAGAATTCCATTTGGGTGATTGTTGATCGTTTTACGAAGTGTGCACATTTCTTTGGCAGTGCATACTACGTATACGCTAGATGGGTTGGAAAATTTGTACATCTATGAGATTGTGAGGTTACATGAAGTGCCTAAGTCCATTGTTTCGGATCGAGATCCACGTTTCACTGGAAGGTTTTGGGAATGTCTTCATCAAGCATTGGGTACACGTTTGAATTTCAGTACTTCGTATCATCCTCAAACGGATGGTCATTCTAAGAGGGTTATCCAAGTGTTGGAGGATATGTTGAGATGTTACACCATTGATTTCCAAGGTTCTTGGGAGAAACAGTTGCCTTTAGTGGAGTTTGCTTACAATAATAGTTATCAGGCGAGTATTCAAATGGCTCCTTATGAGGCCTTGTATGGAAGGAAGTGTATAACGTCTCTTTGTTGGGCAAAAGCTAGATAGAAGTTGGTTTCTTTGCCTAATGTGCTTAAGGGCACTACGAAAAAAGTGAAGCTTATTAGTGAGAGGTTGAAAGCAGCTTCAGATCGGCAAAAGTCTTACGCAGATTTAAAGCGTAAGGAGATTGAGTATGTTGTGGGAGATAAAGTGTTTTTGAAGGTTTCACCTTGGAAGAAGGTGATGAGATTTGGACGGAAGGGAGAGTTGAGTCCAAGGTTTATTGGACTATATGAGGTGCTAGAGCGTGTTGGACATGTTGCTTATAGGTTGAGATTGCCTTCTAAGTTAGAGAAGATACATGATGTTATCCATGTATCCATGCTTCGGAAGTATAGATCGGATTCATCTCGTATTATGCATGTTGAGGAGATTGAGTGAATCAGAATTTGTCCTATGATGAGGAACAAGTTGAGATCTTAGATTTGGACAGCAAGGTTCTTCGTGGTAAGACCATTGAATTGGTCAAGGTATTGTGGCGACACTGTGATGTTGAGGAAGCTACGTGGGAAAGAAAGGATGACATGAAGAAGCAGTTCCCTTATCCTTTTCAATCAAGTAAAATTTCGAGGATAAAATTTCCTAAGTGGGGGAGAGTTGTAGCGCCCCAATTTTGGGCGTAGAAGAATTTGAGGTCCGTAGAGCGTATACTAGAGATCTGAGTTTTTTGGAGAGGTTTAGGGAAAACGAGGTTTCGGGTAAGATAAAAATATGAGAAAATGATTAAAAATCATTATTAATTATATAAATGATTTTCGTGAATTTTTTTTAAGAAAATGATTTTGGAAGTACGGCACTGTGGGTAGTGACCAAAATGCGATTTTTATAAAGTTGATTTAGTGACTGTTTTGTAAAAGGATTAAAACTTTGAGTCTTTAAGGAGCTATTCAACCTAATTGTTTTTATGAGATTTCTCTCTTAATTTGGAGCATTTTAAAAAGGTTTTAATTAAAGATTAAAAGAGTTAATAAAGGGAGAGTTGACTTTTTCATTAAAACCAATTTTAGGCCATTTTCTCTCATTCTATTTTCTCTCAAAGTTTTCCTTCAGTAAACACTCTCCATTTTCAAGAAGCTTAAGGCAATGCTTTTTTTTTGTTGAGTTTTTGATTTCTGAAGGATTCTTTAACATTGATTTGTAAATCCTTATTGATTTTCTTTGATTTTTCAAGAAAATAACATCCAATTGAGAGAGATTTCACCCATTAGAGGTAAGGTTCGTTCTCCTTCTCTAATGATCAGCTCTTTACTGAATTTTCCAAGTTATCAATCCTTTACATATGTTTTCTAAGTGGTTTTGATGGATTAATCATTGAAATTGGGTTAAATTGAGGTTTAATATTGAGATTTTGCGATTTTTGTAATGCTACTATTTTCCTTGATTTAAGGCAGTTATTAATCAAGATTTAGATGTTAAATGATGTTGAAATAAAGGTTTTATCATAATAATCCTGAATTGGTTTGGATCTCTAGTTGTATATGGCTAGATTTTAGGTTTTTGGTGAAGCTTTGAGGTTCTGGTGTTGCTAGAGGTTTAAGGAAGAGATTAGGTTGTTTTTAAATGTTATTTGATAATTAAAAGTGGCTAGAAGTGGTAGATTTTGGTTGGGTGAAGTTTGGAGAGTTTTCGAAGGTGTTTTTTGTTGTTTCAGATTGTCGTTTTGGTGTTTTGGGGCAGAGCAACGAGGTAGTTGAGAATGTTGGTGGGCTTAATGCATTGAGATGCATCAATCCTCTTTTCTTGTGTGTTGTAAACATGGGAGAATACATCGGACGAGATTGGTGAAGTTTTGGGAGCTCCGGAAGCTTGAATTCACTTCGACAAGGCAAGCGAGGCGTGATCGGTGAGTGGAAATGGTTTTAAAAGTCTTTGAAGGACTTGAAAGCAAGGTGTGGGGGTTTAGATTTATTTTGAAACACTAACCTAAATCCGGAAGTATGAGATGTTTCGCTCTCGTTTATCAGTTATTGTCTCATTGGCTTTATGATCATGCTCTTGTTTTGAAGATAGATTTATACCTACTGTTTTATGCATGTTTTGAGAAATTAGATGATGACTTTGATGATCCCATGAGATAGAATTATTTGTAAAAAAGCTATACATTGTACTTGCTTTTAAAATATGATGAGAATGTTTTAGAATGATGCATTGAAAACAATAAGTAATGATGTTTTAAATGGATATATTGGCATGAGATGAGATTATTGTTACCGGATATAATTGGTCGACCAATAGGATGAGAAGTGCACTATAATATACAAAATACATACATGCTCTTTGGTTCGGGAAATGGGTGTAGTGTCATCCCGTTCCAAAGTGGGAGTCTGATGATGTGAGATTCTATCGGTGTAGATCTTGGTGAAACACCCAAGCTTTGTGGCAATGAGATATGTCGCCATGAAAGTCCGATGATGTGAGATTCCACCGGGGTAGGACTTTACATTTAATCAAGCTATCCGCATATCCGAGTAATGTTGTTAAAAATGCCAATATATGAGATTGATTATGAGATTCACATGTACCTAGTTTATAAATTGTTTTATGCATTGTGTTTGAAATATGAGAATACGATTTGAGAAATGGTTTATGAGATTTAAGCATGTAAGTCAATGCCTTGAGATTTTGCATTTGTTGAATGTATGAGATAGATGGTACATGTGATTTAAATGATGTGGTTTTGCTATGAAAATTATTTCCAAGGATTTGAATTAAGCTCAACTATGGTTTATATTTGCTTATTAGTAATAATAGTTGGCAATGGGAGATTACCTTGTTGTTTTGGGAGATGTGTTTGGAACTCCCTGGTTTGAGGCATGTTTGAAATGCCTTTAATGTCTTGTAAATGGCCTTTTAAGTTTAGTTTATGTCTTGGTTTGTGTTTTGACTTTTAAATGGCTATTTTGCATAGGTTGCATGCATATAGATTCCATTGATGCCTATAGACATGCTAGGATGATGTTTCTGCCAAGTATATTGTGGTTTGATCGTCTAAATATGTTGTATGTATGTTGGAAGTATGTTAGAATGATTTTGTATGGATTAAAGTATGAAAAACCAACAAAAAGTGTCTTTATAGGCCCAGGTGTTTCGGTACACACGAGCATGTACTGAAACAATAAGCTTGAAATGGCCTAAAGGTTTCGAAACAGGAAGGTCTGTTCCGATATGATTTGCTACTGGAATCCTCGATTCTGAAACACCTCTAAGGGTGTTCCGATACATGCTCGTGTTCCGAGCCATGAGAATCTGTTTCGTTACACCAGTTTCAATACAGGGTAACTTGTACCGAAACGACTGGTTGTTATGTTAGTTAATGGAATATTTTGAAGTTGTGATTTCTTACGTTTTAGTCCCTGAATGTTGTGGATGCAATTTAAATGAGCATGGATGATTATTTTGAGTTGAGTTTTGACAGAGAGGCATGTAATATGTTTAATTAAAGGATTGTCACTATAAAAGTGGAAAAGTCCCCATAATTTATTAAAATTACAAAATGGTCCCTAATATGTATTTGAGTGCAACTGAGTTTCAATTCGTTGTTTGATCGATGTGCAAATTATTCCGCTACAATGTTAAACAATTACGTTCCTAATGAGCATCTTGGAAAGATAAAATAAAAAAGGGTTGTTTATTGAGGTAAACCTTCCGGTTTACTTCAATATCCCCCGTGTGATCCGTTCGGTTCGGTCTTTCACCCAGACCGAGTCGAGGGGGTTACAATTTATCTTCAGGTGTTTGTCCAGAGTTCGAGTAACCCAAGTGGTTTGTTATCATACATATTTTCTTTTTGATACCAAAGTCTTTCCCAATAGAACATGGATTTCAGATAAAGTGTAAAATTCCCAGTCATTTCCTTTGTTATGAGGGGTATTTAAGTCATTCTTATACCTCAAGAGCATTCTTGTAATTTCATATCCAATATTTATGACTTTGAATCCTAAAACCGGTCTAATCAGAATTAGGTTCCGGCGATTTGAAATTTTACACCGAAAAGCTTAACTATTGCATCGATATTAAGTTTTATTATCTCTTTTATTGATGAGGGACTTTAATATTTGAATTGGAACCCTTTTGAATGCCTAAAATATTGAAGTTGAGCTTAGGGTATCAATAGGATAAGAGCTGTATCGGTACGGTCCAACATCTAATAACTAACTTACCCGTTTTGGCACAAGCATGTCGATACGATCACGAGCGTATCGATACGATCACGAGCGTATCGATACGATAACGAGCGTATCGATACGATCACGAGCGTATCGATACGATCACGAGCGTATCGATACGATCACAAGCGTATCGATATGGGTCCTCTAAATCAAATTTGATTGAAAGTCAATTGAAGGATAATGTGAGGTGATGAATCACCTATGTTCTTGCCGCCCATTTCACATGGGATTATCAGAATATAACAGGGATAACATATGGTCATCAATTACTTAAAAAGCTTGAAGAGATAAGCTTTGGGTTTAGCAAACCATTGGTGGGAGGAAACCTTCTTATTGGTTTCAAGTGAGGTGGGTAATTGATTAAACATTGGTTTTATTAAAATCTAATAACGGAATTTCTTTAGTTTACATTCACCGAGAATAAACCCCACCCTTTTGCCATCTTCATCTTTTTCGTAAATCAAGCATCACCATTGTTATCCTTCTCTTCAAGCAAGCACCTCCATGGGAAGGTGAGCTTAAGTTTTGTTTTCCTCAATCTATTGAATCCAATCGCTTCTTACAAGTTGGCACAAGGAGTGGAGAAAGATTATCCGCCATCACCATCGAAATCTAGAAACAAAGGAATTGTCATCCGAGAGTCGTATGAGCCTTAATATTGAGGTGAGTGTAGTCAGAGTCTTGAGAGTTGGCTAGATGCCATCTCGAATCATTGTCTATTGATTTTATAACCATTTTATTGAAGGTCATTGCATAAAATCATATTGAAAGCTTTGTTTGGTAAGTTTGGGTAAGTTGCGTTAAAACTAAGATTGAAGTATTATTGCTATTGTTATCGAATCATTGAAAATTTTTCCATATGAATCACTGAGCATTGCATATTGCTATGGGCACATGATTATTGCTATTGTTTATTACTATGACCATATGGCTATTGAGATCTTACTACGAGACTATTGTTGTTGTAATATTGATGTTTGAACCTTGGGATCAAAGTATTGGATACAATTGGGATGCCATAGAATTCATAAGCTCATTGGTACGGGTATTGGGCTTCGACCTTTGGTGTGATGGAGGGATGTGTTGTGTGTTGGTCAATGGTGCGGCGGAGGGAATATGACATGACCATTATTGTTACTATTGGTGTTGAGGTGGAATTCGTGTATCCATTTACCGTGAATCAATCCAAGAAAATTATCGGTTATTGTTGTTGCTTTTGTTATGAAATTATTGATTATTGCTATTAATCCTTGATGTTATGATATTGATTGTTGGTACCATGATATGTATATAGATTGCTTATGTGAAACATGCCATTAAGTACATCATTGAAGCATGTAACATTGCACATCATGCTCATTATTGTTTAAGGCTACCTCACTTAGACTATGTAATTTTGATACATTCAATTGCATAACATTTCAGGTTAAAAAATATATCGGTTCGAGATTAGAGCTAGCTAGAAGTTTGTGTAACACCCTAGAAAAAAATTGAAAGTAGAGGTTGTGGGAATCAAACTCACAACTTCAAGTGGTTTAATCAGATGCCTAGCCACTGAGCTAAAGGAGCTCTTGGTTATAAGCCCCCCCCCCCCACTTAGCTTTATGTGGTTCTAATAATAATAATAATAATAATAATAAAATAATCAAAATATCCTACCTAACCCATTAATGAGTCTTTATTTCGGTCCAACCTCCCAAAAGAGCACCAGAACCCTTACCTCTGTCGCCCCTTCACCTTCTCGAGTCAACTGGCCACTGCCCGTTTCACCCCACCGGTGTGTCGTGTCACATCACTACCACCGTCAAAGTGACCGCCGCCCCTTCCCGATCAAAACCAAGACCGCCACTCGCCCCAATCCCCCGTCGCGCGCCATGGAAAGTAGCCGAAAGGTTCGGGCGCAACCCAAACACCCCGTCGTTTTGTTTTCTTACGTCACCGGAGTCGATATGCACCCTTTCGTCACACCGCCACCACCCCTTGACTCCTCATTTCAAGGCGAGCAAAACCCACCTGATTGCTCAATCGTTCACCGTCTTTCAACGCCTTATCGGTGATACGGCAGTCCAGTTGAAATTTTTGGCTGATTTGGTAAGTTGGTAAGTGATTAAACTTATTTTCGAGTGCTTTAGGGTCGTAGATGGATTTCTAGTGCTCATTTTTGCATTTAAGGGTGTTTTCCTGCCATATAAGGCCGTGCGTGGGCTACACGCGCCGTCCAGGATGAATTCTGGCCACCCTAGACGGTGATCATTGAACCGGCCGGCCCACCCATTGGTCGGTCCACCTGAACCAGCCCAGCCTTAAAACGGTTCGAAATAATGAAATGAATCGGGCCCTCTCTAATTAAATAATGGACCGACCCGACCCGTTGACCGACCCGACCCATCAACCAGTCAACTCGACCGAGTCAACTCAATGATTCAACTCGCCTGAGTCAACCCAGTTAGTCAACTCGTCGAGTCAGCCATTGGACCAGTGACGTCAGCATTGACTTTGACCGCTGATGTCGGCGTTGACTTTAACCAAAAAGTCAACTTTTCCTGAAAAGTCCTATTTTATGTTTTTCGACGTTCTGAATCTGATTTTGAAGCTCGTTTTTTGAAATTCTAACCCAAAAGCCTCTACTTGGGACATTGAACTCGAATATGCATTAATTTAGTATTTGAGAAAACTTAAATTATTTGAGAAAAGTTGTAGAGCAAATGACTGATGTCGACTTTCTGGTTTAATAGGAACTCGTGGATCTCCCGATCGTGCCTATGCTCAGCCCAGCTTGTCCCGATATGTACTACCTCGTAATCCTATCGTCACTCATACGACCCTTTAACTTAGTATTTTATTTCTATCAAGGTCTAAATCTGTTAGTAACCGTAATCCTTGTTTATCTAGGTTTCATTACCGTAGCGGAGCGTGATCCCGGTGCTCGGTAGACCTTTCGACTGATCGATCTGATCTTTTGAGGTGTGTTCCTTGTGTGCTAAATGACTGGTTGCATGTTTACTGTTTTACATGCTTTATAAGTTTTAATAAAACGGATCATGTACACATGATTCTCAAACTTGATTTTGCATAAAAATAACAAGTTCTCTTTTTCTGAAAGAAACACAAATGTACTATATGTTTGGTTTATGCCCTAGCATCCGATATGACAATCATGCTCTATGGTTTCCGGTTATCAGTGTAGAAATATGTTATCAAGCATTGCTATAACTGTCATTGTTGCGTACTATGTTACTACCTAGACTAATTAGTAGGGGTGCTTGGGGTATCATGTGAAGTCACTATTGGCTCAGCCCTGATCCAGCTAGTTAGACCGCTCGTATTCAATTCCTATGCTTCAGCTAGGTCCACCCGTATTCGTTTCCTAAGCTTCAATTAGGTCCGCCCGTTTTCGGTTTCTAAGTTTCAACTAGGGTCGCCCGTATTCTAAGGTATTTCCTTAGGATGGTACCCGCGCCCAATGGGCTTGGGTTAATGCCAGTATACGATATTGTTCTGGGGAACTGTATCATGGTGTTCGGTTGGATGGTAGATAGGTTGCATGGAAACTTGGATGCTCTTACGATATGTTTTGCATGACATGATTTATTATGTAAATGATGTAAATGTTTTACTTGCACTGTTGGAACACGCTAAGCTCTCTAGATCACACCCCAAACCTTTTCTCCCTTACAGATATTTTGGATAGACCACCATGTACCTGACACTTGAAGGATTGACACATTTTGTTCTCTACATAGATTGTAATGTTTCTATCCACCGTTTTTTTGTAATTTAGGGTGACATGTGCTTATGGTTTGTAATGTATAAAGAATTATGTTCCGGGTATTTTGGTTACTACATTTGATATGACTTATGTTATAACTACGTCTAGATATGTTTTTACATGTTTGCTTATTATGATTGTTTGGTGGCAAATTATGATCTATTATGCTTTCAACTAGATACTTGAGTTTTTCAACAAGTTTTCTACTTGAGTTTAAATGACGAAATGTACCATGTTAGACGTGGTCGTTCCGCATAGACCGGTCTAGGGGTTACATTTAATTGGTATCAGAGCTTTTAGTTTTAAAACCTCAGACTGTGTATGAGTCTATTTAAATTGTTGTTTTGAAATGTTTTATTGAAGTATTATGAAAAGAGGTCATGTCACCCAACTTTACATGTTTAATTGTGTTCGATTCTCCAGTTTCATAAACTGATCTTAGGTTTTATCCTTTGTAGAGATTCTCCGAGATGAGCAATAGAAAGGGGCGTCGACCCGCTCGTTGGCGTGGTCGACCTACTAGATTTAAATACCAGATAGACAATCAGATGGTTGATCCACCTGCCTCCGAAGATGCTACACCTACAGTTAACCCTCCAACATTCGTAGAGCCTCCTACCCATCATGGTCATTCAGCTGCTACTGCTTCGACTACTTCGACATCAGTCCCAACTGCTCCTACACCTACTACAACTGTTCCATTCCATGCTCCTAGTATCGGCATGACTACTCTGGTCAGAGGAGCGACTATTTCTGGGCCCGAGCCTATGACTGGAGATACTGATGAGACCTTTAGTAGATGGTTTCTCCAGTTGATTCAGGGAGTAGTCAGAGCGTCGAGAGTCACACCTGAAGTTCCTATCTCCCAGACTTTGATTGCCAATGAGATCAAGACCTTCTCGGGATCTCTTAGTGGACCACCAACCGAGGCTGAGAAATGGTTATACGACATCGAGAGACGTATGGGTGAGATGGGTTTTGAGCCATTCATAAAGTATTTGGGTGTTGTATCTATATTGAATGGGAATGCCCGCACCTAGTGGGAGTTCATCATGAGTAGTGTTCCTTCTGATCGGTTGACATGGAATTTCTTTAAGGAACGTTTTAGGAATCATTTTCTGGGGAGCGGTTCTTGAGAGAGAGACGTTGGGCTTTTAAAGACCTAGTGCAGGGTACCATGACAGTGGCTAAGTATGAGATACAATTTCTAGAATTGTCGAAATATGGTACTGGTTTGGTTTCTACCGAGAAGGACAGATGTAAAAAGTTCTTAAAGGGCCTTCGTATTGGGATACGTGATCGAGTGGCTACCCACCATGATCAGGTGTTTGAAGATTTAGTAGATCGGGCTAAGACTAAAGAACATATGGAGATCTTGACAGCTAGTCAGAGTAGTAGAGATGGAGATGGAGATCGAGATAGAGACAAGGATTGAGAGAAAGTCCAAGATCGGTCTTGGAGATCTTCTAGACAATGAGGGTCTCACGGGCGCTCTGGTAAGAGGGCTCGCACAATGTATCAGGGAGATGGTTCGAGTTATAAGCCCACGGTACAGCAGAGCCCATCGGTTAGTCGGGGTGATTCATCAGGGTCCACTCTCTTACCTGTTGTGGGTATTGTGGTAAGCTTCACCGATGGGAGTGCAGGAAGATGTTGGGTGCTTGCTTCCGATGTGGATCCACTGACCATTTCAAGATAGATTGTTGTAAAGTGTCCAAAAGTCCTATATTTCATGCACTGTCTAACTCTTATTATTACTGTTTTCGAGCTCATTTTGAGCATAATTAGGGTCATGCATAGCATTTCACAGTATTTCATTGTTTTGCCTTGCTTTTATAACTTATCATTCATTTGGTGAACAAGAGGTATTGTTCTAGTGTATTCTTGCTTGTAGGTACTAACTACTGAACGAGGGAACCAAGGAACGGAGGACACAACGCTGAGAAGCAAACCTAGGAGCTGTACTGAAGCAGTTCCAGCTAAAGATAAGTTGTTGTCGAGCACCTACCGAGTATCTGCTGAGCAAAAGATGCTGCCAACCTTGCTGCCTGCGACAAGTGATTATGGAAGTTTGGAGAACTGGAGCGCGATTTATAGAGCTAAAACTCTTGATTCTATCACCGGCATTCACGTGATTATCCGACATCTGTAGCAGCGGCTAGGGCTGCCGAAGCGAAATTCCCAAGCTTACTTGCGGGCAAAGGAAAATGAGGAAGAGTCCATATTCCAAAGCGAAATTCCAGCATTTAAAGCTTCATTAAAGAAGAAAATCTACTTTAGAGGACTTCTACTCCAAGGAGGACTTGACCTAGTTTTAAGTCTATAAATACCAATTGTACTTCTAGTTTAAATCATCCTAGGTTTTCTATAGACTTTTCTTGTGCTCTTCTCCGCCGCCATGTTCTAATTCTCCATTGGGTTACGGTTATGTTGTAACTAGAGTGAAACGGTTGTTTTAGGTTTTTGAGTTATTTCTTCAATAAAATATTTTAAGTTTACTTAATCCATTGTTCTTCATTCTTTCAATCTTTCCACACCACTCGTTTGAGAGAATATATTTGTCGGGCACGAAAGTGCAAGGCTCACGAAAGGGTTAAGTACGGTCACAACGGGAGGCGTGACTAACTTGGTTCCACACTAGTCCACAAGTTTCGGCGGCTAAAAGGGATCTCTAATCAAGTTGATTGACTTGGTTCCACACTAGTCCTCATGTTATCAATCTCGAGCATCCTAACCTAGAAATAGGAGGGATCACTGTCGACTATCCTGCTGAACTTGAAGTATCTGCCAGACTTACCGCCATGACGTCTTTCCATTCCACTTGCCGAGACAGTACACACCCCTGCAGTGGCAGTGACCTATTGCGGTCGCGTGACAGGGTCGTAGTTTGCCGCCCATCTACCCGTCGAGGCAGCATATCGTGGCAGCAAAGGATAACTCATACCTATTTCAACGCAGTTTTCGCACTAAGTGGCAACATAACCCTGCCTGCTCTATCACCATGCTTCATCTTCTCTTTTACTTGTGTTTATTTACTTTTCAATCTCAACCAATCTATTCACTTGTGTTTTTACTTTACCATTGTGCAGAAACTACAAAGACGAGACAAATTGTCCAATCCTCGTGGGATTCGACATCTTTTATACTATAACTTGACAAGAGTGTGCACTTGCGCTCTTACAAAAGAGGGAACACCTTCAATTGTCCACTCCCACCTTCCGCAAACTGAACATCGACTCAGACCCCTACTCAATCCCAGACTCTAGCCCGTTCACAGGCATTTGTTCAGACACCAGGTTCAGGGCGTTATCAAAATAGAGCTCATGGGTCTACTGCTAGATCAGATAGTAGAGGTCGATCACATCAGATTGGGGGACAGGTCATGACTGAGGCCAGACAGCATGCGCTTGTTTATGCTACTAGACGTCGTGACGATAGAGATGATCCAGACATCATTGCATGTGCATTCATTATATTTTCTATTCCTTACTTTGCATTACTTGACGATGGTTCTACTCATTCCTATGTATCGAGATTTGTGTCCCGAGATCTCCAGATTCTAGTTGAGACCACCGAGAGTTTAGTTACTGTTATGAGTTTGGTGGGCCAGTCTGTGGCTGTAAATAAGGTTTTCAGGCAATGTCCCCTCCAGGTGCAAGGGGAAATCTTTCTAGTTGACCTTATGGAACTACCATTAGATGAGTTTGATATAATTCTTGGCATGGATTGGTTGACTGAACATCGGGTTAACCTAGATTGTGAGTCCAAGAGAGCGGTTTTGAAGACTTATGATGATTGTACGGTGGTTCTTATTGGTGAGCACCGAGGGTATCTGTCTAATGTGATATCTGCTTTGGCGGCCGACAGAATGATCCGGAAAGGCTATCAGACTTTCATCGCCTGTTTCTTGAATACCAAGGGTTCCTTGTTAAATATTGAGGAGATTCGCACTGTTAGCGAGTTTCTTGAAGTCTTTCCCGAGGAGTTTCCTGGATTACCTCCGAATAGGGATGTTGAGTTTGAGATTAAGACCTATTCGAGCTCTGTACCAGTCTCTATGAACCCCTACCGTATGGCTCCTAAAGAGCTTAAGGAGCTGAAGATTTAGTTGAAAGAGCTCCTCGACCGAGGCTTTATCCGACCTAGCTCTTCGCCTAGGGGAGCTCATGTTCTTTTCGTGAAGAAGAAAGATGGTTCTCTCAGATTGTGCATTGATTACCGTAAACTAAACAAGTTGACAGTCAAGAATAAGTATCCTCTACCTAGGATTGATGACTTGTTCGATCAGTTTCGAGGAGCTACGGTTTTCTCAAAGATTGATCTTTGTTTCGGGTACTATCAGATAAAGATAAAGGGGTCTAATGTAGCAAAGATGGCCATTCGTACCAGATATGGGCATTACGAGTTTTTAGTGACGTCGTTTGGTTTGACTAATGCTTCTGTCGCCTTTATGGATTCGATGAACCATGTGTTCCAGCCCTATTTGGATCAGTTTGTGGTGGTGTTCATTGATGACATCCTAGTCTACTCCCAGACTGAAGCAGAACATGTTGAGCATTTGAGGATTGTTTTGTAGACTCTTAGAGAACACATATTGTATGCCAAGTTGAGCAAGTGTGAATTCTGGCTCAATGAGGTGGCATTTCTGGGGCATGTGCTATCGGCTTGGCGTATTCAGGATGATTCGAGCAAGATAGAGGCCATTGTGAGTTGGAAGCAACCCAAGAATGTTTCCGAGATCCGCAGTTTCTTGGGTTTAGCTGGGTATTACAAGTATTTTGTTGAGGGCTTTTCCATTATTGTGGCTCCCTTGATGAAGCTGTTGAGGAAGGATGTTCCATTAATCTGGACAGATGCTCAGCAGGATAGTTTCGAGAAGTTGAAGACAACTCTAACGCAAGCTCCAATTTTGACTTAGCCCGAGTCTGGGAAGGATTTCGTAGTTTATAGTGATGCATCGCGCTCCAGTAGAGTAATAGTTTATACGTCTCGTCAGTTAAGGCCGCATGAGTGTAATTATCCTACCCATGATCTAGAGCTGGCCGTTGTGGTATTTGCCCTAAAGATTTGGAGACAATATCTCTACGGAGAGAAGTGTTATATCTATACAAATCATAAGAGCCTGAAGTACATTCTTACACAAAGAGAGTTTAATTTGAGACAGCGTTGTTGGATTGTGCTTCTTAAGGACTATGACTGTGTGATTGAGTACCACCCGGGGAAGGCTAATGTTGTTGCTGATGCTTTGAGTCGTAAGACTATATCGGACTTGAGATCCTTGTTTTCCAGGATGAGTATATATAGTGATGGCAGTTTACTAGCTGAGCTGCAGGTTAAACCGACATTGGCCGAGGAAATTAGAGCCAAACAGCTTCTAGATAGTTCCTTACTCCCTTTCATACAACAAGTTGAGAAAGGATCTACTTCTATCTATGCCTTTGATCAGAATGGAGTCCTATACTTCAAGGGTCGTTATTGAGTACCAGACGATGCCGAGTTGAAGCGGACCACTCTTAGTGAGGCTCATAACAGCCCTTATGCTACGCATCCCAGTGGGGAAAAGATGTACCAAAATCTGAGGCAAAGATATCGTTGGGAAGGTATGAAGAAGGACATTTTAGATTATGTATCTTGGTGTTTGATTTGCCAGCAGGTTAAGGCAGAACACTGGCATCCTTCTGGCCTTTTGCAACCAATTCGGATTCCTAAGTGGAAATGGGAGCGCATCACGATGGATTTTGTTATAGGGTTACCTCTGACCCCTTCCAAGAAGGACTCTGTTTAGGTGATTGTTGATATACTCACTAAGTCAGCTCATTTCATTCATGTCCGATTTACTTATCCCTTGAAGAAGCTGGCTAAATTGTATATTTCTGAAATTGTCAGACTTCATGGTGTACCCTTGTCTATCATTTCAGATCGAGATTCAAAGTTTACCTCTCGGTTCTAGAAGGCCTTATAGGATGCCTTGGGCACGCATCTAAAATTCAGTACATCTTATCATTCGTAGACCGATGGACAGTCGAAGAGAGTAATATAGATTCTTGAGGACATGTTATAGGGATGTGTGATTGATTTCCGTGGTAGTTGGGAGGATTTCTTGCCCTTGGTTGAGTTTGCATACAATAACATCTATCTGGCTAGTATCTGCATGGCACCATATGAAGCTTTGTATGGTCGTAAGTGTCGTACTCCCATCTGTTGGACAGAGTTGTATGATAAGAAGACCTTAGGCCCAGAGTTGGTTCAAGAGACCGAGAAGAATGTCAGATTGATCTGTAACCGTTTGAAAGAGGCTTTTGATAGACATAAGTCTTATGCTGACCGGAGAAGAAAAGACATTGAGTTTGAGGTCGGTGATTAGGTTTTCTTGATGGTGTCTCCGTGGAAGAAAGTTTTGAGATTTGGGTGCAAAGGTAAATTGAGTCCAAGATTTATCAGACCATACCGTATTCGGAAGAGAGATGGACTTGCTACTTATCAGCTTGAGTCACCTCCTCAGCTTATCCGCATTCATGATGTGTTTCATGTATCTATGTTGAGACAGTATCACCCAAATTCGAGCCATATTATTTAGGTACAAGATGTGGAGTTGAGGCCAGATCTCTCCAATGAGGAGGAGCTTGTTTGAAATTTGGATCGAGATGAGAGAGTTTTGAGGAACCAGCGTATTTCTATGGTTAAAGTACAGTGGAGTGATCGTGGTCTTGAAGAAGCTACCTGGTAGACTCTTCCGTCAATGGAAGAGCAGTTCCCACATCTGTTCAACTCAGGTAAATTTCGAGGCCGAAATTTGTATTTAGGGGGAGCTGTAACACCCTAGAAAAAAAATTGAAAGTGGAGGTTATGGGAATCAAACCCATAACCTCAAGTGGTTTGGTCGGATGCCCACCCACTGAGCTAAAGGAGCTCTTGGTTATAAGCACCCCCCCCCTTAGCTTTATGTGGTCCTAATAATAATAATAATAAAATAATCAAAATATCCTAGCTAACCCATTAATGAGTCTTTATTTCGATCCAACCCTCAAAATAGCACTAGAACCCTTACCACTGTCGACCCTTCACCTTCCTGAGTCAACTAGCCACCGCCGTGATGTATCACGTAACCTCCACCGTCAGAGTGACTGTCGCCCCTTCCCGATCAAAACCACGACCGCCACTCGCCTCAATCCCCCATCGTGCGCCGTGGAAATTAGCCGAAAGGTTCAGCCGCAACCCAAAAACCCCATCGTTTTGTTTTCCGACGTCACCAGCATCGATAGGCACCCTTTCGTCACACCGCTGCCACCCCTTGACTCCTTATTGCAAGGAGAGCAAAACCCACCCAATTCCTCAGTCGCTCAACGTCTCATCGGTGATACGACAATCCGATCGAAACTTTTGGCTGATTTGGTAAGTTGGTAAGTGATTCAACTTATTTTCGGGTGTTTTAGGGTCGTAGATGGATTTCTGGTGCTCATTTTTGCTTTTAAGGGTGTTTTCCGGCCATCTAGGGTCGTGCATGGGTTTTACGCGCCATTTGAGACGAATTTCGACCACCCTAGACGGTGGTCATTGAACCGGCTGGCCCACCCATTGGTCGGTCCACCTGAACCAGCCTAGCTCTAAAACGGTTCGAAATAATAAAATTAATCGGGCCCCTCTAATTAAATAATGGGCTGACCCGACCGATGACCGACTGACCTGCTGACCGACCCATTGATCGAGTCAACCCGATTGAGTTAACTAGTTCGAGTCAACTTAGTGGGTCAACTCGCCCGAGTCAACCCAGTGAGTCAACTCGCCGAGTCAATCATTGGACCAGTGACGTCAGTGTTGACTTTGACCAATGACGTCAGCGTTGACTTTGACCGATGATGTCAGCGTTGACTTTGACCAAAAAAGTCAACTTTTTCCCAAAAGTCCTATTCTATGTTTTTCGACGTTCTGAATCCGATTTTGAAGCCCGTTTCATGAAATTCTAACCCGAAAGCCTCCATTTGGGACATTGAACTTGAACACGCATTAATTTAAGTTAAATTATTTGAGAAAGGTTGTAGAGCAAAGGACTGATATTGTAACCCCCTTAGCCCGGCCTAGACGGTTGACCCGAACTACGAAGACTACACGGGGAAAACCAAAGTCAACCTGAAAGTCAACCTTGATTAACGAACCTTTTTTTCTTTTTAATCTTGTCTAGATACACGTTAACCCTAAGTGAGTACTCATGAAACATATATGAGAAAGGCACAGCGATCGAACAACAAAGAGGACTCAATTGCACTTATTACAAGTTTAGGGACCAAAATGTAATTTCTGAAATTTAGAAGGTGTAACGCCCCGGTTTTGGGCTTAGGAGTTTTGGGCGTTGACCGGTTGGTCAAAGTGCTATTCGAATCTTAAGAGGTTAAATTAGGAAAGCCTAGTTCGGGTTGCATTAAAAATATGGAAAAATGTTCTAAAATCATCTTTTAATATAATTAAGTGAACTGTGAAATCAATTTTGGAAAATGAGTTTTGGAAGTGTGACATTTTGGCTAGTGACCAAAATGTAATTTTCACAAGTTTGGTGGCTGTTTTATAAAGGGTTGGAACTTTGAATCTTTAAGGAGCTATTAATCCAAAAGTGGTTTCTCCAGATTTTTCTAAGATATTATAAGTTATTTTCTGATTTAAAAGATATCAAAAAGGAGGGAAAAGCTCATTTGGCAATTTTCTCAACTAACTTCTCATTTTCCTTCTCTCATTTTCTCTCAAACCAAACACTACATTTCCAGAGATTTGTTTCTGATTTTCTCACCTAAATTCCTCCTTTCAACTCTCATTTGATTCCAAATCAACATATCTTCAAAACCTCTTCAATTGCTTCTTGATTCTTCAAGGGTTTTCATTCCAAAAAGTGGAGAAACACAAGTTTGGAGGTAAGAACGTCCTTCTCCTCTAAACTATCAGTTCTTTACTGAAATTCCTAAGTTTTCAATCCTTAATTGATGTTTAATTAAAGGTTTTTAAGTGTTGAAATGGATCTTGGCTTATTATGCAAGATTTTGATGATTTTTGATGATTTTCGTTAGATCTGAGTAATCTGTGATTTAAGAGATGTTTTTGATGTTAAATGATCTCTAAAATGATGTGGAATTGAGTTTTGATTGATGCAATCCCGGATAGGTTGAGTTTCCTAAGTTTAGCTTGTGTTTCAAGGTAGTTTTTGAGGTGATCTTGGTGATCTGATGTTGCTGGAGGTATAAGGTTGTTAATAGGTTGTTTTTAGATGTTATATGATGTTAATGGAAGTGAGGTTTTGCTGGTTTATGGCTGGGCTTTGTTTAGAAGTGGTTTGGATGCATTTTCGGTTGTGTTTGGTGGCCGAAAATGGAGGTTGGATGAGAGCAGCGAGTTTAGGTGCTTTCATTGAAGCAATTAATGCATGATGATGCATTAATCCTCTGCTTTGATGTGTTGAAACAGGGGAAGCATCTTTGGATCCAAGTTTGGTTGATCCGGAAGCTTGATTTGGTGCTTTGGCTTGAAGCAAAGTGGAAATCGGTGAGTGAGTTTGTGGAAATTGGAATTCAGCTTTTAAAACCAAGGTTTGAAGGTTTTGGGAGCTTAGTTTAAGTCTAAACAACTTTGCTAAGCTCAAGTGTAAGTTTTCGGATTTTCTCTCTAGTGGTGGCCATGTTTTTGATGTGATGCAAAATGATGATTTGCATGTTTTTAATTACTGTTTTGAAAGCATGTTTTAGCATGGATTTTGCTGATGATGTAAGCCATATGTTGAAGGTAACTCTAGGTAGGAGTACCTTGTTTTTATACATTGAAATGATGTGGTTTGATGTTTTGAAATGCATGATGAAAATGGCTTGGTTTAATGCTTTAAAACAGTGGATTAAATGATGAATATGATGTATATTGGCAAGTGATGTTTTGAAAATGTTAAGGTCACTAAGGTGGTTAAAAGTCCTTGAGTGAGCCTTGTTACTTAAGATCATCAAGGTGGTTAAAAGTCCTTGGATGAGTCTTGTTGCGGACACTAAGGTGGTTAAAAGTCCTTAGGTGATCCTTCCATGGTGTTTAAAAGTCCATGGGGCCAAGGTGTTTAAAAGTCCTTGGGGCCAAGGTGTTTAAAAGTCCTTGGGGTGATTCAAGCATTGGACACAAAGGTGGTTAAAAGTCCTTGTGTGGTCCTCATTCATGGTGTTTAAAAGTCCATGGCCAAGGTGTTTAAAAGTCCTTGGGGCCAAGGTGTTTAAAAGTCCTTGGGAAAGTTGTTGAACTTGTTTTAAGAAATGAAATGTATCACTTGAGCCAATATGACATGTTAAGTATTTTGTGAAGCATGAGATGCTTGTTTAATGTTTATGTTGAAGCATGAGATTGCTTGTTTTAAGAATGCTTTTGAGCATGTGCAAAGATTGATTTTAAGCATGATTTATAAATGGTTTTAATTGCATTATTGAATTGTTTTTAAGAGCTTTCCTCACTAAGCTTTTGCTTACGCTCTCTTCGTTTTCTTAAATCAATAATGCAGAGCATTAGAGTATCTTGAAAGGGCAGCAAGAGGGGCAAGAGTTCAAGTTCAAGTAAAGCTCAATGTATGGAAGGTTTTGTTAAACATTTAGCTTTTGGGTGATTTGGCAATGGGGGACCAATGTGTATGTTTTGGGAGGTGTTTGAGACTCCCCAAGTATGTTGAATGTTGTTTTGAATGCTGGTTTTTGGATTGGATCATTGCATGCTTGTTTTGGAAGTTTGGTGTTTTGAATAGCTAGCTTGTGTAGGAAGCATGTCTATTGAATTGGGGCTTTTTGCATATGATGTTAGATTATTGTTTTGATGACTCCTATAAGTCATATATATGTTGAATTGCATGCTGGTGAAGTTTGGTGACATTTGGAGCATGTTTGAATGATCAATTGCATGTTTTGGTATGCTTGTTTGCTGCAATCTGTGCAGGCGTTTCAGAACATTGTGAACCGTTTCGGAACGGGTGCCTTACATGAACCCAGGCGTCCGAAACGGTATGCACCGTTTCGAAACGGTTTGGTCTCTGCCAAGGCCATGTTTCGGAACCCGTTTCGGAACGGCCCGTGTTTCGAAACAGGGTCTACCTGTTTCGGAACGGCCGACCGTTAGGGGCTGACATTGGCAGTTATATGTTTTGAGTTGTTTGCGTTTTGGTCCCTAAAGTTGTAATTTGTTCAATTGGGTCCCTGTTTGATCTCTGATGTTTGTGATCTGTGAGTATGATGTTTGTGTGATCACAATTAGGATTAATGTGCATCTAGACAAGATTAAAAAGAAAAAAAAAGGGTCGTTAATCAAGGTTGACTTTCGGGTTGACTTTGGTTTTCCCCGTGTGACTTTGTTAATTCGGGTCAACCGTTTAGGCCGGGTTAAGGGGGTTACATTTGGTGGTATCAGAGCTGAGTTTGAGAGTAATTGGGAATGAATGTATGCATGATTGTAGTATGTTTGGCTTGTATGCTTGTTGTTTGAAGGCATGTTCAGTGGCTTGAGATGTTGATGCAATTGAGTTGTATGCTGTGATGTTGCATGTTGAGGGTACCCATTGCCAAACAAAAGCTAATGAAATGATGTTGATTTTGAATGAAATTGAGCTTGAATACTTGGATTGCTTACCTTGCTGGGCCTGACTTGTTTTATTTTGCATTGTGATTGCATGGTAAAAGTATGGCACCACGTAGAGAGTTAAGAGGTAGTGTGCGAGCTACGGCTCCCAATGAGAATGAGAATGAAGAGAATACGGGTAGTGCTGTGTTACCCCCTCCTCCGCCTGGTGGTGGTGCTGGAGGTGAGCGAGCTGAAGCTGCAGCTGGTGCTGGAGCTGCTGGACCAAAGGTTGGTCAGGGGCAAGCTATGCCTGATATGTCGATGCTGGTACAAGCTATTGCGGGTGCATTTCGAGCAGCAGTAGCTGGAGCTCAAGGAGCTGGTCATCAGGGAGATGCCGGAGTCAGATTACCTTTGGAGCGTCTGCGCAGTCTTGGTGGGACTGAGTTCAGAGGTATGTCTGCTGAGAGTTCGGAAGCTTGGCTGGAAAGTACCAAGCGTATCTTGGGTCAGATGAGCTGCACGGATGTGCAAAAGTTGGGATGTGTTGTGTCCTTGCTGCAGGACGATACGTATACGTGGTGGACGACCACCATAGCTGGGATGGCTGAAGTTGATGTTTCTTGGACATTCTTTCAGAATGTGTTCAAGAGGAGATATCTTGGAGTGAGATATCTTACCCAAGGGAGCATGAGTGTGGCTGAGTATGAAGTGCAGTTTGTACGGCTCAGTCAGTATGCACCGGAGCTGATACCTGATGAGCGAGAGAGGTGTGAAAGGTTCCGTTATGGCTTGGTGACGGAAGTAAAGACCTACATGTTGGCTGCTGAGTACAATGATTTTGATGTGTTGGTTAGCCGATCCAAGGACATTGAGATGAACTTGGGTTTAGCTGCGAAAGGTGCTGGAGCAAGTTCTGGCAAGAGAGCTGCTGAGTATAGTTCTGGAGGTGGACGGAACAAGAGGGGACGTGATCAGAAGTATCAGTCCTCAGCCAAGAGAGGTGGTGGTGCACCTGCTAGAGGTGGTTTTGCTAGAGCTGAACCTAGTACTTGTTGGATCTGTGGTTCGCGTGGTCACATGAAGCGTGACTGTCCTCGTGCTGTGAGGGAGGTGCAAGCTCCTGTTGCGGCTGCTGGTAATGGATGTTGGAACTGTGGTTCTGTTGACCATCTGAGGCGAGATTGTCTGAGGTTGGCTGGTGGCCAAGATCGTACTCCTGTTGTTGCACCGCAGAGAGGTCGTGGGCGCGGCCGTGGTAATTTTCAGAGGAGAGAGGAAGGTGGTCGCGGAGTAGCCCATGTTGTGGCTATTCAGCCTGAAGGTGGAGGCCAAGCGAGGGTGTATGCTCAGCGCGAGGGAAGGAATGATGCTGATGTGATTGCAGGTACCTTTACTTTGCAATCCTTGTCATTGCTTTCTTTGATTGATTCTGGATCTACGCATTCATACATTTTGCGTGAGCATGCTGAATTGCTTGGTTTGCCTGTTGAGTCTTTGGATGTTGGTGTTCGTGTCACTAGTTCTTTTGGTGAAACTGTTGTGACTCGAAAGCTTTATAGAAGGTGTCCCTTGGTTGTTCAAGAACATGTCTTCCATGTTGATCTTATGGAGTTGCCTTTCTATGGTTTTGATGTGATCCTTGGTATGGATTGGCTTGCTGAGCATCGTGCTGTTGTGGATTGTGAGAATAAGCGGGTTTCGCTTAAGCTTGCGGATGATTATGAAGTTGTTGTAGTTGGCGAGAATGTGAAGTTTCTTGCTAATGTGGTGTCTACCTTGGAGGCGAGTAGGATGCTGAGGCAGGGTTGCGAAGCTTACCTAGCTTTTGTGACGAATCCTAGCTCTAAGGAGTTGAGGGTGCAAGATATCAAGGTTGTGAAGGAGTTTCCTGGTGTTTTTCCTGAAGAGTTGCCTGGTTTACCTCCCAATCGCGAGGTGGAGTTTGGAATTGAGCTGTATGAGAATACAACTCCTTTGTCCATTACTCCCTATAGAATGGCACCTAAGGAGCTGAAGACGCAGTTGCAAGAGCTGCTTGATCGTGGTTTCATCCGGCCGAGTGTGTCGCCTTGGGGTGCTCCTGTCTTGTTTGTGAAGAAGAAAGATGGCACGATGAGGATGTGTATTGATTACCGTCAGCTGAACAAGTTGACTATCAAGAATCGGTATCCTTTGCCGAGGATTGATGATCTCTTTGATCAATTTCGGGGAGCTGCTGTGTTCTCTAAGATTGACTTGAGGTCAGGGTATTATCAGTTGAAGGTGAAGGATGTGGATGTGCCTAAGACAGCTTTCAGGACAAGGTATGGGCATTATGAGTTCCTTGTGATGCCGTTTGGTTTGACAAATGCTCCTGCTGCTTTCATGGACATGATGAATCGTGTTTTTCATGAATACCTGGACAAGTTCGTTGTGGTGTTCATTGATGATATCCTTGTGTACTCGCGTACTGAGGAGGAGCACGAAGAGCATTTGAGGATTGTGCTGCAAGCTTTGTTAGAGAATCAGCTTTATGCTAAGCTGAGCAAGTGTGAGTTTTGGCTTAAGGAGGTGGTGTTTCTTGGGCATGTGGTCTCAGCTGAGGGGATTCGTGTTGATCCTCAGAAGATTGAAGCGGTGATGAACTGGAAAGTTCCTAAGTCTGTTCATGAAGTCCGTAGTTTCCTTGGTTTGGCGGGATACTACCGGAGGTTTGTGGATGGTTTTTCCAAGATTGCTGCTCCTTTGACGAAGCTGTTGCAAAAGGATGTTAAGTATGAGTGGACGGAAGCGAGACAGCAAGCTTTTGAGAAGCTGAAGGCGGCTTTGACTCAAGCTCCTATCTTGATTCAGCCTGAATCAGGGAAAGAGTTTGTGGTCTATAGTGATGCATCCTATGTTGGTTTGGGGTGTGTGCTGATGCAAGAGGGTAAGGTTGTGGCTTATGCGTCGCGGCAGTTGAAGGTGCATGAGCGCAACTATCCTACGCATGACATTGAGCTGGCTGCAGTGGTGTTTGCTCTGAAGATCTGGAGACATTATCTGTATGGTGAGAAGTGTACTGTGTACACGGATCACAAGAGTTTGAGGTATCTGATGTCTCAGAAGGAGTTGAATCTTAGGCAGCGACGTTGGTTGGAGTTGCTCAAGGATTATGATCTGACGATTGAGTATCATCCTGGTAAAGCTAATGTTGTTGCTGATGCCTTGAGTAGGAAGGTAGCTGTTGAGCTGAGGGCGATGTTTGCTAGCTTGAGCATATCGCGAGATGGTGGTCTTGTTGCTGAGTTGCAAGTGAAACCATCTTTGGTTCAGTTGATCAAGGAAAAGCAGTTGCTGGATGATTCCTTGGTGTCTCATGTTCAGGATATCGCGGAGGGTAGACCTTCGGATTTCTGCTTTAATGAGGATGGTGTGTTGTGTTTTGGTAGTCGGATAGTAGTGCCTGCTGATGTTGAGTTGAGGCGTGCTATTCTGGCTTAAGGTCATAGTAGTCCTTTTGCTATGCACCCTGGTAGTACTAAGATGTATCGTGATCTTCGTGATGAGTACTCTTGGGTAGGTTTGAAGAAGGATGTTGCAGAGTTTGTGAGCAAGTGTTTGGTGTGTCAGCGAGTTAAGGCTGAACATCAGGTTCCTTCTGGTTTGTTGCAACCGTTGAAAATCCCTGAATGGAAGTGGGAGAGGGTTACCATGGATTTTGTATCTGGTTTGCCTTTGTCTCCATCAAAGAAGAATTCTGTTTGGGTGATTGTGGATCGCTTGACGAAGTGTGCACATTTCTTGCCTGTGCATACTACGTTTTCTTTGGATAAGCTGGCAGAGCTGTACATTGTTGAGATTGTGAGGTTGCATGGTGTGTCTAAGTCGATTGTGTCGGATAGGGATCCGAGGTTCACATCGCGTTTCTGGCAGTGTTTGCATCAAGCTCTGGGTACAAGGTTGCATTTCAGTACATCCTATCATCCTCAGTCGGATGGTCAGTCTGAGCGGGTTATTCAGATTTTGGAGGATATGTTGAGATGCTGCGTGATTGAGTTCCAAGGTTCTTGGGAGAAGCATCTGCCTTTGGTTGAGTTCGCTTATAACAATAGTTATCAGGCGAGTATACAGATGGCACCTTATGAGGCTCTGTATGGGAGGAAGTGTAGGACTCCTCTTTGTTGGGCTGAAACTGGTCAAAAGTTGGTTTCGATGCCTGCTTTGTTGAAAGGGACCACCGAGAAGGTGAGGCTCATTTGTGAGAGGTTGAAGGCTGCCTCTGATCGGCAAAAGTCTTACGCGGATTTGAAGCGTAAGGAGATAGAGTATGCGGTGGGTGACCGTGTGTTCTTGAAGGTTTCGCCTTGGAAGAAGGTGATGAGGTTTGGCCGGAAGGGTAAGTTGAGCCCTCGGTACATTGGACCATATGAGGTGGTTGAGCGTGTGGGTCCTGTTGCGTATCGGCTGAGGTTACCTCAGGAGTTGGAGAAGATTCATGATGTGTTCCATGTTTCTATGCTCCGGAAGTATAGATCTGATCCTTCGCATGTGATGCCTGTGGAGGATGTGGTTTTGAATCCGGATTTGACCTATGATGAGGAACCGGTGAAGGTTCTGGATTCGGATAGCAAGGTTCTTCGTGGCAAGACCATTGAGTTGGTGAAGGTGCTGTGGAAGCATCGAGGTGTTGAGGAAGCCACGTGGGAGCGGAAGGAAGACATGCTGAAGCAGTTTCCTTATCTCTTTCCTTCAGGTAAATTTCGAGGACGAAATTTCTTAAGGGGGGAGAGTTGTAACGCCCCGGTTTTGGGCTTAGGAGTTTTGGGCGTTGACCGGTTGGTCAAAGTGCTGTTCGAATCTTAAGAGGTTAAATTAGGAAAGCCTAGTTCGGGTTGCATTAAAAATATGGAAAAATGTTCTAAAATCATCTTTTAATATAATTAAGTGAACTGTGAAATCAATTTTGGAAAATGAGTTTTGGAAGTGTGACATTTTGGCTAGTGACCAAAATGTAATTTTCGCAAGTTTGGTGGCTGTTTTATAAAGGGTTGGAACTTTGAATCTTTAAGGAGCTATTAATCCAAAAGTGGTTTCTCCAGATTTTTCTAAGATATTATAAGCTATTTTCTGATTTAAAAGATATCAAAAAGGAGGGAAAAGCTCATTTGGCAATTTTCTCAACTAACTTCTCATTTTCCTTCTCTCATTTTCTCTCAAACCAAACACTACATTTCCAGAGATTTGTTTCTGATTTTCTCACCTAAATTCCTCCTTTCAACTCTCATTTGATTCCAAATCAACATATCTTCAAAACCTCTTCAATTGCTTCTTGATTCTTCAAGGGTTTTCATTCCAAAAAGTGGAGAAACACAAGTTTGGAGGTAAGAACGTCCTTCTCCTCTAAACTATCAGTTCTTTACTGAAATTCCTAAGTTTTCAATCCTTAATTGATGTTTAATTAAAGGTTTTTAAGTGTTGAAATGGATCTTGGCTTATTATGCAAGATTTTGATGATTTTTGATGATTTTCGTTAGATCTGAGTAATCTGTGATTTAAAAGATGTTTTTGATGTTAAATGATCTCTAAAATGATGTGGAATTGAGTTTTGATTGATGCAATCCCGGATAGGTTGAGTTTCCTAAGTTTAGCTTGTGTTTCAAGGTAGTTTTTGAGGTGATCTTGGTGATCTGATGTTGCTGGAGGTATAAGGTTGTTAATAGGTTGTTTTTAGATGTTATATGATGTTAATGGAAGTGAGGTTTTGCTGGTTTATGGCTGGGCTTTGTTTAGAAGTGGTTTGGATGCATTTTCGGTTGTGTTTGGTGGCCGAAAATGGAGGTTGGATGAGAGCAGCGAGTTTAGGTGCTTTCATTGAAGCAATTAATGCATGATGATGCATTAATCCTCTGCTTTGATGTGTTGAAACAGGGGAAGCATCTTTGGATCCAAGTTTGGTTGATCCGGAAGCTTGATTTGGTGCTTTGGCTTGAAGCAAAGTGGAAATCGGTGAGTGAGTTTGTGGAAATTGGAATTCAGCTTTTAAAACCAAGGTTTGAAGGTTTTGGGAGCTTAGTTTAAGTCTAAACAACTTTGCTAAGCTCAAGTGTAAGTTTTCGGATTTTCTCTCTAGTGGTGGCCATGTTTTTGATGTGATGCAAAATGATGATTTGCATGTTTTTAATTACTGTTTTGAAAGCATGTTTTAGCATGGATTTTGCTGATGATGTAAGCCATATGTTGAAGGTAACTCTAGGTAGGAGTACCTTGTTTTTATACATTGAAATGATGTGGTTTGATGCTTTGAAATGCATGATGAAAATGGCTTGGTTTAATGCTTTAAAACAGTGGATTAAATGATGAATATGATGTATATTGGCAAGTGATGTTTTGAAAATGTTAAGGTCACTAAGGTGGTTAAAAGTCCTTGAGTGAGCCTTGTTACTTAAGATCATCAAGGTGGTTAAAAGTCCTTGGATGAGTCTTGTTGCGGACACTAAGGTGGTTAAAAGTCCTTAGGTGATCCTTCCATGGTGTTTAAAAGTCCATGGGGCCAAGGTGTTTAAAAGTCCTTGGGGCCAAGGTGTTTAAAAGTCCTTGGGGTGATTCAAGCATTGGACACAAAGGTGGTTAAAAGTCCTTGTGTGGTCCTCATTCATGGTGTTTAAAAGTCCATGGCCAAGGTGTTTAAAAGTCCTTGGGGCCAAGGTGTTTAAAAGTCCTTGGGAAAGTTGTTGAACTTGTTTTAAGAAATGAAATGTATCACTTGAGCCAATATGACATGTTAAGTATTTTGTGAAGCATGAGATGCTTGTTTAATGTTTATGTTGAAGCATGAGATTGCTTGTTTTAAGAATGCTTTTGAGCATGTGCAAAGATTGATTTTAAGCATGATTTATAAATGGTTTTAATTGCATTATTGAATTGTTTTTAAGAGCTTTCCTCACTAAGCTTTTGCTTACGCTCTCTTCGTTTTCTTAAATCAATAATGCAGAGCATTAGAGTATCTTGAAAGGGCAGCAAGAGGGGCAAGAGTTCAAGTTCAAGTAAAGCTCAATGTATGGAAGGTTTTGTTAAACATTTAGCTTTTGGGTGATTTGGCAATGGGGGACCAATGTGTATGTTTTGGGAGGTGTTTGAGACTCCCCAAGTATGTTGAATGTTGTTTTGAATGCTGGTTTTTGGATTGGATCATTGCATGCTTGTTTTGGAAGTTTGGTGTTTTGAATAGCTAGCTTGTGTAGGAAGCATGTCTATTGAATTGGGGCTTTTTGCATATGATGTTAGATTATTGTTTTGATGACTCCTATAAGTCATATATATGTTGAATTGCATGCTGGTGAAGTTTGGTGACATTTGGAGCATGTTTGAATGATCAATTGCATGTTTTGGTATGCTTGTTTGCTGCAATCTGTGCAGGCGTTTCAGAACATTGTGAACCGTTTCGGAACGGGTGCCTTACATGAACCCAGGCGTCCGAAACGGTATGCACCGTTTCGAAACGGTTTGGTCTCTGCCAAGGCCATGTTTCGGAACCCGTTTCGGAACGGCCCGTGTTTCGAAACAGGGTCTACCTGTTTCGGAACGGCCGACCGTTAGGGGCTGACATTGGCAGTTATATGTTTTGATTTGTTTGCGATTTGGTCCAGAATCTTGTTTGTTCAATTGTGTGAGCTTGGGAAGTCCTTTTGAGCTGAAATTTCACAGAGAAGCATGAAACCTGACTAATTTCAAGATGGTAACTTTAATTTGGGTTAAGTCCTTTTAATTATCAGAAATTACAATTTGGTCCCTAAAGTTGTAATTTGTTCAATTGGGTCCCTGTTTGATCTCTGATGTTTGTGATCTGTGAGTATGATGTTTGTGTGATCACAATTAGGATTAATGTGCATCTAGACAAGATTAAAAAGAAAAAAAAAGGGTCGTTAATCAAGGTTGACTTTCGGGTTGACTTTGGTTTTCCCCGTGTGACTTTCTTAATTCGGGTCAACCGTCTAGGCCGGGTTAAGGGGGTTACAGAAGGTCTTTACTTATTTTAAGGTTACCAATATGAAATTAGTCTTATTACATGCTTCTCTGCCAAATTTCATCTTAATAGGACATCTCAAACTCAAGCAATCACAACATCAACATTTTGGACTAAAATGTAAAGCTTGCAATCTACAACACCATTCAAATCAGTGCCCAACGGTCACCTGTTCCGAAACACCCACTTGCCGTATCGAAACGCAGGATCGGAACGGCGTTGACTGTTTCGATACGCGAGTTAGTTCCGAGACCAGTTCCGAAACATGGCATTCTAGTAGCCAAAACGTTCCGAAACAACCCTTAGCGTTTCGAAACACGAAGGCCATTTCAGGCCCCCGTTTCGAAACACTAGAGGGTGTTCCGATACGGTTTGCCCAGAAATTGCATTTAATGCTGGTTTTTCATGCATAAACCCATTCAAATACATCCTAATGACTCTCTAATCATGTCAACAAGTCTACATACATATATGGTACACATTTAGGACACCCTAACACATTCATATCATCAAACATGAAATCACACAAGTCTATAGGCATGCTTTCTATTATCAAAATCAAATAGGCAAACAAACTTCAAATCAAGCATTTAAAGGCCATTTACAATTCAAAATAACCAAGGCAAACATGCCACAACCTCAGGGAGTTTAACACATCTCCCAAAACAAGTCTTAGGTTCTCATTGCCAATATATCAAAACTAATAGTGTTTGAAAACTTCACCATACATGAGCTTGGATTTTCCTCGGATGAACTTAGCCTCCTTGATGCCCTTAAACACCTCAATTATCTGCATTATTGGTAAAAGAGAGCGTAAGCACAAATGCTTAGTGAGTCATGCTCTAAAGAAAACCAACACCATAATGCATTTTTAGAAAACACTTTCATCAAAGCTTTTAAATCACATGCTCATCTCTTTCTCATGCTTGGAAAACTTTAAAGAAAACTCTTTGAAACCACATGTACCTTCATTCTATCTCATGCATTTAAACCAATGCAAATCTCATGGCAAGACCATTCACATGCTTGTATTGTCAAAGCATTTCTAAACAAAACACATATGCATATTTCATAGCATAAATCATTTCACCAAAGGTACATATGTAACAAAACCATTTAATCATTTATATTGGCATTTAGCATCTCATCAATACTTGGATATGCGGACACATTTCTACACTAGACGCTTCCGGTGGAATCTCACATCACCGTACTCACTTGTCTAGCAACAACTTCCGGTGGAATCTCTCATCACCGTACTCACATGGCGGAATCTCTCATCGCCACAAAGCTTGGGTATTTCACCAAGTCCTACCCGATGGAATGCCCATCATCGGAAAATCTCCCTTTGGCTTAACCAAAGAGCACGTACGAATTTTTTGTTTATAGTGCACTCTCATCCTATTGATCGATCAATTATATCCAGTAAGTTTCTCAACCTTTATGCCAATATAATGTGTTAAATTATCATCACACCTACTGTTTTTCATGCAATATATCTCAAATGTTTTCTCAACACATTTCAAGTCACAAATCATACTTTGCTTAAACCAAAAGCTCAAATCTAGTCAATGCAACATGCCATCTCATGACATCTCTACAAGCATAATCTCATGCTCCAAAACATGCATAAAAACAGTAGGAATTTAACCATCACAAATCATGAGCATGTAAAAGCATTTTAGGGCAATCACCACTTTAGAGAGACCAAATCAAATCATACTTACTTCCGGATTTAGGAAGGTGTTTCAAACCTCTCCTAAATCCCCAAACCTTGTGTTTTTGTCCTCATGGACTTCTAAACCAAACGCACTCACCGATTTCGTTTCGCTTGCTTGCCGAAACGCCGATTAAGCTTCCGGATCAACTCCAAAAGTGTCCGAATATGTCTCCCTTGTTTTAGACACATCAAAGCAGAGGATTAATGCATCATCATGCATTGAAATCTTCAGCCAACACTCTTAAACTCGCTGCTCTACCCAAAACCAACATTTCGGCTACCAACACAATCGAAATCACCTCCAAACTCTTCCAAAACTTTACCCAGCCAAGATCCATCACTTCTAATAATTTCTAAACATCAATCACCATCAAAAACAATCCTAAACTCGACCTTATACCTCCATCTATAATAGAACACCAAGAACACCTCAAAAACCACCATTTTCTTAAGCAAAAACTTAGGAAACACAACCTATTCGGGATTGGATTGATAAAACCTCATTTCTAACATCATTTAATATCCAAAATACATTAAAGAACCACCTAAAAACATAGCCCAATCAATCACAACGGAATTCTTCAAGATCTCTTCCAAAATCTTGAGTTTTAAGCCAAAATCATGTTTCTAACATTAAAACCATTTATAAAACTTTAATAAAGGATTGACAACTTGGGAATTTCAGTAAAGAACTGAGTATTTATAGGAGAAGAACATTATTACCTCTAAATGATGATTTCTCCTTGATTTGGGCAAAATTCCATGAAAATGCAATATGGAAATCAAAAGGATTTGATGCAAGATTGATTAGAAACCAATAGATGATGGAAATCTCATCAATTGAAGTGAAGATCAATGTGAATTTTTCTGGAGAAAATGTGTTTGGATGATGGGATTTTGAGAGAAAAAGGAATGAGAGAAAATTAGGAAAAGGTAGTTATGAAAGTCAAAATTTAGTTTCCACCTTTATTTTATTTAATTAAAACATTAATTAAATCACCCAAATTAAGGAAAACTCTAGAGAAAAACATTTTGGCTAAATTAGCTCCTTAAAGATTCAATGTTTCAATCCTTTACAAAACAGTCACTACTAAACTTTGCAAAAATCGCATTTTGGTCACTACACCGAAATGTAGTATTTCCAAACCTTATTTTGTAAAATTTATTTCACCACTCTCTTATATATATTAAATGAGGATTTTTAGATATTTTTCTATATTTTAAAGCATCCCGAACTAGGTGTTCCCTAAAACCTCCTTTTATATTCGAACCGTTTATCAGACCGGTCTGATTCAAGCCCTAAACTACTAAGCCCAAAATTGGGGTGTTACAGATATTGACTTTCTAATTTAATAGGTACTCGTGGATCTCCCGATCGTGCCTACGCCCAGCTCGCCCTGATCTGTACCGCCTCATGATCCTATCGTCACTCGTACGACCCTATAACTTAGTATTTTATTTCGATCAAGGTCTAAATATATTAGTAACTGTAATCCTTGTCTATCTAGATTCTAGTACCGTAGCGGAGCGTGATCCCGGTGCTCGGTAGACCATTTGACCAATCGATCTGATCTTTTGAGGTGTATTCCTTGTGTGCTATATGACTGGTTGCATATTTACTGTTTTACATGCTTTATAAGTTTTAATAAAATGGATCATGTGCACGTAATTGTCAAACTTGATTTTGTATAAAAATAACAAGTTCTCTTTTTCTGAAAGAAACACGAATGTACTATATGTTTGATTTATGCCCTAGCATCCGATATGACAAGCATGCTCTATGGTTTCCGGTTATTAGTGTAGAAATATGTTATTAAGCATCGGTATAACTTTCATTGTTGTGTACTATGTTACTACTTGGAGTAATTAGTAGGCGTACTTGGGGTATGATGTGAACACTATCGGCTCAGCACTGATCCATCTGGTTAGACCGCCCGTATTTTGTTCCTAAGCTTCAGCTAGGTCCGCCCGTATTCAGTTCCGAATTTCAAAATATGGGTTTTGATGATTTTTGTAATGAAAATGGGATTAGCCATAATTTTTCGGCTCCTCGCACTCCTTAAAAAAATAAGGTAGTTGAGAGGGAAAATAGAACTTTAGAAGAAATGGCTAGGACTGTGCTTTGTGAAAATAATTTACCTAAGTATTTTTGGGCGGAAACCACTAACCCTGCTTGCTATATTATAAACCGGGTAATGATTATGACTATTTTGAAGAAAAGTCCTTATGATATTTTAAAATCTAAAAAGCCTAACATTAGTTATTTTCATCCTTTTGGTTGCAAGTGTTTTGTTTTAAACAATGGTAAAGATAATTTAGGTAAATTTGATGCAAAGAGTGATGAAGCTATTTTTTCTAGGTTACTCTTTAAATTCTAAATCCTATCGTGTGTTTAACAAAAGAACTTTAGTTGTAGAAGAATCTATTCATGTGGTTTTCGATGATAACCTCCTTCTAAGGAAGGATTCTTGTGATGATGATGATGTAGGGATCATTGAAGCCAATGATGGTGGAGAATCATCAAAGGTGAACTAGATTCCAACCAAAGAGGAAGAAGCACAAGAACTGCCTCTAAAAGCATTGCAAGACATGTCTCTTGAGGAAAAGGAAGTGAGCTACCCAAGGGAGTACAACTATGTCAAGGGTGGTGAGATCTTGGGTGATCTATCCAAGGGGTAACTACTCATTCTTCTCTTAAAATGTTTAATAATGTTGCTTTTATCTCATGCAATGAGCCTAAGAATGTTAAAGAAGCATTAAAAGATGACTTTTGCCATGCAAGAAGAGTTAAACCAATTTGAGAGAAGTAAAGTGTGGACATTAGTTGATAGGCCTAGAAACAAATCTACTATAGGAACTAAATGGGTCTTTAGAAACAAACTAGATGAGAGTGGTAAATTAGTGAGAAACAAGGCTAGGCTTGTTGCTCAAGGTTACACTCAAGAAGACGGAATTGATTTTGATGAAACCTATGCACCTGTAGCTAGAATAAAAGCAATTAGGATGTTACGTGCATTTGCACGTTATCATGACTTCAAGCCTTTTCAAATGGATGTCAAAAGTGCGTTTTTAAATGATTTTATAAACGAAGAAGTGCATGTGGAACAACCACCAGGTTTTGAAGATCCTATTTTTCCAAACCATGTTTTCAAATTGGCAAAAGCTTTATATGGTTTAAAACAAGCTCCTAGAGCTTGGTATGAAAGATTATCAAGCTTTCTAGTTGGAAAAGGTTTTGAAAAAGGAGAGGTGGACACAGCACTATTTATTAAAAACAATGGCAAAGATATCTTAGTAGTTCAAATTTATGTTGATGATATTATTTTAGGCTCTTCTAATGAGTTGTTTTGGCAAGATTTTTCTAAGTTGACGCAAGGTGAATTTGAAATGAGCATGATGGTGGGCTCTCATTTTTATTGGGACTCCAAATCAAACAAATGAAAGATTGCATCTTCATCAATCAAGCTAAGTATATCAAAGATATGCTCAAGAAGTTTGGCTTGGAGCAAGCAAAACATCAAGCTACACAAATGAGCTCATCCACAAAGCTTGATAAAGATGAAGGAGGAAAGTGTGTTAACTCTAAGCTTTATCATTCTATGATTGGGTATTTGCTTTACCTTACCGCAAGTAGACCGGATATATTGTTTAGTGTTTGCTTGTGTGCTAAGTTCCAAGCTAGTCCTAGAGAGTCACACCTTATAGTCGTCAAAAGGATCTTTAGGTACCTTAGAGATACTCCTTGCTTAGGCCTTTGGTATCCTAGAGACTAAACCTTTAACCTTCATATTTATTCGGATGTGGATTACGGGGGTTGCAAGATAGATAGGAAAAGTACTTCCGACACTTGTCAATTCCTAGGTAGTATGCTCATATCTTGGTTCTCTAAGAAACAAAATATTGTAGCTTTATCTACCACCGAAGCGGAGTACATGTCTTTATGGAGTTGTTGTGCTCAAGTCCTTTGGATGAAACAACAACTCTTAGACTATGGAATAGAGGTAGACACCATACCCCTTAAGTGTGATAACACTAGTGCCATATGTCTTACCAAAAATCTCATCCAACACTCTAGAACCAAACACATAGAAATAAGGCATCATTTAATTAGAGATCATGTCCTTAAGGAAGATGTTGTTTTAGAGTATGTAGACACCTTAAATCAATTAGCGGACATCTTCACTAAACCTCTAGATAAAGAGCGTTTTTGGTCCCTTAGGAGAGAGTTTGGTCTAACTAGCCTATCTTGACCTTTTAAGACTTTGAGCTTAAAATTGCTTGATTTCTTGTTAAATTCTATGCTTATGTGTTTTTTATCCTAATTCCATCCTTGCTTATAGTTAGGGGGAGTATGTTTATGTTTTGATATGTTATACTTGTTGTTAAGTGTATAAAAGTTCTATATTTTACCTCTCATTTACCCATATTTCTGTTGGATTCACGCATAATACATTGCATTTAGGATAGATTTCTGCATATACATCAAAATTAGATAAAATGACACAGTTGCTATTGATTTTGGTTACTTTTGCAGGTATCTGCTGAGGTGGACTAGGGCAGTAAAGGAATAGAGGTGAATCGCAAAACTGGAGTCAAGAAGCAAACGTTGTCGTTGCATCTGTCGTGGCAGCCATGACGACAGAATGGTGAGATGGAAAAGTGAAGTGGAGCTCGACAGATAGAGGATTTCAAGTCGGTCTGTCGTGGACCACTCCTATATTTTTCTAAGCCCTGAGGCAGAATGAAGGCCAAGCCCAAAGTCCAAGGAAGAAACTCAAGGCAAGAAAAGATGACGAATTAAAGGCATCTACTCAGAAGTTTAATCTTTAATAGAGTTGTACTTTAGTTTAAACTTGTATTCTTGCCATATTAGAAAACTTGGACCCAAGGCCTATATAAAGGCATGTAATTCAACCTAGGGAAGGATATCTCATTCCTAGCCGTTTTATCCTAAACCCTTGTTGTTTTTCCCTCTTCACCATGTTCTAAACTTCCACTAGGGCTAAGGGTTGATTCTGTAAAGTAGTTGCAAGGATTGTACTGTTTTAGGAATTTTTTGTCAAGTAATAAAAAGCTTCAAGTTTATTTATTCTGGTTTTTCATATCTCGCAAGAGTATCAGAAGAGCATTGTGAGGTTATCTATTTGTTTGATATCTGGAGAGTCAAATATACGAACGGAATAAATACGTGTTTTCCAGTTTTTGGCTAAACCATATCGGCTTAGGGATAAGTACGAGATTAAGTGGCTAAGGAAGAATTCAACAACATTGGTGTTCACCCTTCGATTCACGTCTGGGGTATCATCTATGAAGTGTCCATCAACAGAACTTGGACCTAGGGATAGGACAAGTCATAGCAGGGATTCTTGCCAAGCTTGAAGTACAGAGTTGTGTGATCGTTGTCGCGACATCAACAGACCTCTGCCGCGACAGGTGCTGCCGCGAAAGGAACAACGATAGAAAACAAAAGTTCCTCTTACAGTGCAACATCTGCACTACTGAGCAATTCAATATTGGCCCAACATCTTACGGGAACTTGTATATCCTTCTGGCAGTGGAATATGTGTCAAAGTGGGTAGAAGCGATTGCCACTCAGAAGAACGACGCCAAAATTGTACAAAGATTTCTTCACAAGAACATCTTCTCCAGATTTGGCATTCCAAGGGCGATAATCAGTGATGAAGGGAGACACTTCGATAACAGGGTGACAGTTGTTGCCTTAAGGAAATACGGAGTAAATCACCAAATTGCAACAGCGTACTACCCTCAAACCAATGGGCAGGCCAAGATATCCAACAGAGAAGTAAAGAACATACAAGAGAAGATGGTTAAACCCACTCGAAAGGATTGGTCTCTACATCTCAATGATGCACTCTGGGCCTACAGAACATCGTTCAAGACACCATGGGGATGTCACCCTATCGACTCATCTATGGGAAAACCTGTCATTTACCTGTTGAGATAGAACACAGAGCTTACTGGGCTATCAAGGCGGTAAATATGGACTGAGATAAGGCATGACAGAAAAGGCTACTAGACTTGAATGAAATTGAGGAAATTCGAGCAATGGCCTACGACAATGCCAATATCTATAAGGACAAAACCAAAAAGTGGCACGACAAAAAGCTGCTACCATGACAGTTCTGCCCAGGGCAGTAGGTGTTGTTGTTCAACTCTAGGTTGAAGCTTTTTTCTAGGAAAGCTTAAATCTCGGTGGTCTGGTCCTTTCCAGGTTGTCCAAGTTTTCCCTCATGGTGCCATTACAATCAGATCACTAAAAGATGGGCACCAGTTCAAGGTCAATGGACAGAGACTCAAGCATTATCAGGGGACTGAAGCCCCAAGGATGCAGGAAGTAGTTACTTTAGGAGATGCCCCTCAAGGCATCCCTAATTTAACATAGTTTTTATTTTATTTAATTTATTTATTTATTAGGAATTAAGATTTTATTTATTTATTTACTTTAGGAACTAAGATTTTAATTCAGTTTATTTAATTATTTTTAGGAAATAAAGGAAGCAAAGCAAAAAGGAGGAATGAACCAGCCCACCGCATTCACAACAGCCTAAAAAAGCCCAACAGACAAGCTTGTCGTCACAGCCTGTCACCAGCTATCGTGACAGACGCAGAGAAGACAGCCTATCACAGAGCTGTCACGACAGACACGCAAACGCGTAACAGACGCGCAGCAGACACGGAAACGCATGACAGACGCGTCAAAAACCGCGTAACAGCTGGCCCCGTTATTTGCGCCTGCCGTTACAGTCCCAACGGGCAGAAAAACCTTGTTCTATATAAACCCCCACTTCCTTTTCATTTTTCATCTCATTCTCTCAACTTGCTTCCTCTATTTTAGATCTCAAAAAAAAAATTCTTTCATTTTGCTACAGTTCCTTGCAATGGCCAGTAGAAACACTCGACGCAACGCTACCTCCACCTCTGCCACGGCAGTGTCAACCCCAAGCCACAGCGCCATACCCAACCGGTTCGCATCCACAGACTCAGCATCGAGGTACTACAGTTCTTTCCAAAAGAGGGAAATGTGGGAGGAACGAGGGTTCATCTATACCCAACAAACGGGAGATCTAGAGCTAGAAGGTTTCATTGCTAAGAAGATACAAGCCCTCAAGTGGCAGAAATTTGCTGCCCAGCCCGAGGAAATGAACATAACCCTTGTTCGTGAATTCTATGTTGCCGTCACCAATAAGGATGCCACGATAATGACCGTTTGAGGCAAAGAAATCTCTCTCGAGCCGACGTACATCAACACACTATATGGGTTGTACATGAGCAAGAAGGAGGACGCCCACCGGAGGTTCGTGAATAGTCTGTCGCCGGCAGACTATGACGTTGTCATGGCCGAAGTAACAGAGGAAGGCACGAAGTGGAACGAAGACCCAAAGCATCGGTGGACCGTGAGGAGGACCCAGCTGACCCCACAAGCCAAGCTGTGGAACTATTTTGTCAAGAAACACCTCATGCCTACCTCCCACAACACCACTCTCGACCGGCAGAGGTTAGCACTCGTCCACTCCATCCTAAACGAAAGGCAGATCAACATCGGCCGCTACATCCGAGACAGTATTCTCGAGTGTGCCCTCCGACCTTCAGGTCCCCTCGTCTTCCCCTATCTCATCACCACAATCTGCCAGGGCAACAACGTACCAGAAATCGAAGAGGATGTCAAGGTCCAAGGGAAGGGGTGGACGCAGCAAAATATCTACAGTTTGATGGAATTGAAAGCTGCTACCCCTCTGTCGTACATAAACCCCTCTGTCGCGACAGAACCAACGGTAGACCCTAGCTCCTCTGAACCTGTCGCAGCAGACCCAGAGCCGACGGCAGCAGCACCACCGACAGACACCTCCAACCAGATCCTGACGATGTTGCAAAGGATGGAGGAACGACAGCTCGGCCTGAGGGGTTTTATGAGGGACTTCACTGTCGCAACGGTAAATTTTATTAAGAATGTTTTAAATTTTACTTGTGTGCAATTCCCCTCCTTCCCAGAAAATTTCGTTGCTACACCCACTCCTGCTGCGAGCCCTAGAACTCCCTCTGCTTCCTCTACACCCATACCTGCCACGACCGGCGAAGGCGGCAGAAAATCTGCCACTCCCAGAGGAGAGAAGAGGAAGGACCCCTACCGGAGATCGACCCCAAATACTTTGAAAGGTTCTCCTCCTCCTCCATCTGGCAGGATTCTCACTCCGAGCCATCCGTAGCCCGAGAAGTCTCCAAAGACTTCCCTCTAATGAAAAGGAAGAAGCTGAACGAGACTGTCGAAGGACCCTGCCAAGGTAGATCTGCCAACAGCAGCAGCAGTAGTGATGATGATCTCGAGGTCCTGGACCATCCCCCACACATCTCACCGACCCGCGTCCAGCCACCTCGAGAGGCTGAGAAGAAAATGGCCTCTGCGTCCCCCAGCAACCTGCCAGCCCTTGCGTTAAGGTCACTGCCCGCCGGTAGCTCCAAGTCAGCAGCAGCAGCGACGACAGCTCCTCAACTTAAGTTTATTTTCTTATATTTTGATGTCTTTGATGTTTTATCTATTTTGTGATGTATTTTCTTTTCTATTTTTCATTTAATTCTGTCATGCATTGAGGGCAATGCAACCCTCGAGTTTGGGGGTGGGCATCACTCCAGTAATGAAATTGTTAGTTGTGTCTTAGTTTGTGTCTAATTTTTAGTTTATTTTTAAGTTTATTTTTGTGTCAAAAAAACAAAAAAAATAATGAAAATAAAAACAAAAATTTGGCTTAAGTCTTTGAACTGAACTTACCTGCCGCGACATACTCTGTCGTGACAGTGCCTTTAGGACGTTTTTAGGAACTGTTTAGAGCCTTGCTATAGTTCTGATCTTTAGAACACCCTTTGTGACTCTTATGATGTCTAGACTTCTGTAGTGCACTGGAATAGGAATGTTTACCCACTTGAGTTGCCCCTAGAGGTGCCTATCACTGGCTCTAGGAAACGAATAAAAGAAAGAAACATTTCAGACTCACTTGCTTGCAAAAATGCCTTATAATGATTTTAGGAAGATTTTTCTTTGAGCTTAAGTTAGAAAAAAAACTAAAGGAGCCTAAGAATTGCCTCCATAAAAGATGAAGTCTAAGGTCAAAAAAAAACTAAAGGGGCCTAAGAATTGCCTCCAGAAAAAATTGAAGTTGAGTCAAGAGTCAAAAAAAAAACTAAAGGAGCCTAAGAATTGCCTCCAGAAAAAAATGAATTGGCATAAAACTCAAGTTTGTAAGCATGGCTATTCTGGTAAACTAAAGAAGTCTAGGAACATATTTGTTCACAAAACCTGCACACACTACACAAGAACTATAGCATTGTTCCGGATAAATCCAGAAATGCCTGACAAGGTATTGCTCTTGATAGGGAATGTGCGGTAGGTAGTGAAAAGTTCACTGAATTAAGCTAAGCCGCAAAGTTTTTATTTTTAGTTAGGTCGTATTTGCTTGAGGGCAAGCAAGAACTTGAGTTTGAAGGTGTGTTGAGTGTATAAAACTTCTATATTTTACCCCTCATTTACCCATATTTCTGTTGCATTCACGCATAATTCATTGCATTTATGATAGATTTCTGCATATACATCATAATTAGATAAAATGGCACAGTTGCTATTGATTTTGGTTACTTTTGTAGGTATCTGCTGAGGCGGACTCAGGGTAGTAAAGGAATAGAGGTGGATCGCAGAACTGGAGTCAAGAAGCAAACGATGCCGTGGCATCTGCCGTGGCAGCCATAATGGCAGAATGGTGAGATGGAAAAGTGAATTGGAGCTCGACAGATAGAGGATTTCAAGCCGGTCTGTCGTGGACCACTCCTATATTTTTCTGAGCACTGAGGCAAAATGAAGGCCAAGCCCAAAGTCCAAGGAAGAAACCCAAGGCAAGAAAAGATGACGAATTAAAGGCATCTACTCAGAAGTTTAGTCTTTAATAGAGTTGTACTTTAGTTTAAACTTGTATTCTTGCAATATTAGAAAACTTGGACCCAAGGCCTATATAAAGGCGTGTAATTCGACTTAGGGAAGGATATCTCATTCCTAGCCGTTTTCCCCTAAACCCTTGTCGTTTCCCCCTCTTCACCATGTTTTAAACTCCCCCTAGGGCTAAGGGTTGATTCTGTAAAGTAGTTGCAAGAATTGTACTGTTTTAGGAATTTTCTGTCAAATAATAATAAGCTTCAAGTGTATTTATTCTGGTTTTTCATATCTCACAAGAGTATTGGGAGAGCATTGTGAGGTTATCTATTTGTTTGATATCGGGAGAGTCAAACATACGAACAGAATAAATATGTGTTTTCTAGTTTATGGTTAAACCATCTCGGCTTAGGGATAAGTACGAGGTTAAGTGGCTAAGGAAGAATTCAACAACATTGGTGTTCACCCTTCGATTCACGTCGGGAGGTATCATCTAAGAAGTGTCCATCAACAGAACTTGGACCTAGGGATAGGACAAGTCATAGCAGGGATTCTTGCCAAGCTTGAAGTACAGAGTTGTGTGATCGCTGCCGCGACATCAACAGACCTCTATCGTCACAGGTGCTGCCGCGACAGGAACAACGATAGAAAACAAAAGTTCCTCTTACAGTGCAACACCTGCACTACTGAGCAATTCAATACCGGCCTATTCTTTAAACATGATTTCTCCATCTTTTACTTTACTTGTTTCCCAAGATTACTTCACAAATTCAATTAGATAAATGGCACAATTGCTACTGATTTTGGTTACTTTTGCAGGTATTTGCTGAGGCGGACTCAGGGCAGTAAAGGATCAGAGGTGGATCGCAGAAGTGAAGTCAAGAAGCAAATGCTGTCGTGGCATCCATGACGACAGAATGGTGAGATGGAAAAGTAAAGTGGAGCTCGACGGATAGAGGATTTCAAGCCGGTCTGTCGTGGACCACTCTTATATTTTTCTGAGCCCTGAGGTAGAATGAAGGCCAAGCCCAAAGTCCAAGGAAGAAACTCAAGGCAAGAAAAGATGACGAATTAAAGGCATCTACTTAGAAGTTTAGTCTTTAATAGAGTTGTACTTTATTTTAAACATGTATTCTTGACATATTAGAAAACTTGGACCCAAGGCCTATATAAAGGCATGTAATTCGACCTAGGGAAGGATATCTCATTCCTAGTTGTTTTCCCTTAAACCCTTGTCGTTTTCCCCTCTTCACCATGTTCTAAACTCTCCCTAGGGCTAAGGGTTGATTTTGTAAAGTAGTTGCAAGGATTGTACTATTTTAGGAATTTTCTGTCAAATAATAATAAGCTTCAAGTGTATTTATTCTGGTTTTTCATATCTCGCAAGAGTATTGGGAGAGCATTGTGAGGTTATCTATTTGTTTGATATCGGGAGAGTCAAACATACGAACAGAATAAATATGTGTTTTCTAGTTTATGGTTAAACCATCTCGGCTTAGGGATAAGTACGAGGTTAAGTGGCTAAGGAAGAATTCAACAACATTGGTGTTCACCCTTCAATTCACGCCGGGAGGTATCGTCTAAGAAGTGTCCATCAACAGAACTTGGACCTAGGGATAGGACAAGTCATAGCAGGGATTCTTGCCAAGCTTGAAGTACAGAGTTGTGTGATCGTTGTCGTGATATCAACAGACCTCTGCCGCGACAAGAACGACGACAGAAAACAGAAGTTCCTCTTACAGTCCAACACCTGCACTACTGAGCAATTCAATACCGGCCTATTTTTTAAACCTGATTTCTCCATCTTTTACTTTACTTGTTTCCCAAGATTACTTCACAAATTCAATTAAACTATTTTTCTCTCTTGTGCAGAAATTTAAGAATAGAGTTATTTCCAGTCCCTGTGGAGACGATATCCAATACTCCAAGTATCACTTTACTACTTGCATCGTGTACACTTGCACTATTTGCGATAGGACTCTTTTACACGCAACACTTGCTCATACATCTCATTCATGCATCTAGGATCAATTAAAGTTCGAATTTTATGTATTTTAGAGCCTCATTTGCACTTCTAGGCCTATTGGTATCGAAACGAGTCACCCTGTTTTGATACGGGCTGGCACTTAAGAACAAAAATAGACCAAGCTGTTTCGAAACGCTCCAAAGGGTTTCAAAACATTTTGGGTTCTGTCAAAACATGTATCGAAACGACCCCTATGCGTTTCGATACGAGCAAACTCTTGGGCTTCGATACAGTCAAACCCGTATCGAAATGGTCAGCATGTTTCGGAAAGTTCGTAGACGTTTTGGTATGCCTGTTTCGAAACGATATCTCTTGTTTCGAAACGTGTATCCGGAAAAGCCTAATTTAAAGGATTTTTAAATGCTAAAAGAATCTTTTACTTAAAACACAAAAACCCTCAAACCCTAAATCAAATTTCCTCTATAAAAACCCTTCAATTATGTTTGTTTTCATCAAAACTTGAGAGTTTTTACTCCTAAACGTAAGTAAGCAAGCTTCATCAATTTGGTGCAATTTCATCCACAAATTCTTCCAAAATCTCATGTTTGAGGTATTTTCTATCTTTTTCTTTTTCTTTTCCTTTTTCTTTTGATTTCGTTCGAATACTATGTTAATAAATTACAGTTTTGCATAGTATACTTGTTTTATATTATGGATTTTCAAAATCTCAAATTTTTTGGTTCGAATATATTTTTATTTTACTCGTATTTTTTAACACTATTTTTCAAATTTGTTTTCATCAATTTTTTATTATGTATATACTTTCAAAGTGTTTTTAAAACCTTAATGGGATTCTTATTGGATCAAATTAGGATTTAAATGCATACACTTAATTTTTCTTACTTGCTTTTTTAGGTGTTTTTAATGGATTCTAAGAAAAGAAAGATTGGAGGGGGTGAAGGTTCGAACCTCGGTGACAATATTCGTCCAAACCTTACCCTTCTCTATTCCAAGAGTCTTAAAAATCAAGACGCTAAGAATCGTTTTAAAATTCTTCAAGATGCCATTGTTCGAAGAGAGCGTGTTGTAGACATGGCATTCCTTGACTCCGAGCGCTTCTACTTCAAGTACCTACCTCTTTTGACACAATGGAGTTTCCTAAGCTTCATGAACATTCCTTACATTGTCTACAAAAATATGGTTTACTTTTCTACTCCAATGTCATTCTTATAAACAATGAAGATCATTCCGAAGTCATTACGATTTAGTCTTACATATTGGGCAAGAAGTTTCGGATTGATCCATCCACCTTAGTGAACATCCTTGGGCTTGTTGATGAGGGAATTGATGATGAAAATCACTTTGGATCTCATACTGGATCGGTTCTTACTTTGGATGCTCATGACTGTTTCTTGCACCTTATCATCTCATGGTTCTTTCACCCATCTGGAGGAAAATTTGCCCACATCCGCCAAGTTGATACTTTTTGGCTCGAGTGTTTCCGCCAAGCACAACAACCTAACTTGGTGAAGATCATGTTTTCCGAGATGGTCCATCAAGTAAGGAATCGTCTATCCGAATTCATCACCTCCTTCACCTATGGGACAGTTTTGAGCTACATCTTTGTTCGCATTGGTCTTGATGTCTCATACGATTTTCCAGAACCACAAAAGCAAAAGCTTGGTGAGTCTTCTCTTGTAAGATCCAGATTTCGTTACACACTTGGTGAATGGATTCGTGTTGATCGAAGAGCTCAAGCACCTCAAGTAGAGCCTCACCACAAGCTCAAGCTCCCGTTGTGGCTCCTAACAATGATGCTCTCATGACCTTCATCACCGAAAGGTTCAACTCGATGGACACAAACATGGATTCGGGATTTGCTGCTATCAACACTCGGTTTACAATCCTTGAAGGATCATGTTTTTGGCACGGAAAATCATCTTACCTCCCTTGAAACCCAACAATCATCCATGGATCTCTCCTTCACCAACTTCTATGGTGATTGGAGGCATTTTCGCAATGATCAAGAGAAGGACAAGGATGATTTCTTGGATGACATTGGAGGCAATGACGATGATGAGGCACATTAGGCTTATTGCATATCATCATATTTTGTCATATTAGGATTGAGTTTTCACTTATCTTCCTTGTTTTGTTTTAAGACATATGCTTTGATTTTCTATTTTTAGGATTGAGCTTAGTATTATGTTTTGATGTTGTTTCATGAACTTAATGTTATTATGTTGTTTTGTTTATGCTTTATGTCTCTTTCATTCTCATTTAGCCTTGCTTATATATTTTGATCTAACAAAAAGGGGAGAAGTAATTCCTAAGAGCCTAAGTGTTTTTAAGTTACTTTTAAGTTTCAAGTGCTTTAAAATCTCAACTTTTCACAACTTTAAAACCTATCTTAAATTGAGGGGGAGTTAAAAAAATTCAAAAATTTCAAAACACTTAAAAAATTTATACTTGGTTTTGTTATGTCAAAAAGGGGAGATTGTAAAACTAAAGAACTGATTTTGATATAACAAAAGATTTAAGGACTAAATTGAAAATATAAAATAAATTTTTAAGTCCTAAAAAAATCCCAAAACTTTTAAGTATAATGGTCAAGTCAAAACCAAATGTTTCTACAAATTTTTCTAAGTGTTTTCCAAATCAAAACAGTGATTTTCGAGTCATCGTTTCGAAACATCCCTTGGGCGTTTCGGAACGTTTTGAAACTGTTAACATGTGTTTCAAAACGAGTCCTCCCGTTTCTATACTACCATATCGAAACAGGACTCTATGTTTCAAAACGGATGAAGAACAACAGAACGGGTAGATCCATTTCGATACGACAGTATTGAAACGACCTCAAACGTTTCGAAACGATATTTAAACTTGGATTCAAAATATGACCGTTGCAATTTTATAACTAATTTTCAGAAAACGGTTAAGGTGTATCGAAACGATTTAGCACATTTCGATACGGGTTTTGATAGTGTCAAAATGTTTCAAAACAGCTTCAAGCACGTTTCAGAACGGGCTCTTAGCAGTATCGAAACGATCAGAGTTGTTTCGATACGGTCTCTTAATTACACCCCAACGGCTATTTCTATTTTGGTCTGTTTCGAAACATGTACAAGTGTTTCGAAACGAGTAGTTACAGAAGTGCATTTATGGTAGGAAGATTGCATCCCAACGGCTATATTTATGATGGCAACAACCCCAACGACTAGAATTGAATGAGAAGGTATAAAAGGGAGTCCAAAACAACCAGCAATAACTATTGATCTTAAGAGAAACATTCCTACATCAAATTCAAGCTCAAGTGCTTAATTCTCATATCTTTGTAAAAACCCCAATTGTCATTCTTTGTAATTCCTATTTTCAGATTCAATTGAGTTGAGTGTTTGTAATTTGGGCAACATTTGTATTGAGAGATACTTTGTATTTACCAAAATCTTCTTTGTAACCTTGTGAGAAGGTTTGGTCATTTTTGGGTAGAAAATTGACCACTTGTGTAAAGATTTCCTCCTAAGCCTGGAAAAGGGGAAGCTCAACTAGTGGAGTTGTTTGAAAATCCTTAGTGGGAGCAGTGGTAGGGGATAATAGAGTTCATTTGGAACTTGAACCACTATAAGTGCTTTTGTCTTCAATTTTTATTTTACCACTTCACTACCAAACATTTAAAAAAAATCTAATTCACCCTCTCTTGGCATTTATTGATTCAACGATCCACTCAACAATATGCTTTAAGTGAACTAACATGCATTAACAAATTGACATACATTAATTAAAGTAACAAATTTAAATAGACCAACATGCTTAAATGTTCTAAACAAGCATAAATGCATCAGATTGTTTAATGAACATCAAGCCTTATTTATTCATGCACACATGCTGAAATTAAATATAAAAACTTAGAGAAACTCATGCAAATTCATGCACAAGTAGGAGGTTGCATTGCTCGAACAAAGTTGGCTTTTCCTTCTCTAATTTTAGCCTTGACTAAATAAATTTTTCATAGCTTCTTGGAATTTCTTGGCCCTAGCATGAATTATAGGTCCAATAGGGAATTCCTTCGTATCTTTGTTGGTTGTTATCACATCATTGATGTATTTATTTTGACCAAAAAGTGATAGTTTGGGCATCTAAAATGAGAAAAAAAAATAGGCACTTAAAAGAAAAACGAGATAGTTTGAGCACTTATTTTTGTATTAAGTCTTTTAATTTTAATTTCATTTTATCCCGAATTCAAATCTTTTATAGCTTTGATTTATTTACTCATATTATTATTATTATTATTATTATTATTATTATTATTATTATTATTATTATTATATTTTATTCTGATTCTTCAATAATTATTTTCTTCATTTCTATTTTGAAAAGTTAGATACTAAATACATTTTTATTACTTTTATTTTTTAAAAATAATTTTTCAACCCTATTAACCAAGCATGTTTTTTATTTTTTTTAAAGTAAAAGTAAAAATTATTTTTAAAATAAAAATAAAAGTATAAAACGAAAATAGAAAACACTATTTTTGTAAGACCAAACGGACAATTGCTAAAACCAAACTGACCTTAGAGTTCTGCGAGTAGTTTAACCCTTACAGAAGAAAAAAAAGGTAAACTACGATGGAGGTCAATCAATTATTGGTAAAGTTATATTTAGGTCACTTAATTATTAAAAGTAATATGTGGATCACTCAATTATGGGTAAGGTTATATTTAGGTCACCCAATTATTAAATGTTACATTTAGATCACTTAATTATGGGTAAGATTACATTTGGGTTACCTTTCATATTTAGAAAACTATATCAATATGTGTATTAAATTGATTAATGATTTCAAATGAAGTATTCTAATGTTAACGAGGGTATACAAGTGATTTGGAAGAAAGAGTGACTAAATTGATGTACTTTTTTAAATACAAAGGGTGACCCAAACGTAACCTTACTCATAATTGAGTGACCAAAATATAACCTTTAATAATTAGATGACCAAATATAACATTACCCATAATTAAGTGACCCAAATGTATTTTTTAATAATTAAGTGAAATAAATATAAATTTAATCATAATTGAGTGACCGTTGTAGTTTACCAAAAAAAAACATGACCGACTAAGGTCAGAATCCTGTTTTCACCCAATTCTTACATACTCCGATATATATAGAGAGAGATAGAGACTCGAATCCGACTTTGATCAACAACAGACCCGATTCGAATCTTGTATGATTTCGTTTCTTTTCTTTGTTCTTTTTTTTTCATATCCTCCACGGAAAAGCCTGCGTCATTCAGGTAATTTTAGGCTTTGGGGTTTCGATTTTCAATCAATCGTTCGCATCATTATTCCCTGCGTTTTCTTTTTGCATTTGGTAATTTTAGGTTTTAGGGTTTGATTACTAAGAAGGAAAAACCAGAAAGAAAGGGGAGAAAATGTCTGTTACGGCAGGTGTTAGTGATACTGTAATAACAATTCGGGATAAACTTAGAGGCAAAATTGGACAAACCAAAGTTAAAAGATACTGGCCCGGGAAAGCTCCTGAATGGGCTGATGATGCCGATGAAGATGGCGATATTAGGATGGCTAGGTCTGCTGCTTTAGAAAAAGCTTTTCCTAGTTACGAAGATCCGGGTATTGTTTTAAAAGACGATCCTAGGTTACGTCGTTTGGCTGAGAGTAGAGTTGATAATAGAGATGAAATTAGGGCCGATCATAGACGAATTAGGCAAGCTGAGATTGTGTCTACCGAAGAGGAGGAGAATCGGAGGAACGAAGGGGCCGATGCCGAGGAAGAAGATGAGGATGCCTTGGAGGAGAGAAGGCGGAGGATTAGGGAGAAGCTGCTTCAAAGGAAACTAGAGGAAACCCCATTGCTGGAGGAGGAAGAGGAAGAGGAAGTGGAGGAAGAAGAGGAGGAAGAATCGGAGTACGAGACGGATTCGGAAGAGGAACATATGGGAATCGCAATGGCTAAGGCAGTTTTTGTGCTGAAATCCGAGAGAGAGACTATAGCTGAGCGTAAACGGTTGGAGGCTGAAGAACGGGCTATGGAGGAGGCCGAGAAGAGGAAGTTGGAACATAGGAAGATCGAGACAAGGCAACTCGTGGTTGAGAAGATAAGGGAGGATGCTGAGATTCAGAAAAACATGGAATTGGAGGCGAACATAGAAGATGTGGATACTGATGACGAGATTAATGAGGCTGAGGAGTATGAAGCTTGGAAAGCGAGAGAGATTGCTAGGATTAAGCGAGATAGGGATGAAAGGGAAGCAATGATAAAGGAGAGGGAGGAGATCGAGAAGGTTAGGAATATGACAGAGGAAGAGAGACGAGAATGGGAAAGGAGGAATCCGAAACCTGCCCCACCTCCTAAACAGAAGTGGAAGTTTATGCAGAAATACTTCCACAAGGGTGCCTTCTTCCAGACAGATGCTGATGATCCTGCTGCAACTGCAGGAGCCTACAATATTTATCACCGCGACTTCTCTGCTCCGACAGGTGATGACAAGATGGACAAGACTATATTACCCAAGGTCATGCAGGTCAAGCATTTCGGTCGTAGTGGCAGAACTAAATGGACTCATCTTGTCAACGAGGATACAACTGATTGGAACAATCCGTACGTTCTCTATAAAGCTCATCTCTCTGAAATTATGCTTTTAGCTCTTACATTCTAACTTTGTAATTTGTAACCTTTTATATATTTTGGATTTGCATAAGCATTTTATATCAACTGAAGAACTCCCTTAACATAAACAATACCAATAAATATAACTTATGGCTTGAAATGTGAAATGTTAGCTTTTATTACCTAAAGCTTGTTCCTACTTGAGGCAAATCAAGGAAACTTATGTGGAACTTGTATTGTATTTGCTGGTTTATTTGGGTCTAAATATTCGTATCTGTTACTAGTTGTTCTGGATTTATCGAGTGAAAATCTAACAGAATATCCTAGAAGCATATTATTGGCTTCCTTTTAGTTGCAATTTCATTACTTTATCAATTTGTTGGAGGGTATTAATCAACTCCTGTTGGGTTTCTTTGTGCTTCATATTAGTGCAATTTCTTGCCTCAAACTGTTCCATTTCAGATGATGCTAGTGAGAACATGCTTGGAGTAAATTTTCTTAGTTTCTTTCATGGATCGTCTGAATTGAAATCGAAATACCTTGATTAGTATAATTAGTGAAAATAATGATTTTCAGAGGAAGTATTTAGGCAGATAATGACTGCTTATTTTCGATGAGATCTTTTATTTGAAGAACTTATTCTCTAAAAGGACCCATAATTTTTTTAGTTGGATGTAGATTTGAATCCCAAAGATAAGATCTCTAAACAATTCTGTGGCTGATATATATATGTTTGTATGACCACTAGTTATAAACACAATTATGTTCCTGACAAACCTTGACGTTATTGTTTGGCTTTTGTGCAGATGGACATACAATGATCCCCTTCGAGCAAAGTACAATGCAAAAATGGCAGCCGTGAATGCACCTATAGCGAAACCAAAAGGAAGCAAGAAGTTGAAGGACTGGGAAGCAAGATAAATACTAGTTTGAATCTACCATTTTTTGTGAAATCTACTGGGAAGCAAAAATGGCTTCTGTCTCTCCCCTGTAAAAGAGATGTAGGAGTTTAATGAATCGTTACTTTGATGAAATCTATTGTAATTCTGAATTTTAATAAATGGGGTTGAGTTTTTACTAGATATGTTCCATTAAAACCACAATTTTACTTTCTGGGAAGCAGTCAAACCGATTTATCATTTATTTATATTTGTGTTTTGAATGTGTGTAGCTGTTTCAGGTATTGGAGCTCCGGTTGCCTTGTAAAAAGTGAATGACAAATCGGAAGCCTTCCTAATACAGTTGCTACTGGTTCATAGCATGTCCGAATATATGTTGATTATATAAATATCCAATACTTGATAAATACTGAGGAATTCGGAATGTTTGGTTTCATTATGGAGTACAGCCTTGGTAACGGACCATTATTTGAATCCGGCTCTCATTCTAAGAAGACCAGGAATTAATTAAATTTTGTTAGCTTTTGTTATGATGGGAGGAGTTTTCTTATTGACTCTTACAATCTTCCTGATCTGATTTTGCCTTCCATGTAAACTATATTTCAACTCATATCTGGTGATTATTTATGTTAGAACCTTTTCTTACGAAACCAATTAAGGTCCGAGTTGGGTGTAAAAAAGATCATTTATGTATATATCATCTATTTATTTTTGTTAGAAATTAAAATTCGGATGAATGTTTGAATTTCAACAAAATACTTTTGGGTACTTAATTTTGAATTGAAAAGGGAACAATGGATGTGATAGATGATAGAGGAAGAGAAGGTGAAGTTTACGTAGAAATACTACCACACGGTTACCTTCTTCTATCATCCTGCCGGCTGTTGCAACTACAACACTTTTGTTAGAGTCTAATAATCTATGTGATTATTGTAATCCATAATAACTATTTTTTGTTTTATATTCATTTGTTGGTATATAACATGATGGAAAGAAGAAGTTGTTGCTTCATTGAATAACAAGCGATTTCAACTGCTAAGGAAAGCAATTTGCAATTTATATTGCTAGATAATCTAAATAAAGTTTGTACAATTATCTGACCTAACAATTCATAAAATTTATTTTCTTTTCTAAACTCTCATTGGGAAATACTTATCTTACTTATCGGACTCCCCATTAGAAACAAAGATGTGTTAGTCTATATTCACAACACATTGGTCTTGATCTAAGATAAATTAAGATCTTAAATTTGTTTATAGATTATATTTATTTTTTACATTAAAAATATATTTACCTTATTTTTTTTTGTAAATGTAGAACTATATATGTGTGACATGTATATTCAGATATATTAAGAACCGGTTCGTGAAAAATGATATCCTCTCAATGGCATGACCTGATACATTAATAAAAAAAAATTAATTTAATTTCTAAACTTTTCAAAATTTTATTTTTCATTATCTTTCCAAAGAGTAAAAGGACTCGTAGCAGAATTAGACCAATTAAGAAACAAAACAAAAAACAATTTCATGCACGTGGATTTCGTCTCCGGTTCCCACCGCATTTCTTAGTTGTGTTTGAACCCTCCACGGACTGCCACGAGTCCGCTCTCTTTACTCCTCTTCAACGCGCTTCCATCTTCAACGAAAACGCTACTCACAGACTCGTGCTTCGGTCTTCACTCTTCAACCCCCCCACCAATATATATTCATCCACAGAGAGCCGCCATTTTATTTTTCATTACCCAAAGCTCAACGTGAAAAAGATTTCAAAAGCATCCCTTTTTATCCGAGGGACCATTTCGTAAACGATTTTTCAAGCTTTTCAAATTGATGGTTAAGCCAACAAGCTACTCTCAATCCTTCAGCGTCGCCGACGGAGCATGTTGAGATAAACAACGGCAATAGTAGTAACAGTTCGAAGTATAAGGGTGTTCAGAAAAGGAAATGGGTTTCTGAAATCCGACTTCCCAATAGCCGGGAGCGTATTTAGTTGGGGTATTACGACTCGGCGGAGAAAGCTGCGAGGGCGTTCGATGCGGCTCTTTTTTGTTACGTGGCCGTGATGCGAAGTTCAATTTTCCCGATAATCCACCTGAGATCGTTGGTGGGCGGTCGTCGCTTAGTCCGCCGGAGATTCAGGTGGCGGCAGCTAGGTTTGCTAATGAGACGAAAACCAATAATAATAACAACAATGTAGGGACAGAACGATATACGTCATCTTCGTCGGTGTCGGTTTCAGATGAGGCAGCGACAACGCAAGTGGAGGAGACTGGTCGTCATCATGATGAAGAAATGATGGATTGGTCGTTTTTGAGCATGTTGGAGAATACTCCCAATTTTTGAAGGATGTCCGATTATAGATTATATTACACCAAAAACCCATTTTAAATAAATATCTAGAAAAATGGCCATTATATATTATTATTTAGAAAAATAACCCTCAAATCTTCTCGTATGAAGAACTCGCGTTTAGGAGATCGTGAAACACAACCCCGCGCTACGCTAGCGAGTTCCACATATGTGAGAACACTTTTCAGAATAACAAATTTTACGGAAACTCGCGTTCTGCGAAATACGAGTTCCCCGAGAATCTGAAGAGGCGACTAAATTTATCGCGGGGAACTCGCTTTATGTAGAAAGCGAGTTCTTTGCAACTCGGGCTGCCAGACCAAGCTTCGATAGGCATGTTCGAGCATTATTTCGGGCTTAATAATCGTATATTTTTTTATAAATATTCAGTTTGGGTTCGTAGTACTAGAACATGTCTTTCATTTTACACCAATATGGCCCAGTTTGGTCCATTCTAAACCGACTAAAATTCGCGTCGAAAACGGTATCGTAGCTTGTTTTGTGAATGTATGAAAGTATAAGCTGGCCTCATAGGTTCTTTCTGCCAAATTTTCGGGGTTTTTAATCAGAGAATTAACACAATTTTTGACCTTGCAGGCGTTGTAGTTGAACTTATCTTTTATTTCATACTGATATTGACACACGATATATGGAGAAGGGTATAAAATTTGCCTTGAAAATGGTTCCAAAGCGTGGTTTTCTGCAAGAACGACAAGCCGAAAAAAGAATTTTTAAAACGAATAAGACTAAATTTTAAAACAAATAAGACTTAGTTAATACGAGGGCCCGAGCGATTAGGACACTTGTTCTTTGTGTGTCCAAGATTTTTACATATACTGCAATGTTTTTTTGTCTGGTTTTTTCTCTATGTTCGACCAGTTTCGCGGCACAGTACATTCGTGTCGATCGTGGATGTCCCTTTTCTCTTATTAGTGTTAGATCTGAGCGTATGGTCGGTTCAGCGTTAACAACATAAGGATCAATTTCATTTCCGATGGGAGGAAACTCTTTTTCGTAAACCTTGAATACTGTTTCGAGTAAGTATACAGGATCAAGCAGTCTCATGTAGTTAATCCGTTGGTTTGAACAAGCAGCAATGGCGTGTGCGCACGAGTATTTGAATGTTTGGAATACTCTGAAGTCGCAGGTTCTTTTCCTAAGAACTACCACGTACGGGTTGTGCTGTATGCCTTCCAACGGCCTGGAAAATTCTGAAGCACGGAACAAATGTCCTTCTCGCGAGAAGAGAGTTGTAGTAATCTCATTTGAAAGGTGCACTTCAATTTGCAATTTTTTTGCGAAAGTCCGGGTGGACTTTGTGGCCACCTGCCATGTACTCAGTTGCTTGCCTTCCCAAGTTTGCAAATAGGGTAGCCAAACTGTGAAACCGATAAATTGATTTTGATATAACTAAAGAATTTAAGGACTAAATTGAAAATGAGAAAACAAATTTTTAAGTCCTCAAACCTCTCTATATGTTTAAAGGAAAATGCCTAAGTTAAAAACTTATATTGTCAAAAAAATTCTAAGTGTTCTTGAAGCTAAAATAGTGTTTTTCGAGTCAGCGTTTCGGAACGGCCTAAGGCGTTTCGAAACACTTTTGAAACTATGAACTCATGTTTCGGAACGGGTATCGAAACGGTTTCAACATTGTGAACCCTTGTTTCGAAACGGCTTAAGAACATCGAGACACCGTATCGAAACGACATCTAACGTTTCAAAACGATATTCAAGTAAGATTTAAAAAATATGACCGTTGAAAGGTTTTAACTGATTTTACACAAGCCGTTAAGGAGTATTGAAACAATTTCAAGCTGTTTCAGTACAGGCCTTGACAGTAGCTAAAATGTTTCAAAACGAGTTTCGAAACGGCTCTTAGCGTATCGAAACAGGATTAACCGTTTCGATGCGGGCTCTTTAATGCACCCCAACGGCTCTTTCTATTTTGGTTTGTTTCGAAACAGGGTCGGGCGTTTCGAAACAGTTGGTTGCAGACTGCATTTATGGAGGGAAGATAACATCTCCAACGGCTCTATTGATGAATGCAACAACCACAACGGCTAGAATTCAATGAGAAGGTATAAAAGAGACCTCTAAAAGCTTCAGCAATAATTTTTGATCCAAAAGCAAACATCCAAACATCAAATCCAAGCATTTGTGCCTAAATCCCATTATTGCCTTGTAACCCCAATTGTATTTTTCATTCTTATCATTTCAATTGGGTTGAGTGCTTGTAATTGGGCTACATTGTGTATTGAGAGATACTTGTTTTAGCCAACAACTTCTTTGTTTTTATTGTGTGAGAATTGGGTCAAATTTTAGGTAGAAAATTTGACCGAAATTGTAACGGTTACCTCCTTAGCCTAGAAAAGGGGAAGAGCAATTAGTGGAATTGTTGAAAATCCTTAGTGAAGCTAAGGTAGTGGATGTAGAGTTCGATTGGAACTTGAACCACACTAAAATTTCTTGTGTACCAATTTTTATTTGTCAATTCCACTCCGAAAAGTTTAAAAACCCAATTCACCCCCTCTTGGTTTATATCGATCATTCGATCCACTCAACAATTGGTATCAGAGCCTACCTCTTTGAAGGATTAACAACCACAAGAGGAGTTCCTAGGAAGAGTGTGATCATCCAAAAATCAAGATATGATATCTACCTCAGGATCTAGCATGTACGAGTCTCAATCCACTATAAAACCACCTTTCTTCAATGGTGACAACTATCCGTTTTGGAAGAATCGGATGCGCCTCTTCATCAAGTCCAACGATTACTTGGTTTGGGATGTCATTGAAGATGGTCCCTACATTCCATTGAAGCAAGATAATGAAGGAAAAATGGTTTTAAAGAAAAAGATGGAGATGAGTGAAGAAGAGAGGAAGAAGATCCAAATAAATAACAAAGCTCTTCACATGTTCTTTTGTTCTTTTGGTCCCGGCATCTACTCCAAAGTTTCCTCCATTGAGAGTGCCAAGGAAGTGTGGGATACTCTAGAGACCACCTATGAAGGAACCAATGTTGTGAAGGAGACTAAGATTGGAATTCTCAATCTTAGTTACGAGAATTTCAAAATGGAGCCCGAAGAAACGGTGTCAAAGATGTTCGATCGCTTCTCAACCATCGTCAACGAGCTTAAAGGCTTTGGAGAGACTATTCCGGAAGACAATCTTGTCCGAAAGCTACTCTACTCACTTCCCGAATCTTAGGATGGGAAGAGAACCGCCATCATCGAGGCCAAAAACTTGAAGACCTTAAAACTTGATGAGCTAGTGGGTTCTCTCCTTACTCATGAGATTATGAAGCAGGGAAGGGAAGAAGAAAAGAAGAAGGAAGAGAAAAGAGTGGAGAAGCTATAGGTGGAAAAGAAGAAGAAAATAGGAGTGACTCTCAAAGCTTTATTACTTGAGGAGAGCACCTCTAGTGAGGAGGATGAGTTAGAAGAATTGGCTATGATAACCAAAAGATTCTCACGCTTCATGAGGTCCAACCGAGGAAGGAAAATTCAAAGAAAGATGAACTTCAATGGTAAAAACAAAGAATAAACGAGGGATCAAATCATTTGCTTCGAGTGCAATAAAACCGGTCACATTCGTTCGGAGTGCCCTCAACTCAAGAAGAAAGGCTTTGAGAAGAAGAAGAAGTTCAAAGCCAAACTTGCTACTTGGAGTGATGAGGAGTCATCCGAGGATGACGAAAAAGAAGTGGCCAACCTTTGCCTCATGGCACTTGAGGAGGATTCCTCCATGGTAACCTCTAACTCATCATCTTTTGATTTTATATATGATGAATTAAATGATGCATATGATGAGTTGCAAGAGGTTTATGATGAGTTAGTTGACAAATACAAAGAGTCGATCATTAGGAATAAGAAAATTATTTCAGAATTAAATGATAAGAATAACTCACTCTCTCAAGCTAACTTAAAATTTGAGAAAAAGATTTTAGGTTTGAAAGATGAACTTAAATTCTTCCAAGATGAAAATGTTGACCTAAATAATCTTCTTTCTCAATGAAATAATGAACACCAAAAGGTGTTAGATGAGCTTAACAAGCTCAAAGAGTCTTTAAAATATGTTGGTAATGTGAAGCATGAAAAAGGTGAATCTACTAAAACAAACCAACCTAGGAAAAAGACTAATAACTACAAACAAAGTAGCCTTCCTAGACATAGTAGAACTAAAAAGATTAAAAGTGTATGGGTTCCTAAGGAACTTGTAAAATCTAATAATATTGTTACTATGTCACCTTGGATTCCTAAGGGAACCAAGCTATTGGGAGCTAACACTCGTGGACCCAAAATGATTTGGGTACCAAAAACAAAAGTTTAATATCTTTGTTTGTAGGGGAAGCATTGCTACAAGGCCAAAGCACAAAGTCAAAACTCATGGTACCTTGATAGTGGATGCTCGAGGCATATGACCGGAGACAAGAGTAGGTTCATGGATTTAAAGCCAAAAAGTGGAGGAGTGGTGATTTTTGGTGACAACTCCAAAGGCCACATTAAAGGTATTGGCTCCATAGGTAATCACTCTACCATTCTTATTGAAAATGTCTTGTATGTCGATGGTCTTAAACATAATTTGTTGAGCATAAGCCAATTATGTGATAAAGGATTTAATGTTTTATTTGATAAAAATGGATGCAAAATTGTTGACATTAGATCTAATAACATTATGCTCATAGGTCATCGCATAGGTAACATTTACATGGTGCATCTAGATGACATACATACATCCCATGCATGTTTAGTAGCTCAAAATGAAAATGATGCATGGTTATGGCATAGGAAACTAGGACATGCTAGCATTAGTGTTTTAGAAAAATTAGTTTCCCTTGGTCTAGTTAGAGGTTTACCCAAGATTAAGTTCTCAAATGATAAAAATTGTGATGCATGCTCTAAGGGTAAACAACATAAGTCATCCTTTAAATCCATTAATGACGTTTCTACAAGTAGGTGTTTACAACTTATCCATATGGATTTATTTGGGCCAATTAGGACTATGAGCTTGGGTGGTAAATCTTATGCATTTGTTCTTGTTGATGATTTTTCTAGATTTACTTGGGTTCTATTTTTAAGTACTAAAGATGAGGCTTTAGAAAAATTCATCACATTTTCAAAACTAACCCAAAATGATCTTGAACTTGGAATTTCTCATATTAGAAGTGATCATGGAACCGAATTTCAAAATTTAGGGTTTGAAGAGTTTTTAAATGAAAATGGTATTAGCCACAATTTTTTGGCTCCTCGAACTCCTCAACAAAATGGGGTAGTTGAGAGGAAAAATAGAACTTTACAAGAAATGGCTAGAACCATGCTTTGTGAAAACAATTTACCTAAATATTTTTTGGGCGGAAGCCACAAACACCCTTGCTACATTGTAAACCGAGTAATGATTAGGCCAATTTTAAAGAAAACACCATATGAGATTTTAAAATCTAAAAAGCCTAATATTAGCTATTTTCATCCAGTTGGTTGCAAGTGTTTTGTTTTAAATAATGAAAAAGACAACTTAGGTAAATTTGATGCAAAAAGTGATGAAGCTATTTTCATAGGATATTCTTTAACCTCTAAAGCCTATCGTGTATTTAACAAGAGAACTTTAGTAGTAGAAGAATCTATACATGTTGTATTCGATGATAACCTCCTTCCAAGGAAGGATTCTTATGATGATGATGATGTAGGAATCATAAATGCCTTTGATGGAGGACAAACTTCAAAGGAGGATGAGATTCCAACAAAAGAAGAGGACACACAAGATCCACCTCTTGAAGCCTTGAAGGGCTTGGCTCTTGAGGAAAAGGAAGTGAGCTACCCAAGGGAGTTCAACTATGTCAAAGATGGTGAAATCTTGGGTGATCCATCCAAGGGGGTAACCACTAGATCTTCTCTTAAACTTATGAATCATGTTGCATTTATCTCATGCATAGAGCCTAAGAATATAAAAGAAGCATTGAACGATGATTTTTGGATTATGGCTATGCAAGAAGAGTTAAATCAATTTGAGAGAAGTAATGTTTGGACATTAGTTGATAGGCCTAGTAATCAATCTACTATAGGAACTAAATGGGTCTTTAGGAACAAACTAGATGAGAGTGGTAAATTGTGAGAAACAAAGCTAGACTAGTAGCACAAGGTTACACTCAAGAAGAGGGAATAGATTTTGATGAAACCTATGCACCCGTAGCTAGAATGGAAGCCATTAGGATGTTGCTTGCATATGCATGTTATCATGATTTCAAGCTTTTTCAAATGGATGTTAAAAGCGCATTTTTAAATGGTTTTATAAATGAGGAAGTGTATGTGAAACAACCACCGGGTTTTGAAGACTCAAAATTTCCAAATCATGTTTTCAAACTCACTAAAGCTCTTTATGGTTTAAAACAAGCTCCTAGAGCTTGGTATGAAAGACTTTCAAACTTTTTAATTGAAAAAGGTTTTGAAAAAGGTAAGGTGGACACTACACTTTTCATAAAAAGGTATAAAAATGACATCTTAGTAGTACAAATTTATGTTGATGATATACACTACACTTTTCTACGGCCCGGTTCTTTGCATACCATGATTTATGGTATTCAGGATAATAGTGGTGGACCTGTTGAGTTGTAGCCTGACAGATGCGAACCGTGACCAGGGTATTTGCTTTTACTAGTAGCATGAAGGTGTTGCAGAGGATGTACACATCGAGGTTCTTGTGATCCTGGCTTAGGCTAGTAACGGTGCATGTATGGGGCCCTTCCACTTTTGTGATTCTCCACAGGCCGCCCACCTTCTTCAATTGAGATACACGAATTTTCCACTTACATTCTTAATTCTTGTGGGTGCACACCTCCTTGTAGAAACTCGCTTGGGTTTTCTCCACATTCGTCGTAACATCCCGGTGAATGTTGTATTGCTTAATTGTGGCCACCACCAGTTCTTTTATAAGGAACGTCATCCCAATGGTCAGTTCACCATCAGCACGGTTGATTGTGCCGTCAATTGTTTGGTATTGTTATTGTGAAAATTCCAGAACGTCCAACACATCCATATCAACCGTTGTGAAGTGGGATGGTGGTTGGTAATAAGAAATAGGTGTGGCCGATACTGGAACGTTTCTTGTTGTCGGGTGTTCTTCGTTGCCTTCCAACGCATCTATATCAATTGTTTGAATGATCACGTCTTATGGTTCTTCATAGAAGGGCCCTTGCTCGTCGCCTACGGGTCCGGGTTCACTATGCGGTTCTTCATCTGAATTATCCCCCTCGAACCAGTATAGTTCAGCGTCGTCGATCGCTACCCTTTTAGGGGAGCAGGTTGGTCGTCGATCGCGAGATCGCTCATGAGACCGCTCATGAACTGTATTTCCAAGATCAAATTCGAGAGCATCAACACAAGAATGTCTCCCCGTAGATGGTTGAACGTACTTCGTGCTAGGGACATACACTGAGTATCGTCCATATGAAGAATCATCGAAGGGGTTGAATGCTTCATGGTCGGACCTCATCTGGGATGATGACGCTGCCTCCCCCCATAGTATACTGTTTGTACAAATTGTACGTTGCAGGTCTTGGCGCATAGAATTCATCGTTCGGGGGGTGGTTTAAGTTGAACCTAAAACTAGCTACGCACGAATGTCTTGGCACAACAGACGATGATGCATCGAACTCATTGTGTGGACTGTATGTAGTTAGCAGATTGAAATCATTTCGTAAAGTGGTCGTCGAACTATCAACATTGGCATTCAGATCAAAGTTGAAATTCGCCCGTCTCCATGTTGGGATTTCGATAGCAAGATTAGAATCAAAAAATGATGCATACAGCTCTAGGGGACCGCCTAATGAATACTCCAAGTGGGTTGATAGCATCAGCTCTATATCACCGTTGTCCACAATGCAGCATACGGAGTACGTTAACGGATCTATAGAGATCGGCAGACGATACTTCAAGTCGGACATATTTTGGTTTTGGCCATGTGGGACATTGCTCTCCAGTTCCTTAATCAACTTCTTGTAGGATAATCTCATCGGAATCGTTAGTGTTACAGTATTCGATGACTGAAAAATGACGTCGAGTGAGGCATCAGTGATTATCTCGCCATCGTAGTATACTAGAGCAGCAACACCTCCTCGTCTTGACATTTTTTCGGTAATTGAAAGACTTGTTTTGTGAATGCTATACAATATCAGTATTGCATTCTGCTACATATAAGGGAACAAAGCGACTTATGGTATCTTATTCATCCGGAAAATCCCAGAGAATCTCACTTCTACAGACGTGTTAGGGAACTCGCTTTCTGCAGAAAGTGAGATTCTATCAGATTTGTGGATCTCGCGTTTTATAGAACGCGAGTTCCTTTGGTTCACGCGTTCTACGGAACGTGAGTTCATTATCGAGTCAGACACTGACACATCTGAAAAAGCAAATATTTTGGTCCGGGTGAATAATAATGGTACTCTGTACAACGATATATCAAACCGAATTGAATACATGTTTGAATAAGTGAGACAATGGGAGGTAAGTAATATTGTTTGAATATTTGAAGTAAATTGTATCCTCCGGCTGAAAATCGCGTTTTATAGAACGCAACTTCTTCAGTATATATATATATACCGGGAAGGTTGGAATTTAATTTGTAAGAACTTCAATCGATATAATATGTCGAGACGAGAAACTATTACACATTTGGTATACTACAATGGGCAGATAATCGATGATGCATCTCTTGGCGTCGTTTTTCAGTCGTCAAGTAGTATATTGCTTCCGCTGCCATACAACTTATCGTTTAAGAAGTTGATGAATGGAGTGAAAAAACATGTTCCACATAGTCTTGGGCAAAAGATGGAACCGTTGAAGTATAGAATACCGACGTCGTTAGAACCATTAACGTACTCATTATTCCACATTATGGACGACGCTGATGTAGAAATTATGGTGGAATCTCACCATCAATTTTGTTCAAGGTGGGCCCTTGCGCTTGAGCTTTATGTAATGTTTTCCGATCATAGTGATGTTATCGGAGTCAGAAATAATATATAAATCGTGTCCTGTAAAACGCGACTTCTTTGAATAATGTCTAATATTGCATCCTGTAAAACGCGACTTCTTTGAATAATATCGAAAATCGCGTCTTGTAAAACGTAACTTCTTTGAATAATGTCGAAAATCGCGTCCTATCAAACGCGACTTCTTTGAATAATGTATAAAATCGCGTCCTGTAAAACGCAGTTTCTCTTTTCGCAGGAAAAATCTCGTCCTGTACAACACGACTTTGACAAATTATTTCGACATTGTTCTACTCTATAAATGTTATGTCGGAGTTACAAAATTTTTACACTACTCAAACAATTTCTACACATACTCTGTTGCCAAACCACTCATACAAATACAAATTATGGCACATTTTTCTGCTACTGTTTTCTTTCGTGGAACCTACTTCTACACTTCTTTCAATGAGAAAAACACAAGAGATGAATTGTTTGAGTTGATTTCAACAAGAGTTAAGGAGTCTACAAGCTCCAAAATTTTTGTGTTGTGTGCCAAAGTTCCAGTTAATGAGTCCGGCCCAGAAGAACACTACATGCTAACACTATCCAATTAGAAAGATATGCGCAAGATGTTTCGGGCATACAAACGTGTTGGGGTACAAACATCGAGCTCAGTGTAAACTTTGATGGCGGCTTCAGTTCATCAACAATACTTAAGCTTGAAGACGAGGACGCGATATTTACACAAAATTATAGGAGACGGCAGGAAAATGAACAAAAAATTGAGGAACTAAACTTAACTTCTGACATAAGTACTGACTACGAGGGCATCGAAAATGATTCGTTCTCGTAGATTTAAGTATGCTTATTAATTTAATGCTTGTGTACTTCTTTCAATTAACAATCTTGTACTACTTTTCGTTAATATAATTATCGCAAATATTATTTTCTACATCTTAACCGCTTCAATTTTCAAACAGTTAACAATCACAAAATATGTAATTAACAAACACATAGGTATTACATGTCAATTTTTTGTTACAACCGGCATGTATGAGGTCCGTCGTATCTTCTTATCTACCAAACATTCTTCAGCATCTTTGTTTGTGATACATGAATCATCCAGTTACAGTCGTTGCCCTTTTCAACACATTCTGCGATATATTTGTCCGCAGTCATTTTCTTCACTATCGAACGAACTGATCGGCGTATGTTGTTTTTTTTTAATTGCATCCTCTACCAATTTCTTCACACTGAATATTATCCAAACTTCTAGTTCACCACCAGTATCTACATCAGCATCACATGAGTGACTCCCAAAAGATGGTAAATCATTTACATTTGTAGCCATTACAATGAAAGTAAATGAAAGGGTGAGTTCAAACTTGAGGCATGGGGTCTATTTATAGGGTGTAAATGAACCGATGTTCTTTCAAATTATTGTTTTTATAGAAGACAAGCTTTGAAACACATAAAATATTACATATGTAAATTAAATTTTTATTTTTTGTATGTTAAAAACAATTGTCACCAACACGATACAAATGTCACCAACACCGGTGTTCTTCCACGATACAAATGTCACCAACACCGTTACATGCAGGGGTCTTAACATGGCTTCAAAAACACCGAAAATAGTAGAAGCTTTGACCTGCATTATCAAATGTAATCGGCACGCGCCACATCATAAAAGCCTAGAGAGGACACCTCAAGTTACACCCCGCATGATTTCGCACGGGCCATTGATCCACCATGAGCCACTCCATCATTTTCTTGATTCAGCAAATGCACCCTTACACTGGCTCGCCATGTTATGTTACCTTATACAGAAACAACAAAAGTTACCTGATATTGTGATTTGTCGATCATGTTACACAAACACAGACGATACATTGCACCACATCTTCTACCCAACAGATTTTCTAATCATTTGAATCAAACTTTGCAACTCAATACGAGTGCAAATATTCAGCAACGTTCGAGTATATATAGCCCAAACTCGTCGAACCTCAAGGCAAATCGCGTTCTGCAAAGAGCGACTTTGGCAGGAATATGATTCCTGACGTGTCAGTGACCTTGCGTTTTACGAAGTGCGAGTTTCTAAAGAACTCGCGTTTCACAGAAAACGAGTTCGCCACGTCATCACGGTCTTCTGCTTCTATAAATACCCATCTGATCGAGGAAGGGAAGCAACACTCAATCGGGAAAAAATTGCCTTCTCAATATATGCGTGAAGTTTTGGATTGTAACTACGACTGGCAACAAATCACGTATCGGGAAAATTTATTCCCAAACTAATTTCTCTAATATTGTGATTTGTCGTTATTTGTAGGTGCATATATATGTTGAGCAGATGTTAACTATTTTGTATTTTTGTTCACGAGGATCGACAACAACAAATCACAATATCGAGAAATTCGAGGTCTTTTTGAATGGCAGGAAAGTGACAATATATCCAATAGACCTCCAAGATTAAAGACAGGCATCGAGTGCAAGGCAAGATTCACGAGGGCCGGTCATTAGCATCACCGTCAGAACAAGTTTCAGCTTCTTTAATAAATGTTGGTTGGTTGCAAATGCGATTTTATCATTTTAATTGTAAAGAAATGCCCTAATCCTTTCAATTGTAAAAAAAATATTTAAATCCGATTTTAAATTGAAATATATCGTTTATAATTATATTATTCATATTACTATAATTAATAAATAAGATAGGATAACTACAAAAAAATTTATTATACTATACTAATATTCAAATGTATTAATAAATATAGCCATAATATAATAATTTTATTATTTATTAATATATATTATATTATATAAACTCTCGATTTAAAAATCTCGTGACCTCGCGTCCTACAAAGAGGGAGTTCTTCAAAAACTCGCACTCTGTAGAACGCGAGGTCCTCTCTGCCCGTTTAGTGTACGCGCATGTTGCAATGCCGCGTCTCTTCAATGGAACTCGCGTCCTGTGTAAAGCGAGTTCTTTAGGATATCACGTTTAGTAGAACGCGAATTCTATTTAATATCTATTCACAGGGGGCGCGATCTCTTCTATAAATAGTCGGTCCCTACCCCACACACAAATCACAAAGCGAGTTCTTCTTCTTCTACTACTTTAATATTTTTCATACTTGATACAAATGGCGGGTTTATTGCAACTAGACCAGCAACACATGTTCGACTACTGGAGGACCACTAATGAGGTAATATTCTTTACATTTTTTTAATTTTTACCTTATTTTATTTATTTATTTATTATTTTTATTTTGTATTTATTATTACTGTTTTATTTTTTCGAGCACTACGAACGCGCATTGACGTTATACGTCAATCGTATCACCGTCGCGCCGGATCCGGAGATTATACCGTTCATTGAGGAAGCTGGTTTTGGTCACGTCGTGAAAATATTGGGCGGTACGAAGTTGAATCATCCTCTGATTAATGCCTTAATTGAACGATGGAGGCCAGAGACACACACCTTTCATTTTTCGTGTGGCGAGGCGACAATTACACTAAAAGATGTCGCATACCATCTTAGGTTGCCTACATACGGAGATCTTATTACCGGTATAGCCGATGGTCACTAGCCAACCCTGTGTGGTGACCTGTTCGGAGCGGTGCCGAACACGTTCGACGGTGTAACACCCGGGTTAGGGGGTCGGGTGAAAATAATAATTTAATAATGGTTCGGGTTTCGGTTCCTAATTTTTAAATAATAAAATAACAGTTTGGGCCTCGGGTTTTAAGACAAATAAAATTAAGTTGGACCAATTTTAAAATAAGCCCAAATAGCCATGGGTGGCACCTATTGTGGTTTCCCTTTTTCATTAAGGGCATTTAGGTCTTTGAACCTTTGATTTTAAACTAACCTAAAATAATGTTTTTTTTAGTCATCTTCTTCCCCTATATTCTTCTTTCCAACGACAAAATGAACCCCTCTCCCCCTTGATACTATTCCATCCCATGTCTTGCTTGTTTTGAAGAGTTTCGCAAAGGTAAACACGTTTTTGACTTACCCTCATTATTCTCTACAAGCTAATACCTTTTTCTTTCATTTTTATACATGTTTTTGAGATTTGAAAATTTAAGGATTTTGGATAAAAATGTTGCCTTTATGGCCTTTGACTAAAGATTTTGGTTTATTGTTGGTGTGGGGGTTGTTTGTAGTCCATGGGAATCAATATATGTGATTTTTAAAGGATTTTATGCTTATTCCCGGATTTGGATTTTGGGGAGGTTTTGGGTTGAAATATGGGGGTGTTTTATGTGGAAATGAGGGGGCCAATGGATAGGCTATATGTAAGGGCTGTTTTGGAGGCTTTAGGGAGTAATTTAAGGTTTGGAATTATTGGTTTTATGGTGAGTTTAGGGGCTGCTCGGGATTATGGATTTTGAGTTGTTTTCAATGGAAATATTTGATGTCTTGTGCTTGGTATGTAATCCGGGTTGACTATTATGGAATGTGGACTGATTTGGGATTGTTTACTTGGTGTTGGAATGTTTAGAAACGAGAAATTTGGTTGGAGAAGCTTCAGGGACGAATCCGGGGATTTCAGAGTCTTAAGCTTGGTCTTCGATATTCTCTTGGGTAGCAACGGTGAGTAGAATTGTTGATTTATGCATTGTGCTCGATATGGATCCTTTTGGGGTTTGGGTGGGACCTTGAGGGGTCACTTAAACCCGTGTGTAAGCCTCTCTACTCCCATGTTGTTGTGATATGTTGAATGCTTATATGTCATGATCATTAAGTGCATTTTGAGTTGTTAATTGTGTAGTCGAGTTGAGTTCGTGCCTCACGTGATGGTGGTCTAAACTACGGTGATGTGTAGTCCCATCGGTAGTGACTAGTAGGGTAGTACTTTGATGTGTAGTCCCATTGGAAATCTACTAGTCGAAATAGTGATGTGTAATCCCACCGTATGTGTATGTTGGTTGTGCTTGTGCAAACCACGTGTTGTTGTTGAGATTGACCCTCGTGCATCCATTGCTTTCTTGCATACAAATCGTGTTTTGGAAAACTGCATGTTGTGAATTGTAGAGCCTCTCTCACTAAGCTAGTTGGCTTATGCTCTCTTTGTTTCCAACGTGCAGATCGTTAGAGTTCGAGAGGCAAACGGGCGAGGGAGGAGCTTTTGGAGTTCTCAAGCTAGTTCAAGTATGGTTTGCATTTTGTAATAATGCCTAGACGATGGGGTATAGAGTTTAGGAGTTGGTGTCAAACTCCTTAGGAATTTATGTTTGAGCATGTTAAACTCATGGTTGTGTTATGCTTTTGTTTCATGGATTGCGGTTTATGCTTGTTGTGTTGCTTATGTGAACATGCCTAAATATGTAGGTTGTTGGCCTATGAATGCCTCAAGCTTCAATATCAAGTGTATGGTGCCTTATGCTTGCTAAGTATGCCCCTTTTTGTGAAATTTCATGAAGTCTTGATTTGTATGATTTTCGTTAGATTAAATGCCTCGCTTGTTAAATCCCAATTGTGGTTTGATGTATGTATGTTTGTATGTGCTTAGGGGAGTCCAAAGATGCATATAGAGTCGTGTTTGAGATCACCTAGTGCAAAATTGTGGAATTGAAGAGCAGGGCGTATCGGTACGCCTAAGGGCCGTATCGATACGGTCTTGCCTGTAGAGCTTAGTTTTGGCTGGGCGTATCGATACACGGGGGCGTATCGATACGGTTTTTGGTCACTGGAATTCTGAGAAATTGGGGAGTTTTTGGCGTATCGATACGGTGTTTGGGCGTATCGGTACGGGTTTATCTCGTTGACCACGAGATGTTGACTGGGGAAGGCGTATCGATACGCTCAAGGGCTGTATCGATACGGTCTTCTTCGAGTTGACTGTTTGGGTTGACCTGGTCAGGGCGTATCGATACCCCTAGTTAGGGTACCAATACGGTCTGCCCTGTAAGCTTAAAAATGGACTAAGTGTGTATGGTCGGGGTTCGAATGTGATCTTTTTGGATGTCTTCCGCTGTTGTAAATCACTTAGGACTTAATATTCCTCTAGACAAGATTAAAATAAAAAGAAAAAAAATTAGGGTTGATAACCGAGGGGGAACCTTAACGGGTTTCACTCGGTTTTCCCCGTGTGGCCCACTCGGACCGGCCATCCGGCCAGACCGGGACGAGGGGGTTACAGACGGTGGCAAAATTTTCATAATTTTTTTGGACCAAGAGTTTTCAGTCCTCCCCCGATGTGGATGACGAAACAAAACAAGTATTTTTTATTATATATTTCGTGTTTTCTTAATAATTTAAATATTTTTTTATATATTCCGTGCCTTTTTTACTATTATAAATATTTTTATTATATATTTTTACAGTGGTTTGCTCGTGCCCACATCCTCTGCATTATTGGAGGGATTTTGATGCCTGATAAATCTCGCAACAAAGTGCATGTCATGTGGTTGTATCATCTAATTAATTTTGCGAAATCAAGAGCAAAATGTTGGGGAGCAACGGTCTTGGGCTTTTTGTTCAAGGAGCTTTGCAAAACTGTCGACCCTGACAGACAAGCAATCAGAGGATGTCTTTTGCTCTTTCAGTCTTGGGCTTGGTTTCATATGTCATTTTTAAGCCCGCAACCTAGACAACCCACCCCTACATATTTCCACTTCTTCGGAGGTACTATTCAAATTATTTAATTGAATCTTTTTTTGAATAATTTTTTATCGATTTTATTTATTTTCCATTAATGACAGGTGTGGCAGTGTACTCACCCACCAGGGACTGCCAACCAATCAGCGAGACTACATGCTTGGTGATCGACAAGATGTGTCGCGATATGGTAATCCGAAAATTTATTTGTAGTTCATATTATTTCTCTAATCAAATTTCATATAACTAACGTTCAAATAATTCTTTTTAGTTCGTGTAGACTTCATATGCTAGTCTTGCGATTCGCAAGATTACTCTGCCAGACATTGTGCAGTCCTCTCACGTATGGTTGCTGCGAGTGCCACTCATCAACTACGAAATTGTCGAGTGGCATCCTACAGACCGAGTTCTATGACAATTTGGGTACATCCAAAGGGTTCCGCATCTGCTGCCTAATTTGGACGAATTACATCGGTTGACGCGGCAGGGGAAGACATAAATTCATTGAGGCCACCATCACGCTGACTGGGTCCAGCAATGGATGGACCAATATGCTAGTCGACTGCCCATCCTCGCACCCATTGTGGATCGGGCCATGTCCGTCACTTTCGATTATTTTCAGTGGTAACTCCATAATGTGAAGCCACATATGCTTACTCTGAAAGAGCGAGAGCGAGAAATTGAGGTGCCTCCCCAAAACTGCCCATGCCTCCGACGTCGAGCCAGCCAGAGCCAGAGCCAGTCGAGGCAGCACGATCCGAGACCACGAACTGACACGGCAGGGGCATCATCTTCTTGAACAACGTTTCAGAATTTCACTGGTCCTTCCACGTTTCAGTAGATGAGGCCTCCACCCAAGTTCGGCTTCTCAGATGCCTATCGTCTCTCCATGCCGATGAGTGGTTCTCCGGTGATCGGTGTTCCACCGTTGGCATCACAGTTCGACTACAACATTGTCCAGTATACACCGCCGGCCAGCTTGTTCTCCACCCACCCCGGTCCCAGCAGGAGTCTGCATTTCGAGGACATCTTTGGAGCCGATAATGATGATGTTGTTGCTGATGCTGATGATGATAATGAGAATGACCCTAGAGCACATGACATTCGGAGGAATCCGCCACGAGATCGTCGTGCACCCCGCTGCGGAACGGGTGGACATAGATATCATTAGGGCCTTTTTCAAATTTATATTTAATTATGTTTTAATTATATTTATGAAAGACATTACTTTTTTTATTTTGTAATTACTGAATTTTAATTTTCTTTAGTAATTTCTTTCTTATACTTTTTCTAATTTATATTTAATTTCATTTTTATTACTATTATTCGATTAATAAACCAAGTTTATCACATCTTTTTAAAGGCAAATTCATTAAAAAAAACTAGGATACCGTTTTCTAAGCGAATTTAGGTCGGTTTAGAATGGACGAAAATTTCCCATATTGGTGCCATATGAAAGAGAATTTCCAGTACTACGAACCCAAACTGAATGTTTACTAAAAATATACGATTAATAAGACTGAAATATTGCTCGAACATGCCTATCGACGCTTGTTCTTTCACCCAGATTTGCAAAGAACCCGCTTATGCTTAGGACTATATCCAATAAAAATACACCGTTGTGACCGGAATTCCAATTTATGATGATTAAACGGCCGAGTCAAAGGAAAACAGGCACACCCAAAAGCACGGAAAAAAGAATAGTCAGGCTTCTGTTTATAAAGAACTTCATACGGAGAACATCCATGTAACACGGGCGTTGGTAGCCGATTGATTAAAAAGACCAAAGTGATGAAGGCATGAGTCCAAAACCGCATAGAAAGCCCAGCTTGAGCTAACAAAGTCAAGCCCATCTTAACAATATGACGATGCTTCCTTTCGGCCGTACCATTTTGCTCGGACGTACTCGGACATGACACACGATGAACAATACCCTGACGTTGAAGCCACGTCGCAATAGGCACATACTCCCCACCACCATCGGTTTGAAGAGCCTTGATACTACAACCGAATTGCACCTCAACCAACTTGTGAAAATCCATAAAGCATTGAAACACATCGGATTTTTTCTTTAGTAAATATAACCAAGTAAAGCGGCTATAGACGTCAATAAAAGAAACATAATATAGAAAACCATCGGATGCCGTGTGTGCCGGACCCCAAACATCCGATACCACAAGTTGAAAAGGAAAATCATAAGTTGTAGAAGAGGGTGTAAACGGTAATTTATGTGCCTTGCCTTGTAAGCAAGGACCACACACAGGGGAAACATTATCACCAAGAAACATAATATTGCAAGAATTCAAAGCTGTTTTAAGTACACTCAATGAGGGATGACCCATATGTTTATGCCACAAATCTAAAGGCAAAGGTTTTACAACAGAACACGAATTAGAAACAACATTATTCTGAGATTTAGACGACAGTGAAATAGAAGAGTGCATAGGTGCAGTGACAGCAGATTCCAACTCATACAACCCATCAGGAGTGAGCTTCCCCTCCAACAGCGTGTCCCTGGTCCGAGCATCCTTAACAAAACACTTAGAAGAGTGAAATTCAAAATAAATAGCATTTTCACGAGCAAATTGGGATACAGACAATAGGTTACGTTTGATATCAGGAACACATAACAGATTCTTTAAGCATAAATTTCTATTTTCAGCAGCCACAGACCCTAAACCAACATGAGTAATCTGCACCTCATTGCCATTACCCATACACAAGGAATCCATACCTGTGTAGGCAGCCTCAGAGTGAAGATTAGCACGGTCATTAGTAATGTGGTGTGTGGCCCCTGAGTCAGGGTACCACACAGTTTCTCTAGCTGTATGAGAAGCACCACCACCCATGGAAGGAGCAAAATTGTTGGCTACTACAGAAGATTGAAACCTGGGAGAAGAAACATGAGGAGCAGACGGAATAGGCATGGAACTAGAAACAAAATGAGTGGGAGCATAAGAGGAGGCCACAGAACCAAGAGAAGAATATGACTGAAGAAAAGGGGCCCCTGGAGACACAGAAAACACATGAGGAGAGGAGACAAGCATGACATGATTGTAGGCCTGAACAGAAGACACAGAGGAATCAGACCGAGAATGAAACCCAGGAGAATGAGAAACAAGATTGCCAGAAGATGATTCACGAGAAGGTTGCTCCCCAGACAACACCCCAAGATAGGTCTGGTCAAACCTATACCAACACTTGTGCACCAAGTGACCATATCGACCACACAGCTGACACTGTGGTCGATTGTTTCCAAAGCGACCACGTCCTCTGCCACGAAAGAAATTAGCACGCTGACCCTTGGAAAAGTCCTGCGAACCTGAAGTAACAGCCTGAGGAGACCCCTGATCAGAAACACTATCCGAGTCATCACCTTCATCACTCTTATAAGCTGAAGACTTCCCAGCAGATCGAGTAACCACATTAGCCTGAATGGTCATTCCATCAGCTATAAACTCCTGTTGACGGGCTTCACACTCAAAAAGCATTTCAGACAAACTCTCAAGTGTAAGAGCTTCCCTAGAAGCAACAGCTATAACACTCTCAAACTCAGCTGATAAACCAGACAAAACTACACTCACTTGCTCCTGATCAGAAACCACATGTCCAGATGCTCCTAACGTATCACATATCAGTTTAATTTTGGCAAGATATTCACTTACAGTCTGACCTCTCTTACGCTGAGAATGTAAGCTATGACGTAAGGAGGATATCTTTGTAGACGAACGAGCAGCAAACCTGCGTGACAAGGCATCCCAAACAGCACGTGAAGAAGCTAGACCAGTTTTACGAGGAAGCAAGTCAGATGACACCGTAGACAAAAGCCACGAGGCTAGAAGCTTGTCTTGCTTCAAATAAGCAAGATATATAGGATTTGGAACTATCTGACCCGAATCACTCACAACTGTTTTGTCAGGAACCTTGTGATCAGAAAGAAAGGAAAGCAAACCATAGCCTTCCACAACCAACAGAACCTGATGTTTCCATAGAACATAGGTTTTCTCTGTCAATTTGACAGTATCAAGCTTAGGCAACTGCTGAATCGAGTATGCACTCGTATCCACCAACAATGAAGCTGGAATCAAACCAGATGCATCAACAGTATCACCAGCCATAACAACACAACAGCTCTCAGAGACAATTGATCAAACAGTTGGTGATCGTACCAATACAAAGAAGCAGATAGAAACACAACACAAGCACTCCAACTAAACAATCCGTAGAGACAATTTAGCAAGCAGATGATGCGACAACAAACGAGAAAGAATCCAGAAAACTCCAACAACACAATCAAAGAATCAATCAAAGAACAATAAACTGTAAAGAACAATCTCACGCGAGTAGACCGTGATGCCAAACAGATATCAATTAGCACCTGATTAACACAATCTCTAGTCTAGAAACCAGTCCAAAATCACTAATTCATTTCGCATCAAATATTCATGAAATGAATTTCCTCACGACAACAACTGATTTCAGATATAAGAACTAGAAGATTGATGTATAGATCAAGATAGATGAGTACGGAAATCTTACAATTATCGAGTCACCCACTCAATCCACATTCACGGCCTGAATCACGCAAGAACGTCTCCAAATGGCTGAGAAATCAAACATCAGACGAGTCACACAGACGCACCAGCATCCAGAAGCACCTCGACTGAAACACAGCAAGCGGAAGAACAAGAAATCAAAACTAGGACCACTCAAAAGCGAAAGATACCATGATAGAATAGAGAAGAGAGGACGATGCTCTTAGATTTTATTAATAAAACTCATAATATCTCAAATTGAGACTGAGTTGGTATTTATGCAGAGTTGGTTAGTCAACAAAGTCAACTAAGGTGGTTACTAACAATAACAGCCTAAACCACCTGCTGACCCAGCATAACTAACTTCAATACAATTGATTTTCTAATCTATAGACTTAACAATAACAACCCTCAATCACTTAACTCTTTGCAAAGATGGAAAAAGAGCATAAGCATAATCATGCCTAGTTAATGGGCTCCACAAATAACACATCAATGCTTTACAAAACTAACACCGTAGTGTCTTTAAAACCTTTTTATGATGCATAAAGTTTCAAAATATAAATGTGCTTATTAAACATGATTCAAAATTACTTTCTCATTTCAATTTCTTGATTATACTGAAAAATCACTGGGCGTGATCAATCTTTATTTAAATCATTGGATACATGGATTGATATTTCAAAATAAGGGCTTAGGTCCTCGCCCCCTTTAAAACATATCTATATCCTATAACTACCAGCCACCGGCTCTCCCTTACGACACCCAACAAATGAGTGGAAGGAGCAGTTATGGCCACTAGCTCTCGGGATACTTTTCGGTATGACGATCGATCAATTAGACTCGAAGAGTCCATTAATAGTATTTGTAAAATATAACAAGTACTCTTATCTTACGACATGTCAACTATATCCAACATCAGTCTTTATTTTTCACTAGCCAATATATCATTTCAAATCTCATATACTTACTACTTTTCTTATGCATTTAACAATTCGATAACATTTTCGGTAACATTGCTCATGGTAACTAATGCATTTCACTTAGGAAACATATATTCGAATGCGTAAGCATTTTCATGCTTGATAAATCATAACACTTCAAAAATTGATACTTAAAAATATTAAGTATCTCATGTCATGCTTTCAAAACAAGTCATGTAAGACACGCTTTCTTAATTATATCCGATACCTCAATAACGAAATTAGGAAGACTTACTTCCGAGCTTAGAAGCTTGATAGGCTCAATCTAAACTCCCAAGGTATGATTTCAAACCTTTTTAGTGTGCCAAAACATATTTGCACTCACTGACAAGCTTTCACCTACTCGTCAAAGCTTTATTGATAACTGATATTGACAAAAAATCAACTCGAGGCTTCCAGATGTGATTTTGATGATTCTATAACTCAATAACATATAAACTAACATTAATCCACATCCAATAATTCCACAAAAATAAAGCATTACTGAAACCTGACTTAATTCACATTCTAACAACCGAAAATCTTCATTAATCACTTCCAAATTCGTTCTAACTTAAACCCGACCATAACTCATAAATTCTTGACTTCAAAACACATCAATGATAATAAAAAATACTCTACTGATAGCAGCTAACACTTAGGAATCCAAACCACCATCACACATCTCATAATCTTCAAGAACAACTAATCTATTTTAATCAATTAATTAAATTCCGAGATTGTTTTCAAAAATTGAGTTTAAACAACATCTAACCCAGAAATAATCATTTTAAATCAATCATAAACTCATTGATTTAATCTTCACATCAAGGTTTCACAAGAAATCATCAAAAACTCATTTTCATCATATTTTCCCAAATCAATCAATTAAAAGACATTTGAATAAAAGATTAAGAATGCATAGAACATGTAATTTCATTAAGAATCATCTTATACCTTGTCGCAGCCTGTTTTTCCGAGGCTCGACGTTTAAAAAACACAACAGAGTCACCACCAATCTTTTTCGAGGTGTGATTGGATCACTTAAAATGAGTCGTTTTAATAAATACAATTTGTTTTTATTAAAACAATAATTTTGGTCTGCGAAAACACATAAACGGGTTCAAGAGTCGGTTACGCGAGGGGAAGGGTTATGTAAAACCAAAATTTGATTTTGATATAACAAATAGTCTAAGGAACAAATTGAAAAGTAAATAAATTTTTAAGTGCTCAAAAGACTCACAATTGACAAGTATATTTTAGAGTTAAAATGTTTTAAAGTCAAAACTTAAACCCCATAAATTTTCAAAGTGTTTTAAAGTCAAATTTTACAAAATCGCCCAGACGTTTCGATACAGCTTGAACTTAAGAGCTTACTGGAAATTTTCGTTTCAATACGGAAGTTCCCGTTTTGATACAGGCGTCTCGATACGGCTTCGTCCGTTTCGTTACGGCCTTCATCTAGGCATTTAGTTTTTGAACTGTGTTTCGATACGTCCTTCATCCTATCGATACGGGGTTGAGATTTTTTAAATCTGAGCATTTAATGATATAGTCGTTACTTGTCAGTTATTGGAATCTAAAAATATTTGAAATTTTGTTACCTGTTTTGATACACCCCTTAGGTGTTTCGATACGCATTTTTGCAGATTCAAATGTGAGCAATACCATTTCGATACGACCTATAGCCGTTTCGGTACGACCCATATCCGTTTCGATACATCTTTGAGCGTTTTGATACGACCTCTTTATTATACACGCCTCTTTTTATTTTGAGACATGTATCGATACGAGCTCGAGTGATCCGATACGGGTTGTTGCAGAACTGCATTTATGGTGGGAAAAAGAGAGCCCAATGTCTCTATTGATGATGCCAACCACCCAAACGGCTAGAATTCAATGAAGGGGATATAAAAGCAAGCCATTAAAGCTACAATAATAATTATTGAACAAGTGAACAACAACAAAGCAAAAAAATCCAATCCATTTTGAGCTATTAAAGTCAAACCTTTGTACTCAATTGAGTGATTTTTATTGTATTAATCTTTTATCAATTTGGGTTGAGAGGACTTGTAATTTGGGGCAAATATTTTACCTTATGAGGTTTATTTTCATTTTCCAACAATCTTTCTTGTAAGAGTGATCCTTGATCAAGCTTGCTTTGGGTAGAAAGACTTGATCTTTGTAACGGTTTCCTCCTAATCCTAGAAAAATGAAGAATTTAATAGTGAATTGGTTGAAATACTTAGTGAGAGCTAAGGTAGTGGATGTAGAGCTTGTTAGAAGCTTGAACCACTCTAAATTGCTTTGTTTTCAATTTTAATTTTACCAATTTTCTCCATAAAATTTTAAATAGCCAATTCACCCCTATTGGCCATTTCGACATTATTTGATCATCTCAACAATTGATATTAGAGCTACACTCATTAGAAGGATTACAACCCTCTTGAGTCGATTCTTGGAGAGATTGTGTTGGGTCACGCCGGTACACCCCGTGGCGCATCAGAAAAATTATTCGGCGATTACCACCAGAGATCCATGTACGAGGAATGAATCAGGGTGAATAAGGATGGAGAATTACCTGTTTAAAATATGAAAATTTGAATTTGGTGGAGATAAATATTCAAGCATGATTCCACAGTGTCGATTCCTAATCCGCAACGATAACGCTCTGACCTCTACGTAGTTCACCCAGTTGAAACGCACATATATAATTCTCTAAACCATTAAGAAGGGATCGAGCATATAAAAACTTTCCAACGTTTTAAAGGGTTTTTTTCCCAAAAAAAACATTCCAAAAAACATTAAGGACCGCTAGATCTCTCATGCCTTTATATAACCTTTGAAATCCTAATTTAACTCAGATTAGGATTTCAATAAATATATATATATATATATTAAATATATATAATCCTAATTCAACTTAATTAGGATTTCAATATATATATATATATTAAATATATATAATCTCAATTTAATTTAAGTAGGATTTCAATATATATTATATATATATATAATTCCAATTCAACTTAACTAGGATTTCAATATTTATATATTAAATATATATAATCTCAATCCAACTTAACTAGGATTTCAATATATATATATATATTAAATATATATAATCCCAATTAAACTTAATTAGGATTTCAATATATATATTAATTTAAATCAAATTATATTATTTATATATTAAAAGAGTCATAATTACAATAATTATTTTTCTTTTAATATTTATCCAATAGTTAAATTATATATATCAAATATATATTAATTTAACAAAATTTGTGTACAACAAATTTGTACATATATAATTCGTTTAATATATGCTCATTTCAACTATGAGTGTGGCCCTGTAGGTTCATGTAACGTTAGTAGTAAATATTAGAACATTTCTAATATTACAAACAATGAGTGACATCTAGCAATATGTCATTGTCACCTAAGTTACAGGACAACATGATTCGACATAACCTTTTCGTGATTAACTCTATTTATGTATTACATCCTTTTGTCCTTTATATCTAGATTGGACACAAGTCATGGAACAATCACACTTGTATTGTCCATCTAATATTTCTTGATATCTTTAGTAGACTATTATAAACGAATAACTATGATATCTCATATCAACTTATTGGAGCATGGCCATGCATTTCTAGTCTCACTCAATCAAGTGGCCTACGATATTACTCCTATTATGTAGGAGGGAAAAATTCTATCTTGATCAACCATATTTCACTACATAGATTGTGACATATCCAATATCAGTCTTTATACTGTAGTCAGTTATGACACACGTTTGACTGTATCAAAATATGTCACCCACGATGTTAAAATAATGATGATATCAAGTCTGAGGATCATACATGTAGTTATCACTATGAGAAATGTTGTGACTGTCACATAATAATCCAAGAAACATGCTCATAGCGGGTCAGTCCACAGGGAATAGGAGTTGTAACACCCTTTCATTCTGACTTAGACCAAGAAACCTGTAAAAATAAAAGTGGGAGTTTAGAGAAGTAATTTGAGTAATGGAAAAATAATAAGAACAAAAAAGAAGTATCGAAATGAATCATGAAATGAATTAGCCTCAAGCTACACTTTGCCACGACATCCTCGATCACCGAAATGGATTTTTCTTCAACTTTCTTGCCGGTTACAGTCTACAAGGCCCAACCCTTGCAACTTACTTCTCTTTGGTAAACTCGACTCCCAAGACAATCCTTGAAATCAAGCTTTAGTTGGTTAGCTATGACAATCGATGCTAACTCAAGTCTGAATTAATGCTGGAGAAGCCCGTGCTCGGATAATCGTCTCGATGAGAATTGTTTACGATTTTGATTTCCCTTAGTGGACCGCCACTAAGTTTGTTCTTAGGGAGTTGAATTGGCTACAAGCTTTTCCTCGTCCCCAACATTAGATCTAAACTACTTCTAATCCGACGACGTCTTCGGAATGAAACAATTGAGATTCCTAAAGATTAGGCCGATTGCCTAACCAATTTTGTAGAGAATCGAAAAAAGAAATGTTGAAGGAAAGAAAGAACTTCTTCTAATCTCACGAGTTTAGTCGGGTTAGGCGTTGCTCTTGGCTAAAGATGATTTAGTTAAGCATGGTTGGTGAAGAAACCATACTTAATTAAATAATGAAGGAAATGGAGAAAAATAGAGAATTATATTAAACTCAAAGGTAGAAGAGAGCAATGATCAAGTGATGTCTAACTCACCCCCAAAGTGGGGTATTTATAGTATTTGAAAAACCCTAAAAAACTAAAATGATAAATCCCAAAAATAATTTAAATTACATAAGATAATTATCCCAAGTTTGAAATTTAAAAATTAAAATCCGGATGATAGGCTATCTGATAAGCGGCTTGATAAACTATCACTGCTGCTGACGTCAACTTCTAGAAGATGCTGACGTGGCGCTCAGTCAGCATTCATGCCTTGGTTCATGCCCATGAGTCCACCCACGAATCCAGAACTTCTGCAGATTTTGACCTTTTCCAGTCTGATTTCCAGTCACATAGTCCTGCACGAAAAAGCATAGAACAACCCACATTTCAACATCTAAAGTCATCCATGTAATCAAAATTAGAACTAAAACCATAACCAATCTAGCCACTCATCAATTTACAATCATCGTATGATTGGTCTTTGGGCATACTTTAACAATCTCCCACTAGCACTAAGATCAATCACTCATGTATCTAATACCAAGTGACTTAGTGTGACGATCATGCTTCTGTTGCGTCAGAGACTTTGTCAATGGATCGACAAATTTATCATTTGTTGGCCCTCTATATATATCCACATCTCCTCGATCTATAATATTTCAAATGAGATGGTAGAGCCTAAGTATAGGGATGGAAAAAATACTCGGACCCGACCCGACCCGACCCAACCGAGTATTTTTTCTAAAATTTCGGGGATCGAGGCGGGGCGGGGCGTGAAAAGCATGAAGTCAGAGCGAGGCGGGTTCGGGTATTTTCTAGAAATTCCCCGCCCCGCCCTGGTACATTTTTATATTTATATTTATTATATTTATAAAAAGTATCACTATACATAAACACTTTTATGAGTTTTAAGATATTTTTTTGTTTTTGTTTTGGTTCGTTCTTATCGTAAAATTTTGTTAGATGTTGTTCAAGTTTTAATATATTCGATTCTAACGGTCAATGATTCAAGTTTATTATTTTAAATATGTAATTTAACATGCGGATAATTTAAAATTGGTTTTATTTTATTTTTTATATAAGTTTGAAGTCCCTTGAAACCATAATTTGTGATTGTGGTGGAAGATTGGTCGAATCTAACATTTATCATCGACGAAGATTAAAAATTTAAAATTTTTGGGGCGGGGTCGGGTTTAAGGGTTGTTGTATCGGGTCGGGTCGGGGTGGGTAAATTAATATTGTAACCCCCTCGTCCTGGTCTGGTCGACTGACCGGTCCGAGTAGGCTACACGGGGAAAACCGACATGAAACCCGTTAAGGTCTTACCTTAGTTAGCGACCTTAATTTTTTTCCATTTATTTTACATCTTTTCTAGAGGCATTTAGTTACCTAAGTGATCACGATAGCGGAAAACGAGGCCCAGAAAAGCCCTACAACAACCAGCCTAAGCCCGACTCTTGTGACCCATTAGAGATGTCCAAAATGCCCATTCCCAGCCGCCCGTTTCGAAACAGACGTCACCCGTTTCGAAACGCGGGCTCTAGTTTGCAAAGCCAGGTACCTGTACCGAAACACAACCACCCCGTTTTGGAACGGGGTCCTATTTTTGTCTAGGCATTTCGATACCCGTTTCGAAACAGGCGTTCACAGTGGCCAAAGCGTTTCGAAATAGGGGTTCACAGTGGCCAAACCGTACCGAAATGTGTTCCAATACGGGGGACCCTGGAACCACACCCGTTCCGAAACGGCACAACTCGTTTCGAAACACTTGCAGCCTGCAGTTTTCCAAAATCAGTTTTACACATCTCTAAACGATCCCAAGCGCCCTAAACGACCCCAAAAAGCATACACAACATACAAACACACTCTAGAGGCATACACCCTATAGCAACCATGCTCAAGATACACAATATATAAGATAGACATCCAAACACAAGATCATACATTCACCACAAGGAAGCATACATAGCTTTTAAGGTTACATGCCTTAGCCAACAAAACATATATGCATTCAAGACATGCAACATAAACAAGGTTTACAATTAGACATTTAAGATAGGTAATTTAAACATGGTTTACAAGCAAACCAAGGCCACCAAAGCCAACCAACATCAACATGCAACAAGGCATTCACATCAACAACACATATCCCATTGCTTGACTATTACAATCTACAACTTAAAGATCATACTTGAGCTAACAAAAGCAACACTTGGAGACCTTTCCTTGCCCTTGCCACCCACAAGCTACCGATCTGCATCGTCGAACAAAAAGAAGCGTAAGCATAAAATCTTAGTGAGGGTGTGCTCATAAAACAAACCTTCGATAATGCAGGGTCCAAGCACGAGCAACTACCATGATGGAATACGTGATCTTACCTCCGATCCACGAGAGCCAAAATGATCATGATGCATGAACATATAATCAACATTAAGCCATGCTCAACAACTCATAAGCTCAACTTACAATGATACATATATCAAGGTATTATTAACAACATATCTCAAGGCATGAGGGAAACACACTTCATATCATATTGGCAACACATCTCAAATTATAAAGGCACATATAAACTCATATTGATATATACATGCAATCTCATATTGGCATGTACATACAATCTCATATTGGCACCTAGCTATGACTCGAATACGCGGATACCATGTTGGAACGCATTTCCAACATAACCATTACCTGCGGTGGGATTACACTCATCACCAGTTCTCGCGGAGGGGATTCCACTCATCCTCACGCCCCGTCGATGGGATTCCACTCATCACCGACTAATATATAAACATTTCCGGTGGAATATTACATCACCGTACTCCTCCTTGGTGCCTTAACGCCACCAAGGCCAAACGCGACTTTGACTCTCGTGTGCACACTCATCCTAATGATCGATCATTGTACCCAAGCATACTAGTGCCAATATTAAACACAATCCATTATTCATAGCTACATGCATATAACAATGCATCAAATATCATGCCTCACATACATGTATTTCACAACCCATTTCCATGCCTAGCATGTACTCACCATGATATCATCATGCACAATTCACAATCCAAACCACATGCATAGCAATGCATCAAACCATGCCTCAACAACATGTATAACACAATATACATAATTACCGTAAACACATATAAACAAGAGGCATAACAAGCAATTAGGAGTTCAACCAAAGTTTCTTAAACTTAAGCTTGAGATTAGGCTACCACCCTAACCTCAACTCTAGGTGGGTTTATCAAGCCCAACCTAGGTCCACATGCTTGAACCAATGTTTAAAAACCATTTAAAAACAATAACCACTCACCGACCACTCCATTAGCACAAGCCGACAAGCCTACCAATCATCCAAGTTTCCAGATTTGAGCCCGAAGCTTCTCCATTGTCTTCTCTTGCCTCAAACCATTCAAAAACAATACATTATCCCCAAAATCAATCACAAACCCAAGGTTTAACACCAACACATAAATCCACTACAATTCTCACAATTCAAAGCCAAGTTCTTTCTTCAAATTCCCATTTTCGCGCTTCCACAAAGACCCATAAAAAATCAGCAATGTAGTCATCCAAAGCACTCTTAAACATGTTCAAAACACTACCTACACATAGTATAACCATCAACCCTTCATTTCCCCACATAGACACCTTAAAAACTCCCATTTTCCACTCCCAAAAATCACTTACAGCAGTAGCTACGGGAATCCATTCAAACCAACACCATAACTACTCAAAAATCATCAAATAACATCTAAAGACACCTACCCAATGTTACTATAACATCAGCCCATCAATTTCTCACAAAACCATCCCCAAAGCTCAAATTTTGACACTTTAAATATACCCCTAAAAACCCATTTCGGGATTCACCATAAAACTTGGCAAAAATCGGATATGATGGACCTTATAGGTAGTAAACAACTCACACAACATTAATAAATCAAAAGCTTTAGTTAAAGCTAACAAAGATAGCATTTTTAACTCAAAATCCCAAAACCCTAAAATGCAAACTAGTGAGCTTTAATGAAAACAAATTACATGGGGAGAAAGAAGAAGATGATGGTAATAAGAAAATGTATTTACCTTTGAAAAGCTCTAAAAAACAAGTAAGATTGGTGATGAAATAGTGATGGGAGATGGGGAGGAGAAACTCACATTCAAAAATGGGGAGGAAGAAGATGAGTGTGATTTTTGGGTATTTGAAATAAAATGAAAATGGGTTTTATTTTACAAGACCAAGAAATTACAACTTTGCCATTAATTAGATCGCCATCTTCAAATTCTAAAATCCATGGAATTTGATTTCCAAAACAATTTAAATCCAACATAATTGTTTGCTTCGAATATGAAGCCCAAAATAATATTCCATTATTTTAAATTTTAAAACCGAAACCAGACCATTATTTTATTATTATTTTCATCCGACCCCCAAACCCGGGTGTTACAACTCTCTCCCACTTAAGGAAATTTCGTCCCCGAAATTCACCGGACAGGAAAAGCCGCGAAATCTACTCCTCCACACTTTCCTTCTCACCACAACATACTAACCGACTCGGTAGACTTTCCATACAACATTAGCTATTTGATGCTAAGATCTCAACTGGTTCTCCATTGCTTGTCAATTTCAAACTCGACTCAACCTCTTCAACAAACATAGCACGAGACAGACCAGCTTCACATTTCCGAATCATAGACATACCGAACACATCACAAACCTCTTTCTGACTCTGGTGGTAACCGCAACAATAAATAACAGAACTAGCCCGATTCACAATCTCATACAACACTATTTGAATACTTGACCCATAACCTTCTCTAACTGACCATCTGACTTCAACATGTAACCAAACACTACGCAGACGTCTTCAAAAATCTAGTTGAAATTTCGAATCTCTATTACCCACTTTCATTAAGAATCTTCCACGGATGTAACAAACTAGAAGAAAACTGATGCTCGGTCTTGACACGCTGGCAAATTACACACTTACTCTCATACTGAACAATATCATTCATCAACTCAATCCAGAAGTACTTATCTTCAACCCACAATGCGTCTTCATACCACTCAAACGCAATACAAATAAACTGCCATGTGCTTCGGCCAAAACAACACGTCTCAACACACTATGTCAATCGACACAACTATTCTGTCTCTAAAAATACAAACTCTATCATCTCCGAAACTGTATTCTGACGGTCTTCCTTCCACTATGTCTTGCACGTGAGGTGCCAAGAACCTGTCTTTCAACTGTTCCTCTTCAAGTATCTGACTCAAAGTAGGTTTAACATGAAACTCGGCCACAAAACTACTATCATTCGGTAAACGAAATCTGGCAAATACAACTCGCAACTCAACTACTAATCTAACAACAAATATAACTCGGAACATCGGTTACTACGTTGACTCTCTTCGGATGGTACTCAATCTTGAGATTATGGTCTTCAAGTGGTTCTAGCAACTCATGCTGTTCAAGTTTCAACCCATTTCTAAGTCGTCTAATTTTTTCAAGTTTTGATGATATGTATATATTGTGCATTTCTTACTATACACGCTTGACTCTAGGTCTTCGAAGCAAATTTTTCTATATTTAACTCTATGTCTAGTGTCGGATAATTCTTTTCAAGGTCTTTCAACTATCTCAATGAATAGGCCACAATCTTCTGTCTTGCGTAAGCACACAACCTAACCCTACATGTAACACATCACTATGGTTCACAAATTCTTTCTCTGATATAGGCTGAATCAAGGTCGAAGTTCTCTTCAAGGTTTCTTTCGGTTTCTCAAAGGCTCATTGTCTCGCATCTGGCCACACAACTGAACATTCTTCTGTAGCAATCTGTCAAAGGAGCAGCTATCTTTAAAGGACTATTTACAAGCTTCTGATAGTAACAATGCTAGACCTAAGAACTATAGATACCTGTCACAGTCTTCAATTTCTTCCAACTCACATCTTCTTCTGCCTACTTGGGATTTACTCTAATACACTCGGCTAATCTACATGTCCTAGGAGGACATCTTCCTTGACTCGGAGTCCACATTTGCTCAACTTGGCACACACTGATTCTCTAATAGAATTTACAACACTAACTCTAAAGCTTGTCATGGTCTTCCTTGGTACGCGAATATACCCATGTATCATCTATAAGAACTACTACAAACTGATCAAGGAGCTCAGGAAATATTTTTCTCAACATCTCTATAAAAGTAACTAACACACTAGTCAAACAAAGCAACATAAATCAGAGCTCAAAGCGGTAACATCTTGCCTCAAAAGCTGTCTTCGGTACTTCAACTTCTCTCACTTCCAACTGGTAGTAACCATATCTCAAATTAATCCTCGAAAAGACTGGTGCACACACTAACTGATCAACAAATCACTGACACTTGTTTCAACTACTTGAAATCTAAACACATTCTCGTATTGTCTTCACTCATTTTCACAAATTACACTATCGAACTCTAAGATGATGCACTAGGCGAAATGAATCTAAGGTCTAACAAATCTCATAGTTGATTCTTCAACACTCTCAATTCTATCGGGAATCATAAGATAGAGAGCAATCAAAGCAGAAGCAAGCTCGGAGACGGTCTCAATAACAAACTCTTCTTCTCTGTCAAGAGACAAACCGGGTAATTCTTGTAAACACTTCTACGAAAACACAAACTATTCTAACATTCTGCGGTCTAATCTTCATTCAAAAATCAAATCTATCACATTTGCTAGGCAAGTCCGTCAACTAACCTCAAATAATTTCTGACCTCTAAAGCTGGATCGACCTTCGATAAAAATTTCACATCTTCACCTACCACTACAGTTGAAACACCCCAATTTTGGGCTTAGAAGTTTTGGGTTTGGACCGGGCTGGTCAGAGTGCGGTTCGAATATAAAAGGTGGTTTTTAGGAAAACCTAGTTCGGGTTGCAATAAAAATATGGAAAAATGTCTTAAAAATCCTATTTTATTATATATAAGAGAATGGTGAAATCAATTTTACAAAATGAGGTTTGGAAGTGTGACATTTTGGGTTAGTGACCAAAATGTAATTTTTGGAAACTAGGTGACTGTTTTAAAAAGGATTGAAACTTTGAATCTTTAAGGAGCTATTTACCCAAAAGAGTTTCTCCAGATTTTTCTTAATAATAATCAATTAATTAATGGTTTTAAATTAAAGGTAAAAGGGAGGGAAAGATATTTTGTCATTTTTAACTAACTTTTCCCAAATTTCCATTTTCCTTTTCTCTCAACTTTTCTCTCAACCCAAACACATTTCTCCAGAAAAATTCCCTCTGATTTTGACAACTAAAGATGAGATTTCAATCCTCATTTGATCTCTAATCAATTCTACAACAAAACCTTGGCATTAGCTTATTGAATTTTCAAGAATCTTGGTTCCAAAAAGGGAGAAACTCAAGTTTAGAGGTATGAACGTCCTTCTCCTCTAAATTCTCAGTTCTTTACTGAAATTCCCAAGTTCTCAATCCTTGATTTGAGTTTTATTAAAGGTTTTGATGTTGAGATCTTGATTTTGGCTTAAAATGCAAGATTTGGATTTAATTTTGAAGAAATTCGTAATAATTGATTGGGCTCTGTTTTGAGATGTCTTTTTGATGTAATTTGGATGTCTAAATGATGTATAATTGAGGTTTGATCAATGCAATCCCGAATAGGTTGATTTTCCTAAGTTTTTACTTGTGAAAATGGTGGTTTTTAGGGTGATCTTGGTGTTTTGTTAATGCTGGAGGTATATGGACGTGTTTGGGATCATTTTGGATGTTAATTGATGTTTAAAAATGGTTAGAAGTGATGGATCTTGGCTGGGTTAAGTTTTGGAAGAGTTTGGAGGTGATTTCGGTTGTGTTTGGTAGTCGAAATGTTGGATTTGTGTAGAGCAGCGAGTTGAGTTGTGTGGCTGGTGTTTTTAATGCATAATGATGCATTAATCCCCTGTTGTTATGTGCTTGAAACAGGGGAGAATGATCCATGAGCAATAGAGGTGGCGTTGAAGGTTTCAGATGCTTGGAAGGCTTGTTGGCTAGCCTTGTTTTGTGTATCGGTGAGTGAAGTTGGGTTTTCGGCTTTAAAACCAAGGTTTGAAGGTTTTGAGAGCTTAGTTTAAGTCTAAACAACTTAGCTAAGCTCACGAGTAAGTAAATGGAATTTCTCTCTTGGTTTGTGTAATGAATTGGTTTTTAAAGCACTTGTCATTGTTGGATGCAATGCATGTGATTTGCATGTTTTAAATTCTGTTTTGAAAGCATATTTTAGCATGGTTTAATGCTGGTTTTGAAAGCCATGTGTGAAGGATGCTCAAGGTAAGAGATCCTTGGTTTTGTACATTGGAATTGTGGAATTGATGCATAGTGTTGCATGTTGTTTAATGGCTTTGTGTAATGCTTCAAAAACAATGGATTGATGATGGTAATTGGTGGTTTTGGCATTTTGGTTATGCTTGTAAAACAATGGATTAATGTGGTAAGATGGTTATATTGGCAAGTGATGTAAGTGGTTCTTGGTTACTTTAATCGGATATAGTTAGCCGGCTATAGGATTGGGTGCACCGTGAATAAAGTTGCCTTGGATGTGGAGTGGTTGTGATTGAACCGGTAACTCCATCCAAGTACACTAACGAGATGGTTAAGAACACCATGGTGGTTAAAATTCCATGGGTGGGTCTTGTGTTAAGGTCATAATGGTGATTAAAATTCCATTTGAGGACCTTGTGTAAGCAAAGGTCATAATGGTGGTTAAAATTCCATTTGAGGACCTTGTGCTTGTTAAGATCACAATGGTGGTGTAAAGTCCATGTGTGGATCTTGTGTAGTATGTCCCGGATCTCGTTAGTGATGTTATACAACTACCAATGGGTGATGTTAAGGTCATATGGTGGTTAAAATTCCATATGAGGACCTTGTGAATGTTAAGGTCATATGGTGGTTAAAATTCCATATGAGGACCTTGTGTATGGTAAGGTCAAAATGGTGGTTAAAATTCCATTTGGGGACCTTGAGATTGGTAGTGTGTATGAAGCGTAGGGACAACGCTTGTGATCTGCGTATCTGATTGGATGTTGAGTTGAAAAGTGGATATGGTTTATCACTTGGAAGCCAATATAATGTTCTTGAGTGTAATGAAACATGAGATGCTTGAAATGATGCATGGTTGCATGAGAAGTGTGTAATGTACCAAGAATGCATGTATTACTTGTTAGCTTGAACAAGTGTTTATTTTCTATTGAGAATGGTGCATGTGTGCATGAAATCTCTTAAGTGCATTGAAGTCTTGCGAAGACTTGTTTTTAAAGGCATGTAATGCAAATATTGATTTTTGTGGTTCATATGTTGCATTTGTTTAATGCATGAGATAGATTGAATGAGTAAGTGGTTATTAAAGGTTTCTTGCTTTGAAATGATTTTCAATGTATGAGAAAAGTATGATGTGAAGTGGAAGTGTTTTCCAAGGATCTTGTATTTAACTTTGCATATGATATTCATGCTTGGAATGGTTAAATTGATGGTTTTACAAGGTTGTGCTTTGAAGTGAATTACTTAGCTTTTCTAAGCTAAGGGTTGGTTTTCATGTTTGAGCAATGCATGATTTAAAGCATGTTGTTGAAAAGGGTTTTCAAACATTGCTTTGGTTTATCGAATTGTGTTGCTTTTAAAAGAGGTTTTATGACTCGCTGCATTGATGGTGTTTTGGTTTTGAGCATTCCTCACTAAGCATTATGTGCTTACGCTCCTTTTTGTCCATCAATGCAGATATTTGAAGTTGGGATAGCGAGAAGCAAGTGATTCAAGAAGAGCTCCACTTGAGATGTATGTCTCGGTTAATAGCTATAGATAATAAAGGCAATGGGGGGAGAATCTCTTATGTTGATGTTTAATGAGATTGTGTATGTTGGACAAGTTTGGTTTATGATTTTGAACTATGTGGTTTAACGCTTGCAACGTTTGAGTCTTCTTATTCTTAAGTCGTTATGCTATGCTTCTTGTTTAAAAAGCATGTTTGAGTGTTGGATGTGTTGAATGAGTTGGTGCACCTAGGGGTGGTTTTGTATCTAGATTTTGATGCAAATTGGTAGGTATGATGCTTGGCATGTTGTTGATTAAATGTGGGGTGGTTTGGAGCATGTTTGATGGGGTTTAAAGGTGTTTAAAAAGGCCTATCTGCTGTTTCTGGGCAGGGTGTTTCGAAACACCCTTGCCTGTTTCGAAACAGGCCCTTGAATTGGCCAGGGTGTTCCTGAACGGCCTAGACCCGTTTCTGAACACTTTGGCTACTGCCAAGGGGTGTTCCTGAACGGCCTAGACCCGTTTCGGAACACTTGACCGTTGGGCATAAAATTTGAATGGTTTTGAGGTTTGCAAGCTTTACGTTTTAGTCATGATTCTTGTATGTGCAATTGCTTGAGTTTGAGATGTCCGTTTGAAATGAAATTTGGCAGAGAGGCATGAAACATGACTAATTTCATAATGGTAATTTAAAATTTAGCAAAGTTCTCTTAATTTTCAGAATTTACAAATTGGTCCCTAAATTCGTATTTTGTGCAATTGGGTCCCTTATTGTTTTCCGATTGCTGTGATTTTTGAGTATGCTTATCTCAAGAGTATGCCTAGGTTTAATGTGCATCTAGACAAGTTTAAAAAGAAAAAAGTCGTTAATCAAGGTTGACTTTCGGGTTGACTTTGGTTTTCCCCGTGTAATCTTCGTAGTTCGGGTCAACCGTCTAGGCCGGGCTACGGGGGTTACAACAGTCTCACAGAAATCGGCTACTTAAAGGAAACTCTCTCTTTGTCTCAACGTATACCCTAGCTTTGTGTTCTACAAGACAAACCATGCCAAAAGTTACATCGTAACCGTAAAAAGATATTTACTGCACATCTACTGGAAACACGTAACCTTGATCCATCAACAAACATCTTCCGTACATCTTTCTGGCCACCACTATCTCACCAAAAGGTCTAGTCACATGCGTCCCTACATCTAAGATCTCGACGGAGATATCTAGCTTCCTTACATGCTCACACAAAAGGATGTATCCGTAGAAATTGCAACTTCACATGCATACAGCTGATAGTCTTCGGTCCTCTTGCTTTCAGGCTGACTCTTCAACAAAATCTGACACTTCTAAACTGTTCCTAGAGCATCTTGAAACTTCTAAATTCAATTCTGACCACACACAAACAACCGTGCTGGAAAACAACTCAGACGCACACTGGCCCAATCGCACAGATCGATTCCCACTCACGGATACTGATCGACTGTCTTGTATCAAAACCATAGGCTGAACCCCAACGACCACTAACTAACATTCCCGAGTTTTAAGATTGCTTACACGAGACCCCTACCTAGATCTCGCCAAAAGAACTAAGGTACTTATACCTACCTCTAACACTTCACCGGACGCAATCAAACTTTGCATGTTTGCTAACAATATACAGAAGCACGTATTTAGAATCAACCGGAGAGAGCAAACTCAAAACTGTACCAAGGGCTTATCTACTGTAACATCGATACTACTCTGACTCCCACTCATAGGTCTTCACTTCTTTACACCAACTAATACCAGAATCGGTCTCATCGTCCCTCACCAACAAGAATCAACTCACATACACACAGACTCGAGCAAAAAAATTGTACATCAACTCCGTTACAGCCATACTTCACTGACTGAAGCGATGAACTCCCTCAACATCATCCACATTTTAGATACCACAACTCCCACTTACCAATTCACGGCCCACTCCTTGGCCTCAAACTACTAAAAGCAATAAATCAACAACGATAACAAATTAACATACAAACTGAGTTAGCAAAGGAAATGGTCCAAGTGGCTCAAGTATGATTCCCTCACTTAAAATCTCTTTTTCCGATGTAATAGAAGCAATGAGACTCTACTCAACATGCTTCAAGCAACACACACACACGATCAAGCAAACATACACCAAGCATACTTGCTAAACAAGCAAACATGCTTACATGACAAGCAAACACCGTGCAATTTCAATACAAGAATTAAGCTTACCTCACTTACCTGCCCAAGGTCTCGGAAACCTTAGGCTCTAATACTAACAAATGTAACCCCCTCGTCCTGGTCTGGTCGACTGACCGGTCCGAGTAGGCTACACGGGGAAAACCGACATGAAACCCGTTAAGGTCTCACCTCGGTTAGCAACCCTAATTTTTTTTCCATTTATTTTACATCTTGTCTAGAGGCATTTAGTTACCTAAGTGATCACGATAGCAAAAAACGAGGCCCACAAAAGCCCTACAGCAAACCGGCCTAAGCCCGACTCTTGTGACCCATTAGAGATGTCCAAAATGCCCATACCTAGCCGCCCGTTTCGAAACATACGTCACCCATTTCGAAACGCGGGCTCTAGTTTGAAAAGCCAGGTACCCGTACCGAAACGCAACCACCCCGTTTCGGAACGGGGTCCTATTTTTGCCTAGGCGTTTCGATACCCGTTTCGAAACAGGCGTTCACAGTGGCAAAAGCGTTTCGAAACCTGTTTCGAAACAGGGGATCAAAGTGGCCAAACCGTACCGAAACGTGTTCCGATATGGGGGACCTTGGAACCACACCCGTTCCAAAACGGCACAACTCGTTTCGAAACACTTGCAGCCTGCAGTTTTCCAAAATCAGTTTTACACATCTCTAAACGATCCCAAGCGCCCTAAACGACCCCAAGAAGCATACACAACATACAAACACACTCTAGAGGCATACACCCTATAGCAACCATGCTCAAGATACACAAGATACAAGATAGACATCCAAACACAAGATCATACATTCACCATAAGGAAGCATACATAGCTTTTAAGGTTACATGCCTTAGCCAACAAAACATATATGCATTCAAGACATGCAACATAAACAAGGTTTACAATTAGACATTTAAGATAGGTAATTTAAACATGGTTTACAAGCAAACCAAGGCCACCAAAGCCAACCAACATCAACATGCAACAAGGCATTCACATCAACAACACATATCCCATTGCTTGACTATTACAATCTACAACTTAAAGATCATACTTGAGCTAACCAAAGCAACACTTGGAGACCTTTCCTTGCCCTTGCCACCCACAAGCTACCGATCTGCATTGTCGAACAAAAAGGAGCGTAAGCATAAAAGCTTAGTGAGGGTGTGCTCATAAAACAAACCTTCGACAATGTAGGGTCCAAGCACGAGCAACTACCATGATGGAATACGTGATCTTAGCTCCGATCCACGAGAGCCAAAATGATCATGATGCATGAACATATAATCAACATTATGCCATGCTCAACAACTCATAAGCTCAACTTACAATGATACATATATCAAGGTATTATTAACAACATATCTCAAGGCATGTGGGAAACACGCTTCATATCATATTGGCAACACATCTCAAATCATAAAGGCACATATAAACTCATATTGGTATATACATGCAATCTCATATTGGCATATACATACAATCTCATATTGGCACCTAGCTATGACTCGAATACGCGGATACCATGTTGGAACGCATTTCCAACATAACCATTACATGCGGTGGGATTGCACTCATCACCAATTCTCGCGGAGGGGATTCCACTCATCCCCACGCCCCGTCGATAGGATTCCACTCATCACCGACTAATATATAAACATTTTTGGTGGAATATTACATCACCATACTCCTCCTTGGTGCCTTAACGCCACCAAGGCCACGCGCGACTTTGACTCTCGTGTGCACACTCATCCTAATGATCGATCATTGTACCCAAGCATACTAGTGCCAATATTAAACACAATCCATTTTTCATAGCTACATGCATATAACAATGCATCAAATATCATGCCTCACATACATGTATTTCACAACCCATTTCCATGCCTAGCATGTACTCACCATGATCATCATCATGCACAATTCACAATCCAAACCACATGCATATCAATGCATCAAACCATGCCTCAAAAACATGTATAACACAATATACATAACTACCGTAAACACATATAAACAAGAGGCATACCAAGCAATTAGGAGTTCAACCAAAGTTTCCTAAACTTAAGCTTGAGATTAGGCTACCACCCTAACCTCAACTCTAGGTGGGTTTACCAAGCCCAACCTAGGTCCACATGCTTGAACCAATGTTTAAAAACCATTTAAAAACAATAACCACTCACCGACCACTCCATTAGCACAAGCCGACAAGCCTACCAAGCATCCAAGTTTCCGGATTTGAGCCCGAAGCTTCTCCATTGTCTTATCTTGCCTCTAACCATTAAAAAAAATACATTAGCCCCAAATTCAATCACAAACCCAAGGTTTAACACCAACACACAAATCCACTACAATTCTCACAATTCAAAGCCAAGTTCTTTCTTCAAATTCTCATTTTCGCGCTTCCATAAAGACCCATAAAAAATCAGCAATGTAGTCATCCAAAGCACTCTTAAACATGTTCAAAACACTACCCACACATAGTATAACCATCAACCCTTATTTCCCCACAAAGACACCTTAAAAACTTCCATTTTCCACTCCCAAAAATCACTTACAGCAGTAGCTACGGGAATCCATTCAAACCAACACCATAACTACTCAAAAATCATCAAATAACATCTAAAGACACCTACCCAATGTTACTATAACATCAGCCCATCATTTTCTCACAAAACCATCCCAAAAACACAAATTTTGACACTTTAAATATACCCCTAAAAACCCATTTCGGGATTCACCATAAAACATGGCAAAAATCGGATATGTTGGACCTTATAGGTAGTAAACAACTCACATAACATTAATAAATCAAAAGCTTTAGTTAAAGCTAACAAAGATAGCATTTTTAACTCAAAATCCCAAAACCCTAAAATGCAAACTAGTGAGCTTTAATGAAAACAAATTACATGAGGAGAAAGAGAAAAATGATGGTAATAAGAAAATGTATTTACCTTTGAAAAGCCCTAAAAACAAGTAAGATTGGTGATGGAATAGTGATGGGAGATGGGGAGGAGAAACTCACATTTAAAAATGGGGAGGAAGAAGATGGGTGTGATTTTTGGGTATTTGAAATAAAATGAAAATGAGTTTTATTTTACAACACCAAGAAATTACAACTTTGCCATTAATGAGATCGCCATCTTCAAATTCTAAAATCTATGGAATTTGATTTCCAAAACAATTTAAATCCAACATAATTGTTTGCTTCGAATACATGAAGCCCAAAATAATATTCCATTATTTTAAATTTGAAAACCGAAACCGGACCATTATTTTAATATTATTTTCATCCGACCCCCTAACCCGGGTGTTACAAATATTTTAATTCGGGGCAGGGCGAGGTCGAGTTTAATACCTTATAGATTGGGGCGGGTTCAGGGAGGCCAAAAACCTGCCCCGCCCTGTTGCCATTCCTACCTAAGTATGTGTTTCGATCGTTGGTAAGATATGAGTTCTTTTGCTTGTCCAATGGCTAAGTTGTTATCACAACATAGATTTATAGCATTCAATATGCTTAGCACAACCCCTAGTTCAAATATGAACTTCTTGATCCAAACATCCTCTTTTGCAGCATTAAATGCTTCAATATACTTGGCTTTTGTTGTAGAAATAATTATTGTACCTTGCTTTGAACCTTTCTAGCTCACAACTTCTCCATTAAGGCAAAACACAAAACCCGATTGCGATCGAGAATTATTCTTATCAGTTTGGAAGCTTGTGTCATATAACCTTTTATACTTAGCTCTTCCCCACCTCCATACATAAGGAATGTATCCTTAGTTCTTCTTAAGTACTTAAGGATCTTTTTGACTGCAACCCAATGACCTTCACCGGGATTTACGTGGTACCGACTTGTTCATACTTAATGCATATGATACATCCGGGCGTGTACATAGCATGACATACATGATAGATCCAATGACCGAAGCATATGGAATCTCACTCATGTACTCTCTTTCTTAAGGTGTTGAAGGACACATTTCTTTCGAGAATGAAATATTGTCTCATAGGTAATAATCTTCTTTTAGATTCTTCCATACTGAATCTTTTCAGTACTTTATCTATGTATGTATTTTAATTTAGTCCTAGGAGTCGTCTTGATCTATCTCTATAGATCTTGTCCCCTAATATGTAGGTTACTTCACCCAAGTCTTTCATAGAAAAATATTTTCCTAACCAAGTCTTTATAGACTGTAAGTTAGGTATGTCATTTCCTATTATCGGTATGTCATCCACATACATTACCAAGAATATGACAACACTCCCACTAATTTTCTTGAAAACACATGTCTTATCTTTATTTTTGATAAAACCAAACTCTTTGATTGCATCGTTAAAACGAAGATTTCAAATTCAGGAAGCCTGCTTCAATCCATAAATGGACCTTTGTAGCTTGTATATTTTTTCGGCATCTTTTGGATTGAAAAAACCTTCAGGTTGTATCTTCCTATTTGCCATATCTTATAATAAAACATATAGCTATCGCAAGTAAGATCCGGGTGGATTTAAACATAACAACATGTGAAAAGATTTCATCATAGTCTACCCTTAGCGACTAATCACCTTTTGTATGTTTTTACATTACCCTCCATGTCCGTTTTCTTTTGAAAAACCACTCACACCCTATGGGTTTAACCCCTTCAAGTGGGTCAACCAAGGTCCAAACTTGGTTTTCTAACATGGAATCCATCTCAAATTTCATGGCCTCTATCCATTTCTCAAAGTCTGGGCCTATCACTGCTTCTTGATAAGTCATAGGCTCATATTGATCCATGAAGAGAACATCACCATGCAATGTGAAAAGAAATTCATATTTCTTAGGCGCATTGCATCCTCTCAAAGACTTTTGCAGTGGTTGTGTTTCCAAAACTATTGAATGTTCATCAACAACTTGTTGTTGTTCAATCTCTTGTTCAATGATATGCGGTTGATCTCTAATTTTATTGAGTCAATATTTCTCCCACTTCTTTTTCGGAAAACAAATTCTCTTTCTAGGAAGATTCATGTTTGAGAAACAAAGATTTTTTTCTCGGTAGGATTGAAGAAATAATATCCTTTAGTTTCTTTAGGATAACCCACAAAATTACATTTATGAGATTTGTGTTTGAGCTTTATAGACATCTTATGTTTAACATAAGCTTCGCATCCCCAAATTTTCATAAAAGACATACTAGGACGTTTCCCAATCTATATCTTATTTGGTGTCTTTTGAAATGATTTATATGGAACACGATTTAGTGTGAAAGTAGTTATTTTAGCGTATGTCCCCAAAAAGAAACTAGAAGATCGGCGTGACTCGTCATTGATCAAACTTTGTCTAACATTGTTCGATTTCTTATTTTCGGAAACTCTATTCCATTGTGGAGTACCAGAAGGTGTAAGACAATCCCACATTCCTTAAGTAGCTCACCAAACTCTAAGCTTAAGTATTCTCCTCTTTGATTTGATGAAGTGCCTTAATGCCTTTTCCTAGTTGGTTTTGTACTTCATTTTAAAGTTTCTTGAACTTTTCAAGGGCTTCAGATTTATGATGCATTAGGTAAATGTACCTATATCTACTGAAGTCATCTGTGAAAGTAATGAAGTATTGAAACCCTCCTTTGGCTTGTGTATTCATTGGTTCACATACATCACCATGTATTAGTCTCAATAAATCAATTACTTGCTCACTTTTACCATTAAAAGGAGCTTTGGTCATCTTTCCCAATAAGCAAGGCTCGCATAATCAAGTTGTTAAAAAAATGAATCCAAAATCCATCTTTATGGAGTTTTGAAATGCGTTTTTTACTTATGTGACCCAAGTGACAATGCCAAAGATAAGTTTGATTAGAGTCATTTGGTTTTGATCTTTTCGTATTTATGTTGTAAATTGAATTCTCTTGATCCAAAAATATAGATGTCATTTATTAATTGTCACATCATAGAAAACATTATTGAGATAAAAGGGACAACAATTATTCTTGATACTTATCTCAAAACCAATCTTGTCTAAACAAGAAATTAAAATGATGTTTTTAGTCAAACTAGACACAAAATAGCAATCCTCTAAACATAAATTAAGTCCATTAAGCAACGGTTAAGTATATGTTCCTATAGCTAATGCAGCAACTCTTGCTCCATTACCAACCCGTAGGTCCACCTCTCTCTTTTCTCAGATTTCTACTTTTTTTTACTCCTTATACAAATATAAAAATATGAGAACCACAACCGGTATCCAATACCCAAGAAGTAGGTGTTGATAAATTAATATCAATAACATAAATATCTGAGGCAGAAACTCTTCTTTCATTTGCCTTCTTGACTTTTTCAAGATAAATGGGGCAGTTCCTTTTACGGTGACATGTCTTATTACAATGGAAACATTTTCCTTCTAGTGACCAGTCAATGTAGTTTACGCCGCTCAACTTGTCATTCTCAAGGACCGATCGCAATGATAACAAATTTGTATTTGCCATAATAAGTCTACAACAATAAAATATAAATTTTGAGCATGTTTACCAAGTTTGTTTATAAAAGGTCTTTATACTCCCATTATTTTTATCAAAATTAATAACACTCAAATATTAATGTTGAAAATACTTTCTGTAAAGTTTTTCTGGTGGGCAAGGATCCTAATTTCACATTCTCTTAAGTCAGCTTTGGCTTTTCTCTTAATATTATGGTCTATCTAGGTAAGCAACACTTGTTAATTACATCTCATGTAACTTCTTCACTTGGTGAAGAACTCTTGTTCATAATCATCTAATGATTATCCAAATAACTAACTTTTAGGTTTTCTAATCATATTAGAGTAACCTAGTTAAGTCTTTAACCAATATTACAACAAACGGATATCACTTGCTTATTCTTCGCGTTTAGCCAAGATAGATACAAGTACCTCACTTTAGCAGAACCTACATTGTATTGTTCTAGAATTTAACGAGGGTTAACACTGGGAAACAATAAAAGACTTAATATTTTATTAAGGGGTTTTGTGAATATTATCTCACCATTTAACATTTGATCTTATCAATTAACTAGCAAGCATCTCATACATTCATTTAATCACATACATGAAAAGTAGTAAATATGAATGCAATAGTTATAGTCCATATCCTAAGGTGGCTCGTCCCAAGCCAATGGGAAAACCAAATTATTCTAAGGATAAAAAACTTCTCAAGCATCTTTCTGTCGTCTCACACTTCTGTTCCTCTGGTTCATGCTTCTTCGTATAGATTACAATTTCAAAAACTCGTTTTACATACGAGGGAGTAAGATGAGAAGAGAATTACAATAGAAGTAGAGGAAGACAAGACGCGGTTTGTTATTAAGGTCTTACCAGATTGTTCCTACGTAAGGGTCAAGCCCCTTACGAGATTTTAAGAGGGAGGAACCCCTTGCGGGGTTCCAGTTAGCGGTGGGAATTTATTTATTTATTTAAGATCAACATCGTAATTGATATGTAAAACCTCACGATGTGATAACTTTTATCAACATTATTGTGGTTTTTCAGGATTTTAAAACCACCAGGTTTTTACTGAAACAACTCTTGTTACTTTCCCACACGAAATCTATAGACTAACCATTAGTCTAATATATAACTATAACATGCGTATGTTAACACTTAACATCTAAAACCCTAAAACTCCATATTGAATATGTTAACAATTAACATATAATATTTCAAAAGATCTTGATGATTAACTCTTAATCATCAATCTTAGGAACATCTTTTAACTTGATTAAATAATTAACCGTGATTGAATAAATTTGCTCGTACGAATATCATATATTTTCTAAATAAATAAAAAATATGTATCTCATACATTTACATCACCCAAGTAATTAAAACCTGAATCCGGATTGTACAAGTGGCTCTGATACCACTATTGGGTCACGTCGGTACACCCCATCGCGCAACGAAAAAATTATCCGAAGATTACCACCATAGATCCGTGTACGAGGAATGAATTGGGGTGAATAAGGATGAAGAATTACCTGTTTAAAATCTGGAATTTTGAATTTAGAGAAGATAAATATTGTAACACCTGAGTTTAGGGGTCGGGAGTTGAGAGTGTGAATCGGGTTCGAGTCGTTGGACTCGTTTTAATTAAATGGGCTTTGCTTTAAAATTTAATATGGGCTTGGTTTAATTAAAAGGGGCTTGTAGATCATTAAGGGCATTTTGGTAAATTTTTAAATAAAGGGAAAAAGATGAGTAAAAAGGGGGCTTTTTACTATTCATCTTCTTCCTCCCCTTTTCAAATTAAAAAGTCACGACCTAAAACCTCTCTTCAACCCAAAACACTATTCCATCAAAGTTCTTCACCATTCCAAGTGTTTTCAACGAGGTAAGCACATTTTTGACTTCTCCTCTTTATTCCGAACGTTTCTATGGTTTTATTTTTGCATAAACACCATTGTTGAGGTTTTCAAGTTTTCATGTTTTGAAGAAAAGGATGAAGCTTTGATGACTTTTCGATTTGCTTTTGATTTATAGAGTTAAGATATGTTTTAATCTTTCCCTTAAGTACTTTATGACTCAAAATGATGGGGTTTTATCAAAAATCCCGAAATGAGTTTTTGTGGATATTTTAAAAGGGTGAAAATGTGGGTTTTTGAGGTAGTTTGGTGTAGGAGAGTAAGGCTGATGTTATAGTAATGCTTGAGGGTTGTTTTGAAAGTGTTTAGTGTTAATTTGGGTGTTGGGATTAGTGGTTTTCTGCTGAGTTGTGTGTGAGCTCGAAAATGAGGATTTTTGGGTTGGTTCATGGTTTGAAATTGTAGAGAATTGGCCTTGTGGTTGTAGTTTGGGTTGTGATAGTGTTTTGCGGATGATTGATTGAGTAGTGTGTTGTTTTTGATTGACTAGAATCAAGGGAAACCGTTGGAGAAGCTTTGGGCTCGATTCCGAAAAGTGTGGAGACTTGATTCGACTTTTCTCGGTTTGCTTAAGGAAGTTCGGTGAGTGGATCATTTAAAATGGTTTTAAATTGGTTCAAGAGTGTGGTTGTGGTGTTGGATTGTTCTCGGTAGGCCAATCCAAGGTAGAGGTTAAGTTGGTAGCTTAATCTCTTGCATGCTTTATGAGTTTTGCTTAATGTGCATAATGTGGACTTGTGAAGTATGTGTATTTTATGCATGTTGTTATACACATTGATGTATGTGGTGTTTGATATGTTGAAATGCATAATGGATTATCATGGTGAGACTTGTTATTATGATTGTCACTAGTTAATTACCGGGTATAAATGATCGATCATTAGGATGAGTGTGCACACGGTTGAGTCAAATTTGCGCGTGGCCTTGGTGACATGTAGTCATCAAGGAGGAGTACGGTGAAGTAATATTCCACCGGAAAATGTTATTACATGATGATGAGTGGAATCCCATCCGTAAGGGCATGTGATGATGAGTGTAATCCCATCCATGCAAGGAACGACGATGAGTGTAATCCCACCGGAAGGTAATGTTGTTGTTGAGTACGTTGGGGGTGAAAATCCCAACGGAAGAAATCTGCATATCCGAGTGAACTAATATTTGCCAATATACTTGTTCATGCGTGGTTGTTGTTAAGATAATTGTTATATCTTGTTGAGCATAACATGAGGTAAGATGCCATGTTCATGCGTTCTCGTAGTTGTGGCTATGTTGTTATGTTGGTGCATATGTATGCTTGTAAAATGTCTTAAGGGTAATATGCTTTGAACCCTGCATTGTCATTGTTTTTGTTTTAGAGCTCCCTCACTAAGCTTCTAGCTTACACTCTCGTTTTCGACAATGCATATCATTAGCGTGGAGTTAGAAATGAGCAATGAAAAGGGCATCCAAGCTTGTAGTAGTTGCTCAAGTATGATTTAGTAAATAATGTAGTAGTTTAGCAATGGGGATGCTACGTGTTTTGTAGGAGTGTGTATCTAGACTCCTATGTGTTGGCTTTTGTTGTTAATGCCTTTGATGTGGGTTCGTAAACCATGTTTTGTTGTTGCCTAAATGTTTGTATTTGAAGGCTTATAACCATGTTCTATGAATGCTTATGTGTTTTGTTTAAAAGCATGTAAACCTTGTTATGCAATGTATTTTGGTGGATGTTTGTTTCTTTAAATGAATGGCCTTGACATGTATGCTATATGTTTGATCATGCTTGAAGTAGGGAGAAATGCCTATAGACTGTATGCATGCTTTGTTTCTTGTTTCTCGTGGTTTGAGGCATGTTGGGAACTTTTGGAGATGCAGAAATTGTTTCTAGGGTCACACAAATTGCATGCGTTTCGAAATACGTGAAGTGGTTTCGGAACAAGTGCAACTCTAGGGATACCCATATCAGAATGCGTTTCGATATGGTTTGACACTGTGAGCCCTTGTTTCGATATGCGTTCCGAAATGGTTTGCCACTGTGAAGGCCTGTTGCGGAACGAGTTCCGAAACGCTTTGACGAAATGGACCCCCGTACCGAAACGAGGTGGACCATATCGATACGGCTGGTCTGGCTTTTAAACTGGGGCCTGTGTATCGAAACAGACAAGCCTGTTTCGAAACACCGACCTGAAAATTGGGCTTTTGGCATCTTTAAAGGTTCTCAAGTGTTGGGCTTGAGTTCTGTTTGTCGTAAGATTTCCTGTGAGCCTTGTGTGTATCGTTTTTGTTGGGTCTTGGCTTCTTAAACACGTAATCGTATCAACTTGTCACTTGGTAAATTTAAATTACCTTACGTCCGTTTGGATGTTCTTATTTGTCTTTTTCGCTATCGCTTCTCACATAGGACTAAATGATACATTTAGATAAGATAAATAAATAAAAATTTTCTAGGGTTGCTAATTAAAGGGGAGCCTTAACGGGTTTCACTTCGATTTTCCCCGTGTAACCTACTCGGACCGGTCAGTCGTCCAGGCCGGGAAGAGGGGGTTACAGATATTCAATCATGATTCCACGATGTTGGTTCCTAAGCCGCAACGATAAGGCTCCGACCTCTACGTAGTTCACCCAGTTGAAACATGTATATACAATTCTCTAAACCATTTAGAAGGGAACAAGCATATAAAAACTCTGTAACTATTTAAAGGGTTTTCCCGAAAAACATTAACGACTGTTAGATCTCTCATACCTTTATATAACCTTTGAAATCCTAATTTAATTTAGATTAGGATTTCAATATATATATATATATATTAAATATATATAATCCCAATTCAACTTAATTAGGATTTTAATATATATATATATATATATATATATTAAATATATATAATCCTAATTCAACTTAATTAGGATTTCAATATATATATTAAATATATATAATCCTAATTTAATTAGGATTTCAATATATATTAAATATATATAATCCAAATTCAACATAACTAGGATTTCAATATATATATATATATATATATATATATATATATATATATATATATATATATATATATATATATATATATATATATATATATAATCTCAATCCAACTTAACTAGGATTTCAATTTATATAATAAATATATATAATCCCAATTCAACTTAATTATTATTTTAATATATATATTGATTTAAATTGAACTATATTATTTATATATTAAAAGAGTCATAATTACAATAATTATTTTTCTTTTAATATTTATTCAATAGTTAAATTATATATATTTGATATATATAATTTAACTAAATCCGTGTACACCAAATTTGTACATATATAATTCGTTTAATATATGCTCATTTCAACTATGGGTGTGGCCCTGTAGGTTCATGTAAAGTTAGTAGTAAATATTAGAACATTTCTAATATTACAAACAAAGAGTGACATCTAGCAATATGTCATTGTCACCCAAGTTACAGGAAAATATAATTCGACATAACCTTTTCGTGATTAACTCTATTTATGTATTACATCCTTTTGTCCTTTATATCTAGATTGGACACAAGTCATGGAACAATCACACTTGTATTGTCCATCTAATATTTCTTGATATCTTTAGTAGACTATTATAAACGAATAACTATGATATCTCATATCAACTTATTGGAGCATGGCCATGCATTTCTAGTCTCACTCAATCAAGTGGCCTACGATATTACTCCTATTATGTAGGAGGGAAAAATTCTATCTTGATCAACCATATTTTACTACATAGATTGTGACATATCCAATATCAGTCTTTATACTGTAGTCAGTTATGACACACGTTTGACTGTATCAAAATATGTCACCCACGATGTTGAAATAATGACGATATCAAGTCTGAGGATCATACATGTAGTTATCACTATGAGCAATGTTGTGACTGTCACATAATAATCCAAGAAACATGCTCATAGCGGGTCAGTCCACAGGGAATAGGAATTCTAACACCCTTTGATTCTGACTTAGACCAAGAAACCTGTAAAAATAAAAGTGGGGGTTTAGAGAAGTAATTTGAGTAATGGAAAAATAATAAGAACGAAAAAGAAGTATTGAAATGAATCATGAAATGAATTAGCCTCAAGCTACGCTTTGCCACGACATCCTCGATCACCGAAATGAATTTTTCTTCAACTTTCTTGCCGGTTACAGTATACAAGGCCCAACCCTTGCAACTTACTTCTCTTTGGTAAACTCGACTCCCAGGACAATCCTTGAAATCAAGCTTTAGTTGGTTAGCTATGACAATCGATGCTAACTCAAGTCTGAATTAATGCTGGAGAAGCCCGTGCTCGGATAATCGTCTCGATGAGAATTGTTTACGATTTTGGTTTCCCTTAGTGGACCGCCACTAAGTTTGTTCTTAGGGAGTTGAATTGGCTACAAGCTTTTCCTCGTCCCCAACATTAGATCTAAACTACTTCTAATCCGTCGACGTCTTCGGAATGAAACAATTGAGATTCCTAAAGATTAGGCCGATTGCCTAACCGATTTTGTAGAGAATCAAAAAAAGAAATGTTGAATGAAACAAGTGAGACTAGAAATGCATGGTCATGCTCCAATAAGTTGATATGAGATATCATAATTATTTCGAATCCAGTTGAATCATTTGATATACCTAATAGCTTATTTTAATTTACAAGGACACCTTTCATTTGCATATTATAAATTTAACTACTGCGATTACCTATTTCATCTTGTTCATATTAACTTATTTAATTATTACATGTTTAGACTACTTATACTTAATGCATATTTCGAACTTGCAAGGTTAAACTTATTCATTATTCCATTCAGGTCACTAACCTTTAGGGTTCCTAATGGTACTAAGTACTAACTTGCCAAACCAATTATATAGCACAATTTTTATTCATGTGACCTATACGTCAAATCGAATTACCATTCTAATCACATATCATTCGAAAGACACTAAGAAACTAAATCCATGTCTAGAAAATATCTAGTCTAAAGTCAGTTATGACATTATTTTCATATACCAAACCAAAACATGCATACATAACCTTTTGGCTTACTATATTTATATCCAAATCTTAACCATTTAACCCCATGCATTTAAGCAATCATTTCTAACTAAGTTAATCCAAATCATACAAGATCTATCTAAGCATAACCAAGGTTATCATATGGTAATGCTTAGAGACTAAACAAACCATTGGATAATTAGGTTTACTTGCCATGGCTTAGCTAATCTTAATAATAAACCAAAGTTAACAAACTTATACAAAACGTTCCAAAATGCCAAAATGCATACTAGTATATATACATCTATGCCACCCTTAGGAGTTGCAAACAAAATCGAAATATCATACATTGCTCCTTGCTTGTGCCAAGCTAGCTATATCAACCTTGAGATGGCTTAAAATCCTAGATACCTGAAACTTTGGGAAGAAGGCAAAGCGAGTGATAAGTACATAGTGTAGTTAGTGAGGTAGCACCTAAAGCTAACCAATTAATTTCATACATACACTAAAATACTACTTAGCCGAATTTCGTAGATCAATTAACCTCAATTAGCCAATAATTCAATCATCATTCTTAATTCAAATATATTTTTTTACATCTAAGTCATGGCAACCAAATTAATTGAATGTATATTCATTCATACATATTACTCTTAAAGCATGATAATCAATCCAATTCAGGCTTAATTCAAACTATCCTATATCACACAAGCATGCATAACTAAAACAAAAACACATATGTTTATGCACTAACTAGTACATTTCGAATGCATAGTTCATTTAACCAATTTCTATATTAATGTATTCATTAAGCCATGCCAAGATCAAATGTTATCATAACAATTTTCATATTCTAAGGCTCTTAATAGCCATATCGTAATCGAATGCTTCCTTAGAAACTTATCAAACAAATGCTATCATAACAACTTTTAATTTCCAATGCTCTTTAAGCTATATCATATCAAATGCAATTCTTATTAACCAATTGCATACACAAATGCCTTTGATGCATTAGGTTCATATTAACCATTATTTACCATTTATTACATCGGTGCTAGTTAGACTAGGTAAACAAGTCAACAAAAGGTACACTAAGTACCTAACAAAAGTACCACAAAGGTACTAACAAAAGATACCCAAGGTATCTAACTAAGGTGCACAAAACACCATCCAAAAGTACACGAAGTACTGAACAAAGTATCGAAGTATTGAGAAAAAGTACACGAAGTACTAACAAGATGAGCTTAGACTCTAGGCATGTCTTACTACCTATGGCCAACTATCAACCAAGGCTTCATTTATTTCTCTTTAGCAATCGAATTCGTTTGTTAGGCTTTCAATTCATACTACTCATGTTTCATGTCACAAGGTCAAGCATTCATAACATGCTATCAAACAAGGTCATTTATATTATCATATATGTATCACATGTATGATTCACATACCTGGCATTTTGCAGCAGTGTGCCAAAACTTACCTCGGCATTACCAAGCTATGCACATGAACTAGTCTAGTCCTAGAATTCTAGCAATCAATTCATGGCATCACACAAGTTATCAACCAAAATTATCATTCTTCCCTTATTACCAAATATAATTTTAGTCCATTTACATGACAAATATTCAATTCAAGGCTGGTTAGGACCTAGGCCCTAACCCTAAGGGAGGCTACACCCACTATACTCCAAGCTGTCCCACTAAGGGTTGTGGATGACCACTCCTTTGCTCTTTCTTTTTGATTGCTCTAGCAGCCTTTCTTCCTCGAAATCATCCATTTTCACGTCCTCTAACAATTTAAACACACATAGCCATCAATTAGAATGCATACAATCAATCCATTTATGCATCTATATGCCATACAAATGCAAAATCCAAAACTGTCCTGTAACAGGCAGTTTATCGACCCTTTACTAAAATTTACATATCTTTTAATCCGTACGTCGGATTTTCAATTATATTATACCGTTGGAAAGATAATGAGACCCTATATTTAACCAGGCTTACATTTTTATTACCTTACCATTTAATACAGTTTTTTTAACTAAAGACAGCCCTACTTTCATTTTCGGACAGTCTTGAACTATTGATTTGATCCATTTCCAGATTTTTCTCTATAACTCCAAATTGAGTTCCATTTTTTCCCAAGTCTTCTAGACACGTGGAAGTTTAATCATACAAATTTTATGCTCAAATTATCAACCACATTAGTCTCTGTAGCCATTTAAAGTGGCTGTTCCAAAACTAAAAATTCTGGACAGCATGTTCTAGCTTAATTCACTAATTTTCTTAGGGACCAATTCACCTACAAATGTATATAAAAATCACACCACATTTCTATTTAGTGTCTTAACTTAATATACACTTAATGAGACAACCAATTACCAAGTTTCACCTATCCAATTCAGCTCACAACTCTAGTATAGCCAAATCAGTTTCGATTTAGTGCTCAATCACACATTGCTAATTCAATTTGGTCCCAAGCCTATACTTATGAATTTTCCAGCATCTTACACACATAATTAGCATCATTTAATCCATTTTACAGCAGCCATTTACATTCTTACACATTAATTATTCATTAACACATTTTACACTTCTAAATTTTCACTATCATAACCTCAACATGCGTGTTTATGTTATAATCATTTTGGCAGCACATTCAACCCAAAATCAACATATATCATGCATTATTAAAAGAGGATAATCATACATTACCTTCTTAACAAAGACCATATAAAAACTCCCCAAAACAGTCCCCAACTAAAGCTTTCTCTCTCTATTTTCGGCTAAGAGAAGGGAATGGTGACAAGCTTCCCCAAACTCTTAGCTTTCACTCAAGTTTCTCCACTTCCTAAGGATTTAGACTCACTAATCTCATGAAACAAAGGAACAAAAGTGAGCTCTCTAAGCTTTCTTGCAATAATCAGCTATGGAGACTAAGTGAAGATGAAACACACTTTCTCTTTCCTCTAAGAGAAGATGATAAGATCGAAATCTCATTATTATGAATCCCATTGGTGGAGAATTTCCACCTCAATTCCCACTTATCATCTCTTAAAAGTTTAGCATGCAAACACCAAACTTTGCATTGTTTTCATTTAAGTCATCTTAATTGTGCCAATCACTTTCTTTTTACATCAATTTAAGTCTAAACTTTTAATTTAATTTATTAAGTATCAATTACTTATCAATTGAGCTACCTCACTTCATTTTATTACAATTTAATCCAAGTCTCCCTAGATTAAAAGATTAATTTCACCTTACTAAATTAATTATCCATGTCACTTATTCGAATTCCTCTTAATCTTAATGGCACATGTCATCAAATAGGAAATGGCTTAATTGAAATCATCCTAGGCCCGGTTTAAGGTGTTACAACCTATGAGGGAACCAACGACGTAAAGGAGACCTAGATTGGAATCCTTAATCTAAGCTACGAGAATTTTAAGATGGAGCCCAATGAAAGCGTCACTCAAATGTTCAATCGATTCTCGGTCATTGTCAATGGTCTAAAGGTCTTTAGTGAAATCATTCCCGAAGACAAGCTATTCTAGAAAGAGGATAATCATACATTACCTTCTTAACAAAGACCATGTAAAAACTCCCCAAAACATGAGCCAAAACAGTCCCCAACTCAAGCTTTCTCTCTCTATTTTCGGCTAAGAGAAGGGAATGGTGACAAGCTTCCCAAACTCTTAGCTTTCACTCAAGTTTCTCCATTTCCTAAGGATTTAGACTCACTAAACTCATGAAACAAAGGAACAAAAGTGAGCTCTCTAAGCTTTCTTGCAATAATCAGCTATGGAGACTAAGTGAAGATGAAACACACTTTCTCTTTCCTCTAAGAGAAGATGATAAAATCGAAATCTCATTATTATGAATCCCATTGGTGGAGAATTGCCACCTCAATTCCCACTTATCATCTCTTAAAAGTTTAGCATGCAAACACCAAAATTTGCCTTGTTTTCATTTAAGTCATCTTAATTGTGCCAATCACTTTCTTTTTACTTCAATTTAAGTCTAAACTTTTAATTTAATTTATTAAGTATCAATTACTTATCAATTGAGCTACCTCACTTCATTTTATTACAATTTAATCCAAGTCTCCCTAGATTAAAAGATTAATTTCACCTTACTAAATTAATTATCCATGTCACTTATTCGAATTCCTCTTAATCTTAATGGCACATGTCATCAAATAGGAAATGGCTTAATTGAAATCATCCTAGGCCCGGTTTAAGGTGTTACAACCTATGAGGGAACCAACGACGTAAAGGAGACCTAGATTGGAATCCTTAATCTAAGCTACGAGAATTTTAAGATGGAGCCCGATGAAAGCGTCACTCAAATGTTCAATCGATTCTCGGTCATTGTCAATGGTCTAAAGGTCTTCAGTGAAATCATTCCCGAAGACAAGCTATTCCAGAAAGAGGATAATCATACATTACCTTCTTAACAAAGACCATGTAAAAACTCCCCAAAACTTGAGCCAAAACAGTCCCCAACTCAAGCTTTCTCTCTCTATTTTCGGCTAAGAGAAGGGAATGGTGACAAGCTTCCCCAAACTCTTAGCTTTCACTCAAGTTTCTCCATTTCCTAAGGATTTAGACTCACTAATCTCATGAAACAAAGGAACAAAAGTGAGCTCTCTAAGCTTTCTTGCAATAATCAGCTATGGAGACTAAGTGAAGATGAAACACACTTTCTCTTTCCTCTAAGAGAAGATGATAAAATCGAAATCTCATTATTATGAATCCCATTGGTGGAGAATTTCCACCTCAATTCCCACTTATCATCTCTTAAAAGTTTAGCATGCAAACACCAAACTTTGCCTTGTTTTCATTTAAGTCATCTTAATTGTGCCAATCACTTTCTTTTTACTTCAATTTAAGTCTAAACTTTTTAATTTAATTTATTAAGTATCAATTACTTATCAATTGAGCTACCTCACTTCATTTTATTACAATTTAATCCAAGTCTCCCTAGATTAAAAGATTAATTTCACCTTACTAAATTAATTATCCATGTCACTTATTCGAATTCCTCTTAATCTTAATGGCACATGTCATCAAATAGGAAATGGCTTAATTGAAATCATCCTAGGCCCGGTTTAAGGTGTTACAACCTATGAGGGAACCAACGACGTAAAGGAGATCTAGATTGGAATCCTTAATATAAGCTACAAGAATTTTAAGATGGAGCCCGATGAAAGCGTCACTCAAATGTTTAATCGATTCTCGGTCATTGTCAATGGTCTAAAGGTATTTAGTGAAATCATTCCCGAAGACAAGCTATTCCAGAAACTTCTCTATTCTTTTCACGAGTCATAGGATGGGACGAGAACCACCATCATCAAGGCTAAAGACTTGAAAAACATTGAAGCTCGATGCATTAGTGAGATCCCTCCTTACTCACGAGACCATGAAGCAAGGGAGAGAAGAAGAAAAGAAGAGAGAAGAAGAAGGTGGAGGAGAAGAAACAAGCAATTGCTCTCAAAGCCTTACAAGAAGAGAGTGATTGAAGAGAGGAGGAAGAAGAGGAAATGGTCATGTTGGCCAAAAGGTTGACTCGATTCATGAAGTCCAATAAAGGTAGAAAGTTCATTCGAAAAGGAGACTTCAAGAACAAGAACAAGGAGGAAAAGAAGGATCAACTCATTTGCTATGAGTGCAATAAGTGGGGTATATACGAAGCGATTGCCCTCAACTCAAAAGGAAGAACTTTGGGAAGAAGAAGAAGTTCAAGGCCAACGTTGCTACTTGGATTGATGAGGAGTCATCCGATGAAGAGGAGCAAGAAGTTACCAGCCTTTGCCTCATGGCCTTGAAGGAGGATCCTAAGGTAACCTCTAACTCATCTAACTTTGATTTTACATATGATGTGCTTCAAGAAGCATATGATGACTTGCAAGAGTTTTACGATGATTTGGTAGAAAAGTTTAAATAATCGATTTTGAAAAACAAGAAAACTATCTCCCATTTGAAAAACCAAAATGATTCTTTATCCAAAACCAACTTCGAACTTGAAAAGAAGGTTTGCGCTTTAAATGACAATTTGAATCATTTTGAAAAAGAAAACATTGATTTAAACAACCTTATTTCTAAGATTAGTGATCATCACCAAAAAGAGGTGAATGATCTTAAAGCTTCTCTAAGTAATATTGAGAAATCTAGCTTTGAAAAAGGAAGTTCTTCAAAAACCCAATATGTGAAGAATAAATTTAATCACCCTAAATAAATAGGCTTCCAAAGGCCCTTTAGAGGTAAGAGGATTAGGAGTGTTTGGGTTCCTAAGGAACTATTTACTTCTAATAATGTCAATGCTATTCTTCTTGGATTCCTAATGGAACAAGGTTTTTGGGAGCTAACACTCATGGACTCAAAATTATTTGGGTACCAAAAATCAAGGCTTAACTCTTTGTTTGTAGGGGGAGCATTGCTACAAGGCCAAAGCTTCAAGTCAAAACACATGGTACTTTGATAGTGGATGCTCAAGACACATGACTGGTGATAAGAGTAGATTCTTGGAACTAAAGCCTAAAAGTGGTAGAGTAGTACCTTTTGGTGACAACTCCAAAGGCCTTATTGAAGGAATGGGATCCATTGGTAATCACTCTTGTAACCCCCTTAGCCCGACCTAGACGGTTGACCCGAACTACGAAGATTACACGGGGAAAACCAAAGTCAACTCGAAAGTCAACCTTGATTCATGACCTTTTTTTCTCTCTTTTTAGTCTTGTCTAGATGCTTGTTAACCGTAAGTGAGTACTCACGAAGAACGATTGAGAAAGGCACATTGATCGGATAACATATAGGGACTCAATTGCACTACATACGAAATTAGGGACCAAATTGTAATTTCTATAAATTAGAGGGACTTCACTGGTTTTAAGGTTACCATTATGAAATTAGTCATGCTACATGCTTCTCTGCAAAGTTTCAACTTAAAATGACATCTCAAACTCAAGCGATTGCAATTACAACATTTGGGACTAAAATGTAAAGCTTACAAACATCAAAACAATTCAAATCCGTGTCCAACGGTCACTCGTTTCGGAACACCCACCTACCGTATCGAAATGCTGGATCAAAACGACATTGTCTGTTTCAGTACGCGGGTGTGTTCTGAGACCAGTTCCGAAACATGGCATTCCAGTAGCCAAATCGTTGCGAAATAGCCTCCTCCGTTTCGAAACACGAAGGCCATTACAGGCCCTCGTTCTGAAACACTATAGGGTGTTTCGATATGATTTGCCCAGAAACTGCAGCAAAAGCTGGTTTTTCACTCAAAAACCTATTCAAACACATGCCAAGGACTCTCTAATCATACCAACAAGTCAACATACATATAAGGTACATATTTGGAACATTCAAACACAATCATAGCATCAAACATGAAATCTCCTTAGACTAGAGGCATGCTTCCTAATATCAAAACACAAATAAGCAATCCAACCTCAACACAAGCAATTAAGGCCATTTACAATCCAAACCAGCCAAAAAAAACATGCCACAACCTTAGGGAGTTCAACACATCTCCCAAATACAATTCTTGGTTTCCCATTGCCAATCTATCAAAACTAAAGTGTATGGAAACTTCACCATACGTGAGCTTGAACTTTCTTTGATGAACTTAGCTTCCTTGATGCCCGAAAACACGTCAATTATCTGCATTATTGGTAAAAGAGAGAGCGTAAGCACATTTGCTTAGTGAGGCATGCTCTAAGAAAACCAACACAATAATACACACTTTGAAAACCTTTTCGCAAAAGCTTTTGCACAACATGCTCATTCTATCACATGCTTGAAAACCCTTCAAAGCAACATCTCATTGAAACCACATGTACCTCAATTCTATCTCATACATTTAACAATGCAAAACTCATGGCAAGGCCACACACACGCTTGTATCATCATAACATTACTAAAACAAATCTCATATGCATAGCTCATAGCATAAATCATTTCATCAAAGGTACATGTGTAACAAAAACCATTTCATCATTTATATTGGCATTTAACATCTCATTAATACTCGGATATGCAGACATATTTCTACACTAGACTATTCCGGTGGAATCTCGCATCACCGTACTCACTTTTCTAGCAACACAGCTTCCAGTGGAATCTCTCATCACCGTACTCACATGGCGGAATCCCTCGTCGCCACAAAGCTTGGGTATTTCACCAAATCCTACCCGATGGAATGCCCATCATCGGAAAATATCCCTTTGGCTTAACCAAAGAGCACGTACGAATTTTTAGTTTATAGTTCACTCTCATCCTATTGATCAATCAATTATATCCGGTAAGTTTCTCAACATCCATGCCAATATAATGTGTTAAAATATCATCATACCTATTGTTTTTCATGCAATATTACTCAAAGGTTTTCTCATCACATTTCAAAACATAAATCATACTTTGCTTCAAACCAAAAGCTCAAATCTCTTCAATGCAACATGCTATCTCATGACATCTCTACGAGCATAATCTCATGTTATGAATCATGCATAAAAACAGTAGGAATTTATCAACCTCAAACCACGAGCATGTAAAAGCATTTTAGGGGCACACACCACTTTAAAGAGAGAAATTCAAACCATACTTACTTCCGGATTTAGGAAGGTGTTTCAAACCTCTCCTAAATCCCCAAACCTTGTATTTTTGGCCTCATGGACTTCTAACCCATTCGCACTCACCAATTTACGTTTCGCTTGCTCGCCGAGACGCCAATTAAGCTTCCGGATCAACTTCAAAAGTGTCCAAAGATGTCTCCCATGTTTTAGACACATAAAAGCAGAGGATTAATGCATCATCATGCATTGAAATCTTCAGCCAACACTCCTAAACTCGCTGCTCTACCTAAACACAACATTTCGGCTACCAAACACAATCAAAATCACCTCCAAACTCTTCCAAAACATAACCCATCCAAGATCCATCACTTCTAATAATTTCTAAACATCAATTAACATAAAAAAATAACCCTAAACTCGTCCTTATACCTCCAGCTATAACAGAACACCAAAAACACCCAAAAAACCACCATTTTCACAAGCAAAAACTTAGGGAAAAATACCTATTCGGGATTGGATTGATAAAACCTCATTTATAACATCATTTAATATCCAAAATACATTAGAAAACCATTACAAAACAGAGCCCAATCAATTTCCACGAAAACCTTCAAGATCTCTTCCAAATCTTGAGTTTTAAGAAGATTTCTTGTTTCCAACATTAAAATCATTCATAAATCTTTAATAAAGGATTGACAACTTGGTAATTTCAGTAAAGAACTGAGTATTTAGAGGAGAAGAATAATCTTACCTCTAAAAGATGATTTCTCCTTGATTTGGACAAGTTTCCATGACAATACAATGTAGAAATCAAATGGATTTGTTGAAGGATTGATTAGGAATCAATGAGTGATGGAAATCTCATCAAATGAAGTGGGAATCAAAGTAAATTTTGCTGGACAAAAAATGTTTGGTTGATAGGATTTTGAGAGAAAATTAAATGAGAGAGAATTAGAGAAAAGTGGTTATGAAAAGTCAAAGGTAGTTTATCACCTTTATTTTATTTAATTAAATCATTAATTAAATCGCCCAAATTAAGGAAAAATTTGATGAAAACATTTTTGGTAAATTAGCTCCTTAAAGATTCAAAGTTTCAATCCTTTACAAAACAGTCACTACTAAACTTTGTAAAAACTATGATTTGGTCACTACACCGAAATGTAGTATTTCCAAACCTTATTTTGTAAAATTGATTTCACCATTCTCTTTTATACATTAAATGAGGATTTTTAGATATTTTTCTATATTATTAAAGCATCCCAAACTAGGTGTTCCTTAGAACTCCCTTTTATATTCGAACCGTGTCTCAGACCGGTCCGGTTCAGACCCTAAACTTCTAAGCCCAAAATCAGGGTGTTACAACTCTCCCCCTCTTAAGAAATTTTGTCCTCGAAATTTACCTGGAGGAAAAAGGTAAGGAAACTGCTTCTTCTTGTCATCTTTCCTTTCCCACGTGGCTTCCTCAACACCACGATGCCTCCACAACACCTTAACGAAATCAATGGTCTTACCTCGAATAACTTTACTGTCTGAATCCAGAATCTCAAACGGCTCCTCATCATAGGTCAAATATGGATTCAACTCAACTTCCTCTATAGGCATAACATGCGAAGGATCCGATCTATACCTCCGAAGCATGGAGACATGATGTAGAACTAATGTTTTGATATAATAATTGAAAAATGTTTTGGACTAATTTGAAAAGAATTTAAAACATGTTTTTAAGTCCAAACGACTTGAAATTATGTTTGAGGTATTTTAAGAGGTTTTTGGAAAAAACTTTTCATGATTTTAATAGCCAAACTTGTGATTTCAGAGCACCCGTATCGATACGGTAAACCCCCGTACTGATACCTTTTTGCCCCAGTTTGATCACTGTCAAAACTTGTATCGATACAGGCCCTTGCTGTATCGATACGCAACGGGATCGTTTCGATACGCCAGGTAAGCGTACCGATCCCCTTTCAACCACCCCAACGGCTATTTCCCAACGACCATTAAAAAATGAACCCGTACCGATACGCCCTCAAGCGTATCGATACGCCTATGCTGGCAAGAGCCCAACAGCTAGTTCATATGAAGGCCGTATCGATACCGTTCCACGCGTATCGATACCGTTCCACGCGTATCGATACGAATAGCTGCAGAACAACATTTATGAAGGGAAATAAAGTCCTCAACGGCTCCAATTCATCCCCAACGGCTAGTAACGACTACAAACTCAATTGGGAGTATAAAAGGGACCTCCAAGCATCTTGTAATGGTTAATGCTCATATTGTCAAACATCAAATGATCAAAAAGTGTCTTAGTACTTAAATTGTCAATTCTTGTATAGACAAACACTAGTGAGCCAAAATTGTCAAATTTTCTCAAGTGTTTTAGGTTTTGGGTGAGTGCTTAATTGTGCAAACAAACACCTATTAGAGGGTTTTAAGTTTTCTTTATTTATCTTTTTGTAAAGAGAGTTTTGATCAAGGCTTTGGGTAGAAGCTTGATCGGTTGTAAGGGTTTCCTCCTAATCCTAGAAAAGGGGACGAATCAATAGTGGATTGATTGAGAAATCCTTAGTGGGGAGCTAAGGTAGTGGATGTAGACCTTGGTTAGAAGGTTGAACCACTATAAATCATTGTGTCAATTTTCATTTTAGCTTCCACAACCCTTCCACCCAAAAATCCACCTCTCTACCACTTGGTGAGCCATATCGGTTGAGCGAATCGAGCCCCACACAACTCAACAATTGGTATCAGAGAATGGCTCAATCGAAGAGGATTAACATCCTATTGAGAAGATCCGGCAAGCTCGATCACTATTTCATCAACCGGCTCAAATGGCACAATCAATCGACAAACCGCCTTTCTTTGACGGAACTCACTATGCCCATTGGAAGACAAAGATGAAGTTCTTCATTAAATCAAAAGATTACAAGATATGGGATGTAGTTGAAGATGGTCCGTTCGTGCCTCAAAGAAGTAAAGTGGAGTGGAGTGCCGACGATCGCAAGAAGATGGAGCTAAATTGCAAAGCCTTGCACATTCTATTTTGTGCATTTGGTCCATCCATCTATGAGAAGATGTCTTCTTGTGAGAGTGCCAAGGAGGTATGAGACAAGCTTGAAGTCACATACGAGGGAACCAATGAAGTCAAGGAGACCAAGATTGGGCTCTTAACTCTTGAGTATGAGAACTTCAAAATGGATCCGGAAGAAAACATCGAGAAGATGTTTGATAGATTCTCCACCATCACCAATGGTCTCAAAGGGTATGGAGAAGCCATTCCGGAAGAAAAGCTTGTTCGTAAGCTCATCTACTCACTTCCCGAGTCTTGGGATTCAAAGAGGACCACCATCATCGAAGCCAAAAATTTGAAGACCTTGAAGCTTGATGAACTCATGGGGTCTCTCCTTACTCATCAAATCATGAAGAAGAATAAAGAGGATGAGAAGAAGAGGGAAGAAATTAGAGCTATGTGAGAGAAGAAAATCAAAGGGCTTGACATTAATGCAAGTGTCATGGCTCTCAAATCCTCCACTTGCCATCATGTCTACTCAAGTGAAGAGGAGGATGAAGATGAAGAGATAGTTCATCTCTTCAAGAAGTGTGCCCCGTTCATGAAGAAAGCCTTGAGAGAGCTTGAACGAGAACCTAAGAGAAAGGAGAGGGCAAGCACTTCAAGCCATAAGAAGAAGGCACATGTGGCTACTTGGAGTGATGAGGACTCCACCGACGATGAACAAGCCAACCTTTGCCTTATGGCCATCGAAGAAGATCCAAGGGTAACTTCTAATTCATCTACTTCATGTTCTTATTCCTTTGATGATTTGGTTTTAGATTTTAAAAGCCACATTTTGAAAAACAATAAGTTGATTTCAAAGTTAAAAATTCAAAATGATTTGCTTTCTAAAACCAAACTTGAACTTGAAGCAAAACTTGATGAGTTTGAATTAAAATGTTTTGATTTACAAAAATTGCTTCAAAAAGTTCAAGAAGAAAAAGATTTGATTTCCAAAGAGCTTGAAAAGAAAAACAATCTTGGAAAATCAAATTTTTATATTAGACAATCTAGTGCCCCTAGATTTATTAAAGGAAAATGTTTTAGAAGTATTTGGGTTCCAAAAGGACTTAGTACTTTAATTAAAAAGGATGACATTGAAAAATGGATTCCTAAGGGGACTATAATTTGTGCAACTAACGTTTATGGATCCAAAGCAATTTGGATACAAAAAATTACTTGATTGTCTATTGCTAGGTGTGATGGAGATGTTCAACAAGTCAAACATTGAGGGGGAGCTCCATGCACACAAGGAAGAATACTTGAAGAAGGAAGGCTTCACATCCTCCCTTGGGTTCAAGTGTTGGTAAAATTTCTAGTTGTTTTGAATTAATTTGTCTTATTTTCTTTTTATTCAACTAGATGGTCATAAATGTTGGACTAACTTTTTTAATGATGCTTTGAGTAAGGGGGAGCCATTTTTAAACCAAATTCTTATTTTTGTCAAAGTTTTTACCTCTATTGTTATTGTGAAACTAGATGTCTTTAAATTCTTTTTGATATAACAAAATGGGGGAGAAAATGGTTTGAAAAATTGAATTTTCAAATGAATAAGGGGGAGCTTTATTTGATTTCATATCTTTAATCTCTTATTCACATTTTTAAAGTTAAAGGGGGAGAATCCCAAACAATTTTTTAAGTTAGTTTTATTATATCAAAAAGGGGGAGATTGTAGAACTAATGTTTTGATATAATAATTGAAAAATGTTTTGGACTAATTTGAAAAGAATTTAAAACTTGTTTTTAAGTCCAAACAACTTGAAATTATGTTTGAGGTATTTTAAGAGGTTTTTGGCAAAAAATTTTCATGATTTTAATAGCCAAACTTGTGATTTCAGAGCACCCGTATCGATATGGTAAACCCCCGTACCGATACCTTTTTGCCCCAGTTTGATCACTGTCAAAACCCGTATCGATACAGGCCCTTGCTGTATCGATACGCAACGAGATCGTTTTGATACGCCAGGTAAGCGTACCGATCCCCTTTCAACCACCCCAACGGCTATTTCCCAACGACCATTCAAAAATGAACCCGTACCGATACGCCCTCAAGCGTATCGATACGCCTATACTGGCAAGAGCCCAACGGCTAGTTCCTATGAAGGCCGTATCAATACCGTTCCACGCGTATCGATACGAATAGCTGCAGAACAACATTTATGAAGGGAAATAAAGTCCTCAACGGCTCCAATTCATCCCCAACGGCTAGTAACGGCTACAAACTCAATTGGGAGTATAAAAGGGACCTCCAAGCATCTTGTAATGGTTAATGCTCATATTGTCAAACATCAAATGATCAAAAAGTGTCTTAGTACTTAAATTGTCAATTCTTGTATAGACAAACACTAGTGAGCCAAAATTGTCAAATTTGCTCAAGTGTTTTAGGTTTTGGGTGAGTGCTTAATTGTGCAAACAAACACCTATTAGAGGGTTTTAAGTTTGCTTTATTTATCTCTTTGTAAAGAGGGTTTTGATCAAGGCTTTGGGTTTTCTTTTTACTCAATCTCCTTACGCTTCAAATCCGCGTAAGACTTCTGTCGATCAGAAGCTGCCTTCAACCGCTCACAAATGAGCTTCACCTTCTCGGTGGTTCCTTTCAACAAAGCTGGCATCGAGACCAACTTCTGACCTGTTTCAGCTCAGCAAAGAGGAGTTTTGCACTTCCTCCAATACAAGGCTTCATAGGTGCCATTTGAATACTTGCCTAGTAGCTGTTATTATAAGCAAACTCCACAAAAGGCAAATGCTTCTCCCAAGAGCCTTGAAACTCAATCACGCATCACCTCAACATATCCTCAAGCACTTGGATAACATGCTCAGACTGTCCATCCGACTACGGATGATAAGAAGTATTGAAATTCAGCCGCGTACCCAAAGCTTGATGCAAGCATTCCCAAAATCGCGACTTAAACCTCGGATCTCTACCCGACACTATAGATTTTGGTACCCCATGCAGATGCACAATCTTAGCAATGTACAACTCTGCAAGCTTATCCAAGGTAAACATGGTATGCACAGGTAAGAAATGCGCACACTTCATAAGGCGATCCACAATCACCCACACCGAATTCTTCTTCGATGGCGAAAAAGGTAAACCAGACACAAAGTCCATGGTGATTCTTTCCAATTTCCATTCAGGAATCCTCAACGGTTGCAATAACCCTAAAGGAAACTGATGCTCAACTTTTACCCGCCGACAGACCATGCACTTACTCACATATTCTGCAACATCTTTCTTCAAACCCACCCAATAGTATTCATCCTTCAGATCACGATACATCTTTGTACTACCAGGGTGCATAGAAAAAGGACTACTATGAGCTTCGGTCAGAATAATACGCCTCAACTCCACATCATTCGACACTACTATCCGTCTTCCGAAACATAAAACTCCATCATCATTAAAACCTAAATCCGATGGTCTACCCTCAGCAATATCCTGAACATGTGGCACCAAAGAATCATCCAACAACTGCTTACCCTTTATCAACTGAACCATAGATGGTTTCACTTGCAATTCAGCCACAAGACCTCCATCTCGCAAAATGCTCAAGCTAGCAAACATAGCCCTCAACTCCAGCACCAGCACCAGCACCAGCATTATCAACTCCAGCACCACCACCACCACCAGGTGGTCCACCACCAGGGGGAGGAGGAGGTAGATTCTCGGCATTCTCCTCATTCTCATTTTGAGCCATAGCTCTTGTATTTATCCTCATCTCTCTATGTGGCCCCATAATATAGAAAACAATGCACTGACAAAAGTGCAATAAACACAATTAGGCACAATAAGGTAAGTAACCCAAGTACTCAAGCTCATTTTCGAAAACAAATCCTCTCATTAGTTTTGATTTGGCAATGGGATCCCCTGTCACACTCCAAACATAGTATAACATCACCAATACATCACAATTGAATCATACATCACTATTCACACAACATTGTTTCACCCAAAAGACACATCATGCAATTACAGATACATCATCCACATAACAAACCCCAATTATACGAGAACCAAGCTCTGATACCAACAAATATAACCCCCTTAGCCCGGCCTAGACGGTTGACCCGAACTACGAAGATTACACGGGGAAAACCAAAGTCAACTCAAAAGTCAACCTTGATTCACGACCTTTTTTTCTTTTTAGTGTTGTCTAGATGCTTGTTAACCCTAAGTGAGTACTCACGAAGCACGATTGAGAAAGGCACATCGATCAGATAACATATAGGGACTCAATTGCACTACACACGAAATTAGGGACCAAACTATAGTTTCTGTAAATTAGAGGGACTTCACTGGTTTTAAGGTTACCATTATGAAATTAGTCATGTTACATGCTTCTCTGCAAAGTTTAAACTTAAAAAGACATCTCAAATTCAAGCGATTGCAATTACAACATTTGGGACTAAAATGTAAAGCTTGCAAACATAAAAACAATTCAAATCCGTGTCCAACGGTCACCCGTTTCAGAACACCCACCTGCTGTATCGAAACGCTGGATCGAAATGGCGTTGATTGTTTCAGTGCGCGGGAGTGTTCCGAGACCAGTTCTGAAACATGGCATTCTAGTAGCCAAATCGTTCCGAAACAACCTCCTCCGTTTCGAAACACGAAGGCCACTACAGGCCCCCGTTCCGAAACACTAGAGGGTGTTTCAATACGGTTTGCCCAGAAATTGCAACAAAAGCTGGTTTTTCACTAAAAAACCTATTCAAACACATGCCAAGGACTATCTAATCATACCAACAAGTCAACATACATATAAGGTACATATTTGGAACATTCAAACACAATCATAACATCAAACATGAAATCTCCTTAGTCTGGAGGCATGCTTCCTAATATCAAAACACAAATAAGCAATCCAACCTCAACACAAGCAATTAAGGTCATTTACAATCCAAACCAGCCAAAACAAACATGCCACAACCTTAGGGAGTTCAACACATCTCCCAAATACAATTCTTGGTTTCCCATTGCAAATCTATCAAAACTAAAGTGTATGGAAACTTCACCATACGTGAGCTTGGAACTTTCTTGGATGAACTTAGCTTCCTTGATGCCTGAAAACACGTAAATTATCTGCATTATTGGTAAAAGGGAGAGCGTAAGCACATTTACTTAGTGAGGCATACTCTAAGAAAACCAACACAATAATGCACACTTTGAAAACCTTTTCGCAAAAGCTTTTGTACAACATGCTCATTCTAACACATGCTTTAAAACCCTTCAAAGCAACATCTCATTGAAACCACATGTACCTCAATTCTATCTCATGCATTTACCAATGCAAAACTCATAGCAAGGCCACACATATGCTTGTATCATCATAGCAATACTAAAACAAATCTCATATGCATATCTCATAGCATAAATCATTTCATCAAAGGTACATGTGTAACAAAAACCATTTCATCATTTATATTGGTATTTAACATCTCATTAATACTCGGATATGCAAACATATTTCTACACTAGACTCTTCCAGTGGAATCTCGCATCACCGTACTCACTTGTCTAGCAACATAACTTCCGGTGGAATCTCTCATCACCGTACTCACATGGCGGAATCTCTCGTCGCCACAAAGCTTGGGTATGCCCAAAGACCAATCATATGATGATTGACTAGGCATACTATTTTACTAGATTTATCAAGTAATGGCATTGCCGTTATTATCATTTGGTATGTTTCTGTGCATCAAACTAACCATTGGATAATAATGTTCATACAATAATACGATTATTGTTAAATAGAATCCTTAGTCGAATATTATTACGGGTATGGACAATGATAATATATAAAGACTAATATGTGGTTGATTGATAACAAGTGTTGTAATTGACATAGAGATGTCAAAATCAACACATAAGTATTTGTTAGAGAACAACATACTGGATTGACTTGCTATGAGCATGTTTCTTGGGTAATTATGCAACAGTCACAACGTTGCTCATGATAAACATATGTATGATCCTCAGACTTGAGATCAACATGATTTCAACATAGAGATTTACGTATTTTGACATAGTCAAACGTGTTTCGTAACTGACTACATTATAAAGACTGATGATTGGATACGTGATGACCTATGTAGTGAAATATGGTTGATCAAGAAAGGATTTGTCCCTCCTACATAATGGGAGAAATATCTTCAGCCACTTGATTGAGTGAGATTAGAAAATGCATGGCCATGCTCGAATATTATGATATGAGATATCATAGAGATTCGTTTATAATAATCTACTCAAGACATCAAGAAACACTAGATGGACAACGCAAGTGTGACTAACCCATGACATGTGTTCATCTAATATATAAAGGACAAAAGGATAAAATAAATAAATAAAGTTTATTCAAGAATTAGGAAAGTCAAACCATGACTTCATGCAACTTAGGTAGCAATGATGTATTGCTAGATGCCACTTATTGTTTGTAAAATTAGAACAATTCTAATTTTGCTGCTAACATTGCATGAAACTACAAGGGTCACACCCTTCGAATGAAACAAACAAAATTGGAAACCATACTCCCTATTTTAGGGAGGTTGCCGACAATCCCCTATGGGATAGAGGAAATCAGTAACTCCCTTAAATGGGAATAATATTGGATAAATATTGTATTTATCAGATATTATTTAGAGTATGGAAAATATTTAGAGACTTAAATATTATAGAATACGATTCTAGAAATTTAAATATATATTTGGAATTTATATAATGTATATTTAATTCCAAGTTTATGTACAATTAGATTCTACATAATTAAAAATATATATTTAAATATATTTAAATCCAAGTAAAGATAGAATGAGATTCTATATAATAATATATATATATATATATATATATATATACTTGGATTAAATATAATGTATATTTAAATCCATGTTTTATGTAGAATAAGATTCGACATAATTAAATATATATATATATATTTCATTTAATATTATTAAATATAATGTATATTTAATATAAACCAATTTCAAGTAGAATTAGATTCTATGAATTTTGGTTGAACTTGGATTTAAGGAATTCAACTAGAATTAAGTCTCTGAATACTATTTAAAGGGACAAGGGCTAGCAACCAAATTATCCCTATTCCTCCTTGAAAATTTCAACATATCCTTGGGAATTCCCCTCTGGAATTTTCGACAAGTCCCAGATTTCTTCTGAGAAGCTGTTCGATATTTTTTCTGGTGTTCCTCTTGCCCCCTGGCAAATTCCTGGCGATTTCCTAGTTCGAATCCAAGTCCCGGTAGAACCCCTGGTCGATTTCAGACTCCATCGGGAATCCCTAGAGGGATTTCGACTTCTCCCTGGAAGGTGTTCAAACCTGTTGAAATTTATCACTAAGTGTTAGGGAGGCGGAAACTTTGTTCGTTTTGTTCGGGTGGACTCCGTAGAGGTCGTTGCGAACCTGTGACGATTTCGGTTTTACTTGACGTGGTTATTCTGACATACCGTCGGTTTTCCAGTTTCCAGAATTTTAAAACGTAACTCTTCATCTTTTCACCCCATATTCATTTCTGTACATGGATCCTGGCTGGATTACGTCGGATTAATTTTTCCGCTACGCCACAGGGCGTGCCGACGTGACCCAACAGTGGTATCAGAGCCAATTGTATCATACGAATTCAGACTTAAATTCTTGGGTGATGTTTATGTATGAGATGCATGTTGTTTGATTCGATTTAGATATTTATCGTTTATCGTATCACACCTAATAAAGACTTATTTCGATTATCACTAAATGATTAAGAGTTAATCATAACTATGTTAGGTTGCTTCAATGTTAAATGTTAACATGTTGAGACTAATAGTTAGTCTAGAGAACATGTAGTTGTTCGTAGTTTCATAGACTTATGAAATCTCTGAAAGGGCTTCTAATTTGATAAAAGTTATCAAACTATCTTTCACGGTGAATCTATAAGAGTTATGGTTAGACGTTATGAAAAATGCATGTCTAGGATTGGTATCATCAAAGACCTGGTACTTAAGTGTGCTTAGTGCGCCACCTCTCTTTCATGTTGACCTACCTGGTGCATTTGTTCGTTAACGTAAATGGTTTATGAAACCTCGTGATCCTTCTTTGGCCCATTAACCGCAACATAGGGATAATCAGTTTAAAACTCCGTAAACATGTCGTTACTTTGTTCGCACGATGTTTGAAATGCATGTTAGATTGCACGGTGTTTGTTTTGCATGGTTATAGCCCATAGCCTTTATAGTTTTGGTTTTTATAAATACGGCCTGTGTGTCGTGCCTTTCTCTATCTTCTATTGTACTTCTCTTCTCATCTCACTCCCTCGCATGTAACGCGAGTTTCTGAAAATTGTAAATACTCATGGAGATAAAAAAGGACCAACATAGCAACGTGGTGGGCCTTCCCTGGTGGACCGGGCGTTTCAGAAATAGATTCTATCTTTAGTAGAACGATCCTCCCATTGGCTTGGGACGGGTCGCCTTAGGTTAAGAAGGGCTATAATCATTGCATATTTATTTACCGCTTATATTTACCTTGTATGTGATGCAATGGATATTTTATAAGCATGATTAAACATAGTTCTATTGATAGGATCAATGTTAAAATGATGAGATAATTAAGTAAATCCCTCACTATAATTCTAAGTCTATTTTAACCATCCAATATTTACCCTCGTTAAAGCTTTGATCGATATAATGCGAGCTTTGCCAAAGCAATGTCACATTTATCTATCTTAGTTAAACGCGAAGAATAAGCTAGTGATATTCGCCGGTTGAGATATTGGTATTGACTTAGCTGGGTTGTTCTAATAGGATTAGAAAACCTAGTGGTTAAAAGTTTTGGTTAATCATAAGATGATTTAAAGAACAAGCGTTGTTCGCCAAAAGATGAGGAATTACATGAGATGTAATTAGTAAGGTGTTACTTACCTAAATAACCATTTCCTAAAAGACTGGCCAAAGCTGATTTAGGAATGGTGAAATACGGATTCTCACTCACTAGAAAAACCATCGAAACGTTTTTCCGAAATTAAAACTAGAGGGTTTTTAATTTTGAAGAAAATAGTGGGAGTAAATTTATAGTAAAGACCTATCTATAAATTTTAAAATTTAGTAAATCTTATGTAGCATATTTTCTTTGTTGTAGAATTAATGGCAAGTAATACTATATCTCCGCGATCTATCCTTGAGGAGGATAAGCTCAATGGCATAAACTTCCTTGATTGGTTCCGCAATTTGAGAATTGTTCTCAAACAAGAAAAGAAAGAATATGTCATTGAAGAACCTGTTCCTGATGAACCAGTTGCCACTACTTCCAGAGCTGACAAAGACAAGTTTAAGAAACACATAGACAACATGCTGGATGTCGGTTGTCTTATGCTTGCCTCCATGACCCCTGAGCTTCAGAAGCAACATGAAGACATGGTAGCTTATTATATGATTCCAAATCTCAAGGAGATTTATCAAGGGCAAGCTCGTCAAGAGAGGTATGAGACCTCTAAAGCTCTGTTTCAATGCAAGATGAGTGAGGGATCTCCCGTAGGAGCTCACGTCATCAAAATGATGGGCTACATCCAAACGTTGGAGAAGCTCAGCTTTCCGCTGAAAGACGAATTAGCTACTGATGTCATCCTACAATCGTTGCCGGATAGTTTCAATTAGTTCGTCCTTAATTTCAATATGAATGAAATTAACAAGACGCTGCCACAGTTGCTCGGCATGTTGAGAACTGTTGAAATCAACCTGAAGAAGGTAGAACCTAAACTTGTTCTGATGGTCCGCAAGGGCAAGAAGAAAGGTAAATCGACAGTAAAGTCTAAAGGTGATGGTAAGACCAAAACTGATGGAAAGGAGGCATTGAAACCTAAGAAGGGAATCAAGAAGGATGGAAAATGTTTCCATTGCGGCAAGACCGGACATTGGAAGAGAAACTGCCCCACACACCTACAATAAATCAAGAAAGCAAAAACGAGTGAGGCATCAACCTCATAGGCTTCTAAAGAGAAGGCATTAGAATAGACATGGACCTGCGAATGGAAATAAAGCAAGAGTTGCTACATCATCCATTAGGACATGTGTTTTTGCTTAAATAGATTTGTTTTAGTTTTTAAGATTATTATTTTGTGCCTAAGTTTTAGTTATCTTGTAAGGATAAGATATTTTAATTTTGAGATTATTTAAATAAATGTTATTCTTTTAATCTCTTATGGCACAACGAATCAATGATCTTTAAACCAATCAAATCAATAATATTTATAAGATAAATAAAACAAATGACTAATCTCAAACTCGTAAAAGTATTAAGGTAATTTGATGAGATCAAATTCAAGAATACTTAAAGTTTGATGAACTTTCAAAGAATATGGGATTGTCCCATAATTAAATCCCACAAGTGGAACGAAAAGTCCTTGAAAGAGAATCAAATATGTTAGACATGTTTTGATTCAGAACAAGTCATTTTCGACTTCTTTACACACTATAAAAACAACTCTCATACTTAATCGTTTTTTAAACTTGGTTCGAAACACCATATAAGATATGGACTAAGAATTGTTCTAGAATACCTTTGAAGTTTTAAGGTTACTTACATGTTAAAATGTTTATAAAGTTCGAACCTTTAAAACTCCATTTGTTGTTTATCCTAACGAGAACAAAGCGTTTGTTTCTCAAACGAGAGTTTATCTTGAAAGAGATTAATTCTCACAAAGGGATATTATTTCTTCAACTTTAACGAGAACAAAATATTTGTTGCTCAATAGAGAGTTTCTCTCGAAAGAGATTACCTCTCACAAAAGAAAAAAAATGGAATTTGGAATTTAAAGAAATTTTAGACAACAAATTTATGAACCAAAGATTGAGAATGTTCCACAAATGATCAAGGAACATTGGAACAAAACACAACCATTGTGTTGATCCTTAAGAGAATACAATCTACTTGAGAAATATGGATTTCTCACTATCCGTACATGGAAACACTCTTCTTTTTGGATCAAGATAAAGACTAGGTCTTATCAGAAAGCAATGGTGAAGCCCAAAATTCGAGAAATGGCTAAGATCCATGAGAGATGAGATGAAATCCATGTCTAAAACCAAGTATAAACTTTGGTTACCTAAAAGGGTAAAACCTAAGAGGTATGGATGAGTTTTTTTTTCAAAAAGGAAAAACCGACATGGATGATAAAACATACAAAGGATGATTCGTCGCTAAAAATTTTCGACAAACTTCATAGTATAGACTATGATAAAGCATATTCCTTGTAGCTATGTTTAATCCATCTTAATCTCACTTGCAAGTAGTTACATACCATGATTATGGAATAAATAAAGGAATGTCAAAACCGCTTTCCTAAGGGAAAATCTTGAAACAAATGTGTACATGACACATCCAGAAGGTTTTGTTACTCCAGTAAAACACTTGGAAGGTATGTAACCTACAAAGGTCTATCCGTAGACTAAGGGAAGCTTCTCGAAGATGGGATATTCGTTTCAGAAGATATCTAGAAACAAAGGGGAGTCTTGTTTTCAAAAGGAACTAAAGATCGCAATCCGTTTTGCATTAATAAAAGATATTGCGAGTTAGAAACATGAGACAGTATCTAACTCTACAACATAGGCTGAATTTATTACAGTCGACATAGCAATAAAGAAGGATGTTTGGATCTAAAGAGTTCACTTATGATCTAAGGGTTGTTCCCAACATATTAGATGCTATATAACTCTGTTATGATGGAACCTGTTGCGTGTAAAAGAGTCTATTGCAATGGTAGTGCAAGTGTACACGACGCAAGTAGTAAAGTGATACGAAGTATCGGATATCGTCTCCACAGGGATTGGGCTAATAGCTTCACCTTAGTTCACTGCACGAAAGTAAAGGAAATATTTGAGAAGGTTTTCACGAGAATAATAAAGTAAACGTAAATAAAAGAGTAGAAATATCAAGACAGAGAGAATGGGCTGGTATTGAATTGCTCAGTAGTGCAGGCATCGCAATGCTTAGGAAATCCAGTTCTGTCGTCGCGCCCGTCGCGGCAGCACCTGTCGTGGCAGCAGTCCGTTGATCGTTGCGGCAGCAAACACACCAACTCAGTACTTCAAGTTTGGCAAGAATCCTAGATCTTTCTTGGCCTATCCCTAGGTCCAAGTCTGTCGATGATCACGTCTTTGATGATACCTCCCGGCGTGAATCGAAGGATGAACACCGATGTGTATGAATTCTTCTTTAGCCACTTAACCTCGCCCTATCCCTAGGCACGAGATAGTTCAACTATAAACTAGAGAACTTGCTCTTACTTCCTTCGTATGCTTAACTCTCTCAATGCTAAGTAAATGGATAACCTCACAATGCTCTCCCGATGCTCTTGCAAGATATTAATAACCAAAATAAGAGAACTTGAAGTTTATTTTATTGAACTAAAAAAACCCTAAAACAAAACAACCCTTGCAACAACTTTACAAATCAACCCGTGGCCCTAGGGGGAATTTAGAACATGTCGACGGCGGGTAAACGGCTAGGGGTTTTTGGCTAACGGTTATGGGGTAATCGGCTATGGGATATGAGATTTGCCCTAGGTTAAAAAACATGCCCTTATATAAGCTTTGGGCTCAAGTTATCTAAGTTAACAAGGATTACAACTTTAATTAAAAGTTTGATTCTAATAAAGACTTAATCTTCAAGGATCCTACTTTCTAGCCGTCCTCCTTGTTTCTTGGGATTTTCTCTCCTTGAGCTTTGGGCTTGCCATATCTTTTGATCCCGGGCTTGGAAAAATATATGGTTTTCACACGACAGACGAGCAGAATTTTCTCTATCTATCGAGGTCCACTTTGCTTTTTCTCCACTAACTTGTTGTCGTCCTCTGCTGTCACAGAAGCACCATGGCAACATCGTCCTCTTTGTCTGCTTGTCCAGTTCAGCTCTTCTGCTTTTCTGCCTTGCGCCCGCCTTCTCCGTCTACTATGGCAGGAACCTGCAAAATTAGCCATCTTTTAGTATAATCTGTGCCTTTAATATATTTGTGATGTTTTGCTGTAAACTAACCTAAATGCAATGCAATGATGCTTGAATGCAACATAAATATGGGTTAAAAAGGGTGTAAATAATAGAACTTTTACACACTCAACACACCCCCAAACTCAAGTTTTTGCTTGCCCTCAAGCAACTAAGACCTAAAAGAAAAATGTTATTTTTGTTTTTGGCTTTCAAACAGTGAACTTTCCCTTACCCGTCGTTCATTCTCTGTGACGGCAGCAACCTGTCGGATAATTTAGGATCTGTCCAGAATCTCTCTATAGTCCTCGTGCAGTGTGTGCATGCTTGTGAATAGTTATATGCTAAGACTCTCTTAGTTTCACTAGAATATTCAACTCTTTAACTCGAATTTTTATGCCAAAGTTTATTTTTGAAGACACATTTTCATGCTTCTTTTGTTTTGACTTGATTCTTCTATTTTTCAAGCTAAGCTTTACTAGAGCCAGTTTTAGGCACCTCTAGTTAGCTTCCTAGAGCCGGTTTCGGGCACCTCTAGGTTTTTAAGTCTCTTTTGCTAAACTTCTTTCCTAGAGCCAGTGTTAGGCACCTCTAGGGGCTATTCAAGTACTAAGCTTCCTATTCTAGTTCGGCTAAAAGAAATCTAAGCAGTATAACAGTCACAATGGTGTTTAAGTTTTTCAGAACTATAGAAAGGCTCTAAACTTCTCCTTAAATTGTCCTAAAGATGCTGCCACGACAGGGCTGTCACGACAGGTAAGTTCAAATCACAGTTTTAAGCCAAAATTTTTAGTCTTTTCTGAATTTTTTTAGAGAAATAAATAAAAGACACAACAATTAATTAAAGAGATGTACTTAGACTCCATTAAAATGGAGGGTTGCGACCCCCAAACTCGAGGGTTGCATTGCCCTCAATGCAAATGACAAAAATAAAATGAAGGCAGTATATCACAAAATATAGATAAGGCAACAACAAATAAGAAGAAAATAAAAGACTTAAATTTTAAACACTATCTTCACTGCTGCTGCTGAGTCGGATTTGGCAGCGGATTCTGGGCTGTGGGGTAGGCTGGGCTGGTTGCTCTACGACCTGGATGTCAGAGCTGCTGCCACTGTCCCAACTACTGCTGCTGCTGGTGGTGGTGGTGCTGGCCTTTGGCATAAGCTTTATGTTGTCCACTCTTTTCTGCCTCTTGACAGGCGTGAATTCTTTCTCCAAGTTCCTCCGAATAGAGGGTTCTGCCTCGCTTTCTGCCCAGACGGAGGAAGAAGAAAATCCAGCTACGAAGGCAACAATGTCATCCGAGGGCGGTCGCTTTGTTCCTCGGGCTGATGTGTCGGCCTGAGGGCTGCCGGCTGCCATCGGGGCAGGTGATGGGGTGGAGGCAGCAGATTGTGTATGAGGTGTGGCAGCAGGTGTAGGTGTGTGGGCAGGGGTGGGGACGATGAAATAGTGGGCAGGGAAGGTGGGAAAGACAACATCAAGATAATTTAAAGTATGGTTAATGAAATTTACTGTGGAGTTGGCGAAATCCTTGATGAATGTCATCAAACCTAGCTGTCTGTCCTCCATCCTCTGAATGGCAGCAAGGAGTTGAGTAGATTGGTCTGTCGGAGCAGCTGTTGCGGCAGGTTCAGTGTTGGGCTCCTCTGAGGATTCTGCTGGGGCGGCATTAGGGTTGACGGAAGAGAGGGGGTTGCTACTGTCAGCTCCATGAGGCTGATTATATTCTTGTCTATCCAGCCTCGTCCCTTCACTAGTCGATCGGTGGTGGCTTCTAGTACGACAGAGCAGCGGCAGAGAGATGTAATCAGGAAGGGCAGGCAGAGGAGGGCTGTTGATCTGTGGGTGCAGTCCAAGATACTCACCCTCATGTAGCGTCCCACATTTATGGGCCGTTTGTTCATGATTGAATGGATTAGGGCTAGCCTCTGCTGGTCCACTGTGGTGTGATGGGAGGATGGCAGAATCCTCTTCTTGATGAAGGCGTTGCACAATTTTGCTTCTGGCAGCAGCTGCCCTCTTCTTACGGTTTGGGGATTTTTCTTGCTCGTGTTCCATTCAGTTCCTTCTTCTGTCACTTCTGCCATGACAGCATCAAAGGCAGCGTTGTCTAGGGTGTCCAGGAACTGCTGGTGAGTATCGTCGTTGTGGCCGAAGTAGAGGCCATAAAAATTGTTGATGCGCTCTGCTGTGAATGGCACTTCTGTTCCTCGAACAGTCACTGTTGTTGCCGTCCTACTGCCGATGGCAGCATAGAATTCCCTCACCAGCGTTTCATTCATTTCTGCTGGTTGCTCTACAAATTGCTCCCACAACAGAGCCTTTATCGCCCTTGCGATGAACGACTTGAGCCCCATATTCTCTGCCTTTCGAGTGTAGATAAAGCCTCGTTCTTCCCAGAGGTCCTTAGTTGCGAAGGACTGCGGGGTGGGTGCTGCTGGTGAAGAGGTTGAAGCAGCACTGCGGCGGGTTCTTCTGGAAGACATGTTAGTTGCAAGGGTTTTGTGAAAGTAAAAAAAACAAAGAAAAGCTAAAGGGGAGAGCAAGTAAGAATAAGCAGAAGTGAGTAAAATGAAAATGAAACGGGGTTTTATAGAGGAAGAGTTGCTGCCCGTTAAAGCTGTAACGGCAGGCGTGAATAACGGGGCGACTATTGAGCTTTAGCGTGTCTGACGCGTCTGACACGCATTTATGTGTTTGTTACGCATCTGTCACACGTTTCTGCGTCTGCCGTGACAGTCTGGTGACAGCCTGTCTTATTCGTGTCTGCGGCGGCAGCTGGAACGACATGCTTCAATATTGGGCTTTGCTGGGCTGATTGATGGATGGTGGGCTTGGGTCACTTCTCCTATTCTTGACTTCTTTATTTCCTAAGAACAGAAAATATAAAAACATTATTCGAATAAAATAAACCTTATTTCCTAATAAATAATAAAAAATAAAAATAAAAAAAATTTAGGTTAAATTAGGGATGCCTTGTGGGGCATCTCCTAAGGTAACCACTTCCTGTATTCCTGGGGCTTCAGTCCCCTGATAATGCTTGAGGCGCTGTCCGTTGACTTTGAATTGGTGCCCGTCTTTTAATGATCGGATTGTGATGGCACCATGGGGAAAAACTTGTACGACTTGGAACGGGCCAGACCATCTAGATTTGAGCTTCCCTGGGAAGAGTTTTAGTCTAGAATTGAACAACAATACAAGCTGCCCTGGGCAGAACTGTCGTGGCAGCAACTTCCTATCATGCCACTTCTTAGTTTTCTCCTAGTAGATTCTTGCATTGTCGTAGGCCATTGTCCGTATTTCTTCAATCTCGTTCAGATCTAACAGCCTTTTCTGGCCTGCCTTGTCTAAGTCCAGATTCACTGCCTTGATTGCCCAATATGCTCTGTGCTCTATCTCGACAGGCAGGTGATAGGTTTTTCCATAAATCAATCGATATGGAGACATACCCAATGGAGTCTTAAAAGCTGTCCTATATGCCCATAACACATCATTGAGGAGTAAAGACCAATCTTTCCTAGTTGGCTTAACCATCTTTTCAAGAATGTTCTTAACTTCCCTATTGGATATCTCAGCTTGTCCATTGGTCTGTGGGTGGTATGCTGTCGCGATCCGATGCTTGACACCATATTTCTTCAAGGCGGCAGCAATTACCCTATTGTCAAAATGTCTCCCTTCATCACTGATAATTACCTTAGAGATGCCAAATCTAGAAAAAATGTTTTTGTGTAGAAACTTTTGGACTGTCTTGGCATCATTCTTTTGAGTGGCGATAGCTTCAACCCACTTGGAGACATAATCCACTGCTAGGAGGATGTATAAATTTCCACATGAAGATGGAAAAGGTCCCATAAAATCAATCCCCCAAACGTCGAAGATTTCGACTTCTAGAATGTTCTGCAGTGGCATCTCGTTTCTCCTCGAGATGTTACCTGTCCGCTGGCACCTGTCACAGATCTTGTAGAAGTCTTGTGCATCTTTATACAGTGTCAGCTAGTAGAACCCTGACTGCAGCACTTTGGCAGCAGTTTTGTTGCCTCCTAAGTGACCTCCATATTGTGAAGCATGGCAGTGATGGAGAATGTCTTCTTGCTCTTCTTGTGGTACACACCTCCTTGTAACCTGATCTGCACACATTTTGAAAAGAAGAGGTTCGTCCCAATAATAATGCTTAACATCATTTTGGAACCTCTTCCTGGCTTGATAATTAAGATCAGAAGGAAGTATTCCGCTAACTATAAAATTAACGAAATCAGCATACCAGGGGAGTTCAGAAGACTTACCTGCCGCCATGGCTGTTGCGGCAGCGATTGCAGCAGCAAAGAGCTGCTCATCTAGGAAGGTCTCCAGTATGTTTGTCTCATCTATTGGCTGACTCTGTCCCTTCTCCAACCTTGACAAGTGATCTGCCACCTGATTTTCTGTCCTTTTTTGTCCTTGATTTCAAGGTCGAATTCTTGCAATAGCAGGATCCACCGTATCAATCGAGGCTTTGCATCCTTTTTCGCGAACAAATACTTCAGGGCAGAATGGTCTGTGTGCACTATTACTTTCGTCCCAAGTATGTAAGAACGAAACTGGTCAATGGAGAACACCACAGCTAATAGTTCCTTTTCTGTGGTGGTGTAGTTCACCTGGGCGTCATTCAATGTCTTGCTGGCATAATATATGACATGAAACAGCTTATCTCTGCGCTGCCCAAGTGCTGCCCCGACATCATAGTCACTAGCATCACACATAATCTCAAATGGCTGTGTCCAGTCTGGTGGCTGTACTATGGGGGCGGTTACTAGTTTTTCCTTCAGAACCTTAAATGCTTCAGTACATTCATCATTAAAGTCAAAGGGTCGGTTCTGCTCTAAAAGATGGCATAAGGGCTTGGTGATTTTTGAGAAATTTGCAATGAATCTCCGATAAAAACCAGCATGCCCTAAAAACTTCTAATACCCTTGACTGTAGTTGGCGGCGGCAGCTTTTCAATTACCTCAATTTTAGCCCTGTCGAGTTCTATCCCACGACAGCTAATCTTATGGCCAAGGACTATCCCTTCATCCACCATAAAGTGGCATTTTCCCAATTCAAGACTAGATTTGCTTTTTCACATCTTTCAAGTACCTTTTGTAGATTGCTGAGGCAGCTCTCAAAATCGTCTCCAAAGACTGAAAAATCATCCATAAAAATCTCAAGGAAATCCTCCACCATGTCGGAGAATATGGCCATCATGCACCTTTGGAAGGTGGCGGGTGCATTACATAATCCAAAAGGCATTCTCCTAAAAGCATACGTTCCGTAGGGGCATGTGAAAGTCGTCTTTTCTTGATCCTCCGGTGCGATAGCAATTTGATTGTAACCTGAATAACCATCAAGAAAACAATAGTAAGGTTTACCCGCTAATCTATCAAGCATTTGATCAATAAAGGGTAAAGGAAAATGGTCCGTTCGGGTAGCTTTGTTGAGCTTCCGATAGTCCATACAAACCCTCCAACCGGTCACAGTCTTGGTTGGAATTAACTCATTGTTTTCATTGGTCACCACGGTCATTCCTCCTTTCTTTGGAACGCATTGCACCGGGCTCACCCATTTGCTGTCGGAGATGGCGTAAATAATACCAGCATCTAACCATTTGATTATCTCTTTACGCACCACCTCTTTCATCGCATGGTTTAGCCGCCTTTGGGCATCTATAGTCGGCTTATGATCTTCCTCTAATAGGATTTTGTGCATGTATAACGCCGTACTGATGCCTTGAATGTCAGCAATCGTCCATCCAATCGCCTTTTTGTGCTGCCTTAGCATGCCTATTACCTGTCGTTCCTGTTCCTGTGGCAGCTTAGAAGAGATGATTACGGGCAGTGTGTCATTTGAACCAAGAAAATCATATTTTAGCTGCCCTGGCAGGGGCTTCAGTTCTAAGGCAAGTGGTTCAACAGTAGATGGTTTTTGGATTAAATGGTTATCCGAAGTATAATTCAAAGGTTCGAATAACTTACCTGGACGATTGCCTAACCAATTTACCTCCTCCTGATCTTCAGTATCAGATGTATCAGATTCAGAGGAGTTGCTGTCGTCGGTGCTGTCGTCAGTGTTGTCGTGACAGTCCTGTAGGTGGCTGCCGCGACAGTGACCAAATTTAATATCGTGACAGCCCGACCTGATGCAGGGTTGATCAATGGTAACATCAGTGATAGCCTTGCATTCCTCGTCCACATCATCATGTTTCATCGCTTGGAGAACATTCAACTTGATCTCTTGATCGTTCACTCGCATGGTGAGTTCTCCTTTCTCCACATCAATCAGTGATCTTCCCGTGGCTAAGAAGGGTCGCCCAAGGATGACTGGTGCGTTTTCATCTGCTTCACAATCTAAAACAAGAAAGTCAGCAGGAAAAATAAATTTATCCACTCTTACCAGAATATCTTCAATTTTTCCTTCTGGATGAACGTAAGAGCGGTCTGCCAGCTGCAGAGTTACTGTCGTGGGCCGCGCCTTTCCAATACCTAATTTCTGAAAAAATAGACTTTGGCATTAAATTAACACTAGCACCAAGATCACAAAGTGCCTTACCCACAAATTTATTTCCGATTACACAAGGTATGATGAAGCTCCCCGGATCCTTCTTTTTCTGGGGTGGCTGCCGATGAAGAATACTCATGCAACCTTCTGTCATCTTTACCGTTTCAAATTCCCCAAGTTTAGATTTCTTTGACATAACATCCTTGAGAAATTTAGCATAACCGGGCATCTCCCTAACGGCATCTAACAGCGGAATATTAATATGAACCTGCTTTAAAATATCATAAATCTTTTTAAGTTGAGATTCTTGCTTAGCTTGTTGTATCCGTTGAGGAAAAGGCGGTGGGGGACGATAATCAGCAATACGTCCTTCCCACTGCATACGAATCTGAGGAGGTTTAGGTTCATCAATTTTCTCCTCTGTCGCTTCTGCTGTCGTGACAGGCTCATCGGCAGCAGTCTGTTTATCACCTGTTGGAGCAGCTTCCTCAGCAGGTTTATCTAAGGCAGGTTTTCTTACTGTTTTCTTTTCCGGCCCTGATAATTTCTTCCCACTCCTAGTAGTAATTGCCTTACACTGCTCATGTGTGGGCTGCCTAGCATTTTCAGTATTGCTAGGGAATCCTCCAGTCTGCCTCGACTTAAAATGTTGAGAAACCTGACCCATTTGTGTCTCCAGAGATTTCAGAGTTGCTTCATGATTCGTCATCCTCATCTCTGTTTTATCCATGAAATTCTCTGTCTTCTTGACAAACTGATTCATATTCTCAATATAAGTACCTGTCTGAGACATAAAAGTGGCCAGAGTCTGTTCCAGCATACTGCTCGTGGCAGCTGGTTGCTGTTGTTGCTGCTACGGCGGCAGTTGCGGCGGCAGTTGCTGTCGCGTCAGCAATCTAGGTCCTCCCTGATTCTGAGTGTGTGCTTGAGGATTCAGGGCGTTATTAGGATTACTCCAAGAAAATTTGGGATCCTTCCTCCAATTGGGATTATAATTGTTGGAATTGTAATTTGGCTTGTAGTTTCCAACATATTTTCCCTCTTCTAACTGTATCGGGCACTCATCCCGACTATGATTTCCCTCACAGATGTCACATACCTCCTCAACAGCAAATCCATGTTGTCCATCATCATTCAATAACCTTTTCATTGCTTTAGTAAGGAATGCTACCTGTGATTTCATTGTGCTGTCGGCCTCATAATCCTTGACAGCAAGTACCCGTTTACCCCCTCTTCTTGCAGTCGGAAACTACTCCTCATTCTTAGCCAGATTTTTCAAAACATGCAGTGCCTCGTTCGGATCTTTATCCAATAATAGTCCATTTGCTGCTGAATCAATTCGAATACAAGTTTGTAAGTTGGCAGCATTATAAAACTTTGTTACCTGATTACAGACGGGGAATCCATGCATTGGGCAGTTCCGTAGAAGAGTAGTAAATCTGTCCCAGGCCTCGTGCATCGGCTCGTCATCTTCCTGTTGAAAAGTAGCAATTTCATTACTTAATCGCTCAGATAAATGCGAAGGATTAAAACGAGATAAAAATTCACGAGATAAATCTGCCCAAGTTCTAATTGAACCCGGCGTAAGTTTATTCCACAAAGTTTTAGCTCTGTCCCTCAATGAATGGGGAAATAACCGAAGCCTCAGTATCTCCGGATTAACTCCTGGCAGTCTAAACGAACCACAGATCTCCTGGAACATTTTGAGATGCTCCCTAGCATCCTCTGTAACAGCACCACTAAACTGCCCGGCATTGTTGATCATACTAAACATGACAGGTTTAAGCTCGAAGTTGTCAACATCAATATCCGGCAGCGTGGTCTCCAGCTCTACATGATCGTTCAACATGTAGTCACGACATGACCGTCGTCCGGCGGCGGCAGGGTTATCGGCAGGCGGTATAACATCGCCAGCAGGCAGGTCGTCGGCCATCTTCTCTAGCTGTTCTTCAAGGTACTCGTTCCTGGCTAAAAGGTGACGAATTTGTTTCTTGAGATTGAAGGAACGTTCAACTTCCGGATCTAATGGATACTCAGGATCTTCACCTCTTTTAGATCTGCGCATAAACAAGAAAACCTTTTGAAAAGCAAGAGTTGAAAGCACCAACGAAAAACAGAAAAATAAAAATAAAAAGAAAGACAAAAACAAAAACGAAAAGTGCAATAAAAGAAAGGTAGAGTTATGTTGCCAATCCCCGGCAACGGCGCCAAAAACTTGTTGCGTGTAAAAGAGTCTATCGCAATGGTAGTGCAAGTGTACACGACGCAAGTAGTAAAGTGATATGAAGTATCGAATATCGTCTCCACAGGGATTGGGCTAATAGCTTCACCTTAGTTCACTGCACGAAAGTAAAGGAAATATTTGAGAAGGTTTTCACGAGAATAATAAAGTAAACGTAAATAAAAGAGTAGAAATATCAAGATAGAGAGAATGGGCTGGTATTGAATTGCTTAGTAGTGCAGGTATCACAATGCTTAGGAAATCCAATTCTGTCGTCGCGCCCGTCGCAGCAGCACCTGTCGCGGCAGCAGTCCGTTGATCGTCGCGGCAGCAAACACACCAACTCAGTACTTCAAGTTTGGCAAGAATCCCAGATCTGCCTTGGCCTATCCCTAGGTCCAAGTCTGTCGATGATCACGTCTTTGATGATACCTCCCGGCGTGAATCGAAGGATGAACACCGATGTGTATGAATTCTTCTTTAGCCACTTAACCTCGCCCTATCCCTAGGCACGAGATAGTTCAACTATAAACTAGAGAACTTGCTCTTACTTCCTTCGTATACTTAACTCTCCCGATGCTAAGTAAATGGATAACCTCACAATGCTCTCCCGATGCTCTTGCAAGATATTAATAACCAAAATAAGAGAACTTGAAGTTTATTTTATTGAACTAAAAAAACCCTAAAACAAAACAACCCTTGCAACTACTTTACAAATCAACCCGTGGCCCTAGGGGGAATTTAGAACATGTCAACGGCGGGTAAACGGCTAGGGGTTTTTGGTTATCGGTTATGGGGTAATCGGCTATGGGATATGAGATTTGCCCTAGGTTAAAAAACATGCCCTTATATAAGCTTTGGGCTCAAGTTATCTAAGTTAACAAGGATTACAACTTTAATTAAAAGTATGATTCTAATAAAGACTTAATCTTCAAGGATCCTACTTTCTAGCCGACCTCCTTGTTTCTTGGGATTTTCTCTCCTTGAGCTTTGGGCTTGCCATATCTTTTGATTCGGGGCTTGGAAAAATATATGGTTTTCACACGACAGACGAGCAGAATTTTCTCTATCTATCGAGGTCCACTTTGCTTTTTCTCCACTAACTTGTTGTCGTCCTCTGCTGTCACGGCAGCACCATGGCAGCATCGTCCTCTTTGTCTGCTTGTCCAGTTCAGCTCTTCTGCTTTTCTGCCTTGCTCCCGCCTTCTCCGTCTACTATGGTAGCAACCTGCAAAATCGGCCATCTTTTAGTAGAATCTGTGCCTTTAATATATTTGTGATGTTTTCCTGTAAACTAACCGAAATGCAATGCAATGATGCTTGAATGCAACATAAATATGGGTTAAAAAGGGTGTAAATAATAGAACTTTTACACACTCAACAGAACCTTTGCGTAAGCAAATAAAACCCAGATCTCATCAATAAATCCAAACATATTCTAAAGTGCTTACATCTTGGAGATGTGAAAGTATGCAACATACGCACAAAATTGATAACTTTGTCAACTCCCTAACAAAGCTTTTGACACATCATAAGCATGTTAGTTACACTAAGCCATATCGTATTAGATACGAGAATGATTGGTCTTAGTGCTAGTGGGAGATTGTTGGAGTATGCCCAAAGACCAATCATATGATGATTGAATATGAATACTATTTTACTAGATTTATCAAGTAATGGCATTGCCGTTATTATCATTTGGTATGTTTCTGTGCATCAAACTAACCATTGGATAATAATGTCCATACAATAATACGATTATTGTTAAATAGCATCCTTAGTCGAATATTATTACGGGTATGGATAGTGATAATATATAAAGACTAATATGTGGTTGATTGATAACAAGTGTTGTAATTTACATAGAGATGTCAAAATCAACACATAAGTATTTGTTAGAGAACAACATACTGAATTGACCCGCTATGAGCATGTTTCTTGGGTAATTATGTGACAGTCATAACATTTCTCATGATAAACATATGTATGATCCTCAGACTTGAGATCAACGTGATTTCAACATAAAGATTTATGTATTTTGACATAGTCAAACGTGTGTCGTAACTGACTACATTATAAAGACTGATGATTGGATACATGATGACCTATGTAGTGAAATATGGTTGATCAAGAAAGGATTTGTCCCTCCTACATAATGAGAGAAATATCTTCGGCCACTTGATTGAGTGAGATTAGAAAATTCATGGCCATGCTCGAATATTATGATATGAGATATCATAGAGATTCGTTTATAATAATCTACTCAAGACATCAAGAAACACTAGATGGACAACGAAAGTGTGACTAACCCATGACTTGTGTTCATCTAAGATATGAAGGATAAAAGGATAAAATACATAAAGAAAGTTTATCTAGGAATTAGGAAAGTCAAACCATGACTTCATGTAACTTAGGTAGCAGTGATGTATTGCTAGATGCCACTCATTGTTTGTAAAATTAGAACAGTTCTAATTTTGCTGCTAACGTTGCATAAACCTACAAGGGTCACACCCTTCGAATGAAACAAACAAAATTGGAAACCATACTCATTATTTTAGGGAGGTTGCTGAAAATCCCCTATGGGATAGGGGAAATCAGTAACTCCCTTAAATGGGAATAATATTGGATAAATATTGTATTTATCTGATATTATTTAGAGTATGAAAAATATTTAGAGACTTAAATATTATAGAATAAGATTCTAGAAATTTAAATATATATTTGGAATTTATATAATGTATATTTAATTCCAAGTTTATGTAGAATTAGATTCTACATAATTAAAAATATATATATTTAAATATATTTAAATCCAAGTAAAGATAGAATGTGATTCTATATAATAAAAATATATATATTTGGATTAAATATAATGTATATTTAAATCCATGTTTTATGTAGAATAAGATTCTACATAATTAAATATATATATTTCATTTAATATTATTAAATATAATGTATATTTAATATAAACCAATTTCAAGTAGAATTAGATTCTATGAATTTTGGTTGAACTTGGATTTAAGGAATTCAACTAGAATTAAGTCTCTGAATACTATTTAAAGGGACAAGGGCTAGCAACCAAATTATCCCTATTCCTCCTTGCAAATTTCGACATATCCCTGGGAATTCCCCTCTGGAATTTTCGACAAGTCCCAAATTTCTTCTGAGAAGCTGTTCGATATTTTTCTGGTGTTCCTCTTGCTCCCTGGCGATTTCCTAGTTCGAATCCAAGTCCCGGTAGAACCTCTGGTCGATTTTAGACTCCATCGGGAATCCCTAGAGGGATTTCGACTTCTCCCTGGAAGGTGTTCAAACCTGTCGAAATTTATCCCTAAGTGTTAGGGAGGCGGAAACTTTGTTCGTTTTGTTCGGGTGGACTCCGTAGAGGTCGTTGCAAACCTGTGACGATTCCGATTTTACTTGACGTTGTTATTCCAACATACCATCGGTTTTCCAATTTCCAGAGTTTTAAAAGGTAACTCTTCATCTTTTCACCCCAGATTCGTTCTTGTACATGGATCCTGGCTGGATTACGTCGGATTAATTTTTCCGCTGCGCCACGGGGCGTGCCGACGTGACCCAACAAAGAGCACATACGAATTTTTAGTTTATAGTGCATTCTCATCCTATTGATCGATCAATTATATCAAGTAAGTTTCTCAACATCTATGCCAATATAATGTGTTAAAATATCATCATACCTACTGTTTTTCATGGAATATTACTCAAAGGTTTTCTCATCACATTTCAAAACATAAATCATACTTTGCTTCAAACCTAAAGCTCAAATCTCTTCAATGCAACATGCAATCTCATGACATCTCTACGAGCATAATCTCATGCTAGGAATCATGCATAAAAACAGTAGAAATTTATCAACCTTAAACCATGAGCATGTAAAAACATTTTAGGGGCAAATACCACTTTAAAGAGAGCAATTCAAACTATACATACTTCCGGATTTAGGAAGGTATTTCAAACCTCTCCTAAATCCCCAAACCTTTTATTTTTGTCCTCATGGACTTCTAACCCATTCACACTCACCAATTTACGTTTCGCTTGCTCGCCGAGACGCCAATTAAGCTTCCAGATCAACTCCAAAAGTGTCCGAAGATGTCTCCCCTATTTTAGACACATAAAAACAGAGGATTAATGCATCATCATGCATTGAAATCTTCAGCCAACACTCCTAAACTCGCTGCTCTACCTAAACACAACATTTCGGCTACCAAACACAACCGAAATCACCTCCAAACTCTTCCAAAACATAACCCAGCCAAGATCTATCACTTATAATCATTTCTAAACATCAATTAACATAAAAAACAACCCTAAACTCGTCCTTATACCTCCATCTATAACAGAACACCAAAAACACCCCAAAAACCACCATTTTCACAAGCAAAAACTTAGGGAAAAATACCTATTCGGGATTGGATTGATAAAACTTAGTGGAAATCAAAGTAAATTTTGCTGGAGAAAAAGTGTTTGGTTGATAGGATTTTGAGAGAAAATGAAATAAGAGAAAATTAGAGAAAAGTGGTTATGAAAAGTCAAAGGTACTTTATCACCTTTATTTTATTTAATTAAATCATTAATTAAATCACCCAAATTAAGGAAAAATCTAATGAAAACATTTTTGGTAAATTAGCTCCTTAAAGATTCAAAGTTTCAATCCTTTACAAAACAGTCACTACTAAACTTTGTAAAAACTACGATTTGGTCACTACACCGAAATGTAGTATTTCCAAACCTTATTTTGTAAAATTGATTTCACCATTCTCTTTTATACATTAAATTAGGATTTTTAGATTTTTTTATATTTTTAAAGCATCCCAAACTAGGTGTTCCTTAGAACTCCCTTTTATATTCGAACCGTTTCTCAGACCAGTCCGGTTCAGACCCTAAACTTCTAAGCCCAAAATCAGGGTGTTACAACTCTTCTATACTCGTTGAAAATGTATTGTATGTCAACTGTCTAAAATATAATTTATTGAGCATTATTCAATTATGTGATAAGGGTTTTAATGCTCATAGGTCATCGCATAGGATATATATATATATATATATATATATATATAGTGCATTTAGATGACATACATGTTTCCAATGCATGCTTTGTAGCTACAAATGAACATGATGCATGGTTATGTCATAGGAAATTAGGACATGCTAGTATGAGTTTTCTAGAGAAATTAGTTTCCTAAAATCTAGTAAGAGGTTTACCCAAATTATAATTTTCTCTAAATAAAATTTGTGATGCATGTGCCAAGGGTAAACACAAAAGAACCTCATTTAAACCTATTAATGATGTTTCAAAGAGCAAGGTATTACAATTGATCCATATAGATCTCTTTGGGCCATTTAGGACTATAAGCTTGGGTGGAAAATCATATGCATTTGTTTTAGTTGATGATTTCTCTAGATACACTTGAGTTCTCTTTTTAAGTACTAAGGATGAGACTTTAGAAAAGTTTGTCACATTTTCAAAAATCAGTCAAAATGACCTTGGTCAATTAATTTCACACATTAGAAGTGACCATGGAACCGAATTTCAAAACTTAGGATTTAAGAATTTTTGTAACACAAATGGTATAAGCCATAGTTTTTCCGTACCTCACACTCCTCAACAAAATGGGTAGTTGAGAGGAAATATCAAACTTTAGAAGAAATGGCTAGAACCATGCTTTGGGAAAACAATTTACTTAAGTATTTTTGGGCGGATGCCACAAACACTTATTGCTATATTATAAATCGAGTAATGATTAGGCCACTTTTAAAGAAAACTCCTTATGAGATTTTAAAATCCAAGAAACCTAACATTAGCTATTTTCATCTTTTTGGATGTAAGTTTTTGTTTTAAATAATGGAAAATATAATTTAGGTAAATTTGATGCAAAAAGTGATGAAGCTATTTTCTTAGGTTACTCTTTAAATTCTAAATCCTATCGGGTATTTAACAAAAGAACTTTAGTTGTAAAAGAGTTAATTCATGTGGTTTTTGATGATAACCTCATTCCGAGGAAGGATTCTTGTGATGATGATGATGTATGAATCATTGAAGCTAATGATGATGGATAATCATCAAAAGTGGATGAGGTTCCAAGCAAAGAGGAAGAAAAACAAGATCCACTTCTAGAAGCTTTGAAGGACATGACTCTAGAGAAAAAAAAGTGAGCTACTCAAGGGAGTTCAACTATGTCAAAGGTGGTGAGATTTTGGGTGATCCATCCAAATGGGTAACCACTAGATCCTCTCTTAGATTAATGAAAAATGTTACATTCATCTCACGCATTGAGCCTAAAAATATCAAAGAAGCATTAAAAGATGATTTTTGGTTATTGGAAATGCAAGAATAACTAAATCAATTTGAGAGGAGTAAAGTTTGGACATTAGTTGATAGGCATAGTAATAAATCTAATATAGAGAATAAATGGGTTTTTAGAAACAAACTAGATAAGAGTGGTAACATAGTGAGGAAAAAGGCTAGGCTTGTTCCTCAAGGTTACACTCAAGAAGAGGGAATTGATTTCGATGAAACCTATGCACCCGTAGCTAGAATGGAAGCAATTAGGATGCTTCTTGCATTTACATGCTTCAACTAATTCAAGCTTTTTCAAATGAATGTCAAAAGCGCATTTTGAAATGGTTTTATAAATGAAGAAGTGTATGTTGAACAACTTCCCAGTTTTGAAAATCCAAAATTTCCAAACCATGTTTTTAAACTAACTAAAGCTTTGTATGGTTTGAAACAAGCTCCTAGAGCTTGGTATGAAAGGCTTTCAACTTTTTTAGTTGAAAAAGGTTTTGAAAAAGGCAAGTTGGACACTATACTTTACATTAAAAGAAATAGAAAAGACATCACAATAGTTCAAATTTATGTCGATGATATTATCTTTGGTTCTACTAATGAGTTATTTTTCCAAGAGTTTGTTAAGTTAATGCAAGGTGAGTTTGAGATGAGCATGATGAGGGAGCTCTCATTCTTTTTAGGACTCCAAATAAAACAAAAGAAGGATGAAATCTTCATCAATCAAGCTAAGTACATCAAGGACATGCTCAAGAAGTTTGTCTTGGAGAGTGTGAAGCCTCAAGCCACTTCAATGAGCTCTTATATTAAGCTGGACAAAGATGAAGGAGGTAAGTGTGTTAATTTAAAGCTTTATCATTCTATGATTGGCTCTTTGCTTTACCTCACCGCAAGTATACTTGATATTATGTTTAATGTTTGCTTGTGTGCTAGGTTTCAAGCTAGACATAGACAATCACACCTTATAGACGTTAAGAGAATCTTTAGATACCTTAGAGACACACCTTGTTTAGGTCTATGGTATCCTAGAGACTCGTCCTTTGACTTACATGACTTCTTTGATGCAGATTATGGGGATGTAAAATAGATAGAAAAAGTACCTCCGAAACTTGTCAATTCCTAGGTAGTATGCTCATATCTTGGTTCTCTAAGAAACATAATAGTGTAGCCTTATCTACCACCGAAGCGGAGTACATATCGGCCAGAAGTTGTTGTGCTTATGTCCTTTCGATGAAGCAACAACTTCTAGATTATGAACTTGATATATGTACCGTACCCTTAGGTGCGACAATACTAGTGCCATTTGTCTCATTAAGAATCTCATCCAACACTCTAGAACCAAGCACATAGAGATAAGACATCATTTCATTAGGGACCATGTCTTGAAGAAAGATGCAGTTCTAGAGTATGTTGACACCTTGAACCAATTAGTGGACATCTTTACCAAGCCTCTAGATAAAGAGAGTTTTTAGACTCTTAGGAGAGAGTTAGGTCTAACCAGCCTTCTTTGATCCTTTAAAGCCTCTTAAGGTAAAAAAATTTCTTGAATTTATGTTATTGCCATGCTTCTGTGTTATTTCTCCTTGATGCATATATGCTTGTTTCTAGAGGGAGCATGTATCTATTTTTAGTCTATACATGTTGCTCATACATCATTCACATGCATTTAGATTCTATTAAAATTGAATTTTTGAGCTCATTGTTGCCCAAAATGCATTTTCTGGCTTGTGTGTATCGAAACGAATGAAGATGTTTCGATACGGGTTCTTCATTTCATGCCCAGAATGCATTTTCTAGATAGGGCACAACGAAACAAGTAATGGTGTTTCGATATGGGCTCTTGGAAATATACTCAAACTTGTTTCTGGCAAAATCTGTATCGAAACGACCGTGAAGCGTTTCGATACGGGCATCGATCATGTTTCGGTACAGTTTATACTTGTTCCGATACGAACTCGTGTTTCAGTATGGTTTTAAGTGTACCGGTACACCTGTTTCGATACGCCACATGGTGTATCGATACGCGTAGCTGCAACAACTTAAATAAGACATTAAAAAGGGTTTCTAACTTCCAACCAACTTTAATTAAATTCAAACTCTTTCAAAACCCTAACCCTATATTTTTTCCTATAAATACCCATAAAATCATTTTTTTTCACACAAATCTTTGAGGGCTTTTGTTTATCAAATCAAGTCTAAGCAAGTTCATCAATTTGGTGCATTATCATCCATCCATTCGTCCATAATCCCATCTCAAGGTATAAATCTCCTTTATTTTTCTTTTAATTTTTTTTTTCAAATTGTATATTGTTTTTAAGTAATTTGTGTATATAAAATATACATATAGTATGTGTTTTAAAAAATTTGCAAAAATTCTTTCAAAACGATTTTTTATTCGAATATAAAAATATATCGTATATTTTTCTACATTGTTTCTCGAAATTCTTTTTACCAATTTTTTTTATATTTGTACATGTTTTTAAACTATATTGTATAGCTTTTTATAAATACCTTGAATATTTGATTTTCTATTAGATTGAATTTGGTTGATTCATGCATACATGTGTTTTGTACCTTGATTTGTTTTTAGATTTTGAATATGGGTCCTAAGAAGAGGTCAAGAACTGATGAGGCTAGGAGAAGTTCAAACATTGATGAAGACACCTATCGTCCCAACCTCACTCTCCTTTTTCAAAAGAGTGTTAGAACCAATGAAGCCCACAACAACTTCAAACTTTTCTAAGATCATCAAATTTGACGTGAGCATGTCACTTTTATACCTTTTTTGAATTCCGAACGTTTTAAATTTAGATATATTTATTTATTAAAGCGTTGGAATTTCATGACCTTTTTGAGCATACCCGGAATTTTGTACCGTAACATGGTTCTTCTCTTTTATGCCAATGCCCAGTGTATTTCTAATGCCGATCGCTCTCAAGTGATTGCTATAGAATCGTACATAATGGGGAAGAAGTTTCAGATTGATCCTCAAGCTTTAGTCAATGTTTTAGGGTTTGAAGATGAGGGTATTATAGATGAAAACTCTCTAGGACATACTCTTGGTGGCTCCATTATGGTTAGGGGTGTTTAAAAATACCCGACCCGAACTACCCAACCCATCGACCCGATTAAAATTTACCGGGTATCTATATTAAAGTACCCGACCCACTAGTTTTAATATTTATATAATTTATATTTTAAATTCTATTTTCATTTTATGTTTCTTATTATTTTTCCTTAATATTAATTTTAAATCCCTAACTTCTTTTTATACTTGTATTATATACTTTTAAGTTTACAATTTTTCAAAAATATTTATATTAATTTGTCAATATGAGAGTCGAAAGAAAAATCATGATCAAGATTAATATTTTTAATACTTTTTTGTCGATAAACTTTAATATATATATATACATATATATATATATATCCAAATATTTCTCTCTTAAAACTAACCTCAAATCAATAATTTTTGTTTTTGAAATATATATCATGAAATTTTATGTGTTTCCTATGTATTTTTTAAAAAAAATAGATTTTAAAAAATATTAAAAAAAGTAAATCGGGTACTCGGTACCCGATTTTACGGGTACCTGAATTGCGGGTACCCGGTTCTTATAGGCCAGGTCACGAGCCGACTTTTAGGTACCCGAAAATTCCGGGTACTCGAAATTTAGGGTACCCGAAAGTCTGGGTACCCGGATATGAACACCCCTAATTATGGTCCTTGATGCACATGATCGTATTCTTCTCCTCATGATCTCTTGGTGGTTTCGTCCATTTGGAGGAATGTTCTCACACATTCGCCAAGTCGACGACTTTTGGCTTTGTTGCTTTCGTGAAGATGTCAACCAAATCTTTGCCAAATAATGTTTGTTGAGATGGTGTATCTTGTCGAAAATTGTAACTTAGATCTTGTCTCTTCATTCACATATGGAATCGCATTGAGCTATATGTTCTCGAATTTGGGGATCGATTGCTTTCTTGATTTTCCGGAATCTCTCAAGGATCCCATTGATGAAAGAACTCTTGGCCGTTGCAAATTTCAATACATTGATGGAGAATGGGTTTGTGTTGAGAATCCTCCTCAAGTCGCGGCCCTCGAACCTCAAGCGTCTCCTCAAGCTCAAGTTGGTCCACCCAACAATGAAGCTCTCATGACTTCTCTCACCGAGAAATTCACTATCTTGCAAACCAACATTGCTTCGTTGGATAATTCCAGGACCTTCGATTTTTCCGCCATTGACATTCCTTTTACAACCTTGGAGGAGCGTTTATTGGTGTTGAGAAACACCTCACTTCGGTTGAAACTCAACAAACATCGATGATGACGAGCCGTAGCCCTTTGCATCTCATTGCATATCATCTCATTTAGGATTTCCCTTTTATGCACCTATCTATGTTATTTCCTTTTAGGACCTATGCTTTGCTTTCTTTTATTTGAATTATATTTTTTATGATTTAATTTTGGATTCCTATTTGCTTTGAACTATTATGATTTTATGCTTGATGAAATTTAAGTTGTTTGCTTTATATTGCTTATTTCCTCATTGAATTATTATGATTTTGATCTAACGAAAAGGGGAGAAGGGTTGAGCTAAAATTTTCCAAATCTTTTCAAAACCTAGCTTAAACTTAAGGGGAGTTTACTTAAAAATTTACTTGGGGTTTGTTATATCAAAAAGGGGGAGATCGTAAAACCAATGTTTGATTTTGATATAACAAATAGTCTAAGGACCAAATTGTTAAGTAAATAAAATTTTAAGTACTCAAAAGTCTCAAATTTGACAAGTATATTTTAGAATTAAAATGTTTTAAAGTCAAAACTTAAACCCCATAATTTTTTTAAGTGTTTTAAAGTCAAATTGTACAAAATCGCCCAGGTGTTTCGATACACCCCAGGCGTTTCGATATGGTTGAACTTAAGAGCTTACTAGAAATTACCGTTTCGATACGGAAGTTCCCGTTTTGATACAGACGTCTCGATATGGCTTCGTCCGTTTCATTACGGCCTTTATCTGGGCATTTAGTGTTTGAACTGCGTTTCGATACGGCCTTCACCGTATCGATACGGGGGTTAAGAATTTTCAAATCTGAGCATTTAATGATATATCCGTTACTTTTTAGATATTGGAATATGAAAATATTTGAAATTTAGTTACTTGTTTCGATGCACTCATTAGGTGTTTTGAGGCAGATTCAAATGTGAACAATACCGTTTTGATATGGCCTATAGCCGTTTCAATATGGCCCATAACCGTTTTGATACGCCTTCGCGCGTTTCGATACGACCTCTTTATTATATACAACGACTCTTTCTATTTTGAGACATGAATCGATACAGGCTCGAGTGTTCTGATACGAGTTGTTGCAGAACTGCATTTATTGTGGGAAAAAGAGAGCGCAACGGCTCTATTGATGAGGCCAACCACCCAAAGGACTAGAATTCAATGAAGGGGTATAAAAGCAAGCCATTAAAGCTACAATAACAACTATTAAACAAGTGAACAACAACAAAGCAAAAAAAATCCAATCCATTTTTGAGTTATTAGAGTCAAACCCTTGTACCCAATTGATTGATTTTTATTGTATGCATCTTTAATCAATTTGGGTTGAGAGAATTTGTAATTTGGGACAAATATTTTACCCTGTGAGGTTTATTTTCATTTGCCAACAATCTTTCTTTTAAGAGTGATCCTTGATCAAGCTTTGGGTAGAAAGCCTTGATCTTTTTAACGGTTTCCTCCTAATTCTAGAAAAGGGGAAGAATTCAATAATGAATTGGTTGAAATCCTTAGTAGGAGCTAAGGTATTGGATGTAGAGCTTGTTAGAAGCTTTAACCACTCTAAATTGCCTTGTCTTCAATTTTAATTTTACCAATTTGCTCCCTAACATTTTAAATACCCAATTCACCCCTCTTGGCCATATCGACATTGTTTGATCATCTCAACAGGTTAGCAGCCCACATCACCCAAAAATTGGTACCTCGCCGATTACAAAATGTATTAATGTTGGAATTTGAAAGTTCGTATAAAATTTTAACTTATTGTCTATTTATGAATATGATTCCATTTTAACGGCTCCATCATCCGGGAAGTAAACTCTAATCACCACCAACATCTCTAATGCTAACTCGTTACCTTTTTTCGGTAGGACACCGCATTACAATTAATATATTCAAACATACATATAATACAAACAAAATTAAAAAAGGCATACATAAAAAATGAAATTAAAAGTACATATGTATAAGTAAATAAATGAACATCAAAGAAAAAGATAAGATTTGCAATTTTAGAAAAGGGTATCATTCTCTAAGTCAGACACATTATATTTAAGCCAACTTAAAAGAAAATACAAATTAAAGTTAAAAAAAGATTTTCTTTAAAAACAAGTTTAATTAAAATAAAATAAACTAAAAACATGGTTTTAAAAATAGTGACCAAATTAAAAAAAACATTAAAATCAAAGGCCACATTTTAGAAAAAAAACAATGACCATTTTGAAACAAATGAAAACCAGGCTACCAAGGAGCAAAAGTAAAAGGAGCGGAGGGATTTGATTAGAGTAATTTACCCATTTTGTTTTAAAACATGTGGGGTATAAAACCCAATTTCTGAAACACTCCTTTATTTTTTCCAATTAAATTTTTTGGATCAAAACTCCAATTCCCATTTTCTCTCAAGTATTCATCATTGTTTTTCATGGATTGAAGAACATGGTGGCCATCCACCATGCGGGCCGCCGTGCACTGGGGCCAGCTACTGCTCAATGGCGGTAATTTTTTTAAAGGAGAACCTTTCTGATTTTTAAAAAAAAATCCCCAACCCAAATTTTCTTTCAAAATCACCCAAAATGTTTAAAATAGACTTGAATCGTTAAAACAACTTTCGAATCCCCTTTCCTTTTTAAAACCCAAAATTTGGCCACCACCTTTACTTAAATTCTGGCAGTGGCGACGACATCAGTTTAGATGTATGCAAGGTAAGCCTTGGCCCTTTCTTTTCCTTTTAAAATATTCGAATATGAAATTGCAAGCAATATATAGAAAATAGTAAAAATACCTCGAAAATATGCATCAAGCTTTGTATTTCCAGAAAGTGAATATAAAATTTGGAGTCAGTCTTCCGTGTCGATTACAATGGATTTTGGCTCGGTTTATATAACTTATTACTTAACATATTTACAAGGAAAGTCAGAATAATAAATCCCTAAAATTCGGAGTAATTCTTGCCATGTTTGAGTGAATTCGAATTCCTTTCCTTTTTCATTTTGACTTAATTTGCTCAAATTTCTTTCCTTTTTATTCCTTTAAAGGTCTTCAGTTGAAGGGGATTGATCACGCGGCAGTCGATGCTATTCGATGACAGCTGGATGGGGTGACGTTGCGGCTGCTGGCACTAAAGCGGCCGTGAAAGCCGCCCGTCAGCTTCATGATAACTGCGTAAATATCCTTGTTTTCATACCTTTTTCCCTTAGCAATTGCTTGCTCTTAAGTTCATGTCAAAGCATTTATGTTGCATTTTAGTTCATTTGGGTGCAGTTTTATCTTTTGTTTGGTATGGTGGTGGAAAGGTGCTGCTTGAGAAGGGTGGTTTGGTTGTGTGGTGTGCAGGACGCAATAATACAGAGTGCAGGAGAGCTGGGAAATGCTATAGCATTTAAGGAACTGGCTGACACACGAGCTGCAGAAAACACATGAAGTGCAGAAAAGACAGATCTGACATGTGAAACTGCCAGTACCACCTGCAGATTATCCTCCTTGTCCCCTTGGGCAGAGCATTATCGGTGGATATTCCTTGGGATCACTAAAGGAATCTTTAGGGCACAAAACCCTAGAATCCTTCACTATATAAAGGGTGCAATTCTGTAACCCCCTCGACCTGGCCTCGCTGATAGACCGAACCGAACGGATCACACGGGGAATATTGAAGTAAACCGGGAAGGTTTACCACAATAAACGACCATTTTTTTCTTTTTATCTTGTCTAGATGCAACTTAGGTTCATATGTGTACGCACGCAAGCAACAGATTGAACAACAACACAATCACCCCTCGATTATAACCAAACAAACGTTTAGGGACCAATTTGTAAATTTTGACAAATTATAAGGATTATTACCAGATTCAAGTTACCCTTCTTTAATTAGATTCATTACATGCTTCTTGGTGAAATCTCAGCTCAAAATGACCTTTAGAACCCATCCAATTGCACACAAGGTAAACATGGACAAAAACGTAAGAAATTGAAACTTAGAACAATTGAAAAACATGATCAAAGGTCGAACGTTTCGGAACAGAGCTCCCCGTATCGGAACAGCTATTTCGAAACATAGCTGACCATTTCGATACGTGGGTTCATTTCGAAACCCCTCAGTCTTGTTTCAGAACGATGGTTCACAGAGGCAAAATGTTTCGAAACAGGCCTCCCCGTTTCGAAACACCAAGGCCATTTCAAGCCACCGTTTCGAAACAGGCAAGGGTGTTTCGAAACACCTGGGCCTGCAATGTTTTAAAATGCTGTTTAAACTTGATTCGAACCATTTGAAACCATCCCGATACAAGTCCAAACATAATAACAACTTAAATATACACCAAAGACAACATATACGAAGCATAGGCAACATCATAACATCATTCACAAATTCATAAGCACTAATGGCATGCTTCCTAAGAATTAAAAAGCACCAAAAGGTCAAAATCCACTTCCAAGCATAAACCAATATCAAGAGGCCATTTACACAACAAAATATGCATATTGAACTTGCACAACACCAGAAAATACCAAACTATTAACATTCATAGTATTGGACACCCCCATTGCCCCTATTACACTAGTTCAAGAACACAACATACTTTTAGAGAGCGTCTTGGTAAGGTTCCTTGAAGATGCTGCCTCCAAAAGCCTAATTATCTGCATTGATGAACAAAGAGAGCATAAGAATACAAGCTTAGTGAAGAATGCTCAAAACCACAAACATCATGAATGCACAAAACCATTTTTCACTATTTCAAAACCATCATGCCTTTCTTGACAAATCACACACTTTATCATAAAAAATCATGGTATTGAACATCATGCAACATGTTTCATATAAATTCAGCAATTAAAACATCGCTACTCATGTTCCAAGCCTTCTTAGCATAAACACCATTATGCTAAGCTTAAACCAAAACATGCATCTTTCAAATTATGCATTAACAACATTTTCCACAATATCTCATTTTTCATTATATTGGCTCCCAAGTGATAAACAACAATCTCAAAAACATATATCGGATACACAGATTAACAAGGGTTGTCCCACACCCTTCATACACTTTACCGACATCTCAAGGTTCACACACGAGAGCAACCCTCCATCGTTGTGACACCCGTGGTGGAGTATTCGATATAATCACAACCCCTCAACACCACTTATCGGTAGATGTATAACCCACTAACAAGAGATGGGACACACACAAGGTTCACATCTTGGAGCTACCTGCAACCGTTGCAACCTTAAACAATCCTCAATCGTTATGGTACTTGGATGGAGTATTCGGTACAATCACAAGCCCTCAACATCCAAGGCGACTTGTTTATAGTGCACTCAATCCTATATCCGGCTAACTATATATGATTTCATTTATAAAACACTTTATACAACATCACTTGCCAATATAATCCATTTCACATGCAAACTTCACTGTTTTTACAAAGCATTCATGATAAGCCATAAATCGAGCATTAAACCATGCTTCAAACTTCATGCATCAACACATGCATACAAGAATCACTTACCTAGTGCATCCTTAAACCACATGGCATCATCAACCTCGTTTATTATATTCAAAGCAAGCTTTAAAACTGTAGGTGAATGCAATTAAAATCAAGTGCAACCAAAGGTTCAAAACTAGCACAATTCGAGAGAGAATTTCACTTTACTTACTTTTGAACTTAATAAAGCGTTTCAAGCTCTTATTAAGTTCCCAAAACATTTTCTAAAACGTTTCCACGCTGGAAAACCAAGTTCCACTCACTGACTTGCGAAACCATGCTTGCCGACGCAACTATCGATTGTTTGAAGCCTCCAAAATCGTTTCGTTTGATTTCAGAATATTATCCCCTATTTCCAACACATTAAAACAGAGGCTCAATGGATTAAAATGCATCCAAAACAGCAGCACTCCAAAGAAATCCCGTAGCCCTGCTCTAAAGCACCAAAACACCCATCCGAAATAACAGAAAACTCAATCAATTGACTTCTAACCTCAGGACCGCCATTACCCAACACCTCCAACACATTTTAGGCATTAATCAACATAAAAAAAAACAACCTAAAACCATCCTTATACCTCCAAAAACTCGGATTCCTTAAGAACACCCCAAAAACTCAACCAAAAACACCTAAAAAATCAAGAAACTCAAGGATTTCGGGATCTCTATGATTAAGACTCCACTTCAATAAATAAACCTTTCAAAACACATTTAGAAACAATCTCAAACTAGTGAATTAAATCAAACTCCAAAAATCACATTAAAATCCATTTTTCTATCAAGATTTCAATAGTTTAACAAACTAACAACAAAACCTCAATCAAAATCATTAATAAAGAGTCAAATATCTTTGGAATTTCATGAAAGAACCTAGGTTAGAGGGTTAGCACGAAATTTACCTCCAATCCTTGCTTCTCCTCTAATTTGGCAAGATTAGCTTGAAAGAAACTTGTAGAAAATGAAAGAAATCAAAAAGAAAAAAATAGAAATCAAAAGAGGATTTGAGAGTGAAGAAATTTTGGAAAATTGAGAGAAAATGGAAAGTGTTTGGCTGAGTGAAGAAGAGAAAATGAAAATGCTCGTCAATTTTTCTTTAACCGTTTAACTACCATCTTAATTAAATCAATTAATTAAAAGCCTTTTTAATTTTTAATAAACATTTAAAACACATGCCAAATTAGGGAAAAGGCATAATTGCCAAGTAGCTCCCTAAAGATTCTAAGATTTTGACTCTTCTTGAAAAACCCATTTTCCCAACTTTTTAATCTTTACATTTTGGTCACTGCCCAAAATGTATACTTTCGAAACCCCGTTTTGTAAAATTGACTTAACCAACCCACAAATATAATTTTAGAGAATTTTAGGCAATTTTCCCTCATTTAGACACGCGCGGAAAAAAAGGTGATAAGCATGGCTAGGGTTGGAGAGAGAAAGGCAGTTTTCCCTTCTTCTTCCTCAACTTGGTGTCCTCAATCTTTGAAGCTCCAAGGAGTGGCCTCGCTAGCCTCGAGAGAGGTGGTGGGCCTAAGACAATTCGTGGCAGTCCATGGCGGATCGGGAGTTCTTCTTCCCTTCTGTTTGCTTTAGCATTTCTTTATTTCATTTGGAAAGGGTTGTAATGTTTGATGATACGTTGAATGTTCACCCAACCATGAACTGATTTTAGGTGGCTTGGTTTGATGGATGATTTTTATTTAAGTGTTTTTAATGCATGCTTATGATTTTCAACTTGTTGTCTATGCTTTGCTTACGTGCTTTCATTTCCTTAAGGTTGTAAGAGCCTTCGAGAGTTGGTCGTTCCTTAGGTGTAGAATCAGGTTGGTAATCGAGAGAGCTAACCTTAGATCCCCATAAGGAATGGAGTTGGCTGCTGAGAGGCACAACTCTAACCTGCCTTATAGATAAGTGATAGGTTTCAACGGCTAAGAATGGTAGTACTTGAGGGGTAGGGGAGTGTTAAGGGTTTACGTCGAGAGATACTGCCGTAGCATTTTTGTCTCTCAGTCTCCTGGCTAGAGATAGTTTAGGGGCATCCTTAGTAAATCCTGCCGAGCATAGAAGATGGTTGAAGACCTTAGACTTGGTTAAGAGGCTTAGTTTAGTTTTCCAACAAACCCAACCAAACATTCTATAGTGAGTTTCAACCACGAGAGAGGACCTGTTTGTCATCTGATTCACCTCAACGCTATTTACTCTTTTGCTACAACATTTCTGATTACTGCTTTGATTACCTCAACATTACCAACTGCAAAAACAACTTACACTGCATTATACATTAACCGTGTACACCTCCAATCCTTGTGGAGATGATACTCACTCATACACTTTACTACTTGTTCGACGTGTATACTTGCACTACTTGCGTATCATTTTAGTACACCTCAGCACGTAAACAAGTTTTTGGTGCCGTTGTCAGGGATTGACAATTGGTTGTTCACGGTTTTTTGTTCATATTGCTTGTTATATTTACTTTGTACATATTCATTAGTGTTTTTTTTTCTTTTCATGTGTTCCACTAGTGTATGACTAGAAGAAGACCTAGAGGACGCTTACATCTTGTTGTTTCGGAGATTGAACATTTCTTACGATTTAGAAGACGCATTCGAGAAGATACTAGAACTATGAACGAAGTTCAACATCCTGAAGACCTAACTCCACCTCCAGGTAATGGAGATGCTATGGAAAATGGCCAAAGAGTGGCGGCTCGACCTTGAGCCATTAGAGATCATTTGACTCCTATCTTTGACGATCACTATCCCGAGATAGTAGCTCCAGAAATTTAGGCAGCCCAGTTCGAGCTTAAAACGGTCATGTTCAACATGTTGAACACAATCGAACAATTTGGTGGTTTGCCTCAGGAAGATGCAAGACAACACATCCGTGCTTTCTTGGAAGTTTGTGATTCATTCCGACAGCAAGGAGTGCACGAGGATGTGATAAAGCTCAAACTGTTTCCATATTCTTTACGTGATCGTGCTAGAGCATGGTTAAGTGGAGTACCAGCTGGATCAATATAATCTTGGACAGATCTATGCAAAAGTTTTCTGCTATGGTATAACCCACCCAATAGAAATACTCAGTTGAGTAATGAGATAGTTTCTTTTTTTCAAGCTGATGACGAATCTATGTATGAGTGTTGGGATCGATTCAAGGGATTAGTGAGGAAGTGTACAAACCATGGTTTCCATGATTGGACTCAAGTGGTTATGTTCTATAATGGTGTTAACGCTCCAACAAGGATGATGTTAGATGCTTCAGCAAATGGTACCATGTTAGACAAATCACCGGAAGAAGCATTCGACATCCTTGATAGGATTACAACCAACAATTATCAATTTCCCACCACTAGGCTTGGAACGGGGAGAAGAACTCAAGTAGCCCGAGAAAGTGAAGCTGATGACTCAGTTTCCTCCCAGTTAGCTGCTATCACCAACTTGCTAAAGAACCTCCAACATTCCAACGAGGTGAAGGAAGTAAAGTCAGCAACCTCTTGTCTCAGATGCGATGGTAATCATCATCTTAGTGAATGCACTGAAAAGTTACCTCCCCTACCATTGGAAAAAATGCCATTTTATGGTAACCGAAGGAACGATCTTTGGCCATAAAATCTCGAAGTGATGCATAGGGGTCGATAAAGCGAAGGTCGAGGCCATTGAAAAGTTACCTCCCCTACCATTGTTAAGGGAGTAAGAAGCTTTTTGGGACATGCTGGTTTCTACCTAAGATTCATAAAGGATGTCTCGAAGATCTCGAAGCCGCTCTGTAATTTGCTACAGCAAAATCAACAATTTGTGTTTGACAAAGATTTCCATAGCGCATTTGAAGAACTGAAGGAGAAACTTATCTCAACACCTGTTGGCATTCAACCTGATTGGAGCGAACCATTTGAGCTGATGTGTGATGCGAGTTATTACGCCGTGGGTGCAGCACTTGGACAACGCCGGGGTAAACTCTTTCAAGTTATCTATTATGCTAGTCACACTTTGATTAATGCACAAATTAAGAACACCACCACCGAGAAGGAATTATTAGCTATAGTATTTGCCTTTGATAAATTTAGGTCATACTTGATAGGTACTAATGTTATTGTTCACACCGATCACTCGACTATTAAATACATAGTGACTAAAAAGGATGCTAAACCTAGACTTATTAGGCGGATATTGCTATTGCAAGAATTTGACATAGAAGTCAAGGATAGGAAGGGTTGTGAAAATCAAGTAGCAGACCATCTTTCTAGGCTGGAAAACACTGTGAAGCATGATAGTGAGTTAGAAACTAAAGAGGAGTTCCTAATGAGAAACTGTTGTCTGCTACGACAATTCCGTGGTACGCTGATATTGTTAACTATCTTGTTAGTGGTGTTTTGCCTCCTGATTTAACTAGCCAGGGAATCAAGAAGTTCAAGCATGATGTCACATTCTACTATTGGGATGAACCTTTCTTTTTCAAACAATGCGCCGATAAGATCATACGGAGATGCGTGCCCGAAGAAGAATGCCATATCATCCTATTTCACTGTCATTCATCACCATGTGGAGGTTGTAACACCCCAATTTTGGGCTTAGAAGTTTAGGGTCTGAACTGGACCGGTCTGATTTTTGGTTCGAATATAAAAGGTGGTTTTAGGGAAAGCCTAGTTCGAGATGCTTTAAAAATATGGGAAAATATCTAAAAATCCTCTTTTAATGTATATTAGAGAGTGGTGAAATCAATTTTACAAAATAAGGTTTGGAAGTGTGACATTTCGAAATGGTGAAATCCTATTTCACTGTTTTGTAAGGATTGAAACTTTAAATCTTTAAGGAGCTAATTTACCCAAGATTGATTTCTCCAGATTTTTCTTAGATTTTAATGATTCATTTAATGTTTAATTAATTAAAGGAAAAGAAGGAAACCATATTTTAGCTTTTCATAACTAACTTTCTTAAAAACTTTCTCATCTCATTTTCTCTCAAAATTCCCTCAGCCAAACACATTTCTACAGCAACATTTCTTTTGATTTTCACACCAAATGATGAGGTTTCAATCATCAATTGATTCCTAATCCTTTCTACATCTAAATCTATTGTTTTGCTTATTGAATTTTCAAGGATTTTGGATCTAATCAAGGAGAAATCTACGTTTAGAGGTAAGGATGTTCTTCTCCTCTAAATACTCAGTTCTTTACTGAAATTCCCAAGTTCACGATCCTTAATTAAAGTTTTATAAAAGGTTTTAATGTTGTGATCTTGATTTTGGCTTAAAACTCAAGATTTGGAAGAAATCTTGAAGAATTTCGTGGTGTTTGTTTGGACTCTGTTTTGAGATGATTATTAAAGGTAATTTGGATGTCTAATGATGTGAAAATGAGGTTTGATCAATGCAATCCCGAATAGGTTATGTTTCCTAAGTTTTTGTTTATGAAAATGGTGGTTTTGGGGGGTGATCTTAGTGTTCTGTTAATGCTGGAGGTATAAGGACGAGTTTGGGTTCATTTTGGATGTTAATTGATGTTTAGAAATGGTTAGAAGTGATGGATCTTGGCTGGGTTATGTTTTGGAAGAGTTTGGAGGTGATTTCAGTTGTGTTTGGTAGCCGAAATGTTGGATTTAAGTAGAGCAGCGAGTTGGGTTGTGTTGCTGGTGTTTTTAATGCATGATGATGCATTAATTCTCTGTTGTTATGTGTTTAAAACGGGGGAGAATGATCCGGAAACTTTAGAGGATGCGTTGGAGGTTTCAGATGCTTGGAAGGCTTGTCGGTTAGCATAGTTTTGTGTATCGGTGAGTGGAAAAGAGTTTTCCAGCTTCGAAACATTTTGGACAAGGTTTTGGGAGCTTAGTTTAAGTCTAAACAACTTAGCTAAGCTCAAGAGTAAGTAAATGGAATTTCTCTCTTTGTTTGTGCTATGATTTGGTTTCAAATGCACTTGGAGTGATTGTGTTTTAATTACTGTTTTTGAGCATGTTTAGACATGGTTTAATGCTGGTTTTGAAAGCTTTGTGTTGAAGGATGCTCAAGGTAAGAGATCCTTGTTTTGGCATGTTGTTAGTTTGGTAGTAGTGCATGGTGATGCATGGTGTTTAATGGCTTCGTTTAATGTTTTAAAACAGTGAATTGATGATGGTATTTGATGTATATTGGCAAGTGATGTAAGTGGTTTGTGGTTACTTTAATCGGATATAGTTAGCCGGGCATAGGATTGGGTGCACCGTGAATAAAGTCGCCTTGGATTTTGAGGGGTTGCGGTTGTACCGTAAACTCCATCCAAGTATCCTAACGAGAGAGGTAAGATCACAACGGTGGTTAAAAGTCCGTGTGTGGATTTTGGTAAGCTCACTACGGTGGTTAAAAGTACGTGTGAGGATTTGGTAAGATCACAACGGTGGTTAAAAGTCCGTGTGTGGATCTTGTGTTATGTGTCCCGTACTCTCGTTAGTGTGTTATACAACTACCGATGAGTGATGTTGAGGGGTTGTGATTGTATCGTTAAACTCCATCACAGGTGTTGAGGGGTTGTGATTGTACCGGTAAACTCCACCTTGTGTTGTTTGGTAGTGTGTATGAAGCGTGTGGGACAACGCTTGTAATCCGCGTATCCGATTGTGTCTTATGTTGTGATGGTTTGTGATTTATCGCTTGAAAGCCAATATAATGTATTTAAATGAAATGAAGCGTGAGATGCTTGAAATTGATGCAAGGTTGCATGGCAATATGTAAATGGTGCAAGTATGCTTGTGATACTTGTTAAGTATGAGTAAAAGTATATCTTCTATTGTAAGTGGTGCATATGTGCTTAGAATCTCTTTAGTGCATAGAAGTCTTGTGAAGGCTTGTTGGAAAAAGGCATGTAATGCATATGTTGCTTTTGTAGTTCATGTGGTTTGCATTTGTTGAATGCATGAAACGGTTAGAAGGAACAAATGGTTTCGAAAGGTTTTGCTTTGAAATGATCATCAAGCATGAGGGAAGTATGTTGTGAAGTGGAAGTGTTTTCCAAGGAATTTGAGTTTAACTTTGCTTGTGATGTTCATGCATGGAAAGGTTTAAATAATAGTTTTTGTAAGAATGTGTTTTGGGGTGAGTGTTTAGCCTTTCAAAGTTAAGGAATTGGTTTTCATGTTGAGCAATGCATGATTTAAAGCATGATGTTTCAAAAGAGATTTTCAAACAATGCTTTGGTTTATTGATTTGTATCTACTTTTTAAGAAGGTTTTATGATTCGCTTCATTGATGGTGTTTTGGTTTTGAGCATTCCTCACTAAGCATTATGTGCTTACGCTCCTTTCTGTCCATCAATGCAGGTAATTGAAGTTGGGGCAGCAAGGAGCAAGGGATTCAAGAAGAGCTCCACTTGAGAAGTATGTCTCGGTTTATAGCTATAGATAATAAAGGCAATGGGGGAGAGTCTTTTATATTGATGTGTAATGAGATTGTGTATGTTGACCATGTCGGTTTGTGGTTTGAATCTTGTTGATTATCGCTTTGCAACATATGAATCTTCTTCTTCATAAGTTGTTATGCTATGCTTCTTGTTTTAAAAGCATGATCAAGTGTTGGATGTGTTGAATGAGTTGGTGCACCTATGGTTCGATTTGTATCTGGTTTCTAATGCAATTTTGTAGTTATGATGCTTGGCATGTTGTTGATATGTTGAGGAATGATTTAAAGTATGTTTGTTGGTGTTAGGATGAGTAAAACCATAATTTTCTGTTGTTTCTGGGCAGGGTGTATCGAAACACCCTTGGTTGTTTCGAAACAGGTGCATGAATTAGCCTGGGCGTTTCGAAACGGCTAGAGGTGTTTCGAAGCACTTTGGCCATTGCCAGGCCCTGTTTCGATACAGGTCTCGAAACGAACCCGCGTTCCGGAACGGTCAACCCCCGTTCTGTAACAGAGGACCGTTGGGCACTTATTTGAATGGTTTTGAGGTTTGCAAGCTTTACGTTTTAGTCCCGAATTTTTTTTATGTGATTGCTTGAGTTCGAGTTGTCCGTTTAAGGTGAAATTTGACAGGGAAGCATGTAATATGATTAATTTGATATTGGTAACCTTAAAATCAGTTAAGTCCTTCATCTTTTCAGAGTTTACATTTTGGGTCCTTAACTTTATGTGTTGTGCAATTGAGTCCCTTATTGTTTTCCGATCGCTGTGATTTTCAAGTATGCTTTTCTCAAGAGTACACTTAAGGTTAATGAGCATCTAGATAAGATTAAAAAGAAAAAAAGGGTCATTAATCAAGGTTGACTTTCGGGTTGACTTTGGTTTTCCCCGTGTAATCTTCGTAGTTTGGGTCAACCGTCTAGGCCGGGCTAAGGGGGTTACAGAGGTTATTTTGGAAAAGCAAGGACGGTTGTAAAGGTCCTTCAAGCCAGCTTCAACTAGCCATCACTTTTCAAAGATGCCCACGAGTTTTGTGAAACTTGTGATAGATGTTAGAGGACGGGGAACATCTCCAGACGTAATGAAATGCCATTGCAAAATATTCTGGAAGTAGAGCCATTTGATGTATGGGGGATTGATTTCATGGGACCATTCCCTTCATCTTACGACGATCTATACATTTTGCTAGCAGTCGAATATGTGTCGAAATGGGTGGAAGCTGTTGCCACCCTAAAGAATAACTCAAAGAAAGTCTTGAAGTTCCTCCACAAGAACATATTCACAAAGTTCGAAGCACCTCGAGCCATCATCAATGATGAAGGAACCCACTTTGACAACAAACTTATTGCTAAAGCATTACATCTGTAAGGGGTCCGACACAAGATTGGTACAACATATCGTCCACAGACAAATGGATAAGTTGAAGTCTCCAATAGAGAAATCAAGCAAATTCTAGAGAAAGTGGTCAATCCGAGAAAAGGTTGCTAGAGCTTAACGAGATGGAAGAATTTTGAGCCGATGCATATGAGAATGCTAGGATTTATAAGGAAAAGACTAAGAAGTGGCATGACAAGCACATTTTTCCATGACATTTATCGGAGGGCCAACAAGTACTTCTCTACAACTCTAGGCTCGACTCTTTTCGGGAAAGATCAAGTCTAGGTGGTTGGGGCCATTCCAAGTCCACAAGGTCTACCCTCTTGGTGTTGTTGATATCAATAAGCTGGATGATGACACAATCTTTAAGGTCAATGGTCACCGCTTGAAGGCATACAGTGGAGTGCCCATCTTTTCCCCATCACGCATTAAAAACCCCTTTCTCTTTCCTCTTACACTACGCCGACAACCATCCCCATCACCCTTTCCCCCATTAGTTGTGTCAGTTTTTAGCCGTTTCCCCATTCGCTTCAACTCCCCACGCTTCCAAAATCCTTTTGCCAACTTCTCACTCCACTCCTTCTTCACCAACTCTTCATCTTCCATCTTTTGCTTTTATTCTTTTCTCTCCAACTTCGACCCAAAACTAGACTTCTCCCCTTTTTCCTCTCATTTTTCTTCTCCCTTAAGGGTACAAAGCAAAATGGTGCGATGCAAGAATGTCACTAGAACCACGTTGAGTTCCCAAAAACAACTAGTGGTTGAAATCAAGAAATTTTTAGACGAAGCGGAAAAGGACCGATGGGGGCAACTCAAGGACCGAAAGATGCTTCCTAAACAAGGGTTCCACTTCCCTACTGAGGGGGAAGACAAATTAGACCAGGGTGTGCTTGATGTTATAGCAAAGCATGAGTGGAGAACCATGGCCGCTCACCCTGGAGATATATGCGTTCCCTTTGTGCAGGAATTCAATGCGCGCCTCACCAGTCCCACGCAATCGACTGTCTATGTCCGAGGCGAACAAGTAAAGTTCACTACCACATCAGTAAACAAGTATTTTGGGTTGAAAATGCAGTAGACCACCACACCGGCTTTGTTATGGGCATGGACGCTCAAACCCCAAAGGAGGTCCTTGAAGATATCTATTTCAAGGGAATAGATTTGGATCCCTCGACAAAGTCTATCGAGCGTGGGAGACTCAAGCCGGAGGCAAAGATATGGAACCATTTTTTGAGAAATTGACTGATGCCCACCCTCCACACAACCACGGTCCACATCTCAAAACTTCTCCTCATTCATTCGATCCTTCATGAACGAGGGATTGATGTTTGCAAATTGGTAGTCGACGAAGTTTACGCATGTCTAAAGTGGGGCAAGAGTCTGCTAGTCTTTCCCAACCTCATCACCGCATTGTGCAGAAAAAATCAAGTTTTTGAAGACCCCTCGGTTGATGAGAGCATCAAAAGTAAAGCTGGACTCACCCCTGCCCAAATCCAGTGACTTAGAGGATTTGACGAGGATGCCCCAGTCGAGGCATTGGAGGGCAGAGCTAAGAGCTTTGCTGCAGAAAGGTTTGCGACATTGGTAGCTAACACCAATCGCATTAGCAATGAAATCGAGCACATCAAATCCCATCACACGGCCTACTTCAAATATGTGTGCGACCGTGATGCTCGTATAGCAAGTTGCTTTGCCGAGCTGCTGCCCAATCCCCCATATTTCCACCTGAAATTCTTCAAGTTCCCCAACCGCAACCACCTCCTACTACAACAAGTACATAATGTCCTCCCCCTGCCAAGAAGAAGCTCACCACCAGAAAGAAAGTCGGTCAATCCACTACGCCCACCACAGCTAAACAGATCACACCCAGACTCAGCCTACTGTTGCTAAAATCACCATTGCTGCTCTTGTCACAACCCCAACAAAGAAAAGAAAAAGAAGCAAGAAAGTCTTTGCTACCGCACCACAACTGGAGCCACATCAATCTGAGCCCGTCACAATCCCATGTGATGAGGACCAACCCACCAGATGCTACAACATCTCGCCCATAGCGCCACATCAAACGTACGGATGAACGCACCAGGATCGCCTCAGCCACTAAGCCCGACTCCTCTGACGATAATGATGTAGCTGAAGAACCCACCCCAGTAGCTGGGCATGAAGATCACTCCACCAATGAAACCAGCGCCGAATCGCCTCTGCACCCATGAGGTACACATTTTTTTTCTTCTTTTTTTTCATTATATTGCATTTCATGTAGTTTAATTCATTCATGCATTGATGACATTGTATTCTCTATGTTTGGGGGTGTTAATGTTTGATGTTAGTATTTTTAGTTTGCTCTAGCATATGCATTAGTAGTAGATAACAAAACTTATTCTATGGCATTCTGTTTAGTTCAAAGATATCTTGTGAATAAGTTTATGATGCCTAATGATGAATATTGATAGGCTTGGATTTAATGGAATGATATACACCTAGTTGAGATTTGTAGAATTAACTTAGGGTTTGGTATAATAATCGTAAAATAAAAAAATTACACAATTGCTTTCTCTCTCTGCTTAAAATGGTTAGAAAAATTTCTAAGGAAGAACTCTAGTAAACCCTAGCATGGAAACTCTAACGAACTTAATTCAAATAGACTCCCTTGTACGTTAATGCTTTAAAATAAATGAATAAATGCTACGGTATAACTGTAGAAGGACACTCCTCTAGGCATTTCAACTTAAAAAAAGAGAATAAATGTCTGAAGAAGCACACGAGTGAATGAAAGTTGTCACAGGATGAATCTACCTACTAGCTCAGGGATGAGAGGTATGCTCGCTGCTCATCTAGAGTTAAGGACGGTAGGTGTGATGAGATGACATCCTTCGTAGCAGTCTCCCTTTTGAATTTTAGGAAGTCTGAACATTATGAGTAAAAATAGAGGGACCATAGCTAAGGCATAACTAGAGAGCTTCCTTGAAAATTTCTCTTAAGTGAATTAAGCATCGGCTGAGAGCAATTTGGCACACACACACATGCATCCTAGCCCTAAGAAAAATTCTTAAAAATCCCAAGTGTAGTTGTTCTTAATAGTTGCTTGTAGCTTTCCGAAGGCTGAAGCTTTGCCATATCATTTCTTTGAGTTAAATCTTTGCCATAGTATTTCTTTTGTTCTGTTCTACTTATTGCTTGAGGACAAGCAATATGTCACAGCCCAACTTCTCACGGCCGAGCAAGCCGCACCCATAGAGACTTGCCTTAGCACATCACATCCTTCACCTGACCGAGGGACCCGAGTAGATACTAACATCACACACCAAGGGGCCATGCACAACACCCCATGTGGCATCCACAATTGACAGAGCCGAGCCGGAGCACTTCCCGCGCACCATGGGGCCAAGTCAAGCACCCCATGTTCCGCCCACGAGAGAAGGACCCGAGGGGGCACGCTGCACGCACTAGAGGGGGCCTTGGCGAGCACCCTCTATGCCACCCAAGCCATGGAGCCCGAGTCAGCACCCGACATGCACACCGAGGGGTCTAGGGGAGTCCCATCTGAGTTACCCACACCCCTAGGGCTCGATTTAGCACCAAGCATGCTACCGAGAGAATATTGGACGAGTCAAACGGGCCATGCAAAGCCCAATCCGCCCAAGAGACCAAAACCCATGGAAAGTTGTCATCATTTGACCAACACACAAGGAAAGTTATCCACCATGGTGCCAACTTGGGGAAAGTCTTCCTTGCCACCCAAGAGATGATGTCATAGCCATAGTATCTTAGGCAACTTTGTATTATATGATATTGTTTCCATGTTTAGGAGATAAGATTCATCCATAGCCCTTGGATCAAATCATTCTTAGTAGTTAGATCGAGAGGGCCAAGGCTATAAATAGAGCCTTCCCCCACCCCTTGTAAATCATCTTCTATCTTTCATTCTTTGAGTATTTTCTTGAGTAAGAGTTTTGAGAAGTTTCTCTTCACTTTGTCTTTTCCTAGCCTTCTTGCTTTGCCAAGCCATCCCTTTCTTTTCCCAACAAGCCTCCGCAACCCAACTAAGCCCTTCGTGCCTAGTTTCCAAGGCTGCCTAGCCGCATTTCGAGTGCTTCGCGACTAGGGCCGCACGGTGCTACGTAACACGAGACTTAGCCCCGTGACAAATAGCTTAAGTTTGAGGGTGTGATAACTGCGTAAGTATCCTTATTTTCATACATTTTTCCTTAGGAATTGTTCGCTCCTAAGTTCACTTCATAGCATTTAGGTTGCATTTTAGTTCATTTGGGTGCAGTTTTATCTTTTGTTTGGTATGTTGGTGGAAAGGTGCTGCTTGAGGAGGGTGGTTTGGTTGTGTGGTGTGCAGGACGCAAGAATACAAAGTGCAGGAAAGCAGGAGTGCTGGGAAATGCTATAGCATTTGAGGACTGAAGGAACTGGCTGATACGCGAGCTACAAAAAATACGTGAAGTGCAGAAAAGACAGATCTGACATGTGCAGCCTCCAGTACCACCTGTAGATTGTCCTTCTTGTCCCCTTGGGTAGAGCATTGTCGGTGGATATTCCTTGTGATCACCAAATGAATCTTTAGGGCACCAAACCCTAGGAGCCTTCACTATATAAATGGTGCAATCCCCTCATTTAGACACAGGCAAAAAAAGGTGATAAGCATGGCTAGGGTTAGAGAGAGAAAGGTAGTTTTCCCTTTCTTCTTCCTCAACTTGTTGTCCTCCATCGTTGAAGCTCCAAGGAGTCGCCTCGCCGACCTCGAGAGAGGTAGCGGTCCTAAGACAAATCGTGACAGTCTATGGAGGATCGAGAGTTCTTCTTCCCTTATATTTTCTTTAGCTTTTCTTTATTTCATTTGGAAAGGGTTGTAATGTTTGATGATACGTTGAATGTTCACCCAGCCATGAGCTGATTTTAGATTGCTTGGGTTTGATGGATGATTTTTATTTAAGTGTTTTTAATACATGCCTATGATTTTCAGCTTTAATCGTTGTCTATGCTTTGCTTATGTGCTTTCATTTCCTTAAGGTTGTAAGAGCCTTCGAGAGTTGGTCGTTCCTTAGGTGTAGAATTAGGTTGGTAATCGAGAGAGCTAACCTTAGATCCCCATAAGCAATGGAGTTGACTACTGAGAGGCACAACCCTAACCTGCCTTAGAGATAAGTGATAGGTTTCAACAGCTAAGAAGGGCAGTACTTGAGGTGTAGGGGAGTGTTAAGGGTTTACGCCGAAAGGTATTGCCATAGCATTTATGTCTCCTAGTCTCCTAGCAAGAGATAGTTTAGGGGCATCCTTAGTAAATCCTGTAGAGCATAGAAGATGGCTGAAGACCTTAGACCGGTTTAAGAGGCTTAGTTTAGTTGTCAAGCAAACCTAACCAGTCATTGTTTGTCATCTTATTCACCTCAATGCTATTTACTCTTTTGCTACAACATTTCTGATTACTGCTTTGATTGCCTCAACATTACCGACTGCAAAAAAACTTACACTGCATTATAAATTAACCATGCACACCTCCAATCCCTATGGAGACGATACTCACTCACACACTTTACTACTTGTTCGACGTGTATACTTGTACTACTTGCATATCATTTTAGTACACCTCAGCACGCAAACATCCCTCCATTGGAAATTACCATGACCGCGCCCTTGGCCCCTCTGTGATGCAACAATAGGTGCTCGCCCTTGACCAGCTCTAGCTAGCAAAGGACACTCACGTATCATATGATCAGTTGACCAACAGTTCCAACAGGAATTGGCCGTCCAAAATGCAGTAGCCTGCGCCTCTCGAGCCACACGAGGACAGTCTCACCTCAAATGCTCTCGTAATCCACATGTCCAACAAGTATTCTGCTTAAATCTCACTCTGTTACCATAACTGGCGCATCTCACCAATAATTACCTTGCCTCAAGCCGATATCTACGATCACGGTTTCTCTTATTCTGTTCACCACTAGGACCAGAATGTGCAGCTCTCTTACTCGAGCTAGAACCACCCACACGAGAGGTCAAACCCAAACTCTGCTCTATATCCTTAGTTCTCGTCACAAACACATCAAAATCAGTATAATCAGAAGCAAGCATTAAAAAGTCTTCACTTCCTGCACCAAGCCATAACAGAAGCGATCACATCGATGCCTATCACTCGGCACCAATTCTGGAGCATACTTGCTCAGACGTACGAACTGGACCTCGTACTCATCTACCGTCATGTTCCCTTGCACCATAAACATGAATTCACGCTTCTTATCATCTAAGTATCTAACTCCCAAATACTTCTTTTTGAAGGCAGCATGGAAGAACTCCCAATCCACTTTATTGGGGTCCATGGCCACGGTCACAATCATCCACCAACTGTATGCATCACCTTGCAATAAAGAGACAACACATCCTAACTTGTGTGCATCATTACATCCTATCTGATTCAAAATCTGGATTGTACTAGCCATCCAAGCCTTAGATGCTTCAGGAGACAATCCACGATATTCAATGCCTCCCAAACTTTGCAAGTGTTCCAACGGCAAACCCACTTGCCCAGCAACAGGTGCTTGTACTTGCACTTGCACTCCAGCAACAACAGCCTGGAATGCTTCAGTCATCGCCTATACCAAAGGCGTCAAATCACCCAACACCGGACCATGCTTTCTGTGTTGCACTTGCTCCTCACCCCCAGGTGGTGGTGGTGGTGGAGGAGGTAAATTCGCACCAGACAGAACCCCATTCTCTTGATTCCTTTGCTTACCAACAGGAGCAACTGATCCTGAACGTAACTCTCTCCTCGGTCTCATTGTGCTATTATCATTAAGGCATGGATATAAACAAAACAAGAAATCATGCCAGCTTCTAGCAAGGATCCAAGACTTCAAATTCAATTTAAAACACTTCACTACATTAATAAGGCAATAGACATCCCAATTTCCCCCAAACATATCATAAAGCATACAACATACATGTCTCAACCATCATGCATCACAATCAATAAAGTTCATCCCACAACATCATCATATATAACAACTCATACTCATATATCAATCACCCTACATAGCATCATCAACATTTGATCAACATTAACATACCTATAACATTCACCGTGTAAAACAAATATCACTAAATACATACAAGTACATCACATTGACTTACCAATAACTTACCATCATCCCATTCTTTTTAAATCGGCTCTAATACCACCAAATGTAACCCACTTGACCCGGCCTAGCCGGTAGACCGAACCGAACGGGTCCAACGGGGAATATTGAAGTAAACCGAGAAGGTTTACCTCAATAAACAACCCTATTCTTTTTCTTTTTATCTTATCTAGATGCAGATTAGGTTCCTATGTGTTTAACATTGTAGCAGACTGTAACGCCCCGGTTTTGGGCTTAGAAGTTTTGGGCTCGGACCGGTTCGGTCAAAGTGCGGTTCGAATATATAAGAGTGAATTTAGGAAAGCCTAGTTCGGGTTGCATTAAAAATATGGAAAAATGTTCTAAAATTCTCTTTTATTATATATAAGAGTAAGGTGAAATCAATTTTGCAAAATGAGGTTTGGAAGGGTGACATTTTGTGCTAGTGACCAAAATGTAATTTTTGAAAACTGTGAGACTGTTTTAAAAAGGATTGAAACTTTGAATCTTTAAGGAGCTATTTACCCAATGGGAGTTTCTCCAGATTTTTCTAAGATAATTAAATGATTAATTAAAGGTTTTTGAAATAAAACTAAAAGGAGGGAAGATATTTTGGAATTTCCAACTAACTTTCCATATTTTCCATTTTCACTTTTCTCTCATCTTTTCTCTCAAACCAAACATCGTTTTCCAGAACTTTTCCCTCTGGTTTTGTCATCTAAATCACTCATTTCATTTCCCTTTTGATCTTCAATCATCTCTTCATTAAATCCTTTGCATTTGCTAATTGGATCTTCAAGCTTTTTGATTCTAAAAAGGGAGAAACTCAAGTTTGGAGGTAAGAACGTCCTTCTCCTCTAAACTCTCAGTTCTTTACTGAAATTCCTAAGTTCTCAATCCTTAAATTGTGTTTTATAAATGGTTTTAAGGTTGTATTATTGATCTTGGCTTTTAAATGCAAGATTTGGTGATTTTTGATGAAATTTCGTATGATCTGTTTGGGCAGTGTTTTAAGGTGTCAATTTGATGTTAAATGAATGTTAAATTGATGAGGAATTGAGTTTTAATTAATGCAATCCCGAATAGGTTGAATTTCCTAAGTTTAGCTTGTGTTCTTGGTTGTTTTTGGAGTGATCTTGTGGATCTGTTATAGCTGGAGGTATAAGGATGATGTTAGATCCTTTTTGGATGTTAAATGATGTTTAAGGATGTTTAGATTTGATGGATCTTGGTTGGGCAATGTTGTGGAGTTGTTTGGATGCATTTTCGGTTGTGTTTGGTAGCCGAAAATGGAGTGTGGATGAGAGCAGCGAGTTTAGATGCTTTCATTGAAGATATTAATGCATGATGATGCATTAATCCTCTGCTTTGATGTGCTTAAAACAGGGGAGTCATCTTTGGATCCAAGTGGTGGTGATCCGGAAGCTTGATTTGTGTTTCGGCAAGAGGCGAAACGGAATCGGTGAGTGGATTTTGGTTTTCGGCTTTGAAACCAGTGTTTTGAAGGTTTGGGAGCTTAGTTTAAGTCTAAGCAACTTAGCTAAGCTCAAGAGTAAGTTTTCGGAAAAACTCTCTTGGTGATGGCCATGGATTTGGTTGTGTGCAATGTGTTTTGTTTGCATGATTTTAAATCTGTTTTGAAAGCATATCTAGCATGTTATTTGCTGAGATTATAAGCCATGTGTTGAAGAAAGCTCATGGTAAGAGTTCCTTGTTTTTTAACATTGTTTTAATGTGGTTTGATGCTTAAAAATGCATGATGTTTATGGCTTGTTTAAATGCTTTAAAACAGTGGAATATTGATGTTAGTGATGCATATTGGCAAGTGATGGTTAAGGTCACAAAGGTGGTTAAAAGTCCTTGTGTGAGCCTTGTATATTTAAGAACATCAAGGTGGTTAAAAGTCCTTGGATGGTTCTTGGTTAAGATCACAAAGGTGGTTAAAAGTCCTTGTGTGAATCTTGTGAATTTTAAGAACATGGTGTTTAAAAGTCCATGGTTGGTTCTTGGTTAAGGCTCAAGGTGGTTAAAATTCCTTGTGTAAGCCTTGTTACTTATAAACTACAAGGTGTTTAAAAGTCCTTGGGAGATTCTTGTTAAGGACACAAAGGTGTTTAAAAGTCCTTGTGTGGTCCTTGCCATGGTGTTCAAAAGTCCATGGGGTTAAGGACACAATGGTGTTTAAAAGTCCATGTGTGGTCCTTGGAAAGTATAAGATCACAATGGTGTTTAAAAGTCCATGTGTGAATCTTATGTGAAATGTATCACTTGTTGCCAATATGACATGTAATGAAATGGAAGCATGAGATGCTTGTTTTAAATGTTTATGAGCATGTATAAATGTTGCTTGAAGAATGGTTTATAAATGAGTTTTATAAATGCATTATTGTGTGGTTTTAAACGAGCATGCCTCACTAAGCTTTTGCTTACGCTCTCTCTCTTTTCTTAAACCAATAATGCAGAGCATTAAAGTGCATTGGGGGCAGCAAGGAGGGCAAGCATCCAAGAGGATAACTAAGCTCAAGTATGGTGAAGGTTTCTTAAACACTATTAGCTTTTGGCATTTGGCAATGGGGGACCTATGTGGATGTTTTGGGAGATGTTTTGGACTCCCTAAGTTGGATATATGTTGTTAATAATGTTGGAACATGTAATTGGCCTTTGTGAAGTGAATTTAGTGTTTTGATGCTTGAATGGTTTTCAAAGTAGGAAGCATGCCTATAGAATTGGGGATTTTCATGTTTGATGCCATGTTGATGTTTGGTTGGTGCAATTATGTTCCTTATATGTTGAATGTCATGCTGGTAAAGTTTGGTTGCGTTTGGAGCATGTTTGATAGGGCAATTGCTTGATAAACCAGCAAATTTGCTGCAATCTGGGCAACCTGTTTCGGAACAGGTGCTACCGTATCGGAACGGGGGCCTGAAATGGCTTGGGCGTTCCGAAACGGTAGGCACTGTTCCGGAACGGATATGCCACTGCCAGGCACTGTTTTAGAACCTGTTGCGGAACGGTCCCGCGTTTCGGAACGGGTCTTCCCTGTTCCGAAACACTCGACCGTTGGGCACTGAAATTGTTGGTTATATGTTTTGAAATGTTTGTATTTTGGTCCTGAAACTTGTTTATGCAATTGTAAGAGTTTGAGATGTCCGTTTGAGCTGAAATTTGACAGAGAAGCATGAAAGATGATTAATTTTAAGTTGGTAACTTTAATTTGGATTAAGTCCTTATAGTTTACAGAATTTACAATTTGGTCCCTAAAGTTGTAAATTGTTCAATTGGGTCCCTGAATGTTCTCTGATGGTTATGATCTTTGAGTATGCTGTTTGTATGATCATATCTAGGGTTAACATGCATCTAGACAAGTTTAAAAAGAAAAAAGAGTCGTTAATCAAGGTTGACTTTCGGGTTGACTTTGGTTTTCCCCGTGTGACTTTCTTAATTCGGGTCAACCGTCTAGGCCGGGTTAGGGGGTTACACAGACCATTCGCAACTCAAACATACGTCAATTTCACCCAAACACGACATTCAAGGACCATTTTGTAATTTTTCCAATTTGTAGGGACTTAAGCAATTTTAGTCTTACAATATTTTAATTAGTCTCTTTACATGCATCTCGGTCGAAAATCAGCTCAAAATAATCATTCATGCTCATTAAATTGCTTCCACAACATTCTGGGACTAAAACACAAAGAATCAAAACTTCAGAACATTCCATTAACTAACATAACTGACACCCGTTTCGAAACCAAAAATTATAGTAGCAAAACGTATAGAAACATGTCTCACCCATTTCAAAACAAAGCACACCTGAGACGATTCCCCAGCCGCAGATAAAACAGAGGCGTATCGAAACGACCCCGTGTTTCGATACAGGCTCGAAAATAGCCTTGGGGTCTCAGAACGACCCTTATGCGTTTCGAACCACTTAGGCTAAATATGCATACCGTATCGAAATGATAACAGGTGTTTCGAAACACATACCAGATAAAAGACTCACTACAACATATTTGAGCATTCAAACATGATTCGATTCATCATACAAAAACTAGATAAAATCATGGAACAACTAAGGTACTTCAAAACTCATCCTAGGCACCAACCATAGCATTTATCATCAAGCATAGCAACACATGAAAAACCTATAGGCATGCTTCCTAGTTTCGGATCACTTAAAATATCAAAAACCATAAATCCAAACAATCCAATAGTTAAAGGCCATTTACAAACCATTATAGGCATACCAAACTTATACAAAAATAGAAAATACCAAAACAACCAACTCCAAAACATTGGACACCCCCATTGCCTTTATTACCCTAGTCCATAACCGAAAGATACTTTCAAAGTGAAGTCTCTTAGGATTCCCTTGCAAGTTGCTGCCTCCAAACACCTAGTTATCTGTATTGATGGAGAAAAGGAAGAGTAAGCATAAAAGCTTAGTGAGGAGTGCTCAAAACCCAAAAACACCATCAATGCTTAAAACCATTTTACACTTTTGAAAACCATCATGCTTTCTTGAAATCCATGCACTTCATTAACAAAATCAGCATGTTATACCACATGCAACAAGTATCAAATACTTTAACAGCAAAATCCATTTGCTAACACATAACTCAAGCTTTCCATGCATAATCTACCAATATGCAAAGCTTAAAAGTAAAACATGCATTTTTCATGTTATGCATCCATAAACATTTCCATAGCAATTAAACAACTATATTGGCTCACAAGTGATCAATAACATTCTCATTTCTCAAAATGCATCGAATACACAGATTCCCAAGTGTTGTCCCAACATTTCATACATTATCACCGCCATTTCAAGGTTCACACATGGGAGCTACCCTCCACCGTTGTGACACCTGTGGTGGAGTATTCGGTACCTCACAACCCCTCAACACCACTCATCAGTAGATGTATAACCCCACTAACAAGAGACGAGACACAACTCAATTTCATCAATCGTTAGGGTACTTGGATGGAGTTTTCGATACAATCACAACCCCTCAACATCCAAGGAGACTTTTTTATGGTGCACTCAATCCTATAGCCGACTAACTATATCCAATTTCATTTGCAAAACACTTTACACAACATCACTTGGCAATATAATTAACTTTTAATGCAAACCTCATTGTTTTTCAAAGCATTCACAATAAGCCATATTCCAAGCATTAAACCATGCTTATTAAAACAAGTATAAACACATACTTACAAGGATCACTCACCTATTGCATCCTTTAACGATATGTCATCATCAACAGCAAATCATATACTCAAATCATGCTTTAAAACAGTAGGTAAATACATTTAAAAACAAGTGCATCCACAAGCTCATAATAGCACAATTTGAGGCAGAAAATCACTTTACATACTTCTGGACTTAGGAAAGTGTTTCAAGCTTACACTAAGTTCCAAAAACAACTTTTAAGATGTTTCAAAGCTGGAAATCCCATTTTCCACTCATCAACACGGGAAACCTCAATCACCGACGCAAAAATCAAGCGTCTGATGACCCCGAAACTTTGCCGAAAGCTTTCGAAGAATCCTCCCCTTTTATACCACACAAGAACAGAGGATTAATGTATCTCAATGCATTAAAACCACCAGCAAACACTAAAAACCCGCAGCTCTTCCCAAAGGCACCAAAATACCCATCCAAAACAACTAAAATCACCTTCGATTGATCACTAAACTCAACCCAGCCATCAACAAACACTTCCAACACATTTTAACAATAAATCAACATCCAAAAACATCATAATATCATCCTTATATGTTGAGTGCATAAATGTTCTATATTTTAACCCTCATTTATCCATATTATTGATGCACTCAAGCATGTTTAGTTGCATTTTAGGATAAAATTTGCATAAACATCATAGATAGATAATTTTGCACAGATACTACTGAGTTCGGTCAATTCTTGCAGGTACCTGTCGTGGCAGCATCCAAGGCAGCAGAGGAACATAAGATAACCGCAGAGCTGGAGTGAAGGGTTGAAGAAAACTACATCATACATCACTGTTGTGACAGTTGCCGTGACAGAAGTAGCGACAGTGAAGACAACAGAGATGGAAAATGCAAAGTAGAGTTTGACTGATAGAGGATTTCAAGCATGATTTTTGTAGACCACTCGCATTAATTTTTGGAGCCTAGAAGCACAAGGAAGGCCTTGCTCAAAGTTTGAGGAGAAAGTCAAAGCAAGAAGATAGGGCAAAATAAGGGACGTTTATTCAGAGATTTAGTCTTTAAATGAATTGTACTTTAATTCAAACTAGTATTCTTGGCCATTAAGAAAGCTTACACCCAAGGCCTATATATATGCTTCTACAAGGGAAGAGATCTAGCTCCTAGCCGTCTTCCATCATAAACCCTAGTCGTTCTCTTCTTCATCATGTTCTAAATCTTCCCCAGGGCTAAGGGTTGATCATGTAAAGTAGTTGTAAGGGTTATAATGTTTCTTAGGTTTTTCTATTCAATCAATAAAACTTCAAGTTTATTTACTCTAGTTTCAACATCTCATAAGAGTATCGGGAGAGCATTGTGAGGTTATCTATTTACTTAATATCTGGAGAGTTAAGTATAAGAAAAGAGTAAATACAATTTTCCAGTTTATGGTTAAACTATCTTGGCCTAGGGATATGTACAAGGTTAAGCGGCTAAAGAAGAATTCACAAACATCAGTGTTCATCCTTCAATTCACGCCGGGAGGTATCATCCAAGACGTGTTCGCCGATAGAACTTGGACCTAGGGATAGGTCACGTCACACCAAGGGTTCTTGCCGAACTTGAAGTAATAGAGTTGTTGATCGTTGCCGCGACAACAGCAGACCTCTGCCACGACAGGTTCCACGACATAAGCAACGGAAATCCTCTAAACAGTGCAATACCTGCACTACAGAACAAATCAATACCAGCCTACTTTATCAATCTGATTTCATCCTCTATTTCCCTTGTCTACTTTAGTTTTACTTCAATCCAACCAATTCTCAATTATCTATGTTTTTTTATTTTTCTTGTGCAGGAAAATTAATTCTAAATTTGTCTCAATCCATGTGGAGACGATATCTTTTATACTATAACTTGACACGGGTGTACACTTGCGCTCCAATTTAATAGGACTCTTTCACACGCATCAAGTTTTTGGCAAGTATTCATGATTTCATGATTATTATGATTAAAGGTTATTATTAACATCATTTAACATCCGAATCAACCTTAAAATCATTATCAAATCAATCAAAATAGCACCCAAACGAAAATCATATTTAATCTCATCTTTTAGCAAGATTTCGACATTTTCAACAAATCAACATTAAAACCTTAATTAAAAACACAAATCAAGAGTCAAATACTTTGGAATTTCATTAAAGAACCATGATTAGAGGAGTAGCATGAAATTACTTCCAATCCTTGCTTTTTTTCTAATTGGCAAGTTTTCAACTCAAGAAGCTTTAAGAAATCTTTGTAAATCTTTGAGAAGAATCTTTAGAAAAGAGTTGTGAATCAAAAGAGCAAAAAGGATGAGAAGAATTATGGAAATTGGGAGAAAAGAGGGAATGTTTGGCTGAAGAGAAAAGGAGAAATAGAAAAGTTACATCAAATTGGTTTTTACAAAATAACTACCTATTTATTTTAATAAATCCCCTCTTCAATTTTAATTAAACATTATAAGCATATGCTAATTAAAAGAAAAGGCTTAATTGCCATAAAGCTCCCTAAAGATTCTAAGAATTTGACTCTCATTTGAAAATCACACTTTTTACACAATTTTATATCTTTACATTTCAGTCACTGTAGGGCGTGTAGGTGTTCCCTTTTTGTGAGAGCGCAAGTGCACACTCTTGCCAAGTTATAGTATAAAAGATGTCAAATCCCACGAGGATTGGACAACTTGGTTCGTTTCGTAGTCCCTGCATAATGGTAAAATAAAAACACAAGTGAATGGTTTGTTGAGATGAAAAGAAATTGAAAACACAAATAATAAAGATGGTGAATCAGGTTGATAAAGCAGGCAAGATTATGTTGTTCCTTAGTGTGAAAACTGCATTGTAAAAGGTCTGAGTTGTTTCATGCAGCCACGATATGCTATCTCGGCAGGTATGGTGGGTGGCAGGCTACGACCCTGTCACGCGGCTGCAGCGGGTCACTACCCCTGCAACTTTCGTTGTCTCGACAGGTGGAACAAAAATAAGTCTAGGAGGTAGATCTAGCAAATACTCCAAGTTCGTCGGGATAGTCGACAGTGATCCTTCCTATTTCTAGGTAAGGATGCTCGAAAACCTAGCGTGACGTATGCAATACCTAGCAATCTCAGCGTGAACCTAACACAGGCTAGTAAACTCGGTTGGTGATCCCTTTTAGCCGCTGAAACTTGTGAACTGGTTAGGAAACAAGTTATTCACGCCCCAACATGTTGTGACTGTGCTTAACCCTTTCGTGAGCCTTACACTTTCGTACCCATCAAATGGATTCTCTCAACTGACTGGTGTAGACTAATCGAAAGAATGAAGTCCACATATTAAGCAAACTTGGAATATTTTATTAGAGAAAATAACTCAAAACCTAAAAAAACCGTTTCACAACTAATTTACAACATAACCCTAACCCATATGGAGTTTAGAACATGGCGGTGGCAAAGAACACTAGCAAAGTCTATAGAAAACCTAAGATGATTTGAACTTAGGAGTACAATGGGTATTTATAGACTGATGACTAGGTTAAGTCCTCCTTAAAGTAGAAGTCCTCGAAAGTAGCTTTCCACATTAAACTCTGACTTCTCTGCGTGGAATATGGACTTTATCACATTTGCCTTAGCCCGCAAGTAACCTTGAGATTTTTGCTTCGGCGGCTCTGGTTGCTGCTGCAGATGTCGGAAAATCAAATGGATGTCAGCGATAGATTTAGGGTTTTTAGCTCTACAAATCGCACTCCGGTTCTCCAACTTCCATAGTCAGCTGCCGTGGGCAGCAAGGTTGACGACAACTTTTCTCGGCAGCAACTGTCTTATGCTGGAATTGCATCAGTACAGCTACTAGGTTTGTTTCCTCAGCCTTGAATCCTCAGCTCCTTGGTTCCCCCTTTCAGCCTTTAGTACCTAAATACAAAAATACACTAAAACAATATCTTTTATTTACCAAATAAACGTTAATCTATAAAAGCAGGGTAAAACAAAGAAATACTGTAAAATGCCATGCATGCATGTAACGCCCCGGTTTTGGGCTTAGGAGTTTTGGGCGTTGACCGGTTTGGTCAAAGTGCTGTTCGAATCTAAAGAGGTGAAATTAGGAAAGCCTAGTTCGGGTTGCATTAAAAATATGGAAAAATGTTCTAAAACCATCTTTTAATATAATTAAGTGAACTGTGAAATCAATTTTTGAAAATGAGTTTTGGAAGGGTGACATTTTGGCTAGTGACCAAAATGTAAGTTTCGAAAGTTTTGTGGCTGTTTTATAAAGGGTTGAAACTTTGAATCTTTAAGGAGCTATTTACCCAAAGGGAGTTTCTCCAGATTTTTCTAAGATATTTTAAGTCTAAATTCTGATTTTAAATGATATTAAAAGTGGAGGGAAAGCCATTTGGCTATTTTGGATTTTGTAACCAACTTTTCTCAATTTTCTTTCTCTCATTTTCTCTCAACCCAAACACATTCTCTCCAGAGAATTGGATCTGATTTTCTCACCTAAATCCCTCCTTTCAACTCTCATTTGATTCTTAATCAACATATCTTCAAAACCTCTTCAATTGCTAATTGATTCAACAAGGATTTTGATTCCAAAAAGAGGAGAAACTCAAGTTTGGAGGTAAGAACGTCCTTCTCCTCTAAACTATCAGTTCTTTACTGAAATTCCTAAGTTTTCAATCCTTAATTGATGTTTAATTAAAGGTTTTTAAGTGGTGAAATGGATCTTGGCTTATAATGCAAGATTTGATGATTTTTGGTGATTTTCGTTAGATCTGATTAATCTGTGATATGAGATGTGTTTTTGATGTTAAATGAACTCTAAATTGATAAGGAATTGAGTTTTGATTAATGCAATCCCGAATAGGTTGAGTTTCCTAAGTGTAGCTTGTGATTCAAGGTTGTTTTTGAGGTGATATTGTGGATCTGATGTTGCTGGAGGTATAAGGATGTTAATAGGTTGTTTTTAGATGTTATATGATGTTAAAGGATGTGTGGTTTTGCTGGTTTATGGCTGGGCTTTGTTTAGAAGTGGTTTGGATGCATTTTCGGTTGTGTTTGGTGGCCGAAAATGGTGTTTGGATGAGAGCAGCGAGTTTAGGTGCTTTCATTGAAGCAATTAATGCATGATGATGCATTAATCCTCTGCTTTGATGTGTTGAAACAGGGGAGGCATCTTTGGATCCAAGAGTTGTTGATCCGGAAGCTTGATTTGGTGCTATGGCTTGAAGCAAAGTGGAAATCGGTGAGTGAAGTTGGGTTTACAGCTTTTAAACCAAGGTTTGAAGGTTTTGGGAGCTTAGTTTAAGTCTAAACAACTTTCCTAAGCTCAAGTCTAAGTTTTCGGAATTTCTCTCTAGTGGTGGCCATGATTTTGTTGTGATGCAAAATGGTTATTTGCATGTTTTAATTACTGTTTTGAAAGCATGTTTTAGCATGGTTTTTGCTGATGATGTAAGCCATATGTTGAAGGTAACTCTAGGTAGGAGTTCCTTGCTTTTGTACATTGATTAAATGTGGTTTGATGCTTTGAAATGCATGATGAATATGGCTTGGTTTAATGCTTTAAAACAGTGGATTAAATGATGAAAATGATGTTTATTGGCAAGTGATGTTTTAAAAAGGTTAAGGTCACTAAGGTGGTTAAAATTCCTTGAGTGAGCCTTGTTACTTAAGAACATCAAGGTGGTTAAAAGTCCTTGGATGGTTCTTGTTGTGGACACTAAGGTGGTTAAAAGTCCTTAGGTGATCCTTTCCATGGTGTTTAAAAGTCCATGGGGCCATGGTGTTTAAAAGTCCATGGGGCCAAGGTGTTTAAAAGTCCTTGGGGCCAAGGTGTTTAAAAGTCCTTGGGGTGATTCAAGCAATGGACACAAAGGTGGTTAAAAGTCCTTGTGTGGTCCTCATTCATGGTGTTTAAAAGTCCATGGCCAAGGTGTTTAAAAGTCCTTGGGGCCAAGGTGTTTAAAAGTCCTTGGGAAGTTGATGAACTTGTTTTAAGAAATGGAATCTATCACCTGAGCCAATATAACATGTTTATGTTGAAGCATGAGATTGCTTGTTTTAAGTATGCTTTTGAGCATGTGCAAAGGTTGATTTGAAGCATGATTTACAAATGTTTTTAATTGCATTATTGAATGGTTTTTAAGAGCATACCTCACTAAGCTTTTGCTTACGCTCTCTTCGTTTTCTTAATTCAATAATGCAGAACATTAGTGAACCTTGAGGGCAGCAAGGAGGGCAAGAATTCAACTGCAAGTAGAGCTCAATGTATGGAAGGTTTTATAAGTACTTTTTAGCTTTTGGGTAATTTGGCAATGGGGGACCAATGTGTATGTTTTGGGAGGTGTTTGGAACTCCCTAAGTATGTTGAATGATGATATGAATGCTGGTTTTTGTATTGGATCATTACATGCTTGTTTTGGAAGTTTGTGCTTGAATAGCTAGCTTGTGTAGGAAGCATGCCTATAGAATTGGGGCTTTTTGCATGTGATGTTAGTTTGTTGATTTGTTGATGCTTACAAGTCATATATATGTTGAATTGCATGCTGGTAAAGTTTGGTGGCAATTGGAGCATGTTTGAATGATTAATTGCAAGTTTTGGAATGCATTTTGCTGCAATCTGTGCAGGGCGTTTCGGAACAGTGTGCACCGTTTCGGAACGGGTGCTTGAATGAACCCAGGCGTCCGAAACGGTATGCACCGTTTCGAAACGGTTTGGCCTCTGCCAAGCCCATGTTTCGGAACCCGTTGCGGAACGACCCGTGTTTCGGAACGGGGTCTACCTGTTTCGGAACGGTCGACCGTTGGGGGCTGACATTGGCAGTTATATGTTTTGAATTGTTTGCGTTTTGGTCCTGAAACTTGTTTGTGCAATTGTTTGAGCTTGGGAAGTCCTTTTGAGCTGAAATTTCGCAGAGAAGCATGAAACCTGATTAATTTCAAGTTGGTAACATTAATTTGGGTTAAGTCCTTTTAATTATCAGAAATTACAATTTGGTCCCTAAAGTTGTAATTTGTTCAATTGGGTCCCTGTTTGATCTCTGATGTTTGTGATCTTTGAGTATGATGTTTATGTGATCACAATTAGGAGTAATGTGCATCTAGACAAGATTAAAAAGAAAAAAAGGGTCGTTAATCAAGGTTGACTTTCGGGTTGACTTTGGTTTTCCCCGTGTGACTTTCTTAATTCGGGTCAACCGTCTAGGCCGGGTTAAGGGGGTTACATTTGGTGGTATCAGAGCTGAGTTCTCGAGTAATTGGGAATGAGTGTATGCATGATTGAAGAATGTTTGCCTTGTATGCTTGTTGTTTGAAAGCATGTTCAGTGGTTTGAGATGTTGATGCAATTGAGTTGTATGCTGTGATGTTGCATGTTGAGGGTACCCATTGCCAAACAAAAGCTAATGAAATGATGTTGATTTTGAATGGAAATTGAGCTTGAATACTTGGATTGCTTACCTTGTTGGGCCTGACTTGTTTTATTTGCATTGTGATTGCATGGTAAAAATATGGCACCACGTAGAGAGTTAAGAGGAAGCGTGCGAGCTACGGCTCCCAATGAGAATGAGAATGAAGAGAACACGGGTAGTGCGGTGTTACCCCCTCCTCCGCCTGGTGGTGGTGCTAGAGGTGAGAGAGCTGAAGCTGCAGCTGGTGCTGGAGCTGCTGGACCAGAGGTTGGTCAGGGACAAGCTATGCCTGATATGTCTATGCTGGTACAAGCTATTGCGGGTGCTTTTCGAGCAGCAGTAGCTGGAGCTCAAGGAGCTGGGCATCAGGGAGATGCTGGAGTTAGACTACCTTTGGAACGTCTGCGCAGTCTTGGTGGGACTGAGTTCAGGGGTATGTCGGCTGAGAGTTCTGAAGCTTGGCTAGAGAGTACCAAGCGTATCTTGGGTCAGATGAGCTGCACGGATGTGCAAAAGCTGGGATGTGTTGTGTCCTTGTTGCAGGACGATGCATATACGTGGTGGACGACCACCATAGCTGGGATGGCTGAAGCTGATGTTACTTGGACATTCTTTCAGAATGTGTTCAAGAGGAGATATCTTGGAGTGAGATATCTTGATGAGAAAAAGCGTGAATTCATGTCTCTTACCCAAGGGAGCATGAGTGTGGCTGAGTATGAAGTGCAGTTTGTGCGACTCAGTCAGTATGCACCGGAGCTGATACCTGATGAACGGGCAAGGTGCGAGAGGTTCCGTTATGGTCTCGTGACGGATGTGAAAATGTATGTGCTGGCCACTGAATATGATGATTTTGATGTGTTGGTGGGCCGAGCCAAGGACATTGAGATGAACTTGGGTTCGTCTGCGAAAAGTACTGGAGCGAGTTCTGGCAAGAGAGCTGCTGAGCTTAGTTCCGGAGGTGGACGGAACAAGAGGGGACGTGATCAGAAGTATCAGTCCTCAGCCAAGAGAGGTGGTGGTGCACCTGCTAGAGGTGGTTATGCTAGAGCTGATCCTAGTGCTTGCTGGATCTGTGGTTCGCGTGGTCACATGAAGCGTGACTGTCCTCGTGCTGTGAGGGAGGTGCAAGCTCCTGTTGCGGCAGCTGGTAATGGATGCTGGAGTTGTGGTTCTGTAGACCACTTGAGGCGAGATTGTCCGAGGTTGGCTAGTGGCCAAGAGCGTGCTCCTGTTGTTGCTGCACCGCAGAGAGGTCGTGGGCGCGGCCGTGGTAATTTCCAGAGGAGAGAGGAAGGTGGTCGTGGAGTAGCCGATGTTGTGGCTATTCAGCCTGAAGGTGGAGGCCAAGCTAGGGTGTATGCTCAGCGCGAGGGAAGGAATGATGTAGATGTGATTGCAGGTACCTTTACTTTGCAATCCTTGTCATTGCTTTCTTTGATTGATTCTGGATCTACGCATTCATACATTTTGCGTGAGCATGCTGAATTGCTTGGTTTGCCTGTTGAGTCTTTGGATGTTGGTGTTCGTGTCACTAGTTCTTTTGGTGAAACTGTTGTGACTCGAAAGCTTTATAGAAGGTGTCCCTTGGTTGTTCAAGAACATGTTTTCCATGTTGATCTTATGGAGTTGCCCTTCTATGGTTTTGATGTGATCCTTGGTATGGATTGGCTTGCTGAGCATCGTGCTGTTGTGGATTGTGAGAATAAGCAGGTTTCGCTTAAGCTTGCGGATGATTATGAAGTTGTTGTGGTTGGTGAGAATGTGAAGTTTCTTGCCAATGTGGTGTCTACCTTGGAGGCGAGTAGGATGCTGAGGCAAGGTTGCGAAGCTTATCTTGCTTTTGTGATGAATCCTAGCTCTAAGGAGTTGAGGGTACATGATATCAAAGTTGTGAAGGAGTTTCCTGGTGTTTTTCCTGAGGAGTTGCCTGGTTTACCTCCTAATCGCGAGGTGGAGTTTGGAATTGAGCTGTATGAAAATACAACTCCTGTGTCCATTACTCCCTATAGAATGGCACCTAAGGAGCTGAAGGAGCTGAAGACGCAGTTGCAAGAGCTGCTAGATCGTGGTTTCATCCGGCCGAGTGTGTCACCTTGGGGTGCACCAGTCTTGTTTGTGAAGAAGAAAGATGGCACTATGAGGATGTGCATTGATTACCGTCAGCTGAACAAGTTGACTATCAAGAATCGGTATCCTTTGCCGAGGATTGATGATCTCTTTGATCAATTTTGGGGAGCTGCAGTGTTCTCTAAGATTGACTTGAGGTCAGGGTATTATCAGTTGAAGGTGAAAGATGTGGATGTGCCTAAGACGGCTTTCAGGACAAGGTATGGGCATTATGAGTTCCTTGTGATGCCGTTTGGTTTGACAAATGCTCCTGCTGCTTTCATGGACATGATGAATCGTGTGTTTCATGAATACCTGGACAAGTTCGTTGTGGTGTTCATTGATGATATCCTCGTGTACTCGCGTATTGAGGAGGAGCACGAAGAGCATTTGAGGGATGTTTTGCAAGCTTTGTTGGAGAATCAGCTTTATGCTAAGCTGAGCAAGTGTGAGTTCTGGCTTAAGGAGGTGGTGTTTCTTGGGAATGTGGTCTCAGCTGAGGGGATTCGTGTTGATCCTCAGAAGATTGAGGCGGTGATGAATTGGAAAGTTCCTAAGTCTGTTCATGAGGTCTGTAGTTTCCTTGGTTTGGCGGGATACTACCGAAGGTTTGTGGATGGTTTTTCCAAGATTGCTGCTCCTTTGACGAAGCTGTTGCAGAAGGATGTTAAGTATGAGTGGTCGGAAGTGAGACAACAGGCTTTTGAGAAGCTGAAGGTGGCTTTGACGCAAGCTCCTATCTTGATTCAACCTGAATCAGGGAAAGAGTTTGTGGTCTATAGTGATGCATCCTATGTTGGTTTGGGATGTGTGCTGATGCAAGAGGGTAAGGTGGTGGCTTATGCATCGCGGCAGTTGAAGGTGCATGAGCGCAATTATCCTACGCATGATATTGAGCTGGCTGCAGTGGTTTTTGCTCTAAAGATCTGGAGACATTATCTGTATGGTGAGAAGTGTACTGTGTACACGGATCACAAGAGTTTGAGGTATCTGATGTCTCAGAAGGAGTTGAATCTTAGACAGCGGCGTTGGTTGGAGTTGCTCAAGGATTATGATCTGACGATTGAGTATCATCCTGGAAAGGCTAATGTTGTTGCGGATGCCTTGGGTAGGAAGGTAGCTGTTGAGCTGAGAGCTATGTTTGCTAGCTTGAGCATATCGCGAGATGGTGGTCTTGTTGCTGAGTTGCAAGTGAAGCCATCGTTAGTTCAGTTGATCAAGGGAAAGCAGTTGTTGGATGATTCCTTGGTGTCTCATGTTCAGGATATCGCGGAGGGTAGACCTTCGGATTTCTGCTTTAATGAGGATGGTGTGTTGTGTTTTGGTAGTCGGATAGTAGTGCCTGCTGATGCTGAGTTGAGGCGTGCTATTCTGACTGAAGGTCATAGTAGTCCTTTTGCTATGCACCCTGGTAGTACTAAGATGTATCGTGATCTTCGTGATGAGTACTATTGGGTGGGTTTGAAGAAGGATGTTGCGGAGTTTGTGGGCAAGTGTTTGGTGTGTCAGCGAGTTAAGGCTGAACATCAGGTTCCTTCTGGTTTGTTGCAACCGTTGAAAATCCCTGAATGGAAGTGGGAGAGGGTTACCATGGATTTTGTATCTGGTTTACCTTTGTCTCCATCAAAGAAGAATTCTGTTTGGGTGATTGTGGATCGCCTGACGAAGTGTGCACATTTCTTGCCTGTGCATACTACGTTTTCTTTGGATAAGCTGGCAGAGTTGTACATTGCTGAGATTGTGCGGCTGCATGGTGTGCCTAAGTCGATTGTGTCGGATAGGGATCCGAGGTTCACATCGCGTTTCTGGAAGTGTTTGCATCAAGCTCTGGGTACAAGGTTGCATTTCAGTACATCCTATCATCCTCAGTCGGATGGTCAGTCTGAGCGGGTTATCCAGATCTTGGAGGATATGTTGAGGTGCTGCGTGATTGAGTTCCAAGGTTCTTGGGAGAAGCATCTGCCTTTGGTGGAGTTCGCTTATAACAATAGTTATCAGGCGAGTATACAGATGGCACCTTATGAGGCTCTGTATGGGAGGAAGTGTAGGACTCCTCTTTGTTGGGCTGAAACTGGTCAAAAGTTGGTTTCGATGCCGGCTTTGTTGAAAGGGACCACCGAGAAGGTGAAGCTCATTTGTGAGCGGTTGAAGGCAGCCTCTGATCGGCAGAAGTCTTACGCGGATTTGAAGCGTAAGGAGATAGAGTATGCGGTGGGTGACCGTGTGTTCTTGAAGGTTTCGCCTTGGAAGAAGGTGATGAGGTTTGGCCGGAAGGGTAAGTTGAGCCCTCGGTACATTGGACCATATGTGGTGGTTGAGCGTGTGGGTCCTGTTGCGTATCGGTTGAGGTTACCTCAGGAGTTGGAGAAGATTCATGATGTGTTCCATGTTTCTATGCTCCGGAAGTATAGATCTGATCCTTCGCATGTGATGCCTGTGGAGGAAGTGGTTTTGAATCCGGATTTGACCTATGATGAGGAACCGGTGAAGGTTTTGGATTCGCATAGCAAGGTTCTTCGTGGCAAGACCATTGAGTTGGTAAAGGTGCTGTGGAAGCATCGAGGTGTTGAGGAAGCCACGTGGGAGCGGAAGGAAGACATGCTGAAGCAGTTTCCTTATCTCTTTCCTTCAGGTAAATTTCGAGGACGAAATTTCTTAAGGGGGGGGGGAGAGTTGTAACGCCCCGGTTTTGGGCTTAGGAGTTTTGGGCGTTGACCGGTTTGGTCAAAGTGCTGTTCGAATCTAAAGAGGTGAAATTAGGAAAGCCTAGTTCGGGTTGCATTAAAAATATGGAAAAATGTTCTAAAATCATCTTTTAATATAATTAAGTGAACTGTGAAATCAATTTTGGAAAATGAGTTTTGGAAGGGTGACATTTTGGCTAGTGACCAAAATGTAATTTTCGAAAGTTTTGTGGCTGTTTTATAAAGGGTTGAAACTTTGAATCTTTAAGGAGCTATTTACCCAAAGGGAGTTTCTCCAGATTTTTCTAAGATATTTTAAGTCTAAATTCTGATTTTAAATGATATTAAAAGTGGAGGGAAAGCCATTTGGCTATTTTGGATTTTGTAACCAACTTTTCTCAATTTTCTTTCTCTCATTTTCTCTCAACCCAAACACATTCTCTCCAGAGAATTGGATCTGATTTTCTCACCTAAATCCCTCCTTTCAACTCTCATTTGATTCCTAATCAACATATCTTCAAAACCTCTTCAATTGCTAATTGATTCAACAAGGATTTTGATTCCAAAAAGAGGAGAAACTCAAGTTTGGAGGTAAGAACGTCCTTCTCCTCTAAACTATCAGTTCTTTACTGAAATTCCTAAGTTTTCAATCCTTAATTGATGTTTAATTAAAGGTTTTTAAGTGGTGAAATGGATCTTGGCTTATAATGCAAGATTTGATGATTTTTGGTGATTTTCGTTAGATCTGATTAATCTGTGATTTGAGATGTGTTTTTGATGTTAAATGAACTCTAAATTGATAAGGAATTGAGTTTTGATTAATGCAATCCCGGATAGGTTGAGTTTCCTAAGTGTAGCTTGTGATTCAAGGTTGTTTTTGAGGTGATCTTGTGGATCTGATGTTGCTGGAGGTATAAGGATGTTAATAGGTTGTTTTTAGATGTTATATGATGTTAAAGGATGTGTGGTTTTGCTGGTTTATGGCTGGGCTTTGTTTAGAAGTGGTTTGGATGCATTTTCGGTTGTGTTTGATGGCCGAAAATGGTGTTTGGATGAGAGCAGCGAGTTTAGGTGCTTTCATTGAAGCAATTAATGCATGATGATGCATTAATCCTCTGCTTTGATGTGTTGAAACAGGGGAGGCATCTTTGGATCCAAGAGTTGTTGATCCGGAAGCTTGATTTGGTGCTTTGGCTTGAAGCAAAGTGGAAATCGGTGAGTGAAGTTGGGTTTACAGCTTTTAAACCAAGGTTTGAAGGTTTTGGGAGCTTAGTTTAAGTCTAAACAACTTTGCTAAGCTCAAGTCTAAGTTTTCGGAATTTCTCTCTAGTGGTGGCCATGATTTTGTTGTGATGCAAAATGGTTATTTGCATGTTTTAATTACTGTTTTGAAAGCATGTTTTAGCATGGTTTTTGCTGATGATGTAAGCCATATGTTGAAGGTAACTCTAGGTAGGAGTTCCTTGCTTTTGTACATTGATTAAATGTGGTTTGATGCTTTGAAATGCATGATGAATATGGCTTGGTTTAATGCTTTAAAACAGTGGATTAAATGATGAAAATGATGTTTATTGGCAAGTGATGTTTTAAAAAGGTTAAGGTCACTAAGGTGGTTAAAAGTCCTTGAGTGAGCCTTGTTACTTAAGAACATCAAGGCGGTTAAAAGTCCTTGGATGGTTCTTGTTGTGGACACTAAGGTGGTTAAAAGTCCTTAGGTGATCCTTTCCATGGTGTTTAAAAGTCCATGGGGCCATGGTGTTTAAAAGTCCACGGGGCCAAGGTGTTTAAAAGTCCTTGGGGCCAAGGTGTTTAAATGTCCTTGGGGTGATTCAAGCAATGGACACAAAGGTGGTTAAAAGTCCTTGTGTGGTCCTCATTCATGGTGTTTAAAAGTCCATGGCCAAGGTGTTTAAAAGTCCTTGGGGCCAAGGTGTTTAAAAGTCCTTGGGAAGTTGATGAACTTGTTTTAAGAAATGGAATCTATCACTTGAGCCAATATAACATGTTTATGTTGAAGCATGAGATTGCTTGTTTTAAGTATGCTTTTGAGCATGTGCAAAGGTTGATTTGAAGCATGATTTACAAATGTTTTTGATTGCATTATTGAATGGTTTTTAAGAGCATACCTCACTAAGCTTTTGCTTACGCTCTCTTCGTTTTCTTAATTCAATAATGCAGAACATTAGTGAACCTTGAGGGCAGCAAGGAGGGCAAGAATTCAACTGCAAGTAGAGCTCAATGTATGGAAGGTTTTATAAGTACTTTTTAGCTTTTGGGTAATTTGGCAATGGGGGACCAATGTGTATGTTTTGGGAGGTGTTTGGAACTCCCTAAGTATGTTGAATGATGATATGAATGCTGGTTTTTGTATTGGATCATTACATGCTTATTTTGGAAGTTTGTGCTTGAATAGCTAGCTTGTGTAGGAAGCATGCCTATAGAATTGGGGCTTTTTGCATGTGATGTTAGTTTGTTGATTTGTTGATGCTTACAAGTCATATATATGTTGAATTGCATGCTGGTAAAGTTTGGTGGCAATTGGAGCATGTTTGAATGATTAATTGCAAGTTTTGGAATGCATTTTGCTGCAATCTGTGCAGGGCGTTTCGGAACAGTGTGCACCGTTTCGGAACGGGTGCTTGAATGAACCCAGGCGTCCGAAACGGTATGCACCGTTTCGAAACGGTTTGGCCTCTGCCAAGCCCATGTTTCGGAACCCGTTGCGGAACGACCCATGTTTCGGAACGGGGTCTACCTGTTTCGGAACGGTCGACCGTTGGGGGCTGACATTGGCAGTTATATGTTTTGAATTGTTTGCGTTTTGGTCCTGAAACTTGTTTGTGCAATTGTTTGAGCTTGGGAAGTCCTTTTGAGCTGAAATTTCACAGAGAAGCATGAAACCTGATTAATTTCAAGTTGGTAACATTAATTTGGGTTAAGTCCTTTTAATTATCAGAAATTACAATTTGGTCCCTAAAGTTGTAATTTGTTCAATTGGGTCCCTGTTTGATCTCTGATGTTTGTGATCTTTGAGTATGATGTTTGTGTGATCACAATTAGGACTAATGTGCATCTAGACAAGATTAAAAAGAAAAAAAAGGGTTGTTAATCAAGGTTGACTTTCGGGTTGACTTTGGTTTTCCCCGTGTGACTTTCTTAATTCGGGTCAACCGTCTAGGCCGGGTTAAGGGGGTTACAATGCACCTACTTATGCCTAAAATGTGATTAAAAACAGTAATAATAGGAGGTGTAATGTGTATAAAATATAGGACTTGTGGACACTTTACACACCCCAAACTCGAACTATTGCTTGTTTTCAAGCAATGCAACCTAAAATACTTGCTCTAATAATAATAAGAAGGAAAAACTTGTTCTTAACTTGATTTTATGCCTCAAGGTCGTGTGTAGGTTCTGTAGGTGTTCCCTTTTTGTTAGAGCGCAAGTGCACACTCCTGCCAAGTTATAGTATATAAGATGTCAAATCCCACGAGGATTGGACGGCTTGTCTCGTTCTTTAGTTCTTGCACAAAGGTAAAGTAAAACAGAAGTGAATAGTTGGTCGAGATCGAAGAATAAATAAAAACAAAAGTAAAAGAGAAAAGGTGAATCAGGTTGATAGAGCAGGCAGGGTTATGCTGCCACTAAGTGTGAAAACTGCGTTGAAATAGGCAGGGGTGTGTACTCTCTCGGTAGGTGGAATGGATATACGTCCTGGCGGCAAGTCTGATAGATACTCCAAGTTCAGCAGCATAGTCGATAGTGATCCCTCCTATTTCTAGGTTAGGATACTCGAGATTGATAGCTTGAGGACTAGTGTGGAATAAAATCAATCAAATCGGTTAGTGATCCCTTTTAGCCGCTAAAACTTGTGAACTAGTGTGGAACCAAGTTAGTCACGCCTCCCGTTGTGAGCCTTGCACTTTCGTGCCTGGCAAATGGATTCTCTCAAATGATTGGTGTAGAAAGATTGAAAGAATGAAGAACAATGGTTTAAGTAAATTTGGAATATTTTATTGAAGAAATAAATCAAAAACCTAAAACAACCGTTTCACTCTAGTTACAACATAACCCTAACTCAATGAGGATTTAGAACATGGCGGCAGAGAAGAGCACAAGAATAGTCTATAGAAAACCTAGGATGATTTAAACTAGAAGTACAATGGGTATTTATAGACTCAAAACTAGGTTAAGTCCTCTTTGAAGTAGAAGTCCTCTAAGTAGCTTTTCTTCTTTAATGTAGCTTTAAATGCTGACTTCTTTGCTTGGAATATAGACTCTTCCTCGTTTTTCTTAGACCGCAAGTAAGCTTGGGAATTTTGCTTCGACGACCCTAGCCGTTGCTACAGAGGTCAGAAAATCACATGACCACCGGCGATATACTCAGGAGTTTTAGCTCCACAGATTGCGCTACCGTTCTTATAACTTCCATAGTTAGCTGCCGCGGGAAGCGAGGTTGGCAGCAGCTTTGCTCGGTAGGTGCTCGACAGCAACTTACTTCTGTTGGAACTGCTTCAATACAGCTCTTGGGTTTGTTTCTTAGCCTTGTGTCCTTCGTTACTCGGCTCCCTCGCTCCGCTGTTAGTACCTACAAGCAAGAATACACTAGAACAATACCTCTTGTTCACCAAATAAATGATAAGTTATAAAAGCAAGGTAGAACAATGAAATACTGTAGAATGCTATGCATGAGCCTATTTATGCCTAAAATGAGCTAGAAAACAGTAATAATAAGAGTTGGAAAGTGCATGAAATATAGGACTTTTGGACACTTTACACACCCCAAACTCAAACTATTACTTCTCCTCAAGCAATGCAACCTAAAGTACTTGCTCTAATAATAGTCAGAAGGAAAAACTTGTTTTAACCTGATTTTCTACCTCAAGGCTGTGGCATCTATATACATATAACTTAATGAAAGGAAATAAGCAAGAAAACAACTCAGAATTAAATTCCTAATGCCTATGTGATGTTTGCAAATCTGTAAACAAGTTGAATACGCAGAATAAATGATTTAAACAATGATGCTGCTATAATTTAAAGGTTGTTGCTGAGGCAGCACAGTTTCAACACACTATTATTTTTAATCAAGGCAGTGAGGGCTTCAGCTTATCATAACTACTCTTCCAGGTCTGACGTTTAGAGAGGAGCAAACAATAGAACCCCGAACCCTTGGAGTAGAGTCATCTCGTGAAGGCTTTCATTCACTCATGCTAATTTGTCCGTCACTTTTAGGCTTTCAGATTCATGGACTTTCATAGCAGCGGGGTGTCCTCGCACATAATTCTTCCTAGAGCCCGTTGCAGGCACCTCTAGGGTAACACAACACTTTTTCTTTATTTTTCATTTTTCTGCCTTGGCAGTTCTGCATTATTCTGTTTCTTTTGCCTGCCTCGGCGACTACCTGCAATTATCGTTAGAATTTTGCAAAGAAAATAAGCAGGCATTGTTCATCAAATATTCTAACACATCCAGCAAGTAATAGAGATTTTTAACATTTTCAGGCAAAAAGAAAAAAAAATTAAGTCATATTTCATGCTTTTTCCCAAGATTAAGTTTAATTTTTAATTATGTGTGAAATGAAGGTAATCGACTATCCTATCATAGGCACAAGTCATAACAAACTTTTCTTTTCCGATTATTACTAAGGCAAGTACAATGCAATATAAATGCAACTAAGAATGCCTACAAATGATGTGAGAGCTATCCTCCCAAACTCGAGATGGGCATTGCCCTCAATGCACAAAACAGAAAATAAGAAAATATATATGTTAAATATAAAAATTAGGAAATAAAAATAAAATAAAAGAAAATAAGTTAAAAGTTTGCTGAGGATTGAGAGGAGGTTGGATTCTAGTTAGTTGAGGAGGATGTTCATAAAACGAAGCGGCGGTTGGCAGATGCCTTGGCGGCTGTTCTGGTGGGTGAGGTCTTTGCTTTCCGCGGCGGCTGGATCCTCTTTGGTGTATGTTGTGGCTATTCTAGAGGCTCGACAAGGGGAACAGTGGGAGATGCATCGCTTCCTTCTGACTCGGTCTCGAGGTCCACATGTTCTTCTTCTATTATGTGCCTCTTCCTTGTCTCTTCCTCTGTGGGTGCTGCCGGAGGGATGAATGCCATTGGAATGGCTGTTGTTGCCGCTACTACTGTTGTTTCTGGTTTCGGCGACGGCTGCTCAATCTCCCCTGATGAGAAGGAATCTACTACTATATTGGCTGTGCAGGCTGGGGAGAGATTCAACGGGTGCCTCTCAGGGGAGTCTACCACTGTGTTTGATGGGGTGGCAGCTGAGTGGTGCGGAGAATTCATAGGAGAGGGCATCTGATGGTCTGTCTGGTGGGTAGTGGTGGCTGAGGAAGTTCTTCGTGCTCTTGCTACTGCTGCAAGCTCATCAGGAAAGGGTGGCATGGTCGGCACATCACCAGGGAATTTCTGCATGAAATAAGCTACCAGGGCTTCTTGGGCCTCCCCCACGTAGTTCATGAAGGCCAACTATTGCTGCTCTATCCGTTTTATGTGTTCGAGGAGTGTGTGGAGCAGCGGGAGGGCTTCTCTATCTAGGGTAGCGTCAGTACTATCGGGGGCGGCTAGCGTTTCAAATTGTGTGGCGAAGGGCTGACTGGGCGTGGCTGGTTCTCTCTCCGCATCCTGCATCATCTGAATGCATACCTTTTTGGTCCAGCCCTCCTTGGCAGTTGTAAAATCATTTGTGGGCTCTATCAGGACTCGAAAATTGGTGCAGAGACCTGTGATGAGGGACGGGAAGTACAACCTGCCCTTCTTCTTCTTGAAGCAGTTGTATATTTCCATGTAGATGATTTCCCCCACGTTGATCGGCCGGTTCATCAGGATACTGTGAATTAAGGCTAGGCGCGGCCGGTCAACTGTTGAGTTGTGAGATGTGGGCAGCAGACGCTTTTTCACAAATGTGTTCCACAACATAGCTTCAGGCAGTAGATGACGTTGTTGGACAGATCCCACATGTTTGCCCCCTAACCATTGTGTGTTGGGCTTGCAGATTCTAGCCTTGATCTCCTCATAGTGGGCTGCCGTCAGTGACTGCCTCCATTCCTCCTGCGGGTTGTCAGTCATATCAAGGCTGTAATAGCTGTTGATGACAGTAGGGTTGAGCTTGATCGCCTCTCCTCGAACGTAGACGATTGGCTTGTCCGGGCAGGGCTGATGTGAGTAAAATTCCCTGACTATATTGATTTCGCTATGTCAGGTTGCTGAGCGAACATCTCCCATCCCTTGTAGTGGATGGTTCGGAACAAGGTGAGCTCAAGACCACAGTCTCCCATTTGCTTCATCTAATAGAAGCCTTGTTCCTCCCAGACGGCCTTCTTGGAGAATTGTGCTCTATATCTCTCCTCATCTACCTTGAAGCAAAACCTGATGTAGATGGGTGTAACCCCCTTAGCCTTGTCTAGACGATTGACCCAAACTACAAAGATTACATGGGGAAAACCAAAGTCAACCCGAAAGTCAACCTTGATTAACAACCCTTTTTTTCCTTTTTATCTTTTCTAGATGCACATTAATTCTATGTGATCACTCAGGAAACATAGGAGAGAAAAGCACAGCGATCAGAAATCATTTAAGGGCTCAATTGCATGAATTACACTTTTAAGGACCAAAATGTAAATTTTGGAAAATATAAAAACTTTGCAGATTTTAAGTTTACTAATATTTAATTAGTCGAATTTCATGCCTCTCTGTCAAATTTCAGCTTAAAAGAACATACCAAGCTCAAGCAATTGCAAGCACAACATTCAGGACTAAAATGTAAAGCTTGAAAACTTGAAACAATTCAAATGCACAGACTAACGGTCAACCGTTCCGGAACACTAACCTTCGTACCGAAACGCCTGTATCAAAACGGTGTTGACTGTTTTGGAACTCGGGTGCGTTCTGAGACCAGTATCAGAACAGGACTCGCCAATAGCCAAAGTGTTCCGAAACACCTTCATCCATTCCGAAACACTATGGCCATTTCGGGCCCCTGTTTCAAAACAGATAAGAGTGTTTCGATACACCCTGCCCTGCAACAGCATTAATTTCTGGTTTTTCACATCTTAGCACTATCAAACATGCTCCAAAATATTCCACAACTTACCAACAACATGTTTAGACATTAGAGAACATGTTTGAGAAGCTTAAGCTAAAGCATGGCATCAAACACATGAACATTCAAACTAAAGGCATGCTTCCCAATCAAAAAACCAAATATAAACTTCAATCCTCAAGAAAACCATATAAGACCATTTACAACCTTCAAAAGCCAACATAAACATGCCACAAACTTAGGGAGTTCAAAACACATCTCCCAAATTCAACCTTGGAGCCCCATTGCCAAATATCAAAACTAAAGTATGTAAAAACATCACCATACATGAGCTTTGCGATTCCTTGGATGTTCTTAACCTTCTTCCTGCCCAAAATCACTTCAAATATCTGCATTATTGGTAAAAGAGAGTGTAAGCATGTTTGCTTAGTGAGGCATGCTCTAAAGTAAACCAACACAATAATGCATTATTCAAAACACTTTCTTAAAAGTCTTTTTCAACAACATGCTCATCCTATCTCTTGCTTGAAAACCATTTCAAAGCAAAATCTTCATTTGAAACCACATGTACCTCTATTCTATCTCATGCATTAAACCAATGCAAATCTCATGGCAAAGTCATACACATGATAAATGAAAACAAAAGCATTTCATATCATAATCTCATATGCATTTCTCATAGCATAAAACATCACTTCTTTTGGTACATGTGAATCAAATACAATTCCATATTTTATATTGGCATTTCACATTTCATCATTACTCGGATATGCGGATTAGCTTGACTCAAGGTCAAGTCCTACCCCGGTGGAATCTCTCATTACCGGAAAGCTTGGGTATTTCACCAAGTCCTACCTGATGGAATGCCCATCATCGGTTTCTCATGGTGGTATCTCTCATTGCCAAAAAGCTTGGGTGTTTCACCAAGTCCTACCCGATGGAATGCCCATCATCGGTCTCTCCTTTTGGATTGAATCCAAAGAGCACATACGGATTTTTAGTTTATAGTGCACTCTTATCCTATTGATCGATCAATTATATCCGGTAAGTATCTCATCTTCTATGCCAATATATTATGTCAAAACATCATCTCACCTACTGTTTTTCATGCAACATTTCTCAAATCTTTCTCATCTCATTTCAAAATCAAAACACATGCTTGCATTAAATCAAAATCTCAAAACTCATCAATGCAACATGCTATCTCATGAAATCTCTTCAAGCATCATCTCATGCTACAAATCATGCATAAAAACAGTGGGAATTTGTCTATCTCAAAGCAAGAGCATGTAAAAGCATTTTTGGGGCAACAACCACATAATTGAGTTCAAATCTAGACATACTTACTTCCGGACTTAGGAAGGTGTTTCAAACCTTTCCTAAATCCCCAAACCTTGTTTCTTTGTCTCTCAAGGACTTCTCAAACCATTCACACTCACCAATTACGTTTTGCTTGCTCGCCGAAATGCTATCTAAGCTCCCGGCACTCCCGGATCAACACCAAAGGCATCCGAAGATGACCCCCATGTTCATAACACATAAGAGTAGAGGATTAATGCAACATCATGCATTGAAATCATCAGCCACACATCTAAACCCGCTGCTCTACCCAAGAACCTCATTTCGGCCACCAAAAACAACTGAAATCACCTCCAAACTCTTCCAAAACAAAGCCCAGCCAAGATCTATCACTTCTAAACATTTCTAAACATCAATCAACACCAAAAATCACCATAAACTCGTCCTTATACCTCCAGCTATAACAGAACACCAAAACCACCCCAAAAACAACCATTTTAGCATGCAAAACTTAGGAATCCAAACTTATTCGGGATTTGTTTGATAAAACCTCATTTATAACATCAATTACCATCCAAAATACATTAGAAAACAACCTCAAAATAGAGCCTAACCAACAACCACGAAAATCATCAAGATCTCTCCAAAAATCTTGAGTTTTAACACAATTTCATGTTTCTAACATTAAAGCAGCTCAAAAACCATTAACAAAGGATTGATAACTTGGGAATTTTAGTAAAGAACTGATCATTAGAGGAGAAGGACGAAGCTTACCTCTAATTGCTAATTTCTCCTTGATTTGGGCAAGTTTTCTTGAAAATCCAAAGTGAAAACAAGAGGATTTGATGAGGAAAAGATTAGAAATCAAAAAGAGATTGAAATCTCATCAAAAGGAATGAAAATCAGAGGCTAATTGATGGAGGAAATGTGTTTGGCTGAAAAGAAATTGAGAGAAAATGAAATGAGAGAAAACTAGCGTAAGGTAGTTATGAAAAGTCAAAGATAGTTATTCTTTTTAATAATCCTTATTTCCCTTAATTAAAACATTAATAAAAACACCCAAAATCAAGAAAAATCTGATTTAAAACATTTTGGTAAAATTAGCTCCTTAAAGATTCAAAGTTTCAATCCTTTACAAAACAATTACTATTCAACTTTCGCAAAAACTGCGATTTGGTCGCTACACCGAAATGTAGCATTTCCAAACCTTATTTTGCAAAATTGTTTTCACCATAATCATTCATATAATAAATGAGGATTTTTAGATATTTTTCCATAATTTTAAATCATCCCGAACTAGATGTTCCCTAAATCTCCCTTAAAGGTTCGAACCGTTCTCGACCGGTCTGATTCAAACTGTAAAACATCTAGGCCCAAAATCGGGGCGTTACAACTCTCCCCCTTTTAAGAAATTTGGTCCTCGAAATTTAACTGGAGGAAAAAAGGTAAGGAAATCGCTTCTTCATGTCTTCCTTCCTTTCCCACGTGGCTTCCTCTACACCATGATGTCTCCACAAGACTTTAACCAGCTCGATGGTCTTACCTCGGAGAACTTTACTATCTGAATCCAGAATCTCGACCGGTTCCTCATCATATGTCAAGTCTGGATTCAACTCAACCTCTTCCACAAGCATAACATGCGACATATCCGATCTGTATCTCCGAAGCATGGATAGATGAAACACATTATGTATATTTTCTGACTCTTGAGGTAGTCTTAGCTTGTAGGCAATAGGACCCACACGTTCTATCACCTCGTATGGTCCAATGTACCTTGGGCTCAATTTGCCCTTCCGGCCAAACCTCATCACTTTCTTCCAAGGTGAAACTTTCAAAAACACACGATCTCCCACAAAAAATTCTATCTCCTTACGCTTCAAATCTGCGTAAGACTTTTGCCGATCTGAGGCTGCCTTCAACCGCTCACAAATGAGCTTCACCTTCTCGGTGGTTCCTTTTAACAAAGTTGGCATCGAGACCAACTTCTGTCCCGTTTCATCCCAACAAAGAGGAGTTCTGCACTTCCTCTCGTATAAAGCTTCATAAGGTGCCATTTGAATACTTGCCTGGTAACTGTTATTATAAGCAAACTCCACCAAAGGCAAGTGCTTCTCCCAAGAGCCTTGAAATTCAATAACATAGCACCTCAACATATCCTCAAGCACTTGGATAACACGCTCAGATTGTCCATCCATCTGCGGATGATAAGAAGTAATGAAATTTAGTCGTGTAACCAAAGCTTGATGTAAACACTCCCAAAACCTTGCGGTGAACCTCGGATCTCTATCCGATACTATAGATTTTTGGCACTCTATGCAACCGTACAATCTCAGCAATGTACAGTTCCGCAAGCTTATCCAAGGTGTACGTAGTATGCACAGACAAGATATGCGCACACTTCGTAAGGCGATCCACAATCACCCAAAAATAATTCTTCTTTGATGGCGACAAAGGCAAACCAGACATAAAGTCCATGGTGATCCTCTCCCACTTCCATTTAGGAATCCTTAACGGCTGCAACAATCCTGAAGGAAATTGATGTTCCGCCTTAACTCGCTGACAAACCATGCATTTACTGACATACTCAGTGACATCTTTCTTCAAAACCACCCAATAGTACTCATCCTTCAGATCACGGTACATCTTTGTACTACCAGGGTGCATAGCAAAAGGAATACTATGAGCTTCAGGCAGAATGGTGCACCTCAACTCAACATCATTCGGCACCACTATCCGACTCGCAAAACATAAAACGCCATCATCATTAAAACATAAATCCGATGGCCTACCCTCTGCAATATCCTGAACATGTGGCACTAAGGAATCATCCAACAGTTGTTTGTCCTTTATCAACTGAACTAGAGATGGTTTCACTTTCAACTCAGCAACAAGACCACCATCCCGTGATATGCTCAAGCTAGCAAACATCGCTCTTAACTCCACCGCCACTTTCTTGCTCAAAGCATCGACAACAACATTGGCCTTCTCCGGATGATACTTGATCATTAGATCATAATCCTTAAGCAACTCTACCCAGCGTCATTGCCTAAGATTTAACTCTTTCTGAGACATCAGGTACTTAAAACTCTAATGATTCGTATACAAAGTACACTTCTCACCATAGAGATAATGTCTCCAGATCTTTAAAGCAAAAACCACTGCTGCTAACTCAATGTCATGCATATGATAGTTGCGCTCATGTACTTTCAACTGTCGCGATACATAAGCCACTACCTTACCCTCTTGCATTAACACACACCCCAACCCAACATAGAACGCGTCACTATACACCACAAACTCTTTCCCTGATTCAGGTTGAACCAAAATAGGAGCTTGCGTCAAAGCTGCTTTTAGCTTCTCAAAAGCTTGTTGTCTAGCTTCCGTCCACTCATACTTGACATCCTTCTGCAACAACTTCGTCAAAGGGGCAGCAATCTTAGAAAATCCATCCACGAACCTCCGATAGTAACTTGCCAACCCAAGGAAACTATGAACCTCATGGACAGATCTAGGAGGCTTCCAATTCATCACCGCCTCAATCTTCTAAGGATCAACTCAAATCCCTTCAGCCGAAACAACATGACCAAGGAAAACAACTTCCTTTAGCAAAAACTCACATTTGCTTAGCTTAGCATAAAGCTGATTTTCCAACAGCGCTTGCAAAACGATCCTCAAATGACCTTCATGCTCCTCCTCAGTACGAGAGTACACAAGGATATCATCGATGAACACCACAACGAACTTGTCCAAGAATTCACAGAACACCGTATTCATCATGTCCATGAAAGCAGCAAGAGCATTTGTCAACCAAAAAGGCATCACTAGAAACTCATAATGCCCATACCTTGTTTGAAAGGCTGTTTTCGGCACGTCCACATCTTTCACCTTTAACTGACAGTATCCTGACCTCAAATCTATCTTTGAAAACACAACCGCTCCTCGAAAACTGTTCAAAGAGATCATCGATCCTCAGCAAAGGATACTTGTTTTTGATGGTCAACTTATTCAGGTGACGATAATCAATGCACATCCTCATCGTGCCATCTTTCTTTTTAACAAACAAAACCGGTGCACCCCAAGGTGACACACTAGGCCGAATAAAGCCTCGGTCAAGCAACTCTTGAAGTTGCGTCTTCAACTCTTTCAACTCTTTGGGTGCCATGTGATAAGGAGCAATGGACACCGGAGTTGTGTTCTCGTACAACTCAATTCCAAATTCAACTTCTCAACTAGGCGGCAAACCAGGTAATTCCTCCGGAAACACTCCAGGGAACTCACACACGGTCCTATATCCTGTACGCGAACCTCCTTTGTACTAGGATTCATAACAAAGGCTAGATAAGCCTCACATCCTTGACGCAACATCCGGCTTGCTTCAAGCGTCGACACCACATTGGATAGAAACTTCACATTTTCTCCCACCACCACAACCTCATAATCATCCGCAAGTTTCAATGAAACTCACTTGCTTTCGAAATCCATAACGGCTCTATGCTCAACGAGCCAATCTATGCCAAGAATTACATCAAAACCATAGAATGGCAATTCCATAAGATCGACAAGAAACACATGATCTTGCACCATTAAGGGGCATCTCCTATACAACCTTATTGTTACAGCTATCTCACCAAAGGAACTAGTCACACGCATACCCACATCCAAAGACTCAAAAGGCAAACTAAGCATTTGAGCATGTTCACGCAATATGTACGAGTGTGTAGATCCAGAATGAATCAAAGAAAGTAGTGACAAGGGTTGCAAAGTAAAGGTACCTGCGATCACGTCCGTGTCATTCCTCCCCTCTCGATGAGCGTACACTCTAGCCTGGCCACCACCCTCAGGTTGAACGGCCACCACATGTGCTACATTCCTTCCACCCTCATCTCTGCGCTGGAAATTACCACAGCCGCGCCCACGACTCTCTGTGGCTCAGCTGCTCTCATCGGAGCTTGACTTTCTCTCAACGGTTGACGACAATCTTTCTTCATATGCCCTCGGTTACCACAGTTCCAACACGTACCAAGATTACCTCAGCACTCACCATCATGTCTCCTACCACACCGGTTACACTCAGGAGTCCTCAACAAAGCATTTGGTCCTTGCTGACGTCTCCTAGGGTTACCACCCCCGCGTCTAGCATCACCATGTAACCTCCTATCCTTATGCCTCTTATAGCGATCTCTACCAAGATCACGCTCTGTAGCTCGCTTCCCTGAGCTAGATCCTCCTGCTCGACTCGCCAAACCAAGATTCAACTCAATGTCCTTGGCTCGAGTGACCAAGACATCGAAATCAGTGTAATCGGCTGAGAGCATATAGGTCTTCACATCCGCCACCAGCCCGTAACAGAATTGTTCACATCTTTCTCACTCGCTAGGAATCAGCTTAGTTGCATATTGGCTTAGGCGTACAAATTGCACCTCATACTCCACTACTGTCATGCTCCCTTGCAGAAGGGACATGAACTCCATCTTCTTCTCATCGAGGTAGCGAACTCCCAAATATTTTCGCTTGAACGCACTCAAGAAGAATGTCCAAGTCACATCATCATCTTCCATTCCCGCAATTGTGGTCGTCTACCACGTATATGCATCACCATGCAACAGTGACACAATGCATCCCAACTTCTGAACATTGTTGCAATTCAGTTGTCCAAGTATCCTCTTGGTGCTTTCTAACCAAGACTCGGAACCTTCTAGGGTCAAACCTCTAAACCCAGTCCCTCCAAGACTGCAGAGACGCTCCAACGGAAATCCCACATTAGCACCATCCTGAGGTGCAGCTCCATGAGCTCCAACTACTGGTTCCTGGAAAGCTCCAACAATAGCTTGTATCAAAATAGACATATCAGGAGCAGCTTGCCCCTGAACTCCCTCAGGTCCAGCAACCCCAGCACCTACTCCAGCAGCACCAACCCCAACTCCACCACCACCAGGTGGTCCACCAAGGGGAGAAGGAGGTAGATCCTCAGCATTCTCCACACTCTCGTTCTCAGCCGTGGAACGAGTATTGATTCTAAGCTCTCTACGTGGCCCCATAATAAAACAATGCAACTGACAAAATACAATAAATCCAATTAGGCATAATAAGGTAAGTAATCCAAGTACTCAAGCTCATTTTTTGAAAAAATTCTTCTCATTAGTAATGATATGGCAATGGGATCCCCAATCTATACCCCAAACACATCATAGCATCACAATTCCATCTCAACAGAACCATACATCAATAACTACACACATCATGCTTTCACCGCAAAATCACAAACATTCATGACTAAATACAACAACCACTTACCAAGCCCCAATTATTCGTTAACATGGCTCTGATACCAACAAATGTAACCCCCTTAGCTCGGCCTAGACGATTGACCCAAACTACGAAGATTACACGGGGAAAACCAAAGTCAACCCGAAAGTCAACCTTGATTAACGACCTTTTTTCCTTTTTATCTTTTCTAGATGCACATAAGCCTATGTTGTCACTCAAGAAACATAAGAGAGAAAAGCACAGCGATCGGAAATCATTTAAGGACTCAATTGCATAAATTACACTTTTAGGGACAAAAATGTAAATTTTGGAAAATATAAGGAATTTGCAGATTTTAAGTTTACCAATATGTAATTAGTCGAATTTAATGCCTCTCTTTCACATTTCAGCTTAAAATAAGATCCCAAGCTCAAACAATTGCATGCACAACATTCAGGACTAAAATGTAAAGCTTGAAAACCTGAAACAATTCAAATGCACAAACCAACGATCAAACATTCCGGAACGCTGACCTTTGTACCGAAACACCCGTATCGAAATGGTGTTGACTGTTTCAGAACTCGGGTGCGTTCCGAGACCAGTATCGGAACAGACCTCTCCAGTAGCCAAAGTGTTCTGAAACACCTTCACTCGTTTCGAAACACAATGGCCATTTCGGGCCCCTATTTCGAAACAGATAAAGGTGTTTCAATACACCCTGCCCTACAACAACATTAATTGCTGGTTTTTCACATATTAACACTGTCAAACATGCTTCAAAACATTCCACAACTTACCAACAACATGTTTAGACATTAGAGAACATGTTTGAGAAGCTTAAGCTAAAGCATGGCATCAAACACATGAACATTCAAACTAAAGGCATGCTTCCTAATCACAAAACCAAATATAAACTTCAATCCTCAAGCAAACCATATAAGACCATTTACAACCTTCAAAAGCCAACACAAACATGCCACAAACTTAGGGAGTTCAAAACACATCTCCCAAATTCAACCTTGGAGCCCCATTGCCAAATATCAAAACTAAAGTATGTAACTTTGCACTTCCTTGGATGTTCTTAACCTTCTTGCTGCCCAAAATCATTTCAAATATCTGCATTATTGGTAAAAGAGAGCGTAAGCATGTTTGCTTAGTGAGACATGCTCTAAAGTAAACCAACACAATAATGCATTATTCAAAACACTTTCTTAAAAGCCTTTTTCAACAACATGCTCATTCTATCTCATGCTTGAAAACCATTTCAAAGCAAAATCTTCATTTGAAACCACATGTACCTCTATTCTATCTCATGCATTAAACCAATGCAAATCTCATGGCAAAGCCATACACATGATAAATGAAAACAAAAGCATTTCATATCATAATCTCATATGCATTTCTCATAGCATAAAACATCACTTCTTTTGGTACATGTGAATGAAATACAATTCCATATTTTATATTGGCATTTCACATTTCATCATTACTCGGATATGCGAATTAGCTTGACTCATGGTCAAGTCCTACCCCGGTGGAATCTCTCATCACCAGAAAGCTTGGGTATTTCACCAAGTCCTACCCATGGAATTCCCATCATCGGTTTCTCATGGCGGTATCTCTCATCGCCAAAAAGCTTGGGTGTTTCACCAAGTCCTACACGATGGAATGCCCATCATCGGTCTCTGTTAGTTCACGTCGGCACGCCCCGTGGCGCAGCGGAAAAATGAATCCGATGTAATCCAGTCAGGATCCATGCACAGGAACGAATCCGGGGTGAAAAGATGAAGAGTTACCTTTTAAAATTCTGGAAACTGGAAAACCGACGGTATATCGGAATAACCACGTCAAGTCAAACCGAAATCGTCACAGGGTTCGTAACGACCTCTAGGGTGTCCACCTGAACAAAACGAACAAAGTTTCTGCCTCCCTAACACTTAGGGATATATTTCGACATGTTTGACACCTTCCAGGGAGAAGTCAAAATCCCTCCAGGGATTCCTGAGGGAGTTTGAAATCGACCAGGGGTTCTACCGGGACTTGGATTCGAACTAGGAAATCGCCAGGAATTTGCCAGGGGGCAAGTAGAACACCAGAAAAATATCGAACAGCTTCTCAGAGTGTAACCCCCTTAACCCGGCCTAGACGGTTGACCCGAATTAAGAAAGTCACACGGGGAAAACCAAAGTCAACCCGAAAGTCAACCTTGATTAACGACCCTTTTTTTTCTTTTAAAACTTGTCTAGATGCACATTAACCCTAGTTATGATCAATCAAACGTCATACTCAAAGATCATAAACATCAGAGATCAAACAGGGACCCAATTGAACAATTTACAACTTTAGGGACCAAATTGTAAATTCTGTAATTTATAAGGCCTTAACCCAAATTAAAGTTACCATCTTGAAATTAATCAGGTTTCATGCTTCTCTGTCAAATTTCAGCTCATACGGACAACCCAAACTCATACAATTGCACAAACAAGATTCAGGACGAAAATGCAAACATTCCAAAACATTTAACTGCCAATATCAGCCCCCAACGGTCACGTGTTCCGAAATAGGGAGAGCCCGTTTCGAAACGCGGGGCTGTTCCGCAACGCGTACCGAAACGAGGGCTGGCAGTGGCCTTTCCGTTTCGGAACGGTGTCTCCCGTTTCGGACGCCTGGGCTGATTCAAGGCACCCGTTCCGAAACGGTAGCCACTGTTCCGAAACACCCTGCACAGAATGCATCAAAATGCATGCTTAAACACACAATTGATCATCCAATCATGCTCCAAAAGCTACCAAACTTTACCAGCAACTCATACAACATATAAGAGACATGCTTGCATCAACCTATCAACATGTTATCATCATATATGAAAAGCCCCAATTTTAAAGCATGCTTCCTACACAAGCAAACCATTCAAGCATAAAACCCTCAAGCAATCACATAAAGGCCAAATACAAAATCCAGCATTTCCAACAACATTAAAACATACTTAGGGAGTTCAAAAACATCTCCCAAATCATACACATAGGTCCCCCATTGCCAAATGCCAAAAGCTAAAGAAAGTACAAGAAAACATTTGCATACTTGAGCTTAAATCCCACTTGTTTGTTTGCCTTCCTTGCTGCCCTTAAGTACCTTAAAGATCTGCATTATTGGTTTAAGAAAACGAAAGAGAGCGTAAGCAAAAGCTTAGTGAGGAATGCTCATTAAAACCATTCAATAATGCATTTATAAAACACTTTATAAATCATACTTCAAATCATCATTTACTCATGCTCAAAGCAATTTAAACAAGCATTACATGCTTCCATATCATTACATGTCATATTGGCCACAAGTGATAAGTTCCATCTTTTTAAAAACAAGATCAACATAAGACTCACACATGGACTTTTAATCACCATTGTGATCTTATAATTCACAAGAACCACACAAGGACTTTTAACCACCTTTGTGTTCATACAAGTTTCACCCCAAGGACTTTTAAACACCTTGGCCCCAAGGACTTTTAAACACCTTGGCCCCAAGGACTTTTAAACACCTTGGCCCATGGACTTTTAAACACCATGGCAAGGACCACACAAGGACTTTTAACCACCTTGATGTTCTTAAGTAACAAGGCTCACTCAAGGACTTTTAACCACCATAGTGACCTTAACAAGAATCATCATGGACTTTTAACCACCATGAAGTTCTTAGAATCCACAAGGCTCACTCAAGGACTTTTAACCACCTTAGTGACCTTAACCTTTTTCAAAACATCACTTGCCAATATACATCTTTATCATCAAATAATCCACAAGCCATATTCATCATGCATTTTAAAGCATCAAACCACATTTAATCAATGTTCAAAAACAAGGAACTCTTACCTTGAGCTTCCTTCAACATATGGCTTACAAAATCAGCAATAACCATGCTAAATCATGCTTTTAAAACATAATTTAAAACACGCAATAAACCACATTGCATAACAACCAAACCATGGCCACCACTAGAGAGTGTTTCCGAAAACTTACACTTGAGCTTAGTAAAGTTGTTTAGACTTAAACTAAGCTCCCAAGACATTGGTTTCAAAGCTGAAAACCCAATTTCACTCACCGATTCCACTTCGCCTCTTGCCGAAGCACAAATCAAGCTTCCAGATCACCACCACTTGGATCCAAAGATGACTCCCCTGTTTTAAACACATCAAAGCAGAGGATTAATGCATCATCATGCATTAATAGCTTCAATGAAAGCACCTAAACTCGCTGCCCTCATCCACACTCCATTTTCGGCCACCAAACACAACCGAAAATGCATCCAAACAACTCCTCAACAAAGCCCAGCCAAAAACCATCAAAACTAAACATCCTTTAACATCATTCAACAACTAAAAAGGACCTATTAACATCCTTATACCTCCAGCAACATCAGATCCACAAGATCACCTAAAAAACAACCAAGAATCACAAGCTAAACTTAGGAAATTCAACCTATCTGGGATTGCATTAATCAAAACTCAATTCCTTATCAAATTAACATTCATTAATCATCAAAAACACATCTCAAATCACAGCTTTAACAGATCAAACGAAAATTCATCAAAAATCACCAAATCTTGCATTTTAAGCCAAGATCCATTTCACAACTCAAAAGCCATTTATAAAACATCAATTAAGGATTGAGAACTTAGGAATTTCAGTAAAGAACTGATAGTTTAGAGGAGAAGGACGTTCTTACCTCCAAACTTGAGTTTCTCCTCTTTTAGAACCAAAAAGCTTGAAGAATCAACTAGCAAATGGTGAGGTTTTGTTGATGTGATGATTAGCAATCAAAAGAGGATTGAAAAGAGAGATTTGAGTGACAAAATCAGAAGGAAATCTCTGGAGAGAAAGTTTTTGGGTTGAGAGAAAATGAGAGAAAAGGAAAATTGGAAAATATGGAAAGTTAGTTACAAAATAGCAAAATGATTTCCCTCCACTTTTCTTTAGCTTTAAAATCAGAATTAATCATTAAAATATATTAGAAAAATCTGGAGAAACTCCCTTTGGGTAAATAGCTCCTTAAAGATTCAAAGTTTCAATCCTTTCTAAAACAGTCACGCAACGTTCAAAAATTACATTTTGGTCACTAGCCAAAATGTTACCCTTCCAAACCTCATTTTGTAAAATTGATTTCACAGTTCACTTATATATATTAAAAGATGATTTTAGAACATTTTTCCATATTTTTAATGCAACCCGAACTAGGCTTTCCTAATTTCACCTTTTTAGATTCGAACAGCATTTTGACCGAACCGGTCAACGCCCAAAACTTCTAAGCCCAAAACCGGGGCGTTACACAGAGAGCTTTCTAGGATATGTCGAATTCCAGTGAGGAATCCCTAGAGGTGTTGTCGAAATCTTCAAGAGGAGGAAGAGGGATGATTTGGTTGCTAGCCCCTTGTCCCTTTAAATAGTATTCAGAGACTTAATTCTAGTTGAATTCCTTAAATCCAAGTTCAACCAAAATTCATAGAATCTAAATCAACTTGAATTGGTTTATATTAAATATACATTATATTTAATAATATTAAATGAAATATATATATTTAATTATGTCGAATCTTATTCTACATAAAACATGGATTTAAATATACATTATATTTAATCCATATATATATATATATATATATATAGAATCTCATTCTATTTTTACTTGGATTTAAATATATTTAAATATATATTTTTAATTATGTAGAATCTAATTCTACATAAACTTGGAATTAAATATACATTATATAAATTCCAAATATATATTGAAATTTCTAGAATCTTATTCTATAATATTTAAGTCTCTAAATATTTTCCATACTCTAAATAATATTTGATAAATACATTATTTATCGAATATTATTCTCATTTAAGGGAGCTGCCGATTTCCCCTATCCCATAGGGGATTTTTGGCATCCTCCATAAAATAGGGAGTATGGTTTCCAATTTTTGTTCGTTTCATTCGAAGGGTGTGACCCTTGTAGGTTCATGCAACGTTAGCAGCAAAATTAGAATTGTTCTAATTTTACCAACAATGTGTGGCATCTAGCAATACATCATTGCTACCTAAGTTGCATGAAGTCATGGTTTGACTTTCCTAATTCCTGAATAAACGTCCTTTATGTATTTCATCCTTTTATCCTTTATATCTTAGATGACCACATGTCATGGGTTAGTCACACTTGCGTTGTCCATCTAGTGTTTCTTGATGTCTTGAGTAGATTATGATAAACGAATCTCTATCATAATATTCGAGCATGACCATGCATTTTCTAATCTCACTCAATCAAGTGGCCGAAGATATTTCTCCCATTATGTAAGAGGGACAAATCCTTTCTTGATCAACCATATTTTACTACAAAGGTCATCACGTATCCAATCATCCGTCATTATAATGTAGTCAATTACGAAACACGTTTGACTATGTCAAAATACGTAAATATTTATGTTGAAATCATGTTGATCTCAAGTCTGAGGATCACACATATGTTTATCATGAGCAATGTTGTGACTGTCACATAATTACCCAAGAAACATGCTCATAGCGGGTCAATCCAGTATGTTGTTCTCTAACAAATACTTATGTGTTGATTTTGACATCTCTATGTCAATAACAACACTTGTTATCAATCAATCACATATTAGTCTTTATATATTATCATTGTCCATACCCGTAATAATATTCGACTAAGGATTCTATTTAACAATAATCGTATTATCGTATGGACATTATTATCCAATGGTTAGTTTGATGCACAGAAACATACCAAATGATAATAACGGCAATGCCATTACTTGATAAATCTAGTAAAATAGTATGTCTATTCAATCATCATATGATTGGTCTTTGGGCATACTCCAACAATCTCCCACTAGCACTAAGACCAATCATTCTCGTATCTAATACGATATGGCTTAGTGTAACTGACATGCTTATGCTGTGTCAAAAGCTTCGTCAGGGAGTTGACAAAGCTATCAACTTTGTGCGTATGTTGCATACTTTCACATCTCCAAGATGTAAGCACTTTAGAATATGTTTGTATTTATTGATGAGATCTGGGTTTTATTTGCTTACGCAAAGGTTCCATCATAACAGAGTTATGTAGCATATAATATGCTGGGAACAACCCTTAGTTAAGAAGTGAACCCTTTAGATCCAAACATCCTTCTTTATTGCTCTGTCGACTGTAATACATACAACCTATGTTGTAGAGTTAGATACTGTCTCATGTTGCTAACTCGCATTATCTTTTATTAATGCAAAACGGATTGCGATCTTTAGTTCCTTTTGATGAGTATGTCATCTACATACAATACTTAGGAAAGTAACAATGCTCCCACTAGCTATTTTGAAAACAAGACTCCCGTTTGTTTATAGATAAACCAAACCTTTTGATTGTATCTTCTGAAACGAATATCCCAACTTCGAGAAGCTTGCCTTTGTCTACGGATAGACCTTTGTAGCTTACATACCTTCCAAGTGTTTAATGGAGTAACAAAACCTTCTGGATGTGTCATGTACACATATGTTTCAAGTTTTTCCCTTATGAAAGCGGTTTTGACATTCCTTTATTTGATTTCATAATCATGGTATGTAACTACTTGCAAGTGAGATTAAGATGGATTAAACATAGCTACAAGGAAGATGCTTTATCATAGTCTATACTATGAAGTTTGTCGAATACTTTTAGCGACGAATCATCCTTTGTATGTTTTATCATCCATATCGGTTTTTCCTTTTTGAAAAACTCATCCATACCTCTTAGGTTTTACCCTTTTAGGTAACCAAAGTCTATACTTGGTTTTAGACATGGATACCATCTCATATCTCATGGCTCTTAGCCATTTCTCAAATTTTGGGCTCACCATTGCTTTCTGATAAGACCTAGTCTTTATCTTGATCCAGAAAGAAGAGTGATTCCATGTACGGATAGTGAGAAATCCATATTTCTCAAGTATATGATATTCTCTTAAGGATCAACACAATGGTTGTGTTTTGTTCCAATGTTCCTTGATCATTTGTGGAGCATTCTCAATCTTTGGTTCATAAATTTGTTGTCTAAAATTTCTTTAAATTCCAAATTCCATTTTTTTTCTTTTGTGAGAGGTAATCTCTTTTGAGAGAAACTCTCGTTTGAGCAACAAACATTTTGTTCTCGTTGAAAAAATGAAATCCCTTAGTGATAAGTATCCTCTTTCGAGATAAACTATCGTTTGAGCAACAAATATTTTGTTCTCGTTAAAGTTGAAGAAATAAAATCCCTTTGTGAGAATTAATCTATGTCAAGATAAACTCTCGTTTGAGAAACAAACGCTTTGTTCTCGTTAGGATACACAACAGATTGAGTTTTTAAGGTTCGAACTTTGTAAACATTTTAACATGTAAGTAACCTTAAAACTTCAAAGGTATTCTACAACAATTCTTAGTCCATATCTTATATGACGTTTTGGGGAAAAACACGATTAAGTATGAGAGTTTTTTTTCTAGTGTGTAAATAAGTCGAAAATGACTTGTTCTAAATCAAAACATGTCTAACATATTTGATTCTCTTTCAAAGACTTTTTCGTTCCACTTGTGGGATTTAATTATGGGACAATCCCATATTCTTTGAAAGTTCATCAAACTTTAAGTATTCTTAAATTTGATCTCATCAAATTACCTTAATACTTTTTACGAGTTTGAGATTAGTCATTTGTTTTATTTATCTTATAAATATTATTGATTTGATTAGTTTAAAGATCATTGATTCGTTGTGCCATAAGAGATTAAAAGAATAACATTTATTTAAATAATCTAAAAATTAAAATATCTTGTCCTTACAAGATAACTAAAACTTAGGCACAAAATAATAATCTTAAAAACTAAAACAAATCTATTTAAGCAAAAACACATGTCCTAATGGATGATGTAGCAACTCTTGCTTTATTTCCATTCGCAGGTCCATGTCTATTCTGATGCCTTCTCTTTAGAAGCCTCTGAGGTTGATACCTCACTCGTTTTTGCTTTCTTGACTTCTTGTAGGTGTGTGGGGCAGTTTCTCTTCCAATGTCCGGTCTTGCCGTAATGGAAACATTTTCCATCCTTCTTGATTCCCTTCTTAGGTTTCAATGCCTCATTTCCATAGGTTTTGGACTTACCATCACCTTTAGACTTTGCTGCCAATTTACCTTTCTTCTTGCCCTTGCGGGCCATCAGAACATGTTTAGGTCCTACCTTCTTCAGGTTGATTTTAGCAGTTCTCAACATGCCGAGCAACTCTGGCAGCGTCTTGTTAATTTCATTCATATTGAAATCAAGGACGAACTGATTGAAACTTTCTGGCAACGATTGCAGGATGACATCAGTAGCTAATTCGTCTTTCAGCGGAAAGCCGAGCTTCTCCAACGTTTGGATGTAGCCCATCATTTTGATGACGTGAGCTCTTACGGGAGATCCCTCACTCATCTTGCATTGAAACAGAGCTTTAGAGGTCTCGTACCTCTCTTGACGAGCTTGCCCTTCATTAATCTTCTTGAGATTTTGAATCATATCATAAGCTACCATGTCCTCATGTTGCTTCTGAAGCTCAGGGGTCGTGGAGGCAAGCATAAGACAATCGACATCCAGCATGTCATCCATGTGTTTCTTAAACTTGTCTTTGTCAGCTCTGGAAGTTGTGGCAACCGGTTCATCAGGAACATGTTCTTCAATGACATATTCCTTCTTTTCTTGTTTGAGAACAATTTTCAAATTGTAGAACCAGTCAAGGAAGTTTATGCCATTGAGCTTATTCTTCTCAAGGATAGATCACAAAGATAGAGTATTATTTGCATTTAATTCTACAACAAAGAAAATATGTTACATAAGTTTTACTAAATTTTAAAATTTATAGATAGGTCTTTACTATAAATTTACTCCCACTATTTTCTTCAAAATTAAAACCCTCTAGTTTTAATTTCGGAAAAACGTTTCGATAGTTTTTCTAGTGAGTGAGGATCCGTATTTCACCATTCCTAAATCAGCTTTGGCTAGTCTTTTAGGAAATGGTTATTTAGGTAAGTAACACCTTACTAATTACATCTCATGTAATTCCTCATCTTTTGGCGAACAACTCTTGTTCTTTAAATCATCTTATGATTAACCAAAACTTTTAACCACTAGGTTTTCTAATCCTATTAGAACAACCCAGCTAAGTCAATATCAATATCTCAATCGGCAAATATCACTAGCTTATTCTTCGCATTTAACTAAGGTAGATAAATGTGACATTGCTTTGGCAAAGCTCGCATTATATCGATCGAAGCTTTAACGAGGGTAAATATTGGATGGTTAAAACAGACTTAGAATTATAGTGAGGGATTTACTTAATTATCTCATCATTTTAACATTGATCCTATCAATAGAACTATGTTTAATCATGCTTATAAAACATCCATTGCATCACATACAAGGTAAATATAAACGGTAAATAAATATGCTATGATTATAGCCCTTCTAAACCTAAGGCGACCCATCCCAAGCCAATGGGAGGACCATTCTACTGAAGATAGGATCTGCTTCTGAAACGCCAGGTCCACCAGGGAAGGCCCACCACGCTGCTATGTTGGTCTTTGGTTTATCTCCATGAGTATTTACAATTTTCAGAAACTCGCGTTACATGCGAGGGAGTGAGATGAGAAGAGAAGTACAATAGAAGATAGAAAAAGGCACGACACGCAGACCGTATTTATAAAAACCAAAACTATAAAGGCTATGGGCTATAACCATGCAAAACAAACACCGTGCAATCTAACATGCATTTCAAACGTTGTGCGAACAAAGTAACGACGTGTTTACGGAGTTTTAAACTGATTATCCCTATGTTGCGGTTAATGGGCCAAAGAATGATCACGGGGTTTCATAAACCATTTGCGTTAACAAACAAATGCACCAGGTAGGTCAACATGAGAGAGAGGTGGCGCACTAGGCACACTTAAGTACTAAGTCCTTGATGATGAAAATCCTAGACATGCATTTTTCATAACGTCTAACCATAACTCTTATGGATTCACCGTGAAAGATAGTTTGATAACTTTTATCAAATTAGAAGCCCTTTTAGAGATTTCATAAATCTATGAAACTACGAACAACTACTTGTTCTCTAGACTAACTATTAGTCTCAACATGTTAACATTTAACATTGAAGCAACCTAACATAGTTATGATTAACTCTTAATCATTCAGTGATAATCAAAATAAGTCTTTATTAGGTATGATACGATAAACGATAAATATCTAAATCGAATCAAACAACATGCATCTCATACATAAACATCACCCAAGAATTTAAGTCCGAATTCGTAAGATACAAGTGGCTCTGATACCACTGTTGGGTCACGTCGGCACGCCCCGTGGCGCAGCGGAAAAATTAATCCGACGTAATCCAGTCAGGATCCATGTACAGGAACGAATCCTGGGTGAAAAGATGAAGAGTTACCTTTTAAAATTCTGGAAACTGGAAAACCGACGGTATGTCGGAATAACCACATCAAGTAAAACCGAAATCGTCACAGGTTCGCAACGACCTCTACGGAGTCCACCCGAACAAAACGAACAAAGTTTCCGCCTCCCTAACACTTAGGGATAAATTTCGACAGGTTTGAACACCTTTTAGGGAGAAGTAGAAATCCCTCCAAGGATTCCTGAGGGAGTTTGAAATCGACCAGGGGTTCTACCGGGACTTGGATACAAACTAGGAAATCGCCAGGAATTTGCCAGGGGCAAGTAGAACACCAGAAAAATATCGAACAACTTCTCATAGAGCTTTCTGGGATATGTCGAATTCAAGTTGGGAATCCCTAGGGGTGTTGTCGAAATCTTCAAGAGGAGGAAGAGAGATGATTTGGTTGCTAACCCCTTGTCCCTTTAAATAGTATTCAGATACTTAATTCTAGTTGAATTCCTTAAATCCAAGTTCAACCAAAATTCATAGAATCTAATTCTACTTAAAATTGGTTTATATTAAATATACATTATATTTAATAATATTAAATGAAATATATATATATTTAAGTATGTAGAATCTTATTCTACATAAAACATGGATTTAAATATACATTATATTTAATCCAAATATATATATTTTTATTATATAGAATCTCATTCTATTTTTACTTGGATTTAAATATATTTAAATATATATTTTTAATTATGTAGAATCTAATTCTACATAAACTTGGAATTAAATATACATTATATAAATTCCAAATATATATTTAAATTTCTAGAATCTTATTCTATAATATTTAAGTCTCTAAATATTTTCCATACTCTAAATAATATTCGATAAATACATTATTTATCGAATATTATTCCCATTTAAGGGAGTTGCCGATTTCGCCTATTCCATAGGGGATTTTCGGCAACCTCCCTAAAATAGGGAGTATGGTTTCCAATTTTTGTTCGTTTCATTCGAAGGGTGTTACCATTGTAGGTTCATCCAACGTTAGCAGCAAAATTAGAACTTTTCTAATTTTACAAACAATGAGTGGCATCTAGCAATATATCATTGCTACCTAAGTTGCATGAAGTCATGGTTTGACTTTCCTAATTCCAGAATAAACTTCCTTTATGTATTTCATCCTTTTGTCCTTTATATCTTAGATGAACACAAGTCATGGGTTAGTCACACTTGCGTTGTCCATCTAGTGTTTCTTGATGTCTTGAGTAGATTATGATAAACGAATCTCTATGATATCTCATATCATAATATTCGAGCATGGCCATTGTAACCCCCTTCGCCCGGCCCAAACGCTAGACCCAAACTACGAAGATCACACGCGGAAAACCAAAGTCAATCTTGATTAACGACCCTTTTTTCCTTTTTAAACTTCTCTAGATACGCATTAAACCTATGTGAAAGTCCAAGAACCTTGGAAGAGAAAAGCACAACGATCGGAAACGTTTAAGGACTCAATTGCAAGAAATACACTTTTAAGGACCAAAATGTAAATTTTTGGAAAATAAAAGGACTTTCAAGATTTTAGTTTTACCAAACATCAATTAATCATAATACAAGCCTCTTTGGCAAATTTCATCTTAAAAAGACATCTCAAGCTCAAGCAATTGCAATTACAACTTTCAGGACTAAAATGTAAAGCATGCAGAATATGTGTCCAATGGTCACCCGTTTCGAAACACTGACACCCGTATCGAAACACCCGTTTCGAAACGGTGTTGACCATTTCGATACGCGGGTATGTTCCGAAACCAGTTCAGGAACGGACACTTCCAGTAGCCAAAGTGTTTCGAAACACTTCTAGCCGTTCTGAAACGCCCAAGCCATTTCAAGCACCCGTTTCGAAACAGCCCAGGTTGTTTCGATACACCCTGCCCAGAAACAGCATAAACTTCTGGTTTTTCACGTTAAAACACCCTCAAACACACTTTAAATCATTCCAAAACATATCATCAACATGATAAGCATTATAACTATCAAATTGCATCAAAGACTAGATACAAATCAAACATTAGGCACACCAACTCCCTAATCACATTCCACACAAGATCTTGCTTTTAAACAAAGAACATAGCATATCAACATATAAAGAAGAAGATCCAAGTATTGCAAAGCGATCATCAACAAGTATTAAACCATAAACCGAACTTGGTCAAGGTAAACAATCTCATTACGCAACAACATAAAAGTTTCCCCCATTGCCTTTATTATCTATAGCTATAAACCGAAACATACTTCTCAAGTGGAGCTCTTCTTGAGTCCCTTGCTTCTTGCAGTCCCAACTTCAAATATCTGCATTGATGGACAAAATGGAGCGTAAGCACATAATGCTTAGTGAGGAATGCTCAAAACCAAAACACCATCAATGCAACGAATCATAAAACCTTCTTTAAATGTAGATACAATTCAATAAACCAAAGTATTGTTTGAAAACCTCCTTTGAAACCACATTGCTTAAAATCATGCATTGCTCAACATGAAAACCAACCTTTAACTTTGAAATGCTAAACAACTCACCCCAATCAACATTCTTGCAAATACTATCATTTAAACCTTTCCATGCATGAACACTTCATGCAAAGTTTAACCCAATTTCCTTGGAAATCACTTCCACTTCACACTATACTTTTCTCATGCTTGATGATCATTTCAAAGCAAAATGCTTTTTGAAAACCATATGTTCCTTCTATCTATCTCATGCATTCAACAATGCAAAACTCATGATCTACAAAAGCAACATTTTGCATTACGTGCCTTTTTAAAACAAACATTCACAAGACTTCAATGCACTTTTGAGATTCTATACACATATGCCCCATTCACAATATAAGATATACTATTGCTCATGCTTAACAAGTATCACATGCATTCTTGCATCATTTACATATTTCCCATGCAACCTTGCATCATTTTCAAACACCTCTCGCTTCATTACATTCAAATACATTATATTGACTTTCAAGTGATAGTTCACAAACCATTTCAACACAAGACTCAATCGGATACGCGGATTACAAGCGTTGTCCCACACGCTTCATACACACTACCGGACTACACAAGGTTCACACTCAAGAGCAATCCCTCCATTGATGTGACACCCGTGGTGGAGTATAACGGTACAATCTCAATCCCTCCACACCACTCATCGGTAGTTGTATAATTCCACTAACGAGAGTAAGGGACACATAATACAAGATCCACACACGGAATTTACAACCACCGTTGTGATCTTACCTCGATCGTTAGGGTACTTGGGTGGAGTTTACGATACAATCATAACCCCTCAACATCCAAGGCGACTTTACTTACGGTGCACCCAATCCTATAGCCGGCTAACTATATCTGATTCAAGTACTTTAAAACCATTTCATCACTTGCCAATATATCAAATACCATCATCAATTCACTGTTTTAAGCATTAATCAGAGCCACTTATCATCATGCATCTCCATGCATCATAACCAAATTAATAACATGTCAAACCAAGGATCTCTTACCTTGAGCATCCTTCAATACATGGCTTTCAAAACCAGCATTAATCATGCTAAAACATGCTTTCAAAACAGTAATTAAACATGGATTTCATAACTAATGCATCAAACCATAACTTAGCACATCCGAGGGAGTTTTTCCGAAAACTTACTCTTGAGCTTAGCTAAGTTGTTTAGACTTAAACTAAGCTCCCAAAACCTCCAAATAATCGTTTCAAAGCTAGCAATCCATCTCCACTCACCAATACACAAAACTATGCTAGCCGACAAGCCTCCCAAGCATTCGAAACTTCCAACGCCACCTCTATTGCTTCCGGATCATTCTCCCCTATTTTAAACACATAACAACAGAGGATTAATGCATCACCATGCATTAAAATTACCATCAACACAACCCAACTCGCTGCTCTACCCAAGAACCTCATTTCGGCTACCAAAAACAACCGAAATCACCTCCAACTCTCCCAAAACAAAGCCCAGCCAAGATCTATCAATTCTAAACATTTCTAAACATCAATTAACATCAAAAAGCAACATAAACATGACCTTATACCTCCAGCAACAGCAGATCACCAAAACCACCCAAAAACCACCATTCTAGCAAGTAAAACTTAGGAAAACAAACCTATTCGGGATTTGATTGATAAAACCTCATTTGTAACATCAATTAACATCCAAAATACATTAGAAAACAACCTCAAAACAGAGCCTAACCAAGATCCACGAAAATCTCCAAGATCTCTTCCAAAATCTTGAGTTTTAAGCCAAAATCTTGTTTCCAACACTAAAACCATTCATAAAACTTTAATAAAGGATTTGACAACTTGGGAATTTCAGTAAAGAACTGAGTATTTGGAGGAGAAGAACAAGCTTACCTCTAAATGATGATTTCTCCTTAATTTGGGCAAGTTTCCTTGAAAATTCATTGTAGAAATAGTGTGGATTTGATGAGGAATTAATTAAGAATCAAAGAGGAATTGAAATCTCATCAAATGAAGTTTAAAATCAAAGTAAATTTTCTGGAGAAAATGTGTTTGGTTGAAAGGAATTTGAGAGAAAATGAAGAGAGGGAAATTTTGTGAAAAGTAGTTACGAATAATCAAAGTTAGTTTTTATTTTAATTAACCTTCATTTCCTTTAATTAAAACATTAATTAAATTACCCAAATTAAGGAAAAATCTGATGAAAACATTTTGGTAAAATTAGCTCCTTAAAGATTCAAAGTTTCAATCCTTTACAAAACAGTCACTATTTCACTTTTGCAAAAACTGCGATTTGGTCACTACACAGAAATGTAGTATTTCCAAACTTCATTTTGTAAAATTGATTTCACCATTATCTTTTATATAATAAATGAGGATTTTTAGATATTTTCTATATTTTTAAAGCACCCCGAACTAGGCGTTCCCTAAAACCTCCTGTTATATTCGAACCGTTTCTCAGACCGGTCCGGTTCAGACCCTAAACTTCTAAGCCCAAATTTGCGGTGTTACAACCATGCATTTTCTAATTTCACTCAATCAAGTGGCCGAAGATATTTCTCCCATTATGTAGGAGGGACAAATCCTTTCTTGATCAACCATATTTCACTACATAGGTCATCACGTATCCAATCATCAATCTTTATATTGTAGTCAGTTACGACACACGTTTAACTATGTCAAAATACGTAAATCTTTATGTTGAAATCATGTTGATCTCAAGTCTGAGGATCATACATATGTTTATCATGAGCAATGTTGTGACTGTCACGTAATTACCCAAGAAACATGCTCATAGCGGGTCAATCGAGTATGTTGTTCTCTAACAAATACTTATGTGTTGATTTTGACATCTTTATGTCAATAACAACACTTGTTATCAATCAATCACATATTATTCTTTATATATTATCACTGTCCATACCCGTAATAATATTCGACTAAGGATTCTATTTAACAATAATCGTATTATTGTATGGACATTATTATCCAATGGTTAGTTTGATGCACAGAAACATACCAAATGATAATAACGACAATGCCATTACTTGATAAATCTAGTAAAATAGTATGTCTATTCAATCATCATATGATTGGTCTTTGGGCATACTCCAACAGTCTCTCCCTTTGGATTGAATCCAAAAAGCACGTACAAATTTTTAGTTTATAGTGTACTCTCATCCTATTGATCGATCAATTATATCCGGTAAGTATCTCTTCTTCTATGCCAATATATTATGTCAAAACATCATCTCACCTACTGTTTTTCATGCAACATTTCTCAAATCTTTCTCATCTCATTTCAAAATCAAAACACTTGCTTGCATTAGATCAAAATCTCAAAACTCATCAATGCAACATGCTATCTCATGAAATCTCTTCAAGCATCATCTCATGCTACAAATCATGCATAAAAATAGTAGGAATTTGTCTATCTCAAAGCAAGAGCATGTAAAAGCATTTTTGGGGCAACAACCACATAATTGAGAGCAAATCTAGCCATACTTACTTCCAGACATAGGAAGGTGTTTCAAGGCTTTCCTAAATCCCCAAACCTTGCTTCTTTGTCCCTCAAGGACTTCTAAAACCATTCGCACTCACTGATTACATTTCGCTTGCTCGCCGAAACACTATCTAAGCTCCCAGAACTCCCGGATCAACACCAAAGGTGTCCGAAGATGACTCCCATGTTCATAACACATAAGAGAAGAGGATTAATGTGTCATCATGCAATGAAATCATCAGCCACACATCTAAACCCGCTGCTCTACTCAAGAGCCTCATTTTGGCCACCAAAAACAACCGAAATCACCTCCAAACTCTTCCAAAACAAAGCCCAGCCAAGATCTATCACTTCTAAACGTTTCTAACATCATTCAACACCAAAAATCGCCATAAACTCGCCCTTATACCTCCAACTATAATAGAACACCAAAACCACCCCAAAAACCACCATTCTAGCATGTAAAACTTAGGAATCCAAACCTATTCAGGATTTGTTTGATAAAACCTCATATATAACATCAATTACCATCCAAAATACATTAGAAAACAACCTCAAAACAGAGCCTAACCAATAACCACGAAAATCATCAAGATCTCTCTAAAAATCTTGAGTTTTAACACAATTTCATGTTTCTAACATTAAAGCAACTCAAAAACCATTAACAAAGGGTTGATAACTTGGGAATTTTAGTAAAGAATTGATCATTAGAGGAGAAGGACGAAGCTTACCTCTAATGGCTGATTTCTTTTTGATTTAGGCAAGTTTTCTTGAAAATCCAAAGTGAAAACAAGAGGATTTGATGAGGAAAAGATTAGGAATCAAAAAGAGATTGAAATCTCATCAAAATGAATGAAAATCAGAGGCTAATTGATGGAGGAAATGTGTTTGGCTGAAAAGAAATTGAGAGAAAATGAAATGAGAGAAAACTAACCTAAGGTAGTTATGAAAAGTCAAAGATAGTTTTTCTTTTTAATAATCCTTATTTCCCTTTAATTAAAACATTAATAAAAACACCCAAAATCAAGAGAAATCTGATTAAAAACATTTTGGTAAAATTAGCTCCTTAAAGATTCAAAGTTTCAATCCTTTACAAAACAGTCACTATCCAACTTTCGCAAAAACTGCGATTTGGTCACTACACTGAAATGTAGTATTTCCAAACCTTATTTTGTAAAATTGTTTTCACCATAATCATTCATATAATAATTGAGGATTTTTATATATTTTCTATAATTTTAAAGCATCCCGAACTAGGTGTTCCCTAAATCTCCCTTAAAGGTTCGAACTGTTCTCGACCGGTCCCAAATCGGGGCGTTACAATGGGCTTTTGGGTAGATGTTGAACCATGTGAATGGTCGTATTCTAATTGAAAATCGCAAGGAAATATTATGAGAGAGCAGAAGAATAAGATAGAAGCTAGCAAAAAGATGGAAGTGAAGTAAAATGAAATGAGTGAGTGGTTTATATAGAAGCTGCCGAGAAGTGTCAGGGCGACATTAAATGATCAACGGTCCGATTTCCTCATACAGGTTCCATATTTTTCTGCCCGTTATTTTCGGAGCTATTGGCAACTAGCCGTTGGCAGCCAACTAGCATTACACTTTGACGTGCTGGCTGCTAACTCGGCAGGATGGTTGGCAGGCTTTTTGCTTGTCTTCCTTTGTAGTCATACTCTTTTAATCTTGATCCTAAATAAAAAATAAAAATAGAAATAATTAAATGACTACTGATAAATAAAATGCTGAAAACTAATCTAATCCTAAAACAAAATAAACTCTAATCCTAATGCATAAAAATAAAAATAATAAAATTAAAATAAAAGTTAAGGTATGTTGGGAGTGCATTTGGGTGCATCTCCCAGACATAACCACTTCCTGAGGTGGTTTAGCTTTTTCTCCCTTCTTAGGGGTCCTCTTGTTCTTTCAGGTGCTGCGTAAGAAGGTCCTTCAATCTTCCCTTAGGTCGGCCACGGCAGCTGCTGCCTTGCCCTGTTTCCACACTTATCTTGGCAGCTCTTTTATCTGGGCATTCCTTTCCTTCCTCTAAAGGTTGTAGCACATTCATCCTTATGCTTTGGCCCTCTACCCTCATTGTAAGTTCCATGAGCTCCACATCTATTAGCGTTCTGCCGTGACCAAGAAGGGTCGCCCGAGAATTATGGGAGCTTTCTCATCGGCCTCAAAATCTAAGATGAGGAAATCGGCTGGGAGAATTAGGCTGCCCACCTTGACCAATATGTCTTCAATCTTTCCTTCCGGTTGCACGAACGACTGGTCGGATAGTTTAAGTATTACGAAGGTTGGTTTGGCAGGTCCAATACCTAGTTTGTCGAAGGCGGTCTTAGGCATCAGGTTTATACTGGCTCCCAAGTCACATATGGCCCTGGTCTCGTGCTTGCTGCCCAGCCTGCATGGTATAACAAAGCTGCTTGGATCTGTCTGCTTGGGTAGCAGCTTGTTATGAAGCATAGCCATGCATTCTTCGGTGGCAGCCACCGTCTCGAATTCCTCTGTCTGTCTCTTCTTAGAAACTATATCTTTGAGATACTTGGCATAGTTTGGCATGCTTTGTATAGCTTCTATCAAATGTATGTTAATGTGCACTTGTTTCAGAATATCTAAGAATTTTCTGAATTGGTGCTCCTGCTGTTGTTTGAGTTATTAAGGGAATGGAGCTTCCTGGAGGATGTCCTCTTTTTGCTCCTATCTTGGGGGCTTCGTCCGGAGAGGATCATCCTTGTCAGGGCTTCTTTCATGTTCTGCTGCTGGGGCGGCTGGAGTCGGTGTCGCTATTGGGGCGGCTAATATTGGTATTGCTGGGGCAAGTTTATTTGTTTGTTCCGGCTAAGTTTCTAGCAGTTCTACCATCCTAGGTTCATCCAACTGCTACTCACTTCTTGTAGTTATGGCCTTGAAATGCTCAAAAGTGGGCTTGACTGCTTCTAGTGGGCTACTGGATGATGCTCCCATGGTCCGGCTGTCGTATATTTCGGTGAACTTCCAAAAATGGGTCTCCAGGTTCTTAATAACAACCTTCTGGTTGTTCATCTTCATCTCCATTCTGTCCATAAAAGACTCAGTTTTTCAATACATTCACCAATTTGTTTCATAAAGTTATTCAGAGTTGCTTCTAGTGAATTATTATGTTGTTGATGTTGAGTCTGCTGTCGGGACTGATTCTGCTGGTAGCCTCCCTGTAGCTGTTGTGGATTTGCTATTTTCTTGGGGTTGCTCCAGGAGAAGTCGGGATGGTTTCTCCAGTTAGGATTGTATGTGTTCTGGGCTGGCCTGCTATTCCTCTCAAATCCTCCCATGTAGTTTGTAGATGATGTACATTCAGAGGAATTATGGTTGGCCCCAAATTCGCCACAGAAGGGCTTGTTGCGTGTAAAAGTGTCTATCGCAATGTAGTGCAAGTGTACACGATGCAAGTAGTAAAGTGATATGGAAGTATCGGATATCGTCTCCACAGGGACTGGGCCAATAGCTTCACCTTGAATTACTGTACGAAAGTAAAGAGAATGATTTAAGTTGTTTGTCACGAGAGTAATAAAGGATACTGAAAATAAGATTAAAATAATCAAGATAGAGAGAATGGGCTGGTATTGAATTGCTCAGTAGTGTAGGTATTGCTAAGTTTAGGAAAATCTGCTCTGTCGTCGTCCCCGTCGCGGCAGCACCCGTCGCGGCGGCAGTCTGTTGTTTGTCGCGGCAGCGGTCACACAACTCTGTACTTCAGGCTTGGCAAGAATCCCTGCTGTGCCTTGGCCTATCCCTAAGTCCAAGTATGTCGATGAACACGTCTTTGATGATACCTCCCGGCGTGAATAGAAGGATGAACACCGATGTTGTTGAATTCTTCTTTAGCCACTTAACCTCGTCCTATCCCTAGGTCCGAGATAGTTCAACTATAAACTAGAGAACTCGCACTTATTCCTTTCGTATACTTAACTCTCCCGATATTAAGTAAATAGATAACCTTGCAATGCTCTCCCGATACTCTTGCAAGATGTTAATAACCAAAATAAGAGAACTTGAAGTTTATTTTATTGAACTGAAAAATCCTAAAACAAAAGCAACCCTTGCAACTACTTTACAAATCAACATGTGGCCCTAAGGGGAATTTATAACATGTTGAGAGGGGGAAAATGGCTAGGGTTTTTGGGAAGAAGGCTAGAGATAGGTGATGTTCTCTCCTAGGTCGAATTACATGCCTTTATATAGGCTTTGGGTTCAAGTTTTCTGATATGGCAAGAATACAAGTTTAAATTAAAGTACAACTCTAATAAAGACTAAATCTTCAGAGAATATAGCTTTAATTTGTCCTTCCTTCTTGCTTGGAGTTTTCTTCCTTGAACTTTGGGCTTGGCCTTCATTCTGATCTAGGGCTTAGAAAAATATAGTGTTATTCCACGACAGACGGGCTTAATTTTCTCTTTCTGTCGAGGCCCACTTTGCTTCTTCTCCTCAAAACTGTTGTCGTCATTTGCTGCCACGGCGGTGGCCATGGCAGCATCGTCCTCCTTGACTGCTCATCCAGTTCCAGCTTTTCTGCATCATTGCCCTGCGCCTGCTTCTCCATCTGCTACAGCAGCAACCTGAAAAAATGACCAATTTCAGTAGAAACTGTGCCTTTTAATATATTTGTGATGTGTTACTGTAATCTAACCTAAATGCAGTGAATTATGCTTGAATGCAGTAGAAATATGGGTTAAATAGGGGGTAAATAATAGAACTTTTACACACTCAACAGAGCTCAACAGCTTTTACTTCATGGACCTTCCCTGGGGATTGCACCATCTTCATCACTAGTTCCGTTATAGTGTCGATGTGGGCATTAACAGATTCGGAGGCTTCCACCTCATTTATAGTAGCTGGCCGCCTTGTGCTGCCTCGGTGGGCTGTCGAGTATTTGTAATCGTTCTTAGCTATTATGTCAAGAAGCCGTAGTGCTTCCTCTGTAGGCCTGTCTAGGATGATCCCATTGACCGAGGCATCTATCAACATTCGAGTTGGGTAGTTAACCCCATTGTAGAATATAGATACCGGAGTCCAAGCTGGTGAACCATGGAGCGGCAGTTGTTCAAAATTTGTTGGTATCTCTCCCATGCCTCATACATCAGCTCGCCATCCTCTTGTCTAAAGGCTATGATCTCATTCCGCAGCCTATCGGTGACGTTGGATGGGCTGAATCGGTCTAGAAAGTCCTTGCAGTGCTCTGCCCATGAAGTGAAAGATCCTGCTGGCTGGTTATTCAACCACTGTTTCACCCTATCTCTCAGTGAATAGGGAAATAGCCTCATCCGCAATACGTGCTGGTGTACCCCATTTATCTTGAATGCTCGACAAATGTCCATGAATCCTCGTAGATGCTGTCGAGCATCTTCTGTTGCAGTCCCTCCGAAGTGCCCTAGCGTGTTTATCATGTTGAACATGATAGGCTTCAGTTAAAAATGATCTACCCCTATCTCTGGTTTCGTCACTATTGGCTCGAATATTTGGAAGTCATGTTCAAGGTAGTCCCTTGTTGTCCGCACTTGGAGTGGATCAGGGGGATCCTGCCTCTTCTGTACTTGTGGTCCTCTGGGCAGCAAATCTTGCTGCCTGCCCCTTCCATTGATGGGATCAACTGGAGGGTCCTCGCTTACCATGGTCTCTTCCTTTACTTTGCCCTTGTATTTGTTCTTTAAGGCTTCCCTGAGCTCCCTCTTGATTCGTCTTGTTTCACGCTCAAGATCATCGTAAATAATTAAGTTTCTGTTAGGGTTAGCCCTGGTCATACACTTGCATAGGATACGGTAAAATTCTTTTATTTTCGATTAAAAATAAAAATAAAAGAAAAAGTAAAAAGGTGCAGAAATTGAAAAACGAAATTCGCTGTTACCAATCCCCAGCAACGGCGCCAAAAACTTGTATGTTGTGTAGGTGTTCCCTTTTTCTAAGAGCGCAAGTGCACACTCATGTCAAGTTATAGTATTTAAGATGTCAATTCCTACGAGGATTGGACAACTTGTCTACTTCTTTAGTTCATGCACAAAGGTAAATTAAAACACAAGTGAATGGTTGGTTGAGATCGAAGAATAAATAAAAACACAAGTAAAAGAGAAAAGGTGAATCAGGTTGATAGAGCAAGCAGGGTTATGTTGCCACTTAGTGTGAAAACTGCGTTGAAATAGGTATGAGTTATCCTTTGCTGCCACGATATGCTGCCTCGGCGGGTACGAAGAGCGGCAAACTACGACCCTGTCACGCGGCCGCAGTAGGTCACTGCCACTACAGGGGCGTGTACTGTCTCGGCAGGTGGAATGGAAAGACGTCCTGGCGGCAAGTCTAGCAGATACTCCAAGTTCGGCAGGATAGTCGACAGTGATCCCTCCTATTTCTAGGTTAGGATGCTCGAGATTGATAAGTAGAGGACTAGTGTGGAACCAAATCAATCAACTCGGTTAGTGATCCCTTTAGCCACTGAAACTTGTGGACTAGTGTGGAACCAAGTTAGTAATGCCTCCCATTGTGACCGTACTTAACCCTTCCGTGAGCCTTGCACTTTCGTGCTCGACAAATGCATTCTCTCAAACAACTGGTGTAGAAAGATTGAAAGAATGAAGAACAATGGATTAAGTAAACTTGGAATATTTTATTGAAGAAATAACTCAAAAACCTAAAACAACCGTTTCACTTTAGTTACAACATAACCCTAACCCAATGGGGATTTAGAACATGGCGGCATAGAAGAGCACAATAAGAGTCTATAGAAAACCTATGATGATTTAAACTAGAAGTAAAACAGATATTTATATACTCTAAACTAGGTTAAGTCCTCCTTGAAGTAGAAGTCCTCTAAAGTAGCTTTTCTTCTTTAATGTAGCTTTAAATGCTGACTTCTTTGCTTGGAATATGGACTCTTCCTCGTTTTCCTTAGCCCGCAAGTAAGCTTGGGAATTTTCCTTCGGTAGCCCTAGCCGCTGCTATAGAGGTCAAAAAATCACATGACCATCGGCGATAGACTCAATAGTTTTATCTCTACATATCGCACTCCAGTTCTTCTAACTTCCAAAGTCAACTGCCACGGGAAGCAAGGTTGGCAGCAGCTTTGCTCGGCAGGTGCTCGGCATCAACTTACTTCTGTTGGATTTGCTTCAGTACAGCTCTTGGGTTTGCTTCTCGGCGTTGTGTCCTTCGTTCCTCGGCTCCCTCGCTCAGCTGTTAGTACCTACTAGCAAGAATACACTAGAATAGTACCTCTTGTTCACCAAATAAATGATAAGTTATTGAAGCAAGGTAGAACAATGAAATACTGTAGAATTCTATGCATGAGCCTATTTATGCCTAAAATGAGCTGGAAAACAGTAATAATAAGAGTTGGAAAGTGTATGGATTATAGGACTTTTGGATAGTTTACACCGTGGGACCTATATTAAATTAGTGAAGGGAAATAAGTAGCAAGATAACTCAGAATTAAATTTCTCATGCATGTTTGCTGTTTGCATGTCTATAAACAGGATGAATATGAAGAATAAATAATTAAACAAAGATGCTGATGTGATTTAAAAGTTGTTGCCGAGGCAGCACAATTTAAGCACAATATTTTTAATCATGGCAATGAGGGCTTCAACTTATCACAACTACTCTTCTAGGTCTGACGTTAGGATAGGAGCAAACTACAAAACCCTGAACCCTTGGAGTCGAGTCATCCTGTGAAGACTTTCATTCACTCATTCTAATTTGTCCGTCACTTTAAGGCTTTCAGATTCATGGACTTTGATAGTAGTGGTGTGTCCTCACACATGATTCTTCCTAGAGCCTGTTGCGGGCACCTCTAAGGTAACACATCATTGTTCCTTGTTTTTGATTCTGCTGTTGTGGCAATAATGGATTTTTTTGTTTCCTTTGCCTACCTCGGTGGCTACCTGCAATCATCGTTAGAATTTTGCAAAGAATTCTAAAAAACAAACATGCAATGTTCATCAAATATTCTAACACAACCAGCAAGTAACATAAGAGTTTGACATTTTCAGGCAAAAGAAAAAAAAAATCTAAGTCATATTTCATGCTTTTCCCCCAAGATTAAGTTCATTTTTAGTTTGGTGCGAAAATAAATTTATCGGCTATTCTATCATAGGCACAAGCCATAACAACCTTTTCTTTTTCAATTATTACTAAGGCAAGTACAATGCAACCTAAAAATGCCTAGACAAATGATGCGAGAGCTATCCCCCCCAAACTCAAGATGGGCATTGTCCTCATTGCACAAAACAAAAAATGAACTAAAGTAAGAAAAAGGGAAGACATTTGAGGTTGCTGCTATTGGCAGGTGATGGAAGCGAGCTTGGCTTGCTACCTTGTGCTTTGCGGTTCTTGGGTTTGGACCTGGCAGGAACTGTCGCTGCTAAATCTTGCTGTCGTGCCATTTTTTTTTATTTTTTTCCTTGTACAGCTTGGCGTTCTCGTATGCCTCCTGCCGGAATTCTTCCATTTTTGTCAGATTCGGTAGTCTCTTTCCCCAGCCTATTTCCAGTCCATGTTAACTGCCTTGACAGCCCAATACGCCTTGTGTTCTATTTTGACAGGGAGATGGTAGCTCAATACGCCATGTTAACTTTCTCCAAAATGGTCTTGACTTCTCTGTTCAAAATTTTTGCCTGCCTATTTGTTTTGGATGATATGCTGCAGCAATTTTGTGCTTGACCCCCACTTTCTGGAGTGCCTTTGCTATTAATATGTTATCAAAATGAGTGCCTTCATCACTAATGATTGCTCTTGGTACTCCGAAACTCGTGAAAATGTTCTTTCGTAAGAACTTATGAACGATCTTTGCATCATTGTGAGGGGGTGGCAATGGCTTCTACCCACTTAGAAACATAACCAACTGCTAGGAGGATGTACATGTTTCTGCACGAAGGTGGGAATGGTCCCATAAACTCTATCCCCCAAACATCGAATAACTCGACCTCCAGGATTGTTTGAAGGGGCATCTCATTCCTTCTTGATATATTTCCTGTTCTTTGGCAGCTGTCACACTGTTTGTAGAATGTCTGAGCGTCTTTATGCAATGTCGGCCAAAAGATCCCTAATTGTAGCACCTTTGCTGCTATGCGCTGCCCACCGAAATGGCCTCCATATGGTGCTGAGTGGCATTGTGAGAGTATGGCTTGTTGTTCATCCTCTGGTACACACCGTCTGATAACCAGGTATGCACAATTTTTAAACAAGAAAGGCTCGTCCCAAAAGTAATGCTTTGCATCAATTTGGAATTGTTTCTTTCCATGAAAGTTAAGTTCATAAGGCAAAACACCATATACTAAATAATTTACAATATCCGTGTACCAAGATGTGTCTATTGATGTTGCTGTCGCGGCTTCTACATGGGCGGCAAGTAATAGTCCTTCAGCTTCTAGGGCGGCTACTAGAGTAGAGGCTAGTAGTAGCTGTTCGTCAGGGAATTCATCATGAATTTCGTTGTGGGAGGTGTTCTCTTGTCTATTTTTCTAGCCGGGAGAGATGATCTAGCACTTGATTTTCTGTGCCCTTTCTTTCTTGGATTTCTACGTCAAACTCTTGCAGCAATACGATCCACCGGATTAGGCGGGGCTTTGAATCTTTCTTTGCGAACAAGTACCTTAAGGCAGAATGGTTTGTGTGAACTATCACCTTTGTCCCAATCTCTGTCAGCAATTCTTTTTCTGTAGTGGTGTAGTTGGTCTGGGTAGTATTTAGTGTTTCGCTAGCATAGTATATGACATGAAAGATCCTATCTCTGCGCAGCCCTAGGGCGGCGCCAACAACATTGTCACTAGCATAACACATGAGTTCGAAGGGTTGACTCCAGTCAGGGGGGATTACCACAGGTGATGTGACTAGCTTTTCCTTTAATGTTTTGAATGCCTCCTGACATGTATCGTCGAAGATGAATGGCTTGTCCTGTTCCAGCAAGGTACATAGCGGTTTAAAAATTTAAGAAAAAATTTCAATTCATGAACGATAGAAACCTGCGTGTCCCCAGAAAACTTCATATGCCCTTGACAGCGGTTGGCGGCGGCAAATTGGCTATGACTTCGATCTTTGCTTTGTCTACTTCTATTCCATGTGCAGAAATTTTGTGCCCCAAGACTATGCCTTCATCGACCATAAAGTGGCATTTTCCCCAGTTAAGCACTAGGTCTGTTTCCTCACATTTGGTCAGTACTTTCTCAAGGTTGTCGAGGTGGCTGTCGAAGCTGCTGCCGAAGACATAGAAGTGGTCCATGAAGATTTCTATGAAATCTTCTATCATGTCAGAGAAGATAGCCATCATGCATCGCTGGAATGTGGCTGGGGCATTGCACAAACCGAATGACATTCTTCGAAAAGCATAGATGCCATATGGGCAAGTGAAGGTTTTTTTGGCTTGGTCCTCCGGTGCGATAGCGATTTGGTTGTACCCTAAATACCCATCCAAAAAGCAATAGAAGGGTTTCCCAGCAAGGCAGTCAAGCATTTGATCAATAAAAGGTAACATAAATAATCCTTTTTGTTGCTTTATTTAACTTGCAGCAATCCATGCATATTCGCCAACCAGTTACTGTTCGAGTTAGGATTAATTCATTATTATCATTGCTTACCACCGTTATTCCACCTTTCTTTGGTACACATTGTACCGGGCTTACCCATTCCCTGTTTGAGATTGGATATATGATTCTAGCATCTAGCCACTTGATGATTTCCTTTTTGACAACTTCTCTCATGGCTTCATTTAATCTTCTTTGGGCGTCCACAGTTGGTTTTTGGTCCTGCTCAAGCTGGATTTTATGCATGCAAATGGCAAGGCTGATTCCCTTTATATCTGCAATGGTCAAGCCTATTGCCTTCTTATGTTACCGCAGCAGCGCAGTCAATTGATGTTCCTGTTTAGGCTGCAACTTGGAAGAAATTATAACTGGCAGTGTATCATTAGGTCCCAAGAAAACATATTTAAGTTGTGTAGGTAAGGCTTTTAACTCGAGAGTAGAAGGTTGTTCGGTGGATGGTTTAAACATCTTACCCCATTTTCTGTGTAATTCAGAGGTTCAAAGTACTTACCTGGTTTGTTTGTTATCCAATATGCCTCTTCTTGTTCCTTTGTATCCGTCTCTGTCCACTCATTGCATTGCTCATCTTCCGGGCAGCTTTCTAAATGGTTGTCGTGGCAGTTGCCGAGTTTGATGCATGAGCAGTCTTTCTATAGGCAGGGTATGTTGTCTTCAAGGTTGAACTCTGAGACAACATCCAGTAGCTGGCATTCTTCCAGATCTTCAGCCTGTCTCATGGATTGGTAAATGTTCAGTTTTACTTGCTAATCATCTATTTTCATCATGAGTTCGCCTTTTCCACATCGACCAGTGTTCTGCACGTAGCAAGGAAAGGCCGCCCTAGTATTATTGGGGCTTTTTCATCTGCTTCACAATCCAACACCAAGAAATCAGTAGGAAAAATAAATTTATCCACTTTTACTAGGATGTCCTCAATTTTTCTTTCCGGTTGTACATAAGTTCTGTCAGCCAGCTGAAGCATCACTATTGTCGGGCGAGCGTCTTCTATCCCTAGTTTCTAGAAAACATATTTGGGCATTAAATTTATGCTTGCCCCTAGGTCACATAATGATTGTACAGAGTGGTTGCTGCCTATTTTGCAGGGGATTAAAAAGCTGCATGGATCTTTCTGTTTGGGCGGTGCTTTATTGTGCAGCATAGCCATGCATCCTTTTGTTACTGCCACCGTTTCAAATTCCCCAATCCTTGTTCTTTTGGATACCATATCTTTCAGGAACATGGCATAGCTGGGCATTTGTTCAATTAACTCTATTAGTGGAAGGTTGATTTTGACTTGCTTTAGCACATCCATGAACCTCTTATACTGCATCTCTTGCTTTTGTTTCTTCAGTATCTGGGGAAATGGCGGTGGATGTACATGGTTGACATGTTTTTCTTTGTTGGGCATCCTATTCTGGGTAGCTGGTTCAGGTTCTGTCTGTTCATTCCTGGTGTTATCTGTTGATTTCTGTTTTGGTGGTGCTGGAGCGAAATGTTCAGCAGGTGTTGTTTCTCTTGCAGCAGGCATGGATGGGTCCTGTAATGTTATCCCGCTTATGGTTTTTACCGCCTTGAACTGTTCATGGGATTTTCCTTTTACTATTTCAGTGTCACTAGTTAGTCCACCCATTGGCCTAGTGCTGATGATCTGAGCAAACTTCTTGAATTGTGTCTCTAGATTTTTTAATGTTGCCTCTTGGTTGTTCATCCTGCTTTCTGTCCTGTACATGAAAGATTCAATTTTATTAATGAATTTATTTGTATTAAGTATGAAATCATTTGTACGGGACATGAAAGTATGCATGGTAGATTCTAAGGAGGAAGTGTTTGTATCCTGCTATGGTGGCAGCTGTTGTGACAGGTTCTGCTGATAATCTCCTCGTTGATGTGATGGATTTACATCAATTCTAGGGTTGCTCCTAGAGTAGTTAGGACGGTTCTTCCATCTTGGGTTGTAGATATTTTGAGCAGCTCTATTATTCCTCTCATATCCTCTCATGTAATTGACGGATGTTGCGCAGTCAGAGGAATCATGGTCACCCCCACATTCTTCACAGAACGGTTCCACAGGTTTTACTTCATAGACCTTCACAGGGTGTTTCACAATCTTCATTACTAGCTCTATCAGTGTGTCGAGGCGGGCATTAACAGATTCTGAGGCTTCTACCTCATTTGTAGTGGATGACCGTCTTGTGCCGCCTCGGCGGGCTGTCGGGTACTTGTAGTAATTTTTAGCGGCTATGTTCAGCAACCGCAGTGCTTTCTCTAGAGGTCTATCTAGAATGATCCCATTGAATGAGGCATCTATCATCATTCGAGTTGGGTAGTTAACCCCGTTATAGAATATAGATACTTGAGTCCAAGCTGGTAGACCATGTAGCGGACAATTATTCAGAATCTGTTGGTACCGCTCCCATGCCTCATACATCGGCTCGTCATCCCCTTGTATAAAGGTTGTGATCTCATTTTGCAGACTATCAGTGACGTTGGACGGGCTAAAACAGTCTAGAAAATCATTGTAGAGCTCCGTCCATGTATTAAAAGATCCGGCTGGCTGGTTATTCAAGCACTATTTAGCCCTATCCCTTAGTGAATAGGGAAATAGCCTCAGCCACAACACGTCCTGGTAGACCCCATGTATCTTGAACGCTAAGCAAATGTCCAAGAATCCTTGTAAATGCTGTCGAGCATCTTCTGTGGTAGTCCCTTCGAAGTGCCCTAGTGTATTTATCATGTTGAACATGACATGAATAATTCAAAATGGTCTGCCCCTATGTCGGGTTCCGTCACTATTGGGTTGAACCCTCGGAAGTCAAGCTCGAGATATTCTCTGGTAGTTCAAGGTGGTTGGGGTTGCCTGGGATGATCAAGGGGGGTCTTGTCGTGGTAGATCTTGCGGACCTCTGGGTGGCAAGTCTTTCTGCCCGCCCCTGCCGTTTGCGGCATCATTTGGTGGGTCCTCGTTTACCATTGTTTCTTCCTTTTCTTTTCTCTTGTCTTCTTTGTTTCTCTTTAGGACTTCCCTAACTCCCTCTTAATCCTTCTTATTTCACGTTCGAGATCATCGTAAATAATGAGATTTCCTTTAGGGTTGGCCCTGGTCATAAACCTGCAAAGGACATGGTAATATATATATATATTCTGATTAAAAATAAAATAAAAAGATGTCGAATCCCACGAGAGTTGGACAACTTGGTTCGTTTCGTAGTCCCTGCACAATAGTAAAATAAAAACACAAGTGAAATGGTTTGTTGAGATGAAAAGAAATTGAAAACACAAATAATAAAGAGGGTGAATCAGGTTGATAAGCCAGGCAGGGTTATGTTGCTCCTTAGTGTGAAAACTACGTTGTAAAAGGTCTGAGTTGTTTCATGCTGCCACTATATGCTGCCTCGGCGGGTATGGCAGGCGACAGGCTACGACCCTGTCACGCGGCCGCAGCGGGTCACTACCCCTGCAACTTTCGCTGTCTCGGCAGGTGGAACGGAAATAAGTCTCGGCGGTAGATCTGGCAGATACTCTAAGTCCGGCAGGATAGTCGACAGTGATCCTTCTTATTTCTAGGTAAGGATGCTCAAAAACCTAGCGTGACGTAGGCAATACCTAGCAATCTCAGCGTGAACCTAAAACAGGCTAGTAAACTCGGTTGGTGATCTCTTTTAGCTGCTGAAACTTATGAACTGGTTAGGAACCAAGTTAGTCATGCCCCAACATGTTGTGACCATGCTTAACCCTTTCGTGAGCCTTACACTTTCGTGCCCGAAAAATGGATTCTCTCAACTGACTGGTGAAGACTAATCGAAAGAATGAAGTGCACAGATTAAGCAAACTTGGAATATTTTATTAAAGAAAACAACTCAAAACCTAAAACAACCGTTTCAAAACTAATTTACAACATAACCCTAACCCAAATGGAGTTTAGAACATGGCAGCGACAAAGAACACTAGCAAAGTCTATAGAAAACCTAAGATGATTTGAACTAGGAGTACAATTGGTATTTATAGACTGGTGACTAGGTTAAATCTTCCTTAAAGTAGAAGTCCTCGAAAGTACCTTTCCATCTTTAATATGACTTTAAACTCTGACTTCTTTGCGTGGAATATGGACTTTATCTCGTTTGCCTTAGCCCGCAAGTAACCTTGAGATTTTTGCTTTGGCGGCTCTGGCTACTGCTGTAGACGTCGGAAAATCAAATGGATGTCGGTAATAGATTCAGGGTTTTTAGCTCTACAAATCGCACTCCGGTTCTCCAACTTCCATAGTCAGCTGCCATGGGCAGCAAGGTCGACGACAACTTTTCTCGGCAGCAACTGTCTTCTGGTGGAACTGCATCAGTACAACTCCTAGGTTTGTTTCCTCAGCCTTGAAACCTCAGCTCCTTGGTTCCCCCTTTTAGCCTTTAGTACCTAAATACAAAAATACACTAAAATAGTATCTCTTATTTACCAAATAAACGTTAATATATAAAAGTAGGGTAAAACAAAGAAATATTGTAAAATGCCATGCATGTACCTACTTATGCATAAAATGTGCTTAAAAACAGTAATAATAAGAGGTGGAATGTGTATAAGATATAGGACTTGTGGACACTTTACACACCCCCAAACTCGAAATATTTCTTGTCCTCAAGCAATGCAACCTAAAATACTTGCTCTAATAATAATCAGAAGGAAAAACTTGTTCTTAACTTGATTTTATGCCTCAAGGCCATGGCACCTATATTACATTAGTGAAGGGAAATAAGCAGGAAGATAACTCAGAATTAAATTTCTCATGCATGTGTGGTGTGTGCATGTCTGTAAACAGGCTGAATATGAAGAATAAATAATTAAACAAAGATGTTGTTGTGATTTAAAGGTTGCTGCCGAGGCAGAACAATTTAAGCACAATATTTTTAATCATGGCAGTGAGGGCATCAGCTTATCACAACTACTCTTCTAGGTTTGACGTTGAGATAGGAGTAAACTACAAAACCACAAAGCCTTAGAGTAGAGTCATCCCGTGAAGACTTTCATTCACTCATGCTAATTTGTCCGTCACTTTAAGGCTTTCAGATTCATGGACTTTGATAGCAGCGGAGTGTCCTCGCACATGATTCTTCCTAGAGCCTATTGCGGGCACCTCTAGGGTAACACATCATTGTTCCTTATTTTTTATTCTGTTGCCGTGGCAGTACTACATTTTTCTGTTTCTTTTGCCTGCCTCAACGGCTACCTACAATCATCGTTAGAATTTTGGAAAGAATTCTAAAAAACAATCAGACAATGTTAATCAAATATTTTAACACAATCAACAAGTAACAGAAGTGTTTAACATTTTCTAGGCAAAAGAAAAAATTTCTAAGTCATATTTCACGCTTTCCCCCCAAGATTAAGTTCATTTTTAGTTAGGTGCGAAAACAAATTGTTCGGCTATTCTATCATAGGCACAAGTCATAACAACCTTTTCTTTTTCGGTTATTACTAAGGCAAGTACAATGCAACCTAAAAAATCCTAGACAAATGATGCTAGAGCTATCCCCCCCCAAACTCGAGATGTTCTTAAAAACAGTAATAATAAGAGGTGGAATGTGTATAAAATATAGGACTTGTGGACACTTTACAGTCACTACCACAAATGTTCAAGTCCCAAAATCCATTTTGTAAAATTGATTTTACCAAACCCATCTATATGATTTTAGAATTTTTTATCATATTTTTAACTTATCTCGAATCATGATTTCCCTGAACCGATTCTAAAAACTCGAATCTCCAACTATAGGTTCGACTAACTTAATATGATGCCTAAATCATCTAGGCCCTAAACTGGGGAGTTACAAGATTGGAACGGCTAGACCTACCACCTTGATGCTACAACTTGCTGATGGATCCCATGTGCAACCTGAAGGGAAAATTGAGGATATATTGGTAAAAGTCAATAAATTTATTTTCCTTCCAATTTTCTCATCTTAGATTGTGATGCAGATGAAAAAGCTTCAAGCATCCTTGGAAGGTCATTCCTCACCATCGGGAGAACTCTAATTGATGTTGAAAACGGAGAGCTGACAATGAAAATAAACGACCAGCCCGTTAAACTCAATGTACTCAACACCATTAAACAATCTGATGACCCTGAAAAATGTCAAGCAATTCAAGCTCAAACTAAGACAAACATCAACCTAGAACCGCGCTGCCTCAAGAGAGAGGCAGTACACTGCCGCGACAACAACATGGGTGACTGCCCCGGCAGTCTGACAAGAGAACCTGAACAAAAGCTGGAACCAAACTTGGGACTACATGCCATGAGGGATAAGGGAGAAATCACTTTAGGATATGCATACATATGCACTCCTCTAGTGCCTTGACCTTTCCTCTCTACCTTATATCTTTATTTTTATTTTTCAATTTTTAAGTTTTTTTTTATTCTCCACATTTTTATATTTTTCTTTTAGGAATAAAGTTTTAATTTATTTTTATTTTGTTTTTAGGATGGAGATAAATAAAGAAGAGAAGACCTAACAACTAGAAGGGGAAACGTTCGCTGCCACGGCATCTCATGCCCAATGACTAAAAAACCACAATGGCTATATTTCCAACAAGCAGAAACGGTTAACGAATGTTGCGGCCGCATTTATTTCCGTAACGACATTGTTGGCCAAACCTATATTTAAAGGCCATTATTCTCCATTCTTCTTCACTTTAACATTCTCTTCTACTGCCTTGAATTCTCCATATTTTAATACTTTCTTTTACTCTCTCATAACTCACACAACTATTTTCTAGATGGCCCTCAAATTAAAGAAAGGAGAAAGCTCACGCCTGGCCGAGGCAACAACGTACAAAGGCTTCGCACCACCGGAAGTAGAAAGGCGTTTCAATAAACACTTCATCACCCTCCAAGTATGGGAGGAGTAAGGATTTCAATGATCTAATGAGCCAGACTTCGGTCTCGACCACTACCTCTTCAACAAAGTAGATCACCAAAAGTGGCAAATATTTTGCCTCCAACCCGAACGAGCCAAGATAATGATGGTCTGAGAATTCTACGCGCACAACTCAAGCCCGACCACACTTTTTGTGCACGTTCGGAGCAAGGCGATCAAGGTGGAAATCGATGCCATAAATCTCTTTTATGGCATCCACATAGAGAGGGAGGAGCATGTAGAATTCGTCGAGTCCTTGACAGAGGAAGATTACGAACACATCAATGAGGAACTCTATTATGTTGGCACGGCATGGAATGTCGGGGCACACAAGGGCTCAATCAATCGGCGAAAGTTGCAGCCTGAAGCAAAGCTATGGAATACATTCGTCAAACGTCGCATCATGCCCACCTTGCACAACAACACTGTCGACCGGCCCAGGCTTGCACTCATCTATTCTATTTTAAATTATCGTATTATTAATGTGGGCGACTCATATGCCAAAAAAAATCACTAGTGCAGCAAAAAAGAACGTGTCCCTCTCTACTTTCCATCACTCATCACCGACCTATGCACCGGACATGAGGTACCAACTGACGAGTACACATCTCCAAGGAAAGTATGGGACTGAAAAACCTACTACCAGCTCATGCAGATCACGGAGGTAGAACTGTGGCAATCTACCCCGATGTAGGGCACTGCCGCGACAGCGTCCGCGGAGGAGGTTCCAGACACGCCACAGTCCACTGCCCCGGTAGCCACCCTCCAGCATATTGCCGAGAAATTGGAGAACATGGACAGACGAAAACGCCTCTTTATGGCATTCACAAGGGAAATCACCTCCTCTATCGTCCAAGTAATTCAATAGAAGTTCCTTGGCCACACCGTCCAGTTCCCTCAGATCCCTGCCACCATCTCTACCGTAGCAGCCCCCGAGCCACATGCTGCAGCCACTCCAGTGCCCCATGCCAGAGCCACACCTGCCATAGTTACTGCCCCATCCTCACCAAGGCACTCTACCGGGGCAGGACTAGACACTCATCAAGGTTCGCTAGTTGGGACAGAAGCTTCTCCCATTGGACCGAAACTGCCCAATCTATCCGCGAGACATTCGAAACTGCCAAACGCAAGGCATTCGCCTTGGAGGTCATGGAGGAGCTCCACATTGACACGGATGGAGAGGAGGAAGTGAATGCCCCGACCAAGCCAAATCCCCCAACGCGCATGCAACCACGAGTAACAAAGAAATTCAAGCATACGGTATGCAAAGGGAGAAAATTGATCCTCGAAAGCGATGATGATGACTCATCATCCGAATCTATCTAATTTTTTCTCTCTTGCCTTTATTTTAATGCCCTTAATGTTGTGCTTAATTTTTTCTATTATTTGCATCCATTTTTAATGCATTGAGGGCAATGCTTGTCTTGAGTTTGGGGGTGTAGGTTAGGCTGCCGAGAGGCATTATTCTGTCGCGGCATATTAACATCATTGCTATGCAGTTATGTTCTATATTTGTTCAAAAACATTTACTACACATATTGCCTTAGCCGAATGAAGCTTATGCCTCGACAATGTTCTTCATCAATTGCCTTAGTTTAATTTAATTGAATTCTCTACCTTGGCCATAGATATCTCTCTTCTTACCATAACTTTGAACTGTTTAGAGCCTTTAAATTTAGGATGCATAAGGAAGATAACTTAGGATCATACTATGAGATTATAACTTAAATACACATTTGTGACTTGTATGATTTAAGGAGTTCTAGTACACTTAGGACATAGACTTGCTTAGAAAGAAAATTTTGGGTAAAAAGTTAGAGGTGCCTAACACTGGCTCTAGCTTAAGGAAGCCCTAGAGGTGCCCGGAACCGGCTCTAGGCTAATCACTAGAGATGCCCGAAATTGGCTCTAGTAGGTTAGATTGCTTGAATTTTTTTACCCAAGTTAAGTAGGTTAATGCTTAAGTGTTTACTTAGAACCTAAAAAATCATCTTATTCACAATGCATGCACACACTCACAAATCTTATAGTTTGATCCCAGGGAATTCCTAAGGCATCCAAAGACTTAAGGGCCAAGAATTATTTGTTATGGTTTGGAGATAAAGGAAAAGTAAGACCAAGAAGAATTTTCATGAAGATTATGGTTTTGGCAATTGATGGTTTGCCTTGCTTGAGGACAAGCAATAGTTCGAGTTTGGGGGAGTGATAAGTGCCCAAAAGTCCTATGTTTTCACCCTTTTTACATGGCAGTTATGGCTTAAACTACACCCATTTGAATAGCATTATGGCCTTATATGCATTAATTACATTGTCTTTACCTTTGGTCCTGATATTTAATTTATTTGATGAAAACGATACTATTTTAATGCATGTTTGGTACTTGCACAGATTTACCCACTGTCGGGGCAGGTGATGCCAAGCGGGCAATGAAGAAAAGTAAAGATGGTGCAGAACGAGCTCGTGACAGATCTAGATCAAGCCCAGCCAAAGATGATAGATTCTACTAAAGGAAGCTGAATTATGAAGAGGAAGCCTTCCATAGTAGATCCAGTGACAGACCCCTGCCGAGGCAGCATATATTCTCTGTCGAGGCAGTGCATATACCAACATGTCGGTGGTCAAAGCATGTAAAGTGATAGCCGGTTTGAAGAGCATAAAACGCAGGATTTTTCTACACACTTTGCATGGCAATCAGAGCACTAAAAGATGATGAAAGCATGGAAGGAAGCTTAAAGATGGAATTTGGCCAAAGTAGATAAAGACATTAAAATTAAAGAGAATAACCTCTTTAATGAAGACAAGTCCAAGTCCAACTTAACTTCCTATCCATGAAGGACTTTTCCCTTTTCCTCTTCCTATTTAAGCAAGGCTTGACGCACACATTGAAGCATATATAGCATATTGGGAGATTGGGAATCGAGAGAAGAGTTGAGAGCTTGAGATTAGGGTTTAGTCGTGTGTTCTCCATGTCCATTATGTTCTAAGTTTTCTTAGGGTTAGGATTAGTTTGCTTAGTAGTTGTGAGAAAACAATTGTACTTTATTTTAAGTTTTTAATGTAATCTAGTTCAAGGTTTGCTTATTCTTGGAATTGATTTTATTCTTGCAATCTCATCGAGAGAGAGTATTGTGAGGTTATCCATTTGTCTAATATCGAGAGAGTTAGACTCACGAAACGAATAAACATGGTTTTCATCCCTAACGGTGGAAGCTAACTCAGCTTAGAGATAAGTTAGAGTTTCAATGGCTAAGAGAAGCGTGAGATTGGTTGGTGTTCATCCTTGGTTCACGTTGACAGGTATTATCAAGTCATGCACATCAGAACGGTTTCGACTTAGATATAAGAAAGAGCTATTGAAGGATGCTTTGCCGAACCTAGACATCATCTGCCGACCAGTAAGAGATTGCCGATGCAGCTCATCTTATTGTCGTGGCAGGAAAGAAGGACATTGCCGAGGTAGTTTGGTGATCATTGTATTCAAAGACCGAGACAAGTAAATTGATTTTCACACTACGACGCAATCTAATCTGACCCATTCTCTCATCTTGATTTCTCTACCTTTACTTACTTGCCTTAGTTTATGATTTTTAGTTTAGTTAAAATCCAAAACTCCTTTACTTTTGTTTTTACCTTTACTTTTACTTTTTTTCTTTTTTCAGTGCGGGAAGATAATTGAAGGAAGCCATCCCAATCCATGTGGAGATGATACTCTGATACTTATCGTTATATTTCTTCAGACATGTACACTTGCACTAACTGCGGAGCACCTTTTTACATGCAACAGCTGCGAAAAAATAAAAATTGCACTAATTGCGGAGCACCTTTTACACGCAACAGCTGCGAAAAAAATAACAATGATACTCTGATACTTATCGTTATATTTCTTCAGACATGTACACTTGCACTAATTGTGGAGCACCTTTTACACGCAACAGCTGCGAAAAAATAACAATTGGATCAATCTCCAAAAAATAGAGCATAAATTGTGCCAAGTATGGTTGGCAGAATCATGCCAAGCTTGGTTGGCGAAGCAGTAGTGGCAGAATGACATCAACCGTAACCTGATCAGCTTACATTCAAACTTGGATAAGATGATCACATCCCTTATCCTTTGAGCATTCAAAATTTAAACTTCAATAGCTTATCCTAGTCTTATTTGCACGCCTATTTAAAGACCGATTGAGAAGATCGATGTGTGTGGTGATTCATCAACGACCGGATACACCAAGGAGAGGTGGTTAGACCAGCTTGACCGAGAGCTTAGACCTTGAAGGGCTGCATCGAGAGGCCCCCTTCTCATTCATTCTCTTTGTTTAGTTATTTTTACTTTCTTTTAAATGATGATGTATTTGCAAAAGGTTGAAGGTTTTTGGTTGATACTGTAAAACCTATGTTTGATTTTGATATAACAAAATGTTTTAAGGACCAATTTGTAAAACTTGAAATAAATATTTAAGTCCCCTAAAAGATTTCAAATCAGCAAGGCTTTGCTCTAATTTTAAAAAAACTCAAACTCAAAATATTTTCTAAGTGTTTCAAGGCCAAATTGCTCAAAAACGTTCATGCGTATCGATACGCCCCTTACCATATCGATACCTTTTTTACAAACTTGGCTACTGGAGAAACACGTTTCGGTACGCTCCCAACCGTATCGAAACAGGTTATTGAAACAGATTGCATCTGTATCGATACGCACTCTCTATAAAATCACACGGAGTTTGAATGGTGTACCGATACGGTCTCACCCGTATCGATACGATTTGGAAGGAATTTTTAAATTTGATACCTTAAATATTTTGACCGTTGTTTGTCAGTTGGTAGGTAACCAATTTTTAAAGAGGTGGTTAATGAGTATCGATACGCTCGTACCCGTATCGATACGAATTCCTCCAGTGATCTTTGTAGGAAAAATAGCATAGATCCAGTCTTACCCGTATCGAAACATATCCCTAACCCGTACCAATACGCCTACACGCATATCAATATGCATCTCTTGTATTTGTTCAACAACTCTCTTTTTTTGAGACAAGTATCGATATGCCTCCTCGAGTACCGATACGATAGGCTGTAGAAGTGCATTTATGGTAGTAAGAGAGGGTTCCAACGGCTATAATCAATTCCTTAACCGCCCAAAAGGCTAGAATTAATGGATAAGGTATAGAAACAAGTCATTTGAAGACCAACAACTATTGCATCCAAGAGAAACATCTATATAAAAAATCTAAGCTCAAGCGCAAAAATTCTTATTCTTGTAAAAATCCCAAATTGTATTGAGTCTAATTCTTATCTTGTCTTTCAATTTGGGTTGAGTGCTTATATTCAAAGGGGAAAACTTGTATTGAGAGATATCTTTATTTCCTTCAATTTCTTCTTTGTAACCAAGTGAGGGTTTGGTCAATTTTGGGTAGAGAATTGGCCGATGTAGTAAAGGTTTCCTTCTAAGCTTAGAAATGGGGAAGATCAATTAGTGAATTGTTGGTAAATCCTTAGTGGGAGCTAAGGTAGTGGATGCAGAGTTCATTTGGAACTTGAACCACTATAATTGCCTTGTTCTTCATTTTTATTCATACCACTTTTCCTACAAAATTTTAAAAACCCAATTCACCCCCATCTTGGCTTTGAACAATTGGTATTAGAGCCTATCTCTTTGAAGGATTAACAACCAAAAGAGGAGATTCTAGTAAGAGTTTGGTCATCAACAAAGCAGGACATGACATCTACCTCCGGCTCTAGCATGTACGAGTCTCAATCGGTCACCAAACCACCTTTCTTCAACGGTGACAACTATCATTTTTGGAAGAATCGGATACATATCTTAATAAAGTCAAATGATTACCCTGTTTGAGATGCTATAGTGATGGTCCCATCATTTCGATGAAGACAGATGGTGAAGGAAGACTTGTGCCGAAAAGAGAAATAGAAATGAGTGAAGATGGTCGAAAGAAGATTCAAATTAACGGCAAGGCTCTTCACATGCTATTTTGTGCTTTTAGACCGGATGTCTACTCCAAAGTTGTAACGCCCCAATTTTGGGCTTAGGAGTTTTGGGATTCGGACCGGTTCGGTCGGAGTGCGGTTCGAATATAAAAGAGTGAATTTAGGAAAGCCTAGTTCGGGTTGCATCAAAAATATGGAAAAATGTCTTAAAATCCTCTTTTAATATATATAAGTGAATGGTGAAATCAATTTTACAAAAGGAGGTTTGGAAGGGTGACATTTTGGGTAGTGACCAAAATGTAATTTTCGAAAACTGTGAGACTGTTTTAAAAAGGATTGAAACTTTGAATCTTTAAGGAGCTATTTACCCAATGGGAGTTTCTCCAAATTTTTCTAAAATATTAAGTGATTAATTAATGGTTTTTAAATAAAACTAAAAAGGAGGGAAGATATTTTGGCATTTTCAACTAACTTCCTAAAATTTCATTTCCATTTTCTCTCATCTTTCTCTCAAACCAAACACATTTTCTCCAGAGCTTTTTCCTCTGATTTTGTCACCTAAATTCCTTGCGTAAGCCTTGTTATTAAGAACATCAAGGTGTTTAAAAGTCCTTGGGTGATTCTTGTTAAGGACACAAAGGTGTTTAAAAGTCCTTGTGTGGTCCTTGTCATGGTGTTTAAAAGTCCATGGGTTAAGGACACAATGGTGTTTAAAAGTCCATGTGTGGTCCTTGGAAATTATAAGATCACAATGGTGTTTAAAAGTCCATGTGTGGATCTTATGTGGAATGTATCACTTGTTGCCAATATGACATGTTATGAACTTGAAGCATGAATTGCTGGTTTTAAATGCTTATGTGCATGAATAAATGTTGTTTTGAAGTATGATTTATAAAGGTGTTTTATAAATGCATTATTGAGTGGTTTCAAATGAGCATTCCTCACTAAGCTTTTGCTTACGCTCTCTCTTTTCTTAAACCAATAATGCAGAGCATTGAAGTGCTTTTTGGGGGCAGCAAGGAAGCCAAGAATCCAAGTGGTGATCTAAGCCCATGTATGGTGAACATTTTCTCAAAACTATTAGCTTTTGGGTATTTGGCAATGGGGGGCCTATGTTGTTGTTTTGGGAGATGTTTTGGACTCCTTATGTTGGTTTTATATTGATGTTGTTGTTGGAACATGTAAAAGGCCTTTATGTGAATGGTTTGGTGTTTTGATGCTTGAATGGTTTTCTAAGTAGGATGCATGCCTATAGAATTGGGGATTTTCATAATTGATGCCATGTTGATGTTTGGTTGATGCAATTATGTTCCTTGATTGTTGAATGACTTGCTGGTGTAATTTGGTAGCTTTTGGAGCATGTTTGATAGGTCAATTGTGTGTTAAACCAGCAACTCTTCTGCAATCTGAGCAACCTGTTTCGGAACAGGTGCTACCGTATCGGAACGGGGGCCTGAAATGGCTTGGGCGTTCCAAAACAGAAGGCACTGTTCCGGAACGGATTGGCCACTGCCAGGCCCTGGTTCGGTACCGGTTTCGGAACGGTCCCACGTTTCGGAACGGGTCATCCCTGTTCCGAAACACTCGACCGTTTGGCACTGAAATTGTTGGTTATATGTTCTGAAATGTTTGCATTTTGGTCCTGAAACATGTTTATGCAATTGTATGAGTTTGAGATGTCTGTTTGAGCTGAAATTTGGCAGTGAAGCATGAAAGATGATTAATTTCAAGTTGGTAATTTTTAAATTGGGCTAAGTCCTATTAATTTTCAGAATTTACAATTTGGTCCCTAAAGTCTTAATTTGTGCAATTGGGTCCCTGAATGTTCTTTGATGGTTATGATCTTTGAGTATGCTGTTTGTATGATCATATCTAGGGATAATGTGCATCTAGACAAGATTAAAAAGGAAAAAAGGGTCGTTAATCAAGGTTGACTTTCGGGTTGACTTTGGTTTTCCCCGTGTAAACTTCTTAATTCGGTTCATCCGTCTGGGCCGGGTTAAGGGGGTTACAAAAGTTTCTTTCATCGGAAGTGCTAAAGAAGTGTGGGATACACTTGAGACAACCTATGAAGGGACGAGCGATGTGAAGGAAACAAAGATTGGAATTCTCAATCTTAGTTATGAGAATTTCAAGATGGAGCCCGAAGAAATCGTATCAAAGATGTTTGGTCGTTTTTCACCCATCGTCAATGGGATAAAGGGTTTTGGAGAGATCATCTCTGAGGACAAGCTAGTCCGGAAGCTACTCTACTCTCTTCCCGAGTCTTGGAATGGGAAAAGAACTGCTATCATCAAGGCAAAGAACCAGAAGACATTAAAGCTTGATGAGCTAGTTGGTTCTCTCCTAACTCATGAAATCTTGAAGCAAGTAATGGAAGATGAAAAGAAGTGTAACGCCCTGGTTTTGGGCCTAGATGTTTTAGATATTGAATCGGATCGGTCGAGAACGGTTTGAACCCTTGAGGTTGGTTTAGGGAACACCTAGTTCGTGATGTTTTAAAAATATGGAAAAATACCTAAAAATCTGCATTTATTATATAAATGATTTTGGTGAAAACAATTTTAGAAAATAAGAGTTGGAAATATTACATTTTGGTATAGTGACCAAAATGCAGTTTTTGCAAAAGTTGACTAGTGACTGTTTTGTAAGGGATTGAAACTTTGAATCTTTCAGAAGCTAATTTTATCATTTGTTTTTATCAGATTTCTCTTTAATTTGGGAGCTTTTAATAATGATTTTATTAAAGAAATAAAAAGGAATTAAAAAGGAAATCAAAGTTGACTTTTCATAACTAATTTCACGATAGTTTTCTCTTTTCATTTTCTCTCAACTTCCAATCAGCCAAACACTTTTCTCTCCTCTGATTTTCATTTTTTGCTGAGATTTTATCTTCAAAAGGATTACCTATCTTTGTTTCATCAAATCCTTTTTGATTTTGCTTTGGATTTCAAGAAAACTTGCCCAAATTGAAGAGAGATCAACCATTAGAGGTAAGATTTGTCCTTCTTCTCTAATGATCAGTTCTTTACTTAAATTCCCAAGTTATCAATCCTTTGTTAATAGTTTTTGAGTTGTTTTAATGTTATAAACTAGAAATAGTTGCTAAATTCAATATTCTTGATGAGATCTTAGTGATTTTCATATTTCTAAGTTAAGCTCTATTTTGAAGTTGATTTCTAATATATTTTGGATGATATTTGATGTTGAGAATGAGGTTTTAACAAATAAATCCCGAATAGGTAGGGGTTCCTAAGTTTGAGATGCTAGATTTGTGGTTTTTGAGGTGTTTATGGTGATCTGCTTTTGGTGGAGGTATAAGGTTGTGTTTATGGTGATTTTTTATGTTGATTGAAGTTTAGAAAAGGTTAGAAATGATAGATCTTGGCCGAGATTAGTTTAGGATGCAATCGATTGAGTTTTCGGTTGTTTCGGTTGGGTATTTTAGTGTAGTTTTGGTGAGCAACGAGTTTGTGTTTAGTTGCTGGTGTTGAAATGCATTTTAATGCATTTGGATCTCTGTTTTGATGGTCTAAAAATAGGAGATCTTGATCTGGAAGCAAGCGAAGCATTTTTGGAGGCTTCGGACGGGTGATCTTCGCGTTGGAACGTGAATTTCACGTATCGGTGAGTGGATGTGCTTTAAATCTTTGTTAAGCTTGGATACGAGGTGTTGGGAGGTTAGTGTAAGCTTGAAACTCTTAGCTAATCTCAGAAGTAAGTATGGATACTTGTACTCTCGGATTTCGGTTTGAAATGGACTCCATGGTTTATCGTGCTCATGTTTTGATAATGGTTGTTACTCGCTGTTATGCATGGATTTAAGCATGTTTTTGCTGGTGTTTATCCCATGAAATGATTTGATTTGAATACAAGATGGGTTGATCTTGTATGAAATGGTTTTGCTATTTAAAAAGCATGTTAAATTTGGGATATGTGAAGATTTTCAGTGATGCTTTGAAAGCAGTGAGTTAACAAGGTTTTATGACTATATTTGCAAGTGTTTGATCTATTTTTAATATTCGGATACGTTGGTCGACCAATAGGATGTGAGTGCACTCTAATCTATAAATCGTATGTGTGTCTAGCTACGTGACGTAATAGGGGTGAGCCTATTGCGGGTGATAGATGTGAGTCTATCACTATGGGTTAGGGGTGAGCCTAATCCCATTCGTAGCCATTAAGATGGGGTGAGCCATCATTGAGTATAGGGGTGAGCCTATACAAGTCCGTGTATCTGATATTGTGAGTGAAAGTTATAGAGGTGAGTCTATCAAAACGGATATGGGTGAGCCTATGCCGGAATGATATATGCCAATATACGTGTTTGTTGTTGTTGCCCATGTATCATGATTATTTGTGGATGCATAAATGATTATTATGCATGTGATGTGATGATAAGATATTGCATAGGGTGTATATATGCATGTGAATTAAGCAAGTGAGGCTTAATAGAGTTTTGCATTGTGAGCAATGCATGAGGCTAATGATACATGTGGAACATGGTTAAAGAATGTTTTGCTTTGGTCTAAAAGCATGTTTGAGATTGAGCATGATATGGTTTCAAGTGATGTTTTAAAAACTGCATTGTTGTTGTGTTTTGAGCTTTCCCTCACTAAGCAAGAGTGCTTACACTTTTTTTCCCAACAATGCAGATAACTAAGCTTGAGGGCTGAGAAGTAGCAAGTGGGAGCACCTAAGTCGTCACTCAAATTCAAGTATGAACATTGGTAAATTTAAATAAGTAAAGTTTGCCAATGGATAAAGAACCTTGGTTTGGGAGTTTGGTTTTGTAATATCCTAGTTGAGATATGTTGGTTTGCATTTTTGGTTAGTAAAAGGTCATTATATTAATTTTGAGGTTTTACCTTGCCTTTTGGGATGTTTATGGTCTTTTTGTGTTTATGACTCTTAGGGAGCTTGCTTTAGAAGTAAATTTTGATGATGATGATGATGTTAGACGTTTTACCTTAGCTTGTACCTTTGAGTGTTTATGCATATTTGTGTGCAAGCATGTTTAGCTATATGTTGGAATTGTTTGGATGGGTCGTTGGGGTTCAAAATCTACATTTTGGGCATTTGCAGGCTGCAGCGTATTGGTACACCTCAGAGAGTATCGATACGGACTGCTTGGTTTGTGAGGGGCGTACCGGTACACGGGGTTTTATCGATACCCTATTTAGTCACTGGACGAGGGCGTACCGATACGGTACCTCAGCGTATCGATACGGTCTGGTGACGCAAGCCTGGGAAGTTTGACCATTGAGGGCGTATCGATACCCTTTTTAAACGTATCGGTACGCGGGTCGATAAGTTTGTTAAACCTCAGCTGAGGGTGTTTTGAAACGCTGCATTTTAGTCCCTGATCTTCATGAATGCAATTGGATGTGATTGGCTAGTCGGATTGTGTTGAAAATTGACAGAGAAGCGTGAAATATGACTAATTGAATAAAGGTAACTTTAAAATCAAAGAAGTCCTTGTAATTTGCAGAAATTACATTTTGGTCCCTAAATGTCTAGTTGGGCAATTAAACCCCTAAACGAAATCCGATCGATGTGTCGTTTCTTCCTATGCTCATTGGTGATCACATAGGACTAATGTTGCATTTAGAAAAGAAAAAAAGAAACAAAGGGTCGTCAATTGGAGGCGGCTTTAACAAGTTGGTTTCAGTTTTCCCCGTGTAATCACCTCGATTCGGGTCAACCGTCTAGACCGGGCTAAGGGGGTTACATTTGTTGGTATCAGAGCCAGGTTACGAAAGATTGGGGATGATGGTAAGTGAAATTGGTATGTTTTGATGTTTGATTTAGTGTTAATTGGCATTTTAGTTGAAGAATCATGTTTTGGTTGAACATTGGTATCTATGCCATGTTTGGGTGTTGTGAATTATATGTGAAGTTCAATATGAACATGTGTTGATGATAAGATAGTATTGTAAGTTGATTTTGTTTGATAGTTGAGGTATACCTTGGGTAACCATTTTCAAGCTACTGATAAAGGAAATTTTGTTTTGAGGAAATGAATTGAGTGACTTAGGTCCTTGCTACCGAAGGCCTGATTGATTTTATTGTTGTGTTTGCGTTATAGTATACCTTTTTCACCATGGCTCCGAGACGAGAGACGAGGGGAAATGCTCGAGTTGTGGCCGAGAATGGGTCGAAAGAGCAAGTTGAGAATCTACAGCTGCCTTCTCCTCCGGGTGGACCACCTGCAGGTGGTGGGGCCGGAGTCGAGGCTAGAGCTGGTGCTAGAGGTGTTGCACCTGAGGGAGCATCAGGTCAAGGTGTTCTTGATATGACAATTTTGGTACAAGCTATTACTGGAGCCTTTCAGGCGGTAGTGGCTGGCTTTCTTGTAGCTACACCACAACATGGTGCCAACCCTTGATTGCCTCTGGAGCGTTTACGTAGACTGGGCGGTGCTGAGTTTAGAGGATTGACTTCTGAAGGGGTCTGAGGCTTGGTTCGAGAGTACCAAGCGAATCTTGGGATAAATGAACTATAATAATGTTCAGAAGCTAGGCTGTATAGTGTCGTTATTGCATGGTGATGTGTATACGTGGTGGACAACTATTACAACTGGGATGGAGCAGGATGAGATTGATTGGACCTTTTTCATGAGCGCGTTTAAGAAAAAGTAATTATAGGTCCATTATCTGGATGAGAAGAAACGTGAATTTATGGCTTTATTTCAGGGCAATATGTCGGTTTCCAAATATGAGGTGCAATTTGTAAGGTTGAGCCAGTATGCACCTAAGTTAATACCGGATGAGCGGGCGAGGTGTGAACGTTTCCGCTATGGGTTGGTAAGTGAAGTTAAGACATACGTGTTAGCGGATTAGTACACAGACTTTGATCTGCTGGTCTCGCGAGCGAATGATATAGAGCTAAACCTAGGGATGGTGGTTCGATCTGGAGGCTCTAGTTCTAGGAAGAGAGGTGCAGACAATGATGGTGGGCATGATCGTGGAAAAAGGCCACGGGATAGAGGTTATCAGAGGGATTGTCTTCGAGGTGGTGTCGGTGGAGGTGGAGCAGGCGAAGGGCAGCCTGGTCAGAATGTTGGTGCTCGTGCACCTGTTTGCAACCGTTGTGGGAGGCATCACGCTGGGGAGTGCTGTGGTGTCTCAAGGACTTGCTGACACTGTGGAGTGAAGAGTCACGTGAAGCGTGACTGTCTGCAGTTGGCGAGGCAGGCACCAGTGCGTGCTATGGAACCTCAGAGAGGCTGTGGGTGCTGTTGAGTGTGTAAAAGTTCTATTATTTACACCCTTTTTAACCCATATTTCAGCTGCATTCAAGCATCATTGCATTGCATTTAGGTTAGTTTTCAATAAAACATCACAATTATATAAAAGGCACGGATTCTACTAAAAGATGGCGTATTTTGCAGGTAACTGCCATGGTTGACGATGAAGGCAGGCGCAGGGCAGATAAGCAGGAAAGCTGAACTGGACAAGCAGCCGAAGAAGACGAGCCTGTCATGGACCTGTCGGGACAGCAAGGTGACAGCAGACTTATGAAGAGGAAAAGTCAAGTGGACCTCAATAGATAGAGAAAAATCTGCTCGTCTGTCGTGTGAAAGCCACATATTTTTCCAAGCCCCGGATCAAAAGATACGTCAAGCCAAAGCTCAAGGAAAGGAATTCCCACAAAATAGGGATGCGGCTGGAAAGTAGGAGACTTTAGAGATTTAGTCTTTATTAGAATCTTACTTTTAATTAAAGTTGTAATCCTTGTTACCTTAGATAACTTGAGCCCAAAGCTTATATAAGGGCATAGATTTAACCTAGGAACATAACCGATTACCCCATAACCGAAACCAAAAACCCCTGCCGTCTACCCGTCACCGACATGTTCTAAATTCCCCTTAGGGCTACGGGTTGTTTTGTAAAGTAGTTGCAAGGGTTGCTTTGTTTTAGGATTTTTCAGTTCAATAAAATAAACTTCAAGTTCTCTTATTTTTGTTTTAACATCTTGCAAGAGCATCGGGAGAGCATTGTGAGGTTATCCATTTACTTGGCATCGGGAGAGTTAAGTATACGAAAGAAATAAGAGCGCGTTCTCTAGTTTATAGTTGAACCATCTCGTGCCTAGGGATAGGGCGAGGTTAAGTGGCTAAGGAAGAATTCATACACATCGGTGTTCATCCTTCGATTCACGCCGGGAGGTATCATCAAAGACGTGATCATCGACAGACTTGTGCCTAGGGATAGGGCAAGGCAGATCTGGGATTCTTGCCAAACTTGAAGTACGGAGTTGGTGTGTCTGCTGTCCGCGACAGCCAACGGACAGACGTCGCGACAGGTGCTGTCGGCGACGGGAGCGACGACAGAACTGGAGTTCCTAAGCAATTCAATACCTGCACTACCGAGCAATTCAATACCAGCCCATTCTCTCTATCTTGATAATTCTATTTTTTTATTTACGTTTTACTTTATTATTCTCGTGACAATTCTAAACTATTTCTTTTACTTCGTACAGTAAACTAAGGTGAAGTCATTAGCCCAATCCCTGTGGAGACGATATTCGATACTTCGTATCACTTTACTACTTGCGTCGTGTACACTTGCACTACAATTGCGATAGACTCTTTTACACGCAACAAGTTTTTGGCGCCGTTGCTGGGGAATTGGCAACATAACTACATCTTTCTTTTATTGCACTTTTTGCTTTTATTTTATTTTTGTTTTCGTTTTTATTTTTATTTTTTCTTTAATTTTTCTTTTTTTTTTGCTTTCAACTCTCGCTTTTCACGAGGTTTTCTTGTTTATGCGCAGATCTAAAAGAGGTGAAGATCCTGAGTATAAATTAGATCCAGAGATCGAACGTTCCTTCAATCTCAAGAAACAACTTCGCCGCCTTTTAGACCGGAACGAATACCTCGAGGAACAGCTAGAGCAGATGGCACGTAACCAGCCTATTGGTGACGGTGGACCGCCTGTCGATGACCCGCCGAGGGCAGATGGACGACGGTCATGTCGTGACTACATGCTGAATGACCATGTAGAGCTGGAGACCACGATGCCGGATATTGATGTTGACAACTTCGAACTTAAACCTGTCATGTTTAGTATGATCAACAACGCCGGGCAGTTTAGTGGTTCTGCGACAGAAGATGCTAGGGAGCATCTCAAAACGTTCTAGGAGATCTGTGGTTCGTTTAGACTGCCAGGAGTTAGTCCGGAGATACTGAGGCTTCGGTTATTCCCCCATTCATTGAGGGACAGAGCTAAAACTTGGTGGAATAAACTTACACCGGGTTCCATTATGACTTGGGCAGATCTAACTCGTGAATTTTTATCTCGTTTTAATCCTTCGCATTTATCTGAGCGATTACGTAACGAAATTGCTACTTTTCAACAGGAAGATGACGAGCCGATGCACAAGGCCTGGGACAGATTTACTACTCTTCTACGGAACTGCCCAATGCATGGATTTCCTGTCTGGAATCAGGTAACTGAGTTTTATAATGCTGCTAACTTACAAACTCGCATTCGAATTGATTCTGCAGCAAATGGACTATTATTGGATAAAGATCCAGACGAGGCATTGCAAGTTTTGAAAAATCTAGCTAAGAATGAGGAGCAGTTTCCAACAGCTAGAAGAGGGGGTAAACGGGTACTTGCTGTCAAGGACTATGAGGCCGACAGCACTATGAAATCACAGGTAGCATTCCTCACTAAAGCCATGAAACACTTATTGAATGAAGAGGACTTACGAGGATTTGCTGTCGAGGAAGTTTGTGCTATTTGCGAGGGAAATCATAGTAGGGATGAATGCCCAATAAATATAGAAGAGGGAAAATATGTTGGAAATTACAAGCCGAATTCCAATTCCAACAACTACAACCCTAATTGGAGGAAGGATCCCAAATTTTCCTGGAGTAACCCTAACAATGCCCTGAATCCGCAAGCATATAATCAGAATCAGGGGGTCCTAGATTGTTGACGCGACAGCAACTGCCGCCGCAGAACCTGCCGCAGCACCTGCCGCCGCAGCAGCAACAGCAGCCACCACCTGCCACGAGTAGTGTATTGGAGCAGACTCTGGCCACCTTTATGTCTCAGACTGGTACGTATATGGAGAATATTAATCAGTTTGTCAAGAAGACGGAAACCTTTATGGATGAAACCAAGATGAGAATGACAAATCATGAGGCTACCTTGAAATCTCTAGAGACACAAATGGGTCAGGTGTCGCAGCATATTAAGCCAAGGCAGAATGGAGGTTTCCCTAGCAATACTGAAAATGCTAGACCGCCCCCACACGAACAATGTAAGGCGATTACTACTAGGAGTGGGAAGATACTACCAGGGCCGGAAAAAGAAGTTGAAACAGAAAAAGAACCTGCCTTGGATAAACCTGCCGAGGAAGCTGCCCCGACAGGTGACAAACAGACTGCTGCCGATGAGCCTGTCACGACAGCAGAAGCGATAGAGGAGAAAAAAGAAGATTATCGTCCTCAGATTCGCATGTAGTGGGAAGGACGCATTGCTGATTATCGACCCCCACCACCCTTCCCTCAACGGATACAGCAAGCTAAGCATGAATCTCAACTTAAAAAGATTTATGATATTTTTAAACAGGTTCATATTAATATTCCGTTGTTAGATGCTGTTAGGGAGATGCCCGGTTATGCTAAATTTCTCAAGGATGTTATGTCAAAAAAATCTAAACTTGGGGAATTTGAAACGGTAAGGATGCAAGAAGGTTGCATGAGTATTCTTCATCGGCAGCCACCCCAGAAAAAGAAGGATCCGGGGAGCTTCATCATACCTTGTGTAATCGGCGACAAATTCGTAGGTAAGGCACTTTGTGATCTTGGTGCCAGTGTTAATCTAATGCCCAAATCTGTTTTTCAGAAATTAGGTATTGGGAAGGCGCGGCCCACGACAGTTACCCTACAGCTAGCCGACCGCTCTTATGTTCACCCCGAGGGAAAAATTGAAGATATTTTGGTAAGAGTGGATAAGCTTATTTTTCCTGCTGACTTTCTTATTTTAGATTGTGAGGCAGATGAAAACGCACCAGTCATCATTGGGAGACCCTTCTTAGCCACGGGAAGATCATTGATTGATGTGGAGAAAGGAGAACTCACCATGCGTGTGAACGATCAAGAGATTAAGTTGAATGTTCTCCAAGCGATGAAACATGCTGATGTGGATGAGGAATGCAAGGCCATTATTGAGGTGACCTTTGATCAACCCTGCATCAGGTCGGGCTGCCGTGATATACAATTTGGTCACTGCTGCGACAGCCATCTACAGGCCTGTCACGACAGCAATGACGACAGCAACGACGACAGCACCGACGACAATGACTCCTCTGAATCCGATACAACTGACACTGAAGGTCATGAGGAGGTAAACTGGTTAGACCATCGTCCAGGTAAGTTATTCGAACCCTTGAATTACACTTCGGATAACCATTTAATCCAAAAGCCATCAACTGTTGAACCACCTGTCTTAGAACTTAAGCCCCTGCCAGGGCAACTTAAATATGCTTATCTTGGTTGTGATGACACACTGCCCGTAATCATCTCTGCTAAGCTGCCGCAGGAACAGGAACGACAGCTGATCGACATGTTAAGGCAGCATAAACGGGCGATTGGATGGACGATAGCAGATATACAGGGCATTAGTCCGGCAATATGCATGCATAAAATTCTCCTAGAGGAAGATCATAAGCCGACTATTGATGCCCAAAGGCGGTTAAACCTTGCGATGAAGGAGGTAGTGCGTAAAGAGATAATCAAATGGTTAGATGCTGGTATTATTTACGCCATCTCCGACAGCAAATGGGTAAGCCCGGTGCAATGTGTTCCCAAGAAAGGAGGCATGACTGTGATAACCAACGAAAACAATGAGTTAATCCCAACCAGGATTGTGACCGGTTGGAGGGTTTGTATGGACTATCGGAAGCTTAATAAAGCTACCCGAAAAGACCACTTTCCTTTACCCTTTATTGATCAAATGCTTGATAGATTAGCGGGTAAACCTTACTATTGTTTTCTTGATGGTTATTCAGGGTATAATCAAATTGCTATTGCACCGGAGGACCAAGAGAAAACGACTTTCACATGCCCCTACGGAACATACGCATTTAGGAGGATGCCGTTCGGCCTCTGTAATGCACCTGCCACCTTCCAAAGGTGCATGATGGCAATATTCTCCGACATGGTGGAGGACTTCCTTGAGATCTTCATGGATGATTTTTCCGTCTTTGGAGACGATTTTGAGAGCTGTCTCGGCAACCATCAAAAGGTACTTGAAAGATGTGAAAAAGCTAATCTTGTTCTCAATTGGGAAAAATGCCATTTTATGGTAGACGAAGGGATAGTCCTTGGCCATAAGATTAGCTGCCGTGGGATAGAAGTCGACAGGGCTAAGATTGAAGTCATAGAGAAGCTGCCGCCGCCAACCACAGTCAAGGGCATTAGGAGTTTTTTAGGGCATGCTGGTTTTTATAGGAGATTCATTGCAAATTTCTCAAAAATCACAAAGCCCCTATGCCATCTCTTAGAGCAGAACCGACCCTTTGACTTTAATGAGGAATGTACTGAAGCATTCAAGGTTCTGAAGGAAAAGTTAGTGACAACCCCCATAGTACAGCCACCAGACTGGACACAACCGTTTGAGATCATGTGTGATGCTAGTGACTATGCTGTCGGGGCAGCACTTGGGCAGCGCAAAGATAAGCTGTTTCACGTCATATACTATGCCAGCAAGACGCTAAATGACGCCCAAGTGAACTACACCACCACAGAAAAGGAGCTGTTAGCTGTGGTGTTCTCCATCGACAAGTTTCGTCCCTACATACTTGGAACAAAAGTAATAATACACACCGACCATTCTGCCCTCAAGTATTTGTTTGCAAAGAAGGATGCAAAGCCTAGGTTGATACGATGGATCTTACTATTACAAGAGTTCGACCTTGAGATCAAAGATAAAAAGGGGACAGAAAATCAGGTGGCAGACCACTTGTCGAGGTTGGAAACGGGACATAGTCTACCGTTAGATGAAACACATATATTGGAGACCTTCCCAGATGAGCAGCTCTTTGCTGCCGCAATAGCTGTCGCGACAGCCATGGCGGCAGGTAAGTCTTCTAACCTTCCCTGGTATGCTGATTTCGTTAATTTTATAGTTAGCGGAATATTACCTTCTGATCTTAATTATCAAGCCAGGAAGAGGTTTCAAAATGATGTTAAACATTATTATTGGGACGAATCTCTTCTTTTCAAAATGTGCGCAGATCAGGTTATAAGGAGGTGTGTACCACAAGAAGAACAAGAAGACATTCTCCATCACTGTCATGCTTCACAATATGGAGGTCACTTAGGAGGCAATAAAACTGCTGCCAAGGTGCTGCAGTCAGGGTTCTACTGGCCGACACTATATAAAGATGCACAGGAATTTTACAAAAACTGTGACAGGTGCCAGCGGACAGGTAACATCTCGAGGAGAAACGAGATGCCACTGCAGAATATTTTAGAAGTCGAGATCTTCGACGTTTGGGGGATTGATTTTATGGGACCATTCCCGTCTTCATGTGGGAATTTGTACATCCTCCTAGCAGTGGATTATGTCTCCAAGTGGGTAGAAGCAATCGCAACTCAAAAGAATGATGCCAAAACGGTCCAAAAATTTTTGCACAAAAACATTTTTCGAGATTTGGCATCTCTAGAGCGATTATCAGTGATGAAGGGAGACATTTTGATAATAGGGTAATTGCTGCCGCCTTAAAGAAATATGGTGTCAAGCACAGGATCGCGACAGCATACCACCCACAGACCAATGGACAGGCTGAAATTTCCAATAGGGAAGTGAAGAACATCCTTAAAAATATGGTTAAACCAACTAGGAAAGATTGGTCTTTACTTCTGAATGATGCATTATGGGCATACAGGACAGCTTTCAAGACTCCATTGGGCATGTCTCCATACCGATTGATTTATGGGAAAACCTGTCACTTGCCTGTCGAGATCGAGCACAAGACATATTGGGCAATCAAGGCTGTGAATATGGACTTGGACAAGGCCGGCCAGAAAAGGTTATTAGATCTGAACGAGATTGAAGAATTACGGACAATGGCCTACGACAACGCAAGGATTTACAAGGAAAAGACTAAGAAGTGGCACGACAAGAAACTGCTGCCACGACAGTTCTGCCCAGGGCAGCTTGTGTTGTTATTTAATTCTAGACTTAAACTCTTCCCAGGAAAGCTAAAGTCTAGATGGTCTGGCCCGTTTCAAGTAGTTCAAGTTTTTCCCCATGGTGCCATCACAATTCAATCATTAAAGGACGGGCATCAATTCAAAGTTAATGGACAACGCCTCAAGCATTATCAGGGGACTGAAGCCCCAGGAATTCAGGAAGTGGTTACTTTAGGAGATGCCCCACAAGGCACCCCTAATTTAACCTAAGTTTTATTTTTATTTTATTATTAATATTATTTATTAGGAATTAGATTTATTTTATTTGAATAATATTTTGTTTTTTCTAATTTCAGTTTTTAGGAAATAAAGGAGCCAAGAAGAAAAGGAGAAGTGACCCAAGCCCACCGCCCATCCATCAGCCCAATAAAGCCCATTTATGGAAACCTGTCGTTTCGGCTGCCGTCGCGGACGGATATGACAGGCTGTCAACAGACTGACACGGCAGACGCAGAAGCGTGCGACAGACGTGTAACAGACGAATAAATGCGTGTCAGACGTGTCAGACACGCTAAATCCAATCTGCCGCTCCGTTCTTCACGCCTGCCGTTGCGGCATTAAATGGGCAGCTACTCGACCGCTATATAAACCCCTTCCCATTTTCATTTTTCATCACTTCTGATTTTTCTCTCTTGTTTTTCTCCTCTAGTTTTATTTGTTTTCTCTCTTTCGCAGCCCTTGCAACCAAAATGTCATCAAGACAGACCCGTCGTAACGCTGCTGCCGCTTCTTCTTCAGCAACAACATCACCATTCGCCAACAAGGAATTATGGGAGGAGCGTGGCTTCATTTACAACAGAAATGCTCCCCATATGGGACTCCGGCCGTTCATTGTGAAGGCCATCACGACACAGCTATGGGAGGACTTTGCCGAGCAGCCGGCAGAACTCAATGATACTTTGGTCCGAGAATTTTACGAGGCCGTAGACAGCAAAACGGCGACATCTGTCACCGTCCGAGGAGTGGAAGTACCCTTCACCGCCAACAGCATCAACCACATGTTCGGCCTCTTCTTTGGCCCCAATGATGATGCTCACCAACAATTTGTAGACACCCTCGACGCTGCTGCCCATGATGCTGTCATGGTGGAGCTGACAGAGGCTGGTACGACATGGACCACCAGCAAGAAGAACCCCCACTCCGTCAATAGGGGGCAGCTCCTCCCTGAAGCAAAACTGTGGAACGCTTTCATCAAAAAGTGTATCCTGCCCTCTTCCCACCACACGACAGTCAACCGACAGCGGCTGGCCCTCATTCACTCTATTATGCATGACAGGCCCATCAATGTGGTCAGGTACATAAGGGACAACATCATCGATTGTGCCTTCCGCTCAGACTCACGACTCTGCCTGCCGTTCACCATCACTGCCCTCTGCCGCTGTGCTGCCGTACCAGAGGAACCCTCCGACAAAATCAAGACGGGCAGCGGCTGGACTGACAACAACATCTCCAGCCTCATGGAGGTCATAGTCGTATCACCCATCAATGCCTTCGACCCAAATGCCCTTCCTGCTGACTCCGATGACGAACCTGCCACCGACCCTGCCCCAAATGCTGCCTCCGACACCGCTCCGACAGACCAGTCTGCCCACATCCTTGCTGCAATCCTACGGGTTGAGGAGCGCCAAATGGGTTTGATGACTTTTATCCGCGACTTCTCAAATGCAACGGTAAATTTCATTACCAATAATTTACATTATTCGGATGTCATCTTCCCCACCTTCCCCGCCCATTATTTCCATATCCCCTCCCCCACAACCACACCACCTGTCTCCCCCCATATGCATTCTGCCGCCTCCACACCTACCCCTGCCCCAACGGCAGAAGGCAGCCCACCGGCATACACCTCCCCTCGAGGAACCAAGAGACCTGCCACTGATGACAGCCCTCTTATCCGGAGGAATTTGGAGAGGGACTTTACGCGGGTCAAGAGAATTAAGCACGTGGCACACAAGAAAAGGCTGCCCAAAGCCACTACCACCAGCAGCTCTTGGGACAGTGGCAGCAGTTCCGATGTCCGGCTAGTGGAGCAACCTGCCCCTCAACCTGCCGATGAACCTGCCCTGCCACCGGCCGATGAACCTGCTGATCAACCTGCTCCGGAACCTGCCCAGCCCCCTCCACAACGCAGACGCCGCCATCAGATCCGCGTCAGCAGCAGCAGCGAGGACAGCGAGTGAAAATTTATGTTTTTATTTTTCCTTTACTGCTGCCTGCCTTATCTTTTGTGATGTACTTTTATTTATCTAGTTTTTCTTTATTTTTCATGTCATTTTGCATTGAGGGCAATGCAACCCTCGAGTTTGGGGGTGGCAACCCTCCATTCTAATGGAGTCTTAGTACATCTTTAATTAATTGTTGTGTCTTTTATTTATTTAAGTTCTTTAAAAAAAATCAGAAAATATAAAACTGTTGGCTTAAAACTGTGAAGTTAACTTACCTGTCATGACGGCTTTGTCGTGGCAGCATCTTTAGGACATGTTAAGGAAAAGTTTAGAGCCTTTCTATAGTTCTGAAAACTTAAACACTTTTGTGACTGTTATATTGCTTAGATTTCTTTTAGCCAAACTAGTATAGGATGCTTAGAACTTGAATAGCCCCTAGAGGTGCCTAACACTGGCTCTAGGAAAGAAGTTTAGCAAAAGAAATTTGAAAACCTAGAGGTGCCCGAAACTGGCTCTAGGAAGCTAACTAGAGGTGCCCGAAACTTGCTCTAGAAAAACTTAGCTTGAAAAATAGAAAAGAAGCATGAAAATGTGTCTTCAAGAAAGTAAACTTTGGAATAAAAATTCGAGTTAAGGAGTTGAATATTCTAGTGAAACTAAGAGAGTCTTAGCATATAACTGTTCACAAGCATGCACACACTGCACGAGAGCTATAGGGAGATTCCGGACAGATCCTAACCTTTCCGACAGGGTGCTGCCGCCACAAAGAATGAGCGACGGGTAAGGGACAGTTCACTGTTTGAAGGCCAACATTTAGGTTAAATTGCTTGAGGGCAAGCAAAGACTTGAGTTCGGGGGTGTGTTGAGTGTGTAAAAGTTCTATTATTTACACCCTTTTTAACCCATATTTCAGCTGCATTCAAGCATCATTGCATTGCATTTAGGTTAGTTTTCAATAAAACATCACAATTATATAAAAGGCACGGATTCTACTAAAAGATGGTGTATTTTGCAGGTAACTGCCATGGTTGACGATGAAGGCAGGCCCAGGGCAGATAAGCAGGAAAGCTGAACTGGACAAGCAGCCGAAGAAGACGAGCTTGTCATGGACCTGTCGGGACAGCAAGGTGACAGCAGACTTATGAAGAGGAAAAGTCAAGTGGACCTCGATAGATAGAGAAAAATCTGCTCGTCTGTCGTGTGAAAGCCACATATTTTTCCAAGCCCCGGATAAAAAGATACGTCAAGCCAAAGCTCAAGGAAAGGAATTCCCACAAAATAGGGATGCGGCTGGAAAGTAGGAGACTTTAGAGATTTAGTCTTTATTAGAATCTTACTTTTAATTAAAGTTGTAATCCTTGTTACCTTAGATAACTTGAGCCCAAAGCTTATATAAGGGCATAGATTTAACCTAGGAACATAACCGATTACCCCATAACCGAAACCAAAAACCCCTGCCGTCTACCCGTCACCGACATGTTCTAAATTCCCCTTAGGGCTACGGGTTGTTTTGTAAAGTAGTTGCAAGGGTTGCTTTGTTTTAGGATTTTTCAGTTCAATAAAATAAACTTCAAGTTCTCTTATTTTTGTTTTAACATCTTGCAAGAGCATCGGGAGAGCATTGTGAGGTTATCCATTTACTTGGCATCGGGAGAGTTAAGTATACGAAAGAAATAAGAACGCGTTCTCTAGTTTATAGTTGAACCATCTCGTGCCTAGGGATAGGGCGAGGTTAAGTGGCTAAGGAAGAATTCATACACATCGGTGTTCATCCTTCGATTCACGCCGGGAGGTATCATCAAAGACGTGATCATCGACAGACTTGTGCCTAGGGATAGGGCAAGGCAGATCTGGGATTCTTGCCAAACTTGAAGTACGGAGTTGGTGTGTCTGCTGTCCGCGACAGCCAACGGACAGACGTCGCGACAGGTGCTGTCGGCGACGGGAGCGACGACAGAACTGGAGTTCCTAAGCAATTCAATACCTGCACTACCGAGCAATTCAATACCAGCCCATTCTCTCTATCTTGATAATTCTATTTTTTTATTTACGTTTTACTTTATTATTCTCGTGACAATTCTAAACTATTTCTTTTACTTCGTGCAGTAAACTAAGGTGAAGTCATTAGCCCAATCCCTGTGGAGACGATATCCGATACTTCGTATCACTTTACTACTTGCGTCGTGTACACTTGCACTACAATTGCGATAGACTCTTTTACACGCAACAGGTGCGGCCAAGGTAACTTAAAGAGAAGGGAAGATGGTCAACGTGGTATTGCTCATGATGTAGCTGTACAGCCTGAGAGAGGCGGTCCTACGAGGGTTTATGCTCAGCGCAAAGGGCGCAACGACATCGATGTGATCGCAGGTACCTTCATTCTACAGTCTTTATCATTGTTGGCTTTGATTGATTCTGGATCCACGCATTCTTATATCTTAAGTGAGCATGCACATTTGCTTGATATACTTGTTGAGTTGCTTGAAGTAGGAATGAAAGTGACTAGTTCTTTTGGTGAGACTGTAGTCACTAGGAAGTTGTATAAGAGGTGTCCCTTATCTGTTCAGGGTCATGTCTTTCTTGTGGATTTGATGGAGTTACACATTTATGGATTTGACGTGATCCTTGGTATGGATTGATTATCTGAGCATAGAGCAGTGGTGAACTTTGATGTTAAATGAGTCACCTTAAAGCTTGCTGATGATTATGAAGTGATGATTATAGGCGAGAATATGAAATTCTTGTCTAATGTTGTTTCGGCTATGGAAGCAAATCGTACGTTAAGGATGGGTTGTGAAGCTTATCTTGCATACGTGATGAATCCTGGTACAAAGGATGTACGTGTGCAGGACACCAGAACCGTTTGCAATTTTTTAGGTGTCTTTCCGGAAGAATTTTCTGGGTTGCCGCCAAACATGGAAGTTGAGTTTGGTATCGAGTTGTATGAGAATACGACTCCAGTGTCAATTGCTCCTTATCGCATGGCACCTAAAGAGCTGAATGAGTTGAAGAAGAAACTTCAGGAGTTACTTGATCGAGGGTTTATCCGGCTGAGTGTTTCACCGTGTGGAGCACCGATGTTGTTTGTAAAGAAGAAAGATGGGACAATGCGGATGTGTATAGATTATCGGCAGCTAAATAAGTTGACGATCAAAAACAAGTATCCCTTGCCAAGAATCGATGATCTTTTTGATCAATTTTGAGGAGCCTCGGTGTTTTCTAAGATTGACTTGAGGTCAGGGTATTACCAGTTAAAGGTGAAGGATGTGGATGTACCTAAGATGGCGTTTCGGACGAGGTACAAGCATTATGAGTTCTTAGTGATGCCCTTTGGTTTAACCAACCCACCTGCTGCTTTCATGGACATGATGAATCGTGTGTTCCATGAGTTTATGGACCAGTTTGTGGTGGTGTTCATCGATGATATCCTTGTACTCTCGTACCGAGGAGGATCATGATAAGCACTTAAGGATAGTTTTGCAAGTGTTGTTGGAGAACCAATTGTATGCTAAGCTGAGCAAGTGTTAGTTTTGGCTTAGAGAGGTGGTCTTTCTGGGACATGTTGTATCAGCTGAGGGTATCTGTGTTGATCCACATAAGGTTGAGGCAGTGATGAGTTGGAAGGTGCCTAAGTCGCTGACAGAAGTGCGAAGTTTTCTTGGGTTGGCTGGATATTATCGTAGGTTTGTCGAGGGTTTCTCGAAGATTGTTGTACCTTTGACAAAGTTGTTGTAGAAGAACGTTATCCTTGAGTGGACATATGCGAGGCAACAAGCTTTTGAGAAGCTGAAGGAAGCTTTGATGCAAGCTCCTGTCCTGATTCAACCTGAGTCTGGTAAGGAGTTTGTAGTCTATAGTGATGCGTCCATTGTTGGTTTGGGCTGTGTGTTGATGCAGGAGGGTAAGGTAGTGGCATATGCATCTAGGCAGTTGATGGTGCATAAGCGTAACTACCCTACTCACGATCTTGAGCTTGCGGCTGTTGTGTTTGCTTTGAAGATCTGGAGGCATTATCTGTATAGCGAAAAGTGTGTGGTGTTCACAGATCATAAGAGTTTAAAGGATCTTATGTCTCAAAAGAAGTTGAATCTTAGGCAACGTCGTTGGGTGGAGTTTCTTAAGGATTATGATCTGTCGATCAAGTATCATCCTGGAAAGGCCAATGTTCTGGCCGATGCTTTGAGCAGGAAAGTGGTTGTGGAGTTGAAGGCGATGTTTGCTCGTTTGAGCATATCGCAAGATGGTGGTCTTGTTGATGAATTGCAAGTGAAACCATCTCTGATTCAGTTGATCAAGGATAAGCAATTGCTTGATGATTCTCTTGTCCCTCATGTTCAGGACATTGCGGAAGGTAAGCCTTCAGATTTCAGTTTTAATGATGATGGTGTTCTGTGTTTTGGGAGTCGGATAGTGGTGCCGAATGATGTGGAGCTGAGGCGCACTATTCTAACTAAAGCTCATAGTAGTCCTTTCGCTATGCACCCTGGTAGTACAAAAATGTATCGTGATTTGAAGGATGAGTAGTACTGTGTGGGGTTAAAGAAGGATGTTGCTGAGTTCGTTAGCAAATGTATGGTTTGTCAGCGGGTTAAGGCTGAACATCAGGTTCTTTCTGGGTTGTTTCAGCCATTAAGAATCCCAGAATGGAAGTGACAAATGATTACCATGGACTTATGAAGTGTGCACATTTCTTGCCTGTGCATACTACGTATACCTTGGATAATATGGAAGAGTTGTATATCACTGAGATTGTGCGGTTGCACAGGGTACCAAAGTCTATAATATCAGATAGAGATTCGAGGTTCACGTCGAGGTTCTGGGAGTGTTTGCATCAAGCCTTGGGTACATGGTTGAATTTCAGTACTTCTTATCATCCTCAAACGGATGGATAGTCGGAGCGTGTTATCCAAGTGCTTGAGGACATGTTAAGATGATGTTTTATAGATTTTCAGGGTTCTTGTGAGAAGCACTTGCCTTTGGTTGAGTTTCCTTACAACAATAGCTACCAGGAAAGTATTCAAATGGCACCATACGAGGCTTTGTATGGGAGAAGGTGTAGAACCCCTCTTTGTTGGGTGGAAACGGGACAAAAGTTGATATCAATGTCGGCCATGTTGAAAGGAACCACCGAGAAGGTGAAGCTCATTTATGAGCGTTTGAAGGCAGCATCGGATCGGCAAAAGTCTTACGCGGATCTGAAGCGTAAGGAGATTGAGTTCGCAGTTGGCGAACGCGTGTTCTTGAAGGTATCGCCTTGGACAAGGGTGATGAGATTTGGGTGTAATGGTAAGCTTAGCCCGAGGTTTATTGGACCATATGAGGTTGTGGAGCGTATCAGTCTTGTGGCTTATCGGTTAAGGTTGCCTCCCGAGTTAGAAAAGATTCATGATGTGTTTCATGTTTCGATGTTGCGGAGGTATAGATCGGATCCTTCGCATGTGATGCATGTTGAGGTGATAGAGTTGAATCCGGATTTGTCTTATCATGAGGAACCAGTAAAGATTCTAGATTCGAGCAGCAAAGTTCTTTGTGGTAAGACGATAGAGCTTGTGAAGGTGTTGTGGCGACACCGAGGGGTTGAGAAGGCCACTTGGGAAAGCAAGGCGGATATGCTGAAGCAATTTCTGCACCTTTATCCTTCAGGTAAAATTTCGATGACGAAATTTCTTAAGTGGGGGAGAGTTGTAACACCCTGGTTTTGGGCCTAGATGTTTTAGATGTTGAATCAGGCCGGTCGGGAACGGTTCAAACCATTGAGGTTGGTTTAGGAAACACCTAGTTTAGGATGTTTTAAAAATATGGAAAAATATCTAAAAATCACCATTTATTATATAAATGATTATGGTGAAAACAATTTTACAAAATGAGAGTTGGAAATATTACATTTTGGTATAGTGACCAAAATGCAGTTTTTGCAAAAGTTGACTAGTGACTATTTTGTAAAGGATTGAAACTTTGAATCTTTGAGGAGCTAATTTTACAATTTGTTTTTATCAGATTTCTCTTTAATTTGGGAATTTTTAATAATGATTTTATTAAAGAATTAAAAAGGAATTAAAAAGAAAATCAAAGTTGACTTTTCATAACTAATTTCACGATAGTTTTCTCTTTTCATTTTCTCTCAACTTCCAATCAGGCAAACACTTTTCTCTCCTCTGATTTTTATTTTGTTTGCTGAGATTTTATCTTCCAAAGGATTTCCTATCTTTGTTTCATCAAATCCTTTTTGATTTTGCTTTGGATTTCAAGAAAACTTGCCCAAATTGAAGAGAGATCGATCATTAGAGGTAAGCTTCATCCTTCTCCTTTAATGATCAGTCTTTTCCTAAAATTCTCAAGTTATCAATCCTTTGTTAATGGTTTTTGAGTTGTTTTAATGTTATAAACTAGAAATAGTTGCTAAATTCAAGATTCTCTATGAGATCTTAGTGATTTTCGTATTTCTATGTGAAGCTCTATTTTGAGGTTGATTTCTAATATATTTTGGATGATATTTGATGTTGAGAATGAGGTTTTAACAAATAAATTTCGAATAGGTGGGGGTCCTAAGTTTGAGATGCTAGATTTGTGGTTTTTTGAGGTGTTTATGGTGATCTGCTTTTGCTGGAGGTATAATGTTGTGTTTATGGTGATTTTTTATGTTGATTGAAGTTTAGAAAAGGTTAGAATTGATAGATCTTGGCTGGGCTTAGTTTTGGAGGGAATCGATTGAGTTTTCGGTTGGGTATTTTGGTGTAGTTTTGGTGAGCAACGAGTTTGTTTTTAGTTGTTGGTTTTGAGATGCATTTTAATGCATTTGGATCTCTGTTTTGATGGTCTAAAAACAGGGGATCTAGATCCGGAAGCAAGCGAAGCATATTTGGAGGCTTCAGACGGGTGATCTTCACGTTGGAACATGAAGTTTCGTGTATCGGTGAGTGGATGTGTGTTAAAGCTTTGTTAAGCTTGGATATGAGGTGTTGGCATGTTAGTGTAAGCTTGAAACGCTTAGCTAATCTCGGAAGTAAGTATGGATACTTGTACTCTCGGATTTCGGTTTGAAATGGACTTCATGGTTTATCGTGCACAAGTTTTGATAATGGTTGTGTAACGCCCCAATTTTGGGCTTAGAAGTTTTGGGTTTGGACCGGTTCGGTCGGAGTGCGATTCGAATATAAAGGGTGAATTTAGGAAAGCCTAGTTCGGGTTGCATTAAAAATATGGAAAAATGTTCTAAAATCCTCTTTTATTATATATAAGAGAAAGGTGAAATCAATTTTACAAAATGAGGTTTGGAAGGGTGACATTTTGGGTTAGTGACCAAAATGTAATTTTTGAAAACTGGGTGACTATTTTGAAAAGGATTGAAACTTTGAATCTTTAAGGAGCTATTTACCCAATAGGAGTTTCTCCAGATTTTTCTTAAATATTAAATGATTTATTAATGGTTTAAAATAAAGGTAAAAAGAAGGGAAAGATATTTTAGCCTTTTTAACTAACTTTTCCTAATTTTTCATTTTCATTTTCTCTCATCTTTTCTCTCAAACCAAAAACATTTCTCCAGAGCATTTCCCTCTGATTTTGTCATCTAAATAACACATTTCAATTCTCTTGTGATCTCTACTCATCTCTTCAACAAAACCTTTGTATTTGCTATTTGGATTTTCAAGAATTTGGTTCCAAAAAGGGAGAAACTCAAGTTTGGAGGTAAGAACGTCCTTCTCCTCTAAACTCTCAGTTCTTTACTGAAATTCCCAAGTTCTCAATCCTAGATTTGTGTTTTATAAAAGGTTTTAAGGTTGTGTTCTTGATCTTGGCTTTTAAATGCAAGATTTGGTTGATTTTTGATAAAATATGTATGATCTGTTTGAGCAGTGATTTGAGGTGTCTTTTTGATGTTAAATGAATGTTAAATTGATGAGAAGTTGAGGTTTAATTAATGCAATCCCGAATAGGTTGATTTTCCTAAGTTTTTCTTGAGTTTTTTGTTGTTTTTGGAGTGTTTTTGATGATCTGTTATTGTTGGAGGTATAAGGACGTGATTGGGATCATTTTGGATGTTAATTGATGTTTATAATGGTTAGAAGTGATGGATCTTGGCTGGGTTAAGTTTTGGAAGTGTTTGGAGGTGATTTCGGTTGTGTTTGGTAGCCGAAATGTTTGATTTGTGTAGAGCAGCGAGTTGAGTTGTGTTGCTGGTGTTTTTAATGCATTATGATGCATTAATCCTCTGTTGTTGTGTGCTTGAAACAGGGGAGAATGATCCGTGAGCATTAAGAGGTGTCGTTGAAGGTTTCGGATGCTTGGAAGGCTTGTTGGCTAGCCTTGTTTTGTGTATCGGTGAGTGAAGTTGGGTTTTCAGCTTTAAAACCAAGGTTTGAAGGTTTTGGGAGCTTAGTTTAAGTCTAAACAACTTAGCTAAGCTCAAGAGTAAGTAAATGGAATTTCTCTCTTGGTTTGTGTAATGAATTGGTTTTTAAAACACTTGTGATTGTTGGATGCAATGCATGTGATTTGCATGTTTTAAATTCTATTTTGAAAGCATATTTTAGCATGGTTTAATGCAGGTTTTGAAAGCCATGTGTGAAGGATGCTCAAGGTAAGAGATCCTTGGTTTTGTACATTGGAATTGTGGAATTGATGCATAGTGTTGCATGTTGTTTAATGGCTTTGTGTAATGCTTCAAAAATAGTGGATTGATGATGGTAATTGGTGGTTTTGGCATTTTGGTTATGCTTGTAAAACAATGGATTAATGTGGTAAGATGGTTATATTGGCAAGTGATGTAAGTGGTTCTTGGTTACTTTAATCGGATATAGTTAGCCGGCTATATGATTGGGTGTACCGTGAATAAAGTCGCCTTGGATGTTGAGTGGTTAAGTGTGAACCGGTAACTCCATCCAAGTACACTAACGAGATGGTTAAGAACACCATGGTGGTTAAAATTCCATGGGTGGGTCTTGTGTTAAGGTCATAATGGTGGTTGAAATTCCATTTGAGGACCTTGTGTAAGCAAAGGTTATAATGGTGGTTAAAATTCCATTTGAGGACCTTGTGCTTGTTAAGATCACAATGGTGGTGTAAAGTCCATGTGTGGATCTTGTGAAGTATGTCCCGGATCTCGTTAGTGATGTTATACAACTACCAATGGGTGATGCTAAGGTTATATGGTGGTTAAAATTTCATATGGGGACCTTGTGCATGTTAAGGTCATATGGTGGTTAAAATTCCATATGAGGATCTTGTGAATGTTAAAGTCATATGGTGGTTGAAATTCCATATGAGGGCTTTGTGTATGGTAAGGTCAAATGGTGGTTAAAATTCCATTTGGGAGACCTTGAGATTGGTAGTGTGTATGAAGCGCGGGGACAACGCTTGTGATCCGCGTATCCGATTGGATGTTGAGTTGAAAAGTGGATGTGGTTTATCACTTGGAAGCCAATATAATGTTCTTGATTGTAATGAAGCATAATATGCTTGAAATGATGCATGGTTGCATGAGAAGTATATAATGATCTGTGAATGCATGTATTACTTGTTAGCTTGAACAAGTGTTGATTATCTATTGAGAATGGTGCATGTGTGCATGAAATCTCTTTAGTGCATTGAAGTCTTGCGAAGACTTGTTTTTAAAGGCATGTGATGCAAATATTGATGATATGGTTCATATGTTGCATCTGTTTAATGCATGTTTTAGATTGAACGGGTAAATGGTTTTTAAAGGTTTCTTGCCTTGAAATGATTTTCAAGAATGGGAAAAGTATGATGTGAAGTGGAAATGTTTTCCAAGGTTTTTGTATTTAACCTTACATATGTTGTTCATGCATGGAATGGTTAAATTTGTGGTTTCGCAAGTTTGTGCTTTGAAAAGGATTACTTAGCTTTCCAAGCTAAGGGTTGGTTTTCATGTTTGAGCAATGCATGATTTTAAGCATGTTGTTGAAAAGGGTTTTCAAACATTGCTTTGGTTTATCGAATCGAGTTTGCTTTTTAAAGTGGTTTTATGACTCGCTGCATTGATGGTGTTTTGGTTTTGAGCATTCCTCACTAAGCATTATGTGCTTACGCTCCTTTTTGTCCATCAATGCAGATAAATGAAGTTGGAACAGCGAGAAGCAAGGGATTCAAGGAGAGCTCCAATTGAGATGTATGTCTCGGTTAATAGCTATAGATAATAAAGGCAATGGGGGGGAGAATCTCTTATGTTGATGTTTAATGAGATTGTGTATGTTGAACAAGTTTGGTTTATGATTTTGAACTATGTGGTTTAACGCTTGCAACGTTTGAATCTTCTTATGCTTAAGTCATTATGATGTGCTTCTTGTCTTAAAAGCATGAATGAGTGTTGATTGTGTTTATTGAGTTGGTACACCTAGGGGTGGTCTTGTATCTAGATTTTGATGCAATTATGTCCCCTGTATGTTGAATGTCATGCTGGTATGATTTGGTTGCCTTTGGAGCATGTTTGATGGGTCAATCGTGTATTAAACCAGCAATTTTTCTGCAATCTGGGCAGCCTGTTTCGGAACAGGTGCTACCGTATCGGAACGGGGGCCTGAAATGGCCTGGGCGTTCCGAAACGGAAGGAACTGTTCTGGAACGGTTTGGCCTCTGCCAGGTCCTGTTTCGGTACCAGTTTCGGAACGGTCCCGCGTTACGGAACAGGTCCTCCCTGTTCCGGAACACTCGACCGTTGGGCACTGAAATTGTTGGTTAAATGTTTTGAAAACCTTGCGTTTTGGTCCTGAACTTTGTATATGCAATTGGATGAGTTTAAGATGTCCGTTTGAGCTGAAATTTGGTAGTGAAGCATGAAACATGACTAATTTCATATTGGTAACTTTTAATTGGGTTAAGTCCCTATAATTCTCAGAATTTACATTTTGGTCCCTAATTCCTTATTTTGTGCAATTGAGTCCCTGAATGTTCTCTGATTGGTATGATCTTTGTGTATGCTGATCTTGTGAACATATCTAGGGTTAATATGCATCTAGACAAGATTAAAAAGAAAAAAAAGGGTCGTTAATCAAGGTTGACTTTCGGGTTGACTTTGGTTTTCCCCGTGTAAACTTCTTAATGCGGTTCAACCGTCTGGGCCGTGTTAAGGGGGTTACAGGTTGTTACTCACTGTTATACATGGATTTAAGCATGTTTTTGCTTGTGTTTATCCCATAGAATGATTTGATTTGAGTACAAGATGTGTTGATCTTGTATGAAATGGTTTTGCTATTTAAAAAGCATGTTAAATTTTGGATATGTGAATATTTTCAGTGATGCATTGAAAGTAGTGAGTTAACATGGTTTTAAGAGTATATTGGCAAGTGTTTGATCTATTTTTAATATTCAGATACATTGGCCGACCAATAGGATGTGAGTGCACTATAATATATAAATCGTATGTGTGTCTAGCTACGTAACATAATAGCGGTGAGCCTATCGCGGGTGGTAGAGGTGAGTCTATCACTATGGTTTAAGGGTGAGCCTAATCCCATTCGTAGCCATTATGATGGTATGAGCCATCATTGACTATAGGGGTCAGCCTATACAAGTCTGTGTATCCGATATTGTGAGTGAAATTGATAGAGTTAAGTCTATCATAACGGATATGGGTGAGCTTATGTCGGAGTGTTATATGCCAATATACGTGTTTGTTGTTGTTGCGCATGTATCATGATTATTTGTGGATGCATAAATGATTATTATGCATGTGATATGATGATGAGATGTTTCATAGGGTGTATATATGCATGTGAATTAAGCAAGTGAGGCTTAATGGAGTTTTGCATTGTGAACAATGCATGAGGCTAATGATACATGTGGAACATGGTTAAATAATGTTTTGCTTTGGTCTAAAAGCATGTTTGAGATTGAGCATGATATGGTTTCAAGTGATGTTTTAAAAACTGCATTGTTGTTGTGTTTTGAGCTTTCCCTCACTAAGCAAGAGTGTTTACGCTCCTTTTTCCCAACAATGCAGATAACTAAGCTTGAGGGCTGAGAAATAGCAAGTGGGAGCACCTAAGTCGTCACTCAAATTCAAGTATAAACTTTGGTAAATTTCAATAAGTAGATTTTGGCAATGGGGAAAGAACCTTGGTTTGGGAGTTTGGTTTTGTAATCTCCTAGTTGAGATATGTTGGTTTGCCTTTTTGGTTTGTAAAAGGCCATTATATTGGTTTTGAGGTTTTACCTTGCCTTTTGGGATGCTTATGGTCTTTTGGTGTTTTTGACTCTTAGGGAGCATGCTTTAGAAGTCAATTTTGATGATGATGATGTTAGACGTTTTACCTTAGCTTGTACCTTTGAGTGTTGATGCATATTTGTGTGCAAGCATGTTTAGCTATATGTTGGAATGGTTTGGATGGGTCGTCGAGGTTCAAAATCTGAATTTTGGGCATTTGCAGGCTGCAGCGTATCGGTACACCTCAGAGAGTATCGATACGGCCGGCTTGATTTGTGAGGGGCGTACATGTACACGAGGTCGTATCGATACCCTCTTTAGTCACTGGATGAGGGCGTACCGATACGGTACCTTAGTGTATCGATACGGTCTGGTGACACAAGCCTGGGAAGTTTGACCATCGAGGGCGTATCGATATCCTCCTCAGGCGTATCAGTATGCATGTCGTTAAGTTGGTTAAAACTCAGCTTAGGGTTTTTTGAAACGTTACATTTTAGTCCTTGATCTTCATGAATGCAGAGAAGTCCTTGTAATTTACAGAAATTACATTTTGGTCCCTAAATGTCTAGTTGTGCAATTAAACCCCTAAACAAAATCCGATCGATGTGTCGTTTCTTCATATGCTCATTGGTGATCACATAGGACTTAAGTTACATTTAGAAAAGATAAAAAGATAAAAAAAAGGGTCGTCAATCAGAGTCGGCTTTAACAAGTTGGCTTCAGTTTTCCCCGTGTAATCACCTCGGTTCGGGTCAACCGTCTAGATCGGGCTAAGGGTGTTACAAGAAGAAAGAAGAAACAATTGTGAAGAAGCTTAAGGTAGACAAAAATAAGAAGCTAGGAGTGGCTGTCAAAGCTTCTCTACATGAGGAGAGCACTTCTAGTGAGGAGGAAGATCTTGAAGAATTGGCTATGATAGCCAAAAGATTCTCACGGTTTATGAGGTCCAACCGGGGTACAAAATTTCAAAGAAAGATGGACTTCAATACCAAGAACAAAGAAGAAGAAAGGGATCCGATCATATGCTATGAGTGCAAGAAACAGAGTCATATTCATTCCAAGTGTCCTCAACTCAAGAAGATGGGCTTTAAGAAGAAGAAGAAGCTCAAAGCAAAGCTTGCTACTTGGAGTGATGAGGAATCATCCGAGGATGAGGAACAATAAGTGGCCAACCTTTGCCTCATGGCTCTTGAGGAGGATTCTTCTATGGTAACCTCTAACTCATCTACTTTTGATTTTATATATGATGAATTGCGTGAAGCATATGATGAGTTACAAGAGGTGTATGAAGATTTAGTTGAGAATTATAAGGAGTTCGTTTTGAAAAATAATAGTCATTTTGGATTTGCATGCTAAAAATGATTTAATTTCTCAAGCTAACTTGGAATTTGAGAAAAAGATTTCAGGTCTACAAGATGAACTTGAATACTTTCAAAATGAAAATGTAGATTTAAATAATCTTATTTCTCAATGTAACTTTGAAAACCAAAAGTTGTTAGATGAGCTCAATGAGCTCAAAAAGTCTTTCAAAAGTGTTGGTACTTTGAAAATGAAATAGGTGAATCATCTAGAACAAACCAACCTAAGAGAAAGAACTTTAACTACAAACAAAGTGGCTCCTATAGGCATAATAAAACTAAAAGAGTTAGAAGTGTATGGGTTCCTAAGGAACTTGTCAAATCTAATAATGTTGATGCCATGTCACCTTGGATTCCTAAGTGAACCAAGCTTTTGGGAGCTAACACTCGTGGACCGAAAATGATTTGGGTACTAAAAATTTATGTTTAATCCCTTTGTTTGTAGGGGGAGCATTGCTACAAGGCCAAAGCACAAAGCCAAAACTCATAGTACCTTGATAGTTGATGCTCGAGGCACATGATCGGAGACAAGAGTCGATTCATGGATTTAAAGCCCAAAAGTGGAGGAGTAGTGACATTTGGTGACAACTCCAAAGGCCAAATTGAAGGTATTGGCTCTATAGGTAATCACTCTACCATACTCATTGAAAATGTTTTGTATGTCAATGGTCTAAAGCACAATTTATTGAGCATTAGTCAATTGTGCGATAAAGGGTTTAATGCATTATTTGATAAAAATGGATGTAAAATTGTTGACATTAAATCTAATAGTAAAATGCTCATTGGCCATCGTATATGAAACATATATATGGTGCATCCAGAAGACATTCATTCATCCCATGCATGTTTTGTTGCTCAAAATAAAAATGATGCATGGTTATGGCATAAGAAACTAGGACATGCTAGTATTAGTGTTTTAGAAAAATTAGTTTCCCTAAATCTAGTTAGAGGTTTACCCAAGATTAAGTTCTCAAATGATAAAATATGTGATGCATGCTCTAAGGGTAAACAACATAAATCATCCTTTAAATCCATTAATGATGTCTCTACTAGTAGATGTTTAGAATTAACTCATATGGATCTATTTGGGCCAATTAGGACTACTAGCTTGGGAGGAAAATCATATGTCTTTGTGTTTGTTGATGAATACTCTAGATATACTTGGGTTCTCTTTTTAAGCACCAAGGATGAGGCTTTAGAAAACTTCATCACATTTTCAAAAATAACTCAAAATGATCTTGAGCTTAAGATTTCTCACATTAGAAGTGATCATGGAACCGAGTTTCAAAATCTAGGTTTTGAAGAGTTTTTAAATGAAAATGGTATTGGCCATAATTTTTCAGCACCTCGAACTCCTTAACAAAATGGAGTAGTTGAGAGAAAAAATAGGACTTTACAAGAATTGGCTAAAACCATGCTTTGTGAAAACAATTTACCTAAATATTTTTGGGCAGAAGCCACTAACATCGCTTGCTATATTATTAACCGAGTAATGATTAGGCCTATTTTAAAGAAAACTCCTTATGAGATTTTAAAATAAAAAAGCCTAACATTAGCTATTTTCATCCTTTTGGTTGCAAGTGTTTTGTTTTAAATAATGGTAAAGACAATTTAGGTAAATTTGATGCAAAAAGTGATGAAGCTATTTTTCTAGGTTACTCTTTAAACTCTAAAGCTTATTGTGTGTTTAACATAAGAACTTTAGTTGTAGAGGAATCTATACATGATGTTTTCGATGATAACCTCCTTCCGAGGAATGAATCTTGTGATGATGATGATTTAGGAATCCTTGATTCCTTTGATAGAGGACAAACATCAAAGGAGGATGAGATTTCAACTAAAGAAGAAGTTCACAAGATCCACCTCTTGAAGTCTTGAAGGACTTGGCTCTTGAGGAAAAGGATGTGAGCTACCCAAGGGAGTACAACTATGTTAAAGGTGGTGAAGTCTTGGGTGATCCATCCAAGGGGGTAACTACTCGCTCTTCTCTTAAAATGCTTAATCATGTTGCATTTATCTCATGCATTGAGCCTAAGAATATTAAAGAAGCATTAAAAGATGAATTTTGGATTATGGCCATGCAAGATGAGTTAAATCAATTTGAGAGCAGTAATGTATGAACATTAGTTGAAAGGCCTAGTAATCAATCTACTATAGGAACTAAATGTGTATTTAGGAATAAACTAGATGAGAGTGGTAACATAGTGAGAAACAAAGCTAGACTAGTTTCTCATGGTTACACTCAACAAGAGGGAATAGATTTTGATGAAACCTATGCACCCGTAGCTAGAATGGAAGCTATTAGGATGTTGCTTGCATATGTCTGTTATCATGATTTCAAGCTTTTACAAATGGATGTAAAAAGTGCCTTTTTAAATGGTTTTATAAATGAAGAAGTGTATGTGGAACAACCACCGGGTTTTGAGGATTCAAAATTTCCAAATCATGTTTTTAAAGTTACCAAAGCTCTTTTGTGGTTTAAAATAAGCTCTTAGAGCTTGGTATGAAAGGCTTTCAAACTTCTTAAGTGAAAAAGGTAAGGTGTACACTACACTTTAAATAAAAAGATATAAAAATGACATCTTAGTAGTGCAAATATATGTTGATGATATTATCTTTGGCTCTACTAATGAATGTTATTGCAAAGAGTTTTCTAAGTTAATGCAAGGTGAATTTGAGATGAGCATGATGGGGGGGCTCTCATTCTTTTTGGGACTCCAAATCAAACAAAGGAAGGATGACACCTTCATAAATCAAGCAAAGTACATGAAAGATATGCTCAAGAAGTTTGGCTTGGAGCAAGCAAAGCCTCAAGCTACACCAATGAGCTCATCTACAAAGCTTGGAAAAGATGAATGAGGTAAGTGTGTTGACTCTAAGCTTTATCGCTCTATGAATGGATCATTGTTTTACCTTACCGCAAGCAGATCAGATATATTGTTTAGTGTTTTCTTGTGTGCTAGGTTTCAAGCTTGTCCTAGAGAGTCTCACCTTATAGCGGTTAAAAGGATCTTTAGGTACCATAGAGATACTCCTTGTTTAGGTCTTTGGTACCCTAGAGACTCAACCTTTAACCTTCAAGCTTATTCGGATGCGGATTATGGGGGTTGTAAAATTGATAGGAAAAGTACTTCCGACACTTGCCAATTCTTAGGTAGTATGCTCATATCTTGGTTCTCTAAGAAACAAAATAGTGTAGCTCTATCTACCACCGAAGCCGAGTACATATCCTTATGGAGTTGTTATGCTCAAGTCCTTTGGATGAAGCAACAACTCTTAGATTATAGAGTTAAAGTAGAAACCATACCCCTTAAGTGTGATAACACTAGTGCAATTTGTCTAACCAAAAATATCATCCAGCACTCTAGAACCAAACACGTAGAGATAAGGCATCGTTTCATTAGAGATCATGTCTTTAAACAAGGTGTGGTTATAGAGTATTTGACACCTTGAACCAACTAGCGGACATTTTTACCAAACCTCTAGACAAAGAGCGTTTTTTGTCCCTTAGGAGAGAGTTAGGTCTAACTAGCCTATCTTGACCCTTTAGGACTCTTTTGAGGTTAAAATTTGTTTGATCTTATGAAAATGCATGTTTGTGTTTTGTTAATCTTGATAGAAACCATGCTTGTAGCTAGGGGGATTATGCTTCTATTAGAGCATGCTTTGATCTACTCGTACATCATTTGCATACATTTAGGAGATGTTAAAGTCGAGCCTTTGGTTGTTCTAAAGACCAAAAATGCATTTTTGGGCATAGGGTATCGATACGGACTTATGCGTATCGATACGAGTACTTCATTAGCTTTCCAGATTGCATTTTCTCTCTTGCGGGTATTGATACGGTTAAATCTGTTTTGATACAAGTTGTTTATCGTTTCGATACGGATGCCATTCGTTTCGATATGGTTCATTGATACGTGGTTCCAGGGAATTACCTTTGTACCCTCGTATGGATACACCCTTTAGGCGTATTGATACGCTATCACGCAGACAACTATTAATTGGCATTAAAAGAGTTTCACTTTTACCAAAACTTCTATTTCAAAACCCTAGCCAATTCTCCTCTATAAAAAGCCTTTCAATCCCTCATATTTTCACCACAAAACTTAAAATCTCTTGAGGGTTTTTCAAAATAAAGCCAAGTCTTAAGGCTCTCCATCAATTCGATGCCAAATCTTCATCCATTCCTCCCTATCTCGATATCAAGGTATGAAAGCCTCTTTTTCTTTCTATTTTCATTATGATTTTCGTTTTTAAATCTTTTTGTTTTGTTTTTGTTCTTTCAAAAGACTTTATCAAACTTTTTTGTTTTGTTTTGCCTTTCAAAAAAAAAATTACCTTGATTATTGATTTATCCATGGGTTGAATGAGAAAAATAATGCATACACATTGTTTTGATCAATTTCTCTAGAATATGGCACCTAAAAAGAGAGCGTGCACTACAAGCGAAGTTGGTGAAGGATCGAATCCCGGAGATGGCACTTGTCCGAATTTGACTCTTATCTATCAAAAGTGTTTTAGAACTCCCGGTGAACTCAATTACTTTCGCTCTTTTCAAAATATAAGATTCGTCCGGAGAGGGTAATTTCGTTCCTTTTCTTAACTCGGGGAGTTTTAAGTTTGCATGTCTATCTTTACTCTGCGAATGGAAATTTATGGATTTTCTTCAAATCCCCGGATTTTTCTCGCAATTTGGTTTTGAACTTTTATACTAATGTCAAGTGTGTTGCTCATGCCTCGGGTAATGTCGTTGCCGTTAACTCCTATCTCATGGGCAAAAATATTATCGTTGATGTTCAAAATCTCTTTGTGATGTTTTAAGTTTGAGGATGAGGGCATCGAAGATGAAAATTCTCTTAGGCATGTTTTGGGGGATTCCGTGACCTTTCTAAATGCTAAAGACCGCATCCTACACTTGATGATCACTTGGTGGATTAGGCCTTCTAGAGGGAAATACTCAACCGTCCGCCAAGTTGATGACTTTTGGATTCAGTGCTTTCGCCAGAGACAACAACATACCTTGCCTGCATCATGTTTGCGGAGATTGTCTTTCTCGGGAAACATCGTCACACATCTCTTGTCACTTCATTCACCTATGGCACCGCTTTGAGCTATTTCTTCACTAAGAAGGAGATTGATTGCTCTCATGACTATCCGACGAGTCACACCGATCATGTTGATGAGAGGTCTCTTTCTCGGGGTAAGTTTCACTACTTTAATGGTAATTGGCTTCGCCTTTCCGAGCTTCCTAGTGCTGCCATTCCCGAAGAGATTGCAAATCCAATCGTGGCTGCTCAAGCACCTCCTCCTCCATCCATGTATTCTCTCATGACCTACCTCAATGAAAAATTCACGGGATTACACACGATAATTTCTTCTATGGATCAAGTCATGAATTCGGGGTTTGCCGCCATTGATACATGCTTCACAAGCCTAGAAGATCGTATGACAAATGTGGAGAAGCGTATATCTTCTATTGAGGCCAGGCACATTTCAATGAATATCTCTCTTACAGCCTTCCATGATGAGTGGCGTCAATCAAGGAGGAACGATGATGCCAATGAAGACGAAGATGAAGACAATGGTGATGGAGACGAGTAGTAGATTTATCTTTGCATATCATTCATGTCATTTTAGAATTTCTATTTATGCTCTTTGAATTATGTTCTTAGAATTAAGTTTACCATTTAAAACATATACTTTGATTATTGTTATTTGGATTTTTGTTTGATGTTTCTTTAATCTATGAGCGTTATGTTTATCTATTCAATGTTGCTTGATATGCCTTCATATCCTATGTCTCTTATTTTTGATCTAACAAAAAGCGGGGGAGGGAAGTTCACAAGCTCACTTAAACTTAAACTTAAAATTTACCTAGCTAACATTAAGGGGAGTTGTTTTTCAAAAGTTTTTCAAAAGACTTAAAAATTTTAAGCTTTGGTTTTGTTATATCAAAAAGGGGGAGTTGTATAACCTATGTTTGATTTTGATATAACAAAGTGTTTTAAGGACCAATTTGTAAAACTTGAAATAAATTTAAGTCCCCTAAAAGATTTCAAATCAACAAGGCTTTGCTCTACTTTTTGAAAAACTCAAACTCCAAAATATTTTCAAAGTGTTTCAAGGCCAAATTGCTCAAAAACGTTCATGCGTATCAATACGCCCCTTACCGTATCGATACCTTTTTTACAAACTTGGCTATTGGAGAAACACGTTTCGATACACTCCTTGCCGTATCGAAACAGGGTATCAAAACAAATTGCATCTATATTGATACGCTCTCTCTATAAAATCACACGGAGTTTGAATGGTGTACCGATACGGTCTCACCCTTATCGATACGGTTTAAAAGGAATTTTTAAATTTGAAGCTTTAAATATTTTAACCGTTGTTTGACAGTTGGTAGGTAACCGATTTTTAAAGAGGTGGTTAATGAGTATCGATACGCTCGTACTCGTATCGATACGAATTCCTCCAATAAGCTTTGTAGGAAAAATTGCATCGATACAATGTTACTCGTATTGAAACGGATCCCTAACCCGTACCGATATGGCTACATGTGTAGCGATACACATCTCTTGTATTTGTGCAATGACTTTTTCTTTTTTGAGACAGATATCGATACGCCTCCTCGAGTACCGATACGGTAGGCTGTAAAAGTGCATTTATGGTGGTAAGAGAGGGTTCCAACGGCTATAATCAATTCCCTAACCACCCAAACGGCTAGAATTAATGGAGAAGGTATAAAAACAAGTCATTTGAAGACCAGCAACAACTATTGCTTCCAAGAGAAACATCTATACAAAAAATCCAAGCTCAAGTGCAAAAATTCTTATTCTTGTAAAAATCCCAAATTGTATTGAGTGTAATTCTTATCTTGTCTTTCAATTTGGGTTGAGTGCTTGTATTCAAAGGGGCAAATTTTGTATTGAGTGATATCTTTATTGCCTTCAATTTCTTCTTTGTAACAAAGTGAGGGTTTGGTCAATTTTGGGTAGAAAATTGACCGGTATTGTAAAAGTTTCCTCCTAAGCCTAGAAAAGGGGAAGATCAATTAGTGAATTGTTGGAAAATCCTTAGTGGGAGCTAAGGTAGTGGATGTAGAGTTCATTTGAAACTTGAACCACTATAATTGCCTTGTTCTTCATTTTTATTCATACCACTTCTCCTACAAAATTTTAAAAACCAAATTCACCCCCTCTTGGCTTTGATCAATCCCTTGATCCACTCAACATATACCCTCACCGTGAACTAATTTAATAGTTGGTGAGGGATGTTTACGTTGAACGTTGTTTTTAATGTTTAGTTTTTAATAATCGAAAATGCCTCGACATTGTTTTTCCTATCTGGCATGTTCTTCATTGTTTATAAAAAACTATGTCAAGTGAGAGTTGGCATTGTTGGCTTATTGAACCTTAATATCTTAAAAAACTTAGGGAGCAATGATCAAATGCTAGATACTAAGGCGAGATGCTTTGACGAAAGATGTTCAAGTAGATGAACTCACTTTGGGAGTGAAATCTACCCCTTGGGAGTATAGATTGGGACTTAATCAAATTAATTTATGAAAAACTTCATTATATAGATATAAGGGGTTTTTACAATATTAATTTAGGGCATTGTCATCGATAGAGGTAATGCCACTTTTTGAATCTGCTCAGCAAACAATGTCAAGTCAGGATTTATTAAAGGTTGGCTTGGCATGCATAGCGTGAAAACCATACATCCTTTGTCAATGCTCATAACTCATTTAAACACTCTCCTGGCCAATATTGTTTTATTTTATTTTTTAGTTTTTTTCTCTTAAACTGTTTTTAAAACCAATTTCAAACCAAACAATATTTTTCTTCCCTTGACAAATAAACAATCAAAGCAGTTAAATTCCTAGTCAATCTATGTGGGATCGATACTTAGTTTTCTGATGTATTACTTGCCAACCGTGTATACTTGCACGCAAAAGAGTCAATCTTGGCACTGTTTTCATACATTTCTAATACATTTTCTCCCCCTTTTTCCAAGCACTCACACGAGTCGAACAAGTTTTTGGTGTCATTGCCAGGGATTGCAACGAAATTGATTGTTTTGATTTTTACTTGTCTTTGTTTTAGTTTATGATTATTTTCCTTTTATTATTTACTTTTCTAAAGTTATTTTTAGTTCCATTTATTTTAGGTACTTCTAGGAACATGGAGGATTGGAGAATGAGCATTGGAGACCAAATTAGAGCTTACAATCGATGGCATTATAATCAAAATTTTCCATGGTATGATCAAGAAGCTGAAATTTTTACTTACGATAATAGCATTACGACTAAAATAAAGATGCCATGGCAAAATAGACCTCAACAACAACCAAGCTACTCATGCGAAGTTCAAGAATATTTCTATGATGATTATAACCTTGTTGTTGTAACACATATGTCTTAGCAAAAGAACTTACACCCCAGGGAGGCTATGAAAGCTAGGATGGATGCTCAACGTCAGAGATTGAAGAAATAAGCAGAAAAATTGAAAATCATACAACACTAATTTTGAACACCCTAAACAGCACGTCACAACAACTAGTTCAAGGGGATTATGAAGTTCCAAACCAAGAAGGAAAATACAAGTAGCAAACTATTTGTCATGATGAGAAATCAGTGACAACATGTGAACCCAAGGAAGTAGCGAAAGAAGAGGCTGATGATGCCATACCACTATCTGATGCCAGACCACTATCCGATGACAGACATTAGTCGGATGCCAACACTACCTCGACAAAACCAGTGGAGCCATCATTTACCAACCCTACCTTGGTAAAACAACCAGGTATTACTGTTGAAATTTTCAAAGTTCTTAAATGTACATATGAAATTGAATGACATGCAATTGAGCCAGTAGAATCCATTTTGGATGAGAACCTGTCATTCAATTGGCAAGGAATGAAATTTGATGCCATAAAACAAAAGTGCAATGGAGAAACAATTGAGCAATAGAAAATATTGATTCTGGTTGGAACCGATGTCATGAAGCGAGTTGTGCTCAAATGGCTTGTTGTTGGAAGGAAAAGTGGATGCCAAATGACTGAGAATGAAGAGCTGAAGTAGGAAAATTTTGTCGTAACAAAAATGCCAGAGATGTTGTGGCTCAAAACTAAAGATTTCATGAAGATTCTGGAACAATATGAGGATTATTACGCCTCGACAACAAAGAGATTCTTCTGTAACAAAGAGATTCTTTGGTGTGGGGGTGTGGGTTTCCTCACATTACATTTATGCCATGACATGCATTTCATGTTTACATTTCTGTTGCCATGCCATGTATGCCATATAGATTAGATTAGTTGCATACCGAACCACTAGAAAAAAAGAAAAAGGAAATTTGATCTCGGTTTAATTTTGAAGAATGTTAACACTTTATTTGGCAAGTTTAATTTGATCTAGATTAGTCAGTCCGATGAAGAAATTTTAAATATTTAGTTTCTAATGCCATATGAATAGTAATGCCAGGTCTGCTTGGAAATTGATCTCTATTTTAGGAAATTGAACTTTCACTTAACACGTAGTATGCATCTAGTTCCCAAACAAACTTAGAATTGTTGAAACTAAGCTCATAATAAAAAAATTGATGTCAGGGTAAAAAGAAACTAATAAGGCAACAATGTTTTGTCAAGGCAAGAAAAAGAAAATAGAACTCTCCTCTACCTAGAGATAATAAAATACTTGGGACTTCGTGGTTTGCTCCCTCTTAGTTCTCAAGTCCAAAACTTTAAGGTATGAGTTGAAGAGAAAAACCTAATGATATTTGGATTAACGTGGGGGTTCGTGGTTTGCTCCCTCTTATTTCTCACACCAAACAATTTCATGAAGCACAATCAAATTAATGCCAGCAGAACCCTTGGTAGGAATTAAAGAAAAAAATTCTGAGTTTAGGTAGTAAACTTGACTAAGGGAGTAAAAGGATACTTGATGCATATTGCCTACACATCCTGCACTCTTCATGCTCTTAGACTAAACTTATGTTCCTACACTTGAATTTACTACTTGCTTGGCATTACTGCACTGAGATACCCGAGGATAGAAATAGAACCAAATTCTACTTGCTAGGACTTGTTGGCGTTCCAACAAAAAATTTCCTGAGGTACTATTTTCACAACTTTTGTTTTTATTTTTACTTGCATTACTTGAGGACAAGAAATGAGCTAGGTTCGGAGGAGTGTTACCTCATCAAAAGTACTGCTTTTTATGCCATTATTACAATGTTTTTGCTTGCTTTTAAGTACATTTAGTTGCATTTAGTTGTTAAATTCTTGCATTTACATAAAGAGTTAGGACAGTGTGAAGAGTTATTTTCCTGGAAATATTGTAGGTTCGCAAAGCAGAGGAGAGCAAGGCAGTGTAGGAAGGAATGCCACAGAGAATGCTGAGATGATGTTGGCACAAAAGGACCAAAAAATGCCAAACACCGGTTGGCATAGAAGAGGAATTTGATGCCAGGCCAAGTAGATATCGAACTTGAAAAATAAAACCAGATCAGGCTGCAAAAAATAGAAATTGGATCAATCTCCGAAAAAATAGCGAATTAATCATGCCAAGCTTGGTTGGCGAAGAAGCGGTGGCAGAATGACGTCAGCCCTAACCTGATCAGCTCACATTCAAACTTGGATAAGATGATCACTTCCCTTATCCTTTGAGCATTTAAAATTTAAAATTCAAGATATTATCCTAGTCTTCCTTGCACACCTATTTAAAGACCGATTTAGAAGATCGATGTGTGTGGTGATTCATCGATGACCAACTACATCAAGGAGAGGTAGTTCGACTAGCTTGACTGAGAGCTTGGACCTTGAAGGGCTGCATCGAGAGACCCCCTTCTCCCCCATTCTCCTTGTTTAGTTATTTTTACTTTCTTTTAAATGATGATGTATTTGAAAAATGTTGAAGGCTTTTTGGTTGATACCCTCACCATGAACTAATTTAATAGTTGGTGAGGGATGTTTGCGTTGAGCGTTGTTTTTAATGTTTAGGTTTTAATAATCGGAAATGCCTCGGTGTTGTTTTCCCTATCTGGCATGTTCTTCATTGTTTATAAAAACACTATGCCAAGCGAGAGCTAGCATTGTTGGCTTATTGAACCTTAATATCTAACAGACTTAGGGAGCAACGATCAAATGCTAGATACTAAAACGAGATGCTTTGACGGAAGATGTTCAAGTGGATGAGCTCATTTCGGAAGTGAAATCTACCCCTTAGAAATATATATTAGGACTTACTCGAATTAATTTATGAAAAACATCATTATAGAGACATAAGAGGTTTTTACAAGATTAATCTAGGGCATTGCCATCGATATAGGTAATGCCACTTTTTGAATTTGATCGGCAAACAATGCCATGTCATGATTTATTAAAGACTGACGTTGCATGAAAAGTGTGAAATCCATCATCCCTTGCCAACGGCAATCACTCATTTAAACATTCTCCTTGCCAACGCTATTTTATTTTATTTTTAGTTTTTTCTTTTAAACTGTTTTCAAACCCAATTTCAAACCAAACAATATTTTTCTTCCCTTGACATGTAAACAATCAAAGAAGTTAAATTCCTAGTCAATCTCTATGGGATCGATACTCAGCTTACTACTGTATTACTTACCGATCGTGTATACTTGCATGCAAAATACTCAATCTTGGCACTATTTCATACATTTCCAATACATTTTATGCCCCTTTTGCCAAGAAGTCACATGAGTCGAACAATAATTAATGTAAAATGTGTTTTAACATGTTTTGAATATGCCTTAGGTTTGCAAATCAATTTTGAGAAATTGTGCCTTTATGGAGTTGGCGTTGAAGAGGCCGTGTTAGGGGAAATGGCCTTAAAATTGGTATGCAAAAGTGATGATTTACCGTTTATTTATTTGGGTCTTCCAATTGGTATAAATCCGCGAAGCATGCAAATTTGGGAGCCAGTTGTACAAAAGGTGCGAAAGAAACTAGTTGACTAGAATCGAGGGTCTTTATCCTTTGACGCACTAGTTGTTTTGGTGAATTCAGTCTTTCTTCTTTGACTATGTATTACATGGGGGTTTTTAGGGCACCAAAAAGTGTTATCTTGAAGATTGATTGCATTGGGAGGTCTTTTCTTTGGAGTGGATTGGATACAACTTGTAAAATGAGTTGAGTTAATTGGAGCATGGTATGTAAACCTAAGCAATGTGGTGGTTTGCATGTCATAGATCTACGTATGTGCAATTTGGCACTATTGGCTAAATGGAGTTGGTGATATGCTATGGAAGGGGATCACTTGTGGAGGTCATTGATTGTAGCTAAATATGGTGATGATGAAATGCGATGGCATTTTAATTACAAGGCAAAGCGAAACATGTCGGTGGTTTGGAGGCAAACAGTGGAGGTTCAATATGATGTTTGCATGTAACGATTTATGGATGTTTCTAATTTCTCATGGCTGATTGGTAATGGATGTAACATATTGTTTTGGCGAGACTTTTGGTGTACGGATGTGCCATTGTTACATCTCTTCTCGAGGTTATTTCAATTCGCACGAAACACATTGGCTATTATGGCCACTTATGCGCATGATGGGTTGTTTACACATGGGGAGTGGTCAGATTTGTAACATCTCAAAAGTCGTTCTAGTCGGAATTGGGTTTCGGCGATCAGAAACCCTATACTAAAAAGGGTTCAAATATTGTTTTGACCTTGACTATGAGGTCAATTACATTGATATTGGACTCTAAGTGATCCAATTTATTGATAAGAGACCTTATTAAACTTATAGAAAGACTTCTAGCGACTAAATTGAATAAATCGGAAGTTCAAGTGTATAGGTATAAAAACTTGAGAGTCGAGGGACCTTTCTTATAAATAAACATTTTATGGGTGAGTCACCTACTTGCTTGGGACATCCTCACGTTAATAAGGCAATTGTGTGCGGGAAAGATTACAATTTGATTGTCTTTCTAGTTAATTATTGATAATTATAAAAAATATAATAATAGGCTTACCCTTTGGTGGGGGAAATCTTCCTATTGGATGTTGAGGAGGCAAGGATCGGCTATCTGAAGTAAAGGAAAGGAAAAAGAAAATGAAAATAGGTTGCTTTAGCTAGGCGAGACAAGGCCTTTAATCTCCTTCGCCTTTCCTTCACTTAAATCAATCAAGCACCACCATTTCCATATTCAACCTCAAGGTCCCAAGCAAACATCTCTCTTGTTGGATTTTATAGAATCAAATTATCTTCAATTTATCAATATCGTTGATTAGCTCTCGATTGGGTAAGAAGAAACCCTCAAGCAATTACTCTAATCCATGGATATATTGAGTTTAATTTCAAATTAAAGTAATTAAGCTTATAGGTTAATCCATGGAAATTTATCTACTTAATAGCTAATTTCTACTTCAAGTATAGATGTTGAATTTGGTATTGTTATATCAATTACAATATCATGCTATTGATCCTAATCAATTCCTATTGTTGTAACCTAGCTCAAGAATTGGAGAAGGATTTCCCGTCATCTCCAACGGAAGCTAGGAATAAGGGAATTACTATTCGAGAACCTTGAAGGCTTCGGATTATCGAGGTGAGTGTAGTTGGAGTTTTGGGTTTGAGCTTGGTGCCTTTCCCGATTTCATTGTTGATAAATTTATCATGGCTAACCCTTTTTGTTAAGGGATATTGCATCGAACCACGTAGTGGGCATTGTGGTAAGCGTCGGTAAGTTGTTGCATTAAGGATTGAGCATTGTCACCGTTATTGCCATTGATATTGATTATCAAACTTAGGTATCGTCATCACTACTATGTATTGTTATTGCCATCGTTAATATCATTGCCATTGGATTATGAGAATATAGAATATTGTCATTACTATTGTTATTGATATTGACATCGAACATGGACATCAACTCATTGCTTATGGTTAAAGTCATTGGATCATTGTTATTATTATAGAACACCGATCATTGAAATTGTTATTGTAACGCCCTGATTTTGGGCCTAGAAGTTTTAGAGTCTAAATCGGGCCGGTCGAGAACGGTTCGAACCTTTAAAGGAGATTTATGGAACACCTAGTTCGGGATGCTTTAAAATTATGGAAAAATAGCTAAAAATTCTCATTTATTATAAGAATGATTATGGTGAAAACAATATTACAAAATATGGTTTGGAAATACTACATTTCGGTGTAGTGACCAAATCACAGTTTTTGCAAAAGTTGACTAGTGACTGTTTTGTAAAGGATTGAAACTTTGAATCTTTAAGGAGCTAATTTTACCAAAATGTTTTTGATCAGATTTCTATTTATTTTGGGTATTTTAATAATGATTTAATAAAGGTAATTAAAAGAGAAAATCCTATTTTGACTTTCATAACTACTTTACAATCTTTTTCCCTCTTTTCATTTTCTCTCAACTTCCACTCAGTCAAACACATTTCCTTAATCAATTAGCCTCTGATTTTAATTCCTTTTGATGAGATTTCAATCTCCTTTTGTTTCCTAATCTTTTCCTTATCAAATCCTCTTGTTTTCACTTTGGATTTTCAAGGAAACTTGCCCAAATTAAGGAGAAATCAGCCATTAGAGGTAAGCTTCGTTCTTCTCCTCTAATGATCAGTTCTTTACCGAAATTCCCAAGTTATCAATCCTTTGTTAATGATTTTTTAGTTGCTTTAATGTTAGAAACATGAAATTGTGTCAAAACTCAAGATTCTTGGAGAGATCTTGATGATTTTCGTAACTATTGGTTAGGCCTTGTTTTGAGGTTGATTTCTAATGTATTTTGGATGGTAATTGATGTTATAAATGAGGTTTTATCAAACAAATCCCGAATAGGTTTGGATTCCTAAGTTTGCATGCTAGATTGGTGGTTTGGGGTGGTTTTGGTGTTCTGTTGTAGCTGGAGGTTTAAGGACGAGTTTATGGTGATTTTTGGTGTTGATTGAGGTTTAGAAATGATTAGAAGTGATAGATCTTGGCTGGGCTTTGTTTTGGAAGAGTTTGGAAATGATTTCGGTTGTTTTGGAGGCCGAAATGATGCTTTTGGGTAGAGCAACGAGTTTGATTAGTTGGCTGGTGATTTCAATGCATGATGATGCATTAATCCTCTGCTCTTATGTGTAAGAAACAGGGGAGACATCTTCGGACGCTTTTGGTGTTGATCCGGAAGTGTCGGGAGCTTAGATATCGTTTCGGCGAGCAAGCGAAATGTAATCAGTGAGTGCGAATGTTTTAGAAGACCTTGAGGGACAAAGAAATAAGGTTTGGGGGATTTAGGATTGGTTTGAAACACCATCCTAAGTCCGGAAGTAAGTATGGCTAGATTTGCTCTAAAGTATGTGGTTGTTGCCCCTAAAATGCTTTTACATGCTCTTGTTTTGAGATAGACAAATTCCTATTGTTTTATTCATGATTTGTAGCACGAAATGATGCTTTGAAGATATTTCATGAGATAGCATGTTGCATTGATGAGTTTTGAGATTTTGATTTAATGCAAATCATGAGATATGATTTTGAAATGAGATGTGAAGGTCTTGAGAAATATTGCATAAAAACAGTAGGTGAGATGATGTTTTGACATAATATATTGGCATAGAAGATGAGATACTTATCGGATATAATTGATCGATCAATAGGATGCGAGTGTACTATAAACTAAAATTCGTACGTGCTCATTGGAGTCGGGCAATGGGGGTAGTGCCATCCCGATCCAAAGTGAGAATCTGATGATGAGAGATACCATCGTGGTAGGACTTGGTGAAATACCCAAGCTTTGTGGCCATGAGAGATACCGCCATGAGAGTCCGGTGATGAGAGATTCCACTGGGGTAGGACTTGACTTTGAGTCAAGCTAATCCGCATATCCGAGTAAAGATGAAATGTGAAATGCCAATATAAAATATAGACATGTATTTGATTTACATATACCAAATGAAGAGATGTTTTATGCAATGAGAAATGCATATGAGATTATGATATGAAATGCTTTTGTTTTCATTTATCATGTGTATGGCCTTGCCATGAGATTTGCATTGGTTTAAATGCATGAGATAGAATAAAGGTACATGTGTTTTGAAATGGAGATTTGCTTTGAAATGGTTTTCAAGCGTGTGATAGAATGAGCATGTTGTAGAAAATGGCTTTTGAGAAAGGGTTTTGAATAATGCATTGTTGTGTTGGTTTTCTTTAGAGCTTGCCTCACTAAGCAAACATGCTTACGCTCTCTTTTACCAACAATGTAGATAATTGAAGTGATTTTGGGCAGCAAGAAGGTTAAGAGCATCCAAGGAAGTATAAAGCTCATGTATGGTGATGTTTTTACATGCAATGGGGCTTCAAGGTTGTTTTGGGAGATCTGTTCTGGAACTCCCTATATTTGTAGCAAGTTTGTTTAGGCTCTTGAAGTTGCAAATGGTCTTATATGGTTTGGTTTGAGGTTTGAGGATTCATATTTGGTTCATGTGGTTAGGAAGCATGCCTATAGACTAAATGTTCATGTTTTAGCTTAAACTTCTTAAATACGTTCTTTTATGTCTAATCATGTTGTGGGTATGCTATGGTATGATTTGGGATATGTTTGAGTGCGAAAAGATGTGAAAACCAGAAAATTATGTTGTTGCAGGGCAGGGTGTATCGAAACACCCTTATCTGTTTCGAAACAGGGGCCCGAAGTGGCCATAGTGTTTCGGAACGGATGAAGGTGTTTTGGAACACTTTGGCTATTGGAGAGGCCTGTTTCGATATTGGTCTCGGAACGCACCCGAGTACCGAAATGGTCAACACCGTTTCAATACGGGCGTTTCGATACGAAGATCAGCGTTCCGAAACTGCTGACCGTTAGACTGTTAATTTGAATTGTTTCAAGTTCTCATTTTTACATTTTAGTCCTGGATATTGTGCATGCAATCAATTGAGTTTGGAATGCCCTTTTAAGCTGAAATTTGACAGAGATGCATGTAATATGACTAATTACATAATGGTAAGCTTAAAATCTGCAAAGTCCATATATTTTCCAAATTTTACATTTTGGTCCCTAAAAGTGTAATTCATACAATTGAGTCCTTCAATGATTTCCGATCGCTGTGCTTTTCTCTCCTATGATTCTTAAGTAATCACATAGCTTAATGTGAATCAAGAAAAGATAAAAAGGAAAAAAAGGTCGTTAATCAAGGTTGACTTTCGGGTTGACTTTGGTTTTCCCTGTGTAATCTTCATAGTTCGGGTCAAGCGTCTAGGCCGGGCTAAGGGGGTTACAGTTATGGACCTTGGATTCGAAGGACATTGGATAAAATTGGCATGCCATAGAATTCATGAGCTCATTCTATGGGTGGACTACGGTCCTAGGGCTACGACCTATGTTGATTTGGCGAGGCGGAGGGATGTGTTGTGGTGTTGGCAGTGACGGAGCCACAGCTCCCATGGGAGGGGCTGTGGCCCCCCCCGGTAGGGGGAAATTTTTTTTTTTACCCTTTGATTTCTTATATTTTTCTGGAAAAAATTGGGATAATTGTGAATTTGCCCCCCCACCTTTTAAAATTTATGTTTTGCCCCCCTCAACCTCAAATCCTAGCTCCGTCCCTGGGTGTTGGTCACATTGGCGAGGCGGAGGGACAGACCATTTTATTGACTTGGAAAGGCATAGGAATTCGTGTATCCACTATTCGGGATCAATCCAAGGGTTATTGTTAAACATATGGAATAATGATGATAAACATGATCACTACATTGATATTAACGATTCATTGCATTGTTATTGTCTTTATTTGAATTGCCATGCATTACTTGTTATCAATATTGTTTTAGGCTACCTCACTAGGCTATGTCTGCCTAATGCGTTGCATCTCACCCATTTTAGTTTAAGACATTTGACGCCAGAGAAGTTGTTGCATTGCACAAGTCACAAACAAGCCTAAAGTAATGTATATCGAACCTATGAACTCCTAGTAGGGTGGAAAAGTACATAGAATAGTTTTATAGGGCTCTTTTGTTATGCATAAATTGTGCTTGTGATGTGTTAGTGCATAAGACTCCAAATGAACTTTTTGTATGGCTTAAAATGGACTAAAAGTGCATATTTTGCCCATAAAGGTGAAAATGTAGTAAACGGATTCGAATGCTTTTAAAATTTGGCATGCAAGTAGTTTATATTATTGAAGTATTGTGCGTAAAATTTCATTTCATTTGGATAATGTTTGGTAGGACAAATCGATTATAAACCAGCAAATATCGATCATTACAAGAAGGGCGTATCGATACAATTGATGGTGTATCGATACAACCTTGCATATTTAGTCGAGTCAATGTTGGTCAAAAGGGGTGTATCGATACGGTTGAGGCGTATCGAGATAGATTTTGGCTACTAGAATTTGGGAACAAAAATGGTATCGATACAGGGTCTAGGCGTATCGATACGAAGTCAACGTGATCAACCAGTATCGGTACGGCCCTCAACCGTATCGATACGAGCTTGTTACTCTTGAATCTGGAATTTGGAATTTAGGCTTAGCATACCGATACGGTTCTAAGGGTATCGGTACGGTGTTAGTTAATTCAGTTAAAAGCTATAGAACTCGGTTTTGCATTGTTTACAAAATTGCCACTGGATCTTGCATAGTAAAATGTGGAGGGTAAATGATCTCCGAATAACATGAAATTTTACATGGACATTATTTGTATAATGAATTCCATTGAAGTAAGATTATTTACAGAGAAGGGCTGCTAAAATACTCAAATTACAATTTAATCCCTAAAACTTGTAAAAGTTTAAATTGGTCATAATTGGATAATCATATACTTGAAATAGATTACTTAGATTTGTGTATTGCTTAGCCTTGAATGACAGGTCTAATAGCATCGCTTGTAACATGGATTTATAGTATCGACCGCCGTTCAGTACATCGGTAGCACACTCCGACCTGGTTCTCGACCAGGCCGAGAAGGGGTGTTACAGGATTTTTTTTAAATGACAACTTCGCTCTTTTGAAAAGCGACAAGTGTGGGAACTAAAGGTTATTGTTGGGAGTGTTCGGCTAATTATGGAGTTGGATGATAAGCTGATTTGGAAGCCCTCTAAGAATGGTATTTTTTCAGTCGCTTCCTTATCAAAACTAATGTATTCCTTTGGTCTTGGTGAGGAAATGGATCTTAATGTGATTTGGGATTTAGATGTGCCACCAAAGGTTCGATGTTTCTTCTGGTTTTTGTTGTTGAAACGGTTACCAATGTTGGGGTATTTGAATGAGAGAGGGGTACATATGGCGGTTGATAATCTTTTTTGTCGTTGGTGCAATGTTGAGATAGAAGTGGTCGACCACCTCCTTTTGAATTGCATCTATATGAGAGAGGTTTGGCTTTTTTTCTTGCAATGGTGGCGGGTGGAGATAGTTTAATCAACTTCATTGGGTGAGTTTTTGGTGTCTTGCATGCAAAGTTTCTTATTCGATACGATGCGGTGGTGGTGGTTGGGGTCTGGTTGGCATAGTATATAGTGCAAAAAAAAAATTCCATGCCATTGTCCCAATATTGCTCCGATGGCATAGTCGTTAGCATCACACATGAACTCGAATGGCTTATTCTACTATGGTGACACGACAATAGGGGCATTAATCAACTTCTCCTTAAGTTCCTGAAATGCTCTTAAACAAGAATCATCAAATGCAAAAGTGGTATTTTGTTCCAACAATAAGCATAAATGTCTACAAATTTTAGAAAGAATCTTTAATAAAACGTTGGTAAAAACTTGCATGATCAAAAAACACTCATTATACCTTTAACGTTTGTAAGAGGTGGCAATTTCTTAATTACCTCAGCATTTTCTTGATCAACCTCTAATCCTCTCTTGGTTACCTTGTGCCTGAGAACAATGCCCTCAATTACCATGAAGTGACATTTTTCCCAGTTCAAGACTAGGTTTGTCTCAATGCATCTCCTCAAAACTTGCTCCAAACTCTAAAGAAAATCCTCAAATGTTTTGCCAAAAACTGAGAAATCATTCATGAACACATCCAAGTTGCTTTCTATCATGTCGGAAAAAATGGAGATCATGAAATGCTGAAATGTTGTTGGCGCGTTACATAACCCGAAAGGCATTCTTCTAAAGGCAAATATCCCATATGTACACGTGAACATGGTCTTCTCTTGATCTTCAGGGGCGATAGCAATCTGGTTGTAAGCTGAATAGCCATCCAAAAAGCAATAGAATGCTTTACCTTACAGTCTGTCTAACATATGATCGATGAAAGGCAATGGGACATCCATACATACCCTCCATCCTATAACAGTCCTGAAGGAAATCAATTCATTCTTATTGTTTTGCACCACAATCATACCACCTTTCTTTGGCACACGTTGCACTGAACTGACCCACGAGCTATCGGAAATGGGATAGATTATCTTGGCATCTAGCCATTCGATAATCTTTCTTTACTACCTCTTTCATGTTCGGTTTCAGTTTTCTCTGGCCCTCAATGGTTTTTCCATGGTATTCCTCTAAGAAATTCTTGTGTGTGCAAATGGTTGGGCTTAAACCTCGGATAACCAGCAAGGTCCATCTCAAAGCTTTCTTATAATTGTTTAATATTTTCAGTAATATTTCCTCCTGATCATTAGTGAGATCATCAACAATGATCACTGGAAGAGTTGAGAATTTACCTAAATAAGCATACTTGAGGTGGTCTGGCAATGGTTTCAGCTCCAATTCTGGTGGTTCCTCAATTGATGTTTTAGGTGCCTTGATCTCCCTGCCAGCCAACTCTAGTGGCTCTGGTTGTTCAAAATAGTTCACATCTTTAGCCTCCAAGGTTGGTCCTTCAGGTTCGTCAATCATCTCATCCTTGCGATCCAGTTTTCTAGCATCATCATCTGCATCTTGGCACAGTTGTTCCACGTCCAACGTAAAAATAGACTTCATCATCTCATCAGTTTGGCATTCCTCAGCTTCATATGCACATTTTATAGCTTGAAACACATTAAATGTAACATGTTGATCATTCATGTACATTTTAAGTTCACCTTTGTGAACATCAATTAAAGCTCTACATGTGGCAACGAATGATCTACCCAATATAATTGGAACATTCATATATGCCTCATAATCTAAAATGATGAAATCAGCTAGAAATATAAATTTGTCTACATTCACAAACATATCATCAATCTTACCTTTAGGATGCATAAAAGATCGATCTGCCAGTTGAAGTGTTATCGTAGTAGGTATCGCTTCTATGCCAAGCTTCCTGAAAACTAACGATGGTATCATATTAATGCTAGCGCCCAAATCACACAGTGTTTTGCCCATAAATTTGTTGCCAATGGTACGTGGAATTGTAAAACTCCTAGGATCTTTCAGCATCGGTGACAATCGATTGAGTATCATGACACTACATCCTTCTGTAAGAGTTGTTAGTTTCCCGACTCCTTGTGATGAGTGCTTTATTTTGTTATTATTTTATCATTAATTACTCCCTGTTGAAACTTTAATATTGCTAATTTGGCTCAATTTTATCCATTTTCTGTGTAGGACTTTAACTTCCAAAAAACAATGTTAAAACAATATTTCTAATTTAATTAGGATTTTAGGATAAAAGTTTGAATTCAAATATTTTAGAAATATCACTTTATATTTGAATTATCATTTTATAAATTTATTTGAATGTTTTAAGAATTATCTTAGGTATTTTATTTTGAATATTTTTAGGGTTTTCTCAAGCTATAAATACCCATTTAAGGTGAAGCTTGAAAAAACACACATAGCTTTTATTTGTTCCTAAGAAGTTTTACTTTTATAAAGTTTTCTTTTTAGCTTCATTATTAATGACTCAATTTCAATCGTGAGAATTGAAAAGCAATCTATATTTTTCGAGTATAATTCTCAATTTTCTACAATCTTGGATTGGCAATCAGCCTTTCCATTTAAAATTTTTACACTTTCATTTCAAAGAGGGCTCGTTGATTAGAATGTTATTTCGATTTATAGTTGGGAGGAATGATCGACTTGTAGCACATTCGACTTCCTGTGAACACACTTAGGGCAGTCCGCTAAGAGAAATTGAGATCGGATTTGATTCTCGTTGAGACACCATAGTCCGAGTCGGGTTTTTTTAGATTTTAAATTGTTTTATTCTGACAGCGATAGTCGTGGTTAGTCTAGCCAGAAAACTGAAATTCAAAAATTGATTTTCGATTATCGGTTTACCGAAGAGGAAAACAAGTTACAATGGTTGGGCCTTGTAGACTGTAACCGACATTTACCCGGAATAGAATCTTATTCGATGATTGATTGGAAATGAGTCAAAGCAAAGCTAGAGGCTATTTTATTTTATTGACTTTATTCTCAAAAGTTACTTTTGCAATTTTCTCTCTAAATTCATTTTATTCACTTTTAATATTTTACACTTTATTTAATTTTCTTAATCAAAACCCCCTATTTCTCGTTATTTTTTTAGCAAAGTCAAAATCAAAACCTTTTACATCAGAATTTTTGAAGTTCATGTGGATCGATCCTTCATCTCTTTACTATATTATTTATTTATTTATTTATTTATTTATTTATTTATTTGAGAATAAGAAATATTTATTTGACAGTCTACGACGCTTGTCAAATTGGCGATGTTGCCGGAAACTTTGGCAAAGTTACTGATAATTTGTTTTGATCTGACAAGGTGGTCGAGCTAAATGACGTTAAACAAAGTGCTTTGATGAGAGGAAACTCATTTTGTTTTATTTTATTTTGCTTACTTTCTATTATTTTTAATTTTATTTTACTTTTTATTTTTTTGTCTTATTTTATTTTGAATTTTTAGATACCCCAAATATTTTGAATCAAACTAACACTGATTTTTGATCAATCGTAGCAAAATATCCCGTCCTTGGGAATGCTTTACGCCATTGTAGGAACCATTTTGATTCAAGGGTGCACGTTAGCAAACCCCATCCTTCGGTGCATAATAGCTAAACCCAATCTTATATACCGCCTTTATCTTTATTTTAAGGGTAAACTAACCCATTGACCATCATACTATGGTAAATGTATTAAAATGATCACATTAAAAAAATCGACTCAATTGACCACCCAAACTATTGAAATTGGATCAATGTGACCACCAGCCGTTAATGGGCTAACGGAGGGTGACGTGGCAGTTAAAAAACTAAAGGTATAATTACACATTTGGTCTTTACTATTTACACATTCTTTCAATTTAGTCCTAATTTTAAACTAATAAAATAAATTAATTAGGTGGTGACACGTGTCAACACCTGATTGGAGGACCTATTTAGAGGAGAAAAACAAGTTTCAGCATACATGCTGCTAAAGGGATTCGAACCCGGGAATTGTAGAAGCAAAGGCAGTGGGTTAGCCACTGCACTAAGAACAATATTCTGCTATGAAACACCAACTTTAATATATGTCTTATTGTTTTCTACATTTATTTTTTTAATTTCACATATAAAATCATCCAATTATTTTTTAATTTAATTAAAAAATATCTGAAATATGGCAACAATGGTGACCAGAACAGTTGATCTTCGATCCGATACTGTCACAAAACCAACCGAGGCAATGAGGGTTGCAATGGCAACTACTGAAGTTGATGATGATGTCTTGGGTGTTGATCCGACCGCGGTCCGGTTAGAATCCGAGGTGGCAACGATCATGGGCAAAGAAGCCGGTTTATTCGTTCCATCAAGCACAATGGGTAACCTCATTAGTGTTCTTGTTCACTGTGCTATAAGGGGAAGTGAGGTCATTCTTGGGGACAGTTCTCATATCCATATTTATGAGAATGGTGGGATTTCAACCATTGGAGGTGTTCATCCAAGGCCAGTGAAGAACAATGATGATGGAACTATGGATGTAACACCCCAATTTTGAGCTTAGAAGTTTAGGGTCTGAACCGGACCGGCCTGATTTTCGGTTCGAATTTAAAAGGTGGTTTTAGGGAAAACCTAGTTCGGGATGCTTTAAAAATATGGGAAAATATCTAAAAATCCTCTTTTAATATATATATATATAAGAGAGTGGTGAAATCAATTTTACAAAATAAGGTTTGGAAGTGCAACATTTCGAAATAGTGACTAAAATGTAATTTTTGGAAAGTTCAGTGGTGACTATTTTGTAAGGATTGAAACTTTGAATCTTTAAGGAGCTAATTTACCCAAGAAAGGATTTCTTCAGATTTTTCTTAGATTTTAATGATTTAATTAATGTTTAATTAATTAAAGGAAAAGTGGAAAACCCAATATTTAGATTTCATAACTAACTTTTGTTAAAACTTTCTCATCTCATTTTCTCTCAAAATTCTCTCAGCCAAACACATTTCTACAGAAACATTTCTTTTGATTTTCACACCAAATGATGAGGTTTCAATCATCAATTGATTCCTAATCCTTTCTACATCAAATCCTATTGTTTTGCTTATTGGATTTTCAAGGAAATTGTATCTAATCAAGGAGAAATCTACATTTAGAGGTAAGGATGTTCTTCTCCTCTAAATACTCAGTTCTTTACAAAAGGTATTTTGGATGATATGAACTTGATTTTGGCTTGATTTTGGACTTGATTTTATAAAAGGTTTATAAAAGGTTTTAATGATATGAACTTGATTTTGGCTTAAAACTCAAGATTTGGAAGAAATCTTGAAGAAATTCGTGGTGATTGTTTGGGCTCTATTTTGAGATGGATTTTAAATGTATTTTGGATGTTTAATGATGTGTAATTGAGGTTTAATCAATGCAATCCCGAATAGGTTGAATTTCCTAAGTTTTTGCTTATGAAAATGGTGGTTTTTGGGGTGATCTTGGTGTTCTGTTATAGCTGGAGGTATAAGGACGAGTTTAGGTTCATTTTGGATGTTAATTGATGTTTACGAATGGTTAGAAGTGATGGATCTTGGCTGGGTTATGTTGTGGAAGAGTTTGGAGGTGATTTCGGTTGTGTTTGGTAGCCAAAATGTTAGATTTGGTTAGAGCAGTGAGTTTAGGTGTAATGGCTGAAGATTTCAATGCATGATGATGCATTAATCCTATGCTTTGATGTGTTTAAAATAGGGGAGGCATCTTCGTATTCTTGTGGTGTTGATCCGGAGGCTTGATCGGCGTTTCGGCAAGCTTACGAAACGGAATTGGTGAATGAAGTTGGGATTTCCAGCTTTGTAATGAATGTTTGAAGGTGTGGGAGCTTAGTTTAAGTCTAAACAACTTAACTAATCTCAAGAGTATGTTTTCGGGAAAACTCTCTCTCTTGGATGAACCATTAGATGGTTGGATGCAATGTATTTAATTTGCATGTTTGAATTCTGTTTTGAAAGCATGTTTTAGCATGATTAATGCTGGTTTTGGAAGCCATTTGTTGAAGGATGCTCAAGGTAAGAGATCCTTGGTTTGATGTTAGTAAATGTGGTTTTGATGCATAGTGATGCATGATGGTTTAATGGCTTTGATTAATGCTTTAAAACAGTGGACTATTGATGATAAATGATGTATATTGGCAAGTGATGTGTGGTTTTAAAGTACTTGAATCGGATATAGTTAGTCGGTTATAGGATTGGGTGCACCGTGAATAAAGTCGCCTTGGGTGTTGAGGGGTTGTAATGGTACCGTAAACTCCATCCAAGTACACTAACGAGATGGTTAAGATCACAATGGTGGTTAAAAGTCAATGTGTGGATCTTGTGTTGTGTGTCCCGTGTTCTCATTAGTGATGTTATACAACTACCGATGAGTGATGTGGAGGGGTTGTGATTGTACCGTTAAACTCCATCACGGGTGTTGAGGGGTTGTGATTGTACCGGTAAACTCCACCTTGTGTGTTCGGTAGTGTGTATGAAGCGTATGGGACAACGCTTGTAATCCGCGTATCCGATTGTGTTTTATGTTGTAAATGGTTATGGATTATCACTTGAAAGCCAATATGACATGTTGTACTAATGAAGCATGAGATGCTTGTTAAGAATGCAAGGTTGCATGAATAATGGTGTTTATGTGTTAAAAGGCTTTGAGAAAAGTGTTTTATAAAATGCATTATTGTGTTGTTTCTTTAGAGCATGCCTCACTAAGCATTTGTGCTTACGCTCTCTCTTGAACCAATAATGCAGATAATTGAGGTGTTTGAGGGCAGCAAGGAGGCTAAGAATCCAAAGGAAAGCTAAGCTCATGTATGGTGACTTTTTCACAACATTATTAGTTTTTGATATTTGGCAATGGGAACCTAGGATATGATTTGGGAGATGTTTTGGACTCCCTAGCTGTGGTATGATGCCTTAAATGATTTGGGCTTGTAAATGGCCATTTTGGTGCTTATTTTGATGCTTTGATGGTTGTTTGGTTTGGTTATTAGGATGCATGCCTATAGACTTGTGGATTTCACTAATTGATGCCATGAATGAGTTTTAATGTTGCAAACATGTACCTTATATGCATGATGGATTGTTGGCATGATTAGGAAGTCATTAGGATGTGTTTGAGTGGTTAAATGTATGTTAAACCAGTAAATTCTGCACTTTCTGGGCAATCCGTATCGGAACGGGCACTAGCGTTTCGAAACGGTGGCCTGTAATGGCCTTCGTGTATCGAAACGGGTAGAGGTCGTTCCGAAACGTTTTGGCCACTGCCAGGCCCTGTTTCGATACAGGTTTTGGAACGAACCCGCGTTTTGGAACGGTCAACCCCGTTCCGAAACAGATGACCGTTGGGCACTGATTTGAATGGTTTTGTGGTTTGCAAGCTTTACGTTTTAGTCCTGAAAATTGTTTTTGCAATTGCATGAGTTTGAGATGTCCAATTGAGGTGAAATCTGATAGGGAAGCATGTAATATGATTAATTTGATATTGGTAACTTAAAAATCAGCTAAGTCCTTCATCTTTCCAGAAATTACAATTTGGTCCCTAACTTTTGTATGTTGTGCAATTGAGTCCCTTGTTGCATTTCGGTCGCTGTGCTTTTCAAGTATGTGTTTCTCATGGGTACGCTTAAGGTTAATGTGCAACTAGATAAGACTAAAAAGGAAAAAAGGGTCGTTAATCAAGGTTGACTTTCGGGTTGACTTTGGTTTTCCCCGTGTAATCTTCGTAGTTCGGGTCAACCGTCTAGGCCGGGCTAAGGGGGTTACATTTGGTGGTATTAGAGCTGAGTTCTCAAGTAAACGGGAATGGTTATGTGGGTGATGTATGTATGATTGCATGATATGCCTTTTAAATGAAAGTATGATGTGTGAATTGTAAGTATGTTGCAAATGTGATGTTATTCTGTGTTGAAGCATGTTAGAGGGATCCATTGCCATATCAAAACTAATGAAATGAATTGTTTTTGAAAAATGAGCTTGAGTGCTTGGATTACTTACCTTGTTCAGCCTAATTATGTTTATTGCATTTATGTTAGTGCATTGTTTTAGTGAATGGGACCTCGTAGAGAGACGAGAATTAATACGCGAGCTTTGGCTCAGAACGAGAATGAGGAAAATGCTGATAATGTTGTGGATATACCTCATCCTTCTTGTGGTGGACCACCCGGCGGTGGTGGTGCTGGAGAAGAGAATGTTGGTGTTGGTGTTGATGCTGGGGTCGCTGGACCTGAGGCTGTGCAGGAGCAAGCTGCTCCTGACATGACAGTTTTGATACAGGCTATTGATGGTGCCTTTCAGGCGGCAGTAGCTGGAGCTCACGGAGCTGGGCATCAGGGTGATGCAAATGCGAGATTACCTTTGGAACGTTTGCGCAGTCTGGGAGGGACTGAGTTCAAAGGTTTTTCTGCTGAGGGTTCCGAATCTTGGTTGGAAAGTACCAAGAGAATATTGGGACAAATGAACTGCAATGATGTGCAGAAGTTAGGTTGTGTGGTATCGCTGTTACATGATGATGCGTATACCTGGTGGACGATCACTGTCTCCGGAATAGAGGAAGTTGATGTGACTTGGACGTTCTTTCTGAACGCACTCAAGCGAAAGTATCTAGGTGTGCGATACCTGGATGAAAAGAAAAGAGAGTTCATGTCTCTTACACAAGGTAGTATGACGGTGGCTGAGTACGAGATCCAGTTTGTCCGTCTCAGTCAGTACGCACCTGAGCTTATCCCTGATGAGCGGGAGAGGTGTGAATGTTTCCGATATGGTTTAGTGACAGACGTAAAGATCTTTATGCTTGCAGCTGAGTACACGGATTTTGATGTGCGGGTTAGTAGGGTGAAGGACATTGAGCAGAATCTGGGTTTGTCTTCCAGGAGTGTTGGATCAGGTTCGGGTAAAAGGGCTGCTGAGTATAGTTCTGGTGTTGGACGGAACAAGAGAGGACGAGATAGAAGGTATCAGTCTTCTGCTAGGCGTGGTAGTGGAGGGTATGATGCGCCTGTTCAGGGAGACATGGCGAGAGCTGATCAGAACACGTGCTGGTCGTGTGGATCGCGTGGTCATTTGAGGCATGATTGTCCTCGAGCAGCGAGGGAGGTTCAGGCTCTTGTGGCAGTAACCGGTAATTCGTGCTGGAATTGTGGTTCGACAGACCACATGAGGAGGGAGTGTCCTTTGTTGGCCAGTGGTGGTCAGGGACATGCTCCTGGAGTTGTTGCACCACAGAGAGGTCGTGGGCGCGGCCGTGGTAACTTCCAGCGCAGAGATGATGGTGGGAGGAATGTGGCACATGTGGTGGCAGTCCAACCTGAAGGTGGTGGCCAGGCTCGAGTGTATGCGCAGCGAGAGGGGAGAAATGACACGGATGTGATCGCATGTACCTTCACTTTGCAATCCTTGTCATTACTTTCCTTGATTGATTTTGGATCTACACACTCGTACATATTGCGTGAACATGCTCAATTGCTTGGTTTACCTGTTGAGTCTTTGGATGTTGGTATGCGTGTAACTAGTTCCTTTGGTGAGACCGTTGTGACACGAAAGTTGTATAGAAGATGTCCCTTGGTTGTGCAAAATCATGTTTTTCATGTTGATCTCATGGAATTGCCATTCTATGGTTTTGATGTAATCCTTGGTATGGATTGGCTTGTTGAACATCGAGCTGTGGTGGATTTTGAGAACAAGCGAGTTTCGTTGAAGCTTGTGGATGATTATGAGGTAGTGGTGGTTGGTGATAATGTGAAGTTTCTTGCCAATGTGGTGTCTTCCTTGGAAGCGAGTCGAATGTTGAGGCAAGGTTGTGAGGCCTACCTAGCCTTTGTGATGAATCCTAGCTCTAAGGAGTTGCGAGTGCAAGATATCAGGACACTGCGAGAGTTTCCTGGTGTGTTTCCGGAGGAGTTACCTGGTTGCCTCCTAATCGGGAGGTGGAGTTTGGGATTGATCTGTATGAAAACACAACTCCAGTGTCCATTACTCCTTATCGAATGGCACCTAAGGAGTTGAAAGAGCTGAAGACGCAACTTCAGGAGTTGCTTGATCGTGGTTTCATTCGGCCGAGTGTGTCACCTTGGGGTGCACCGGTCTTGTTTGTGAAGAAAAAGGATGGCACTATGAGAATGTGCATCGATTACCGTCAGTTGAACAAGTTGACTATCAAGAATCGGTATCCATTGCCGAGGATTGATGATCTTTTTGATCAATTTCGGGGAGCGGCTGTGTTCTCTAAGATTAACTTAAGTTCAGGGTATTACCAGTTGAAGGTGAAGGATGTGGATGTGCCGAAAACAGCCTTTAGAACGAGGTATTGGCATTATGAGTTCCTTGTGATGCCGTTTGGTTTGACGAATGCTCCTGCAGCTTTTATGGACATGATGAATTGAGTATTCAATGAATACTTGGACAAATTTGTTGTAGTGTTCATTGATGATATCCTGGTGTACTCTCGTACTGAGGAGGAGCATGAGGGGCATTTGTGGATTGTGTTGCAGGCTCTGTTGGAGAACAAGCTTTATGCTAAGCTAAGCAAGTGTGAATTCTGGCTCAGGGAAGTTGTGTTCCTTGGTCATGTGGTTTCTGCTGAAGGGATTTGTGTTGATCCTCAGAAGATTGAGGCAGTGATGAATTGGAAGCCTCCTAAGTCTGTTCAGGAGGTTCGTAGTTTCCTTGGTTTGGCAGGATACTACCGGAGGTTCGTGGATGGATTTTCGAAAATTGCTGCACCTTTGACGAAGTTGTTGCAGAAGGATGTCAAGTATGAGTGGACGGAAGCGAGACAGCATGCTTTTGAGAAGCTTAAGGCAGCTTTGACGCAAGCTCCTATCTTGGTTCAACCTGAATCAGGGAAAGAGTTTGTTGTGTATAGTGATGCATCCTACGTTGGTTTGGGTTGTGTGTTGATGCAAGAGGGTAAGGTGGTGGCTTATGCATCGCGACAGTTAAAGGTGCATGAGCGCAATTATCCTACGCATGACATTGAGTTAGCTGTTGTGGTTTTTGCTTTGAAAATTTGGAGACATTTCCTGTATGGTGAGAAGTGTACGGTGTACACGGATCACAAGAGTTTGAAGTATATGATGTCTCAGAAAGAGTTGAATCTTAGGCAACGACGTTGGGTGGAGTTGCTTAAAGATTACGATCTGACGATCGAGTACCATCCGGGAAAAGCTAATGTTGTAGCGGATGCCTTGAGTAGGAAAGTGGCAGTGGAGTTGAGAGCTATGTTTGCCAGCTTGAGCATTTCACGAGATGGCAGTCTTGTGGCTGAATTGCAAGTGAAACCCTTCTTGGTTCAGTTGATAAAGGATAAGCAGTTGTTGGATGATTCCTTGGTGCCACATGTTCAGGATATTACCGAGGATAGGCCATTGGATTTCTGCTTTAATGATGATGGAGTTTTGTGTTTTGGGAGTCGGATAGTAGTGCCCAATGATGCTGAGTTGAGGCGTGCTATTCTGACTAAAGCTCATAGTAGTCCTTTTTCTATGCACCGTGTTAGTACTAAGATGTATCGTGATCTTAGAGATGAGTACTATTGGGTGGGATTAAAGAAAGATGTTGCGGAATTTGTGAGCAAGTGCATGGTTTGTCAGCGAGTTAAAGCTGAGCATCAGTTTCCCTCTAGGTTGTTGCAACCGTTGAGGATTCCTGAGTGTAAGTAGGAAAGGATTACCATGGACTTTGTGTCTGGTTTGCCTTTGTCTCCATCGAAGAAGAATTCAGTGTGGGTGATTGTGGATCGCCTCACGAAGTGTGCATATTTCTTACCTGTGCATACTACGTACACATTGGATAAGCTTGCAGAGCTGTACATTGATGAGATTGTGCGGCTGCATGGTGTGCCAAAGTCGATCATGTCGGATAGAGATCCGAGGTTTACATCGCGTTTTTGGGAGTGTTTACATCAGGCTTTGGGTACACGACTGAATTTCAGTACTTCTTATCATCCACAGTCGTATGGACAGTCTGAGCGTGTTATCCAAGTGCTGGAGGATATGTTGAGGTGCTGTGTGATTGAGTTTCAAGGCTCATGGGAGAAGCATTTGCCTTTAGTGGAGTTTGCTTATAACAATAGCTACCAGACAAGTATTCAAATGACACCTTATGAAGCCTTGTACGAGAGGAAATGCAGAACTCCTCTTTGTTGGGCTGAAACAGTATAATTGAATGTTTTTAGAATTATCTTAGGTATTTTATTTTGAATATTTTTAGGGTTTTCTCAAGTTATAAATACCCATTTAGGGTGAAGCTTGAAAAAATACACTTAGCTTTTATTTGTTCCTAGGAAGTTTTACTTTTATAAAGTTTTCTTTTTAGCTTCATTTTTAATGACTCAATTTCGATCGTGAGAATTGAAAAGCACTATATATTCTTCAAGTATAATTCTCAATTTTTTGCAAACTTGGATTGGCAATCGGTCTTTCCTTTTAAAATATTTACACATTCATTTCAAAAAGGGCCCGTTGATTTTAATGTTGTTTTGATTTACAGTTAGAAGGAAGGATCAGCTTGTAGCACATTCGACTTCCTGTGAACAGAGTTAGTGGCATTTCGCTAAGGGAAATTGAGATCAGATTTAATTCTCATTGAGAAAACATAGTCCGAGTTGAGTTTTTTTCCAGATTTTAAAATGTTTTATTCTAACAGCGATAGTCGTGGTTTGTCTAGCCAAAAAACTGAAATTCGGAAATTGATTTTGGATTATCGGCTTACCAGAGAGAAAAATAAGTTATAAGGGTTGGGTCATGTAGACTGTAACCGACATTTACCTTGAGTAAAATCTTATTCGATGATCGATTGGAAAAGAGTCAAATCAAAACTTGAAGTTGTTCTATTTTATTGATTTTATTCTCAAAAGTTATTTTTGCAATTTTCTCTCTAAATTTATTTTATTCACTTTTATTATTTTACACTTTATTTAATTCTCTTAATTAAAACCCCTTATTTCTCTTTATTTTTCAGAAAAGTCAGAATCAAAACCTTTTACATCAGAATTTTTAAAGTCCATGTGGATGAACCCTTCTTCTCTTTACTATATTATTTATTTATTTGAGAATAAGAAATATTTATTTGATAGTCTACGACGCTTGTCACCTTGATCCCAGGTCAGTTGTAGAAGATGGCAGGGTTTGTTCGAGGGAGCTATGGTTGAAACGAGGGAGGAAGAAGATGGCTAGATTGAATAAATATAGAACTTGAGAAACTCAACATGCTATTTACTCGTTTTTATTAAACTCAATCATTTTTGGGTTAAAAGAGCCACATGGCGCGATCTAATTGGGCCAAAAACTTTTAAATAGACGTCAGATAAAAGGAGCCAACGGAGGTTACAATTTTTAGTTTAGGGGACAAAATGTCCCAAAAAATACTTTAAGGGGCAGTTCGGTATTTTGTGTATACTTCAAGGGCCAAACAGGCCATTTAGCCTAATTTAATAATATATAATAATATATTAATATAATATTGTTTTAAAATAATAAATATTATTAAATACATTAATAGTTTATTATATATTATTAAAATAAGAACATAATGGTATATATTATAATATTAATATTTTATTAACTATAATTTAATATATATATATATATATATATAATATTATCAAATTATATTCGAGCATTGTATTGGCTAGTGGTTATTATATTTTTATGAATGTTTAATGGTATGGTGTCCAATGTTCTTCATAACCAAATTAACTGATCGAATTGAATTAGTTGAGTTAAACGGTAGGCCATCGAAGTTTGTTAAGTTAGGGAACATTTAAAGAATTTTTCAAAACTCCGGTTATTGGTTAATTTGATTTGAAATTAGTTAATTAATCGAATTAACCAGATTACCCGAAAGTAATATATATATATATATATATGACATTTACATTTAAACGGACCGAATTAACTAAAATTAGTTTGGTTCAATTAATTATTTTTGAAATATATAAGTTTCAAGGACTAAAATTTTCACTATACCAAACCTTGTTGCATGTACTTTTCTATTTTAAAAGTGCACTAACTCGATCACTTTTAATAATTGAGTGGTCGGTAATAACTTTACTCATAATTAAGTGACCTCCGATGTAGTATACCCTTTTTATTTAAAATTACAAAAATTTATATTTAAACTTTAATTCCCATAATATGGTAATACTACTCAATCAAATATAATGCTTGATATGATTGATGATATTATATATATAATCGTTTAATAATATATAATAAATTATTAATATAATATTTTCTAAAAATAATAAATATTATTAAATATATTAATGGTTTATTATATATTATTAAATGGTTTAAATTTGATACACAAGCTGTGTAATATAAATTTTACACAAGCCTGCTTATTTATTGTATAAATCAAAATTAAACCTAAAGCCTAACAAACTAAACCCCCAACTCTAAGCCATAAACCATAAATTCTAAACACAAACCTTAAATTCTAAACTCTAAACTCTACAACCTAAACTCCTAAACCCTAAGCCATAAACTAAACCACTAACTCTAAAATTAAAAGACTTGGGTAAACTAAAGTTTACACAACTTATGTGTTGAAAATTTTCTCAATATTAAAATAAGAACATAATGTCATATATTATAATATTAATAGTTTATTAACTATAATTTAATATATATATATATATATAATATTATCATATTATATTCGACCATTGTATTTGGCTCAGTGGTTATTATTTTCTTATGAATGTTTAGTGATAGGGTGTTCAATGTTCACTAAAACCGAATTAACCGAACTAAATTAATTGGGTTAAATGATATGCCATCAAAGTTTGTTCTATTAGGGAACGGTTAAAGGATTTTTCAAAACTCGGTTATCGGTTAATTCGATTCGAAATTGTTTAATAAGTCAAATTAACCAAATTACCTGTAACACCCAAAAAATTACGCCTAAATTGTAAACCCTAAATTCACAAAATCTCTAATTTAGAAACCTAATTTTGAAATTCTTAATTCTTAAAACCCTAATGATTTGGGAATTTAATTCAAAAACCCTAATTGAGTTATAATTTGAGAAAATTCAGATTTATGATTCTTAATATAGAAATTTGGGGTCAATTTGTAAATCATAAAAAATTTAGGTGTTCTTTTGCAAACCTAAACCTCATTTTTTAATTAATATTTATATATATATAAGTGTATTCCTCGATTGAAAAACCTAAACCTAATTATATATATATATAACGTTTTACCTAGGAAAAAAGTATAAGTGTCGCCCATCCTTTTCCATTTTCTACAAATTTACTGTTCAACGCCTCAATACCGTAAATATGATCATACCAAAATATTTTTTATTCGGTTAAGATCTAATACTAGACGAAGAGCACGAGAATTGTTTGCTACGTCGTTATAACTTCATTGTTGTGAGGTGTTTTTTTCTTATTGTGCTACATGTGCTCTCTGTGTTGATGCATTATGGTTTGTATGGTTGACATCACATGCATATGATTTCATAATGTGTTTTAAGTATGATTTATGAAACATCGGATTTACGGAACTATAGATTTATGAATTTATGGACTATGATTTATGAATTAAGTTTGTGGAATATCGGATTTATGCAATTGGTTTTTATAAAACTTGAATTTTAAACATTATATATGTATGAGCATGAGTTGAGATTTGTAAGGAGGAAGTTTAGTTGTTTAACCCTCCGGGTTGAATTCTACTTCGGATTGGCGGACGTAGGGAGGAGGTTATGGGAACCTTCCTCATTTTTATGGACGTAGTTGGGTGCATTGCATTACGCTTGTGATATTGTATCGTTTGTTTTATAATTTAAAGAATTTCAAGAAAATAATAATATATTTTATGATTATGATTTTTCTTGCACTTTAGAGACACACTAAGCACTTTAGCTTACTCCCCCATAATTTCCTCTTATAGATATCTTTGGACTTTAGGCGACGTGGTACTTGGAGGATCTAACGTTTTATCTGATTATTTTATTATTCAATATGAAACTTTTTTTCTTATTCGAATTATTATTTATTATTCCGATGTAATTTCATACTTGGCCGTTATTTATGTTTTCATATAATTTCAATATTCTTTAATTATGGTTTTATTTCATATATTTTATTTAAACATTCGAATATTTATTACGATATTTATGTTTTATTTATTATAAGTTATTTATCAAATATTGTTATTTTTATTTTAAATTAAAGTATAACTTTTAAATTAGTTTTCTTTAGGGTTAAGTTTTCAAATTTGACTTCCTAAATTCGGCCTTTTCTTCTAGGTCGGGTTTAGGGGGTTACATTTAGTGGTATCATAGCTAAGTTCAACCCTCGAACTTTGAGGCTCACATTTTTTATATTAAATATTTTGGGGCAAAATGGAATTTTCTGATAAATTTATTATTTTAAAGAATTAAATACAATATATGTTTGAATAGAAACTCCAAGTACCAACTCTAAATCTAGGTTAATTCATTTTGTAGATACACTATTATGTCATCTCTTAAGAGTTCTAAATTAATGACCGATCGTGATCATACTCGTCCTTATGAATCTAAGATCAAAATAGTGTTTTCAAGTTCTCTTATGTCATTCATACTCGATCTGAAATTATTAAGAAGTTTTTACCAAAATATTTGTATTTTCAGGGATCTATCGCTAAGTTTGAAAATTTCGAGGATGAATTTTTTTTAAGGGTGGGGGAGTTGTAACACCCCAAAAATTACGCCCAAATTGTAAACCCTAAATTCGCAAAATCTCTAATTTAAAAACCTAATTTTGAAATCCATAATTCTTAAAACCCTAATGATTTGGGAAATTAATTCAAAAACCCTAATTGAATTTGAGGATTAATTTAAGAAAATTCAGGTTTATGATTCTTAATATAGAAATTTGGGGTCAATTTGTAAATCATAAAAAGCTTAGGTGTTCGTTTGCAAACCTCGTTTAATTTAATGACTTCTCTTGTGATTAACCCTTTTCATCAATTTATTTCTAAATCCCTTTAGTTTATGCTCACCCGTCTCTTCCTCTATTTTTTAATTATTATATATATATATATATATGTGTGTGTGTGTGTGTGTATTCATGTTGAGTGAATTAAAGGATTGATCAAACCCAAGAGGGGTGAATTGGGTTTTTAAAATTTTGGAAGTGAAGTGGAATGAATAAAAAATGAAGAACAAGGCAATTATAATGGTTCAAGTTCCAAATGAACTTTACTTCCACTACCTTAGCTCCCACTAAGGATTTTTCAACAACTCCACTAGTTGATCTTCCCCTTTTCTAGGCTTAGGAGGAAACCTTTACAAAACCGGACAATTTTCTACCCAAAATTGACCAAACCCTCACTTGGTTACAAAGAAAAAATTGAAGGCAATAAGAATATCTCTCAATACAAATTTGCCCCTTTGAATACAAGCATTCAACCAAAATTGAAGATATAAGATAAGATTTACACTCAATACAATTTGGGATTTTACAAGAATGAAAATTTTGGCACTTGAGCTTGGATTTTGTGTATAGATGTTTCTCTTGGATTCAATAGTTGTTGTTGGTCTTCAATGGGCTTGTTTTTATATCTTCTCCATTAATTCTAGCTGTTTGGGTGGTAAGGGAATTGATTATAGCCGTTCGAACCCTCTCTTACCACCATAAATGCACTTCTGCAGCCTACCGTATCGGTACTCGAGGAAGTGTATCGATACCTGTCTCAAAAAAGAAAGAGTCGTTGCACAAATATAAGAGAGACGTATCGATACACGTTCAGGCGTATCAGTACGGGTTAGGGAACCGTTTCAATACGGGGAATAATGTATCGATGCAATTTTTTCAACATAACTCACTAGAGGAAATCGTATCGACACGTGCTATAGCGTATCGATACCCTATTTAAAATTCAGTTACCTACCAACTAACAAGGCAACGGTCGAAATATTTAAAGCTATGATTTTAAAAATATTTTAAACCGTATCGATACGGGTAAAACCATATCGGTACTCGATTTTAACTCCTTGAGATCTTATAGAGAGAGCGTGTCGATACAGATGGAATATGTTTCGATACCCTGTATCGAAATGGTACGGAGCGTATCGATACGTTTGTTTCCAGTAGCCAAGTTTCTAAAAAAGTATCGATACCCTTAGGGGCGTATCGAAACTCATGGACGTTTTTTAGCAGTTTGGCCTTGGAACACTTAGAAAAAGTTTTGGAGTTTGAGTTTTTCAAACTAGAGCAAAGCCTTGTTGATTTGAAACCTTTTGAGGGACTTAAAAATTCATTACAAGTTTTACAATTTGGTCCTTAAAATACTTTGTTATATCAAAATCAAACATAAGTTTTACAATCTCCCCTTTTTGATATAACAAAACCAAATCTTAAAATTTTTAAGTCTTTTGAAAAACTTTGGAAAACAACTCCCCCTTAATGTTAGGTAGGTAAATTTTAAGTTTAAGTTTAGTGAGCTTGTGAACTTCCTCTCCCCTTTTTTTGTTAGACTAAAATAAGAGACATAGGCTATAAAGGGCATAACAATAAACCAAGCAGCATTTAATAGATAATCATAAATTTCATAAATTAAAGAAACATCAAACTAAAATCCAAACAACGTAAATCAAAGCATAGGTTTTAAATGATAAACTTAATCCTAAAAGCATAAATCAAAGTGCAGGAAAGTAAATCCTAAGATGACATGAATGAGATGCAAAGACTAATCTAAGACTCGTCTCCATCACCATCTTTATTATCTTCATCTTGATTGGCATCATCGTTCCTCCTTGATTGACACCATTCATCATGGAAGGCCGTAAGAGAGATATTCATAGAATTATGTTCGGCCTCAATAGAAGTGATACGCTTCTCCATATTAGTTATCCGATCTTCCAAGCTTGTGAAGCGAGTATTAATTGCGGCAAACCCGGAATTCATGACTTGATCTATAGAACCAATTCCCGTACGTAAGCTTATGAATTTTTCATTAAGGTAGGTTATGAGAGAATCCATGGAGGGAGGAGGTGCTTGAGAAGCTACGGGAGGATTTGCAATCTCTTCAGGTATATCATCACTAGGAAGCTCGGAAAGGCAAAGCCAATTACCATTGAAATAATGAAACTTGCCCCGAGATAGAGACCTCTCATCAATCGGATCGATGAGATTCGTCTAATAATCATGAGAACAATCGATATCCTTCTTAGTGAAAAAGTAGCTCAAAGTCGTGCCATAAGTGAATGAAGTAACAAGAGTGGTGTGACGATGTTGAACGAGGAAGACTAACTCCGCAAACATAATACGAGCAAGGTTAGGATGTCTCCCCTCGCGAAAGCATCTAATCCAAAAATCATCAACTTGGCAGATTGTTAAGTATTTTCCTCCGGAAGGCCTAAACCACCAAGTGTATGAAGCGGTCATGAGCATTTAGAACGGTGATGGATTCCCCTAAAACATGTCCAAGGGCACCTTCATCATCAATACACTCATCCTCAAATCCAAAAACATCACAAAGGGCCTTGACATCAATAGTAATCTTCTTGCCCATAAGATAAGAATTTACGACATAGACATTACCTTCAGCATTGGCGACACACTTTGCATTGGCATAAAAGATCAAAACCAAATTTCTAAAGAAAAACCACAGAATTTGAAGAAAATCCATAAATTTCCATTCTTGGAGCAATGGTAAATAAGCAAACTTGAAACGCTCTGAATTGAGAAAAGGAATGGAAATTACCCTCTCCAGTCGAATCTTGTAGTTTTGAAAAGATCGAAAATAGTTGAGTTCACCGGGAGCTCGAAAGAACTTTTGATAGATCAATGTTAAATTCGGATGAGTGACATCGCCGGGATTTGATCCTTCGCCAACTTCGCTAGTGTGTGCTCTCTTTTTAGGTGCCATAGTCTTAAAAATTGATTAAAGCAATGCATGCATCAATATCATATTCAATCTCATTGTTGAATCAATAATCAAGGTAAGAAAACAAATTTGTTTTTGAAAAAAAGAGTTTAAAACAAGATTTTGAATAGAAAAAGAAAAACACAAATAAAAAAATAAACGAAAATAAATAAAGAAAATATAAAGAAAAGAAGTTTTTATACCTTGGTATTGAGAGAGGGAGGAATGTATGATGATTTTGCACCAGATTGATGGAGAGCCTTAGACTTGATTTTGAAAAAACCTCAAGATACTCTAAGTTTTGTGGTGAAAATATGAATGATTGAGAGGCTTTTTATAGATGAAAATCGGTTAGGGTTTTGAAAAAAAAGTTTTAGTAAAAGTGAAAGTCTTTTAATGCCCAATTAAATTTTCTGCGCGATCGAGTATCGATACGCCTAAAGGCGGTATCGATTTGAAGGTACAAGAGTAATTTCTTGGAAACACGTATTAGGAAACTGTATCAAAATGGAAGACATCCGTATCGAAACGCTCACAACTCGTATCGAAACAGATTTAACTGTATCGATACCCACAAGAGAGAAAATGCAATCTAGAAAGCTAATGAAGTACGTGTATCGATACACATAAGGCCGTATCGATACCTTATGTCCAGAAATGCATTTTTGGTCACAAGAATAACCAAAGGCTTGACTTTAACATCTTCTAAATCTATGCAAATGATGAATGAGCAGATCTAAGCATGTTCTAATAGAAGCATATTGCCCCTAGCTACAAGCATGGTTACCATCAAGATCAACAACACATAAACATGAATTTTCATAAGATCAAGCAATTTTAACCTCAAAAAGAGTCCTAAAGGGTCAAGAAAGGCTAGTTAGGCCTAACTCTCTCCTAAGGGACCAAACACGCTCTTTGTCTAGAGGCTTGGTAAAGATGTCCAATAATTGATTTAAGGTGTCAACATACTCTATGACAACATCTTGCTTAAGGACATGATCTCTAATGAAATGATGCCTTATTTCTATGTGTTTGGTTCTAGAGTGTTGGATGGGATTTTTGGTTAGGCATATAGCACTTGTGTTGTCACACTTAAAGGGTATGGTGTCTACCTTAATACCATAGTCTAAGAGTTGTTGCTTCATCCAAAGGACTTGAGCACAACAACTCCCTAAGGATATGTACTCGACTTCGGTGGTAGATAAAGCTACACTATTTTGTTTCTTAGAGAACCAAGATATGAGAATACTACCTAGGAATTGGCAAGTGCCGGAAGTACTTTTCCTATCTATTTTACAACCCCTGTAATCCGCATCCGAAAAAGCATGAAGGTTAAAGGTTGAGTCTCTAGGGTACCAAAGACCTAAACAAGGAGTATCTCTAAGGTACCTAAAGATCATTTTAACAGCTATAAGGTGAGACTCTCTAGGACTAGCTTGAAACCTAGCACACAAGCAAACATTAAACAATATATCTGGCCTACTTGCGGTAAGGTAAAGCAATGATCCAATCATAGAGCGATAAAGCTTAGAGTCAACACACTTACCTCCTTCATCTTTGTCAAGCTTTGTAGATGAGCTCATTTGTGTAGCTTGAGGCTATGCATGCTCCAAGCCAAACTTCTTGAGCATATCCTTGATGTACTTAGCTTGATTGATGAAGATGTCATCCTTCATTTTTTTAATTTGGCGTCCCAAAAAGAATGAGAGCTCCCTCATCATGCTCTTTTCAAATTCACCTTGCATCAACTTAGAAAAATCTTGACAAAGCAATTCATTAGTAAAACCAAATATAAAATCATCAACATAAATTTGAACTACTAATATATCTTTGTCATTGTTTTTAATAAAAAGTGTTGTGTCCACCTTTCCTTTCTCAAAACCTTTTCCAACTAGAAAACTTGAAATTCTTTCATACCAAGCTCTAGGAGCTTGTTTTAAACCATACAAAGCTTTTGACAATTTAAAAACATGGTTTGGAAAAATTGGATCTTCAAAACCCGATGGTTGTTCCACATAAACTTCTTCGTTTATAAAACCATTTAAAAATGCACTTATGACATCTATTTGAAAAAAGTCGAAATCATGATAACATGCATATGCAAGCAACATCCTAATAGATTCTATTCTAGCTACGGGTCCATAGGTTTCATCAAAATCTATTCCCTCTTCTTGGGTGTAACCTTGAGCAACTAGCCTAGCTTTGTTTCTCACTATGTTACCACTCTCATCTAGTTTATTCCTAAATAACCATTTAGTTCCTATAGTAGATTGATTACTAGGCCTTTCAACTAATGTCTATACATTACTCCTCTCAAATTGGTTTAATTCTTCTTGCATAGCCAAAATTCAAAAATCATCTTTTAATGCTTCTTTAACATTCTTAGGCTCAATGCATGAGATAAATGCAACATGATTAAGCATTTTAAGAGAAGAGCGAGTAGTTACCCCCTTGGATGGATCACCCAAGATTTCACCACCTTTGACATAGTTGAACTCCCTTGGGTAAGATACCTCATTTTCTTCAAGAGCCAAATCCTTCAAGGCTTCAAGAGGTGGATCTTGTACATCTTCTTCTTTAGTTGGAATCTCATCCACCTTTGACGTTTGTCCTCCATCAATGACATCAAGGATCCCTACATCATCATCATCATAAGATTCCTTTCTCGGAAGGAGGTTATCATCGAAAACAACATGTATAGACTCTTATACTACTAAAGTTCTTTTATTAAATACACGATAGGCTTTAGAGTTTAAAGAAAACCCCAACAAAATAGCTTCATCACTTTTAGCATCAAATTTACCTAAATTATCTTTTTTATTGTTTAAAACAAAACACATACAACCAAATGAATGAAAATAGCTAAAGTTAGGCTTTTTAGATTTTAAAATCCCATACGGTGTTTTCTTCAAAATTGTCTAATCATTACTCAATTTATAATGTAGCAAGCGATATTTGTGGCTTTCACCCAAAAATATTTAGGTAAATTATTTTCACAAAGCATGGTTCTAGCCATTTCTTCTGAAGTTCGATTTTTCCTCTCAACTACTCCATTTTGTTGAGGAGTGTGAGGTGCAGAAAAATTATGGCTAATCCCATTTTCATTTAAAAACTCTTCAAAACCTAGATTTTGAAACTCGGTTCCATGATCACTTCTAATGTGAGAAATTTTAAGCCTAAGATCATTTTAAGTTATTTTAGAAAATGTGATGAATTTTTCTAAAGCCACGTCTTTTGTACTTAATAATAGAACCCAAGTAAACCTAGAATAGTCATCAACAAGTACTAAAGCAAATGATTTACCACCCAAGCTCATAGTCCTAATAGGCCCAAAAGATCCATATGAATCAATTGTAAACATCTACTAGTAGAGATATCATTAATGGATTTAAAGGATGGTCTATTTTGTTTACCCTTGGAGCATGCATCGCATATTTTATCATCTAAGAACTTAATCTTGGGTAAACCTCTAACTAGATTTAGGGAAACTAATTTTTCTAAAACACTAATGCTAGCATGTCATTGTTTCCTATGCCATAACCATGCATCATTTTCATTTTGAGCAACAAAACATACATGAGATGTATGAATTGCATCTAAATGCACCATATATATATTTCCTATGCAATGACCAATGAGCATTGTTTTATTAGATTTGATGTCAACAATTTTACACCCATTTTTATCAAATAAGACATTAAACCCTTTATCGCACAATTGACTAATGCTCAACAAATTATATTTTAGACCATTGACATACAACACATTTTCAATGAGTATGGTAAAGTGATTACCTATGGAGCCAATACCTTCAATGTGGCCTTTGGAGTTGTCACCAAATGTCATTACTCCTCCACTTTTTGGCTTTAATTCCATGAATCGACTCTTGTCTCCGGTCATGTGCCTCGAGCATCCACTATCAAGGTACCATGAGTTTTGGCTTTGTGCTTTGGCCTTGTAGCAATGCTCCCCCTACAAACAAAGAATTTAGGCTTTGATTTTTGGTACCCAAATCATTTTGGGTCCACGAGTGTTAGCTCCCAAAAGCTTTGTTCCCTTAGGAATCCAAGGTGATATGGCATAAACATTATTAGATTTAACAAGTTTCTTATGAACCCATACACTTCTAATTCTTTTAGTTTTAGTATGCTTATAGGAGCCACTTTGTAGTTAAAATTCTTTCTCTTAGGTTGGTTGGTTCTAGATGATTCACTTATTTCATTTTTCAAAGGACCAACAATCTTGAAAGACTTTTTGAGCTCATTGAGCTCATCTAACACCTTTTGGTGTTCAATGTTACATTGAGAAATAAGATTATTTAAATCTACATTTTTCTTTTTGAAAGTATTCAAGTTCATCTTGTAGACCTAAAATATTTTTCTCAAATTCCAAGTTAGCTTGAGAAATTAAATCATTTTTAGCATTTAAATCCAAAATGACTCTTTTATTTTTTTCAAAACGGACTTCTTATACTTCTCAACTAACTCATCATACACCTCTTGTAACTCATCATATGCTTCATGCAATTCATCATAGGTAAAATCAAAAGTAGATGAGTTAGAGGTTACCATAGAATCCTTCTCAATAGCCATGAGGCAAAGGTTGGCCACTTCATGTTTCTCATCCTCGGATGACTCCTCATCACTCCAAGTAGCAAGCTTGGCTTTGAGCTTCTTCTTCTTCTCAAAGCCCTTCTTCTTGAGTTCAGGACACTCATAACGGATGTGACCCGATCTCTTGCACTCAAAGCATATGATCAGATCTTTTTCTTCCTCTTTGTTCTTGGTCTTGAAGTACATATTTCTTTGAAACTTTCTACCTCGATTGGACCTCATGAACCGTGAGAATCTCTTGGCTATCATAGCCAATTCTTCAAGATCTTCCTCCTCACTAGAAGTGCTCTCCTCTTGTCTACCTCAAGCTTCTTCACTCTTCTTTATTCTTTCTTCTTTTCATCTTCCTTTCCTTGCTTCATATTTCATGAGTTAGGAGAGAACCAACTAGCTCATCAAGCTTTAACATCTTCAAATTCTTCGCCTAGATGATAGCGGTCTTTTCCCATCCCAAGACTCAGGAAGAGAGTAAAGTACCTTTCGGACTAGCTTGTCCTCCAGGATGATCTCTCCAAAACCTTTTAGCCCATTGACGATGGTTGAAAAGTGATCAAACATCTTAGATACGGTTTCGCCGGGCTCCATCTTGAAATTCTCATAACTAAGATTAAGAATTTCAATCTTTGTTTCCTTCACATCGCTTGTCCCTTCATAGGTTGTCTCAAGTGTATCCCACACTTCTTTAGCACTTTCGATGGAAGAAACCTTAGAGTAGATATCCGGTCCAAGAGCACAAAATAGCATGTGAAGAGCCTTGTCATTGATTTGAAGCTTCTTTCGATCATCTTCACTCATTTCTCCTTTTCTTTTCGGCACAAGTCTTCCTTCATCATCTCTCTTCATAGGAATGATATGACCATCCTCTATAGAATCCCAAACAAGGAAATCACTTGACTTTATGAAGAGGTGCATCCAGTTCTACCAATAAGAATAGTTGTCACCGTTGAAGAAAGGCGATTTGGTGATCGATTGAGACTCGTACATGCTAGAGCCAGAGGTAGATGTCATGACTTGCTTTGTTGATGATCACACTCTTCCTAGAATCTCCTCTATCGGTTGTTAATCCTTTAAAGAGGTAGGCTTTGATACCAATTGTTGAGTGGATCAAAGGATTGATCAAAGCCAAGATGGGGGTGAATTGGGTTTTTAAATTTTTTGAAGTGATGTGGAATGAATAAAAATGAAGAATAAGGCAATTATAGTGGATCAAGTTCCAAATGAACTCTACATCCACTACCTTAGCTCCCATTAAGGATTTTTCAACAACTCCACTATTTGATCTTCCCCTTTTCTAAGCTTAGAAGGAAACCTTTACAAAACCGGTCAATTTTCTACCCAAAATTGATCAAACCCTCACTTGGTTACTAAGAAGAAATTGAAGGCAATAAGAATATCTCTCAATACAAATTGGCCCCTTTGAATACAAGCACTCAACCCAAATTGAAGATACAAGATAAGATTTACACTCAATACAATTTGGGATTTTACAAGAATGAGAATTTTGGCACTTGAGCTTGGATTTTGTGTATAGATGTTTCTCTTGGATTCAATAGTTGTTGCTGGTCTTCAATGGGCTTGTTTTTATAACTTCTCCATTAATTCTAGTCGTTTGGGTGGTTAGGGAATTGATTATAGCTGTTGGAACCCTCTCTTACCACCATAAATGCACTCCTGCAGCCTACCATATCGGTACTCGAGGAAGCGTATCGATACATGTCTCAAAAAAGAAAGAGTCGTTGCACAAATATAAGAGAGACGTATCGATACACGTTCAGGCGTATTGATACGGGTTAGGGAACCATTTCGATACGGGGAATACTGTATCGATGCAATTTTTTTAACATAGCTCACTGGAGGAAATCGTATCGATACGTACCATAGCGTATCGATGCACTATTTAAAATTCAGTTACCTACCAACTAACAAGGCAACGGTCGAAATATTTAAAGCTCTGTTGATTTAAAACTAGAGCAAAGCCTTGTTGATTTGAAACCTTTTGAGGGATTAAAAATTTATTACAAGTTTTACAATTTGGTCCTTAAAACACTTTGTTATATCAAAATCAAATATAGGTTTTACAATTCCTCGATTGGAAAACCTAAACCTAATTATATATATATATATATATAGTTAACATTTTACCTAGGGGAAAAATATAAGTGTCGCCCATCCTTTTCCCTTTTCTACAATTCTATCGTTCAACGCCTCAATGCTGCAAATATGATCATACCAAAATGTTTTTATTTGGTTAAGATATAGTATTAGGTGAAGAGCGCGAGAATTGTTTGCTGTGTCATTATAACTTTATCGGGGCGAGGTTTGTTTTCTTACTATGCTACATGTTTTCTCTATGTTGATGCGTTATGATTTGTATGGTTGACATCACATGCATATGATTTTAGAATGTGTTTCAAGTATGATTTATGAAACATCAGATTTACAGATTTATGGACTATGATTTATGAATTATGTTTATGGAATTTCGAATTTATGGAATTGGTTTTTATGAAACTTGAATTTTAAACAATATATATGTATGAGCATAGGTTGGGATTTGTAAGGAAGAAGTTCAGTGGTTTCACCCTTCGGGTTGAATTCCACTTTGGATTGGCGGACGTAGGGAGGAGGTTATAGGAACCTTCCTCATTTTTTTTTGCGGACGTAGTTGAGTGCATTGCATTACGCTTGTGATATTGTATCATTTGTTTTATGTTTTAAAAAAATTCAAGAAAATAATACTATATTTTATGATTATGAGTTTTCTTGCACTTTAGAGACACACTAAGCTCTCTAGCTTACTCCCTCATAGTTTCCTCTTACATATATCTTTGGACTTTAGGCGATGTGGTACTTGGAGGATCTCACGTTTTATCTGATTATTTTATTATTCAGTATGGAACTATTTTAGTTATTTAAATTATTATTTATTATTTTGATGTAATTTCATACTTGGAGGCTATTTATGTTTTTCGGATAATTTCAACATTCTATGGTTTTATTTCATAGATTTTATTTAAACATTCAAATATTTATTATGATATTTATGTTTTATTTATTATAAGCTATTTATCAAATACTGCTATTTTTATTTTAAATTAAAGTATAACTTTTAAAATTTGTTTTCTCGAGGGTTCAGTTTTCAAACGTGACTTCCTAAATTCAGTCTTTTCTTCTAGGTCGGGTTTAGGGGGCTACATTTTGTAGTATCAGAGCAAAATTAAAATTAAAAGACCGTACTTATTTTTATGACATTTACATTAAAATTAAAAGAATGTACTTTTTTAACCCGAATTAAAAATATTGCCCAAAGTAATCGAAAAAATTAAAAGAACAAAACAAAATAAACACATCAAAAATAAAATTTTAACAATGGCAACAGCCTCTGATTTTTCCCTCATACTTGGGATCAAATCTCAGTGTGGTCATAATTTTAGTTCATATTTTCCTTTTATTAAAATAGGTTTCTAACTCCTTGAGGGTATAAAAGATAGTTTCTTTTCTCACAAATAAAAGACCTTTTTATTTTTGTTTTCTTCTTAAAAATAACCTCCCCATTGAGTGACAAAAAAACTTTTTTCATTTTCTTCATAACAACAAGCTATCCATTGTGCCACTGAAATGTTGAAGAAGCTGGAATGTGTGAGTAAGAAGGTTAACGAGGAACGCCGACAACTTGAGGAGGAGATTTCCCCATTGTTTCAACAGCTCAAGCTTGAATACCAACAACATATGAGCAGTAATTTTTTTTCTGATTTTATTTATTTTTGTAAAGGAAATAGAATAGTAAAAGAAAACGCCTAGAGCAAGAGAATCTGGTATTTTAATTTTAGGTTTTATGTGGTATTTGTGAACGTGGAGTTTTTGAGATAAAGACTATAGCTTTAAACATTCTTGTGCGTTCTTTATTTTCAGGGGCTACACTACACTTCTGTGAAATGATTACCGAAACGGATATACTCTTGGAATCTATTTTTTTTCAAAATACAGAGATTTTCATATGCAGAGCTTAAAAAGGCTATTGAAGAATTTGGGCCCGAAAATATCCTTGGGGATGGAGGTTTTTGGCACAGTTTACCGAGGCATCCTTGAGAGTGAACCTGGAAAACTCGTTGTTGTGATGAGTAATGAATTCAGCCTAGGTCGGAGTAATGAAGGATGGCTGGTAGTTTTTTTTGGTAAACTACATAAATAACCACCATACTATTGGTAAAGTCGCGATTTGACCACTTTACTTTTTTTCTAAGCAATTAAACCATCAAACTATTTAATTAGTTGCAGTGTGACCATCAATCGTTAGAAACTAACGGGAGGGGTGACGTGGCAGTTAGTAAAATTGGTATAATTACATATTTAGTCCTCGTTATTTGTATATTTTATCAATTTGGTCCTAATTTTAATAAATAAAATAATTTTATTATTTAATTAGGCGGCAGCACGTGTTGCAACCTTATTTGAGGATTTTATTTATATATTTTTTATTTAATAATTTTATTTTGCTCCTCCAATCAGGTGGGGACACGTGTCACCAGATTGGAGGAACAAAATTAAAGCAAGAATCACCTTGCCTTTGGTAAGATTTGAACATATGTTAGCTAGGTTGAGAGCAAGTGTGTTTACCACTAGGCCAACACTATCCATGTGATACATTATACAAAATCTATTATATTAAAGCACACAAGATGTTCCGGGATTAATGACACGGCCGCGGTGCCTGCAAAGTTCATTTGCTCGTGATGCAGATAGACACACCGCAGATTACTCCCAACAATTGGACAGAGTATACAAAGCGTGAGGCACCATCTCTTACATGGGTAACAATGGCAGCTAGTTTTGAAAACCCTCGTTGATGATGTAAGTTGTGTTTCTTATGCTAGGTCTTATTGGTGCCTAAATCGATGTGTATATTAAAGCAACTACTATCTTAAAAGGCATCGAGGCGGTTGTTTTTCTCTGTATAGTTCTTTTGCTTCCTTGTATATATTTGATACGTTCACTTAATTTCAGCAATGAAAAAAAAAGAAAAATAAACATTAAATATGTTTAAGCAAGGATAAAAGGCAACACATAATAAAATATTTCTAGTTCATCATCTGATTGTATCTCTGTCCATGTCCATATTTACTTCTTTTTGTCTATTTGCTTGGATTGAAAAGGTAATCATATGGATCAAACTCTCTGCCATCATCATAGAGGATAGGAAGTTTGGAGTTCGGATGCTGGTTCTTCAATCGGCGGGTTCTTTTGGCCAGGATTTCATTTAACAAGATGCAGTTTTGTCAGGTTAAATTACTGTGAGATTTTTAAACTTTTCTTCATACAGAACCTGTCAATGCTCAATCAGAAAACATGGATGAAGGAGTTTTATGTGGTTAGTATTTTGCTTTTAGCAAAGGAGAATGCAATAACTACTAGAAACACCATTTCCTCAAACATAAATAAGTAGCATATGTTCCTACACTTGATGATACTAACTTAATTGTGGGGAGACAGATGCATAAACAACGCTGGCTGTGTTTTAAATTCAGATCACAATTAAGTCTAAAAAATAAATTTTGTACAATGTATCACATGGATAGCGTTGACCTAGTGGTAAACGCACTTGCTCTCAACTCAACCAACATGGGTTTGAATCTAACCGAAGTCAAGGTGTTTCTTGCTTTAATTTTGTTCCTTCAATCCGGTGACACGTGTCACCACCTGATTGGAGGAGCAAAATAAAAATTATTAAATAAAAAATATATAAATAAAGTCCTCCAATAAGGTGACGACACGTGTTGCCGCCTAATTAAATAATAAAATTATTTTATTTATTAAAATTAGGACCAAATTGATAAAATGTAAAAATAACGGGGACTAAATATATAATTATACCAAATTTACTAACTGTCACGTCACTCCTTCCGTTAGTTTCTAACTGTTGGTGGTCACATTGCAACTAATTAAATAATTTGGTGGTTAAATTGCTTAGAAAAAAAAATTAAAGTGGTCAAATCGCGACCTTACCAATAGTATGGTGGTCATTTATGTAGTTTACCCTAATTTTTTTTACTTTATCAAAAATTAATTGCTTCTAATTTTAGGTTTTACGTAGTGTAACTTTTTCATTTATCCTAGAATGAAGTTCGTATCCTCAGAAATCTTAGACATCCGAACTTAGTCAAGCTGATAAGATGTGGTGAGCACGGGGAGTTTCTATCCAATCGCAGCTTGGATACTCATCTTTTTGGAAGTGAGTTGAAATTGGATTTGAAATTAACTGTCTTTCCTTTCCTTGTGTCGCAAGGAGCTTCAACTTTTTAAAAAATTTAAAAATAAAATAGAGTCGTCACCAATTTTTGTTGAAAAATGTATTTTGGATCACATTAAAACGGGATTATTTTAATAAAATATTTTATTTTTATAAAACAACGATTTTGGTCTACGAAAACCATAAAACAAGTTCAGGGATCGGTTACACGTGAGGAAGGGTTAACACCCCACAACGCCCAAAATTAGTACCTAATTAATTTTAAAATTGTTTTCAAAACTGGAATTTGCAAGTTCACGAAGGTTCGCCTTTATTTGTCCATTTAATGAATATCAGTCTATTTTAACGGCCTTGTCACATGGGTGATAAACTTTAATCACCGCCAACATCTCTTGCACCAACCCGTCATTCTCGTTTGATAAGACACCGCATTAAATTAATTTCACTTTTTCAAACAACATGAAAATTCTTTGTGTTGAGCATTTTATTCATTCTAGGCTTGATTATTTTAAATCCTAAAAAGGTCTAAGTTTTTTTTTTCTAATTGAGAGTTCAAGTTTGTTTAAGCTTGTTTTATTTTTTGTGAAAAACATCTTTGTACAAACATGTCTCTATTTAAGTTTTTAGAACATAGTCCTAAGTTTTGGCCTATTTCTAAAGAGTAAACAAGGAACTTGAATTTTTCTTTGTGTTTTATTTTTTAATATTTCTAAAAAAGGCTTTATTCTTTTTCTTTTTAGCTTTAAAACTTAAATTTTTTTTACTTTTTCGCATTTTAGTCCTACTAATTTTCTATATTTTTTATTTTATTTTTTCCTTATTTTCCAAACGTTTTAGTTAAACCATTTTTAGGAAAAAAGATTTTTGAATATTTTCAAACTTTTATCCTATGGTTATTTTTATTAAAACCCATTTATAAAATTTTATCTTTTCTTTTTTCTTTTAAAACTTATTTTTGAGAACACCTTTATTTATTTATTTTTCTAAAAAACTTTCTTTAAATTACCTAAGAACTTTTTATTAAAACTTTTATTCTAGAAGTCAAAATTTCCTTTCAAAAGCTCATTTTATTTTCTCTTTTTTTAAAAACAAATTACTTTATTATTTTTTTTCTAAAAAACACTTTTTCTTAAGATCAAAGGTTTATCCCTATTTTTTAATTTCCCATATTTAGAAAAAACTTTATTAACACTCAATTTCTTTGATTTCAGTTTCTTTTAAATTAACCACTAATTTAAATTCTTTTTTAAGAAACATTAATTCACTTTTATTCCCAAATACAAAGGAATTCAAACATCTTCTAGCAACAAATATTTCATTTTTAAGATTGAATTTTCAAAAACAACATTTTTTTACTTATGAAAGAATCTAAAAGATAAAAAACTAAAACAAAATTTAAAAACGAAATTATTACCGAATTCAATAATCAATCTTTCAATTCCAACAAAACCAACCTAAAACATGAACGAACAAGAATCTAACTAGGAAAAATAAATTTAAAATGCACAAGAAGAGAAAAGAGAAATACCGAAAGTGTAGAAATCGCGAACTATCTCCACTCGAATCGATTTCAATCGCCAACGAAAACCTTGCGTCCAACCCAAAAATTTGAACAAAAGCTACTCCTAACTCGAACAATTTCAAACAATTTCATATCAGAAGTGATTTTTTGATCAATTTTGGTGTGTCTTCTTGGTGAATTTGTGTGTGTTCCAATGAAAGATCATGCTCATTCTATAGGGTTTTGGTGCTCAGAGATAAAGCAAATTTAGAGACAAATCACAAAATTATTCCCCAAAAATCATCCCTCTTGATTAGAAATGCTTTGAATCGGTGATATCAAGCTGGATTTCATCCAATTCGACTCGAATTTAGGGATTTTCCCCTAAATTATTTAGGGTTCGAGACAATTCTTCACCAATTGGACGCGATAACAATGACGGTCGGACGCAAGATCAGCGGCAACGACATCGGCGGGCTGAGGCGAGCTGACCGACACCTCTCACAACAGCCGACGTGGCCGACATCGGCGTGCAAGTAGCCGGCAGCCCCACCCAGGTCTCCTATCGGGGATTGAATTGGGATCCAATCTCGCGCGTGTGGTGCACACGCGCTAGCGCATGGCTGCGCGGGTTGGATCCCTTTTCCCCCTTTTTTTCCTTATTCAATTCAAACCATTTCTTTTTTCAACCCCAAATCCAACGATTCTGATTAAACCTGAAAAGAAACACAAAATGACTTAGTTTAGGCCTTAAAAAATAAAATAAATTTCTTTATTATATGGGCTATGGACTCATTTTTATTTGAAAATGGACCTTTTAATTTTTCTTTTCTTGGGTTTTAACTATAATAAAAATAGTCTATTATAATAATAATAATAAATAAATAAATAAATAATTTTAAATAAATAAATAGGGTGAAAATTCAGTGACAACAACTGCCCCTCTTTGCTCATCTCTATGAAACAACGGTAGAGCAAAGACCAAAAGACACTGATTTTCACCGATTTGTTGTTTGGTTCCATTCTTCTGATGCCCGAACGGATAGGCAGGTTCTATTCTCCAAATGCCCGAATAGATGAGCAGGATTCCATTCTCCTTATGCCCGAACGGATAGGCAGATTCTATTCTCCAAATGCCCGAATATATGAGCAGGGTTCCATTCTCCTTACGCTCGAACGGATGGACGGATTCTATTCTTCAAATGCCCAAATAGATGAGCAGGGTTCTATTCTCCAAATGCCTGAATAGATGAGTTGGGTTATATTCTCCAAATGCATGAATAGATGAGCTGGGTTCTATTCTTCAAATGCCTGAATAGATGAGCTGGGTTCTGCTCTCCAAATGCCCGGATAGATGAGTTGGGTTCTATTTTACAAATGCCTTAATAGATGAGATGGGTTCTATTCTCCAAATGCCAAAATAGATGAGCAGATTCTAAAAAATTTCATACTCTTTATGCTTGGATGAATAAGCAAACAAGCTTCAAAAGATTTCATCCCCTTTATGCTTGGATGAATAAGAAAACATGCTTCGAAAGATATCATCCTCCTTATGCTTGGATGAATAAACAAACTTCATTCTCCTTTCACCTGAACGGATAGGTGAATCTTTTGAAAAATTTCATCCTCCTTATGCTTGGATGAATAAGCAACCTCCACTCTCCTTACGCCCGAATGGATAGGTGAATCTTCTGAAAAATTCCACCCTCCTTATGCTTGGATGAATAAGCAAACTTCATTCTCCTTACGCTCGAATGGATAGGTGAATCTTCTAAAAAAAATTCATCCTCATTATGCTTGGATGAATAAGCAAACTCCATTCTCTTTATGCCCGAATGGATAGGTGAATCTTCTAAAAAATTCATCCTTCTTATGCTTGGATGAATAAGCAGGTTCTATTCTTCCTTATGCTCGAATAGATAAGCAGATTCCATTCTCCAATCGCCCGAACGGATAGGCAGGTTCTATTCTCCTTATGCATGAATAGATGAGCAGATTCTATTTGCTGAAAAGTCCTTCGTGTACCTAAAAAATGTGTTATACAATGCAATTACGATGTACATGCCCCCAGGGATGCCTAAAACATGGGTGCGTGTCAATTTCTTTTGTTTTTAAAATTCTTTTTCTCAAAATTAATCTTTCCACATGTTTGCTCGCTCAATCTAGATAAACAGTTAAACTTTTTCAGTGTATTTCTTTGACCCATGAAAAACATTTGATCTTTGCAAATTTTCTTGCTTAATCTAGTGATCTTGTACTATTGGTTGGAAGAACAGACTTCTTCAACTGTCACTTGTTGAGTGTGTAAAAGTTCTATTATTTACACCCTATTTAACCCATATTTCTGCTGCATTCAAGCATTATTTATTGCATTTAGGTTAGTTTACAGCAAAACATCACAAATATATTAAAAGGCACAGTTTCTACTAAAAATAGTTGTTTTTGCAGGTTGCTGTCGTAGCAGACGGAATGGGCAGGCGCTGGGCAGTGAAGCAGAAGAGCTGGAACTGGACGAGCAGTCAAAGAGGACGATGCTTTCATGGTTGCCTCCGTGACAGCAGAGGACGACAGCAGTTTTGAGAAGAATAAGCAAAGTGAACCTCGACAAATAGAGAAAATTCAGCCCGTCTGTCGTGTGAAATCCCTATATTTTTCCAAGCCCCAGATCAAAAGGAATGTCAAGCCAAAAGTTCAAGGAGAGAAAATCCCAAGCAAGAAAGATGACGGCTGGAAAGTAGATTCCTTGAAGATTTAGTCTTTATTAGAATTATACTTTCATTTAAAGTTGTATTCTTGCTATTTTAGATAACTTGGACCCAAAGCTTATATAAGGGCATATATTTTGACTTAGGAGGCATAACCGATTACCCTAGCTTCCTTCCCAAAACTCTAGCCGTTTTCCTTCCCTCAACATGTTCTAAATTCCCCCTAGGGCCACGGGTTGATTTGTAAAGTTGTTGCAAGGGTTGTTTTGTTTTAGGAATTTTCAGTTCAATAAAATAAACTTCAAGTTCTCTTATTTTGGTTATTAATATCTTGCAAGAGCATCGGGAGAGCATTGTGAGGTTATATATTTACTTAGCATCAGGAGAGTTAATTATACGAAAGAAATAAGAGCAAGTTCTCTAGCTTATAGTTGAACTATCTCGGACCTAGGGATAGGATGAGGTTAAGTGGCTAAAGAAGAATTCATCAACATCGGTGTTCATCCTTCGATTCACGTCAGGAGGTATCATCAAAGACGTGATCATCGACAGACTTGGACCTATGGATAGGCCAAGGCACATCTGGGATTCTTGCCAAACTTGAAGTACTGAGTTGAGTGTTTGCTGCCGCGACAATCAACGGACTGCTGCCGCGACAGGTGCTGGCGCGACGGGAGCGACGACAGAACTGGATTTCCTAAACTCTGCAATACCTGCACTACTGAGCAATTCAATACCATCCCATTCTCTCTATCTTGATTTTCCTACTCTTTTATTTACGTTTACTTTATTATTTTCGTGACAACTTCTCAAATATTTCCTTTACCTTCGTGCAGTGAATTAAGGTGAAGCTATTAGCCCAATCCCTATGGAGACGATATCTGATACTTCGTATCACTTTATTACTTGCGTCGTGTATACTTGCACTACCATTGCGATAGACTATTTTACACGCAACAAGTTTTTGGCGCCGTTGCCGGGGATTGGCAACATAACTTTACCTTTTCTTTTACTGCACTTTTTGTTTTTATTTTTATTTTTCTGTTTTTCTTTGGTGTGTTCAACTCTTGCTTTTCACAAGGTTCCTTGTTTATGCGCAGATCAAAACGAGGTGAAGATCCTGAGTATCCATTAGATCCGGAAATCGAACGTTCATTCAATCTCAAGAACCGACTTCGTCACATACTAGCCAGGAACGAGTACCTTGAAGAACAGTTAGAGACGATGGCACACCAAGGAGACGACCCTCCTGTTGGAGATGGAGAGGGTAGACAGCCTGTCGTCGACCCTGCTGCCGCTGCCGGACGACGGTCCTGTCGTGACTACATGTTGAACGATCATGTAGAACTGGAAACCATGCTGCCGGACATAAATGTTGACAACTTCGAGCTGAAACCTGTCATTTTTAGCATGATCAACAATGTCGGTCAATTCAGTGGTGCTGTTACAGAGGATGCTAGGGAGCATCTAAAAATGTTCCAGGAAATCTATGGTTCGTTTAGACTGCCAGGAGTTAATCCGGAGATACTGAGGCTTCGTTTATTTCCCTATTTATTGAGGGATAGAGCAAAGACTTGGTGGAATCCTTCACATTTATCTGAGCGATTACGTAATGAAATTGCTACTTTTCAACATGAAGATGACGAGCCAATGCACGAGGCCTGGGACAGATTTACCACTCTTCTACGGAACTGCCCAATGCATGGATTCCCCGTCTGGAATCAGGTAACGAAGTTTTATAATGCTGCCAACTTACAAACTCGTATTCGAATTGATTCAGCAGCAAACGGACTATTGTTGGACAAAGACTCGGACGAGGCAATGCAAGTATTGAAAAATTTGGCTAAGAATGAGGAGCAGTTTCTAACAGCAAGAAGAGGGGGTAAACGGGTTCTAGCTGTTAAGGATTACGAGGCCGACAGCACGATGAAATCACAGGTGGCATTCCTTACTAAAGCAATGAAAAAGCTCTTGAATGGTGATGCACAACATGGATTTGCTGTTGAGGAGGTATGTGAAATCTGTGAGGGAAATCATAGTTCGGATGAATGTCCTATACAGTTAGAAGAGGGAAAGTATGTTGGAAACTATAAGCCAAATTACAACTCCAACAACTATAATCCCAACTAGAGAAAGGATCCCAAATTTTCTTGGAGTAATCCTAACAATGCCCTGAATCCTCAAGCACACAGTAATCAGAATCAGGAAGGACCTAGATTGTTGACTCGACAGCAACTGCAGCCGCAGCAGCAGCAACAACAGCCACCAGCTGCCACAAACAGTATACTGGAACAGACTCTAGCTACTTTTATGTCTCAGACAGGTACTTATATTGAGAATATGAATCAGTTTGTCAAGAAAACAGAGACATTTATGGATAAACAGAGATGTGGATGACGAACCATGAAGCTACTCTGAAATCTTTGGAGACACAAATGGGTCAGGTTTCATAGCATATCAACCCAAGGCAGGCTGGAGGATTTCCTAGTAATACTGAAAATTCTAGGCAACCCACACATGAGCAGTGTAAGGCCATTACTACTAGGAGTGGGAAGAAATTACCAGGGCCGGAAAAGGAAGCTGAAACAGTAAGGAAACCAGCCTTGGACAGACCTGCCGAGGAAGCTGCCCCGACAGGTAACAAACAAACTGCTGCCGATAAACCTGTTACGATAGCAGAAGCGACAGAGGAGAAAAATGATGAACCCAAACCTCCTCAGATTCGTATGCAGTGGGAAGGACATATTGTTGATTATCGTCCCCCACCTCCTTTTCCTCAACGGTTATAGCAAGCGAAGAAAGAATCTCATCTCAAAAAGATTTATGACATTTTTAAGCAAGTTCATATTAACATTCCACTGTTAGATGCCGTTAGGGAGCTGCCCGATTACGCCAAATTTCTCAAGGATGTCATGTCAAAGAAATCTAAACTTGGGGAGTTTGAAACGGTTAAGATGACAGAAGGATGCATGAGCATTCTTCATAGGCAGCAACCCCAGAAAAAGAAGGATCCGGGGAGCTTCATCATACCTTGTGTAATCGGAGATAAATATGTGGGTAAGGCACTTTGTGATCTTGGTGCTAGTATTAATTTAATGCCAAAATCTGTTTTTCAGAAATTAGGTATTGGAAAAGCTCGGCCCACGACAGTAATTCTGCAGCTGGCAGACCGCTCTTATGTTCATCCGGAAGGAAAAATCGAAGATATTTTGGTAAGAGTGGATAAATTTATATTTCCTGTTGACTTTCTTGTTTTAGATTGTGAAGCAGATGAAAACGCACCAATCATCCTGGGGCGACCCTTCTTAGCCACGGGAAGATCACTGATTGATGTGGAAAAAGGAGAACTCACAATGCGAGTAAATGATCAAGAGATTAAGTTGAATGTTCTCCAAGCTATGAAGCATGTTGATGCAGACGAGGAATGCAAGGCTATCACTGAAGTTACCCTTGATCAACCTTGCATCAGGTCAGGCTGTCACGACGTAAAAATTGGTCACTGCCTCGGCAGCCACTTACAGGACTGTCACGACAGCGCTGACGACAGCAACTCCTCTGAATCTGATACATCTGATACTGAAGATCAGGAGGAGGTAAACTGGATAGGCGATCGTCCAGGTAAGTTATTCGAACCTTTAAATTATACATCGGATAACCATGCAATCCAAAAGCCTTCAACTGTTGAGCCCCCTATTTTAGAACTGAAGCCCTGCCAGGGCAGCTAAAATATGCATTTCTTGGTTCAAATGATACGTTGCCCGTAATCATATCTTCCAAGTTGATGCAGGAACAGGAACAACAGTTAATAGGGATGCTGCAGCAGCACAAAAGGCTATTGGATGGACGATAGTTGATATTCAAGGCATTAGTCCGACGTTATGCATGCATAAAATCCTTCTAGAGGAAGATCATAAGCCGACTATAGATGCTCAAAGGCGGCTAAACCATGCGATGAAAGAGGTGGTGCGTAAAGAGATAATCAAATGGTTAGATGATGGTATAATTTACGCCATCTCCGACAGCAAATGGGTGAGCCCGGTGCAATGTGTTCCCAAGAAAGGAGGAATGACCGTAGTGACCAACGAAAACAATGAGTTAATCCCAACCAGGACTGTGACCGGTTGGAGGGTTTGTATGGACTATCGGAAGCTCAACAAGGCTACCCGAAAGGACCACTTTCCTTTACCCTTTATTGATCAAATGCTTGATAGATTAGCGGGTAAACCTTACTATTGTTTTCTTGATGCTTATTCAGGTTATAATCAAATAGCTATCGCACCGGAAGATCAAGAAAAGACGACCTTCACATGCCCTTACGGAATGTATGCTTTTAGAAGGATGCCATTTGGATTATGCAATGCACCCGCCACCTTCCAAAGGTGCATGATGGCCATATTCTCCGATATGGTGGAGGACTTCCTTGAAATTTTTATGGATGATTTTTCAGTCTTTGGAGACGATTTTGAGAGCTGCCTAGGCAATCTACAAAAGATACTTGAAAGATGTGAAAAAGCAAACCTAGTCTTTAATTGGGAAAAATGCCACTTTATGGTGGATGAAGGGATAGTCCTTGGCCATAAGATTAGCTGTCGTGGGATAGAAGTCGACCGGGCCAAGATAGAAGTGATCGAAAAGCTTCCGCCGCCGACCACAGTCAAGGGTATTAGAAGTTTCTTGGGACATGCTGGTTTTTATCGGAGATTCATTGCAAATTTCTCAAAAATCACCAAGCCCTTATGCCATCTTTTGGAGCAGAACCGACCCTTTGACTTTAATGAAGAATGTACTGAAGCATTCAAGGTTCTGAAGGAAAAACTGGTAACAGCCCCAATAGTACAGCCACCAGACTGGACACAGCCATTCGAGATTATGTGTGATGCTAGTGACTATGCTGTCAGGGCAGCAGAGAGACAAATTATTTCATGTCATATACTATGCCAGCAAGACACTGAATGACGCCCAAGTGAACTACACCACCACAGAAAAGGAGTTATTAGCTGTGGTGTTCTCCATTGACAAGTTTCGTTCTTACATACTTGGAACGAAGGTAATAGTGCACATAGAACACTCTGCCCTGAAGTATTTGTTCGCGAAAAAGGATGCTAAACCTCGATTGATACGGTGGATCCTGCTATTGCAAGAATTCGACCTTGAAATCAAGGACAAAAAGGGGACAGAAAATCAGGTAGCAGATCACTTGTCAAGGTTGGAGAAGAGACAGAGTCTACCAACAGATGAGACAAACATACTGGAGACCTTCCAGACGAGCAGCTCTTTGCTGCCGCAATCACTGCCGCGACAGCCATGGCGGCAGGTAAGTCTTCTGAACTCCCCTGGTATGCAGATTTCGTTAATTAGCGGAATAATTCCTTCTGATCTTAACTATCAAGCCAGGAAGAGGTTCCAAAATGATGTTAAGCATTATTATTGGGACGAACCTCTTCTTTTTAAAATCTGTGCAGATCAAATTATAAGGAGATGTGTACCACAGGAAGAGCAAGAAGACATACTTCATCACTGCCATGCTTCACAGTATGGAGGTCACTTAGGAGGCAACAAAACTGCTACCAAGGGGCTGCAGTCAGGGTTCTACTGGCCGTCACTGTATAAAAATGCACAAATCTTCTACAAGAATTGTGACAGGTGCCAAAGGACATGAAACATCTCAAGGAGAAACGAGATGCCGCTGCAGAACATTCTAGAAGTCAAGATCTTCGACGTTTGGGAGATTGATTTTATGGGACATTTTCCATCTTCATGTGGGAATCTATATATCCTTCTGGCAGTAGATTATGTCTCTAAGTGGGTTGAAGCTATCGCCACTCAAAAGAATGATGCCAAGACAGTCCAAAGGTTTTTACACAAAAACATTTTTTCTAGGTTTGGCATCCCTAAGGCGATTATTAGTGATGAAGGGAGACATTTCGATATCAGGGTTATTGCTGCTGCCTTGAAGAAATACGGTGTCAAGCATCGGATCGCGACAACATATCACCCGCAAACCAATGGACAAGCTGAAATATCTAATAGGGAAGTTAAGAACATTCTTGAGAAGATGGTCAAGCCAACTAGGAAAGATTGGTCTTTACTCCTCAATGATGCATTATGGGCATATAGGACAGCTTTTAAAACTCCATTAGGAATGTCTCTGTACCGATTGATTTATGGGAAAACCTGTCATCTACCTGTCGAGATAGAGCACAGAGCATACTGGGCGATCAAGACAGTGAATATGGACTTGGACAGGGCAGGGCAGAAAAGGCTGTTAGATTTAAACGAAATTGAAGAAATCCGGACAATGGCCTACGACAATGCAAGAATCTACAAGGATAAAACTAAGAAGTGGCATGACAAGAAGTTGCTGCCACGACAGTTCTGCCCAGGGCAGCTTGTATTGTTATTTAATTCTAAACTGAAACTCTTCCTAGGGAAGCTGAAATCTAGATGGTCAGGCCCGTTCCAAGTCGTACAAGTCTTTCCCCATGGTGCCATCACAATTCAATCATTAAAAGATGGGCACCAATTCAAAATCAACGAACAGCGCTTGAAGCATTATCAGGGGACTGAAGCCCCATGATTACAGGAAGTGGTTACCTTAGGAGATGCCCCACCTGGCTTTCTTAATTTAACCTAATTTTTATTATCTATATTTTTAGTTTTATTATTACTTAATATTTATTAGGAATAAGATTTATTTTATTTGAATAATGTTTTTGTTTTTATTGTTTTTAGGAAATAAAGGAGTCAAGAAGAACATGAGAAGTGAACTTAGCCCACCATCCATCCATCAGCCCAACAAAGCCCAAATAATGAAGCCTGTCGTTACAGCTGCCGCGACAGACGCGGAAAATACAGGCCGTCATCACGCTGTCATGACAGGCGCGGAAACACGCCACAGACGCGTAACAGACGTAGAAACGCGTGTCAGATGCGTCAGACACGCTAATGTACAACAGCTGGACCCGTTATTCGCGCCTACCGTTACAGCTTCAACGGGCACCAAATCCTTTTCTATATAACCCCGTTTCATTTTCATTTTCACTCACTTCTGCCTTCTTACTTGCTCTCTCTCTTTAGCTTTCATTTGCTTTCATTTTATTTTTCACAACCCTTGCACAAATATGTTTTCTAGGAAAACCCGACGACATGCTGCCTCCACTTCCACACCAACAACAACTCCCCCACGTTCCTTTGCTAGCAGAGACATGTGGGAAGAGAGAGGCTTCATCTACACACCGACGGAGGAAAATCTGGGCCTCAAACCATTCATAGCCCGGAAGATTAGAGCTTTACAGTGGCAAACCTTTGCAGAGCAGCCGGAGGAAATGAATGTTACGCTGGTTCGAGAGTTCTATGCTGCAATCAGTAGCAGGACAGCGACAACAGTGTTCATTCGAGGGAAGGAGGTGTCATTTGAAGCAGAATACATTAATACCTTGTATGGCTTCTACATCGGTATCAATGATGACGCCCACCAGCAATTCCTGAATACATTAGACACTGCTGCCTACGACGTTGTCATGGCAGAGTTGACTAATGCTGGGACTCAATGGAACACCAGCAGAAAAAATCCAAGAACTGTGAAGAGGACCCAGTTGCTACCGGAGGCAAAGTTGTGGAACGCCTTCATAAAGAAGAGGATCATGCCATCATCCCACAACACCACCGTCGACCAACCAAGGTTAGCGTTGATACACTCTATTCTGTATGAACGGCTCATTAATGTGGGAAGTTTTTTCGAGAAAGTATTTTGGAGTGTGCGCATAGACCGACGGGTCCCCTCTACCTGTCGTACCTCATCACCTCGCTCTGTCGCGACCATAATGTCCCCGAAGTGCGCACTGATATGATAGTCGAAGGAAGAGGGTGGACTGAAAAGAACATCCTCAGCCTCATGGAGCTGACTGCTGCCACTCCTCTGTCGTCATTCGACCCCGCTGCCGCCACAGCTAAAACGATAGAGCAGCAACACACTGAACCAGCTGCCGCAGCAACTGCCCCGACAGACTCCTCCGCCCGGATATTAGCTGCCATTCAGAAACTGGAGGAACGACAGCTGGGCTTAATGGCCTTCATCAGAGACTTTACTGCCTCTACGGTAACATTTATACAAAACTCTTTGAATCGAACTGCTATTGCTGGCAGTAAGTATTCGGGCATTGTTGCTAATCATCCACCTAGGACAGTAAGTTCGATATGGCAGAAACCGGATTTGGGTTGGTTGAAAATTTGAAAACATATGATACATTGAACAGGATGCTGGAATTCTTGATCGAATGACTCGGTAACTTTGAAATTTAAGCCAACCACAAGAATTCGACAAGGTAACTCATTATCACCATATTTATTTGTGTTGTTCATGGAATGCTTAGCACAGACAATACAATGCAAAGTTAACAACAAGGTAAAAGAATCCATACGAGAGAAGGTAAAAGAATTCATTTGGATCAGTTTTGCCATGTGAGATTGAACAATTAATCAAAATTTTTATTTGGAGTCATACGAGAGAAGGTAAAAGAATTCATTTGATCAAATGAGACCAAATATATCAACTAATATCCACTTGTTGGCCGGGTTTCAAACAGACAGCAGTAGGTGTGGTCCAGAATCCATCGCAGCAACAATCACGAGCCACAAGCAGATGGAAACCTCCACGGGAGGGTTGGTTGGAGTTGAATACCGATGGTGCAAGGAATGGTGCCTCCAGTAGGGCCTCATGTGGGGGAATTCTCCGTGACGGCAGGTTTCTCGAAAGGGTTGGGTCGATGCTCAGCCCTGGTCGCCGTCGAATGGTGTTAGAGATATATAAATGGATGTGCTGAGGCTGCTGCAAGACAAAGTAAGACATAATGCGGTCTCGACTTTAATGATTGATACATCGATTTGCTTGGTCGAAATTGGAAGATTTAGGTGGTGCATGTGTTATGTGAAAGCAATAAGTTCGCCAATGGGATGACAAAGATTGTTCTAGATAAAGACTTTGCTTTATCAATTTCAGCTTTTTCAACTTAACTAGTTAAATATCTTTGTTAAGCATTCTCTGATTTTAACTTTCATTTAATTCTGCTTTTCTACCTAGATTTAAAATACCACTTCTTTTCCCTACATAAGTTGTATACAAGAAATTAACTATTATCACTCGTTGAAATTCTCTACTTTTTTTGGGTGAAAACTATCTTCAAAGTCTAACTGAATGAGAGTCTGTACAAGCCTTGAAAGGAAAGGAAGTGGTAATTGCACCTACCGAAAAAAAATCACCCCCTAAAAACAAAGTCGTAGTCCGTCTTAACTTATATCCTACCAGTAATTTCCCCGCTTAATTTCATTCTTTTAGCACTCGGGGTTTCCAACGTTCTGCCAATTTGCCACTGTAATGACTTGTTATCATGCAAGTAGGTGCAATTAGTCCCCTGACGACACCCCTTTGAACTGTTATAAAACATGCATGGTTTTCGAATTTTGGTTTTTGATGCACCAGGTTTTAAGTTCTGAATCTGATTTAAATGACTTCCAGTTTGTGAGATGTTATGTGCTTTAGCTTCTTCCTTTTGTCTTCCATGTTCCCTTATCAGGTTCTTAAAATAGTTGGCATCCTTCACTGTGCTTGCTTCCATTTTTTGCATGGCTGTTGTTGAAGTAATGGCTGGCTGCACCGGCATCATACTAAGAGCAGGCTGTACCTGGTTCAGTGTTGAGTAAGCAGCACTAGTACCGTTTGCTGCCCTATGTCCTGAAATCATACTTACGTTTGGATTGGAGGCGATGCTGGCCCTAGAAACCGGCATACTTAACACAGGTTGGAACTCTTTTACCAAGTGGTTTGTGTTTCTGTCGGCTGGCATTGGTGATGAAATTGTAGCAGGTTTTGAGCAGGGTAGAGATGTTAGTCCTATTTCTGGCTCCGAAACAAAGGAAGGTGCAGTTACCACATTGCCATCAGCAGCAATACTTGGATGTCCATGATTGTGAATTAATTTCTCAACCATTTCTGGATCACTAAGGATTTTAACAAGCAAATCGGTATCGACCAAACCTCCCTGCTCTTTGCTTTTTGTGACTGTAGTTAAGGCAGCCAAGGCAGCTGCCATCATATCAGAGCTTACGCCGGGTATAGGTTCCTCAGCTGCTGAACTAGCACGATGTGGCATATTAGGAGTTCCAGAGTTTGATAGACCTGGGGGCATTAGCAATGCCGGTGTCTCAAAGTTGGAGGCAGTTTCTGGGACAGCAATACCAGAAGATACATCTTCACCCTCATCATCTTCAATTGGGGTTAGAGGAACAAGAGGAATTCGGCTATCATCGTAGTGTTCAACTTCTACACCCGGAGAAACAGAAGGACTGCAAAAAATGGGATGATTGGAATTCAGTCAGATAAAGACAAAAAAAGGAATTATTAAAGTATGTAGAAGGATGAAATATACTTCGGAGGAATAGCAGTGAGGCGAGGATAAACTGCTTCAAGCACTCTGTTTTCCCGCAGTTTCTGAAACTCCACTTCCTGGCTCTCCTCACCGGCTACAACGTGCCAGTTAAAATTCAGGGAAAACTGTTTAAATGAGACATAAAGCAAAAGGTTAAATTTAAGACTAATGTGATACGGTTGATAGTATTAAAGAACAAGTCTTTCTCTACACTAGGGGTACTAAAACTAGATGAGAAAAAGGAGATACTCTGAAATAGATAAAACAGAAAAGATATATCCGCTTACCTTACGAGGAATTTTCCATTGGATCCTAGGTATATTAGCTAGATTATACTTATATCCACCAATGTAATGACCGCCTTCAAACCCAGGGGGAAGGTCAGTAGCACACATGCCACTGGGATGCAATGACCATGATGTTTTTGCTTGAAGAGTATCTTGATGCTCACCACCAACCTTTGAGGGGCATTCCTCTTTCAGAAACAGCTTCACCTGAGACAATACCCGGAACTAGTCCACTTTAGTAGGTTAATAATTATTAAATCATCTGATTGTGAACAAAGATAAACTTCATGGCATGAATTGAATTCCAGGTAAATACTAAATACAAGCTCAATACAGCAGACTTAGAGATTCTAGCAATGCTAACAATACAGCAGACCTCAACTGAAAGTAGCATGACCGGTATGAATTGACAGTTTCCAGGTAAATACAAGCTCAAAACTCAAAATTTTCTGCTTAGCACTGAAACAGTTAACTTGCATTGTAATTTTTTATGAAAGGACTATGTCCCTGAAAAACAAAGAACTATACCAGACATCAAAACAACCTATCATAGTTCATGTTTCTGTCAATTCGTTACCATAAAGTAAATTGTGTTATCCTTGTCAAATATTTAACATAATCCATAGAAGACAAACATATAGCTATTAAGCATCAAATCAAATTTATGGGGCATCTGCCTCAAGAAACGCAACATGGAAGGCAGAGTAAAAATTTTCCAAAGAAAATATTAGCTACCAACAACTATTCTTCATGCACAAAATGAAATCAGTATCGATATTGAAATTATCGAACATAGTGCCTAAAGTGTATAAACTTGTACTAATATCCACCCAACTTATCTGCCATCTATACAGGCATGACAAGAATCAATGAAATGAAAATTCCTGCAGGAACCTAAAGCTGTATGATCAAGTAATTGTCTAAGAATCAATCTACCAACAATTTCAACTTAGAAATACATAACAAATTCAGTGCATTTCAGTATAAGACAGATTGCATCCATCACATACCATACCCATAGTTTGTGTGGGACTAACACTCAAGTCTAATGCTAATCAAAAACTAATTTCTTTAACAATGTAACCTCATTAGGGTTATTATGATCATCGGTCAAAATTGATGCTAGATAACTTGTCCAAGAACATAACACCAACTTCACCTAGCTTTGAACACTTTTCAACCAAATTTTGTACTATCTGTTTTGTACGTTGAAGTTGTTTGTCTTTAGTAAGTGAAACTGATATCCAAATAATCAAGGAATAAGATGAAATAATGTGTTCTTCACAACAACCTTTTTAGTAAGTAGGCATATGAAATAATAGTTCCCAATTTGTTTTCCAATCAAGAAGATTTTATATCACCATTATGCATTGTTTAAAGAATGAATCCACAGCAAATTCTCTATTTCTGGCCTCAAAATGGTAGTGCATATTAACAGATGCTGGTAAAGCTCTTCTTACCAATGCTAAAGTTCTTAAAATTTAATCATGCATTTTAAGAGCATCATAATATAAGAATATAGCTTAGCTTATGAGACCGATAGGTTCCTTTAGTATCTTAATTAAGGGTACAAAAAAAAAAGGAATGCATTCTTATGATTCAAGATTTTCTTGATAATTTACTTATAGCTTTAATGATATATATCACTATCACAAATATTTTGTAGAAGATTAAATTTAAATTTATTCTGGATTTTCCCAAATGGTTTTTAGGTGAAGACCCAAATTTGTTTTATAAGTTTTATTCCAAATAACGAATTTTATCAAAATAATTTTCCTGAGATTCATTAATTATTCATCTCTTTTCCCCCAATTCTTCTTATTAAATAATTAATTCTAAATTAATATTATTTTTAAACAAATTGATAACCGATTGCATCTCTGGATTATTGAATCAGTATTTCCAGAATCAGAATCATTCTTAAATCAGATTGTTAAAAGCTAAAATCTTTAAATAATATTCCAGTTACGATCAATATAAATCGATTGAAGTTTTTAATAAATCGAAAGGTAAAAATAAAGCAAAAAAAAAAACATTATCAAGATTCAAATGTCAGATTATAGTTCTTTTTTCTGTTTAGAGATCTGTTGAAGAAGGCAATGAAACCAGTAATGATTGATTGAAGATATGATAATGGCGGCTATACCTGACAAAGATTAACACCTGGAGCCCAAGAAACCCTGTTCGTTTTCCGCGATCGCTTCATATTTTTATAAAAATCTCAAATCAGTATAGATTCCTTTATCGCTTCAAAAATTTATCCCTACTCTAAAGAATCTGTAATCGTAGAAGATGAAGAGTTTTTTTTTCAAAAAAATCAATCAGATTAAGAACTTAATCCGATTATAAATATTATGAAAACCCTTTTAAAGATCCAATAGCAGTTATTGAAAACCCTAAAAATGACTTTTTAGAGAAAATTTCTCTTTTTATAAGAGTTTGGAAGTTTGAGAGACGCGACTAATCGAAAATTGTCTGCAGAAGAGTAAAAACCCTAGAAAAGCAAGCCCATTTATTTATACGTGAGAAAGATGATGACAGCGCATCGAAATATAGTACATATATTATAAATCCATGTAAACCTTACCCTTTAAATTTTAAATTTTAAATTTTAAATTTTAAATTTTAAATTTTAAATCTTATCACTTAGTTTTCGACTTTTCAAAAATGCAGTGGCCATGGCCCCTCCTAGATTTTGAAAAATTATTAAAATGCCTTTGAAATTTTATTTATTTTTTATTTACCTTTCAAGATTTTAAAATTTTATATTAAGTTTTAAATTTTTTAATAATTTTAATTAAATCACCTCTCATAATTATTTAAAGTTCTTATTAAATTTCTCAAAATTATTAAAAATTTTAGCTAAATCTTCAAAAAAAAATTAAAATCTTAGTTTAAACTTTCAATTTATAAAAAATAAATTGTCCCCCAAACTCTTACTTCAAGTTCCGCCACTATTTAGAAATATATTAGCGAATGAATTAGTGAGAGTACACTAAACTATTTATTTATAATCATTATTGTAAAACCGAAATTGATTTTGATATAACACATAAACTTAAGGACCAATTTGCAAAACAATAAATTTTTAAGTACTCTTTAAAGTCTCACAATTGACAAGTGTTTTTAAACAGAATAATAATTAAAGACCTGCTCTTAAATCATATACATTTTTCAAAGTCTTTTTCTATGTTTTCCAAGCATAAGTATGCAAAAACGCCCAGGAGTATCGATACCCCTCAGCGTATCGATACCCTATTTTGTCACTGGAATTTTATTGAACATACCGTACCGATACGCCCTGAAACCGTATCGATACGATATACATCTGGGCAACTGCTTTCATGAAACCGTACTGATACGCCATAACCGTATCGATACAATGTTCATCTGGGAAAATGTCTTTCATGAAACCGTACCGATACGCCTAGCAACCGTATCGATACGCTAAGCATATCTTTGAAAAATCCGGGCATTTAATTATTTAACCGTTACTTGTCAGTTGGTTGGTTTCCCAATTTTCAAAAGGTAGTTATACCGTATCGATACGCCTGGTATGCGTATCGATACACTTTTTATACAAACATAGCTTGGGATTCCAGTAACTTTGGACCGTATCGATACTGACCTCCGTATCGATACGCCCCTTAAAACCGTACCGGTACGCCTTCTATGCGTATCGATACGCCCTGTTTTCAGGCACAACGGCTCTTTCCTTTTTGATGCAGATATCGATACGCCCTTCCCGAGTACCGATACGGTAGGCTGCAGAGCTGCATTTAATGCGGGAAAAATGTCCACAACGGCTCTATTGATGATCCCAACTACCCAAACGGCTAGAAATCAATGCAAGGGTATAAAAACAAGCTTCATTTGACCAAGCAACAACTATTGAACATTCAAGCTTCATCAAAGCAAAAATTCCAAACCCTTGAGCTATTCAAAGTCATATTCTTGTACCCAACTCTTTGTCTTTCAATTTGTCAAATTGTATTGTGAGTTTGGGGTTGTTCAAATTGTAATTGGGTAGACAAATATCCTTTGAGAGGAAACATTTGAGTTTACCAAATTCTTCTTTGTATTTGAGTGGATTAAGCTTTGGGTAGAAAGCTTAATCGAAATTGTAAGGTTTCCTCCTCATCCAAGAAAAGGGGACGAATTCAATTAGTGAATTGTTTGAAAATCCTTAGTGGGAGCTAAGGTAGTGGATGTAGAGTTCATTTAGAGAACTTGAACCACTATAACCCCTTGTGTCACTTTTATTTTCAATCTTTCTCTTCACCAAAATTTTAATTGCCAATTCACCCCCCTCTTGAACATTTGCAAGTGTTCGATCAACTCAACAATTGGTATCAGAGCTACACTCATTGGAAGGATTACAACCCTCTTGAGTCGATTCTTGGAGAGTTTGATCAACAACAAGTCAAGCAATGGCATCCACCTCCAACTATGAGTCTCAATCCACCACCAAGCCACCATTCTTCCATGGGGATAACTATCCTTATTGGAAGAATAGGGTGAGGCTCTTCATCAAGCCTACCGACTATATGGTGTGGGATGTAGTTGAAGAAGGTCCATACATTCCCATGAGGAGAGATGGAGAAAGGCTCATCCCAAAGATCAAAGCCGAGATGACCGATGATGAAAGAAGAAGGATGCAAGTGAATGACAAAGCTCTTCATGTCATATTTTGTGCACTTGGTCCGGATATCTACTCCAAGGTGTCTTCAATCGAAAATGCCAAGGAGGTTTGGGACACCCTCGAGACAGCATACGAGGGAACTAGTGATGTCAATGAGACAAAGATTGGGCTACTCAATCTAAGCTATGAGAACTTCAAGATGGATCCCGAAGAAAGTGTCTCCAAGATGTTTGATCGGTTCTCGGTCATTGTCAACGGTTTGAAGGGTTTCGGTGAGATCATTCCCGAAGACAAGCTAGTGAGAAAGTTGTTGTACTCTCTTCCGGAATCATGGGATGGCAAGAGAACGGCCATTATTGAAGCTAGAGATTTGAAGACTCTCAAGCTAGATGCTCTTGTTGGATCTCTACTCACACATGAGATTATGAGGAAGGGAAGAGAACAAGAGAAGAAGATAGTGGAGAAGAAGGAAGTTGAGAAGAAGAAAGTTGGAATCGCACTAAAGGCTTCACAACAAGAAAGCGATTCTAGTGAGGATGAAGATGAGGAGATGGCTATGTTGGCCAAACGCTTTACTCGGTTTATGAAGTCTAATCGTGGAAGAAAATTCATTAGAAAAGGAGACTTCAAGAGTAAAAGCAAGGAAGAGGAGAAGGACCAAATTACTTACTATGAATGCAAGAAACCGGGTCACATTCGTTCCGAGTGTCCTCAAGTGAAAAAGAAAAGCTTTGGCAAGAAGAACAAGCTCAAAGCAATAATTGCTACTTTGAGTGACGATGAGTCTTCCGAGGAAGAGGAGGAAGTGGCCAACCTATGTCTCATGGCCATCGATGATGAACCTAAGGTAAACTCTAACTCATCCAATTTCGATTTTTCTATTGAGGAACTTCAAGATGCTTATGATGAATTGCAAGAAGTGTATGATGAGTTAGTAGGAAAATACAAAGAGTCCATTTTGAAAAACAAGAAAACAATTTCCGATTTAAAAATTCAAAATGAGACATTTTCAAAAACTAACTCCAAATTGGAAAAGAAGGTTTTGTTTTTAGTTAATCTTTCAAATGATCTTAAAACTAAAAATCTTGAACTTGAAAAACTTCTTTCCGATTTTCAAGATTATCACACAAAGGAAGTGGATAATCTTAAAACATCTTTTGCTATTGGGAAAAATAATTTTGAAAAAGGAAATCATTCTAAATCCCAATATGTAAAAAGAAAACATTTTGTACCTAAACAAAGAAATTTTTATAAGCAAGCTAGAAGTCATAGAGTTAGGAGTGTTTGGGTTCCTAAAGAACTCATTATTTCTAATGATTTGAATGCTATTGCTTCTTGGATTCCTAAGGGAACCAAATTGTTGAAGGCTAACACTCATGGACCCAAAATGATTTGGGTACCAAAAACCAAAGCCTAATTTCTTTGTTTGTAGGGGGAGCATTGCTACAAGGCTAAAGCTTCAAGCAAAAATTCTTGGTACCTTGATAGTGGATGCTCAAGACACATGACCGATGACAAGAGTAGATTTGTGGAACTAAAGCCTAAGAGTGGTGGAGTAGTAACTTTCGGTGACAACTCCAAAGGCCACATTGAAGGAATAGGCTCCATTGGTAATCACTCTTCTATTTTCATTGAAAATGTTTTGTATGTCAACGGTCTTAAACATAATTTATTGAGCATTAGTCAATTATGTGATAGGGGTTTTAATGTTTTATTTGATAAAAGTGGTTGCAAAATTGTAAACATCAAAACAAATCAAATAATGCTCATAGGACATAGAATAGGCAATATTTACATGGTGCATTTAGATGACATCCATTCATCCCATACATGATTAGTTGCACATGATGAACATGACTCATGGCTATGGCATAGAAAGTTAGGGCATGCTAGCATGAGTGTCTTAGAGAAATTAATTTCCCTTAATCTAGTTAGAGGTTTACCCAAACTTAAATTTTCAAATGATAAAATTTGTGATGCATGTTCAAAGGGTAAACAACATAGAAGTTCTTTTAAATCCATAAATGATGTCTCTACTAGTAGATGTTTACAATTGATTCATATGGATCTCTTTGGGCCAATTAGAACAATGAGCTTGGGTGGAAAATCGTATGCTTTTGTGCTTGTAGATGACTACTCTAGGTATACTTGGGTTCTATTCTTAAGTACAAAGGATGAGGCTTTAGAAAAATTCATCACATTTTCTAAAATAACTCAAAATGATCTTGAACTTAAAATTTCTCACATTATAAGTGATCATGGAACCGAATTTCAAAATCTAGGTTTCGACGAGTTTTTAAATGAAAATTGAATTAGCCACAATTTTTCCGCACCTCGCACTCCTCAACAAAATGGGGTAGTTGAGAGGAAAAATCGAACTTTAGAAGAAATGGCTAGGACCATGCTTTGCGAAAATAATTTACCTAAATATTTTTGGGCGGAAGCCACAAATACCGCTTGCTATATTATAAATCGAGTAATGATTAGGCCAATTTTAAAGAAAACACCTTATGAGATTTTAAAATCTAAGAAGCCTAACATTAGCTATTTTCACCCTTTTGGTTGCAAGTGTTTTGTTTTGAATAATGATAAAGAAAACTTAGGTAAATTTGATGCTAAAAGTGATGAAGCTATTTTCTTAGGGTACTCTTTAAACTCTAAAGCCTATCGTGTATTTAATAAAAGAACTCTAGTTGTTGAAGAGTCAATACATGTTGTTTTCGATGATAACCTCCTTCCGAGGAAGGAATCTTGTGATGATGATGATGTAGGAATCATTGATGCCATTGATGGAGGACAAACGTCAAAGGTGGATGAGATTCCAACCAAAGAAGAGGACTCACAAGATCCACCTCTTGAAGCCTTGAATGACTTGGCTCTTGAGGAAAAGGAGGTGTCTTACCCAAGGGAGTTAAACTATGTCAAAGGTGGTGAAATCTTGGGTGATCCATCCAAGGGGGTAACTACTAGATCCTCTCTCAAATTAATGAATTATGTTGCATTTCTTTCATGCATTGAGCCTAAAAATATTAAAGAAGCTTTAAAAGATGATTTTTGGATTTTGGCCATGCAAAAGGAATTAAATCAATTTGAGAGAAGTAGAGTTTGGACATTAGTTGAAAGGCCTAATAATCAATCTACTATAGGTACAAAATGAGTTTTTAGGAACAAGTTAGATGAAAGTGGTAATATAGTGAGAAACAAGGCTAGGCTTGTTGCTCAAGGCTATACACAAGAAGAGGGAATTGATTTTGATGAGACTTATGCACCCGTAGCTAGGATGGAAGCTATTAGGATGTTACTTGCATTTGCATGTTATCATGATTTCAAGCTTTTTCAAATGGATGTGAAAAGTGCCTTTTTAAATGGTTTTATAAATGAAGAGGTGTATGTTGAACAACCACCGGGTTTTGAGGATTCAAAATTTCCAAGCCATGTGTTTAAACTTACAAAAGCTCTCTATGGTTTAAAACAAGCTCCTAGAGCTTGGTATGAGAGACTTTCAAATTTCTTAATTGAAAAGGGTTTTGAAAAAGGAAAGGTGGATACAACACTCTTCATAAAAAGATATAACAATGACATCTTAGTAGTTCAAATTTATGTTGATGATATTATTTTTGGTTCTACTAATGAGTGTTATTGTAAGGAGTTTTCTAAGCTAATGCAAGGTGAGTTCGAGATGAGCATGATGGGGGAGCTCTCATTCTTTTTGGGACTCCAAATCAAGAAAAGGAAGGATGACACCTTCATAAATCAAGCTAAGTACGTGAATGATATGCTCAAGAAGTTTGGCTTGGAGAATGCAAAACCTCAAGCCACTCCTATGAGTTCTTCCATAAAGCTTGACAAAGATGAAGGAGGTAAGTGTGTTGATTCTAAGCTTTATAGATCCATGATAGGTTCTTTGCTTTACCTTACCGCAAGTAGACCGTATATTATGTTTAGTGTTTGCTTGTGTGCTAGGTTTCAAGCTAGTCCTAGAGAATCACACTTAGTTGCCATTAAGAGAATTTTTAGATACCTTAGAGACACACCTACTTTAGGCCTTTGGTATCCTAAGGATTCTACCTTTAGCCTTCATGCTTTTTCGGATGCGGATTATGGGGGGTGTAAGATAGATAGGAAAAGTACTTCCGGGACATGCCAATTCTTAGGTAGTATGCTCGTATCTTGGTTCTCTAAGAAACAAAATAGTGTAGCCTTATCTACCACCGAAGCAGAGTACATATCCTTAGGGAGTTGTTGTGCTCAAGTCCTTTGGATGAAGCAACAACTCTTAGATTATGGTGTTAAAATAGAAACCATACCCCTTAGGTGTGACAACACTAGTGCCATTTGTCTCACTAAGAATCCCATCCAACACTCTAGAACTAAACACATAGAAATTAGACATCATTTCATTAGAGATCATGTTTTGAAAAATGATGTTGTTATAGAGTTTGTTGACACCTTGAACCAATTAGCGGACATATTTACAAAACCTTTAGACAAAGAGCGCTTTTGGACCCTTAGGAGAGAGTTAGGTTTAACTAGCCTTTCTTGACACTCTTTTTGGTCCCAAAATATCAAAATTTGCTTGAAATTATTTGTGATTCATGCTTATGTTAATTTTGTCCTTCTTGCTTCTATGCATGTTGCTAGGGGGAGTACATATTAAGTTTAGTTATTAAAACTTGTTCATATGACATGTACATGCATTTAGGGACGTTTCAAATTGGATTTTTGAACTTAAAACTGTCAAAACTGCAGAAATTGGAAATGGTGTATCGATACTGCTTAGGCGTATCGATACGGGTTGATTTCTGGGAATTTTTGCAGATGAACAAGTATCGATACGACCCCTCGTATCAATACGGTACAAGTCAAGGGAAATAGTCAAAGCCAAGCGTACCGATACGGACCACGTATCGATACGGTAGTAAAGATGAATATAAAATTAGGGTTAATGGGTATCGATATGCGTGTATAGCGTATCGATACGGCCTCGACGAAGAGGCTATTTAGGGCTGTATATGTTAAAATACCCTAAAACACAAAACCCCTTTTTCTCTCCACAAACCCTAGCCGCGAAACCCTATATAAACCCCCTCAATACTTCAAATTTCACCATCAATCTTCAAAATTTCTTGAGGGTTTTTACTCTACACATCAAGGCAAACCTTGGGCATCAAATCTTGTACACTCTCATCCCCTCTTTCATCCATTCTAAGATTCAAGGTATAAAATTTCTCTTTTTTTTTTTTTAATTTTCGTTTGCTTTTAATTGACGTTTCAACTGAATTTTTGTACAAACCTTGTTTGATTGTTATGGGTTTCACCTTTATCACAAAATTTTTCAAAAATCAAAATTTTTTTATTCGAATATATTTTGTATTCGATATTTTTTTAAACTGTTTTTTATTGCTTTTGTTTTGTGAATATCTCTTTAATTTTAAAATTCTTTTTAACAAATTACCTTGAATTATTAGAATTTATTGGATCAAATAGGACGTTAATTGCATACATATTCGAATCCTTTTTGATGAATTTTCAGGATTATGGCACCGAAAAAGGGCACTAAGCGTCATCGCTCTTCTTCCAATCCTAACGAGGATGTCGAGGGTAATACTACACCTAACCTTCCTCATATCATCCAATTAAGTTTTCCCGAACCTCTTGATAGGGAACGATATAAACTTTTTCTAGGAATGAACCTTAGGGAAGAGCGAGTTGTGTCTATTCCTTTTTTAAATTCTGCTCGTTTCAAGTTTCAATACCTACCTTTGATTAAGCAACGGAAATTCTTAACCTTCTTGAATATTCCTCCCATCCTATATAGGAACCTAGTCATTGTGTTATTTTCTAATGCCGTATGTATACACGATGAACCTCAAGAGCATGTCATTGTCATTGAATCTTTCATTATGGGCAAACGTTTTCAAATTGATCAAAAAGTTTTATGCAATGTCTTTGGTTTTGAAGATGTTGGTATTGATGATGAACATTCTTTGGGTACGGGTTATTTAGGTCCCGCAAAAGTTTTAAATGCTCATGACCGTATCCTTCACCTTCTTGTTTCTTGGTTTCTTCGTCCATCGGGTGGGAAATATTCAACTGTTCGTCAAACGGATGATTTTTGGCTTAAGTGTTTTAGAGAAGCTAAACGTCCAAATTTGTGTCAAATCATGTTTGCCGACCTTGTCTTCTTAGTTCAAAACCGTCACACCAAACTCGTCTCATCCTTTTACTACTCCACGGCTTTGAGTTGTCTATTTCATTCCCTTGGCATTGATTGTTCACATGATTTTCCCGAAACCCTTGGCCTACCTATTGATGAACGTTCCCTAGCTCGTTCCGGTTTTACTTATGTTGATAATGAGTGGGTTCGCGCTCCTCAAGATCCTCCGCCCGTTGCTCCGTTCGGTTCCTCTCGTGCTTCTTCGAGTTCTCATCGTGCTTCTCTTGATTCTTCCTCCATGGATACTCTCATGACCTTTCTAAATGAGAAGTTCACCGCGATGGATACTCGTTTCACATCCTTAGAGGATCGCATCCAAGGCATGGACAAGAAGATAGATACCATGGTCGCTCGCCAAAACTCCATGGACATCTCTCTTACCGCCTTCCATGGTGCTTGGATCAATCATAACCAAAGGAATCAACCCTCTCAAGAAGATGAAGAAGAAGATGACGAGGAAGATCATGATGACGAAGGGGACGAGTAGATCATGCATCTCATCTTAGGCCATTTAGTCTTTTATTATTGTTATTGCACTTTTGCTTTTAGGATTTGAAGCTTATGCCTATTATCTATGTTTTTAGGATTTTAAGAGTTTGGATTATGATGGTTGCTTTGACATTTATGCATTTGAACCTTTATGTTTATTTTGAAGTCTATGAATTTTAACTCTTTGCTTGCGTTTAGTTTAATGAATTCTTGCTGCTTTATATTGCTATTATCCTTGTATTCTATTTTGATCTAACAAAAAGGGGGAGAAGGATCATAGAGTCAAAATATTTTGTTTTGAAAATCTATCTTAAAGTAAGGGGGAGAAAGCTTTTCAAAGTTTCAAAAACTTAAAAATTTATTATGGTTTTGTTATATCAAAAAGGGGGAGATTGTAAAACCGAAATTGATTTTGATATAACACATAAACTTAAGGACCAATTTGCAAAACGATAAATTTTTAAGTACTCTTTAAAGTCTCACAATTGACAAGTGTTTTTAAACAGAATAATAATTAAAGACATGCTCTTAAATCATATACATTTTTCAAAGTCTTTTTCTATGTTTTCCAAGCATAAGTATGCAAAAACGCCCAGGAGTATCGATACCCCTCAGCGTATCGATACCCTATTTTGTCACTGGAATTTTATTGAACATACCGTACCGATACGCCCTAAAACCGTATCGATACGATATACATCTGGGCAACTGCTTTCATGAAACCGTACCGATATGCCATAGCCGTATCGATACGCTGTTCATTTGGGAAAATGTCTTTCATGAAACCGTACCGATACGCCTAGCAACCGTATCGATACGCTAAGCATATCTTTGAAAAATCCGGGCATTTAATTATTTGACCGTTACTTGTCAGTTGGTTGGTTTCCCAATTTTCAAAAGGTAGTCATACCGTATTGATACGCCTGGTATGCGTATCGATACACTTTTTATACAAACATAGCTTGGGATTCCAGTAACTTTGGACCGTATCGATACTGACCTCCGTATCGATACGCCCCTTAAAACCGTACCGGTGCGCCTTCTATGCGTATCGATACGCCATGTTTTCAGGCACAACGGCTCTTTCCTTTTTTATGCAGGTATCGATACGCCCTTCCTGAGTACCGATACGGTAGGCTGCAGAGCTACATTTAATGCGGGAAAAATGTCCACAACGGCTCTATTGATGATCCCAACTACCCAAACAGCTAGAAATCAATGCAAGGGTATAAAAACAAGCTTCATTTGACCAAGCAACAACTATTGAACATTCAAGCTTCATCAAAGCAAAAATTCCAAACCCTTGAGCTATTCAAAGTCATATTCTTGTACCCAACTCTTTGTCTTTCAATTTGTCAAATTGTATTGTGAGTTTGGGGTTGTTCAAATTGTAATTGGGTAGACAAATATCCTTTGAGAGGAAACATTTGAGTTTACCAAATTCTTCTTTGTATTTGAGTGGATTAAGCTTTGGGTAGAAAGTTTGATCGAAATTGTAAGGTTTCCTCCTCATCCAAGAAAAGGGGACGAATTCAATTAGTGAATTGTTTGAAAATCCTTAGTGGGAGTTAAGGTAGTGGATGTAGAGTTCATTTGGAGAACTTGAACCACTATAACCCCTTGTGTCACTTTTATTTTCAATCTTTCTCTTCACCAAAATTTTAATTGCCAATTCACCCCCTCTTGGCCATTTGCAAGTGTTCGATCAACTCAACAATTATTCTTAAATTTTAATCTTTAAACATAAACCTTTAAACTTTAAAATTAAAATATTTGTAAAAAAAAATCACTAATACATGAGATATTTTGCTTAACAATGAATATGAAACCGAGTCGGTCAAAATTGTAAGTAAATTAGATTGTACGGTAAATTTAAGGTTATCTTATTTGGTAACGTCTTCCAGTTGGATTGGATTTGTATTTTCCTAATTCTAGTTCTAAACTTCTAATTGAACATTGATAAAATCCGTTATGTTTAGGAAAATTATATTAAAATTATAAATATGATAATTAATTAAAATTTTGCTGAAAAATATTTTATTAGTATATAATGTATGTAATAATTTAAAATTTTAAATTAACCAGTTTAGACTTAAAATTAAATTCTTATAAAAGATTATACAAAATAATCATAAAACATGCCATGAAAATAATATAAATATGTCGACGCGCATGAAAATTTGTGAATATATCATAAATATATGATTGTACTAAAATTTGCATAGAATAAATTATAAATATATTGAACACAACAAGTCGTGACAATAAAAAAGCGAATGATGTTCATTCTAGAAGACCCGTGTTTAATGAACCTAAAGAGTGGTCCTAATGGAAAAGAGGATGTTATTCATCCTAGGAAACCCGAGTTTAATCTGCTTTATCTGTAAGGTGTGTGGCACATCAAATAGTTAAGAAAAGTATGAATAAATACTACCTTGTAATCACCTTAAAGCTATTAAAAAAAACCCATGTTTAATTGTTTTGTCTGCAAAGTATGTGTGCATTATTAAAGCGTTAAGGACATATATGAACAAATACTACCTTGTAATCATCTTTAGATTATTTTAAAAAAAAATTATAAATATATCAAAATACAAATAATTATAAAATTTTAAATACAATTATAACAATAATAGAGAACATGATTATTTTCTTTTACCTTGAAATGATACTGAATTTTATTGGAACAAAAGAAGGTACAATCTTAACAATGCAAGAGAGAATTTTACGGACTATGTCCTCCAAAAACTCAAATATAAAACAAAATAAAAAGAAAGTCCAAATATGCAATAACAGTCGAAGCCTTATTTTGAATTTGACGTCCATCGTCCACAATAACCCAACAATCGCCAATAGTACCCCTTTGTTTCTATCCAACTAGACGCTTTAGAGATGATGAAGAAGTGACAAGCGAACCAAAGTAAAATTACAGGCCATTTTGCAAAATAGATCTGAATACATTTACAAACAATCACAAAAATATAATCTAACCGCTGAAAGACCACCAACAATCACAAATCAGATACGATCGATGTGATAATCTTTACACGGTTGCAAATCTACCATAGAGGTTAGAGGTGTTCAAAAATATCTGATCCGACCGATCCGATCCGATTATCTGTTGATCCGATCCAAAAATAAAAATATTCGATCTAATTTTTATTTTTGGATATCTAATTCGATTTTTTATTTTTCGGATCGGATACGGATCACAATATATCAAGTTTTGGATTATCCGAAAATCTTAAATTTCTGAAAATTTAAATTTTTATAGATATAAATCTTGTTATATTTGGTAATTTAATGCTTGTTATATCCATAAATTCGAAAAATAAAAATTTTCATAGATGTTAATCTTGTTATATTTGACAATTTGCTAATTTTTGTATCCGAAAATCTGAAATTTTCATAGATACGACTATCAAATTCGAAAAAATACTTAAATCAAATTATATATTCAGATAATCAAATATCATAATATCTTATTCGAGTATCTAATATCTCAATATCCAGATATCCAATTTTTTCAACATCGAATACGAATCGCTATTTTACCGATAAGAAATTTCAGATATTTGAATTTTCTGATCGGATCAGATCGATATATGAAAATGAACACTCCTAACAGAGGTAGGCGAACAATGTGCCATAAGGCAGAGGAAACGTGCCACAAGAGAAAGGCAGACCAACATACAAAAAAGTGTGAAAAAGAAAGAAATCAAATAAAATAAATTAAAATTAGAATAAAAACTAAATAAAAGTAACGTAGAAATATATGTTTTGATATAATAATTGAAAAATATTTTGGACTTAATTGAAAAGAATTTAAAACATTCTCTGAGTAAAAAACAACTTGAGAATAAGTTTGAGGATGTTTCAAAAGGTTTTGGCAATGTTTAAAACATTTTTAAGTAGCCAAACCAGTGTTTTTAATGTACCCGTTTCGATACAGGCATAATCTGTATCGATACATTTTGAAATTGCTAGAACTCGTTTCGATACAGGGGTTACCTGTTTTGATACGAAAATGTGTTGTTTCGAAACACCTTTTGGTGTTTCGATACGCCCACGTGGCATACACCCCAACGACTATAACCCCAATGGTTATTTCCCAATGACTATTTGAATTGCAGGCTATTCCGATACGACACTAGGCGTTTCGATACAGGCGTTCTGATATGACCCAAGATGTTTTAATACGGCCTCTTCAATGCGCATAACGACTCTTTCTGTTTTAGTCGTGTTTCGAAACAAGCAGGTACCGTTTCGATACGGGTAGTTGCAGAACTACATTTATGGTGGGAAATAAAGTCTTCAACGGCTATTAACGCAATTGGGAGTATAAAATGGACCGTCAAGCATCAAGGAAAGACTAATGCTTCAATTGTAAACAACCATATGATGTCAAATTGTCTTTAGAGCCTAATTTATCCATTCTTTGTATAGACAACACGTGTGAGCCTAAATTGTCAAATTTGCTCAAGTGTTTATGTTTGGGTGAGTGCTTTAGTGTGCAAACATCAACCTTATAAGAGTGTTGAGTGCATAAAAGTTCTATATTTTACCCCTCATTTACCCATATTTCTGCTGCATTCAAGCATGTTTCATTTCATTTAGAATAGATTTCTGCATATACATCACAAGTAGATAAAATATCACAATTGCTACTGATTTTGGTCACTTTTGCAGGTATCTGCTGTGGCAGACTCAGGGCAGCAAAGGAGCAGAGCTGGAGCACAGTATTGGAGTCGAAGAGCAAAACGTTGCCGTGGCAGCCATGATGACAACATTAGTGAGGTGGAAGAGTGAAGTGGAGCTCAACAGATAGAGGACTTAAAGCCGGTCTGTCGTGGACCACTCCTATATTTTTCTGAGCCCGGAGGAAGAATGAAGGCCAAGCCCAAAGTCCAAGGAAGAAACTCAAGGCAAGAAAAGAGGATGAATTAAAGGCATACTCAGAAGATTTAATCTTCAATAGAGTTGTACTTTAGTTTAAACATGTATTCTTGCCATATTAGAAAACTTGGACCCAAGGCCTATATAAAGGCATGTAATTCGACCTATGAAGGGATATCTCATTCCTAGCCGTCTTCCCCAAAACCCTTGTCGTTTTCCCCCTTCATCATGTTCTAAACCTTCCCTAAGGCTAAGGGTTGATTCTGTAAAGTAGTTGCAAGGATTGTACTATTTTAGGAATTTTCTGTTCAAGCAATAAAAACTTCAAGTTTATTTATTCTGGTTTTCACATCTCGCAAGAGTATCGGGAGAGCATTGTGAGGTTATCTATTTGTTTGATATCGGGAGAGTCAAGCATACGAATGGAATAAATATGTGTTTTCTAGTTTATGGTTAAACCATCTCGGCTTAGGGATAAGTATGAGGTTAAGTGGCTAAGGAAAAATTCAACAACATTGGTGTTCACCCTTCGATTTACGCCGGGAGGTATCATCTAAGAAGTGTTCATCAACAGAGCTTGGGACTAGGGATAGGACAAGTCATAGCAGGGACTCTTGCCAAACTTGAAGTACAGAGTTGTGTGATCGTTGCCGCGACAACAACAGACTTCTGCCGTGACAGGTGCTATCGCGACAGGGACGACAACAGAACAGAAGTTCCTATTCAGTGCAACACCTACGCTACCGAACAATTCAATACCGGCTTATTTCTTAAACCTGATTCTTTTATTTCTTACTTGCTTTTCAAGATTACTTTCCAAACAATTTAAACTTTTTCTTTCTCTCGTGCAGCAACTCTAGGATAAAGCTATTTCCAGTCCCTGTGGAGACGATATCCGATACTCCAAGTATTGCTTTACTACTTGCGTCGTGTACACTTGCACTATTTGCGATAGGACTTTTGACACGCAACAAGTTTTTGGCGCCGTTGCCGGGGACTGGCAACATATCTTTACCCTTACTCTTATTGCACCTTTTCTTTTTAATTTTTCTATTTTCCTTGATATTATTTACCCTGTGCTTTTCACAAGACTTTCTGTTTGCTTATGCGCAGATCTAGACAAGACAAAGAACCTGAGTACGAACTAGACCCTGAAATCGAACGCACGTACAACCTCAGGAACCGAGTTTGGATCGTTTAGTGGTGCTACAACAGAGGATGCCCGAGAACATCTGAAAACATTCCAAGAAATTTGTGGATCGTTTAGATTGCCAGGAATAAATCCGGAAGTACTGAGGCTCTGGTTATTTCCTCATTCACTGAGAGACAGAGCTAAAACTTGGTGGAATAAACTAACGTTGGGTTCAATACGAACTTGGGCATATCTCTCTCGTGAATTCTTATCTCGTTTTAATCCTTCTCATTTATCTAGAGATTGCATAATGAAATTGCTACTTTTCAACAGAAGGATGACGAACCAATGCACGAGGCATGGGACAGATTTACAACTCTTCTAAGGAACTGCCCGATGCATGGATTCCCCGTGTGGAATCAGGTCGTTAAATTCTACAATGTTGCCAATACACAGACTCGTATGAGAATAGATTTAGTAGCAAATGGGCTATTATTGGATAAAGAACCAGACGAGGCAATGATAGTGTTGAAAAACCTAGCTAAGAATGATGAGCAATTTCCTACAGTTAGGAGAGGGGGAAAACGAGGGGTAACTGTAAAGGATTATGAAGCTGACAATTCCCTGAAATCACATGTTTCATACCTCACAAAGGTGGTGGAAAATCTGCAGCAGAAAGATTCTAAACCCGTATATTCTGCAGAAGAAGTATGTTAGACTTGTAGTGGGAACCACAGTTCATAAGACTGTCCTTTACAGCTTGAAGAAGGGATGTATGTTGAGAATTACAACAAGCCAAGAAACTACGATTCCAACAATTACAATCCCAACTGGAGGAAAGATCCGAAGTTTTCCTGGAGCAATCCGAACAATGCACTGAATCCTCAAATGCAAAACAACCAAAACCAAGGGGCACCCATAATCCTGTCGCGACAACAGCCGCAACAGCCACAAGCAGCCGCACCTAGTATACTGGAGCAGACATTGGCAACATTCATGTCACAGACATGAGCTTACATGGCGAACATGGATCACTTTGTCAAGAAAACCGAGTCATTCATGGACAAGACATAGATGAGGATGACAAACCATGAGGCTACCCTGAAATCGCTGAAGACACAGATGGGCCAGGTTTCCCAGCATATCAAGCCAAGGCAAAACGAAGGATTCCCTAGTGATACTGAGGTCACTAGAAAATCCACACATGAGCAGTGTAAAGCAATCACAACTAGGAGTGGGAAACAATTATAAGGGCCGGAGATGAAGACCATACCAAGTGAGGAACTGACCCTAGATTTACCTGTCGTGAACACTGCCCCGGCAGAGGAAGAACAACCTACTGTCGACAATCCTGCCGCGACAACAGAAGGGACAGAGGAGCAAGAAAAGGATGCTAAAGAACTTAAGCCTCCTCAGATCCGAATACCATGTGAAGGACGTCTTGAAGATTACCGTCCTCCACCTTCTTTTCCACAACGGTTACAAAAACAGAAACAAGAGTACCAGCTCAAAAAGATTTATGATATTTTTAAGTAGGTGCACATTAACATACCGCTGTTAGAAGCCATCAAGTAGATGCCCGGTTATGTGAAATTTCTCAAGGATGCCATGTCAAAAAGGTCCAGACTTGGAGAATTCGAAACGGTAAAAATGACAGAAGGATGTATGACTATTTTGCACAGGTATCCACCCCAGAAGAAGAAGGATCCTGAGAGTTTCATCATACCATGCATAATTGGCGACAAATTCGTGGGTAAGGCACTTTGTGATCTTGGTGCTAGCATAAATTTAATGTCAAAATCCGTGTTTTAGAAATTAGGTATTGGACGAGCAAGGCCCACGACAGTCATGCTACAGCTGGCAGACCGCTCTTACGTACAACCAGAAGGGTAGATCGAAGATATTCTGGTTAGAGTGGATAAATTTATTTTTCCTGCTGACTTTCTTGTTTTAGACTATGAAGCAGATGGAAATGCACCGATCATCCTGGGGCGACCCTTCCTAGCCGCAGGCAAAACTGTGATCGATGTGGAGAAAGGAGAACTGACCATGAGAGTGAATGATCAAGAAATCAAACTCAATATTCTCCAAGCAATTAAACATGCTGATGCAGAAGAAGAGTGCAAGGCCATCACTGTAGTAACCCTTGACCAACCCTGCATCAGGTCAAGCTGCCATGACATAAAGTTTGGTCACTGGCACAACAGTCATCTGGAAGACTGTCACGGCAACAACGACGACAGTGACTCCTCCGACTCAGAAACATCTGACACTGAAGGTCATAAGGAGGTAAATTGGATAGGCAATCATCCAGGTAAGTTCTTCGAGCCCCTAAATTATACCTAGAATGAACATATAATCCAGAAGCCTTCAATTGAGAAGCCACCTGTTCTAGATCTTAAGCCCCTGCTAAGGCAGCTTAAATATGTTTCTCTTGGTTTAAATGATACATTGCCCGTAATCATCTCTTTCAAGTTAATGCAGAAACATGAGAAGCAGCTAATCAGAATGCTACAGTAGCATAAGAAGGCCATTGGATGGACGATAGCTGATATACAAGGCATCAGTCCGGCATTATGTATGCACAAGATTCTCTTGGAGGATGATCATAAGCCGACTATTGATGCCCAGAGACGTTTGAACGAGGCTATGCGAGAAGTGGTGAGAAAAGAGATTATCAAATGGCTTGACGCCGGAATCATATATGCCATCTCGGATAGTAAGTAGGTGAGCCCGGTGCAGTGCGTACCTAAAAAGGGAGGAATAACCGTGGTGACCAACGAAGAAAACGAGCTAATCCCAACCAAGACTGTGACCGGTTGGAGGGTTTGTATGGATTACCGGAAGCTTAATAAAGCTACCCGAAAGGACCATTTTCCCTACCTTTTATTGATCAAATGCTTGATAGATTAGCGGGGAAACCTTATTATTGTTTTCTTGATGGTTACTCAGGTTACAATCAGATAGCAATTGCACCGGAGGATCAAGAGAAAACTACCTTCACATGCCCGTACGACACTTATGCCTTTCAGAGAATGTCATTTGGGCTCTGCAATGCACCAGCAACCTTCCAAAGGTGCATGATGGCAATATTCTCCGACATGATGGAGGATTTCCTAGAGATTTTTATGGACGACTTTTCCGTCTTTGGAGACAGTTTTTAAGGTTGTTTAGGCAACTTACAGAAGGTGCTTGAAAGATGCGAAGAGGCGAACTTGGTCTTGAACTGGGAAAAATGCCACTTCATGGTGGATGAAGGGATAGTACTAGGCCACAAGGTGAGCTGCCGCAGCATAGAGGTGGACAGAGCCAAAATAGAAGTCATTGAAAAACTACCGCCACCCACAACAGTCAAGGGGATTCGAAGTTTCTTAGGGCATGCCGAGTTTTATCGATGATTTATTGTAAATTTCTCGAAGATTACCAAACCCTTATGCCATCTACTGGAGCAGAACTGTCCCTTTGATTTCAATGATGAATGTACTGAGGCATTCAGAATTCTGAAAGAGAAGCTGGTAACAGCCCCGATCGTACAACCACCAGACTGGAGTTTGCCATTTGAGAAAATGTGTGATGCCAGTGACTATGTTGTTGGGGCAGCACTAGGGCAGAGGATGGATAAGATCTTCCATGTGATTTATTATGCCAGCAAAACATTAAATGATGCCCAAATCAACTACACCACGACAGAGAAGGAACTGTTAGCAGTGGTGTTCTCAATCGACAAGTTCCGTCCGTACATACTTGGAACAAAAATGGTGGTCCATACAGACCATTCAGCACTGAAGTATTTGTTCATGAAAAAGGATGCAAAACCGAGATTGATACGTTGGATTCTGCTGCGGCAAGAGTTCGACATTGATATCAAGGATAAAAAGGGAACAAAGAACCAAGTAGCAGACCATTTGTCGAGGTTAGAGACAGGAAGGAGTCAATCGACAGATAGGACCAACATATTGGAGACCTTCCCGGATGAGCAGATGTTTGCTGCCACCAGCACTGCTGCGACAACCATGCCGGCAGGTAAGCTTTCTGAAATCCCTTGGTACACTGATTTTGTTAATTAAATTGTTAGTGGGGTACTACCTCCTGAACTTAATTACCAAGCAAGGAAGAGGTTCCAAAATGATGCAAAACATTATTATTGGGATGAACCTCTTCTTTTCAAACACTGTGCAGATCAGATTATCAGGAGATGCGTACCACAGGATGAACATGAAGATGTGCTTCACCACTGCCATGCTTCCCTATATGGAGGACACTTAGGTGGAAACAAAACTGCTGCCAAAGTTCTGCAATCTGGTCTCTATTGACCCACATTGTTCAAGGATGCACAAGCCTTCTACAAAAGTTGTGACAAGTGCCAAAGGACTGGGAACATTTCAAGAAGGCATGAGATGCCACTACAGAACATTTTAGAGGTCAATGTAACGCCCCGGTTTTGGGCTTGGAAGTTTGAGCGTTGACCGGTTTGGTCAAAGTGCTGTTCGAATCTAAAAAGGTGAAATTAGGAAAGCCTAGTTCGGGTTGCATTAAAAATATGGAAAAATGTTCTAAAATCATCTTTTAATATAACTAAGTGAACTGTGAAATCAATTTTGGAAAATGAGTTTTGGAAGGGTGACATTTTGGCTAGTGACCAAAATGTAATTTTTGAAAGTTTGGTGACTGTTTTATAAAGGGTTGAAACTTTGAATCTTTAAGGAGCTATTATTCCAAAAGTAGTTTCTCCAGATTTTTCTAAGATATTTTAAGGATTTATTCTGATTTTAAAACATATCAAAAGTGGAGGGAAAGCCATTTTGGCCATTTTGATAACTAACTTCCTATTTTCCTTTCTCTCATTTTCTCTCAACCCAAACACTTTCTTTCCAGAGAATTGTTTCTGATTTTCTCACCTAAATCCCTCCTTTCAACTCTCTTTTGATTCCTAATCAACATATATACAAAACCTCATCATTTGCTACTTGATTCATCAAGGTTTTTGGTTCCAAAAAGAGGAGAAACTCAAGTTTGGAGGTAAGAACGTCCTTCTCCTCTAAACTATCAGTTCTTTACTGAAATTCCTAAGTTTTCAATCCTTAATTGATGTTTTATTAAAGGCTTTTGAGTTGTGAATTGGATCTTGGCTTATAATGCAAGATTTGGTGATTTTTGATGATTTTCGTTTGATCTGTTAAATCTGAGATTTGAGATGTGTTTTTGATGTTATTTGGACTCTAAATTGATAAGGAATTGAGTTTTGATTAATGCAATCCCGGATAGGTTGAGTTTCCTAAGTTTAGCTTGTGATTCTTGATTGTTTTTGAGGTGATCTTGTGGATCTGATGTTGCTGGAGGTATAAGGATGTTAATAGGTTCTTTTTAGATGTTAAATGGTGTTAATAGATGTTTGGTTTTGATGGTTTATGGCTGGGCTTTGTTGAGAAGTGGTTTGGATGCATTTTCGGTTGTGTTTGGTGGCCGAAAATGGAGTGTGGATGAGAGCAGCGAGTTTAGGTGCTTTCATTGAAGCAATTAATGCATGATGATGCATTAATCCTCTGCTTTGATGTGTTAAAACAGGGGAGGCATCTTTGGATCCAAGAGTTGTTGATCCGGAAGCTTGATTTGGTGCTTCGGCAAGAGGCGGAGTGGAATCGGTGAGTGAAAATGGGTTTTCGGCTTGAAACCAATGTTTTGGGAGCTTAGTTTAAGTCTAAACAACTTTGCTAAGCTCAAGTGTAAGTTTTCGGAAATACTCTCTAGTGGTGGCCATGATTTGATTGTTGTGCAATGTGTTTATTGCATGGTTTAAATTCTGTTTTGAAAGAATGATTTAGCATGGTAAATGCTATTTTTGTAAGCCATATGTTGAAGGAAGCTCAAGGTAAGAGTTCCTTGTTTTTGAACATTGATTAAATGTGGTTTGATGCTTTAAAGTGCATGATGTATATGGCTTGGTTTAATGCTTTAAAACAGTGGATAAATTGTTGATAATGATGTATATTGGCAAGTGATGTTTTGAAAAGGTTAAGGTCACTAAGGTGGTTAAAAGTCCTTGAGTGAGCCTTGTTAATTTAAGAACATCAAGGTGGTTAAAAGTCCTTGGATGATTCTTGCTACGGACACAAAGGTGGTTAAAAGTCCTTGTGTGATCCTTTCCATGGTGTTTAAAAGTCCATGGGGCAATGGTGTTTAAAAGTCCATGGGGCCAAGGTGTTTAAAAGTCCTTGGGGCCAAGGTGTTTAAAAGTCCTTGGGGTGAAACTTGACACGGACACAAAGGTGGTTAAAAGTCCTTGTGTGGTCCTTTCCATGGTGTTTAAAAGTCCATGGGGCCAAGGTGTTTAAAAGTCCTTGGGGCCAAGGTGTTTAAAAGTCCTTGGGGTGAAAGTTGATGAACTTGTTTTAAAGAAATGAAATTTATCACTTGTGGCCAATATGACATGTTATGACATGAAGCATGAGATGCTTGTTTAAAGTATGCTTTTGAGCATGTGTAAATGTTGATTTGAAGCATGATTTATAAAGTGTTTTATAAATGCATTATTGAATGGTTTTATTGAGCATTCCTCACTAAGCTTTTGCTTACGCTCTCTTTCGTTTTCTTAAATCAATAATGCAGAGCATTAGAGTACCTTGGGGGCAGCAAGGAGGGCAAGCATTCAAGTGAAAGTAAAGCTCAACGTATGGAAGGTTTTCCTAAGTACAATTTAGCTTTTGGTAATTTGGCAATGGGGGACCTATGAGTGTGTTTTGGGAGATGCTTTGAACTCCCTAAGTATATTAAATGATGTTGATATTGCTGGTTTTGTAATTGGCCATTATATGCTTGTTTTGGAGGTTTTATGCTTGAGTGGTTTGCTTGTGTAGGAAGCATGCCATTAGAATTGGGGCTTTTTACATGTGATGCTATCTTGATGTTTGGATGATGCCTAAACATATTTTATATGTTGAATTGCATGCTGGTAAAGTTTGGTAGCATTTGGAGCATGTTTGGATGATCAATTGCATGATTAAGTAAGCTTTATGCTGCAATCTGTGCAGGGTGTTTCGGAACAGTGCACACCGTTCCGGAACGGGTGCCTTGAATGAACCCAGGCGTCCGAAACGGTAGGCACCGTTTCGAAACGGAAAGGCCACTGCCAGCCCCTGTTTCGGTACGCGTTGCGGAACGGCCCCGCGTTTCGAAATAGGCTATGCCTGTTTCGGAACGGTCGACCGTTGGGGGCTGACATTGGCAGTTAAATGTTTTAAATTGTTTGCGTTTTAGTCCTGAACCTTGTTTGTGCAATTGTTTGAGTTCGGGAAGTCCTTTTGAGCTGAAATTTCACACAGAAGCATGAAATCTGACTAATTTCAAGTTGGTAACTTAAATTTGGGTTAAGTTCTCTTCTTTTTTTTTTCAGAAATTACAATTTGGTCCCTAAAGTTGTAATTTGTTCAATTGGGTCCCTGTTTGATCTCTGATGTTTGTGATCTTTGAATATGTTGTTGAGTGATCACAATTAGGGCTAATGTGCATCTAGACAAGTTTAAAAAGAAAAAAAGGGTCGTTAATCAAGGTTGACTTTCGGGTTGACTTTGGTTTTCCCCGTGTGACTTTCTTAATTCGGGTCAACCGTCTAGGCCGGGTTAAGGGGGTTACATTTGGTGGTATCAGAGCTGAGTTCTCGAGTAATTGGGAATGAATGTATGCATGATTGAAGTATGTTTGCCTTGTATGCTTGTTGATCGAAAGCATGTTTAGTGGCTTGTGATTTGGATGCAATTGAGTTGTATGCTGTGATGTAGCATGATGTGGGTACCCACTGCCAAATCGAAGCTAATGAAATGTTGTTGATTTTGAATGAAATTGAGCTTGAATACTTGGATTGCTTACCTTGCTGGGCCTGACTTTGTTTTATTTACATTGTGATTGCATGGTAATAGTATGGCACCACGTAGAGAGTTACGAGGTAATGTGCGAGCTGCGGCTCCTAATGAGAATGAGAATGAGGAAAACACGGGTAGTGCGGTGTTACCTCCTCCTCCACCTGGTGGTGGTGCTGAGAGAGAAAGAGCTGAAGCTGCAGCTGGTGCTGGAGCTGCTGGACCAGAGGTTGGTCAGGGGCAAGCTATGCCTGATATGTCTATGTTGGTACAAGCTATTGCGGGTGCTTTTCGAGCAGCAGTAGCTGGAGCTCAAGGAGCTGGGCATCAGGGAGATGCTGGAGTTAGACTACCTTTGGAGCGTCTGCGCAGTCTTGGTGGGACTGAGTTCAGGGGTATGTCAGCTGAGAGTTCTGAAGCTTGGCTAGAGAGTACCAAGCGAATCTTGGGTCAGATGAGCTGCACGGATGTGCAAAAGCTGGGTTGTGTTGTGTCCTTGCTGCAGGACGATGCGTATACGTGGTGGATGACCACTATAGCTGGAATGGTTGAAGCTGATGGGACTTGGACATTCTTCCAGAATGTGTTCAAGCGGAGATATCTTGGAGTGAGATATCTTGATGAGAAGAAGCGTGAATTCATGTCTCTTACCCAAGGGAGCATGAGTGTGGCTGAGTATGAGGTGCAGTTTGTGCGACTCAGTCAGTATGCACCTGAGCTGATACCTGATGAGCGGGCAAGGTGCGAGAGGTTCTGTTATGGTCTTGTGACGGATGTGAAAATGTATGTGCTGGCCACCGAGTATGATGATTTTGATGTGTTGGTGGGACGAGCCAAGGACATTGAGATGAACTTGGGTTTATCTGCGAAAGGTGCTGGAGCAAGTTCTGGCAAGAGAGCTGCTGAGTTTAGTTCTGGAGGTGGACGGAACAAGAGGGGACGTGATCAGAAGTATCAGTCCTCAGCTAAGAGATGTGGTGGTGCACCTGCTAGAGGAGGCAACGCTAGAGCTGATCCTAGTGCTTGTTGGATCTGTGGTTCACGTGGTCACATGAAGCGTGATTGTTCTCGTGCTGTGAGAGAGGTGCAAGCTCCGGTAGCGGCAGCTGGTAATGGATGCTGGAATTGTGGATCCGCAGACCACTTGAGGCGAGATTGTCCTAGGTTGGCTGGTGATCAGGTGCGTGCTCCTGCTGTTGCTGCACCACAGAGAGGTCGTGGGCGCGACCGTGGTAATTTCCAGAGGCGAGAGGAAGGTGGTCGTGGAGTAGCCCATGTTGTGGCTATTCAGCCCGAAGGTGGAGGCCAAGCTAGGGTGTATGCTCAGCGTGAGGGAAGGAATGACGCGGATGTGATTGCAGGTACCTTTACTTTGCAATCCTTGTCATTGCTTTCTTTGATTGATTCTGGATCTACGCATTCATACATTTTGCGTGAGCATGCTGAATTGCTTGGTTTGCCTGTTGAGTCTTTGGATGTTGGTGTTCGTGTCACTAGTTCTTTTGGTGAAACTGTTGTGACTCGAAAGCTTTATAGAAGGTGTCCCTTGGTTGTTCAAGAACATGTTTTTCATGTTGATCTTATGGAGTTGCCCTTTTATGGTTTTGATGTGATCCTTGGTATGGATTGGCTTGCTGAGCATCGTGCTGTGGTGGATTGTGAAAATAAGTGAGTTTCGCTGAAGCTTGCGGATGATTATGAAGTTGTTGTGGTTGGTGAGAATGTGAATTTTCTTGCCAATGTGGTGTCTACCTTGGAGGCGAGTAGGATGCTGAGGCAAGGTTGCGAAGCTTATCTAGCTTTTGTAATGAATCCTAGCTCTAAGGAGTTGAGGGTGCAAGATATCAGAGTTGTGAAGGAGTTTCCTGGTGTTTTTCCTGAGGAGTTGCCTGGTTTACCTCCTAATCGCGAGGTGGAGTTTGGAATTGAGCTGTATGAGAATACAACTCCTGTGTCCATTACTCCCTGTAGAATGGCACCTAAGGAGCTGAAGGAGCTGAAGACGCAGTTGCAAGAGTTGCTTGACCGTAGTTTCATCCGGCCGAGTGTGTCGCCTTGGGGAGCACCGGTCTTGTTTGTGAAGAAGAAAGATGGCACTATGAGAATGTGCATTGATTATCGTCAGCTGAACAAGTTGACTATCAAGAATCGGTATCCTTTGCCGAGGATTGATGATCTCTTTGATCAATTTCGGGGAGCTTCTGTGTTCTCTAAGATTGACTTGAGGTCAGGGTATTATCAGTTGAAGGTGAAGGATGTGGATGTGCCTAAGACAGCTTTCAGGACAAGGTATGGGCATTATGAGTTTCTTGTGATGCCGTTTGGTTTGACAAATGCTCCTGCTGCTTTCATGGACATGATGAACCGTGTGTTTCATGAGTACCTGGACAAGTTTGTTGTGGTGTTCATTGATGATATCCTCGTGTACTCGCGTACTGAGGAGGAGCATGAAGAGCATTTGAGGATTGTTTTGCAAGCCTTGTTGGAGAATCAGCTTTATGCTAAGCTGAGCAAGTGTGAGTTCTGGCTTAAGGAGGTGGTGTATCTTGAGCATGTAGTCTCAGCTGAGGGGATTCGTGTTGATCCTCATAAGATTGAGGCGGTGATGAACTGGAAAGTTCCTAAGTCTGTTCATGAGGTCCGTAGTTTCCTTGGTTTGGCGGGATACTACCGAAGGTTTGTGGATGGTTTTTCCAAGATTGCTGCTCCTTTGACGAAGCTGTTACAAAAGGATGTTAAGTATGAGTGGACGGAAGCGAGACAGCAGGCTTTTGAGAAGCTTAAGGCGGCTTTGACGCAAGCTCCTATCTTGGTTCAGCCTGAATCAGGGAAAGAGTTTGTGGTTTATAGTGATGCATCCTATGTTGGTTTGGGGTGTGTGCTGATGCAAGAGGGTAAGGTTGTGGCTTATGCATCGCGACAGTTGAAAGTGCATGAGCGCAACTATCCTACGCATGATATTGAGCTGGCTGCAGTGGTTTTTGCTCTGAAGATCTGGAGACATTATCTGTATGGTGAGAAGTGTACTGTGTACACGGATCACAAGAGTTTGAGGTATCTGATGTCTCAGAAGGAGTTGAATCTTAGGCAGCGGTGTTGGTTGGAGTTGCTCAAGGATTATGATCTGACAATTGAGTATCATCCTGGGAAAGCTAATGTTGTTGCGAATGCCTTGAGTAGGAAGGTAGCTGTTGAGCTGAGGGCTATGTTTGCTAGCTTGAGCATATCGCGAGATGGTGGTCTTGTTGCTGAGTTGCAAGTGAAACCATCTTTGGTTCAGTTGATCAAGGAAAAGCAGTTGCTGGATGATTCCTTGGTGTCTCATGTTCAGGATATCGCGGAGGGTAGGCCTTCGAATTTCTGCTTTAATGATGATGGTGTGTTGTGTTTTGGGAGTCGGATAGTAGTGCCTGCTGATGCTGAGTTGAGGCGTGCTATTCTGACTGAAGGTCATAGTAGTCCTTTTGCTATGCACCCTGGTAGTACTAAGATGTATCGTGATCTTCGTGATGAGTACTATTGGGTGGGTTTGAAGAAGGATGTTGCAGAGTTTGTGAGCAAGTGTTTGGTGTGTCAGCGAGTTAAGGCTGAACATCAGGTTCCTTCAGGGTTGTTGCAACCGTTGAAAATCCCTGAATGGAAGTGGGAGAGGGTTACCATGGATTTTGTATCTGGTTTACCTTTGTCTCCGTCGAAGAAGAATTCTGTTTGGGTGATTGTGGATCGCCTAACGAAGTGTGCACATTTCTTGCCTGTGCATACTACGTTCTCTTTGGATAAGTTGGCAGAGCTGTATATTGCTGAAATTGTGCGGCTGCATGGTGTGCCTAAGTCGATTGTGTCGGATAGGGATCCGAGGTTCACATCGCGTTTCTGGCAGTGTTTGCATCAAGCTCTGGGTACAAGGTTGCATTTCAGTACATCCTATCATCCTCAGTCGGATGGTCAGTCTGAGCGGGTTATCCAGATCTTGGAGGATATGTTGAGGTGCTGCGTGATTGAGTTCCAAGGTTCTTGGGAGAAGCATCTGCCTTTGGTTGAGTTCGCTTATAACAATAGTTATCAAGCGAGTATACAGATGGCACCTTATGAGGCTTTGTACGGGAGGAAGTGTAGGACTCCTCTTTGTTGGGCTGAAACTGGTCAAAAGTTGGTTTCGATGTCGGCTTTGTTGAAAGGGACCACCGAGAAGGTGAAGCTCATTTGTGAGCGGTTGAAGGCAGCCTCTGATCGGCAAAAGTCTTACGCGGATTTGAAGCGTAAGGAGATAGAATATGCGGTGGGTGACCGTGTGTTCTTGAAGGTTTCGCCTTGGAAGAAGGTGATGAGGTTTGGCCGGAAGGGTAAGTTAAGCCCTAGGTACATTGGACCATACAAGGTGGTTGAGCGTGTGGGTCCTGTTGCGTATCGGTTGAGGTTACCTCAAGAGTCGGAGAAGATTCATGATGTGTTCCATGTTTCTATGCTCCGGAGGTATAGATCTGATCCTTCGCATGTGATGCCTGTGGAGGAAGTGGTTTTGAATCCGGATTTGACCTATGATGAGGAACCGGCGAGGGTTCTGGATTCGGATAGCAAGGTTCTTCGTGGCAAGACCATTGAGTTGGTGAAGGTGCTGTGGAAGCATCGAGGTGTTGAGGAAGCCACGTGGGAGCGGAAGGAAGACATGCTGAGGCAGTTTCCTTATCTCTTTCCTTCAGGTAAATTTCGAGGACGAAATTTCTTAAGGGGGGGAGAGTTGTAACGCCCCGGTTTTGGGCTTGGAAGTTTGAGCGTTGACCGGTTTGGTCAAAGTGCTGTTCGAATCTAAAAAGGTGAAATTAGGAAAGCCTAGTTCGGTTTGCATTAAAAATATGGAAAAATGTTCTAAAATCATCTTTTAATATAACTAAGTGAACTGTGAAATCAATTTTGGAAAATGAGTTTTGGAAGGGTGACATTTTGGCTAGTGACCAAAATGTAATTTTTGAAAGTTTGGTGACTGTTTTATAAAGGGTTGAAACTTTGAATCTTTAAGGAGCTATTATTCCAAAAGTAGTTTCTCCAGATTTTTCTAAGATATTTTAAGGATTTATTCTGATTTTAAAACATATCAAAAGTGGAGGGAAAGCCATTTGGCCATTTTGATAACTAACTTCCTATTTTCCTTTCTCTCATTTTCTCTCAACCCAAACACTTTCTTTCCAGAGAATTGTTTCTGATTTTCTCACCTAAATCCCTCCTTTCAACTCTCTTTTGATTCCTAATCAACATATATACAAAACCTCATCATTTGCTACTTGATTCATCAAGGTTTTTGGTTCCAAAAAGAGGAGAAACTCAAGTTTGGAGGTAAGAACGTCCTTCTCCTCTAAACTATCAGTTCTTTACTGAAATTCCTAAGTTTTCAACCCTTAATTGATGTTTTATTAAAGGCTTTTGAGTTGTGAATTGGATCTTGGCTTATAATGCAAGATTTGGTGATTTTTGATGATTTTCGTTTGATCTGTTAAATCTGAGATTTGAGATGTGTTTTTGATGTTATTTGGACTCTAAATTGATAAGGAATTGAGTTTTGATTAATGCAATCCCGGATAGGTTGAGTTTCCTAAGTTTAGCTTGTGATTCTTGATTGTTTTTGAGGTGATCTTGTGGATCTGATGTTGCTGGAGGTATAAGGATGTTAATAGGTTCTTTTTAGATGTTAAATGGTGTTAATAGATGTTTGGTTTTGATGGTTTATGGCTGGGCTTTGTTGAGAAGTGGTTTGGATGCATTTTCGGTTGTGTTTGGTGGCCGAAAATGGAGTGTGGATGAGAGCAGCGAGTTTAGGTGCTTTCATTGAAGCAATTAATGCATGATGATGCATTAATCCTCTGCTTTGATGTGTTAAAACAGGGGAGGCATCTTTGGATCCAAGAGTTGTTGATCCGGAAGCTTGATTTGGTGCTTCGGCAAGAGGCGAAGTGGAATCGGTGAGTGAAAATGGGTTTTCGGCTTGAAACCAATGTTTTGGGAGCTTAGTTTAAGTCTAAACAACTGTAACCCTCTTAACCCGGCTTAGACGGTTGACCCGAATTAAGAAAGTCACACGGGGAAAACCAAAGTCAACCCGAAAGTCAACCTTGATTAACGACCCTTTTTTTTTTCTTTTTAATCTTGTCTAGATGCACATTAGTCCTAATTGTGATCACACAACATCATACACAAAGATCACAAACATCAGAGATCAAACAGGGACCCAATTGAACAAATTACAACTTTAGGGACCAAATTGTAATTTCTGATAATTAGAAGTACTTAACCCAAATTATAGTTACCAACTTGAAATTAATCAGGTTTCATGCTTCTCTGTGAAAATTCAGCTCAAAAGGACTTCCCAAACTCATACAATTGCACAAACAAGTTTCAGGACCAAAACGCAAACAATTCAAAACATATAACTGCCAATGTCAGCCCCCAACGGTCGACCGTTCCGAAACAGGTAGACCCCGTTTCGAAACACGGGCCGTTCCGCAACGGGTTCCGGAACATGGGCTGGCAGTGGCCAAACCGTTTCGAAACGGTGCCTACCGTTTCGGACGCCTGGGTTCATTCAAGGCACCCGTTCCGAAACGGTGCACACTGTTCCGAAACGCCCTGCACAGATTGCAGCAAAATGCATTCCAAATCATGCAATTGATCATTCAAACATGCTCCAAATGCTACCAAACTTTACCAGCATGCAATTCAACATATATATGACTTACAAGCATCATCAAAACAACAAATTAACTTCATATGCAAAAAGCCCCAAATCTATAGGCATGCTTCCTACACAAGCAACCATTTAAGCACAACCTTTCCAAAACGATCTCATCAAAGCCAATTCATGTTCCAACAACATCATCAACATAAAAACATCCTTGTCCAAACATAAACGAACACATACACATTAACCCGAGAGATTCTACCCCCATTGCCTTTATTAACTATAGCTATTCACCGAGACATACATCTCAATTGGAGTCCACCTTGAATCCCTTGCTCCTTGCTGTCCAAACTTCAAGAATCTGCATTGATGGACAAAAAGGAGCGTAAGCACATAATGCTTAGTGAGGAATGCTCAAAACCAAAACACCATCAATGCAGCGGGTCATAAAACACTTTTAAAACAAACCCGATTTGTTTACCAAAGCCATGTTTGAAACCCTTTTCAACAACAAGCTCAAAACCATGCATTGCACATACATGAAAACCAACCCTTAGCTTAGCAAGCTAAGAAAACCTTTTCAAAGCACAACTTACAAAATCATCCATTTAACCATTCCATGCATAAACACCATATGCAAAGTTAAATCAAAACCTTGGAAAACACTCCCATTTCACAACATACCTTTCTTAAACTTGAAAGCCATTTCAAGCAAGAAACCTTTAAAAACCATTACTCAAACAAGCCAACACATGCATTAAAACAAAGGCAACTTATATGAACCACAACATCATCATCACATGCCTTTAAAACAAGTCTTAACAAGACTCCAATGCATTTAAAAGTTTTCATGCTCACATGCATCATTTACCAAATGATAATCAACACTTGTTAAACCTAACAAGTAAACATGCATTCACTAGCATTATACACTTTTCATGCAACCACGCATCTTTTCAAGCATCTCATGCTTCTCATACAATTATGTATCATTTCAAGCATTTCATGCTTCTTTATAATCAAGAACATCATATTGGCTTTCGAGTGATCAACCACATTCACTTTTCAACTCAACATCCAATCGGATACGCGGATCACAAGCGTTGTCCCCCACGCTTCATACACACTACCAATCCAAGGTCCCCAATGGACTTTTAAACACCATTTGACCTCACCATCCTAAGGTTCCCATGTATGGACTTTTAAACACCATACAACCCTAGCTTTCCCGAGGTTCCCATGTATGGACTTTCAAACACCATACAACCTCCACTTTTCCCAAGGTTCCCTTGTATGGACTTTTAAACACCATACAACCTTGACTTTTCCCAAGGTTCCCATGTATGGACTTTTAAACACCATACAACCTTGACATGCACAAGGTTCCCATGTATGGACTTTCAAACACCATACAACCTTTGCATTCACCGATTGGTAGTTGTATCACATCACTAACGAGATCCGGGACACCCTACACAAGATCCACACATGGACTTAACACCGCCATTGTGATCTCAACAAGCACAAGGTTCCCATATATGGACTTTTAAACACCATATAACCTTTGCTCAACCAAGGTCCTCGAATGGGCAACACCTCCATTATGACCTTAACCATCTCGTTAGGATACTTGAAGGGAGTTTACCGGTCCACTCTTGACCACTCCACCTCCAAGGCGACTTAATTCACGGTGCACCCAATCCTATAGCCGGCTAACTATATCCGATCAACGAACCAAGAACCACTTACATCACTTGCCAATATAACCATCTTACCACATTAGTCCAATGATTCACATGTATAACCAATATGCAAAAAGTGTCATTTACCATCATCAATTCACTGTTTTTAAGTATCACACAAAGCCATTGATCAACATGCAACACTATGCATCAAAACCACAATTTCCATGTACAAAACCAAGGATCTCTTACCTTGAGCATCCCTCACATATGGCTTTCAAAACCAGCATTAAACCATGCTAAAATATACTTTCAAAACAGATTTAAACCATGCAAAACACATGCATTTCAATCATCAACCACAATTGCTTAAAAGCCAATTTCACAACACAATTCAAGAGCAAAAATCCATTCACTTACTCTTGAGCTTAGCAAAGTTGTTTAGACTTAAACTAAGCTCCCAAAACCTTCAAACCTTGGTTTAAAAGCTGAAAACCCAACTTCACTCACCGATACACAAAACAAGGCTAGCCAACAAGCCTTCCAAGCATCCGAAAACCTTCCGCAACACCTTCAAAGCTCACGGATCAAACTCCCCTGTTTCAAGCACACAACAACAGAGGATTAATGCATCATTATGCATTAAAAACACCAGCAACAAGACTCAACTCACTGCTCATCACAAAATCAACATTTCGGCTACCAAACACAACCGAAATCACCTCCAAACACTTCCAAAACTTAACCCAGCCAAGATCCATCACTTCTAACCATTTTTAAACATCAATTAACATCCAAAATGATCACAAACACGTCCTTATACCTCCAGGTATAACAGATCACCAAAAACACTCCAAAAACAACCAAAAACTCAAGCCAAACTTAGGAAATTCAACCTATCCGGGATTGCATTAATTAAACCTCAACTTCTAATCAATTTAGCATTCATATAACATCATTTTGACACTTCAAAACACTGCCCAAACAGATCACACGAAAATCTCACCAAAAATCACCAAATCTTGCATTTTAAGCCAAAATCAAGATTTCAATTGAAAAGCCTTTAACAAAACACAAATCAAGGATTGAGAACTTAGGAATTTCAGTAAAGAACTGATAGTTTAGAGGAGAAGGACGTTCTTACCTCCAAACTTGAATTTCTCCTTTTTAGAGCCAAAAAGCTTGATGAAACAACTTGCAAATTGAGAGGTTTTGTTGATAAGATGATTAGGAATCAAAAGAGAGTTGAAATATGTGATTTAGATGACAAAATCAGAGAAGAAAAATCTGGAGAATTGTGTTTGGGTTGAGAGAAAATGAGAGAAAAGGAAAATTGAGAGAAAATAGAAAAGTTAGTTATAAAATGGTAAAATGATTTCCCTCCACATTTCATAAACTTTAAAATCAGAATAAAGTCTTAAAATATCTTAGAAAAATCTGGAGAAACTCTTTTTGGAATAATAGCTCCTTAAAGATTCAAAGTTTCAATCCTTTATAAAACTGTCACGCAACTTTCAAAAATTACATTTTGGTCACTAGCCAAAATGTCAACCTTCCGAACCTCATTTTCCAAAATTGATTTCACAGTTCACTTAATTATATTAAAAGATGATTTTAGAACATTTTTCCATATTTTTAATGCAACCCGAACTAGGCTTTCCTAAATTCACTCTTATATATTTGATCAGCACTTTGACCGAACCGGTCAACGCCCAAAACTTCTGAGCCCAAAACCGGGGCGTTACAACTCTCCCCCCCTTAGGAAATTTCGTCCTCGAAATTTCAACTGGCGAAAAGAGAAAACAACCTTCTCAAACCAACACACAAGGCAACACAACAGCCTGAACTACCACTGATTACTATCCACACAAAACCTCCACCAAACTTAGCACCTCCACACACTATTCACAAAATCCAGAACACTCAAAGATAGCCACAACTTAACCTTTCACATACTCGGACTGTACACAGCCCCAACCTCAACCTGAAGAACCTCAACTTTTACAGCACACCACACTGTAACACACAACTTCCAAGACTGGTTTACACAGTGACAACAACCAAACCAAAACAGCCACTATGCAAACCTTTCTGCTTCTAAAACCCTTGCAAACTCCCAAACCTCTTCCAAGGATTTTCCCAACAAGCAAAAATCTTTAAGCATCAACTGCTTACCCAAACTTCTCAACGAATGCTGATAATCTTTTACATCTGCCGCTAATATCACCATAACAACTCACCAGGACTACTCACCCAAACTCCAAGAATTACATCACAACCCCAACTTAACTCCGTCAGCCGTTCCACACACCACCAGCTGACTTCAAACAGAACTTTCTTAACCACAACCAGCCAACCACTTCTCACAAGAATCCTTTCAAACAACACTGGCCTTCGACCTTTCATTGCCAAACCATCACAAGCTTGACCACAACACTTGCCTTACCAGAACATCGCTTAACCAAAACACACATAACAGCTCCTCAACTCCTCAAAGGTTGCTAAGAACCAGCACTTACAAACACAACCCTTCCACAACAACTTAAATACTGGGCTACCTCAGCACCTGGAAACACAACCGTTAAACAGCAACATCACTTAGCACCAAGGAGCTACCCCTTCCACTTAGCTATTCAAACCACTAAACTCTTTAAGCAACAAACACTATCCTTCTACCACAGGCTATACCACTCCCACCATTGTTGGCAACTAGCTTAATATTACTTTTAACTCTCACTCAGCACCAAAACAACCTCTAAAAACCCATCATCCAAACCAACCACCACACTAACAGATTCGATTAGTTATTAGCGAGTGTGAACATCGTATGCATGATCACCTACAGGCCCTATCAATGCCTGATGTACATGCATGCAAAACCTCTAATGTCATGCCACATGTATGCATGGACCAACATATATAATATAGCATATAACAATGATTTTTAACTGTGCATGAATGCCAGTTCACACCCTCCAATAACATCCTCAAATCCGTCTAAGAACAACCTCCTACCTCACTTCTAGCTTATCTAACTCCATCATACCAACAACCATTAACCACAAGATTCTCACTAAGCCTTCTTCACACCAAAGATGATTCCAAACTACAACTATTACCCTCAACAAACTAGCATCAAGTCTAAACTTATCACGCAAGGAAAACCAACAGAAACCAAACTAAGGTAACTAGAGCAAAGATTACTTAACAAGGTTACCTGAAAACACAACACCTCCCTGAAGCTTCATCAGACGAGTTCTCTTCCTCGCGGAACCATCATCCTCCTGCCGCACCACTGCAGCACCAGCTAGCACACTAGGGTCACTACCAACTCCTTGCGGTAAGGAACCTTGGCTGTTCCGAGCCAACATCAAACAATCACGCCTCATGTGACCAGCAGACCCACATTTCCAGCAATTCTCTTTTCCCAAATTCTTCACAACCTTCTGCTCTTTCTGCCACCTCTGAACCTTGCCTCGGCCGTGCCCACAACCTTTCAGAGACCCTTTGGCTACCACCAAAGCTGACTTCGCTCCATGAGGACAATCACACTTAACATGCATTTTGGAACCACAATTCCAACAAGCACCCGCGCCCCAACAACCTCCAACATGGCGCCTTTCACAACGATCACACACAGGTAGCTGAACCTCCACTCCTTGCCCAAGCAACACTTGCTCCACAACAGCACCACCTTCACATTGCTTAACCCTTGGAAACTTCTCTCCAAGATACCTTTCATAAAAAGCAGATACAAAGAAGTCCCAGTCAATATCATCGATATGTGACGCCACCGCCACAGATGTCCACCAGGCACACGCATCCTCCAACATCAGAGAAACAACACTCCCCAACTTACAGGCATAATCACAGCCTTCCTGATCCAAGATCAGAATCACACTGGCCAACCAGGCCTCAAACATCCCTGGTGTAGAACCATGATACTCCACAGCACCCAAATCAAGCAAACGCTGCTTCGGCAAACCCACACATTCCACAGCCAGCACATCCACTGACTTTACCTTTACCACAGCCTGAGATGTTCCCAACACCTCCTGAACAACTGATGATGAACTCTTCATCACAGAACCAGCTTCTTCTTTCTGCCTTAACTCCTCAACCCCAGGCACAGAAGACTGAGACAAAACACCTCTACAGAAAGGTGAATTCCATGCCCTAACAACCTGCCCCAAGGCAGCAACCATCTCACCCAACTGCCATTCTTCCATCGACTTTGCCATACTACTAACAACAACAAACAATCACAACAAGCAAACAAACCAGTTAGACCAGCATTAAGCAAGGATTCAAACTCCATCTCCAAAATAACACAATAGCTATATTAATAAGGCAATGGGTATCCTGAATCCTCCCCTTTACATGACATAACAGTCAACACAATATGGATATCACAACATCAAGCGTATCAAACAACATACTTTGATCATGCTTATACCAAACAGCATCCACTTGCAACAACATATTATCAACATAACATACTCATAGCACTTTCAACATGCATAACACCAGCTCACAGCATCAGCACATTTCCACATAAACTCAACCAAGATTCATGACCATAAAACATGCTTGAAAACATCAGCAACATGCTCAGAAACATCAACAATTTGCTCAGAAACACGTGTTTCAACCAACTTTCAACCACACATCAAGGTAAACAACAAGCACACATCACAACAACTTACCGATTTCCCCAAGCATTCGCAACTCAGCTCTGATACCACCAAATGTAACCCCCTTAACCCGGCCTAGACGGTTGACCCGAATTAAGAAAGTCACACGGGGAAAACCAAAGTCAACCCGAAAGTCAACCTTGATTAACGACCCTTTTTTTTCTTTTTAATCTTGTCTAGATGCACATTAGTCCTAATTGTGATCACACAAACATCATACACAAAGATCACAAACATCAGAGATCAAACAGGGACCCAATTGAACAAATTACAACTTTAGGGACCAAATTGTAATTTCTGATAATTAGAAGAACTTAACCCAAATTATAGTTACCAACTTGAAATTAATCAGGTTTCATGCTTCTCTGTGAAAATTCAGCTCAAAAGGACTTACCAAACTCATACAATTGCACAAACAAGTTTCAGGACCAAAACGCAAACAATTCAAAACATATAACTGCCAATGTCAGCCCCCAACGGTCGACCGTTCCGAAACAGGTAGACCCCGTTTCGAAACACGGGCCGTTCCGCAACGGGTTCCGGAACATGGGCTGGCAGTGGCCAAACCGTTTCGAAACGGTGCCTACCGTTTCGGACGCCTGGGTTCATTCAAGGCACCCGTTCCGAAACGGTGCACACTGTTCCGAAACGCCCTGCACAGATTGCAGCAAAATGCATTCCAAATCATGCAATTGATCATTCAAACATGCTCCAAATGCTACCAAACTTTACCAGCATGCAATTCAACATATATATGACTTACAAGCATCATCAAAACAACAAATTAACTTCATATGCAAAAAGCCCCAAATCTATAGGCATGCTTCCTACACAAGCAACCATTTAAGCACAACCTTTCCAAAACGATCTCATCAAAGCCAATTCATGTTCCAACAACATCATCAACATAAAAACATCCTTGTCCAAACATAAACGAACACATACACATTAACCCGAGAGATTCTACCCCCATTGCCTTTATTAACTATAGCTATTCACCGAGACATACATCTCAATTGGAGTCCACCTTGAATCCCTTGCTCCTTGCTGTCCAAACTTCAAGAATCTGCATTGATGGACAAAAAGGAGCGTAAGCACATAATGCTTAGTGAGGAATGCTCAAAACCAAAACACCATCAATGCAGCGGGTCATAAAACACTTTTAAAACAAACCCGATTTGCTTACCAAAGCCATGTTTGAAACCCTTTTCAACAACAAGCTCAAAACCATGCATTGCACATACATGAAAACCAACCCTTAGCTTAGCAAGCTAAGAAAACCTTTTCAAAGCACAACTTACAAAATCATCCATTTAACCATTCCATGCATAAACACCATATGCAAAGTTAAATCAAAACCTTGGAAAACACTCCCATTTCACAACATACCTTTCTTAAACTTGAAAGACATTTCAAGCAAGAAACCTTTAAAAACCATTACTCAAACAAGCCAACACATGCATTAAAACAAAGGCAACTTATATGAACCACAACATCATCATCACATGCCTTTAAAACAAGTCTTAACAAGACTCCAATGCATTTAAAAGTTTTCATGCTCATATGCATCATTTACCAAATGATAATCAACACTTGTTAAACCTAACAAGTAAACATGCATTCACTAGCATTATACACTTTTCATGCAACCACGCATCTTTTCAAGCATCTCATGCTTCTCATACAATTATGTATCATTTCAAGCATTTCATGCTTCTTTATAATCAAGAACATCATATTGGCTTTCGAGTGATCAACCACATTCACTTTTCAACTCAACATCCAATCGGATACGCGGATCACAAGCGTTGTCCCCCACGCTTCATACACACTACCAATCCAAGGTCCCCAATGGACTTTTAAACACCATTTGACCTCACCATCCTAAGGTTCCCATGTATGGACTTTTAAACACCATACAACCCTAGCTTTCCCGAGGTTCCCATGTATGGACTTTCAAACACCATACAACCTCCACTTTTCCCAAGGTTCCCTTGTATGGACTTTTAAACACCATACAACCTTGACTTTTCCCAAGGTTCCCATGTATGGACTTTTAAACACCATACAACCTTGACATGCACAAGGTTCCCATGTATGGACTTTCAAACACCATACAACCTTTGCATTCACCGATTGGTAGTTGTATCACATCACTAACGAGATCCGGGACACCCTACACAAGATCCACACATGGACTTAACACCGCCATTGTGATCTCAACAAGCACAAGGTTCCCATATATGGACTTTTAAACACCATATAACCTTTGCTCAACCAAGGTCCTCGAATGGGCAACACCTCCATTATGACCTTAACCATCTCGTTAGGATACTTGAAGGGAGTTTACCGGTCCACTCTTGACCACTCCACCTCCAAGGCGACTTAATTCACGGTGCACCCAATCCTATAGCCGGCTAACTATATCCGATCAACGAACCAAGAACCACTTACATCACTTGCCAATATAACCATCTTACCACATTAGTCCAATGATTCACATGCATAACCAATATGCAAAAAGTGTCATTTACCATCATCAATTCACTGTTTTTAAGTATCACACAAAGCCATTGATCAACATGCAACACTATGCATCAAAACCACAATTTCCATGTACAAAACCAAGGATCTCTTACCTTGAGCATCCCTCACATATGGCTTTCAAAACCAGCATTAAACCATGCTAAAATATACTTTCAAAACAGATTTAAACCATGCAAAACACATGCATTTCAATCATCAACCACAATTGCTTAAAAGCCAATTTCACAACACAATTCAAGAGCGAAAATCCATTCACTTACTCTTGAGCTTAGCAAAGTTGTTTAGACTTAAACTAAGCTCCCAAAACCTTCAAACCTTGGTTTAAAAGCTGAAAACCCAACTTCACTCACCGATACACAAAACAAGGCTAGCCAACAAGCCTTCCAAGCATCCGAAAACCTTCCGCAACACCTTCAAAGCTCACGGATCAAACTCCCCTGTTTCAAGCACACAACAACAGAGGATTAATGCATCATTATGCATTAAAAACACCAGCAACAAGACTCAACTCACTGCTCATCACAAAATCAACATTTCGGCTACCAAACACAACCGAAATCACCTCCAAACACTTCCAAAACTTAACCCAGCCAAGATCCATCACTTCTAACCATTTTTAAACATCAATTAACATCCAAAATGATCACAAACACGTCCTTATACCTCCAGGTATAACAGATCACCAAAAACACTCAAAAAACAACCAAAAACTAATGCCAAACTTAGGAAATTCAACCTATCCGGGATTGCATTAATTAAACCTCAACTTCTAATCAATTTAGCATTCATATAACATCATTTTGACACTTCAAAACACTGCCCAAACAGATCACACGAAAATCTCACCAAAAATCACCAAATCTTGCATTTTAAGCCAAAATCAAGATTTCAATTGAAAAGCCTTTAACAAAATACAAATCAAGGATTGAGAACTTAGGAATTTCAGTAAAGAACTGATAGTTTAGAGGAGAAGGACGTTCTTACCTCCAAACTTGAATTTCTCCTTTTTAGAGCCAAAAAGCTTGATGAAACAACTTGCAAATTGAGAGGTTTTGTTGATAAGATGATTAGGAATCAAAAGAGAGTTGAAATGTGTGATTTAGATGACAAAATCAGAGAAGAAAAATCTGGAGAATTGTGTTTGGGTTGAGAGAAAATGAGAGAAAAGGAAAATTGAGAGAAAATAGAAAAGTTAGTTATAAAATGGTAAAATGATTTCCCTCCACATTTCATAAACTTTAAAATCAGAATAAAGCCTTAAAATATCTTAGAAAAATCTGGAGAAACTCTTTTTGGAATAATAGCTCCTTAAAGATTCAAAGTTTCAATCCTTTATAAAACTGTCACGCAACTTTCAAAAATTACATTTTGGTCACTAGCCAAAATGTCAACCTTCCGAACCTCATTTTCCAAAATTGATTTCACAGTTCACTTAATTATATTAAAAGATGATTTTAGAACATTTTTCCATATTTTTAATGCAACCCGAACTAGGCTTTCCTAAATTCACTCTTATATATTCGATCAGCACTTTGACCGAACCGGTCAACGCCCAAAACTTCTGAGCCCAAAACCGGGGCGTTACAACAACTTTGCTAAGCTCAAGTGTAATTTTTCGGAAATACTCTCTAGTGGTGGCCATGATTTGATTGTTGTGCAATGTGTTTATTGCATGGTTTAAATTCTGTTTTGAAAGCATGATTTAGCATGGTAAATGCTGTTTTTGTAAGCCATATGTTGAAGGAAGCTCAAGGTAAGAGTTCCTTTTTTTTGAACATTGATTAAATGTGGTTTGATGCTTTAAAGTGCATGATGTATATGGCTTGGTTTAATGCTTTAAAACAGTGGATAAATTGTTGATAATGATGTATATTGGCAAGTGATGTTTTGAAAAGGTTAAGGTCACTAAGGTGGTTAAAAGTCCTTGAGTGAGCCTTGTTAATTTAAGAACATCAAGGTGGTTAAAATTCCTTGGATGATTCTTGCTACGGACACAAAGGTGGTTAAAAGTCCTTGTGTGATCCTTTCCATGGTGTTTAAAAGTCCATGGGGCCATGGTGTTTAAAAGTCCATGGGGCCAAGGTGTTTAAAAGTCCTTGGGGCCAAGGTGTTTAAAAGTCCTTGGGGTGAAACTTGACACGGACACAAAGGTGGTTAAAAGTCCTTGTGTGGTCCTTTCCATGGTGTTTAAAAGTCCATGGGGCCAAGGTGTTTAAAAGTCCTTGGGGCCAAGGTGTTTAAAAGTCCTTGGGGTGAAAGTTGATGAACTTGTTTTAAAGAAATGAAATTTATCACTTGTGGCCAATATGACATGTTATGACATGAAGCATGAGATGCTTGTTTAAAGTATGCTTTTGAGCATGTGTAAATGTTGATTTGAAGCATGATTTATAAAGTGTTTTATAAATGCATTATTGAATGGTTTTATTGAGCATTCCTCACTAAGCTTTTGCTTACGCTCTCTTTCGTTTTCTTAAATCAATAATGCAGAGCATTAGAGTACCTTGGGGGCAGCAAGGAGGGCAAGCATTCAAGTGAAAGTAAAGCTCAACGTATGGAAGGTTTTCCTAAGTACAATTTAGCTTTTGGTAATTTGGCAATGGGGGACCTATGAGTGTGTTTTGGGAGATGCTTTGAACTCCCTAAGTATATTAAATGATGTTGATATTGCTGGTTTTGTAATTGGCCATTATATGCTTGTTTTGGAGGTTTTATGCTTGAGTGGTTTGCTTGTGTAGGAAGCATGCCATTAGAATTGGGGCTTTTTACATGTGATGCTATCTTGATGTTTGGATGATGCCTAAACATCTTTTATATGTTGAATTGCATGCTGGTAAAGTTTGGTAGCATTTGGAGCATGTTTGGATGATCAATTGCATGATTAAGTAAGCTTTATGCTGCAATCTGTGCAGGGTGTTTCGGAACAGTGCACACCGTTCCGGAACGGGTGCCTTGAATGAACCCAGGCGTCCGAAACGGTAGGCACCGTTTCGAAACAGAAAGGCCACTGCCAGCCCCTGTTTCGGTACGCGTTGCGGAACGGCCCCGCGTTTCGAAACAGGCTATGCCTGTTTCGGAACGGTCGACCGTTGGGGGCTGACATTGGCAGTTAAATGTTTTAAATTATTTGCGTTTTAGTCCTGAACCTTGTTTGTGCAATTTTTTGAGTTCGGGAAGTCCTTTTGAGCTGAAATTTCACAGAGAAGCATGAAATCTGACTAATTTCAAGTTGGTAACTTAAATTTGGGTTAAGTCCTCTTTTTTTTTCTTCAGAAATTACAATTTGGTCCCTAAAGATGTAATTTGTTCAATTGGGTCCCTGTTTGATCTCTGATGTTTGTGATCTTTGAATATGTTGTTGAGTGATCACAATTAGGGCTAATGTGCATCTAGACAAGTTTAAAAAGAAAAAAAGGGTCGTTAATCAAGGTTGACTTTCGGGTTGACTTTGGTTTTCCCCGTGTGACTTTCTTAATTCGGGTCAACCGTCTAGGCCGGGTTAAGGGGGTTACAGTCAAAATGTTCGATGTATGGGGAATCGACTTCATGGGACCATTCACAGCAACTTGTGGAACCTGTACATCCTACTGGCAGTGGATTATGTGTCCAAGTGGGTAGAAGCGATTGGCACTCAGAAAAATGATGCCAAAACTGTTCAAAGATTTCTGCACAAGAATATCTTCTCCAGATTTGGCATCCCCAGGGCGATCATTAGTGATGGGGGGAGACACTTCGATAACAGGGTAATTGCTTCTGCCTTGAGAAAATACGGAGTAAAGCACCAGATTGCAATAGCATACCACCCGCAAACCAATGGACAGGCCGAGATATCCAACCGAGAAGTAAAGAACATACTTGAGAAAATGGTTAAACCCACTCGAAAGGATTGGTCTCTACATCTCAATGATGCACTCGGGGCCTATAGAACAACATTCAAAACACCATTGGGAATGTCACCCTATAGACTCATCCATGGGAAAACATGTCACTTACCTGTTGAGATAGAACACATAGCTTACTGGCTATCAAGGCAGTAAATATGGACTGGGATAAGGCAGGACAAAAGAGGCTACTAGACTTGAATGAAATTGAAGAAATTCGAGCAGTGGCCTACGACAATGCCAAGATCTAGAAGGACAAAACCAAAAGGTGGCGTGACAGGAAGCTACTGCCACAACAGTTCTGCCCAGGGCAGCAGGTGTTGTTGTTCAATTCTAGGTTGAAACTTTTCCTAGGAAAGCTTAAATCTAGATGGTCCGGTCCTTTCCAAGTTGTCCAGGTTTTTCCCCATGGTGCCATCAAAATCAAATCCCTAAGACGGACACTAGTTCAAGGTCAATGGACAAAGACTCAAGCATTATCAGGGGACTGAAGCCCTAAGGATGCATGAAGTAGTTACTTTAGGAGATGCCCCTCAAGGAATCCCTAATTTAACTTAGTTTTTATTTTACTTTATTTTAGTTATTTATTAGGAATTAAGATTTATTTATTTTAGTAACTAAGATTTTATTTTAATTATTTTTAAGAAATAAAGGAAGCAAGCCAAAGAGAATGAATGAACCAGCCCACCATATCAACAACAACCCAAAAAGCCCAACGAACGAGTCTGTCGTCACAACTTGTCATCAGCTGTCGCGACAGACGCAGAGAAGATAGCCTGTCACGGAGCTGTCGCGACAGACACGCAAACGCGTAACAGACGCGCAGCAGACACAAAAATGCGTGACAGATGCGTCAGAAACCGCATAACAGCTGGCCCTGTTATTCGCGCATGCCGTTACAGCTCCAACGGGCAAAAAATCACCCTTCTATATAAACCCCCACTCACTATTCATTTTTCATCTCATTCTCATTCTCTCAACTTTTTTTCTCTGTTTTAGATCTCAAAATTTTCTTTACATTTTTTCTACAGTCTTTGCAAATGGCTAGCAGACAAACCCGCCGCAGCGCTACCTCCACTTCTGCCGCAGCATTATCCACCCCAAGCCATAACGCCATTCCCGACCGCTTCGCCTCCACCGACTCTGCCACGAGATATTACAGTTCCTTTCAAAAGAGGGACATGTGGGAGGAACAAGGGTTTATCTACACACAACCCACGGGAGATCTAGGGCTCGAGAGCTTCATAGCCAAGAAAATTCAAGACCTCAAATGGCAGAAATTTGCTGCCCAACCTGAAGAGATGAACATAACCCTCGTCCGAGAGTTCTATCCTGCCGTCGACAACAAGGATACCAAAAGAGTAACTGTTTGAGGGAAGCAACTCTCCATCGAACCTGCGTACATCAACACACTCTACGGACTGTACGTGAGTAAGAAAGAGGACTCCCACAGAAGGTTCGTAAATAGTCTATCTCCGGCAGACTACGACGCGGTCATGGCAGAGGTCACCGAAGAAGGGACGAAGTGGAACAACGACCCTAAACACCGATGGACTGTGAAGAGAACCCATTTGACTCCACAAGCCAAACTGTGGAATCACTTTGTCAAGAAGCGCATCATGCCATCCTCCCACAAAAACACGATCGACACACCAAGGTTAGCCCTTGTTCATTCCATTTTAAATGAAAGACAAATAAATGTCGGCCGCTACGTACGGGATGGAATACTTGAGTGTGCCTTCCGACCGTCGGGTCCCCTCGTCTTCCCATACCTCATCACCACCATCTTTAGGGGCCACAACGTACCGGAGATTGAGGAAGATGTCAAAGTCCAAGGAAATGGGTGGACGTAGCGGAACATTTACAACCTAATGGAGTTAAAAGCTGCCACCCCGCTGTCTTACTTCAACCCCTCTGCCACGACAGACCAGACGGTAGGCCCCAGTTCCCCAGACCCTGCCGCAGCAGAACAACAGCAGACGACAACATCACCTCCACCAGACACCTCCGCCCAGATTCTGTCGACGTTGAAACGGATTGAGGAACGACAGCTCAGACTGATGGGCTTCATGAGAGACTTAACGACCGCAACGGTAAATTTCATTCAAAATGACTTACATTTTACCCATGTGCCATTCCCTTCCTTCCCAGAACAATTCTTTGCTGCCCCCACATCTACCCCTGCTGCAAGCCCGAAAACCCCCTCTGCTGCTTCCACACCAAACCCTGCCACGACAGGAGAAAGCGGCAGGCAGTCTGCTATAGCCAGAGGAGAGAAGAGAAAGGACCCCCTCCCGGAAATCGACCCCAAATATTGGGAAGGGTTCTCCTCTTCTTCCGTCTGGCAGGATTCTAACTCCGAGCCATCGGTTGCCCGAGACATCTCCAAGGACTACCCTCCGATAAAGAGGAAGAAGCTCAACGATACTGTCGAAGGACCCTCCGGCCAAGGCAGATCTGCCAGCAGCAACAGCTCTGACGATGACATCGAGGTTCTAGACCAACCTCCACGCATCTCACCGACACGTGTCCAGCCACCTCGGGAAGCAAAGAAGAAGACGGCCTCTGCCTCCCCCAGCACACTTCCAGCCCCTACCATGAAAGTCACTGCCCGCCGACAGCTCCAGATCAGCAGCAACAGCGACGACAACTCCTCAAATTAAGTTACTTTCTTATATTTTGCTGTCTTACTGTTTTATTTATTTTGTGATGTATTTGCTTTTTTCTGTTTTTATTTTTCATCATGTCATGCATTGAGGGCAATGCAACCCTCGAGTTGGCATCAATGAAGTTGTTAGTTGTGTCTTAAATCCGTGTCTAATTATTAGTTTATTTTTGTGTCAAAAAAATGAAAATAAAAACAAAAATTTGGCTTAAGTCTTTGAACTAAACTTACTTGCCGCGACATACTCTATCGTGACAGCGCCTTTAGGAAGTTTTAGGAACTGTTAGAGCCTTGCTATATTTCTGAACTGTACAACACCTTTTGTGACTTGTATGATGTTAAGACTTTGTTAGTAAACTTAGAATAGGAAGCTTAGCAACTTGAGTTAGAAAACTTAGATTCAGTCATACTCCTAGAGGTGCCTAACACTGGCTCTAGGAAATTAAACTAGAGGTGCCTAACACTGGCTCTAGGAAATTAAACTAGAGGTTCCCGAAAACCGGCTATAGTAAAAAAAAGAAAAACCTTGGAAGAAAACTAGAGGTGCTCAAAAATTGCTCTAGTAAAAATTATTTTAAAAATAAAACTCAAGTAAGTTAAGTAACTATTCTGGTTGCTAAAAAGTCTAAGCTCATATTTGGTTACAAAACCCGCACACATGACACAAGAACTATAGTATGGTTCCGAATAATTCCAAAAACACCCGACAAGGTGTTGCTCTTGGTAGGAATGTGTGGTAAGTAATGAAAAGTTCATTGAATTAAGCCAAACCAAAAAGTTTTTATTTAGGACATATTTGCTTGAGGGCAAGCAAGAACTTGAGTTTGGGGGTGTGTTGAGTGTATAAAAGTTCTATATTTTACCCCTCATTTACCCATATTTCTGCTGCATTCAATCATGTTTCATTTCATTTAGGATAGATTTCTACATATACATCACAAGTAGATAAAATAGCACAATTGCTACTGATTTTGGTCACTTTTGCAGGTATCTGCTGTGGCAGACTCATGGCAGCAAAGGAGCAGAGCTGGAGCACAGTACTAGATTCGAAGAGCAAAACGCTGCCGTGGCCACTGCCGTGGTAGCCATGACAACATCATTGGTGAGGTAGAAGAGTGAAGTGGAGCTCGACAGATAGAGGACTTAAAGCTGGTCTGTCGTGGACCACTCCTATATTTTTCTGAGCCCGGAGGAAGAATGAAGGCCAAGCCCAAAGTCCAAGGAAGAAACTCAAGGCAAGAAAAGAGGACGAATTAAAAGCATATACTTAGAAGATTTAATCTCCAATAGAGTTGTACTTTAGTTTAAACTTGTATTCTTGCCATATTAGAAAACTTGGACCCAAGGCCTATATAAAGGCATGTAATTCGACCTATGAAGGGATATCTCATTCCTAGCCGTCTTCCCCAAAACCCTTGTCGTTTTCCCCCTTCATCATGTTCTAAACCTCCTCTAGGGCTAAGGGTTGATTCTGTAAAGTAGTTGCAAGGATTGTACTGTTTTAGGAATTTTCTGTTCAAGCAATAAAAATTCAAGTTTATTTATTCTGGTTTTCACATCTCGCAAGAGTATCGGGAGAGCATTGTGAGGTTATCTATTTGTTTGATATCGGGAGAGTCAAGCATACGAACGAAATAAATACACGTTTTCCAGTTTATGGTTAAACCATCTCGGCTTAGGGATAACTACAAGGTTAAGTGGCTAAGGAAGAATTCAACAACATTGGTGTCCACCCTTCGATTTACGCTGGGAGGTATCATCTAAGAAGTGTTCATCAACAGAACTTTGGCCTAGGGATAGGACAAGTCACAGCAGGGACTCTTGCCAAACTTGAAGTACTAAGTTGTGTGGTCGCTACCGCAACAGGTGCTGTCGCGACAGGGACGACGACAAAACATAAGTTTCTATTCAGTGCAACACCTGCACTACCAAGCAATTCAATACCGGCCTATTTCTTAAACCTGATTCTTTTATTTCTTACTTTACTTGCTTTTCAAGATTACTTTCCAAACAATTTAAACCCTTTCTTTCTCTCATGCAACAACTCTAGGATAAAGCTATTTCCAGTCCCTATGGAGACGATATCCGATACTCCAAGTATCACTTTACTACTTGCGTCGTGTACACTTGCACTAATTGCGATAGGACTTTTGACACGCAACAAAGAGGAATTTTAGTTTGCTTACCTTTATCTCTTGTAGAGAGGGTTTGATCAAGCTTTGGGTTAGAAAGCTTTGATCGTTGTAAGGGTTTCCTCCTAAGCCAAGAAAATGGGACAAATCAATTAGTGAATTGGTTGTGAAATCCTTAGTGGGAAGCTAAGGTAGTGGATGTAGGTGCTTGTTAGAAGGCCGAACCACTTTAAATTATCGTGTTTTTTTTTATCTTTTAGCTTCCACACCTCAATCACCCAAAAATCCAACTTCTCCACCACTTGGCTAACCATAATGGTTGAAGGAAATTGAGCCTATCAAGCCTAACAATTGGTATCAGGGCGAGGCTCAATCGAAGGGGATTAACATCTTATTGAGGGGATCCTGAAAGCTTGATACAATAATTCAATCAACCGGTCAAATGGCATGATCCATCGACAAGCCACCATTCTTTGATGAGACCAACTACGCTCATTGGAAGATAAGAATGAAGTTCTTCATCAAATCCAAAGACTACAAGCTTTGGGATATTGCTGAAGAGGGTCCTTATGTGCCATAGCGAAGTAAGACGGAATAGAGTGCAGATGATCGCAAGAAGATGTCCTCTTGCAAAGATGCCAAGGAAGCATGGGACAAGCTTGAAGTCACATACAAGGGAGAAAATAAAGTAAATGAGACCAAGATCGGTCTCTTCAACCACGAGTATGAGAACTTCAAGATGGAACCTGATGAAGACATCACAAAGATGTTCGATAGATTCTCCACCATCACAAATGGACTCAAAGGCTATGGAAAAATCATTCCGGAAAACAAGCTTGTCCGAAAGATTCTCTATTCTCTTCCCGAGTCATGGGACTCAAAGAAGACTGCCATCATCGAAGCCAAAAATCTAAAGACCTTGAAGCTAGATGAACTCATGGGGTCTCTTCTTACTCATAAAATGATGAAGAAAGAAAAAAGAGGGGAAGAAGAAAGAAGAGATAAAGTAGACGGGGAAGAAGAAAATCATGAAGCTAGGCATCAACGCGAGTGTCGTTGCTCTCAAATCCTCTACATGCCAACACATTTATTTGAGTGAGAAGGAAAGTGAATATGAAGAGATGGTTCATCTCTTCATGAAATTCTCCCGATTCATGAAGAGCGAGATGGATAAATCCAAGCATAAATCGAAGAAGAAGATGAAGGATTCCCACAAGTCCAACAAAAAGGGATCATCTTCAAAGAAAGCATATGTGACGACATGGAGTGATGAAGAATCCACCGATGATGAGGTAGCCCACCTATACTTCATGGCCCTCAATGAGGGGGAGGTAACTTCTAACTCATCTAGTTCAAATTCATATACTTTTAACGAGTTAAAAGATGCCTATGATGATATGCTTTTGGAATTAAAGGCATCATTTTCTAAAAAAAATTGCTTTCAAATTTGAAAAAGGAAAAGGTAGCCCACCTATGCTTCATGGCCCTCAATGAGGGGAAGGTAACTTCTAACTCATCTAGTTCAAATTCATATACTTTTGATGAGTTACAAGATACCTATGATGATTTGCTTTTGGAACTAAAGGCATCATTTTTTAAAATAAAAAAAATTGCTTTCAAATTTGAAAAAGGAAAATGATTTGCTTTCTAAAACAAATCTAGAGTTTGAAACAAAAATTAAAGATTTTGAACTTAAAGTTTTAGATTTACAAAACTTTCTTCAAACGATTGAAAAAGATCACTAAAAAGAAGTTGATGATCTGAAGAAGGAAAAAAGATTTGATTTCCAATGAACTTCAAAAGAAAAACAATTTGGGAAAATCAAAATTTTATGTTAGACAATCTAGTGCCCCTAAATTTTTTGAATGGAAAAGTTTTTAGAAGTATTTGGGTCCCAAAAGGACTAAGTACTTCAACTAAAAAGGATGAAATTGAAAAATGGATTCCTAAGGGGACTAAACTATGTGCAACTAACGTCTATGGATCCAAAACAATTTGGATACCAAAAATTACTTGATTGTCTTGTTTAGGTGTGATGGAGAGAGTGATCAACAAGTCCAAATTTGAGGGGGAGCTCTATGCACACAAAGAGAGCACTTGAAGAAGGAAGGCTTCACATCCTCCCTTGGATTCAAGTGTGGTAAAATTAGTTGAATTTTTTTGTTTAGTTTTATTTCTTTTAATTCAACTAGTTTAATCATATATGTTGGACTAACTATATTTGATGCTTTGAGTAAGGGAGAGCCAATTTTAAAACCAAAAGCTTTTAAATCTGTCAAAATTCTTTAAACCTCCTATGTTATTTGGAGCTTAATGTCTTTTAAATTCTTTTTTATATAACAAAAATGGGGAGAAATGGTTTGAAAAAAATTGATTTTTCAAGAGAATAAGGGGGAGCTTTAACTTCATTCAATTTTTAAAATCTCTTATTCAAAATTTTAAAATACTAAGGGGAGAATCCCAAAGATTTTTTCAAGCTGGTTTTATTATATCAAAAAGAGGGAGATTATATATATATATATATATATGTTTTGATATAATAATTGAAAAAATGTTTTGGACTTAATTGAAAAGAATTTAAAACATTCTCTAAGTCAAAAACAACTTGAAAATAAGTTTGAGGATGATTCAAAAGGTTTTGGCAATGTTTAAAACGTTTTTAAGTAGCCAAATCAATGTTTTTAATGTACCCTTTTCGATACAGGAATAACCTGTATCGATACGTTTTGAAACTGTCAGAACCCGTTTCGATACATGGGTTTACCTATTTCGATACGGATATGTGTTGTTTTGAAACACCCTTTGGTGTTTCGATACGCCCACGTGGCATACACCCCAACGTCCATTTCCCAACGACTATTTGAATTGTAGGTTGTTCCGATACGTCACTAGGCGTTTCGATACGGGCGTTCCGATACGACCCAAGATGTTTCAATACGACCTCTTCAATGCACATAACGACTCTTTCTGTTTTAGTCGTGTTTCGAAATAGACAGGTACCGTTTCAATACGAGTAGTTGCAGAACTACATTTATGGTGAGAAATAAAGTCTCCAACGGCTCCAATTCAACCCCAACGGTCCTCAACGGCTATAAATTCAATTGAGAGTATAAAAAAGATCTCCAAGCATCAATAGAAGACTAATGCTTCAATTGTCAACAACCATATGATGTCAAATTGTCTTTAGAGCCTAATTTATCCATTCTTTGTATAGACAACACTTGTGAGCCTAAATTGTCAAATTTGCTAAAGTGTTTAGGTTTGGGTGAGTGCTTTAGTGCAAACATCAACCTTGTATGAGGGATTTTAGTTTGCTTACCTTTATCTCTTGTAGAGAGGGTTTGATCAAGCTTTGGGCTAGAAAGCTTTGATCGTTGTAAGGGTTCCTCCTAAGCCTAGAAAAAGGGACGAATCAATTAGTAAATTGATTGTGAAATCCTTAGTGGGAAGCTAAGGTAGTGGATGTAGGTGCTTGTTAGAAGGCCGAACCACTCTAAATTATCGTGCCTTTTATCTTTTAGCTTCCATACATCAATCACCCAAAAATCCAACTTCTCCATCACTTGGCTAACCATAATGCTTGAAGGAAATCGAACCTATCAAGCCTAACAAGTAACAAACCAAAAAAATATAAAAAAATAAAGATAAAGATAAACAGCGGTGATCGACAACTAACACTAAAATTAATGTCGTCGCTAATAAAATTAAAAGAAAAAAAAAGAAATATTGATTTTTATTATTTTTTTGGCCAACAGTGTGTGTTGAGAAATGATTATTTATTACAAACACAATACAAAAATTGTGCATCTTTCTTAATGAGATAAAATTAAAATAATTTAAGTATAAATAATACGCGTTTTTTTATCCATGTATAAGTTTGAAGCATTGATTATTTATCTAAAAATTAAGCAATTCCATGAAAAGTGTTGCCTTTTTTTTTCTTTTGTAAATATGCTGGTGTGATATAAGGGTATCATCTGTTAAACTTTCTTACTATACATATAAATGTATAAGATATTTTTAATTTTAACGTAAATTAAAAATTTAATTAATCAACTTTGAATTTATTTCTGGTTTAGTCACTAAAATTTAAAAAATTTCAATTAAATTATTGAATATTTCATCCACTCCAATTTTAGCCATTAGAACGTTAAATTAGAAATTGATGAGTGACATGACAGCCACATATGCAGACATACACTACTTTTTTCTATTCATGCCATCGACATCATTTGTCTCTTTATCTTTCTTTTATGTTCTTTCTTCTTTTCTCAAAGATTAAAATTCTACAGTTTTATCCTTTTATCACGTAGGTGCTAGAATTACTATTTTCTACGTCTTCTCTAACCTCTCAAGACATATATGAACTCACCTCACCATTTCCTACCACTCTATTAGCTTGCTTTTTCTAAAACAAAACTTACGAAACTCAATTCAAAACTCAAAATTCGTAAAACCTCAAATCACTTTAGTCTACAATATCTATCATTCGTTCAGAATCAAGATATACAACTCGCTTCCATTTTCTCCACCTCAATGCCGTTGGGATTTGGAAGAAGATGTTTCATGTAGACAAATCAAAGGAAATCTAAAATAATAATTTTTTTCACAAAGATAAAAAAGTTTTGGGGTCATTTCACCAATTTTAAAAGACATCCGACTGGTCATAACCTCGTTAAGTATTTAATCGCAAAGTGACCAAAATAAGAATGAAGAAAAAACTTGAGTGATGAAATTTAAAATATACGAGAAATATATATAATATTAATATTTTTAAATTCAATTTTGATTATGTCAATAAAAATAACAATATAGTTTTATTTTCTTTTAAATTATACTATATAGTACATATGATTAATTTAGAAATACAAAACAAAAAATAAACCAGACATTATATGAGATATTTTCAAGCAAGTTGTGCCATAAAAGATGACGGCTACAAATTGTTTTCAAATCACGAGCCTGCCTCTTCAACTATTGATGGACCATATTTAGGCTTTATGGCTTAGCTCATAATTAGTTTTTCTTGAACAATAGCTCATAATTAGTTTTGATTTGTTTATTTATAGAGAAATTAGATTGAATTGATTGATTTAATCGAATCGATCAAAAATTAATAATTTTATTGAAAGTGGAAAACAGATAAAAACCAGACACATGTAATATGAAATTGTTTATAAAATCGGGTAAAACCCAAAATATCACCAAATTTTGTGTACCAAAATGATTTTAAATTTGTTGTTCCTTCGCCAAGCGCCTTCGAAAATTAATGTGGTACTTCACCCGTCCTACGACGGGTCAATCATCAAGTTTTATTCTCGCGCTACGCTTCAAGCATCACGAAGCCCGAAACTCCTCTTCTGGGTGTATATTACGCCTCCACACACGTAACCTTTGGAGACCACTACACCGAGACAAGATAGTTGTCATGTTCGACTGAGCTCCCAACCTGATAGCCGAGCTACCACATGCCAGCTCATCAATAACCATTACTATGCCTGGCACGATCTTGTCAAAATATCATTCCAGCTACAGCCCGAAGGGGATATAAATACCCCCAAGACCAAAGACAAAAGGACAACTCTGATATGATTTTGACCACTGACTCTACAATGTCCACGACTCTCGGCCCCAAGTCAACAAAGGGTGAACCGCCTGACTCAACGACCTACCATGGTCCTTTGTGGCTCTCGGTCCTTCTCATGATGGGTGAACCACTAGTCTCTGCTCTGAAACCCGCATTCAGCCACCATCTTCACCTCTTTGTTTGGTGTCACCCAAAATTGGCATTAACAATTGGTGCGGTGAGTGTGGAGATCATCCCAACCAAGAGAATCAGTCACGATGGGTCCTTTGTTCCTTACAATCCCTCACCTCTTCCGAAGACATTCTTATCGTCGTCGACTTCTACTAGTACTAGTGTCAGTAGTAACGAGGAAGGAAAAATGAAGAAGAAAGAATGGGCCATTAATATCTCACCACCAACATTTGGGGGCAATATAATGGGATCAACAGGATAGTAATGTCTCACGACGCATCCTCACGACAATAAGCAAAGCATTGGTGAGGATCGACTATCCTATGGAAATTAGGGACCACTTGAAACCAAGGGGTAAGGGTAGCTGGAGAAGGTGTTCCCTTCATTAAGCTCTACAAAACCAACCCCTCTGGTAGGATCGTAGTCATAAGCAAGCGCAACACCTCGTATGCACTCATCGAAAGCTGATGCTACGAGCGTGTGAGGCATAAACGTAAAAAAGGTACCATCCACTAGTTTTCATGAAGGATTCCTCTTATTATAAAGTGGAGAAGCATCAACAAAAGTCCCAAAGACCGATTGGGCAGGTCGAATCTCCATAAACAGCTGAGCCCAATAAGCACCAGCGGCCAAGAGTCTCCACAACACGGTGCCCCACACATATAGATAGTGCCCACCATTATAGGTGGCATAGGACCAAGATAGAGTCAGAGGGAGACACCCTCCAACTTGTAAATGTAAAATTACGAAAATTATAGGGCAACCTCCGCTCGTTAGCTGCCTCTATGTGCAGGATTAAAGAAAGTGCAGAGGACCCTCCCCCTCGAACTTTTACAATGAATGTTCTACAAATGTTTCTCTAACAATAATCTCTTCTACAAATGCACACTCCTCCAAACCTCCAGGTATTGAGGAAACTCATTTAATTTGAACACCCCGAGAACTTTGTACGATCCTAGGGAAAAATGTGAACTTATTATAAAATGGCTACATACTTCTTTAAATGCCTACATTATAAACCCCAAGGATTGTCTCCGCAAATAAGATATCTCCGAACACTCGACTGTTTCTACAAAGGGAACATATATGACTCTGTCCTAACTCACGAAAGACTTCACAAACGCAAAAAGGTAATCTAAATGGACCATCCTGGTCCCAATCTGCTCCAAACACGGCTCTGACTTGTCTGCGTCTGTCTCTCCAAGGATTGTGTTCGAACCCCAACTCTCAACCGATTCTACAAAGACAAGGAATACATACGTCCCATCCATGCTCAAGCTCACTACAAGAAATTTCTATTGTTGTGACAAATTTAATTTTGACAAAATTATTTTTTTCACTATTAGTTTTATTGTGACAAAATAGATAAGTGTCACATCAAATTCGAAAAACATGTACAATTGTGACAAAAACTAAAATCGTCATAATATTTTGTCACAATTAGCAAATTTATGTAACTTATGGTGACAAAATATATTTTATTACCATTTTTTGTCAAAAATGTTTCCCTCCATTTTTTGGCGCGAAAAAAAGTCATATGGTGACAAGTTTTGTAACTATAAGTCATACTTATTGTTACAAAAAAATTATTACAACAAATAATGAAAATCAAGTTTTTTTTGATAAATTATGCTTGTAGTTATATATTTGAGTTTTAGTGACAAAATTTACCGTCACAAATTTTTCCTTCCATATTTTGGCGCAAAAAAGTCATATAGTGACAAGATTTGTAACTATAAGTTATAATTATTGTTACAAAAAATTGTCACAACAAATAATGAAATTCAAGTTTTTGTGACAAATTATGCTTGTAGTTATATATTTGAGTTTTAGTGCCAAAATTTACCGTCACAAATTTTCCCTCATTTTTTGGCACCAAAAAAAGTCATACAGTGACAAGTTTTGTAACTATAAGTTATAATTATTGTTACAGAAAAATTGTCACAACAAATAATGATATTCAAGTTTTTTTTGACAATTTTTTTTGTTGATATATGTTTGAATTATAGTGACAAATTTTATTTTCACATATGTTTCTCTACATTTTTTGGTGCCAAAAAAATATGAAAGTTAAAGATGAGTTTTGTAATTATAAGTTATATATATTTTTATAGAAAAATATTGTCACAACAAATAATAAGTTTCACACTTTTTGTGATAAATTATATTTGTAATTATATATTTTATTACACTAACAAAATATACTCTCACTAATGCCCCCCTCCATTTTTTGGTGTTAAAAAAACTATATAGTGATAAGTTTGTAACTATAAGTTATAGTTATTGTTACAAAAAAATATTGTCACAATAAATGATATGATTCAAGTTTTTATGATAAATTATGTATGCATTTATATAGCTTAATTAAGATGAAAAAGTATATTGTTATAAATGTTTTCCTCCATTTTTTGATGCAAAAAAAGTTATATAGTGATAAGTTTTTCAACTATAGTTAGTGTCACAGAAAAATATTGGCACAACAATAATAAGACTCTACCTTTTTTGGGATAAATTGTGTTTGTAGTTATATATTTAAATTATAGTGACAAAATATATTTTCACATATGTTTTCCTCTATAATGATGATCAAAACGATCCACATTTTTCACTCCACAATGCTACAATATTGAAAAACCTATCAATATGCAAAAATGAACAAATCAAAAGTAATTCATCTAGAACCATACACACAATCATAATTAATTAAAATAAATAACATATTTTTAATAAAAGCAAATACTTGGATTGAAATTATAACTCACCATCGTCTTCTTTTTCAAGTTGATCTCCATTGTCTTCATTTTCATCACCACCATCACCATCATCATCTAAGTAATTAGTAATAGTATAATCATAATCATCATCTTCATCAAATAAACTGCTATGAATTGTTCTTTCATTTGACATTGATCTACTCTTCGAAGACAAATAAACTAGAATGAATTTCATCAACTTCGGTTTTTTGATTCAACAATTCATTGCTTTCAATATTAATTTGATGAACATCGTTGGAATCAGGTTCAAATTGCTGATAGGGATCATGACTAGGAGTTAAGTCACTTTCATTTTCTTCAACTTCTGGAACATTGTATATATGCCTAGAATTTGTCTTTTGCACAATTTTTCAGTTATCTCCATTTTTTACATCATCTATGTAAAAAATTTGTTCCACATGAGTAGCCAAGACAAAAGGATCATCTGTATACCATTTTCGACTAACGTTCACACTTATCAAGTCTCCATTTGTTCTTAGATCATTTTTCTTGTCAACAACATTATACCAATCACACTTAAATATAATAACTCTATTCCAATACAATAATCAAACTCAGTAATATTAGTTAACTGCCCGTAAAAATCATTTTCTTTTGAATTATGAAATCCTTTCACGAAAACATCATTATTTTGAGTGCGACGATTAGCTTAACGCTCGATAATAAGAAACTTAACTCCATTCACAATTATACTAGTATATCGAGTGACACGTGTATCAGGACCCAAACCTAATGCATATAGATGATTGTTCGATTCAATTGAACCGTCCAAATTCAACTTAATAGCACGTGAAATTGAGTTTGAAAGTCTAATTAATAAATATATTTTTATTAACATATGTTGTATAAATTGAAAAACACTTACATATCGCTTTAACCAAGAGAAAAATTCAGCTTGATGTTTTTGTTGCAATTCAAAATTCTCTTGTTTTTCAACTTCCTCCATATGCATACTATATATTCAAAAAAAATTATAATTAGTAAATCTTATAGTATAACAATATTTAAAGTTTGCATATACTCAAATGAAAAAAATTAACTTACTTTAGGTACTTTTCTATCTCTTCACAATTGTTAAGTATATACCACTGAATCATTTTGAAATCAGTCGGATAATATATCATATGTTGCAGCTCTCCATGTTCTTACTTTTTGTGAAAAAATAGAATACTTGTTGCCAACCATCATTTGATCTCCGTCAAAGTTTTTTTCCAATCTATTGTATCTAGTTTCAACTCCACAAAAGTACATAGCACAAAAATTAAGACACTCTTTATTTACACATGCTTCAGACTCTTTATTTACACATGCTTCAGCAATAGAACCTTCAGGGCGAGCTTTCTTACGTACAAAGTCTTTTAATGTACCTAAGAACCTATTTACAATGAATAAAACATGAATAAAAATAATGAATGGAGAGAAATAAAAGGTTATAGTACAAATTTGACATTACCTTTCAACAAAGTACATCCATCGTTAGTGAACTGGACCACCTAATTCAACCTCACGGGGTAAGTGAACAGACAAGTGTAACATAACCACAAAAAATGATGGAGGGTATATGCTCTCAAGCTTACACAAAATTAGAGCTATGTTATTTTGTAACTTAGGTAACTTGTCTTTTTGAACTGTCTTTGAACATAAATATCTAAAAAAAGAACTCAACTCAGACAACAAAGTGTACAAATCTTTTCGTAGATAACCATATGCTGCTACCAGAAGGACTCGTTGTATGAAAACATGATAATCATGGCTTTTCATTCCAGCCAACTTGCCATCATCGACATTTACACGTCGAGATTGGTTTGAAAAATAATCGTCATGAAACTTAATTGACTTAAGCCATTCACAAAAAAAAATTTGAGCTGAAAATGACAATGTATAGCATGCTATATGCATTACTAACTTATCACCGTTACATTTTAAGTGCAACTCTTTTCTAATGCCCTTTCTTCTAAATTCAAATGACTCTTCACTTTATCCTTTGTCTTTCCATCAGTATTCATCAATTTTCCCAAAATCTTTTCACAAATATTTTTCTCAATATGCATCACATCTAAATTATGGCGCAATTTTAAGGTTTTCCAATACAGAAGGTCAAAAAATGCTTCTTTTAGTCCATTTCAACTCTTCATCTGTACGTTTGCGCTTTCTATTATTATGCAGCTTCCCAAAACTTATAGAAATGCACTTTGTTTGTTCAAATATGTCATCTCCAGATAATTCTGGAGGCTTTTCCCTATACTCATGCTTATCGTTAAATTTCTTACTTTTTCTCCATTGATGTGTTTTATCCAAGTATCTATGATGACCCATGCAACATTGTTTCTGTCCATTCTTCAAAGTAACATAACGTGTCCACTTGTTGCAAACAGGACATGCCAACTTTCCTTTTTTACTCCACCCAGATAACATACCATATGTCAGAAAATCATTTATAGTTTATAATAATGCATCATGAAATCGTAACTTTTCATTGATGTATGCATCATATGTTTCAACACCATTCTCCCATAAATCTTTCAAATCATCTATTAAAGGTTGTAAATAAACATCAATATCATTACCAGGAGAATTCTTACCCGGGATTAGTGTGGACAGAAACAAGAAGGGATCTTTCATACATTTCTAAGGTGAAAAATTATACGGAAGTAAAATAACATGCCACATGCTATAACTAGTGCTCATATAGCCAAAAGGATTAAACCCATTGCTAGCAAGCCCAATTCGTACATTACGTGGATCTAAAGCAAACCAATCATTTTCCTTATCAAACTCTTGTCAAGCTGTTGCATCAGCCGGATGCTTTATTACATCATCATTAACACGTTTTTCCTTGTGCCACCTCATGTCTTCAGCAACATCTTTAGACATAAATAACCTTTGAAGTATAGGTTTCAAAGGAAAATATTTGACTCTTTTACGAGCAATCTTTTTATGTTTTCCCATACCAATTTCCACCTTGAAGCCGAACAATTAGGACATTGATCAAAACGCTCATATTGTTTCTAATATAATATGCAATCATTCACACATGCATCAATATTGATATAACTAAGACCGAGATCACGTAAAAGCTTTTTCACCTCATAATAAGATCCATGAAGCGTTTCACCCTTCAGAAGAGCATATTTGAACAATTTTAAGTTTAGATCAAAAGATTTGATACTCGAATTGGTAATTGTTTTATTGTAGATCATCCTCAAAAGAAATGATAACTTCGAGTACTTACAACTAGGATATAATTCACGTTGAGCATCAGTTAACAATTTTCTAAACTTTTCTACTTCCCCTGCAGACTCAATTGTTTCAGTATTCGCAGATGACATTTCAATATTAGTTTCAACAAAATTTGATTTTTGTATGTCATCTAGCATTTTGTTGAGTGGATCATTTAAATTGATATAGCAAAGAGGAGGGGGGTGAATTAACACTTTAAAAATTGAAGGGAGCAAAAGGAAATATTAAAAATGAAGAACAAGGCACTTATAGTGGTTCAAGCTTCTAAACAAGTTCTATATCCACTACCTTAGTTCCCACTAAGGATTTTCAACAATCTCTTCACTAATTTGTTCTTTCCCTTTTCTAGGCTAAGGAGGCAACCTTTAAAAATTCAATCTCTCTACCCAAAGATTGAATGACAAAACTCTCAATTACAAAGAACAAATGTCAATTTGGAATGTATCTCTCACAAGACTAAAATATTGCCCAATTACAAACCAACACTCCCCAAACTTGAAACAAAGATGAACAATTTGAGAATTTTACAAGTTGGGTGCACAATATGACTCTAATAGGTTCAAGGGTTTGGAATAAATTCTTTGATGTTGCTTGGAGGTTCAATAGTTGTTGTTGTAGCTTTTGAGACTTGTTTTTATACCCTTGCATTGAATTCTAACCGTTTGGGTGGTTGAAGTCATTAATCTAGCCGTTGGGCTGCAATTTTCCCGCAATAAATGCTCCTCACTTGCTCACCGAATCGATACTCTTCGAGGGCGTATCAGTACCTCTCTCAAAGAAGAAAGAGTCGCTGTGAGTGAAAAACAAAGCATATTGATACGCAAGAAGGATGTGTCAGTACTGTCTTAAGGGGCGTATCGATACGATAAGCCATATCGATATGATTTTTGCTCACTAGAATCCTGAATTGTGTTTTGATAAAAAGCGTATCGGTACGCTACCTTAGCGTATCAATACCATTCAACGATCATTTGAAATTTTGGATTCTCATAATTGACAAGCCAACGTTCGAATATTAAATGTAAAGATTTTGCAAAGGTCAACATATCATATCGATACAGTGACATGCCATGTCGGTACGCTATAGCATTAAAAATATTTTTATATGAAAACGGTATCAATATGGTCCCGATACGTATCGATACACTATATCTTAAAGTCTTACCCAGATGAATATCGTATAGATACGGGGTTAAACTGTATTGGTACGCTATGGTCGATTAAAATTCCATTGTTGAAAATTCGTATCGATACACCTGAGCATTTTGTTGAAGTTTGGCTTGAAAACACTTGAAAGGACTTAGAAAATTTGAACCCTTTTAATATGTTTTGACTTGAAAGAGTACTAGGTTCAAAAAGGCTTGTCAATTGGTGAGTTTTTGAAATACTTAAAAATTTATTATTTTTGCAATTAAGTCCCTAAAGTTATTTGTTATATCAAAATCAATTTTGGTTTTACAATCTCCCCCTTTTTGATATAACAAAACCAAGTATAAATTTATTAAGTTTTGAAAACTTTGAAAAGCTTACCCCCTGAATTTCAGATAGGTTTTCAAAAAATGATTTTCATAAATTTAGCTCTTCTCCCCTTTTTGTTAGATCAAACACATTCAATTTATAAAATAGGGATAATAAACATGAAGTACAATTTAAAGCATAATTAAGCAACTCAAATTATAAATAGGCAATAAATATCCAAATGAAGCAATAGTTCAAAAATAGTTCCAAACTCAAATACTAAAAACATAAACCAAAGCATAAGTTCATAATAGATAGGCGCATAAACTAGAGAACTAAATGATATGCCATGAGATGCACAACTACTCGTCCCCACCATCATCTTCATCCTCGTCCTCTTCATCTTGACTTGGTTGAGGTCTCCTAGTGTGATTGAGCCAAGCATCGTTGAAGGCGGTGAGAGAGACATCCATGGAATTTTGTTGAATTCCAATGGCCTTGACTTGACCTTCCAAGGATGTGAAGCGAGTATCCATCTCCTTGACACGATCCTCCAACGAAGTGAGGCGAGTATCAATGGCGGCAAACCCGACATCCATGTTGTTCCCCAAAGAGGTGGATTTCTCATTGAGAAACATCATAATGGTATCCATGGAGGATTGAGAAATAGGAGCACCTTGTGGGCCTTGTGAAGCTTGTGGAGCCTCCGCTTGAACATCTTGGCGAGGAGATCGAGGAACACGAACCCATTCATTGTTGAGGTAGGCAAAGTGAGCACGGGTAAGGGAATGCTCATCTATGGGTTGGCCAAGGTGTTCGAGATAGTCATAAGAACAATCTATCTAAAGAGAGTGAAACAAATGACCTAAGGCCGTCGAATAGTAAAAAGATTTGGCTTGGTCGGTGTGACGGTTTTGAACAAGATATACAAGATCGGCAAAAATAATTTGACAAAGATTAGAGCGCTTACCCTCACAAAAGCACCCAAGCCAAAAGTCATCCACTTGACGAATAGTTGAAAATTTCCCACCTGAAGGACGAAGAAACCAAGAGATTATAAGATGAAGTATACAGTCTTGGGCATTTAAAACATTGACGAAACTAAGAGGGCCATGACCCAAAGAATTTTCATCATCAATCCCGATATTTTCAAAACCAAAAGCTTTACAAAGAACATTTTGATCAATTCTAAAAGTTGTGCCCATAAGATGAGATTCAATAGCAACACCATGTTTTCTTTGGCATCATGAATGCATTTGGCATTTGAAAAGAAAATTATAACTAGATTTCGATATAAAATCGAAAATAGGCTCAAAAAAATTCATAAGTTTCCATCTTTTAAACAAACCAAGATATTCAAATTTAAAACGTTCGGAATATAAAAACGAGATTGAGACAACACGTTCTTCCCTAAGAGTAAAACCTTGAAATAGCTTGAAACGTGACAAATCCGAATGGTTAGGAAAACTATTTTGGATTATGAAAGGGAGGTTTGGTTTAGGATTACCCTCATTGTCTTCAATAGGATCAGAAGATGTAAAGGCTAAATATCGTCTTGCTCTCTTTTTGGGTGCCATAATCCTGAAAATGAAATCGAAACAAATCGAATATGTATGCTATTATCATCACATTCAATCCAACGATAAATTCCAATAATTCAAGGTATTGATAAAAAATTATATTTTATAGGTTAAAAATATATATACGAGTATAAAAGAAAATTTTGGTGAATTTTTTTTTGAAAAACATATTATAAAAATATACAGTATAAATTTGTATTCAAATAATTTTTTTTTTCAGATTTTGAAGATTTTTTGTAAAAACTTGAAAACTCATACTATATGTATATGTTTTATACAAAATTCCATTAAATACAACCATTAAAATTGAATGAAAATTAAAAAGAAAAGAAAACAGGGTTTATACCTTGAATGAGGAAATTTGGATGAACAAAGGATGAATGATGCACAAATTTCTTGCAAAGCTTGAGCCTTGATGTGTTGATGAAAAACCCTCAATTGATTTTAGGTTTGATGCGAAGAATTTGAGAGATTGAGGGGGTTTTTATAGTGATTTGCAGCTAGGGTTTTTGGAGAAAAAGAGGAAGAGTTTTATTCAAAAGGTGATTTGCATTAAAAGGCCCGATTTCAACTCTCCGCCTTTACCGTATGGGGTACGCTTTAGAAGCGTACGATACACCTTGTCATATTTTTAAATTAATTTTTAATACTGTATCGATACGCGTGACTATATCGATACAGTTTGCACTTTATCACTTCCCATTGACGAACCCGTATCGATACACCATTATCAGAAGCTGTATTTTGGAAAGTTTTAAGTCCAAAAATCCAACTTTAAATGTATCTAAATGCATGAGAATGATATATGAGCAAGATTTAATGACTAAAACTGATGCATACTCCCTCTAACAACAAGCATGGATGCATAAGGAGGCAAATCAACATAAGCATGAGCATCAAATAATTTCAAGCACATTTTTGGCCATTTGGGACCTAAAAGGGTCAATGAAGGCTAGTTAAACCTAACTCTCTCCTAAGGGTCCAAAAACGTTCTTTATCTAAAGGTTTGGTAAATATGTTCACTAATTGGTTCAAGGTATCAACATATTCTAGAACTACATCATTTTTCAAGACATGATCTCTAATGAAATGATGTCTAATTTCTATATGTTTTGTTCTAGAGTGTTGGATGAGATTCTTAGTAAGACAAATGACACTAGTGTTGTCACACCTAAGGGGTATGGTACCTACTTGAACACCATAATCTAAGAGTTGTTGTGCTCAAGTCCTAAGGATATGTACTCCGCTTCGGTTGTAGATAAGGCTATGCTAATTTGTTTCTTAGAGAACCAAGATACGAGCATACTACCTAAGAATTGACATGTTCTGGAGGTACTTTTCCTATCTACCTTACATATCCATAATCCGCATCAGAGAAGGCATGAAGGTCAAAGGAAGAGTCTCTAGGATACTAAAGACCTAAACAAGGTGTATCTCTAAGGTATCTAAAGATTCTCTTAATGGCAACTAGGTGTGATTCTCTAGGACTAGCTTGAAACCTATCACACAAGCAAACACTAAACATGATATCGGGTCTACTTGCGGTAAGGTAAAGCAAAGATCCAATCATAGAACGACAAATCTTAGAATCAACACACTTACCTCCTTCATCCTTATCAGGCTTAATTGATGAGATAATAAGAGTGGCTTGAGGCTTTACATTCTCCAAGCCAAACTTTTTGAGCATATCGTTGATGTATTTAGCTTGATTAATGAAGGTTCCATATTTCCTTTGCTTGATTTGGAGCCCCAAGAAAAATGAGAGCTCTCCCATCATGCTTATCTCAAAAATCACATTGCATTAGCTTAGAAAATTCTTGGCAATAAAATTCATTAGTAAAACAAAAAATAATATCATCAACATATATTTGAACTACTAAGATGTCATTTCCATATCTTTTAGTGAAAAGTGTAGTATTCGCCTTGCCTTTTTCAAAACATTTTTCAATTAAAAAGTTTGAGTCTTTCATACCAAGCTCTAAGAGCTTGTTTCAAACAGTATAAATCTTTTGTTAGTTTAAAAACACGGTTTGGAAAGTTTGGATCTTCAAAACCAGATGGTTGTTCTACAAACACTTCTTCATTTATAAAACCATTTAGAAAAGCACTTTTCACCCCCATTTGAAAAAGCTTGAAATCATGATAGCATGCAAATGTAAGAAGCGTCATAATAGCTTCCATTCTAGCTACGGGTGCATATGTTTCATCAAAATCAATTCCCTCTTCTTGAGTGGAACCTTGAGCAACAAGCCTAGCCTTGTTTCTCACTATGTTACCACTCTCATCTAGTTTGTTTCTAAATACCCACCTAGTTCCTATAATAGATTGATTACTAGGCCTATCAGCTAATGTCCATACTTTACTTCTCTCAAATTGATTAAGTTCCTCTTGCATAGCCAATATCCAAAAATCATCTTTTAATGCTTCTTTGATATTTTAGGCTCAATGCATGAGTTAAATGCAACATGATTCATAAGTTTGAGAGAGGATCTAGTAGTTACCCCTTGGATGGATCACCCAAGATTTCACCACCTTTGACATAGTTGAACTCCCTTGGGTATGTCACCTTCTTTTCCTCAAGAGCCAAGTCCTTCAAGGCTTCAAGAGGTGGATCTTGTGCTTCCTCTTCTTTAGTTGGAATCTGATCCACCTTTGATGTTTGTTCTCTATAAATGGCTTCCTCAGAAGGAGGTTATCATCGAAAACAACATGTATAGACTCTTCAACAATCAAAGTTCTTTTATTAAATACCTGATAGGCTTTAGAATTTAGGGAATAACACAAAAATATTGCTTCATCACTTTTAGCATCAAACTTACCTAAGTCGTCTTTTCTATTGTTTAAAACAAAACATTTACAACCAAAAGGATGGAAATAGAAAATGTTAGGCTTTTTAAATTTTAAAATCTCATAAGGTGTTTTCTTTAAAATATGCCTAATCATTACTCTATTAATAATATAACAAGCCGTATTAGTGGCTTCCGCCCAAAACTACTTAGGTAAATTGTTTTCACAAAGCATTGTCCTAGCCATTTCTTCTAAAGTTATATTTTTCCTCTCAACTACCCCATTTTTTTGAGGAGTGTGAGGAGCCGAAAAGTTATGGCTAATATCATTTTCATTATAAAAATTTTCAAAACCCATATTTTGAAACTCGGTTCCATGATCACTTCTAATATGTGAGATTTTAAGATCAAGATCATTTTGGGTGATTTTTTTTGCAAATATGATAAGATTTTCTAAAGCCTCATCCTTAGTACTTAAGAATAGAACACAAGTGTATCTAGAAAAGTCATCTACCAATAAAAATGCATATGACTTACCACCCAAGCTTATAGTTCTAATAGACCCAAATAAATCCATATGGATTAGTTGTAACACCATACTAGTCGAAACATCAGTAATGGGTTTAAATGAGGTTCTATTTTGTTTACCCTTAGCATAAGCATCACATATTTTATCTAATGAAAATTTTAGTTTGGGTAAACCTCTAACTAGATTTTGGGAAGCCAATTTTTCTAAAACACTTATGCTAGCATGCCCAAGTTTCCTATGCCACAACCATGCATCATTCTCATCATGTGCAACTAAACATGCATGGGATGGATGTATGTCATCTAAATACACCATATAAATATTTCATATGCGATGACCAATGAGCATTATTTATTTGTTTTAATGTTCACAATTTTACACTCATTTTTATCAAAATGAACATCAAAACCTTTATCACAAAGTTGACTAATGCTCAAAAGATTATGTTTTAGACCATTGACAAGTAAAAATTTTTCAATAAGAATAGATGAGAGATTACCAATAGAGCCAATACTCTCAATGTGGCCTTTGAAGTTGCCACTGAAAGTTACCACTCCACCATGCTTTGGCTTGAGCTCTATGAATCTACTCTTGTCTCCGACCATGTGTCTTGAGCATCCACTATTAAGGTACTATATGTTTTGGCTTGAAACTTTGGCCTTGTAGCAATGCCCCCTACAAACAAAGATTAGTTCTTTGATTTTGGTACCCAAACCATTTTGGGTCCACAAGTGTTAGCTCCCAAAAGCTTGGTTCCCTTAGGAATCAAAGAAGCAAATGCATTTACATTATTAGAAACAATGAGTTCCTTAGGAACCCATACACTTCTAATTCTTTTAACTTTAGATTGCTTTTGAAAACCTCTTCGTTTGAGGTAAACTGACTTTCTCTTAACATATTGGGTTTTTGAAGAATCTCGCATTTCAAGAGCAAGTTTTCCAATAGTAAGAGAATTTTTGAGATTATCCACTCCCTCTGTGTGATAATCTTGAAAATCGGAAAGAAGTTTTTCAATTCAGAATTGGTTTTTGAAAGAGACTCATTTTGAGATTTTAAATCGGAAATAGTTTTCTTGTTTTTTAAAATAGACTCTTTATATTTTTCAACCAATTCATCGTAAAATTCTTGCAACTCATCATATGCATCATATAATTCATCATAAGTAAGAGATGATGAGTTATAGTTTACCATATATTCCTTCTCAAAGGCCATGAGACAAAGGTTGGCCATTTCATGCTCCTCATCCTCGGATGACGACTCCTCATCAGTCCAAGTTGCTACTTGAGCCTTGAGCTTCTTCTTCTTCTCAAAGCTCTTCTTCTTTAGTTGAGGGCAATTGATGCGAATGTGACCCAACTTTTTGCACTCATAGAAAATGAGTTGGTCTTTTTCTTCTTGTTCTTCTTTGTTCTTGTTCTTGGAGTCTTTTCTTCTTGAAAACTTTCTACCCCGTTTAGACTTCAAGAACCTTGAGAATCTCTTGGCGATCATAGCCAATTCTTCAAATTCATCTTCACCACTAGAAGTGCTCTCCTCTTGTGGTAGAGAGGTTTTGAGAGCAACTCCTTGCTTTTTCTTCTCTACCTCTTGCTTGACACTTCTTCTTTCTTCTTTTCTCTTTTCTTATTCTCTCCATTGCTTCATAATCTCACGTGTTAGGAGAGAACCAACTACTTCATCGAGCTTTAAGGTCTTCAAATTCTTTGCTTCGATGATGGCGGTTCTCTTCCCATCCCATGATTCCGGAAGAGAATAGAGTAACTTCCGGACTAACTTATCTTCGGGGATGATCTCTCCAAAGCCCTTCAAACCGTTGGCGATGACAGAGAAGCGATCAAACATCTTTATTACGGCCTCATCGGCCTCCATCTTGAAGTTCTCGTAACTAAGAATGAGGATTCCAATCTTCGTTTCCTTCACATCCCTTGTTCCTTCATATGTGGTCTCAAGAGTGTCCCACACTTCTTTTGCACTTGTGATTGATGATACTTTGGAGTAGATGTCCGTTAGAGAGCACAAAATAGAATGTGCAAGGCTTTTTCGTTCACTTGCAATCTCTTTCTATCATCTTCACTCATCTCCACCTTTTTCTTTGGAATAAACCTTCATTCTTCATCTCTCTTCATGGGAATGGTTGGTCCATCTTCAACCACATCATATACAAGGTAATCATTTGATTTGATAAAGAGACGCATTCTGTTCTTTCAATAAGGATAGTTATCCCCATTGAAGAAGAGTGGTTTGGTGAAAGATTGTGACACATACATGCTTGACCCAGAGGTAGACGCCATGGCTTGACTTGGAGGTTGATCAACACTCTTCTAGTATCTCCTCTTGTGGTTGTTAAGCCTTCAAAGAGGTAGGCTCTAATACAAATTGTTGACTGGATCGATTAAACCATGGCCAAGAGGGGGGGTGAATTGGCACTTTAAAAATTGAAGGGAGCAAAATGAAATATTAAAACTGAAGAACAAGACACTTATAATGGTTCAAGCTTCTAAACAAGCTCTATATCCACTACCTTAGCTCCCACTAAGGATTTTCAACAATCTCTTCACTAATTTGTTCTTCCCCTTTTCTAGGCTAAGGAGACAACCTTTACAAATTCAATCTTTCTACCCAAAGATTTAATGGCAAGACTCTCAATTAGAAAGAAAAAATGACAATTTGGAATGTATCTCTCACAAGACTAAAATATTGCCCAATTACAAACCAACACTCCCCAAACTTGAAACAAAGATGAACAATTTGAGAATTTTACAAGTTGGGTGCACAATATGATGATAATAGGTTCAAGGGTTTGGAATAAATGCTTTGATGTTTCTTGGAGGTTCAATAGTTGTTGTTGTAGCTTTTGAGACTTGTTTTTTTACCCTTGCATTGAATTCTAACCGTTTGGGTGGTTGAAGTCATTAATCTAGTCGTTGGGCTGCAATTTTCCTGCAATAAATGCTCCTCACTTGCTCACCGTATCAATACTCTTCAAGGGCGTATCGGTACCTGTCTCAAAGAAGAAAGAGCCATTGTGATTGAAAAACAAAGCGTATCGATACGCGAGAAGGACGTATCGGTGCAGTCTTAAGAGGCGTATCGGTACGCTACCTTAGCGTATCAATATCGTTCAACAATCATTTGAAATTTTGGATTCCCATAACTGACAAGCCAACATTCGAATATTAAATGTAAAGATTTTGCAAAGGTCAACATATTGTATCGATACGGTGACATACCGTATCGGTACACTATAGTATTGTAAATATTTTTATATGAAAAACGGTATCGATATGGTTCCGATGCGTATCGATATGCTATAGCTTAAAGTCTTACCCAAATGATTATCGTATCAATACGAGGTTAAACCGTATCGGTATGCTATGGTCGATTAAAATTCCATTGTTGAAAATCTGTATCGATAAGCTATAGGGTATCGATACGCCTGAGTATTTTGTTGATGTTTGGCTTGAAAACACTTGAAAAGACTTAGAAATTTTGAACCCTTTTAATATCTTTTGACTTGAAAGAGTACTAGGGTCAAAAGGTTTTGTCAATTGGTGAGTTTTTGAAATACTTAAAAATTTATTATTTTTGCAATTAAGTCCCTAAAGCTATTTGTTATATCAAAATCAATTTTGGTTTTTCACATTTCAAACATATCATCATGTTCTTCTTGAACTTCATCACTAATGTGATCATTATCATTCAAATCACATAATTGATCAGTGTTTGGTTGAAAAGACTCACCATGATGTGTCCATCGAGTATAATCCTCTGCAAATTCATGTTGAAACAAATCAAACTTGACATCTGATAATTTTTTAAACAAGCAATTGTTACAATCTTTGCATAGGCAACGAATCCTACCACTAGAGTTTGTGTTTTGTTTTGCAAGATTTAAGAAATCACGAACTTCTTCTTGATATTCATCACTAAATCTGTTTCTATGGGACAACCAACTTCTATCCATTGTGTGTAACACCCTAAAACCTAGCTTAAATGTTAGAGGATAATTATATGAGATTTTAGTTAGATTAAACTAGAATATTAAATGATTTAGCTAATTAAATTGTTAGTTATTAAATTGAAAGCCGAAAAGAATTAAAAGACTCAATTGAAAAGTGATTAAACCGAATAAAAGAGAAAAATAAAGATTTTGCATGTTAAAATTCTGAATTCTTGAAATGCCCTTGGTTAAGTTTTATTAAGGGGTTAAACCAAGGATATAATTGACAATTTCCTTGGTCAATTAAGACACTCAAATGTCAAACACCATCATTTCTTTTCTTCTCCACATACCCGGCCACATACCCGGCCACTGATAGAAGGAAGAGGAAGAAGAAAAGCTTGCATGTTCTTGAGTTTAATTCAGGAAGTCAAATTGAAGGAGCAAAGTAAGTATGGTCCTCCATCTAGTATTCGAATATACTTAGAATTTCCTAAATTCTTGTGTTTTGATTTATTCTAGAAAGGAATTTTTGAAAATAAAAAGGGTTTAATTCTGTCTAGAGTAATCTACCTAAAAGGAAACATTGCAGTGAACATCATCTTATAAAATACACCAAAAATAGTAGAAATGAAATTTTGATATGAAATTTTGATAGAAAATACTCGAGGATGTATATTTTAAATAGAAACAAACAACACTAAGATTTGAGCTGTGTAAAGAAATCTAGAACTAAAATCGTATGAGTAGTGCAAGCTGTCCAACATGTATAAGTGTCATACTTTTGAACAATAATCTGTATTGATTGGTTAGAAATTAAAATACAAAATTTATATGGTCTTAAAGATAATTTTACTAGCTTGAATATGATATAGATTAATTGAAAATCCGATTTACGGATTGAGTGATATGACCAAATTAGTAACCAGGATTGAATATGTCCGGAACTGAAAATAAAGTTAAGGGTTGTTGTAGATTTAGTTTAATCGAGTAATTGTTTGTTAGAATAAATGCTGATCAGTTCTATAATTGATTTTAAATAATTGAATAGAGCCAAGAGCGGAGGATATCGAGGAAAATCTGATAGCCAGATCATCGAAGGATCGAAGGAAAGACATCCGAGTTCAGGATTAGTTGGGCGTTTGTGAGTGAAACTATCTTTAGAGTTGAGACTAGTGTCTCAACTAAACTTTGTTTTGATAATTGTTTGTGGTTATGAATGAAATTGAAATTAATTTCGGCTTGGTAAATTAAACCATAAGGGAAGAAAGCTAAAAATGGAGAATTGGATTTGTTTATATGATTGAATGTTGTTGAATGATTCGATGCGATATCATGTGTGATTAATGCATAATATGGATGATTAAAATGTTGTGATTGACTTGAATCATGCAATGTGTAAATATTGGTTGAAAGTTGAGATGAGGATCGAACCATATAACGATATGTGATACATGTATGGTATGATCTTGTGATTGAAAATATATGTGTTATGGTTGGAATCGAATTGATTTGTAAAATAAATGAAAGGACCGAATGATGACACGGGAAACCTGATTTCTAATTACATGAACTTGATATGATCATAAAATGGTTAACCTCTTGGATATAGTGTTAGTTTAGTTAGTACGACATGCCTAGAGTCTAGAGCCCAATCTTGGTACGTGAGTGTACCCTACTGAAATTTGGTACGTGAGTGTACCCTACTGATTGGTGTGACGACACCCTACTGTTACATGCTATGAGAATGAAATGAAATTGGTACATGTGTACCCCTCTGATTGGTGATTTATTGTCCCTAATGTTACACGTGACTCGATTACCTAACTTACTATATATACCAAGGAAAATAAATTTATAAGTAATTCAAGTGGAATTATTTACATGTGAAAGATTTGATGATGTTGATTGTTGGTATAATTGATAATGCCTTATTGACCGAATCATGTTGAATAAAATTTTAAATTTGTTCTCTGCTATAGTTTGCTGCTGTTTGTAATACGATAATATTTGATTGATTGTGAATTCTTTCTTGACCATGATTTGGTTCAAATATTACATGAATAAGATTGATATTTTGGTCCTTGGACTTTCTTTGTATTCGAATAGAATGAATTAAATGATGGACTGATTTTGATGATACCTTTAGAAATTATTTGTAAATATAAATGATCAAAAAATTTAAAAGATGATAGTATATGAGTTTCCTCACTAAGTACTGTAAGTACTTATCACTATGTTTTCCTTTCTTCCCAAAATACAGGTTTTAGCAATTCCCAGCCTTTCAACCCTGAGCTTGTTAGATCCTCTGCAGTCTGAAAGTATACCTTGCATTATCTCTTTTTTACTTCTGTTGGGTGGTTTAGTGGTCAACATATTAGTGCAGTTGGCATGTATAATCTTAATCCTGAAGATTTATATGAGATGTATGTAAATGACTTAACTTAAAATCTCCGTTTGTTTTGTTTGTACATAATAGGGTAAATATGGGGTATAGTAGTATGTACTCATATTATTTTGTTTAGAGGCTTACTGTTATTTTGTTATAGATATGTATAGATGACCATAGGGTCATATAGCCTCAATGTTTTGGAATCATCCTTGGTGGTTATGAATGGAAGTAATATGATATTTGGCAATGTTCTGTAATCCTGAAATGATTAAGAAATATATATTGGCCGAATGTGTATGTGTTCCTTATATGTTTCGATTTGATAGATTAAAATGGTATATTAGTATGCCTTTTCTAGAATGAAATTATATGAATTAGTTTAGCAAATTGTTTCATGTTAGAACTAGTTTTAAACGATTGAATTACGAAAGAAAATTTCATTGATAAGTATTGATTCAATAATAACATCTAGTTAATTATATTGGGAAAACAACTGTTGTACTTAGAATTGAATTCTAAGTTTCTTGTACAGATTGGTGAATTGGATTGAAGGTTAGAACCTTTGAATTATTATAGATAATTGTAATAGATAGTTAAAAAAGTATGGCCCACTATGTGTTAGTTAAAGGTTCGATTAGCAGCGATTGTAACATTTCTCGTTCCTAATCGGGGCGAGGGGTGTTACATAAAGTGGTATAAGAGCTTTTTAGGTTAGTTCTTAAAGTTCAATCCAGTCTGCATGCATTATATAGGTCTGAACTATGCCACCCAAGAGTTGTACATTGAGATGTTTGTGATTTCGCTCTTCCAACTTCTTTCTTGTTTAAATCAATGATAGAATGGAAGAAACTAGACTCGGCGAGAACAATGAAAGTCCACGAGAATCCTCCAATGAGGGTGGAAGTATAAGGATGGGATTGAACCCTCCGAAACAAACCGAGCCTCAAGAACCTAAACAACCTCGAGTAGAGTCTCAAGAACAAGTCCAACCTCGGCAAGATGTCGTGGTCATCCAAACTACCCCACGAGAATGTCTCCTTAGCATGAAGGATATGTTCTTTAAGCTAGTGACCAATCTTAAACAAGACCATTCTTCTGCCCCTATAGTTGTTGTGCTGAGTAGAGCATCTATTGATAAACTATCTCAGCACCAGGCTTATACTTTCACTAGTGCTAAAGACGAAAAGCCTGAAGATGCTGAATACTGGCTAGAGAACACCACCAAAGTTGTAACTAAATAGTTACAATGCTCAAACGAACACAAACTTGTATGTGATATGGCTTTGTTAGCAGATGAAGCTATGAACTGGTGGGAAACCACTATTCTGATTGTTCCAGCTGAATCTGTGACATGGAAATTCTTTACTGATGAATTTAAAAAGAAGTATATCAGTGAGCAGTATCTAGCTGAAAGAAGAAGACAATTTCTGTATCTTAAGCAAGCCATCGACCCATTGAACAATATCTTGCTGACTTTTACAAATATTGTAAATATGGCTCGGAATACATAAAAACCGAGGCCGACAAGTGTCGAATGTTCATCGATGGTTTGAACGATGAATTGAGCCCGATCTTTACTACTTTGGGGATCACTGATTTCTAGAATCTTGTTAATCGAGCCATTGCAACGAAAGCTAAAATGAGGGCTGCCGAAAAAAGGAAAGAGGATAATCGAACTGATAAGAAGTAGAAACGGGATGACAAATCCCAATGGCAATCTAAGAATACCAAATTTCAAAAAGAAGGTTCTTCTAATTTCACCTCCACTCAAAAGAATAATTATACTTCAAAGCCTTCAACAGTGATCAAATCTTCAGTACCGGCTATATTAGTTAATATCACAAGAAATTTGGAGAAAAGTTCTTGCAAGTTCTGTCAGAAGCTACATCGTGGTCAATGTCGTTTTCAATCAAATCTGTGCTATGCGTGCGGTGGCGATGACCATTACATTAAAGATAGTCCTCGGAAGCCTGAGCAAACTCCAGCTCAGAATTCTACAATTCCTAGTCCGACACCATCCAATCGAAACAAGAATATCAAACAAGCTCAATCAAGCTATCCAAGGAGAGGCAAAAGTACTCATTTGAATGCCCTTACTCATCAAGAATCTCGAGCCCCTGCTCGTATTTACCACATTCGTGGTAGAGAGGACGAAGAATCTCCTAACGTTATTGTTGGTACTGTTGAACTAAACCTTAACCATGTTTATGCTTTGATAGACTCGGGATCTACTCATTCATTTCTATGTGCAAACTTAATAGAAAAATTGAGCTTAAAGCCTAAACTTGTTTGAACCAACCTTGTAGTTTCTAATCCTTTAGGGGAACTTCTAATATAAACTTGATTTGTAGAGATTGCCTACTTACCATTCGAAACATGCCCTTTCTTGTTGATCTATATATTTTGCCAACTTGTGAATTTGATATGATATTGGGATTAGATTTGTTAAGTAAACACGAAGCTTGGGTAGATTGTCAAAACAAAAGACTATACCTCAGGGGTTTAGGGAAGGAGTCTATACTCCTAATTGATAAAAAGCCTACCTCTATTTTTGCTTTTATAGTCTTACAAGATCAAATTGAATTCGGTTTACAGGAAATGCCAATTGTTTCTAAATTCATTAATGTTTTCCCTGAGGAACTCCTTGGTCTCTCTCCGACTAGAGAAGTAGAATTTGGGATTGAAGTTCAGCTTGGAACAAACCCGATGTCTGTTACGGCCTATCGTATGGAACTCTTCGAGTTGAAAGAACTCAAGAAGCAAATTCAAGAACTCGAAGACAAGGGATTCATTCAACCCAATACATCTCCCTGGGGTGCTCCTGTCTTGTTCGTCAAGAAAAAGGATGGGAAAATGAGGCTTTGTATTGATTACCGTCAATTAAACAAAGTAACAATCAAGAACAAGTATTCGTTGCCAAGGATTGAGGACTTGTTCGATCTACTCAAACATGATGCCACGTTTTCCAAGATCGACCTTCAATCGGGTTATTATCAGATGAAAGTGAAGGATGATGATGTGCTCAAAATAACTTTTAGAACAAGATACGACCACTACAAATTTCTAGTAATGCCATTCGGGCTAACCAATGCCCCAACCGCATTCATGGATCTCATGAATAGAGTACTCATGCCTTATCTCGATAAATTTGTGGTCGTCTTTACATGCCGAACTCCTCCGAATCGTCTTACAAACTCTCCGAGAACGTTAGCTGTTAGCTAAATTTTCTAAGTGTGAATTCTGGCTATAAGAAGTCTCGTTCCTTGGCCATGTCATCTCGGCTCAATGAATTAAGGTAGACCCAAAGAAAGTTTAGTCTATTTTCGATTGGAGACCACCGAGAAATGTGAGTGAAGTCCGAAGTTTTCTCGGTTTAGCTTGATACTATAGAAGATTTGTTAAGGGATTCTCTACTATCGCCCCGCCTTTAACTAAGCTTCTTCGAAAAGACGAGCCTTTTGTGTGGTCGGAGAAGCAAAAACAAAGTTTCGACCAACTTAAGCAAGCTTTGACTCATGCCCCAGTTCTTATCCAGCCAGAATTGGGAAAAGAATTCACGATTTATAGCAATGCATCTCATTCAGGTCTAGGATGCTTCCCAATGCAAGGAGATAATCTGATTGCTTATGCTTCACGTCAATTGAAACATTATGAACTCAATTATCCGACTCACAACCAATAACTTGTTGCGATCATTTTCGCTCTTAAAATCTGGAGGCATTATTTGTACAATGAAAAGTGTTAAATATTTACTGATCACAAAAGTCTCAAATATCTCCTGACTCAAAAAGATCTGAATCTAAGGCAGAGGAGATGGTTAGAACTGCTTAAGGACTACTATCTGATTATTAATTACCATCTGGGGAAAGCAAACGTTGTCGATGATGCCCTTAGTCAGAGACCATACTCGGGTAAATCCATTTAAATTAAAAACCTTGAATATTTGAATTAAAATTAGTCTTTCTTGTTTTACAAGAAATCATTAGAACACTTGCGTTGTTTTGCAAGTAACCACTCGGATTTTTGTCTAAATTCTCTTACTCGATCTTGTAGTTTCAAATGCTATAAATATTCATCTCCGAGTGTATTAGAAGCGAGGATTCATGTCCGAGCTTCAAATCCAATCTAGTTTAATCTTGAGAATTAAGGAATTGTAGCAAAGTGACCCTGAACTTCAAGCTATCATCTCAAAGCTTGGCTCAGAAACCAATTAAGACTTTTACAATTCATTCGAATGGCATGCTATATTTCAATAATAGAGTATGTATTCCAAATAATGAGGAATTGAAAAATGAAATTCTGCATGAAGCTCATCAAAGTCCCTTCTCGATTCATCCTGGATCAGTCAAAATGTTTAAAGACCTTCAAACTTTGTATTGGTGGCCATGAATGAAATCAACCATCACTGATTATGTATCTAAGTGTTTGAACTGTAAAAGAATCAAAGCCAAATGCCAAGCTCCCATTGGATTGCTCCAACCTCTCGAATTCCCTCGGTGGAAGTGGGATCGAATCACTATGGATTTTGTAACTGGTCTTCCTTGCACTCCAAGAAAATGTGATGCAATATGGGTAATAGTCTACCGATTCACTAAGTCGGCTCACTTTATCCCTCTTTAAATGAACTATAGTCTGGAAACTCTAGCTGACATGTATATTCGAGAAGTGATTCGCTTACACGGAGTTCCTACTTCAATTGTCTATGATCGAGATCCTAGGTTCAAAGCTCGATTCTGGAAAACTTTGCAACAGGCCCTTAGAACCAAGTTGAATTTTAGTACAACTTTCCATCCTCAAAGCGATGGTCAATCCGAAAGAATGATACAAGTGCTCGAAGATATGCTTAGATCCTGTGTTATTGACTTCGGAAAGAACTCAGAGAAATCCATACCACTCGTAGAATTTTCTTACAACAAAAGTTACCAAGCTTTGATTCAAATGGCTCCGTTCGAAGCTCTATATTGAAGAAGGTGTAGAACACCTTTATGCTGGTCTGAGTTAGGTGAAAACAAAGTTCTTGGTCCTCAATTGCTTTGGGAAACCGAAGAGCAAGTTCAAATCATTCACACCAGATTGAAGCAAGCCTTTAACAGACAAAAGGCTTATGCTGACTTAAAATGAAGGGACATCCAGCACAATATTGGAAATAAAGTGTTCCTTAAAGTTTCTCCCTGAAAGAAATTATTTAGATTTGGTAAGAAAGGAAAGCTCAGTCCTCGATTCATCAGACCCTTCGAAGTTACTGAAATGATTGGTCTAGTGGCTTATCGACTTGCACTTCCTAGCGAGTTCGATAAAGTCCATAATGTATTTCACGTTTCAATGCTTCAAAAGTATCAATCTGATCCATCTCACATTTTGGAACCATTAGAGGTGGAATTAAATCCCGATTTATCATATGAAGAGGAGCCAATTCAAATTCTTGATAGAGAAATCAAAAGACTTTGAAACAAAAGTGTTCCTTTAGTCAAATTATTGTGGAGAAATCATAAAGTGGAGGAAGCGACATGAGAACCTGAAGATACGATGCAGAAACAATATCCACATCTGTTCAGTTCAAGTAAGAATTCAAGGGTGAATTCTTTCTTTTAAGGAGGGGAGAATTGTATCACCCTAAAACCTAGCTTAAATGTTAAAGGATAATTAAATGAGATTTTAGTTTGATTAAACTAGAATATTAAATGATTTAGCTAATTAAATTGTTAGTTATTAAATTGAAAGCCGAAAAGAATTTAAAAACTCAATTGAAAAATAATTAAACCGAATAAAAGAGAAAATTAAAGACTTTGCATGTTAAAATTACGAATTCTTGAAATGCCCTTGGTTAACTTTTATTAAGGGGCTAAACCAAAGATAGATTTAACAATTTCCTTGGTCAATTAAGACACTCAAATGTTAAACACCATCATTTCCTTTCTTCTCCACATACATGGGTGCATAGTGAGAAAGGGAAAAAATAGAGAAAATTGAGAGAGAGAGAGAGGGACATTCGGCCATTGATAGAAGGAAAAGGAAGAAGAAAAGCTTGCACGTTCTTGAGTTTAATTCGGGAAGTCAAATTGATGGAGCAAAGTAAGTATGGTCTTCCTTCTAGTATTCGAATATACTTAGAATTTCCTAAATTCTTGTGTTTCGATTTATGCTAGAAAGAAATTTTTGAAAATAAAAAGGTTTAAGTCTGTCTATAGTAATCTGCCCGGAAGGAAACATTGCACTGAATAGCAACTTCTAAAATACACCAAATATAGTAGAAATGAAATTTTGATAGAAAATACTTGAGGATGTCTATTTTAAATAAAAACAAACGGAACTAAGATTCGAGCTGTTTAGAGAAATATTGAACTAAAATCGTATGAGTAGTGCAAGTTGTCCAACATGTATGAGTGTCATACTTTTGAACAATAATCTGTATTGATTGGTTAGAAATTAAAATGCAAAATTTATATGGTCTTAAAGATAATTTCACTAGCTTTAATATGGTATAGATTAATTAAAAATCTGATTTACGAATTGAGAGATATGTCCAAATTAGTAACCAGGATTGAATATGTCCGGAACTGAAAATAAAGTTAAGGGCTGTTGTGGATTGAGTTTAATCGAGTAATTGTTTGTTAGAATAAATGCTGATCAATTATGTAATTGATTGTGAATAATTGAATAGAGCTATTAGCGGAAGATATCGAGAAAAATTCGATAGCTGGATATCAAAGGATCGAAGGAAAGGCATCTGAGTTCGGGATTAGCTTGGCGTTTGTGAGTGAAACTATCTTTAGAGTTTAGACTAGTGTCTCAACTAAACTTGTTTTCATTATTGTTTGTGGTTATGCATGAAATTGAAATTAATCTCGACTTGGTAAATTAAATCGTAAGGGAAGAAAGCTAAAAATGGAGAATTGGATTTGTTTATATGATTGAATGTTGTTGATTGATTCGATGCGATATCATGTGTGATTAATGCATAGTATGGATGACTAAAATGGCGTGATTGACTTGATTTATGCAATGTGTAAATATTGGTTGAAAGCTGAGATGAGGATCGAACCATATACCGATATGTGATACATGTATGGTATGATCTTGTGATTGAAAATATATGTATTATGGTTGGAATCGAACTGATTTGTAAAATGAATGAAAGGACCGAATGATTATATGGGAAACCTGATTTCTAATTACATGAACTTAATTTGATCACAAAAATGGTTAAGCCCTTAGTTATATGGTTAGTTTAGGTAGTACAACATGCCTAGAGTCTAGAGCTCGATCTTGGTTCGTGAGTGTACCCTACTGATTGGTGTGACGACACCCTACTGGTACATGCTATGAGAATGAAATGAAATTGGTACATGTGTACCCCTCTGATTGGTGATCTATTCACTCTACTGTTACATGTGACTCGATTTCCTAATTTACTATATATACCAAAGCAAAAAATTTGATAAGTAATTGAAATGAAATTGATAATGCCTTATTGACCGAATCATGTTGTCTTTAAATTAAATTTTAAATTTGTTCTCTGCTACAGTTTGCTGCTGTTCGTAATACGTTAATATTTGATTGATTGAGAATTCCTTCTTAACATGATTTGGTTTGAATATTACATGAATAAGATTGACATTTTGGTCTTCGAATTTTCTTTGTATTCGAATAGAATGAATTAAACGATGGATTGCTTTTGATAATACCTTTAGAAATTGTTTGTAAATCTAAATGATCGAAATTTTTTAAAAATGATAGTATATGAGTTTTCTCACTAAGTATTGTAAGTACTTATCACTCTGTTTTGCTTTCTTCCTAAAATACAAGTTTTAGCAATTTCTAGCCTTTCAACCCTGAGCTTGTTAGATCCTCTGCAGTATAAAAGATGTCTTGCATTATCTCTTTTGTTCTTCTATTGGGTGGTTTAGTGGTCAGCATATTAGTGCAGTTGGCATGCATAATCTTAATCCTGAAGATTTATATGATATTGTCACGGTCCGTTTGCGTGATAGGCAAGACCGTGACGAGATGCTTGCTGGTTGTGCTTAAAGTCGGGATGCGGGATAGCATTAAGGGTGTAGTACGTGTCGTACAGCCGTTCGGTCCTGGGGACAGGGCGTGTTGGTTAGGCACCACACCGGTCGGGAGCTGTCCCCGCTTCCCTGATGAGCCCATGGGAGGGCGAAACCAGTAAGCATCGAATGGAAAAGGCTGAGCCCCGGGCTTATGGGAGCCCTGGGTTGCCGCACAGGGGAGTTGTCCCTACGTGAAGACTCTGACCCCGTGACAGATGGTATCAGAGCAGGTTTGTGTGCTAGCTGTGAGCTTACCAAGCGCTCCATGTGCTGCGCGTAGCGGGTCAAGTGGACGAGCGATGCCTCACACCCGAGTGAAGTGGTGTCCGCGAGTGGGACCTCTAGAAAGAGACTGAGACGAGGTAGGGTAGGCAGGAAGCTACAGCGAAAGTTCGCCAAGCACTCGCAGAACCTCGGTAATGAGGGCGAGCAGGCAGGGAATTGCACACTCGATCTGGGTTGGTTCCTCATAGAAGTGGGAACGAGCTTTCTCCCCATGCACGAGGGCGTGCATGAATTGAGTGGGGGAGATTGTCACGGTCCGTTTGCGTGATAGGCAAGACCGTGACGAGATGCTTGCTGGTTGTGCTTAAAGTCGGGATGCGGGATAGCATTAAGGGTGTAGTATGTGCCGTACAGCCGTTCGGTCCTGGGGACAGGGCGTGCTGGTTAGGCACCACACTGGTCGGGAGCTGTCCCCGCTTCCCTGATGAGCCCATGGGAGGGCGAAACCAATAAGCATCGAATGGAAAAGGCTGAGCCCCGGGCTTATGGGAGCCCTGGGTTGCCGCACGGGGGAGTTGTCCCTGCGTGAAGACTCTGACCCCGTGACAATATGTATATAAATGACTTAACTTAAAATCTCCGTTTCTTTTGTTTGTACATAATTGGGTAAATATGGGGTATAATAATAAGTCCTCATATTATTCTGTTTAGAGGCTTACTGTTATTTTGTTGTAGATATGTATAGATGACCATATGGTCATATAGCCTCAATGTTTTGGAATCATCCTTGGTGGTCATGAATGGAAGTAATATGATATTTGGCAATGTTTTGTAATCCTGAAAAGATTAAGAAATATAAATTGGCCGAATGTGTATGTGTTCTTTAGATGTTTCTATTTGATATATTCTATTGGTATATTAGTATGCATTTTCTAGAATGAAATTATATGAATTAGTTAAGCAAATTGGTTTATGTTAGAACCAGTTTTAAATGATTGAAATACAAAGAAAAATTTAATTGATAGGTATTGATTCGATAAGAACATTTAGTTCATTATATTGGGAAAACAATTGTTGTACTTAGAATTGAATTCTAAGTTTCTTGTACAAATTGGTGAATTAGAATGAATGTTAGAACCTTTGAATTATTATAGATAATTGTAATAGATAGTTAAAAAAAGTACGGCTCACCACGTTTTAGTTAAAGGTTCGATTATCAGCGATTGTAACATTCCTCGTTCCTAATCGGGGCGAGGGGTGTTACGTTGTACCAACCTGAATATATATAAAATAAATTAACAAAAAATGGAAAGAAAATAAATTAATAACTTAACTTATAATCAATTAATCGATACAAAAAATACAAGTATCAACAAAAGCTTAGAAACGATGCTAATTAGTCTATGCTAGGATATCTCAAGATATGTTGTATTTTTATAGGGTTAAGAGACAAATAACCATACAAAATATTCTATACGAGCAAAGTTGACAACAAGACAACCCCTATTAATTGTGGTCCTTTATTAGGAATCTATTAAAGCTTAGTTAGTTAGGTTAATTGCATAGTTTAGGATAATTGGAACGGTTCTTTATTCTTTTCTTTATTAGTATATATAATCTATTTTAATTACGTTTGTATCTGAATCGTTTTCTTCATTAATAATAAAAACTCTATTTTCAATATTCAATTGAACCCTTGGCTTTCCCCATTTTACAATTCTTTGTCTTCTCTTCTGATTCACAAATCAAAGAAGCTCAATATTCAACATGGTATCAGTAGAAGAATTTTCAACCTCTCATTCCTTTGATTCTAGCCGTTCTTTCAAGAACGATGATCCCGTCGGTGAATATTACATCTATCCGAACGAGAATCCGATGTTGGTGCTTACTTCATCTCTCCTCAACGGAAGTAATTACCACAATTGGGCAAGGTCAATGAAGATGTAACTGATCTCTAAAAACAAATTATGCTTTGTTGACAGCTCCATCAAGGAACCTGATGAAGCCAATCCGCGTTTCAACACATGGGTGAAGTGCAACAACCTTGTTCTTTCTTGGTTGCAGCGAGCTTTGAGTCCGGATATTCCACAGAGCGTGCTTTGGATTGATATGACGTCAGAGTTATGGTCAGATTTGTTTGATCGCTTCAATCAAGGTGATTTGGTTAGGGTTTCTAACCTTCTTCAAGGATTATATGCTTTGAATCAAGGTAACCTTTCTGTTACCGTCTATTACACCCAGTTAAAAGTCATTTGGGATGAAATTTCAAATCTTCGACCTCTTATTAGTTGTGACTGTTCTGCACAAAAATACAAAAACAAGGTTTTCTCATTCGTTTTCTTAGGGGGTTTAAGTGATAGTTTTACAGTCCCTAAATCTTAGTTGCTTATGATGAAACATGTGCCATCTATAAATGAGGCCTTTGCTATTGTTGTTCAACATGAACGTTCTCTTAGTACTACTGTTCTTGAATCCAATATCTTGATGGCTGGTAAATTTGATGTCAAGCCTAGTGATTTGAATGTTCAATATGAAAATAGGAATTCTGGTTCAAGAAAATTCTCTGTTAATACTAGTAACAGTAAAAGACCTCTCTATGTTTTTTGTGGCTTGTATGGGGACACTGTTGATAGATGTTATAGGAAGCATGGGTTTCCCCTGGTTACAAGAGTAGGCCCTCAGTTTCTAAGGCTAATCAAGTTGCTTATTCTGGAGAATTTTATTTACATTTTGATCTTGTTGTTAAGGATAGCATTCCTCCCACTTTGTTCACTAAAGATCAGTATGGGGGTTTGTTGAATCTTTTACAAGAAAGGAACCAGGCTTCTGCTCAAGCTTCCAAGGTTAATGTTCTTTCTTTTGTTTTTGATGCTCCAACTCAGGTGACAAGTATGGTATTTACTTGTTTAGCTCCTAGGCATTTGCATAATTCTTGGATTTTAGATTCTGGTGCAACTGATCGTATAGTTAGTTCTTTAGAATTTTTTACTCATTATCATTCTGTTCCTAACAAATTTGTGAAGTTAACCAATAATCAACTTGTACAAGTTACTCATATAGGTTATGTTAGAATTACATCTTCCTTAATATTGAAAGATGTCTTTTACATACCTGATTTTGCTTTTAATTTCGTACCAGTTTCACAATTAACAAAATATAAGTCAATTTGCTTAATTTTTAATGCTACTGTCTGTTACATACATGATGTAGCAGCCTGGAAGATGATTGGTTCAGCTAAGGAGCAGAATGATTTATATCAGTTAGACATGTCCTTCCCTACTGTTTGCAATTCCAGTTCTGATATTTCTAATTTTGTTGCCTGCAACTCTGCTGTTTTTAAGCTTTGGCATAGTAGACTAGGGCATCCTTCTTTTCAAAGGATGAAATGTTTTACTGAGTTGAATAAAGACATTCATTCTTTTAGTATCTCTTCTAACTTTGACTGTGATATTTACCATCTTGATAAGAAGAAAAGATTTCCATTCCATATCAGTGTTTTTGTTAGTGAATCTGTATTTGATCTAATTCATATGGATGTTTGGGGTCCTTTCCCAGTTAAAAGTTTTCATGGATTTACATATTTTTTAACTATAGTAGATGATAAAAGTAGGTATACTTGGATCTATCCTATGAAATTCAAGTCTGAAGTTAGAAATGTCATAGTTCAATTTTATCAAATGATTGAGACTCAGTTTTCACAAAAAATCAAGTGTGTCAGAACTGATAATGCTAGGGAATTTGGTATGTTAGATTTTTTTCAACTGAAAGGCATCATTCATCAAACTTCTTGCACTCATACTCCTCAACAAAATAGTATAGTTGAACGTAAACATCAATATTTACTTGCTGTTGCACGATCTCTTAGAATTTAGTCTCATCTTCCATTAATGTTTTGGCTTGATTGTGTCCTACATGCTGCCTATTTGATAAATGTATCACCAACTCCTGTTTTGCACAACAAAACACCTTTTGAAATTTGTTTTGCTAAAAAACCTCAGCTCATTCACTTGAAAGTTTTTGGCTGCCTTGCTTATGCTTCTATCTTGCCTAAACCACAAACAAAAATGCACCTTAAAGCTGTTAAGTGTGTCTTTCTCGGTTATCCTAAGAATGTTAAGGTTTATAGGTTATATAATATGGAATCAAAAGAAATTTTTGTTTCTTGAGATGTTTCCTTTTCAGAAAATTGTTTTCCTTTTTCTAATTTTGAAAAGACACATTCTGATTCTTCTCAAATTGTTTTACCTCTACATGAAAATACCCTGCTTGATGATGTTCATGTTCAACAGAATACTCCACAAGTTGAAAATATATCTAATTCTGACTCTTTTATCTATAATAGTGATCCTGTGTAGGATCTTCATCTTCAGGCTCTTTACAACATTCTTTACCTATTTCCTCTAAGTCTGTTAGACATTCCACATCTATTCAGCAATCAAGTTCTTCATTACCTTCCACAAGACCTCCAAGAACTTCTCATCTTCCACAGAAATACAAGGACTTTCAAGTTTTTCCTACTTGGTTCTCGAACTTCACCTCATAACATTGCATATGTGCTATCTTACGATTCTCTATCTGCTACTTATCAGTCTTATATTCATAATGCCGCTATTTTGAGTGAGCCTAAATCTTATAAACAAGTTGTTCTCCATGATTGCTGGAGAAAAGCTATGAATGAAGAAATTCTTGCTTTAGAAAATAATAATACATGGGATTTAGTACCTCTTCCTTCTAATAAACAAGCTATTGGTTGTAAATGGGTCTATAGGACTAAGTTAAAATTTGATGGTACCTTAGATAGATACAAAGCTAAGTTAGTAGCTAAAGGTTATACTCAAAAGCCTGTCATATAATTTTTACACACTTTTAGTCATGTTGCTAAATTGACTACTATTGGGACCATTATAGCTGTGGCTGCTGCTAAAGGTTCGACCTTGCAACAATTAGATGTCAACAATGTGTTTTTACATGGTTTCTTAAGCGAAGAAGTTTATATGCAACCCCTCCTGGTTTTGTGCCTAAAGAATTTGGTTTAGTCTGTAAATTGAATAAGAGTTTGTATGGCTTGAAACAAGCCAAGAGACAATGGAATGATAGATTAAGGGTTTCTTTATTATCTCAAGGTTTTGAGTAAGCTACCTCCGATACTTCTGTTATTGTTAAAGGCTCAGGTACCAATTTTATTATCTTAGCTGTCTATTTTGATGATATCATACTTGTTAGTCCTAATTCTCATGAAATAACCAGTATTAATTTTTTTTACATAACACTTCTAAAATAAAAGATCTTGATGATCTGAAGTGTTTTTGGGCCTTGAAGTTGCTCGTTCTAAGAAAGGAATAAACTTATGTCAAAGGAAATATACTCTTGAGTTGCTTGAAGAAACTGGTTTTATAGACTCTAAACATATGCCTTCTTCTATACTACCTAAGAGAAAACTATCTAGATCTGAAGGCAAACCTTTAGATGACATAACACCTTATCGTAGGCTTGTAGGGAAACTTCTCTATTTAACCAATACTAGACCAGACATTACATTTTCTGTTCAACAACTCTCTCAATATCTTGCTACTCCTACTGACATACACATGACTGCAGCACACAAAGTTTTAAGATATCTAAAAGGCTCTCCAGGCCAGGGTTTGTTTTTCTCAACTGATAACAACTTAAAACTCAATGTTTTTTTTTCAGACTTTGACTGGGCTACATGTTCTGATTCTAGGCGTTCTATAATAGGGTTATGTATATTTTTAGGGACAACTTTGGTCTCTTTGAAATCCAAGAAGTAACAAACAATTTCCAAATCCTCTAGTGAGGTTGAGTATACGGCTATGGCTGTCGTCACTTGTGAAATTTAGTGGTTGAATTACATTCTTTCTGATTTACAAATTGTTCATTCTTCTGCAAATTTGTATTGTGACAACTTGTCTGTTATTAAACTTGCAGAAAATTCCATCTAACATGAGAGAACAAAGCACATTGAGATTGATTGTCACTTGATTCGGGAGAAAGTTCAGAAGGGCACGATTACTCTTATGCATGTTTCTACACATCATCAAGTGGTTGATTGCTTTACTAAAGCTTTGCATTCAACATTGTTCAGGGACTTCATTTTGAAGTTGGGCATAGAAAACTTGTATGCGCCAACTTGAGGAGAGGCTATTAGGAATCTGTTAGAGCTTAGTTAGTTAGGTTAGTTGCATAATTTAGGATAATTGGAACGATTCTTTATTCTTTTCTTTATTAATATATATAGTCTATTTTAATTACTTTTGTATCTGAACAATTTTCTTCATTAATAGTAAAAACTCCCTTTTCTATATTCGATTGAACCCTTAGCTTTCCTCATTTTACAACAATTTTCTTCATTAATAATAAAAACTCCCTTTTCTATAATCAAAGAAGCTCAATATTCAACATCCATGAATGGATGTAAATCGTCTTCCCTTTATCATGCCCCATTTTATGCTCTCACTTTAAAATAGTGGGTTTAGGGTTTAAAGTTTAGGGTTTAAGGTTAGTGGTTATGGTTAGGATTTTGGGAATTAGGGGTAGGGTGTATTTTTTAGGGTGTAGGGTTTATGATGTGAAAATTAAGGTTAGAGTTTATAATTAAATTTTTAAGTAGTTTTTAGTGTGGGCATAGAAGGGGACGTAATTATGGGGCAGAGAATTTTTACCCTCCATGAACCACTTGAAATTTATACCAAAGATCTACATTTTTCGACAATTAGCTATATTTAACCCCACAACATTAAAAATCAAAATACCCTTCTCCTCCAATCCAATCGGTGGTCATTTTATTTCTTTCAACAAACATGGTATGTTATAAAAAATGCAATTGAAGTATTAAATGTAAAATAAAAAATTTAAAAAGATTATAAAATAATCTTTTTTGTTAAAGACTTTGTAACTAGAATTTTTCCAATTATTAAACGTTTCTCATCTTTTTGCTTAGTTATCGACATGGTATAAGGCTAAGTCTATCCAAACCTACTCAAAGACGAAATAAACTTCCTTGTCAGAAATCCTTTCGTCTCTACTCTTAGTTACCTACAAAAACAACACACAATGAATCTCACCTCTATAATAGAAAAACACATGAGGTTATGATGCCTTTGGTAAACTAGCATCTTTAACTAAAGATGTTGGAAAGCTTTCTTGAAAATAATCTTTAATAATAAATGAAACTAAAGTTATACCAAAAAAATTTAGGCCAATTTACTATACAATTCATAGAAGCATTTTGTCAAAATGGCAACAATTTTTTCCGTAAGCTAAGAGCCAAATTCTCACATCTTATTATATTTTGTTAATAAAAGAATAAATAATATAACATAAACGAAGAAATTAAATGAGGAGAAGTAAAAATAACTTGCATACTTGTTAGAATTGCAAAGATCAGCCAGTCGTAGAACCCCTTCTTCTTTTTTCCTCACTGTAATTGTATAGCTTGATGCATTAAAAAGGGTTTTGTTTAATTATGTTTTAAATGGATTTTTATACCAATTTTGTTACCACTGGAAAGGACTTAGTTTAAAATAGGCTTTGCTCCATGTTTGAAAAAGGTATCCCTTTTTAATTGAATGCAATATACTTTTTAATTAATCTTTAATGTTTTATTTTTGATATATTTCCTAAATTACTATTTGATCTTTCAAATCTTTAATAAATTATATTCTCTTGACAATGTATTTCATGCCTAACCTTTAATAGCTTATTATAATGGTTAAGTTGTCGACTAATATCTAATATTGAGTTAAACATGATATTTATTGAATATATATATGTTGTGCTTAATCAGTATCGCAATTTGAGTGCTAGTGTACACGTCGCCAAGTTATATTATAAAAGATATCGTATCCACAGGGATTGGTACTACCTCATGAAATTATTATCTCACACTGTATAAAAGTAAAAACACAAGCAAGGGATCGATTGATAAACTTAATAAAATAAAACAACCAAGTAAATTAAAAGGTTGAGAAACTATGATGTTTAAATAGGCCGAATTATTCTGCGTCGTAGTGTGGAATTCGAATGAAATTGTCTTGGTTATGAATGCAAAAGTTAACTTGATTGCCTCGATAATGAACAACAGGGTTGCCTCGGCAATGAGCAAAGCTACTGCAGCAGCAAGGCCAACAAATATTGCATGGGCAATTGAGTGACAACCTTCAAGGTTCGGCAAAGCGTCCTTCGATGGCTCCTCCTTATCCCGAAGTCAAAACACTATTGATGTTCAGGCCTTGACTCTTCCTAGTGTTAACTAAGGGTGAACACCAACCAATCTCACGCTTCTCTTAGCCGTTGAAACTCGTAGTTATCCCTAAGCCAAATTAGTTATCACCGATTGGGATGGCAACATGCTTATTCGTTTCTTGAGTTTAACTCTCTCGATATTAGACAAATAGATGCCCTCAAAATATCCTCTCTCGATTCAATTGCAAAAAAAGTAAAACATCAAGAATAAGCAAACCTTGAACTAAAATAGCATTAAAAAAACAAAACAAATTACAAAAGTTTTCTCACAACTACTAAACAAAATAACCCCAGCCTAAGAAAGAATTAGAACATGATGGAGAATGTGAACACTCGACAAAATCCCTAGCCTCTCGAACTCTAGATGATGAAATCGGTTGGCTTATCCTTCTTTATATAGGGGTAGGCTTAGTGCAAAGTCTTTCTTGGAGAGGAAGTTAAGTTGGAGTTGGACATATCTTCATTAAAGAGGTGAATCTCTTTAATTTATTGCTTTTATCCTTCTTTGCCGATTTTCATCCTTAACCTTCATTCCATAGTTTCAAGGCCTTCCCTTGCTCCGATCATTGTGCAAAGTATGTGGAAAAATCCAACATTTTATGCTCTTCAAGTCGACTACCACTTTGTATAATTTCGTCTTTGACAACATTGTCGGTGTACTACCTCGACAGAGGCTTAGCCATTGCTTCAGCAGAGGTCTGTCAGTTGGATCCGCTCAGCAAGACTTGTTCTTGGTTCAACGATCCTCAATAGTGTTTGGCATCAAAGTTTAGTCTGGACTGGATCATCGAATGATGGTTCTGCACCTTTTCTTCCCTTTCCTTCTCTGCCGCGGTAATGCCTGCCTAGGTAGTGTGTAGTAAACTCTGCATAAACACAAAACACACACCTATGCAATACCTTTTCCACCAAATATCTTCAGATAAGCATGTTAATGTTAAGAGTAGTAAATTGTGTATGAATGATTAGTAGTGCATCTAAAAGAAGCTTAAGTATGACAATAATCAAGTCCTAAAGGGTCTTAAAATGAGTACTTTTATACACCTAACACACCCCTAAACTTGAACTATTGCTTGTCCTCAATCAATGCAAAACTAACCATCAATTTCCAAGGCTTTAATCTTCATAAAATTACTCCTCGAACTTACGTTTTCTTGTCCTCTCCAAACCGTAAAGGTGAATGTGCTTGCCCTTTAATTCTTTGGATGCTTAGGAATTCCCTGGAATCAAACTATAAGATTTGTGAGTGTGTGTATAATTGTGAACAAGATGATTTTCCGGGTTCTATGTAACACTAGGTAACTAACTTACTTTCCTTGGGTTTCTTTCCCTTCCAAAAGAAAATTTTAACTAGAGCCAGTTTCAGCCACCTCTAGTGTTTCTTTTAACATGCTAATTGACTAGAGCCAATTTCGGGCACTTCTAGTGATTTTTTCTAAGTCTAAACTAGAGCAGGTTTCGGGCACCTCTAGTAGTTTTTATGTTTTTCCTTAAGCTAGAGCTAGTTTCGGGCACCTCTAACTTCTTAAATTTTAACCCAATTTTTTTCTAGGAAAGTAATCATCCTAAGTGTCCTAGAACTCCTTCAATCAATCAAGTCACAAAAGTGTATTTTTAAAGTTCTAATCTCATAGTGTGATTCTAAGTTATCTTCCATATACATCCTAAAATTAAAGGCTCAAGATAATTTTCTAATGCTACGGCAATGAGGAAGACATCAATTGCCGAGGCAATTAACTTCATTCAATTAAAGCAAGGGCAACCGATACATGCATGCTTAAATAAGACAACAAAAAGAACTACTTCCCCTCCAACTCGAGAGGAGCATTGCCCTCAATGCACGCATACAAAAAATAAAAAAAGTAAAAAGGCAAGAGAAAAATATAAACTAGATCAACGGGGAATCGGATGAGTCTTCATCGCTTTGGATGATCAATTTTCTCCTTGCCATGTGCTTGGCATGCTTTTTTGCCGTTGGTGGTTGCTAACGGGATGGATAGGTAGGTTCGGCTTTCTTCATCACCTCTTCGTCCATGTAATTTTCGAGGGAAAATTCCCTAGTGGACGAGGCCTTGCACTTTTTGGGTGTTAGGGCTGGTTTGGCCTTGGCAGGTGGTGCGACAGAATCTGTCGAATCTAAGAAGTCGGACCATTCCTTGATTTGATAGGGCTCAACAACTGGTGCCTTTCCCTTATCGGTTCTGGTTACTGGGATATGGTCGTCCTTCGTTGCCGCAACAGAGGATGTTGGCATGAATGAGGCAGTGGCATCTTGAGTTGCCGAGATCTTGACGATCTTCGCTGTCGAGGCAGTGTCTCCTGGTGTTGTCACGACATGTGCCCTTGGCGTTGCCTCGACAAGGACATCAGCTGGTAAGGGTGGGAACTGGATAGTGCTCTCTAGGTATTTCTCCATGATTACTTTAATGACACAGTTGTTGAAGTCCCTCGTGTATTACATGAATAGACGTTGCCTCTTGTCTATTTAAGCCAACTGTTGTGCAATACTCTGGAGGGTGGCTGCCACGACATGTACGGCTGGACTTGTTGTGGCATTGCCCGAAGATGTTGTCGATGCAATAGCTTGCACTGGTGTTGAATGTGGCTCGACCTCCGTGATTTGCATGATTTTGAAATACTGGCCTTTGTTCATCCCTTCCGTGTCGGTGTGAACTCATCAGCAGGCTCGGTCGACACTCTCTTTTGTTTGCACAACCAGGTAATTAGGCTTGGGAAATAAAGTCGCCCCCTTTCTTTTTGGCTGCAAAGAAAAATCTCATTGCAAATAATCGAACCAACATTAATAATTCTATTGTGCATAATAGAATGGATAAATGCAAGCCTAGGTTTGTCAACCGTGGTGTTATGGGAAGCTGCCATTAAGTTCCTTTGCACAAAGGTATTCCAAAGTTTTGCCTCGAGCAGAAGCCTTCGGTGATTTACCGTTCCCTTGTGTGCACCCTCGTTCCACGTCGTCCCGGGTATGCGTAGCTCTCGGATTATGTCCTCGTAATCCTCGGTCGAAAGCTTGTCAACAAACTCCTTATGTTCATCGTGAGCCATGTGAATGCCGTAATACATGTTGATTGCCTCAGCATCGATCGGAATAGCTTGGCCTCGGACGTGGACAAATAGTTTGTTCGGGTTTGGAGAGTGGGCATAAAATTCCCAAACCCATGTTACATTTTCTGGCTCCGGTTGATGGCAAAGTATTTGCCACTTTTGATGTTCGATTTTTTAAAAGATGAAAGGTTCTAGCCCGAAATCCGTGTGAGACGTGGAGTATTGGAACCCTTGTTCCTCCCAAACTTGGTGGCCTACGAACTTGGCATTGAATCTCTTCTCCACTTATAGTGGTGCAAACCTTTTGAACGCCGGTGATTTGGTGATTCGTGAGTGTTCTCCCCTTCCTATTTTCAAAGCCACTTGAGAGTAGTTGTGAGAATCGTAAATTGAGAGAAAATAAAAGCAAAGGAAATCTTAAGAGTCAAGAATAGAGATGAAGATGAGTGGACGGTAAAGTATTAAGAGGGGGTTTATATAGATGGAGACATGAAGATAGCCATTTGGGGCATGAGATAGCCGTTGGGCATTAAATGTGTGGGCGGCAAGGATTGTCACGGCACTAGCCGTTGCACTAGTTGTTGTACTAGCCGTTGTGGTTTTATTGCCGTTGGGTAGATCTTGCGTAACGACATCATGCTCCTCCCATTAGCATTTGGCGGCTAGTTGCCATTGGGCAATAAATGTGCTCTAGGGTTTTTGTTGGGTTGTTGGGCTTGGAGTCACCAATCGACCCATCTTCTCCTTATTTCTTGACCTCCTTCCTAAAAGACAGAATTAAGTAAGTAACATTAAATAAAAATAAACTGTAATCCTAAAAAAATTAAAGATGTGGAAAACAAAACAGAAATAAAAATAAAAGTAAAAGGGAAAAAATTAAGACACTAAAGGAGTGCACGGGGATGCATCTCCTAAAGTGATCACTTCCTTCTCTCTTGTGACATGGGTGCCTGTGTAGTGCTTCAATTTCTGCCCATTAACTTTAAATTCATGGCCATCTTTTGGGGACTTGATTTTTACGGCACCATGGGGGGAATGCCTTGACAAATTCAAATGGTCCAAACCATCTCGATCGTAATTTTCTTGGGAATAATTTCAACCGAGAATTAAAGAGGAGGATTAATTGCTCGGGCAGAAATTTTCGCGGCAATATTTTCTTGTCGTGCCAGCGCTTGGTTTTCTCCTTGTAGATTATAGCATTGTCGTATGCTAGGGCACGACATTCCTCCATCTCATTAAGGTCAAGTAGGCGTTTTTTACCAGCATTCTTCCAATCCATGTTCGCAGTTTTGATCGCCCAATATGCCTTGTGTTCAATCTCCGCAGGTAGGTGGCATGCCTTAACATACACAAGCCGAAAGGGTGACATGGCCAAAGGTGTTTTAAAGACTGTCCTGTAGGCCCATAGTGCATCATCTAGTTGAAGGGACCAATCCTTGCATGAGGGGTTGACTACCTTCTCAAGGATGTTCTTCAACTCTCTATTTGATTTCTCGACCTGTCCATTGGTCTGTGGGTGGTATGCCGTGGAAATCTTATGTGTCACCCCAGATTTTTGTAATGCCTTAGCAATCAGTTTGTTGTCAAAGTGTTTGCCTTCATCGCTTATGATTGCTCTAGGCACTCCAAACCGAGTAAATATATACTTTTGTAGGAATCTCTGTACGATTTTGGAGTCATTGTTCGGGGTTGCAATTGCCTCTACCCATTTGGGGACCAAGTTAACGACAAAGAATATGTAGAGGTTTCCACATGAAGATGGGAAGGGTCCCATGAAGTCGATTCCCCACACATCATATAGTTCAACTTCTAGGATGTTTTGCAAAGGCATCTCGTTCCTTCTTGAGATATTTAAGGTCCATTGACATCGGTCACATTGCTTGTATAACTCATGGGCATATTTGTAAAGGGTTGGCCAATATAATCTAGATTGTAAAACCTTGGCCGATGTGTGTGTCCCGCCAAAGTGTCCTCCATAGGGTGAAGCATGGCATTGTTGGAGCACATCTTGATGTTCTTCCTCAGGAACACACTTCCTTATAACCTGGTCTGCACATTGTTTAAACAGAAGAGGCTCGTCCCAATAATAATGCTTAACATCATGTTAGAACCGCTTCTTTCCTTGGTGAGTAAGGTTATAAGGTAAAACACCACTAACTAGAAAATTCACAAGATCTGCATACCAGGGTGTAGATGAGAGCGTTGCAACAATTGCCAAGGCAATGCTGTCTATGCTTGCCGAGGTAGTGCCCATCTGCAATGCCAAGGCAGGGTTTGTCTGTGATGTCGAGGCAGTGCCTTCTAGAGTTGCTGAGGCAATGAGACACTGCTCATCTGGGAATGCGTCTTGGATTTCTGAGTGTGTGGTGGGTTCTCCTCCTTGTTCCATTCTGGATAGATGATCGACAACTTGGTTCTCTGTACCTTTCATGTCCTTAATCTCAATGCCAAACTCTTGTAGCAGTAATATCCAAAAAATTAAACGAGGTTTGACATCTTTCTTAGCAAAAATGTACTTAATTGCTGAATGATCGGTATGAACAATTACCTTGGTACAAATCAAGTATGAACGGAACTTATCAAATGCAAACACTACATCTAGTAACTCTTTCTCTATTGTGGTGTAGTTCACTTGTGCTTCATTAAGAGTTTTACTAGCGTAGTAGATCACATGAAAGATCTTACCTGACCTTTGGCCCAGGACTGCTCCTACTGCAAAGTCACTTGCATCGCACATTAATTCAAAGGGCAATGTCTAATCTGGTGGAACCACTACTGGTCTGGCTGCAAGCTTTTGTTTCAGGGTTTCAAATGCCTTCAGGCATGAGTTGTCAAAGTCAAAGGCTTTACCCTGTTCAAGAAAACTACACAAAGGATTAGTTATTTTAGAGAAATTTTCAATAAATCTCCTATAAAAACTTGCGTGTCCCAAAAAGCTTCGAATTCCTTTGACCGAAGTAGGTGGGGTAGTTTCTCGATCACTTCAACTTTAGCTTTGTCAACAACAATGCCCTTGGATGAGATTTTGTGATCGAGAACGAAGCCTTCATCCACCATAAAATGGCACTTCTCCTAGTTTAACACTAAATTGGTTTCTTCGTATCTTGTAAGAAATTTTTCCAAATTGCCGAGGTAATTGTCAAAGTTATCTCCAAACACTGAAATGTCATCCATAAAGATCTCCAGGAAATCTTCCACCATACCGGAGAAAATTGCCATCATGCATCGCTGGAAGGTTGTTGGGGCATTGCACAGTCCGAATTGCATCCTTCAAAAGGCATATGTGCCGTATGGGCAAGTGAAGGTGGTCTTCTCTTGATCTTCAGGTGCTATGGAAATTTGGTTATACTCTGAATAACCATCAAGAAAACAATAGAATGGTTTACCTGCAAGATGATCAAGCATTTAATCGATAGAAGGTAAAGGAAAGTGATCATTCCTAGTAACCTGTTTCAACTTACGGTAATCCATACAAACCCTCCAACCGGTTACAGTCTTGGTTGGGATTAATTCATAAGTATTCCATAATTTTTCTTTGGGCCGAAGCCTTTGGTGGTTTACCGATCCTTTTTGTGCGCCGGTATTCCATGTCGTGCCGGTAATGCATAGCTCCTTGCAGATTTCATCGTAGTCTTTGTCCGTGAGCTAGTCTTTGAATTCCTTGTGCTCATCCTTTTCCACATTGATTCCGTAGTAGATATTGATGGTTTCGGGATCTACGGGGATGGACTCGCCTCGAACGTGCACAAAAAGATTGTTGGGATTCGAAGAATGGGCATAGAACTCCTTCACCCATGTCACGTTCGTCGGCTCCGGTTGGTGGCAAAAGCTTTGCCACTTTTGGTGAGCAATCTTGTCGAAGATGAAATGGTCGAGGCCGAAATCAGTGTAGGAGTCGAAGTATTGGAAGCCTTGCTCCTCCCAAACTTGATGTCCGATGAAGTGTTTGTTGAATCGTCGTTCAACCTCCGGTGGTGCGAACCTTTTGAAGGCTGGTTCCTCGGTGGCTCTTGAGCTCTCTCATTTCTTGAATTTTAAAGCCATCTGAGAGTAGTTGTGAAAATCGTAAATTGATTGAAAATAACAGCAAAAGAAAAAATATGAGAAATATATAGAGTCAAGATTAGATAAGAGAAGGATTTGATGGTGTAATGTTGAGAGGGGGAGGGGTTTATATAGGTTCAACATGAGATAGCCGTTGCGGCAATAAATGCGTGCACATCAAGGCTTTCTGTTGCGGCTTGTAGCCGTTGCACTAGCCGTTGCGGCTTGTAGCCGTTGTGGCTTTATTGTCGTTGGGCAGAACTTTGCCGTGCTAGCAAGGGACTCCTCCCACTAGTTGTTTGCGGCTATTTGTCATTTGGGCAGTAAATGTGATCTAGGGTGTCGGCCTAACTCTTCCTTATGTCTTGATCTCCTTCCTAAAAAAATAGATAAATTAATTAAAATTCTGAATCCTAAAAGAAATGCAAAAAATAAAAAATAAAAATAAAAATGAAAAGAAAGAAAAAATAAGACACTAAAGGAGTGCACGAGGATGCATCTCCTAAAGTGATCACTTCCTTGTCCCTCATGACATGTGTGCCAGTATAATGCTTCATCCTTTGTCCGTTCACTTTGAATTCGTGCCCATCTTTAGTGGATTTGATTGTCACGGCACCGTGAGGGAATACTTTGACAATTTCGAACGGTCTCGACCATCTTGATCGAAGTTTTTCTGGGAATAACTTCAGTCGAGAATTGAAGAGTAGCACTAACTGCCTGGGCAAGAATTGCCACGACAGTAGCTTGCTTTCATTCCAGCGTTTAGTTTTCTCCTTGTAGATTCTCGCATTGTCGTACGCCAGGGATCGGATGTAGAGTGTCCATGAGTTCTATATTTTGTACACATTCTTGCCCGTACTATTGTTGTTCTTAAGCTCATTTAGGCATAATTAGGTGCGTTACATGCATTATAACAGTATCTTCTCTTTTACCATGCTTCTATTGAATATTTTATGTTTGGTTGTGAAAAGTTATTGTTTTAGTTTAGTTTATATTTTCAGGTGCTAGAGCTAAGAGAAGAGAGGAGAGGACATGACAGAAAGATGGAACCAAAGGAGCTGTATTGAAGCAGTTCCAGATGCCGCCAAGTGCCGCCCGGGCAGGAGTTACACCGACTTAGCCAAGATGGGTCGCGATTTAAATAGAGAAATTTCCTAAGCCCAAATGAGCCCAGTCTTGCAATTTTCTGAAGCCTGTAGCGGCCGGTAGAGCTGATCCAAGACCGATAAGTAGGAGCACTTATCCTTACTTGCAGAGGAAGGAAACGTCCAAAGAATCTATATTTAAAGTATAAAGGAGTCTATATTTAATGTAACTTACTTTTAGAACTCCTACTTCAAGGAGGATTCAAACTTAGACCATGAGCCCTATATATACCCAATGTATGCAAGGGTGTAGGGGCATCTCGGATAGCACTTTGCATATATGAGGATGAGAGGATAGATGGGGAGATAATTAGATAGGTTGGAGTTGTTGGGGGTCGCGGCCCAACTCTCCTAGGGTTTCGACACGTGTATGTAAAGTAGTTTGAGGGAAACGGTTATATAGTTTTGAGTTGTTTTCCATAAACTTCCAAAGTTTGCTTAATCTATGCTCTCTGTCCGTTCAATTAGTCTACACCAGTCAGTTGAAGAGAAAATCCATTTTTCGGGCATGAAAGTGCAAGGCTCACGAAAGGGTTAAGCACGGTCACAACATGCAAAGGCGTGACTAACTTGGTTCCACACTAGTCCACAAGCTAGTTCTCGAGCATCCTAACCTAGAAATAGGAGGGATCATTGTCGACCATCCCGTCGAACTTTGGAATGTCTACCAGACTCGCCGCCAGGACTTCCTTCCGTTCCACCTGCCGCGACAGTACACTCATACAGTGGCAGTGATTTGCGGCAGCAATTCATGGCAGCGCTAAACATACTCAGACTTTATAATACAGTCCTGTAACGCCCTAGTTTTGGGCCTAGATGTTTTAGACATCAGATCGGACTGGTCGGAAATAGTTCGAATCGTATTAGGTGGTTTAGGGAAATCAAGGATCGGGAAAGGAAAAAATATGAAAAAAACATTGCTAAAATCCTCTAAAATCATATTTAAGGGGTTGGTCAAATCAATTTTACAAAATAAGCTTTGGAAGTGGTACATTTTGGGTAGTGACCAAAATGTAAAGTTTCAAAACTGTGGAAAATGCAATTTCTAAACAGGAGTAAAAAATCATAGAATCTTTAGGGAGCTATGTTGCAATTACACCTTCCTTAAATTGACATGTGTTTTAAAAGGATTTTTAGATGATTAAAATAAAAAGGATTTTATTTAATTAAAATGTTAAAATAGAATAACGGGAAGTTTTCACGTAACGAACTTTCATTATTCAGCAAAATCATTTTCTCAACACTTTCTCCAGAATTCTTTTCTCCCAAACACTCTCCCTTTGATTTCTAACTCATTTTCAAGAACAATCTTCAAACTCTTCAAGCTTTGTGAAGGAAAAACTTGTCAATCACTAGGGAAGGCAAGGAATTGAGGTAAATCTCGTTCTCAACCTTCAATCCAGGTTCTTTATTGAAATTCCCAAGACCTTTGACTTCTAAATGTTGTTTTTGGCTGAGTTTTGATTATAGTTTTGATTTAAGATCAAAATCTTACCAAATTATAATTTAAATCTTGATTTTCGGAGTGTTGTTGATAAGCTCTGTTTTGGATTGATTTTAATTGAGTTTTGAGTTGATTATTATGCTGAAAATGAGTTTTGATAATATAGATCTCGAAATCCTTGAGATCCTTGAGTTTCTTGATGGTTTTAGTTGAGTTTTTGAGGTGGTTTGATGGCGTATCCTTGCTGGAGGTATAAGGAAGGGTTTATGTTGTTTTTAGATGTGTTTTTATGTTTAATAATGGTTGGAAGTGATGTATGTTGGCTGGGCTTGGTTTAGGAAGCAATCAATTGAGTTTTCGGTTGTTTCGAATGGGTAAATTGGTGTAGTTTTGGTGAGCAACGAGTTTGTGTTTAGTTGTTGGTGTTGAAATGAATTTTAATGCATTTGGATCTCTGTTTTGATGCTCTAAAAATAGGGGATCTTTATCCGGAAGCAAACGAAGCATTGTTGGAGGCTTCAGAAGGGTGATCTTCGCGTCGGCGAGCGAGGTTTCGTGTATCGGTGAGTGGAAAAGAGTTTTCCAGCTTTGAAACGTTTTGAACATGGTTTTGAGAGCTTAGTGTAAATTTAAAACACTTAGCTAAGCTCAAGAATAAGTAAATTGAAAGTCTCTCTCAGATTGCGCTATGTTTTGGTTTAGAATGCACTTGATTTAAATATGTTTTGATTATTGTTTTAAAGCATGTTTTGAGCAATGATGTTGCTGGTTTTAAATGCCATTTTGTTAAGGATGCACGTGGTAAGTGATCCTTGAGTTTATATGATTTATGCAATTGGTTTTAAGCATGTTAATGCTTGTGAAACTGGCATTGTGGTTTATGCTTGTAAAACAGTGAATTAATGATGATTGATGATTATATTGGAAAGTGATGGTAAATGGTCTTGGTTATTTTAATCAGATATAGTTAGTCGGCTATAGGATTGGGTGCACCGTGAATAAATTCTCCTTGGATGTCGAGGGGTTGTGCCGTAATCTCCATCTAAGTACCCTAGCGATTGAGGAATTAGCGTCACCACGATGGATGATGGCTCTCGTGGGTAGACTTAGTTAAGCGTCACTACGGTGGAGGAATGCTCCCGTGTGTGAGCTTGGTTAAGGTGATTACAATGGTTGAGGTAGCTCCCATGTGTAAGCCTTGTTTTGTGTCGTAACTCTCGCTAGTGGGTTATACAACTACCGATGAGTGATTTTGAGAGGTTGTGATTGTGCCATTAACTCCACCACGGGTGTTGAGAGGTTGTGATTGTGCCATTAACTCCAACACAGGTGTTGAGGGGTTGTTGTAATCACTAATTTTGTCCGGACCTCGAACCCCCTTTAGTTTATGTTTATCCGGGCATACATCGGGCTATTATTTAAATTAAGACTAAAAAAAAGGGAAAAAGGAAGAAAAACAAAAAAAGAGAAATATATATATATATATATGTGTGTGTGTGTGTGTGTGTGTGTGTGTGCGTCATGTCCTGTCATCGTCATATTATTTATTGGTATAATACATATAATTACTATACTATTACTAGGTATGCATGTGACATAATAAGTGTATGTGTGTTTGTTTATATATAACTAAGTAATGTGTGAATGTGTGCATGTATGTATTTGGTGCCTACATTTGTTGTCATTGTAATTATCTTTTCGTTATTTATTATTTATTAGTATTATTATTACCCTTTATTTGATATTATTGATTACCTATATATTATATTATTATTATTATGTTTATTTATTATTATATTTATCTTTATTGTTATTATTATACTTATTATTATTATTATTATTATTACCGGATATTACTATTATCACTATAATAAAAATAAAATGGAATAAGTAAACAGCCCATTCTGATTTAAATATTAAAAACCCAATTTCATTAAAAAATAATAAGAGCCCAACAGTTTTTAAGAAGTCCATTTACAGAGAAGAGGCCCAAAAAAAATATATATATATAATAATATTAAGTACAAGGGTTCGGGCCCAACCAAATAAAAAACCCTAAGCTAACCCTAATTTTATGTCTTCTGCAGCCGCCACGCATCGAGAGCCGTCGGATCTGGCCGCGATCCAACGGTTCAGATCGCGCCCGCAAAATAAACCTTAAGGAGGCTCTCCTTATCCCTCGCGCCGCTACACCACAGCCGTCAGATCTGCCTCATATGTGACGGTCCAGATGAGGCCCGAAAGAACAAACCCTAGGGAGGCTCTCCTTATCCCTCGCATCGCACGCCCGCTGTCGTTCGATCTGGGCGAGATCAACGACCCAGATCGTGTCTAAAGGAAACCCTAACGAGGGTGTTGTTGATCCGCGTCGCACGCCTCCCCCACCGTTAGATCAAGATCTGATCTAACGGACCAGATTGGCGCGTGCTCTACACCGGATGTCGGTTCGTGTTCCACACGCGTGTCCATACCGACCCAAACCCCTCCACGCGCGCGTAACTCGGTCCTGTGACCCCTCGTCTGCACGCCTCTGACCTTCTGTCCCCGCCGCGCACCCTCTCACGCCCCTGACTTGGTGTACGCTAACACCATTTTGGGAGGGTTCGTCATGCAACAGTGGAAAACAAAGAATCAGATGACCAAAAATGTAAACTGAGACACAAAAAAAGTGAAATGTCAACCAGACATGAAAAAATCAGAGAGAGAGAGGAATAATCTTGTTTTGTTTTTTCCTCTATGTAACCCGGGTATAAGAGTAGCCCGAGAATCTGTAACCTTTCTTTTTCTTAAGCGAAAAGAAGAGGATTTTCAAAAAGAAATAGCAAAGCAAATATTTTCAGAGGTACCCAAATCTTAGCATTTCAATCCGTTGCATGCATGAGAATAAATAAAAAGGGTTTTTGTTTCCTTTTTACCTTTCGTAAGTTTTTTTCCTTCCTCCGTTCTGGATTCGAACCGGCTATAATCCCATCGGTTTTCCTTCTCTAGGGTTTCAAACGATTTTTGTCAGGGGAGTTTTAGGGATTTCTGTTTTGGGGATTTCGGTAGGGTCAAGTTTTTTTTCTATTTTCGTTCTTTCGTCGTCGATGGCCTGAGATTCTTGGGGGTTTCTCTCCGCTTCTCTGAGATTTCCGATGCCGAGAACGGCCGACGGCGCCGAAAACTTTCCCGATGAGGCCAACCCTAATCGGTTGTGAAGAGGGGATGAAGTTTTTTTTTGGGGTCTGAGTTTAAAATGGGCAAAAGGGGAAACATATTATGAAAAACACGTTTTTATTGTGAGTCTGCGTTTTAAAATTGGCTTATTCGCCATTTTAGCCCCTCTGTGCTTTGAAAATATCACCAAAGGGGTTTTCGCTTTTTAAAATCACGTCCCAGGCCCTTTAAATTTCTCAAATCATCGCAATTTCGTCCCCTGTGTTTGTCGGATTAGTTTCGAGTGGTCTAATGGCCGATTCAGTCCCTGGAACTTTCGGCGAGCTTTAATTTTACCCCCTATTTTGACGATTTGGCACCCTTTTTTATGGTTTATTTCTTTAGTCCGTCCCTGGAAACAGTCCCGAATTCATTTTTAACCACTTTCAGATTTACTTTTTATTTTGGTATATATTTGTTCATGCATTTAAATACCATTGTTTATATACTTGTTTTTATGCTATATTTATTTCATACGTTCTTGTTGATTTATTCATATTGTTACATGCAATGTCTACTTATTTTTGATATACATGTGGTCATGTGTTACACTAAGTTGCATCCTAATTTTTAAATTGCAATGCGGGCGTCTTTTTATTCGGGAACGAACGAGGCCAGTACCAGTCGTAGTGGTGGTGGTTCGGACGTTCCTTCTCGAATATTAAGACCTTTAAAATTTACTCGCTCCTATAACCAAATTTCGATACGATTCGTCACTTTAATTCGCAAAATTTAATATTAATTAAGCGGTAATGTTTTTGGTACCGATTTTCGGGCACGACGGGGGTGCTCATCCTTCCTCGCGTGTAACCGACTCCCGAACCCATTTTTGAAAAGAATCTCTGGTTTAATTTCGGTGTCCGGTCCACCATTTTTAAATGGCCGGTGGCGACTCCTCTATTTTTTATAAATCCGATTAAATTTTTCAAAAACGATCAAAACCCGGTCCGTTCGAGCGACATCTGAGGTACCTTGTATTTTTGAAATTTTTTAGTCGCAACAGTTGTGATTGTGCCATTTAACTCCATCACGGGTGTTGAGGGGTTGTGATTGTGCCATTGAACCCCACCTTGTGAAGCCGGTAGTGTGTATGAAGCGTGTGGGACAACGCTTGTAATCCGCGTATCTGATTGTATTGAATTGTGTGGTGGGTTGGTTAATGTTCTTGTTGTTGATCACTTGCGAGCCAACATAATGATGTTGACATAATGATTTAATGAAGAACATTTATTTCAAGAAAGCATGTGATGCTTGAGAATTATGCTATAATTCATATGATGCTTGGTTTAAGCATGAACAAAGGTTTTTGCTGTTGTAATTAATGATGCTATAAGTATGTGGTTTTGAAAGTGGTTTTGGTGTTCTAAAGTGCATGTTTTAAAGGAAGGCATATATTTGCAAAGGATGATGTTTTGGTTTTATAAAATGCATTGATGAATGTTTGGTTTAGCGATCCTCACTAAGCTTTATGCTTACGCTCATTTGTTTCATCAATGTAGAGAATTGAGCAATCAATGTAGACCAAGAGCAAGGGAATTCCAAGAGTTTTTGGCTAAACAATGTATGTGGTTTACCCTTAGTGTAATAAGAGGCAATGGGTGGGATTTCTACTCTTGGTTTTGTTGGTGATGTTAAATCCCTTGAGCATGTGTGGTATATGTTGGTGGATTTGTAAATGGTCTTTATTTGGTTTGTGGCCTTGCTTTTTGTATTTTGGATATGCTATGGTTTATGTTTTAAAAGCATGCTAGAATAGTTAGTGACTCTCCATGAATTTCCATGCTTGTTGTTTATGTGGTGGATGTTTGTTGATACATAAGTGTTGGTATGTTGATTATTATATGTATGAATGATTAGGACATGATTAGATGATGTTAAAAGTGGTTTTGGGGCTATTTCTTTAGCATTTCTGGTATGGGTATTGATACTCGGGAAAGTGTATTGATACCCTTAAGCTAAAATGGTACATGTGTATTGATATGGGTATCAGGTGTATTGATACGCATGTGAAAACTTTGAAGGGTGTATCGATACACTTGGGAAGTGTATCGATACCCTTAAGCTAAAATGGTGCAAGTGTATTGATACAAGCATCAGGTGTATTGATACACTTGTGCAAATTTTGTAGGGTGTATCGATACACGGGGGAAGTGTATCGATACCCTTGCTCAAATTTGGCTACTTCCTCCCTGCGTATCGATACGGAGTAGTAGGGTATCGATACATGGTCGTTAATTTAGTTAAATGGAGCCTTTACAAGTCTGAAATGATGCATTTTGGTCCCTGAATGGTGTGTATGCAATTGAATGAGTTTGGATGATCCGTTCGAGCTGAAATTTGGCATGTTGGTATGTTACATGACTAATTAAAGATTGGTAACTTTAAAATCTTGAAAGACCCTGTACTTTATGGAAATTACAGTTTAGCCCCTAAAAGTCAAATGTATGCAATTGAACCCCTAATTGAACTCTGATCGCTGTGCCATTTTCGCCTAATCGCTTTACTGAACATATAGGGTAATAATGTGCATCTAGAGAAAATAAAAGGAAAAAAGGGTCGTTAATCGAGGTTGACTTTAACGAGTCGGCTTTAGTTTTCCCCGTGTAATCTTCTTAGTTCGGGTCGGGCGTCTAGGCCGGGCTAAGGGGGTTACAAGTCCTCATACTACTAAGATACACTTGTCTTACCTAGCCTATCATCCAAATCTCTCCCTATCATCTCTCTCATCACTATCTTTCTTTTATTTGTGTTTTTATATTTCCACATCATGAGATTTAATTGCGCATTTTCTAAATCTTTGTGCAGGAGCCATTCATAGGAGCCGATCCAATCCCTGTGGGAGACGATATCTTTTATACTATAACTTGACAAGAGTGTGCAGTTGCGCTCATAAATAGAGAACACCTAGATGCTCTACAAGTTTTTGGTGTCGTTGACGAGGATTGGCAACAACAACTATGTTTGAATTTTTGCACTCCTATTTAGTTTTTGCACATTAAATCTCTTTTTACATATAAAAAAGAGCCTCTTTGTTTTCTTGGTGTATGTCCCGCAAGGGCAGCAAGGTTGGCAGCAACATCCACCTGAGGAGGGGAAGGACATGCCCAGAAGAATAGCCAAACACAAAGACCCTCAAGAAGTGGTTATGCATGGGAAAAGCGCAGCTCAACATAACCCAATTTTTTTTTATTTTGTCTATTTTTATTTATTTCAAGCATTAGGATTAGATTTAATTTTTACTTTTTTGCATTTATTTTAGGTTAAGAATGAAGGAAAGATCAAGAAAGATTAAAGAATAACGGAGAGGCCCAACTAGCGGCCAGGGTTGCCCAAGGCAGATAAGCATAACGGCTAGTGGCTTCATAACGGCTAGCCGCAACGTCTATATTTTTCCCCAGCGAGCGGAACGGATATCTGTGTACTGTTTAGAATCATGTTATTTGTGCCACAATAATTGCCGCTCGTTGACAGCGTGCCCGCCAAGGCAGAGGAGAGAAGAAGCTATATAAAGCCAACCATTCTCCCCCCGTTCTTCACTTTGCTTTCTCCTTTACTCTGACTTCTTTCTGCAATCTTTGCTTCCAAGATTTCCTTAGTTTTATTTTCTTTCACGTTCTTTCTTTTCTTTCGTTAGGAAATACAACCGTCCCAGAAACTATGGCCTCATCACAGCAACCCGCCACCACCTCCAAAACCCCTTTCAAAAGGTTCTTGAACCCTGCTGTCGAGGAAACCTACAAGAAGTTCTACATAGAAAGGCAACTATGGGAAGAAATGGGTTTCCAATACACCCAGTCTGATGGGGATTTTGTCTTGGAACCCTCTATATTCGAAAGGATCCACAATATGGGATGGGGCCAATTCGCACGATAGCCAGAAGGAATCAACAACAACCATGTGTGAGAGTTCTACGCCCACAAACTGACACCAGCAAGCCCTTTCGTGTACGTCCGCGAAGAAGGTGTCAAGTTTACTGCTGACATGATCAACAACTTCTACAACATAGAAGTCAGCGACAACCCACACGAGGAATGGGAGTCCTACTTAACGGTGGCTGACTACAACAAAATCAAGAGGGAGACCTGTAAGCCAAACACCAAGTGGCTAACAGGTAAACAGATCAGTCAACCGCCGCGATTTGCTGTCGGAGGCAACCCTTTGGAGTTACTTCATCCAACGCCGCCTGATGCCCAGCACGCACGGATCCACAGTCAACAGGCCGCAGCTTTCCCTCATCCATAGTATAATGATGGGGCGGTAGATCAACGTTGGCGAGGTGATCATTAAAGATGTCTATGCCCACGTAGAGAAGCCAAACGCCAAAGGACCTCTCTTATTCCCTACACTCATCACTGGCCTGTGTGCCAACTTTCGCGTGCCACCGGACCCCAAAGACAAAATTCTCCCTGCCAAGGAAGGATGGACAAGAAGGGTACGCCAACAGATGATGCATAACGTGGAGCCAGACACACCTTCCACCGCCCAGCCGCCGTCCCAAGTTGCCGCCACCACAACCGCAACGGGCAGTACTGAAGCTGCTCTCTTGTCCGAAGTAATCCACCTACTGCGCAGCCTAGTTGAAAGCTGCTAGAGGATCGAGCACAAGCTGCTGATCTTCACCAAATACGTAGCGGATGTGCAAGAGGCCTTTGTGGCCTACTTGCTGGACAAGTATAAGGATGTCGTCCCATAGTTGCCCGCCTTTCCCATGGAGTTAGCAACTTCCAAGCCAATCCAGATCACTCCAAGACTAGCTTCTGCTCCTGTCGCCGATGACAGCAAGGGGCCGCACCGCCGCCCCAAGAGAAGAACCTCTCCAACCCCTATCCAACCATATGAACTAACCTCCTCATCCGAATCAGAGAAGGAAGAGGAAACCACTGCTGCATCCCAGTAGCAAAAGAGGCTGCTGCCAAAGACGCTGGTGACTCAGACATGGAGATCTCAGACTCCTTCGATGATGAACCAGCGGAGGCAGAAAGAAAGAGAAAGCGGCCAACAGCAGAGCCCCAGGGTGGAGGAACTGAAAAACAATCAAAGAAGCCCACCCCCAGCCGCATCCAACCGCCGCATAGCTTGAAGAAAAGCCCAGCCAAAAGACCATCAACTACGCTCCTCCAAGTCCTGCCCGTCTCCTCAGAATCCTCCTCTGACGCGGCAACAACAAAGGGGAACTCCCCCAGCTTATAGCATCATTTTTTTCTTTTCCTTTTTTATTTATGTTTTATTTTATTCTTTTTTATTTTCTTTTCTTTTTTTCTTTTTTTATTTTTCTTTTTATGTTTCTGTTTGTAGCTTTTTGTTTTGTAGAGGCATTGAGAACAATTCCAACCTTGAGGTTTGAGTTTAACACTACCTGTCTTACTTAATAAAAATTCTTTGATTGAATACAGGTTTGCCGCCACGGCAGCACATGGCAGCACAACAAAATGATGAAAAACCTAGAGGTGCCTGAAACAGGCTCTATGAAGGATCATGAGCAAGGACACTCCGCTGCTATAAAAGTCCATGAACCTAAACCAAGTGACAGACAAATTAGCAAGAGTGAATGAAAGTCTTCACATGATGACTCTATTCAAAGGGTTCAGAGTTTCGTAGAGTGCACCTATCTTAGCCTCAGACCCGAAGAATAGTTGTGATAAGATGAAGCCCTTAAAGCCATGATCAGAAAAAGGAAACAAAAGTGCCCAACTGTGCTTCCAAGGAAACAACTCGTATCCTTTCTAGTAATTTAATCATTTTAGTCATTCTTTGTTAACTTAATTATCTGAGCATGATTAGCATGAGCAAAGACCTGCACACACTGCACTGGCATTAAGAAAAATAAAACCTAAGTTATTTCATGTCATTCCCTATCACTAACATAAAAACAGGTGCCACGGCCTTGAGGTAAGAAATCAAGTTAAAGGCTAATGTTTCTATTAATTTTGTTCTAAGGGCAGGTTAACTAGTTAGGTTGTATTGCTTGAGGACAAGAAATAGTTCGAGTTTGGGGTGTGTAGAGTGTCCATGAGTTCTATATTTTGTACATATTCATGCCCGTATTATTGTTGTTCTTAAGCTCGTTTAGGCCTAGTTAGGTGCATTACATGCATTATAACAATGTCTTCTCTTTTACCATGCTTCTATTGAATCTTTTATATTTGGTTGAGAAAAGTTATTATTTTAGTTTAGTTTATATTTTCAGGTGCTAGAGCTAATAGAAGATAGGACAGGACAGGACAGGACAGAAAGTTGGAACCAAAGGAGTTGTACTGAAGCAGTTCCAGATGCCGCCAAGGACGCTGCCGAAGCAGCATTATCGCCAAGTGCCGCCCGGGCAGGAGTTACACCGACTTAGCCAAGATGGGTCGTGATTTAAAGAGTGAAATTCCTAAGCCCAATGAGCCCAGTCTTGCAATTTTCTGAAGGCTGTAGCGGCCTGTAGAGCTGATCCAAGACCGATAAGTAGGAGCACTTATCCTTACTTGCGGAGGAAGGCAACTTCCAAAGAATCTATATTTAAAGTATAAAGGAGTATGTATTTAATGTAACTTACTTTTAGAACTCCCACTTCAAGAAGGATTCAAACTTAAGCCATGAGCCCTATATATACCCAATGTATGCAAGGGTATAGTGGCATCTCGGATAGCACTTCGCATATCTGAGGACGAGAGGATAGATGGGGAGATAATTAGATAGGTTGGAGTTGTTGGGGGTCGCGGCCCAACTCTCCTAGGGTTTAGACGCGTGTATGTAAATTATTTTGAGGGAAACGGTTGTATAGTTTTGAGTTGTTTTCAATAAACTTCCAAATTTTGCTTAATCTATGCTCTTTGTTCGTTCAATTAGTCTACACCACTCAGTTGAAGAGAAAATCCATTTGTCGGGCACGAAAATGCAAGGCTTACGAAAGGGTTAAGCACAGTCACAACATGCAACGGCCTGACTAACTTGGTTCCATACTTGTCCACAAGTTTCAGCGGCTAAAAAGGATTACCAATCGAGTTGACTAACTTGGTTCCACACTAGTCCACAAGCTAGTTCTCGAGCATCCTAACCTAGAAATATGAGGGATCACTGTCGACCATCCCGCCGAACTTTGGAATGTCTGCCAGAGTTGCCGCCAGGACTTCCTTTCGTTCCACCTGCCGAGACAATACACTCTTGCAGTGGCAGTGACCTGCTACGGCCGCGTGATAGGGTCGTAGTTTGCTGCCTGCCATACTCGCCGAGGCAGCAATTCAAGGCAGCGCAAAAACATACTCAGACTTTATAATGCAGTCCTCATACTACTAAGCTACACTTGTCTTACCCAGCCTATCACCCAAATATCTACCTATCATATCTCTCATCACTATCTTTCTTTTATTTGTGTTTTTATATTTCCACATCATGAGATTTAATTGCGCATTTTCTAAATCTTTGTGCAGGAGCCATTCATAGAAGCTGATCCAATCCCTGTGGAAGATGATATCTTGTATACTATAACTTGACAAGAGACCTAGACGCTCTACAACGGAACTCTTCTATTTCATTGAGGTCGAAGAGTCGTTTCTGTCCAGCACTCTCCCAATCCACATTCACCATCTTGATTGCCCAATATGCCTTGTGCTTGATCTCTACTGGTAGATGACAAGCTTTTCCGTACACAAGTTGATATGGGGACTTTCCCAATGGGGTTTTGAATGTTGTTTGATAATCCCATAGTGTGTCATCAAGTCGAAGGGACCAATCCTTTCGAGATGGGATAACAACCTTTTCAAGGATTGTCTTCAGTTCTTTGTTCGATATCTCGGCCCGCCCATTGGTCTCCAGGTGATATGCCGTGGTAATCTTATGTGTGACACCAAATTTCTTCAATACCGCAACAATAAGCTTGTTGTTGAAGTGTTTTCCCTCGTCATTGATGATAGCTCTGGGTACTCCAAACCATGTAAATATGTGTTTTTGCAAGAATTTTTGTACGATTTTGGAGTCATTGTTTGAGGTGGCAATGGCTTCAACCCACTTTGACACATAATCAAGGGACAATAGAATATAGAGATTTCCACAGGAGGATGGGAAAGGCCCCGTGAAATCAATTCCCCAAACATCGAACAACTCAACTTCAAGGATGTTTTGCAAGGGCATCTCGTTTTGTCTTGAAATATTACTAGTCCGCTGACATCGGTCACATTGCTTGTAGAAAGCCTAGGCATCTTTGTAAAGTGTAGGCCAATATAATCCTGACTGTAGTACCTTGGCCGCGGTTCTGGTTCCTCCAAAGTGTCCTCCATATGGTGAAGAATGGCATTGTTGAAGCACCTCTCCTTGTTCTTCTTCAGGTACACATCTCCTTATAACCTGATCTGCACATTGTTCGAAATACTTACTTGAACGAGATATTGTCTAGTAGGCTTCCTCAATTTCCGTCTCTTCAGCTTCTTCAGAATCAGGCAAGTCATTTTCGAGGCAGTCGTCACAGTGATTGTTGAGGCAATAACAAGAATCATTGTCGAGGTAATGTTTGCCCAAGCATGGTGCATCTCTATCAAAGTTGAATTCATTGGTTGCTTTAATCAATTGACATTCTTCTTGATCGTTGGCACGTTTGAGGGTCTGGAAAACATTGAGCTTTACTTGTTGGTCATTTACCCTCATGGTTAGCTCTCCTTTTTCGACGTCGATCAAGGTCCTCCCATTGGCTAGGAATGGTCTCCAGAATATGATAGGTGCATGCTCATCTACCTCACAATCTAAAACAAGGAAGTCAGCATGAAAAATAAATTTATCGACTCTTACCAGTATGTCTTCAGTTTTTCCTTCTGGTTGCTCATAGGAACGATCGGTCAGTTGAAGCATGACTGTGGTGGGTCTAGCATTTCCAATTCCCAATTTCTAGAAAACAGATTTGGGCATCAAATTTATGCTTTCTCCTAAGTCACACAATGCCTTACCCACATAATGATTCGCGATTGCATATGGTATTGTAAAGCTCCCGGGATCTTTAGGTTTAGGTGGTGTCTGATTGTGTAGCATGGCCATACATCCTTTTGTTACGGAAACATTCTCAAATTCCCCAATTCTTGTTCGCTTAGAGACCATGTCTTTAAGGAACTTGGCATAGTTCGGCATTTGCTATAGTGCTTCTACCAAAGGTATGTTGATGTGGACATGCTTCAAGATGTCCATGAACTTCTTGAATTGGTACTCTTGTTTCTGTCATTTCAGCCTATGTGGGAATGGTGGTGGGAGTCGAATGTCTTCGATTCGTTCCTTGCATGGAAATTTGATATGGGGCATCGGATCTGGTTGTTCAACATCCTTCTGATTTTCCTCGGTATCATTGTCAAGCTTCGTCGCGGCAGTGAGGTTAGATTTTGCCGAGGAAGTAGGATCAGGTATAGTCAAGGCAATGTTGTCAGGCTTTGCCCCGGTAGTGGGCTTCTTTGGTTTGGTCTCCTCATTTTCATTAGTTCGGGGATCCTTCAGCTGTTTGGCACTTCTTGTATTGATTACTTTGCACTGTTCATGAGTTGCTCCCTTAGCGACTTCAATATCTCTTGGAAACCCTCCCATCGGTCTGGAGTTTAGGATATTTGTGAATTGCCCGACTTGAGTTTCTAGGGATTTCAATGTCGCTTCATGGTTCTGCATCCTCATCTCAGTATTGTCCATAAAGGCATCCATTTTCTTCGTGAATTTATCAGTATTAGACATATATGCACTAGTTTGAGACATAAAAGCATTGAGAGTGTTTTCCAAAGAACTAGATTGCATAGGTTGCTGCTGCGACATCAATTGATGTGGCTATTGTTGCGGCATTGATTGTCGAGGCATGTTCTGTTGGAATCCAAATACTGGAGCATTCTGATTGTTCTGCTTGAAAGCGTTGTTGGGGTTGCTCCATGAGAAGTTCAGGTGTTTCTTCCAGGCCGGGTTGTAGGTGTTGGACATCATGTTGTTGTTCTGATTGTAATTTCCAGCATAAAAGCTCGACTCTGGATTTTGTGGACACTCAGAAGAATCATGGTTACCATTACATAAATCACATAAAGAACCAGCTACCTTGACATCTTGTGTGTTGCTTGGTCGTTGCACGTTTTGTACCAATTTGGTTAAGTTAGCCAATTGTGAAAGAATTGAGTTTGACGACTCAAGCTCGTTTACTTTGGCATGGCGTCTAATTCCTCCTCTTCTAGCTCTAGGAAAATGATAGTCATTTTTTTCAAGTTTGTTCAGAATCTCCATAGCCTCCTCTGGTGGTTTGTCTAGGAGTGTGCCATTTGTCGAGGCATCCAACATCATCCTTGTAGGGGCATTGATGGCATTGTAAAATATTGTTACTTGTGTCCAAAGCGGAAATCTGTGCAAAGGGCATTTGTGAACAACTCTCTATAACGCTCCTAGGCCTCGTACATGGATTCATTGTCTACCTGTCGAAAATAAGTGATTTCATTACGCAATTTATCATATAAATTTGTAGGATTAAAACGAGCAAGGAAATCACGACATAAGTCATTCCAAGATCATATGGGTCCTGCTCAAATGCTATTTAACCAAGTTTTTTCCTTATCCCCCACTAAATAGGGGAACAATTTTAGTCTCAAGACATCTTCATGTACTCCTTTTATCTTGAATGAGTTGCAAATCTCCATGAATGACTTGAGATGCTTCCTGGCATCTTCAGTTGCCGATCCGCCAAACTGACCAATTGTATTGATAATGTTGAACATGAATGGCTTTAGTTCGAAGTGGGTTGCTTCTATTTCAGGTGTAACAACTCATGGATTCATCCCATTGAGGTCTTCCTCTAGATAATCGTGAATAGTCTGGTTCCTTCCAATTACTACTCCATCTTCTGTCGTGACATTCTGATTGTCGTTTCAGCCAAGTGCTGGATCTTCCATTGCTGCTCTTATCCTTTGTTTGAGTCTTTGACAAGTTCGTTCATTCTCAGGATCAAGGGGAATTATTAGAGTCGTTGGATTCGCCCTGGTCATACACCAATGCAAAACCAACTATTGTTAGCCCTTGAAAAACAAAAAGAAAAAGTACAAGAACATAAAAACAAAAGTCGCCAATCCCCACAACGGCACCAAAACTTGTTGCGTGTGTAAAGTGCCCCGCAATTGTACAAGTGTACACATCTCAAGTAATAAAGGGATGAGCATTGAGTATTGTCTCCACATAGATTGGTACTATCTTCTGGAATTGTTGTCTCGAACTGAAAAGGAAATAAAGTAAAGAACACATGTGATTAATTGGGTTTTTAGAATAATCTAAGAAACAAAAAATAAAATAAGCCAGTAAATTAAAGAGTCGAGTAATCAAGATGAGAGAATGGGTCGGATTATATTGTGTCGTAGTGTAGAAATCAATTGTAACTATCTCAGTTTTTTAATGCAAGGAACACCGAATTGCCTCGGTAATGACCGAAGTTACTACCACGACAATGTGTTAAGTAACTGCCTCGACAATCCCTTGCTTGGGCAGCAACCAACAACATCAAGGTTCGGTAAAGCGTCCTTAAGTGGCTCCTTCTTATCCCTAATTTGAAACATTGTTGATGTGCAAGCCTTGATAATACCTCCCAGCGTGAACCAAGGATGACCACCAACCAATCTTACATTTCTTTTAGCTGTTGAAACTCGAACTTATCCCTAAGCTGAGTTAGTTTTCACCGATTGGGATGAAAACCATGCTTATCCATTTCATGAGTCTAACTCTCCCGATATTAGACAATAGATGCCCTCACAATATCCTCTCTCAATTCAATTGCAAGAAAACATAAACATCAAGAATAAGCAAACCTTGAACTAAAATTGCATTAACAAAAACTTAAACAAAATCCAATCGTTTTCTCACAACTACTAAACAATACAATCCTAACCCTGAGAAGAATTTAGAACATAATGTCGATGTAAGATCGATACAAGTCTCTCTCTCGATTGCTTGCTTAATGAATCAATGATGGCCGGCTTTAACTTATTATTTATAAAGGAGGTCTAGGTAAAGTCTTTCTTGAGGAGGAAGTTAAGTTAGAATTAAATACATTAAAAGAAAAGATCTTTTAAGTATTATGTCATTCCTATTTAAAATCCTCCCACTTGCATGGAATCTTCTCTTGACCTTCCTTTGGCGTTTTCATGATCTTTCTGCAGTCTGGTCTTCATGCAAAGTACAGAGAAAAAGTAATATTTTCATGCTCTTTAGAATACATACAACTTTGCATATTTTCTCCATTGTCGACTGTGTCAGGGCATTGCCTCGGCAGTGGCTTGGTTATTGCCTCGGCGATGGTCTGTCTATCTTTTCTGCTTAGCAGGGCTCTGTCTCATGGTTCAGCTTCCTTCAATAGAAACTGACATACACGTCTGGTTTGATCTGGACCGTCAAGAGATGGTTTTTCACCGTTCCTTCCTTTTCTTCACTGTCTCGGTATTGCTTGCTCGGGCAGTGAGTAACAAAATCTGCATAAGCACCAAACACACATTAAGGCAGTACATTTTCCACCAAATAAACCAAACATAAGGATCAAACATGATAAAGATGAGATCAGTGTGATTTATGCATGGAGGGCTACAATGTAACTCAAAGGGGTATAGATTTATCAATAATTGTCATAGAAAAATGGTGAAATCATAGTACTTTTACACACCTAAGAATAATCAAAGTTATATTCAACCAAATAAATTCATGTATACTTTTTTTATATTTTATGCTCAATATTAGTTTTGTAATAAATATATATTTACATTTATATGTGTACATATTTATAGTTATGACAAAAAGAGGTCGTGGAGTGGCTAGAGGGTTCGAGGTAAAAAAGAGATTGAAACAAGATGGTAAAATTAATGGTGTAAAGATAAAAAAAGGATTGCATTTACCAGTTGAAGAGGATGAACATCTACTTAAAATGGACGTAGGAATTACCACTCGAAACTTTATACCTACTAATGTATTTTATTGGAAGGATGTGAAGGATGAAGATAAAGTACCTATGTTCCAGAAAATTAAAGTTAGATATATTAATAACTATCACTTTTTAAAAAAATTTTAATGTAATTATGTTTATATTCTTAAAATAATAAATTCGTATTAAATATTTTGTAGGATTAATTTGACATATCTTTGAATAATCCACATGTAATAAACATAATAAATAAAATGATGGTAAGATGTTTTATGACCTTTAAACACAAATGCCATACACATTTCAAGAAATTTACTTCTTCAGAAGAAGCACAAGCTAATTCTCCTTGCGATGTGAAGATAGATGATTGCAAGAATTGGTGCGAGCATTTTGAAAGTGACAAAATTTTGGTAAATTTTTATGTTGATTAATAATTTATTATTTATGAAATAAAAAAATAAAAAAAATTCATTTGCAGGGTCAAAGCAAAGCAAATAAAAACAATAGGAAAAAAATGAGGATTCCACATACTTCAGGTTAAACTCATTTGTCCAACAGATTTATGAATTGGTATGTTTTGAATTTATTTTATTTTTTATTTTATTTATTATAAAATTAGTTTGTAATTTACTTCACCTGAGTTTGATTTGTTTGAATTTTCAAATTTTAGGAAAATATCCAAGAAAATATTGAAAATCATTCAGAAGAGCCTGATGTTAGGCATGTTGAACCTGTTGAAATGAAATTGTTTTATGATGCACATCATAAAAAAGATGGGACTTGGGTTAATCAACAAGCAGAAGAGAACTATGTAAGATTTTTTAGTCTAAAATATTATATTTGTTTATTTTTTCAACGTTTTGATTTATTTCGCATATATTTACAGGAAAAAATAAGAACAATCTTAAGTGAAGAAATTGAAAAAGGCATTGAGGTGAATGGGCGCCAATTTTTAGAGAATGTTTTAAATGTAAAATACGATTACATTCGTGAACTTGGTTACGGCGTAAAGTTAAGTAGTTCCAAAGAATTAGAATTGGAATCTACTTTAAATGTTGAAAGAGTTGAGAATGAAAAGCGAACTCAAGAATTAGTAGTTCAACTACAAAGCCAAAACGAAAATTTTTTGACCAGAATGTAACAATCAATAAGTTGAAGAAAAATCAAGATGCTCTCTAAAGTCAGATTCAACAATTGCTTGCATAATTTGAAGAAAACACTTATGCTTGAATATTCAAGGTAATATTATAATTTATTTTTTTAATATTAATATATATATATATATATATTAAATATTTACTAATAAATTAATATAATTTAACCTTTTGTATTTAAATGTAAGTGGTGAAAGATTTATTGATCGTCATGGCAAATTTCAATTTTTTTTATTTCTTGAGAGCAACTTTATGTCTTAAGAAAATTTTCTTTCTAAACATTTTACGTTTATTTTAATGTAATTAATATTGATTTTGTCATTATAGGATTTTTAAATATATTTTTAGTTATTATAACTAATTATTTTAGTTGTCACAACAAATTTTAAGAAATGTTATTTTGTAACATTAAAAAACTATGATAATTAATTTACACACAAATATAAATTATGAAAAATATTTTTTTTTGTAAAATTAACAAATTGTGACAAATTTATCTAGTTAAAATAGCATATTCAAATTTAGTCGAATAAAAAATTATGTCAAATTTATTTATTCACAATATTTTTCTCAAAATAAAAAATTTTGATAAATTTATTCATTCGTAATAATAATTTATAAAAAATTTGATTTCTCAATATAAAAAATTATGACAATTAATATTTTTTCACAATAAAAAATTGTAACAAAGATTTTTTAGTCACAAAAACAATTTTTGACAAATATTATTTTCTCACTAAACAATTTTGAAGGACAACATTTTGTCCCTATTCATAATTTTGAGAAAATAAATTTGTCACAAATAAGTTTAAATTTTTCATTATAAAAAGTTGTGAGAAAATAACCTTTGTTGTAATTTTTTGTTTTTGACACAAAACAAATTTTTTGATGTTAAAATTCAAGCTTATTATGACAAAATGTACTTTTTGTGATGAAATAAATATTTTATTTTAACAAATATTTTATCCTTATAAGTAATATTTAGTGATGAAATAAAAATAGTGAGGAATTAAAAATTTTTAATACATATTTTTGTCACGAAAACTTTTTTAATTCAATGTTAAAATTTATGTTAATTGTGACAAAATATATTTTTTGTGATGAAATAAATATATTATTCTAACAAATATTTTTTATCTATATAAGCTACATTTTATGACGAAATAGAAGTAGTGAGAAATTAATTTTGTTGCAACATGTATGTTTGTCACAATAACTCTTTATATTTGATGTTAAAATACAAGTTAATCGTGACAAAAACATACTTCTCGTGATAAAATAGTAAATTTATTGTGATAAATATTTTGTCCTAATAAGATCATTATAGTAAAAAAATTCATTATGACGATACATAATATAAAATGGTAACAAACACAATTTTGTCGCAAAATACATTACACGACGAGGTTGTTCTAACAAACACGGTAACAAACAAAATTTGTCAAAATAAATATATCGTGACAAATTTAGTACTTTTAGTGATAAATAACTTTCTCACAACAATAGAAATTTCTTGTAGTGAAGGCATTGCAATTCTACAAGTATGGAGAAGTCTACGCCCCATGCCAGCAGAAGCTTGTTGACATATAATGTTTCTATAACTGACTCCAAAATGTTTTGAAATGTTTAACTCAATGGACGACTATTTCTACAAGAATAGTAATTCCTTCGTCTATCTAGTACCGACGATATTGTGTTTCTACAAGGACGTTGAGATGTCTTCTTCCATTCGATGCTTGAGGCATCACGATGCAACAAAGACAGAGAGGATGCCTCTACGTTTCTATAGAGAAACCCTCCAAAAAGATAAAAGGAGACGCCTCCACTCATAATGCTCGATGCTACAAGAGTGTTCAAGAAAGCTCCACTCCACAACGCTCGATTCTACAAGGGTGCGAGATGCCTGAATCCTACACATGATGACCTTTCCAAGGGTATGAGATGCCTCCTAAGAAATATGCCTTCGTTCCACCAACACCATATGCGTTACGATTCTACAAAAATGGAGATGCCCATGTTTCGTGCCAAGAAAGGCCATGAATCTACAGCAATACGATTACCCCTAATGGGCCCATATGATATTTGTTTCTACGAGGGCATTGAGCAAGGCTCCGCCCCTAATATATGTCTCTCCTAGGGCATCAAACAAAGCTACACCCATTTGATGTTTGATCATTCCTCCGCACACATTACGATCAATTTTCTTCTAAGGTTGTCGAAATGATCTCCACTTGTAACACCACCAATTTTCCAAAAGCGACGAGATAATATTCGCCCACAATAATGTTTGGCACTCCAAGGGTGTCTAGGGGATAACACAAAGATGACCCCCAGGAGCCCACGGGGGAGATGATCCTAAAGTGACATGGTTCGACGTCCTGTATTCATCTTGATACCCCCTCCACCGAAGGGGAAGGTGGACGCAGGAAAACGTAAATCGAACAAGCTAAGACATGCATGTAGGGCAATTCTACATGACACATAAAACCGGAAGAAGATTTTTGTTGGGTTTATAGCACGCTTGAATCGATCACCGAAATCGTCAAGGAGGGTTGTAAATGTTTGGTGGTTGAATTGGCTAAAATCGAAATAAAAGTAGACAAGTGACACAATGATTTTAGAGTGGTTCGGCCTTCTAACAAGCACCTACATCCACTACCTTAGCTCCCCACTAAGGATTTCCCAATTCACTCAACAATGAATTCGTCCCCTTTTCCCGGTTTAGGAGGAAACCGTTACAACCCTATCTTTTGGACTTGGCTAAGATAGAACCAACACTATTTTTTCTCTCAAGGCTAAACTAGAACCTCTCCTTTTACAAGGGATTTGTTTGGGTAAACTAAATACCTTACAAGGTTGGTGTTTACACAATTTAAGCTCACAAGAGTGTACAAAGAATTTACATTAAAGCACTCTTTTTAGACTATGTACAAGAGAAAGGTAAAATAAAGATTTAGACTCTATTTCTCTTGATCATGTTGCTTGGATGTAGTCTCTAACATTATTCAAGTGTTCCAACCTTCAATTTATAGTCCCAATTGAGTTTGTGGTCGTTACTAGCCGTTAGGGATGCTTTGGAGCCATTGGGGTCTTTATTTCCCATATTAATTGCAGTTCTGGTGCCTACCGTATCGGTACACGGGTACTCATATCGGTACGCCCTTCTTCAGAATTAGTCATTGGGCTCCTTCCAGCCTATGTGTATCGATACGCTAGGGAACGTATCGGTACGGTCTGCACTTTAAAAGACCGTTAGAAAATAGCTGTTAGGGTTGTTAAAGCAGGGATCAGTATGCTTTAAAGGCGTATCAGTACGACCCCTCTCTGTATCGATATGGGCAAGCTTGTATCGGTACAAGTTTTGGCAGAATCAAATATGGAGTAAAAAGGTATCGATATGGGGTATACCGTATCGGTACGGTAGTGCTGTAAACCCAAGTTTGACTACATTAAAGCATTCCAAACTTTGCCAAAAACGTTTTTTAAATACCTCAAACATATTTTCAAGTTATTTGGACTTAAAGACATGTTTTAAATTCTTTTCAAATTAGTCCAAAACAATTTTCAATTATTATATCAAAACACCTAGTTCTTCAATCTCCCCCTTTTTGATATAATAAAACCAACTTGAAAAATTGTTTGGGATTCTCCCCCTTCAAGTTTAAAAATTTGAATAAGAGATGAAAAATTTAAAAGTAAGTAAAGCTCCCCCTTATTCATTTGAAAATGCAACTTTTCAAAATTAATTCTCCCCCTTTTTGTTATATCAAAAAGAATTTAAATGACTTTAAGTTCAAAATAACTTAGGATGTTACTAAAAATTAACACAAATAAGAATTTTGATTTTAAAATGCCCCCCCCCCCCCCCTTACTCATTGCATCATAATAGGCTTAACAAATAATCCAAGACTTTAAACAAAAGTTAGATAACCAAATGTATAAAATAAAAGCATTAAGCTTATAGGTTACCCAATCTTCTTTTCATGTGTGACTTGAGCATTCTTTGATTTTGTTTGCTTGCCATTGCTCCAACACACCTACAAAAGACATTCACTTGATTTTTGGTATCCAAATTGCTTTGGATCCATTTATGTTAGTCACAATGTCTTTAGTTCCCTTAGGAACCCATACTTGTCTAATCCATAATATTTTTTCTTCTTTATAGGACAAGTATGTATATAATGACCATGATAATGGTAATGTGAGCATTTTGCCATTATGTGACAAGATGAATTATTGAAAATAATTTCTTATTCTTTTGTCAAGCTTTCAAGCTTAACTTTTAAATCAAGATTTTCTTTTTCTAAAACATCTTTGCTTGTTTTTTGAAAACTCTAAATCATTTTTCATGATTTTACTTTGGTTTTCAAAATCCACTCTTGTTTTCAAAAGAAAATCATTTTCAAATTCAAGTTTTGAAATCATTTTCTTAAATTTGGAATTCATGGTCTCAAATTCCAAAAATAGTTCATCGAAAGCATCTTGCAACTCATCGAAAGAGTAAGAATTAAGCTCACTTGAGTTAGAAGATACCTTGGGCTCATCGAGAGCTAAAACAACATCAACCTTTGGATTGGAGAGAAGGTTTGCACATGATTGATCATCATCTTTCTTTTCTCCCTTCTTGTTGCCATAAAGCTTCTCAAGTTTCTCCCATAATTCTTTGGCACTTTTGCATGTGGAGATCTTCTTGGAAACTTCTTCCTTAAGGCCACAATAGAGAATGTGCATCGCCTTGGTGATTAGCTTTGCCTTCGTGTCGTTGGCACTCCTTTGCTTTTTCTTCTTCTTTGGAGCTTCCAATTACCCATCTTCAATGATGTCCCAAACCTCATAGTCTTGAGACTTGATGAAGAATTTCATGATATTTGCCCATTGGAAGTATGCTTCTCCTTCGAAGAGTGGAGGACACGAGATAGAGCGACCTTCTTCAAATCTTGCCATTTTTCTTGAACGGTGGACTTCGAGCAATGATCTTTACTCCCGAATGTCATTCCTTTGATGTAGACAAGGCACTGATACCAATTGTTGGGTTTATAGCACGCTCGAATTGATCACCAAAACCGTCAATGAGGGTTGTAAATGTTTGGTGGTTGAATTGGCTAAAATCGAAATAAAAGTAGACAAGTGACACAATGATTTTAGAGTGGTTCGACCTTCTAACATACACCTACATCCACTACCTTAGCTCCCCACTAAGGATTTCCCAGTTCACTCAACAATGAATTCATCCCCTTTTCCCGGTTTAGAAGGAAATCATTACAACCCTATCTTTTGGACTTGGCTAAGATAGAACCAACTCTAGTTTTTCTCTCAAGGCTAAACTAGAACCTCTCCTTTTACAAGGGATTTGTTTGGGTAAATTAAATACCTCACAAGGTTGGTGTTTACACAATTTAAGCTCACAAGAGTGTACAAAGAATTTAAAATTAAATCACTCTTCTTAGACTATGTACAAGAGAAAGGTAAAATAAAGATTTAGACTCTATTTCTCTTGATCATGTTTCTTGGATATAGTCTCTAACATTCTTCAAGTGTTCAATCCTTCAATTTATAGTCCCAATTGAGTTTGTGGTCGTTACTAGCCGTTAAGGATGTTTTGGAGTCGTTGGGGTCTTTATTTCCCATATTAATTGCAGTTCTGGTGCCTACCGTATCGGTACACGGGTACTCGTATTGGTACGCCCTTCTTCATAACTAGTTGTTGGGCTCTTCCAGGCCTATGCGTATCGATACGCTAAGGAGCGTATCGGTACGGTCTGCACTTTAAAAGACCGTTGGGAAATAGCCGTTAGGGGTTGTTAAAGAAGGGATCGGTACGCTTTAAAGGAGTATCGGTGTGACCCCTCTTCGTATCGATACAGGCAAGCCTGTATCGGTACAGGTTTTGGCAAAATCAAATATGGAGTTAAAAGGTATCGATACGTGGTATACCGTATCGGTATGGTAGTGCTGAAAAGCCAGGTTTGACTACATTAAAGCATTCCAAACTTTTCCAAAAAAACCTTTTTTAAATACCTCAAACATATTTTCAAGTTGTTTGGACTTAAAGACATGTTTTAAATTCTTTTCAAATTAGTCCAAAACAATTTTCAATTATTATATCAAAACACCTAGTTCTTCAAATTTATTAATATGGAAAAATCTATAAGATTACAATACGAGGTCCCCCTCTTAACGAGATAATAACCTTAAAAACCTAGAAGCTCCTTAGCCCATTATTTGGAACGCCCACAACCCAGAAGCTAAAGCCTTACCCAACAGGGTCGAAGGATCCTCACTCTCCTCCCTGCGCACAAAAGGCAACAATTTGGCACGAAGATCCTCTCAAGACTCGCCCGAGGGGTTGTAAACGTCAAAAATCACCCCGCTTCTACAATATCCCATCAACATCAAAGGTCTAGATTGCTCAAATCTAATGGCCCCGCAGCCACTTGGATCGCGCACACTTAGCCATATTCGAACTAGTTCCCGAAGTCCTCCAGACCTACAAATTGCCACTCCACATCAGCTCCTACAACCTCCTTCATGCCAACTTTTCCCTCTAGTCGTCGGATCCTCTCTTCCAAAGCTTCCTTTTCGTCTCGCATTAAGGTGATCTCTTCCGTTCTCCCATTTACCTCCACGGTGGCCCTAACAGTCAACTCCTTTTGTTCGTGAGCAGATTTCATAGCAAGCCCAAATTTTTATCACTTGACGACAGTCGACATCTTAGCCCTTCTTAAGGTGTCACGAGTCTTGCCTAGTTCCTGCAATAAAGCGACCAAGTCCTTGGTCGTCAAGGCAACTTTATTATGGGCCTTTGAGAGATCTTTCTCATACGCGGCAAACTCCTATTTCTAATGAGAACAAGTTGCCCCCATATCGACAAAAGCAGAAAACATCTCCTCACCAACTTTATGGAACAAACTCTGCAACCTACCTAAGGTCGGACATGCAAATGTACAACTCTCCATAGCCTCCAAACGTGGTGTTGCATGAACCCCTACCATGAGCAACACAAGTGTTACTTTACCACAAGTAAATAAAGTGCAAAACATCATTGCATACCTGATTCAGGCAACAGAGGACTTAACGCTTCCTCACCTCTAGCACGTAGCAGTGATCGCCCATCAACAACCGCCGGAGCCGAGGAAATAAACACCCATCTTAACACCTTCGCCACAGGTTCAGGTGCCTCATCAGCCAGTTTGACCCTTTTTGCCGAACTGCTTCTATTCGTCGAAATGTCAAGCGAGGGTAATCTTCTTTTCCTACTGCCCAAGAAAATAGTAATCACGATTGATCATCTTTGTAGCCCCTACTTTGCCGACACTCCCGGATATGTCACCACAACGTTCCCAACATCGACCGAAGAAGCGATTTCCCTCCCTTGTTGATAACCTGATGGGACCATATTTGGGGACACCTCTGGAACCCAGAACCTCTATACCAGAAGGGGCTCCTGCTGCAAGCCTCCCCTCATACCCGATGACCTCATTTGACGACAGCTCGCACCAAGAATCAAACTCATATGCATAAGTATCCCCCTCTCCAACGAAAGACAACCATGATTGAACCAGCCAAAACTAGCTCAAAGCTCTTTAACCTACGGAGTGTTGGGGGCAGATGACCACTTCCTTTGAGGATAACACCCATAGCTGACCAACCAATCTCCCATCTTAGGCTCAGTACTAACAAGCACTCAAGCCAATTCATCTTCCCCGTTATTAGGCCACAAAATTTTACTAGTTAAAGTGACCGAAAAAGGAACATAACCCTCCCTCAACTGCGAAGTCCTATAATCGTTAGGACTATACCCTTGGAGGCATACTTCAAAAACACGCTGAAGGGTGATATCCCTTCCCACATTGACCCATCTCCATTTTCTCAAGATGGCAAACTGCTTCTCTTCAGCCTTCGACTAGACACGAATTGGCGTCCTGGTATCCTATCTAGACACCCTCCATCTTAGAGGAAACCCAAACCATTCACCCTGCCTCCGAGCCACATTAATATATTTGGAACAGTCTAGCATCAGCATGTCGGAGCCACTCCACCCGTCTATTGGATCGATAATGAAGTCCCCATTCCCACGTCACTTCACGAAACTCAACAACCTCGAACCGCTAACTAATGATAAGCCACTATGATACCCACGTTAGCTGCCCGGGGCCACACCATAATCGGTCAAAAAATCACCAACAAATTGATGAAAGGGCAAATGAAACCCAGCCTCAAGCAGAAACAGTGGCAGAAAGAACCATTCCATAGCTCCATCCTCTCCATCGTCGTGGTCACTAAGACAAAACGTTCCCATCAGAACCTCGAGTTCAAACTTGAATTTCGACCAATGTATCTCGCAACATCCCAGCAACCTCTTCGCCTCACACTCAACTATACTACACTTGACGTCGGGTCTGACTTCGCTAATGGCCCTTTTCGCCTCTACCCTCCTCGCTAAAGCCTTCACTCCTCTCAGCATTTTGATTGAAAAAGTAGAAAAGAGGATGTTATTCATCCTAGGAGACCCGAGTTTAATCCGCTTTATCTATAAGGTGTGTGGCACATCAAAGGGTTAAGAAAAGTATGAACATATACTACCTTGTAATCACCTTAAGGCTATTAAAAATATCCATATTTAATCACTTTGTCTGCAAAGTGTGTGTTCATTATTAATGGATTAAGAGCATGTATGAACAAATACTACATTTTAATCACCTTTAGACTATTTTTTTAAAAATAAATTATAAATATATCAAAATATCAATAATTATAAAATTGTAAATACAATTATAACAAGAATAGAAACATGATTATTTTCTTTTGAACCTTGAAACGATACTGAATTTTATTGAAACAAGAGAAGGTACAACCTTAACAATGCAAGAGAGAATTTTACGGACTATGTCCACCAAAAACTCAAATATAAAACAAAATAAAAAGAAAGTCCAAATACGCAATAACATTCGAAGCCTTCTCTTGAATTTGACGTCCATAATCCACAGTGACCCAATAATCGTCAATAATATTGTAACCCCCTCGTCCCGGTCCGGGCGACTGACTGGTCCGAGTGGGCTACACGGGTATAACCAAGGCGAAACCCGTTAAGGCTCCACTTCGGTTAACAACCCGGGAAAAACTTTTCATTTATTATTATCTTATCTAGATACATTAATATGTCCTATGTGAAACAACAACAGCGGAAGCAACAAGCGAGGTGAACAACCAAACAGCCAACCAAAAACAACCAATTTTATCTTAAACTGCAGGCCGTATCGAAACTCTTAGAGGGTGTATCGATACGCCTTGACTAGGTCAACTGGCCAAAGTCAACTCGAGGAGACCGTATCGAAATGTTGGTTGACCGTATCGATACACCCTTATCAGTCAACTTCTCGTGGTCAACGCTACAAAGTCGTTTTGAAACACCTAGGCACGTTTCGATACCCTCAATTTCTCGTCAAAATCTCAGATTTCCAGTAGCAAAGAGGTATGGAAACGCCCCTCCCGCGTATCGAAACGCTTGGCCTGAAACAAGAGGACCGTATCGAAACGGGACCAACCGTTTCGATACACCTGCTGCGAACAGACAGGTTTTAGTTGGTTTATGGCACAAGGCTGCCTCAACACCAACTAAGACCTCCCACAACCAAACATGCATAACTCTAAAGGCAAGATACCTCACACAAGCATGCTCAACCCATAACATACATGTACAAGCAATACATAAAAAAGGAATCATCAATTCAACAAAAGATTCATACAAAGCAGTTAAAGGATTTCATGCCTTAGAGCCAACAACGAATAAGCATTCAAGGTAAGCAACAAAAACATGGTTTACAGTCCAAAACATAGCATCAACAAGCCACATTAACATCAACATTTTAAGGAGTCTAACATGCTACTAACACAAAATAACCACATAAGTCCCCATTGCTTGACTATTACATCATTAACTTAAAATTCATACTTGAGGTTAACAAAAGCTCAACTAGCGCACTTGGAGGCCCTCTCCTTGCACAAGATACCAACGATCTACGGATATGCATTGTCGAACAAAAGAGAGCGTAAGCATAAAGCTTAGTGAGGGTAAGCTCATAAAACAAACCTCGACAACGCATGGTCCAAGCACGAGCATACAACCAAGGTAGAATGCATGATCTTACCTTCAAAACCACAAGAGTCGTATATATATATTATGCATGAACATAATAACAATGCCATGCCATGCTCAACAAGTCCATAAACACAACATATGGAAATACATATATCAAACGTATTAGCAACACATTCCACAATCCGTATTGACACCTAGCTATGACCCGAATGCACGGATAACCGTTGGAACTCACATCCAACAACACAACAATTACCTTACGATGGGATTACACTCATCACCGTTTCACGCGGAGGGGATTCCACTCATCCTCACGCCTCGTCGAAGGGATTCCACTCATCATTGACTAACATATATATATAAGAAGATTTTCGGGCGAACCTGTGCTCCATCTTGATGACTACCATCACCAAGACATCGCGCGCATTTAGACTCTCGTGTGCACACTAAACATCCTAATGATCGATCATTATACCCAAGCATACTAGTGCCAATACTAACACAATTCATAACCTTTCACAACATCATTTCATATCAACTTTCGTGCTTAGCATGTACTCACCATGACTTACCATCATGCACAAACCACATTCCAAACCACATGCATATAACAATGCATCAATACCATGCCTCAACACACATGTATAACACAATATACATAACCACCATAATCACAATTAAACATGAGGCATACTCAACATTTAAAGTTCAACCAAAGTCTCTAACTAAAGCTTGGGATTAGACTACCAATCTAATCCCAACTCTAGGTGGGTTTACCATGCCCAACCTAGGTCCACATGCTTGAACCAACGTTTGAAAACTAAGTTAAAAACATTAACCACTCACCGACTATTCCAAGCTCAACAACTCTAGCTGATCAAGCTCCCAACAGTTCCGGATTCGATCTCGAGGCTTCAACAACACAATTCCTTGCCTCTAAGCAATTCAACACAATCAAAACAACCACAATTCAGTCCACAAATCACTGTAGCAACCCGGAACACAAACCAAGCACAAAACACATGATTTTAAGCTAAAGACAACCCCAAAATCATCATTCCCGAGCAGCCCTAAAGCACAGCCAAAAATCACTGATTTCAACTCTTATAACACTCCCAAAAGCTTCCAAAACAACCCCTAACTATCAACCAATCATCAGCCAACAAATTCCCACACAAAACAGCCCCCAAACTCACCTATAAACCCTTCTAAAACCTCTCTAAAACCCAATTTCGGGAATCTTTATAAAACCATGTAAAAATCAAGTATGTTGGACCTTTTAGGTAGAAAACAACTTATATAACATCAACAAATCAAAATCTTAATTTAAAGTTGATAAAGATGATATTTTTAATCTAAACCCCCAAAACCTCAAAATGTAAAAAACATGAGCTTTTATGAAAATAAAGGTATGAACTTGTAGAGAATGATAAGGACAAGTCAAAAATGGGTTTACCTTTGAAAAATCTCCAACCACAAGCAAGAAGGATGATGGAATAGTAAACTTGGGGAGGGGAGTGTGTTTGTCGTGGAAATGAAAAATGGGTGGGGGAAGAAGATGAGTGAAAAGTTATTTTAATGTTTGTTTAAAATTAAAAGGTCAAAGACCATTTTACCCTTAGTGAAATAAGGCATTTACAAAAGAGGGATACCCATGGCTATTTGGGCTGTTTTGAAATAAGTCCAACATAAAATTATTTGTTTTGAAAACACATGGCCCAAAATATTATTTTATTATTTTAATTTACCCGACCCCCAAACCCGGATGTTACAACTCTCTCCCACTTAAGAAATTTCGTCTCTGAAATTACCTGACGGGAACAAGTACCGAAACTGCTCAAGCATATCAGCTTTCCTCTCCCACGTGGCCTCTTCCACACCTCTATGTCTCCACATCACCTTGACCAACTCTATGGTCTTGCCACGCAACACCTTGCTATCAGAAGCAAGTATCTCAACTGGTTCTTCATTGTACGACAAATCCGGATTCAACTCTATCTCCTCAACGGGCATAACATGAGACAGATCTGATCTATATCTCCTAAGCATCGACACATGGAAGACATCGTGGATCTTCTCCAACTTTGAAGGCAATCTCAAACGGTAAGCTACTGGCCCAATCTGCTCAACTATCTCATACGGACCAATAAACCTCAGACTCAACTTGCCTTTCCGGCCAAATCGCATTACCTTCTTCCACGAAGACACTTTCAAAAACACTTTCTCACCCACTAAAAATTCAATCTCTTTTCTCTTCAAATCTGCGTAAGATTTCTGACGATCGAAAGCTGCCTTCAAACGGTCACAAATCAACTTCACTTTTTCGGTAGTCCCTTTAAGCAAATTCGGCATAGGTGACAATTTCTGACCCGTTTCAGCCCAACAGATCGGAGTCCTACATCGTCTACCATACAAAGCCTCATAAGGAGCCATCTGTATACTAGCCTAGTAACTGTTGTTGTAGGCAAACTCAACTAAGGGCAAATGCTTCTCCCAAGAACCTTGAAAGTCAATCACACAACAATGAAGCATATCCTCTAAAATCTATATCACTCGCTCTGATTGTCCATCTGACTGCGGATAATACGAAGTACTGAAATGCAAACGGCTACCTAGGGCACTATGCAAACAACTCTAGAACCTCGCTGTGAATCTCGGATCTCTGTCTGATACAATAGACTTCGGAACTCCATGAAGTCTCACAATCTCGCGAATGTAAAAATTCGCCAACTTGTCTAAAGAATCTATAGTGTTCACTGCTAAGAAGTGAGCACACTTAGTGAATCTATCAACTATCACCCAAACAGAATTCTTCTTCGAAGGAGACAACGGTAACCCTGATACAAAGCCCATAGTGATTCTCTCCCATTTCCATTCTTGAATCTTCAAAGGTTGTAACAAACCTGAAGGAACCTGATGTTCTGCCTTCACTCTCTGACAAACCATGCAACGGCTCACATACTCGACTACATCCTTCTTCAAACCAACCCAGAAATAATCATTCTTCAAATCTCGGTACATCTGTACTTCCCGGATGCATAGAAAAAGTACTCAAATGTGCTTCACTCAGAATCGTACGTCTCAACTCAACATCTTCGGGTACTACAACTCTGTCTCTGAAACACAACACATTCTCATCACTAAAACTGTACTTTGTCGGTCTACCTTCTGCAATATCCTAAACATGTGAAGCTAAAGACACATCTTGCAACTGTTTCTCTCTGATTATCTGAATCAATGAAAGCTTCACTTGCAACTCAGTAATCAAACCACCATCCCCTGATACACTCAATCTAGCAAACATAGCCCGCAACTCAACTGCAACTTTTCTACTCAACGCATCGGCCACTACATTTGCCTTACCCGAATGGTACTCAATAGTCAAATCATAGTCTTTTAACAGTTCAAGCCATCTTCTCTGTCTCAAGTTCAACTCTCTCTGAGTCATCAAATACTTCAAGCTCTTATGATTAGTGTAAATCGTGCACTTCTCACCATACAAGTAGTGACGCCAAATCTTCAACGCAAACACAACTGCAGCTAACTCAATGTCGTGTGTAGGGTAGTTCTTCTCATGCACCTTCACTTGTCTCGAAGCATAGGAAAAAACTCTCCTTTCTTACATTAGAACACAACCTAAACCTACGTAGGAAGCATCATTATAGATCACGAACTCTTTCCCTGAAACTGGATGTACTAACAATGGAGCATTCGTCAAAGCTTCTTTTAATTTCTCAAAAGCCTTCTATCTCGTATATGACCACTCAAACTTCACTCATTTTTGCAACAATTTAGTCAACGGAGCAGCTACTCTAGAGAAACCATCAACGAACCTCCTATAGTAACCAGCTAATCCTAAGAAACTCCTAATCTCAGTCACTGACTTAGGTTGTTTCCACTCAACAATAGCTTCAATCTTCGTCGGATCAACACGGATACCTTCAGCTGACACAACATGGCCAAGAAACACAACCTCTCGAATCCAGAACTCACATTTACTAAGCATAGCATACAACTGATTGCTCATCAATCTTTGTAAAACAAGTCTCAAGTGTTCATCATGTTCTTCTTCTGATCCCGAGTACACAAGAATGTCATCTATGAAAACAACTACAAATCGGTCTAGATAGTCTCGGAAAACTCTGTTCATCATATCCATGAAAGCTGCTGGTGCATTCATGAGCCCAAACGGCATCACAAGGAACTCATAATGACCGTATCTAGTCCTAAAGGTTGTCTTCGGAACATCACATTCTTTTACCTTCAACTGATAGTATCCTGATCTCAAATCTATCTTCGAAAACACTGAAGCACCCCTCAACTGATCAAACAAGTCATCTATACGAGGCAACGAATACTTGTTCTTCACTGTCAACTGATTCAACTGCTTGTAGTCAATACACATTCTCATACTGCCATCCTTGTTCTTCACAAACAACACGGGAGCACCCCAAGGCGAACTACTAGGCCTAATAAAACCACGGTCTAACAACTCCTGAAGCTTACTTTTTAACTCTTTCGGAGTCATACGGTACAGAGCAATAGAAACTGGAGTAGACCCTGAAACAATCCCAATCACAAACTCTACATCTCTGTTAGGAAGCAAACCTGGTAACTCTTCTGGAAACACATCCGGAAAATCACAAATTGTTCTGATATCTTTCGGTCTAACCTCACTCATATTCGGATTCATCACATATGCTAAGTAAGCCCCACAACCAAAATCCATCAACCTATGAGCCTCTAACGCTGACAAACCATTCGACAGGAACATAACGTTCTCGCCTACTACCACTACCTCGTAGTCATCGGAAAGCTTCAATGAAATTCTCTTTGTCTCAAAATCTACACTAGCTCTGTGCTCAACCAACCAATCCATACCCAAAATAATATCAAAACCATAGAACGGAAGCTCCATCATATCAACCGGAAACACATGACCCTGAATCTTCAACGGACACCTCCTATAGATTCGTCCAACTACAACTGTCTCACCAAAGGAACTAGTCACATGCATCCCTACATCTAAGATCTCAACAGGTATGTCTAACTTCTTTGCATGCTCACTCAAAATGTAAGAATGCGTAGAACCCGGATCAACTAAGGAAAGAAAAGACATGGACTGTAACTCAAAATTACCTGCTATCACATCTGTGTCATTCCCTGCCTCTCTTTGTGCGTAGACTCTAGCTGGTCCACCGGCCTCTGGCTGTACTGCCACAACATGCGCAAGATTCCTCGGTGCCTCTATCCTAGGTGCATCAACCCTCGACCGGAAGTAACCACGACTGCGCCCACGGACAAAGCGGATCTCATAATCAGTCACTGAAGCATCTCCCTGAACAAGAGCCATGAACTCCCGCTTCTTCTCATCCATATATCTTGGCTCCAAATACCTCTTCTTGAAAGCATTCTTAAAGAAATCCCAACCAATCTCGGCCCTAGGCACGCCGGTAATAATGGTGACCCACCAGGTGTAGGCATCACCCTGAAGCAATGAGACTACACAGCCCAACTTATGAGCTCCCACACATCCCATCTGACCTAAGATACGGACTGTTTTCTCTAGCCACAACTCTGACCTCTCAGGTGTAGATCCTCTGAACTCCTCTGCTCCTAGGCTACAAAGCCTCTCTAACGTTAAGCTACATCATCACCTCTCGGCTGAGCTACAGCCTGAGCTCCGGCAACTGCAGCCTGAAACGCTCCCGCTATAGCTTGAACTAGCGGAGCCATATCTATTCCGGCAGGACCTTGGCCACCCTGACCAACCTGAGGTCCCGCTCCCACACCTCCAGCCTCGCCTCCCGCTTCAGGCTGAGGAGGTGGTGGTGGAGGTGCTCCGACTCCAACAGCAGGCTCTCCCACAGGAACCTCTACTCCAGCCACCGGCTCATTAACAGGAGTCGCAACACGAGGTTCCTAACGAACCAACCTCAGTCTACCTCTAGGCCTCGACATAAGCGCTCATAGATAACAATTACAACAACAACACACAAGCATAAGGTTAGCAAGGGCAAGGGTTCCAAGTGGCTCAAGTATGTTCCCTCACTTAAAAATCCTTTTCCTATGTAATAGAAGCAATGAGACTCTACTCAACATGCTTCAAACAACTTACATATACGATCAAACAAGCATACATCAAGCATTCTTGATAAACAAGCAAACATACTTACATGGCAAGCTACCCCCGTGCAATTGCAATACAAGAATTTAACTTACCTCACTTACCTGCCCAAGGTCTCGGAAACCTCAGGCTCTGATACCAACAAGTGTAACCCCCTCCTCAGCCGGGGATAACACGGGGATAACCGAGGCGAAACCCGTTAAGGCTCCACTTCGGTTAACAACCCGGGAAAAAACTTTTCATTTATTATTATCTTATCTAGATGCATTAATATGTCCTATGTGAAACAACAACAGCGGAAGCAACAAGCGAGGTGAACAACCAAACATCCAACCAAAAACAGCCCATTTTATCTTAAACTGCAAGTCGTATCGAAACGCCCAAAGGGTGTATCGATACACTTTGACTAGGTCAACTGGCCAAAGTCAACTCGAGGAGACCGTATCGAAACACTGGTTGACCGTATCGATACGCCCTCATTAGTCAAATTCTCGTGGTCAACGCTACGAAGCCGTTTCGAAACACCTAGGCTCGTTTCGATACCCTCAATTTCTCGTCAAAATCTCAGATTTCCAGTAGCAAAAAGGTATCGAAATGCCCCTCCCGCGTATCGAAACGCTTGGCCTGAAACAAGAGGACCGTATCGAAACAGGACCAACCGTTTCGATACACCTGCTACGAAACGGTTCCAGATTCGATCCTGAGGCTTCACCAACACAATTCCTTGCCTCTAAGAAATTCAACACAATCAAAACAACCACAATTCAGTCCACAAATCACTGTAGCAACCCGGAACACAAACCAAGCACAAAACACATGATTTCAAGCTAAAGATAACCCTAAAATTATCATTCCCGAGCAACCCTAAAGCACAGCCAAAAACCATTTATTTCAACTCTTATAACACTCCCAAAAGCTTCCAAAGCAACCCCTATCTATCAACCAATCATCAGCCAAAAAATTCCCACACAAAACAGCCCCCAAACTCACCTATAAACCCTTCTAAAACCTCTCCAAAACCCAATTTCGGGAATCTTTATAAAACCATGTAAAAATCAAGTATATTGGACCTTTTAGGTAGCAAACAACTTATATAACATCAACAAATCAAAATCTTAGTTAAAGTTGATAAAGATGACATTTTTAATCTAAAACCTCAAAATGTAAAAACCATGAGCTTTTATGAAAATAAAGGTATGAACTTGTAGAGAATGATAAGGACAAGTCAAAAATTGGTTTATCTTTGAAAAATCTCCAACCACAAGCAAGAAGAACGATGGAATAAGACATTTACAAAAGAGGGATACCCATGGCTATTTGGGCTTGTTTTGAAATAAGTCCAACATAAAATTATTTGTTTTGAAAACACGAGGCTCAAAATATTATTTTATTATTTTAATTCACCCGACCCCCAAATCCGGGTGTTACAAATACCCCTTTGTTTCTATCCAACTAAACGTTTTAGAGATGATAATGGAGTGGCGAGTGAACCAAAGCAAACTTACAAGTTATTTCACAAAATAGATCTGATTACATCAGCAAACAACCACAAAATAGAATCTAACCACTGAAAGACCACCGACAATCACAAATCAGATACGAGCGATGTGAGAATCTTTAGATGATCGCAAATCTACCGCAGAGGTAGGCGAAAAACGTGCCATAAGGCAGAAGAAACGTGCCACAAAAGCATAGTAGCAAAGTTAAAATGTACGACAAAGGCCGACCAACAAACGAAAAAGTGCGAAAAAGAAAGAAATCAAACAAAATAAATTTAAGTTAAAATGAAACTAATTAAAGGTAACAAACCATAAAAGATATGAGAAAATGAAGATAAAAATCAAAAAAGGCGACTAACATTAAAATTTATGTGCCCGCCGATAAAATTAAAAGAAGAAAAGAAAAAGAAGCCTGTTACTGCAGAGAAAAAGATGAAAAAATTATGTGCTTTATCCCAAATTAACATTCAAAAGGAAGAGCCAAAGTTGGTGTTTTATTATTATTATTATTTTGGCCATGAGTGTGTGTTTAGAAATGATTATTTATTACAAACACAATACAAAATTGTGCATCTTTCTTAATGAGATAAAATTAAAATAATTTAGAATATAAATAACACGCGTAATTTATCCATGTATAAATTTGAAGCATTGATTATTTATCTAAAAATTAAGCAATTCCATGCAAAGTGTTGCCTTTTCTTACTATACATATAAGATCTTTCTAATTTTAACGTAAATTAAAATTTTAATTAATCAACTTTGACTTTATTTCTGGTTTGGTGACTAAAATTTAAAAAGTTTTAATTAAATTACTTAATTTTGTATCCACATATAGTGACATACACTATTTTTGCTATCATGGAAGTCACATGACATCGACATCATTTGTCTTCCATTTTTTTCTTTCTTTTCAGTTTTATCTTTTTTCTTCAAATATTAAAGTTTTACAGTTTCATCCTTTTATCACGTAGGTGCTGGAATCACCATTTTTTGCATCTTCTATAACCTCTCAAGACACATATGAGCTCGCCTCACCATCTCGTACCACTCTATTAGTTTGATTTTTTTAAAATCACTTTAAAACTCACGAAACTCAACCAAAAACTCAAAATTCGTAAAATCTCAAATCACATTAGTCTACAATATCTATTATTGAATCAAAGTGAAATTAAGATATATAGCTCGCTTCCTCTTTCTCCACCTCATTGTTGTTGGGATTTGGAAGAAGATGTTATACGTAGACAAATCAAAGGAAATCTAAAATCATAGTTTTTTTCACAAAAATAAAAAAAGTGTTGGGTTCATTTCACATATTTTAAAAGACATCCCACTAGTTATAACTCTGTTAAGTATTTAACTGTAAAGTGACCAAAATAAGAATGAAAAAGAACTTAAGTGATGAAATTTATAATATACAATATATATATTATTAATATTTTTTTAAATTCAATTTTGATTATATCCATAAAAATAACAATATAGTTTTATTTTTCATTTAAATTATACTATATAGTTAGTATGATTAATTTAAATTTACAAAACAAAAATAGACCAGACATTATATGAGATATTTTCAAGCAAGTTGTGTCATCAAAGATGACGGTTACAATTTTTTTTTCAAATCACGAGCCTGCCTCTTCAACTATTGATGGACCATATTTAGGCTTTATGGCTTAGTTCATAATTAGTTTTTTAACAATAGCTCATAATTAGTTTTGATTTGTTTATTATGTTGAAATTAGATTGAATCGATCGGTTTAATCAAATCAATCAAAAATTAATAATTTATTGAAAGTGGAAAATAGATAAAAACCAGACACATGTAATCGAAAATTGTTTATAAAATCGGTTAAAATCTAAAATATCACCGAATTTTGTGTACCAAAATGCTTTTAAATTTGTTGTACCTCTGCAAGCGCCTCCGAAAATTAATGTGGCTATCTGCCTGTCCTACGACGAGTGAATCACTAAGTTTCATTTTCGCGCCACGCTTCAAGTATCACGGATCCCGAAACTCCTCCTTCGGGCGTCTATTACACCTCCGGACTTGTAAGTTCTGGAGACCAGTACACTGAGACAAGATAGTTGTCATATTTGACTGAGCTTGCAACCTGACAACCGAGCTACCACATGCCAGCCCATCAAAACATCATTCCAGCTACAGCCCTAAGGGGATATAAATACCCCAAGACCAAAGACAAAAGGACAACTCCATAATTCTCGATGAGGCTACTACGCCCATTCGAAACTTCTCTCTCTTTCTCTCCTCTCTGATATGATTTCGAACATCGTCTCTACACTGTTTGCGACTCTCAGCCCCAAGTCAACTAGGGGTGAACTGCCTGACTCAACGATCTACCATGGTCCTTTGTGGCTCTCATCCCGTCCCACGACGAGTAAACCACCAGACTTCGCCCCCAAACCCGCCTTCAACCACCATCTCTACCTTCTTGTTTGGTGTCGCCCAAAATCGGCATCAACCATTAGTGCAGTGAGCGTGGAGATCATCCCAACCAAGAGAATCAATCATGATGGGTCCCTTGTTCCTAACAATCCATCACCTCCGACGACGACATTCTCGCCGTCATCGACTTCTGCTAGTACAAGTGTCGATAGTAACGAGGAAGGAAACGTCAAAGAAAGAATGAGCCAGCCATATCTCACCACGGACATCTGGGGTGGTACCATGGGACCGACGAGATAGTAATATCTCACCACGCATGCTGACGGCGATTAGCAAAGCGTTGGTGAGGATCGACTATCCTTTGAAAATTTGGGACCATTTGAAACCAAAGGGAAAGGGTGGCTAGAGAAGTTGTTCCCTCCATTGAGCTCTACAAAGCCAACCCCTCTGGTAGGATCACCGTCACGAGCAAGCGGCAACACCTCGCACACAATCACCGGAAGCTGTTGCTATGAGCGTGCGAGGTATAAACGTAAAAAAGGTATCAGTCACTAGATATCATGAAAGATACCTCCGATCATAAAGTGGAGAAGCATCAGTAGAAGTTGCGAAGACCCACTAGGCTGGTCGAAGCTCCATAGACAACTGAGCCCAACAAGTGCTCGAAGAACCAGCGGCCAAGAGTCTCCACAACATGGCGCCCCCGCGCACATAGATAGTGTAACATTTGTTTCTACAATAACAGTAATACCTCCGTCCATCTAGTACCGACGGTACTACGTTTCTACAAAGAGCTTGAGATGTCTTCGTCCATTCGATGCTCGAGGAAACGCGATGCTACAAGGATATAGAGGATGCCTCCGTATTTCTATGGAGAAAACCTCTGAGAACATATTAGGAGATGCCTCCACCCAAAACGCTCGATGATACAAGAGTTTTCATGAAAGCTCCACTCCACAGCGCCTGATTCTACAAGGGTGCGAGATGCTTGAACCCCACACATGATGGCCTCTCCAAGGGTATGAGATGCCTCCTAGGGATGTGCCTTTGTTCCACCAACACCGCAAGCGTTACAATTCTACAAAAACGGAGATGCCTATGTTTCGTGCCAAGAAAGGCACACGAAGCTAAAGCAACACGATTACTCCTAATGGGATGTCTTCGTGTTTCTAAATAGAAACCCTCTAAGAACATAAAAGGAGATGCCTCCACTCACAACGGTTAAGCTCCACAACGCTCGATTCTACAATGGTGCGAGATCCCTCAACCTCACACATGATGGCCTCTACAAGGGCGTCGAGCAAGGCTCATCCCATTATATGTTGTCTCTACCAGGGCATCGAGCGAGGCTCTGCCCATATGATATTTGTTTCCTCAAGGGCGTCAAGAAAGGCTCTGCCCTTAATATATACCTCTCCTAGGGCATCAAACAAAGATACACCCATTTGATGTTTGATTCTTCCAATGTACACATTATGATCAATTTTTCTCCAAGGGAGCCAAATTGAACTTTGCTCGTAACACCATCGATTTTCCAAAAGCGACAATATAATATTCGCTCACAATAATGTTTGTCCCTCCAAGGGTGTCCTGGGATAACACAAAGATGACCCCCAAGAGCCCACGAGGGAGACGATCCTAAAGAGACATGGTTCGACGTTCTGAATTCATCATGATACCCCCTCTACAGAAGGGAAAGTGAGCGCAGGAAAACGCAGATTGAACAAGCTAAAACATGCCTAAAGGGTAACACTACATGACACATACAAGCAGAAGAAGAATGTATTAATATGGAAAATGCTATAAGATTACAATACGATGTTGCACCTCCTAACGAGATAATAACCTTAAAAACCTAGAAGCTCCTTAGCCCATTCTTCGGAATGCCCACCAACCCAGAAGCTAAACCCTTACCCGCCAGGGTCGAAGGATTCTCACTCTTCACAATGCACACAAAATGTAGCAATTTGGCACGAACATCCTCTCAAGGCTCACCTGAGGGGGCCAACACCCACCCTCGATTCTAAAATATCACATCACTAGTGAAGGTCTAGATTGCTCATATATGATGGCACCGCGACAACCTGGATCGCGCACACTAAGTTGTGTTCGTACCGGTTCGTGAAGTCCTCCGTATCCGCCAATTACCCCTCCGCATTAGCTCTCACAACCTCTTTCATGAAAACTTTCCTATCAAGTTGTCGGATCCTCTCTTCCAAAGCTCCATTTTCATCTCACATTCGAGTGATCTCTTACGTTCTCCCCTTTACCTCTGCGGTGGCCTTAACAACTAACCCTTTTTGTTCGTGAGAAGCTTTATGAGCAAGCAGAAATTTCTCCCTCTCGGCGACGGTCTACATCTCAGTCATTCTTAGGGCGTCACGGGTCTCACCTACTTCCCGCAAGGAAGCCGCCAAGTCTTTGGTCATCAAGGCAACTTTATTATGGGCATCTGAGAGATCTTTCTTCTTCGTGGCCAACGTTAACTGTGCAAAAGTCCTATATTTATGCCCTAGTTTAGCTCAGTTATTGTTGTTCTTAAGTATATTTTAGTTGCATTTTGTCAAGTGTTTGGGTGTTCTCTATTTATGAGCGCAAGTGCACCTCTTGTCAAATTATAGTATAAAAGATATCGTCTCTCACAGGGATTGGAGCAGCTTCTATGAATGGTTTCCTGCACAAGGATTTAGTACATACACAACTAAATCCCCAACTGTGGAAATATAAAAACACAAATAAAAATAAAGATAATGATGGTAGGGTTGATAGGGAGAGATAAGGTCGATAGATTGGGTAAGGTAATTGTAGTTAAGTAGTGTGCAAACTGCATTGTAAAGCCTAAGTGTGATGTGCTGCCATGATCTGCTGCCTCGGCGGGTAATGGCAGGTGGCGGCTATGACCCTGTCACGCGGCCGCAGCGGGTCTCTGCCCCTACAATTCATTGTCTCGGCAGGTGGAATGGAAATAAGTCCTGGCGGCAAGTCTGGCAGATACTCCAAGTTCGGCAGAGCCATTCTTAAGTGATCCTTCCTATGTCTAGGCAAGGATTCTGTCACCACGTGATGTAGGCAATACCTAGCAATCTCAACGTAAACCTAACACAGGCAGTCGACGTTTGGTTGCTCCTTTTTGCCGCTTAAACTCGTACTTATGTCTAAGCTGAATTAGTCAACACCTCGACATGATGGGACCGTGCTTAATTCTTTTGTGAGCCTTACTCTTTCGTGCTCGACAAATGGATTTCTTCAACTGGACTTTTGGAACTAATTGAAGAAGTGAAGAACATGAATTAAGAAAACTTGGAATATTTTATTGAGAACACAATTAAACTATTACAATCGTTTCTCACAACTACTTTACATACAAAAACCTAAACCCAAGGAGAGTTGGGCCACGACCTCCAACACCTCCAATCTATCTATCTACATCCCCGCTATGCATCTATACATTCGTGCATCCCTCCATACCCCTATACCCTCACATACATGGGTATATATATAGCTAAAGGCCTAAGTTTGAGCCCTCCTTAGAGTAAAAGTTCTTAAAGTAACTTTACATTAAATGCTGACTCCTTTTTCACTTGAATGTTGACTCTTTGAATGTTTCCTTCTTCAGCAAGTAAAGATAAGTACTCTTACTTATCAATCTTGGATCAGCTCTACCGGCCGCTATAGGCTTCAGAAAATTTCAAGACTAGGCTCATTGGGCTCAAGTAATTGCCCTATTTCAATCGCGACCCATCTCGACTAAGTCGGTGTAACTCCTACTTGGGCGACACTTGGCGGCATTGCTGCTATGGCGGCGTCCTTGGCGGCACCTGAAACTGGTTCAGTACAGCTCCTTTTTTCCCAGCTTTCCTATCCTCTCTTGTTCTCTTCTCCTCTACACAGTTACATCACCTGAAAATAAAAACTAAACTAAAATAGTATCTTTTCTTAATCAAACATAAAGTATTCACTGAAAGCATGGTAAAACCGAAAATATTGTTATTATGCATGCAATGCACCTAAATAGGTATAAATATAGAAATCGTGGACAATCTACACACTCCCAAACTTGAACAATTGCTTGTTCTCAAGCAATGCAACCTAACTAGTAAACATGCCCCTTGCACAAAATTAGCAGAAACTTAGCCTTTAACTTGATTTCTTACCTCAAGGTCGTGGCACCTATCTAATGTTAGTGATAGGGAATGGCATGAAATAACTTAGATTTTAATTTTCTTAGTGCCAGTGCAATGTGTGCAGGTTTGTCTTCATGCTAAACATGGTGAGTAAACTAAGTTAACAAAGAATGCTAAAAATAATTAAATTACTAAAAAGGATACGAGTTGTTGCCTTAGCGGTACAATTATGTACTTCTTTCCTCTTTTTCTGATCATGGCTTTAAGGGTTTCACCTCATCACAACTATTCTCTGGGTCTGAAGCTAGGATAGGTGCACTCTATGAAACTCTGAACCCTTCAAATAGAGTCATCACGTGAAGGCTTTCATTCACTCTTGCTAATTTGTTCGTCACTTGGTTTAAAGACTTGGACTTTGATAGCAGCGGAGTGTCCTTACTCATGATTCTTCCTAGAGCCTGTTTCGGGCACCTCTAGGGTATTTGAGCATCCTGCCTAGAGCCTATTTCAGGCACTTCTAGGGTTTTCACCATCTTTTTGTTGCTGCCCTGTGCTACCATGGCGGAAAAACCTGTATTCAATTAAGAATTTTTTATTAAGTAAAGCAGTCAGTGTTAAACTTAGAACTCAAGCAAAATTCAGCATTTAGCAGATAGTGTAAGAATAATTTGGCAAAATGAAAAAATTTCTAAGTGTTTTTCATGTTTCTTTCCATAGTTAAGTAAAAAAAAATTTAAGTATGGTGCGAATATAAGTAGTCGGTTAACTATCATAGGCACAAGTTTTTGAACTTAAGAGTTTCTACTTCATTAAGTGTTTAGGGCATAATTTACATATGCTCCTATATGCTACTAAATGAACCTAACACAAAAAGGATTGTTCCCCCCCAAACTCAAGGTTGGCATTGTCCTTAATGCCTTACAAAAAAGAACAAAAAAATAAAAAGAAATAAAACATAAAGAGAAAAACAGATAAAATAAAAGAAAACATAAAAATAAAGATAAATAAAAAAGGAAAAAGAAAATGTGCTATAGACTAGGGGATTTCCCCTCTGTTGCTGATGCGTCGGAGGAGGATTCTGAGGAGGCGGGCAGGACTAGGCGGCGTGTGGCAGACGGTCTGGCGGTGGGGCTCTTCTTTGTGCCACATGGCGGTTGGATTCGGCTAGGTGTAGGTCGTTTTGCTGGTGCTTCTGGCTCAGGTTCAGACCCTCCACCCTGAGGCACGGTTGCTACGGCTGGCCGCTTTCTCTTCCTTGCTGCCTTGGCCGGTTCATCATCGAAGGAGTAAGATATCTCCATGTCTGAGTCCTCAACTTCTTTGGTAGCTGCCTCCTTTGCTGCTGGTGAGGCGGCGGTCGTCTCCTCATCTTTCTCTTACTCGGATGAGGAGGTGAGGTCGTACGACTGGATGGGAGTAGGAGAGGTCCTTCTCTTAGGTCGGATGTGCAGCCCCTCGTTGTCAGCGGCGGCTGGAGTAGCAGCTAGTCTGGGTGTGATCTAGGTCAGTTTGGACGCTGCTAACTCCGATGGGAATGCGGGCAACTGTGGGCCGCCGTCATGGTATTTGTCAAGCAAGTATGCCACAAAGGCCTCTTGCACCTCCGCACTATATTTGGTTAAGATCACATGTTTGTGCTCGATCCTTTGACAGCTTTCGACAAGGTTGCACAGTAGGGGGATCACGGCGGAGGGGAGGGCATCTTCAGTATTGCCTGCTGCGGCTGGGGTGGCGGCAGGTTGGGACGACAGCTGGGCGGTTGACGGTGTTTTCGGATCCGACTCCTACATCATCTAGAGGCCCGTCTTTCTTGTCCACCCTTCCTTGGCAGGAATGATTGTATCCTTGGGATGCGGTGGCACACGGAAGTTGGTTCATAGGCCTGTGATAAGTGTAGAGAAGACGAGAGGTCCCTTGATGTGAGGCTTGTCTGTGTGGGCATGGATCTCCTCGAGAATTACTTCGCCAACATTGATTGGTCGCCTCTTCACAATGTTGTGCATAAGGGCCAGCTGCGGCCTGTTAACTGTTGATCCGTGCGAGGTGGGAATCAGGCGGCGTTGGACGAAGTTGCTCAAGAAAACAACCTCTGGCAGCAGATTGCGACGGTTGACTGAACCATTATTCTTGTCGGTTAGCCACTTGGTGTTGGGCCGGCAGGTGTCTTTCTTGATCTTTTCGTAGTCAGTCGCCGTTAAGTAGGACTTCCATTCTGTATGTGGATTCCCTCTGGTTTCGATGTTGTAGAAGTTGTTGATGGTTTCCGCTGTGAGGTTGACTCCTTCGCTGCAGACATAGACAAAAGGATTTCCTGGCGTAGGCTTTTGGGCATAGAACTCTCGCACCTGATTGTTGTTTATCCCTTATGTCTGTCGTGCGAAAATATCCCAACTCAAGTTGTGAATCCTTTCGAATATGGTGGGTTCGAGGCCAAAATTCCCATCTGGCCTGGTGTATTGGAACCCTATTTCCTCCCAAAGTTGTCGCTCTGTGAAGTGATGCTTGTAAGTTGCCGCGACAGCAGGGTTTAAGAACCTCTGGAAGGTTGGCTTGGAGGTGGAGGTGGTCTGTTTTGATGTGGCCATAACTGTGAGATCAGTTGCGTTTTCCAAAAGAAAGAAAAAATAAATTGCATGAAAGTAAAGCAAGTGGAAGCTTGAAAGTAAAGATTGGAAAGAAGAATTGAGAGTAAAGGAGAGAGCAAAGTGAAGAACGGGGGAGAGAATAGTTGGATTTATATAGCCACTTCTCTTCGTTGCCTTGGCGGGCATGCTGCCAACGGGCGGCAATGATTGCAGCACGATTTCCGCGCTTCTAGTCGTTACGCAGATATTTGTTCCGCTAGTTGTTGCAAATATAGCCGTTGCGGCTAGCCGTTATGAAGATGTTATGCTCATCTGCCTTGGTCGCTGGATTGGGCTTCTCTTTTATTCTTTCATCCTTCTTGGTCTTGCTTTCATTCCTAACCTGAAATAAAAATAGCTGAAAATTAAATCTAGTCCTAATGCATAAAAAATAAAATAAAAAAATCAGGTTATGTTGGGTTGCGCTTTTCCCAAACATAACCACTTCCCGAGGGCTCTTCTTTTAGCTTTTCGTCCGGGCATGTCCTTCCCCTCCTCGGGTGGATGTTGGCTGCCATCTTTGCCACCCTGGGAGACATTCACCAAAGAAAACAAAGAGGCACATATATATATATATATAATAAAATAAACATAAATTTAATGTGCAAAAACTAAAGTAGAAGTGCAGAAATTCAAACGCAATTGATGTTACCAATCCCCAGCAACGACGCTAGAAACTTTGGGTGTTCTCTATTTATGAGCGCAAGTGCACACTCTTGTCAAGTTATAGTATAAAAGATATCGTCTCCCACAGTGATTGGAGAAGCTTCTATGAATGGTTTCCTGCACAAGGATTTAGTAAATACACAATTAAATCCCTAATTGTGGAAATATAAAAACACAAATAAAAATAAAGACGGTGATGGTGATGGTAGGGTTGATAGGGAGAGATAAGGTCGATATATTGGGTAAGGTAATTGTAGTTAAGTAGTGTGTAAACTGCATTGTAAAGCCTAAATGTGATGTGCTGCCATGATCTGCTGCCTCGACGGTGAATGGCGGGCGGCAGCTACGACTCTGTCATACGGCCGCAGTGGGTCTCTGCCCCTACCACTTTCGATGTCTTGGTAGGTGGAATGGAAATAAGTCATGGCGGTAAGTCTGGCAGATACTACAAGTTCGGCAGAGCAATTCTTAAGTGATCCTTCCTATGTCTAGGAAAGGATTCTATCACCACGTAAAGTAGGCAATACCTAGCAATCTCAGCGTAAACCTAACACAGGCATTCAACGTTTGGTTGCTCCTTTTAGCCGCTTAAACTCGAACTTATGTCTAAGCCGAGTTAGTCATCACCTCGACATGATGAGACCATGCTTAATCCTTTCGTGAGCCTTACACTTTCGTGCCCGACAAATGGATTTCTTCAACTGGACTTTTGGAACTAATTGAAGAAGTGAAGAACATGAATTAAGCAAACTTGGAATATTTTATTGAGAACACACTAAAACTATTACAATTATTTCTCACAACTACTTTACATACAAAATCCTAAACCTTAGGAAAGTTGGGCAACGACCTCCAACACCTCCAATCTATCTATCTACTTCTATGATATGCATCTATACATCTGTGCATCCCTTCATGCTCCTATACCCTCACATGCATTGGTATATATAGGGCTCATGGCCTAAGTTTGAGTCCTCCTTGAAGTAGAAGTTCTTAAAGTAACTTTACATTAAATACTGACTCCTTTTTACTTGAATGTGGACTCTTTAGATGTTGCCTTCTTCAGATGGTAAAGATAAGTACTCTTACTTATCAACCTTGGATCAGCTCTACCGGTTGCTATATGCTTCAGAAAATTGCAAGACTGGGCTCATTGGGCTCAGAGAAATGCCATATTTCAATCGGGACCCATCTTGACTAAGTCAGTGTAACTCTTGCCTGGGCGGCACTTGGTGGCATTGCTGCTATGGCAGCGTCCTTGGCGGTACCTGTAACTGCTTTAGTACAGCTCCTTTTGTTCCCAGCTTTCCTATCCTCTCATGTCCTCTGCTCCTCTACACAGCTACAGCACCTGAAAATAAAAACTAAACTAAAACGGTATCTTTTCTTAATCAAACATAAAGTATTCATTGAAAGAATGGTAAAAGAGAAAATATTGTTATTATGCATGCAATGCACCTAAATATGCCTAAATGAGCTTAAGAATAGCAATAATAAGGGCATGAATGTGCACAAAATATAGAACTCATGGACACTCTACACATTTATTAGGCAAACATACACAAAACTATGTAGATTAGATAATCTGCCTTATTTGATGAACTTAATTGTTTTATATAAAAGATATTGATCATGTGCGTTTTCTCTCTATGCGCAGGTACCCGCCCAAGCAGATGTCGCTGAGGCAACAAAGAGGGCAGAAGAGGAGAAGCTGGAAATTGATGGAGGAAGCTATTGGACCATCTGGAGAGCTGATCGAGAACTGACAAAGAGGAGAGGCCCAGAATGAAGAGCTGTGGCGACCCCTGCACACCAACTTAGACCTCTGTTGAGGCAGACAATAGTATGCCGCCGAGGCAGCAACTCGAGGAAGGGTGGAAATATGCAAAGTGGTATGCGACTGCAAGAGCTCATCAAGCCCGATTTTTGGATACTACTCGCACGTGCTTTGGAGCCCAACAGACAAATAAATGTCATGGTCAAAGTCAAGGTGGAAACAGTCAAACGAGAATCTAGAAAGATTTAATGTTAGATTTGTTCTTTTAATGAGTTGTAATTAGATTCAAACTAGGATTCATGCCCTAAACCGACTTAGACCTAGGCTCCTCCCCTATAAATATAAATCGACTTGAAGGAGAAAAACACAATTGAGATTAGAGAGAAACCCTCCTTCTTGTCGAAAAATACCCTTGTGCCGCCAGCTTCATTATGTTCTAAACCTTCCCTAGGGCTAAGGGTTGGTTGCCTAGTAGTTGTGAGAGTTTTGCTTGTATTTGTTTAGGTTTCAGTTTTTGCCATAAAATTCAAGGTTTTTTTACTCTTGGTTCTTCATTGTGTGCAATATTTATCAGGGGAGAAGAGAGCATCAATCTATTTATTCAATATCGGGAGAGTTGGACTCATGAAACGAGTAAACACGATTTTATCCAACCATAGGATAAAGCTACTTTGGCTTAGGGATAAGTTAGAAATCCAGCGGCTAAGAGAGGCTTCATAATCGGTCGGTGTTCATCCTTAGATTCACGTCGGGAGGTATTATCCAAGACGTGTTCACAAATAGTACTTCAAGCTTAGGGATAAGAGGAAGTCATTGAAGGGAGCCTTCCCGAACCTTGAATCATCGCTTAACTGCCCAGGCAGTCACATTGGTCTCTGCCAAGGCGTGCTTCTGTTGAGGCATACTCGTAGGCGGCTACCGAAAGTTGTTAAGTTGATCTGCAAAACTGTACAGAGATAGTGAATCCAATCACCACACTATGAAGCATTCCAATACCGGCACATTCTCCCACTCTGATTTCTCACTTTACTTTATTTGCTTTAATTTTAGTTTTAATTAAATCCAAACAACTTTTAATACTTGTGTTTTTATTTTTATTTGTGCAGAAAGGTGAATTCCAAAGGTTGTCACAATCCCTGTGGAGACGATATCTTAAATACTATAACTTGGCACCGTGTATACTTGCACGCAATTTGCACATCACTTTTACACGCAACAAGTTTTTGGCACTGTTGCCGGGGATTGGCGTACAACTTCACTTTTATTTTTCTGCACTTATCTTTATTTCCTTGCATTATATATATAATGATATTTCAGGTGTGATACAAGTTCAAGGGCATCAACATGTCAAGAAAAACCACTAGAGAGTTGATGTTAGAAAATTCTTGCAATTTTTGTAAAGGAAATCATGAGTTTGAAAGTTGCCCTCATCTTTTCGGTGAATACATGGACGAACCAAGATGGGACCAACAGCAAGATTATTCATGGTACGACCAACAAGCTCAAAATTTTTCCTACCATGATAATTTGATGTCGTAGCAGCAGACATGCCCTGGCAATGTAGTTCTCCTCAAGAGCAATCAAAATCCTTGGAAGACATGCTCTAAGCTTTCATTGGATTCACTCAAGAATTTTCAGATTCTATGGACGCAAGAATCGCCAAGGTGGACGCACTTTTGAGCAATTCGGTCCCCATTAATATCATGGATGAACATGATGACTCGGCAACCTCTGCCTTGGCAACCATTGATCACCAACAACTACGTCCCATGGGCATTGACATCCCAAGGCAAGAAGACACGGAACAATACGAAGAACACATTGATAAGCCTATGCAACAGATTGCCCTATCAAGGACTGAGGAATCTGAACAGAGCTATGCCTCGGCAACTGAGGAATCTGTAGATTCCTCTCATCTACCTTTGCTTGGGAAATTGAACGACCACATAGAAGAGCAACACGATGGAAATACTTTGCTAACGGAGAATGATCTGAAAATAGCTTAACCTTTTGAATTCTTTGAAAAATCAGCTTTTCCATTGCAGGTATTTCCTGAGGAACCAACACCGATAGAGTTGAAACCAACAGAATCTCTATTGATGGAGATGGTTGAGAGACCTAAAGAAAATGGTGTTCACAAGGCTATTCATAAAATTGGGTTTTCCCTTGACCTGCACCGCATTATAGCAGAAGATTTCCATAACAACTGGTCGCCGCAGTAGTTGCCTCGGCAGCAAAGGCTACTTTCCACCATAACGAACTTCGACAAGAATAAGGTAAGTACATGGTTGGATATTGACACAATTTTTTCTAATCACATATTCATGCCTCTAGGAAAAACATCAAGGTGGAAGGTACACATGGACTACAAGGGAACAAGGAAGAAAAGAGCCTCTACCATGATAATGCAAAAGCAAGCAGTTGCAAACACATTAGCGCAACTCTTTTTGGGCAACATTGTCACTCGATGGAGGGTGCGGATGGACTATAAGAAGCATTGGAAACAACCCCCCTCAAGCTCGAATAAACAAGGAAGTGGTTATGTTAGGAGACACATACCAATGCACTCCTAACAGAGCCTAAATAATTTTTCTTTTTAGTTGTTAATTTTATGATTTAGGAATTAGATTTATTTTTCTTTAATTTTTTGTTATTAGGATGCAGAATTCTATTCAGCATTTATCTTAGTTTATTTTTCCTTTATTTTTTTCAAGTTTGTTTTCAAGACTCTCTCACAACTCCACCTTCCCGCCAGCAGCCGCAGAGGGTGGCCAAACGCTTCAAAGTCCCAACTCGGTGGAGGATGATACTAGACGAGGACGACAACGACGAATCATCCTTCGAATCATCATCAATCTAAGCTTTCTCAACCTCTTCTTTATTTTGTCTAATATATGCTAAATTTTGTGTATGTAGGCATGCATTGAGGATAATGCTCCTCTCGAGTTTGGAGGGGAAATTAGTCCTCTAATTTTTTTTCTTTTGTTTTTCTTTTATTTTCTATTTTATTTTTCTGTTTTGTTTTTTAGTAGTAGCATATAGGTTCTAATGTAACATGCCTTTATTTAAAATTTAATGAAATCTTAGTTTGAGAAAAATTCTTGAGTAGTTTTTACCCACCGCGACAGATTGACCGCCTGGGCGGCAACCTTAGCATGACTCTAGATTTACTTAGAATCTTACTATGATCTGAACTTAAAGAAACACTCTTTGTGACTAGTTTGATTTTAGGACTTCTAGGAAACTTAGGTATTTCACCTAGTAAACTTGGGTAGAACTTGAAATATATATATATATATATGTCCTAGAGGTGCCCAAAACTGGCTCTAGGATAAGCTAAAGATGCCCAAAGCCGGCTTTAGCCAAAAAAGGTGCTAAATGAAATCATTAGAGGTGTCTATCACCGGCTCTAGTGGTTTAAATCCTTTATTGTTTATTAAGTTATGAATTGCAAAATAAACTATAGGCTCTAGTAAAGATAACTTTGAGGAAACCCAAGGGAACTAAGGTGCTTATCGAAGTTTACTTAGAAGCCAAAGAATCATTCTTATCACAAGGACCGCACACACTCACGAGATACATAGTTCGGTTTCGGGTAAGTCCATTGTCGTTCGAAAGGTTTCTATTAGGCGTAAATCTACATGTATGTAAAGGTTGCTCAAGATACTCTATCAACAGAGTTTACATATGATTTTAAGTTTTGGCATGTTATTGTTAGATTGCATTGCTTGAGGACAAGCAATAGTTCGAGTTTGGGGGTGTGTTAAGTGTGCAAAAGTCCTATATTTATGCCCTAGTTTAGCTCAATTATTGTTGTTCTTAAGTATATTTTAGTTGCATTTATTAGGCAAACATACACAAAACTGCATAGATTAGATAATATGCCTTACATGATGAACTTAATTGTTTTATATAAAAGATACTGCTCAGGTGCGTTTTCTCTCTGTGCGCAGGTACCCGCCCAGGCTGATGCCGCCGAGGCAGCAGAGAGGGTAGGAGAGGAGAAGCTGGAAATTGATTGAGGAAGCTATTGGACCATCTGGAGAGCTGATCGAGAACTGGTAAAGAGGAGAGGCCCGGAATTAAGAGCTGTGCCAACCCCTGCACACCAACCCAGACCTTTGTCGAGGTAGAAAACAGTATGTCGCCGAGGCAGCAACACGAGGAAGGGTGGAAATATGCAAAGTGGTATGCGACTTAAAGAGCTCATCAAGCCCAATTTTTGGAGACTACTTGCACGTGCATTGGAGCCCAGCAGACAAAGAAAAGCCATGGTCAAAGTCAAGGTGGAAAAAGTCAAACGAGAATCTAGGAAGATTTAATGTTAGATTTGTTCTTTTAATGATTTGTAATTAGATTCTAACTAGGATTCCTGTCCTAAACCGACTTAGACCTAGGCTCCTCCCCTATAAATTTAAATCCACTTCTTGTCGAAAAATACCCTTGTGCCGCCATCTCCATTATGTTCTAAACCTTCCCTAGGGCTAAGAGTTGGTTGCCTAGTAGTTGTGAGAGTTTTGCTTGTAGTTGTTTAGGTTTCAGTTTTTGCAATAAAATTCAAGGTCTGTTTACTCTTGGTTTATCATTATGTGCAATCTTTATCGGGAGAGAAGAGAGCATCAATCTATTTGTTCAATATCAGGAGATTTGGACTCACGAAATGAGTAAACACAATTTTATCCAACCATAGGATAAAGCTACTTCGGCTTAGGAATAAGTTAGAAGTTTAGCGGTTAAGAGAGGCTTCATAATTGGTTGGTGTTCCGGGAGGTATTATCCAAGACGTGTTTGCCAATAGTACTTCAAGCTTAGGGATAAGAGGAAGTCATTTAAGGGAGCCTTGTCGAACCTTGAATCATCGCTTAACTGCGCAGGCAGTCACATTGGTCTCTGCCAAGGCGGGCTTCTACCGAGGCATACTCGTGGGCGGCTACCAAAAGTTGTTAAGTTGATCTGAAAAACTGTATCGAGACAGTGCATCAATCTCCACACTACGAAGCATTCCAATATCGGCCCATTCTCTCACTCTGATTTCTCAATTTATTTTATTTGCTTTAAATTTAGTTTTAATGAAATCCAAACAACTTTTAATACTTGTGTTTTTATTTTTATTTGTGAAGAAAGGTGAATTCCAAAGGTTGTCACAATCCCTGTGGAGATGATATCTTAAATACTATAACTTGGCACCATGTATACTTGCACAAAATTTGCACATCACTTTTCCACGCAACAGCCAACTCCTCTTTTTAATAAGCACAAGTTGCCCCCATATTGGAAAAAGCAAAAAACATCTCCTCACCAACTTCATTGAACATACTCCAAAACCTACCTAAGGTCAGACATGCAAACGTAAGACCCTTCCTAGCCTCCAGACGCGGTGTTGAACGAACCCCTGCTATGAGCAACACAATGGTTACTTCACCACAATTAAATAAAGTGCAAAACATCATCACATACCTGAGTCGGGCAACGGAGGACTTAACGCTTCCTCACCTCTGGCACGTAGCGGTGATCGCCCATTAGGAGCTGCTGAAGTAGATGAAACAAACACTCATCCTACCACCTTCGCCACAGGTTCAGATGCCTCATCAGTTAGTTTGAACTCTTCATTGGACTACTTGTATCCATCGAAATGTCAAGCAAGAGTAATCTCATTTTCCTACTGCTCAAGAAAATAATAACACGCTTGATTTTCTTCGCAGCTCCTGCTCCGCCGACATGCCCTGATTTGTCGCCACAATGTTCTTAACATTGATCGAAGGATCGCTTTTTGATAAGTGCTCAAAAGTCCTATATTTTTATCCCTTTTACATGGCAATTATCACTCAACCAACACCCATTTGAGTTGCATTATGGCCCTTCATGCCTTGATTTCATCATTTATGCCTTTTATCTTTTTGATCGAAGGATCGCTTTTTGATTAGTGCTCAAAAGTCCTATATTTTTATCCCTTTTACATGGCAATTATCACTCAACCAACACCCATTTGAGTTGCATTATGGCCCTTCATGCCTTGATTTCATCATTTATGCCTTTTATCTTTATATTCTATTTATTCTATGAAAAAGGTATTGTTTGATGTATGTTTGGGGCTTTTGCATATCTCCATGATGCCAGTGCAGGAGATGCCATGAAAGAACCTGAGTCGGGCAGCGGAGGACTTAACGCTTCCTCACCTCTGGCATGTAGCGGTGATTGCCCATTAGCAGCCGCTGAAGCAGAGGAAATAAACACCCATCCTACCACCTTCGCCACAGGTTCAGACGCCTCATCAGTCAGTTTGACCTCTTCGTCGGACTACTTGTATCTATCAAAATGTCAAGCAAGAGTAATCTCATTTTCCTACTTCTCAAGAAAATGATAACACGCTTGATTTTCTTCGCAGCTCCTGCTCCGCTGACATGCCCTGATCTGTCGCCACAATGTTCTTAACATTGATCGAAGGAGCGCTTGTTGATAAGTGCTCAAAAGTCCTATATTTTTATCCCTTTTACATGGCAATTATCACTCAACCTACACCCATTTGAGTTGCATTATGACTCTTCATGCCTTGATTTCATCATTTATGCCTTTTATCTTTATATTCTATTTATTCCATGAAAAAGGTATTGTTTGATGTATGTTTGGGGCTTTTGCATATCTCCACAATGCCAGGGTAGGAGATGCCATGAGGGAACCTGAGTAGGGCAGCGGAGGACTTAATGCTTCCTCACCTCTGGCACGTAGCGGTGATTGCCCATTAGCAGCCGTTGAAGCAGAGGAAATAAACACCCATCCTACCACCTTCGCCACAGGTTCAGATGCCTCATCAGTCAGTTTGACCTCTTCGTCAGACTACTTGTATCCATCGAAATGTCAAGCAAGAGTAATCACATTTTCCTACTTCTCAAGAAAATGATAACACGCTTGATTTTCTACGCAGCTCCTGCTCCGCCGACATGCCCTGATCTGTCGCCACAATGTTCTTAACATTGATCGAAGGAGCGCTTTTTGATAAGTTCTCAAAAGTCCTATACTTTTATCCCTTTTACAAGGCAATTATCAGTCAACCTACACCCATTTGAGTTGCATTATGGCCCTTCATGCCTTGATTTCATCATTTATGCCTTTTATCTTTATATTCTATTTATTCTATGGAAAAGGTATTGTTTGATGTATGTTTGGGGCTTTTGCATATCTCCACGATGCCAGGGCAGGATATGCCATGAGGGAACCGAAGAACGAGGAAGGATAAAGCAGAACCAGCTAGTAGCAGACCCTGATCGAGCCAAGCTACAATCGATAGCTTCTACTAAAGGAAGTTGATTTATGAATGAAGCCTTGTTGAGCAAAACCAGTCACAAGAACCATGCCGAGGAGGCAGAATGCCATGCCGCGACTGTGTACTACTCAACCTACCGAAGAGCAAAACATGCAAAGTGGTAGCCGATTTGTAGAGCTTTAAATGCTGAATATTTCTACGCACTTTGCATTGCAGTTGGAGCTCGAGAAGAGGAAGAAAACATGGAAGGAAGATTCAGCCATCAACAGTGTTTTGAGCTTAGAGATAAGGAGAAGCCATTCAAGGACGCTTTGTCAAGCCTTAACAGCATCTGCCCAAGAGCAAGAGATTGCTGCGGTAGAGACTCATCCTTTGTGGCCGTGGCAGGGACTTAGGTTACTGCCACGGTAGTGTTGTGTTGATGCATTCCAGAACAGAGAGAAGTCAATAGGATTCCACACTATGACGCATTCTAATCCGACCCATTCTCTTAACTTGATTTTCTCTCTACTTTATTATTTGGCTTATTTTAGTTTTAGTATTTTTAGACTACTCAACAACCCAACTTATCTGTATTTTTACTTTATTTATTTTGCAGTGCGAGGAAGTAAGATCAAAAGGCTAGCTCAATCCTTGTGGAGACGATACTCGATATACTTATCATTATATTACTTGAGACGTGTACACTTGCACTATTGCGGGGCACTTTTACGTGAGAATCAAGTTTTTGGCGCCATTGACGGGGATTGGCAACTTTTGTTTTTATTTTCTTACACTCTTTTATTTTACTTTATTTATCTTTGTTTATTTATTACTAATAAAACTTTGTTTTGTTTTGGTGTATGACCGGAGCGAACTCAGGCAGCCCATTGCGAGACTTAGATCCAGAAATCGAACGCTCTTACTTAAAGCTTAGACGAGAGAACGCATCTGCAATGCACGAACTTGAAAACCGAGGCAACAACCAAGGTGCCCCGGGAAATAATATCATTGGGGAGCCACCTGCCGACGGGCTACCACTTGCCGATAGGTAGCAGAATATCCCGGCAGGAGATGGAGAAAATTCGCGAAATCAGTTCGCACCAGTATGACACCCAACTGTCCGAGACTACCTGGAAGAGGATCAGAACGGACTAAACCTTTGAGTTGTTACACCAGAAATCGAAGCCGCCCACTTTGAACTGAAGCTCGTAATGTTCAACATGAACAATACTATAGGGCAATTTGGTAGCTCAGCAACTGAAGATGCCAGACAGCACCTCAAGTCCTTCCTCTAGATTTGTAACTCGTTTAAAATACAGAGAGTACATGAGGATATTTTAAGATTGAAATTGTTCCCCTATTCACTGAGGGATAGGGAAAAACCTGGCTCAACAGTATTTCAGCAGGATCAATTGGATCCTGGAGTGATTTTTGTCGTGATTTCTTAGCGCGTTTTATTCCTACAAATTTAACTAACAAATTGTGTAATGAAATCACTTCTTTTCGACAAGCTGATAACAAATCAATGCATGAGGGTTGGGAGCGATACAGAGAGTTGTTACACAAATGCCCCTTGCACGGATTCCCACTATGGACGCATGTGACTATGTTCTATAATGTGGTTAACACGGAAACTAGGATGATGCTCGATGCCTCGACAAATGGCATACACTTAGATAAAGAGTCGGAAGAAGCCATGGATATTCCGAACAGGACGGCCAAGAACGACTATCAATTCCCAACGGCCAGACGAGGAGGAATCTGCCGCCAACCCACAGTAAACAAAATAGGGTCATCGGCTCAATTTCATCTCAAATTGCCACCTTGACAAAGCTGGTCCTAAACATGCAATCACCAAACAATCACCAGGAGGTCAAGGTAATGGATTTATTTTGTGAAAACTGTGGAGGTAACCATGTCTCTTATGAATGCCCGCAGAACCCAGAGTCAGCCTGCTATGTTGGAAATTTCAATCGCAACAACAATATGATGTCCAACAATTACATTCTAGCTTGGAAAAAGCACCCCAACTTCCACTGGGGCAACCCCAATAGTGCACTTAAACCTCAAAATCAGAATGCTCCAGCCGTGGGATTCCAACAAAACATACCTCGACAGAACATGCCGCAACAACAGCCTATGTCGCTGCATCAGCCAATGTAGTATAGTTCCTTGGAAGACACTCTTCGTGCTTTTATGACACAGACTAGTGCATATATGGCTAATACTGAAAAGTTCATAAAAAATACTGACGCTTTTATGGACAGGACCGAGAAGCGGCTACAAAATCAGGAGGCAACATTGAAATCCTTGGAATCTCAAGTCGGGCAGTTTGCACAAATTCTAAATTCTAGACTAATAGGAGCAACACATGAACAATTCAAGGCAATCAGAACTAGGAGTGGTAAGCAGCTTAAGGAACCCCAGACCAGTGAAAAGATGAAAATAAGAAGAAGGAAGCCTCTATTGCGGCATATCCTGTCGCAGCAATACCCAATACCACTGCCCTAGAAGAAGCTGACTACACTACTTCCGCAGAACCAATTGATTCTACCAATGGCAATCAGAAAGATGTGGGTAACCCAAATCCAATACCGCAAATTAGATTACTAGGCAAAGAACATATCAAGAACATGCGACCCCCATCATCATTCCCACAAATGCTGAAACGGCAAAAGCAAGAGTACAAGTTCAAGAAGTTCCTAGATATCTTGAAATAGGTCCACATTCACATACCTTTAATGGAAGCAATACAGAAAATGTCGAATTATGCCAAGTTCCTCAAAGGCGTGGTGTCAAAACGAACAAGGATAGGGGAATTCGAGACGGTTGCTGTAATAGAGGGATGTATGGCCATGTTACAAAACCGAACAACACCTAAACTTAAAGATCCTGGGAGCTTCACGATACCATGCGCAATCGGGAATCATTATGTGGGGAAGGCATTATGTGACTTAGGGGCAAGCATAAATTTAATTCTCAAATATGTTTTCTAAAAGCTAGGAATAGGGAAGGCTAAACCGACAATAGCAATGCTCCAGGTTGCCACCCGCTCCTATGTTCACCCAGAAGGAAAAATAGAAGACATACTCGTAAGAGTGGATAAATTTATTTTTTCTGATGATTTCCTCGTTCTTGATTGTGAGGCAGATGAACATGCTCCCATCATACTTGGGTGACCATTCTTAGCCACTGGGAGGACCTTGATCGACGTAGAAAAGAGAGAGCTAACGATGAGGATAAACGATCAACAAGTCAAGTTCAACGTTCTCTAGACCCTAAAGCGTGCGGACGATCAGGAAGAGTGTCAAGTGATGCAAGCTACCGCAGAATTCATTTTTGACATTAATGCACCTTGCCTTGGCAACGAATATGTCCACTACCTCGGCATGCACTCTGACGATTGCCTCGGCAGCATTCTGGACAGCCTTGACGAAGCTGAAGAGATTGGCGAAGCTGACATTGAGGAAGCCCATTGGACAGCCTCTCGTCCAGGTAAGTACTTTGAACCACTCAATTATTCTAGAAAGGAAAGAAAAAGTGAAGAACCTTCAATCGAGCAACGGCCGGTTCTTGAACTAAAACCATTGCCTAATAAATTAAAATATGTTTATTTGGGAACCAAAGATACCTTGCTAGTAATCATCTCTTCTACGTTGCATCCAGAACATGAGCAAAGCTTGATCAGTATGTTGCGGTGGCACAAGAAGGCAATAGGGTGGACCATTGTCGATTTGAAAGAGATAAGCCCAGCGGTTTGCATGCACAACATCCTTCTGGAGGATGATCACAAACCTACCATTGAGGCTCAAAGAAGGCTTAACCAAGCCATGAAAAAGGTGGTAAGAAAAGAGATTATCAAATGGCTCGATGCCGGAATCATATATCCCATCTCTAATAGCACTTAGGTAAGCTCGATACAATGTGTACCAAAGAAAGGTGGAATAATTGTGATAACCAACGAGAACAATGAATTAATCCCAACCAGGACTATGACCGGTTGGAGGGTTTGTATGGATTATCGCAAGTTGAGTAAAGAAAATAAGAAGGATCAATTCCTTTTACCTTTTATTGATCAAATGACTGATAGACTTGCTGGTAAACCATTTTACTATTTTTTGGATGGTTACTCAGGTTATAATCAGATTGCCATAGCACCGGATGATCAGGCAAAGACCACCTTTACATGTCCATACGTCATATATGTCTTTAAGAGAATGTCTTTCGGGCTTTGCAATGCCCCAGCAACATTCCAGCGATGCATGATGGCAATCTTTTCCGACATGGTGGAGGACTTCCTGGAGATTTTCATGGATGATTTCTCGGTTTTTGGTGATGACTTCGACAATTGCCTCAGCAATTTGGAGAGGGTACTCCAACGATTTGAGGAATCTAATCTCATTTTGAATTGGGAGAAGTGCCACTTCATGGTGGATGAGGGCATAGTGCTAGGCCACAAGATCTCATCAAAGAGCATTGAAGTTGACAAAGCAAAAATTGATGTGATCGAAAAACTACTTCCACCTACCATTGTCAAAGGAGTCCGAAGTTTTTTAGGACATGCAGGTTTTTATCGAATATTTATTGCAAATTTTTCAAAAATCATTAAACCATTGTGTTCTTTGCTTGAACAGGATAGGACCTTTGAGTTTAATGATGAATGCACTAAGGCATTTGAGACACTAAAACAGAAACTGGTGATCGCACCCATTGTCGTACCACCTGATTGGACGCTGCCTTTCGAGCTTATGTGCGATGCTAGTGACTATGTTGTCAGGGCAGTACTCGGTCAAAGGCAGAACAAACTCTTCCATGTAATCTACTACGCCAACAAAACACTAAACGAGGCCCAAATCAATTACACCACCACTGAAAAGGAATTATTGGTCGTGGTCTTTGCCTTCAACAAATTCTGATCCTACATAATCAGAACTAAGGTGATTGTCCACACGGACCATTTGGCGATAAAATACTTGTTTTCCAAGAAGTATGTCAAGCCGAGAATTATTCGAAGGATCCTACTCTTACAAGAATTCAATGTTGAGATAAAGGACAGAAAAGGGACGAAAAACCAAGTTGTCGGTCACCTCTCAAGGCTAGAACAACGAAGAGAAGACATCACAGGTACGGACATACGTGATGCATTCACTGATAAGCAGCTACTGCTGGCCTCAGCAGAAGAGGAGGCCACTGCCGCGGTAGTGACAGACAGCCTTGCCTCGGCACTTTCAGACTATATTGCCTCGGCATTGCCCTTGGCAGTAATGTATGTCGCAACAACATCATGGTACGCAGATCTCGTGAATTATTTAGTTAGTGGTGTTTTACCCTATAACCTTAACTATCAAGGGAAAAAGAGGTTCCAAAATGATGCGAAGCATTATTTTTGGGACGAGCCCCTTTTGTTTAAACATTGTACAGACCATGTTATAAGGCGATGTGTCCCTGGAGAAGAACAACAAGAAGTGCTCTAACATTTCCATTCTTCACCATGCGGAGGACACTTTAGAGGAGCTCAAACCGCGGTAAAGGTACTGCAGTCAGGACTCTTCTGACCCACCCTCTACAAAGATGCCAATGATTTTTCCAAGAAATGTGACAGATGTCAACGAACTAGTAATATAAGCAAACGAAATGAGATGCCTATTCAGACCATACTTGAAGTGGAACTATTCTATGTATGGGCCATTGATTTCATGGGACCTTTCCCATCATCCTGCGGTAATCTCTATATACTTTTAGTTGTTGACTATGTATCTAAGTGGGTCGAAGCCATTGCCACCCCCTCAACGATTCAAAGACCGTGAAGAAATTTTTGCACAAACACGTATTCACACGGTTTGGAATACCCAGAGCAATAATCAGCGATGAGGGCAGGCACTTCGACAGTAGACCGATTGCTGCGACATTGAAGAAGTTTGGTGTCGCACACATGATTTCTACGGCATATCATCCACAAACCAATGGGCAAGCTGAGGTCTCAAACAAAGAATTAAAGGCAATCCTCAAAAAAGTGGTTAACCCTTCACGGAAGGATTGGTCACTCCATCTAGATGATGCCTTATAGGCATACCGGACTGCATAAAAGACCCCCATTAGGTATGTCTCCATTCCGACTTGTGTATGGGAAAGCGTGCCACTTGCCAGTTGAAGTCGAACATAAGGCATACTGGCAATCAAGGCATCAAATATGGATTGGGAAAAGGCTAGACAAAAGAGACTGTGAAACCTCAACAAAATAGAAGAGTTTCTGGCCCAAGCGTATGACAACGCGGGAATCTACAAAGAAAAGACGAAACGTTGGCACGATAGCAAGCTCCTGCCACGGCATTTCATGCCCGGGCAGCAAGTATTGCTCTTTAATTCTCGCCAAAAAGTATTCCCACGCAAACTCCGATCAAGATGGCTTGGGCCGTTTACAGTTGTCAAAGTCTTCCCCCATGGTACCGTAACAATCAAAAACAACAAAGATGGGACCGAGTTCAAAGTAAATGGGCAAAGGCTGAAGTCGTACTCTGAGTCGAATATCATGAGGGATCAGAAAGAAATCACTTTAGGAGATGCATCTGCATGCCCTCCTTTAGTGCCTTGACCTTTTCTCTTTATTTTCTTATTTGAATTTTACTTTATGTTCCTATTTTATTTTATTTTCCACATCTTTAATTTTCCTTAGAAATAATGTTTTAGTTTATTATTTGATTTTAGGATGGAAAACCAAAACCGAAGAAGGGAAAGAGATCATTGCGCCGGCAGCAAAACCCACCCCAGCATCACGCATCCAGCCACCTCGCGAATCCAAACCAATCAAGCACACAACATCAAAACCGTGTGAATACGTGTGCAAAAAGAGATCATTCCTCTTCTTTATGCCATTTATTTTTAATGCCCTTATATTTTGTGTGCTAATTTTTTCTATCTTATTATGTATGAAATGTAAGCATTGATGGCAATGCTTGATTCGAGTTTGGGGGTATAGGTTCAGTTGCCAAGGCCATGCCTCGGCATTACAATATAATTGACATGCAGTTCTATTCTTTTAATTTTCCAAATTTTTTTACTGCATTGCCTTAACCGAGTTTAGCTTATGCCTCGGCAGGACTTTCTATCAATTGCCTCAGTTTAGTTTTAATTAAATCTTCTTTCTTGGCAATAGAACTCTATTTTCTTACCACTGTTTACAACTATTTAGAGCCTTTAATTTTAGGATGCTTAAGGAAGATAACTTAGGATCACACTATGAGATTAGAACTTTAAAACACCTTTGTGACTTGTATGATTTAAGGAATTCTAGTACACTTAGGGCATAGACTTTCTTAGAAAGAAAATTTGGGTAAAAAGTTAGAGGTGTGGCTTTAACTTAAGGAAGCCCTAGAGGTGCTCAAAACCGGCTCTAGGCTAATCACTAGAGGTGCCCGAAACTGTCTCTAGTAGGTTAGGATGGTTATATAAAAAAAAAGAATTTACCCAAGTTAAGTAGGTTAATGCTTAAGTGTTTGCTTAGAATCCTTATGATCATCTTGTTCACAATGCATGCACACACTCACAAATCTTATAGTTTGATTCCAGGGAATTCCTAAGGCATCCAAAGACTTAAGGGTCGGGCATTGTTTGCAATGGTTTGGAGAGAGAAAGAAAAGTAAGACCAAGGAGACAGTTTATAAAAATTAAGGTTTGGCAATTGATGGTTTGCATTGCTTGAGGAAAAGCAATAGTTCGAGTTTGGGGGTGTGATAAGTGCCCAAAAGTCTTATATTTTTACCCCTTTTACATGGCAATTATCACTCAACCTACACCCATTTGAGTTGCATTATGGCCCTTCATGCATTGATTTCGTCATTTATGCCTTTGATCTTTATATTATGTTTATTCTATGAAAAAGGTATTGTTTGATGTATGTTTGGTTCTTTTGCAGATCTGCACGATGCCAGGGTAGGAGATGTCGTGAGGGCACTGAAGAACAAGGAAGGATAAGGCAGAACCAGCTAGTAGCAGACCCTGATCAAGCTAAGCCAGAACCGATAGCTTCTACTGAGGGAAGCATATTTATGAACGAAGCCTTGCTGAACAGAATCAGTCACAAGACCCATGCCGAGGCAGCAGAATGCCATGCCGCGGCTGTGTACTACTCAACCTGCCTGAGGGCAAAACAGGCAAAGTGATAGTCGATTTATAGAGCATTAAATTCTAGATTTTTCTACACACTTTGTGTGGCAGTTGAAGCTCGAGAAGAGGACGAAAACATGGAAGGAAGTATAAAGTTGGACTTTTGGCCAAAAGTGTATAATGTATTAAATTAAAGAGATTCATCTCTTTAATAAAGTTAAGTCCAAGTCCAACTTAACTTCCTCACCAAGAAGGATTTGTGCCTACACCATCCTTTATATAAGGAAGCTTGCCGCCATCATCAAAGTGGTGTCGAATTCGAGAGAGGAGAGAGATTAGGATTTAGTTGTGTTTTCTTTCCATCCATTGTGTTCTAAATTTCCTTAGGGTTAGTGTAAAGCGTTCGGGTGTTCTCTAAATATGAGCACAAGTGCACACTCTTGTCAAGTTATAGTATAAAAGATATCGTCTCCCACGGGGATTGGAAACCTTATTCGAATTGCAATTCTTGCACAAAGGAAATTAAATGCACAAGTAAATTTTAGTTTATAAAAAGTAAATAAACACAAGTAATTGATAGAAAAGATCAGTGTGATGGAATGGGTCAGGTTATGCTGCTTAGTAGAATGAAACTACGTTGAATAGGTTAGGCTGCTTTGTGCTGCCAGACTTTGCTGCATCGACAGAGGATGGCAGATTAGTTGCTTCGACGCTTTCGCTGCCTCGGTAGTGGAACGGACGGATGGCTCAACGGAAAATTCGGTAGTCCTTCAAGGCTCGGCAGAATGCTTAGATAATGATCCCGCTTATGTCTAAGTCAGAATGTTGTTGTTGCCCATTGCAGATGATACCCGTCGGCGTGATTCTGTCAACGAACAGCAACCTTGGCTCGTTCTCTTTTAGCCGCGTTAAACCCGCACCTATGTCTAGGCTGAATTGATCAACACATGATTAGGATGAGGATCGTACTTATCCCTTTTGTGAGTTTGACTCTCTCGATCCCGAACAAATAGATAGTTAACAACTAATCTTTCAAACTTAATTGAAAACTATGAAGAGCATGGAATAAGCAAACCTTGAAGTTTTATTGCAAATACAAACTTAATTCCTACCCAAGAGAAAATTTAGAACATTGTTGGCGGTAAGAAAACCTAGACTATGCCCAAAGGAAAATCTAAGATGTCTACAATTACAAAATATGTCGAGTATATATAGGCATTAGCTAGGCCATGTCCTCCTTGGAGTAAAAGTCTTCAAAGTAGCTTTTGCATTTAATGCAACCTTTAATTCTGACTTCTTTGAGTTGAATGTGGACTCCTTCTCGTTGCCTTGCACCGCAAGTCATCCTGATCTCCTACTTCGACGGCTCTGTCCGTTGCTCAAGGCGTAAAAAATTGAGTGGATGGCATCATTGGAATCAGGATTTTCTGCTCTACATATCGCACTCCAATTTTCCAATTCCTCAGCTTGCTGTCCTAAGCGGCAAGTATGACAGCGGCGGCTACTCGGCAGCACTTCTCTCTGTTTGGAGCTGCTTCAGTACAGCCCCTAGGCTTGCTGCCTCAGCATCAGCTTCTCTCTTCTTCTGCCAGCTTCTAGTACCTAAAACTAAAATAGGGTAAAGTAAAGAATATTGTAAATATGCAATTCATGAACCTATTTATGCCTAAAATGTACTTAGGAAAAGAAATAATATGAGATGGAATGCGCACAAAATATAGAACTAATGAGCACTTTACACACCCCCAAACTCGAACTATTGCTTGTCCTCAAGCAATGCAAACCTAAACATACTCGCCCTTTGAACTAATCAGAAAGAAAAAAACAGTTTTAAACTTGATTTATCACCTCAAGGTCGTGGCACCTATCATTAAATTAGTGAAAGGAGAAGAGCATAAGTTACCTCAGAATTAAACTACAATGCCAGTGAAGTGTGTGCAGAAACTGTGTGCAGGCTGAATCTAAAGAATATTCTAAGTAAACAAGGATGTTGTCATGGTATATAAGGTTGATGCCAAGGCAACACAATTAAGCGCAATTATTTAATCATTTGAGTAAGGGCTCATCACAACTACTCTCCATGTCTGAAATTAAGATAGGAGCATACTACAAAACCCCAAACCCTTTGAGCAGAGTCATCCCGTGAAGACTTTCATTCACTCATGCTAATTTGTCTGTCACTTCAAGGATTTTCAAATTCATGGACTTTAATAGCAGCGGAGTGTCCTTGCACATGATTCTTCCTAGAGCAGGTTTCGGGCACCTCTATGGGAAAATAGCATAATTTTTTTTTTCTGTCGTGGCAGTGCTTTGTTTTTTTTCTGTTTTTGTTTTCTGCCTCGGCGGCTACCTGCAACCAGTGTTAGAATTTTGCAAAAAATTCTAAAAATAAAGCAGGCAGTGTTCATCGGATATTCTAACAAATTCAGTAAGTAACATAAGTGTTTTTAATTTTTTGGCATTTATAGAAAAATTCTAAGTTTACTTCATGCTTTCCCCAAAATTAAGTTCTTTTTACTTGGTGCGAAAAATTTAAAGTCGGCTATCCTATCATAGGCACAAGTTCTAACAAAATTTTTCTTTTGATTGTTTTTTAGGCAAGTACATTATGCATCCTGTATGCACTAGAATATGCCTAAACAAAATGAGTGATAACCCCCTCCCAAACTCGAGACGGGCATTGCCCTCAATGCACAAAATAAATTACAAGAGAAAAACAAAGAAATAACTACAAGTAAGAGGATTAAAACATAAACAATAAATAATAAAATAAAGAAAAGAAAAGAAAGAACTCTAGAAGTTGGCTGAGGGCTGAGAAGAGGCTGGGGTCTTTGCGGCAGAGGAGGAAGATGAAGACTGGATGACAAGGCGGCGGCTGGCAGATGTCCAGGCGGTAGACTTGGCAGGTGATATTTTTGTTGTCCGCGGTAGCTGGACTCTCTTGGGAGTGGGGCGAGGAGCTGCACTTTGTTCTGGCTCTGATTCTAACTCCTCTTCTTCTGGCTCGGTAGAGATGATGTGCCGCTCTCTCCTCCTGGTTGCCTCTGCCATGGGTTCTACCGGTGGATCCTCTGTTGCCATAGGTGCCGATGTTGCTGACGTCTGCTGCTCAACCTTGTTGGACTGGGAGGTGTCTGTAACTGTTTCCGTTGTACAAGCTGGTGAGAAATGTTTTTGATGCCTCTTGGGAGTGTCGGCCACCGTGTTAGAAGCGGAAGTGGTGGAGTAGGATAGATAGTGCGTCAGAGAAGGCATCTGGCGGCAGAAGGCGGAGTGGTGAGCAGCTGCTTCTGATGGTGTAGTCTCTCTAGGATCAGCTGCGGCGGCTAAGTCTTCAAGGAAGGTCGGCAGGGATGGGCCGTCATTGGGGAATTTCTGTAGAAGATAGGCCACAAAGGCCTCTTGGACCTCCCCCACGTATTTCATAAACGACAATTGTTGCCGCTCTATCCGTTTGTTGCTTTGTATTAAAGTTTGGAGCAGGGTAATGACGTCTAGATTCAGGGAAGCTTCAGTACTGCCTAGGGCGGCCGGTGTAGCTGGCTGGGCGGCGAAGGGCTGCGATAGTGTGATCTACTCAATTTCCAGTTCTTGCATCATCTGCAGGCAGACCTTTCTGGTCCAACCCTCTTTGGTGGATGTCATCTCGTCATTTGGATCTGATGGGACGTTGAAATTAGCACACAAGCCCGTGATGAGAGATGGGAAGTAAAGTCGGCTCTTTGATTTCCGAAAGCAATTGTGGATCTCCTTGCAGATGGAGTGAATGAGAGCGAGACGCAGTCGGTCCATGGTAGAATTATGAGAGGTGGGCAGCAGACACCGTTTGACGAATGTGTTCTATAGCATCGCCTCCGGCAGTAATCGGCGGCTTTGCACGGAACTGCCATGTTTTCCCGCCATCCAAGGGGTATTGGGTTCGCACAGCCAGGCCTAGTTTCTGTCATAGTCGGCAGCCGTCAGTGACTGCCTCTATTCTTCGTGAGGGTTGTCGTCCATCTCTAATCCATAAAAGTTGTTGATGGCGGCATCGTTTAACTTGACAGGCTCTCCTCGGACAAAAACGAAGGGTAGCTCTGGGCGGGGGTGGTGGGCATAAAATTCTCTAACCATCGTGATGTTTGCCACCTCCGGCTTTCGTGCGAATATCTCCCAACCCTTGATGTGGATTTTCTCGAATAGAGCGAGCTCAAGGCTGAGATCCCCTGTCTGTTGCGAATAGTGGAACCCTTGTTCCTCCCATATGTCTGTTTTGCATCTTCATTAGAGAAGAAATGGTGGAAGGTGGGTTTGGATTGTGATGATGATGCCATGTGTGAGACGGTTTCTTTGTAATCTGAATCTAAAAGAAGATAATGAGAAAGAGAGCTGTTGACTCAAGAATAGGTTAACAAGGAGATGAAAGTAAAGTAAATGATTAGGAGAAGTGGGGTTTATATAGATGGTGCCGAGAGATGTTGTGGCGGTATTAAATGTCCAATGGGCAGTTTGCTTTGCGCGCGTCACGGGTTTTCTACCCGTTAATTCTGTAGCCGTTGACAGCTAGTCGTTTGCGGTCAACTAGCCATTACGCGATTTTTGTGCTGGGTCGCCCTCAGTTGTCTTGGCGGGATGGAGGGAAGGCTCTTTTTGGGCCTTCTTCTTGGTTCGGCTCTTTTATTCCTAAATCCTGAGAATAAAAATAATACACTAAATAAAGAAATGCTGAAATAAAAATACTCAGATCTGAAATAAAAATGTGGAAAATAAATTGTAATAACTTAAAGATAAGAAGATAAGTAAAAAAATTATAATCCTAAAACACAAAATAAATATTAAAGAAAATAAAATAGTTAAACTAAGTTATGTTGGGAGTGCATTAGGGTGCATCTCCCAGACATAACCACTTCCTGAGGTGATTTTTTGCTTTTCTCCCTCTTGGGGGGTCCTCTTGTTCCTTGGGGTCCTGCATTCTGCCATGCTGCCTGCTTGGGCGGCTGCTGTCGTTCCCTGTTTCAGTGCTAATTTTAAAAGCTTGAGTGTCTGGGCATCCTTCTTTTTCCCTTATTGAGGCCTGTAAAACATTTAGTTTTATGCTTTGGTTGTCCACCCTCATGATCAGCTCCCCATTCTCCACATAAATTAGCGTTCTGCCTCTGGCCAGAAACGGTCACCCAAGTATGATGGGGGCGTTCTCGTCGACCTCACAGTCTAGGATGAGGAAGTCTGCTGGGAAAATAAAACTGCCCACGCGAACTAGGATGTCTTCGACTTTTCCCTCCGGTTGTACAAATGAATGGTCTACTAGTTTCAGCATGATGGAGGTGGGTTCGGCTCCTAAATCACACAGGTCTCTCATGGCATGGTTGTTGTTGATTCTGCATGGAATAACAAAGCTGCTCGGATCTGTTTTTTTGGTCGGTAGCTTGTTGTGTAGTATAGCCATGCACTCCTCTGTCACAGCTATGGTTTTGAACTCCCCAATTCTTTTCCTCTTGGAAACCATGTCCTTCAGATATTTCGCGTAATTGGGCATGTTCTGGATGGTTTCCATGAGAGGGATGTTAATCTGCACCTGTTTTAGAATATCCAAAAAAAATTGAAACTGGTGCTTCTGTTTTTTGTTGCTTTAGTCTTTGGGGGAAAGGCGGCGGCAGACGAATGTCCTGAATGTGTTCATTGCATGGAAATCTAATCTGTGGTGACTCAGGATCATCCTCTTTAGGGCTGCTTTCAGTCTCATCTATCGGGGCGGCTGGTTTTGATGCTACCGCGGCAGACTGTTCTATTTGTTGGTTCATTGGCTATTCAGCTCTGGGCTCGTCCAGTTGTTTCCCACTTCTGATTGATATGGCTTTACACTTTTCATAGGTGGGCTTGGTTGCTACCTTTGTGCTGCTGGATGTTGCACCCATTGTCTTGTTGCTTATGATCTCCGTGAAGTGTCCAAACTGGGTCTCTAGGTTCTTTATCGCAGCTTTCTGGTTGTTCATCCTCATCTCAATCATGTCCATAAACGACTCAGTTTTATCAATAAATTTATTAGTACGAACAATAAAATCACTAGTTCGAGACATAAAAGTATGTAAAGAATTTTCGAGTGAGTTATTGCTCGTATTTTGTTACTACTGAGGCGGTTGTCTTGACAGGTTCTATTGGTATCCTCCTGGTTGTTGATTTGGATTTGCGGCTGTGTTTGGATTACTCTAGGAGAAGTTCGGATGCTTCTTCCAGCCAGGGTTGTATGTGTTGGTGTTGGGCCTGCTATTCCTCTCATATGTTCTCATGAAGTTTTCGGATTCGCTACACTCAAAGGAATCGTGGTTGCCCCCACACTCATCACAAAAAGGCTTCACATCCTTGGCCTCGTATGTCTTTCCTTTGGCCATACTCATCACCAGCTGTGTCAGCTTGTCCAGACGCGCATTAACAGATTTAGTGGCCTCTACTTCATTCACAACAGCTGACCGCCTCATGCCGCCGCAGCGGGCTGTAGGGAACTTGTAGTCGTTCTTAGCAATTCTGTTCAGAATCTGTAGTGCCTCCTCAGGTGGTCTATCCAGGATGATTCCATTGGCTAAGGCGTTGAACGTCATTCGTGTCGGTTGATCTACTCCATTGTAGAACATTGACACCTGAGTCCAGGATGAGAAACCATGAAGCGAGCAGTTGTTTAGCATTTGTTGGTACCTCTCCCAAGCTTCATACATTGGTTCGTCATCCCCTTGGCGGAAGTTTGTGATCTCGTTTCTCAATTGTAACGTTTGAAGAACTGAAACAATCTAAGAAATCCTTGCACAGCTCCGTCCAAGTATTGAATGATCCCACAGGTTGGTTGTTCAGCCATTGTTTTGCCCTATCCCTTAGTGAATAGGAAAATAATCTCAGCTTCAGCATGTCTTGATGGATTCCATGTATCTTGAAAGCTTTACATATATCAAGGAATCCTCTCAAGTGCTGTCAAGCATCTTCTGTGGCAGTTCCTCCAAATTCCCCCAAGGTGTTGATAATGTTGAACATCACGGGCTTTAACTCAAAGTGATCCGCTTCAATTTCATGCTCGGTCTGAAATAAAATTGTGCTCCAAATAGTCCCTGGTGGTTCGCGCATACTGTGGCTGCCTGGGCGGAATTGGCTGCTACTGTCTGGCCGGCAGATCTTGCTGCTCATTCCTGCCGTTACGGGCATCGTTGGCAGAGTTGTCGTCTTGGCCGTTAACCATGGCTGCCTCTGCCTTTCCTTCTTCTTTGGCTTTCTCGAGGACTTCTCTTGCTTCTCTCTTAAGTTATCTTGCTCTTCGTTCGATCTCGTCAAAGAAAACGATTTCGCTCGATGGGTTTGCTCTGGTCATGCACTAGACAAGAAAACTATAAAATTCTCTCTTTTTTGAATAAAAATAAAAATATTAAAAACTAAATTAAATGCAAATAAAATAAAAGTGTAGAGAAATAAAAACGAATTATTGTTTCCAATCCCCGGCAACGGCGCCAAAAACTTGTAGAACGTTTGAGTGTTCCCTAAATATGAGCGCAAGTGCACACTCTTGTCAAGTTATAGTATAAAATATATCGTCTTCCACAGGGATTGGACATCTTATTCGAATTGCAATTCCTGCACAAATGAAATTAAATGCACAAGTAAATTTTAGTTTATAAAAACTAAATAAACACAAGTAATTGATAGAAAAGATCAGAGTGATGGAATGGGTCAGGTTATGCTGCTTAGTAGTGTGAAACTGCGTTGAATAGGTTAAGTTGCTTTGCGCTGCCAAACTTTGCTGCATCGGTGGGGGATGGTAGATTAGCTGCTTCAACGCTTTCGCTGCCTCGGCAGTGGAACAGACAGATGGCTCAGCGGAAAACTCGGCAGTCCTTCAAGGCTCGGCAGAACGCTTCGATAATGATCCCGCATATGTCTAAGCCAGAAAGTTGTTGTTGCCCACTGCAGATGATACCCTCCAGCGTGAATCTGTCAACGAATAGCAACCTTGGCTCGTTCTCTTTTAGCCGCGTTAAACTCGCAGCTATGTCTAAACAACCTTGAAAACTATGAAGAGCATGGATTAAGCAAACCTTGAAGTTTTATTGCAAATACAAACTTAATTCCTAAACAACCGTTCTCACACTAGTTTACAACATAACCCAAACCCAAGAGAAAATTTAGAACATTGTTGGCGGCAAGAAAACCTAGATTATGCCCAAAGGAAAACCTAAGATGTCTACAATTACAAAATATGTCGAGTATATATAGACATTAGCTAGGCCAAGTCCTCCTTGGAGTAGAAGTCTTCAAAGTAGCTTTTTCATTAAATGCAACCTCTAATTCTGACTTCTTTGAGTTGAATGTGGACTCTTTCTCGTTGTCATGCACCGCAAGTCATCTTGATCTCCTACTTTGGTGGCTTTGTCTGCTGCTCCAGGCGTCAAAGAATTGAGTGGATGGCATCGTTTGAATCAGGATTTTCTGCTCTACAGATCGCACTCCAATTTTCCAATTCCTCAGCTTGTTGCCCTGGGCGACAGATATGATAGCAGCGGGTACTCGGCAGCACTTCTCTCTGTGTTGAGCTGCTTTAGTACAGCTCCTAGGCTTGCTACCTCAGCATCAGCTCCTCAACTCCTCTCTCCTTCTGCCAGCTTCTAGTACCTAAAACTAAAATTAAACTAAAACAGTACCTTTCCTCACCAAATTAAAGATATTCAGCATAAACAGGGTAAAGTAAAGAATACTGTAAATATGCAATGCATGAACCTAGTTATGCCTAAAATGTACTTAGGAACAGTAATAATATGAGATGGAATGCGCACAAAATATAGAAATAATGAGCACTTTACAGTTAGGATTAGTTTGTTTAGTAGTTGTGTGAAGACTATTGCACTTTGTTTATGTTCTTAATGCAATTAAGTTAAGGTTTTCTTTATTCTTGTCTTTAATCATTCTTGCATACTTGTCGAGAGAGAGTTTGTGAGATTATCCATTTATTCAATATCGAGAGAGTTGAATTCACAAAACGATTAAGCACATCCCACGTGGTGTTAACTAACTCGGCCTAGAGATAGGTTAAGAGTTTCAGCGGCTAAGAGAAGCGTGTGATTGGTTGGTGTTTGTCTTTGGTTTATGCCGAGAGGTATGGTCAAGGTTCAGCCATCAATGGTGTTTCGAGCTTAGACATAAGGAGGAGCCATTCAAGGACGCTTTACCGAGCCTTAACAGCATCTGCTCAAGAGCAAGAGATTGTCGCAACAGAGACACAACCTTTGCGGCCGCAGCAGAGACTTAGGCTACTGCAACGGCAGTGTTGTGTTGATGCATTCAAAAACATAGACAAGTCAATAGGATTCCATACTACGACGCATTCTAATCTGACCCATTCTCTTAACTTGATTTTCTCTCTACTTTATTATATGGCTTATTTTAGTTTTAGTATTTTTAGACTACTCAACAACCCAACTTATCTGTGTTTTTACTTTATTTATTTTGCAGTGCGAGGAAGTGAGATCAAAAGGCTAGCTCAATCCCTGTGGAGACGATACTCGATATACTTATCATTATATTACTTAAGACGTGTACACTTGCACTATTGTGGGGCACTTTTACGCGAGCATCACTTTCCCTTCCTTGTTGATAACCTGATGGGACCATATTTAGGGATAACACTAGCACCGATACGGGCTCATCACCCCCCCAGAACCTCCATACCAAAAGGGACGTCTGCTTCAAGCCTCCCCTCGTCCCTAGTGACCTCTTTTGACAGCAACTCGCACCATGAATCGAACTCATTTGCACAAGTGTCCCCCTCTCCCATGAGGGATGACCGAGATTGAACTCGTCGATACTAGCTCACAACTCTTTAACATACGGAGCGTCGGGCAGACGACCACTTCCTTTGAGGAAAGCATCCACAGCTGACCAATCAATCTCCCATCTCGGGCTTAGTACCAACAAGAACTCGAGCCAATTCATCTTCCCCGTTATTAGGCCACATAGTTTTGCTAATTAAAGTGCCCGAAAGAGGAACATAACCCTCCCTCAGCCGCAAAGTCCTATAATCATTATGACTATGCCCTCGGAGGCATACTTCAAAAACCCGTTGAAGGGTGATATCCCTTCCAACATTGATCCATCTCTTTTTTTTATCAAGATGGCAAACTGCTTCTCTTCAGCCTTCGACTGCACATGAATTGACGTCCTGGTATCCTATCTAGACACTCTCCATCTCAGAGGAAACCTAAACCCTTCACCTATCTACCGAGCCACCTTAATATATTTGGAACGGTCCAGCATCAGCTTGTCGAAGCCGCTCCACCCGTCGATTGGATCGATAATGAAGTCCCTTTTTCCATGCCGCTTCACGAAACTCAACAATCCCGGACTGCTCCATGGAACCGGGCTAAGTGTAAATAATCTCCTCAGAACCTTCACAAATGGCTTCCACACCTCCTCCGCACATTTAAGAAGATAACCAATGATAAGCCACCGAGATACCCCCATTAGCTGCATTAGGGGCTACGCCATAATTAGTTAACAAATCACCAACAAACTGATGCAAGGGAAAATGAAACCCAGCCTCAAACAAAAACAATGGTAGAAAGCACCATTTTATAGCTCCATCCTCTCTATCGCCGTGGTCACTAAGACAAAACGTTCCCATCAGAACCTCAAATTTGAACCATTGTATAGCGACGTTCCAGCAACCTCTTCACCTCACACTCAACCTTGGGTCTAACTACCCTAATGGCCTTGTTCGCCTCCACCCTCCTCGCCAAAGCCTTCGCTCATCTCAACATTCTGATCGAAAAAGTAGAATGGAAAAAATATAAAAAGCTTTATACCCATGTAGTTACCAGCAAATCAATAGGAAAGGGATCCCACTTTGCCCCTAATTTATAACATACCAGAGGAAATGCTTCGAAAGCCCTAATGACAACCTATTTTCTCAAAAACGGCCCAGCAAAAAAAAGAGGTTGTAACGACCAAATTTTCGAATTAGCAATCATATCTTGGATTCATATTTTGGATATTTAAGTAGGAAATTAAAATAAAATAATAAATATGGAAAGTTTGTTTGAAAGAGAGTGGGTGCGAGAAAAGGGGAAATCAGATTTTCCTCTATCTCTCTTCCTTTTTCATTTTCTTTTTCTTCCCTATTTTCTCTATTTTTTCTCTCCCTCCATCAAAGCTTCTATTTTCGATCTACCGCCATCGGAGTGTCTGTGTTAGACACCTCCTACTCCATTGTGTTCATATCACCGAGACGAGTCGGCCGGTACCAACAACGTTCTCACTAGAGCTGGCGTCAAAAAATGTGAGAGAAAAGAAATTCAACCAAGTTTGAAATAAAGCATTTTTGGTGGCCAAAACCAAAAACGGAGGCCACGAGTCGGCCGCCATCCGACCACCAGAGCACCCGTCATGTGCCCCTCAAATGTCGCTCCTACGAGCGGGTGCGTCTACCTAGGCAAGTGCACCATGCTCCAGTGCACCGTGTCATATTAGATCTCGTTTGTCCAAGTGCACCTACTCCTTGCTGCAATGGATCGCTGCCCGCGGGTGCACTCTGGTAACCTTACACCGCGCATCACTAGATCGTTGGACTGTTGACTGGCATTGACTTTTTCTAGGGGACCCTATCTAGGGTTTTTTCAACGTTTTAAGTCCATTGGCGCAGTCTGTTTCGCCAAATTTGAACCCAGTAAACTGTTTTTACACATTTAACCTGTTGAATTACTTAGTGAATGCATAAAATTAATACATATTGTATTCGTGTTTATTTGAGGAATATTCGGGGTCAAATATCAGATCATGTGGAGTAATCGAGAAGCTCGAGCGTGGATTTATCGCTAGTGATTAAGGTTAGTACACCTCGAACTCCTAATACTTCATGAGCATCATAAATGTGAATGTTTTGCGTGTTAGTATCTGCAAAATCGGTAGATGATAAATAAGCATGTTTAAAGACAGGTATTCCGAGACTCGATAATTATGAGATGCATGATGATGTTTAAGGATATGGCTTGACTCGTATAGACTTTGAAGACCGTCTAGGGTTTTTCTGATATTCATATATTTATGTGATGACTGTTTGAACTGTATGTTGTGATGATTGGGTGCTAGAGTATGTTATTGATATGTTTTATGGAAGTTGTGCGTAAAGGATAAATATATAAAATATATTCAATTAAATGATCATAAAGTCGATAAATGATACTAAATAATTAAATGTATTAGTAAATAAATCTTAATGACTTTCATAAGCTTTAGGGTCATGATTGCTTGATATGTTATATATATAATTTCGAGGTATGATTAAATGATCATATATATATATATATATATTACTTTTTGGAGCCATGATCTCATTAATCCTCATTGTATTTCGCCCATAGTAATAATGTTACTTTGTTTATAATTATTGTAATTATATAGATAATTTTGTTTATATATATATATATATATATATATATATATATATATATATATATATATATACTAGATAATTATTATAATTATTGTAATTTTGTTTTGTTCTGTGTAGAAGTGTAGCGTTGCGTTTTGTGACAATTAAGAACATCTGAAAATTATAATTGATGTCGTACCAAATTAGGATCTAAAATTTTATTCCGTAACACATTTAAAATTGGCGTGTCAACTTTATTAAAATCTAAAATTATATTTAAAAAATAATTAATTTATCGTTAAAGAAACAAAAAAAATCAAAATGTGCAGTGTTGTTACCGGTTCAAAGGTGAGTTCAGCGAATAAAATGAAACATAAACCACTGAAAGAAGATTGTTTTTAATCTAATGATTAGAAGTGACCATAAATCTTAACAATGTGTTAATACCGTGAGAGATAAGATAGTTGTTAAAACGTTATTAAGAGAAAAGATTAAGAAGATGGACACAAAACACGTAAATATCCAAACAACTCCAAACAGTAGAATTATCTGAAAATTCAAACAAAATTTCTAAAACAGAAATGCAATTCATAGTTTAGAACCCCAAAGCCTAAAGCCTAAAGCCTAAGCCTTGTCAGCCTTGGAAGCAGTAGCAGCAGCTTGACCTCTGAGCCTACCTGTCCTCCTTGCAGCAATAAGACCAACCTTTTGTCCAGGAGGAGCATCACGTCTAACAGTGCTAGCATGACCGATGTGTTGATGGTTACCACCACCATGGGGATGCTCCACTGGGTTCATAGCCACACCACGCACCTTAGGCCAGCAGTTCCTCTTCACCCTGTATTTGTGGAAAGCATTACCAGCTTTGAGAAGAGGCTTCTCAGTCCTGCCACCTCCAGCAACCTGCCCGATCATTGCACGACAACCACTCGGAACAATCTTCTTCGCACCTGATGGAAGCTTGATCCTGTAAGATCAAGCATCAAAATAACCAATTACTCCAAACTCATAATTACCAGTCTTTGGATACTGGTTTTGAACCCAAAGGCCAAACAACTGAAGCATGCAGAAATGAAATTGATAAAGAATTTCAGATAGACCAATCAATTCTGGCCCGAACCAGAAAAACCAAACCCCAACCTAGCATGACTTGCACATAAAAGCCAACAACCCAATCATAAACAGACTCGAAGCCAAAATCCCAAACCCAAAAGACCTACCCTTGAAATGACACAAACCCAAAAGTGATTCAACTCGATCAAAATAAACCAAAAAACTGAAACCTCACAATGACTTGGACCCAGAAACATCCCAACTCACCACCAAAAAATAGGTCTAATTTCACATGAAAAGATGAGTAAAAACAAAATCAATAAAACCAACCTATGGAGTTCTTTCTCATAAAGAAAAGGCTATAGAATTTAACATGAAAAAGCCAGAAACGATAGAAGCTAAATAAACGCAATTTGCCAAACAAAAACCAATCTATGGAGTTCTTTCTCATAAATAAAGCATTCATTCAAAGCAACAAACACAAGAGTATAGGTTAGATACCTGCTGGTGTCGTTATCAGGGTTGTGACTAATAACAATAGCATAATCACCAGAAGCCCTAGCGAACACCCCACGATCACCAACGTGATGTTCAACGTTGCAAACGACAGCTCCTTCAGGGATGGATCTAAGGGGCAACACGTTTCCGACCACAAGGGTAGCCTTCTTACCACAGTACACGAACTGTCCGGTGTACATACCCTCGGCAGCGACGAACAGTTCCTTCTGCTTCTTGTAACGGAAAGGATGACGGAACATGACGCGAGCTAACGGCGCGCCACGGCCTGGGTCGTGGATAACTTCGGTGATGACACCCTTGAGGTAGCCATTTCGCTCTCCGAAGTCGAGGCTGCGGAATCGGGCGGGACCCTTGCGGTGGTGGGTGTGTGACTTGAAAACGGAACCCGCACCCTTACGTTGAGCTCGGATGACTCGACCCATTTCGGTGAAAGGCTGTGAGAACTCTCTCTCGGAGGCGGCAGAGAGTGGTGAAATGAGATTAGGGTTTGGAAGAAAATCTAATAAATATATTATTCTGACTAGGGTTTTTTTTGGATTGAGATTTGGGCTGAGAAGAAGGATGGACTTCTAGCGGGATCCAACGCAAAATCAGTTTGTTTTAGCCCGGTTAATGTTATAGATAAAAAAAAATATAAAATCCATTGCAAATAAGTTTACGATCATTTATCAAAATAAAATATGAGATCGATTAAAATACAATACCGGATATTTACAGGGTTAATATTCCGTACAATTTTTTTCTTTTTACCATCCGACTTCGAATTGTGTCATGTGTTATTTTAGGACATTAAATTATACGTACTTAAAATTAAACCATAAAATATAAACTATAGCTCTAAAATTAAAAGTTAACTATGAACTCTAAAATTCTACCTTAAACCCCAAAACTCTAACTTTAAACTCTAGAAATGCACCGCTTATGGAAAAATTTGTTTCACCCATATTTATATGAAAAATAATATGCATACAAAAATTTCTCAAAATTAATATAAAAATAATTATCATGTCACACACAAATTGTTTTTGGGTTTGCCTTCTTCGTTCCTAGTGGAGATTTTCTGCGTACACAAGGTCTAGAACTTGAGACTTACTTAAGTAATATCAATCTGCTTACTACTTGCACAGACAAAATCTCGTACGCAAGTCACACACGATTTTATTATTACACAAAATATTACTACCACACTCTCCACGTACGGATAAAAGAAGAAACTTGGAAGAACTCAAAAGTGGGAGGCTGAAAGTCTTGGGGAGGATGATAACGTCTCTTATTAAACCTGGTTTGGCAAGTTAGGAAGATTTATGTTTGGTTTTTTTGATGGCATTGTGACCACATGAGACTGTGAGCCAACATGTCTGCTTTTACAGCTGGGCTCCATGTTATGGAGGACAATCACCACGAATGCCACTGCCATTGTCCTATAATATCTAAGTCCATAATCCGAAAATGGGTTTTCCTTATGAAGGTAGCTCAAGTAATCAAATTCAGCTGCTTATGGAGTCCTAAAATGGAAGGGACAAAAGAGATTAGAAATTTGCTCCTATCTCACAAACAAATGGACCCCAGTGGACAAAGATTAATGCAAATCTGGAATTGTAATTATCTGCTCTTTTTTTTTCAGTAATCCACACTAAAATTTTAGGTTTACGGTTTAGTATTAAGGTTTAAGGTTAGAGTTTAAGGTTAGTGTTTAAAAAATTAGAGTATGATGTACTTTTTAGAATTTAAAATTTAAAATTTAAGATTTAAAATTTAAAATAATGTTTTAAAATTTAATTTTTTAATATTAAAACATAGAAAAAGACACCAATAATGACAAATAAATTTTGTCCTTACATATGAATACTTAATTGCTTTTTTTAGTAGGGGGTCAGGTCCCCATCTCATCAGATGATAGACATCCTAATTCAACGGCTAATACAAGCATTTAAAGGTTGTAAACCGCCAAATAATTAAAGCAAGCTCATATCTTCTACTTTATATCCTGTCGTTAAGTCCATACTATGAGGCCATTCCTGCTCTTCTTTTTTTTCTAGTTTAGTTTACCATTATGCAGTATGGTCACCGAGTAATGCACAATACATTGAAATTGCTTGGCCTAACAGCTTAGCCAGGCTATGATGGAGAGATGAACCAATGTGTTGTTGATGGAGGCGACAAGTGGTGCAGCTCAAACTTACAACTTTCTTTTTGCCCTTTTCATAAATTTGATCGTCATATCTTTAGTAGCCCATTAAATGTGATCATTGACTTTTTTCAGAGAGTAGTATATGTTCATAATTATTCTTAACTCTTTGATAATGCGTACACATTATGTAGGCAAAGCGATTCGAATTCGTGTTTCTTAAGATGAACATCATTAGCTTTTCCACTAGTACACTTGTTGGGTTATAATATCTATATAATTAGATCAATTCAATTAAAAATTTTATAATTTTTTAGGCTTAACCGTCAAATAAGTGCCCAAACTATGCCATTTTTTTCAGTTAGGTGCCCAAACTATTTTTTCGGGCAAAAATTAGGACTTAATGTTTCATTCTGTGACCAAATAGGTGCCTACCGTTAATTTTCACAGTTAAATGTCACGTGTCACCTCCAGAAAAATCCAAAATTATATTAAAAATAAATCAAATTAATTAATTTTCAAAAAATCTCTAAATTTTCTAGATTTTACAAAACAACCCCCAAATTTTAAAATCCATAAACCCCCAAAACCTAAATCCCGATTTGGGCCGATTCTGTTGCCGGTTGCTACGCCGCCGCCTACCACATTGATCGTCGGACCATCCCGACCATTTCCCCAACCATCTCGTCGCCGAAAATCGACCGGCGTCGTGCGAATCGACGAAATTGTCTAATGGTTATTTCTAACGATTTGCGACGAACGACATCAGGAGGGGCGACGAACGACGTGTGGGTTGTTCGGCGAGAGAAGGGCGCTTCATTCCATCTCCGGCAACGTGGCTGCCACCGGTGGGAGTGGTCGGATTTGAAGGGTGTAGAGATTTTGGGACTATTTTGGAAATACTTGAAAATTTCAGAATATATTTTTATTTTATCATTAATTTGATTTATTTTTAATATAATTTTAGATTTTTCTGGAGGTAACATGTGTCCTTTAACGAAAAAAATTAACAGTGAACCTTAAATGGGTCACAGAATGAAATTTTAGGTCCTAATTTAACTCGAAAAATAGTTTGGGCACTTAACTGTAAAAAATGGCATAGTTTAAGTCCTAATTTTAGGTCCTTTAATAGATATGTTTATAGACACTTAATATTTTTAGTGTTGGGCATAAACAAAGACACTAAAAAAACAAAAAATCATTAAATTAACTATAGATCTTTAAAACGTGGTGAATAAAGCAATAATAGAAGTAGGTCTAGTATCCCATTCAATCAAGTAAAAGGAGACTGAAAGTTTGGATGATTTGATATTAAGAAGCTACCAAACTCAATTACTTAAAATTCAAGCAATTGCCCAACATTGATGAACAACTTGAACTACTCTCCCAAGTGAACACTATGGAATAGATCTTAAAGCTTATGGAGGGTTTAGGGTTTAGGGTTTAGAGTTTAGGGTTTTAATTCATGTGAATTGTAAAAGAAAAACATGGACTTCCCCATGAAATGCTTTCATTACAAATTCAAGGACACACTCAAGAGCACGTAGAAATGGGATACGTGCCACATGAGGGAAAAACTCACGTACGTGCACAATATACAATTCAAATTGTCAAAAAGAAGGACCCAACAAAATGTGAATTAGTCAGGGAAACCACTCATGTCATGCATGAGGGTATAATATATGACATCTGCAACTGCAACCAATGAATCAAAGCTCTCCTTCTTTCATCTGATCATGGCTGTTAGAGACCGAAAAACCACTTCTTCACAAGGAATCGTGAGCCCCATGTCGTGGTTAAACCCGAACTCCTCTTCAGCTCTTTGAAGCAAGCTCTGGAACTCGGGGTGAGTCAACCAGGATATCGGAACTATGTATCTGCTCCTGTTCTCTCCCACATACACAACGAAATGTCCTCTGGGTACATCGTCCGGATGCCCTCCTTCATGATCATAACCTTGTTTCTTCCCGAAGCTCGAGCACCGTTTCAGAATCTGTTTGATGGCTGCGCTTTGAGTTAATTTGTTTGATTTCTTGATTGCCATATTTGGTTTGGATCACTCGAGCTTTGGAAAGAAAGTTGGTGGGGGAAAGATTAAGGGATGGAGGATATTTATATCGGGGTGGGGAAATGAATGAATGGACAGTTAATTAAAGAGAGAATTTGGCACTGAAACAATGTCATGTGCTAATGTATTGCAGATGACTGAACGTAAAGGCATGCAGGGTTTAGTCCCAATGGGGCTTAGCCAACCATGTTGCCTCTCCTATAGACAACATGGGTCCATTTTTTCCTTCTCAAACTTCTCTTCTCTTGCCAATTCTATGGCTGAGAACCAAGTTACCAAAATAAAATGGAAACAAAAGGAATTGTCCTTATCACTCTCTTTCACATGATTCGGAAAGTTCGACTTCTAAAACTTTTCCCATAATTGGCTTAACCTTCGTATACAAAACTAGACATAAACGAGCAGTTGTCAATTATGTTAATCGGATTCGGATAAGTGTAGGATATATTTGAAGGATCATATCACTGAATGTGCATAAATATCTTAACTAACATAGACCATACAGTTTGTGTATAGTATTTGGCATATGAAAGGACCTCAAGTGGTTAGCTGGTTTCATACGAGTATCATTTAAGCCTTCAAATCAAGGGCCACCTATCGCTATTCATGCGTCGTGGTACAATGTACGTGAAGGAGTCAACTAAATGAAGATTAATGTAATGGAGGCATAGTCCACAAGGGAAATGAATGCTTGTCCCAACGCCACGGAATTTCCCATAGTTTAGTCCTTTCCTCATAATAGAAGTTGGTCAAAACACAAAAGGAAGTGGATTTTTCGGTTGTGTATGGACCACATCCACAGCACAAAGCGACCAGCTTTTGTCCCACTTAACCCAAAGTTTGGCATGTTCAACATTTAGCTTGGCGGGGCTAAATCTGCGCGGCTTGGTGTCCCTCTGGACCCTCTCTTTATTGCTAATAATCAATTGAAAGCCTCCGGTAAACATCGAACAAGGCGTAGCCCCACGTGACGAGAGTGTCATCGAGGAGGAAGCATGGGCAATGGCTGCTAAAACCACATTATATAATGTTTTGGCATTGTTTTTCAGCCCTACATTTCACCAACTGGAAGAGCCAGTAGACAAAGGTATATTATCAACGTATTTGCTAGCTGTCTCGGAAGGTTAGCTTAGTTGGCACTCGGCAAGTAAATATTTATGTACTGTCTTTGGCTATATACCAGACCAACCATTAAAAACATCAGGTGCTAAGGTTAAGGCCAAAGGGTGGCTGAAGCATATGGGGGGGCAGAAACTTGTGTTGTGGTTGTGGATGTGGAGTTCGTGTATGTGTATAATTCTCAAACATTTATTCGACTGCCCATGTGGTTCTGCCATACATCAACTTCTACAACCACAATAATAAAGAATACATTATGGGGAACTGAACCAATATATTTCTCCTAAATACATAGCTTCAGCCTTTCATTCGGCTAACATGCGTGATATTTCCCATGTTTCAACTTTCAAAGCTACATGGCAATCTTATCGTATATGTGGACCTGCTTCCTCACTGTATTCTCTTTCGAGACCATTGTAATCTTTGTAGCATCGTTTTATGCTACAAGTTTACACATGATAGTTGTGTCTTTACCGTTCACTATTTCCTTGTCTTTAGGAGTAAGGGTGATAATGAGCTTGACCGGCACGCAAGCTACTCGGGCTTGTTTCGGTCAAAGCTCGGCTCAAGTGAGCTCGACTTGAGCTTGTACTCGGCTCGAGATCTTAACAAGCCAAGCTGACCCAAGCTCGGCTCGAAATAATTATATATGTATATACTCCATATACACTTTATGTTCATGTTGTTAACTTGTTATAATGGTTAATACTTTAAATCCTCTTCCACTTGTGTACTTGTATAATTTAGAAAATATACAATGGTTACTTGCGAACTTCAAAATTCAACATTATCTTTTCTCAAGCAGGTTTTCACATATTATTTTTTAAAACTTAAAAAAAACTTAAAAACAATTAGAGGAAAGTAACAAACCGAGCTCAAACTATTTAATTCGAGCTCGACGAGCTTCGAGTCCGAGTTAAGCCTGCCCAAACTCGGCTCGTTATCACCCACTTAGAATGGAGTAGGCTATAAGGACAATTATGTGAATAAAAGTAGATAGGCTAAGGTATGTTGAGTTTTGGGTGAATGTGATAACAGCTAAGCTAGCTGATCAAAGTATTTTTGTTAACCTGGGTAATTCGGCGACCATATCCCAAATGATGATCTGCATGTGAAGGCCATGTTACTTTTGTCTTCAAAACGCAGACATGAAAAGAGATGGTTAATGTAGATATACGTAAGGCCATTCAGCATCACAATTTTTCCACATTTTCATCTTTGGCACTGCATTCTACCTTCCTCCTCTTCTCTCTCTACTACATTACTTTCCCATCAATCTACTGTGTTAACACCAGGATACAAATGCTAGTATTTCTCCTACTCTATGATAAACACATGGGAACCACGTTAGGATTTTATTTATGTCCACCCACATACAAATTATAATCATTGGCTGACTAAAAGTATACACTTTAAAAAAATATTTCTGGATCCACCATCGCATGAGATATTAATTTATTTAGCTTTGGGCTCATCGGAAGGAATTAGGATAGACATGGAGGTGGGCCGGGGAGGATTAAGCATTTGCTAAATAATGGATGTTATGCTCTACGACAGTTCTAATATGGACAGCTGAACGATTGAGTAGTGTACTATAATGAGGTTAGGTCAATTGATAATAGATTGGTGAAGCTTATCCAAATTCCAAACACCATTGAACTCATCATTTTTGTTTTCATTCAAGCCATCCATCTTAAAATGCGTGAAAAACACCATTGAACTCATCATTCATAAAATGCCTAAAAAAGATTCATTCTGTTTCTGTATCAGAACAGAGCATTATAATTTTATGCTGAAATAATGAGTCGGTGGTTAGAAAACCACATCCAAATTTGTTGCCTTTACAGAAAAGATTGGCAACTTAAACTTGAACGTCAAAACACCAAATTTATGTACTGATAGCCCAACAAGGTGAATCCACCACACATACTGCTTCAATTTCCGAAAGCCCCGCAATGGCACTAATTCAAGTTCCACGCTCTCTTCAATGGTTGGTGATCTAGTTTGCTTGCACTAAGTAATAGTTTGACCAGACAACGGTGTACCTTCCTTATCCACAAGCCCCACGCCTTCTAATAGTTTAATTCCACATGACTTATGGGCTAAATCAGGAACTGCCATTACTCTTGCTCTTGATTTAAAGTAAGTCAATAATGTTGCAGTACTTTTCACCCTTCGCCAAAGAACATCTACCTCCGACCCCTGTATGCAAGCCTTTACCTCTGTAATTTTGTCTTGCAAACACTCTACCTGCCATTTGTGTTTTTCAATTTCCTGGTTCCACATTTCACGAGTTTCATTTAGCTGAGACTGCAACGTTGACAAGTCAATATCCTCCCCAGCTGCCATTTCGACAACAATCTCAATCATAATACAAACAAGAAAGATGCAAATAGAACACAAGTGTTGTAAAAAGGATAAATGGCAGGCAATAACAATGCCCCCATTCAGTTGAGCCATTTCATTCACATTATGCTGGTTAAATACAATGAGAGAACATCTTAAATCCATTGTGATAATATGTTGATGCTCATTAATTGCAGTTCTGGTGATGTCTGTCTCGAAACATGCATGCCTGTATCACAACGACCTTCTTCAGAACTAGTTGTTGAAGCCTGATGGAGCAACCCGTATCGAAACGTCTATATCAAAACGGTATGAGCTATATTGAAACGGTTTCAAATCGTTTCGGTACGAGTGATCGTTGAGCTGCATTTAAAAAGTCGTTGGGAAATTTCGACCGTTGGACGTATCGAAACACCAAAACCCTAGTTTCGATATGGGTTTTGGTAGTTTCAAACTGTTTCGAAACATATTACCCTGTATGGAAACGGTTACCTTGAAAACCCTAGTTTGGCTACTTAAAAATGTTTCAAACCTTGCCAAAACCATTAAAAACATCCACACTTATTTTCAAGTTGTTTGGACTTAAAGACACTTTTAAAATTTTTTCAATTTAGTCCAAAATTATTTTTTAATTATCATATCAAAACATTAGTTCTTCAAAACCACATGCACCCCTACCGTTAAGATCATGTGTCTAGAAGGATTAACGCCTATTTTAGATTAATAACTTAGATGAGAGCTTTGAGCCATGATAGATGGACAATTAACTCTCTAGTGACTTAGCAACATAGACAATGAAAAAAACATCTTACCTTTAATGGATCTTTACACTCCAAATAAGAACAAAATGACATTTTAAATAAGGAAGAAAAGCCTTAAGAGATTTTTTGAATAAAGAAAACTCTAATTGATTTTTTAAAATGATAAATATGATCTGAAATCATTTAAAACTCTTTGTTATCGTGTAAAATTTAATTATAAAAAATTAATTAAAATGTTAAAAATTTGTGATAATTAATTTTTTTATTTGACGTGTATCTATTTTTTTGAACATATTCGCTAGAACAACAATAACTTGAGCTTTTGACTTTAAATTGAGGCGTTTAAGATGCATTGGAAAGATAAATCAGAAACCTAAACAGACTGGAGGAATCAGAGGAATCGGACTTTCTTCTTTTTTATTATGCGATTCACAAGTCAATTGATGTTTTGACCTTCAAAAACTTTAATGATTTGTTCAAAATAAATTGTTTTACCCCTTCTATCTTGTATCAGTTGTGTGAACCACTATATTAGAAGAGATTTCTCTTTGCTAAGTGAAATCATGTAATGAACATCGTCCCCAGAATAACATATTCGTACACCTAAATAAAGAAGATTAAAATCAAATATAACTACCCTTTTATTAAGAAGAGGACGTGGAAATGGGAGGAAAGAAAATCAGAGAAAACAGATGCTGTAACACGAAAAATAAACATTTTTATATACAGAAGAAACGAAAGGGTAAAATAATAAATAAGATAATATTGATTTTCAAAAGATCAAAAACGGACGAACATAAATTGCCAGATATTAACAACTAAACATGTAACACCCCTTCTCGGTCTGGTCGAGAACCGAGTCGAAAAGTGATACCGATGATCAATACAGTAATTGATGCAATAAAATTTTATTTTTCATATTAATAATTAAACCAATAACATTCAAAAACTCAATACCTCGATATAACTTAGTCTAATTAGTCCACACGAAGCAATAATTAATCAATTAGGGTCAATATTGACCATTTCAAGTTTTAGGAACCAAACTGTAAATTCTACAATTTAGGGGTCCTTCAATGCAATTGATTATGCCATATTGAAATTCACCACAATATTAATAACCCTGTAAAATTTCATACAATTTGGAATTCTTTAACTCATCCAATTTAATCCCTAAAAATTCAATGACTAAATTGTGAATATTGCAATATGTTTAGTGAGCTTTTAACTAACTTAACTAACCTTGTATCGAAACACCTTAGGGCCGTTTCAAACGGGTGGACGATGGTCAACCCATGTTGACTTTTCTCTTTAGACCGTTGCGATACGACAACACCTTGTATCGGAACGACTTGACTTCATTTGACTTTGACTTTGACCCGTTTCAATACGCTATGAACCCATATCGAAACAATCGATTCCAGTGACCAAATGTTTCGAAACGACTTAAATCTGTTTCAGTATGCTGTGATCTTTAGGTTCATTTATGCATACCCGTATCGAAACGCCATCACCCGTTTCGATACGGCCTGACTTGTAATGATAGATTTTTGCTGGATTTTATTAGATCTGACCTACCGAACGATGTCCAAATGCAACAAAACTTTACGCACAACATTTCAATAGTATAACTACTAACATGCCAAATTTCATGATCATACAAATACGTTAGCTATGTTTTTACCTTTATGAGCCAAGTATGTACTTTTTAACCACTTATAGCCAACCAAAAAGACCATTTAGGGCCATCAACCATATTAAAACATAGGCATATAACAAACATATCAAAATGGGCATAAATGACTAGTTCAACTACTTTGCCACCTTCCTATGAGTTCTTAAGATCAAAACACATTACTTTGGGGCTTGTAGTGACTTGTCTTGCCTTGACTATCCGATCCTCGAACACATGATCTTTCAACCTGAAATACATGAGACACAATACATTAAGAACATGTTGCCTAGTGAGGTAGTCATAACAATATGAATGACAATATAACAAATAACTCATATTCATGGTCTCATGCTCATCAATGTCAATATAATGCATTAGTATGCTCATCAATGTTACTATTATGCTTCAATATACAATGTTCAACTTATTCATTAAATCATTAGCCCTTGGATTGAATCAAGATAGTGGATACACGAATTCCTACGCCTCGCTAAATCAATGAATGGTCTAGTCCCTTCGCCTCTCCAATATGACCAATAACAATATACATCCCTCCGCCTCGCCAAATCAATATAGGCCGTAGCCTTAGGACCGTAGTTCACCCATACATTGAGCTCATGAATTCTATGGCATGCCAATTGTATCCAATGTCCATTCAAATCCAAGGTTTCAATGTTCATATACATATCCAATATCCAATGAGAATTCCAATAACCAATGATTTCAATGGTATCAATAATAAACATGTCTCATGATCAATGTTTCATGGTTCAATGTCAATATCAATATCCAATAATTTCTTTGTAATGTTTCAATGACAATAACTATATCAATAATCATACTCAATGAAAATACCAATAGCTATGTTCGATGTTCAATAACAAACTTACCGACACTCACCAAAGTGTCCGTTTAATGATCCGATGAAACTTCCTCAATGAAAATGTTAGTTAAATGATCGAAAATGACAATAAAAGATTCGGGAAGGTTTTTCACCTAATCCTGAGACTCCGACTACATTCACTTCAAAATCCAATGCTCCTATGACTCTTGGATAGCAATCTCCTTGTTCCTAGCTTTCGATCTCTCCACTTCTTGAGTTAGAAAATCAATAGGGAGATAATTAGGATCGATATTACGATATCAAAATCAATACAACGATATCAAAATCGATATCCAAATTCAATATAAGCATCAATGATGGATTATCCATGGATGGCTAAAACCCTATCTTTGAGATTAGTCTTGATTTATCCATGAAATGTAATAATTGATTGAGGAATATAGCTTACCCGATTGATAGCAACGATTTGATATCAATGAATCGAAGGAAAACTAAACTAAAGCTTGCTCTTCAATGGAGGTGCTAGCTCGGAAGAAGATGATGAAGATGACAAAGAGAGGTGCTTTCTTGGGAAGACTCTTGGTAAGCTTTTTTATTCCTTTCTTTTTGTTTTTAAAATTATAAGTGTTCCATGGAATTAAGTTTCCTTTAGGTGAAGTAACTTCACCAGATTGTTCCACGTTTGTGTCATTAAAATTGAGGAGGGGCTAATTGCAAGGTTAGTCCCTCAACTTTCTACACTCTATGGTTTTGACCCTAAATTTTCCAATTTCCACAATTTAGCCACTATAATATTTTCGATATTATTCAATAGGATCCAATATCAATAATTAGCTAGCCAACTCTATATTTAGACTTCATCAATGCATAATTCCTGATCACCGGAACCCAATTTCGACTAGACTAGATTTTAGGGTGTTACAACTCTCCCCCTTAAGAAAAATTCATCCTCGAATTTTACCTAAACCGAAGAGATGTGGATATTGTTGTCTCGTGGTCTCTTCAGGTTCCCAAGTAGCTTCTTCAACGGTGTGGCTCGTCCAGAGCACTTTAACTAACGATACAGTTTTGTTGCGAAGCCTCTTGACTTCTCTAGAAAGAATTTGAACCGGTTCGTCCTCGTAGGATAGATTTGGTCGAAGTTCTATAGATTTAGGTTCCACTATGTGCGAAGGATCAAAACGATACTTCTGAAGCATCGATACATGAAAAATATCATGGATTTTACTCAATTCAGAGGGTAGCAATAGTCGATATGCCACTAGGCCAACTCTTTCAATGACTTCAAAGGGTCCAATGAATCGGGGACTCAATTTCCCCTTCTTGCCAAACCTTAAAACCTTCTTCCACTGTGACACCTTGAGGAAGGCTTTTTCGCCAACTTCGTATTCGATGTCTTTTCTCTTGAGATCAGCATAAGCCTTTTGTTGATCAAAACCAGCCTTTAAATGATCGTAAATAATGTTGACCCATTCTTCAGTCTCTCGAAGCAAGTCAGGGCCTAAAATCTTGCCCTCGCCAAGCTCCGACCAACACAATGGAGTTCTACATCGCCTACCATACAATGCTTCATACGAGGCCATTTGAATTGATGCTTGGTAACTATTATTGTAGGCAAATTCAACAAGGGGTAGAGACTTCTCCCAAGTTCCACCAAAGTCAATAACGCATGCTCGAAGCATGTCTTCCAATATATGTATAGGAAGGTTCAATAACAATGCAAATTTCTAAGGTTTCAATGGACAAGTTTTTCGATATATTACCTGAATTACCCTTTCTGACTGGCCGTCAAACTGAGGGTGAAAGGATGTACTCAGATTAACTTTGGTGCCCAAAGCTCCTTGTAAGGTTCTCCAAAATCGAGATGCAAATCGGGGATCTCGATTGGAGGTTATAGACTAAGGTACTCCGTGGAGTCAGATTATTTCTTTGATAAACAAGTCAACTAATTTAGGGTAACGTAGTCCATTCTAGCTGATATAAAATGAGCTGACTTCGTAAAACGATCTACAATGACCCAGATGGCATCATGCTTCACAGAAGTTAACGATAGTCCACTAACAAAATCTATAGTGATCTTTTCCCATTCCCATTTTAGTGGATCGATGGGCTGCAATAATTGTGTAACCCCCTTAGCCCGGCCTAGACGGTTGACCCGAACTACGAAGATTACACGGGGAAAACCAAAGTCAACCCAAAAGTCAACCTTGATTAACGACCCTTTTTTTTCTTTTTAAAACCTGTCTAGATGCATATTAACCCTAGGCGTTCTCTTGAGATCAGCATACTCAAAAATCACAGCAAACGAAGATCAATAAGGGACTCAATTGCATAACATGCAAATTTAGGGACCCAATTGTAAATTCTGGAAATTGAGAGGACCTAACCAATTTTTAGGTTACCATTATGAAATTAGTCATTATGTAGTAAAGGAACATAATAGCATCATCAAAACACATCCATAGCATCGATTAGGAAAAACCTCAATCTATAGGCATGCAACCTAATACTCAACACCAACCAAACATCAAATCATCAAAGCAAACACCCAAAGTGACCAATTACATAACCAAAATATCATAGGAATCAAGCCAAACTTAGGGAGTCCAAAACATCTCCCAAAAACACATCCTAGGTTCCCATTGCCAAATACCAAAAGCTAAAAGTGTTGTGAAAATAGTCACCATACATGAGCTTAGTCTTTCTCTTGGATCCTTGTCCTCCTTGCTTCCCTTTAAGCACTTCAATGCTCTACATTATTGGTTCAAGAAAGAGAGAGCGTAAGCAAAAATGCTTAGTGAGGAATGCTCTAATAAAACAACACAATAATGCACTTTGTAAAAACACCTTTCCAAGGCCTTTAGTTTCAAAACAACATTTATCATGCATCAATGCATACAAAACAAGCATCTCATGCTTCAATTCATCAACATGTCATATTGGCTTTCAAGTGATAATCCATAACCATTTTTCAACTCAAAACACAATCGGATACACAGATTACAAGCGTTGTCCCTTACGCTTCATACACACTACCAATACTCAAGGTGGAGTTTACCGGTACAATCACAACCCCTCAACACTCGTGATGGAGTCTACGGTACAATCACAACCCCTCCACATCACTAGTTGGTAGTTGTATAACATCACTAACGAGAACACGGGACACACAACACAAGATCCACACATGGACTTTTAACCACCATTGTGATCTTAACCATCTCGTTAGTGTACTTGGATGGAGTTTACGGTACAATCACAACCCTTCAACATCCAAGGCGACTTTATTCACGGTGCACCCAATCCTATAGCCGACTAACTATATCCGATTCAAGTACTTTTAAACCAACACATCACTTGCCAATATACATCATTTAACATCATCAATCCACTGTTTTAAAGCATTTAACAAAGCCATTAAATCATTATGCATCACTATGCAACAAAACCACATTTATCAATGTCAAACCAAGGATCTCTTACCTTGAGCATCCTTCACACATGGCTTTCAAAACCAGAATTAAACATGCTAAAATATGCTTTCAAAACAGAATGTAAACATGCAAATTAAACACATTGCATCCAACCATCTCATGGTTCATCAAAAGAAAGTTTTTCCGAAAACTTACTCTTGAGCTTAGCTAAGTTGTTTAGACTTAAACTAACCTCCCATAACCTTCAAACATTGGTTCCAAAGCTGAAAACCAAACTTCACTCACTGATTCCGTTTCGCAAGCTTGCCGAAACACCGATCAAGCCTCCGGATCAACACCACAAGGATCCGAAGATGCCTCCCCTGTTTTAAACACATCAAAGCAGAGGATTAATGCATCATCATGCATTAAAATCTTCAGCCAAAGCATCTAAACTCGCTGCTCTCATCAAAACTCACATTTCGGCTACCAAACACAACCGAAATCACATCCAAGCACCCCCTACAACATTACCCAGCCAAGATCCAACAATTCCAATCATTCTTAGACATTAATTAACATCCAAAAAGGACCTAATCACGTCCTTATACCTCCAGCTATAGCAGAACATCAAAATCACCCCAAAAACCACCATTAACTCAAGTAAAAACTTAGGAAAAATCAACCTATTCGGGATTGCATTGATTAAACCTCAATTACACATCAATTAGACATCCAAAATAAATCAAAAAGACATCTCAAAACAGAGCCCAATCATTTAATACGAATTTCTTTAAAATTAAATCCAAATCTTGCATTTTAAGCCAAAATCAAGATCACAACATTAAAACCTTTAATAAAACTCAATTTAAGGATTGAGAACTTGGGAATTTCAGTAAAGAACTGAGTATTTAGTGGAGAAGGACGTTCATACCTCTAAATGTGAGTTTCTCCTTGTTTAGAGCCAAAATCCTTGACAATTCAATAAGCAAAAGATGAGGATTTGGTGTAGAAATGATTAGGAATCATTTAGAGATTGAAATCTCAACTTTAGGTGTGGAAATCAAAGGAAAAGTGGCTGTGGAAGTGTGTTTGGCTGAGGGAAAATTGAGAGAAAATGAAATGGGAAAATTTTGCCAAAAGTTAGTTATGAAAACAAAATATCTCTTTCCCCTCCTTTCTTTTTATTAAATAATATTAAATAAATCTTTAAAATCCAAGAAAAATCTGGAGAAAGCCTCCCTTGGGTAAATTAGCTCCTTAAAGATTCAAAGTTTCAATCCTTTTAAAACAGGCACCAACTTTTCAAAAATTACATTTTAGTCACTAACTTGAAATGTCATATTTCCAAACCCCATTTTGTAAAATTGATTTCACCACTCTCTTATATATAATAAAATAGGATTTTTAGATATTTGTCCATATTTTTAATGCATCCCGACCTAGGCTTTCCCTAAAAACCACCTTTTATATTCAAACCGAAATTTAAACCGGTCCAGTTCAGACCCTAAACTTCCAAGCCCAAAATTGGGGTGTTACAACTCTCCCCCCTTAAGAAATTTCGTCCTCGAAATTTACCTGAAGGAAAAAGGTACGAAAACTACTTCAACATGTCATCCTTTCGTTCCCACGTGGCTTCCTCAGCACCACGATGCTTCCACAACACCTTTACCAACTCAATGGCCTTGCCTCGAAGAACTTTATTATCCGAATCTAGAATCTTCACTGGTTCCTCATCATAAGTCAAATCCGGATTCAACTCCACTTCCTCCACAGGCATCACATGAGAAGGATCCGATCTATACTTCCGAAGCATAGAAACATGAAACACATCATGAATCTTTTCCAACTCTTGCGGTAACCTCAACTTGTACGCAACAGGACCCACATGCTAAACCACCTCGTATGGTCCAATGTACCTAGGGCTCAACTTACCCTTTCGGCCAAACCTCATCACCTTTTTCCAAGGCGAAACTTTCAAAAACACACGGTCACCCACCGCATACTCAATCTCCTTACGCTTCAAATCCGCGTAAGACTTTTGCCGATCAGAAGCTGCCTTCAATCACTCACAAATGAGCTTCACCTTCTCAGTGGTCCTTTTCAACAAAGCCGACATCGAAACCAACTTCTGACCCATTTCAGCCCAACAAAGAGGAGTCCTACACTTCCTCCCGTACAAAGCTTCATAAGGTGCCATTTGAATACTTGCCTGATAACTATTATTATAGGCAAACTCTACCAAAGACAAATGTTTCTCCCAAGAACCCTGAAACTCAATCACGCAGCACCTCAACATATCCTCCAGCACCTGGATAACTCGCTCAGATTGTCCATCCGACTACGGATGATAAGATGTACTGAAACTCAACCGTGTACCCAAAGCCTGATGCAAACACTGCCAGAAACGTGACGTAAACCTCGGATCTCTATCCGACACAATCGACTTTGGCACACCATGCAGCCGCACAATCTCAGCAATGTACAGCTCTGCAAGCTTATCCAAAGTGTACGTAGTATGCACAGGCAAGAAATGCGCACACTTCGTCAGGCGATCCACAATTACCCACACCGAATTCTTCTTCGATGGCGACAAAGGCAAACCAGACACGAAGTCCATGGTAATCCTCTCCCACTTCCACTCAGGAATCCTCAACGGTTGCAACAACCCTGAAGGAAACTGATGCTCAGCCTTAACTCGCTGACATACCATGCACTTGCTTACAAACTCAGCAACATCTTTCTTTAAACCCACCCAATAGTACTCATCACGAAGATCTCGGTACATCTTAGTACTACCAGGGTGCATAGCAAAAGGACTACTATGAGCTTCAGTCAGAATAGCACGCCTCAACTCAGCATCATTGGGCACTACTATCCGACTCCCAAAGCATAAAACTCCATCATCATTAAAGCAGAATTCCGATGGCCTATCCTCCGTAATATCCTGAACATGTGGCACCAAGGAATCATCCAACAACTGCTTCTCCTTAATCAACTGAACAAAGGATGGTTTCACTTGCAACTCAGCCACAAGACCACCATCACACGAAATGCTCAAACTGGCAAACATAGCCCTCAACTCCACAGCTACCTTCCTACTCAAGGCATCCGCTACAACATTAGCTTTACCCGAATGATACTCGATCGTCAAATCGTAGTCCTTAAGCAACTCCACCCAACGTCGTTGCCTAAGATTCAACTCCTTCTGAGACATTCGATGCTTCAAACTCTTGTGGTCCGTGTACACAGTACACTTCTCACCATACAAGTAATGTCTCCAAATTTTCAAAGCAAAAACCACCGCAGCTAACTCAATGTCATGCGTAGGATAATTGCGTTCATGCACCTTCAACTGACGCGATGCATAAGCCACCACCTTACCCTCTTGCATCAACACACATCCCAAACCAACATAGGACGCATCACTATACACCGCAAACTCTTTCCCTGATTCAGGTTAAACCAAGATAGGAGCTTGCGTTAAGGCTGCCTTAAGCTTCTCAAAAGCCTGCTGTCTCGCTTCCGTCCACTCATACTTAACATCCTTCTACAACAACTTCGTCAAAGGTGCAGCAATCTTTGAAAACCCATCCACGAACCTCCGATAGTATCCTGCCAAACCAAGGAAACTACGGACTTCATGAACAGACTTAGGAGGCTTCCAATTCATCACTGCCTCAATCTTTTGAGGATCAACACGAATTCCCTCCGCAGAAACCACATGACCAAGAAACACAACCTTTCTAAGCCAGAACTCACACTTGCTCAGCTTGGCATAAAGCTGATTCTCCAACAAAGCTTGCAACACAATTCTTAAATGCCCTTCATGCTCCTCCTCAGTACGAGAGTACACGAGGATATCATCAATGAACACCACAACAAATTTATCCAAGTATTCATGGAACACTCTATTCATCATGTCCATGAAAGCTGCAGGAGCATTCGTCAAACCAAACGGCATCACAAGAAACTCATAATGCCCATACCTCGTTCTGAAAGCTGTCTTAGGCACATCCACATCCTTCACCTTCAGCTGATAATACCCTGACCTTAAGTCAATTTTAGAGAACACAGATGCTCCCCGAAATTGATCAAAAAGATCATCAATTCTCGGCAATGGATATCGATTCTTGATAGTCAACTTGTTAAGCTGACGGTAATCAATGCACATTCTCATAATGCCATCCTTTTTCTTCACAAACAGGACCAGTGCACCCCAAGGTGATACACTCGGCCGAATGAAACCACGATCAAGCAACTCCTGAAGTTGCGTCTTCAGTTCTTTCAACTCTTTAGGTGCCATTCGATAAGGAGTAATGGACACTGGAGTTGTGTTTTCATACAGCTCAATCCAAAACTCCACTTCGCGATTAGGAGGCAATCCCGACAACTCCTCTGGAAACACACCAGGAAACTCTCGCACAGTCCTGATATCTTGCACTCGTAACTCCTTAGAGCTAGGATTCATCACAAAGGCTAGGTAGGCTTCACAACCTTGCCTCAGCATCCGGCTCGCTTCCAACGTAGACACCACATTGGCAAGAAACTTCACATTCTCACCAACCACCACTACCGCATAATCATCCGCAAGCTTCAACGAAACTCGCTTATTCTCAAAATCCACAACAGCTCGATGCTCAACAAGCCAATCCATACCAAGGATTACATCAAAACCATAGAAAGGCAATTCTATAAGATCAACATGGAAAACATGGTCTTGCACAACCAAGGGACACCTTCTATAAAGCTTTTGTGTCACAACAGTCTCACCAAAAGAACTAGTTACACGCATACCCACATCCAAAGACTCAACAGGCAAACCAAGCAATTGAGCATGTTCACGCAATATGTATGAGTGTGTAGATCCAGAATCAATCAAGGAAAGTAATGACAAGGATTGCAAAGTGAAAGTACCTGCGATCACATCCGTGTCATTCCTCTCTTCCCTCTGAGCATACACTCTAGCCTGGCCACCACCCTCAGGCTGAACAGCTACCACATGAGCCACATTCCTTCCACCTTCCTCCCTGCGCTGGAAGTTACCACGACCGCGCCCACGACCTCTCTGTGGTGCAACAACTCCAAGAGCACGTCCCTGACCACCACCGGCCAACAGAGGACACTCCCTCCTCATGTGACCCGCCGAACCACAGTTCCAGCACGAATTACCGGTCACCAAAACAGGAGCCTGTACCTCCCTCGCTGCTCGAGGACAATCACGCCTTAGATGACCACGCGATCTACATGTCCAACATGTGTTCTGATCAGCTCTCGCCATGTCTCCCTGAATAGGCGCACCTTGCCCTCCACCACCACGTCTAGCTGAAGACTGATACTTCCGATCACGTCCTCTCTTGTTCCTTCCACCACCGGAACTATACTCAGCAGCTCGCTTGCCCGCACTAGGACCAACACCTCTAGAAGATAAACTCAAATTCAACTCGATATCTTTTGCTCTACCAACCAGCACATCAAAGTCAGTGTACTCAGCTGCCAGCATATAGGTCTTCACTTCCGTCACCAAACCATAACGGAAACGTTCACACCTCTCCCGCTCATCAGGGATAAGCTCAGGTGCGTACTGACTGAGTCGAACAAACTGAACCTCGTACACAGCCACTGACATGCTCCCTTGAGTAAGAGACATGAATTCCCTTTTCTTTTCATCCAGGTACCGTACACCCAGATACCTCCTCTTGAACGCGTTCAGAAAGAACGTCCAAGTCACATCAGCATTCTCCATTCTGGAGATAGTGGTTGTCCACCAGGTATACGCATCGTCATGCAACAACGATATTATACAGCCCAGCTTCTGCACTTCATTGCAGTTCATTTGTCCCAAAATTCTCTTGGTACTTTCCAACCAAGACTCAGAACCCTCAGCAGACAAACCCCTAAACTCAGTCCCTCCCAGACTGCGCAAGCGTTCCAGAGGTAGTCTAGCATTAGCATCTCCCTGATGCCCAGCTCCTTGAGCTCCAGCTACCGCCGCCTGAAAGGCTCCAGCAATAGCTTGAATCAGCACTGTCATGTCAGGAGCAGCTTGCCCCTGCCCAGCTTCAGGTCCAGCGACCCCAGCACCAGCACCAGCTCCCTCACCCCCAGCACCACCACCACCGGGTGGAGGAGGAAATCCACTACATTTTCCGCATTTTCTTCATTCTCATTTTGAGCCATAGCTCGCGTATTAATCCTCGTCTCTCTACGAGGTCCCATTTACTATACAATGCAATCACAAATGCAATAAACATAGTCAGGCTCAGCAAGGTAAGCAATCCAAGTACTCAAGCTCATTTCCAATTAAAAACAAATCATTTCATTAGCTTTGATATGGCAATGGGTCCCTCTAACATGCTTCACCACAACATACACCACAATTGTAACATTCTTACAAATCATACATCATACTTTCATTCAACAAGCATACAAAGCAATCATACACTTATCACCCACTTAACCATTCCCAATTACTCGAGAACTCAGCTCAGATACCACCAAATGTAACCCCCTTAGCCCGGCCTAGACGGTTGACCCGAACTACGAAGATTACACGGGGAAAACCAAAGTCAACCCAAAAGTCAACCTTGATTAACGACCCTTTTTTTCTTTTTAAAACCTGTCTAGATGCATATTAACCCTAGGCGTTCTCTTGAGATCAGCATACTCAAAAATCACAGCAAACGAAGATCAATAAGAGACTCAATTGCACAACATGCAAATTTAGGGACCCAATTGTAAATTTTGGAAATTGAGAGGACCTAACCAATTTTTAGTTTACCATTATGAAATTAGTCATTATGTAGTAAAGGAACATAATAGCATCATCAAAACACATCCATAGCATCGATTAGGAAAAACCTCAATCTATAGGCATGCAACCTAATACTCAACACCAACCAAACATCAAATCATCAAAGCAAACACCCAAAGTGGCCAATTACATAACCAAAATATCATAGGAATCAAGCCAAACTTAGGGAGTCCAAAACATCTCCCAAAAACACATCCTAGGTTCCCATTGCCAAATACCAAAAGCTAAAAGTGTTGTGAAAATAGTCACCATACATGAGCTTAGTCTTTCTCTTGGATCCTTGTCCTCCTTGCTGCCCTTTAAGCACTTCAATACTCTACATTATTGGTTCAAGAAAGAGAGAGCGTAAGCACAAATGCTTAGTGAGGAATGCTATAATAAAACAACACAATAATGCACTTTGTAAAAACACCTTTCCAAGGCCTTTAGTTTCAAAACAACATTTATCATGCATCAATGCATACAAAACAAGCATCTCATGCTTCAATTCATCAACATGTCATATTGGCTTTCAAGTGATAATCCATAACCATTTTTCAACTCAAAACACAATCGGATACGCAGATTACAAGCGTTGTCCCTTACGCTTCATACACACTACCAATACTCAAGGTGGAGTTTACCGGTACAATCACAACCCCTCAACACCCGTGATGGAGTCTACGGTACAATCACAACCCCTCCACATCAATAGTTGGTAGTTGTATAACATCACTAACGAGAACACGGGACACACAACACAAGATCCACACATGGACTTTTAACCACCATTGTGATCTTAACCATATCGTTAGTGTACTTGGATGGAGTTTACGGTACAATCACAACCCCTCAACATCCAAGGCGACTTTATTCACGGTGCACCCAATCCTATAGCCGGCTAACTATATCCGATTCAAGTACTTTTAAACCAATACATCACTTGCCAATATACATCATTTAACATCATCAATCCACTGTTTTAAAGCATTTAACAAAGCCATTAAATCATTATGCATCACAATGAAACAAAACCACATTTATCAATGTCAAACCAAGGATCTCTTACCTTGAGCATCCTTCACACATGGCTTTCAAAACCAGCATTAAACATGCTAAAATATGCTTTCAAAACAGAATGTAAACATGCAAATTAAACACATTGCATCCAACCATCTCATGGTTCATCAAAAGAGAGTTTTTCCGAAAACTTACTCTTGAGCTTAGCTAAGTTGTTTAGACTTAAACTAAGCTCCCATAACCTTCAAACATTGGTTCCAAAGCTGAAAACCAAACTTCACTCACTGATTCCGTTTCACAAGCTTGCTGAAACACCGATCAAGCCTCCGGATCAACACCACAAGGATCCGAAGATGCCTCCCCTGTTTTAAACACATCAAAGCAGAGGATTAATGCATCATCATGCATTAAAATCTTCAGCCAAAGCATCTAAACTCGCTGCTCTCATCAAAACTCACATTTCGGCTACCAAACACAACCGAAATCACATCCAAGCACCCCTACAACATTACCCAGCCAAGATCCAACAATTCCAATCATTCTTAGACATCAATTAACATCCAAAAAGGACCTAATCACGTCCTTATACCTCCAGCTATAGAAGAACATCAAAATCACCCCAAAACCACCATTAACTCAAGTAAAAACTTAGGAAAAATCAACCTATTCGGGATTGCATTGATTAAAACTCAATTACACATCAATTAGACTTCCAAAATAAATCAAAAAGACATCTCAAAACAGAGCCCAATCATTTAATACGAATTTCTTTAAAATTAAATCCAAATCTTGCATTTTAAGCCAAAATCAAGATCACAACATTAAAACCTTTAATAAAACTCAATTTAAGGATTGAGAACTTGGGAATTTCAGTAAAGAACTGAGTATTTAGAGGAGAAGGACGTTCATACCTCTATATGTGAGTTTCTCCTTGTTTAGAGCCAAAATCATTGACAATTCAATAAGCAAATGATGAGGATTTGGTGTAGAAATGATTAGGAATCATTTAGAGATTGAAATCTCAACTTTAGGTGTGGAAATCAAAGGAAAAGTGGCTGTGGAAGTGTGTTTGGCTGAGGGAAAATTGAGAGAAAATGAAATGGGAAAATTTTGCCAAAAGTTAGTTATGAAAACAAAATATCTCTTTTCCCTCCTTTTTTTTATTAAATAACATTAAATAAATCTTTAAAATCCAAGAAAAATCTGGAGAAACCCTCCCTTGGGTAAATTAGCTCCTTAAAGATTCAAAGTTTCAATCCTTTTAAAACAGTCACCAACTTTTCAAAAATTACATTTTAGTCACTAACTTGAAATGTCATATTTCCAAACCCCATTTTGTAAAATAGATTTCACCACTCTCTTATATATAATAAAAGAGGATTTTTAGATATTTTTCCATATTTTTAATGCATCCCGAACTAGGCTTTCCCTAAAAACCACCTTTTATATTCGAACCGAAATTTAAACCGGTCCAGTTCAGACCCTAAACTTCCAAGCCCAAAATTTGGGTGTTACAAATTCGATAGGAGCACAATGTTCTGCCTTAACACGTTAACATGTAAGACACTTGGAAATGTAATCAACTATAGCCTGCTTCATGCCTGGCCACCAATAAAGTTCACGTAGGTCCCTATACATCTTCACAGACCCGGGGTGAATAGAAAAAGAACTCGAATGAGCTTCAGGGAGAATATCGGTGCGAAGAGATTCATCATTAGGTACACAGACTCGGTCATGAAAACACAAAAGTCCCTCAGAATTAATTCTGAAGTCGGGGTTGTCCGATAGCTTAGAGACAATGGATTGGAGCTCAGGATCTTTTCCTTGCAAACCCTTGATTCGTGAAATGATGGTAGACTGAACTTGTAGTTCAGCTACAAGACAACGATGCTTCCGAAGTCGGAAGTGAGCGTTAATTGCTCGAGGGGCTACAATATAGCAATATTACGATGAGTTAATGTACTACATAATACATATAACTCCAAATTTATTGTCAATGCTTACCAGGTAAAGGTTTGCGGCTGGGTGCATTAGCTACAAAATTGGCCTTGCCCGGATGATAATCAATAATTAGATCGTAATCTTTAAGAAGTTCCATCCACCTTCGTTGTCGAAGATTCAAATTCTTTTGTGTCAATAGGTACTTAAAGCTTTTATGATCGATAAAGAGATAACAATTTTCTTCGTAGAGGTAATATCTCCAGATTTTCAATGCAAAACAACTGTAGCCAATTCAAGGTAGTGGGTGGGATAATTCATTTCGTGTGGCTTAAGTTGTCTAAAAGCATAAGCGATAACTTTTCCTTCTTGCATCAGTACACATCCTAACCCGAGATGTGATGCATCACTGTAAACTGTGTAGTCATTTCTGGACTCGGGTTGGGTTAGGACTAGTGCATGAGTCAATACTTGTTTTAATTGATCGAAACTCCATTGTTGAACCTCAGTCCAAATAAAAGGAGCTTCTTTCCTCAATAACTTGGTTAAAGGAGCGGCTATCATAGAAAACCCTTTCACAAATCTACAATAATAGCCAGAAAGCCCAAGGAAGCTTCTGACTTCTCCAATATTCTTCAGTGGATGCCAATCTACAATAGCTTGAATTTTCTTCGGATCCACTTGAATACTCGAAGCTGACACAATATGTCCTAGAAAGGCAACTTCGGTGAGCCAAAACTCACACTTGGAGAACTTCGCGTACAACTGTTTCTCTCTTAAGGTCTGAAGCACACTACGAAGATGATCTCGATGTTTCACTTCATTCTTAGAATATATCAATATGTCATCTATAAACTCCACTACAAATTTATCAAGGTAGGGTCCAAAAACCCGATTCATCAAATCCATGAAGGTCGTCGGTGCATTGGTTAACCCAAAAGGCATCACCAAGAATTCACAGTGTCCATATCTTGTACGGAAGGCAGTCTTTGGTACATCACACTCTTTAAATCTCATCTGATAATAGCCCGACCTTAAATTGATCTTGGAAAACACAAAAGCATCCTTTAATTGATCGAACACGTCGTCTATTCTAGGCAGTGGATACTTGTTCTTGATGGTTACTTTATTCAATTGTCGATAGTCAATACACAATCGCATAGAACCATCTTTCTACTTAACAAAGAAAATCGAACCTCCCCAAGGTGAAGAGCTCGGTTGAATGAAACATTTGTTCAATAAGTTTTGAATCTGAGCCTTTAGATCTTTTAATTCCACAGCTGCCATACGATAGGGTGCAATGGAACCTAGAGCAGTCCCAGGTTGCACCTCGATGCCAAACTCCACTTCACGGGTGTTGAGTGTGTAAAAGTTCTATTATTTACACCCTTTTTAACCCATATTTCTGCTGCATTCAAGCATCATTGCATTTCATTTAGGTTAGTTTACAGCAAAACATCACAAATATATTAAAGGCACGGATTCTACTAAAAGATGGCTTATTTTGCAGGTTGCTGCCATAGTTGACGGAGAAGGCGGGCGCAGGGCAGATAAGCAGAAGAGCTGAACTGGACAAGCAGACGAAGAGGACGATGCTGCCATGGAGCTGCCGTGACAGCAGAGGACGACAGCAAATTAGTGGAGGAAAAGCAAAGTGGACCTCGATAGATAGAGAAAATTATGCTCGTCTGTCGTGTGAAAACCATATATTTTTCCAAGCCCCGGATCAAAAGATATGTCAAGCCAAAGCTCAAGGAGAGGAAATCCCAAGAAACAAGGAGGGCGGCTGAAAAGTAGGATGCTTGGAGATTAAGTCTTTATTAGAATCTTACTTTTAATTAAAGTTGTAATCCTTGTTACCGTAGAATACTTGAGCCCAAAGCTTATATAAGGGCATAGATTTTAACCCATAGCCGATTTCCCTTTAAACCGACAACCAAAAACCCTCCGCCGTTTACCCGCCGTCGATATGTTCTAAAACCCCCTAGGGCCACAGGTTGATTTGTAAAGTAGTTGCAAGGGTTGTTTTGTTTTAGGAATTTTCAGTTCAATAAAATAAACTTCAAGTTCTCTTATTTTGGTTATTAATATCTTGAAAGAGCATCGGGAGAGCATTGTGAGGTTATCTATTTACTTAGCATCGGGAGAGTTAAGTATACGAAAGAAATAAGAGCAAGTTCTCTAGTTTATAGTTGAACTATCTCGTGCCTAGGGATAGGGCGAGGTTAAGTGGCTAAAGAAGAATTCATACACCTCGGTGTTCATCCTTCGATTCACGCCGGGAGGTATCATAAAGACGTGATCATCGACAGACTTGGACCTAGGGATAGGCCAAGGCAGATCTGGGATTCTTGCCAAACTTGAAAGTACTGAGTTGAGTGTTTGCTGTCGTGACAATCAACGGACTGCCGCCGCGACAGGTGCTGTCCGCGACGGGCACGACGATAGAACTGGATTTCCTAAACTCTGCAATACCTGCACTACTGAGCAATTCAATACTAGCCCATTCTCTCTATCTTGATATCTTTATTCTTTTATTTACGTTTACTTCATTATTTTCGTGACAAATATCTTAATATATTCTTTCCCTTGTGCAGATAGCGAAGGAAAGGGTTAGCCTAGTCCCTGTGGAGACGATATCCGATACTCTATTATCACTTTATTACTAGCGACGTGTACACTTGCACTCAATTGCGATAGACACTTTTACACGCAACAAGTTTTTGGCGCCGTTGCCGGGGATTGGCAACATAACTACACCTTTCTTTTATTGCACTTTTCGTTTCTGTTTTGTTTTTCATTTAATTTTTCTTTTTCTATTTCTTGTTAGTACTTTCAACTTTTGCTTTTCACGAGGTTTTCTTGTTTATGCGCATATCTAAAAGAGGTGAAGATCCTGAGTATAAATTAGATCCGGAGATCGAACGTTCCTTCAATCTCAAGAAACAACTTCGCCACCATTTAGCCAGGAACGAGTACCTTGAGGAACAGCTAGAGCAGATGGCCCGTAATCCGCCCGCTGGTGGAGGTACACCGCTTGTCGGCGACCCGCCTGCGGCAGATGGACGACGGTCCTGTCATGACTACATGTTGAACGATCATGTAGAACTGGAGACCACGCTACCGGATATTGAAGTTGATAACTTTGAGCTTAAACCTGCCATGTTTAGTATGATCAACAATGCCGGGCAGTTTAGTGGTGCTGTGACAGAAGATGCTAGGGAGCATCTCAAAACGTTCCAGGAGATCTGTGGTTCGTTTAGTCTACCAGAAGTCAGTCCGGAGATACTGAGGCTTCGGTTATTCCCCCATTCATTGAGGGACAGAGCTAAAACTTGGTGGAATTAACTTACGCCGGGTTCAATCGTAACTTGGGCAGATTTATCTCGTGAATTCTTATCTCGTTTTAATCCTTCGCATTTATCTAAGCGATTACGTAATGAAATTGCTACTTTTCAACAGGAAGATGACGAGCCGATGCACGAGGCCTGGGACAGATTTACTACTCTTCTTCGGAACTGCCCAATGCATGGATTCCCTGTCTAGAATCAACTAACTAAGTTCTATAATGCTGCTAACTTACAAACTCGTATTCGAATTGATTCTGCAGCAAATGGACTATTATTAGATAAAGATCCAGACGAGGCATTGCAAGTTTTAAAAAATCTGGCTAAGAATGAGGAGCAGTTTCCGACAGCTAGAAGAGGGGGTAAACGAGTACTTGCTGTCAAGGATTATGAGGCCGACAACACTATGAAATCACAGGTAGCATTCCTTACTAAAGCAATGAAAAGGTTATTGAATGAAGATGAATTACAAGGATTTGCTGTTGAGGAAGTTTGTACCATTTGTGAGGGAAATCATAGTCGGGATGAGTGCCCAATACAAATAGAAGAGGGAAAATATGTTGGAAATTACAAGCCGAATTATAATTCCAACAATTATAATCCCAATTGGAGGAAGGATCCCAAATTTTCCTGGAGTAACCCTAATAATGCCCTGAATCCGCAAGCACATAATTAGAATCAGGGAGGACCTAGATTGCTAACGCGACAGCAACTACCGCAGCAACTGCCGCCGCAGCAGCAACAACATCCACCACCTGCCACGAGCAGTATATTGGAACAAACTCTAACCACCTTTATGTCTCAGACCGGTACGTATATGGAGAATATGAATCAGTTTGTCATGAAGACAGAAACCTTTATGGATAAAACCGAGATGAGGATGACAAATCACGAAGCTACCTTGAAATCTCTAGAGACACAAATGGGTCAGGTTTCTCAACATATTAAGCCGAGGCAGAATGGAGGATTCCCTAGAAATACTGAAAATGCTAGACCGCCCACACATGAGCAATGTAAGGCAATTACTACTAGGAGTGGGAAGAAACTACCAGGGCCGGATAAAGAAGCTGAAACAGAAAAGGAACCTGCCTTGGATAAACCTGCCGAGGAAGCTGCCCCAACAGGTGATAAACAGACTGCTGCCGATGAGCCTGTCACGACAGTAGAAGCGACAGAGGAGAAAAACGATGATATTCGTCCTCAGATTCGCATGCAGTGGGAAGGACGTATTACTGACTACCGTCCCCCACCACCTTTTCCTCAACGGATACAGCAAGCTAAGCATGAATCTCAACTTAAAAAGATTTATGATATTTTAAGCAAGTTCATATTAATATTCCGCTGTTAGATGCCGTTAGGGAGATGCCCGGTTATGCTAAATTTCTCAAGGATGTTATGTCGAAAAAATCTAAACTTGGGGAATTTGAAACGGTAAAAATGACAGAAGGTTGCATGAGTATTCTTCATCGGCAGCCACCCCAGAAAAAGAAGGATCCGGGGAGCTTCATCATACCTTGCGTAATCGGAAACAGATTTGTGGGTAAGGCACTTTGTGATCTTGGTGCTAGTGTTAATTTAATGCCAAAGTCTATTTTTCAAAAATTAGGTATTGGAAAGGCGCGGCCCACGACAGTAACACTGCACCTGGCAGACCGCTCTTACGTTCATCCAGAGGGAAAAATTGAAGATATTCTGGTAAGAGTGGATAAGTTTATTTTTCCTGCTGACTTTCTTGTTTTAGATTGTGAGGCAGACGAAAACGCACCAGTCATCCTTGGGCGACCATTCTTAGCCACGGGAAGATCACTGATTGATGTGGAGAAAGAAGAACTCACCATGCGAGTGAACGATCAAGAGATTAAGTTGAATGTTCTCCAAGCAATGAAACATGCTGATGTAGACGAGGAATGCAAGGCTATCATTGACGTTACCCTTGATCAACCCTGCATCAGGTCGGGCTGTCATGATATAAAATTTGGGCACTGCCGCGGCAGCCACCTACAGGACTGTCACGACAGCAACGACGACAGCACCAACGACAACAACTCCTCTGAATCCGATACATCTGATACTGAAGGTCAGGAGGAGGTAAACTGGATAGACAATCGTCCAGGTAAGTTATTCGAACCCTTGAATTATACTTCGGACAACCATTTAATCCAAAAGCCATCTATTGTTGAGCCATTTGCCTTAGAACTTAAGCCCCTGCCAGGGCAGTTAAAATATGCTTTTCTTGGTTCAAATGACACACTGCCCGTAATCATCTCTTCTAAGCTGCCGCAGGAACAGGAACGGCAGCTAATCGGCATGCTAAGGCAGCACAAAAAGGCGATTGGATGGACGATTGCTGATATACAAGGCATTAGTCCGGCGTTATGCATGCACAAAATCCTCCTAGAGGAAGATCATAAGCCGACTATTGATGCCCAAAGGCGGCTAAACCATGCGATGAAAGAGGTGGTGCGTAAAGAGATAATCAAGTGGTTAGATGCTGGTATTATTTACGCCATCTCCGACAGCAAATGGGTGAGCCCGGTGCAATGTGTTCCCAAGAAAGGAGGAATGACCGTGATAACCAATGAAAACAACGAGTTAATCCCAACCAGGACTGTGACCGGTTGGAGGGTTTGTATGGACTATCGGAAGCTTAACAAAGCTACCTGAAAAGACCATTTTCCTTTACCCTTTATTGATCAAATGCTTGATAGATTAGCAGGAAAACCTTACTATTGTTTTCTTGATGGTTATTCAGGTTACAATCAAATTGCTATTGCACCGGAGGATCAAGAAAAGACGACTTTTACATGCCCCTGCGGAACGTATGCTTTTAGGAGGATGCCGTTTGGACTATGTAATGCACCTGCCACCTTCCAAAGGTGCATGATGGCCATATTCTCCGACATGGTAGAGGACTTCCTTGAGATTTTCATGGATGATTTTTCCGTCTTTGGAGACAATTTTGAGAGCTGCCTTGGCAATCTACAAAAGGTACTTGAAAGATGTGAAAACGCTAATCTTGTTTTGAATTGGGAAAAATGCCACTTTATGGTGGACGAGGGGATAGTCCTTGGCCATAAGATTAGCTGCCGTGGGATAGAAGTCGACAGGGCTAAGATTGAAGTAATTGAGAAGCTGCCGCCGCCAACTACAGTCAAGGGCATTAGAAGTTTTTTAGGGCATGCTGGTTTTTATCGGAGATTCATTGCAAATTTCTCAAAAATTACCAAGCCCCTATGCCATCTCTTAGAGCAGAACCGACCCTTTGACTTTAATGATGAATGTACTGAAGCATTCAAGGTTCTAAAGGAAAGACTAGTAACAACCCCCATAGTACAACCACCAGATTGGACGCAACCATTCGAGATTATGTGTGATGCTAGTGACTATGCTGTCGGGGCAACACTTGGGCAGCGCAGAGTTAAGGTGTTTCATGTCATATACTATGCCAGCAAGACATTAAATGATGCCCAAGTGAACTACACCACCACAGAAAAGGAGCTATTAGCTGTGGTGTTCTCCATCGACAAGTTTCGTTCTTACATACTTGGGACGAAGGTAATAGTGCACACAGACCACTCTGCCCTGAAGTATTTGTTCGCGAAAAAGGATGCAAAGCCTAGATTGATACGGTGGATCCTGCTATTGCAAGAGTTCGACCTTGAAATGAAAGACAAAAAGGGGACAAAAAATCAGGTGGCAGACCACTTGTCAAGGTTGGAGAAGGGACAAAGTCTACCAATCGACGAGACAAATATACTGGAGACCTTCCCAGACGAGCAGCTCTTTGCTGCCGCAATCGCTGCCGTGACAGCCATGGCGGCAGGTAAGTCTTCTGAACTCCCCTGGTATGCTGATTTCGTTAATTTCATAGTTAGCGGAATACTTCCTTCTGATCTTAATTATCAAGCCAGGAAGAGGTTCCAAAATGATGTTAAGCGTTATTATTGGGACGAACCTCTTCTTTTCAAAATGTGTGCAGATCAGGTTATAAGGAGGTGTGTACCACAAGAAGAACAAGAAGACATTCTCCATCACTGCCATGCTTCACAATATGGAGGTCACTTAGGAGGCAACAAAACTGCTGCCAAGGTGCTGCAGTCAGGGTTCTACTGGCCGACACTGTATAAAGATGCACAGGACTTCTACAAGAACTGTGACAGGTGCCAGCGGACAGGTAACATCTCGAGGAGAAACGAGATGCCACTGCAGAACATTCTAGAAGTCGAGATTTTTGACGTTTGGGGGATTGATTTTATGGGACCTTTCCCATCTTCATGTGGTAATTTATACATCCTCCTAGCAGTGGATTATGTCACTAAGTGGGTTGAAGCCATCGCCACTCAAAAGAATGATGCCAAGACAGTCCAAAAGTTTTTGCACAAAAACATTTTTTCTAGATTTGGCATCCCTAAGGCGATTATCAGTGATGAAGGGAGACATTTTGACAATAGGGTTATTGCTGCCGCCTTGAAGAAATATGGTGTCAAGCACAGGATCGCGACAGCATACCACCCGCAGACCAATGGACAAGCTGAGATATCTAATAGGGAAGTTAAGAACATTCTTGAGAAGATGGTTAAGCCAACTAGGAAAGATTGGTCTTTACTCCTCAACGATGCATTATGGGCATATAGGACAACTTTTAAGACTCCATTGGGCATGTCTCCATACCGATTGATTTACGGAAAAACCTGCCATCTGCCTGTCGAGATAGAGCACAAAGCATATTGGGCAATCAAGGCAGTAAATATGGACTTGGACAAGGCAGGCCAGAAAAGGCTGTTGGATTTGAACGAGATCGAAGAAATACGAACAATGGCCTACGACAATGCAAGAATCTACAAGGAGAAAACTAAGAAGTGGCATGACAGGAAGTTGCTGCCATGACAGTTCTGCCCAGGGCAGCTTGTGTTGTTGTTCAATTCTAGACTGAAACTCTTCCCAGGAAAGCTAAAGTCTAGATAGTCTGGCCCGTTCCAAGTGGTACAAGTTTTTCCCCATGGTGCCATCACAATCCGATCATTAAAAGACGGGCACCAATTCAAAGTCAATGGACAGCGCCTCAAGCATTATCAGGGGACTGAAGCCCCATGAATACAGGAAGTGGTTACCTTAGGAGATGCCCCACAAGGCTTCCCTAATTTAACCTAAATTTTATTTTTATTTATTTTTTATTATTTATTAGGAAACTAGGTTTATTTTATTCGAATAATATTTTTATATTTTCTGTTTTTAGGAAATAAAGGAGTCAAGAAGAAAAGGAGAAGTGACCCAAGCCCACCATCTATCCATCAGCCCAACAGAGCCCATTTATTGCAGCCTGTCGTCCCAGCTGCCGCCGCAGACACGGATAAGACAGGCTGTCAACAGACTGACATGGCAGACGCAGAAGCGTGTGACAGACGCGTAACAGACGCATAATTACGTGTCAGACACGTCAGACATGCCAAATCTCAACAGTCGCCCCGTTATTCACGCCTGCCGTTACAGCATTAAACGGGCAACAACTCGACCATTATAAAACCCCGTTCTCATTTTCATTTTTCTCACTTCTGCTTATTCTTACTTGCTTTCTCCTCTCGTTTTTATTTGTTTTCTTTACTTTCACAACCCTTGCAACTAATATGTCTTCCAGACGTACCCGCCGCAGTGCTGCTTCAACCTCTTCAGCAGCAGCACCCACACCGCAGTCGTTCGCAACCAAAGAATTATGGGAGGAAAGAGGATTCATCTACGTCCGCAAGGCAGCAAACCTGGGGCTCAGACCATTCATCGCGAAGGCGATAAGGGCTCAACTACGGGAGCAGTTCGCAGCACAACCTGCAGAATTAAATGATACATTGGTGAGGGAGTTCTATGCTGCCATTGACAGCAGGACGACAACATCAGTAACCGTCCGAGGGGTAGAGGTACCATTCACAACCGATAGTATCAACCATATGTATGGCCTCAATTTCAGTCCCAACGACGATGCCCATCAGCAATTTTTGGACACCCTCGACTCTGCCACCTACGGAGCTGTCATAGCAAAGGTGACAGAAGAAGGAACGGAGTGGAACACGAGCAAAAAGAACCCCAACTCTGTCAAAAGGGGGCAGCTACTTCCAGAAGCCAAGCTATGGAACGCTTTCATCAAAAAGCGTATCATGCCGTCCTCCCATCACACGACGGTGGACCAGTAGAGGCTCGCCCTCATTCATTCGATCATGAACGACCGGCCTATCAACATGGGCCGCTATATGAGGGAAAGCGTCTTGGATTGCACACATCGATCAACCTCCCGCCTCTGCCTACCATTCATGATTACCTCTCTCAGCCGCTGCGTTGCTGTCCCAGAGGCCACCACCAACAAACTAGTCCAAGGCAGAGGCTGGACCGACAACAACATTGCCAGCCTCATGGAGCTGATAGTATCCTTCTGCAACAACTTTGTCAAAGGTGCAGCAATCTTTGAAAACCCATCCACGAATCTTCGATAGTATCCCGCCAAACCAAGGAAACTACGGACTTCATGAACAGACTTAGGAGGCTTCCAATTCATCACCGCCTCAATCTTCTGAGGATCAACACGAATCCCCTCAGCAGAAACAACATGACCAAGAAACACAACTTCTCTAAGCCAGAACTCACACTTGCTCAGCTTGGCATAAAGCTGATTCTCCAACAAAGCTTGCAACACAATTCTCAAATGCCCTTCATGCTCTTTCTTAGTATGCGAGTACACGAGGATATCATCAATGAACACCACAACAAATTTATCCAAGTATTCATGAAATACCCGATTCATCATGTCCATGAAAGCTGCAGGAGCATTCGTCAAACCAAACGGCATCACAAGGAACTCATAATGCCCATACCTCGTTCTGAAAGCTGTCTTTGGCACATCCACCTCCGTCACCTTCAACTGATAATACCCTGACCTTAAGTCAATCTTAGAGAACACAGATGCTCCCCGAAATTGATCAAAAAGATCATCAATTCTCGGCAATGGATACCGATTCTTGATAGTCAACTTGTTAAGCTGACGGTAATCAATGCACATTCTCATAGTGCCATCCTTCTTCTTCACAAACAAGACCGGTGCACCCCAAGGTGACACACTCGGCCGAATGAAACCACGATCAAGCAACTCATGAAGTTGCGTCTTCAGCTCCTTCAACTCTTTAGGTGCCATTCGATAAGGAGTAATGGACACTGGAGTTGTGTTTTCATACAACTCAATCCCAAACTCCACTTCACGATTAGGAGGGAACCCAGGCAACTCCTCCGGAAACACACCAGGAAACTCTCGCACAGTCCTGATATCTTGCACACGCAACTCCTTAGAGCTAGGATTCATCACAAAAGCTAGGTAAGCTTCACAACCTTGCCTCAGCATCCGGCTCGCCTCCAATGTAGACACCACATTGGCAAGAAACTTCACATTCTCACCAACCACCACTACCTCATAATCATCCGCAAGCTTCAACGAAACTCGCTTATTCTCACAATCAACTACAGCTCGATGCTCAATAAGCCAATCCATACCAAGAATTACATCAAAACCATAAAAAGGCAACTCCATAAGATCAACATGGAAAACATGATCTTGCACAACCAAAGGACATCTTCTATAAAGCTTCCGAGTCACAACAGTCTCACCAAAAGAACTAGTGACACGCATACCAATATCCAAAGACTCAACATGCAATCCAAGGAATTCAGCATGCTCACGCAAAATGTATGAGTGTGTAGATCCAGAATCAATCAAGGAAAGTAATGACAAGGATTGCAAAGTGAAAGTACCTGCGATCACGTCCGTGTCATTTCTCACGCTTCAAATTCGCGTAAGACTTTTGCCGATCAGAAGCTGCCTTCAAACGCTCACAAATGAGCTTCACCTTCTCGGTAGTTCCCTTCAACAAAGCTGGCATCGAAACCAACTTTTGACCCGTTTCAGCCCAACACAGAGGAGTCCTACACTTCCTCCCGTACAAAGTTTCATAAGGTGCCATTTGAATACTTGCCTGATAACTATTATTATAGGCAAACTACACCAAAGGCAAATATTTCTCCCAAGAGCCCTGGAACTCAATCACACAGCACCTCAACATATCCTCCAAAACCTGGATAACACGCTCGGATTGTCCATCCGACTGTGGATGATAAGAAGTACTGAAATTCAACCGTGTACCCAAAGCCTGATTCAAACACTGCCAGAAACGCGATGTAAACCTCGGATCCCTATCCGACACAATCGAATTTGGCACACCATACAGCCGCACAATCTCAGCAATGTACAACTCCGCAAGCTTATCCAAAGTGTACGTAGTATGCACAAGCAAGAAATGCGCACACTTCGTCAGGCGATCCACAATCACCCACACCGAATTCTTCTTCGATGGCGACAAAGGCAAACTAGATACAAAATCCATGGTAATCCTTTCCCACTTCCACTTAGGAATTCTCAACGGTTGCAACAACCCTGAAGGAAACTAATGCTCAGCCTTAACTCGCTGACACACCATGCACATGCTTACAAACTCATCAACATCTTTCTTTAAACCCACCCAATAGTACTCATCACGAAGATCACGATACATCTTAGTACTACTAGGGAGCATAGCAAAAGGACTACTATGACCTTCAGTCAGAATAGCACACCTCAACTCAGCATCATTGGGCACTACTATTCGACTCCCAAAGCATAACACTCCATCATCATTAAAACAAAAATCTGAAGGCCTACCCTCCGCGATATCCAGAACATGTGGCACCAAGGAATCATCCAATAACTGCTTTTCCTTAATCCACTGAACCAAAGATGGTTTCACTTGCAACTCAGCCACAAGACCACCATCACGCGAAATACTCAAACTGGCAAACATAGCCCTCAGCTCAACAGCTACCTTCCTACTCAAGGCATCCGCTACAACATTAGCTTTACCCGGATGGTAATCGATCGTCAAATCATAATCCTTTAGCAACTCCACCCAACGTCGCTGTCTAAGATTCAACTCTTTTTGGGACATCAGATACTTCAAACTCTTGTGGTCCGTGTACACGGTACACTTCTCACCATACAGGTAATGTCTCCAAATTTTCAAAGCAAAAACCATCGCAGCTAACTCAATATCATGCGTAGGATAATTGCGCTCATGCACCTTCAACTGCCGTGACGCATAAGCCACCACCTTACCCTCTTGCATCAACACACATCCCAAACCAACGTAGGACGCATCACTATACAGCACAAACTCTTTCCCTGATTCAGGTTGAACCAAGATAGGAGCTTGCGTCAAAGCTGTCTTAAGCTTCTCAAAAGCCATCTGTCTCGCTTCCGTCCACTCATACTTAACATCCTTCTGCAACAACTTCGTCAAAGGTGCAGCAATCTTTGAAAACCCATCCACGAATCATCATGTCCATGAAAGCTGCAGGAGCATTCGTCAAACCAAACGGCATCACAAGGAACTCATAATGCCCATACCTCGTTCTGAAAGCTGTCTTTGGCACATCCACCTCCTTCACCTGCAACTGATAATACCCTGACCTTAAGTCAATCTTAGAGAACACAGACGCTCCCCGAAATTGATAAAAAAGATCATCAATTCTCGGCAATGGATACCGATTCTTGATAGTCAACTTGTTAAGCTAACGGTAATCAATGCACATTCTCATAGTGCCATCCTTCTTCTTCACAAACAAGACCGGTGCACCCCAAGGTGACACACTCGGCCGAATTAAACCACGATCAAGCAACTCCTAAAGTTGCGTCTTCAACTCCTTCAACTCTTTAGGTGCCATTCGATAAGGAGTAATGGACACTGGAGTTGTGTTTTCATACAACTCAATCCCAAACTCCACTTCACGATTAGGAGGCAACCCAGGCAACTACTCGGGAAACACACCAGGAAACTCTCGCACAGTCCTGATATCTTGCACACGCAACTCCTTAGAGCTAGGATTCATCACAAAAGCTAGGTAAGCTTCACAACCTTGCCTCAGCATCCGGCACGCCTCCAATGTAGACACCACATTGGCAAGAAACTTCACATTCTCACCAACCACCACTACCTCATAATCATCCGCAAGCTTCAACGAAACTCGCTTATTCTCACAATCCACTACAGCTTGATGCTCAACAAGCCAATCCATACCAAGGATTACATCAAAACCATAAAAAGGCAACTCCATAAGATTAACATGGAAAACATGATCTTGCACAACCAAAGGACATCTTCTATAAAGCTTTCGAGTCACAATAGTCTCACAAAAAGAACTAGTGACACGCATACCAACATCCAAAGACTCAATAGGCAATCCAAGGAATTCAGCATGCTCACGCAAAATGTATGAGTGTGTAGATCCAGAATCAATCAAGGAAAGTAATGACAAGTATTGCAAAGTGAAAGTACCTGCGATCACATCCGTGTCATTTCTCCCCTCCCTTTGAGCATACACTCTAGCCTAACCACCACCCTCAGGCTGAACAGCTACAACATGAGCCACATTCCTTCCACCATCCTCTCTATGCTGGAAGTTACCACGGCCGCGCCCACGACCTCTCTGTGGTGCAACAACTCCAGGTGCACGTCCTTGGCCACCACCGGCCAACAAAGGACACTCCCTCCTCATGTGATCCGCTGATCCACAATTCCAGCACGAGTTACCAGCCGCAACAACAGGAGCCTGCACTTCCCTCACTGCTCGAGGACAATCACGCCTCAGGTGTCCACGCGACCCACATGTCCAACATGTGTTCGGTTCAACTCTCGCCTTGTCTCCCTGAACAGGCGCACCTTGGCCTCCACAACCTCGCCTAGCTGAAGACTGATACTTTCGTTCACGTCCTCTCTTGTTCCGTCTGCCACCGGAACTATACTCAGCAGCTCGCTTACCAGCACTAGAACCAGCACTTCTAGAAGATAAACTCAAATTCATCTCAATGTCCTTTGCTCTACCAACCAGCACATCAAAGTCGGTGTACTCAGCAGCCAGCATATATGTCTTCACCTCCGTCACCAAACCATAACGGAACCGTTCACACCTCTCCCGCTCATTAGGAACAAGCTCAGGTGCATACTGACTAAGCCGAACAAACTGAACCTCGTACTCAGCTACAGACATGCTCCCCTGAGTAAGAGACATGAATTCTCTTTTCTTCTCATCCAGGTATCGCACACCCAGATACCTCCTCTTGAACGCGTTCAGAAAGAACGTCCAAGTTACATCAGTTTCCGCCATTCCAAAGATAGAGGTCGTCCACCAAGTATACGCATCATCGTGCAAAAACGATACCACGCAGCCCAGCTTCTGGACATCATTACAATTCATTTGCCCCAAGATTCTCTTGGTACTTTCCAGCCAAGACTCAGAACCTTCAGCAAACAAACCCTTGAACTCAGTCCCTCCCAGACTGCACAAACGTTCCAAAGGTAGTCTAGCATTAGCATCTCCCTGATGCCCAGCTCCTTGAGCTCCAGCTACCGCTACCCGAAAAGCTCCAGCAATAGCTTGTATCAGCACTGTCATGTCAGGAACAGCTTGCCCCTGACCAGCTTCAGGTCCAGCGGCCCCAGCCCCAACCGCAACATCAGCTCCTTCACCCCCAGCACCACCACCACCAGGTGGAGGAGGTAAATCCACAACGTTTTCAACGTTTTCCTCACTCTTATTTTGAGCCATAGCTCGAGTATTAATCATTATCTCTCTTCGAGGTGCCATTCGCTAAACAATGCAATCACAATGCAATAAAAAAAATTAGGCTCAGCAAGGTAAGCAATCCAAGTACTCAAGCTCATTTCCAATTAAACACAAATCATTTCATTAGCTTTGATTTGGCAATGGGTCCCTCTAACATGTTTCACCACAGCATACATCACAATTGCAACATACTTACAATTCACACAACATGCTTTCACCCAACAAGCATACAAAGCAATCATACACATATCACCCACATAACCATTCCCAAACATTCGAGAACTCAGCTCTGATACCACCAAATGTAACCCCCTTAACCCGGGCTAGACGGTTGACCCGAATTAAGAAGTTTACACGGGGAAAACCAAAGTCAACCCGAAAGTCAACCTTGATTAACGACCTTTTTCTTCTTCTTTTTAATCTTATCTAAATGCATATTAACCCTAATCAAACACTCAAGGAAAGCATACTCGAAAACCACAACAATCGGACAACGAACAGGGACTCAATTGCACAATATATGAAATTAGGGACCAAATTGTAAATTCTAGAAATTAGAAGGACTTAGCCAACTTTAAGGTTACCAATATGAAATTAGTCATGTTTCATGCTTCTCTGCCAAATTTCAACTCAAACGGACAACACAAACTCAACCAATTGCATATACCAACATTGGGACCAAAACGCAAGGATTTCAAAACATAAAACCGTCAATTTCAGTGCCCAACGGTCGGGTGTTCCGAAACGGGGATGATCCGTTCCGAAACGCGGGACCATTCCGAAACTCGTTTCGGAACAAGGCTTGGTAGTGCCAAAACCGTTCCGGAACGGCTCTACCCGTTTCGAAATGCCAAGGCCATTTCAGGCCCTCTGTTCCGAAACGGTAGCACCTGTTCTGAAACGTGCTGCCCAGAATTGCAGATTTTTGCTGGTTTAAATCATAATTGACCCATCAAACACATTCGAAAGGCAACCAAATCATACCAGCAAGTCATTCAACACTCAATGAACATATTAGAATCGACCAATCTCAAACATAGCATCAAATGAGGAAAAACCCAATTCTATAGGCATGAATCCTATATAGAATACCATGCAATCACCAAAACTCCAAAACCAAATACCAAAGGCCATTTACATGTTCTAACATCATCAAAGGTATAAAACCAACTTAGGGAGTCCACAACATCTCCCAAAAACACAATTTGAGTTCCCATTGCCAAATGCCAAAAGCTAAACAAGTTATGAAAATTGTCACCATACATGAGCTTAAGCTTCCACTTAGATTCTTGACCACCTTCCTGCCCCTTTAAGCACTTCAATTGTAACCCCCTTAACCCGGCCTAGACGGTTGACCCGAATTAAGAAAGTCACACGGGGAAAACCAAAGTCAACCCGAAAGTCAACCTTGATTAACGACCTTTTTTTCCTTTTTAAACTTGTCTAGATGCATATTAACCCTAGATATGATCATACAAACATCATGCTCAAAGATCATAATCATCAGAGATTAAACAGGGACCCAATTGCACAAAAATAGAACTTTAGGGACCAAATTGTAAATTCTGCAAATTATAAGGACTTAACTCAAATTAAAGTTACCAACTTATAATTAATCAGGTTTCATGCTTCACTGCCAAATTTCAGCTCAAACGGACATCCCAAACTCATACAATTGCAGTAACAAGATCCAGGACCAAAATGCAAACATTTCAAAACATATAAAAGCCCATGTCAGCCCCCAACGGTCAGGTGTTCCGAAACAGGGAGAACCTGTTTCGAAACGCGGGACCGTTCCGCAACGAGTTCCGAAACGAGGCCTGGAAGAGGCATTTTCCTTTCGGAACGGTACCTTCCGTTTCGAACGCCTGGGCCACTACAGGGCCCCCGTTCCGAAACGGTAGCTCCCGTTCCGATACGGCCTGCACATAATGCAGAAAAATGGCTGCTAAAACACACAATTGACTTACCATACATGCTCCAAATGCAACCAAACTTTACCAGCAAGACATACAACATGCAAGGAGCATAATTGCATCATCCAATCATCATCATGGCATCAAATATGAAAAGCCCCAAATCTAAAGGCATGCTACCTACTTAGCAAACCATTCAAGCATTAAATCTCCAAACCAACCACATAATGGCCAATTACATGTTCCAGCATTATTGACAACATTAAACAAACTTAGGAAGTTCAATACATCTCCCAAAACATTCACATAGGTTCCCCATTGCCAAATGCCAAAAGCTAAAAGTGTTTAAGAAACCTTCCCATACTTGAGCTTAGTTTCCACTTGGTTGCTTGCCCTCCTTGCTGCCCTCAATGCACCTTAATGCTCTGCATTATTGGTTTAAGAAAAGAGAGAGAGCGTAAGCAAAAGCTTAGTGAGGAATGCTCATTTAAAACCATACAATAATGCATTTATAAAAACTCATTTATAAATCATTCTTTAAGCAACATTACACATGCTCTTAAACCTTTAAGACAAGCAATACATGCTTCCATTTCATTACATGTCATATTGGCAACAAGTGATACATTTCACATAAGATTCACACATGGACTTTTAAACACCATTGTGATCTTACAACAACCAAGGACCACACATGGACTTTTAAACACCATTGTGTCCTTAAACCCATGGACTTTTAAACACCATGGCCCCATGGACTTTTAAACACCATGGCCCCATGGACTTTTAAACACCATGGCAAGGACCACACAAGGACTTTTAAACACCTTTGTGTCCTTAACAAGAATCATCCAAGGACTTTTAAACACCTTGATGTTCTTAAGTAACAAGGCTTACACAAGGAATTTTAACCACCTTTGTAACCTTAACCAAGAGCCAACTATGGACTTTTGAACACCATGTTGCTCTTAAAATATACAGGACTCATCCAAGGAATTTTAACCACCTTGATGATCTTAACCAAGAACCAACCATGGACTTTTAACCACCATGTTGTTCTTAAATAAACAAGGCTCACACAAGGACTTTTAAACACCTTTGTGACCTTAACCATCACTTGCCAATATGCATCAATATCATCAATATCTCACTGTTTTAAAGCATTTTATAAAGCCATAACATCATGCATCTTTAAGCATCAAACCACATTAGAACAATGTTCAAAAACAAGGAACTCTTACCTTGAGCTTCCTTCAACACATGGCTTAAAATCTCAGCAAATAAACATGCTAGATATGCTTTCAAAACAGATTTAAAATCATGCAAACAAACCACATTGCATACAACCAAAACCATGGTCATCACCAAGAGAGTTTTTCCGAAAACTTAGTCTTGAGCTTAGCTAAGTTGCTTAGACTTAAACTAAGCTCCCAAACCTTCAAAACAATGGTTTCAAAGCCGAAAACCAAATTCCACTCACCGGTTCCGTTTCGCTTCTTGCCGAAACACCAATCAAGCTTTCGGATCACCACCACTTGGATCCAACGATGACTCCCCTGTTTTAAACACATCAAAGCAGAGAATTAATGCATCATCATGCATTAATAGCTTCAATCAAAGCACCTAAACTCGCTGCTCTCATCCACACTCCATTTTCGGCTACCAGACACAACCGAAAATGCATCCAAACAACTCCTCAACATTGCCCAGCCAAGATCCATCAAAACTAAACATCCTTAAACATCATTTAACACCTAAAAAGGACCTAACATCCTTCTTATACCTCCAGCAACAACAGATCCACAAGATCACTCCAAAACAACCAAGAACCACAAGCTAAACTTAGGAAATTCAACCTATCCGGGATTGCATTAATTAAAACTCAATTCCTTTTCAATTTAACATTCATTTAACATCAAATTAACACCTTAAAACACAGCCCAATCAGATCATACGAAAATCCATCAAAAATCACCAAATCTTGCATTTAAAGCCAAGATCCATTATACAACTTTAAAACCATTTATAAATCATCAATTAAGGATTGAGAACTTAGGAATTTCAGTAAAGAACTGAGAGTTTAGAGGAAAAGGACGTTCTTACCTCAAAACTTGAGTTTCTCCCTTTTTAGAACCAAAAAGCTTGAAGATTCAATTAGCAAATGGTGAGGTTTTGTTGATGAGATGATTAGCAATCAAAAGAGAATTGAAAAGAGATATTTAGGTGACAAAATCAGAGGAAAAAGCACTGGAGAAAGATGTTTGGTTTGAGAGAAAATGAGAGAAAAGAAGAATTGGAAAATATGGAAAGTTAGTTGAAAAATAGGAAAATAACTTCCCTCCACTTTTCTTTTGTTTAAAAACCAGAATTAAATCATTAAATATCTTAGAAAAATCTGGAGAAACTCCCTTTGGGTAAATAGCTCCTTAAAGATTCAAAGTTTCAATCCTTTCTAAAACAGTCACGCAGTTTTCAAAAATTACATTTTGGTCACTAGCCAAAATGTCACCCTTCCAAACCTCATTTTGTAAAATTGATTTCACAGTTCACTTATATATATTAAAAAGAAGATTTTAGAACATTTTTCCATATTTTTAATGCAACCCGAACTAGGCTTTCCTAATTTCACCTTTTTATATTCGAACAACACTTTGACCGAACCGGTCAAAGACCAAAACTTCTAAGCCCAAAACCGGGGCGTTACAACTCTCCCCCCCTTAAGAAATTTCGTCCCCGAAATTTACATGAAGGAAAGAGATAAGGAAACTGCTTCAGCATGTCATCCTTCCGTTCCCACGTGGCTTCCTCAACACCACGATGCTTCCACAGCACCTTTACCAACTCAATGGTCTTGCCACGAAGAACCTTACTATCCGAATCCAGAATCCTCACCGGTTCCTCATCATAGGTCAAATCCGAATTCAATTCCACTTCCTCCACAGGCAACACATGCGAAGGATCAGATCTATACTTCCGGAGCATAGAAACATGAAACACATCATGAATCTTCTCCAACTCTTGAGGTAACCTCAACCTGTACGCAACAGGACCCACACGCTCAACCACCTCGTATGGTCCAATGTACCTAGGGCTCAGCTTACCCTTTCGACCAAACCTCATCACCTTCTTCCAAGGCGAAACCTTAAAAAACACACGGTCACCCACCGCATACTCAATCTCCTTACGCTTCAAATCCGCGTAAGACTTTTGCCGATCAGAAGCTGCCTTCAAACGCTCACAAATGAGCTTCACCTTCTCGGTGGTTCCTTTCAACAAAGCCGGCATCGAAAGCAACTTTTGACCCGTTTCAGCCCAACAAAGAGGAGTCCTACACTTCCTCCCGTACAAAGCCTCATAAGGTGCCATTTGAATACTTGCCTGATAACTATTGTTATAAGCAAACTCTACCAAAGGCAAATGCTTCTCCCAAGAGCCCTGAAACTCAATCACGCAGCACCTCAACATATCCTCCAAAATCTGGATAACACGCTCTGACTGACCATCCGACTGAGGATGATAAGATGCACTGAAATTCAACCTTGTACCCAAAGCTTGATGCAAACACTGCCAGAAACGCGATGTGAACCTTGGATCCCTATCCGACACAATCGACTTAGGCACACCATGCAGCTGCACAATCTCAGCAATGTACAGCTCCGCAAGCTTATCCAAAGAAAACGTAGTATGCACAGGCAAGAAATGCGCACACTTCGTCAGACGATCCACAATCACCCACACCGAATTCTTCTTCGATGGTGACAAAGGTAAACCAGATACGAAATCCATGGTAATATTTTCCCACTTCCACTCAGGGATTCTCAACGGTTGCAACAACCCTGAAGGAACCTGATGCTCAGCCTTAACTAGCTGACACACCATACACTTGCTCACAAACTCCGCAACATCTTTCTTCAAACCCACCCAATAGTACTCATCACGAAGATCACGATACATCTTAGTACTACCAGGGTGCATAGCAAAAGGACTACTATGACCTTCAGTCAGAATAGCACGCCTCAACTCAACATCACTAGGCACTACTATTCGACTCCCAAAACACAACACACCATCATCATTAAAGCAGAAATCCCAAGGTCTACCCTCCGCGATATCTTGAACATGCGGTACCAAGGAATCATCCAGCAACTGCTTTTCCTTGATCAACTGAACCAAAGACGGTTTCACTTGCAACTCAGCCACAAGACCACCATCACGCGAAATACTCAAACTGGAAAACATAGCCCTCAGCTCAACAGCTACCTTCCTACTCAAGGCATCCGCTACAACATTAGCTTTTCCAGGATGATACTCAATCGACAAATCATAATCCTTGAGCAACTCCACCCAACGCCGCTGCCTAAGATTCAACTCCTTCTGAGACATCAGATACCTCAAACTCTTGTGATCCGTGTACACAGTACACTTCTCACCATACAGATAATGTCTCCAGATCTTCAAAGCAAAAACCACTGTAGCCAACTCAATATCATGCGTAGGATAATTGCGCTCATGCACCTTCAACTGCCGCGATGCATAAGCCACCACCTTACCCTCTTGCATCAACACACACCCCAAACCAACATAGGACGCATCACTATAGACCACAAACTCTTTCCCTGATTCAGGTTGAACCAAGATAGGAGCTTGCGTCAAAGCCGCCTTAAGCTTCACAAAAGCCTGCTGTCTCGCCTCCGTCCATTCATACTTAACATCCTTTTGCAACAGCTTCGTCAAAGGTGCAGCAATCTTAGAAAACCCATCCACAAACCTCCGGTAGTATCCTACCAAACCAAGGAAACTACGAACCTCATGAACAGACTTAGGGACCTTCCAATTCATCACCGCCTCAATCTTCTGAGGATCAACACGAATCCCCTCAGCAGAAACTACATGCCCAAGAAACACCACCTCCTTAAGCCAGAACTCACACTTACTCAGCTTAGCATAAAGCTGATTCTCCAACAAAGCTTGCAGAACAATCCTCAAATGCTCGTCATGCTCCTCCTTAGTACGCGAGTACACGAGGATATCATCAATGAACACCACAACGAACTTGTCCAGGTATTCATGAAACACACGGTTCATCATGTCCATGAAAGCAGCATGAGCCTTTGTCAAACCAAACGGCATCACAAGGAACTCATAATGCCCATACCTTGTCCTGAAAGCTGTCTTAGGCACATCCACATCCTTCACCTTCAACTGGTAATACCCTGACCTTAAGTCAATCTTAGAGAACACAACAGCTCCCCGAAATTGATCAAAGAGATCATCAATTCTCGGTAAAGGATACCGATTCTTGATAGTCAACTTGTTCAGCTGACGGTAATCAATGCACATACTCATAGTGCCATCCTTCTTCTTCACAAACAAGACCGGTGCACCCCAAGGTGTCACACTCGGCCGAGTGAACCCACGATCAAGCAACTCTTGCAACTGCGTCTTCAGCTCCTTCAGCTCCTTAGGTGCCATTCTATAAGGGGTAATGGACACAGGAGTTGTATTCTCATACAGCTCAATTCCAATCTCCACCTCGCGATTAGGAGGTAAACCAGGCAACTCCTCAGGAAACACACCCGGAAACTCTCGCACAACCCTGATATCTTGCACACGCAATTCCTTAGAGCTAGGATTCATCACAAAAGCTAGGTAAGCTTCACAACCTTGCCTCAGCATCCGACTCGCCTCCAATGTTGACACCACATTGGCAAGAAACTTCACATTCTGACCAACAACAACAACCTCATAATCATCCGCAAGCTTCAGCGTAACTCGCTTATTTTCACAATCCACAACAGCACGATGCTCAGCAAGCCAATCCATACCAAGGATTACATCAAAACCATAGAAAGGCAACTCCATAAGGTCAACATGAAAAACATGATCTTGAACAACCAAAGGACACCTTCTATACAACTTTCGAGTCACAACAGTCTCACCAAAAGAACTAGTGACACGAACACCAACATCCAAAGACTCAACAGGCAAACCAAGCAATTCAGCGTGCTCACGCAAAATGTATGAATGCGTAGATCCAGAATCAACCAAGGAAAGTAATGACAAGGATTGCAAAGTAAAAGTACCTGCAATCACATCCGCATCATTCCTCCCCTCCCGCTGAGCATACACCCTAGTTTGACCTCCACCCTCAGGCTGAATAGCCACAACATGGGCCACTCCTCAACCACCTTCCTCTCTCCGCTGAAAATTACCACGGCCGCGCCCACGACCTCTCTGCGGTGCAACAGCAACAGGAGCACGCACTTGGCCACCAGCCAACATAGGACACTCTCTCCTCATGTGATCCGTAGATCCACAATTCCAGCACCTGTTACCAGCTGCCGCAACAGGAGCTTGCACCTCCCTCACAACACGAGGACAATCATGCTTCATATGACCACGTGACCCACAAATCCAGCATGCACTCGGATCAACTCTAGCGTTGCCTCCCCGAGCAGGTGCTCCACCACCTCGCTTAGCCGAGGACTGATACTTCTGATCACATCCCCTCTTGTTCCGTCCACCACCGGAACTATATTCAGCTGCCCGCTTACCAACACTTGCTCCAGCACCTCTAGCAGTTAAACCCAAGTTCATCTCAATATCCTTTGCTCGGCCCACCAACACATCCAAATCATCATACTCGGTAGCCAGCACATACATCTTCACATCTGTCACTAAACCATAACGAAATCTTTCGCACCTCGCCCGCTCATCAGGGACTAACTCAGGTGCATACTGACTGAGTCGAACAAACTGCACTTCATACTCAGCCACAGACATGCTCCCTTGGGTAAGAGACATGAACTCCCGCTTCTTTTCATCAAGATACCTCACACCTAGATACCTTCTCTTGAACACATTCTGGAAGAATGTCCAAGTTATGTCAGCTTCCGCCATCCCAGCAATAGTGGTCGTCCACCACGTATAAGCATCATCCTGTAGCAAGGATACAACAAACCCCAGCTTCTGCACATCAGTGCAACTCATCTAACCCAAGATCCTCTTGGTACTCTCCATCCAAGATTCAGAACCTTCCGCAGACAAACCCCAGAACTCAGTCCCGCCTAGACTGCGTAAGCGCTCCAAGGGTAGTCTAACTCCAGCATCTCCCTGATGCCCAGCTCCTTGAGCTCCAGCTACTGCCGCTCGAAAAGCACCAGCAATAGCTTGCACTAACATTGACATATCAGGCATAGCTTGCCCCTGACCAGCCTCAGGTCCAGCGACCCCAGCATCGGCTGTAGTTCCAGCTCCTTCACCCCCAGCATCACCACCACCAGGTGGAGGAGGTAAAACTGCACTCTCAACGTACTCCTCATTCTAATTCTAGTTTTGAGCCGTAGCTCGCACATTACTCCTTAACTCTCTACGAGGTGCCATACTCTAACAATGCAATCACAATGCAAATAAACAAAGTCAGGCCCAGCAAGGTAAGCAATCCAAGTAGTCAAGCTCATTTTCACTTAAAATCAACTTCATTACATTAGCTTTGATTTGGCAATGGGTACCCACAACATGCTTCACCATAGCATACATCTCAAATGCATCATATAAAACAAACCACTCAACATGCTTTCACTCAATCAAGCATACATAGCATACATACTTCAATCAACCACACAATCATTCCCAATTACTCGAGAACTCAGCTCTGATACCACCAAATGTAACCCCCTTAACCCGGCCTAGACGGTTGACCCGAATTAAGAAAGTCACACGGGGAAAACCAAAGTCAACCTGAAAGTCAACCTTGATTAACGACCCTTTTTTTTCTTTTTAAACTTGTCTAGATGCATATTAACCCTAGATATGATCATACAAACAGCATGCTCAAAGATCATAATCATCAGAGATTAAACAGGGACCCAATTGCACAAAAATAGAACTTTAGGGACCAAATTGTAAATTCTGCAAATTATAAGGACTTAACTCAAATTAAAGTTACCAACTTATAATTAATCAGGTTTCATGCTTCACTGCCAAATTTCAGCTCAAACAGACATCCCAAACTCATACAACTGCAGTAACAAGATCCAGGACCAAAATGCAAACATTTCAAAACATATAACCGCCCATGTCAGCCCCCAACGGTCAGGTGTTCTGAAACAGGGAGAACCTATTTCGAAACGTGGGACCGTTTCGCAACGGGTTCCGAAACGAGGCCTGGAAGAGGCATTTTCGTTTCGGAACGGTACCTTCCGTTTCGAACGCCTGGGCCACTACATGGCCCCCGTTCCGAAACGGTAGCTCCCGTTCCGATACGGCCTGCACAGAATGCAGAAAAATGGCTGCTAAAACACACAATTGACTTACCATACATGCTCCAAATGCAACCAAACTTTACCAGCAAGACATACAACATGCAAGGAGCATAATTGCATCATCCAATCATCATCATGGCATCAAATATGAAAAGCCCCAAATCTAAAGGCATGCTACCTACTTAGCAAACCATTCAAGCATTAAATCTCCAAACCAACCACATAATGGCCAATTACATGTTCCAGCATTATTGACAACATTAAAAAACTTAGGGAGTTCAATACATCTCCCAAAACATTCACATAGGTTCCCCATTGCCAAATGCCAAAAGCTAAAAGTGTTTAAGAAACCTTCCCATACTTGAGCTTAGTTTCCACTTGGTTGCTTGCCCTCCTTGCTGCCCTCAATGCACCTTAATGCTCTGCATTATTGGTTTAAGAAAAGAGAGAGAGCGTAAGCAAAAGCTTAGCGAGGAATGCTCATTTAAAACCATACAATAATGCATTTATAAAAACTCATTTATAAATCATTCTTTAAGCAACATTACACATGCTCTTAAACCTTTAAGACAAGCAATACATGCTTCCATTTCATTACATGTCATATTGGCAACAAGTGATACATTTCACATAAGATTCACACATGGACTTTTAAACACCATTGTGATCTTACAACAACCAAGGACCACACATGGACTTTTAAACACCATTGTGTCCTTAACCCCATGGACTTTTAAACACCATGGCCCCATGGACTTTTAAACACCATGGCAAGGACCACACAAGGACTTTTAAACACCTTTGTGTCCTTAACAAGAATCATCCAAGGACTTTTAAACACCTTGATGTTCTTAAGTAACAAGGCTTACACAAGGAATTTTAACCACCTTTGTAACCTTAACCAAGAGCCAACTATGGACTTTTAAACACCATGTTGCTCTTAAAATATACAAGACTCATCCAAGGAATTTTAACCACCTTGATGATCTTAACCAAGAACCAACCATGGACTTTTAACCACCATGTTGTTCTTAAATAAACAAGGCTCACACAAGGACTTTTAAACACCTTTGTGACCTTAACCATCACTTGCCAATATGCATCAATATCATCAATATCTCACTGTTTTAAAGCATTTTATAACGCCATAACATCATGCATCTTTAAGCATCAAACCACATTAGAACAATGTTCAAAAACAAGGAACTCTTACCTTGAGCTTCCTTCAACACATGGCTTAAAATCTCAGCAAATAAACATGCTAGATATGCTTTCAAAACAGATTTAAAATCATGCAAACAAACCACATTGCATACAACCAAAACCATGGTCATCACCAAGAGAGTTTTTCCGAAAACTTACTCTTGAGCTTAGCTAAGTTGCTTAGATTTAAACTAAGCTCCCAAACCTTCAAAACACTGGTTTCAAAGCCGAAAACCAAATTCCACTCACCAGTTCCGTTTCGCTTCTTGCCGAAACACCAATCAAGCTTCCGGATCACCACCACTTGGATCCAACGATGACTCCCCTGTTTTAAACACATCAAAGCAGAGAATTAATGCATCATCATGCATTAATAGCTTCAATGAAAGCACCTAAACTCGCTGCTCTCATCCACACTCCATTTTCGGCTACCAAACACAACCGAAAATGCATCCAAACAACTCCTCAACATTGCCCAGCCAAGATCCATCAAAACTAAACATCCTTAAACATCATTTAACACCTAAAAAGGACCTAACATCCTCCTTATACCTCCAGCAACAACAGATCCACAAGATCACTCCAAAACAACCAAGAACCACAAGCTAAACTTAGGAAATTCAACCTATCCGGGATTGCATTAATTAAGACTCAATTCCTTTTCAATTTAACATTCATTTAACATCAAATTAACACCTTAAAACACAGCCCAATCAGATCATACGAAAATCCATCAAAAATCACCAAATCTTGCATTTAAAGCCAAGATCCATTATACAACTTTAAAACCATTTATAAATCATCAATTAAGGATTGAGAACTTAGGAATTTCAGTAAAGAACTGAGAGTTTAGAGGAAAAGGACGTTCTTACCTCCAAACTTGAGTTTCTCCCTTTTTAGAACTAAAAAGCTTGAAGATTCAATTAGCAAATGGTGAGGTTTTGTTGATGAGATGATTAGCAATCAAAAGAGAATTGAAAAGAGATATTTAGGTGACAAAATCAGAGGAAAAAGCTCTGGAGAAAGATGTTTGGTTTGAGAGAAAATGAGAGAAAAGAAGAATTGGAAAATATGGAAAGTTAGTTGAAAAATAGGAAAATAACTTCCCTCCACTTTTCTTTTGTTTAAAAACCAGAATTAAATCATTAAATATCTTAGAAAAATCTGGAGAAACTCCCTTTGGGTAAATAGCTCCTTAAAGATTCAAAGTTTCAATCCTTTCTAAAACAGTCACGCAGTTTTCAAAAATTACATTTTGGTCACTAGCCAAAATGTCACCCTTCCAAACCTCATTTTGTAAAATTGATTTCACAGTTCACTTATATATATTAAAAGAGGATTTTAGAACATTTTCCCATATTTTTAATGCAACCCGAACTAGGCTTTCCTAATTTCACCTTTTTATATTCGAACAACACTTTGACTGAACCGGTCCAAGCCCAAAACCGGGGCATTACATCAATGCTCTGCATTATTGGTTTAAGAAAGAGAGAGCGTAAGCACATAGCTTAGTGAGGAATGCTCAATTAAAACATCACAATAATGCATTTGTAAAAACACTTTTTCAAAGCCTTTAGTTTCAAACAACATTTATCAAACAATTATGTTTACAAACCAAGCATTTCATGCTTCAATCCATCATCATGTCATATTGGCTTACAAGTGATAATTCATAACATTTTACAACTCAAAACACAATCGACAATCGGATACGCGGATTACAAGCGTTGTCCCATACGCTTCATACACACTACCAATATCAAGGTGGAGCATGGTACAATCACAACCCCTCAACACCCGTGATGGAGACTATGGTACAATCACAACCCCTCCACATCACTCATTGGTAGTTTTATAACATCACTAACGAGATCACGAGACATACAACACAAGATCCACACATGGACTTTTAACCACCATTGTGATCTTACAATGCACAAGGTCCACACATGGACTTTTAACCACCATTGTGACCTTAACAATACACAAGGTCCACACATGGACTTTTAACCACCATTGTGACCTTAACAATACACAAGGTCCACACATGGACTTTTAACCACCATTGTGACCTTAACACAAGATCCACCCATGGACTTTTAACCACCATGGTGATCTTAACCATCTCGTTAGTGTACTTGGATGGAGTTTTACGGTACAATCACAACCTCTCAACATCCAAGGCGACTTTATTCACGGTGCACCAAATCCTATAGCCGGCTAACTATATCCGATTCAAGTACTTTTAAAACAACACATCACTTGCCAATATACATCATTTAACATCATTAATCCACTGTTTTAAAGCATTTAACAAAGCCATTAAATCCACATGCATCACTATGCATTGAAATCACATTTATCAATGTAAAACCAAGGATCTCTTACCTTGAGCATCCTCAACACATGGCTTATAAAACCAGCAATAAACATGCTAAAATATGCTTTCAAAAACAGAATTTAAACATGCAAACAAATCACTTTGCATTCAACCAACTCATGGCTCATCAACAAGAGAGTTTTTCCGAAAACTTACTCTTGAGATTAGCTAAGTTGTTTAGACTTTAACTAAGCTCCCAAACCTTCAAAACATTGGTTTCAAAGTTGAAAACCAAACTTCACTCACCGATTCCGTTTCGCAAGCTTGCCGAAACACCAATCAAGCTTCCGGATCAACACCACAAGGATCCAAAGATGTCTCCCCTGTTTTAAACACATCAAAGCAGAGGATTAATGCATCATCATGCATTAATATCTTCAACCAAAACACCTAAACTCACTGCTCTCATCAACATCCACATTTCGGCTACCAAACACAACCGAAATCACATCCAAACACCTCTACAACATTACCCAGCCAAGATCCATCAACTCCAAACATAAATATACCTCAATTAACATCCAAAAAGGATCTAATCACGTCCTTATACCTCCAACTATAGCAGATCATCAAGATCACCCCAAAAACCATCACTAACTCAAGCAAAACTTAGGAAAATCAACCTATTCGGGAATGCATTGATTAAACCTCAATTTCACAACAATTATACATCCAATTTACATCAAAAAGACATCTCAAAACAGTGCCCAATCATTTCATACGAATTTCATCAAAATTAAATCAAATCTTGCATTTTAAAGCCAAGATCAAGAACACAACCATAAAACCTTTAATAAAACTCAAATCAAGGATTGAGAACTTGGGAATTTCAGTAAAGAACTGAGTATTTAGAGGAGAAGGACGTTCATACCTCTAAATGTGAGTTTCTCCTTGTTTGGAACCAAGATTCTTGAAAATTCAATAAGCAAATGCTAAGGTTTTGATGTAGAAATGATTAGAGACCAATTGAAGATTGAAATCTCATTTTTAGATGTCAAAATCAGAGGGAAAAAGGATGGAGAAAAGTGTTTGGGTTGAGAGAAAAGTTGAGAGAAAAGAAATGGAAAATTTTGAGAAAAGTTAGTTATGACAACAAAATATCTAATTCCCTCCTTTTTCCTTTCATTAAAAACCATTAATTAAATGTTTAATATTAAGAAAAATCTGGAGAAACTCTTCTTGGGTAAATTAGCTCCTTCAAGATTCAAAGTTTCAATCCTTTTAAAACAGTCACCAACTTTTCAAAAATTACATTTTAGTCACTAACTTGAAATGTCACATTTCGAAGCCTCATTTTGTAAAATTGATTTCACCACTCTCTTATATATAATAAAAGTGAATTTTAAGATATTTTTCCATATTTTTAATGCATCCCGAACTAGGCTTTCCTAAAAATCACCTTTTTATATTCGAACCGCAATCCGACCGATCCGGTCCAAACCCAAAACTTCTAAGCCTAAAATTGGGGTGTTACACGACTGCCTCCCCAGTAGAATCATCCGAGGAGCCTGCCCCTGAAGCTGCCGCCGCCACCGCCCAGACAAACCAATCTGCCCAAATCCTTGCTGCGATACAACGGGTGGAAGACAGACAGATAGGGCTGATGACATTCATCCGGGATTTCGCCGACTCAACGGTAAATTTCATTACCAATACTTTACATTATCCCGATGTTGTTTTCCCCACTTTCCCTGCCCACTATTTCCACATCCCCACCCTTGTTCACACACCTACACCACCTGCCTCCCCACATGCACATTCTGCTGCTTCCACCCCATCACCTGCCCCGACGGCAGCTGGCAGTCCTCTGGCCACCACCTCCGCCCGAGGAACGAAGCGTCCGGCTTCAGATGACAGCGAGGAAGAACCTCCTATTAGGAGGAATTTGGAGAAGGAGTTCACGCCTGTCAAGAGGCAGAAACACGTGGCAGACAGAAAACTAATGCCCAAGGCCAGCACCACCACCACCAGCACTTGGGATAGTGGCAGCAGCTCCGACATCCAGGTCGTGGAGCAACCTGCCCAGCCTGCCCCACAGCCCAGACGCCGCCACCAGATCCGTGTCAACAGCAGCAGTGAAGAGAGCGATTAAAATCTAAGTCTTTTATTTTCTTTTTATTGTTGCCTGCTTTATATATATTTTGTGATGTACCTGCCTTCATTTTAGCTGTCATTTGCATTGAGGGTAATGCAACCCTCGAGTTTGGGGGTGGCAACCCTCCATTTTAATGGAGTCTTAGTACATCTTTAATTAATTGTTGTGTCTTTTATTTAATTAAGTTCTCTTAAAAAAATCAGAAAAGACTAAAACTGTTGGCTTAAAACTGTGAAGTAAACTTACCTGTCATGATAGCTCTGTCGTGGCAGCATCTTTAGGACAATTTAAGGAGAAGTTTAGAGCCTTTATATAGTTCTGAAAAAACTTAAACACCATTGTGACTGTTATATTGCTTAGATTTCTTTTAGCCAAACTAGAATAGGATGCTTAGTACTTGAATAGCCCCTAGAGGTGCCTAACACTGGCTCTAGGAAAGAAGTTTAGCAAAAGAAACTCAAAAACCTAGAGGTGCCCGAAACCGGCTCTAGGATGCTAACTAGAGGTGCCCAAAACTGGCTCTAGTAAAACTTAGCTTGAAAATAAAAGAAAAGAAGCATGAAAATGTGTCTTCAAAAATAAACTTTGGCATAAAAATTCGAGTTAAAAAGTTGAATATTCTAGTGAAACTAAGAGAGTCTTAGCATATAACTGTTCACAAGCATGCACACACTGCACGAGGACTATAGTGAGATTCCGGACAGATCCTAATCTTTCCGACAAGTTGCTGCCGCCACAGAGAATGAGCGACGGGTAAGGGACAGTTCACTGTTTGAAAGCCAACATAAAAATATTCATTTTCTTTTAAGTCTTCGTTGCTTGAGGACAAGAAAAAACTTGAGTTTGGGGGTGTGTTGAGTGTGTAAAAGTTCTATTATTTACACCCTTTTTAACCCATATTTCTGCTGCATTCAAGCATCATTGCATTGCATTTATGTTAGTTTACAATAAAACATCACAAATATATTAAAGGCACGGATTCTACTAAGAGATGGCTTATTTTGCAGGTTGATGCCATAGTTGACGGAGAAGGCGGGCGCAGGGCAGATAAGCAGAAGAGCTGAACTGGACAAGCAGACGAAGAAGACGATGCTGCCATGGAGCTGCCGTGATAGCAGAGGACGACAACAAATTAGTGGAGGAAAAGCAAAGTGGACCTCGATAGATAGAGAAAATTATGCTCGCCTGTCGTGTGAAAACCATATATTTTTCCAAGCCCCGGATCAAAAGATATGTCAAGCCAAAGCTCAAGGAGAGGAAATCCCAAGAAACAAGGAGGGCGGCTGAAAAGTAGGATACTTGGAGATTAAGTCTTTATTAGAATCTTACTTTTAATTAAAGTTGTAATCCTTGTTACCTTAGAATACTTGAGCCCAAAGCTTATATAAGGGCATAGATTTTAACCCATAGCCGATTTCCCTTTAAACCGACAACCAAAAACCCTCCGCCGTTTACCCGCCGTCGACATGTTCTAAACCCCCCCCAGGGCCACGGGTTGATTTGTAAAGTAGTTGCAAGGGTTGTTTTGTTTTAGGAATTTTAAGTTCAATAAAATAAACTTCAAGTTCTCTTATTTTGGTTATTAATATCTTGCAAGAGCATCGGGAGAGCATTGTAAGGTTATCTATTTACTTAGCATCGGGAGAGTTAAGTATACGAAAGAAATAAGAGCAAGTTCTCTAGTTTATAGTTGAACTATCTCGTGCCCAGGGATAGGGCGAGGTTAAGTGGCTAAAGAAGAATTCATACACCTCGGTGTTCATCCTTCGATTCACGCCGGGAGGTATCATCAAGACGTGATCATCGACAGACTTGGACCTAGGGATAGGCCAAGGCAGATCTGGGATTCTTGCCAAACTTGAAAGTACTGAGTTGACTATTTGCTGCCGCGACAATCAACGGACTGTCGCCGCGACAGGTGCTGTCCGCGACGGGCACGACGACAGAACTGGATTTCCTAAACTCTGCAATACCTGCACTACTGAGCAATTCAATACCAGCCCATTCTCTCTATCTTGATATCTTTATTCTTTTATTTACGTTTACTTCATTATTTTCGTGACAAATATCTTAATCTATTCTTTCCCTTGTGCAGATAGCGAAGGAAAAGGTTAGCCCAGTCCATGTGGAGACGATATCCGATACTCTAGTATCACTTTATTACTTGCGACGTGTACACTTGCACTCAATTGCGATAGACACTTTTACACGCAACAACGAGTTGGGGGCAATCCCAGAAGTTCAACAAGGAAGACATCAAGAAATTCACATACGGTATCAATGTCTCGCAATTGTGATTCATCCTTAGACTCCAATGCCAAAGCGTACATTGATGGATTCTTCGTGTTCATCAATACAACACTTTCCATACCTAGACCCCGGAGATACAAATTTCTCTTACAACAATCTACCTAGGCTTGATGCTCACTAAGCCAATCTAAGCCTAGGATAACATCGATTTCATGGATCAGTAAAGCAAACAAATTGGCTGGAAAAGGAATCCCTTGGATCATTAAGGGTAGTTCTTACACACAACCCTTACGGTGACGCAATCTGCTAAGAGATTGGTTACAAAAATTCTCGATACTATTGGTTCAGAAGACATATTGTACTTCTTAACTACTATGGTACTTATAAAAGAATGAGTAGAACCAGGGTCTATCAAAGTATATAAAGAATGTGAATATAGCTCGATGGTACCAACAATGACATTAGGTTAATCCTCTTCTTCTATGCTCCTCACATGATACATTTGAGCAGGGGCTTTTGAATCTTGCTTATTAAAACGATTCCCTAGACCACTCGATCATACAAAGGTTTCTGATGATCCTTGTTCTGATCTTCTACATCGAAAGGATTGAGCAGGAGAAGCAGCAGTAGTCGGTGTGTAATGCCCCAATTTTGGGCCTAGATGTTTTAGAGTTTGAATCAGACCGGTCGAGAACGGTTCAAATTTTTAAGGGAGATTTAGGGAACACCTAGTTCGAGATGCTTTAAAAATATGGAAAAATACCTAAAAATCCTCATTTATTATATGAATGATTATGCTGAAAACAATTTTACAAAATAAGGTTTGGAAATACTATATTTCGATGTAGTGACCAAATCGGAGTTTTTACAAAACTTAAATAGTGACTGTTTTGTAAAGGATTGAAACTTTGAATCTTTAAGGAGCTAATTTCACCAAAATGTTTTTAATCAGATTTCTCCTTATTTTGTGCATTTTAATAATGTTTTAATTAAGGGAAATAAAGACAATTAAAAGGGAAAACCATCTTTGACTTTTCATAACTACCTTACGTCAATTTTCTCTCATTTCATTTTCTCTCAATTTCTTTTCAGCGAAACACATTTCCTCCATCAATTAGCCTCTGATTTTCATTCCTTTTGATGAGATTTCAATCTCATTTTGTTTCCTAATCTTTTCCTCACCAAATCCTCTTGTTTTCACATTGAATTTTCAAGAAAACTTGCCCAAATCAAGGAGAAATCAACCATTAGAGGTAAGCTTCGTCTTTCTCCTCTAATGACCAGTTCTTTACTGAAATTCCCAAGTTATCAATCCTTTGTTAATGATTTTTGAGTTGCTTTAATGTTAGAAACAAGAAATTATTAAAACTCAAGGTTCTTGGAGAGATCTTGAAGATTTTCGTGGTTGTTGGTTAGGCTCTATTTTGAGGTTGTTTTCTAATGTATTTTGGATGGTAATTGATGTTATAAATGAGGTTTTATCAAACAAATCCCGAATAGGTTTGGATTCCTAAGTTTTGCATGCTAGAATGGTGGTTTTTGGGGTGGTTTTGGTGTTCTGTTATAGCTGGAGGTACGAGGACGAGTTTGTGGTGGTTTTTGATGTTGATTGATGTTTAGAAATGATTAGAATTGATAGATCTTGGACGAGCTTTGTTTTGGGAGAGTTTGTAGATGATTTCGATTGTTTTTGGTAGCCGAAATGAGGTTCCTAAGTAGAGCAGCGAGTTTAGGTGTGTGGCTGATGATTTCAATGCATGATGATGCATTAATCCTCTGCTCTTATCTGTTATAAACAAGGGAGACATCTTCGGACGCCTTTGGTGTTGATCCGGGAGCTTAGATAGCATTTCGACGAGCAAGCGAAATGTAATCGGTGAGTGCGAATGGTTTTAGAAGTCCTTGAGGGACAAAGAATCAAGGTTTATGGATTTAGGAAAGGTTTGAAACACCTTCCTAAGTCCAGAAGTAAGTATTGGCTAGATTGCTCTCGTATATGTGGTGGTTGCCCCTAAAATGCTTTTACATGATCATGTTTTGAGATAGATAAATTCCTACTGTTTTTATGCATGATTTGTAGCATGAGATGATGCTTGAAAAGATTTCATGAAATAACATGTTGCATTGATGAGTTTTGAGCTTTTTTTTAAAGCAAGACAAATGTTATGATTTTGAATGACATGAGAAAGCTTTGAGAAATGTTACATTAAAAACATTGGGTGAGATGATGTTTTGACATAATATATTGGCATAGAAGATGAGATACTTACCGGATATAATTGATCGATCAATAGGATGAGAGTGCACTATAAACTAAAAATTCGTACGTGCTCTTTGGATTCAATCCAAAGGGAGAGACCGATGATGGGCATTCCATCGGGTAGGAGTTGGTGAAATATCCAAGCTCTGTAGCGATGAGAGATTCCGCCATGTGAGTACGGTGATGTGAGATTCCACCAGAAATTATGTTTACTAGACGAGTGAGTACGGTGATGTGAGATTCCATCGGAAGTGTCTAGTGGGTTTGAGAATGTTATCCGCATATCCGAGTAATAATGAGATGTGAAATGCCAATATAATATATGAAAATGCTTTTGATTCACATGTACCTATTGATGGGATGATTTATGCTATGAGAAATGCATATGAGATTTCTATATGAAATGCTTTAGTTTTCACAAGCATGTGTATGACCTTGCCATGAGATTTGTATTGGTTTAAATGCATGAGATAGAATTGAGGTACATGTGTTTTCAATGGAGTTTTGCTTCGAAATGGTTTTCAAGCATGAGATAGAATGAGCATGTTGTAGAAAAAGGCTTTTGAGAAAGTGTTTTGAATAATGCATTGTTGTGTTGGTTTTCTTTAGAGCTTGCCTCACTAAGCAAATGTGCTTACGCTCTCTTTTACCAACAATGTAGACAATTAAAGTGATTTTTGGCAGCAAGAAGGTTAAAAACATCCAATGAAGTGCAAAGCTCATGTATGGTGACGTTTTACATACTTTAGTTTTGATATTTGGCAATGGGGTACCAAGGTTGTATTTAGGAGAAGTGTTTTGGACTCCCTATGGTTGTAATAAGTTTGGTGTGGCTTTTAGAGTTTGTAAATGGTTTTGTTTGTGTGATTTGAGGTTTGAAAGCTTATACTTGGATTTGGGGCTAGGAAGCATGCATATATATTGAATGTTCATGTGTTTGATGCCATGCTCTAGCTTAAGTTTCCTAAATATGATCTCTAATGTCTAGACAAGTCGCTGGTATGATATGATATGATTTGAAGCATGTTTGAGTGGGCTAAGAGGTGAAAACCCAGCATTTTCTGCTGCTTCAGAGCAGGGTGTATCGAAACACCCTTAACTGTTTCGAAACAGAGGCCTATAATGGCCATGGTGTTTCAGAACGACTGAAGGTGTTTCGAAACATTTTGGGTACTAGAGAGGCCTGTTTCGATATAGGTCTCGGAACGCACCTGAGTATCGAAACGGTCAATACCGTTTCGATACGGGCATTTCGGTACGAAGGTTTGTGTTCCGAAACGGATGATCGTTGGATGATTTTTTTGAATTGTTTTAAGTTTCATGTTTTACATTTTAGTCCTGAATGTTGTGGATGCAATTGCTTGAGCTTGAAATGTCCTTTTAAGCTGAAATTTGACGGAGAGGCATGTAATATGACTAATTACAATGTGGTAAGCTTAAAATCTATTATGTCCTTGTATTTTCGAAAATTACATTTTGGTCCCCAAAAGTGTATTTCATGCAATTGAGTCCCTAAATGATTTCCGATTGATGTGCCCTTATCTTATATAATTTTTGAGTATTCACATAGGCTTAATGTACATCTAGAAAAGAAAAAAAAGGGTCTTTAATCAAGGTTGACTTTCAGGTTGACTTTAGTTTTCCTCGTGTAATCTTCGTAGTTCGGGTCAAACGTCTAGGCCGGGCTAATGGGGTTACATTTGTTGGTATCAAAGCCAAGTTAACGAATAATTGGGGCTTGGTAAGTGGTTATTGTATGCAGATATGTATGTTTGTGACTTTTCGGTGAAAGTATGATGTATGAATATTGATGTATGATTCAATTGAGATGAATTTGTGATGCTATGCTGTGTTTGGGGCATAGTTGGGGATCCCATTGCCATATCATTACTAATGAGAAGAATTATTTTCAAAAAAATGAGCTTGAGTACTTATATTACTTACCTTACTATGCCTAATTGAGTTTGTTGTATTTTGTCAGTGCATTGTTTTATTATGGGGCCACATATAGAGCTTAGAATCAGTACTCGAGCTATGGATGAGAATGAGAATATAGAGAATGTTGAGGATCTACCTCCTTCTCCCCCTGGTGGTGGTGGAGCTGGGGTTGCTGGACCCGAGGAAGGTCTGGGGCAAGCTGCTTCTGATATGACCATGTTAATACAATCTATTGCTGGAGCTTTCTAGGCAGCAGTAGCTGGAGCTCATGGAGCTGCACCACTGGATGGTGCTAATGTAAGGTCGCCGTTGGAGCGTCTTCCCAGTCTGAGAGGGACTGAGTTTAGGGAGTTGACCCTGGAAGGTTCTGAGTCTTGGTTAGAGAGTACCAAGAGGATACTTGGACAACTGAATTGCAACAATGTATAGAAGTTGGGATGAATTGTGTCCCTGCTGCATGGTGATGCATACACGTGGTGGACGACCACTATTGCGGGAATGGAACATGATGAAGTGACTTGGACATTCCTTTTGAATGCGTTCAAGCGGAAATATTTGGGAGTTCGCTACCTTGATGAGAAAAAGAGGGAGTTTATGTCCCTTATACAAGGGAGCATGACGGTGGCGAAATATGAGATTCAGTTTGTACACCTTAGCCAATATGCACCTAAGCTGATTCCTAATGAGAGAGAAAGATGTGAACGGTTCCGTTATGGCTGGTGGCGGGCGTGAAAACCTATATGCTCGCAGCCGATTATACTAATTTCGATGTCTTGGTCACTAGAGCCAAGAGCATTGAGTTGAATCTTGGTTTGGCGAGTCGAGCAGGAGGATCTAGCTCAGAGAAGCGAGCTGCAGAATGTGATTTTGGTAGAGATCGCAATATGAGGCATAAGGATAGAAGGCCACATATTGATTCTAGACGTGGGGGTGGTAACCTTGGAAGAGGTCAGCAAGGACCAAATGCCTTCTTGAGGACTCTTGAGTGTAACCGGTGTGGTAGGAGACATGCTGGTGAGTGTTGGGGTAATCTTGGTACTTGTTGGAACTCTGGTAGTCGGGGGCATATGAAGAAAGATTGTCCTCAGCCGTTGAGAGATGGACATTCTCTAGTGAGAGAAGCTGAACCACAGAGAGGTCGTGGATGCGGCTGTGGTAATTTCCAGCGCAGAGATGAGGGTGGAAGGAATGTGGCGCATGTGGTGGCTGTCCAACTTGAGGGTGGCGGTCAGGCTAGAGTGTATGCCCATCGTGAGGGAAGGAGTGACACGGACGTGATCGCAGGTACCTTTACTTTGCAATCATTGTCATTACTTTCTTTGATTGATTCTGGATCTACACACTCATACATATTGCGTGAACATGCTCAAATGCTTGGTTTGCCTGTTGAGTCTTTGGATGTTGGTATGCGTGTGACTAGTTCCTTTGGTGAGACCGTTGTAACATGAAGGTTGTATAGGAGATGCCCCTTAAAGGTGCAAGATAATGTGTTTCTTGTTGATCTTATGGAATTGCCATTCTATGGTTTTGATTTAATTCTTGGCATGGATTGGCTTGTTGAGCATAGAGCTATTGTGGATTTCGAAAGCAAGCGAGTTTCGTTGAAACTAGCGGATGATTATGAGGTTGTGGTGGTGGGGGAAAATGTGAAGTTTCTAGGCAATGTGGTGTCGACGCTTGAAGCAAGCCGAATGTTGCGTCAAGGATGTGAGGCTTACCTAGCCTTTGTTATGAATCCCAGTTCAAAGGAGATTCACGTTCAGGATATAAGAACCGTGTGTGTGTTCCCAGGAGTGTTTTCAGAGGAATTACCTGGTTTGCCGCCTAGTCGAGAAGTTGAATTTGGAATTGGGTTGTATGAGAACACAACTCCGGTGTCCATTGCTCCCTATCGCATGACACCCAAAGAGTTGAAAGAGTTGAAGATGCAACTTCAGGAGTTGCTTGACCATGGCTTTATTCGGCTTAGTGTGTCACCTTGGGGTGCACCGATTTTGTTTGTTAAAAAGAAAGATGGCACGATGAGGATGTGCATTGATTATCGTCAGCTGAATAAGTTGACCGTCAAGAACAAGTATCCTTTGCCGAGGATTGATGATCTTTTTGATCAGTTTCGGGGAGTGGCTGTGTTTTCAAAAATTGATTTGAGGTCAAGGTACTATCAGTTAAAGGTGAAGGATGTGGATGTGCCGAAAACAACCTTTAGAACAAGATATGGGCATTATGAGTTCCTTGTGATGCCGTTCGAATTGACGAATACTCCTGCTACTCTCATGTACATGATGAATAGAGTGTTCCATGAATTCTTGGACGAGTTTGTTGTGGTGTTCATCGACGATATCCTTGTGTACTCTTGTACTGAGGAAGAGCATGAAGGTCATTTGAGGATTGTTTTGCAAGCGCTGTTGGAAAATTAGCTTTATGCTAAGCTGAGCAAATGTGAGTTTTAGCTAAAGGAAGTTGTTTTCCTTGGTCATGTGGTTTCGGCGGAAGGGATTCGAGTTGATCCACAGAAGGTTGAGGTGGTGATGAATTGGAAGCCTTTTAAGTCCGTTCATGAAGTCCGTAGTTTCCTTGGGTTGGCAGGATACTACCAGAGGTTTATAGATGGATTTTCTAAGATTGCTGCCCCTTTGACGAAGTTGTTGCAAAAGGATGTTAAGTATGAGTGGAGGAAGCGAGATAACAAGCTTTTGAGAAGCTAAAAGCAACTTTGACGCAAGCTCCTATCTTGGTTCAACTTGAATGTGGGAAAGAGTTTGTGGTGTATAGTGACGCATCCTATGTTGGTTTGGGTGTATGTTAATGCAAGAGGGTAAGGTGCTGGCTTATGCATCGCGACAGTTGAAAGTGCATGAGCGCAATTATCCAACGCATGATATTGAGTTGGTTGCTGTGGTTTTTGCTCTAAAGACCAGGAGACATTATCTCTTTGGTGAGAAGTGTACTGTGTATACGGATCATAAAAGTTTGAAGTATCTGATGTCTCAGAAAGAGTTGAATCTTAGGCAACGACGTTGGGTGGAGTTGCTTAAGGATTACAATCTAACGATTGAGTATCATCCGAGGAAGGCCAATGTTGTGGCCGATGCTTTGTGTAACGCCCCGGTTTTGGGCTTAGAAGTTTGGGTGTTGACCGGTTTGGTCAAAGTGCTGTTCGAATCTAAAAAGATGAAATTAGGAAAGCCTAGTTCGGGTTGCATTAAAAATATGGAAAAATGTTCTAAAATCATCTTTTAATATAAATAAGTGAACTGTGAAATCAATTTTACAAAATGAGTTTTGGAAGGCTGACATTTTGGCTAGTGACCAAAATGTAATTTTTGAAAGTTGCGTGACTGTTTTAGAAAGGATTGAAACTTTGAATCTTTAAGGAGCTATTATTCCAAAGGGAGTTTCTCCAGAAATTTTCTAAGATATTTTAATGTATAATTCTGATTTTAAAGCTTAAAAAAATGGAGGGAAATCATTTTTACTATTTTGTAACCAACTTTCCATTTTCTTCCAATTTTCCTTTTCTCTCATTTTCTCTCAACCCAAACACTTTCTCTCCAGAAATTTCTTTCTGATTTTGTCACTCAAATCTATCTTTTCAATTCTCTTTGGATTCCTAATCATTTCAACAACAAAAACTTGCTATTTGCTAATTGAATTTTCAAGCTTTTGGGCTCTAAAGAGGAGAAACTCAAGTTTGGAGGTAAGAACGTCCTTCTCCTCTAAACTATCAGTTCTTTACTGAAATTCCTAAGTTCTCAATCCTTAATTGATGTTTTATAAATGGCTTTTAAGTTGTTTAATGGATCTTGGCTTAAAATGCAAGATTTGGTGATTTTTGATGAATTTTCGTTGGATCTGTTAAAGCGGTGTTTTAAGGTGTTAAAATGATGATTAATGAATGATAATTTGATGAGGAATTGAGTTTTGATTAATGCAATCCCGGATAGGTTGAGTTTCCTAAGTTTAGCTTATGATTCTAGGTTGTTTTTGGTGTGATCTTGTGGATCTGATGTTGCTGGAGGTATAAAGATGTTGTTAGGCTCTTTTTAGATGTTAATTGGTGTTAAAGGATGTTTGGTTTTGATGGTTTATGGCTGGGCTTTGTTGAGGAGTTGTTTGGATGCATTTTCGGTTGTGTTTGGTGGCCGAAAATGGAGTGTGGATGAGAGCAGCGAGTTTAGGTGCTTTCATTGAAGCTATTAATGCATGATGATGCATTAATCCTCTGCTTTGATGTGTTTAAAACAGGGGAGTCATCTTTGGATCCAAGAGTTGGTGATCCGGAGGCTTGAATTGGTGCTTCGGCAAGAGGCGAAGTGGAATCGGTGAGTGAAATTGGGTTTTCAGCTTTGAAACCAATGTCTTGGGAGCTTAGTTTAAGTCTAAACAACTTTACTAAGCTCAAGTGTAAGTTTTCGGAAAAACTCTCTAGTGGTGGCCATGGTTTTGTTCTTATGCAATGTGGTTGATTGCATGTTTTAAATCCTGTTTTGAAAGCATGATTTAGCATGGTAATTGCTGTTTTTGTAAGCCATATGTTGAAGGAAGCTCAAGGTAAGAGTTCCTTGTTTATGAACATTGATTAAATGTGGTTTGATGCTTTAAAAATGCATGATGTATATGGCTTGGTTTAATGCTTTAAAACAGTGGATTATATGATGATAATAATGTATATTGGCAAGTGATGTTTTGAAAAAGGTTAAGGTCACTAAGGTGGTTAAAGTCCTTGAGTGAACCTTGTGGTTTCTAAGAATTTCATGGTGGTTAAAAGTCCATGATGATTCTTGTTAAGGTCACTAAGGTGGTTAAAAGTCCTTGAGTGAGCCTTGTTACTTAAGAACATCAAGGTGGTTAAAAGTCCTTGGATGGTTCTTGTTAAGGACACAAAGGTGGTTAAAAGTCCTTGTGTGGTCCTTGCCATGGTGTTTAAAAGTCCATGGGCCAAGGTGTTTAAAAGTCCTTGGGGCCAAGGTGTTTAAAAGTCCTTGGGAAGAACACAAAGGTGGTTAAAAGTCCTTGTGTGTTCTTGGAAACTATAAGATCACAATGGTGTTTAAAAGTCCATGTGTGAGTCTTATGTTGAACATGTTGTTTTAAGAGATGAAACTTATCACTTGTGGCCAATATGATATGTAATGATGTGGAAGCATGTATTGCTTGATTAAATTGCCTTTGAGCATGAGTAAATGATGATTTGAAGCATGATTTATAAAGTGTTTTATAAATGCATTATTGAATGGTTTTAATGAGTATTCCTCACTAAGCTTATGCTTACGCTCTCTTTTGTTTCTTAAACCAATAATGCAGACCAATAAGGTACTTAAGGGCAGCAAGGAAGGCAAGCAAACAAGTGGGATTTAAGCTCAAGTATGGAAAGGTTTTATTGTATTTCTTAAGCTTTTGGTATTTGGCAATGGGGGGACCTTTGTGAATGTTTTGGGAGATGTTTTGTACTCCCTAAATATGTTGGATGTTGTTATGTTTGCTGGTATTTGTAATTGGCCATTAAATGCTTGATTTGGAAGTTTATGCTTGAATGGTTTGCTTGTGTAGGAAGCATGCCTTTAGAATTGGGGCTATTCATATATGTGGTTGATATGTTGATTGGTTGATGCAAACATGTCTCATATATGTTGAATTTGTTGCTGGTAAAGTTTGGTAGCAATCGGAGCATGATTGGTTGGTCAATTGCATGTTTAAGGTAGCTTTTTGTTGCAATCTGTGCAGTGTGTTTCGGAACAGTGCCTACCGTTTCGGAACGGGTGCCATAAATCAGCCCAGGCGTCCGAAACGGGAGAGACCGTTCCAAAACGGAAAGGCCACTGCCAGCCTGTGTTTCGGTACGCGTTGCAGAACGGCCCGCGTTTCGAAACAGGCTCTGCCTGTTTCGGAACGGTCGACCGTTGGGGGCTGACATTGGCAGTTAAATGTTTTGGATTGTTTGCATTTTGGTCCTGAATCTTGTTTGTGCAATTGTATGAGTTTGGGATGTCCTTTTGAGCTGAAATTTGACAGAGAAACATGAAACCTGTTTAATTTTAAGATGGTAACTTTAATTTGGGGTTAAGTCCTCCTAATTTACAGAATTTACAATTTGGTCCCTAAAGTTGTAAATTGTTCATTTGGGTCCCTGTTTGATCTCTGATGTTTGTGAATCTTTGAGTATGATGTTTGTATGATCACCATTAGGGTTAATGAGCATCTAGAAAAGTTTAAAAAAAAAGGGTCGTTAATCAAGGTTGACTTTCGGGTTGACTTTGGTTTTCCCCGTGTGACTTCCTTAATTCGGGTCAACCGTCTAGGCCGGGTTAAGGGGGTTACACTTTGAGCAGGAAAGTGGCGGTGGAGTTCAGAGTGATGTTTGCTAGCTTGAGCATATCGCAAGATGGTGGTCTTGTTGCTGAATTGCAGGTGAAACCATCTCTGATCCAGTTGATAAAGGACAAACAACTGTTGGATGATTCCTTGGTGCCACATGTTCAAGATATTGCTGAAGATAGGCCATCAGATTTATGTTTTAATGATGATGGTGTTTTATGTTTTGGAAGTCGGATAGTGGTGCCGAATGATGTTGAGTTGAGGTGCACTATTTTAACCGAAGCTCATAGTAGTTCTTTTGCTATTCACCCTGGTAGTACAAATATGTATCGTGATCTGAAGGATGAGTACTATTGGGTGGGATTGAAGAAAGATGTCACTGAGTATGTTAGCAAATATATGGTTTGTCAGCGGGTTAAGGCTGAACATCAGTTTCCTTCAGGGTTGTTGCAGCCGTTAAGGATCCCTGAATGGAAGTGGGAGCGGATCACCATGGACTTTGTGTCTGGTTTGCCTTTATCGCTATCAAAGAAGAATTCTGTTTGGGTGATTGTGGATCGCCTTATGAAGTGTGCGCATTTCTTGCCCATGCATACTACGTACACCTTGGATAAGCTTGCAGAGTTGTACATTGCAGAGATTGTACGCTTGCATGGCGTACCAAAATCTATAGTGTCGGATAGAGATCCGAGGTTCACCGCAGGGTTTTAGGAGTGTTTGCATCAAGCATTGGGTACGCGACTGAATTTCAGTAATTCTTATCATCCGCAAACGGATGGACAGTCGGAGCGTGTTATCCAAGTGCTTGAGGATATGTTGAGGTGCCGTGTTATTGAATTTCAAGGCTCTTGGGAGAAGCACTTGCCTTTGGTGGAGTTTTCTTATAATAACAGTTACGAGGCAAGTATTCAAATGGCACCTTATGAAGCTTTGTACGAGAGGAAGTGCATAACTCCTCTTTGTTGGGCTGAAACGGGACAAAAGTTGGTTTCGATGCCAGCTTTGTTAAAAGGAACCACCGAGAAGGTGAAGCTCATTTGTGAGCGGTTGAAGGCAGCATCGGATCGGCAAAAGTCTTACGCGGATTTGAAGCATAAGGAGATAGACTTTGCCGTGGGTGATCGTGTGTTTCTGAAAGTTTCACCTTGGAAGAAGGTGATGAGGTTTGGCCAGAAGGGCAAGTTGAGGCCAAGGTACATTGGACCATACGAGGTGATAGAACGTGTGGGTCATGGTTCTTATAAGCTGAGACTACCTCAAGAGTTAGAAAAGATACATAATGTGTTTCACGTATCCATGCTTCAGAGGTATAGATCGGACCCTTCTTATGTTATGCATGTGGAGGAAGTTGAGTTGAATCCAAATTTGACATATGATGAGGAATCTGTTGATATTATGGATTCAGATAGTAAGGTTCTCCGTGGTAAGACCATTGAGCTGGTCAAAGTGTTGTGGAGACATCGTGGTTCTAATGAAGCCACGTGGGAAAGGAAGGAAGACATGAAGAAACAATTTCCTTACCTTTTTTCTCCAGGTAAATTTCGAGGACGAAATTTCTTTAGAGGGGGAGACTTGTAACACCCCAATTTTGGGCCTAGATGTTTTAGAGTTCGAATCGGACCGGTCAAGAACGGTTCGAATCTTTGAGGGAGATTTAGGGAACACCTAGTTCGAGATGCTTTAAAAATATGGAAAAATACCTAAAACTCCTCGTTTATTATATGAATGATTATGGTGAAAACAATTTTACAAAATAAGGTTTGGAAATACTACATTTCGATGTAGTGACCAAATCGTAGTTTTTGCAAAAGTTAAATAGTGACTGTTTTGTAAAGGATTGAAACTTTGAATCTTTAAGGAGCTAATTTTACCAATTTTTTTTTAATCATATTTCTCTATATTTTGGGTGTTTTTAATAATGTTTTAATTAAGGGAAATAAAGATAATTAAAAGGAAAAACTATGTTTGACTTTTCATAACTACCTTACGTCAATTTTCTCTCAATTTCTTTTCAGCGAAACACATTTCCTCCATCAATTAGCCTCTGATTTTCAATCCTTTTGATAAGATTTCAATCTCCTTTTGATTCCTAATCTTTTCATCACCAAATCCTCTTGTTTTCACATTGTATTTTCAAGAAAACTTGCTCAAATCAAGGAGAAATCAACCATTAGAGATAAGCTTCGTCCATCTCCTCTAATGATCAGTTCTTTACTGAAATTCCCAAGTTATCAATCCCTTGTTAATGATTTTTGAGTTGCTTTAATGTTAGAAACAAGAAATTGTATTAAAACTCAAGGTTCTTGGAGAGATCTTGAAGATTTTCGTGGTGGTTGGTTAGGCTCTATTTTGAGGTTATTTTCTAATGTATTTTGGATGATAATTGATGTTATAAATGAGGTTTTATCAAACAAATCCCGAATAGGTTTGGATTCCAAAGTTTTGCATGCTAGAATGGTGGTTTTTGGGGTGCTTTTGGTGTTATGTTATAGCTGGAGGTATAAGGACGAGTTTGTGGTGGTTTTTGATGTTGATTGATGTTTAGAAATGATTAGAAGTGATAGATCTTGGCTGGGCTTTGTTTTGGGAGAGTTTAGAGATGATTTCGGTTGTTTTTGGTAGCCAAAATGAGGTTCCTGAGTAGAGCATCCAGTTTAGGTGTGTGGCTGATGATTTCAATGCATAATGATGCATTAATCCTCTACTCTTATGTGTTATAAACATGGGAGACATCTTTGGACGCCTTTGGTGTTGATCCGGGAGCTTAGATAGCGTTTCAGCGAGCAAGCGAAATGTAATCGGTGAATTCGAATTGTTTTAGAAGTCCTTGAGGGACAAAAAATCAGGGTTTGGGGATTTAGGAAAGGTTTGAAACAACTTCCTAAGTCTAGAAGTAAGTATTGGCTAGATTGCTCTCAAATATGTGGTGGTTGCCCCTAAAATGCTTTTACATGATCATGTTTTGAGATAGATAAATTCCTATTGTTTTTATGCATGATTTGTAGCATGAGATGATGCTTGAAAAGATTTCATGAAATAACATGTTGCATTGATGAGTTTTGAGCTTTTGTTTTAAAGTAAGGCAAATGTTATGATTTTGAATGAGATGAGAAAGCTTTGAGAAATGTTACATTAAAAACAATAGGTGAGATGATGTTTTGACATAATATATTGGCATAGAAGATGAGATACTTACCGGATATAATTGATCGATCAATAGGATGAGAGTGCACTATAAACTAAAAATTCGTACGTGCTCTTTGGATTCAATCCAAAGGGAGAGACCGATGATGGGCATTCCATCGGGTAGGACTTGGTGAAATACCTAAGCTTTGTGGCGATGAGAGATTCTGCCATGTGAGTAAGGTGATGTGAGATTCCACCGAAAATTATGTTTACTAGACGAGTGAGTACGATGATGTGAGATTCCACCGGAAGTGTCTAGTGGGTTTGAGAATGTTATCCGCATATCCGAGTAATAATGAGATGTGAAATGCCAATATAATATTTGAAAATGCTTTTGATTCTCATGTACCTATTGATGGGATGATTTATGCTATGAGAAATGCATATGAGATTTGTATATGAAATGCTTTAGTTTTCACAAGCATGTGTATGGCCTTGCCATGAGATTTGCATTGGTTTAAATGCATGAGATAGAATTGAGGTACATGTGTTTTCAATGGAGTTTTGCTTCGAAATGGTTTTCAAGCATGAGATAGAATGAGCATGTTGTAGAAAAAGGCTTTTGAGAAAGTGTTTTGAATAATGCATTGTTGTGTTGGTTTTCTTTAGAGCTTGCCTCACTAAGCAAATGTGCTTACGCTCTTTTTTACCAAAAATGCATATAATTAAAGTGATTTTGGGCAGCAAGAAGGTTAAGAACATCCAAGGAAGTGCAAAGCTCATGTATTGTGATGTTTTACATACTTTAGTTTGGATATTTGGCAATGGGGTACCAAGGTTGTATTTGGGAGAAGTGTTTTGGACTCCCTATGGTTGTAATAATTTTGGTGTGGCTTTTAGAGTTTGTAAATGGTTTTGTTTGTGTGATTTGAGGTTTGAAAGCTTATACTTGGATTTGGGGCTAGGAAGCATGCATATAGATTGAATGTTCATGTGTTTGATGCCATGCTCTAGCTGAAGTTTCCTAAATATGATCTCTAATGTCTAGACAAGTTGCTGGTATGATATGGTATGATTTGAAGCTTGTTTGAGTGGGCTAAGAGGTGAAAAACCGGCATTTTCTGCTGCTTCAGAGCAGGGTGTATCGAAACACCCTTAATTGTTTCAAAATAGAGGCCTGTAATGGCCATGGTGTTTTGGAACGGCAGAAGGTGTTTCAGAACATTTTGGCTACTAGAGAGGCCTATTTCGATAACGGTCTCGGAACGCATCCGAGTACCAAAACGGTCAAAAGCTTTTCGATACGGGCGTTTCGGTACGAAGGTCTGTGTTCCAAAACGGATGACAGTTGGATAATGTTTTTGAATTGTTTTAAGTTTCATGTTTTACATTTTAGTCCTGAATGTTGTGGATGCAATTGTTTGAGCTTGGATTGTCCTTTTAAGCTGAAATTTGACGGAGAGGCATGTAATATGACTAATTACAATTTGGTAAGGTTAAAATCTATTATGTTCTTGTATTTTCCAAAATTACATTTTGGTCCCCAAAAGTGTAATTCATGCTAATTAGTCCCTAAATGATTTCCGATCGCTGTGCTCTTCTCTCATATGATTCTTGAGTATTCACATAGGCTTAATGTGCATCTAGAAAAGATAAAAAGGAAAAAAGGTCGTTAATCAAGGTTGACTTTCAGGTTGACTTTGGTTTTCCCCGTGTAATCTTCGTAGTTCGGGTCAAGCGTCTAGGCCGGGCTAAGGGGGTTATACGGTGTAATAACAGATTTGGTTGCATTCAAGGGGTAGTCACAGACAAAGTGACCCTACTCATCATAGTAGGTGCTGGTTCCAGTCTGCTTACGGCATTGACCCGCTGGATGCCTAATTTCTTACAATAATTGCAAGGTGGATGCTGGTTGCCCCGATTTGAACCTCCAGTGCTATCAACGGACGTTGCTTTAGCAAAATACTACGTCACAGACTGAGGTCTCTCAATGTTTCCAGAACGGGAGGGTTGTGGATAGATATTCTATTTGGGGCCTTGATATCTCTCTTTCTTGTTCCATCTCGGAGGTTAAGAATCATCCCTAAACCTCTTCTCGGACTTTCCAGACCCACAAGCTCGTTGAGCTTTCTGTGCAGCTTTAGTGGCATTAACTCGATTCACAAGGTCTTGGAAATAAGAAATGCCTAACGCAGTGAACATAGGGCGTAGTTCATCATTAAGCCCTACAATGAACATCTGGCACTTTTCTTCCTCCTTCTTAATGTACTCAACATCGTATCTACAATACTTGCAGAAATCATGTATGTACTGTTCGATTGGTCGTCCACCTTGTTTGCGGTGAAGGAAGATGCTTCGCCTTTCAGCAAGGTAAAACTCGCTGATATATTTCTTGTGGAATTCTCTAAGGAAGAACTCCCAAGTTACCGTGTCTTCAGAAAATGTCAAAATGGTAGCTTCCCACCAATGGAGTGCTTCATCTGCCAACAACAAGATGGAAACTCTATCTTGTGCTCATTCGAGCACTGAAGTTGCTTGTTCAGAATCCGCAAGGTGTTATCCAACCAATATTCAGAAACTTCAGTGTTGTGGTCATCTTATCCAGTAAAAGTATAAGCTCGATATTGTGAGAGCTTATCAATAGGTGCTCGAGTATATTGAACGATATGGGCGATAGGCTACACAACTTGTTCAGCCCTCATAGCAGTCATAAACTACCTGAACATGTCAGCCATGTTCTTGTAACATTCAGCCTAAGCGATAGGTGCTGCACGCTCGGTACCCTGAACAGGAAGGTCCCACGGTTGCGGTGGGTTCTGGGGATTTCCTCCTCTAATCTCCTCGCCATGCGTCGAGGAGCCAGTAGGAAGCTCGTCAATGTGAGCTTCATTAGTCTCAAACATATCTATATGAAAGATCGGATTAGTCGACAAGTCACAATATATGCAATATATAACTCCTAGGTGGCAAAGTAACACAATAACAATGCAAAAAGCTTCAGTTTAGTCCTAGAATCGACTAAACTGTAGCTCTGATACCACAAATGTAACACCCCCTTCCCGGTCTGGTCGAGAACCGGGTCGGAAAGTGATACCGATGATCAATATAGTAATCGGTGCAACAAATTTTCATTTTTATATTAATAGTTGAACCAATAACATTCAAAAACTGAATAATTCGATATAACTTAGTCCAATTAGTCCATACGAAGCAATAATTAATCAATTAGGGTCAATATTGACATTTCAAGTTTTAGACACCAAACTGTAAATTCTATAATTTAGGGGTTCTTCAGTGCAATTGATTATGACACATTGAAATTGACTACAATATTAATAACCCTGTAAAATTTCAAACAATTTGGAATTCTTTAACTCATCCAATTTAATCCCTAAAAATTTAGTGACTAAATTGTGAACATTGCAATCTGTTTAGTGAGCTTTTAACTAACTTAACTAACCCCGTATCGAAACACCTTAGGGCCGTTTTGAAACAGGTGGATGATGGTCAACCCATGTTGACTTTTCTCTTTAGACCGTTTCAATATGGCGGCACCCTGTATCGGAACAGCTTGACTTCATTTGACTTTGACTTTGACCCATTTTGATACACTATGAACCCGTATCGAAACAATCGATTCCAGTGACCAAATGTTTTGAAATGGCTTAAATCTGTTTTGGTACGCCCTGATCTTTAGGTTCATTTATGCATACCTGTATCGAAACACCATCACCCCTTTCGATACGACCTGACCTGTAATGACAGATTTTTGTTGGTTTTTATTCGATCTGACCTACCGAACGATGTCCAAATGCAACGAAACTTTACGCACAACATTTCAATAATATAAACTACTAACATGCCAAATTTCATGATCATACGAATATGTATTCTATGTTTTTACCTTTATGAGCCAAGTATGTACTTTTTAACCACTTATGGCAAACCAAAAAGACTATTTAGGGCCATCAACCATATTAAAACATAGGCACATAACAAACATATCAAAATGGGCATAAATGACTAGTTCAACTACTTTGCCACCTTCCTAGGAGTTCTTAAGATCAAAACACATTACTTTAGGGCTTGTAGTGACTTGTCTTGCCTTGACTATCTGTCCCCGAACACACGATCTTTCAACCTGAAATGCATGAGACACAATACATTAGGCACACGTTGCCTAGTGAGGTAGTCATAACAATATGAATGGCAATATAACAAATAATTCATATTCATGGTCTCATGCTCATCAAGTCAATATAATGCATCAATATGCTCATTAATGTTACTATTATGCTTCAATATACAATGTTCAACTTATTCAATAAATCATTAGCCCTTGGATTGAATCAAGATAGTGCATACACGAATTGCTACGCCTCGCCAAATCAATGAATGGTCTAGTCCCTCTGCCTTGCCAATATAACAAATAACAATACACATCCCTCCGCCTCGCCAAATCTATATAGGCCGTAGCCTTAGGACCGTAGTCCACCCATACACCGAGCTCATAAATTTTATGGCATGCCAATTGTATCCATTGTCTATTCAAATCTATGGTTTCAATGTTCATATACATATCCAATATCCAATGAGAATTCCAATAACCAATGATTTCAATGATATCATTAATAAACATGTCTCATGATCAATGTTTCATGGTTCAATGTCAATATCAATGTCCGATAGTTTCTTTGAAATGTTTCAACGACAATAACTATATCAATAACCATACTCAATGACAATACCAATAGCTATGTCCGATGTTCAATAACAAACTTACCGACACTTACCAAAGTGTCCGTTTAATGATCCGATGAAACTTCCTCAATGGAAATGTTAGCTAAATGATCGAAAATGACAATAAAAGATTCGGGAAGGCTTTTTGGCTAATCTCGAGACTCTGACTATACTCACCTCAAAATCTGATGCTCCTATGGCTCTCGGATAGCAATCCCCTTGTTCCTAGCTTTCGATGGAGATGGTGAAACCTCTCTCTCCACTTCTTCAGCTAGAAAATCAATAGGGAGATAATTAGGATCGATATTACGATATCAAAATCAATACAACAATATCAAAATCGATATCAAAGTTCAATATAAGCATCAATGATGGATTATCCATGGATGGCTAAAACCCTAGCTTTGAGATTAGTCTTGATTTATCCATGAAATGCAATATTTGATTGAGGAATATAGCTTACCCAATCGATAGCAACGATTTGATATCAATGAATCGAAGGAAAAATAAACTAAAGCTTTCTCTCCAATGGAGGTGCTAGCTTGGAAGAAGATGATGAAGATGACAAAGAGAGGTGCTTGCTTGGGAAGACTCTTGGTAAGCTTCTCTATTCCTTTCTTTTTGTTTTTCAAAATTATAAGTGTTCCATGTAATTAAGTTTCCTTTAGGTGAAATTACTTCACCAGATTGTTCCACGTTTGTGTCATTAAAATTGAGGAGGGGCTAATCGCAAGGTTAGTCCCTCAACTTTCCATTCTCTATGGTTTTGACCCTAAAATTTCTAGTTTCCATAATTTAGCCACTATAATATTTTCGTTATTATTCAATAGGATCTAATATCAATAATTAGCTAGCCAACTCTATATTTAGACTTCAAAAATTCATAATTTTAGATCACCGGAACCCAATTCCGACTAGACCGGATTTTGGGGTGTTACAAAACCTTTTTTATTTATAAAACTTAATTTAAAATTTTGGTTAAATCAATTTTTAAAAACTAATAAAAATATTTGATAAAAAGTTAAAATTTCAATGTCAAAAAAGAAACACGAGGTGCGCTTTACAAGACACATACACAAATTGAGCCAAGCATCCAAAGATAAACTAGGATCAAACATTAGGAGGGATAATAAGTTATTAAGTCTTTAAATTTAAAAATTGGACTAATATTTAAACTAAAATGACCTAAGATACTATTGTATAAAAAAATATTGGAAAGGGCATCAATCCTTCCCATCCACTAAATAGCTTCTCCCTACAAACATGTTGAGCGGATCAATCGAATCGAAAAATGGCCGAGAGGGAGGGTGAATTGGCTATTTAAAATTGAAAGGAGCAAATTGAAAATGTGAAAAATGAAAACAAGGCAATACATAGTGGTTCAAGCTTAGAACAAGCTCTGCATCCACTACCTTAGCTCCCACTAAGGATTGTCAACCAATTTCACTAGAAATTCATCTTTTTTTTTCTCGAATTAGGAGGAAACCTTACAATCGGTTAATCTTTCTACCCAAAGATTAACCAAGACTCTCTCAAATACAAAGAAGATTTGGCAATCTGAAAAATATCTCTCACTAGGTTGATGTATTGCCCAATTACACTTAATCACTCCCCAAACTTGAAAGAAAATAATACAATGAGAATTACACAAGTTGGGTTACAAGAATTTGACTCTTTAAGCTCAAGGGTTTGGATGTATGATTGGATTGTTGCAAATAGGTTCAATAGTTGTTCCTGTAGCTTTGGAGGCTTGCTTATATACCGTTGCATTGATTTCTAGATGTTTTTGTGGTTGAGATCATCAATGAGCCATTGGGCTCCATTTTTCTTGCAATAAATGAACTTCTGCAACCTACCGTATCGGTACTCGAACAACCGTATCAATACCTGTCTCAAAACAAAAAGAGCTGTTGTGCACATTTAAGAGGGGCGTATCGATATGCGTATAGGCGTATCGGTACGGGTATAGTGTAAAAATAAGAGCGTATCGATACTCAAAGATTGTATCAATACGATTTTTGCTCATTGGGATCATGAGGAAAACTTTAGCAAATAATGTATCAATATGCTATATGGGTGTATCGGTACGGTCCAACGACCGTTCGAAAATTTTCTAAAATCCTAACTAACAAGCAATGATCGAAAACTTTAAATGCAAAGATTTATCGAATCAATCAAACTGTATCGATCCAGGGACAACCGTATCAGTACGCTATGACTTAAAGTTAAGCCCAGATAAAATATCGTATTGATACAAGTATAACTGTATCGGTACGCTTTTGTCGATTAAAATTTCAGAACATTAAAACTATATCAATACGACTAGAGTGTATCGATACGCCTTAGCATACAAGTAAGGTTTGGGCTTTAACACTTAGAAAAATTTTGTTTGAATTTTTTTTGACTTAGAAACAATTTTGTTTCAAGTTTGCTTGTCAATTTGTGAGACTTTGAAATACCTAAAAATTTATTTACTTTTACAAATAGGTCCTTATACAATTTGTTATATCAAATTCAAATTAGGTTTTACAATCTCTCCCTTTTTGATATAACAAAACCAAAGTAAATTTATAAGTATTTTGAAAACTTTGAAAAGTTTACTCCCATTAATTTAAGATTGATTTTCAAAAGTTTGTAAAAATTTAGGTTTTACACTTCTCCCCCTTTTAGTTAGATCAAAATCAATACAAATAATCAAGGATATAGACAAGATATATAGCAATAAAGCTTAAGGGAAAACATAAACAAAGCAACATAATATCATAAAACTTTAAATTTAATATCCAAAGCAATAAAAGTTCAAATACCATTAAACTTAAAATCCAAACTTTAATCCTAAAGACAAACATAGATCAAAGCATAGGGTTCTTAAACATAAGACATAGATGCATAATAAAATAGAAATCCTAAATGATATGATATGTAATGAGATGCTCAAAAACTACTCGTCTCCATCGTCTTCGTCCTCGTCCTTTTCATCTTCATCATCGCGGTTGCCTTGAGACTTCCGAGTATGATTAAGCCAGGCACTATGAAAGGCGGTGAGAGATACATCCATGGAAGTTTGTTGTTGCTCAATATCCTTGACTCGATCCTCTAACAATGTAAAGCGAGTATTAATGGCCGCAAATCCCACATTCATGTTCGTATCTAAAGAATCAATATTAGTCCTTAAGGATGTGAATTGCTCATTTAGATACGCCACGAGTCTATCCATGGAAGATTGAGCTTGTTGGACTTGTGGACTTTGTGGAGCGATCGAAGGAGGTTGACCATCTTGAGGAGGAGGTCGATTAACACGAACTCATTCATGATCAATGTACTCAAAGTGAGCACCAGTAAGGGAGTGTTAATCGATCGGCTTGCCAAGATGCTCGACGACATCATGATACATCGATCGTAACACCCCATAATAACCTGAAAACATCAAAACCATTCGAAACAATGCATGCAATTATCATCATATTCAATCCAATAAATATTCCAATAATTCAAGGTATTGTGAAAAACACTATATTTTATATGTTAAAAATATATACATGTATAAAATTAATTTTAGTAAAAAGAATTTTGAAAAAAAAGTTTACTAAAATATATGGTATATTGATATATCCAAATAAAAAAATTCCATATTTTAAAGAATTTTTGCAATAACTTTTGTAACACCCCAATTTTGGGCTTAGAAGTTTTGGGTTTGAACCGGACCGGTCAGATTTTCAGTTCGAATATAAAAGGTGGTTTTAAGGAAAGCCTAGTTCGGGAATATGACATCTTGAGTTAGTGACTAAAATGTAATTTTTGAAAAGTTCGTGACTGTTTTAAAAGGATTGAAACTTTGAATCTTTAAGGAGCTAATTTACCCAAGGGAGGATTTCTCCAGATTTTTCTTTTTTAGGACTCATTTAATGTTTAATTAATAAAAAGAAAAGAGGGAAAAAGATATTTTTAGTTTCATAACTAACTTTTACCAAAATTTTCCCATTTCATTTTCTCTCAAAATTCCCTCAGCCAAACACATTTCCACAGCAACTTTTCCTTTGATTTTCACACCTAAAGTTGAGATTTCAATTTCTAAATGATTCCTAATCATTTCTACATCAAATCCTCACCATTTGCTTAATGAATTTTCAAGGATTTTGGCTCTAAACAAGGAGAAATCCATATTTAGAGGTATGAACGTCCTTCTCCTCTAAATACTCAGTTCTTTACTGAAATTCCCAAGTTCTCAATCCTTAAATTAAGTTTTATTAAAGGTTTTAATGTTGTGATCTTGATTTTGGCTTAAAATGCAAGATTTGGATTTAATTTTGAAGAAATTCGTATTGGATGATTGGGCTCTATTTTGAGATGTCTTTTTGATGTATTTTGGATGTCTAAATGATGTGTAATTGAGGTTTAATCAATGCAATCCCGAATAGGTTGATTTTCCTAAGTTTTTACTTATGAAAATGGTGGTTTTTGGGGTGATCTTGGTGTTTTGTTAATGCTGGAGGTATAAGGACGAGTTTGAGTTTATTTTGGATGTTAATTGATGTTTAATAATAGTTAGAAGTGTTGGATCTTGGCTGAGTTAAGTCTTGGAAGTGTTTGGAGGTGATTTCGGTTGTGTTTGGTAGCCGAAATGTTGGATTTGCAAAGAGCAACGAGTTTAGGTGTGTTGCTGGTGTTTTTAATGCATGATGATGCATTAATCCTCTGTTGTTATGTGCTTGAAACAGGGGAGAATGATCCGTGAGCAATAGAGATGGCGTTGATGGTTTCGGATGCTTGGAAGGCTTGTTGGCTAGCCTAGTTTTGTGTATTGGTGAGTGAAGTTAGGGTTTTCAGCTTTAAAACCAATGTTTGAAGGTTTTTGGGAGCTTAGTTTAAGTCTAAACAACTTAGCTAAGGTCAAGAGTAAGTAAATGGAATTTCTCTCTTGGTTTGTGTTATGAAATGGTTTTTAATGCACTTGTGATGGTTGGATGCAACGTATGTGATTTGCATGTTTAAATTCTGTTTTGAAAGCATATTTTAGCATGGTTTAATGCTGGTTTTGGAAGTCATGTGTTGAAGGATGCTCAAGGTAAGAGATCCTTGGTTTTGTACATTGGAATTATGGAATTGATGCATAGTGTTGCATGTTGTTTAATGGCTTTGTTTAATGCTTCAAAATAGTGAAGTGATGATGGTAATTGATGGTATTGGTAAGTGATGTAAGTGGTTGTTGGTTACTTTAATCAGATATAGTTAGCCGGCTATAGGATTGGGTGCACCGTGAATTGAGTCGCCTTGGATGTCGAGGGGGTTGTAATTGTACCGTAAACTCAATCCGAGAATCCTAGCGATTGAGGAAATTGGTGTCACCACGATGGAGGATGGCTCTCGTGGGTGGGATTTGTTAAGTGCCACCACGATGGAGGATGGCTCTCGTGGGCGGGCTTGGTTAAGTGCCACCACGATGGAGGATGGCTCTCGTGGGTGAACCTTGTTAAATGTCACCACGATGGAGGATGGCTCTCGTGGGTGGACTTTGTTAAGCGTCACAACGGTGGAGGGTTGCTCCCGTGTGTGAGCTTGGTTAAGGTGATTACAATAGTTGTGGTAGCTTCCATGTGTAAGCCTTGTGATGTGTCCCGGCTCTCGCTAGTGTGTTATACAACTTCCGATGAGTGATGTTGAGGGGGTTGTGATTGAACCGTTAAACTCCATCACGGGTGCTGAGGGGGTTGTGATTGTACCGGTAAACTCCACCTTGTGTTGTTCGGTTGTGTGTATGGAGCGTGTGGGACAACACTTGTAATCCGCGTATCCGATTGTGTCTTGTGTTGTGATGGTTTGTGAATTATCACTTGGAAGCCAATATAATGTTCTTGGATCTAATGAAGCATGAGATGCTTGAAATGATGCAAGGTTGCATGGGAAGTGTGTGATGTTCTAAGAATGCATGTATTACTTGTTAAACTTGAACAAGTGTTTATCTTCTATTGAGAATGGTGCATATGTGCATGGGAATCTCTTTAGTGTATTGAAGTCTTGTGAGGACTTGTTTTAAAAGGCATGTAGTACAATGTTGTTTTTGGTAGTTCATGTGTTTTGCATTTGTTGAATGCATGAGATAGTTAGAAGGAACCAATGGTTTTAGAAAGGTTTTGCTTTGAAATGGCCATCAAGCATATGGAAAGTATGTTGTGAAGTGGAAGTGTTTTCCAAGGAATTTGAGTTTGACCTTGCATGTGGTGTTTATGCATGGAAAGGTTTAAATAATGGTTTTAGCAAGAATGTGTTTTGGGGTAAATTGTTTAGCTTTTCTAAGCTAAAGGTTGGTTTTCATGTTGAGCAAGACATGGTTTAAAGCATGATGTTTCAAAAGAGGTTTTTCAACCAATGCTTTGATTTATTGATTTACAACTACTTTTAAAAGGGGTTTTATGATTCGCTGCATTGATGGTGTTTTGGGTTTGAGCATTCCTCACTAAGCATTATGTGCTTACGCTCCTTTTTGTCCATCAATGCAGATAATTGAAGTTGGGACAACAAGAAGCAAGGGATTCAAGGAGAGCTCCACTTGAGAAGTATGTCTCTGTTAATAGCTATAGATAATAAAGGCAATGGGGGGAGAGTCTTTTATATTGATGTGTAATGAGATTGTGTATGTTGGACAAGTTTGGTTTATGATTTGAACTATGTGGTTTAACGCTTGCAACATTTGAATCTTCTTATTCATAAGTCGTTATGCTATGCTTCTTGTTTTAAAAGCATGATCAAGTGTTGGATGTGTGGAAAGAGTTGGTGCACCTAGGGGTTGTTTTGTATCTAGATTTTAATGCAAGTTGGTAGTTATGATGCTTGGCATGTTGTTGATTTGTTGAGGATTGATTTGGAGTATGTTTGATGGGGTTTAGATGTGTTAAAACAGGCTTATCTGCTGTTTCTGGGCAGGGTGTTTCGAAACACCCTTGTCTGTTTCGAAACAGGTGCTTGATTTGGCCTGGGTTTTTCGAAACGGGTAGAGGTGTTTCGAAACACTTTAGCTACTGCCAAGCCTTGTTTCTGAATGGGCTATCCCCGTTTCGAAACTCTTGACCGCTGGGCACTGATTTGAATGGTTTTGAAGTTTGCAAGCTTTACGTTTTAGTCTTGATTCTTATATGTGCAATTGCTTGAGTTTGAGATGTCCGTTTAAGATGAAATTTGGCAGAGAGGCATGAAACATGACTAATTTCATAGTGGTAACTTAAATATTGGTAAAGTCCTCTTCATTTCCAGAATTTACAAAAAGGTCCCTAAATTCGTATATTGTGCAATTGAGTCCCTAATTGTTTTCCGATTGTTGTGATTTTTGAGTATGCTTATCTCAGGAGTATGCCTAGGTTTAATGTGCATTTAGACAAGTTTAAAAAGAAAAAAATAGGGTCGTTAATCAAGGTTGACTTTCGGGTTGACTTTGGTTTTCCCCGTGTAATCTTCGTAGTTCGGGTCAACCGTCTAGGCCGGGCTAAGGGGGCTACATTTGGTTGTATCAGAGCTGAGTTGCGATTGCTTGGGGAAATGGTAAATTGTTGTAATAAGTGTTTAATGTTTATTCTGATGTGTGGTCGAAAGTCGGTTGAAATGTGTGTCTTTGAGCGAATTGTTGATGTTTTTTGTCATGCTTTTTGATTGAGAATCTTCATTGAGCTGATGATATGCGGGTGTTGTGAGCTGATTTTATGAATAATGATGAAAGTGTGATGGGTATGATATGTTGATGTTATGCTGTTGCGGGTGAATGTTGTTTGATGAGAGCATGCCCGTAGTATGTTGATTGATATGCTCGATGTTGTGATATCCATGTTTTTATTGACTGTTATTTCATGTAAAAGGGGAGAATTTGGGATACCCATTGCCTTATTATTATAGCTATTGTGTTAAGTTGGAGTTGGAGTCTCGAATCCTTGCTTGGAGCTGGCCTGATCATTTTGTTTGTTTTGTTATGATTGCTTGTTGTTTTTAGCATGATGGAATCGATGAGAGAATGGCAGTTGGATGAGATGGTTGCTGCTTTAGAGCAGGTTGTTAATGCGTGGAATTCACCTTTTAGTGGAGGTGTTTCGTCTCAGTCCTCAGAGCCTGGAGTTGAGGTAGTGAGGCAGGAGGAAGAAGCTGGTTCTGTGATGAAGGGTTCATCACCTACAGTTCAAGAGGTGTCGGGAACATCTCAGGCTGTGGCGAAAGTGAGGCCTGTAGATGTGCCGACTGTGGGACGTGCGAGTTTGTCGAAACAACGTTTACATGATTTGGGACCTGTGGAGTATCATGGTTCGACACCTGAGACGTTCGAGGCCTGGTTGGCCAGTGTAATTCTGATTTTAGATCAGGAAGGTTGTGACTATGCCTGTAAGCTAGGAAGTGTTGTCTCATTGATGTTGGAGGACGCTTGTTCCTGGTGGACATCTGTGGCGGTGGCAATGCATATCCATGATTTAGATTGGGACTTCTTTGTGTCTGCCTTTTATGAAAGGTACCTTGGAGAGAAATTCCAAAGGGTTAAGCAGCGTGGGGGTGTGGCTTCAGATTATGAAGGTGAGAAAAGTTTAAGCAAGAGAGTTGTGAGTACTGACCTCGGGAGCGATCAACGTAAGAGGTTACGTGATAGAGGGTTTTGCTTGAATCGAAGTCTGTGTGGTGGTGCAGACGTAGGTCAAGTGCGGTATGATGAAGGAGTGGTAGCTCGGTTACCGAAGTGTGACCGTTGTGGAAGGTGTCATGTAGGAGGTTGTCGGGGCGTGAGAGTTTGTTGGAACTATGGTTCTAAGGAGCATGTGAAGCGAAAATGTCCTCAAGTGGTGAGATCAGCTTCAGTGGTAGAAAAAGGGTCTCAGAAGGGTCGTGGGCGCGGCCGAGACAAAGTTCGAAGGTGGCAGGAAAGGCAGAAAGGTGTGAGGAGCTTGGAGAATGAATCTTGTTGGAATTGTTGGTTTGTAGGACATTTGAGACGAAATTGTTTGAAGTTGGCTCGGGGTAGCCAATGTTCTTTACCGCAGGGAGATGGTGATGATCTTAATGTGTTAGTTGATGCTGCAGCGGTGCGGCTGGAGGATGATGGTTCTGCGAGGAAGAGAGCTCGTCTGTTGAAGCTCCGGGGCAGTAGGGTCTTTGCAGGTAATCTTGTTAAGTAATCTTTGCCCTAGTTATCTTAGTTTGGTTTCAGGTTTGGTTTTCCCTTGCGTAGTGGTATGGTCTCGTAGCTAGCAAGTTTGGGGTAGTAGTTGGTGTTGTTTTGAAAACAACTTTAGTGTGAAGAGGGTATTTGTGGGCATTTTGTGGTTAATGGGTTATTAGAATGGTAGGGTTGGACAAGTTGGAAGTGAGATAGGAGGTTGTTCTCAGGCGGATTTTGAGGATGTTATTGGTGGGTGTGAACCGACATACATGCACAGTTAAAATCATTTGTTATATGCTATATTATATATGTTGGTACATGCATACATGCGACATGACATTAGAAGTTTTGCATAAATGTACACAGGCATTGATAGGGCATATTGGTGACCATGCATACGAACGTTCACACTTGCTAATAGCTAGTTGGGTCCGTTAGTGTTGTGATAGGGTTAGGTTGGATGATGGGTTTTAAAAGTTGTTTTGGTGCTAGGAGAATGTTAGAAGTAATGGAGGGTATTAAACGAGCTGTCAGTAATAGTGAGTGCGATATAGCTTGTTGGCAGAAGGAAAGTGTTTTGGCACTTAAAGAGTTTAGCGGTGTGGTGGTGAGGAGATTACCGGTTGAAGTTAGAATCAGTCAAAGTGGTTGTGAATAGCTAGTAGAAATGGTAGTTTCTTGGTGTTAAGTGATGTTGCAGGATGTGTTTCCAGAGTGCTGAGGTAACTTGGCATTGATGTTGTAATAGAAGGGTTGTTTTTGTAGGTGATGGTTCGTAGCAACCTTCGAAGAATGGAGAAGAGGTTGTGTTGTGGGTTGTAGAAAAGGGTTGGCCTGGGGTGAATAGAAGTTTCGTAATCTTAATATGTATGTATAGAATGGGCGGTGTCCTGGTGAGGCTAGTGTTGTAGTCAAGCTTGAAGTGGAAAGGCAATGTAAGTTCAAGGGCCATTCTTGGTTGGACGGGCTCTTGTGAGAAGTGGTTGGCTAGTCGTGTATAAGTAAATCCTTTCTGAAGTCAGCTAGTGGTATGTGGAACGGCTGGCAGAGTCAAGGTTGGGGTTTTTGTGACGAGATTTTTCGGATGTTAGGTGAGTAGTCCTGGTGAGTCGTTATTGTGATGATAGCGGCGGATGTGAAGGAATGTCAGCAATACGTTGAGAAGTTTGAGTAAGCAGTTGATGCTTAAGAATTTTTGCTTGATGTGGTAACCTTTGGAAGAGGTTGAGCAGTTGTGCAAGGGGTTTTAGAAGCAGTGAAGGTTGTGGGTCACATGGTGGTTGAACTGGATGGGTTTGTCTCGCCGTGTGTACGAGTTTTGGGAGTTATGAGTTAAGGTGGTGTATGCTGTAAAAGTTTGGAGGTTCTTCAGGTTGTTGTTGGGGCTATGTGCAGTCCGGAAGTTTGAAAGGTTAAGATGTGGTTAACATCTGAGTGTTCTGGAATTTGTGAACAGTATGTGGTGGTGTTGGGTTTGGTGGAGTTTTGTGTGGAGAGTGTTCAGTGGTGGTTAAGTCTCTTGTGTTGCCTTGTGGGTTGATTTGAGAAGTTTGGTTGTGCTGTTTTCGCCGGTTGAAATTTCGAGGACGAAATTTCCTAAGAGGGGGAGAGTTGTAACACCCCAATTTTGGGCTTAGAAGTTTTGGGTTTGAACCGGACCGGTCGGATTTTCCGTTCGAATATAAAATGTGGTTTTAAGGAAAGCCTAGTTCGGGATGCATTAAAAATATGGAAAAATATCTAAAAATCCTCTTTTAATATATATAAGAGGGTGGTGAAATCAATTTTACAAAATGAGGTTTGGAAATATGAAATCTTGAGTTAGTGACTAAAATGTAATTTTTGAAAAGTTCGTGACTGTTTTAAAATGATTGAAACTTTGAATCTTTAAGGAGCTAATTTACCCAAGGGAGGATTTCTCCAGATTTTTCTTTTTTAGGACTCATTTAATGTTTAATTAATAAAAAGAAAAGAGGGAAAAATATATTTTTAGTTTCATAACTAACTTTTACCAAAATTTTCCCATTTCATTTTCTCTCAAAATTCCCTCAGCCAAACACATTTCCACAGCAACTTTTCCTTTGATTTTCACACCTAAAGTTGAGATTTCAATTTCTAAATGATTCCTAATCATTTCTACATCAAATCCTCACCATTTGCTTAATGAATTTTCAAGGATTTTGGCTCTAAACAAGGAGAAATCCATATTTAGAGGTATGAACGTCCTTCTCCTCTAAATACTCAGTTCTTTACTGAAATTCCCAACTTCCCAATCCTTAAATTTTGAAGAAATTCGCATTGGATGATTGGGCTCTGTTTTGAGATGTCTTTTTGATGTATTTTGGATGTCTAAATGATGTGTAATTGAGGTTTAATCAATGCAATCCCGAATAGGTTGATTTTCCTAAGTTTTTACGTGTGAAAATGGTGGTTTTTGGGGTGATCTTGGTGTTTTGTTAATGCTGGAGGTATAAGGACGAGTTTGAGTTTATTTTGGATGTTAATTGATGTTTAATAATAGTTAGAAGTGATGGATCTTGGCTGGGTTAAGTCTTGGAAGTGTTTGGAGGTGATTTCGGTTGTGTTTGGTAGCCGAAATGTTGGATTTGCAAAGAGCAACGAGTTTAGGTGTGTTGATGGTGTTTTTAATGATTGATGATGCATTAATCCTCTGTTGTTATGTGCTTGAAATAGGGGAGAATGATCTGTGAGCAATAGTGGTGGCGTTGATGGTTTCGGATGCTTGGAAGGCTTGTTGGGTAGCCTAGTTTTGTGTATCGGTGAGTGAAGTTGGGGTTTTCAGCTTTAAAACCAATGTTTGAAGGTTTTTGGGAGCTTAGTTTAAGTCTAAACAACTTAGCTAAGCTCAAGAGTAAGTAAATGGAATTTCTCTCTTGGTTTGTGTTATGAAATGGTTTTTAATGCACTTGTGATGGTTGGATGCAACGTATGTGATTTGCATGTTTAAATTCTGTTTTGAAAGCATATTTTAGCATGGTTTAATGCTGGTTTTGGAAGTCATGTGTTGAAGGATGCTCAAGGTAAGAGATCCTTGGTTTTGTATATTGGAATTGTGGAATTGATGCATAGTGTTGCATGTTGTTTAATGGCTTTGTTTAATGCTTCAAAACAATGAAGTGATGATGGTAATTGATGGTATTGGTAAGTGATGTAAGTCGTTGTTGGTTACTTTAATCGGATATAGTTAGCCGGCTATAGGATTGGGTGCACTGTGAATTGAGTCGCCTTGGATGTTGAAAGGGTTGTAATTATACCGTAAACTCCATCCGAGAATCCTAGTGATTGAGGAAATTGGTGTCACCAAGATGGAGGATGGCTCTCGTTGGTGGGCTTTGTTAAGTGCCACCACGATGGAGGATGGCTCTCGTGGGTGGACTTTGTTAAGCGTCACAACGGTGGAGGGTTGCTCCCATGTGTGAGCTTGGTTAAGGTGATTACAATGGTTGTGGTAGCTTCCATGTGTAAGCCTTGTGATGTGTCCCGGCTCTCGCTAGTGTGTTATACAAATTCCGATGAGTGATGTTGAAGGGGTTGTGATTGTACCGTTAAACTTCATCACGGGTGTTGAGGGGGTTGTGATTGTACCGGTAAACTCCACCATGTGTTGTTCGGTTGTGTGTATGGAGCGTGTGGGACAACGCTTGTAATCCGCGTATCCGATTGTCTCTTGTGTTGTGATGGTTTGTGAATTATCACTTGGAAGCCAATATAATGTTCTTAGATGTAATGAAGCATGAGATGCTTGAAATGATGCAAGGTTGCATGGGAAGTGTGTGATGTTCTAAGAATGCATGTATTACTTGTTAAACTTGAACAAGTGTTTATCTTCTATTGAGAATGGTGCATATGTGCATGGGAATCTCTTTAGTGTATTGAAGTCTTGTGAGGACTTGTTTTAAAAGGCATTTAGTACAATGTTGTTTTTGGTAGTTCATGTGTTTTGCATTTGTTGAATGCATGAGATAGTTAGAAGGAACCAATGGTTTTAGAAAGGTTTTTCTTTGAAATGGCCATCAAGCATATGGAAAGTATGTTGTGAAGTGGAAGTGTTTTCCAAGGAATTTGAGTTTAACCTTGCATGTGGTGTTTATGCATGGAAAGGTTTAAATAATGGTTTTTGCAAGAATGTGTTTTGGGGTAAATTGTTTAGCTTTTCTAAGCTAAAGGTTGGTTTTCATGTTGAGCAAGACATGGTTTAAAGCATGATGTTTCAAAAGAGGTTTTTCAACCAATGCTTTGATTTATTGATTTACAACTACTTTTAAAAGAGGTTTTATGATTCGCTGCATTGATGGTGTTTTGGTTTTGAGCATTCCTCACTATGCATTATGTGCTTACGCTCCTTTTTGTCCATCAATGCAGATAATTGAAGTTGGGACAACAAGAAGCAAGGGATTCAAGTAGAGCTCCACTTGAGAAGTATGACCGTTCCGAAACACGAGTTCGTTTCGAGACTTGTTCCGAAATAGGGCCTTCCAATGGCCAAACCGTTTCGATACGGTCACCAGCCGTTTCGAAACACCAAGGCCATTACAGGCCCTCGTTTCGAAACTCCAATGAGTGTATCGATACGGTTTGCCCAGAAGCTGCAGATTTTGCTGGTTTTTTCCAACATAAAACAACTCAAACACATCCTAGTTACTTCCTAAACATGCCAACATGTCATCATACATATAAGGTACATGTTTGCAACTTCAAAACACGGTCATAGCATCAAACATGGAATTCCACAAGACTATAGGCATGCATCCTAATATCCAAAACCAAACAACCAACAAAACACCAAATCAAGCATCTAAAGGTCAATTACAAATCCCAAAACATCAAAAGTGTCATGCCACAACTAGGGAGTCCAAAACATCTTCCAAAACACATCTTAGGTTCCCATTTCCAAAATATCAAAAACTAATAGTGTTATGAAAACATCACCATACATGAGCTTAGTTTCCCTTGGACTCTTGGCCTCCTTGTTGCCCTCAAACACTTCAATTATATGCATTATTGGTTTAAGAGAGAGAGCGTAAGCACAATTGGTTAGTGAGGCATGCTCTAAAGAAAACAACACAATAATGCATTTTAGAAACCACTTTCAACAAAGCTTTCTAAACACATGCTCAACACATTTCATGCAACTTTGCATACTTTACAAGCATCTCATGCTTAATTAAAATCAACATGTCATATTGGCTTTCAAGTGATAATCCATAACCATTCACAACACAAAACACAAGCGGATACGCGGATTACAAGCATTGTCCCATACGCTTCATACACACTACCAAACAACACAAGGTGGAGTTTACCGGTACAATCACAACCCCTCAACACCCGTGATGGATTTTAACGGTACAATCATAACCCCTCAACATCACTCATCAGTATTTGTATAACTCCACTAACGAGTACACATGACACACAACACAAGATCCACACACATACTTTTAACCACCGTTGTGATCTTACCTTACTCGTTAGTGTACTTGGATGGAGTTTACGGTACAATTACAACCCCTCAACATCCAAGGTGACTTTATTCACGGTGCACCCAATCCTATAGCTGGCTAACTATATCCGATTCAAGTACTTTAAAACCATTACATCACTTGCCAATATACATCATATAACATCAACAACTCACTGTTTTAAAGCATTAAACAAAGCCATTTAACGTCATGCATCACTATGCATCAAATCCACATTTACAACATGTCAAACCAATGATCTCTTACCTTGAGCATCCTTCAACATATGGATTTCAAAACCAGCATTAACCATGCTAAAACATGCTTTCAAAACAGAATTTAAACATGTATATTATAAACAATGCATCAAACCACTTCATGGCTCATCCAAGAGAGTTTTTCCGAAAACTTACTCTTGAGCTTAGTTAAGTTGCTTAGAGTTAAACTAAGCTCCCAAAACCTTCAAACATTTGTTTCAAAGCTGGAAATCCAACTTCACTCACCAATTCTGTTCCGCAAGCTTGCCAAAACGCCGATCAAGCCTCCGGATCAACCACAAAGGTATCCGAAGATGTCTCCCTTGTTTTAAACACATCAAAGCAGAGGATTAATGCATCATCATGCATTGAAATCTTCAGCCAACACTCTTAAACTCGTTGCTCTACCTAAAACCAACATTTCGGCTACCAAACACAACCGAAATCACCTCCAAACTCTTCTAAACCTTAACACAGCCAAGATCCATCACTTCTAACCATTTCTAAACATCAATTAACATAAAAAATGAACCTAAACTCGTCCTTATACGTCCAGCTATAACAGAACACCAAGATCACCCAAAACCACCATTTTCATAAGCAAAAACTTAGGAAACACAACTTATTCGAAATTGCATTGATAAAACCTCATTTACACATCATTAGACATACAAAATACATTTAAGAATCATCTCAAAACAGAGCCCAAACAATCACAACGAAATTCTTCAAGATTTCCTCCAAATCTTGAGTTTTAAGCCAAAATCAAGTTCATATCATTAAAACCATTTACAAAACCTAAATTAAGGATTGATTACTTGGGAATTTCAGTAAAGAACTGAGTATTTAGAGGAGAAGAACAACCTTACTTCTAAATGGTGATTTCTCCTTGATTTGAGCCAATTTTCTTGAAAATCCAATGAGGAAATCAAAAGGATTTGATGTAAGATGGATTAGGAACTAATTGATGATTGAAATCTCATCAATTGAAGTGAAGATCAATGAAAAATTTGCTGGAGAAAAGTGTTTGGATGATGGAATTTTGAGAGAAAAAGAAATGAGAAAATTTTAGGAAAAGTTAGTTATGAAATTCTAATAAGTAGTTTCCCTTTTTCATTTAATTAATTAAACATTAATTAAATCACTTAAATTAAGGAAAATCTGGAGAAATAATTTTTGGGTAAATTAGCTCCTTAAAGATTCAAAGTTTCAATCCTTACAAAACAGTCACCACTCAACTTTTCAAAAATCGCATTTTAGTCACTATTCCAAAATGTTGTATTTCCAAACCTTATTTTGTAAAATTGATTTCACCACTCTCTTATATATATTAAAAGAGGTTTTTTATATATTTTTCCATATTTTAAAGCATCCTGATCTAGGCTTTCCCTAAAACCTCCTTTTATATTCAAACTAAAAATCAGACCGGTCCGGTTCAGACCCTAAACTTCTAAGCCCAAAATTGGGGTGTTACAAGGGCGGTGGTTGAATTTGATGTCAAGCGAGTCACCTTAAAGTTGGCCGATGATTATGAAGTAGTGGTAGTAGGCGAGAATGTGAAATTCTTGTCGAATGTGATTTCGGCTTTAGAAGCAAACCGTATGATGAGCTTGGGTTGTGAGGCTTACCTTGCCTATGTGATGAATCCTTGCACAAAGGATGTGCATGTGCAGGACATCCGAACTATTCGTGATTTTTCGGGTGTCTTTTCGGAGGAATTGCCTGGATTGCCACCAAACATAGAAGTGGAGTTTGGTATTGAGTTGTACGAGAATACGACTCCGGTGTCTATTGCTCCTTATCGCATGGCACCTAAAGAGCTGAAAGAGTTGAAAACGCAATTGTAGGAGTTGCTGGATCGAGGTTTCATCCGGCCAAGTGTGTCACCTTGGGGTGCACCGGTCTTGTTTGTAAAGAAGAAGGATGGAACAATGCGGATGTGCATAGACTATCGGCAATTGAACAAGTTGACGATCAAGAACAAGTATCCCTTACCTAGAATTGATGATATCTTTGATCAGTTTCGAGAAGCCTTAGTGTTTTCTAAGATAGATTTGAGATCGGGGTATTTTCAGCTGAAGGTGAAGGATGTGGACATACCTAAGACAACTTTTCAGACGAGGTACGGGCATTATGAATTCTTGGTGATGCTGTTTGGTTTGACCAACGCGCCTGAAACTTTCATGGACATGATAAATCGTGTATTCCATGAATTCTTGGATCAGTTTGTGGTGGTGTTCATCGATGATATCCTTGTGTATTCGCGTACCGAAGAGGATCGTGATAGACACTTGAGAATTGTTTTGCAAGCGTTATTGGAAAATTAGTTGTATGTCAAGCTGAGTAAGTGTGAGTTTTGGCTTAGGGAGGTGGTCTTCCTTGGACATGTTGTGTCAGCTGATGGTATTCGCATTGATCCGCTCAAGGTAGAGGCTGTGATGAGTTGGAAAGTACCTAAGTCAGTGACGGAGGCGAGAAGTTTTCTTGGTTTAGCAGGGTATTACCGTAGGTTTGTCGAGGGTTTCTCGAAGATAGCAGCACCTTTGACCAAGTTGTTGCAGAATAATGTTCGCTTTGAGTGGACTGATGCGAGACAAAAAGCTTTCGAGAAGTTGAAAGAAGCTTTGACGCAAGCTCCTGTTCTGATTCAACCTGAGTCTGGTAAGGAGTTTGTGGTCTATAGTGATGTGTCCATTGTTGGTTTGGGCTGCGTGTTGATGCAGAATGGTAAGGTAGTGGCCTATGCATCGAGGCAGTTGAAGGTGCATGAGCGCAACTACCTTACTCATGATCTTGAGCTTGCGGCTGTGGTGTTTGCCTTGATGATTTGGAGGCATTACCTGTACGGTGAGAAGTGTGTTGTGTTTATAGATCATAAGAGCTTGAAGTATCTTATGTCTCAAAAGGAGTTGAATCTTAGGCAGCGTCGCTGGATAGAGTTGCTTAAAGATTATGATCTGATGATCGAGTACCACTCGGGCAAGGCTAATGTTGTGGCCGATGCTTTGAGCTGGAAAGTGGCTCTAGAGTTGAGGGCGATGTTTCCTCGCTTGAGCATATCGCGTGATGGTGGTCTTATTGCAGAATTGCAAGTGAAACCATCTCTGATTCAGTTGATCAAAGATAAACAATTGCTTGATGATTCTCTTGTTTCACATGTTCAAGACATTGCGGAGGGAAGACCTTCGGATTTCAACTTTAGTGATGACGGTGTTTTGTGCTTTGGGAGTCGAACAGTGGTGTTGGATGATGTTGAGTTGAGGCGCACTATTCTGACTGAAGCTCATAGTAGCCCTTTTGCTATGCACCCTGGTAGTACAAAGATGTATCGTGATTTGAAAGATGAGTACTACTGGGTGGGGTTGAAAAAGGACGTGGCTGAGTTCGTTAGTAAGTGCATGGTGTGTCAGCGAGTGAAGGCTGAACATCAGGTTCCTTCTGGGTTGCTACAGCCTTTGAGAAATCCAGAATGGAAGTGGGAGAGAATTGCCATGGATTTTGTGTCTGGATTGCCCTTGTCGCCATCAAAGAAAAATTTAGTTTGGGTGATTGTAGATCGGCTCACGAAGTGTGCACATTTTCTGCATGTGCATACTACGTATACCTTGGATAAGTTGGTTGAGCTGTACATAGCTGGGATTGTGCGGTTGCACGGTGTGCCAAAGTTCATTGTGTCGGATAGTGATCCGAGGTTTACAGCATAATTTTGGGAATGTTTACATCAAGCCTTGGGTACACGGTTGAATTATAGTACTTCTTATCATCCTCACACGGATGGACAGTCGGAAGGTGTGATCCAAGTTCTTGAGGACATGTTGAGAGGCTGTGTGATCGATTTTCAGGGTTCTTGGGAGAAGCACTTGTCGTTAGTTGAGTTTGCATATAATAACAGTTACCAGGCAAGTATTCAAATGGCTCCATACGAGGCTTTGTATGGGAGAAGATGTAGAACCCCTCTCTATTAAGCAGAAGCTGGTCAAAAGTTGATTTCGATGCCAGCTATGCTAAAGGGTTCTTGGGAGAAGCACTTGTTGTTGGTTGAGTTTGCATATAATAACAGTTACCAGGAAAGTATTCAAATGGCTCCATACGAGGCTTTGTATGGGAGAAGATGTAGAACCCCTCTCTATTCGGCAGAAGCTGGGAAAAATTTGATTTCGATGCCAGCTATGCTAAAGGGAACCACTGAGAAGGTGAAGCTCATTTGTGAGCGTTTAAAGGCAGCGTCGGATAGGCAAAAGTCTTACGCGGACCTGAAGCGTAAGAAGATTGAGTTCGCAGTTGGCGAACGTGTGTTCTTGAAAGTATCACCTTGGAAGAAGGTGATGAGATTTGGGCATAAAGGGAAGCTTAACCTAAGGTTCATTGGACCTTATGAGATTGTGGAGCGTATTGGTCCTGTGGCATATCAGTTGAGATTGCCTGCAGAGTTGTAGAAGATACATGATGTGTTTCGTGTCTCTATGTTACGAAGGTACATATCGAATCCTTCGCATGTGATGCTTGTTGAGGAGGTAGAGTTGAATCCGGATATGTCGTATGATGAGGAACCAGTGAAGGTTCTGGATGTGAGTAACAAAGTTCTTCGTGGCAAGACGATAGAGCTTGTGAAGTTGTTGTGGCGACACCGAGGAGTTGAGGAGACCACGTGGGAAAGAAAGGCGGACATGCTGAAGCAGTTTCCGCACCTCTTTCCATCAGGTAAGAATTTCGAGGATGAAATTTCCTAAGTGGGGGAGAGTTGTAATGCCATGGTTTTGGGCCTAGATGTTTTAGATACCGGATCCGACCGGTCGAGAACGGTTCGAATCACGTAAGGTGATTTAAGGAAATCAAGGATCAGGATAGGATAAAAATGTGGTAAAATTTTCTAAATTCCTCTAAAAATATTTTTAAGAGGTTGGTCAAGTCAATTTTACAAAACGGAATTTTGAAATGGGACATTTTGAGTAGTGACCAAATTGTAAAGTTTCAAAACTGGGAAAAATGTGATTTTTAATGTAGAGTCCAAAATCTTAGAATCTTTAGGGGGCTTTAAGGCAATTTGACCTTTCCTCAATATGACATGTGTTTTAAAAGGCTTTAATTAAATGACTTTAATTGCATTTATATTAATTAATTAATATAGGTAGTTAATGTGAGATTTTCAATTACGTAACTACGAACTCTTTCTCATTTTCAGCCAAACACTATTTCACTCCTCTTTCTCCAGAATTATTTCTCCCCAAAACTCTCTCAACATTTCCTAAACCATTTTCAAGAAATCTTTCCCAGTTCTTCAAGATTTTGCTAAGGAAAACTTGTCATTCATTGAGGGAAGCAAGGGTTGGAGGTAAATCTCGTTCTCAACCTCTAATCAAAGTTCTTTATTGAAATTCCCAAGATATTTGGCTTCTAAATACTATTTTTGGTTGAGTTTTCATTATAGTGTTGATTGGAGATCAGAATCTTGTGAAATTGTGGTTGAAATCTTAATTTTCAGAATTGATGAGTTAAGCTCTGTTTTGTGTTGATTTTAATTGAGTTCTAAGTTGATTAATATGTTAAAATGAAGTGTTTATAACATAGATCCCGAAATCCTTGAGATCCTTGAGTTTCTTGGTTGTTTTAAGTGAGTTTTTGAGGTGAAATGGTGGAATCTTGATTGCTGGATGTATAAGGTTGGGTAAGGTTTTTTGTTATATGTGTTTTGATGTTTATTATGGGTTGGAAGTGATGTATGTTGGCTGGGCTTGGTTTAGGAAGCAATCGATTGAGTTTTTGGTTGTTTTGGATGAGTAATTTGGTGTAGTTTGGGTGAGCAACGAGTTTTTGAATTGTTTCTGGTGTTGGAATGCATTTTATTGCATTTAGATCTATGTGTTGATGATGTGAAAATAGGGGATCTTGATCCGGAAGCAAACGAGGTGTTGTTGGAGGCCCCAGAAGAGTAATTTTTGTGTCGGCGAGCAAGGCTTCGCGTATCGGTGAGTGGAAATGCAATTTCCTGCTTTGTAACACTTTGAGCGTGGTCTTGGGAGCTTAGTGTAAGTTTGATACACTTATCTAAGCTCAAAAGTAAGTGATTCGGAAATCCCTCTCTTGGAAATGTGCTATGTTTGATGAAAATGCACTTGAGTTAAGTGTGGATTTGTTTACTGTTTTAAAACATGTTTTAAGCATGAATGTTGCTGGATTTTAATTCCATTATGTTAAGGATGCACTAGGTAAGTGATCCTTGGTTTTCATGTGTTGAATGCATATGATGTTAAGCATGTTATGCTTGTGGAAATGGCATTGTGTTTATGCTTGTAAAACAGTGGATTAATGAGGTTAAATGATTATATTGGAAAGTGATGGAAATGGTTTTTGGTTGTGTTAATCGGATATAGTTAGCCAGCTATAGGATTGGGTGCACCGTGAATAAAGTTGCCTTGGATGTCGAGGGGTTGTGATAGTGTCGTAATCTCCATCCAAGTACCCTAAAGATTGAGGTTAAGACCACATTGGTAAATGGTTTAATCTCCATCACGGGTGTTGAGGGGTTTTGATTGTGCCATTGATCTCCACCTTGTGTAGTCCGGTAGTATGTATGAAGCGTGTGGGACAACGCTTGTAATCCGCGTATCCGATTGTGTCTTGTATTGAAATGGTTTATGGATTATCACTTGCGAGCCAATATAATGTAAATGATTAATGTTAAGCATGGGATGCTTGTAAATGATGCAAGAATGCATGAGATGCTTGGTGAAGCATCAGCAAAGGTTTATTTGTTGATTTAAATGTTACATATGAGCATGTTTTAGAAAGTGCATTGATGTTCTTGAATGGACATGTTTTATGTAAAGGCATGAGATATGAAATGGTGGTTTTGTCAATGGTGTGAAATGCATTGATGAATGTTGCATAACGGTCCTCACTAAGCTTTGTGCTTACGCTCTTTTGTTTCATCAATGCAAAAAACTAGGCTTTCGAGGGAGGAAGTAAGCAAGGGGAATCCAAGCTTTTAATCTTGCAAAGTATGTGGTTTTACTTCGGTGTAATAAAAGGAAATGGGTGGGATTCATACTTTTGAATGGTTGGGGATGTTTCCCTTTACTTTGAGCATGTTTGGCGGTTAATCCTTGAGTTGTAATTGGCCATTATGGTTAGTTTTGGATGTGAATGTTGGTTTTAGTTTGTTATGGCAATGGGTGGGATTCATACTTTTGAATGGTTGAGGATGTTTCCCTTTACTTTGAGCATGTTTGGTGGGTAATCCTTGAGTTGTAATTGGCCATTATGGTTAGATTTTGGATGTGAATGTTGGTTTTAGTTTGTTATGGCTTTGGTGGACTAGGGAGCATGCCTTTAGTATCTATGTTTGCATGTTGGATGCCATGTCGTAGCAAATTCCTCAAAATGATGATCGTTGGTGTGTATCTATGTTGTATGCATGTTGTGGCATGTTTCGGGAATGTTTCGTATATGAAAAGAAGTGATAGACCAGCAAAATCTGCTGTTGCAGGGCAAGTCGTATCAGAATGCCCTTGCCTATTTTGGAACAGAGGCCTCAAATGGCCATGAGGTTTCGGAACGAGTAGGGACGTACCGAAACGGCTTTGCAACTAGAAAGGGGTGTTTCGATACGGGTCTCAGAACGCACCCGAGTATCGAAACGGTCAACCAAGTTTCGAAACGACCGTTTCAGTACAGGGCCATCAGTTTCGAAACGCCTGACCGTTGAGTTTGAATTTGAACTGTTCCAGGTTTCTGTTTCTTACATTTTGGTCCTTGAGTTTTGGTTGCCTAATTTAATGAGTTTGAATGATCCGTTTGAGATAAAATTTGACCTGATGGCATGTTATATGATTAATTATGGATTGGTAATATTAAAACTGTAACCCCTTTAACCCGGCCTAGACGGTTGACCCGAATTAAGAAGATCACACGGGGAAAACAAAAGTCAACCCGAAAGTCAACCTTGATTAACGACCCTTTTTTTCTTTTTAAACTTGTCTAGATGCGCATTAACCCTAGATATGATCATACAATCATCATACTCAAAGATCATAACCATCAGAGAACATTCAGGGACCCAATTGCACAAAATATAACTTTAGGGACCAAAATGTAAATTCTGTAAATTATAAGGACTTAACCCATTTCGAAGTTGCCAACTTGAAATTAATCATCTTACATGCTTCTCTGTCAAATTTCAGCTCAAAGGGACATCTCAAACTCATTTAATTGCAATAACATTTTTCAGGACCAAAATGCAAACATATAACGCGGGACCGTTCCGCAACAGGTTCCGAAACAGTGCCTGGCAGTGGCATATCCGTTCCGGAACAGTGCCTCTCGTTTCGGAACGCTCAAGTTATTTCAGGCCCCCGTTCCGATACGGTAGCACCTGTTTCGAAACAGATTGCCCAGATTGCAGAAAATTTGCTGGTTTATCATACAATTGACCTATCAAACATGCTCCAAACGCTACCAAACTTTACCAGCAAGACATTCAACATGCAAGGAACATAATTGCATCAACAAAACATTAACATAGCATCAATCATGAAAATCCCCAATTCTATAGGCATGCATCCTACTTATCAAGCCATTCAAGCATCAAAATACCAAATCCGTTTCACAAAGGCCAAATACATGATCTAACATTATTACAACATACATCCAACTTAGGGAGTTCAAAACATATCCCAAAACAACAACATAGGTCCCCCATTGCCAAATGCCAAAATGCTAATAGTGTTTAAGAAACCATCACCATACTTGAGCTTAGTTAACCACTTGGATGCTTGCCCTCCTTGCTGCCCTCAATGCACCTTAATGCTCTGCATTATTGGTTTAAGAAAAGAGAAAGAGCGTAAGCAAAAGCTTAGTGAGGAATGCTCATTTAAAACCACACAATAATGCATTTATAAAACACATTTACAACCACTCTTCAAGCAACATTTATACATGCTCATAAACATTTAAAACAAGCATTTCATGCTTCACTTTCATTACATGTCATATTGGCAACAAGTGATACATTCCACATAAGATCCACACATGGACTTTTAAACACCCTTGTGATCTTATACTTTCCAAGGACCACACATGGACTTTTAAACACCATTGTGTCCTTAACCCCATGGACTTTTGAACACCATGGCAAGTACCACACAAGGACTTTTAAACACCTTTGTGTCCTTAACAAGAATCATCCAAGGACTTTTAAACACCTTGATGTTCTTAAATAACAAGGCTTACACAAGGAATTTTAACCACCTTGAGCCTTAACCAAGAACCGACCATGGACTTTTAAACACCATGTTGTTCTTAAAATTCACAAGATTCACACAAGGACTTTTAACCACCTTTGTGACCTTAACCATCACTTGCCAACATGCATCATTATCATCAATACTCCACTGTTTTAAAGCATTTAACAAAGCCATAAACATCATGCATTTTTAAGCATCAAACCACATTAAAACAATGTTCAAAAACAAGGAACTCTTACCTTGAGCTTCCTTCAACACATGGCTTATAATCTCAGCAAATAAACATGCTAGTTATGCTTTCAAAACAGATTTTAAATCATGCAAACAAACCACATTGCATACAACCAATCCATGGCCATCACCAAGAGAGTTTTTCCGGAAACTTACTCTTGAGCTTAGCTAAGTTGCTTAGACTTAAACTAAGCTCCCAAACCATAAAAACATTGGTTTCAAAGCCGAAAACCAAAATCCACTCGCCGATTCCGTTTCGCCTCTTGCCGAAACACCAATCAAGCTTCCGGATCACCACCACTAGGATCCAAAGATGAAAGCATCTAAACTAGCTGCTCTCATCCACACTCCATTTTCGGCTACCAAACACAACCGAAAATGCATCCAAACAACTCCACAACATTGCCCAGCCAAGATCCATCAAATCTAAACACCTTTAAACATCATTTAACATCCAAAAAGGATCTACCAACATCCTTATACCTCCAGCTATAACAGATCAACAAGATCTCTCCAAAAACAACCAAGAACACAAGCTAAACTTAGGAAATTCAACCTATCCGGGATTGCATTAATTAAACCTCAATTCCTCATCATTTTAACATTCATTTAACATCAAAAAGACACCTCAAATCACTGCTTAAACAGATCATACGAATTTTAACCAAAAATCACCAAATCTTGCATTTAAAAGCCAAGATCATGAACACAACCTTAAAACCTTTTATAAAACACAATTTAAGGATTGAAAACTTAGGAATTTCAGTAAAGAACTAAGATTTTAGAGGAGAAGGACCTTCTTACCTCCAAACTTGAGTTTCTCCCATTTTAGAACCAAAATCTTGAAAATCCAATTAGTAAATGGTGAGGTTTTGTTGAAGAGATGATTAGAGATCAAAAGAGAATCAAAATCTCATGTTTGGATATCAAAATCAGAAGGAAAAGTTCTGGAGAAAGATGTTTGGTTTGAGAGAAAAGATGAGAGAAAATAGAAAATGGGAAATATGGAAAAGTTAGTTGGAATTAGGAAAATATCTTCCCTCCACTTTTCTTTTGTTTAAAAACCAATAATAAATCATTTAATATCTTAGAAAATTCTAGAGAAACTCCCATTGGGTAAATAGCTCCTTAAAGATTCAAAGTTTCAATCCTTTTTAAAACAGTCTCACAGTTTTCAAAAGTTACATTTTGGTCACTAACCAAAATGTCTCCCTTCCAAACCTCATTTTTTAAAATTGATTTCACCACTCTCTTATATATATTAAAAGAGGATTTTAAGACATTTTTCCATATTTTTAATGCAACCCAAACTAGGCTTTCCTAAATTCACTTTTATATATTCGAACCGCACTCCGACCAAACCGGTCCGAAACCCAAAACTTCTAAGCCCAAAACCGGGGCGTTACAACTCTCCCCCCTTAAGAAATTTCGTCCTCGAAATTTACCTGAAGGAAAGAGATAAGGAAACTGCTTCAGCATGTCATCCTTCCGTTCCCACGTGGCTTCCTCAACACCACGATGCTTCCACAACACCTTTACCAACTCAATGGTCTTGCCACGAAGAACCTTGCTATCCGAATCAAGAATCCTCACCGGTTCCTCATCATAGGTCAAATCCGGATTCAATTCCACTTCTTCCACAGGCATCACATGCGAAGGATCTGATCTATACTTCCGGAGCATAGAAACATGAAACACATCATGAATCTTCTCCAACTCTTGAGGTAGCCTCAACTTGTACGCAACAGGACCCACACGCTCAATCACCTCGTATGGTCCAATGTACCTAGGGCTTAACTTACCCTTCCGGCCAAACCTCATCACCTTTTTCCAAGGCGAAACCTTCAAAAACACACGGTCACCCACCGCATACTCAATCTCTTTACGCTTCAAATCCGCGTAAGACTTTTGCCGATAAGAAGCTGCCTTCAACCGCTCACAAATGAGCTTCACCTTCTCGGTGGTTCCTTTCAAGAAAGCTGGCGTCGAAACCAACTTTTGACCCGTTTCAGCCCAACAAAGAGGAGTCCTACACTTCCTCCCATACAAAGCTTCATAAGGTGCCATTTGAATACTTGCCTGATAACTATTGTTATAAGCAAACTCCACCAAAGGCAAAAGCTTCTCCCAAGAGCCCTGAAACTTAATCACGCAGCATCTCAACATATCCTCCAAAATCTGGATAACACGCTCGGACTGACCATCCGACTGAGGATGATAGGATGTACTGAAATTCAACCGTGTACCCAAAGCTTGATGCAAACACTGCCAAAAACGCGATGTAAACCTCGGATCCCTATCCGACACAATCGACTTTGGCACACCATGCAGCCGCACAATCTCAGCAATGTACAGCTCCGCAAGCTTATCCAAAGAATACATAGTATGCACAGGCAAGAAATGCGCACACTTCGTCAGGCGATCCACAATCACCCACACCGAATTCTTCTTCGATGGTGACAAAGGTAACCCAGACACAAAATCCATGGTAATCCTTTCCCACTTCCACTCAGGGATTCTCAACGGTTGCAACAAAGCTGAAGGAACCTGATGCTCAGCCTTAACTCGCTAACACACCATGCACTTGCTCACAAACTCAGCAACATCCTTCCTCAAGCCCACCCAATAGTACTCATCACGAAGATCACGATACATCTTAGTACTGCCTGGGTGCATAGCAAAAGGACTACTATGACCTTCAGTCAAAATAGCACGCCTCAACTCAGCATCACTGGGCACTACTATCCGACTCCCAAAACACAACACACCATCATCATTAAAGCAGAAATCCGAAGGCCTACCCTCCGCGATATCCTGAACATGTGGTACTAAGGAATCATCCAGCAACTGCTTTTCCTTGATCAACTGAACCAAATATGGTTTCACTTGCAACTCAGCCACAAGACCACCATCACGTGAAATACTCAAACTGGCAAACATAGCCCTCAGCTCAACAGCTACCTTCCTACTCAAGGCATCCGCTACAACATTAGCTTTTCCAGGATGATACTCAATCGTCAAATCATAATACTTGAGCAACTCCACCCAACGCCGCTGCCTAAGATTCAACTCCTTCTGAGACATCAGATACTTCAAACTCTTGTGATCCGTGTACACAGTACACTTCTCATTATACAGATAATGTCTCCACATCTTCAAAGCAAAAACTACTGCAGCCAACTCAATGTCATGCGTAGGATAATTGCGCTCATGCACCTTCAACTGCCGCGATGCATAAGCCATCACCTTACCCTCTTGCATCAACACACATCCCAAACCAACATAGGACGCATCACTATAGACCACAAACTCTTTCCCTGATTCAGGTTGAACCAAGATAGGAGCTTGCGTCAAAGCTGCCCTAAGTTTCTCAAAAGCCTGTTGTCTCGCTTCCGTCCATTCATACTTAACATCCTTTTGCAACAACTTTGTCAAAGGTGCAGCAATCTTAGAAAACCCATCCACAAACCTTCGGTAGTATCCCGCCAAACCAAGGAAACTACGAACCTCATGAACAGACTTAGGAACCTTCCAATTCATTACCGCCTCAATCTTCTGAGGATCAACACGAATCCCCTCAGCAGAAACCACATGCCCAAGAAACACCACCTCCTTAAGCCATGACTCACACTTGCTCAGCTTAGCATAAAGCTGATTCTCCAACAAAGCCTGCAGCACAATCCTCAAATGCTCTTCATGCTCCTTCTCAGTACGCGAGTCCACGAGGATATCATCAATGAACACCACTACAAACTTATCCAGGTATTCATGAAACACACGGTTCATCATGTCCATAAAAGCTGCAGGAGCATTTTTCAAACCAAACGGCATCACAAGGAACTCATAATGCCCATACCTTGTCCTGAAAGCTGTCTTAGGCACATCCACATCCTTTACCTTCAACTGGTAATACCCTGACCTCAAGTCAATCTTAGAGAACACAACTGCTCCCCGAAATTGATCAAAGAGATCATTAATTCTCGGCAAAGGATACCGATTCTTGATAGTCAACTTGTTCAGCTGACGATAATCAATGCACATTCTCATAGTGCCATCCTTCTTCTTCACAAACAAGACCGGTGCACCCCAAGGCGACACACTCGGCCGAATGAACCCACGATCAAGCAACTCTTGCAATTGCGTCTTCAGCTCCTTAGGTGCCATTCTATAAGGGGTAATGGACACAGGAGTTGTATTCTCATACAGCTCAATCCCAAACTCCACTTCACGATTAGGAGGTAACCCAGGCAACTCCTCAGGAAACACACCAGGAAACTCTTTCACAATCCTGATATCTTGCACACGCAACTCCTTAGAGCTAGGATTCATCACAAAAGCTAGATAAGCTTCACAACCTTGCCTCAGCATCCGGCTCGCCTCCAACGTAGACACCACATTGGCAAGAAACTTTACATTCTCACCAACCACAACCACCTCATAATCATCCGCTAGCTTCAGCGAAACTCACTTATTTTCGCAATCCACAACGGCACGATGCTCAGCAAGCCAGTCCATACCAAGGATTATATCAAAACCATAGAAAGGCAACTCCATAAGGTCAACATGAAAAACATGATCTTGAACAACCAAAGGACATCTCCTATAAAGCTTTCGAGTCACAACAGTCTCACCAAAAGAACTAGTGACACGAACACCAACATCCAAAGACTCAACAGGCAAACCAAGCAATTCAGCATGCTCACGCAAAATGTATGAGTGCGTAGATCCAAAATCAATCAAGGAAAGTAATGACAAGGATTGCAGAGTAAAAGTACATGCGATCACATTCGCGTCATTCCTTCCCTCCCGTTGAGCATACACCCTGGTTTGGCCACCACCCTCAGGCTGAATAGCCACAACATGAGCCACACCCCGACCACCTTCCTCTCTCCACTTGAAATTACCACGGCCGCGCCCACGACCTCTCTGCGGTGCAACAACAACAGGAGCACGCACTTGGCCACCAGCCAACATAGGACACTCTCTCCTCATGTGATCCGTAGATCCACAGTTCCAGCACGCATTACCAGCTGCCACAACAGGAGCTTGCACCTCCCTCACAGCACGAGGACAATCACGCTTCATATGGCCACGTGAACCACAAATCCAACACGCACTCGGATCAACTCTCGCGTTACCTCCCCGAGAAGGCGCACCACCACCTCGCTTAGCCGAGGACTGATACCTCTGATCGCGTCCCCTCTTGTTCCGTCCACCACCGGAACTATACTCAGCTGATCGCTTACCAGCACTTGACCCAGCACTTTTAGCAGATAAACCCAAGTTCATCTCAATGTCCTTTGCTCGGCCCACCAACACATCAAAATCATCATACTCGGTAGCCAGCACATACATCTTAACTTCCGTCACTAAACCATAACGGAACCTTTCACACCTTTCCCGCTCATCCGGAACAAGCTCAGGTGCATACTGACTGAGTCGAACAAACTGGACCTCATACTCAGCCACAGACATGCTCCCCTGGGTAAGAGACATGAACTTCCTCTTCTTTTCATCTAGGTACCTCACACCTAGATACCTTCTCTTGAACGCATTCTGAAAGAACGTCCAAGTTACATCAACTTCCGCCATCCCAGCGATAGTGGTTGTCCACCACGTATAAGCATCATCCTGTAGCAAGGATACTACACAGCCCAGCTTTTGCACATCTGTGCAATTCATCTGACCCAAGATTCTCTTGGTACCCTCTAACCAAGATTCCGAACCTTCAGCTGACAACCCCCTGAACTCAGTCCCTCCTAGACTGCGCAAACGTTCCAATGGTAGTCTAACTCCAGCATCTCCCTGATGCACAGCTCCTTGAGCTCCAGCTACCGCTGCTTGAAAAGCTCCAGCAATAGCTTGTATCAACACCGTCATGTCAGGAACAGCTTGCCCCTGACCAGCCTCAGGTCCAGCGACCCCAGCACCAGCTGCAGCTCCAGCTCTTTCACCCCCAGCTTCACCACCACCAGGTGGAGGAGGTAAATCCACCGCACTCTCAACATTCTCTTCATTATCATTCTCATTCTGAGCCGTAGCTCGCACATTACTCCTCAACTCTCTACGAGGTGCCATACTCTAACAATGCAATCACAATGCAAATAAACAAAGTCAGGCCCAACAAGGTAAGCAATCCAAGTACTCAAGCTCATTTTCACTTAAAAACAACATCATTTCATTAGCTTTGATTTGGCAATGGGTACCCACAACATGCTTCACCACAGCATACACCTCAATTGCATCATATTCACAACCCACTCAACATGCTTTCACTCAACAAGCATACATAGCATACATACTTCAATCATGCACACAATCATTCCCAATTACTCGAGAACTCAGCTCTGATACCACCAAATGTAACCCCCTTAACCCGGCCTAGACGGTTGACCCGAATTAAAAAGATCACACGGGGAAAACCAAAGTCAACCCAAAAGTCAACCATGATTAACGACCCTTTTTTTTCTTTTTAAACTTGTCTAGATGCACATTAACCCTAGATATGATCATACAATCAGCATACTCAAAGATCATAACCATCAGAGAACATTCAGGGACCCAATTGCACAAAATACAACTTTAGGGACCAAAATGTAAATTCTGTAAATTATAAGGACTTAACCCATTTCAAAGTCACCAACTTGAAATTAATCATCTTACATGCTTCTCTGTCAAATTTCAGCTCAAACGGACATCTTAAACTCATTTAATTGCAATAACATGTTTCAGGACCAAAATGCAAACATTTAAAAACATATAACCAACAATTTCAGTGCCCAACGGTCGAGTGTTTCGGAACAGGGAAGACTCGTTCTGAAATGCGGGACCGTTCCGCAACAGGTTCTGAAACAGTGCCTGGCAGTGGCATATCCGTTCCGGAAGAGTGCCTCTCGTTTCGGAACGCCCAGGTTATTTCAGGCCCCCGTTCCGATACGGTAGCACCTGTTCCGAAACAGGTTGCCCAGATTGCAGAAAATTTGCTGGTTTATCATACAATTGACCTATCAAACATGCTCCAAACGCAACCAAACTTTACCAGCAAGACATTCAACATGCAAGGAACATAATTGCATCAACAAAACATAAACATAGCATCAATCATGAAAATCCCCAATTCTATAGGCATGCATCCTACTTATCAAGCCATTCAAGCATCAAAATACCAAATCCGTTTCACAAAGGCCAAATACATGATCCAACATTATTACAACATACATCCAACTTAGGGAGTTCAAAACATCTCCCAAAACAACAACATAGGTCCCCCATTGCGAAATGCCAAAATGCTAATAGTGTTTAAGAAACCATCACCATACTTGAGCTTAGTTAACCACTTGGATGCTTGCCCTCCTTGCTGCCCTCAATGCACCTTAATGCTCTGCATTATTGGTATAAGAAAAGAGAAAGAGCGTAAGCAAAATCTTAGTGAGGAATGCTCATTTAAAACCACACAATAATGCATTTATAAAACACATTTACAACCACTCTTCAAGCAACATTTATACATGCTCATAAACATTTAAAACAAGCATTTCATGCTTCACTTTCATTACATGTCATATTGGCAACAAGTGATACATTCCACATAAGATCCACACATGGACTTTTAAACACCATTGTGATCTTATACTTTCCAAGGACCACACATGGACTTTTAAACACCATTGTGTCCTTAACCCCATGGACTTTTAAACACCATGGCAAGGACCACACAAGGACTTTTAAACACCTTTGTGTCCTTAACAAGAATCATCCAAGGACTTTTAAACACCTTGATGTTCTTAAATAACAAGGCTTACACAAGGAATTTTGACCACCTTGAGCCTTAACCAAGAACCAACCATGGACTTTTAAACACCATGTTGTTCTTAAAATTCACAAGATTCACACAAGGACTTTTAACCACCTTTGTGACCTTAACCATCACTTGCTAACATGCATCATTATCATCAATACTCCACTGTTTTAAAGCATTTAACAAAGCCATAAACATCATGCATTTTTAAGCATCAAACCACATTAAAACAATGTTCAAAAACAAGGAACTCTTACCTTGAGCTTCCTTCAACACATGGCTTATAATCTCAGCAAATAAACATGCTAGTTATGCTTTCAAAACAGATTTTAAATCATGCAAACAAACCACATTGCATACAACCAATCCATGGCCATCACCAAGAGAGTTTTTCCGAAAACTTACTCTTGAGCTTAGCTAAGTTTCGTAGACTTAAACTAAGCTCCCAAACCTTCAAAACATTGGTTTCAAAGCCGAAAACCAAAATCCACTCAGTGATTCCATTTCGCCTCTTTTGAAACACCAATCAAGCTTCCGGATCACCACCACTAGGATCCAAAGATGACTCCCCTATTTTAAACACATCAAAGCAGAGGATTAATGCATCATCATGCATTAATATCTTCAATGAAAGCATCTAAACTCGCTGCTCTCATCCACACTCCATTTTCGGCTACCAAACACAACCGAAAATGCATCCAAACAACTCCACAACATTGCCCAGCCAAGATCCATCAAATCTAAACACCTTTAAACATCATTTAACATCCAAAAAGGATCTACCAACATCCTTATACCTCCAGCTATAACAGATCAACATGATCTCTCCAAAAACAACCAAGAACTCAAGCTAAACTTAGGAAATTCAACCTATCCGGGATTGCATTAATTAAACCTCAATTTCTCATCATTTTAACATTCATTTAACATCAAAAAGACACCTCAAATCAATGCTTAAACAGATCATACGAATTTTAACCAAAAATCACCAAATCTTGCATTTAAAAGCCAAGATCATGAACACAACCTTAAAACCTTTTATAAAACACAATTTAAGGATTGAAAACTTAGGAATTTCAGTAAAGAACTGAGAGTTTAGAGGAGAAGGACCTTCTTACCTCCAAACTTGAGTTTCTCCCTTTTTAGAACCAAAATCTTGAAAATCCAATTAGTAAATGGTGAGGTTTTGTTGAAGAGATGATTAGAGATCAAAAGAGAATCAAAATATCATGTTTGGATATCAAAATCAGAAGGAAAAGTTCTGGAGAAAGATGTTTGGTTTGAGAGAAAAGATGAGAGAAAATAGAAAATGGGAAATATAGAAAAGTTAGTTGGAATTAGGAAAATATCTTCCCTCCACTTTTCTTTTGTTTAAAAACCAATAATAAATCATTTAATATCTTAGAAAAATCTGGAGAAACTCCCATTGGGTAAATAGCTCCTTAAAGATTCAAAGTTTAAATCCTTTTTAAAACAGTCTCACAGTTTTCAAAAATTACATTTTGGTCACTAACCAAAATGTCACCCTTCCAAACCTCATTTTGTAAAATTGATTTCACCACTCTCTTATATATATTAAAAGAGGATTTTAAGACATTTTTTCATATATTTAATGCAACCCGAACTAGGCTTTCCTAAATTCACTTTTATATATTCGAACCGCACTCCGACCGAACCGGTCCGAAACCCAAAACTTCTAAGCCCAAAACCGGGCGTTACAAAAACTTATTTAGTCTTTATAATTCTGGAAATTTATGTTTTAGTCCCTAAAAGACGTTTTTGTGTGATTTAATCCCTCTTTGAGTAATGTTTATTGTATCGCTTCTGCTGAAATGTTTTACTAATCACATAGACTAATAATGAGCATCTAGAAAAGATAAAAAATGAAATAAAAAGGGTCATTAATCAAGGTTGACTTTGGTTTTCCCAGTGTAATCTTCGTAGTTAGGGTCGAGCGTCTAGGCCGGGCTAATGGGTTACAGCCGTAGCAGGTCACTGCCACTGTAGAAGTGTACTGTCTTGGCAAGTGGAACGGAAAGAAGTCCTGGCGGCAAGTCTGGTAGACATTCCAAAGTTCGACGGGATAGTCGACAATGATCCCTCCTATTTCTAGGTTAGGATGCTCGAACACTCACGTGACGTAGGCAATACCTAGAAATATCTACGTCAACCTAACAAAGGCAAGTTCATTCGATTGGCGATCCCTCTTAGCCGCTGAAACTTGTGGACTAGTGTAGAACCAAGTTAGTCACGCCTTTGCATGTTGTGACCGTGCTTAAACCTTTCGTGAGCCTTGCACTTTCGTGCCCAACAAATTGATTTTCTCTTCAACTAACTTGTGTAGACTAATTGAAAGAACAAAGAGCATAGATTAAGCAAACTTTGGAATTTTATTGAAAACAACTCAAAACTATTACAACCATTTCCCTCAAACTACTTTACATAAACGCGCCTAAACCCTAGGAGAGTTGGGCCGCGACCCCCAACAACTCCAACCTATCTAACTACATCTCGTTGTGCGGCTGCTCAAGCTTGCATCCCCTCACCCACGCCACCATGCCCCTATACCCTTACATACATTGGGTATATATAGGGCTCATGGCCTATGTTTGAGTCCTTCTTGAAATAGAAGTTCTAAAAGTAAATTACATTAAATATAGACTCCTTTATTACTTAAATATGGACTCTTTGGACGTTGCCTTCTTCCGGAAGTAAGAATAAGTGCTCATACCTATCGATCTTGGATCAGCTCTACTGGCCGCTAAAGGTTCAGAAAATTGCAAGACTGGGCTAATTGGGCTTAGGAAATTTCCCTCTTTAAATTGCAACCTATCTTGGCTAAGTCGGTGTAACTCCTGCCCGGGCGGCACATGGCAGCAATACTACATCGGCAGCGTCCTTGACGGCATCTGAAACTGCTTCAGTACATTTTTTTTGTTTCCAGCTTTCTGTTGTGTCCTGTCCTCTCCCCTCCTAGTTATAGCACCTGAAAGTATAAACTAAACTAAAACAATAGCTTTTCTCAACCAAACATAAAATATTCAATAGAAGCATGGTAAAAGAGAAGATATTGTTATAATGCATGTAATGCACCAAAATATCTCTAAATGAGCTTAAGAACAACAATAATACGGGCATGAATGTGCACAACATATAGAACTCATGGACACTCTACACACCCCCAAACTTGAACTATTGCTTGTCCTCAAGCAATGCAACATAGCTAGTAATCCTGCCCTTAGCACAAAATTAATAGAAACACTAGCCTTCAACTTGATTTCTTACCTGAAGGCCGTGGCACCTGTTTTCATGTTAGTGATAGGGGATATCATGAAATAACTTAGGTTTTAATTTTCTTAATGCCAATGCAGTGTGTGCAGGTCTGTGCTCATGCTAATCATGTTGAGATAATTAAGTTAACAAAGAATGCCTAAAATAGTTAAATTACTAGAAAGGATACAAGTTGTTGCCTTGGCAGCACAGTTGGGCATTTTTTTCTTTTTCTGATCATGGCTTTAAGGGCTTTAGCTTATCACAACTATTCTTCGGGTTTGAGGCTAAGATAGGTGCACTCTACGAAACTTCGAACCCTTTGAATAGATTCATCCCGTGAAGACTTTCATTCACTCTTGCTAATTTGTCTGTCACTTAGTTTAGATTCATGGACTTTGATAGCAGCAGAGTGTCCTTGCTCATGATCCTTCCTAGAGCCTGTTTCAGACACCTCTAGGGTATTTGAACTTCATGCCTAGAGCTTGTTTCGGGCACCTCTAGGTTTTTCATCATTTTTTATGTGCTGCCTTGTGCTGCCATGGCGGCAAACATGTATTCAATCAAGAAATTTTCTTATTAGGTAAGGTAGGTAGTGTTAAACTCAAAACTCAAGCAAAAATTTAGCATTTAACGAACAAGTGTAAAGATAATTGGCATAAAGAAAATAAGATTTTCTAAGACTTTTTCATGCTTCTTCACATAGTTAGCTTAAAATTTTTTAGAATGGTGCGAATATAAGTAGTCGGCCAAGGTATCATAGGCACAATTTTTTAAGCTAAAAATTTCTATTTCATTAAGAGCTAGGGGGAAGAATTTACATATGCATTTAAATGCTACTAAATGAATCTAAACAAAGAGGACTAATTTCCCCCAAACTCAAGGTTGGCATTATTCTCAATTCCTCTACAAAAATGAAAAACAAAACATAAAAAGAAAAATTAAAAGCAGAAAAATAAAACGTAAGATAGAAAATAAAACATAAAATTTAAAAAGAAAAGAAAAGAAAAATGGTGCTATAGACTGAGGGAGTTCCCCTATGTTGCTGCCGCGTCAGAGGAGGATTCTGAGGAGGTGAGCAGGACGAGGCGACGCGTAGCAGATGGTCTATCAGTTGAACTTTTCTTCTTGCTACGCAGGAGCTGTGGGTGGTTTTCTTGGATGGTTTTTCAGCTCCTCCACTCTGATGGTTCGTCATCAAAGGAGTCTGAGTTGCCGACGTCATTGGGAGCGACCCCTTTTTCTACTGGGGATGCAGCGATGGTTTCCTCCTTCTTCTCTGATTCAGATGAGGAGGTTAGTTCATATGGTTGGATAAGGGTTGGAGAGGTTCTTTTCTTGGGGCGGTGGTGCGGCCCCTCGCTGTCATCGGCGGTAGGAGCAACAGCTGGTCTTGGAGTGACCTGAATTGGCTTGGAAGCTGCTAACTCCGTGGGAAAAGCAGGAAACTGTGGGTCGGCGTCCTGATACTTGTCCAACAAGTAGGCTACAAAGAACTCTTGCACGCCCGGTACGTATTTGGTGAAGATCACCTGCTTGTGCTCGATCCTCTGGCAGCTTTCAACTAGGCTGTGTAGTAAGGGTGTTGAGTGTGTAAAAGTTCTATTATTTACACCCTTTTTAACCCATATTTCTGCTGCATTCAAGCATCATTGCATTGCATTTAGGTTAGTTTTTAGTAAAACATCACAAATGGATCAAAAGCACGGATTCTACTAAAAGATGGCTATTTTTGCAGGTATCTGCCATAGTAGACGTTGAAGGCAGGCACAGGGCAGAGAAGCAGGAGAGCTGAACTGGACAAGCAGACGAAGAAGACGAAGCTGTCATGGACCTGTCGTGACAACATGGTGACAGCAGACTTATGAAGAGGAAAAGCAAAGTGGACCTCGATAGATAGAGAAAAATCTGCTCGTCTGTCATGTGAAAGCCATATATTTTTCCAAGCCCCAGATCAAAAGATATGTCAAGCCAAAGCTCAAAGAGAAGAAATCCCTAAAAGCAAGGATGCGGCTGGAAAGTAGGAGACTTTAGAGATTTAGTCTTTATTAGAATCTTACTTTTAATTAAAGTTGTAATCCTTGTTACCTTAGATAACTTGAGCCCAAAGCTTATATAAGGGCATAGATTTAACCTAGGAAACATAACCGATTACCCCATAATCGACATCAAAAACCCCTGCCGTCCACCCGTCACCAACATGTTCTAAATTCCCCCTAGGGCTACGGGTTGTTTTGTAAAGTAGTTGCAAGGGTTGTTTTGTTTTAGGATTTTTCAGTTCAATAAAATAAACTTCAAGTTCTCTTATTTTGGTTTTAACATCTTGCAAGAGCATCGGGAGAGCATTGTGAGGTTATCCATTTACTTAGCATCGGGAGAGTTAAGTATACGAAGGAAATAAAAGCGCGTTCTCTAGTTTATAGTTGAATCATCTCGTGCCTAGGGATAGGGTGAGGTTATCCATTTACTACCGAGCATTTCATTACCAGCCCATTCTCTCTATCTTGATAACTCAATCCTTTTATTTACGTTTTTATCTTATTATTCTCGTGACAATTCTAAACTATCTCTTTTACTTCGTGAAGTAAACTAAGGTGAAGTCATTAGCCCAATCCCTGTGGAGACGATATCCGATACTTCGTATCACTTTACTACTTGCGTCGTGTACACTTGCACTACAATTGCGATAAACTCTTTTACACGCAACAAGTTTTTGGCGCCGTTGCCGGGGATTGGCAACATAACTACATCTTTCTTTTATTGCACTTTTTGCTTTTATTTTTATTTTTATTTTTTTTCGTTTTTATTTTTCTTTAATTTTTCTTTTGTGCTTTCAACTCTCGCTTTTCACGAGGTTTCCTTGTTTATGCGCAGATCCAAAAGAGGTGAAGATCCTGAGTATAAATTAGATCCGGAGATCGAACGTTCCTTCAATCTCAAGAAACAACTTCGCCGCCTTCTAGACCGGAACGAATACCTCGAGGAACAGCTAGAGCAGATGGCACGTAACCAGCCTGTTGGTGACGGTGTACCGCCTGTCGATGACCTGCCGAGGGCAGATGGACGACGATCATGTCGTGACTACATGCTGAACGATCATGTAGAGCTGGAGACCACGCTGCCGGATATTGATGTTGACAACTTCGAGCTTAAACCTGTCATGTTTAGTATGATCAACAATGCCGGGCAGTTTAGTGGTTCTGCGACAGAAGATGCGAGGGAGCATCTCAAAACGTTCCAGGAGATCTGTGGTTCGTTTAGGCTACCAGGAGTTAGTCCGGAGATACTGAGGCTTCGGTTATTCCCCCATTCATTGAGGGACAAAGCTAAAACTTGGTGGAATAAACTTACACCGGGTTCCATTATGACTTGGGCAGATCTAACTCGTGAATTTTTATCTCGTTTTAATCCTTCGCATTTATCTGAGCGATTACGTAACGAAATTGCTACTTTTCAACAGGAAGACGACGAGCCGATGCACGAGGCCTGGGACAGATTTACTACTCTTCTACGGAACTGCCCAATGCATGGATTCCCTGTTTGGAATCAGGTAACTAAGTTCTATAATGCTGCTAACTTACAAACTCGCATTCGGATTGATTCTGCAGCAAATGGACTATTATTGGATAAAGATCCGGACGAGGCACTGCAAGTTTTGAAAAATCTAGCCAAGAATGAGGAGCAGTTTCCGACAGCTAGAAGAGGGAGTAAACGGGTACTTGCTGTCAAGGATTATGAGGCCGACAGCACTATGAAATCACAGGTAGCATTCCTTACTAAAGCAATGGAACACTTATTGAATGAAGAAGAATTACAAGGATTTGCTGTCGAGGAAGTCTGTGCTATTTGTGAGGGAAATCATTGTAGGGAAGAGTGCCCGATAAATATAGAAGAGGGAAAATATGATGGAAATTACAAGCCGAACTACAATTCCAACAACTACAACCCTAATTGGTGGAAAGATCCCAAATTTTCCTGGAGTAACCCTAACAATGCCCTGAATCCGCAAGCATATAATCAGAATCAAGGGGGTACTAGATTGTTGACGCGACAGCAACTGCCGCCGCAGAACCTGCCGCAGCACCTGCCGCCACAGCAGCAACAACAGTCACCACTTGCCACGAGTAGTATATTGGAGCAGACTCTGGCCACCTTTATGTCTCAGACTGGCACGTATATGGAGAATATTAATCAGTTTGTCAAGAAGACGGAAACCTTTATGGATGAAACTAAGATGAGAATGACAAACCATGAGGCTACCTTGAAATCCCTAGAGACACAAATGGGTCAGGTGTCGCAGCATATTAAACCGAGGCAGAATGGAGGTTTCCCTAGCAATACTGAAAATGCTAGACCGCCCCCACATGAGCAATGTAAGGCGATTACTACTAGGAATGGGAAAAAGCTACCAGGGCCAGAAAAAGAAGCTGAAACAGAAAAAGACCCTGCTTTGGATAAACCTGTCGAGGAAGCTGCCCCGACAGGTGATAAACAGACTGCTGCCGATGAGCCTGTCATGACAGCAGAAGCGACAGAGGAGAAAAAAGATGAATATCGTCCTCAGATTCGCATGCAGTGGGAAGGACGCATTGCTGATTATCGTCCTCCACCACCTTTTCCTCAACGGATACAGCAAGCTAAGCATGAATCTCAACTCAAAAAAATTTATGATATTTTTAAATAGGTTCATATTAACATTCCGTTGTTAGATGCTGTAACCCCCCTTAACCCGGCCTAGACGGTTGACCCGGATTAAGAAAGGTCACACGGGGAAAACCAAAGTCAACCCGAAAGTCAACCTTGATTAACGACCCTTTTTTTTCTTTTTAATCTTATCTAGATGCACATTTAACCTATGTGTGATCATACAAACAACATACTAAAAGATCACAAACATCAGAGATCAAACAGGGACCCAATTGAACAAATTACAACTTTAGGGACCAAATTGTAATTTCTGATAAATAAAAGGACTTAACCTAAATTGAAGTTACCATCTTGAAATTAGTCAGGTTTCATGCTTCTCTGTGAAATTTCAACTCAAAAGGACATCCACAGCTCATGCAATTGATCATACAAGATTCGGGACCAAAACGTAAACAATTCAAAACATATAACTACCATGTCAGCCCCCTAACGGTCGACCGTTCCGAAACAGGTTGACCCTGTTCCGAAACACGGGCCGTTCCGAAACGGGTTCCGGAACGTGGCTCGGCAGAGGCCAAACCGTTTCGAAACGGTGCACACCGTTTCGGACGCCTGGGTTCGCGTAAGGCACCCGTTCCGAAACGGTGCATACTGTTCCGAAACGCCTGCTCAGATCTCAGCAAACAAGCATACCAAATCATGCAATTGGTCATTCAAACATGCTCCAAACATCACCAAACTTTACCAGCATGCAATTAAACATGTATAAGACTTAAAGGAACCAACAAATCAACAATTCAACATCATATGCAAAAAGCCCCAATTCAATGGTCATGCTTCCTACACAAGCTAGCCACTCAAGCATCAAACTTGCAAAACAAGCATATAAGGTTCAATCCAAAAACCAGCATTTTAAACAACATTCAACATACTTAGGGAGTCCCAAACACCTCCCAAATCATACACATTGGTCCCCCATTGCCAAAACATACAAAAGCTAAATGTTTAACAAAACCTTCCATACTTAGAGCTTTTCTTGAACTTGATTGCTTGCCCTTCCTTGCAGCCCCTTTAAGTACTCTAATGCTCTACATTATTGAATTAAGAAAACGTAGAGAGCGTAAGCAAAAGCTTAGTGAGGCATGCTCATTAAAACAATTCAATAATGCAATTAAAACCATTTATAAATCATGCTTAAAACCAATCCTTGCACATGCTCAAAAGCATACTTTAAATCAAGCAATCACATGCTTCATATCATATATCAAAACAAGCATCTCATGCTTCTTACATACTTAACATGTCATATTGGCTCAAGTGATACATTTCAATTCATAAAACAAGTTCAACAACTTTCCCCAAGGACTTTTAAACACCTTGGCCCCAAGGACTTTTAAACACCTTGGCCATGGACTTTTAAACACCATGAATAAGGACCACACAAGGACTTTTAACCACCTTTGTGTCCAATGCTTGAATCACCCCAAGGACTTTTAAACACCTTGGCCCCAAGGACTTTTAAACACCTTGGCCCATGGACTTTTAAACACCATGGAAGGATCACCTAAGGACTTTTAACCACCTTAGTGTCCGCAACATGAACCATCCAAGGACTTTTAACCACCTTGATGTTCATAAGTAACAAGGCTCACTCAAGGACTTTTAACCACCTTAGTGACCTTAACATTTTCAAAACATCACTTGCCAATATACATCATAATCATCATTTAATCCATTGTTTTAAAGCATTTAACCAAGCCAATTTCATCATGCATTTTAAAGCATTATTCCACATTTAAACAATGTATAAAAGCAAGGTACTCTCATCTAGAGTTACCTACATCATATGGCTTATATCATCAGCAAAATCCATGCTAAAACATGCTTTCAAAACAGTAATTAAAACATGCAAATCATCACTTTGCAAAACATCAAGTCATGGCCACCACTAGAGAGAAAATCCGAAAACTTACACTTGAGCTTAGCAAAGTTGTTTAGACTTAAACTAAGCTCCCAAAACCTTCAAACCTTGGTTTAAAAAGCTGGAAATCCAATTCCACAATTGCACTCACCAATTTCCACTTTGCTCCAAGCCAAAGCACCAAATCAAGCTTTCGAACCAACCAAACTTGAATCCAATGATGCCTCCCCTGTTTCAACACATCAAAGCAGAGGATTAATGCATCATCATGCATTAATTGCTTCAATGAAAGCACCTAAACTCGCTGCTCTCATCCAACCTCCATTTTCGGCCACCAAACACAACCGAAAATGCATCCAAACCACTTCTAAACAAAGCCCAGCCATAAACCAGCAAAACCTCACTTCCATTAACATCAATTAACATCTAAAAACAATCTATTAACAACCTTATACCTCCAGCAACACTAAAACACCAAGATCACCTCAAAAGCTACCTTAAAACACAAGCTAAACTTAGGAAACTCAACCTATCCGGGATTGCATCAATCAAAACTCATTTCCTTATCAAATTAGAGATCATTTAACATCAAAAACACCTCTCAAATCACAGATTTAACAGATCAAACGAAAATCATGTGAAATCATCAAAATCTTGCATAATTAGCCAAGATCTATAAATCAACTTAAAAGCCTTTAATTAAACATCAATTTAGGATTGAAAACTTAGGAATTTCAGTAAAGAACTTGAAGTTCAGAGGAGAAGGACGTTCTTACCTCCAAACTTGAGTTTCTCCTCTTTTTGGAATGAAAATCCTTGACGAAACTTGTAGAAATTGAAGAGGTTTTGAAGATACAATGATTTGCAATCAAATGAGAGTTGAAAGGAGGAATTTAGGTGTGAAAATCAGAATCAATTCTCTGGAAATGGAGTGTTTGGGTTGAGAGAAAAAGAGAGAAAGAAAATTGGAAGTTAGATGAGAAAATACCAAAAATGAGTTTTCCCTCCTTTTGTTATCTTTAAAAATCAGAATTATAACTCAAAATATCTTAGAAAAATCTGGAGAAACTCCCTTTGGGTAAATAGCTCCTTAAAGATTCAAAGTTTCAACCCTTTATAAAACAGCCACCAAACTTTCAAAAATTACATTTTGGTCACTAGCCAAAATGTCACCCTTCCAAAACTCATTTTCCAAAATTGTTTTCACAGTTCATCTAATTATATTAAAAGATGATTTTAGAACATTTTTCCATATTTTTAATGCAACCCGAACTAGGCTTTCCTAATTTAACCCCTTAAGATTCGAACAGCACTTTAACCAACCGGTCAACGCCCAAAACTCCTAAGCCCAAAACCGGGGCGTTACAGATGCTGTTAGGGAGATGTCCGGTTATGCTAAATTTCTCAAGGATGTCATGTCTAAAAAATCTAAACTTGGGGAATTTGAAACGGTAAGGATGACGGAAGGTTGCATGAGTATTCTTCATAGGCAGCCACCCCAGAAAAAGAAGGATCCGGGGAGCTTCATCATACCTTGTGTAATCAGCGACAGATTTGTGGGTAAGGCACTTTGTGATCTTGGTGCCAGTGTTAATCTAATGCCCAAATCTGTTTTTCAGAAACTAGGTATCGGCAAGGCGCGGCCCACGACAGTTACCCTACAGCTAGCCGACCGCTCTTACGTTCACCCCGAGGGAAAAATTGAAGATATTTTGGTAAGAGTGGATAAGCTTATTTTTCCTGCTGACTTTCTTATTTTAGATTCTGAGGCAGATGAGAACGCACCAGTCATCCTAGGGCGACCCTTCTTAGCCACGGGAAGATCATTGATTGATGTGGAGAAAGGAGAACTCACCATGCGCGTGAACGATCAAGAAATTAAGTTAAATGTTCTCCAAGCAATCAAACATGCCGATGTGGACGAGGAATGCAAGGCCATCTGTAACGCCCCGGTTTTGGGCTCAGAAGTTTTGCGTGTTGACCAGTTCGGTCAAAGTGCTGATCGAATATATAAGAGTGAATTTAGGAAAGCCTAGTTCGGCTTGCATTAAAAATATGGAAAAATGTTCTAAAATCATCTTTTAATATATATATAAGTGAACTGTGAAATCAATTTTGGAAAATGAGGTTCGGAAGGTTGACATTTTGGCTAGTGACCAAAATGTAATTTTTGAAAGTTGCGGGACAGTTTTATAAAGTATTGAAACTTTGAATCTTTAAGGAGCTATTATTCCAAAAAGGATTTCTCCAGATTTTTCTAAGATATTTTAAGGCTTTATTCTGATTTTTAAAGATTAAGAAAGGGAGGGAAATCATTTTAACCAATTTCCTAACTAATCTTCCATTTTCTCTCAATTTCTCTTTTCTCTCATTTTCTCTCAACCCAAACAAAATTCTCCAGATTTCTTTCTCTGATTTTGACATCTAAATCTCTCATTTCAACTCTCATTTGATTCCTAATCATCTCATCAACAAAACCTCTCAATTTGCAAGTTGTTTCATCAAGCTTTTTGGCTCTAAAATGGAGAAATTCAAGTTTGGAGGTAAGAACGTCCTTCTCCTCTAAACTATCAGTTCTTTACTGAAATTCCTAAGTTCTCAATCCTTGATTTGTGTTTTATTAATGGCTTTTCAAATGAGATCTTGATTTTTTGGCTAAAATGCAAGATTTGGTGATTTTGGTGAAATTTTCGTGTGATCTGTTTGGGCAGTGTTTTGGAGTGTCAAATTGATGTTAAATGAATGCTAAATTGATTAGAAGTTGAGGTTTAATCAATGCAATCCCGGATAGGTTGAATTTCCTAAGTTTGGCTTGAGTTTTTGGTTGTTTTTGGAGTGTTTTTGGTGATCTGTTATACCTGGAGGTATAAGGACGTGTTTGTGATCATTTTGCATGTTAATTGATGTATAAAAATGGTTAGAAGTGATGGATCTTGGCTGGGTTAAGTTTTGGAGATGTTTGGAGGTGATTTCGGTTGTGTTTGGTAGCCAAATTGTTAGATTTGTGATGAGCAGCGAGTTGTGTTGTTGTTGCTGGTGTTTTAATGCATAAGGATGCATTAATGTTCTGTTTTTGTGTGCTTGAAACAGGGGAGTTTGATCCGTGAGCTTTGAAGGTGTTTGCGGAAGGGTTCGGAAGCTTGGAGGGCTTGTTGGCTAGTCTTGTTTGGTTATCGGTGAGTGAAGTTGGGATTTCAGCTTTTAAACCAAGGTTTGAAGGTTTTTGGGAGCTTAGTGTAAGTCTAAACAACTTGCTAAGCTCAAGAGTAAGTAAAAAGGATTTTTGTTCTTGAATTGTGTTGTGATTTGGTTTTAAAAGCAAATGTGGTTGAGGATTGTTATGCATGTGTTTTGCATGGTTTAATTCTGTTTTATAAGCAAGTTTTAGCATGGTTTAATGCTGGTTTTGAAAGCCACTTGAGAAGGATGCTCAAGGTAAGGGATCCTTGGTTTTGTATATGGTAATTGTGATTTTGATGCATAGTGTTGCATGTTGATCAATGGCTTTGTACGATGCTTTTAAACAGTGAATTGATGATGTTAAATGTTACCTTTTGCATATTGGTTATGCATGTGAATCATTGGATTAATGATGTAATGGTTTTGCATATTGGTTATGCATGTGAATCATTGGGCTAATGTTGTGATGGTTTTGCATTATGTTTATGCATGTGGAACATTGGATTAATATGGTAAGATGGTTACATTGGCAAGTGATGTAAGTGGTTCTTGGTTCGTTGATCGGATATAGTTAGCCGGCTATAGGATTGGGTGCACCGTGAATAAAGTCGCCTTGGAGGTGGAGTGGTCAAGAGTGGACCGGATAAGCTCCCTTCAAGTTTCCTAACGAGATGAGGTCATAGTGGAGGTTGTTGCCCACGGGAGGACCTTGGTTGAGCAAAGGTTATATGGTGGTTAAAAGTCCATATGTGAGAACCTTGTGCTTGTTGAGATCACAATGGCAGTGGTTAAGTCCATGTGTGGATCTTGTGTGTGATGTCCCGGATCTCGTTAGATGATGTTCTACAACTACCAATCGGTTATGCAAAGGTTGTATGGTGGTTAAAAGTCCATACGGGAGAACCTTGTGCATGTCAAGGTTGTATGGTGGTTGAAAGTCCATACATGGGAACCTTGAGGAAAAGCTAAGGTTGTATGGTGTTTAAAAGTCCATACATGGGAACCTTAGGATGTTGAGGTCAAATAGAGGTTGTTGCCCATTTGGGAGACCTTGGATTGGGTAGGGTGTAGGGAGCGTAGGGACAACGCTCGGAATCCGCGTATCCGATCGGGTTGTTGAGTTGAAAAGTGAATGTGGTTGATCTCTTGGAAGCCAATGTAATGTTCTTGATCATGTGAAGCATGAGATGCTTGAAATGATGCATGGTTGCATGTGAAGCATGAAATGCTTGAATTGATGCATGTTTGCATGAGAAGCATGAGATGCTTGAAAAGATGCATTGTTGCATGAAAAGTGTATGATGCTAGTGAATGCATGTTTACTTGTTAAGATGAACAAGTGTTGGTAATCATTTGGTAAATGATGCTTGTGAGCATGAAATGTCTATGTTGCATTGGAGTCTTGTAAGACTTGTTTTAAAGGCATGTGAAGATGTTGTTATGGTTCTTATGTTGCCTTGGTTAAATGCATGTGATAGAATATTTAAGCTATGGTTTTAAAAGGTTTCTTGCTTGATATGGTTTTCAAGTTTAAGAAAGGTATGATGTGAAATGGGAGTGTTTCCATGGTTTTGTTTAAGCTTGGCATATGGTGTTTATGCATGGTTGAGCTTGTTGTTGAATAGGGTTTTCAAACTTGGCTTTGGTAATCAAATCGGGTTTGTTTTAAAGGTGTTCTAAAGACCCGCTGCATTGATGGTGTTTTGGTTTTGAGCATTCCTCACTAAGCATTATGTGCTTACGCTCCTTTTTGTCCATCAATGCAGATTCTTGAAGTTTGGACAGCAAGGAGCAAGGGATTCAAGGTGGACTCCAATGGAGATGTATGTCTCGGTGAATAGCTATAGTTAATAAGGGCAATGGGGTAGAATCTCTCGGGTTTATGTGTATGTAATCGTATATGTTTGATCAAGAATGTTTAAATGCTGTTGCTAATGTTGTTGGAACATGAATTGGCTTATATGTGGTTGTTTTGGAAGGTATGTGCCCAAATGGTTGCTTGTTTAGGAAGCATGCCTATAGATTTGGGGTTTTTCTTATTTGATGTGTTTCTGTTGAATTGTTGATGCAAGTATGTCTCTTTTATGTTGAATTGCATGTTGGTAAAGTTTGGTGGCTTTTGGAGCATGTTTGAATGATCAATTGTGTGTTTGAGTGAGCAAAATGCAACATTCTGGGCTAGGTGTTTCGGAACAGGTAGCACCGTTTCGGAACGGGTGCCCTGCATGAACCCAGGCGTCCGAAACGGGTGACACCGTTCCGAAACGGAAGGCATTCTGCCAGACCCCCGTTGCGGAACGCGTTGCGGAACGGCCCGTGTTTCGGAACGGGCTTGGCCTGTTTCGGAACGGGTGACCGTTGGGGGCTGACATGGGCGGTTAAATGTTTCAAAATGTTTGCATTTTGGTCCTGAATCTTGTTTATGCAATTGTATGAGTTTGGGATGTTCGTTTGAGCTGAAATTTGGCAGAGAAGCATGAAACATGATTAATTTTAAGTTGGTAACTTAAAATCTGGTTAAGTCCTTAAAGTTTACAGAAATTACAATTTGGTCCCCAAAGTTGTAATTTGTTCAATTGGGTCCCTGTGTGATCTCTGTTGTTTGTGATCTTTGAGCATGGTGTTTGGGTGATCACATCTAAGGTTAATGTGCATCTAGACAAGATTAAAAAAAAGGGTTGTTAATCAAGGTTGACTTTCGGGTTGACTTTGGTTTTCCCCGTGTAATCTTCGTAGTTCGGGTCAACCGTCTAGGCCGGGCTACGGGGGTTACATTTGGTGGTATCAGAGCTGAGTTGCGAAGGTTGGGGAAAACGGTAAGTGGTTGTGATGTGTGTTTGATGTTTACCTTGTTGTGTGGTTGAAAGTTTCTTGAAACATGTGTTTTTGAGTATGCTGTTGATGTTTCTGAGCATGTTGCTAATGTATGCAAGCATGTTTTGTGGTTATGAATCTTGGTTGAGTTTATGTGGATATGTGCTGATGCTATGAGCTGATGTTATGCATGGTGAATGTGTTTTGAGCATGTTATGTTGCTAATGTGCTGGTGCATTTGGATGTTGTTTGGTGTAAGCATGATCAAGGTATGTTGTTTGATATGCTTGATGTTGTGATATCCATGTTGTGTTGACTGTTATGTCATGTAAAGGGGAAGATTCAGGATACCCATTGCCTTATTAATATAGCTATTGTGTTATTTGGAGTTGGAGTTTGAATCCTTGCTTAATGCTGGTCTAACTGGTTTGTTTGCTTGTTGTGATTGTTTGTTGTTGTTAGTGGTATGGCAAAGTCAATGGAAGAATGGCGGTTGAGTGAGATGGTTGCTGCCTTGGGGCAGGTTGTTAAGGCAAAGAATTCGCCCTTTTGTAAAGGTGTTTTGTCTCAGTCTTCTGTGCCTAGAGTTGTGGTGGTAAGGCAAGGGAAAGAAGCTGGTTCTGTGATAGAAAGTTCTTTATCTGTTGTTCAAGAAGTGTTGGGAACATCTCAGGCTGCGGTTGAGGTAAAGTCAGTGGATGTGCTGGCTAGATGTGAGGGTTTGCCGAAGCAGTGTTTGCTTGATTTGGGTGTTGTGGACTTTCATGGTTCTTCCCCGGAGATGTTTGAGGCTTGGTTGGCCAATGTGGTTCTGATTTTGGATCAGGAAGGCTGTGATTATGCCTGTAAGCTGGGGAGTGTTGTTTCTTTGATGTTGGAAGATGTGAGTGCTTGGTGGACATCTGTGGCGGTGGCGTCACATATCCATGATATTGATTGGGATTTCTTTGTGTCGGCCTTTTATGAAAGGTATCTTGGAAGGGAATTTCCAAGGGTTAAGCAAGGCGCGGGTGGTGCTGTTGTTGAGCAAGTGTTGCTTGAGCAAGGAGTAGAAGCTCAGTCATCTGTGTGTGTCCGTTGTGAAAGGCAACATGTTGGAAATTGTTGGGGCGCAGGTGTTTGTTGGAATTGCAGTTCTAAGTTGCATGTTAAGCGTGATTGTCCTCATGGAGTGAAGTCAGCTTTGATGTTAGCCAAAGGATCTTTGAAAGGTCGTGGGTACGGTCGGGGCAAGGTTCAGAGGTGGCAGAAAAAGCAGAAGGCTGTGAAGAGTTTGGGAGATGGAGTTTGCTGGAAATGTGGGTCTGCTGGACACATGAGGCGTGATTGTTTGATGTTGGCTCGGAACAGCCAAGGTTCTTTACCGCAAGGAGTTGGTGTTGACCCTGGTGTGTTAGCTGGTGCTGCAATGGTGCGGCAGGAGGATGATGGTTCCGCAAGGAAGAGAGCTCGTCTGATGAAGCTTCAGGATGGTGTTGTGTTTTCAGGTAACCTTGTTAAGTGATCTTTGCTTTAGTTGCCTTAGTTTGGTTTCTGTTGGTTTTCCTTGCGTGGTAAGTCTGGTCTTGTTGCTAGTATGTTTGGGGTAATGGTAGTGGTTTGGAAATATCTTGGGTGTGAAGAAGGCTTGGGTGAATATCTTGTGGTTAGTGGTTGTTGGTATGATGGAGTTAGATAAGTTAAAGGTGAGTTAGGAGGTTGTTCTTAGACAGATTTTGAGGATGTTATTGGAGGGTGTGAACTGGCATTCATGCACAGCTAAAATCATTGTTATATGCTATATTATATATGTTGGTCCATGCATACATGTGGCATGACATTAGAGGTTTTGCATACATGTACATCAGGCATTGATAGGGCATGTAGGTGATCATGCATACGATGTTCACACTCGCTAATAACTAATTGAATCTGTTAGTGTTGTGGTTGGATTAAGTGGGATGATGGGTTTTTAGAGGTTGTTTGGTGCTAAGTGTGAGCTAGAGGTGTTGGAGTTTGGTAAACTAGTTGCTGGTGATAGTGAGGGTGGTATAGCCTGTTGGTAGAAGGATAGTGTTTGATGCTCAGAGAGTTTAGTGGCTTGGTGGTGAAGGGTATCGGTTGAGGTTAATATCGGTTAAGTGGTTTGTTTAGCTAAAAGGAAGTGGTAGTTCCTTGGTGATAAGTGATGTTGCAGTTTGAGGTTGTGTTTCCAAGGGCTGAGGTAGTTTAGCTTCTAAGTTGTTGTGAAAGGGTTGTGTTGGTTCTTAGCAACCTTTGAGGTTCAGAAGCTGTTATGTGTGTTTTGGTTAAGTAATGTTCTGGTATTGCAAGTGTTTTGGCTGAAGTTTGTAGTGAAAGGGCTGTGATAGATCAAAGGCTTTTGTTGGTTGTTTGGGTTCTTGTGAGAAGTGGTTGGCTGGTTGTGGTTAAGGAAGTTCCGTTTAAAGTCAGTTGGTGGTGTGTGGAACGGCTGACGGTTTCAAGTTGGGGTTGTGATGTGATTTTTGGTATCTAGGTGAGTAGTCCTGATGAGCTGTCATGGTAATGTTTATGGCGGATGTGAAGGATTGTCAGCTTCGTTGAAGAGCTTGTGTAAACAGTTGGTGTTTAAGGATTTCTGCTTGTTGGGAAAATCTTTGGAAGAGGTTTGGGAGTTTGCAAGAGTTTTAGAAGCAGAGAGGTTGCCTAGTGGCTGAGTTGGATTGGTTGTTGTCTCTGTGTAGACAAGTCTTGGAAGTTGTGTGTTACAGTGTTGTCTGCTGTAAGAGCTGAAGTTTTTCAGGTTGATGTTGGGGTTGTGTACGGTTCGGTTATGTGGAAGATTAAGTCGTGGTTACCTTTGAGAGTTTGGATTTGTGAACAGTGTATGGTGGAGGTTTTGTGTGGAAAGTGGTCAGTGGTGTTTGAGATGGTTGTGTTGCCTTGTGTGTTGCTTTGAGAAGGTTGTGGTTCTCTTTTCGCCGGTTGAAATTTCGAGGACGAAATTTCCTAAGGGGGGGAGAGTTGTAACGCCCCGGTTTTGGGCTCAGAAGTTTTGGGTGTTGACCGGTTCGGTCAAAGTGCTGATCGAATATATAAGAGTGAATTTAGGAAAGCCTAGTTCGGGTTGCATTAAAAATATGGAAAAATGTTCTAAAATCATCTTTTAATATATATAAGTGAACTGTGAAATCAATTTTGGAAAATGAGGTTCGGAAGGTTGACATTTTGGCTAGTGACCAAAATGTAATTTTTGAAAGTTGCGGGACAGTTTTATAAAGTATTGAAACTTTGAATCTTTAAGGAGCTATTATTCCAAAAAGGATTTCTCCAGATTTTTCTAAGATATTTTAAGGCTTTATTCTGATTTTTAAAGATTAAGAAAGGGAGGGAAATCATTTTAACCAATTTCCTAACTAATCTTCCATTTTCTCTCAATTTCTCTTTTCTCTCATTTTCTCTCAACCCAAACAAAATTCTCCAGATTTCTTTCTCTGATTTTGACATCTAAATCTCTCATTTCAACTCTCATTTGATTCCTAATCATCTCATCAACAAAACCTCTCAATTTGCAAGTTGTTTCATCAAGCTTTTTGGCTCTAAAATGGAGAAATTCAAGTTTGGAGGTAAGAACGTCCTTCTCCTCTAAACTATCAGTTCTTTACTGAAATTCCTAAGTTCTCAATCCTTGATTTGTGTTTTATTAATGGCTTTTCAAATGAGATCTTGATTTTTTGGCTAAAATGCAAGATTTGGTGATTTTGGTGAAATTTTCGTGTGATCTGTTTGGGCAGTGTTTTGGAGTGTCAAATTGATGTTAAATGAATGCTAAATTGATTAGAAGTTGAGGTTTAATCAATGCAATCCCGGATAGGTTGAATTTCCTAAGTTTGGCTTGAGTTTTTGGTTGTTTTTGGAGTGTTTTTGGTGATCTGTTATACCTGGAGGTATAAGGACGTGTTTGTGATCATTTTGCATGTTAATTGATGTATAAAAATGGTTAGAAGTGATGGATCTTGGCTGGGTTAAGTTTTGGAGATGTTTGGAGGTGATTTCGGTTGTGTTTGGTAGCCAAATTGTTAGATTTGTGATGAGCAGCGAGTTGTGTTGTTGTTGCTGGTGTTTTAATGCATAAGGATGCATTAATGTTCTGTTTTTGTGTGCTTGAAACAGGGGAGTTTGATCCGTGAGCTTTGAAGGTGTTTGCGGAAGGGTTCGGAAGCTTGGAGGGCTTGTTGGCTAGTCTTGTTTGGTTATCGGTGAGTGAAGTTGGGATTTCAGCTTTTAAACCAAGGTTTGAAGGTTTTTGGGAGCTTAGTGTAAGTCTAAACAACTTGCTAAGCTCAAGAGTAAGTAAAAAGGATTTTTGTTCTTGAATTGTGTTGTGATTTGGTTTTAAAAGCAAATGTGGTTGAGGATTGTTATGCATGTGTTTTGCATGGTTTAATTCTGTTTTATAAGCAAGTTTTAGCATGGTTTAATGCTGGTTTTGAAAGCCACTTGAGAAGGATGCTCAAGGTAAGGGATCCTTGGTTTTGTATATGGTAATTGTGATTTTGATGCATAGTGTTGCATGTTGATCAATGGCTTTGTACGATGCTTTTAAACAGTGAATTGATGATGTTAAATGTTACCTTTTGCATATTGGTTATGCATGTGAATCATTGGATTAATGATGTAATGGTTTTGCATATTGGTTATGCATGTGAATCATTGGGCTAATGTTGTGATGGTTTTGCATTATGTTTATGCATGTGGAACATTGGATTAATATGGTAAGATGGTTACATTGGCAAGTGATGTAAGTGGTTCTTGGTTCGTTGATCGGATATAGTTAGCCGGCTATAGGATTGGGTGCACCGTGAATAAAGTCGCCTTGGAGGTGGAGTGGTCAAGAGTGGACCGGATAAGCTCCCTTCAAGTTTCCTAACGAGATGAGGTCATAGTGGAGGTTGTTGCCCACGGGAGGACCTTGGTTGAGCAAAGGTTATATGGTGGTTAAAAGTCCATATGTGAGAACCTTGTGCTTGTTGAGATCACAATGGCAGTGGTTAAGTCCATGTGTGGATCTTGTGTGTGATGTCCCGGATCTCGTTAGATGATGTTCTACAACTACCAATCGGTTATGCAAAGGTTGTATGGTGGTTAAAAGTCCATACGGGAGAACCTTGTGCATGTCAAGGTTGTATGGTGGTTGAAAGTCCATACATGGGAACCTTGAGGAAAAGCTAAGGTTGTATGGTGTTTAAAAGTCCATACATGGGAACCTTAGGATGTTGAGGTCAAATAGAGGTTGTTGCCCATTTGGGAGACCTTGGATTGGGTAGGGTGTAGGGAGCGTAGGGACAACGCTCGGAATCCGCGTATCCGATCGGGTTGTTGAGTTGAAAAGTGAATGTGGTTGATCTCTTGGAAGCCAATGTAATGTTCTTGATCATGTGAAGCATGAGATGCTTGAAATGATGCATGGTTGCATGTGAAGCATGAAATGCTTGAATTGATGCATGTTTGCATGAGAAGCATGAGATGCTTGAAAAGATGCATTGTTGCATGAAAAGTGTATGATGCTAGTGAATGCATGTTTACTTGTTAAGATGAACAAGTGTTGGTAATCATTTGGTAAATGATGCTTGTGAGCATGAAATGTCTATGTTGCATTGGAGTCTTGTAAGACTTGTTTTAAAGGCATGTGAAGATGTTGTTATGGTTCTTATGTTGCCTTGGTTAAATGCATGTGATAGAATATTTAAGCTATGGTTTTAAAAGGTTTCTTGCTTGATATGGTTTTCAAGTTTAAGAAAGGTATGATGTGAAATGGGAGTGTTTCCATGGTTTTGTTTAAGCTTGGCATATGGTGTTTATGCATGGTTGAGCTTGTTGTTGAATAGGGTTTTCAAACTTGGCTTTGGTAATCAAATCGGGTTTGTTTTAAAGGTGTTCTAAAGACCCGCTGCATTGATGGTGTTTTGGTTTTGAGCATTCCTCACTAAGCATTATGTGCTTACGCTCCTTTTTGTCCATCAATGCAGATTCTTGAAGTTTGGACAGCAAGGAGCAAGGGATTCAAGGTGGACTCCAATGGAGATGTATGTCTCGGTGAATAGCTATAGTTAATAAGGGCAATGGGGTAGAATCTCTCGGGTTTATGTGTATGTAATCGTATATGTTTGATCAAGAATGTTTAAATGTTGTTGCTAATGTTGTTGGAACATGAATTGGCTTATATGTGGTTGTTTTGGAAGGTATGTGCCCAAATGGTTGCTTGTTTAGGAAGCATGCCTATAGATTTGGGGTTTTTCTTATTTGATGTGTTTCTGTTGAATTGTTGATGCAAGTATGTCTCTTTTATGTTGAATTGCATGTTGGTAAAGTTTGGTGGCTTTTGGAGCATGTTTGAATGATCAATTGTGTGTTTGAGTGAGCAAAATGCAACATTCTGGGCTAGGTGTTTCGGAACAGGTAGCACCGTTTCGGAACGGGTGCCCTGCATGAACCCAGGCGTCCGAAACGGGTGACACCGTTCCGAAACGGAAGGCATTCTGCCAGACCCCCGTTGCGGAACGCGTTGCGGAACGGCCCGTGTTTCGGAACGGGCTTGGCCTGTTTCGGAACGGGTGACCGTTGGGGGCTGACATGGGCGGTTAAATGTTTCAAAATGTTTGCATTTTGGTCCTGAATCTTGTTTATGCAATTGTATGAGTTTGGGATGTTCGTTTGAGCTGAAATTTGGCAGAGAAGCATGAAACATGATTAATTTTAAGTTGGTAACTTAAAATCTGGTTAAGTCCTTAAAGTTTACAGAAATTACAATTTGGTCCCCAAAGTTGTAATTTGTTCAATTGGGTCCCTGTTTGATCTCTGTTGTTTGTGATCTTTGAGCATGGTGTTTGGGTGATCACATCTAAAGTTAATGTGCATCTAGACAAGATTAAAAAAAAGGGTCGTTAATCAAGGTTGACTTTCGGGTTGACTTTGGTTTTCCCCGTGTAATCTTTGTAGTTCGGGTCAACCGTCTAGGCCGGGCTACGGGGGTTACACCATCATTGAGGTGACCTTTGATCAACCCTGCATCAGGTCGGGCTGCCGAGATATAAAATTTGGTCACTGCTGCGACAGCCACCTACAAGCCTGTCACGACAGTGACGACGACAGCGATGACGACAGCACCGACGACAGCGACTCCTCTGAATCCGATACATCTGATACTGAAGGTCATGAGGAGGTAAACTGGTTAGACCATCGTCCAGGTAAGTTATTCGAACCCTTGAATTACACTTCGGATAACCATTTAATCCAAAAGCCCTTTACTGTTGAACCACCTGTCTTAGAACTTAAGCCCCTGCCAGGGCAGCTTAAATATGCTTATCTTGGTTGTGATGACACACTGCCTGTAATCATCTCTGCTAAGCTGCCGCAGGAACAGGAACGACAGCTGATCGACATGTTGAGGCAGCATAAAAGGGCGATAGGATGGACGATAGCAGACATTCAGGGCATTAGTCCGGCAATATGCATGCATAAAATCCTCCTAGAGGAAGATCATAAGCCGACTATTGATGCCCAAAGGCGGTTAAACCTTGCGATGAAGGAGGTAGTGCGTAAAGAAATAATTAAATGGTTAGATGCTGGTATTATTTACGCCATCTCCGACAGCAAATGGGTAAGCCCGGTGCAATGTGTTCCAAAGAAAGGAGGAATGACCGTGGTAACCAACGAAAACAATGAGTTAATCCCAACCAGGACTGTGACCGGTTGGAGGGTTTGTATGGAATATCGGAAGCTTAACAAAGCTACCCGAAAGGACCACTTTCCTTTACCCTTTATTGATCAAATGCTTGATAGATTAGCGGGTAAGCCTTACTATTGTTTTCTTGATGGTTACTCAGGTTATAACCAAATTGCTATTGCACCAGAAGATCAAGAGAAAACGACTTTCACATGCCCCTACGGAACATACGCATTTAGGAGGATGCCGTTCGGCCTCTGTAACGCACCTGCCACCTTCTAAAGGTGCATGATGGCTATATTCTCCGACATGGTAGAGGACTTCCTTGAGATCTTCATGGATGATTTTTCCGTCTTTGGAGACGATTTTGAGAGCTGCCTCGACAACCTTCAAAAGGTACTTGAAAGATGTGAAAAAGCTAATCTTGTTCTTAATTGGGAAAAATGCCATTTTATGGTAGATGAAGGGATAGTTCTAGGCCATAAAATTAGCTGCCGTGGGATAGAAGTCGACAGGGCAAAAATAGAGGTCATAGAGAAGCTGCCGCCGCCAACCACAGTCAAGGGCATTAGGAGTTTTTTAGGGCATGCGGGTTTTTATCAGAGATTCATCGCCAATTTCTCGAAAATCACCAAGCCCCTATGCCATCTCTTAGAGCAGAACCGACCCTTTGACTTTAATGAGGAATGTACTGAAGCATTCAAGGTTCTGAAGGAAAAGTTAGTGACAGCCCCCATAGTACAGCCACCAGACTGGACACAACCATTTGAGATCATGTGTGATGCCAGTGATTATGCTGTCGGGGCAGCACTTGGGCAGCGCAGAGATAAGATGTTTCACGTCATATACTATGCCAGCAAGATGCTAAATGACGCCCAAGTGAATTACACCACAACAGACAAGGAGCTGTTAGCTGTGGTGTTCTCCATCGACAAGTTTCGTTCTTACATACTTGGAACGAAGGTAATAATACACACCGACCATTCTGCCCTCAAGTATTTGTTTGCAAAGAAGGATGCAAAGCCTAGGTTGATACGATAGATCTTGCTATTACAAGAGTTCGACCTTGAGATCAAAGACAACAAGGGGACAGAAAATCAGGTGGCAGATCACTTGTCGAGGTTGGAGACGGGACAGAGTCTACCTTTAGATGAGACACACATACTAGAGACCTTCCCAGATGAGCAACTCTTTGCTGCCGCAATAGCTGTCGCGACAGCCATGGCGGCAGGTAAGTCTTCTAACCTTCCCTGGTATGCTGATTTCGTTAATTTTATTGTTAGCGGAATATTACCTTCTTATCTTACTTATCAAGCCAGGAAGAGGTTTCAAAATGATGTTAAACATTATTATTGGGACGAACCTCTTCTTTTCAAAATGTGCGCAGATCAGGTTATAAGGAGGTGTATACCACAAGAAGAACAAGAAGACATTCTCCATCACTGTCATGCTTCACAATATGGAGGTCACTTAGGAGGCAATAAGACTGCTGCCAAGGTGCTGCAGTCAGGGTTCTACTGGCCGACACTTTATAAAGATGCACAGGAATTTTACAAAAACTGTGACAGGTGCCAGCGGACAAGTAACATCTCGAGGAGAAACGAGATGCCACTGCAGAATATTTTAGAAGTCGAGATCTTCGACGTTTGGGGGATTGATTTTATGGGACCATTCCCGTCTTCATGTGGGAATTTGTATATCCTCCTAGCGGTGGACTATGTCTCCAAGTGGGTAAAAGCAATCGCAACTCAAAAGAATGATGCCAAAACGGTCCAAAAGTTTTTGCACAAAAACATCTTTTCTAGATTTGGCATCCCTAGAGCGATTATCAGTGATGAAGGGAGACATTTCAATAATAGGGTAATTGCTGCCGCTTTAAAGAAATATGGTGTCAAGCACAGGATCGCGACAGCATACCACCCACAGACCAATGGACAGGCTGAGATATCCAATAGGGAAGTGAAGAACATTCTTGAAAAGATGGTTAAACCAACTAGGAAAGATTAGTCTTTACTTATGAATGATGCATTATGGGCATACAGGACAGCTTTCAAGACTCCATTGGGCATGTCTCCATACCGACTGATTTATGGGAAAACCTGTCACTTGCCTGTCGAGATCGAGCACAAGGCATATTGGGCAATCAAGGCAGTGAATATGGACTTGGACAAGGCCGGCCAGAAAAGGTTATTAGATCTGAACGAGATTGAGGAATTACGGACAATGGCCTACGACAACGCAAGGATCTACAAGGAAAAGACTAAGAAGTGGCACGACAAGAAACTGCTGCCACGACAATTCTGCCCAGGGCAGCTCGTATTGTTGTTTAATTCAAGACTTAAACTCTTCCCAGGAAAGCTAAAGTCTAGATGGTCTGGCCCGTTCCAAGTGGTACAAGTTTTTCCCCATGGTGCCATCACAATCCAATCATTAAAGGACGGGCACCAATTCAAAGTCAATGGACAACGCCTCAAGCACTATCAGGGGACTGAAGCCCCAGGAATTCAGGAAGTGGTCACTTTAGGAGATGCCCCACAAGGCACCCCTAATTTAACCTAAGTTTTATTTTTTATTTTTATTTTATTATTATTATCATTTATTAGGAATTAGATTTATTTTATTTAAATAATGTTTTGTTTTTATAATTTCAGTTTTTTAAGAAATAAAGGAGTCAAGAAGGAAAGAAGAAGTGGCCCAAGCCCACCGCCCATCCACCAGCCCAATACAGCCCATTTATGATAACCTGTCGTTTCGACTGCCGGCGCAGACAGACTTGACAGGCTGTCAACAGACTGACACTGCAGACGCAGAAGCGTGCGACGGACGCACAGCAGACGCATAAATGCGTGTCAGACGCGTCAAACACGCTACATCCGATATGCCGCCCCGTTATTCCCGCCTGCCGTTGCGGCATTAAATGGGCGGATAGACGACCGCTATATAACCCCTTCCCATTTTCCTTTTTCATCACTTCTGTTTTTTCTCTCTTACTTTCTCCTATAGTTTTATATGTTTTCTCTTTTTCACAGCCCTTGCAACCAAAATGTCGTCGAGACAAACCCGTCGTAGCACTGCTGCCGCTTCTTCTTCAGCAGCAGCGTCACCCTTCGCCAACAAGGAATTATGGGAGGAGCGTGGCTTCATTTACAACAGAAATGCTCCTCATATGGGACTCCGGCCGTTCATTGTGAAGGCCATAACGACACAGCTATGGGAGGACTTTTCCGAACAGCCGGCAGAGTTAAATGATACTTTGGTCCGGGAGTTTTACGAGGCCATCGACAGCAAAACGGCGACATCTGTCACCGTCCGAGGAGTAGAAGTACCCTTTACCGCCAACAGCATCAACCATATATTCGGCCTTTTCTTTGGCCCCGATGATGATGCTCACCAAAAATTTGTAGACACCCTTGATGCTGCTGCCTATGAGGCTGTCATGGCGGAGCTGACAGAAGCTGGTACAACATGGACTACCAGCAAGAAGAACCCCCACTCCGTCACTAGGGGGCATCTCCTCCCCGAAGCGAAACTGTAGAACGCTTTCATCAAAAAGCGTATCCTGCCCTCATCCCACAACACGACAGTCAACCGGCAGCGGCTGGCCCTCATTCACTCTATTATGCATGACAGGCCCATCAACGTGGGCAGGTACATGAGGGACAGCATCATCGACTGTGCCTTCCGCTCAGACTCACGACTCTGCCTTCCGTTCACCATCACAGCCCTCTGCCGCTGTGTTGCTGTACCAGAGGAGCCCTCCGACGAACTACACCAAGGTAATGGCTGGAACGACAGTAACATCTCCAGCCTCATGGAGGTCGTAGCTGCAACACCCATCAACGCCTTTGATCCAAACGCACCACCTGCTGACTCGGATGAGGAACCTGCCACCGAGCCTGCCCCTGAAGCTGCCACCGCCACCGCTCCGACAGATCAGTCGGCACTTATCCTTGCTGCAATCCTACGGGTCGAGGAGCGTCAAATGGGTTTGATGACTTTCATCCGCGACTTCTCAAATGCAACGGTAAATTTTATTACTAATACTTTACATTTTTCGGATGTCATCTTCCCCACCTTCCCCGACCATTATTTCATATCCCCTCCCCCACACCTACATCACCTGTCTCTCCCCATACACAATTTGCCACTTCCACACCATCCCCTGCCCCGACGGCAGCCGGCAGCCCTCCGGCAGACACCTCCCCTCGAGGAACCAAAAGACCTGCCACTGATGACAACCCTCTTATCCGGAGGAATTTGGAGAGGGATTTTACGAGGGTGAAAAGAATTAAGCATGTGGCAGACAAGAAACGGCTGCCAAAAGCCAGCACCACCACTAGCAGCAGCTGGGATAGTGGCAGCAGTTCTGACGTCCGGCTAGTGGAGCAACCTGCCCCTTAACCTGCTCCTGAACCTGCCCAGCCCCCTCCACAGCGCAGACGCCGCCATCAGATCCGCGTCAGCAGCAGCAGCGAGGACAGCGAGTGAAAATTTAAGTCTTTATTTTCCTCTTACTGCTGCCTGCTTTTATATTTTGTGATGTACTTTTTCTTTCTTTTATTTTTCATTTCATTTTGCATTGAGGGCAATGCAACCCTTGAGTTTGGGGGTGGCACCCCTCCATCTTTAATGGAGTCTTTAGCACATCTTTTTATTATTTGTTGTGTCTTATTATTTACTTATTTTCTCTTAAAAAAATCAGAAAATATAAAACTGTTGGCTTAAAACTGTGAAGTTAGCTTACCTGTCATGACGGCTCTGTCGTGGCAGCATCTTTAGGACAGGTGAAGGAAAAGTTTAGAGCCTTTCTATAGTTCTGAAAACTTAAACACTTTTGTGACTGTTATATTGCTTAGATTTCTTTTAGCCAAACTAGAATAGGAAGCTTAGAACTTGAATAGCCCCTAGAGGTGCCTAACACTGGCTCTAGGAAAGAAGTTTAGCAAAAGAAAAATTAAAAACCTAGAGGTGCCCGAAACCGGCTCTAGGAAGCTAACTAGAGGTGCCCAAAACTGGCTCTAGAAAAACTTAGCTTGAAAATAGAAGAAAAAGAAGCATGAAAATGTGCCTTCTAAAAAAATAAACTTTGGCATAAAAATTCGAGTAAAGAAGTTGAATATTCTAGTGAAACTAAGAGAGTCTTAGCATATAAATGTTCACAAGCATGCACACACTGCACGAGAGCTATAGGGAGATTCCGGACAGATCCTAACCTTTCCGACAGGTTGCTGCCGCCATAGAGAATGAGCGACATGTAAGGGACAGTTCACTGTTTGAAGGCCAACACAAAAATTTTCATTTTTCTTTCTTCATTGCTTGAGGGAAAGCAAAAACTTGAGTTTGGGGGTGTGTTGAGTGTGTAAAAGTTCTATTATTTACACCCTTTTTAACCCATATTTCTACTGCATTCAAGCATCATTGCATTGCATTTAGGTTAGTTTTTAGTAAAACATCACAAATGGATCAAAAGCACGGATTCTACTAAAAGATGGCTATTTTTGCAGGTATCTGCCATAGTAGACGTTGAAGGCAGGCACAGGGCAGAGAAGCAGGAGAGCTGAACTGGACAAGCAAACGAAGAAGACGAAGCTGTCATGGACCTGTCGTGACAGCATGGTGACAGCAGACTTATGAAGAGGAAAAGCAAAGTGGACCTCGATAGATAGAGAATAATCTGCTCGTCTGTCGTGTGAAAGCCATATATTTTTCCAAGCCCCGGATCAAAAGATATGTCAAGCCAAAGCTCAAAGAGAAGAAATCCCTAAAAGCAAGGATGCGGCTGGAAAGTAGGAGACTTTAGAGATTTAGTCTTTATTAGAATCTTACTTTTAATTAAAGTTGTAATCCTTGTTACCTTAGATAACTTGAGCCCAAAGCTTATATAAGGGCATAGATTTAACCTAGGAAACATAACCGATTACCCCATAATCGACATCAAAAACCCCTGCCGTCCACCCGTCACCGACATGTTCTAAATTCCCCCTAGGGCTACGGGTTGTTTTGTAAAGTAGTTGCAAGGGTTGTTTTGTTTTAGAATTTTTCAGTTCAATAAAATAAACTTCAAGTTCTCTTATTTTGGTTTTAACATCTTGCAAGAGCATCGGGAGAGCATTGTGAGGTTATCCATTTACTTAGCATCGGGAGAGTTAAGTATACGAAGGAAATAAAAGCGCGTTCTCTAGTTTATAGTTGAACCATCTCGTGCCTAGGGATTGGGCGAGGTTAAGTGGCTAAGGAAGAATTCATACACATCGGTGTTCATCATTCGATTCACGCCGGGAGGTATCATCAAAGAAGTGATCATCGACAGACTTGTGCCTAGGGATAGGGCAAGGCAGATCTGGGATTCTTGCCAAACTTGAAGTACGGAGTTGGTGTGTCTGCTGTCGCGACAGCCAACGGACAGACGCCGCGACAGGTGCTGTCGGCGACGGGAGCGACGACAAAACTGGAGATCCTAAGCAATTCAATACCTGCACTACCGAGCAATTCAATACCAACCCATTCTCTCTATCTTGATAACTCAATCCTTTTATTTACGTTTTTATCTTATTATTCTCGTGACAATTCTAAACTATCTCTTTTACTTCGTGCAGTAAACTAAGGTGAAGTCATTAGCCCAATCCCTGTGGAGACGATATCTGATACTTTGTATCACTTTACTACTTGCGTCGTGTACACTTGCACTACAATTGCGATAGACTCTTTTACACGCAACAAAGGGATCACTTCGGACGGGGGGCAGCTTTAGTATTGCCCGCTACGGTTAGAGTGGCGGCAGCTTGGGACGACGGCTGGGGGTGGAAGGTGTGTCTGGCTCCATGTTATGCATCATCTGCTGGCGTAGCCTTCTTGTCCATTCTTCCTTAGCAGAAAGAATTTTGTCTTTGGGGTCTGGCGGCACCCGAAAATTGGCACACATGCCAGTGATGAGTGCAAGGAAGAAGAGGGGTCCCTTGGCGTTTGGTTTGTCTGCGTGGGCATAGACCTCCTTTATGATTACCTCGCCAATGTTGATCTATCTCCCAATTATTATAGTTTAGATAAGGGCGAGCCTTGACCTGTTGACTGTGGATCCGTGCGTGCTGGGCATCAGGCGGTATTGGATGAAGTAACTCCAAGGGGCTGCCTCCGACAGCAAATCGCGGCGGTTGACTGACCCATTGTTTTTACATGTTAGCCACTTGGTGTTTGGCTTACAGATCTCCTTCTTGATTTTGTTGTAGTCAGCCACCGTTAAGTATGACTCTCATTCCTCGTGTGGATTGACACTAAATTATATGTTGTAGAAGTTGTTGATCATGTCAGCAGTAAACTTGACACCTTCTCCACGGACATACACGAAAGGGCTTGCTAGTTCGGTCTGTGGGCATAGAATTCTCGCACATGGTTGCTATTGATTCCTTCTGGCTGCCGTGCGAACATGTCCCAGCCCATATTGTGGATCCTTTCGAATAGAGAGGGTTCCAAGCCAAAATCCCCCTCAGACTGGGTATATTGGAAACCCATCTCTTCCCATAGTTACCGCTCTCTATAGTGTTTCTTGTAGGTCTCCTCGACAGCAGGGTTCAAGAACCTTTTGAAAGGGGTTTTGGAGGTGGCGGCGAGTTGCTGTGATGAGGCCATAGTTTGTGGGATGGTTGTATTTCCTAAAGAAAGAAAAGAAAGAACGTGAAAGAAAATAAAACTAGGGAAATCTTGGAAGCAAAGATTACAAAGTAAAGGAAAAAGCAAAGTGAAGAATGGGGGAAGAATAGTTGGCTTTATATAGCCAATTCTCTCCACTACTTTGGCAGGCACGCTGTCAACGGGCGGCAATTATTGCGTGTGAATAACGGGATTTATAACCGTTACACAAATATTCGTTCCACTCGTTGTGGAAAAATATAGTCGTTGCGGCTAGCCATTATTAAGCCACTAGCCGTTATGCTTATCTGCCTTGGGCTGCCTTAGCCGCTAGTTGGGCCTCTCCTTTATTTTTTCATCTTTCTTAATCTTTCCTTCATTCCTAACCTAAACTAAATTAAATACAAGAATTAAATAAAAATTAAATCTAATCATAATGCATAAAAATAAATAAAAAATTAGGCTATGTCGGGCTACGCTTTTCCCAAGCATAACAACTTTCTAAGGGTCTTTGTGTTTGGCTATTCATCTGGGCATGCCCTTCCCCTCCTCAAGTGGATGTTGTTGCCAACCATGCTACCATGACGGGACATTCACCAAGAAAACAAAGAGGCTTTTTTTAATCAAGTAAGTAAAAAAGAGATTTAATGTGCAAAAACTAAATAGGACTGCAGAAATTTAAACGCAGTTGTTGTTGCCAGTCCCCAGAAACGACACCAAAAACTTGTAGAGCGTTTGAGTGTTCTCTATTTATGAGCGCAAGTGCACACTCTTGTCAAGTTACAGTATAAAAGATATCATCTCCCACAGGGATTGGAGCAGTTCCTATGAATTGTTTCCTGTACAAAGATTTAGTAAATGAGGAATTAAATATCACGATGTGGAAATAAAAAAATAGAAGTAAAAATAAAGATAATGATGAGAGGAATGATATGGAGAGATTAGGTTGATATATTGGGTATGATAACTACAGCTCAGTGGCCTGTGGACTGCATTGTAAAGTCTAAGCATATTTTGCACTGCCAAGAATTGCTGCCTCGGAGGGATGGCGGGCGGCAAACTACGACCCCGTCACGCGGCTGCTTAGGCTACTTAGGAATTTTATTGAAAACAACTCAAAACAGTTACAACCATTTCCCTCAAACTACTTTACATGCAGGCGCCTAAACCCTAGGAGAGTTGGGTCGCGACCCCCATAAACTCCAACCTATCTAACTATATCTCGTTGTGCGGCTGCTTAGGCTCGCATCCCCTCACCCTCGTCACCATGCCACTATACCCTTACATACATTTGGTATATATATGGCTCATGGCCTAAGTTTGAGTCCTTCTTGAAGTAGTTCTAAAAGTAAATTACATTAAATACATACTCTTTTATTACTTAAATATGGGCTTTTTGGACGTTGCCTTCTTTCGCAATTAAGAATAAGTGTTCCTACTTATCGGTCTTGGATCAGCTCTACCGACCGCTATAGGCTTCAGAAAATTGCAAGACTAGGCTTATTGGGCTTAGGAAATTGCCCTCTTTAAATCACGACCCATCTTGGCTAAGTCGATGTAACTCCTGTTCGGTCGGCAGATGGCGGTAATGCTGCTTCGGCAGCGTCCTTGGCGGCATCTAGAACTGCTTCAGTACAACTCCTTTGGTTCCAGCTTTCTGTCGTGTCTTGTCCTCTCCCCTCCTAGTTATAGCACCTGAAAGTATAAACTATACTAAAATAGTAAGTTTTCTCAACCAAACATAATATATTCAATAGAAGCATGGTTAAAGAAAAGATATTGTTATAATGCATGCAATGCACCTAAATATGCCTAAATGAGCTTAAGAACAACAATAATACGTGCATGAATGTGCACAAAATATAGAACTCATGGACACTCTACACATTGCATTGCTTGTACAATTTTCTCTTAGCTGCTTCTATGTCGCTAGGTAAATCTCCCGTCGGCCTTGTGTTTAAGATATGTGCAATTTGCCCGACTTGAGTCTCTAGGGATTTCATTGTTGCATTATTGTTTTGCAGCCGCATCTCGGTCCTGTCCGATTTGGGATGAAATCAAGTTCGAGGACCCTATTTTGTTTACTGTGGGTTGGCGTCAGATTCCTCCTCGTCTGGTCGTTGGGAACTGATAGTTGTTCTTGGCCATCTTGTTCAGAATATCCATTGCTTCCTCCGGTTCTTTGTCTAGGAGTATGCCGTTTGCCGAGGCATCGAGCATCATCCTAGTTGCCGTCTTGACAACGTTGTAGAACATGGTTACATGCGTCCACAATGGGAATCCGTGCAAGGGGAATTTACGTAATAGCTCTCTGTATCGCTCCCAAGCCTCATGCATGGATTTGCCGTCAGCCTGTCGAAAAGAAGTGATTTCGTTACGCAATTTATAAGTTAAATTCGTAGGATTAAAATGTGCTAATAAATCACGACATAAATCACTCCAGGATCCAATTAATCCTACTGGAATACTGTTTAGCCATGTTTTTGCCCTATCCCTCAATGAATAGGTGAACAATTTTAATCTCAAAATATCCTCTTGTACTCCATGTATTTTAAACAAATTACAAATCTGCAGGAAGGATTTGAGGTGTTGTCTAGCATCTTCAGTCCTTGAGCCACCAAATTGCCCATGGTATTGATCATATTGAATATCACGGGCTTCAGTTCAAAGTGGGCAGCAACTATTTCTGGTGTAACAACTCCATGATTTAATCTGTTCAAATCCTCTTCAAGGTAGTCTCGGACACTTAAGTTTCGTACTGGCGCGAATTGAATTTGCGGATTTTCTCCATCTTCTATAGGGACATTATGTTGCCTATCGGCAACTGGCTGCCCGTCGGCAGGTTGTTGCCCATTGGCATTCCGGTTGTTGTTGGCCTCGTTGCCGCCAACTACGAGTGCCATCTTTAGTCACAGTTGTTACCTTATTTGTTGCTTGAGTCTCTAACAACTTCGATCGATTTCTTCATCAAGGTCGGGGAGTGGATACTTCGAGTTCGCCCTGGTCATACACCAATGCAAAACCAAAGTTTATTTGTGCTCGAAACACAAATAAATAAAAGTGAAAGAAAATAAACTGGAAGTTGCTATAGCCAATCCCTGGAAATAGCGCAAAAAACTTGTTACGTGTAAAAGGTTCTCCATAATTAGTGCAAGTGTACACGTCTCAAGTAATAAACTGATAAGTATTAGAGTATCGTCTCCACAGGGATTGGGATGCAATCCTTCAACTACCTTCTTGCATTGAAAAGGAAAAAGTAAAAGTAAAATCATAAGTAAAAGGAATTTTGGATTTTAACCAGACTAAAGAACATAAATTAAAGTAATTAAGTAATGGTTGAGAGATTAAGTTGATAGAATGGGCCAAATTAGATTGCGTCGTAGTGTGGTATCCAATTGACTTGTCTCGGTCTTTAAATGCAATGATCACCAAACTTCCTCGGTAGTGTCTTTCATTCCTGCCGCGACAATAAGATGTGCTGCCTCGACAATATCTTGTTGGTCGGCAGTGATGTCAAGGTTCGGCAAAGTGTCCTTAGATAGCTCCTCCTTATCTCTAAGGTCGAAACTGTGCTGATGAATGGGCCTTGATAATACCTATCAGCGTAATCCAAACTTAAACACCAACCAATCTCACGCTTCTTTTAGCCGTTGAAACTCTAACTTATCTCTATGTTGAGTTAGCTTCCACCGTTCATGATGAAAACCATGCTTATTCATTTCGTGAGTCTAACTCTCTCGATGCCAGACAAATAGATAACCTCACAAGCTCTCTCTCGATGAGATTGCAAGAATGAATTCAATGCCAAAAATAAGCAAACCTTAAACACTCAATAGTACAATTGTTTTCTCACAACTACTAAGCAAAATAATCCTAACCCTAAGAAAGTGTAGAACATAATGAACATGGAGAACACACGACTAAACCCTAATCTCAAGCTCTTGACTCTTCTCTCGATGATGATCTCTCTCTCTCTTCCCTCTTGATGTGTGCGCCAAGCCTAGCTTATATGGAAAGAGGAGTAGGGAAAAGTCTTTCTTGGATAAGAAGTTAAATTGGACTTGGACTTGTCTTCATTAAAGAGGTGAATCTCTTTAACTATAATTCCTTTGTCCACTTTGGCCAAATTCCATCCTTAAGCTTCATTCCATGTTTTCGTCATCTTCTCATGTTCCAATTGCCATGCAAAGTATGTAGAAAAATCCATCATTTTATGCTTTTCAAATCAACTATCACTTTGCATGCATTGCCCCCTGGCAGGTTGCTCTGTGCACTACCTTGACAGAGAATATCTGATGTCTTGGTAAATGATGTGAGCACGTTTATGCCACCCAACGTTGCAACTTCAAACTTTCAGGGAAGTTTGTTTTTTCATTTGTTACATACTGATGTGTAACATTTCTTATACTTATATTATTTATATCAGTGTGTTTTCTATGTATATATTATGTTAAGTGTGTTTTAGATAAGTTTGTCAGCTTATCATATTGTATGTTAAGCTATGTTAGCTTGTTGTGTGTTAAAACAATAAGGGTGCATTGTTTTGTAGCTTGCTTGAATGTTTTCAATAAGTTTACAATGCTCTGAGTGTGTTTCTTTTGTTTTCATATAAATACAATAAAAGGGCAGCAGCTCAAAGGCTTAAACTTAGCTCGGATGAAGCTCACGGGAGTGTACGTAGCTCATCTTCAGCTCAAAGGAGTATCGGCATGCTCAACTCAGCTCACTTCACTCCTAGCTAGCTGAATTCAGCTCGTTTCAGCTCCAGTCAGCTCAACTTTAGCTCTACTAGCTCAACTCCAGCTGACAAGTCCAAAAGTATCTGAAAAGCGTCCTACATGCCGGGGAGTGTACCAGTGCACGCGTGGCAGCCTAGGTGGCATCCGAGCATGTAACTTGCACACGTGACAGCCTTGACACATGTGTGTGCAAGTTTGGCCGAAAATCAACCCATTCCTCTCTCAAATGTGCGGCAAACTTGAAGATAAGAACAAAGGAAAAACATTTAACATGTGTTTATTCTTTGAAATTCAAATAAAAGCACAAATAACATGTGCTTTATCCATTTGGGCGCCCAAACTTCAAACATATGGCCAGAATTGCATGCCCCCCCTTTAGTGGTTATTTAGTTAATTTTTTTTTAATTTCAAATGGATAATTAACAGCCACATATTTGAATTCAGCCAACTTCCCTTGTACTTTATATATATGAACGAAAATCACTTGTAAAAGGTTAGACAATTTTTATGAAACAAAATTATTGTGAGTTTTTCTCTCAATTTCAGTTCTTCATTGAACTTCTTTGGCATTTTCAGACTTTGTTTGATTGTGTCATCCTCCTTGATACTTCGGGTTCCTAGATCGCTATCTAGAGGGTCCAAGTCCGTTGGCGAAGAACGTATTCTATTCGGGTCCGCTCAGTATATAGTTCGGGTTCTTTCAAGTTCAACGTCATGTTAATTTCCAGTAACTTCAACGCCATTTTCTGCCATTTTAGTCGTTCATTTGCTGCCATGAAAGCCCTTTGAGGCATTCATCAACATTTGAATTCCGAAACTGCCAGAAAATTCCTTCCTCTCATTTCTTTCTTTATTTTCGTTTTTTTGTTCTTGTTGTTTTAACATCATTCTAACATCCATAACATTGTGTTATTGCAGAAACATGCTTGCTACAATCCTAGATCCGTTACAAACAAAGGACCGTTGTTTCTGAAGCAACGTACCCTTTATCATATGGCATCAGAGCTTTGGTCGGATTTTAGCACTTTCTGCACTACCAGACATCAATATATATATATATATATACAAAAGTTTAAAAAAATCGAAACAAAAAAAATCTGAAAAAAAAAGTCAAATTTTTTTTCCGAATTAAAAATATATATATACGGAAATTCAAAAAAAAAGAGAAAAAGAGTGATGAATTGTGTAGAATAAAAAAATAGCATTGTTGAAAAGTTTTGATATGTTGAAGGATGTGTCTATCTTACCTTGAAATGCTTTGTAATCACCCGAAATCAACTTCTCTTGTTTGTTCCGGAGATAGGATGGTGGTAAGCATTTCTACTGCGTAAGTTGCTAAATTCTTGTTCTTTTAGCATCCTTTCTTTCATTTCATATTGTTATCTTTTTTTTTCTTTCAGCCCAATTCTCAACTTTCATTTTTTATTTCTTTTCTCCTAACCCTTATCTTTGTTCTAACAATATTCACCTGTCACCCGTTGTTTTCTTTCAATTTGACAACACTTGCAGAATCTGAACATCAGAATCAGTTCCTTTAAAGAACTAAGTACGAGAGATTGAGGAAAAAAGCAACCAGAGCGTGTGAGAACAGAAGGGGAGACAAAAGAGCCATTCAAGTATTCTCCCGAGTGAAACACGAGTGCTGAGTGTTAATTCCTTATTTTCTTGAGTGCAGATTTTTTGGAGTGACTAGTGAGGATTTTTGATGTGTGATTGGTGAGGACTACTTTTTTTTTTCTCTCTTTTATTTCTAACCTTTAACCCGTTTGTTTGTTTTCTTTGTGTGAAATGACAGGTTCTGATGATAATTCGGGTGAACAACAACCACTGAATCTCCATATGAAAGCCTTAGAGCGCATGATGCAACGAGTGATTGCTAATGCATTGAAGCCTATACATTCTCGAATGGATAGAATTGATGGGGGTGGTTCCCATTCGGTCCATGAAGAGATAAATGATGACAATGTGCAGACATTGGCTACCGATGAAGCACTTGTTGACAAGAGAAGTCTGAATGATAAACCATCACAGGATGAACCGCAGCGAAACAACCTCTTCCATACGAGATGCAACGTGAACGACAAGGTATGTATTGTGATTATTGATAGTGGTAGTTGTGCTAACGTTGCTAGTACTCTCAAGGTTGACAAGTTAGGACTAGGGGTGATAACGAGCCGAGCGGAGCTCGGCTCGCCGAGCTCGAAATTTTAGGCTCGAGCTCGGCTCGAAAACATTTCTATTGGGCTCGGCTCGGGCTCGAAGCTCGTCAGGCTTGGCTCGGCTCGGGCTCGTCAGGCTCGGCTCGGCTCGAAATGAAAATTTTTTCTATAGTTTTTTTTGATAAAATATTCGTTCAAAATCCCTTTCATAACCAACACTAAAACGAAATTTAATGACCAGAAAGAGGAAAAAGTGCCAAAACTTAGATTAATCCAAATAATCAATAAATATTCTTATAATACAAATACATAATTAAAGAAAATACAAAATCAAACAACAATCAACTAATGAAAGAAAATAAAAACACAAAATTTATTTTAGTGCATATGTAGATTCCGAGCCTGTTCACGAGCTTTTCGAGCTGAGCCTGGATATGCTCGGCTTGTTAAGGTTTCGAGCCGAGCCCGAGCCCGAGTCGAGCTCACTCGAGCCGAGCTTTAACCGAGCTTTGACCGAGCCGAGCCCGAGTAGCTCACGAGCCGTTCAGGCTCATTATCACCCCTAGTTAGGACTGAAGACGACAACACATCCCAATCCGTACAAGTTACAATGGTTGAATGATTGTGTTGAAATCAAAGTTACTAAACAAGTTGTTATACCATTTTTCATTGGTAAATACAAGGATGAGGTAACTTGTGATGTTTGTTCTATGGATACTTGTCATTTGTTGTTAGGAAGACCGTGGCAGTATGATAAGAGAGTTTTGCACGATTGTTACACCAATCGATACTCTTTTACTCATGAGGGCAAAAAGGTAACATTGGCACCTATGACTCCAAGTGAAGTATATCAAGACGAAGTTCGTTTGAAAGCGAGTACTGCAGCTTGGAAAGCCAGCAAAAAGAAGAATGACTGTGACAAAGAAGATGTGAACTCAAAGGTTTTATTTGATTCTACGTTTTCTTCTATTTCTTCTTCTAACTTGCAGGTCAATAAGGTGATGCCATGTGAAGTTCTCAAGTTTGCTAATGTTGGTATGTCTAGTGCATTTAAATTCTTTCCAGAAATTCAGCAACCTTCCATACCACGGTTTGACGTTCATTTCCATTGTAATATTGATTTTTCATTTTTATATACTGATTTCTTTGGCTGTCCATTGGATTGTGAACAACCTTGTGTTGTGATTCTGGATGATCGTCAAAATTCTTGTTGTTCTTTGGATTTGCCTTTGTATGTCATTGTTTGCAGGATTACGAATGTGCAACGAGCATTGTCTGACTTTATGTTGTGCATTATTCGAAAAGGTACAAGAAAGAAGGCATTTCCATTTGTGCCGAGCAAGAAGGATGAGGAAGTTCCCTGCCAAGTGAAAGTTAAAATTGTTCCCTTTTGTAATGAGGGTCGATTTGGGGACAAATCGCATTAAAGAAGGGGGGATGATGTGAGCACGTTTATGCCACCCAACGTTGCAACTTCAAACTTTCAGGGAAGTTTGCTTTTTCATTTGTTACATACTGATGTGTGACATTTCTTATACTTATATTATTTATATCAGTGTGTTTTCTATGTATATATTATGTTAAGTGTGTTTTAGATAAGTTTGTCAGCTTATAATATTGTATGTTAAGCTATGTTAACTTGTTGTGTGTTATAACAATAAGGGTGCATTGTTTTGTAGCTTGCTTGAATGTTTTCAATAAGTTTACAATGCTCTGAGTGTGTTTCTTTTGTTTTCATATAGTTACAATAAAAGGGCAGCAGCTCAAAGGCTTAAACTTAGCTCGGATGAAGCTCACGGGAGTGTACGTAGCTCATATTCAGCTCAAAGGAGTATCAGCATGCTCAACTCAGCTCACTTCACTCCCAGCTAGCTGAATTCAGCTCGTTTCAGCTCCAGTCAGGTCAACTTTAGCTCCACTAGCTTAACTCCAGCTGATAAGTCCAAAAGTAGCTGAAAAGCGTCCTACATGTCGGGGAGTGTACCAGTGCACGCGTGGCAGCCTAGGTGGCATCCGAGCATGTAACTTGCACACGTGGCAGCCTTGACACATGTGTGTGCAAGTTTGGCCGAAAATCAACCCATTCCTCTCTCAAATGTGCGACAAACTTGAAGATAAGAACAAAGGAAACACATTTAACATGTGTTTATTCTTTGAAATTCAAATAAAAGCACAAATAACATGTGCTTTATCCATTTGGGCGCCCAAACTTCAAACATATGGCTAGAATTGCATGCCGCCCCTTTAGTGGTTATTTAGTTAAATTTTTTTAATTTCAAATGGATAATTAACAGCCACATATTTGAATTCAGCCAACTTCCCTTGTACTCTATATATATGAACGAAAATCACTTGTAAAAGGTTAGACAATTTTTATGAAACAAAATTATTGTGAGTTTTTCTCTCAATTTCAGCTCTTCATTGAACTTCTTTTGCATTTTCAGACTTTGTTTGATTGTGTCATCCTCCTTGATACTTCGGGTTCCTAGATCGCTATCTAGAGGGTCCAAGTCCGTTGGTGAAGAACGTATTCGATTCGGGTCCGCTCAGTATATTGTTCGGGTTCTTTCGAGTTCAACGTCATGTTAATTTCCAGCAACTTCAACGCCATTTTCTGCCATTTTAGTCGTTCATTTTCTGCCATGAAAGCTCTTTGAGGCATTCATCAACATTTGAATTCTGAAACTGCCAGAAAATTCCTTCCTCTCATTTCTTTCTTTATTTTCGTTTTTTTTGTTTGTGTTGTTTTAACATCATTCTAACATCCATAACATTGTGTTATATCAGAAACATGCTTGCTATAATCCTAGATCCGTTACAAACAAAGGACCGTTGTTTCTGAAGCAACGTACCCTTTATCAAGTGGTCTATCATTGGAGCTACTCTGTAAGGCTTCCTCTTCATAATTTAGCTTCTGTCAGTAGAAGCTGTCATCTATGGCTTGGCTTGATCTGGACCAGTCTCGAGCTCATTCTGCACCAACTCTCATTTTCTTTCATTGCCCGCTCGGCATCACCTGCCCTCGGTAGTGAGTAAATCTGCGCAAGTACCAAACGTGCATTAAAACAATACGTTTTCATTAAATAAATCAAATATCAAGATTAAAGGTAAAGGTTATAACCCCCTCGTCCCGATCTGGATGACTGACCGGTCCGAATAGGCTACACGGGGAAAACCGAAGTGAAACCCGCTAAGGCTCCCTTCGGTTAGCAACCCTAGAAAATTTCTTTAATTATTATCTTGTCTAAATGTATTAATTTAATCCTATGTGAAAGGACAACAACAGAAGCAACAAATGAGGCGATCAACCCAATAGCATACGAAAAATAGTCTATTTTAGCTTAAAATGCAGGCCGTATCGAAACGCCCAGAAGGTGTATCGATACGCCTTGACTAGGTCAACTGGCCAAAGTCAACCTGAGGAGACCGTTTCGAAACTGGGGTGGACCATATCGAAACGCCCTCAACGGTCAACTTCTCGTTGTCCACGCTACGAATATCGTTCCAGAATGTAACCCCCTTAACCCGGCCCAGACGGTTGACCCGAATTAAGAAAGTCACACGGGGAAAACTAAAGTCAACCCGAAAGTCAACCTTGATTAACGACCCTTTTTTTTCTTTTTACTCTTGTCTAGATGCACATTAACCTTAGATGTGATCATGCAAACAGCATACTCAAAGATCATAAACATCAGAGATCAAACAGGGACCCAATTGAACAATTTACAACTTTAGGGACCAAATTGTAAATTCTGATAACTTTAAGGACTTAACCAGATTTTATGTTACCAACTTAAAATTAATCATGTTTCATGCTTCTCTGCCAAATTTCAGCTCAAACGGACATCCCAAACTCATACAATTGCACAAACAAGTTTCAGGACCAAAATGCAAACTTTTCAAAACATTTAACTGCCAATGTCAGTCCCCAACGGTCACCCGTTCCGAAACAGGCAGAGCCCGTTTCGAAACGCGGGGCCGTTCCGCAACACGTACCGCAACGGGGGACTGGCAGTAGCCAAACCGTTTTGGAACGGTCTCACCCGTTTCGGACGCCTGGGTTTGTTTGAGGCACCCGTTCCGAAACGGTATGAACTATTCCGAAACACCCTGCACAGAAAACCTCCAAATGCATACATAAACATGCAATTGACCATCCAAACATGCTCCAAAAGCCACCAAACTTTACCAACATACTAAACAACATATAAGAGACATACTTGCATCAACAATTCAACAAAATACCAACATTCATGAAAAGCCCCAAGTCAAAGGATATGCTTCCTACACAAGCAACCATTTAAACACCATACTTCCAATTCAATCCCATAAAAGCCAAACATGTTCCAACAACATCAACAACATAAAACCATACTTGTCCGAACATATACGAACACATAAACATCAATCCGAAAGATTCTACCCCATTGCCTTTATTAACTATAGCTATTAACCGAGACATACATCTCAAGTGGAGTCCCCCTTGAATCCCTTGCTTCTCGAATTCCAAACTTCAAGTGTAACCCCCTTAACCCGGCCTAGACGGTTGACCCGAATTAAGAAAGTCACACGGGGAAAACCAAAGTCAACCCGAAAGTCAACCTTGATTAATGACCTTTTTTTTCTCTTTTTAGACTTGTCTAAATGCACATTAAACCTATGTGTGATCATACAAACAACATACTAAAAGATCACAAACATCAGAGATCAAACAGGGACCCAATTGAACAAACTACAACTTTAGGGACCAAATTGTAATTTCTGATAAATAAAAGGACTTAACCCAAATTGAAGTTACCATCTTGAAATTAGTCAGGTTTCATGCTTCTCTGTGAAATTTCAACTCAAAAGGACATCCACAGCTCATGCAATTGATCATACAAGATTCAGGACCAAAACGTAAACAATTCAAAACATAAAACTGCCAATGTCAGCTCCCTAACGGTCGGACGTTCCGAAACGGCTCGACCCTGTTCCGAAACACGGGCCGTTCCGAAACGGGTTCCGGAACGTGGCTCGGCAGAAGCCAAACCGTTTCGAAACGGTGCACACCGTTTCGGACGCCTGGGTTCGTGTAAGGCACCCGTTCCGAAACGGTGCCTACTGTTCCGAAACGCCTACACAGATTTCAGCAAACAAGCGTACCAAATCATGCAATTGGTCATTCAAACATGCTCCAAACATCACCAAACTTTACCAGCATGCAATTAAACATATATAAGACTTGTAGGAATCATCAAATCAACAAACCAACTTCATATGCAAAAAGCCCCAATTCTATAGGCATGCTTCCTACACAAGCTAGCTATTCCAACTTCAAACTTCCAAAACAAGCATATAAGGTTCCAATTCAAAAACCAGCATTTTAAACAACATTCAACATACTTAGGGAGTCCCAAACACCTCCCAAATCATTCACATTGGTCCCCCATTGCCAAAACATACAAAAGCTAAATGTTTAACAAAACCTTCCATACTTAGAGCTTCTCTTGAACTTGATTGCTTGCCTTTCCTTGCAGCCCCTTAAGGTACTCTAATGCTCTGCATTATTGAATTAAGAAAACGTAGAGAGCGTAAGCAAAAGCTTAGTGAGGCATGCTCATTAAAACCATTCAATAATGCAATTAAAACCATTTATAAATCATGCTTAAAACCAATCCTTGCACATGCTCAAAAGCATACTTTAAATCAAGCAATCACATGCTTCATATCATATATCAAAACAAGCATCTCATGCTTCTTACATACTTAACATGTCATATTGGCTCAAGTGATACATTTCATTTCATAAAACAAGTTCAACAACTTTCCCAAGGACTTTTAAACACCTTGGCCCCAAGGACTTTTAAACACCTTGGCCATGGACTTTTAAACACCATGAATGAGGACCACACAAGGACTTTTAACCACCTTTGTGTCCAAAGCTTGAATCACCCCAAGGACTTTTAAAAACCTTGGCCCATGGACTTTTAAACACCATGGAAGGATCACCTAAGGACTTTTAACCACCTTAGTGTCCGCAACAAGACTCATCCAAGGACTTTTAACCACCTTGATGATCTTAAGTAACAAGGCTCACTCAAGGACTTTTAACCACCTTAGTGACCTTAACATTTTCAAAACATCACTTGCCAATATACATCATAATCATCATTTAACCCACTGTTTTAAAGCATTTAACCAAGCCATTTTCATCATGCATTTTAAAGCATCAATCCACATTTAAACAATGTATAAAAGCAAGGTACTCCTACCTAGAGTTACCTTCGACATATGGCTTATATCATCAGCAAAATTCATGCTAAAACATGCTTTCAAAACAGTAATCAAAACATGCAAATCATCACTTTTCAAAACATCAAGTCATGGCCACCACTAGAGAGAAAATCCGAAAACTTACACTTGAGCTTAGCAAAGTTGTTTAGACTTAAACTAAGCTCCCAAAACCTTCAAACCTTGGTTTAAAAAGCTGGAAATCCAATTCCACAATTGCACTCACCAATTTCCACTTTGCTTCAAGCCAAAGCACCAAATCAAGCTTCCGAACCAACCAAACTTGGATCCAAAGATGCCTCCCCTGTTTCAACACATCAAAGCAGAGGATTAATGCATCATCATGCATTAATTGCTTCAATGAAAGCACCTAAACTCGCTGCTCTCATCCAACCTCCATTTTCGGCCACCAAACACAACCGAAAATGCATCCAAACCACTTCTAAACAAAGCCCAGCCATAAACCAGCAAAACCTCACTTCCATTAACATCAAATAACATCTAAAAACAACCTATTAACAACCTTATACCTCCAGCAACACCAGATCACCAAGACCACCTCAAAAACTACCTTAAAACACAAGCTAAACTTAGGAAACTCAACCTATCCGGGATTGCATCAATCAAGACTCACTTCCACATCATTTTAGAGATCATTTAACATCAAAAACATATCTTAAATCACAGATTACTCAGATCTAACGAAAATCACCAAAAATCATCAAAATCTTGCATAATAAGCCAAGATCCAATTCAACACTTTAAAACCTTTAATTAAACTTCAATTTAGGATTGAAAACTTAGGAATTTCAGTAAAGAACTGATAGTTTAGAGGAGAAGGGCGTTCTTACCTCCAAACTTGTGTTTCTCCACTTTTTGAAATGAAAATCCTTGATGAAACTTGTAGCAATTGAAGAGGTTTTGAAGATACAATGATTTTCAATCAAATGAGAGTTGAAAGGAGGAATTTAGGTGAGAAAATCAGAATCAATTCTCTGGAAATGGAGTGTGTGGGTTGAGAGAAAAAGAGAGAAAGAAAATTGGAAGTTAGATGAGAAAATGCCAAATGAGTTTTTCCCTCCTTTTGATTCACTTTAAAAATCAGAATTATAACTCTAAATATCTTAGAAAAATCTGGAGAAATCACTTTTGGATTAATAGCTCCTTAAAGATTCAAAGTTCCAATCCTTTATAAAACAGCCACCAAACTTGCGAAAATTACATTTTGGTCACTAGCCAAAATGTCACACTTCCAAAACTCATTTTCCAAAATTGTTTTCACAGTTCATCTAATTATATTAAAAGATGATTTTAGAACATTTTTCCATATTTTTAATGCAACCCGAACTAGGCTTTCCTAATTTAACCCCTTAAGATTCGAACAGCACTAAACCAACCGGTCAACGCCCAAAACTCCTAAGCCCAAAACCGGGGCGTTACAACTCTCCCCCCCTTAAGAAATTTCGTCCTCGAAATTTACCTGAAGGAAAGAGATAAGGAAACTGCTTCAGCATGTCTTCCTTCCGCTCCCACGTGGCTTCCTCAACACCTCGATGCTTCCACAACACTTTCACCAACTCAATGGTCTTGCCACGAAGAACCTTGCAATCCGAATCCAGAATCTTCACCGGTTCCTCATCATAGGTCAAATCCGGATTCAATTCCACCTCCTCCACAGGCATCACATGCGAAGGATCAGATCTATACCTCCGGAGCATAGAAACATGGAACACATCATGAATCTTCTCCAACTCCTGAGGTAACCTCAACCGATACGCCACAGGACCCACTCGCTCAACCACCTCATATGGTCCAATGTACCGAGGGCTCAACTTACCCTTCCGACCAAACCTCATCACCTTCTTCCAAGGCGAAACCTTCAAGAACACACGGTCACCCACCGCATACTCTATCTCCTTACGCTTCAAATCCGCGTAAGACTTTTGCCGATCAGAGGCAGCCTTCAACCTCTCGCAAATGAGCTTCACCTTCTCGGTGGTCCCTTTCAGCAAAGCAGGCATCGAAACCAACTTTTGACCAGTTTCAGCCCAACAAAGGGGAGTCCTACACTTCCTCCCATACAGAGCCTCATATGGTGCCATCTGTATACTTGACTGATAACTATTGTTATAAGCGAACTCAACCAAAGGCAGATGCTTCTCCTAAGAACCTTGGAACTCAATCACACAGCATCTCAACATATCCTCCAAAATCTGAATAACTCGCTCAGACTGACCATCCGACTGAGGATGATAGGATGTACTGAAATGCAACCTTGTACCCAGAGCTTGATGCAAACACTGCCAGAAACGCGATGTGAACCTCGGATCCCTATCCGACACAATCGACTTAGGCACACCATGCAACCTCACTATCTCAGCAATGTACAACTCTGCCAGCCTATCCAAAGAGAACGTAGTATGCACAGGCAAGAAATGCGCACACTTCGTCAAGCGATCCACAATCACCCAAACAGAATTCTTCTTTGATGGAGACAAAGGCAAACCAGATACAAAATCCATGGTAACCCTCTCCCACTTCCATTCAGGGATTTTCAACGGTTGCAACAAACCAGAAGGAAACTGATGTTCAGCCTTAACTCGCTGACACACCAAACACTTGCTCACAAACTCTGCAACATTCTTCTTCAAAACAACCCAATAGTACTCATCACGAAGATCACGATACATCTTAGTACTACCAGGGTGCATAGCAAAAGGACTACTATGACCTTCAGTCAGAATAGCACGCCTCAACTCAACATCTGCAGGCACTACTATCCGACTACCAAAACACAACACACCATCCTCATTAAAGCAGAAATCCGAAGGTCTACCCTCCGCGATATCCTGAACATGAGACACCAAGGAATCATCCAGCAACTGCTTTTCCTTGATCAACTGAACCAAAGATGGTTTCACTTGCAACTCAGCAACAAGACCACCATCTCGCGATATGCTCAAGCTAGCAAACATCGCCCTCAGCTCAACAGCTACCTTCCTACTCAAGGCATCCGCAACAACATTGGCTTTACCAGGATGATACTCAATCGTCAGATTATAATCCTTGAGCAACTCCAACCAACGTCGCTGCCTAAGATTCAACTCCTTCTGAGACATCAGATACCTCAAACTCTTGTGATCCGTGTACACAGTACACTTCTCACCATACAGATAATGTCTCCAGATCTTCAGAGCAAAAACCACTGCAGCCAGCTCAATATCATGCGTAGGGTAATTGCGCTCATGCACCTTCAACTGCCGCGACGCATAAGCTACAACCTTACCCTCTTGCATCAGCACACATCCCAAACCAACATAGGACGCATCACTATAGACCACAAACTCTTTCCCTGATTCAGGCTGAATCAAGATAGGAGCTTGCGTCAAAGCCAACTTCAGCTTCTCAAAAGCTTGCTTCCTCGCTTCTGTCCACTCATACTTAACATCTTTATGCAAAAGCTTCGTCAAAGGAGCAGCAATCTTGGAAAAACCATCCACAAACCTCCGGTAGTATCCCGCCAAACCAAGGAAACTACGAACCTCATGAACAGACTTAGGAACTTTCCATCTCATCGCCGCCTCAATCTTCTGAGGATCAACACGAATCCCCTCAGCTGAAACAACATGTCCAAGGAACACCACCTCCTTAAGCCAAAACCCACACTTGCTCAGCTTAGCATAAAGCTGATTCTCCAACAAAGCTTGCAGCACAATCCTCAAATGCTCTTCGTGCTCCTCCTCAGTACGCGAGTACACGAGGATATCATCAATGAACACCAAAACGAACTTGTCCAGGTATTCATGAAAAACACGATTCATCATGTCCATGAAAGCAGCAGGAGCATTTGTCAAACCAAACGGCATCACAAGGAACTCATAATGCCCATACCTTGTCCTGAAAGCTGTCTTAGGCACATCCACATCCTTCACCTTCAATTGATAATACCCTGACCTCAAGTCAATCTTAGAGAACACAGCAGCTCCCCGAAATTGATCAAAGAGATCATCAATCCTCGGCAAAGGATACCGATTCTTGATAGTCAACTTGTTCAGCTGACGGTAATCAATGCACATCCTCATAGTGCCATCTTTCTTCTTCACAAACAAGACAGGAGCACCCCAAGGCGACACACTCGGCCGGATGAAACCACGATCAAGCAACTCTTGCAACTGCGTCTTCAGCTCCTTCAGCTCCTTAGGTGCCATTCTATAGGGAGTAATGGACACAGGAGTTGTATTCTCATACAGCTCAATCCCAAACTCCACCTCGCGATTAGGAGGTAAACCAGGCAACTCTTCAGGAAAAACTCCAGGGAACTCCTTCACAACACGAATGTCTTGCACCCTCAGCTCCTTAGAGCTAGGATTCATCACAAAAGCTAGATAAGCTTCGCAACCTTGCCTCAGCATCCTGCTCGCCTCCAAGGTAGACACAACATTAGCAAGAAACTTCACATTCTCGCCAACAACAACAACTTCATAATCATCCGCAAGCTTAAGCGACACCCGCTTATTCTCACAATCCACAACAGCACGATGCTCAGCAAGCCAATCCATACCAAGGATCACATCAAAACCATAGAAGGGCAACTCCATAAGATCAACATGAAAGACATGCTCTTGAACAACCAAAGGACACCTTCTATACAACTTTCGAGTCACAACAGTTTCACCAAAAGAACTAGTGACACGAACACCAACATCCAAAGACTCAACAGGCAAACCAAGCAATTCAGCATGCTCACGCAAAATGTATGAATGAGTAGATCCAGAATCAATCAAAGATAGCAATGACAAGGATTGCAAAGTAAAGGTACCTGCAATCACATCAGCATCATTCCTTCCCTCGCGCTGAGCATACACCCTCGCTTGGCCTCCACCCTCAGGCTGAATAGCTACAACATGAGCTACTCCTCGGCCACCTTCCTCACACCTCTGGAAATTACCACGGCCGCGCCCACGACCTCTCTGCGGTGCAGCTACAACAGGAGCACGATCTTGGCCACCAGCCAACCTCGGACAATCTCGCCTCAAGTGGTCCGCAGAACCACAGTTCCAGCATCCATTTCCACCAGCATTACCAGCTGCCACAACAGGAGCTTGCACCTCCCTCACAGCACGAGGACAGTCACGCTTCATGTGACCACGAGAACCACAAATCCAGCAAGCACTAGGCTCAGCCCTAGCAAAGCCTCCTCTAGCAGGTGCACCTCCACCTCTCTTGACTGAGGACTGATACTTCTGATCGCGTCCCCTCTTGTTCCGTCCACCTCCGGAACTATACTCAGCTGATCTCTTCCCAGCACTTGCTCCAGCACCTCTAGCAGACAAACTCAGGTTCATCTCAATGTCTTTGGCTCGGCCCACCAAAACATCAAAATCATCATATTCAGTGGCCAGCACATACATCTTAACATCCGTCACAAGACCGTAACGAAACCTCTCGCACCTCGCCCGTTCATCGGGTATCAGCTCCGGTGCATACTGACTAAGCCGTACAAACTGTACCTCGTACTCAGCTACACTCATGCTCCCTTGGGTAAGAGACATGAATTCCCGCTTTTTCTCATCCAGATATCTCACTTCCAGATATCTCCTCTTAAACACATTCTGAAAGAATGTCCAGGTAACATCAGCTTCAGCCATCCCAGCTATGGTGGTCGTCCACCACATATAAGCATCGTCCTGCAGCAAGGACACAACACAGCCCAACTTTTGCACATCCGTGCAGCTCATCTGACCCAAAATACGCTTGGTACTCTCCAGCCAAGCCTCAGAACTCTCAGCTGACAATCCTCTAAACTCAGTCCCTCCAAGACTGCGCAGACGCTCCAAAGGCAATCTGACTCCAGCATCTCCCTGATGCCCAGCTCCTTGAACTCCAGCTACTGCTGCTCGAAAAGCACCCGCAATAGCTTGTACCAAAACAGACATGTCAGGCATAGCTTGCCCCTGACCAACCTCTGGTCCAGCAGCTCCAGCACCAGCTGCAGCTTCAGCTCGCTCACCTCCAGCACCACCACCAGGCGGAGGAGGGGGTAACACAGCACTACCAGTGTGCTCTTCATTCTCATTCTCGTTGGGAGCCGTAGCTCGCACACTACCTCGTAACTCTCTACGTGGTGCCATACTTTTACCATGCAATCACAATGCAAAAATAAAACAAGTCAGGCCCAGCAAGGTAAGCAATCCAAGTATTCAAGCTCAATTTCATTCAAAATCAACATCATTTCATTAGCTTTTATTTGGCAATGGGTACCCTCAACATGCAACATCATAGCATACATCTCAATTGCATCAACATCACAAGCCACTGATCATGCTTTCAAACAACAAGCATACAGAACATACATACATCAATCATGCATACATTCATTCCCAATTACTCGCAAACTCAGCTCTGATACCACCAAATGTAACCCCCTTAACCCGGCATAGACGGTTGACCCGAATTAAGAAAGTCACACGGGGAAAACCAAAGTCAACCCGAAAGTCAACCTTGATTAACGACCCTTTTTTTTCTTTTTAGACTTGTCTAAATGCACATTAAACCTATGTGTGATCATACAAACAACATACTAAAAGATCACAAACATCAGAGATCAAACAGGGACCCAATTGAACAAACTACAACTTTAGGGACCAAATTGTAATTTCTGATAAATAAAAGGACTTAACCCAAATTGAAGTTACCATCTTGAAATTAGTCAGGTTTCATGCTTCTCTGTGAAATTTCAACTCAAAAGGACATCCACAGCTCATGCAATTGATCATACAAGATTCGGGACCAAAACGTAAACAATTCAAAACATAAAACTGCCAATGTCAGCTCCCTAACGGTCGGACGTTCCGAAACGGCTCGACCCTGTTCCGAAACACGGGCCGTTCCGAAACGGGTTCCGGAACGTGGCTCGGCAGAAGCCAAACCGTTTCGAAACGGTGCACACCGTTTCAGACGCCTGGGTTCGTGTAAGGCACCCGTTCCGAAACGGTGCATACTGTTCCGAAACGCCTGCACAGATTTCAGCAAACAAGCGTACCAAATCATGCAATTGGTCATTCAAACATGCTCCAAACATCACCAAACTTTACCAGCATGCAATTAAACATATATAAGACTTGTAGGAATCATCAAATCAACAAACCAACATCATATGCAAAAAGCCCCAATTCTATAGGCATGCTTCCTACACAAGCTAGCTATTCCAACTTCAAACTTCCAAAACAAGCATATAAGGTTCCAATTCAAAAACCAGCATTTTAAACAACATTCAACATACTTAGGGAGTCCCAAACACCTCCCAAATCATTCACATTGGTCCCCCATTGCCAAAACATACAAAAGCTAAATGTTTAACAAAACCTTCCATACTTAGAGCTTCTCTTGAACTTGATTGCTTGCCTTTCCTTGCAGCCCCTTAAGGTACTCTAATGCTCTGCATTATTGAATTAAGAAAACGTAGAGAGCGTAAGCAAAAGCTTAGTGAGGCATGCTCATTAAAACCATTTATAAATCATGCTTAAAACCAATCCTTGCACATGCTCAAAAGCATACTTTAAATCAAGCAATCACATGCTTCATATCATATATCAAAACAAGCATCTCATGCTTCTTACATACTTAACATGTCATATTGGCTCAAGTGATACATTTCATTTCATAAAACAAGTTCAACAACTTTCCCAAGGACTTTTAAACACCTTGGCCCCAAGGACTTTTAAACACCTTGGCCATGGACTTTTAAAAACCATGAATGAGGACCACACAAGGACTTTTAACCACCTTTGTGTCCAAAGCTTGAATCACCCCAAGGACTTTTAAACACCTTGGCCCCAAGGACTTTTAAACACCTTGGCCCATGGACTTTTAAACACCATGGAAGGATCACCTAAGGACTTTTAACCACCTTAGTGTTCGCAACAAGACTCATCCAAGGACTTTTAACCACCTTGATGATCTTAAGTAACAAGGCTCACTCAAGGACTTTTAACCACCTTAGTGACCTTAACATTTTCAAAACATCACTTGCCAATATACATCATAATCATCATTTAACCCACTGTTTTAAAGCATTTAACCAAGCCATTTTCATCATGCATTTTAAAGCATCAATCCACATTTAAACAATGTATAAAAGCAAGGTACTCCTACCTAGAGTTACCTTCGACATATGGCTTATATCATCAGCAAAAATCATGCTAAAACATGCTTTCAAAACAGTAATCAAAACATGCAAATCATCACTTTTCAAAACATCAAGTCATGGCCACCACTAGAGAGAAAATCCGAAAACTTACACTTGAGCTTAGCAAAGTTGTTTAGACTTAAACTAAGCTCCCAAAACCTTCAAACCTTGGTTTAAAAAGCTGGAAATCCAATTCCACAATTGCACTCACCAATTTCCACTTTGCTTCAAGCCAAAGCACCAAATCAAGCTTCCGAACCAACCAAACTTGGATCCAAAGATGCCTCCCCTGTTTCAACACATCAAAGCAGAGGATTAATGCATCATCATGCATTAATTGCTTCAATGAAAGCACCTAAACTCGCTGCTCTCATCCAACCTCCATTTTCGGCCACCAAACACAACCGAAAATTCATCCAAACCACTTCTAAACAAAGCCCAGCCATAAACCAGCAAAACCTCACTTCCATTAACATCAAATAACATCTAAAAACAACCTATTAACAACCTTATACCTCCAGCAACACCAGATCACCAAGACCACCTCAAAAACTACCTTAAAACACAAGCTAAACTTAGGAAACTCAACCTATCCGGGATTGCATCAATCAAGACTCACTTCCACATCATTTTAGAGATCATTTAACATCAAAAACATATCTTAAATCACAGATTACTCAGATCTAACGAAAATCACCAAAAATCATCAAAATCTTGCATAATAAGCCAAGATCCAATTCAACACTTTAAAACCTTTAATTAAACTTCAATTTAGGATTGAAAACTTAGGAATTTCAGTAAAGAACTGATAGTTTAGAGGAGAAGGGCGTTCTTACCTCCAAACTTGTGTTTCTCCACTTTTTGAAATGAAAATCCTTGATGAAACTTGTAGCAATTGAAGAGGTTTTGAAGATACAATGATTTGCAATCAAATGAGAGTTGAAAGGAGGAATTTAGGTGAGAAAATCAGAATCAATTCTCTGGAAATGGAGTGTTTGGGTTGAGAGAAAAAGAGAGAAAGAAAATTGGAAGTTAGATGAGAAAATGCCAAATGAGTTTTTCCCTCCTTTTGATTCACTTTAAAAATCAGAATTATAACTCTAAATATCTTAGAAAAATCTGGAGAAATCACTTTTGGATTAATAGCTCCTTAAAGATTCAAAGTTCCAATCCTTTATAAAATAACCACCAAACTTGCGAAAATTACATTTTGGTCACTAGCCAAAATGTCACACTTCCAAAACTCATTTTCCAAAATTGTTTTCACAGTTCATCTAATTATATTAAAAGATGATTTTAGAACATTTTTCCATATTTTTAATGCAACCCGAACTAGGCTTTCCTAATTTAACCCCTTAAGATTCGAACAGCACTTGACCAACTGGTCAACGCCCAAAACTCCTAAGCCCAAAACCGGGGCGTTACATCAAGTATCTGCATTGATGGACAAAAAGGAGCGTAAGCACATAATGCTTAGTGAGGAATGCTCAAAACCAAAACACCATCAATGCAGCGAGTCATAAAACCTCTTTGAAAAGCAACTCGATTTGTTTACCAAGCAAAGTTTGAAAAACCCTTTTTAACATCATGCTTAAACCATGCATTGCACATACATGAAACCAACCCTTAGCTTAGCAAGCTAAGAAAACCTTTTCAAAGCACAAATTGCAATTTCAACCATTTAACCATTCCATGCATAAACACCATATGCAAAGTTAAATTCAAAACCTTGGAAAACATTTCCATTTCACAACATACCTTTCTTATACTCGAAAACATTCCAAGCAAGAAACCCTTTAAAATCATTTACTCAAGTAATCCAACACATGCATTAAACCAAGGCAATATACGAACCACAACATCATCATCACATGCCTTTTAAAACAAGTCTTAACTAGACTCCAATGCATTTAAGAGATTTCATGCACACATGCATCATTTACCAAATGATAATCAACACTTGTTCAACTTAACAAGTAACATGCATTCACAAGCATTATACACATCCCATGCAACCATGCATCTTTTCAAGCATCTCATGCTTCTCATGCAATTATGCATCCTTTCAAGCATTACATGCTTCTTTATAATCAAGAACATCATATTGGCTTTCGAGTGATCAACCACATTCACTTTTCAACTCAACATCCAATCGGATACGCGGATCACAAGCGTTGTCCCCCACGCTTCATACACACTACCAATCCAAGGTCTCCAATGGACTTTTAAACACCATTTGACCTCACCATCCTAAGGTTCCCATGTATGGACTTTTAAACACCATACAACCTTAGCTTTCCCGAGGCTCCCATGTATGGACTTTCAAACACCATACAACCTCCACTTTTCCCAAGGTTCCCATGTATGGACTTTTAAACACCATACAACCTTGACTTTTCCCAAGGTTCCCATGTATGGACTTTCAAACACCATACAACCTCAACTTTTCCCAAGGTTCCCATGTATGGACTTTCAAACACCATACAACCTTGACATGCACAAGGTTCCTATGTATGGACTTTCAAACACCATACAACCTTTGCATTCACCGATTGGTAGTTGTATAACATCACTAACGAGATCCGGGACACCCTACACAAGATCCACACATGGACTTACACCACCATTGTGATCTTAACAAGCACAAGGTTCCCATATATGGACTTTTAACCACCATATAACCTTTGCTTAACCAAGGTCCTCGAATGGGCACTCAACCTCCATTATGACCTTAACCATCTCGTTAGGATACTTGAAGGGAGTTTACTGGTTCACACTTAACCACTCCACCTCCAAGGCGACTTTATTCACGGTGCACCCAATCCTATAGCCGGCTAACTATATCCGATCAAAGAACCAAGAACCACTTACATCACTTGCCAATATAACCACCTTACCACATTAGTCCAATGATTTACATGCATAACCATAATGCAAAAACCATCATTTACCATCATTAATTCACTGTTTTAAAGCATTACAGATAACCATTAAGCATCATGCAACACCATGCATCAAAACCACATTTTCAATGTATAAAACCAAGGATCTCTTACCTTAAGCATCCTTCACATATGGCTTTCAAAACCAGCATTAAACCATGCTAAAATATGCTTTCAAAAAAGAATTTAAATCATGCAAAACCCTTGCATTTCAAACATCAACCACAATTGCCTAAAAAGCCAATTCATAACACAAACCAAGAAAGAAATCCATTTACTTACTCTTGAGCTTAGCAAAGTTGTTTAGACTTAAACTAAGCTCCCAAAACCTTCAAACCTTGGTTTAAAAGCTGAAAACCCAACTTCACTCACCGATACACAAAACAAGGCTAGCCAACAAGCCTTCCAAGCATCCGAAACCTTCCGCACCACCTCTAAAGCTCACGGATCAAACTCCCCTGTTTCAAGCACATAACAACAGAGGATTAATGCATCATTATGCATTAAGAACAGCAGCAACACAACCAAACTCGCTGCTCATCACAAAATCAACATTTCGGCTACCAAACACAACCGAAAACACCTCCAAACACTTCCAAAACTTAACCCAGCCAAGATCCATCACTTCTAACCATTTTTAAACATCAATTAACATCCAAAATGATCACAAACACGTCCTTATACCTCCAGGTATAACAGATCACCAAAAACACTCCAAAAACAACCAAAAACTCAAGCCAAACTTAGGAAATTCAACCTATCCGGGATTGCATTAATTAAACCTCAACTTCTAATCAATTTAGCATTCATTTAACATCAATTTGACACTTCAAAACACTGCCCAAACAGATCACACGAAAATTCCACCAAAATCACCAAATCTTGCATTTTAAGCCAAAATGAAGATTTCAATTGAAAAGCCTTTAACAAATCACAAATCAAGGATTGAGAACTTAGGAATTTCAGTAAAGAACTGAGAGTTTAGAGGAGAAGGACGTTCTTACCTCCAAACTTGAGTTTCTCCCTTTTTGGAACTAAAAAGCTTGAAGAATCAACTAGCAAATTGAGAGGTTTTGTTGATATGATGTTTAGGAATCAAAAGAGAGTTGAAATGAGTGATTTGAGTGACAAAATCTGATGAGAAAATCTGGAGAAATGTGTTTGGGTTGAGAGAAAATGAGAGAAAAGGAAAATTGAGAGAAAATGGAAAGTTAGTTATGAAATAGTCAAAATGGCTTTCCCTCCTCTTTCTTAATGTTTAAAAATCAGAATAATACCTCAAAATATCTTAGAAAAATCTGGAGAAACTCTTTTTGGAATAATAGCTCCTTAAAGATTCAAAGTTTCAATCCTTTATAAAACTGTCACCGAACTTTCAAAAATTACATTTTGGTCACTAGCCAAAATGTCACCCTTCCGAACCTCATTTTCCAAAATTGATTTCACAGTTCACTTATATATATTAAAAGATGATTTTAGAACATTTTTCCATATTTTTAATGCAACCCGAACTAGGCTTTCCTAAATTCACTCTTATATATTCGATCAGCACTTTGACCGAACCAGTCAACGCCCAAAACTTCTGAGCCCAAAACCGGGGCGTTACAACTCTCCCCCCCCCCCCTTAAGAAATTTCGTCCTCGAAATTTCAACTGGCGAAAAGAGAATCACAACCTTCTCAAATCACACACAAGGCAACACAAAAGCCTCAACCAACACTGAACACTTTCCACACAAAACTCCACCGAACCCAACACCACCACATGCGGTTCACAAAATTCCAGAACACACAAAGATAACCACAACTTGCCCTTTCACATTTCCAGACTGTACACAGCCCCAACATCAACCTGAAGAACTTCAACTTTTACAGCACACATCACTGTAACACACAACTTCCAAGACTGGTTTACACAGTGACACCAACCAATCCAAATCAGCCACCATGCAAACTTCTTTGCTTCTAAAACTCTTGCAACTCCCAACCTCTTCCAAGGATTTTCCCAACAAGCAAAAATTCTTAAACATCAACTGCTTACCAAAACTCCTCAACAAAAGCTGACAATCCTTCAGATCTGCCGCTTTCATTACCATAACGACTCACCAGAACTATTCACCCACAACCAAAATTTACATCACAACCCCAACTTGACTCCGCTAGCTGTTCCACACATCACCAGCTGACTTCAAAAGAAGTTCATATACTCACAACCAGCCAACCACTTCTCACAAGAATCTTTTCCAACAACACTGGCCTTAGATCTTTCATTGCTTAACCACCACAAGCTTGACCACAACACTTGCCTCACCAAAACATCGCTCAACCTAAACATACATAACAACTCCTCAACTCCTCAAAGGTTGCTAAGAACCAACACTTACCAACACAACCCTTCCACAACAACTTAAATGCTAAGCTACCTCAGCACTTGGAAACACAACCACAAACTGCAACATCACTAGCACCAAGGAACTACCACTTCCTTTTAACTATTCACACCACTTAACCGATTCTACTTCAACCGGTACTCCTCACCACCCAACCACTAAACTCTTTAAGCATCAAGCACTATCCCTCCACCAACATGCTATACCACCCTCGCTATTCTAGCAACTAGCTTAATATTACTTCTAACTCTCACTCAGCGCCAAAACAACCTCTAAAAACCCATCATCCAACCTAACCCAACCACCATACTAACAGATTCGATTAGTTACTAGCGAGTGTGAACGTCGTATGCATGATCACCAACATGCCCTATCATGCCTGATGTACATGTATGCAAAACCTCTAATGTCATGCCACATGTATGCATGGACCAACACATATATAATATAGCGTATAACAATGATTTTAACTGTGCATGAATGCCAGCTCACACCCTCCAATAACATCCTCAAAATCCGTCTAAAAACAACCTCCCAACTCACTCCTAACTTATCTAACTCCATCATACCAACAACCATTAACCACAAGATTCACACTAAGCCTTCTTCACACCCAAGATGTTCCCAAACAACTACCATTACCCCAAACATGCTAGCAACAAGACTAAACCTACCACGCGAGGAAAAACCAATAGAAACCAAACTAAGGTAACTAGAGCAAAGATTACTTAACAAGGTTACCTGAAAACACAACACCTCCCTGAAGCTTCATCAGACGAGCTCTCTTCCTCGCGGCATCATCATCCTCTTGCCACACCACTGCAGCACCAGCTAGCACACTAGGATCACCATCAACTCCTTGCGGTAAAGAACCTTGGCTATTCCGAGCCAACATCAAACAATCACGCCTCATGTGACCAGCAGACCCACATTTCCAACAATTCTCATTTCCCAAACTCTTCACAACCTTCTGCTCTTTCTGCCACCTCTGAACCTTGCCTCGGCCGCGCCCACGAACTTTCAGAGATCCTTTGGCTATCACTGAAGCTGACTTCACCCCAAGAGGACAATCACGCTTCACATGCACTTTGGAACCACAATTCCAACAAGCACCCGCGCCCCAACAAACTCCAACATGGCGCCTTTCACAACGGTCACACACAGGTAGCTGAACTTCCACTCCTTGCTCAAGCAACACTTGCTCCATAACAGCACTACCGTCACATTGCTTAATCCTTGGAAACTTCTCTCCAAGATACCTTTCATAAAAGGCAGATACAAAGAAATCCCAGTCAATATCATGGATATGTGACGCCACCGCCACAGATGTCCACCAGGCACACGCATCCTCCAACATCAGAGAAACAACACTCCCTAACTTACAGGCATAATCACAGCCTTCCTGATCTAAGATCAGAATTACACTGGCCAACCAGGCCTCAAACATTCCCGGTGTAGAACCATGATACTCCACAGCACCCAAATCCAACAAACGCTGCTTCGGCAAACCCACACATCCCATAGCCAGCACATCCACTGACTTTACCGTTACCACAGCCTGAGATGTTCCTAACACCTCCTGAACAACAGGTGATGAACTCTTCACCCCAGAACCAGCTTCTTTCCCTTGCCTTACCACCTCAACTCCAGGCACAGAAGACTGAGACGAAACACCTCTACAAAAGGGTGAATTCCATGCCTTAACAACCTGCCCCAAGGCAGCAACCATCTCACCCAACTGCCATTCTTTCATCGACTTTGCCATACTACTAACAACAACAACAAACATTCACAACAAAACAAACAAACCAGTTAGACCAGCTTTAAGCAAGGATTCAAACTCCAACTCCAAAATAACACAATAGCTATAATAATAAGGCAATGGGTATCCCGAATCCTCCCCTTTTCATGACATAACAGTCATCACAACATGGATATCACAACATCAAGCATATCAAACAACATATTCGATCATGCTTACACCAAACAGCATCCACTTGCAACAGCATATTATCAGCATAACATACTCATAACACTTTCATCATGCATAAAACCAGCTCTCAACATTTGCACAATTCCACATAAGCTCAACCAAGATTCATAACCATAAAGCATGCTTACAAACATCATTAACTTGCTCAGAAACACGTGTTTCAACCAAAATTCAACCGCACAACAAGGTAAACATCAACACACATCACAACAACTTACCGTTTTCCCCAAGCATTCGCAACTCAGCTCTGATACCACCAAATGTAACCCCCTTAACCCGGCCCAGACGGTTGACCCGAATTAAGAAAGTCACACGGGGAAAACCAAAGTCAACCCGAAAGTCAACCTTGATTAACGACCCTTTTTTTTCTTTTTACTCTTGTCTAGATGCACATTAACCTTAGATGTGATCATGCAAACAGCATACTCAAAGATCATAAACATCAGAGATCAAACAGGGACCCAATTGAACAATTTACAACTTTAGGGACCAAATTGCAAATTCTGATAACTTTAAGGACTTAACCAAATTTTATGTTACCAACTTAAAATTAATCATGTTTCATGCTTCTCTGCCAAATTTCAGCTCAAACGGACATCCCAAACTCATACAATTGCACAAACAAGTTTCAGGACCAAAATGCAAACTTTTCAAAACATTTAACTGCCAATGTCAGTCCCCAACGGTCACCCGTTCTGAAACAGGCAGAGCCCGTTTCGAAACGCGGGGCCGTTCCGCAACACGTACCGCAACGGGGGACTGGCAGTAGCCAAACCGTTTCAGAACGGTCTCACCCGTTTCGGACGCCTGGGTTTGTTTGAGGCACCCGTTCCGAAACGGTATGAACTGTTCCGAAACACCCTGCACAGAAAACCTCCAAATGCATACATAAACATGCAATTGACCATCCAAACATGCTCCAAAAGCCACCACACTTTACCAACATACTAAACAACATATAAGAGACATACTTGCATCAACAATTCAACAAAATACCAACATTCATGAAAAGCCCCAATTCAAAGGATATGCTTCCTACACAAGCAACCATTTAAACACCATACTTCCAATTCAATCCCATAAAAGCCAAACATGTTCCAACAACATCAATAACATAAAACCATACTTGTCCGAACATATACGAACACATAAACATCAATCCGAGAGATTCTACCCCATTGCCTTTATTAACTATAGCTATTAACCGAGACATACATCTCAAGTGGAGTCCCCCTTGAATCCCTTGCTTCTCGCTGTCCAAATTTCAAGTATCTGCATTGATGGACAAAAAGGAGCGTAAGCACATAATGCTTAGTGAGGAATGCTCAAAACCAAAACACCATCAATGCAGCGAGTCATAAAACCTCTTTGAAAAGCAACTCGATTTGTTTACCAAGCAAAGTTTGAAAACCCCTTTTTAACATCATGCTTAAACCATGCATTGCACATACATGAAACCAACCCTTAGCTTAGCAAGCTAAGAAAACCTTTTCAAAGCACAAATTGCAATTTCAACCATTTAACCATTCCATGCATAAACACCATATGCAAAGTTAAATTCAAAACCTTGGAAAACACTTCCATTTCACAACATACCTTTCTTATACTCGAAAACATTCCAAGCAAGAAACCCTTTAAAATCATTTACTCAAGTAATCCAACACATGCATTAAACCAAGGCAATATACGAACCACAACATCATCATCACATGCCTTTTAAAACAAGTCTTAACTAGACTCCAATGCATTTAAGAGATTTCATGCACACATGCATCATTTACCAAATGATAATCAACACTTGTTCAACTTAACAAGTAACATGCATTCACAAGCATTATACACATCCCATGCAACCAAGCATCTTTTCAAGCATCTCATGCTTCTCATGCAATTATGCATCCTTTCAAGCATTACATGCTTCTTTATAATCAAGAACATCATATTGGCTTTCGAGTGATCAACCACATTCACTTTTCAACTCAACATCCAATCGGATACGCGGATCACAAGCGTTGTCCCCCACGCTTCATACACACAACCAATCCAAGGTCTCCAATGGACTTTTAAACACCATTTGACCTCACCATCCTAAGGTTCCTATGTATGGACTTTTAAACACCATACAACCTTAGCTTTCCCGAGGTTCCCATGTATGGACTTTCAAACACCATACAACCTCCACTTTTCCCAAGGTTCCCATGTATGGACTTTTAAACACCATACAACCTTGACTTTTCCCAAGGTTCCCATGTATGGACTTTCAAACACCATACAACCTCAACTTTTCCCAAGGTTCCCATGTATGGACTTTCAAACACCATACAACCTTGACATGCACAAGGTTCCTATGTATGGACTTTCAAACACCATACAACCTTTGCATTCACCGATTGGTAGTTGTATAACATCACTAACGAGATCCGGGACACCCTACACAAGATCCACACATGGACTTACACCACCATTGTGATCTTAACAAGCACAAGGTTCCCATATATGGACTTTTAACCACCATATAACCTTTGCTTAACCAAGGTCCTCGAATGGGCACTCAACCTCCATTATGACCTTAACCATCTCGTTAGGATACTTGAAGGGAGTTTACCGGTTCACACTTAACCACTCCACCTCCAAGGCGACTTTATTCACGGTGCACCCAATCCTATAGCCGGCTAACTATATCCGATCAAAGAACCAAGAACCACTTACATCACTTGCCAATATAACCACCTTACCACATTAGTCCAATGATTCACATGCATAACCATAATGCAAAAACCATCATTTACCATCATTAATTCACTGTTTTAAAGCATTACACATAACCATTAAGCATCATGCAACACCATGCATCAAAACCACATTTTCAATGTATAAAACCAAGGATCTCTTACCTTGAGCATCCTTCACATATGGCTTTCAAAACCAGCATTAAACCATGCTAAAATATGCTTTCAAAACAGAATTTAAATCATGCAAAACCCTTGCATTTCAAACATCAACCACAATTGCCTAAAAAGCCAATTCATAACACAAACCAAGAAAGAAATCCATTTACTTACTCTTGAGCTTAGCAAAGTTGTTTAGACTTAAACTAAGCTCCCAAAACCTTCAAACCTTGGTTTAAAAGCTGAAAACCCAACTTCACTCACCGATACACAAAACAAGGCTAGCCAACAAGCCTTCCAAGCATCCGAAACCTTCCGCACCACCTCTAAAGCTCACGGATCAAACTCCCCTGTTTCAAGCACATAACAACAGAGGATTAATGCATCATTATGCATTAAGAACAGCAGCAACACAACCAAACTCGCTGCTCATCACAAAATCAACATTTCGGCTACCAAACACAACCGAAAACACCTCCAAACACTTCCAAAACTTAACCCAGCCAAGATTCATCACTTCTAACCATTTTTAAACATCAATTAACATCCAAAATGATCACAAACACGTCCTTATACCTCCAGGTATAACAGATCACCAAAAACACTCCAAAAACAACCAAAAACTCAAGCCAAACTTAGGAAATTCAACCTATCCGGGATTGCATTAATTAAACCTCAACTTCTAATCAATTTAGCATTCATTTAACATCAATTTGACACTTCAAAACACTGCCCAAACAGATCACACGAAAATTCCACCAAAATCACCAAATCTTGCATTTTAAGCCAAAATCAAGATTTCAATTGAAAAGCCTTTAACAAATCACAAATCAAGGATTGAGAACTTAGGAATTTCAGTAAAGAACTGAGAGTTTAGAGGAGAAGGACGTTCTTACCTCCAAACTTGAGTTTCTCCCTTTTTGGAACCAAAAAGCTTGAAGAATCAACTAGCAAATTGAGAGGTTTTGTTGATATGATGTTTAGGAATCAAAAGAGAGTTGAAATGAGTGATTTGAGTGACAAAATCTGATGAGAAAATCTGGAGAAATGTGTTTGGGTTGAGAGAAAATGAGAGAAAAGGAAAATTGAGAGAAAATGGAAAGTTAGTTATGAAATAGTCAAAATGGCTTTCCCTCCTCTTTCTTAATGTTTAAAAATCAGAATAATACCTCAAAATATCTTAGAAAAATCTGGAGAAACTCTTTTTGGAATAATAGCTCCTTAAAGATTCAAAGTTTCAATCCTTTATAAAACTGTCACCAAACTTTCAAAAATTACATTTTGGTCACTAGTCAAAATGTCACCCTTCCGAACCTCATTTTCCAAAATTGATTTCACAGTTCACTTATATATATTAAAAGATGATTTTAGAACATTTTTCCATATTTTTAATGCAACCCGAACTAGGCTTTCCTAAATTCACTCTTATATATTCGATCAGCACTTTGACCGAACCGGTCAACGCCCAAACCTTCTGAGCCCAAAACTGGGGCATTACACAGAACGCCTAGGACCGTTTCGATACCCTCAATTTCTCGTCAAAATCTCAGATTTCCAGTAGCAAAATTGTATTGAAACGCCCCCTTAGCGTACTGAAATGCCTGGCCTGTAACAAGGGCCAGTATCGAAACGCGACCGACCGTTTCGATACACCTACTGCGAACAGACAGTTTTTAGCTTGTTTATGGCATAAGGCAGCCCCAAACTCCAACCAAAGCCTCCCACAACCAAACACACAACAACTCTAGATGCTAGGCACCCTAAAACAACAAGCTTAGCACTCATCATACATATAAAAGCCACTAAAGAAAAGCATCAAATCAACAAGGATTCATACATAGCATTTAACATAACATGCCTTAGAAAAACACACATAGCATTCATGGGAAGGGTATGAGTCCTCAAACACAAGGCAAATATCCATCAAGTAAACATGGTTTACAAACCACGACATAAAGGCATAAACATGGCAAACATAAATCAACAATTTAACATGCTCATCCAAACACAAAACCAAACTAAGGAGTTTGACACCAACTCCTACAAGTCTACACCCCCATCGTCTAGGCATTATTAAAAACACGTAAATCATACTCGAGTTACTTGAGAACTCCAAAAGCTCCTCCCTTGCCCACTTGCCTCCCGAACTCTAATGATCTGCATGTTGGAAATAAAGGAGAGCATAAGCTAACTAGCTTAGCGCGTGAAACAATAAAACTCAACAAGCATGCAATTTTCAAAACACTTTTCATAATTGACAAATGAATCAAAGGATGCACGAATGATATCACAATAAGACTACACATGGTTTGCACATGCACAACCAACATACACACGGTGGGACCACACACCACCGTTCGACTAGTACTTTTCTGATGGGACCACTCAACACCTTACTCTACTACTAGTCATTACTGGTGGGACCACTCATCACCGTAGTTATAACAACCATCACGTGAGGCTCGACTTCAACATGACTACACAACAACAACGGTGTAAAACAACTCAAGATGCATATGATATCACAACATATAGCCACTCATCAACACATGACAAAAGGTAGGAGTAGTAACATACACTCGGGTTTAGGTGAACCCTCTAGGTCCCACCCAAACCCCCAAGAGTCCCATTTCGAAAGCAAAAGAAAGTTTGACATTTCTACTCATCGTTGCTACCCAAATGAAAGCCGAAAACCAAGCTCAAGTCTCCAAATTCTCCGGATTCGTCCCCGAGGCTTCACCAACAAAATTCCTTGCTTCTAATCATCCCAACACAATCAAAATAACCACAAATCAGTCCACAAGTCAATGTAGTCAACCCGGAACACAAACCAAGCATAAAACACATGGTTTCAAACTAAAGACAACCCCAAATTCCTTATTCCCGAGCAGCCCCTAAGCACAACCTTAAACCAATGATTCCAACACTTATATTACTCCCAAAAGCCTCCAAAACAACCCTTACATATAGCCTAACCATCACCCAACAAATTTCCACATTAAACACCCCCAAAACTCAACCTAAAACCCTTCAATAACCTCCCCAAAACCCAATTTCGGGAAACACCATAAAACCTTGTAAAAATCGAATGTGTTGGACCTTATAGATAGTAAACAACTTATGTATGATTAATAAATCAAAAGCTTAAGTCAAAGCTAATAAAGTTCACATTTTTAATCCAAACTTTCAAAATTCCAAAATGAGAAATCATGGGTTTAAATGAAAAATAAAACCATAGACTTGTAGATGACGATGAAGACAAGACAAAAGTGAGTTTACCTTTGAGAAATCTCCAACAATGAGCAAGAGAGATGATGGAATAGTAAACTAGGGGAGGAGGAGTGTTTGTCGTTGAAATGAAGAGAATAGGGAAGAAGATGATGAAAAAGCTCTTTTAAAAATAAAATGGGTTTTTAATTTAACAAGTCCATTTATTTACAAGTATGCCATTAATGAGATGGCTATCTCAATATCTAAAATCTATGGGTTTTGGGTTTTGAAATCAAAACAAGCCCAACATAAAATATTTGTTTTGAAAACGTGATGCCCAAAATATTATTTTATTATTTTAATACTATTTTCACCCAACCCCCAAACCCGAGTGTTAAAAAGGTTGTGTAAATAATGCATATAAGGCCATAATGCCACTTGAATGGGTGTAGGTTAAGCCATAATTTCCATGTAAAATGGATCCAGATACAAACCTTTTACAACAGATTGAACGCATAGACAAGAACTGTTGTTGATGCCTCAGCAGCTGGATCATTGCTTGACAAAAATTATAAAAAATTCGTTCGCATCCTTGAAAGGATAGCCATAAATGATTTTGAATATCTTGTTGCTAGACTTGGGACTAGAACCAAATTAATGGGAAACTGCAGTTGGATGAGCTAACATACATCCATGCCGAGATTTCCAACCTCACCAGCATGGTGAGAACTTTATAAAAAACAATGAGTCCCAACTCGTTAAAGCATTGGAGCCATTTTGCACTATCTGTGGAGAAAACCATCATGTGGATGAATGTCCTGCCAATCCTGTGTCGGTAAATTTCATTGGCAATTCTAGACGTTATTATAATTCTAACTCCAACTCTTATAATACATGTTGGAGGCAGCACCCTAACTTAGCTTGGGGAAACCAGTGCAATGCACAACGCCGAAATGCCCACAAGAAAAATCAGAATATCATGCCAGCATTCTGCCAAAATACCATGCGGCAAAGTGTTCAAAATAATTTCCAGCAAGCGCAAACACTCAATCAAGGAGGCAATCTCACAGAGCAGGATGATGTCATAGTTCATAGTTTGGTAGCTTCAATACGTAAAGTAGAGATCCAAATGTGACAGCTTCGAATGCACTCAACAATCGTCCACAATGAGCTTTTCTAAGTGACACTGAAGATGCTCGACACAAAGGTAATGAGCAATGCAAGGCCATAACCTTTTGAAGTAGTAAACATTGTGAGGCAAAAATGGCTGTCAAGAAGTCAGGTGACTACCAAGTTGGCAAACCAGTGCCAACATATGAGCCCATAGAATTAAAGAGGGGAAAGCTAAAGCGGGTGATGCCAATGGTGATGCCCACAATAATGCAAATTCTCATGCCAGTTCCAGTGCTCAGCAGGATGCTAGTTCCAGTGCCAACGATGATGTTCACAAAGATGACAAGAAGACAAAGGTAAAACAACAAACTATTGCCAATGAGGATGCAAGCACTACCTCGGAAAAGTCGATAGTGCCAGCATATGTGTATCCACCACCACCATTTTCGGCCAGACTCCAAAAGCACAAGCAGGACCAACAATTTAAGTGCTTTTTGGAAGTGCTTAAGCAATTACAAATTAATATTCCATTGGTAGATGCCCTTGAACAAATGCCCAACTATGTAAAATTCGTGAAAGACATTTTGTCAAAAAATAGGAAGTTGGAAGAATTTGAAACTATTTCCCTCATGCAAGAATGCAGTGCCATGATCTTGAATCGATTTCCACCAAAGCTTAAAGATCTAGGGAGTTTTACTATCCCTTATACAATTAGCAATAAATTCATGGGTAAGAAATTGTGTGATTTAGGAGCCAACATCAATTTAATGCCATTATCTGTTTTCAGGAAGCTCGATATAGAAGCGAGACCTACCACGGTGGCATTCCAATTGGCAGACCGATCCTTTGCACACCCCAAGGGTAAGATTGAGGATGTGTTGGTAAAGGTAGACAAATTTATATTTCCAACTGATTTTATCATTATAGATTATGAAGCTGACACTAATGTGCCAATTATTTTGGGTAGGCCATTTCTTGCCACGGGTAGGGCACTTATTGATATTCATAAAGGGGAACTAACCATGTAAATGAATGACCATCAAGTTACTTTTAACGTGCTTCAAGATTTGAAATGTGCAGATGAAACAGATGAATGTCAAGTTGAGGGGATGATGGAGGCCACTTATACTCTGTACATGGCACAATTATGCCAACATGCTTGATGGCATAGCTGAACTGTTTGAAGAACTTGAGGAACCATCCTAAGAGGTTGAAGATGTGAGTTACTTTGAGCCGCTCCAATTGGAAGGCAAAGAGATAAAGAAACCTAAACCATCAAACGAGGAACCACCAGAGTTGGAGCTTAAGCCACTGCAAGAACACTTGAAGTATGTCTATCTAGGTGAGCACTCAACTCTGCCAGTGATTATTGCCACTGATCACACTAATGATCAGGAGACAAGGTTTCTGGAAATTTTAAAAACCTATAAGTGAGCGTTGGGTTGGACCTTGGTAGACATCCGAGGGATAAGCCCAACCATTTGCATGTACAAGATTATTTTGGAGGAATATCATTGCAAGACTATTGAAGGCCAAAGGATGCAGAACCCGAGCATGAAAGAGGTTGTAAAAAAGAGATTATTAAATGACTTGATGATGGAATAATCCACCCCATATCCAATAGCTCTTGGGTTAGCCCGGTACAGTGTGTGCCAAAGAAGTGTGGCATGATTTTTGTTCAGAATAGCAAGGATGAGTTAATTCCCTCAAGAACAATTACAGGATGGAGAGTGTGCATGGATTATAAGAGGCTGAATAAAGTCACGAGGAAAAAAACTTCCCTTTGCCTTTCATCGATCAAATGTTAGACAAGTTGGCAGGTAAAGTTTCCTATTGCTTTTTAGATGGTTATTTAGGTTATAATCGGATTACAATAGCCCCCGATGATCAAGAGAAGACCACATTCACATGTCCATTTGGAACATTTGCCTTCAGAAGAATGTCATTCGGTTTGTGCAACGCGCCGGCAACGTTTCAACATTGTATGATGTCCATTTTCTCTTATTTGATTGAGAACAACATAGAAGTATTTATGGACAATTTCTTAGTGTTTGGTAGCACATTTGAGGAATGCATTCTAAGTTTGGAGCAAGTTCTTCGGAGATGCATTAAGACCAATCTAGTCTTGAACTGGGAAAATGCCACATCATGGTGAAGGAGGGCATTGTTCTCGGGCATAGAGTGACCAAGAATGGACTAGAGGTTGATCCAGCAAAAGTTGAAGTAATCAAGCAATTGTCACCCCCACGAGTGTTAAAGGTATAAGAATTTTTTTAAGCCATGCAAGATTTTATCGTCGATTCATTAAAGACTTTTCTAAAATTTCTAAACCTTTATGCTTGTAAAGATACCGCTTTTGCATTTGACGATTCTTGTTTGAGAGCGTTTCAGCTCCTTAAGGAGAAGCTGGTTAATGCCCCTATAGTCGTGGCACCAGACTGGAATGAGCCTTTCGAACTCATGTGTGATGCCATCGACTATGCCATTGGAGCACTGCTTGGACAACAACGTGGCAGAGTTTTTCATGCAATATATTATGCCATCAGAACACTTAATGAAGCAGAACTTAATTACACAACAACTGAGAAAGAATTTCTTGCAGTTGTATTTGCTTTTGATAAATTTAGACTCTATTTGGTAGGTAATAAAGTTGTTTTTACAGATCACTCAGCATTGAAATACCTTTTGGCAAAGAAGGATGCCATGCCGATGTTAATCTGATGGATGCTCCTACTACAGGAATTTGATCTCGAGATCCGGGATAAGAAGGGTAGTGAAAACTTAGTAGCTGACCATCTATCATAATTAGAGCATGACTGAGAGGATGACAAGGCTAAAGCTATCAGAGATGAGTTCCTTGATGAGTATTTACTCGTAATGGATGTTGTGCCATGGTATGCCGACAACGTCAACTATTTGGTAAGCAATATCATGCCACCAGATTTGGACTACAATGCCAGAAAGAGTTTCTTGTGTTTTGTTCGGCAGTACTATTAGGATGAGCCGTTTCTATTTAAGTAATGTGCTGATCAATCGATCCACCGTTGTGTTCCAGAAGATGAGCATCATGCTATTTTGCTAGCATACATATGGTGAACACTTTGCTGGACTAAAAACTTCTGCCAAGGTTTTATAGTTAGGTTTTTATTAGCCCATGATGTATAAGGATGCTCATGACTTCACCAAGGCACGTGACCCATGCCAACAGACTGGGAATATCTCTGGCAGACATCGACTTCCACTCTAGAACATCATGCTGGTGGACTTGTTCGATGTTTTGGTGCTCCTTGGATGATCATTCATGATGAGGGCATCCATTTTAAATGCAATCTAATCTCTAAAGCTTTGTGTAGGTATGGGATACAACAAAGGATAGCCACGACCTATCATCCATAGCCAAATGAGCAAGCTGAGATTTCTAACAAGCAGATCAAGAATATCGTAGAAAAGAATGTGAATCCTTTGAGAAAAGATTGGTCTTTGAGACTAAATGAGGCTTTGTGGGCCTATAGGACAGCCTTCAAAACTTTGTTTGGCACTTCACCTTTCAAGCTTATATATGGTAAACCATGCCATCTGCTAGTGGATCTTGAACATAAAGCCTATTGGGCAATCATAACACTTGATATGGCATGGGCCGCAGTGGGAAAGAAGAGGAAGTTAGACCTCAACGAACTAGAAGAATTTCGTGCACTTTCCTATGAAAATGCCAAGCTATATAAGGAGAGAACCAAATGTTGGCATGACAAGAGAATTCTGCCTAGACATTTTGAGGTAGGTCAACTCCTTCTTCTTTTCAACTCACGGCTTAAATTGTTCCCAGGCAAGCTGAAGTCGAGATGGACAGGCCCTTTTGAAGTAGTACAACCCTATGCCCATGGTGTCGTGGACTTCAAGGATTTGAAAATCGGGGATATTTTCAAGGTAAATGGTTAGAGCTTTAAGCATTATTTTGAGGGACAACATGGAAATGCCAAGGAGATTGTTCTCTTTGCAGAATTACCATGACACCATCGACATGTTTGAAACTTAATAAATAATAGGTTAGATGTTAACCTTTTAGGATTTAGGATTTTTCATTAGATTCTCCCTTTTCATTTAGTTTTAATTTTTCATTTTTCGGGTTGAAAGGTTTCATTTAAGTGGATGAAGATTTGGGGTCATAAAAATATATTCATTAAGTGGTAGGATTGAATGATGTTGTGCCAGAGATAATGCCAGCACCTGAGCTTGGCGTGCGACGAGAGTAACTTTTGGGAAAAGAAATCACCCTAGCTTGATTTAATTTACACCGTGATAGAGAAAAATAGAATAAAATTAAACCCTAGCTGCCCAAAAATTAAGGTAATTTAAATTCAATTTAATTACCTTATCACTTCATATCTTATCACTTTAAACCTTATCCTTGTCACTTATCCTTTCCATAAGCTATCACATCATCCCTTTTCTTATCCCCAAAACACACCAACTTTCATCATCACCTTCTTTAAACCCATCATAATTACTTTTTACCCTAAACACTCAACTCTTCCATCTTTCAACTCTTTCACCTTTCTTTCCTTTACTTTTTCACTTCACCTTCTTTACCTAGTCGTTCATCTCTCTCTTTTCACCCAAAGAAAGTCAATTTTTTGTTTCTTTTCCTTTCGAAAATCTCCATGGCGTCGTCATCTAAACCATTCCAAACCTTTTTCAACGAAGAAATCCAAAAGAAGTATGAAGACAACTTTGCTTCAAAGTTCTTTTGCTTTGAGAGAATTTTCAGTTTTGAGCCCGAGAAAGATCAAGCCTTTCCCCTGAAGTCATGGACATCGTCGCCAAGCACAAGTGGAAGAGGTTTTGCTAGCAAAATGGTGAGATCTTTCCTAATCTTATTCGTGGAATCTACGCACATTTAACTACTAAAGCTAACCCATTCTTGTTGATTGGAGAAAAATGTGTGTGTTTTGATTAAGGGGCTATCAATGCAATTCTGAAAGTTGGATGGGGGGAATGAGCATGCCGAGTTTGACGCCAACATGACCGATGCCAAGAGGAAGATGATCTTGGAGAATTTGTGTGAAACGGGCACAGAATAGATTGTATCCTTCAAACGGCACCGCATGGTCAAAAGAGTAGCCCTTAAACCACAAGCAAAGGGATATAACCATTTTCTCAAGGCAAGTCTAATGCCAACGACCCATAATTAGACCGTTTTGGAGAACCGATTGGTTTTTTACATTCAATTCTTAAAAGCTGAAAGAATAATGTTGGCCGGATTATCATTGATGAGATTTGAAAGTGTGCCCTAAAGTCAACTAGAGGGTTGTTCTTTCCTCTTCTTATTTGAAATATTAGTCGGAGGCACGATGTGCCCACGACAGAGGAAGAAGTTGCCCTCGAAGTGAAGGGTTACACAATTACGTCGGTTGGCTAGAGGAATCTCACGAGAATTATTGTGAAGGGTAAGGGCAGAGCTGCTACGCCAACACCCAAGGCCAAGGAACCAAAGGCAAATCCAACAGCCTCAATGCCAGCGGAGACATCGAAAAGGCTTGCCCAGATATATCTCCAGCAAGAAAAAATTCTTAGAAAATTAGAAGAGACTGAAGAGCAAAGGAAAAAGCTCTGGCAATATGAGCGCACCAGAGACGCTGCCATCAAAGAAACTGTAACCCCCTCGACCCTACCTAGGCGATAGACCGAACCGAACGGGTCACACAGGGAATATTAAAGTAAACCAGGAAGTTTACTCCAATAAACGACCCTATTTTTTTGTTTTATCTTTTCTAGATGCTCGTTATATTCCTATGTGTTAGACGACGCAACAGAACCACCTGCAACTTGATCAAACATCGATTAGGGTTTCAATTGTATACAGATACAATTTAGGGACCATTTTGTAAATTCAGTAAATTATAAGGGTTTCATTCAATTTTAGATTTCCAACATTTAATTTACACTTGTAACATTTAGTGACTAAAACGTAAAGAAATTAGAACATTCAACGATACTTTTAACTAACATAACATCAGACTGTATCGATACACTTAACACCAGTATCGATTCGCCCTCGACGACCAAGACTCTATATTTATTGACAAGAGTATGTATTGATACCCTATCGAACTGTATCGATGCCCTATTTTCCAGTAGACAAAACCCGTATCATTACGCCCCCGTGTATCAATACGCCCCTTCAATTTCGTAGAGACAGTATTGATACCCATGTCCACCGTATCGGTACGCCAAGCCCAGAATTAATTACTTGTACTGATACGGTTTCCCGAGTATCGGTACACCTGTACCAAATAATCATTCTTTTGATGGTTTTATATACTTTAGTCCATTCAAACACATTCCAAGATACTTCTAACAAGCATACAACTTAATTAAACATCAAACCTTGATCAAACATAGCAATATCAACAATTAGGCATAGAGATAAGCAACATTTAAATCTATAGGAATGCTTCCTATGCAAAAAGACCATTAAGGAGCCAAAACTCAAACCGAAGCAAAAACCATAAAGCAAAGGCCATTTAAAAGTCATTAAGGACATTCTAAACTTGCCCCAAAATAAGGAGTTCCTAAACACAATCTCCCAAACACAAAGCATCCTCTCATTGCCAATTTATTACTAATGTATTAACGTAAAACCATACTTGAGCAAAGCCTCACTCCTTGGAAAATCCTCCTTGCTTTCTTGCTGCCCCAAAAGCTATTTCTCTGCATTGATGGAAAAAGAGAGCGCAATCCATAATGCTTAGTGAGGGATGCTCAAAACAAACCAACAACAACAACAATGCATTTTAAAACCATTTCACATTTAGAAAACTCTATCTCATCATGCTTTTTCTATCTCATGCTTGAAATCATTTTCAAAGCAAAATCCATTTCATTTAAACACCTCATGTACCATCTATCTCACGCATTAGCCAGAATGCAAAGTCTCAAGGTAAAGCATTTATCAAAACATCATCTCATATGCATCTCATTTTATAAAAGCATTTATATCAAGGTACATGTGAATCTCATATTCACTCTCATATATTGATATTTTAACAACATTACTCAGATATGTGGATAACTTGATGGAATCTCACATCATCAAATCCTACCTCGGTGGAATCTCACATCCCGGGACTCTCATGGCGGCATCTCTCATCGCCACAAAGCTTGGGTGATTCACCAAGACCTACCGTGGTGGAATCTCTCATCACCACACTCTCACTTTGGAATAGGATAGCACTACCCCCATTGCCCGAACTAAAGAGCACATACGAATTTTGTATATTATAATGCACTTCTCTTCCTATTGGTCGACCATTTATATCCAGTAACTAAATCTCATTTTATGCCAATATATAACATTTTAAACATCAAATACCCATTGTTTTCAATGCATCAATATAAATCAATCTCATCCCATTTCAAATGCATAATTAAAACATTACATTTTCTCAACAACTCTATCTTTATAAAATCATCATTCTATCTCATGGGATCAATTAAGCCATCAAAACATTTCTCAAGTCATGCATAAACAATGGATTATCATCTATCATTAAAACAAGAGCATGAACATGAAAATCAATGGACAAAAGATGAGAAAATGAGAGCGGAGCAACACAAACTTACTTCTGAGTTTAGATTAGTGTTTCAAACTAAATCTAAACCCAAAAATCTTTCTTTTAAGTCTTTGAAAACACTTTAAAACCAATTCCACTCACCGATCACGCCTCACTTTGTTTGCCGAAGCAAAATCAAGCTTCTGAAGCTTTTGAAACTTCACCAAACGTGTCTGATACAAACTCCTTTGTTTATACAACACAAAAACAGAGAATTAATGCATCTCAATGCATTAAAAACACCAGCAACCCAAACTATCTCGCTGCTCTACCCAAAAACACCAAATTGCCAATCCAAAACAACCAAAAACACCTTCGATTACTTCTTAAACTCAATCCAGCCAAAACCTAACACTTCCACCCAATTTTAATCATCAATTAACATCCAAAAACAATTTATTTTCATCCTTATAGCTCCAGCAAAAACAGATCCACATTATCAAGCCTAAAACCCAAATCTAACAACCTAAACAACTAGAGATCCCACCTATTTCGGGGTTATGATATAACCTTCATTTTAACATCATTTAACATCTAAATAATGATTAAAATCAACCTCAAATTAATCAAAATAGTAGCATTACGAAAATCTTAAGATTGCAACCAATAATCCTCAATTTAACAAAATTTCTATGATTAACTCATCAAAACAACTTAGAAAACATATGTAAAGGATTGATAACTTGAAAATTTCAGTAAAGTACTGATCATTAGAGGAGAAGAAAAAACCTTATCTCTAATGGATGAAATCTCTCTCAATTGAATGTGTTTTTCTTGAAAAACCAAAGGAACACAATAAGGTTTTAAGAATCAAGATTAAAGAATCCTTTAGAAATCTAAAGACTTAGCAAATCAAGAGTTTTACCTCAAGTTTCTTGAAAATGGAGAGTGTTTGGCTGAGGAAAAAACTTTGAGAGAAAATGACGTAAAATGACTTTTAATGAGATAATCAACTCTTTCTTTATTAAATCCTTTTAATCATTAAGTAAACCTTTTAAAATGATCCTAATTGAGAGAATAATTTGATAAAAATAAGTAGGTCAAATAGCTCCTTAAAGATTCAAAGTTTGAATCCCTTTACAAATTAGTCACTAAAATAACTTTGTAAAAATCGTGTTTTGGTCACTAACTCAAGATGTCCCACTTCCAATGTCATTTTCTTAAAATTGATTTTTACCAAAATCATATATATAATTAATTATGATTTTTGAGCATTTTCTCATAATTTCATCATAACCTGAACCTTGTTTTCCCTGAACCACTCCCAAAATCTCAAATATCTAGTTTAGGTTCTACCAACCCTGAGCCAACACTAAAAGCTTCTAGGCCTAATTTCCCGACGTTAAAACTCTCCCCCACTTAGGAAATGTCGTCCTCGAAATTTTACCTGGAGGAAACTGCTTCTTTATGTCATCTTTCCTTTCCCATGTGGCTTCCTCAACACCACGATGTCGCCACAATACCTTGATCAATTCAATGGTCTTACCACACAGAACCTTGCTATTCAAATCTAAGATCTCGACCGATTCCTCATCATAGGACAAATCCGGATTCAACTTAATCTCTTCAACAAGCATAACATGAGACAGATCCTATATATACTTACGAAGCATGGATACATGGAAAACATCATGTATCTTCTCCAACTCAGAAGGCAACCTCAACCTATAAGCAACAGGTCCAACATGCTCTAGCACCTCATATGGTCCAATGAACCTCGAACTCAACTTGCCTTTCTGACCAAACTATGTCACCTTCGTCCAAGGTGAAACCTTCAAAAACATCTTATCTCCTACAACATACTGAACCTCTTTACGCTTCAAATATGCGTAAGACTTTTGCCAATCCGAAGCCGCTTTCAATCTTTCACTAATAAGCTTCACTTTTTTTGTTGTGCCCTTCAACACATTAGGCAAAGAGATAAACTCCTGCCCTGTTTCTGCCCAACAAAGAAGCGATCTACACTTCCTTCCATACAAGGCCTCATAAGGAGCAATTTTAATGCTTTCCTGATAACTATTATTATAAGCAAACTCCACTAAAGGTAACTGTTTCTACCAAGAACCTTGAAAATCAATGATGAAAAACCTCAACATGTCTTCCAACACTCGGATAATTCTTTCAGACTGACCCTCTGTTTGAGGATGCTACGAAGTATTGAAATTCAAACGCGTACCCAATGCTTGATGTAGACACTCCCAAAACCTTTCTATAAAACACAGATCTTGATCCGAAACAATGGACTTACGTACCCCATGAAACCTCACAATCTTAAAGATGTACAAATCCACCAAATTGTCTAACGTATACGTAGTATGCACCGCCAAGAAATGTTCACACTTCGTAAAAGAATCAACAATCACCCAAATGGAATTCTTCTTTGAAGGTGTTAAAGGCAGACCCATCACGAAATCCATAGTGATTCTCTCGTATTTCCATTTCGAAATCTTCAACGGTTGCAACAATCCAGAAGGAAACTGATGCTTAGCTTTAACACGTTGACAAACCATGCACTAACTAACAAAATCAACCAAATCTTTCTTTAATCCAACACAATAGTACTCATCCTTCAACCCACGATACATCTGTGTACTACCAGGATGTATTGCAAAAGAACTACTATGCGCTTCAATCAAAATAGTACGCCTTAACTCAACATCCTACGACAAAACTATTCGACTCTTGAAACACAAAACACCATCATCATTGAAACAAAAGTCCGTTGGATTTCCTTCCACAATGTCCTCAACATGCGGTACCAACGAATCATCTAACAACTTCTTCTCTTTAATCAGCTCTACCAATGAAGGTCTCACATGCAATTCAGCCACTAGATCAACAGAGACATGGAGGAGTCATCATCGTCTTGGATAATTAACTTCCTTCTTGTCGTGTGCTTGATTCTCTTAGTTGCTTGTGGTGGTTGGTGACGGTTAGGAGGTGTTGGTTCAGCTTTCTTGGTCACCTCTTCCTCCTTGTCACCGTCGAGGCAAATCTCTTCGGTGGAAGAGGCTTTGCACTTCTTTGGTGACTGAACCGGGGCAGCCTTGGTTTACGAAGCAACCGACTAGTTGAGTTAGAGAAGTCAGACCATGTCTCGGTTTTTGTCGGCTCAACGACAGGTGCCTTGCCCTTGTCTTCTTTGGTTGGGGCATCACTCTTTGTTGTCACGGCATAGTCATCTAGAATTGTCGAGGTAGCGGCTCTAGGTGTTGCCAAGGTAGTGGCGGTTTTCAATGCTGAGGTAGAATCGCCATATGTTGTCGCGGCATGGGTTCTAGGTGTTGACGAGATGAGGATATCTGTAGGGAAGGCTTGGAAGTGCACCGTGTTCTCTAGGAACTTCTCAAGGATGATTTGAATGATGAGTTGTTGAAGTCCCTTGTGTACTGCATGAACACGTGTTTCTAGTTTTCCATCTCATTGAGCTTTTGTGCAAGGCGTTAGAGTGTGGTTACCGCGACATTGTTTGGTGGAGTTGTTGGGGCATTGCTTGAAGACGTTGCCACGACAATGCCTTGCACCGGGTGGATTCTAGTTCGGCTTATATGATCTGCATGATTTTGTAGTATTGAGCCTTTGTCCATCCCTTCCTTTTTGGTGTGAACTCGTCGACCAGATCGGTGGGAACATTCTTTTTCTTGCAAAGGCTGGTGATGAGGCTTGGGAAGCAGAGGCAGCCCTTGTCTTTTTGGCTACAAGTAAATATCTCATTGCATATAATAGAACCTACATTAATAATTATATTATACAAAACAGAGTGAATGAGTGCAAGCCTTGGTTTGTACTGCGACGTGGGCATAAGCCACCTCTTAACAAAAGTGTTTCAAAATTTAGCCTTCGGCGGTTTAACGTTCCTTTGTGTGCTCTTGTATTCCATGTTGTGCCGGCAATGCATAGCTCCTTGACAATGTCCTCGTCGCCCGCCGTGAGCTTGTCGAAAAACTCCTTGTGCTCATCTTTTGTCACGTGAATGTCGTAGTAGAGGTTGATTGAATCGGTGTCTACAGGTATGGCTTGGCCTCATACGTGCACGTAGAGGTTGTTGGGGTTGGGAGAGTGGGCATATAATTCCTGTACCCATGTGGCGCTTTTTGGCTCCGGCTGGTGGCAAAGAATTTTCTATTTTTGGTGTTCGATCTTTCAGAGGATGAAGGGTTCCAAACCAAAAAAATTGAACCTCTTTTCGACTTATGACGGGGCGAAAAGTTTGAATGCCGGTTCCTCGGTGGCTTGTGAATGATCTTAATTTCCTATTTTTAGAGCCATTTAGAGTAGTTGTGAGAAATCGGAACTATAGAAACAAATAAAAATAGAAGCAAAGGAAAGCAAAAGGAAATGCGAGGAGTCAAGAAGAGAGAAGAGGATGGTTTGATGGTTGAGTGTTGAGAGGGGAGGGGGTTTAAATAGATGGAGTTTAGGCATTAATTGCCAATGGTTAAAACTTGGCAACAGTTGGATTTTGGCGTGCACGACAAGCATTGTTAGGGCGACAACGGTTGCCTTGGGACGAGTTTCCATTAGTCATATTGTAGGCGATAATAACGGGTGCAGTTTCTGAGTTTCCCAATGGTCATGTTGTCATTGTAAGGTTTCTGTGTTTTTTGGTTGGGCTTGGAATCGGCTCATCTTTTCTTCATTCTTGGGCTCCTTCCTAAAAATCGAAAAATGTTAAATAAAAAAAGTTGTAATCCTTAAATTTTTGAATAAATTAAAGATGCGGAAAACAAATAAAAATAAAGGAAATTTGATGATACTAAAGGAGTGCATGGGGATGCATCTCCTAAAGTAATCACTTCCTTCTCCCTCATGACATAGGTGCTAGTGTAATGCTTTAGTCTTTGCCCATTTACTTTAAGTTGGTGACCATCTTTTGTAGACTTGATTGTTACGAAACCATGGGGGAATGCTTTGATGACTTCAAAAGGCCCATACCATCTTGATCGTAGTTTTCCAGGGAATAACTTCAATCGATAATTGAAGAGGAGGACTAATTGCCCGGGCAAGAATTGTGGTGGCAGTAGCTTCTTGTCATGTCAATGCTTAGTTTTCTCCTTGTAGATTCTTGCATTGTCATAAGCTAAGGCACAAAACTCCTCTATCTCATTAAGGTCTAATAAGCATTCTTGTCCAGCGTTCTCCCAATCCATGTTCATGGTCTTGATTGCCCAATATGCTTTGTGCTCGATTTCCACCGGTAGATGGCATGTTTTACCATACACAAGCCGAAAGGGCGACATGCCTAATGGTGTTTTAAATGTTGCCATGTAGGCCCAAAGAGCATCATCGAGTCAAAGAGACCAATCTTTGCAGGAAGGGTTGACGACCTTCTCAAAGATGTTCTTCAACTCTCTGTTTGAGATCTCGGCTTGTCCATTAGTTTGTTGATGGTATGTTGTGGAAATTTTGTGTGTCACACCAAATCGCTGCAATGCATTGGCAATGAGTTTGTTGTCGAAGTGCTTGCCCTCGACACTTATGATTTCCATTGGCACTCCAAACCGTGTAAAGATGTTTTTCTATAGGAATTTTTACACAGTTTTGGAGTTATTTTTTGGTGTTGCAATTGCCTCTACCCATTTGGACACATAGTCAACGGAAAGTAAGATGTAGAGATTCCCACATGAGGATGGAAAGGGCCTCATGAAATCAATTCCCCAAACATCAAGCAACTTGACTTCAAGGATATTTTGCAAGGACATCTCGTTTTGTCTTGAAATATTCTCGGTCCGTTGACAACGGTCGTATTGTTTGTAAAAACCTTGGGCATCATTGTACAGAGTTGGCTAGTATAGTCCGGATTGTAAAACTTTGGCCACCGTACGTGTCCCTCCAAAGTGTCCTCCATATAGTGTTGAATGACATTTTTGGAGCACCTCTTGTTGTTCTTCTTTTGGAACACATATTCTTATAACCCGATCTGCATATTGTTTAAACAGAAGAGGATTATCCCAATAATAATGCTTAGCATCATGTAGGAACCGCTTCTTTCCTTGGTGAGTAAGGTTATAAGGTATTAAACCCCTAACTAAGAAATTCACAAGATCAGCATACCATGGTGTCGATGATAGTGATGCAACAGTTGCCGAGGTTATTGTCGAGGCACTGCTATTGATGATTGTCGAGGAAGTGTCTATCTGCGTTGTAGAGAGGTAGTGCTTATCTGCGTTGCCGAGGCAGTGCTTTTCTGGGTTGCCGAGGCAGTGCCTTCTGAGGTTGTTGAGGTAGTGAGAAATTGTTCGTCTGGGAATGCATCTTGGATCTCTGTGGAGGTGGTCTCTGTTTCTCCTTGTTCCAATCAGGATAGATGGTCGGCAACTTGGTTTTCTGTACCTTTCATGTCCTTAATTTTAATGTCAAACTCTTGTAAAAGTAAAATCCAGCTAATTAAACGAGGTTTGGCATCTTTCTTAGCAAAAAGGTACTTAATTGCCGAGTGGTCAGTATGAACAATTACCTTGGTCGCGATCAAGTATGAACAGAATTTATGAAATGTTAACAGTACAACTAGTAACTCTTTCTCGGTGGTGGTGTAGTTCACTTATGCTTCATTTTGAGTTTTAATAGTGTAGTAGATCACATGAAAGATCTTACCTGTTCGTTGACCTAGGAATGCTCCCACTGTAAAGTCACTACATCGCACATCAATTCGAACACCAATGTCAAATATGATGGAACCACTATTGGTGCGACGACAAGTTTCTGTTTCAGCGTCTCGGATGCCTTGACGCATGATTCATCAAAGTTAAAGGCTTTATCATGTTCAAGCAAGTTACACAAAGGTTTAGTGATTATAGAAAAAAATTCAATAAATCTCCTATAAAAACTGTAGAGTGTCCACAAGTTTTATATTTTGTACACATTCCTGACCTTAGTATTGCTATTCTTAGGCTTATTTAGACATATTTAGGTGCATTGCATGCATTATAACATTATCTTCTCTTTTACCATGCTTTTACTGAATATTTTATATTTGGTTGAGAAAAGTTACTATTTTAGTTTAGTTTATATTTTCAGGTGTTGTAGCAAGATGAGGACAAGACAAGGCAGGAAAGCTGAAACAAAAGGAGTTGTACTGAAGCAGTTCCAGATGCCGCCAAGGATGTTGCCGAAGCAACATTGCTGCCAAGTGTCGCCCAAGCAATAGTTACACCGACTTAGCCAATATGGATCGCGATTTAAAGAGGGCAATTTCCTAAGCCCAATGAGCCCAATCTTGCAATTTTTTGAAGCTTGTAGCGGCCAATAGAGCTGATCCAAGATCGATAAGTAGGAGCACTTATCCTTACTTACAGAAGAAGGCAACGTCCAAATAGTCCATATTTAAGTCAAAAAGAAGTCTGTATTTAATGTAAATATACTTTAAGAACTCCTACTTCAAGGAGGACTAAAACATAGGCCATGAGATCTATATATACCCAATTCTCGTAAGGGTATAAGGGCATATATATACCTAAGATGGATGGCATAACTTGAGTATTTTGCATACCGAGAGAGTAAAGATGGGGATATAGCTAGATAGGTTAGAGTTGTTGGGGGTCGCGGCCCAACTCTCCTAAGGTTTAGGTGCGTGTATGTAAAGTAGTTTGTGAGAAAGAATTGTATTAGTTTTGAGTTGTTTTCTATAAAATTCCAATGTTTGCTTAATCTATGCTCTTCATTCTTTCAATTATTCTACACCAGTCAGTTGAGAGAAAATCCATTTTTCGGTCATGAAAGTGCATGGCTCACGAAAGGGTTAAGCATGGTCACAACATGTTGGGGCGTGACTAACTTGGTTCTACACCAGTCCACAAGTTCAGCTGCTAAAAGGGATTACCAACTGAGTTGACTAGCCTGTATTAGGTTGACGCTGAGATTGCTAGGTATTTCCTACATTACGTTAGCTCTCAAGCATCCTAACCTAGAAATAGGAGGGATCACTGTCGACTATCCTGCCGAACTTAGAATGTCTGCCAGACTTGCCGTCGGGACCTCTTTTCGTTCCACCTACCAAGACAATACACTTCTGAAGTGGTAGTGACCCGATACGGCTGTGTGACAGGGTCGTAGTCTGCCGCCCGACATACCCGCCGAGGCAGCAATTCATGGTAGCACAAAACATACCCAAACTTTACAATGCAGACCACATGCTACTGAGCTGCATTTGTCTTACCCAATCTATCGACCAAATCTCTCCCTATCATCCCTCTCATCACTATCTTTGTTTTATTTGTGTTCTTATATTTCCACTTTGTGAGATTTAATTGCGCATTTACTAAATCTTTGTGCAGGAAATCATTCATAGGAGCTGCTCCAATCCTTGTGGTAGACGATATCTTTTATACTTTAACTTATAAGAGTGTGCACTTACGCTCATAAATAGAGAACACCTATATGCTCTACAAGTTTTTGGCGTCGTTGCCAGGGATTGGAAATAGCAACTACGTTTGAAATCCTGCACTTCTATTTTAGTTTTTGCACATTAAATCTCTATCTATTTTATTGCAAAAAAAACCTCTTTGTTTTCTTTGGTGTATGTCCTACCAGGGCAGCAAGGATGGCAGCAATATCCACCTGAGGACGGGAAGGACATGTCTAGATGAAAGGTAAAATATTAAACCCTTAGGAAGTGGTTATGCTTGGGAAAAGCGCAGCTCGTATATAACCTAATTATTAATTTTAAAGTTTTATTTTTATTTTTAATTCATTAGGATTAGATTTAATTTTTGTATTTAATTTATTCCAGGTTAGGAATGATGGAAAGATCAAGAAAGATGAGAGAATAAAGGAGAAGCCCAACTAGCGGCCAACGCAGCACAAGGCAGACGAGCTTAACGGCTAGCCACAACGGCTATATTTGCCACAACGATCGAATGGATATTTGCATAAGGGCTAGAATCTCGTTATTCGCGCTGCAATAATTGCCGCCCGTTGACAACATGCCCGCCAAGGAAGTGGAGAGAAGTGGCTATATAAGGCCAACTATTCTCCCATGTTCTTCACTTTGATTTCTCATTTACTCATAATTATTTCTGCTATCTTTGCTTCCAAGATTTCCCCTGCTTTATTTTCTTTCACGTTCTTTTCTTTCTTTAGGAAATACAACCATCTCACATCTATGGCCACATCACAGCAACCCGCCGCCGCCTACAAACCTCTCTTCAAAAGGTTCTTAAACCCAGCCGTCGAGGAAACCTACAAGAAATACTATAGAGAGTGGATACTATGGGAGGAGAAGGGTTTCCAATATACCCAATCTGATGGGGATTTTGGCTTGGAGCCCTCCCTATTTGAAAGGATCCACAATATGGACTGGGACCAATTCACACGATAGCCATAAGGAATCAACAGCAACCATGTGCGAGAGTTCTACGCCCACAGACCGACACTAGCGAGCCCTTTCATTTACGTCTGCGGAGAAGGTGTCAAGTTCACAGCGAATATGATCAACAACCTTTACAGCATAGAAGTCAGCGACAATCCGCATGAGGAATGGGAGTCCTACCTAACGGCGGCTGACTACAACAAGATAAAGAAGGAGATCTGTAAGCCAACCACCAAGTGGCTAACAGGGAAAAACAACGGGTCAGTCAATCGCCACGACTTGCTTCCGGAGGCAACTTTTTGGAGTTACTTCGTCCAATGTCGCATGATGCCCAGCACGCATGGATCAATAGGTCGCGGCTTGCCCTCATCCACAATATTATGATGGGGCGGCAGATCAATTTTGGCGATGTAATCATAAAGGAGATCTATGCCCACGCAAAGAAGCCAAACGCCAAGGGACCCCTATTCTTCCCTGCACTCATCACATGCCTTTGCGCCAATTTCCGCGTGCCGCTGGACCCCAAAGACAAAATTATTCCTGCCAATGATGGATGGACAAGAAGGGTACGCCAGTATATGATGCAGAACTCAGAGCCAGACATACCTTCCACTGCCCAGCCGCCATCACAAGCTGGCGCCACCCTAGCTACAGCAGGCAGTACTGAAGCTGCCCTCCCATCCGCTGTGATCCCCATGTTGCGCAACCTAGTTGAAAGCTGTCAAAGGATCGAGCACAAGCAGGTGATCTTCACCAAATATGTAGCGGACGTGCAAGAGGCCTTTTTGGCCTACTTTCTTGATAAGTACCAAGACGATGGCCCACAGTTTCCTGGTTTCCCAATGATGTTAGCAGCCTCCAAGCCAATCCATATTACACCCAGACCAGCTGTTGCTCATACCGCCGAAGACAGCGAGGGGTCGCACTACCGCCCCAAGAGAAGAACCTCTCCAACCCCCATACAGCCATACGAGATCACCTTCTCATCCGAATCAAAAAAGGAGGAGGACACCACTTTTGCCTCCCCCGTAGCAAAAGAGGCCACTGCCAAAGATACTAGCTACTCAGACATGGAGATCTCAGACTCCCTTGATGACAAACCGGAAGAGGCAGCCAAAAAAAGAAAGCGGCCAGCAGCAGAACCCCAAGGTGGAGGACCTGAAGGACAATCTAAGAAACCCACCCCCAGTCGCATCCAGCCGCCGCGTAGCAAGAAGAAGAGCACAATCGACAGACCATCTGCTAAACGTGGCCTAGTTCTGCTCGCCGCCTCGGAATCCTCCTCTAACGCGGCAGCAACATAGAGGAACTCCACCCGTTTATAGCACCATTTTATTTTCCTTTTCTTTTAAATTTTTTATGTTTTATTTTTCTCTTTTTTAATTTTTCTTTTTATATTTTTTTGTTTCGTTTTTAACTTTTATTTTTTTTGTAGAGGCATTGAGGGAAATGCCAACCTTGAGTTTGGGGGAATAGTCCTCTTTGTTTTAGGTTCATTTAGGATATTATGTAAATTTTGCCTCCTAACACTTAATGAAGTAGAAAACTTTAGTTTAAAAACTTGTGCCTATGATAGATTAACCAACTACTTATAATCGCACCATTCTTAAAAAAATTAACCTAACTATGGGAAGAAGCATGAAAAATAGTTAGAAAATTTTTCTTTCTGCCAATTATCTTTACATTTTTTTGTTAAATGCAGAATTTTTGCTTGAGTTATAAGTTTAACACTGCCTGCCTAGAGGTGCCTGAAATAGGCTCTAGGCAAGAAGTTCAAGGACACTAGAGGTGCTCGAAACATGCTCTAGGAAGGATCATGAGCAAGGACACTCCGCTGCTATCAATGTCCACATATCTAAACCAAGTGACGGACAAATTAGCAAGAGTGAATGAAAGCCTTCACGTGATGACTCTATTCAAAGGGTTCGAAGTTTCATAGAGTGCACCTATCTTAGCTTCAGACCTAGAGAATAGTTGTGATGAGCTGAAGCCCTTAAGGCCATGATCAGAAAAAGATTACAAAAATGCCCAACTGCGCAGCCAAGGCAACAACTAGTATCCTTTTTGGCAATTTAATTATTTTAGGCATTCTTTGTTAAAATAGTAGTTCCAGCATATTCAACATGAACACGGACCTGCACACACTGCACTGGCATTAAGAAAATTAATCTAACTTACATCATGTCATTCCCTATCACTAACATAAAAACAGGTGACACAGCCTTGAGGTAAGAAATCAAGTTAAAGGCTAATGTTTCTATTAATTTTGTGCAAGGGGCAAATTTACTAGCTAGGTTGCATTACTTGAGGACAAGCAATAGTTCAAGTTTGGGGGTGTGTAAATGTCCACAAGTTCTATATTTTGTACACATTCCTAATCTTAGTATTGCTATTCTTAGGCTCATTTAGACATATTTAGGTGCATTACATGCATTATAACAATACCTTCTCTTTTACCATGCTTTTATTGAATATTTTATGTTAGGTTGAGAAAAGTTATTGTTTTAGTTTAGTTTATATTTTTAGTGTCGTAGCAAGGTGAGAACAGGACAAAACAGGAAAGCTGAAACAAAAAGAGCTATACTGAAGCAGTTCCAGATGCCGCCAAGGATGCTGCCGAAGCAGCATTGCCACCAAGTGCCGCCCAGGCAGGAGTTACACCGACTTAGCCAAGATGGGTCGCGAGTTAAAGAGGGCAATTTTCTAAGCCCAATGAGCCCAGTCTTTTAAATTTTTGAAGCATGTAACGGTCGGTAGAGCTGATCCAAGATCGATATGTAGGAGCACTTATCCTTACTTACAGAAGAAGGCAACATCTAAAGAGTCCATATTTAAGTCAAAAAGGAGTATGTATTTAATGTAAATATACTTTAAGAACTCCTATTTCAAGGAGGACTAAAACTTAGGCCATGAGCCCTATATATACCCAATGCTTGTAAGGGTGTATGGGCATATATATACCTGAGATAGATGGCATAACTTGGGTATTTTGCATACCGAGAGAGTAAAGATGGGGAGGTAGCTAGATAGGTTAGAGTTGTTGGGGGTCGCGGCGTAACTCTCTTAGGGTTTAGGCGCGTGTATGTAAAGTAGTTTGTGAGAAACAATTGTATTAGTTTTGAGTTGTTCTCAATAAAATTCCAAAGTTTGCTTAATCTATGTTCTTCGTTCTTTCAATTATACTACACCAGTCAGTTGAGAGAAAATCCATTTGTTGGGCACGAAAGTGCAAGGCTCACGAAAGGGTTAAGCACGGTCACAACATGTTGGGGCGTGACTTACTTGGTTCTACAGCAGTCCACAAGTTTCAGCGGCTAAAAGGGATTACCAACCGAGTTGACTAGCCTTTGTTAGGTTGACGCTGAGATTGCTAGGTATTGCCTACATCACGTTAGCTCTCGAGCATCCTAACCTAGAAATAGGAGGGATCACTGTCGACTATCCTATCGAACTTGGAATGTCTACCGAACTTGCCGCTAGGACCTATTTTTGTTCCACCTACCGAGACAGTACACTCCTACAGTGGTAGTGACCCGTTCTGGCCGCGTGACAAGGTCGTAGTCTGCCGCCCGACATACCTGCCGAGGCAGCAATTCATGGTAGCGCAAAACATACCCAAACTTTACAATGCAGAGCAATGCTATTGAGCTGCATTTGTCTTACCCAATCTATCGACCAAATCTCTCCCTATCATCCCTCTCATCACTGTCTTTATTTTATTTGTGTTTTTATATTTCCACATTGTGAGATTAATTGTGCATTTACTAAATCTTTGTGCAGGAAACCATTCATAGGAGCTGCTCCAATCCCTGTGGGGGACGATATCTTTTATACTATAACTTGACAAGAGTGTGTACTTGCGCTCATAAATAAAGAACACCTAGACGCTCTACAAAAACCCACGTGTCTCGAAAAGCTTCGAATTCCTTTGACTGAAGTATGTGAGGGTAGTTTTTCGATCACTTCCTATTTTGCTATGTCAACTTCAATGTCTTTGGATGAAATTTTGTGACTGAGAACTATGTCGGCATCCACCATAAAATGGCACTTTTCCCAATTTAGGACCAATTCAGATTCTTTGCATCGTTTTAGCACCTTCTTTAAATTGCCAAGGCAATTTAGAAGTCATCTCCAACTACCGAGAAATCATCCATGAAGATTTTTAGGAAATCTTCTACCATATCTGAGAAAATTGCCATCATGCATTGCTGAAAGGTTGTTAGGGAATTGCATAGTCCGAAAGGCATCCTTTGAAAGGCATAAGTGTCGTATGGGCAGGTGAAGGTGGTCTTCTCTTCATCTTCTGGTGCTATGGAAATTTGGTTATACCATAAATAACCATCAAGAAAACAATAAAATGGTTTACCTGTAAGATGGTCAAGCATTTGATCAATAAAGGGTAAAGGAAAGTGATCTTTCCTAGTAGCCTTATTTAACTTACGGTAATCCATGCAAACCCTCCAACCGTGGATAGTCCTGGTTGGGATTAATTCATTGTTTTCATTGCTTACATTGTCATACCTCCCTTTTTCGGTATACATTGTACCAGACTTACCCATGTACTGTTAGATATCGGGTAGATAATACCAGCATCGAGCCATTTGATAATTTCTTTCCTTACCACCTCTTTCATGAAACAATTAAGTATTCTTTGTGCCTCAATGGTTGGTTTATGATCGTCCTCTAAAAGGATTTTATGCATACAGACCGCTAGGCTAATTCCCTTCAAATCGGACCATTTTGCGCTTTTATGCAGCTTTAGAATATCGATCAATCTTTGTTCATGTTCAAGTTGCAACTTAGAAGAGATGATTACGGGCAATGTGTGGTTGGTTCCCAAATAGACTTATTTTAATTGTTCAGGCAATTGTTTTAATTTAAGAACCGGTGGTTGCTCGATAGAGGGTTTTTCAATTTTTCTTTCATCCCCTAGGTAATCTAATGGTTCGAAGTACTTACCTGGACAACATGCTATCCAATTGGCTTCATCATAACCATTTTAGTATGGTTCTTCTTTCACTTTAAGGTCGGGGCATTTGTCAAGGTAATTGTCGAGGCAATCGTCACAAGTATTACCGAGGCAATTCTCGTAGTCATTGTCGAGGCAATTGCTGAGACAATCTGTATTCAGGTCAAACTCGGTTATGGCATGAATGGCTTGACATTCTTCTGGATCATTGGCTTGCTTATGGGTGTGGAATACGTTCAACTTGATTTGTTGATCATTCAACCTCATGGTAAGTTCTCCTCTCTCAACGTCAATAAGGGTTCTTCCTGTATCTAGGAATGGCCTCCCAAGGATAATAGGGGCACACTCATCTGCTTCACAGTCTAAAACAATAAAGTCAGCCGAGAAAATAAACTTATTAACTCTTACTAGGATATCTTCGATTTTTCCCTCTAGATGAACGTAGGATCTGTCGGCAAGTTGTAGCATCACTGTAGTAGGTCTTGCCTTCCCTATTCATAGTCTTTGGAAAACAAACTTTGGCATAAGGTTTATGCTTGCTCCAAGATTGCACAGTGCCTTCTCGACATAGTGATTCTCAATTGCACATGGTATGGTGAAACTACTAGGATCTTTCAGCTTATGTGGCATTCAGTTGTGCAGTAAAGGCATGCATCCTTCTGTCGCGACAACAATCTCTAATCCCTCTATTCTTGTTCTCTTGGAGACAATGTATTTAAAGAACTTGGCATAGTTCGGCATTTGCTCAATTGCTTCTACCAAGGGCAAGTTGATGTGGACTAGCTCCAAGATGTCTAGAAACTTCTTGAAATGGTATTCTTGTTTCTGCCCTTTCAGCCTCTGTAGGAGTGGTGGTGGAAGTCAAATGTCTTCAATTCGTTCCTTGCATGGGAATTTGATTTGAGGTATCGTATTAGGAACTTCAAATGCCTTCTTCTATATTTTCATTTCTTTGTCAGGCATTGTCGAGGCAGTGTCTTCAGGTATTGCATCAGCAATGTTTTCAGGCTTTGCCGAGGCTTTCCACTCCATGTGGTGATTGCCTTACATTGCTTATGTGTTGTACCCCGTGCGACCTCAGTATCGCTAGGTAAGCCACCTATCGGTCTCGAGTTCAGGATTTGAGCAAACTATCCAACTTGAGTTTCCAAGGATTTCAGAGTTACCTCATGGTTTTTCATCCTCATCTTAGTCCTTTCTATAAATACATTAGTTTTCTTTATGAATTTATCAGTATTAACCATATAAGCACTAGTTTGAGACATGAAAGCATTTAAAGAGTTTTCTAAAGAACTGGATGGCATGGTTTGTTGTTGTGGCATTGATTGCTGAGGCAATTGGTACTGCATCAATTTATGAGGCATTGGTTGCCGAGGTAGATTCTATTGAAATCCCATTGCTGGAGCATTCTGATTGTTCTGATTTATGGCATTGTTAGGGTTGCTCCATAACAAGTTTGGATGCCAGGCCGGATAGTAAGTGTTGGATATCACATTGTTGTTCTGGTTGTAGTTTCCAACATAAAAAATGGATTCTTGATTCTGTGGACATTCAGAAGAATCATGGTTACCATTACAAATATCACAAAATGAACCTACCACCTTGACCTCATGTGTGTTGCTTGGTCGTTGCATGTTTTTAACCAAATTGGTTAAGTTAGACAATTGTGTGAGAATCGACTCGGACGACTCAAGCTCATTTATTGAGGCATGGCGTCTGACTCCTCCTTTCCTAGAAGTGGGAAACTAATAGTCGTACTTGGCAAGCATGTTTAAGATCTCCATTGCTTCCTCTGGCGGCTTGTCGAGAAGTGTACCATTTACCGAGGCATCAAGCATCATCCTTGTTGGTGTGTTTGCTGCATTGTAGAACATTGTTACTTGCGTCCAAACATGCTTTCCAAATCCTTCTTGGAGTAGGAGTTGGAGTTGGAGTTGAGTCATAACTTCATAAAAGAGATAAATCTCCTTTAATTCGTTACTTTATTCCTCCTTGTCGACTTTTCATCCTTGACCTTCCTTTGACGTTTTCATGATCTTCCCATGCTCCAATCGTCATGCAAAGTATCTCTAAAAATTCAGCGTTTTGTGCTCTTCAAATCGCCTACCACTTTGCATATTTTTTCTCATGTCGGTAGTGGTTTGGTCATTGTCTCGGCAATGGTCTATCAGTCTTCTCCACACGACAAGGCTCGTTCTCTTGATCCAGTATTCCTCAGAAGGGTTTGGCATTAATTGACGGATTGGTCTGGATCAACGAGTGATGGTTCCGCTCCTTTACTTATCTTTCCTTCAATGTCGCGGCAAAGCATACCTGAGCAGTGGGTAATGAAATCTGCACCTACACAAAGCACACACCAAAACAATACCTTTTCCACCAAATATACTCAAATGAAGATAATCAAGCACATCAGTGATAAGAACATTGAAATTGTGTATGTATGGATAGTAATGCGTCTAAAATAAGCTTAAGTCTAACAATAATTGAGCAATAAAGGGTCCTAAAATGAATACTTTTATGGACTTAACATCAAGCTCCCTCAGGCTGAACAACATGAGCAACATTCCTCTGCCCATCATCCATACGCTGAAAATTAACACGACCTCACCCATGGCCTCTCTGTGGCTCAGTAGCTCGCACCAGAGTTGTCCAGCTCTAGCAGGTTGTGGAAAATCACATTTCATGTGTCCTCGTGATCAACAGTTTCAACACATGCCCAAATCACCCCCAACACTCTATTGCGTGCCTTCTATCGCATCGGTTACAATCTGGTGTACGAACAAAAGCATTCTGGTCTTGTTGCCCTCGACCAGGGTTACCACCACCTTGCCTTGGTTCAGGTTGGTACCTCTTATCCTTGTCCTTCTTATAACAATCCCTACCAGCATCATACTCAGCCGACCTATTCCTAGAGATAGATCCACCTAAATGAGCAACCAAGCCCAAAATCTACTCGATGTCCTTAGCTCGAGTGAGTAAGACATCAAAATTAGTGTAATATGAAGGCAACATATATGTCTTAACATCCTTCACAAGCTCATAGCGAAATTGATCGCACCTCACACGTTCATCAGGAACTAGTTCAGGAGCATATTGACTCAACCGAACAAATTGGACTTCATACTCCAAGACAGTTATGTTCCTTTGCACCAATGACATATACTCTCGTTTTTTCTCGTCTAGATAGCGAACACCCAAATGCTTCCTCTTGAAAGCAGTTACAAAGAATTCCCAGGTTACATCAGCAGGTTTCATACCCGCAGTGATGGTCATCCACCAAGAATATGCATCACCGTGAAGCAAAGATACCACACAACCCAACTTATGAACATCATTTCACCCCATATGTCTGAGAATCCTTCGAGTGCTCTCAAACCATGCCTTAGAACCTTCAGGAGAAAATCCTCGGAACTCGATTCCACCTAAACTGTGCAAACGCTCTAGAGGTAGGCCAGCATTAGCACCAGGCTGAGGTGCGGCTACAAGCATTTCTGCTATTGCTTCCTGAAAAGCCCCAGCTATGGCCTGAATCAACGGTGTCATATTAGCGGCAACTTTCCCATGTGTTGCTTGAGGCCCATCACCTCCAACGCCAACTCCTGTACCAGCCCATCACCGCTAGGAAGAGGTGGAGGGAGAAGTAAATCTTCAACATTCTCATTCGCAGCCACAGGATTACCAATCCTATGCTCTTGTCTCGGTCCCATTTCAAAATGTGTGCAAATCTAATACATGATAATATTATAACAAAACAATTCGGCAAACCCAAAAGTAAGAATCCTAGGAGCTCAAGTTTCATTTCAAAACCAAAAATCTTATTTACATTAGTAATAATATGGCAATGGATACCCTTATTCTCTCCCCCCAAACAACAGATACGAACATAAATCGTGCTATCAATCACCATACATCTCAAACAAATCATTCAGTGAACATATCATAGCATATACAACCACCGTGCATAGCATTCACCATTATATCAACAATTAAACAATAACACACAAACCTTACCTTCCTATTCTTTCTCTAACCTGGCTTTGATACCATCAAATGTAACCCCCTCGACCCAGCTTAGGTGATAGACCGAACTGAACGGGTCACACGGGGAATATTGAAGTAAACCAAGAAGTTTACTCCAATAAATGACCCTATTTTTTGTTTTATCTTTTCTAGATGCTCGTTATATTCATATGTGTTAGACGACGCGTCGAAACCACTGCAACTTGATCAAATATCGATTAGGGTTTCAATTGTATATAAATATAATTTAGGGATCATTTAGTAAATTCAGCAAATTATAAGGGTTTCATTCAATTTTAGATTACCAACCTTTAATTAATCATATTACATGCCACTCAGTCAAATACCAGCTCCAAAAAATCTTCCAAACTCATTTAATTTACACTTGTAACATTCAGGGACTAAAACGTAAAGAAATCAAAACATTCAAAGATACTTTTAACTAACATAACAGTTGAAAAGTGTCTAAAAGTCTTATTTTATTTACCCTTTTTACTCATATTATTGTTAGACTTAGGCGCATTTTAGTTACATAATTAGGCATTAATCCATATTCTCATAATTTCCTTCACCATTAAGCTTGATTACATATTTTAGTGTATTTTATGGAAAAGGTGTTGTTTTGGTATGTATTTTGATGCATGCAAGAAAATTGCCCGTCGAAACCTGCCGCGACAACAAGGTGCCACCGGAACCCGCCGCGACAACAGAGTGCCACCGGAACCCGCCGTGGTAGCAGGGGAGAAGAATGATCCGGAGGAGGAGAAATCTGAGGAGTTGATGTTGAGGCAGCAAACTAAGGAGTTGTACTGAAGCAGTTCAATTCAAAGAAAGACGCTACCGAGCACCTGTCGCCGCCATATCTGCCGCCCAGGGCAGCAACTTGAGGAATTGGTGAATTGGAGTGCGATTGGAAGAGCATAATTTTTTGGGTCTAATGAGCCCATCCATGTAATTTACCGATGCCGGAAACATCGGACAAAGCCACTAAAGGAGAAGATTGAGGCTTGCTTGCAGCACAAGGGAATGACAAGAGGAGTCCAAAAACAAGTCAAAGAAGTCAGAATTAAATGATGCATTTAATGTAAAAGCTACTTTATCATGAGGAAGACTTCTACTCCAAGGAGGACTTAACCTAGGTCATGCCCTATATATACCTAATCTTCCTTTGTAGTTTAGCAATCTTAGAATAGTCGACATAGCTTAGTTTCTCTTGTGTTTTCTTGCCGCCACTATGTTCTAAATTCTCTAGGGTTTGGGTTGTGTTGTAAAGTAGTTGTGAGAACGGTTTTTTATGTTTAAGTTCGTTTTTGCAATAAATTCAAGTTTTGCTTGTTTCATGTTCTTCATTGTTTTCAATTGAGTTGAGTGATCGATTGTGAGCAATCCATTTATTTGGCATCGAGAGAGTCAAACTCACGAAAGAAGTAGGCATTATCTAATCAATATCATGTGTTGATCAATCCAGCCTAGACATAGGTTGGGGTTTAAGGCAGCTAAAAGAGGACGAACCAAAGGTTGTTGTTCATTGCGAGATTCATGTCGACGGGTATTATCTGCAGCGGGCATCAACAAAATTCAGACTTAGACCTAAGTTGAATCATTATCGAAGCATTTTGCCTAGCCTTGAAGGTCTGTCGAGTTTCTCGCCGAGCCAACCGTCCGTTCCACCTGCCAAGGCAGGGAAAGCGTCGAAGCACAAATCTGCCATTTTTCGCGAAGGTAGCAAAGTCTGGCAGCACAATACAACATAACATATTCAACGTAGTTTCACACTACAGAGAAGCATAACATGTCCCATTCTACCACCTTGATCTTTTCTACTATTTACTTGTGTTTATTTATTTTTCTCTTAAACAAACTGAAATTTACTTGTGCATTTAATTTCTGTGCAGGAATTGACATTCGAATTAGATGTCCAATTCTTGCGGAAGACGATATCTTTTATACTATAACTTGACAAGAGTGTGCACTTGTGCTCATATTTAGAGAACACCCAAATGCTCTACAAATATTTGGCGTTGTTGTCGGGGATTGGCAATAACGACTTCGTTTTTATTTTCTTGCCTTTTTCGGTTTATCTAAAAAAATTAGGTGCGCTATAAGTCAAAAAAACATCAACGTGTCGAGAAAAACTACTCGAGAGTGGATGTCGGAATATAAGAACTACTCCAATGAAGACCTTCTTTACCAATTCTCACCTGGAAAAGCCTGAGGAACCAAAATCGTGGAAATATCTTGTCTTTTTGTGGAGAACAACATGTGTTTGAGGATTGCCCTCACCTCTTCGGTGCAGATGGCTACATGGAGGACCAAACAATGAACCAACAACAAAACTTCTCATGGTATGATCAAACACCTCAAAAAATTTCCATAATAATTTTTCTGTGACAACACAGATGCCGCTGCAACACGTGTCGCCGCAATAGATGTCGCTGCAACAGATGTTGTCGCAATAGGTGTCGCCGCAATACATGTCGCCGTAATAGATGTCGCCGCAACAGATGTTGCTGCAACAGATTCCGCCGCAACATATGTCGCAACATCAATTGACACCTTCCAATTCTCTAGAAAATGGTTTGCCCAGGGATACTAATGTCCCAAGGCAAGAGAACAAAGAGCAATACGAAGAAAATTCCCCGATATGTGAAGGGCAACTAGTAGGGATGGGAATTGTCGGGTACCCGGGATTCGGGTACCCAGAAAACTGGGTACCCAGTCCATCCGGGTACCTCTTTAAATGGCCCGTGTCTCGGCCCAGTATATTCGGGTACCCGGGATTCAAGTACCCGGGTAATCGGGTACCGGGTACTCGGTTCCTATTTTTTTTAAATTAAAAAAAAAATCACATATTAAACACAAAAATATTTAAAAAAAATTAAACTTAAAACTTAAAAGAATATAATACAAACATAGAAAAAATGTAGGGATTTAAACTTAATTTTAGAGTGAAAATATTAAGAAACATAAAATAAAAATATAATTTTAAATATAAAAAATATATATTAAATTTTATCGGGTCGGGTCGGGTACCCGGTAAGGGAAAACTTTCGGCCCGTGTCCCGGCCCATGTCCCGGGAAATTTTCCGGGTCGGGTAGCTAGCCCGGTCGGGTAATTTTTTTTCGGGAATTACCCGGTATTTTTGTCTCAGGTCGTCGGGTTTTCGGGTCGGGTCAATCGGGTCGGGTATTTTCTCCCACCCCTAACGACTAGAACCACCAAGTTGAGAGAATGTCAATGAGAGAGAATGCCCAACACATGATGAACATGTTGCCCTGACAATGGTTGAGAAGCCTGAACAGAGCAATGCCACAACAACCTCTGCCAAGGCGGTAACAACATTCTCGAAATTGCACGACCACATGAAAGATCAACGAGATGACAATACTCTACCAATGGAATATGAGCAGGGAATGGTTGAACCGTTTGAATTCTTTAAAAACTCACATTTTCCATTGCAGGTATTCTTTGAGGAACCAACGTTGGTAGAATTGAAGCTATCAAAATATCTACTGAAGAAGATGTTCGAGGGGCCTAAAGAAAAAATGGTTGGATTCATGAAGCTTTCCAGACAATTGGTTAACCCTTTGACTTGCACCGAATCATGGCAGAAGATTGCCACGTCAATTGGTTGCTGACGCAACTGCCACGACAACGAAGGCTACATCCAACCACAACGGATTTCGACAAGAATGAGGTAAATGGTTGGATGTTGATTTAGTTTTTCATAATAATCTATTCATGCCTTCAGAAAAAGTCCCAAGGTGGAATGTATACATGGACTACAAGGGAACACGAAAGAAAGATGCATCCACCATAGTAACGCAAAAGGGAGTAGTTGCGAGCACATTGGCCCAATTCTTTTTGGGCAATATTGTCACTCGATAGGGGTGTGGATGGACTATAAGAAGTATCGGAAACGACCTCCTCAAGCTCGAACAGACAAGGGATTAGTTACTTTAGGAGATACATGCCAATGCACTCCTAGAGTAATATAATTTTTATTTTTATCTTCCACATTTTTTATGCTTGCATAGACTTAGAATTTTTAAATTTTCAGTTTTTATTTCATTCTGCATTTTATTGTTTTATTTTATTTTTTTCCTTCGTCTTGCAAATAAAATTCAACCGTCTCACAACCTATCAATGGCCAAAACCAACAACCAACCAGCCTTCTAGAGAATTTCGACAAAGGCAGTCGAGTAACATCACCGATGAAAGTTTTCCACTCGGCAGTACTGATGCTGCTGCCTAGCTCCCGCCACCCGGCAATACTGATGCTACCGCCCAGCTCCCGCCGCTCGGCAGTACTAAAGCTGCCAAACAGACCCCAATACCAGCAGTACTCCTCCATCATCTCCGGAACTAGATCAATAGGACGGAAAGGCAGCAGCTCCGATTTATGCAATACACCAGGGATGTTCCCTGACAGTGCAGTCTGATTCCACTTATTTCCTAATGAAATACTTACCCGCCATCACCCGCCCTGGCAACCCAGATTGACGCCACGGAAACTACAACTACAACTGCCCAAGGATGCCAAGGTAACAATTGCACATGGTTCGACTAGCAGATACACACATTCGATAACCACACAAGCAAACATGGCTCAAAGGAAATTCATCAAGCAAGGTGACAACATTTCCAACTAACTCATTTATTTTTCTCGTACATTGAGGAAAATGCTCCTCTCGATTTTGGGGGGAAATTAGTCCTCTATTTTTTTTTCTTTTTCTTTTCTTTCTTTTGTTTTTCTTTTATTTTATAGTTTTTTATGTCTTTATTTTTATGTTTTGTTTTGCATTTAGGTTCTAATGTAACATGCCTTTATTTAAAGTCTAATGAATTCTTAGTTTGAGGAAAATTATTGAGTACCTTTTGCCCGCCGCGGCAGATGACCCGCCTGGGCGGCAACCTTAGCATAACTTTAGATTGACTTATAATCCTACTATGGTCTAAAACTTAAAGAAAACACTTCTTGTGACTAGTTTGATTTTAGGAATTCTAGGAAACTTAGGTTTTCACATAGTACAACTTGGGTAGAACTCGATGTTTAGGGGGGAAAGAGAAACGTCCTAGAGGTGCCTGAAACTGGCTCTAGGATAAGCTAGAGGTGCCCGAAACCGTTTTTAGAAAAAAATGAATGAAATCATTAGGGATGTCTATTACCGGCACTAGTGATTAAATTTTAAAAAAAAACTAGAGGGAAACCCAAGGGAATTAATGTGTTTATCGAAAGTCTACTTAGAAGCCGAAGAATCATTCTTATCACAAGGACCGCACACACTCACGAGATACATAGTTCAATTCCGTGTAAGTCCATTGTCATTCGAAAGGTTGCTAATTAGGCGTAAATTTACACGGTGTGTAAAGGTTACTCAATATGATTTTAAGTTTTTTCATGTTATTGTTAGATTGCATTGCTTGAGGACAAGCAATAGTTCGAGTTTGGGTGTGTGTAAAGTGTCTAAAAGTCTTATTTTATTTACCCTTTTTACTCATATTATTGTTAAACTTAGGCGCATTTTATTTACATAATTAGGCATTAATACATATTCTCATAATTTCCTTCGCCATTAAGCTTGATTACATGTTTTAGTGTATTTTGTGGAAAATGTGATGTTTTGTTATGTATTTTGGTGCATGCAGGAAAATTGCCCGTCGAAACCTGCCATGACAGCAGGGTGCCGCCGGAACCCGATGCGGAAGCAAGGGAGAAGAATGATCAGAAGGAGGAGAAATATGAGGAGTTGAACTAAAGCAGTTCAATTCAGAGAAAGACGTTGTCGAGCACTTGTCGCCGCCATATTTGTCGCCTAGGGCAGCAACTTGAGGAATTGGTGAATTGGAGTGCGATTGGAAGAGCATAATTTTATGAGTCCAATGAGCCCATCCATGTAATTTACTAATGCCGGAAACAGCGAATAGAGCCGCCAAAGGAAAAGACCGAGGCTTGCTTGCGACACAAGGCAACGACAGGAGGAGTCCAAAATCAAGTCAAAAAAGTCAGAATTAAAGGATACATTTAATGCAAAAGCTAATTTATCATGACGAAGACTTCTACTCCAAGGAGGACTTAACCTAGGCCATGCCCTATATATTCTCGATCTTCCTTTGTATTTTAGCAATCTTAGAATAGTCGGCATAGCTTAGTTTCTCTTGTGTTTTCTTGCCGCCATTAAGTTCTAAATTCTTTAGGGTTTGGGTTGTGTTGTAAAGTAGTTTTGAGAATGGTTGTTTAGGTTTAAGTTCGTTTTTGCAATAAATTCAAGGTTTGCTTATTTCATGTTCTTCATTGTTTTCAATTGAGTCGAGAGATCGACTGTGAGCAATTCATTTGTTTGACATCGAGAGAGTCAAACTCAAGAAAGAAGTAAGCATGATCTAATCAATACCATGTGTTGATCAATCCAGCCTAGACATAGGTTAGGGTTTAAGGCGGCTAAAAAAGAACGAACCAAAGGTTGTTGTTCATTGCAAGATTCACGCCGACTGGTATTATCTGCAACTGGCATCAACATCATTCAGACTTAGACATAAGCTGAATCATTATCGAAGCGTTCTGTCGAGCCTTGAAGGTCTATCGAGTTTGCCGCCGAGCCAATCGTCTATTCCACCTGTCGAGGCAGCGAAAGCATTGAAGCACCAATCTACCATCTTTCGCCGAGGCAACAATGTCTAGCAGCGCAATACAACTTAACTTATTCAACGCAATTTCACACTATGGAGCAGCATAACATGACTCATTCTATCACCCTGATCTTTTCTACTATTTACTTGTGTTTATTTATTTTTCTCGTAAACAAACTAAAATTTACTTGTGCATTTAATTTTTGTGCAGGAATTGACATTCGAATTAGCTTTCCAATCCTCGTTGGAGACGATATCTTTTATACTATAACTTGACAAAAGTGTGCATCTGCGCTCATATTTAGAGAACACCAAAATGCTCTACAATAGCAGACCATATCGATACACTTAACCCCAGTATTGATACACCCTTGACGACCAAGACTCTATATTCATTGACAAGAGCGTGTATCGATACCCTCTCGAACCGTACCGATACCCTAATTTCCAGTAGCCAAAACATGTATTGGTACGCCCACGTGTATCGATACGCCCCTTCAATTTCGTAGAGACAGTATCGATACCTCTCTCCACCGTATCGGTACGCCAAGCCCAAAATGACTTACCCATACCGATTCGGTTTCCTGAGTATTGGTACACTTGTACCAAATATGCATTCTTTTGATGGTTTTATATACTTTAATCGATTCAAACACACTCCAACATACATCTAACAAGCATACAACTTAATTAAACATCAAATCTCGATTAAACATAGCAATATCAACAATTAGACATAGAGATAAGCAACATTTGAATCTATAGGCGTGCTTCTTATGCAAGAAGACCATTAAGGAGCCAAAACTCAAACTAAAGCAAAAAACCATAAAGAAAACTCCATTTATAATGGATTAAGGGCATTCTAAACTTACCCCAAAATAGGGAGTTCCAAAACACAATCTCCCAAGCACAAAGAATACTCCCATTGCCAATTTATTACTAATGTATTAACATAAAACCATACTTGAGAAAAGCCTCACTCCTTGGTAATTACTCCTTGCTTTCTTGCTACCCCAAAAGCTATTTCTCTGCATTGTTGGAAAAAGAGAGCGTAAGCCATAATGCTTAGTGAGGGATGCTTAAAACAAACCAACAACAACAATGCATTTTAAAATCATTTCTCATTTAGAAAACTCTATCTCATCACGCTCTTTCTATCTCATGCTTGAAACCATTTTCAAATAAAAATACATTTCATTTAAACACCACATGTACCATCTATCTCATGCATTAGCAAAAATGCAAAGTCTTAAGGCAAAGCCTTACATGCTTGTTTCATCAAAAGCATTTCTCAAAATATGATCTCATATGCATCTCATTTCATAAAAGCATTTATATCAAGGTACATGTGATTCTCATAATCAATCTCATATATTGGCATTTTAAAAACATTACTCGGATATGCGGATAGCTTGACGGAATCTCACATCGTCAAGTCCTACCCTAGTGGAATCTCACATCATTGGACTCTTATGGCGGCATCTCTCATCGCCACAAAGTTTGGGTGTTTCACCAAGACCTACCATGGTGGAATCTCTTATCACCACACTCTCACTTTGGAACGGGATGGCACTACCCTCATTGCCCGAACTAAAGAGCACGAACGAATTTTGTATACTACAGTGCACTTCTCATCCTATTGGTCGACCATTTATATCCGGTAACAATAATCTCATTTTATGCCAATATACAACATTTTAAACATCAAATACCCATTGTTTTCAATGCATCAACATAAACCAGTCTCATCCCATTTCAAATGCATAATTAAAACATTTCATTTTCTCAACAACTCTATCTTTATAAAATTATCATTCTATCTCATGGGATCAATTAAGTCATCAAAAAAATTCTCAAATCATGCATAAGTAGTAGATTATCATCTATCTTTAAAACAAGAGCATGAACATGAAATCAATAGGACAAAAGCCGAGAAAATGAGAGCGGGGCAACTCAAACTTACTTCCAAGTTTAGATCAGTGTTTCAAACTCAATCTAAACCCCAAAATCTTGCTTTTAAGTCTTTGACAACACTTTAAAACCAATTCAACTCACCGATCACGCCTCGCTTGCTTTGCCAAAGCGAAATCAAGCTTTCGAAACTTCACCAAGTGTGTCCAGTACAAACTCCCTTGTTTATAGCACACAAAAATAGAGAATTAATGCATTAAAAACACCATCAACCAAAGCTATCTCGTTGCTCTGCCCAAAAACACTAAATTGCCCATCCGAAACAACCGAAAACACCTTCGATTACTTCTTAAACTAAACCCAGCAAAAACCTAACACTTCCACCCAATTTTAATCATCAATTAACATCCAAAAACAATCTAATTTCATCCTTAAAACTCCAGCAACAACAGATCCACATTATCAAGCCAAAAACCCAAATCTAACAACCTAAACAACTAGAGATCCCACCTATTCCGGGTTTGTTATGATAAAACCTTCATTCTAACATAATTTAACATCTAAATCATGATTAAAATCAACCTCAAATTAATCAAAAAAGTAGCATTACGAAAATATTAAGATTGCAACCAATAATCCTGAATTTAACAAAATTTCATTGATTAACTCATCAAAACAACTTAGAAAACATATGTAAAGGATTGATAACTTAGGAATTTCAGTAAAAGAACTAATCATTAGAGGAGAAGAACTAATCTTATCTCTAATAGATGAAATCTCTCTCAATTGAATGTATTTTACTTGAAAAATCAAAGGAAAATAATAAGGTTTTAAGAATCAAGATTAAAGAATCCTTTAGAAATCCAAAGACTTAGAAAATCAAGAGTTTTACCAAAAGTTTTTTTGAAAATGGAGAGTGTTTGGCTGAGGGAAAAACTTTGAGATAAAATAGAATGAGAGAAAATGACGCAAAATGACTTTTAATGAAACAATCAACTCTTCATTTATTAAATCCTTTTAATCATTAATTAAAACCTTTAAAATGATCATAATTGAGAGAAAATCTGATAAAACAAGTAGGTCAAATAGCTCCTTAAAGATTCAAAGTTTCAACCACTTTACAAAATAGTCACTAAAACAACTTTGTAAAAATCGTATTTTGGTCACTAACTCAAAATATCCCACTTCCAAAGTCCTTTTCTTAAAATTGAATTTACCAAAATCATATATATAAATAATTATTATTTTAAGCATTTTCTCATATTTTTATCATAACTCAAACCTTGTTTTCTCTGAACCGCTCCCGAAAACTCAAATCTATAGTTTAGTTTCTATAAACCCCGAGCCAACACTAAAAGCTTCAAGGCATAATTTTTTAGCGTTATAGAAACCTTGTTGAGCCTTTCCCCATGGATCATGTCAGCATTCCTTGCCTTCCCATTGGAAATCTTTGATGATGATGATGATGCAATGCCAACCAGCCCAGTGCCAAATCAAGCTCGCACTACAGTGCCCAATCCAGTTTCGTCCGCTGCCACAGAACCCATTTCCCCTCTCAAAGATGAAACTATCAAGTCTGCTAAGCCACAATGGTTTCTAAGGATCACAATGAGAATAAACATGTTGCCCCTACCGAGTCAGCTGCCACGCCAACCTCATCTGAGCCGGTGAAGGTTGTGAAAGAAACCTATGCCTCCACTACTACTCAAGGATGGAACAGAAAGAAAATGATGGCTCCTGACCGTGGAAGCTACGCCTAGAGAAAGACCTGAGCCAAATTAGTTATTGAAGCCTGTGCCGCTCAAGGAGAAGCCTCTTCTGAAGGGGAGTCTTCTTTTTTCTAACTCTTTGCATTTCATTTACATGCACATATTCATGCAATTTTATTTTTATTTTTCTTTTTTGTGTATATATGTGTGTTGTTACATGCATTGGGGACATTGCACATCTTGGATTTTGGGGTGTGCATTTTTTCGAATTTGTGTCATGCCATTCATGTTTATTTTCTGTACTGTGTTCTATTTTCATGACATGCCATATAGGTTAGATTAGGATTAATGTTATGCATATCGAACACCTAAAAAAGTTAAAAAGATAATTTTGTTTCGGCCGAATTTTGAAGCATGTTAACATTTGTTAGGCAAATTTAAATTGACCTAGATGTCTGTCCGATGAGGAAATTTAAAATCTTTAGATGCCTATGCCAACAGGATAGTATGCCAGGATTGCTTGCCAATTGATCTCTAGTTTAGGGGGTGGATTGTACATTTAACATGTGATATGTATTTAGTTCCCTAGAAAACTTAGGTTGTTTGAAACTATACTCGGATTTAAAAAATGACAAGGTAAAAATAGTGCACCAATTTGTGCCAAATGTTGAAGGACTTTAGAACACTCCTCTGCCTTGGAAGAATTATTAACTTGGGGCTTCGTGGTATATTCCCTCTTAGTTATCAAGCCAACGTCATTTAAGGTATGAGTGTGATAGGATAGTAAGTGATGTAGTCTGGACTAACGTGGGTATTCGTGGTATGCTCCCTCTTATATCGCACACCAAACAGTGTATGACGCTACCCCAATTTAATGTCAACAATGAAAAATATATATACCTTTAGCAAGAAGAAAAAAATAAAATAATCTAAGTTTTGGGAGTAAAATTGGCGAAGGGAGTGAAAGGATATTTGATGCATATTGCTTGCACTTCATGCACTCTTCATGATCTTAGACTAAATCTTTTATATTGCTGCTCTTAAATTATTCCCTGATTGGCACTACTGCACAAGATAACTGAGGACAGACCTATGCCAACTTTTATTTGCCAGCATCGGTTGACATGCCAACCAAAACTTTGTCGAGGTATCATTTTCATCATTTTTTAGTTTTATTCTTATTTTTATATTTTTCATTACTTGAGGATAAGCAATGAGCTAGGTGTAGGAAAGTGTTGACGCTCCAAAAGTACTGAATTTTATGCCTATTTCACATGCTATTTATTGTCTTTTAAGTGCATTTAGATGCATTAGGTTGTAAAATCATGCATTGCATAAAGAGTTAGGATTTGTTGTTATGCCAGTGTGAAGGGGTTTTTTTATAACACCCTAAAATCCAGTCTAGTCGGAATTGGGTTCCAGTGATCAGAAATTTTACATCGATAAAGTCTAAATATTGTATTGATTTTGATAATGTAGTCAATTATATTGACATTGGACTCTAATTGAGTAAATTTATTGAACATGGAATTTATTGAATAGTATCGAAACAGTTTAGTGGCTAAATTTTGGAAATCGGGAGTTTGGGGTTGAAACTATAGAGAATTGAGAGTTGAGGGACTAACCTTGCAATTAGCCCCTCCTCAATTAAAACTCCACTTACGTGGGATGATCTGGTGACTTTTCTTCAATTGAAGGAAAGCTTAGTAATAAAAACATAAGATAAAGGGGGAAGGGGAAGTCTTACCCGAGACTTAAGCTAAGCAATCACCTCCCAAATTCTTCATCTTCCTCTAAACACACACCTCCATTGGAGAGAAACCTAAGTGTTGCGTGTAAAATAGTCTATCGCAATGGTAGTGCAAGTATACACGACGCAAGTAGTAAAGTGATACGAAGTATCGGATATCGTCTCCACAGGGATTGGGCTAATAGCTTCACCTTAGTTCACTGCACGAAAGTAAAAGAAATATTTGAGAAAGTTGTCACGAAAATAATAAAGTAAACGTAAATAAAAGAGTAGAAATATCAAGATGGAGAGAATGGGCTGGTATTGAATTGCTCAGTAGTGCAGGTATTGCAATGCTTAGGAACTCCAGTTCTGTCGTTGCGCCCGTCGCGGCAGCACCTGTCGCGGCAGCAGTCCGTTGATCGTCGCGGCAGCAAACACACCAACTCAGTACTCCAAGTTTGGCAAGAATCCCAGATCTTCCTTGGCCTATCCCTAGGTCCAAGTCTGTCGATGATCACGTCTCTGATGATACCTCCCGGCGTGAATCGAAGGATGAACACCGATGTTTATGAATTCTTCTTTAGCCACTTAACCTCGCCGTATCCCTAGGCACGAGATAGTTCAACTATAAAATAGAGAACTTGCTCTTATTTCTTTCGTATACTGAACTCTCCCGATGCTAAGTGAATAGATAACCTCACAATGCTCTCCCGATGCTCTTGCAAGATACTAATAACCAAAATAAGAGAACTTGAAGTTTATTTTATTGAACTGAAAATTCCTAAAACAAAACAACCCTTGCAACTACTTTACAAATCAACCTGTGGCCCTAGGGGGAAATTAGAACATGTCGACGGCGGGTAAACGGCTAGGGGTTTTTGGTTGTCGGTTATGGGGTAATCGGCTATGATTATTTTCTAGGTTAAAATATATGCCCTTATATAAGCTTTGGGCTCAAGTTATCTAAGTTAACAAGGATTACAACTTTAATTAAAAGTATGATTCTGATAAAGACTTAATCTTCAAGGATCCTACTTTCCAGTCGTCCTCCTTGTTTCTTGGGATTTCCTTTCCTTGAGCTTTGGGCTTGACATATCTTTTGATCTGGGGCTTGGAAAAATATATAGTTTTCACACGACAGACGAGCATAATTTTCTCTATCTATCGAGGTCCACTTTGCTTTTTCTCCACTAACTTGTTGTTGTCCTCTACTGTCACGGCAGCACCATGGCAGCATCGTCCTCTTTGTCTGCTTGTCCAGTTCAGCTCTTCCGCTTATCTGCCCTACGCCCGCCTTCACCGTCTACGACGGCGGCAACCTGCAAAATCAGCCATCTTTTAGTAGAATCTGTGCCTTTAATATATTTGTGATGTTTTGCTGTAAACTAACCTAAATGCAATGCAATGATGCTTGAATACAGCAGAAATATGGGTTAAAAAGGGTGTAAATAATAGAACTTTTACACACTCAACACTAAGTTTGGTTTTTCATTGATTTATTGATATCGAATCATTGCTATCGTTCGGGTAAGCTATATTCCACAATCAATCATTGTATTTCATGAATGTATCAAGCTTAATTTCAAGCTAGGGTTTTGACCATCCATGGATTATCCATCGTTGTTGTTTATACTAAATTCGGATATCGATTTTGATATCGTTATATTGATTTTGATATCGTACTATCGATCCTAATGATCTCCCTATTGATTTTCTAGCTCAAGGAGTTGGTAGAAATCATTCTTCATCACCAACAAAAGCTAGGAACAAGGGGATTGTCATCCAACAGCCGTAAAAGCATCGAATATCAAGGTGAATGTAGTCGGAGTCTCGGGATCAGGCGAGGAGCCTTCCCAAATTCATTATTGTTGATTTCGATTAAATAGCTAACATGTCTTTTAAGGAAGTTGCATCGGATTGATAAACGGGTCTATTGGTAAGCATCAGTAAGTTTGGTAATAGACATCGGACATAGTTATTGACATCACCATTATGCATTGTTATCGACATAGTTATTGTTATCGAAATATTGTAAATGAATCATCGGACATTGACATTGACATTGAAATCATGAAATAATGATAGTGAAACATGTTTACTATTGATAACATTAAAGACATTGGTCATTGGAATTATCATTGAATATTGAATATGGATATTGTCATTGAAACCTTGGATTTGGATGGACATTGGATACAATTGGCATGCCATAGAATTCATGAGCTCAGTGTATGGGTGGACTACGGTCCTAAGGCTACGGCTTATATTGATTTGGCGAGGTGGGGATGTGTTTTGGTATTGGTCATATTGGCGAGGAGGAGGGACTAGACCATTCATTGATTTAGCGAGGCGTAGGAATTCGCGTATCCACTATCTTGATTCAATCCAAGGGTTAATAATGAAATTGATGTGTTAAACATTGTATATTGGAGCATGATATTGATATTGTTAAGCATGAGTATATGTACATGCATCACTCATTGATACTTACATTGTATATGACTACCTCACTAGGCAATGTATGTCTAATGTGTCTCATTTCATGCATTTCAGGTTAAGGAATCGACCTTCATGGAAGATCGAAAAAGTCGAGGCAAGACAAGTCACTACAAGCTAAGAGTAATGTATTTTGAATTTATGATCTCCTAGGAAGGTGGAAAAGTAGTTGAACTAGTCTTTTGTGCCCATTTTGGTATGTTTGTAATGTGTATAAGTTGTAATATGGTTAAAGGCCCTAAAATGACTTTTGGTATGGTTAAAAGTTGGCAAAAATGACTTATATGGCTCACATAGGTGAAAGTCTAGTAAACGTATTCGAATGATCATAAAATTTGGCATGTCAGTAGTTTATAGCATTGAAATGTTGTGTATAAAAGTTTCATTGCATTTGAACGTCGTTTGGTAGGTCAATTCGATTAAAAAAAAGCAAAAATCTGTCATTACAGGTCATGTCGTATTGATACAGTTAAGCATAATTGAGCCTAAGGAACAAGGCGTATCGGTACGGTTTGGAGCTGTATCGAAATGTTTTGCCACTGGAATTCCTTGTTTCGATACGGGTCTAACCTGTATCGGAACGGGGCAATGGTCAGAGGTAATGAAAGTCAACCCATATCGAAACAGGGCTTACTTGTATCGATTCGGGGTCTGGGAAAAATTCAACCCAGGTTGACCATCTTATACCCGTATCGAAACAACATCAATGTGTTTCGATGCAGGGTTATTTAAGTTGGTTAAAAGGCATAGATTGAAGGTTTGCATTGATCACGGATTAGTCACTAAATTTAGGAAGATTCAATTGGATGAGTAAATGAACTCCGAATAGTATGAAAATTTACGGACTTGATGTTAATGCATTGAATTTCATTTTAGTATGCATCGAAGGACCTCTAATTTATCAGATATATAGTTTAGTCCCTAAAACTTGTAATAGTTAAGAATTGGTCCTAAATGATTAATTATTGATTCTAAATGGATAAATTGGACTAAGATGTATATTCAGTAATGTTTTATTAGTATAACATTGATCAATAGTTGTTTATAGAATGAAATTTTATCGCACCGATTATCGTACTATTCATTGGTAGCACCCTCCGACTCGGTTCTCGACCAGGCCGGGAAGGGGGTGTTACATTTTTGCACCTTTTTGCAGGTTGGCCTAGTTGATGGCATAGTAGCTGGCAGGACATGTGCATGAGACGAAGCCAAGGAGGATATCGAATTTTCGTTGGCGCAGAAGTACCTTTAATGCCAAGAACCGGTCGGTAGAGAAGAACATTTGATGTCATGCCAATAAAATGTTAACCCCAAAAAAATAGGACCAGATCAAGCTGCAAGAAAATAGAGAGTGGATCAATCTCCGAGGAAATAGCAGACAAGTAGTGCCAAGCACAATTGGCAGTTCTGTAACCCCCTAAACCCGACCCGGAAGAACTGGGTCGAATATAAGGAGTCAAGCTCAAGCTTGTCCCTCATAGAAGCAATCTGGTTCAAAACTTTAATTCCAAAATAGACAATAATAATAATACATAATACATATTGATAAAAATATTCCTGAAAATATTAAATATTCGAAATGTACATGCATGATAAAACGTAGTAACCCCAAATAAAACATCCGAAATCTGAAATTATATACCATCTGATAAAGTATATAATATAAATAGGTCCAAGTATCATACTAATAATAATAAATAAATAAAGCTGGAAAACGAGGTCCTCCCAGTACCGTAGCCTAGACCTGAGTATCTGAAAATAGAAACTAAGGGGGAGTCAGCGAAAACGCTCAGTGTGTCTCTACAGTGCAAACAGAACTAACAATATCATCATCTCAACAGAGTCAATCAAACATTATCAGAATACAATTTTCCATCATGAATCAATTCAAACACATAAACAAGTATGAATGAATATGCAACACAATATGACAAGCACCCAACTACATCACCATCGGAAGAGTAAGGTTCCCCAGAACCACTCTCTACCTCGTCACCATCCGAAGTGGAATCCAGCCCATAGAGCGAAACCACTGATCCGAAGTAGACATCATCCCGAAGAATGAAGCTACTAACTTCCCCATACAGAATCCCAACCATAATGAGATGACATAAAATCCGAGTTCTGAATCTGAATGCATTGTTTATCAACATAAATGCATAATCATATAATCAGATATACAATAATCTGAATCTGAATGTATATACAACTATTGCATAACATAACAAAATGTTGAACAAGTCAAACATCATATATCAACAGAATATTATCATCATACATCATCAGACCACATCATGTATACAGTTCAGCAAATCAACACATTTACATACAGAGCACTGTAAACATACAGCACAGAAGAGAACACACCTCAAGTAGCTAACACTCAACATCGACGGTGACGTCTTCCACGCTCGGCTTTATCTCTAGGTCGGTCAAAGTTAGCTCCTATAACAATTAAATACACCATCAAAGATACTACTACTATGCCAAGACACTGATAATATAAATATCGAACATATTAATAACTAAACTCATGAGCGGATCCCGGTGTCTGAGCAACAGAAGGTCGTCCAGGTGGAAGAGGAGGAAGGATCTCAGTATCCGAGTCAATGTCGTCTGCAAATACGAATAATTCCAATTAATTTTATAATATTCAAATCTTTAAATACAAGTATAATTGAATAAAAGTGGTCAAAACAGTCTTTTAGGTTCGAATTTGGGGAAACGGGCAACGGAATCGGAATCAGGATGTCGAAAAACATAAAATAGGCCTTTTCTGAAAAAGTCGATGGTCAACGGTCAGCGAGTCAACTGGTCAACGCTGACGTCATCGTTGACATCAGCCGGCTATTTATAAAACGAACCGATTCGGTTCTGTCAACCCAGTTCAGCCTTCCAGACCGGTTCAGACCAGTTCAAACCCAAAATCCCCAATTTCAACCCGTTCAAACTTAGGGCATACCCCCCCCCCCCTCTGATTTTCCCACCGCCGGCGAGCCTTACGCTCAAATTCCGGCGAACACAAGCAATCCCAAACTCACACCTTCAACCTGAACCCCTCCCAAACACCATTTACACACACCCTTACCCAAAAACACAAGGCAACTCACACGAAACAAATGAACGGTTCAACGTCCAAATTACCGGTGAACAACGACTGGGAGGAACGGCTTCATCGGGGTTTTGATCGCAAGGTTGAGGGGAAAAGATTGGCGGTTCCGTCGCAACGAACGGCCGCGGTTAAGGCTGATCGGAGCTTGACCGGCAAGAACGAAAAGCTTGGTGTTTTTTTCTCTCTTTACTTGCTGAAACATGACAATGGGAGAGCGGGGTAACCAAATCGACACAAACAATTGAAAGGGAACCAGATTTTTCCTTTAATTTATTTTTTTGGGTAAATTACACAATAAGGGCTCCTAGAATAACCCGCCTTACAAAAAGGTCACAAAAGTTTTAAAAATTCTCAATTTAGCCACTGAATTAATTAAGATTTCAAAATAAAATTCCCAATTATTAGGGTTTTTAATTTAGGGAAAATTTGGGGTGTTACAAGTTCCATGCCAAGTTGCAATGCCAAGAGAGCGATGTCACGATGATGTTAGCCCTAACCTGATCAGCCTTAGGTCAAACGCCGGATAAGATGATCATATTCCTTATACTTGCACGTTCAAATTCAAATCCAAGATAATCCTAGGCTATCTATAGAGTCCTATTTAAACTCGATCAAAGCCAAATGAAATACGTGGAGAATCTAGGAGAGTGATCGGAGATAGTGTGCAACAATCGAGAGCCTGGCCGTGATGAGGTGCATCGAGAGATCCTCTTCTAGCCCATCATCTTTGTTGTTATTTTTCTTAGTTTTAATGATGATGGATGTTGAAAACAATTATGGTTTTTGGTTGATACCTTCACCATAAACTGATTTCATAGTTGGTGAAGGGTGTTTGCGTTTGAACGCTATTTTTTATGTTTAGCTTTTAATAAATTAACACTGCCTCAACACTGTTTTTCCTATCTGGCATGTTCATTATTTTTAAGTGTGTTTTCAAGTGACAACTGGCACTCCCTTTTAAAATAGTATGGCAAGCGACTGTTGGCATAGTTGGCTTATTGCAACTCAATATCATAACTGACTTGGGTGGCAACAATCGATTGTTAGATACTAAGGAGAGATGCTTTGAAAAAAGATGTTCAAGTAGATGAACTTACTTCGGGAGTGAAATCTACCCTTTAGGAGTAAAGATTGGAACTTAATCGAATTGATATATGAAAAACATGCACTATAGACTTATAGGGGTTTTCCCATAATTGATTTAGGGCAATGTCATCGACAGAGGCATTGCTACCTTTGAATATGCTCGGCAAACAATGGCAAGACAAGATTTATTAAAGGCTGGCATGACACAAATAATGTTAAAACCATACACTCATTGCCAACGCTCGTCATTTGCTAAGACACCTTCCTTACCTTCGACTTTATTTTATTTCATTTTTTTCTTGTTAGTCATTTCAAAACCACTTCCAATCAAAACAATCTTTTTCACAAAGCAAGTACTTAGCTAAGCAATTAAACCCTTGAACGCAATCCCTATGGGATCGACACTCAGCTTAACCATTGTTTTACTTGCAGATCGTGTATACTTGCACGCAATAGATTTTCTTGGCACTGTGTTAACATTTTTCCAATATCTTTTACGCCCTATTGCCAAAAAAATAATCATTCACGCCGAGAGCCTACAGTTTGTTTATCATTTGTACGAACGAACACGAACAAGCTACATTCTTTAACAAACGAACATGAACAAAAAATTATGTTCGTTTAGTTATTCGTGCACGTTTATTTGTTCGGTTAAAATTAAATGAATGAAAATTAACACACATTCTTTTGTGTTCGTTAGATTCGTTTACGGGCCTAAATTCGCTGCTTGAAATTTAGTTCAAACTCAACTTAGTACTACTATATAAGCCTACAGTTTGGACTTGTTTCATATATAAATTTTATAATTTTAAAAATAAATATTAAGATTTGAGTTTTTAGTGTATAAATATTAAGATTGAAGTAAAATGAATATTGTAAATGAAGAGCAAAAATATTTGGTCAATTTTTGTCAAAAAAAAAATATTGTAAATAAAAACTTCAATTAGTCTTGCGAGCTACTTAAATCGAGTATTAAGATAGGGAAATTTTTATTGATTGATAGCTCATGTTGTTCGAGCTCAGCTAAATAATGACTAAGAAAGATTCGTTTTTTTCTTCGAATCAAAATTTAGTAGGCTTCAACCACAAACACCACAGTACCATTGATATCAAATATTCAAAGTGAAAATCTATTAATTATTTCACAAATACTATTGTAAATAACTATAAGCATGAACTAAATGGCTGAATGGGAACCAAGAACCAATGAGTTATTATTATGCAACTCAATTTTGAGGTGAAATTGATGAAGTTTGCCATTTGGGGGGGATTAAAGTAGCCCATCCACCAAAGACCTCTGGTAGAAACAACTCAAGTTTGCCTCATTGCTTGAGATTCTTTGGGAAAGAATTTCAACCACAGGCTTCATCTCCTGAATTTGGAGGCTTTTCTTCTGCTTTTCTGGTGTTTCCATTTGGAAACTTTCAAGCTCTTTCTCCATATCCTCAATTTCTTGAAGATTTTTCCTCTTTTCTTCCTGTAAGGTGGAAGAATGCTTGACTAGTCTCAGTGCCTTAGTAATTTCATCCAATCTCTTATGGAGCCAACTAACTTGTAACTTCAGTGATTCCAAATCCGAAACACTTGCAAGCATGGACTCGAGCTCGGGTTCTGATAAATCTTCCAATGTCACTGATTGTAGTTTCTGGATGATGCCACAGGCAATCTCCAGGAGAGATGAACGGCATTGAAGTGATTTCAAAGAGCAGTTGGCAACAATGTTCCCATGTTTCAAAAGAAGTGCTTTAAGGATTGGTGCTAGCTCTGCCTTTACTGTATATTCCCCCACTGGCATTGAATCAGAACCCACAGCTAGAAATGTAATGGCATTATGATTTGGAGAGTCACTATTAGTCATTTCAGTTTTAGTGGAACCTTTGCTTTTACATCCTTTCTCCTGCTTTGTGTTGTTGCCACCTTCCCCTTCTGCCCTTTTCTGTTCTGAAGCTGTCTCTGATGCCTGATAGGGCACAAAACAATGGATTTTTTAATACAAATATCGGAAATGAGTATATTTTAGGAAAGATGAAAAAGTCCTTGCCAAGTGTCTGATCAACCACATGACATTGAACATAAACATTAGCAAACAAGGAACAATAACTGCTATTTTTACCATTATTTTGAGCTGGCTACTGGCAAAGAATATTTTAAATATAGCTTGAATTTCCATGAAACTTCCTTATCCCCAAAGGCCAATTTCCAAAAGCACAATTGTAGTAGCCAATGGGATACTTAAACCTGACTCTCTCTTTTTCCTGAAAGGTACTTTAACCTGACACTGGAAATGCCTTTTCCAAAGCTAAGTCATTTTAAAATGAAGATAGGGCCGAGAAAAACCACTGTGGGCAGTGACCGACACAGACTAGTTCTTCTATATTTTTTTAATATTTTCTATTAATAATCTAATTCTGCACCCCTTAAATTTTAAATATAATTTACTGGTAATTCGCACCCCTTACGTGAAATTCTGCTTCCGTACCTGACTGTGTGCGGGTGGTGGCAGTGAACTGGTGATGTCTCAGTTATGCTGCTTTAGACTAATGACTAATCCATGGCATGGCTTACCTACTTTTAGGTGTAAGCTCTTACATCAAACGATGATGTAATGAAACAATTATTCAATGCTTTACTTTCTTGCTTTCCAGCACTCTAGCCCTCTTTTTTGACACCATTGAAAACCATGGCATACCAATGAACCCTATTCTAAAATGACTTGCTGATAACATCAGCATGAATTGGTTAAAAATTAAGTTACCTTGCTCTCCAGAAACTGAATTAGGCCCTCTAGGCAAGTTTTGGGATCTTTGGACTTCATTAGTTCACCAGCAACATCAGCCGGGGAGACATTGATCTGTTCTACAATCTTTTCGATGCGAGAAAAGAGTTGGTGGTTTGAAATACCGAGATAATTGGCTGCGAGTTGCTTGAAAGTAGAGACCGTGCAATAGGATAGGCATATGTGCTTGTCCATGCGTCCGGCTCGCAACAGCGCATGGTCCATTTTGTCCTTATAGTTGGTCGTGAAAACAATTATCCTCTCGTCTCCGCAGCACGACAATAAGCCGTCAATGGCGTTGAGAAGTCCAGAAAGAGTCACCTAAGCACATGAAAAAATAAAACAAATTAAGAGACTTCATTTGATCATATCAAGGGAAGATTGAAGAATCAAGTTTATTACCTGGCCATGAGGATAATTCACTGCTTGCTCCCCTGCTTCCCTGTTCTGTAGTTTGACTGTACAATCGATATCTTCGATCACTAGAATAGAACGATTGGACACATGAAGTAACAAATACTCGAGGGCGGAATCCGAGTTTACAGCAGATAAGTTCATGCTGTAAATATCAAAATTGAGATGATTTGCCATGGCTGCAATCAAGCTTGATTTTCCTGTTCCTGGTGGACCATGTAGCAAGTAACCGCGCTTCCACACTTTCCCAATTTTCTTGTAGTACTCCTTGCCGTTGATAAAGCTATCAAGATCCTCCATGATTGTGTTTTTGAGGTCACCATCCAAGGCAAGTGTATCAAACGTCATAGGATGGTCTAATTTGACGGCATTTGAACTCCACCTTTCACGCCTGATGGTGTGAAACTTCACCAGCCTGTTCCGGTCTTTCAGTCTTTTGGCCATGTCGATGACATGAGGTATATACTTGCTCTTCACCATCTCCGCATGCGTTTTCTGAAAACTAAGCTCATACCACCTGGATTCAGATGTGTGTTGATTATTATTTGTGGTGTTAACATCAGCGTTGTACTTCCATTTCAAGGGAACCCCATGGAAGGAATCCAACATTTCCGAGTGTGTATCCAGGCCGAAAGTGAACTTCCTTACGTTCTCGCTCTTGCCCACGGTGAGCCGTTTCGGGGAACCTTCCGCAGAAGAAACTGACAGTAAATGGCTGCCGAGGTACTCCATGGCAGCCTTGAAGATATGGTTGCTCGATCCATCGTGTGTTTCTTCGATAACCAAGGTGAATTCCGATGAGAAACGCCGGAAGAATCTCCAGAAATAATCTCTTATTTCCTTGGGGAACAAGTCATTGAACGTGCTGCGGATGATGGTGAAAGTAGCCAAAATCGATAGTGTTGATGCCATACCAAGTTTTTAGTATCAGTCTCTTTCTTCAAGTCCTATTTATAAAGGAAAAGTAGTGGAAGTTCCCTATACGTCCTGAATTATTGGTCCCTATACTTTTTTAATCTTAGGAAAATGGCCATTTTCTTAGCAGTTTGAAGAAAACTTGTTAATTTATAATGTGTAATTCGTTAGTTTAAACTGTAAGCCTGTAAAAGACCTTTTTAAGTGATGCGGTATATTTATCAGATTTGTTGTAGTTAATTTGACTTAATCTATTAGATAATTAAATGTAATGGTTCAAGTTAAGTTAAAGTGAAATGGGTAAATGTGCTGAAATATATAAAAACTCATAATTTAATTAAACATATTTTATAAAATTAATATTTTTTTTTCAAATATGGTAGACAAATGATATTTTACTTTGTTTGCTTTTTTCTTTTTGAATAAAAATACAAAGAAACAAAATGCACTTCATATAACATACAAAGGGCCCTTTGCGGTATTTTATCCACAATGGATTCTAGTTTCTATTCAATCACCGCCTTCTAAGGCGGTATATAAATTGAGTTCGAATGAACAGATATTTACACGTGTTCTTTTATTTATTTTAGATATGTTCGTGTTTAATTTCTATTCCTTTAAAATTTTAAAATTATATTTATGTTTATTTATATAAAATTATATATTTTGGTCTTCGTTTATTTCAAGTTTAAGGACATTATACAAATTCAAAAACATTAAGAGTACATGTTGGTACACCGACGTGACTGAAATATGACAATAGAGTATGTTCGGCGAAATGAATAAATTAGCGGATACTTTAGCGAAAAGTATCATTTATGAAAGTTTTTGGGACTATATTTTACGATAAATTTCTAGATTAGATTTGTAACCCTTTTATCTCGGTCTAGGCAACAGACCGGTCCGAACAGGTTACACGGGAAAAATCGAAGCGAAACCTGTTAGAGTTTCACTCCGATTAGCAACTTTAGAAAATTTTTCATTTAATTATTTTGTCTAAATGTATCATTTAGTCCTATGTGTGAAAACGACAACGGAAAACGATAACGAGAAGATGCAAGCAGAACGTAAGGTAATTTAAATTTATCAAGTAACATGTTAGTCCGATTGTATGCTTACGAAACCAAAACCATACATAAACGATACACACGAGCCTAACAAGGAAGCTTACAAACAAACGAGACTAAAACACAACATCCGATAACCTTCGAAGATGCCAAAAAGCCCAATTATAGGCCTGCGTTTCGAAACAGGCTTGCCCGTTTCGATACGCGGGCTCCAGTTTAAGAGCCAAACCATGATGTACCGATACGGTCCACTCTGTTCCGGTACGGGGGTCTCCAGTGTCAAAACGTTTAAGAACTAGTTCCGAAACAGGCACTCACAGTAGCAGACCGTATCGAAACAAGTACCGAAACGGGAGCCCACAGTGTCAAATCGTATCGAAACGACACCACCTCGTTCCGATACGAGTATCCTTGGGGCAACACCTGTTTCGAAACAACCACGAGCGTTTCGAAACACATGCACTCTGAGTGACCCTGAAAACAGTTTTCTGCATCTCCAAACATTCCCAAACATACTCCAAAACATCAAGAATCATGAAACAACAATCATACACATAATCTAAAGGCATTTCATCCTACCACAAGCATGATCAAACATACAAACATACACAAAAAGTCCATTTCATTCATAGGAAACATGAATCCACAAAGCATAGCATAAACAAGGTTACATGCCTCCAATACAAAACATAAGCATCTCATAAAACATGGTTTACAATTCTTCAACATAAAAGCATTAACAACATAGGAGTCTAACACATGCTCCTACAACGCGTAGCATCCCCATTGCTAACTATTACATTATTCAATAAAACCATACTTGAGCAACCACACTCGCGCTTGGATGCCCCTCCCTTGCTCCTTGCTAACTTCCACACTAATGATCTGCATTGTCGAAAACGAGAGCGTAAGCTAGAAGCCTAGTGAGGGAGCTCAAAACAAAACATCGATAATGCAGGGTTCAACGCATGATATCCATAAGACATTCACAAGCCATACATTTACACTAACATAGCAAAATAGCCGAACGTTACAAGAATGCATGAACATGGCATCTTACCTCATGTTATGCATAGCACAAATGCAATAGAACATCTTATCACAATCACCACACATAAACAAGTATATTGGCAACTATATAGCTTACACAGATATGCGGATAACTTCCGTTGGGATTTTCGCCCCAACGTACACAAACAACCATATTACCTTCTGGTGGGATTACACACATCACCGTTTTCATTTACAGATGAGATTTCACTCATCATCACACAAATATGTTTTTGGTGGAATGTTACCTCACCGTACTCCTCCTTGGTGACTACACATCACCATGGCCACGCGTGAATTTGACTCTTACCGTGTGCACACTCATCCTAATGATCGATCATTTATACGCGATAATTATAACTAGTGCCAACATACTAAACTAGTCTCACCATGATTCCACAATCATGCAACACCACATATCAATCACCATCATGCAACATAATTATATCGCAACATGCATAACGAACATACATCCCTCAAAACCACATTGGTATACTTAACAAGAACTTATAAAGTCAAACAAGAGATTAAGCTACCAACTTAATCCCTACATTAGATTGACCTACCAAGCACAATATAACACCTCAACCACACACTTGAACCAATTTAAAACCATTTTAAACAATCCAATCACTGAACATCCTTAAAGCAAACCGAGATAGCCGTTCAAGCCTCCAAATTTCCCGAAATCGAGCCCGGAGCTTCTCCAACGATTTCCCTTCATTCTAATCAATCAAAAACAACATATTACTCAACAAATCATCCACAAAAACACTGTCACAAATCAGGTTACAACCACAAGACTATTTCTCTACATTTCCAAGCCATGAACTAACCCAAAATCCTCATTTTCGGACTTGAACTTAACCCAGCAGAAACCCATCAATTTCAACACCCATATCATCACTAAAAACATTCAAAACAACCCTCAAGCATAACCATATCATCAACCCAAATTCCCCACACCAAGCTACTTCAAAAACCCAAGTTTTTTACCCTTTAAAACACCCACAAAAACCCATTTCGGGATTTTCATCAAAACACCACCATTTTCACATATGATACACCTAAGGGCAAGAGTTTAACATAATTTAACTTTACAAATCGAAAACCAAACAAAAACCCATCAAAGCTTCCTCCTTTTTCCCAAAATTCCAAAACTTGAAGAACTTCAAAAATGGAGTTTACCAAAACTAAAACCATAGAAATGTTTAGAAAGATGAGGAGAAGTCAAAACCGTATTTACCTCGATGAAAACACTTGAAATTGTTGAAGAAATGGATGGAATAATGCTTTGGGGTTCGGGGAGGTTTTATGTCGTAGAAATGGTTGAAGGAAGAAGAAGATGGTGTTTTAGTAAAAAGTCATTTTTTACTTGTTTATTTCCTTTATTTGAAATATTACCATTTTACCCTTAATGAAGTCTCAAGCCCTTTTAATTAAAACCAAGCCCACGACTCGAACCAGGTTCGCACACTTAATGCCCGACACCTAAACCCGGGTGTTACAACTCTCCCCCACTTAAGGAATTTCGTCCTTGAAATTACCTGACTGGAAGAGATACGGGAACTACGTTTCCCTATCCTTCTTTCTTTCCCAAGTGGCCTCTTCCACGCCTCAGCGTTGCCACTTCACTTTGACCAACTCAATCCACCTACCACGCAACACTTTGCTATCTGATGCCAAGATCTCAACTGGTTCTTCATCGTACGTCAAATCTAGGTTCAACTCAATCTCATCCACATGCATAACGTGCGACGGATCTGATCTATACTTACGAAGCATCGAAACATAGAACACATTGTGAATCTTCTCTAACTCGGATGGAAAACGTAACTGATAAGCAACCGGACTGATTCGCTTCACAATCTCATACGGCCCAATGTATCTCGAACTCAATTTCTTTTTTCTGCCAAACCTCATAACTTTCTTCAACGGAGAGACTTTCAAGAACACTCTATCTCCCACGACATACTCAACTTCTTTCCTCTTCAAATCGGCATAGGATTTTTGTCTATCTGAAACTGCCTTCAAACGATCACAAATTAACTTCACCTTATCGGTAGTCCCCTTAAGCAAATCCGACATCGGTAACAACTTCTGACCCGCTTCGGCCCAACAAATCAGAGTTCTACATTTTCTACCATACAATGCCTCATACGGAGCCATCTGAATGCTTGACAGATAATTGTTATTGTATGCGAACTCGACCAACGACAAGTGTTTCTCCCAAGTACCCTAAAAATCAATGATACAACAACGTAACATGTCCTCCAAAATCTGTATAACCCTCTCTGACTGACCATCTGACTGAGGATGATATGACGTACTGAAATTCAATCGGGTACCCAAAGTTGTATGCAAACACTCCCAAAATCTGGCTGTAAATCTCGGATCTCTGTCAGACACAATCGACTTCGCCACACCATGCAATCTCACAATCTCACTGATGTACAAGTCGACCAACTTATCTAAAGAGTAAGTCGTATGAACAACTAAAAAGTGAGCACACTTCGTGAAGCGGTCAACTATAACCCAAACTGAGTTCTTCTTCGAAGGAGTCAAAGGCAAACCTGAAACGAAGTCCATGCTAATATTTTCCCACTTCCATTCCGGAATCCTCAACGGTTGCAACAAACCTGATGGAACCTGATGTTCTGCCTCCACTCTCTGGCATACCATACACTTACTCACGAAATCGGCTACATCTTTCTTCAAACCAACTAGTAGTATTCATTCTTCAGATCACGGTACATCTTTGTACTACCTGGATGCATAGCGAATGGGCTACTGTGTGCTTCGATCAAGATAGTACGTCTCAAATCACCGTCATCCGACACAACTATTATATCTCTGAAACACAAGACCCCATCAACACTGAAATTGTAGTCCGACGGTCTACCCTAGGCTATATCTTGCACGTGAGGTGCAAAAGATCTATCTAACAACTGTTTTTCTCTAATCAACTGGCCTAAGGTAGGTCTAACCTGAAGCTCGGCCACTAGACCACCATCACCGCACAAGTACAAACTAGCAAACATGGCTCTCAACTCAACAACTACCTTCCTACTCAAAGCATATGCCACTACATTGGCTTTACCCGAATGGTACTCAATCGTGAGATCATAGTCCTTAAGCAACTCTAGCCACCTACGATGTCTAAGGTTCAACTCTCGTTGTGTCATGATATACTCCAGTCTCTTGCGATCTATATACACTGTGCATTTCTCACCATACAAATAATGTCTCCAGATCTTCAAGGCAAACACAACTGCGGCTAGCTCTATGTCGTGTGTCGGATAGTTACGCTCGTGATTCTTTAACTGTCTCGATGCATAAGCCACAACACTTTCATCTTGCATGAGCACACAACCTAAACCTACATATGAAGCATCATTGTAGATCACATAATCTTTCCTCGACTCTGGCTGAATCAAAATCGGTGCATTGGTCAAATCTTCTTTCAATTTTTCAAAGACTTGCTGTCTCGCATCTGACCACTCAAACTAAACATTCTTCTGAAGCAATTTTTTCAAAGGAGCGGCTATCTTCGAGAACCCATCCACAAGTATCCTATAGTAACCTGCTAAGCCTAGGAAACTACGAATCTCTATCACGGAATTTGGTTGTTTCCACTCAACAATAGCTTCTATCTTCTTCGGATCAACTCTAATCCCCTCGGCTGACACTACATGTCCTAGGAAAACTACTTCTCTGATCCAGAACTCATACTTACTCAACTTAGCGTACAATTGGTTGTCTAGCAAGGTCTGCAAAACTAACCTCAAATGTCGGTCATGGTCTTCCTCGGTACGCGAATACACCAAAATATCATCTATGAAAACAACCACAAACTGTTCTAAATACTGACGGAAGATTCTGTTCATCATGTCTTTGAAAGCAACTAGTGCATTTGTCAACCCAAACGGAATAACTAAAAACTCGTAGTGACCATATCTAGTCCTAAAAGATGTCTTCGGTACATCGACCTCTTTTACCTTCAACAGGTAATAACCGGATCTCAAATCAATCTTCAAAAAAACTGATACCCCTCTCAACTGATCAAACAAATCATCGATACGCGGCAAGGGATACTTGTTTTTCACTGTCAACTGATTCAACTGTCTATAATCAATGCACATTCTCATACTACCGTCTTTCTTCTTCACAAATAATACCGGAGCGCCCCAAGGCGAAGAACTCAGACGGATAAAACCTCTATCTGACAACTCTTGTAATTGAGTCTTCAACTCTTTCAGTTCTTTCGGTGCTATATGGTATGGAGCAATCGGAACGGGAGTAGAATCTGAATATGTCTCTATAGCAAACTCCACCTCTCTATCAGGCGGTAAATCAGGCGATTCTTCCGGAAACACACTCAGAAAATCACACATTGTTCTGATATCATGCGGTCTAACTTCATTCATGTTCGGATTCATCACGTAGGCCAAGTACGCCTCACAACCCAACTTAACTAACCTCTGAGCCTCTAAGGCTGAAACAACATTCGACAATAATTTCACATTCTCACCTACTACCACAATCTCATAGTCATCTGCAAGCTTCAAGAAAACTCTCTTAGTTTCGAAATCTATCCTAGCTTTATGTTATGTAAGCCAGTCCATACCCAAAATCATATCGAAACTATAAAACGGTAACTTCATCATGTCCACTAGAAATATATGCCCTTGAACCATTAACGGACACCTTTGTACATCTTCCTAGCTATTGTTGTATCCCCGAAGAAGCTAGTAACACTAACACCTACCTCTAATACCTCACAAGGTAAATTCAACATCTTTGCATGCTCACTCAAAATGTATGAATGCGTAGACCTGAAGTCAATCAAGGAAAGCAAACTCAAAGACTGTATTGAGAAATTACATGCAATCACATCCGTGTCGTTCTGTCACTCTCGCTGAGCATAAACTCTAGCCTGGCCTCTGCCCTCCGGCTGAACTACAACTACATGTGCTATATTCCTCTGGCCATCGTTCCTCGGCTGGAAGTTACCTCGACCGCGCTCACGGCATCTCAAATAATCAATATCTCTAGCAGGAGCCTAAACCTAAACTAGTGCAAACCCAGCCTGATGTGGACAGTCACGCCTAAGGTGATCTCTGGCTCTACAGTTCCAACACGCATGAAAGTTTCCCCAACACTCTCCGGTGTGATACCTCTCGTATATAACACACTCGGCAAACGCCCACCACCTCTTTGGCCCTAATGGCCTCTTCCATGGTTACCACCACCACGTCTGTGATCAAAATGATGTCTATTGTCCCGGTGCCTCTTGGCATCACCTCTATCAAAGTCAGCAGACCTCTTCCCTGAACTAGAACCACCTGAACGTTTGGTTAGACCCAAATTGTGCTCTATGTCCTTGGCCCTAGCGACCAAGACATCAAAGTCCATGTAGTCCGTAGCCAAAGTATACCTCTTCACTTCCTTACTCAACCCGTAACGAAAAAGGTCGCATCGTTCCCTCTCAGTAAGAACTAGATCAGACGCATACTAACTCAATCTGACAAACCGTATCTCATACTCGGTCACTATCATGTTACCCTGAAGCAAAGCCATGAACTCTCTCTTTTTCTTAACAAGATAACGAGGACCTAGATACTTATTGCGAAAGGCCAACTCAAATAACTCCCAAGTAACCTCGGCATCGGGCATGCCTGTAGTGATTGTGACCCACCAAGTGTAGGCATCACCCTGAAGCAGAGAAACAACACACCCTAGTCTACATGCTCTAGTACAACCCATCCGAGACAAGATACGAATAGTCTTGTCGAACCAAGCCTTTGATCTCTTGGGCGCCAACCCTCGGAACTCATCACCTCTAAAACTACGGAGCCTCTCTAGTGGCAACCTGGTGCCCTCACCCTGAGGTTGTGCCACTACTTTTCCCCCGGCCACAACTACTTGAAAAGCCCTAACTATAGCCTGAACCAACGGAGCTAGATCTATACCGGCCGAACCATGGCCAACCTGAGGTCCTACGCCCTCAGCTCTCGCCTCACTTCCCTTTTGACGAGGAGAAGAATGAGGAGGTGGAGGAGCCTCCGCCTCTACATACGGCTCAACTTCTGGAGCTGTTGCCCGTGGTTCCGGATGAACCATCCTAGGCCTGCCTCTAGGTCTCATCTTACGGCTAGCAAGATATCAACTACAAACAAACAAGCACACAAGGATTAAGTTAGCAAAGGCAAGGGTCCAACGTGCTCAAGTATTCCTTTACTCAAAATCTTTTCAAATAAGTAATAGTAGCAATGGGAACTTGACACTACGTCTCAACACAACAACCATACTAACACATGCTTTCAAACACTATGCAAGCAAGTTAACAACAAGCATTCATAGCAAAGCATTCACAGTACAAGATACACCGAGACATTTCAACATAACACTTCAAACTTACTTTACTTACCTTCCCGAGGTCGCGGAACCTCAGGCTCTGATACCAACGAATGTAACCCCCTCGTCCCGGTCTAGGCAACAAATTGGTCCGAACAGATTACACGGGGAAAACTGAAGTGAAACTCGTTAGGGTTCCACTTCGATTAGCAACCCTAGAATTTTTTTTCATTTAATTATCTTGTCTAAATGTATCATTTAGTCCTATGTGTGAAAATGACAGCGGAAAACGATAACGAGAAGATGCAAGTAGAACGTAAGGTAATTTAAATTTACCAAGTGACATGTTAGTCTGATTGTATGCTTACGAAACCAAAACCATACACACGAGCCTAACAAGGAATCTTACAAATAAACGAGACTAAAACACAACATCCGAGAACCTTCGAAGATGCCAAAAAGCCCAATTACAGGCCTGCGTTTCGAAAAAGGCTTGCCCGTTTCGATACATGGGCTCCAGTTTAAGAGCCAGACCATGCTGTACCGATACGGTCCACTCCGTTCCGATACGAGGGTCTTTAGTGTCAAAACGTTTAAGAACTGGTTCCGAAATAGGCACTCACAGTGGCAGACCGTATAGAAATACGTATTGAAACGGGAGCCCACAGTGTTGAAATACGTATTGAAACGGTACCACCCCGTTTCGATACGAGTATCCCTGGAGCTACACTCGTTCTGAAACAACCACGAGCGTTTCGAAACACTTGCACTCTGAGTGACCCTGAAAACAGTTTTCTGCATCTCCAAACATTCTCAAACATACTCCAAAACATCAAGAATCATGAAACAACAATCATACACATAATCTAAAGGCATTTCATCCTACCACAAGCATGATCAAACATACAAACATACACAACAAGTCCATTTCATTCATAGGAAACATGCATCCAAAAAGCATAGCATAAACAAGGTTACATGCCATCAATACAAAACATAAGCATCTCATAAAATATGGTTTACAATTCTTCAACACAAAAGCATTAACAACATAGGAGTCTAACACATGCTCCTACAACACGTAGCATCCCCATTGCTAACTATTACATTATTCAATAAAACCATACTTGAGCAACCACACTCGCGCTTGGATGCCCCTCCCTTGCTCCTTGCTAACTTCCACACTAATGATCTGTATTGTCGAAAACGAGAGCATAAGCTAGAAGCTTAGTGAGGGAGCTCAAAACAAAACATCGACAATGCAGGGTTCAACACATGATATCCATAAGACATTCACAAGCCATTCATTTACACTAACATAACAACATAGCCGAACGTTACAAGAATGCATGAACATGGCATCTTACCTCATGTTATGCTTAGCACAAATGCAATAGAACATCTTATCACAACCACCACACATAAACAAGTATATTGACAACTATATAGCTTACACGGATATGCGGATAACTTCCGTTGGGATTTTCGCCCCAACGTACTCAAACAACCATATTACCTTCCGGTGGGATTATACACATCACCGTTTCCATTTACGGATGAGATTTCAATCTCATCACACAAATATGTTTTTCGGTGGAATGTTGCCTCACCGTACTCCTCTTTGGTGACTACACATCACTAAGGCCACGCGCAAATTTGACTCTTACCGTGTGCACACTCATCCTAATGATCGATCATTTATACCCGGTAATTATAACTAGTGCCAACATACTAAACTAGTCTCACCATGATTTCACAATCATGCAACACCACATATCAATCACCATCATGCAACATAATTATATTGCAACATGCATAACGAACATACATCCCACAAAACCACATTGGTATACTTAACAAGAACTCATAAAGTCAAACAAGAGATTAAGCTACCAACTTAATCCCTACATTAGATTGGCCTACCAACCACAATCTAACACCTCAACCGCACACTTGAACCAATTTAAAACCATTTTAAACAATCCAATCACCGAACACCCTTAAAGCAAACCGAGATAGCCGATCAAGCCTCCAAATTTCCCGGAATCGAGCCCGAAGCTTTTCCAACGATTTCCCTTGATTCTAATCAATCAAAAACAACATATTTCTCAACAAATCATCCACAAACCACTGTCACAAATCAAGTTACAACCACAAGACTATTTCTCTACATTTCCAAGCCATGAACTAACCCAAAATCCTCATTTTCGGACTTGAACTTAACCCAACAGAAACCCATCAATTTCAACACCCAAATCATCACTAAACACATTCAAAACAACCCTCAAGCATAACCATATCATCAACCCAAATTCCCCACACCAAGCTACCTCAAAAACCCAAGTTTTTTACCCTTTAAAACACCCATAAAAACCCATTTCGGGATTTTCATCAAAACACCACCATTTTCACATATGATACACCTAAGGGCAAGAGTTCAACATAATTTAACTTTACAAATCGAAAACCAAACAAAAACCCATCAAAGCTTCCTCCCTTTTCCCAAAATTCGAAAACTTGAAGAACTTAAAAAATGATGTTTACAAAAACTAAAACCATAGAAATGTTTAGAAAGATGATGAGAAGTCAAAAATGTATTTACTTCGATGAAAACACTTGAAATTGATGAAGAAATGGATGGAATAGTGTTTTGGGGTTTGGGGAGGTTTTATGTCGTGGAAATGGTTGAAGGAAGAAGAAGATGATGTCTTAGTAAAAAGTCTCTTTTTACTTGTTTATTTCCTTTATTTGAAAATTTACCATTTTACCCTTAATGAAGTCTCAAGCCCTTTTAATTAAAACCAAGCTCATTTTAAATTTAAAACAAGCTCACGACTCGAACCCGATTCACACACTTAACACCGACCCTAAACCCGGGTGTTACAAGATTGTTCCTTTGCTGATGGCTGGTGTTTCTCATAGTTTTATTACTGTGTTTTTGTCGAGTTTACCAGTTGACTCTTTTTAGCTATGAGCACGTATATTTTTTTTTCTCCAATTAAGTTTAAGAGATTATTAATCATTAATAAAACCTATGCTAATGTATTCATGTGTATGATTCTTTTTGAATGAAACCATATCTTTTCACCCAAAAAGTACATGTTGGTAATGATGTTCATGAAAATATAATTGAATTTATCTCTAAACAAAAAGTTGTTATAAATAATAAACGAACTGCAAAAAAAATATTATTAGAAATAAATAAAATAAACATGTGAAATTTTAAGTAAAAGAACATCTAACTTTTTTTGAACAATATCTATACAGGGGAGGTTGGGGAAAAATTTACTACTAATGAATTTCGAACCCATAATTTAAAGGAGACTAGAGAGAGTAGAGTATTAACTGAAAATTTTAATCACTTATTTTAAAAATTGTTGATAAAAGAATATCAACTTTAAATTATCATGTTTATAAACGAATTTATATATAAGCTTGTAAATGAACTGATAAATAAGTTTCTAAAGTACCTGATTTAACGAGTTTGTTTCTAAAATAAATGAGTCAAATATATCTTTATTTAAATTTGATCATTTAATTGAACAAACATAATTTTTTTATCTATATTCATTTATTTCACTTAATTAAAAAATAATATAATGAACGGTTGAAGAATAATTTGGTTAGTGTCAGTCCTACAGCGCCTTCTGGTTTCCATTTCTTGTGGTGAAATGCAAAGGAAAGGAGCGCTAAAGTCCAAGACAGATTTCCTTGTTGAAGTTGAAAGAAAGGGACAAAAGGATAAGGTAAGCAAGTCTTACTTGGTCAACAATGGCGATTATAATTACATAGGAGGGTAGGCTATCCACCCACGCTTTAGCCTCGTAAAATGTACAAGTGCTTTTCCACGTAATTTCTGTGTTAATTTTATTTATATTTTTTATAAATCTTAATTCTAATATGGGTAAACTACTGCGGTGGTCACTTATGTTTTCCCCCAGTACAGAGTTGGTCATCGATTTTGAAAAACGACCAGTAAGGTCACTTACGTTTTCGGGACGTAAAGTTTTGGTCACCCAACCATTTAATGCCGTTAAATTTTGACGAATTTCTGATATGGTAGTTAAAAAAATCCCTAAATTTTCAAAATTCACAAAATAACCCCATATTTGAAATCCTCAACTCACCAAAACTTAAATCACGATTTAAGTCGATTATGTCGCTGATTGTAACGCCGTCGCCCACCACATCCGTCGTCGGACCATCATGATCTTTTACCCTACCACGCCGCTGCCAAAAATTGATCGGAGTCGTGCAAAATGTCAGACGAAGGTTGAAATATTTGAAAAAAATCATTCGATCGATTTGCAACAAGCGACGATTGAACGATGACGATTGGTGCATGGGTGTTTGGGAGAAGGGAGGACGCTCCATTCCATCGCCGAAATTGTGACCAACGACGGTAAGAGTGACCAGATTGAGGGATTTAGGTATTTAAGGGTTTAAGAATTTATGAATTTGGGGGTTTTCTGAAATTTCAGGAATTTTGGGGCCATTGCAGTAGATTACCCTTATTTTTTTAATTACCAGATAAAAAAATCGTTAAAGTTTAACGACATTAAACGGCTGGTGACCAAAAGTTTACGCCCCGAAAACGTAAGTGACCTTACTGTTCATTTTTCAAAATCGGTGACCAACTCTATACAAAAGAGAAACATAAGTGACCACCGCAGTAGTTTACCCTTCTAATATTTATGTACGATTTTTGGTATGATTGTTTATTTAAAATTTTTAAAGTCTTAGAGGTTTAATTAAAATTGTTAAATTTTTTGAAGATTTAATAAGACTTTTTTAAAAGTTGAGGATCGAATTAAAATTTTAAAAAAAATTGAGAGACTGAAAAATATTAACAATTTGTGAAACTTAATTAAAAATATTTAAAAATTTAAGATTTAATGAGAATTTCAAACAAATTTGAGAGAGGGTAAAATTTAAATTTTCCCAAACCTTGGATGCCAAGGCTCCCTCGGGCTTGACTCATTTAACACCACAGCTGTATCCTGGGTTTGACCAAATGATAGGAGCATATCCCACTGCTGCAGCTTCCTCATCAAGCTCCAACACCAAACCTTCTTGGAAAAGGGTAAATATGGATTGAGCTGCCCCTTTCTAGATTATACATGAGAATATATAATATGATACTACTTTACTCTCTATATAATTTTGTTTCTTATGGTTTTGACGCAGAGTTAATTTTTATACACAACTAAAACTCTGAGATGAAAATATGTCTTGTTAGGAGGAGAGGCGATGATCATTGATTTTTATTTTTAGGATAAACTGATCGCCTAACTATGTAGTGGTTCGGATATGACCATCATATTTTTATTTGTGTCGGTTTAACTTATATGCCATTAAACTACCCATAATTAATTGATTCAATCTAATATTAATGCTATCTTTTTATTTTTTTTAAAGTTAAATTGACTTCAAGTAGTATATGTTCTAAATATACTCTCAAACATTTAACAATACATGTTCGATCACCCTGCTATAATTGTTGGTGCTCGAACCCGTGACCTCTAGGAACAACAACCGTTCCCTCAACCACTGAGGCAAGTTATATAGTTTTATCACATTTTTTATATCAATGAAATTTATATATCCCTAATTATTGAACCAAATTAATATTATAATATAAAAATATAATGACACCAAAACTCTCTATTTGTCACATTTTTCGATTACGTTTATAAGCTTTTTCTTTGGTAATTCAAAAATATTAGTGTTTCAAATTTTTTAATAAATCCTTTATGGTTGGTTAGCTGTCAATATTATTATTGATATTTTTAAATTTAAATTGATTTTGATATAACTAATTGTATAAGGGTTTATTTGCAAATACAATAAATTTTTAAGTACTTCAAAGACTCACTCAATTGACAAGCTTTTTGAACTAAAAGATCCTTCAAGTCAAAACTTTTAAAGTGTTCAAAAATTTTCTAAGTATTTTAAAGCCTAACTTCAATCCTACGCCTAGGCGTATCGATACGCTTAAGCAGTATCGATACGGTTTTCCTTCATTGGAATTTCAATCGTTAAAAGTGTACCGATACAGTTAACCCCGTATTGATACGATATTTCATCTGGGCAAGTTTTCAAGCTATAGCGTACCGACACGATTATACTCATATCGATACGATTTGATGATGTTTACAAAATCTATTCATTTAATGATTTGAACGTTGCTTGTTAGTTATTGGAATCCCAAATTTTAACCATTAACCGTATCGATACACTCATTCAGCGTACCGATACACTTTTAGGTGAAGTTCAATCCAGAATTCCAGTAAAAAAATTCCGTATCAATACGATATATGAGTATCGATACGCCCCTTGTTTTACACTATACCCGTACCAATACGCCCTTATAGCGTATCAATACGCCCTCTTAAATGTGCACAACAACTCTTTCTGTTTTAAGACAGGTATCGATACCCTTGTTTGAGTACCGATATGGTAGGTTGCAGAAGTGCATTTATAGTGGGAAATAAAGGCTCCAACGTCTCTATTGATGACCTCAACCACCCAAACAACTAGAATTCAATGCAAGGGTATAAAAGCAAGCCTCCAAAGCCTTAGCAACAATTATTGAACCTACTTGTAACATCCAAGCTGTATTCTAAACCTTTGTACTTCATTAGAGTCATATCTTGTACTCAACTTGTTGTAATCCTTATTGTAAATCATTAGTTCAAGTTTCAGGGAGTGTTTGATTGTAATTGAGCAAATTTTCAGTCTTTTGAGAGATATTTTCATTTGCCAAATTTCTTCTTTGTAAAGAGAGTCTTTTAGGTCAATCTTTGGGTAGTAAGATTGATCGATTGTAAAGGTTACCTCCTTAGCCTAGAAAATGGGAAGAACATCTAGTGGAGATTGTTGAAAATTCTTATTGGGAGCTAAGGTAGTAGATGTAGAGCTTGTTAGAAGCTTGAACCACTATAATTTGCCTTGTTTTTCATTTTTCATTTTTCAATTTGCTCCCTCCAAATTTAAAAAGTCAATTCACCATCTCTTGGCCAAATCACATTCATTTGATCCACTCAATAATTGGTAGCAAATCTTACCTCTTTGAAGGCTTTACATCCACAAGAGAAGATCCTAGGAGAGTGTTGATCAACATCTAATCAAAGCCATGACATCTACCTTCGGGGCTAGCTTGCACGACTCACAATCCATCACTAAACCACTATTCTTCGATGGGGATAAATATCCCTTTTGGAAGAACTGGATGAGGCTCTTCATCAAATCCAACGACTATATCCTTTGGGACGTAGTGGAAGACGAACCGACAATTCCTATGAAATGAGACAATGAAGGGAGACTCGTTCTGAAGATCAAGGTGGAGATGACTAATGAAGATCGGAGAAAACTCCAAGTAAACGACAAGGCTCTACATATGTTGTTTTGTGCACTTGGACCCGACATGTATGCCAAAATGTTATCATGCACAAGTGCAAATGAGGTGTAGGAAAAGTTAGAGACCACATACGAAGGCACCAACGACGTGAAGGAGACCAAGATTGGGATCCTCAATTTAAGTTATGAGAACTTCAAGATAGAGCCGGAAGAGAGCGTCTCCAAGATTTTTGATCAGTTCTCGGTTATAGTAAATGGTCTTAAGGGCTTCGATGAAATTATTCTCGAAGATAAACATGTCCATAAGCTACTCTACTCTCTTCCTGAATCATGGGATTGGAAGAGAACCGCAATCATCAAGATGAAAAACTTAAACACTTTGAAGCTCGATGAGTTGGTAGGATCTCTTCTTACTTATGAGATCATGAAGCAAGGAAGGAAAGAAGAAAAGAAAAGAGAAGAAATAAGAGTAGATAAGCTAGAGGTGGAAAAGAAGAAACAAGGGATTGCTCTCAAAGCCTCTGTAGAGCGTTTGGGTGTTCTCTATTTATGAGCGCAAGTGCACACTTCTGTCAAGTTATAGTATATAAGATATCGTCTCCCACAGGGATTGGACAGTTTAATTTGAATTGTTGTTTCTGCACAGAAAAATAAATGCACAAGTAAGGTGAATGTTGAGAAGAAAAGTAAAATAAAAACACAAGTATAAAAAAGAAGTGATCAGATTGATAGAGAGGGCGGGGTTATGCTGCTGATCAGTGTGAAACTGCGTTGAATAGGTCAAGTTGTTTTGCGCTGCCAGACCTTGTTGCCTTGGCGGTGGATGGAAGGTAGACTGCTGAGACCCTTTCACCGCCTCAGTAGGGGAACGAAATTGTGTCTCGGCAGCAAACTCGGTAGAACTACAAGGCTCGACAGAATGCTTTGAAAGTGACTCCGCTTATGTCTAAATTAGAGTTATGTTGATGCCCACTTTAGATAATATCGGTCGTGGCATGAATCATGCAAAGACAACAATGTCCATTTGTCCTCTTTTAGCTGCCTTAAACCCTTAACCTATGTCTAGGCCGGATTGATCACACCGTCTATAGATGAAATCGTACTTACTCCTTTCGTGAGTTCAACTCTCTCGATACCGAACAAATGGATAGAATTCAACTAATCTTTTGCCATAATTGAAAACTATGAAGAACATGGAATAAGTAAACCTTGTAATTTTATTTGCAAAAACAAACTTGAAATCCTAAACAACCGTTCTCACAACTAATTACAACATAACCCAAACCCAAGGAGAGAATTAGAACATGTTGGTGGCAAGAAAACCTAAACTATGCCTAAGGAAAACCTTCGTTATTTTGAATTAGAATTACAACGGATATTTATAGGCATTAGCTAGGTCTAGTCCTTCTTGAAGTAGAAGTCTTCAAAGTAGCTTTCCACATTAAATGCGACTTTAAACTCCGAGTTCTTTGAGTTGAATGTGGACTTTATCACGTTTCCTTGTTCTGCAAGCAATCTCGAGATTCACCTTCGGTGGCTCTGTCCGCTGCTACAAACGTCAGAAAATTGAGTGGACAACATCGATAGAATCGGAATTTTCTGCTCTACAAATCACACTCTTGTTCTCCAACTCCATAGTCTGTTGTCTTGGGTGGCACGGTGGGTGGCGACAACTTCTCAGCAGTTGTTGTCTCTGTCTGGAACTGCATCAGTGCAACTCCTTGGTTCGTTGCTTCAGCATCACATTCTAAGCTCCTCTTTCCCACTCTCAGCCTCTAGTACCTAAAACCAAAAGTACACTAAAACAGTACCTTCTCTTTACCAAACAAAGGATAATTTAGAAAAACATGGCAAAGTAAAGAAATACTGCAAAATGCAATGCATGATCCTAATTATGCCTAAAATGTACTCAAAAACAACAATAATATGAGATGGAATGTACATGAAATATAGAACTTGTGGACACTTTACACACCCCCAAACTCGAACTATTGCTTGTCCCCAAGAAATACAACCTAAACATACTTGCCCTTATATTAGCCATAAAGAAAAACATGTTTTCAACTTGATTTTATACCTCAAGGCCGTGTCACCTATATTATATTAATGAATGGAACTTAGCACGATAATAACTCAGAATTAATTTCTAATGCTAGTGCAGTGTGTGTAGGACTGTATACATGCTGAATTATGCAGAATAACTAGATAAACAAAGATATTGTTATGATATATAAGGTTGTTGCCAAGACATCACAATAAAGCACAATATATGGCAATGAGGGCTCCAGCTTATCACAACTACTCTTCTAGGTCTAAAATTAAGATAGGAGCAAACTACAAAGCCCCGAACCCATGTAGTAGAGTCATTCCATGAAGACTTTCATTCACTCTTGCTAATTTGTCCGTCACTTCAAAACTTTCAGATTCATGGACTTTGATAGCAGCGGTGTGTCCTCGCACATGATTCTTCCTAGAGCATGTTACGGGCACCTCTAGGGTAAAACAACAATGTTTCTTTGCTTTTACTTCGGCTGTCGTAACAGTGTTGTATTTTTTTGTTTCTGTTTTCTGCCTCGGCGGCTACCTGCAACCATTGTTATAACTTTGCAAAGAATTCTAAAAACAAAGCAGGCAGTGTTCATTAGATATTCTAACAAATTCAGCAAGTAATAATAGTGTTTGACAGTTTTGGCAAAAAAAATTCTAAGTCATTATGCATACTTTTCCCATATTAAGTTCAATTTATTATTGGTGTGAGAATAAGTAACCGGCTAATTGTCATAGGCACAAGTTATATAACAAATTTTTTCTGTTCCGATTAACACTAAGGCAAGTACAATGCAATCTATATGCTACTAAGTATGCCTAGAAAAAAGATGCGAGAGCTATCCCTCCCCAAACTCGAGATGAGCATTGCCCTCAATGCACAAAATAAAACAGAAAACAGAAAAATAAATACAAGAAATAAAGAAGAAAACTTAGGCTTAGTCAGATGGTGTAGAGGATTTCGAGGAGTTTTCTGCCATCATCTGTAGGTTACGGAAGCGGGCTTAGCAGTGCTGCCCTTTTCTATGTTTAGTGGTCTTGATTTTTTAGGGTTTAGACCTGCATATTTACTTGTGAGACAAGAATAAATAATAAAGAAAATGAAAAGGATGAAATTTAGTCCTAAAAAAATTCTACTCCCACTAAAACGATAAAGATTTGAAAAGATAAAATTATGTCACATTGGGGTGGGCGTTCCCCAATATGAATACTTCCTGTTCTTTCGGGGAAAAATCTCCTGTATAGTGCTTTAACTGCTGCCCGTTAACTTTGAATTTTGCCCCCCCTCATTTACTGGTTTTACTGTCACGACACCATGTGGGAAGGCTTGGACTACTTCGAATGGTCCCGACCATCTGGATTTTAACTCCCCAGAAAATAGCTTGAGGCGGGAATTGAACAGCAGCACTTGTTGCCCGGGCAGTAACTGCAGCTATGAATCTTGTTGTCGTGCCATTTTTTTGACTTTTTTTCTTGTACAACTTTGCGTTCTCGTATGCCTCCAGTCGGAATTCCTCCATTTCTGTCAGATTTAGTAGTCTCTTTTTGCCAGCCTGTTTCCAGTCTATGTTTACTACCTTGACTGCCTAATATGCTTTGTGTTCTATTTCGATAGGGAGGTGGCAGGCCTTTCCGTATACTAGACGATATGGGGACATTCTGAGTGGTGTTTTGTATGTTGTCTGGTATGCCCAAAGAGCTTCGTCTAATTTTAACGACCAATCTTTCCTACTTGGGTTTACAACTTTCTCCAAGATGGTCTTGACTTCCATGTTTAAAATCTTTGCATGCCCATTTGTTTGTTGATGATATGCCGCAACAATCTTGTGCTTGACACCAACTTGTTGGAGTGCCTTGGTAATCAGTTTGTTATCGAAATGGGCGCCCTCGTCACTAATGATTGCTCTTGGAACTCCGAACCTTGTGAATATGTTCTTTTGTAAGAACCTATGGATGGTCTTTGCATCATTGTGGGGGGTGGTAATGGCTTCTACCCACGTGGAAACATAGTCCACTGCTAGAAGGATGTACATATTACCACACGAGGATGGGAATGGTCCCATAAAATATATTCCGCAAACATCGAATAACTCAACCTCCAAGATGGTTTGTAGGGATTCGTTCCTTCTCGATATGTTTCCCGTTCTCTGGTAGTTGTCACACTGTTTATAGAATGCTTGGGCGTCTTTATACAATGTCGGCCAAAAGAAACCTGATTGGAGCAGTTTTGCTGTCGTGCGCTGCCCTAAAAAATGGCCTTCATATGGTGTAGCGTGGCACTGAGATAGTATGGCTTGTTGTTCATCCTCTGGGACACACCGTCTGATAACCTGGTCTGCACAGTTTTTAAACAAGAAAGGCTCGTCCCAAAAATAATGCTTAGCATCATGTTGGAATCATTTCTTTCCTTGAAAGTTAACTTCACAGGGTAAAACACCAGATACTAAATATTTAACAATATCTACGTACCAAGGTGTGTCTGTCGATGCTGCTACCGCGACCTCTTCGTGGGCGGCAAGTGAGATGCCTTCAGCTTCCAGGGCAGCTACCAGCGTAGAGGCTAGTAGCAATTGTTCATCAGAGAATGCATCCTGGATTTCACTGTTGAAGGTCTTTTCTTGTCCATTCTCAAGTTGAGAGAGATGGTCCACCACTTGATTCTCTGTGCTTTTCTTGTCTTGAATTTCCAAGTCAAACTCTTACAGTAGGAGGATCCAACGGATCAGGCGAGACTTGGCATCCTTATTTGCGAATAGGTACCTGAAGGCAGAATGATCTGTGGACTATCACCTTTGTACCAATAAGGTAGGGCCGAAACTTATCGAAGGTGAACAATACTGCCAGTGACTCTTTCTTTGTAGTGGTGTAGTTGGTTTGGGAAGGATTTAGTGTTCTGTTGGCATAGTAGATTACATGAAAGATTTTATCTTTGCGCTGTCCTAGGGCGGTGCTGACGATAGTATCACTGGCATCACACATGAGCTCAAAGGGTTGACTCCAATTAGGGGGAACTACCACATGTGTTGTCACCAGCTTTTCCTTTAATGTTTTGAATGCGTTATGGCATGCCTCATCGAAGTTGAACGGTTTGTCCCATTCCAGCAAAGTACACAGCGGTTTAGAAATTTTGGAAAAGTTCTCTATGGATATGCGATAAAAACCTGCGTGTCCCAGGAAACTTCGAATGCCCTTGACAGCGGTCGGTGGCGACAAGTTGGCAATTACTTCGATCTTGGTCTTGTCTACCTCTATTCCCTGTGCGAAAATTTTATGCCCCAGAACTATGCCTTCATCGACCATAAAGTGGCATTTTTCCCAATTAAGTACCAAGTCTGTTTCCTCGCATCTGCTGAGTACTTTTTCAAGGTTTCTGAGGTAGTTGTCGAAGTTGCTGCCGAAGACAGAGAAGTCATCCATAAATATTTCCATGAAGTATTCTATCATGTCAGAAAAAATAGCCATCATGCATCGCTGGAATGTGGCTGAGGCGTTGCATAATTCGAATGGCATTCATCGAAAAGCATAAATGCTATAGGGGCAGGTGAATGTTGTTTTGGCCTGGTCCTCCGATGCGATGGTGATCTGGTTATAACCTGAATATCCATCCAAAAAACAATAGAAAGGTTTGCCAACAAGGCGATCAATCATTTGATCAATAAAAGGTAAGGTAAAATGATCATTTTTTGTTGATTTATTTAGCTTGCTATAATCCATGCATATTCTCCAACCATTTACTATTCTAGTTGTTATTAACTCATTATTGTCATTACTTACCACAATTATGCCACCTTTCTTTGGTACACATTGTACCGGGCTTACCCATTCACTGTCCGAGATAGGATATATGATACCAGGGTCTAACCATTTGATAATCTCCTTTTTGACAACTTCTCTCATGGCATTGTTTAATCTCCTCTGGGCATCCATAGTTGGCTTTTGGTGTTGCTCGAGCTGTATTTTGTGCATACATATGGCTGGGCTTATTCCCTTTATGTCTGCAATGGTCCAGTCTATTGCCTTCTTGTGCTGCCACAACAGTGCTTTCAGTTGATGTTCTTGTCTAGGCTACAACTTGGAAGAAATTATTACTGGCAGTGTATCATCAGGTCATAAGAAAACATACTTAAGTTGTGCAGGTAAGACTTTTAGCTCAAGAGTGGGAGGTTGTTCGATAGATGGTTTGAACATTTTGCCCCCATTTTCTGTGTAATTCAGTGGTTTGAAGTACTTACCTGGCCTATTTTCTATTCGGTATGCTTCTTCTTGTTCCTCCAATTCCTGTTCTGTGCACTCACTGTGTTGCTCCTCTTCTGGGCAGGTTTCTAAATGGCTACCGAAACGGCTATCGAGGTCTCTGCCCGGGCAGTCTTGTTGTAGGTAGGGTCTGTTGGCTACAAAGTTGAACTCTGAGATGGCTTACATTAGCTGGCATTCTTCTGGATCATCCGCATGCCTCATGGTTTGGAAGACATTCAATTTTACTTGTTGGTCATTTACCCTCATCGTAAGTTCACCTTTTTCCACATCAATCAGTGTTTTGCCCGTAGCAAGGAATGGTCGCCCCACGATTATTGGTGCCTTTTCATCTGCTTCACATTCTAGTACCAGAAAATTGGTAGGGAAAATAAATTTGTCCACCTTCACCAAGATGTCCTAAATTTTTCCTTCCGGTTGTACGTATGTTCTCCCGGCCAGCTGGAGCATTACTATTGTTGGGCGGGCGTCTTCTATCCCTAATTTCTGGAAGACAGATTTGGGCATTAGGTTGATGCTTGCCCCTATGTCGCATAGGGTTTAAACGGAGTGGTTGCTGCCTATTTTGCACAAAATTATGAAAATGCCCGAATATTTCTGTTTGGGTGGTGCCTTATTGTGCAGCATGGCCACGAATCCTTTTGTTACTGCCACTATTTCAAATTCCCCAATCCTTGTTCTCTTGGATACCATATCTTTTAAGAACTTGGCATAGCTAGGCATCTATTCGATCAACTCTACCAGTGGAAGATTGATTTTTACTTGTTTCAGCACGTCCATGAATTTTTTATACTGCACATCATGTTTCTGCTTTTTCAGTCTTTGTGAAAATGATGGTGGAGGTGTTGGGATGACAGTCTTTTCTTTGAGGGGTATCTTATCTTGGGAGGAGGTAACTGGTTCAAAATCTGGCTGCTCATTTCTGGTGTCATCTGTCAGTTCCTGTTCTGGTTCCTTATTGTTTTCTTCCGGGGCTACTGCGGCAGGTTGCCCGGCGGCTTGCACTGGTTCGACAGCTAATGTTTCTCTTGCGGCAGGCATGTATGGGTCTTGTAATTTTATCCCACTTCTGGTTGTTATAGCTTTGCATTGTTCATGAGATTTCCCTTTCGTGATTTTAGTGTCACTAGGTAATCCACCCATTGGCCTAGTATTGATGACCTGAGCAAACTTTCCGAACTGGGTCTCCAGATTTTTTATCCCTGCCGAGCATCTTCTGTGGCAGTCCCTCCAAATTTACCTAACGCGTTGATCATGTTAAACATAATGGGCTTCAACTCGAAGTGATCCGCCTCAATTTCTGCTCCCGTCACTATCGGATCGAACCCTTTGAAGTCATGATCCAGATAATCTCTAGTGGTTTGAACATTCCGGGGCTGCTTGGGCAGAAGAGGGGGTTGCTGCCTTGTTGGGTCTTGCTATTCTCGTGGCGGCAAGTCTTGCTGCCCATCCCTGCCGTTCGCAGCATTGTTGGGAGGGACCATGTTTACCTTTGCTTTTTCTTTTTCCTTTTTGGTTTTCCCTAGGGTTACTATGATTTCCTTCTTGAGCTCTCTTGCTCTTCGTTCGATATCGTCATAGAAGAGGATTTCTCCTTTTGGATTCGCCCTGGTCATACACTAGCAAAGGAAACTATAAAATTATTTTTTTTGATTAAAAATAAAAATAAAATAAACTGTAAAGAAATAAAAGTGCATAAATTAAAGACGAATTTCGCTGTTACCAATCCCTGGAAATGGCGCCAAAAACTTGTAGAGCGTTTGGGTGTTCTCTATTTATGAGCGCAAGTGCACACTCCTGTCAAGTTATAGTATATAAGATATCATCTCCCACAGGGATTGGACAACTTAATTCAAATTGTTGTTCCTGAACAAGAAAAGTAAATGCACAAGTAAGGTGAATGTTAAGAAGAAAAGTAAAATAAAAACACAAGTAATTAAAAAGGAAGAGATCAGATTGATAGAGAGGGCGAGGTTATGCTGCTGATCAGTGTGAAACTGCGTTGAATAGGTCAAGTTGTTTTGCGTTGCCAGACTCTGCTACCTCAGCGGTGGATGGCAGGTAGACTGCTATAACCCTCTCGCTGCCTCGGTGGGGGAATGGAACTGTGTCTCGGTGGAAAACTTGGCAGAACTACAAGGCTCGGCAAAACACTTCAAAAGTGACTCCGCTTATGACTAAGTCAGAGTTCTGTTGATGCCCACTGCAGATGATACCGGTCGTGGCGTGAATCATGCAAAGACAACAATGTTAATTCGTCCTCTTTTAAGCGCCTTAAACCCTTAACCTATGTCTAGGCCGGATTGATCGCACCGTCTATAGATGAAATCGTACATACTTCTTTCGTGAGTTCGATTCTCTCGATACTGAACAAATGGATAGAATTCAACTAATCTTTCGCCTTAATTGAAAACTATGAAGAACATGGAATAAGTAAACCTTGTAATTTTATTTGAAAAAACAAACTTGATGTAACACCCCTCGCCCGGGTTAGGAGCGAGGGATGTCACAACTTATAATGCATGGTTTAGAACAAATAAACAATCGAAACAAAATATGTAACAATATCAATCAGAGTCATGCAACTTGTATATTATCAAATTTAACATATTAACATATGTACTTAGAAACATATTACCAAAACATATGCAAATATGTGGGCCATTTTAAAACTTTTTTAACATGTATTCTAACTTATAAACTAACAAATAATATAACTAAACACACCTTAATCAATTTATTAAGCATTCGGCTACCGACAAGTGCATAGACTTACTTGAATCAAACAACTAGCTGCTTTAATATCCTATGTTCAAATTATTAAAAACCTATATGAATTCCTTACATTATGCACTATCCGAAATATAGTAACAACCATAGCAAAGTCTAGATGCAAATGCCTAAATAAAATATAGATATCACACTTAATCATACTCAATCATTCAAATCCAACAAATACATGAACCATACAAACATATTCAAGCTCAATATCAACTTAAATAGCTCAAACATAACACATTCATATCATCAAATCCATATATACATATTCACCATACCTTATCAAGACTTGATTACCTTAACCATATATATACATTACACAAAATCAAACCAACATGATTATTCATTACATAATATGAACTATGTCTTAAACATGTACAAACCAAAACTATCAAAATACATATATCATATGCATGTGACACTTATATACATCTATGCCACCAACTATAATAACCAAAAGAGTCATATTTACGCTTGGACTTCAAGGTCAGCTCTCTAAGACAAACGACTAGCTTTCGAGACTAGTACCTGAAATATTTGGAAGAAGGGAACAGAAGAGTGATAAGTTCAAGGTATCTACTTAGTGAGGCATCCCTAACTTTACTAATTTCCATCTTTTAAAACATTATTTAATCTTCAAGGTTACCTAACTAGGCTTAAAACTAGGGATGTAAAAAGCTGACCCGACCTAAAAACCTGACTGAAACCTGCTCGAGTTAGAACTTGATTTGACCCGAGGATTAGATGACTCGAACCCGATCTGTAACCGACTGTTGTTGACTTGAACCCGAATTTGACATGTTACTGTAATAACCGAACCCGACCTGCGTCCGACTGAAAACGACCCGAACCCAAATTAGACCTATTATTGTGGACCTGAAACCTGACCTATGTCCGACTGAAACGAACCTGAACCCGAACCCGAAGCCGACCTGGCAGATAACCGAATTTACCCGACTGAATTGACCTGAGATCCGATTTTACCCGACCTAAAACGGACCCGACCTGTTTTGAACTTGACCTGTTTTAAACCCGACCTGTTAAGTGACTCGACCTGTTGTTGACCTGAACTGATATTGACCCGAAATCTATGACTTGATGAATTAAAAACTTTCATAAGTTGATATATCATATACATATATAATGTATATACATATACACCTACATATATTGGTATACATGATGTATATGCGCGCATACACACATATATATACTCCCTTCATCCCATAAAAAATGTCCCTTATTGACTTTTTGAAAGTCAAAATTTTTAAACTTTGACTATTATTATATTAAATATTTTAAATAATTAAATTTTATAAAATATATATTTGAAAACTACTTGATTAGAGGTTTTTAAAATATATATTTTTTATATTTTTATCAATGATACATTTTAATAATTATGAGTAAAAGTTGAAAAAAAATGACCAAAAAAAGTCAATAAGGAACAAAAATTGCGGGACAGAGAGAGTATATATTAAGTACTAAAATTGAAAAAAAATTAAGTAATTGATAATTTATGAACTACAAAAACTTAATGAAAAGTTGTTTTTTATTTCTTAGTAACTTAAATAAAATTTTAGACTTACAAATTATAACAAAATATATAACAATTATATAACCTTAAGTAACATATTCAAAAATTGTTTTCTTAAGTTATAATAGATTCAAAAATTGTTTTCTCAACTTAAATTATAAATTAGATTGATTTTGCTTAAGTTATAACAGATTTAAGAAATTTTGTCTTAAGTTATAAATTAGATTGATTTTACTTAAGTTATAACAGATTCAAAAATTGTTTTCTTATAACAAAATATATACCAATTAAATAACCTTAAGTAACAGATTCAAGAATTGTTTTCTTAAATTATAAATTAGATTAATTTTACTTAAGTTATAAATCCATACTTAATTTTTTTTTCATGTCTGCCGGTAAACCAAACAACTAATTAGTAAAGTTTATATAGTACATATATATTTTCAAAATATTTTGAAAGAACAATAACCCCTAAATGATTGGCCATTGGATTTCAAGAGTATATCTTAGAAATTCATGCAAAAAAAGTTCAAAAAAATGTTATAACATCCTAGATGCATAAATTATTTTAATACAAGGGTTTCAATAGAATTCAAGTGAAACAATACCAGATTTAATTCAAACTATGCTGAAGCAGTGACACTTATAAATCAATATCAACAGTAAAACTACATAACAACTTTTCCCTACCCCAAAAATTAAAACTATCTACACATCCTCAGTATCACAAACAAAGTTGTGTCTATCACAAAAAAAGTAGTTTGCAGGTGCAGATAATGTTGAATCAACTAGTTTATAACTCATTTATATCTACCTTGAACTTGCTTTTATCAAGTGATTGTACTCGGCAAACAAATCCATCCCTTGCTTCCTCTTCTGTTATTTTGACAAAGTAGAAGTGAGAACATTGTTTTTCAACATGTTATAGGTGCAATAAGTTTCAGTCACTGCATAAAAAGCAGTATAAATCACTTGCAGAAACAAGTTGCCCCAGCAGAAGCGGCTGAATATTGACCACACCATTAAGTGCTTCCTTTAGAACAGTTAAAGATACAGTGGTCTTAATTGGCACACCAAGTTTACTATTTACAGGAGTTAGTTAAACATATACCTAAAGAATAGCACTCATAATGGCATGAAAGAGTGAGAAATATTAAATGATAGGGTAATCTTCACCAGTGGTCACTTTCGTTTAGGGTGTGTTCTATTTTGGTCACCAGAATTCAAAAAAGATTATTCTGGTCACTTACGTTTAGAATCGTTCCTATTTTGGTCACTTAGCCGTTAGTCTCCGTTACTTAAAAAAATTAATTTCTAATTTAACCCCCAAACTTTCAAAATTTTATTTTTCACCATCTTCCCCAAAAAAATATAAAACTAAAACCCTTGTTTTTCACCACATTCGTTATCTAGTTCGTTACTTGAAGCTATTGTTTTTATTGACCATATTTGTGCACATCAAGAATTCACTACTTATGTATACTCTTCAGCTTAACTGGGTTTTTTTTGTCCTTTAATTTTTACATCTTTCAGTGTATCTTTAATCACCTATATGCACCCAACCTTAGAGAAGCAAGCATTTATAAGTGTGAAGGGTCTTGGACCCCAGTTGATACTTTCATTGCAAAGTAATAGCGGAATGTGGTCTAAGTCTGACACATTACGAGGGAGACCTGGAAACACTAGGTCGATTTTTGCTTGAAACCAGTCGTCATCCACCAGGAATCTGTCAATCTTAATGCGCCTGTTACCTGGCCTAATCCATGTAAATTTTCTCCCAACAAAAAGGACTTCAACCAGCTATGAAATTATTAAATACAACGCAATCCCAGTAGCTTTATTCCCTTACCCAGATCTATTTTTTTGCTTCAAACTGCGATAAGATCTCAACCCATGATCCAAAGTTGATTCCATATATTTTTAGAAGAAAAAATTCATCCCATAACTCTCGCTGGTCCATCAAATCACAAGAGGCATATACGTTTACCCAAATAGTATCTATGTTATCATCTACTCATTTTCCAGAAATGAGAACGTATCTGGGTTTTTTGTCACATGACTCCATTTTGAATCTGTTTTTGTCCCAAATATGCCCCACCTCGTGCTCAGTAAAATTTTCCTATTTCTTGGGGTTTTAGTTTTATAATTTTTGGGGAAGATGGTGAAAAATAAAATTTTGAAAGTTTGTGGGTTAAATTAGAAACTAATTTTTTAAGTAACGGAGACTAACGGCCAAAGGACCAAAATAGAAACGATTCTAAACGTAAGTGACCAGAATAATCTTTTTTGAATTCTGGTGACCAAAATAGAACACACCCTAAACAAAAGGGACTACTGGTGAAGATTACCCTAAATGATATAAAAGGGCAAGGAGTTACCTAAAAAGTGCAACAAACATGGCGTTCACAGCCCCAAAATTTGAAAGATCTAGCTCCAATTCTTGGTTATCTGCTTCGACAGTCTATTCAAATGAAGGAATATCATGATCAACAAATTCATGATTCGTCAATAAAATCTAGTTTAGTGGTGCATCATGCATGATGGTGTTAAGGGGTGGAAGCATGGAACAACTGATTTTTTGCAGCCTCCGTGTACAACCTGAATGAGTGTAATAGTTAGAAAGTTGCAGACCCTATATTACTCTAGGCAATAGTTTATCTGTTTGTTTACCACTCTTCAAGATAACTAAAACTAGTTATAACAATAACAGCCATAGCTATTGCCCCATCCTTGCAGTCGCAATTTCGTTACAATATAGAACCCTCTACACCAAATCTATTAAACTGACAAATACCGACTTCAAAAATCTGAAGTCTGGACAAGTCCTTTGTGATAACTACTTGCTTTTGGATAATATAAAGACTCTCCAACACGCTACCAATAGGAGGCAAAAACTACCATACCAAATCCCAGTCACACACGCACGCACGCACGCACGCACGCGCACACACACACACTAAAGGTAATACATACATGATACATACATAACATACATACATTAATGCATAAATAACATACATACATACATACATACATACATACATACATACATACATACATACATACATACATACATACATACATCTCAAACTCAATACGAATTTCAATCCTGAAAATACTCCGACCTAAATTACTCGACCTGAAACTACCCGACCTGAAATTACCCGACCTGAAATGCACCCGATCTGAAATGCAACCGACCTGAAATGAACCCAACCTAAAATGAACCCGACCTGAAACGGACCCGACCTGAAATGGACCCGATCTGAAACAGACCCGACCTAAAATAGACCCGACCTGAAATGGACTCGACCTGAAATGAACCCGATCTGAAGTGTATCCGAACCCGAGTTAACCTGTCAATTATCTGCTTCAAACTTGACCCGTTTTGACCCGACCTGAAATGGAGTCGACCTGAAATGGACCCGACCTGAAATGGACCCGCACTCGACTCGAGTCGAGTCAAAACAAAAAAAATGACATGTACCCGATTTTACCCGACCTGATAGTACCTGACCTGAAACCCATCCGATTACCTGTTTTTACATCCCTACTTAAAACAAGGTTTACCTAGCTAGTTCAACATACAAAAGTAGACTTAGCTAATCTTGTAACCATTTCAATAATCCAATGATGCAACACAAATAACATACTTTCATGTTCATTTATACAGCAAGCATCAATCAAAACATTAACATTTACAACAACAAGTATCATTTAAAAGCATGAGAATATTCAAGACAAGTAAGCATATCAACATCATTTCATTGGTACATATCATTGAGTTACTTATCTTTCAAGTCATATAACTTTTTCATTATTGCCTTGGATGATTAATGGAATAAGTAATCAAGTCTTCTTGTAACATGTATCATTATATACCTCAAGTATCAGTTTCTCATTTCGACATATAATAGAGGATGCATAAGCATCAATGGTGACTTACCACCATTCAATTATCAAGGTGACTAACCACCTTTTCAGGTTTATAGGTGACTAACCACCATTCTGTAACAGTGGTCAGAGGAGCTCAATGACTCTAAGGCATGCCCTTCTACCTATAGACACTAATCAACCAAGGTCTTTATCTTATCTTTTATCTCCAACAAGGTCACTTGTTTGTTATTCAATACTTTACAAGTCATGTAACAATATTACAATCATGTATATAAGGTGAATCATTCAAGTCATGCTCAATTAATTTTCCAGCAAGCATTAATCATTAATTCAAGCATATAACCATCATAAAACAATAGCTAAATCATTCAAAAAGTCTCATTTTACATATCTCAACCAATTGACATTTCATAGCAACATATTACTTGGACTAAGCAAGCTTATCTAGCAAGTAAGAATAACTTAGGTCATAAGTCAAGTCTTTAATACTTCTTCCTTATCAAGTTAATTTACCAACCATTAATTTAAATTCATTTCATGCATCATTAGGTTATCTAGTAATAAAAAATAACAAGGTTAGGATACTAATCCTAACACTTTAAACACAATTACACTCACAATACTCCAAGCTACTTGTTGTCCTTTATCACAATGCCCTTGTCTCTCCTTCTTGATTGTTCACTCCTTGTATTCTCTATTCCCTCTTCCTAAATAGGCTCTTGAATCATATTATAACATATATAACATCCATTAGTATCAACCTTAGCATAAAAATCCAACCAAATCAAGCAAACAACAATAAACACACAAGTTGTCCTTAACATGGCAGTTTTGAGCAGTGTCCATTAATCTGTTCATAACTCTTTATTCCTAAATCCAAATAAAGTATATCATACCATTATGGAAAGCTTATAAACACACCATTAAAATCATGTATGGCACATATTTTTAGCATTTCCCAATCAGTACAGTTTTGCATTTGAAAATAGGTCAATTTCAGGATTGAATATGTCCAAGCTAAACTTAGTGGATTTAAAGCATATAAATTATATGCTTCACAATTCATTTGGTTCTGATATTTTAACCATATTAACTTACCTGTATTAAAATAATAATGAAGTTCTAACATATTCGAAATCAAAGCATTCAATTCCTCAATTTATCATTTTTCACAAAACAGTCCCCTTTAATCCTTTAATAATCCTATATGTGATCTAAATGCATTTAACCTATCCATTGTGACTTAATTAAAGTTTGGCCATTTAATTTTCATTCATTTCATGACTCCCCTGTTTCAAGCAAAAATTTCTAGAATTTTATTGGCATTATTTAAACCCCTATATTTTTTGAATTTTGCAATTTAATCCAGCAGATTCCAGATTCATCCAGTTTCAGTCCAGTAACTTCTAATAGCAATTCAGAGACCTATAAGTAACATTTTCGTGCAATTCTTACCTCTATCTCATGTAACATTTTATCCTCTACAACTTTGTATAAGAACACGCTTTCCAGAAATGACTCTAACATGCTCATATTTCTAGATTTCCGGAAGGTGTCTATAATTAAAAATTCTGGGCAGATTCATTATTCATGCTTCATACATGTAAATTTTCTCGCATTTTGATTAACCTAAGCTATCATACAACCTCACAACACATCAATAATCATTCTCAAATCAAATTTACAGCACAAACAATTCAAGAAACACATCAATTCATCAAGAACATTTAAATAATAACATGAGCAGAATTTTAGCTAGAAAACTTACATGAATTGTTTGTGGATGTAAGAACCTATATTTCTCCTAGCTTAAATCCATTGATATGCATGCATTTTGGTTCCATAAATTTCCAGAATTCTTGTGTTTAAGCTCTCCCTCTCTTTGCTTTCTAAGGGTTTGGTTGAAGGTGGAAGAAAGAGATGAAGGAAAGTGATGAAGATGATGAATTTGGATAGTGGGATTTGATTATCCAAACTCCACTAAGTTTCCGTCCAACACCAAGAGAGGGACATGTGTAATGCCCACTTTCATTTGTTAATTTATCATGCAAAAATCATATTTTCCTAATAGTTCAATTTAGTCCTTTTTGATTTAGCTCTTATATTTGCATATCTTTCATTTTAGTCCTTCATTTGTTTCCTTTTAATTACTACAATTAATTTCTTAATTCTATTTAATTGAGCCATGATTTAATTATTTAGTAGTAATTATTCTAAGCCAGGTTTAAGGGTGTTACAACTCCTCCCCCCTTAAAGAAAATTCGTCCTCGAATTTTACCTAAATTGAACAGATGGGGATATTGCTTCTTCATCATGTCCTCAGGTTCACACGTCGCTTCTTCGACGTTGTGATTCCTCCAAAGAACTTTGACAAGAGGAACACTTTTATTTCGAAGTCTTTTGACTTCTCGATCAAGGATTTGAACAGGCTCTTCTTCGTATGAAAGATCAGGATTGAGTTCAACTTCTTCAGGCTCAAGAACGTGAGACGGATCAGATCGATATCTTCTAAGCATTGAGACGTGGAAGACATTGTGTATTTTATCGAACTCGGGAGGATGAGCGAGTCGATAAGCTACAAGACCAAATCTTTCAACTACTTGAAATGGTCCGATAAACCGAGGACTTAGCTTACCTCTTTTTCCGAATCGGAATACTTACTTCCACGGGGAGACTTTAAGAAACACTTTATCTCCGACTTGATGTTGAATGTCTCTACATTTCAGATCAGCGTAAGACTTTTGGCGATCAAAAGATTGCTTCAATCGAGAATGAATGATTTGAACTTGTTCTTCGGTTTCCCGAAGCAATTGTGGTCCCAAAACTTTATTATCACTGAGTTCAGACCAACACAGAGGTGTTCGACATCTTCTGCCATACAACGCTTCGAAAGGAGCCATTTGAATCGAAGATTGGAAGCTATTGTTGTAGGCGAATTCTACCAAAGGTAGCGATTTCTCCCAGTTCTTTCCGAAGTCAATGATACAAGCTCTGAGCATGTCTTCAAGAATTTGAATTACTCACTTGGATTGACCATCGCTTTGCGGATGGAAAGCTGTGCTAAGATTTAGTTTGGTTCCGAGAGCTTTATGTAATGATTTCCAAAATCGAGCTGTGAATCAGGGATCTTGATCGGAGACTATTGAGATTGGAACTCCATGTAAACGAATTACTTCTCGGATGTATAATTCAGCCAAGGCTTTAAGACTAAAATTCATTCTCACAGGAATGAAGTGTGCTGACTTGGTGAAACAATCAACGATCACCCAGATAGCGTCGCACTTTCTTGGCGAACAAGGAAGACCGGTTACGAAATCCATTGTGATCCGTTCCCATTTTCTTTGCGGAAATTTGAGAGGTTGGAGAAAATTAGTAGGGACTTGGTGCTCGGCTTTAACCCGTTGGCAGTTCAAACATTTCGCTACAGAGTCGTTGATAGTCATTTTCATTCCTGGCCACCAATACAAGGGCTTGAGATCCTTGTACATCTTAACTGATTCAGGGTGGATCGAAAAAGAACTTTGGTGCGCTTCTTGTAGGATTTCATCTTGTAATTCTTTGTTATTAGGGACACATATACGATCTTTGAAGTATAGAAGACCGTTCGACTTAACAGAGAAGTCAGGATTAGACTCAAGCTTAGAATTGATTTTCTGAAGTTCCGGATCAATTTGTTAAAGTTCTTTGATCCTGGTGATCAGAGTAGATTGAACTTGAAGTTCATTCAGATAATTCTGAGTTTTTCATAGCCGAAAATGAGCGTTGATAGCCAAGGTAGCTACGAATAACAAAATTAGAGATGTTACTTACAATTCAAGGTATGATTCCAAACTTTTATTTAATGATTAAGGAGGCTTTCGAATTGTTACTTCATAGGTAAGAAGAGTTCGAATTTCTTCCTTAACTATTAAGAAAGAATTCGAACAAGTGCTTAAATCATAAGAATGGATTGTTCTCGGTTTTGAATAACATACCAAGATTCGGTTTTCGACTCAGAGCGTCGGCAACGACGTTGGCTTTTCCGGGATGATAATCTATGATCAAATTGTAGTTTTTGAGTAACTCTAACCATCTTCTTTGCCTAAAGTTCAAATCCTTTTGAGTGAGTAAATACTTCAAGCTTTTGTGATCGGTGAACAACTTGCATCTTTCACCGTACAGATAGTGCCGCCAAATTTTGAGTGCAAACACAATGGCTGCAAGCCTGAGGTCATGCATAGGATAATTCAATTCGTGTGGTTTCAGTTGTCGAGAGGTGTATACAATCACGTTGCCTTCTTGCATCAGAACACAACCTAGGCCTGAGTGTGATGCATCACTGTGCACAACGAATTCTTTACCCGATTCAGGTTGAATAAGGACTGGAGCATGTGTCAAAGCTTGTTTGAGTTGGTCGAAGATTCGTTGCTGCTTTTCCGACCATTCGAAGGTTACATCCTTTTGGAGAAGTTTAGTTAATGGTGCAACAATCACCGAGAATCCCTTCACAAATCTTCGGTAATAACCGGCTAAGCCAAGAAAACTTCGGACCTACCTCACATTTCTCGGAGGTCTCCAATCAAGAATAGCTTGTACTTTCTTAGAGTCTACTTTGATTCCATCGAACGAAATGACATGTCCGAGGAAGGAAATTTCGAACAACCAAAATTTGCACTTAGTGAACTTGGCAAATAGTTAGTGTTCTCGAAGTGTCTGAAGTACAATTCAAAGATGATCAGCATGTTCTTCCTTGTTCCGGGAGTAAACAAGGATGTCGTCGATGAATACGACAACGAACTTATCGATATAAGGCTTGAATACCCGATTCATCAGATCCATGAATGCAACATGGGCATTTGTTAGACCGAATGACATTACTAAGAATTCGTAATGTCCGTATCGAGTTCTAAAGGCTGTTTTGGGCACATCCTCTTCTTTTACCCACATTTGATAGTAACTGGACCAGAGATCAATTTTAGAGAATACGACTACATGTTTAAGTTGATCGAACAGATCCTCGATCCTTGGTAGTGGATACTTGTTCTTGATGGTTACTTTGTTAAGTTGTCAGTAATCAATACAGAGTCGCATCGTACCGTCCTTCTTCTTCACGAACAGAATAGGAGCACCCAGGGAGACATACTGGTCGAATGAATCCTTTGTCTTCGAGTTCTTGGATTTGCTTCTTCAATTCTTTCTGTTCAACTGGTGCCATACGATAAGGCGTAATGGACACATGATTGGTTCCGGGTTGAACTTCAATCTTGAATTCAACTTCCCGAGTTGGAGGAAGACCAGGAAGTTCCTCGGGAAAGACAATAGAAAATTTAGATACAATCGGCATTTCAGGTAAACCGAAGTCAAGATCATCTTGTAATGTCATAGCAGCAAAAATAGAGGTTGGTTTCTTATCTATTAACACAATGGATTCTTTTCCTAAACCCTTAAATATAGCCTACGGTTTTGGCAATCTATCCAGGCTTCATGTTTTCCCAACCAATCTAGTCCTAGGACTAAATCGAATTCACATTTAGGTAGCACATAAAGGTTACAAGAAAAGGGTACATTTCGGATTGTTATCTGACAACCCTTACAAAGCAAATTTATAGGCATACTACCCCCTATAGGTTTTGAAACAATTAACCCAGTTTGAACATGTTCGGGTTGCAATTTAAGTTCATCAATTAAGTAGGAAGCGATAAAAGAATGAGTTGACCCCGAATCTATTAAAGCACAAACAAATTTAAGGTTTAGCTCAATCGTACCCGCAATAACATCAGGAGATTCTTCTTCCTCTCGGCCGCGGATATGATAAACACGAGCTGGCGCTCGGGATTCTTGATGAGTAGGAGCTCTAGATTGGGAAGCCTTGCTTCTTCCCGGATTATTAGATTGAACCTGCCTCGGATTTTTGTTCCGACCAGAAGGTGCCGGGCTCGGATTAGAGTGACGAATAGAAGTTTGGTCATTCTTCTTCGGACAGTCACGAATATAATGATCATTTCCTCCATAGGCGAAACAGAGATTAGACTGAAATCATCATTGGCCGAAGTGTTGTTTTTGATAGAATTTGCAAGTAGGTGCCCTTTCTGATTTTCCGGTGCTGTTAACAGAAACCACCGGAATTGCCATCTTGTTTGAGGGCGGAGATCAATAATCATTCTGAGTGACAGGTGAATAAGTAGAGAAGGACTCATTCTGGTGCTTTGGCCTCTTCGACCACCGGGACTTACTGTCACCTTTCTTACCCTTGTCCGGACAATAACTACTCTTTCGCTTTTCTACGACCCTCATCGTAGCTTCAGTAGAAATAGCTCGGTTCACAAGAGTTTGAAAGTTTGTGAGACCAAGGGCAATGAACATCGGTTTTAGCTCGTCGTTCAGACCACCGACGAACTTATGACATTTCTCTTCTTTAGTCTTAATGTAAGCAGCTCCGTATGTGCAGTATTTGCAGAAATCAACAACATATTGTTCAATCGGCCGATTGGCCTGCTTCAAGTAGAGGAATTTATTTCTGCAGTCGGCCAGATATTACTCGCTAATGAACTTCTTCTTAAACTCATCAACGAAGAAGTCCCAAGTCACTGACTCAGCAAGGGTAGTCAGGATCGTGGTTTCCCACCAGCTTAAGGCGTCTTCTGTTAATAAGGAGACTGTGCACTCGCGTTTATGTTCATCAGAACATTTGAGTTGCTTAGTCAAGATTTGGATAGTTTTATCGAGCCACTGCTCACCCTTTTCCGGTTTCTCGATATCAAGGCCACTAAAAGGAGTAGCTCGGTGCGAAGTGAGCTTGTTGATCGGAGCTTGAGATGGTGCAACAGCAACCGGGGCTGCTCGTACACCCGTTGCAAAGTGATCGAATATTTCATTGAAACTGATAAAACATTCCCGACGAACAGTTTCGATGGTTGCATTATCCAAAGGAGGAATGACTTGTACTCGAGGTTGCTCTCGAGGTTGTTCAGGTACAACCAGGGGTTGCATATCAACGCTATCCCCGTTCCTGGTAGAAGATCCTCGGGGACTCTCATCTTCCCGAGCTAAGTTGGTAGCAGACATTCTATAAGGAATTCAGAGGAAAGTTCGGAATTAGACAGCGAAGTCACAAATAATTCAATATAAGACTCCTAGGTGGCATAGTGTAATCCTATATGATGCATGACATGTTCTGACAAATTTTAGGATCTATAACCTAAAGCTCTGATACCAATTTATGTAACACCCCTCGCCCAAGTTAGGAGCGAGGGATGTCATGACTTATAACACATGATTTAGAACAAATAAACAATCGAAACAAAATATGTAACAATATCAATCAGAGTCATGCAACTTGTATATTATCAAATTTAACATATTAACATATGTACTTATAAACATATTACCAAAACATATGCAAATATGTGGGCCATTTTAAAACTTTGCTAACATGTATTCTAACTTATAAACTAACAAATAATATAACTAAACACACGTTAATCAATTTATTAAGCATTCGGCTACCAACAAGTGCATAGACTTACTTGAATCAAACAACTAGATGCTTTAATATCCTATGTTCAAATTATTAAAAAGCTATATGAATTCCTTACATTATGCACAATCCGAAATATAGTAACAACCATAGCAAAGTCTAGATGCAAATGCCTAAATCAAATATAGATATCACACTTAATCATACTCAATCATTCAAATCCAACAAATACATGAACCATACAAACATATTCAAGCTCAATATAAACTTAAATAGCTCAATCATAACACATTCATATCATCAAATCCATATATACATATCCACCATACCTTATCAAGACTTGATCACCTTAACCATATATATACATTACACAAAATCAAACCAACTTGATTATTCATTACATAACATGAATTATGTCTTAAACATGTACAAACCAAAACTATCAATATACATATATCATATGCATGTGACACTTATATACATCTATGCCACCAACTATAATAACCAAAAGAGTCATACTTGTGCTTGGACTTCAAGGTCAGCTCTCTAAGACAAACGACTAGCTTTCGAGACTAGTACCTGAAATATTTGGAAGAAGGGAACAAAAGAGTGATAAGTACAAGGTATGTACTTAGTGAGGCAGCCCTAACTTTACTAATTTCCATCTTTTAAAACATTATTTAATCTTGAAGGTTACCTAACTAGGCTTAAAACAAGGTTTACCTAGCTAGTCCAACATACAAAAGTAGACTTAGCTAATCTTATAACCATTTCAATAATCCAATGATGCAACACAAATAACATACTTTCATGTTCATTTATAGAGCAAGCATCAATCAAAACATTAGCATTTACAACAACAAGTATCATTTAAAAGCATGAGCATAATCAAGACAAGTAAGCATATCAACATCATTTCATTGGTACATATCATTGAGTTACTTATCTTTCAAGTCATATAACTTTTTTAATATTGCCTTGGATGATTAATGGAATAGGTAATCAAGTTTTCTTGTAACATGTATCATTAGATACCTCAAGTATCAGTTTCTCATTTCGACATATAATAGAGGATGCATAAGCATCAATGGTGACTTACCACCATTCAATTATCAAGCTGACTAACCACCTTTTCAGGTTTATAGGTGACTAACCACCATTCTGTAACAGAGATCAGAGGAGCTCAATGACTCTAAGGCATGTCCTTCTACCTATAGACACTAATCAACCAAGGTCTTTATCTTATCTTTTATCTCCAACAAGGTCACTTGTTTGTTATTCAATACTTTACAAGTCATGTAACAATATTTCAATCATGTATATAAGGTGAATCATTCAAGTCATGCTCAATCTATTTTCTAGCAAGCATTAATCATTAATTCAAGCATATAACCATCATAAAACAGTAGCAAAATCATTCAAAAAGTCTCATTTTACATATCTCAACCAATCGACATTTCATAGCAACATATTACTTGAACTAAGCATGCGTATCTAGCAAGTAAGAATAACTTAGGTCATAAGTCAAGTCTTTAATCCTTCTTCCTTATCAAGTTAATTTACCAACCATTAATTTAAATTCATTTCATGCTTCATTAAGTTATCTAGTAATAAAAAATAACAAGACTAGGATACTAATCCTAACACTTTAAAAAATACTACACTCACAATACTCCAAGCTACTTGTTGTCCTTTATCACAATGCCCTTGTCTCTCCTTCTTGATTGTTCACTCCTTGTATCCTCTATTGCCTCTTCCTCAATAGGCTATTGAATCATATTATAACATATATAACATCCATTAGTATCAACCTTAGCATAAAAATCCAACCAAATCAAGCAAACAACAATAAACACACAAGCTGTCTCTAACATGGCAGTTTTGAGCAGTATCCATTAATCTGTTCATAACTCTTTATTCCTAAATCCAAATAAAGTATATCATACCATTCTGGAAAGCTTATAAACACACCATTAAAATCATGTATGGCATATATTTTTAGCATTTCCCAATCAGTACAGTTTTGCATTTGAAAGCAGGTCAATTTCAGGATCGAATCTGTTCAAGCTAAACTTAGTGGATTTAAAGCATATAAATTATATGCTTCACAATTCATTTGGTTCTAATATTTTAACTATACTAAATTACATGTATTAAAATAATAATGAAGTTCTAACGTATTCAAAATCAAAGCATTCAAGTCCTCAATTTATCAATTTTCACAAAACAATCCCCTTTAATCCTATAATAATCCTATATATGATTTAAATGCATTTAACCTATCCATTGTGACTTAATTCAAGTTTGGACATTTAATTTTCATTCATTTCATGACTCTCCTGTTTCAAGCAAAAATTTCCAGAATTTTATTGGCATTATTTAAACCCCTATATTTTTCGAATTTTGCAATTTAATCCAGCAGATTCCAGATTCCAGATTCATCCAGTTTCAGTCTAGTAACTTTTAATAGCAATTCAGAGACCTATAATTAACATTTTCGTGCAATTATTACCTCTATCTCATGTAACATTTTGTCCTCTACAACTTTGTATAAGAACACTTTTTCCAGAAATGACTCTAACATGCTCAATTTTCCAGATTTTCGAAAGGTGTCTATAATTAAAAATTCTGGGCAGGTTCATTATTCAAGCTTCATACATGTAAATTTTCTAGCATTTTGATTAACCTAAGCTATCATACAATCTCACAACACATCAATAATCATTCTCAAATCAAATTTACAGCACAAACAATTCAAGAAACACATCAATTCATCAAGAACATTTAAATAATAACATGAGCAGAATTTTAGCTAGAACACTTACATGAATTGTTTGTGGATGTAAGAACCTATGTTTCTCCTAGCTTAAATCCATTGATATGCATGCATTTTGGTTCCATAAATTTCCAGAATTCTTGTGTTTAAGCTCTCCCTCTCTCTGCTTTCTAAGGGTTTGGTTGAAGGTGGAAGAAAGAGATGAAGGAAAGTGATGAAGATGATGAATTTGGATAGTGGGATTTGATTATCCAAACTCCACTAAGTTGCCGTCCAACACCAAGAGAGGGACATGTGTAATGCCCACTTTCATTTGTTAATTTATCATGCAAAACTCATATTTTCCTAATAGTTCAATTTAGTCCTTTTTGATTTAGCTCTTATATTTGCATATCTTTCATTTTAGTCATTCATTTGTTTCCTTTTAATTACTACAATTAATTTCTTATTTCTATTTAATTGAGCCATGATTTAATTATTTAGTAGTAATTATTCTAAGCCTGGTTTAAGGGTGTTACACTTGAAATCCTAAACAAACGTTCTCACAACTAATTACAACATAACCCAAACCCAAGGAGAGAATTAGAACATGTCGGCGACAAGAAAACCTAAAATATGCCTAAGGAAAACCTTCGTTATTTTGAATTAGAATTATAGTGGGTATATATAAGCATTAGCTAGGTCTAGTCCTTCTTGAAGTAAAAGTCTTCAAAGTAGCTTTCCGCATTAAATGTGACTTTAAACTCTGACTTCTTTGAGTTGAATGTGGACTTTATCATGTTGCCTTGTTCTGTAAGCAATCTCGAGATTCACCTTCGGCAGCTCTTTCCGCTGCTACATAGGTCGGAAAATTGAGTGGATAACATCGATAGAATTAGGATTTTCTGCTCTATAAATTGCACTCCGGTTCTCCAACTACACAGTCTGCTGTCTTGGGCGGCAGCAGCTACTCGGCAGCTATTGTCTTTGTCTGGAACTACATGAGTACATCTCCTTGGTTCGTTGCTTCAGCATCACAATCTCATCTCCTCTTTCCCTTTGTCAGCCTCTAGTACCTAAAACCAAAAGTACACTAAAACAATACATTTTCTTTACCAAACAAAGGATAATCTAGAAAAAAACATGGCAAAGTAAAGAATTATTGTAAAATGCAATGCATGATCCTAATTATACCTAAAATGTACTCAAAACATCAATAATATGAGATGGAATGTGCATGAAATATAAAACTTGTGGACACTTTACAGCCTCACTACCACAAGAGGAGAGCATTTCAAGTGAAGAAGATGAATTTGAAGAATTGGCTATGATAGCCAAAATATTCTCTCGATTTTTGAAGTCTAACCGGGGAAGGAAGTTCCAAAGAATAAGAGACTTCAAGAACAAGAGCAAAGAAAAAGAAAAGGATCAACTCATTTGTTATGTGTGCAAGAAACCGGGCCACATTCGATCGGATTGCCCTCAACTAAAAAAGAAGGGGTTCGATAAAATGAAGAAGCAAAAGGCCCATGTTGCTACTTGGAGCGATGATGAATCATCATCCGATGGAGAGGAGCACGAAGTAGCAACTCTTTGCCTCATGGCCACTGATAACGATCCTAAGGTAAACCTCAAATCATCTAGCTTTGATTTTACATTTGATGAGCTTCAAGAAGCTTATGATGAGCTACAAGAGGTTTATGATGAATTGGTTGAAAAATATAAAGAATCGTTTTTGAAAAACAAAAAGTTGATTTCCAATTTAAAAACCCAAAATGATTCTTTATACAAAACCAATTCAGAACTTGAAGAGAAGATTTTGGCTTTAAAAGATGATTTAAAATATTTTTAAGATGAAAATGTTGATTTAAACAATCTTCTCTCCAAAGGTCATAATGATCACCATAAGGTGGTGAATGAGCTTAAAGATTCTCTAAACATAGTTGGGAATCAAGTTTTGAAAAAGGAAGTTCTTCAAAACCCAACTATGTGAAGAGGAACTTTAATGACTACAAACAAAGAGGCTCTAAAAAGAATCTTAAAGCTAAAAGGATTAGATGTGTATGGGTTCCTAAGGAACTTATAGCCTCTAATAATATACATGTTATTTCTTCTTGGATTCCTAAGGGAACCTAATATTTGAGAGCTAACTAACATGGACCCAAGATGGTTTGAGTACCAAAAATACAGAACTAATCTCTGTTTGTAGGGGGAGCATTGCTACAAGGCCAAAGCTTCAAGTCAAAACACTTGATACCTTGATAGTGGATGCTCAAGACATATGACCGGCGACAAGAGTAGATTAATGGAGCTCAAGCCAAAGAGTGGTGGAGTAGTAATATTTGGTGACAACTCCAAATGCCACATTGAGAGTATTAGCTCTATTGGTAATCTCTCATCTATTCTCATTGAAGATGTCTTGTTTGTCAATGGTCTTAAGCATAACTTGTTGAGCATTAGTCAATTGTGCGATAAAGGGTTTAATGTTCATTTTGATGTTAATGGGTGTAAAATTGTGAACATTAAAACAAATGAAATAATGTTCATTGGTCATCACATATGTAATATTTACACGGTACATCTAGATGACATACATACATCCTATGCATGTTTGGTTCCTAGTGATGAAAATGATGCATGGTTGTGGCATAGGAAACTAGGACATGCTAGCATAAGTGTTTTAGAGAAATTAGTTTCCCAAAATCTAGTTAGAGGTTTACCTAAGCTAAAATTCTCATTAGAAAATAATTTGCGATGCATGTGCTAAGGGTAAACAAAAACGTACCTCATTTAAATCCATTAATGTTGCTTCAACTAGCAGGGTTTTACAATTGACCCATATGGATCTCTTTGGGCATATTACACAACTAGCTTGAGTGGAAAATCATATGCTTATGGTTTAGTTGATGATTTCTCTAGATACAATTGTGTTCTCTTTTTAAGTACAAAAATGAGGCTTTAGAAAAATTCATCACATTTTCCAAACTTACTCAAAATGACCTTGGTCAAAACATAACTCATATTAGAAGTGACCATAGAATGGAATTTCAAAATCTAGGTTTTGAGGATTTTTGTAACTCTAATGGTATTAGCCACACTTTTTTCGCACCTCCCACTCCTCAACAAAATAGGGTAGTTGAGAGGAAAATATACTTTAAAAGAAATGGCTAAAACCATGCTTTGTGAAAACAATTTACCTAAGTATTTTTGGGCGAAAGCCATAAACAGAGCTTATTATATCATAAATCGTGTAATGATTAGGCTAATTTTAAAGAAAACTCCTTATGAGATTTTAAAGTCAAAAGGCCTAACATTAGCTATTTCCATCCTTTTGGATGCAAGTGTTTTGTTTTAAACAATGGAAAAGATCATTTAGGTAAATTTGATGCAAAAGGTGATGAAGCTATTTTCTTAAAATATTCTTTAAACTCTAAATCCTATCGAGTGTTTAACAAAAGAAACTTAGTCGTAGAAGAGTATATTCATGTGGTTTTCGATGATAACCTCCTTCTAAGGAAGGATTCTTGTGATGATAATGATGATGTAAGGATCATTGAAGCCATTGATGGTGGGCAATCATCAAAGGTGGATGAGGTTGCAACCAAGAAAGAAACACAAGATCCTCCCATTGAAGCTTTAAAGGACATGACAATTGAGGAAAAGGAAGTGAGCTACACCCAAAGGAACTCAACTATATTAAGGGTGATGAGATCTTGGGTGATCCATCCAAGGGGGTAACTACTCGATCCTCTCTTATATTAATGAATCATGTTGAATTCATTTCATGCATTGAGCCTAAAAATACCAAAGAAGCATTAAAAGATGACTTTTGGATATTGGACATACAAAAAGAACTTAATCAATTTGAGAGGAGTAAAATATAAACATTAGTTGATAGGCCTAGTAATAAATCTACTATAGGAACTAAATGGGTTTTTAGAAACAAACTAGATGAGAGTGGTAACATAGTGAGAAATAAGGCTTACACTCAAGAAGAGGGAATTAGTTTTGATGAAACATATGCACCCGTAGCTAGAATGGAAGAAATTAGGATGCTTCTTCCATTTGCATGTTATCATGATTTCAAACTTTTTCAAATGGATGTTAAAAGTGCATTTTAAATGGTTTTATAAATGAATAAGTGTATGTTGAACAACCGCCCGGTTTTGAAGATCCACATTTTCCAAACCATGTTTTTAAATTGACTAAAGCTTTGTATGGTTTGAAACAAGCTCCTAGAGCTTGGTATGAAAAGCTTTCAAACTTTTTGATTGAAAAAGGTTTTGAAAAAGGAAAACTGGACACTACACTTTTTATTAAAAGAAATGGCAATGACATCTTAGTAGTACAAATTTATGTTGATGATATAATCTTTGTTTCTACTAATGATTTTTATTGCCAAGAATTTTCTAAGCTAATGCAAAGTGAATTTGAGATGAGCATGATGAGGGAGCTCTCATTCTTCTTGGGGCTCCAAATCAAACAAAGGAAGGATGGAACCTTTATTAACCAAGCAAAGTACATCAAAGATATGCTCAAAAAGTTTGGCTTGGAGAATGTGAAGCCTCAAGCCACTCCAATGAGCTCACCAATTAAGCTTGACAAAGATGAATGAGGTAAGTTTGTTGATTCTAAGCTTTATCGTTCTATGATTAGATCTTTGCTTTACCTTACCGCAAGTAGACCTGATATCATGTTTATTGTTTGCTTGTGTTTTAGGTTTCAAGCTAGTCCTAGAGAATCACACCTTATAGCTGTTAAGATAATCTTTAGATACCTTAGAAACACACCTTGTTTAGGTCTTTGGTATCCTAGAGACTCATCATTTGACCTTCATGCCTTTTCCGATGTCGGTTATGGAGGATGTAAGATAGATAGAAAGAGTACCTCTAGAACAAGCAAATTCCTAGGTATTATGCTCATATCTTGGTTCTCTAAGAAACAAAATAGTGTAGCCTTATCTACCACCGAAGCGGAATACATATCGACCGAAAGTTGTTGTGCTCAAGTCCTTTGGATGAAACAACAACTTCTAGACTATGGAGTTGATGTAGGTACCATACCCCTTAAGTGTGACAACGCTAGTGCCATATGTCTCACTAAGAATCCCATCCAACATTCTAGAACCAAGCACATAGAAATTAGACATCATTTCATTAGAGATCATGTATTGAAAAACGATGTTGTTCTAGAGTATGTTGACACCTTGAACCAACTAGCAGACATTTTTACCAAATCATTAGACAAAGAGCGTTTTTGGACCCTTAGGAGAGAGTTAGATCTAACTAGCCTATCTTGACCTTTTAGGGCCCTTTTGTGCCAAAAAAATTTGCTTGAAATTGTATGATGATCTTACCTATGTTAATTTGTTTCTTAATGCATATATGCTTGTTGTTATGGGGTTTACATCAGTTTCTATCCATATATCATTCACATGCATTTAGAGTCATTCAATGTTGGATTCTTGGACTTGTTCTTGTCCAAAATGCATTTTTTGGCAAAGGGGCATCGATACAACTATAAGTGTATCGATACAAGTTCTTCAATGGAAAATGATACAATCAGTATTGTATCGATACGGTCACATGTATCAATACAGTTTGGAAACCAACGTATCGATACGATATTCACTGAAGCTTTAAATCGGGCATTAAAGAGTTTATCTTTAATTAAAACTCAAATCCCACTTTTCTCTCCAAACCCTAGCCGGACATATTTATAAAAACCCTCTCAATCTCTCTAATTTTCATACAAAACCTTAAATTCTTTGAGAGTTTTTCATCAAAACATCAAAGCCAAGCTTTGCTAGTAATTTGGTGCATTCTCATCTCTTCATTCATCCATACTCCATAACTCAAGGTATAAACTCTTTTTCTTTTCTTTTTAATTTTCGTTTTCATTTCTTTATAGTTTTTAACTTGTTTTTGTGTAAAATATATATATACTTAATATGGGTTTTGAAGTTTTTTGTAAAGTTTTTTTAAAATCCAAATATATTTATTTGAATATTAAAATATATCGTAAAATTTTCAAGTCTGTTTTTTCAAAAATCTTTTTTTAACAAAATTTACTTTTATACTTTTATATAATTTTAACCTATAATATATAATGTTTTTATCAATACCTTAAATTATTGGAATGTTCATTGGATCGAATATGATGATAATTGCATGCATTGTTTTTGAATGTTTTTGATGTTTTTCAGTATATTATGGCACTGAAAAAGAGACAAAGGAAAGATTTGGTTTCTAGTTCATCCAATCCCAATTTGGAAAATAAGGGTATTATTAAACCAAACCTTGGATTAAAATAGTTTTCAATCCCCTTCGGCTATGGCCCATTATAAACAATACCAAGCTTTTCCAATCCAAGATGAACGAGTTATTTCAGTCTCTTTTCTAAACTCCGAACGTTTTAAGTTCAAATATTTTGGGTTGTTAAAACAATGGAAGTTTATGCATTTTCTAAGTGTTCCCCCGATTGTGTACCGAAATCTTGTTTTGATTTCCTTTGCTAATGCCCGAGGTATCCATGACCAAACTAGAGAAAATGTTATTGCTATTGAGTCCTATCTTATGGGTAAAAAGTTTCGAACTGATCAAACTGTTTTATGTAGTGTTTTTGGGTTTGAAAACTTGGGAATTGATGATGAATACTCCTTGGGGCATTCTCAACTTGGCTCTATCACCGTCCTTGATGCTCATGACTGTATCCTCCATCTTATCATTTGTTGGTGAATCCGTCCTTCCGGTGGGAAATTCTCTACCATTCGCCAAGTTGATGCTTGTTGGCTCCATTGTTTTCGAGAGGGTAAGCGCCCAAATCTTTTCCAAATTATGTTTGCCGACTTGGTTTATCTTGTTCAACACTGTCACACTGATCAAGTCAAGTCCTTTTTCTATGGCATGGCTTTGAGCTTTTTGTTCCATTCCTTGGAGATCGATTGTTCCCATGATGCTGCCGAGCCTCTGGGAAAGTCAATCGACGAACACTCCCTTACTCGTGCTCACTTTGAGTACATTAATCATTAGTGGGTTCGTGTTGCTCGCTCTCCTTCTCAAGAAGATCAACCTCCTCCGGTCTCTTCACAAGGTCCATAAGTTCAACAAGCTCAAACTTCCATGGATGGACTCATGGCGTATCTTAATGAGCAATTCACATCCATAGGAAATAACATGGATGTCAGATTTGTGGCCATTGATACTCGCTTTACATCAATTAAGGATCGATTCAAGGCCCTTGAACAAAAACAAACTTCTATAGATGTCTCTCTCATCGCCTTCTATGGTGCTTGGCTCAATCATACTCGGAAATCTCAAGCCAACATTGATGATGAAGACGAAGAGGATGAGGGTGAAGACGATGGGGATGAGTAGTTTTTGATCATATCTCATTACATATCATATTAGAATTTCCTTTTTATGCACCTTTATGTTAGGAACCCTATGCTTTGATTTTTTTTAGGATTAAGCTTGGATTTAAGTTTGAAGTTATGTTAAACTAATGTTGCCTTGGATTTTAATTTGATCTTTAATGATATTATGTTGCTTATTATGCTTTAATTATATCTTGTGCTTTATTGTTATATCTTGTTTATATTCTCTATTCATGCATTGGTTTTGATCTAACAAAAAGGGGGAGAAGTACAAAATATAAATTTTTGAAAACCTATCTTAAATTAAGAGGGAGTAAGTCTTTCAAAGTTTTCAATACTTCAAAATTTATCATTGGTTTTGTTATATCAAAAGGGGGAGATTGTAAAACTTAAATTGATTTTGATATAACTAATTGTATAAGGGCTTATTTGCAAATATAATAAATTTTGAAGTACTTCAAGACTGTAGAACTAAATGTTTTGATATAATAATTGAAAAATGTTTTGGACAAAATTGAAAAGAATTTAAAGTAAGCTTTTAGTCAAAAACAACTTGAAAATATGTTTAAGAGTTTTATAAGGCTTTGGAATAATTTAAAGTGCATTTAAAGTAGTCAAAACCAAGCATTTAATGTAACCGTACCAATACAGTATGTTACCGTATCGATACTCTTTAGGGTTTTAACTACAGTGATTTTCCAGTAGCCAAAACCCATACAAATACACTTTGTCTGTATCGATGCGGTTTGCTTTAAATACCCAACAGCTAGTTCACGTACTGATACAGTTGTATCGCGTACTGATACGCCCAACTACCCCCAACGGTCATTTTCCTAACGGTCTTTTAAATTGCAGGATCGTACCGATACGCTTGCTACGCGTATCGATATGCACCAGCTAGAAGTGCTCAACGACTATTTTCTTATTTTGACCGTATCGATACAATTTGAGAAGCATCGATACGCTAAGCTACAGAACTGCATTTATAGTGGGAAATAAAGGCTCTAACGGCTCTAATTCAACCCCAACGGTCATCAATGGCTACAAAATCAATTAGAAGTATAAAAGGGACCTCCAAGCATCAAGAGATGGTTAATGCTTCAATTGTAACAACATTATGATGTCAAATTGTCTTTAGAGCTTAAATTGTACATTTCTAGTATAGATAACACTTGTGAGCCAAAATTTTCAAATTTGCTAAAGTGTTTAGGGTTGGGTGAGTGAGCTTGAGAGTGCAAACTATCTACCTAGTGAGGGATTTCAAGTTTGTTTAAATTTCTCTTGTAAAGAGGGTTTACTCAAGCTTTGGGTTAGAAAGCTTTGAGTGTGTAAAGGTTGCCTCCTTAGCTTAGAAAAGGGGAAGAAATTCAAGAGTGAATTTGGTGAAATCCTTAGTAGGAAGCTAAGGTAGTGAATGTAGGTGCTTGTTAGAAGGGCGAACCACTATAAATCCTTGTATCCATTGTCCAATTTTTACCTCCCACAAAATCACCCAAAATCCAACTTCTCCACCACTTGGTTATCTAAATCGGTTGAAGTAAATCGAGCCTATCAAGCCCAACAATCGTTATCATAGCGAGGCTCAATCGAAGGGGGTTAACATCCTATTGCGATGATCCGGGAAACTCGATACATCAATTCTATCAACTGGTCAAATGGTGCAATCCATCGACAAGCCACCATTCTTCGACGGGACCAACTACACTCATTGGAAGATTAGAATGAAGCTTCTCATCAAATCCAAAGAATACAAGCTTTGGGATGTTGTTGAAGAGGGTCCTTATGTGCTACAAAGAGTAAAGGCGGAATGGAGTTCGGATGATCGCAAGAAGATTTAGCTTAATTGCAAGGCTTTGCACATCATCTTTTTTGCATTTAGCCCAACATCTATGAGAAGATGTCCTCTTTCGAAGATGCCAAAGAAGTATGAGACAAGCTTGAAGTTACACACGAGGGAACAAACGAAGTAAAGGAGACTAAGATCGGCCTTCTCAACCACGAGTATGAGAACTTCAAGATGGAACCGGATGAAGACATCACAAAGATGTTCGATAGATTCTCCACCATCACAAATGGACTCAAAGATAATGGAGAAATCATTCCGGAAGACAAGCTTTTCTGAATGCTTCTCTATTCTCTTCCCGAGTCATGAGACTAAAAGAAGACAACCATCATCGAAGCCAAAAATCTCAAGACCTTGAAGATAGATGAACTCATGGGATCTCTTCTCACTCATAAAATAATGAAGAAAGAAAAAGAAGAGGAGAAGAAGAAGGAAGAGATAAAGAAGATGGAGAAGAAGAAAATCATGGAGCTAGGCATCAACGCGAGTGTCGTTGCTCTCAAATCCTCCACATGCCAACACGTTTATTTGAGCGAAGAGGACAATGAAGATAAAGAGATGGTTTATCTTTTCAAGAAATTCACCCGATTCATGAAGACGAGATGGCTAAATCCAAGCATAAATAGAAGAAGAAGATGAAGGATTCCCACAAGTCCATCAAAAAGGGATCATCTTCGAAGAAAGCATACATGGCGACATGGAGTGATGAAGACTCCACCGATGATGAGGTAGCCCACCTATGCTTCATGGCCTTCAATGAGGGGGAGGTAACTTCTAACTCATCTATTTCAAATTCTTATACATTTGATGAATTACAAGATGCCTATGATGATTTGCTTTTGGAATCTAAGGAAAATGATGGGAAAATGTTTTAAATATGAAAAAGGCTTTCAAAAAAATTGCTTTCAAATTTGAAAAAAGGAAAATGATTTTCTTTCCAAAACAAATCTAGATTTTGAAGCAAAAATTAAAGATTTTGAACTTAAAGTTTTAAATTTACAAAATTTGCTTCAAACGATGGAAAAATGTCATCAAAAAGAAGTTGGTGATCTTAAAAAGGAAAAAGATTTGGTTTTCAATGAACTTCAAAAGAAAAACAATTTGGGAAAATCAAATTTTTATATAAGACAATCTAGTGCCCCTAGATTTTTAATGATAAAGTTTTTAGAAGTATTTGGTGCCAAAAGGACTAAGTACTTCAACTAAAAAGGATGAAATTGAAAAACGAATTCATAAGGGGACAAAATTATGTGACACTAACGTCTATGGATCCAAAGCAATCTGGATACCAAAAATTACTTGATTGTCTTTTGTTCGGTGTGATGGAGAGTGATCAACAAGTCCAAATTTGAGGAAGAGCTCCATGCACACAAAGAGAGCACTTGAAAAAGGAAGGCTTCACACCCTCCCTTGGATTCAAGTGTGGTAAAATTAGTTGAATTTATTTTTGTTTAGTTTTATTTCTTTTAATTCAACTAGTTTAATCATATATGTTGGACTAACATTGTTTGATGCTTAGAGTAATGGGGAGCCAATTTTAAAACCAAAGATTTTAATTGTGTCAAATTTTTTAACGTCCTATGTAATTTTGAGCTTAAATTCATTTAATTTTTTTTGATATAACAAAAAGGGGGATAATTAATTGTTTTGAAAAATTGATTTTTCAAGTGAGTAAGGGGGAGCTTTACATGGTTTAATTTTTAAAATTCTCTTATTCAAAAATTTTAAATACAAAGGGGGAGAATCCCAAACATTTTTTCAATTTGGTTTTATTATATAAAAGGGGGAGATTGTAAAACTAAATGTTTTGATATAATAATTGAAAAATGTTTTGGACAAAATTGAAAAGAATTTAAAGTAAGCTTTTAGTCAAAACAACTTGAAAATATGTTTAAGGGTTTTATAAGGCTTTGGAATAATTTAAAGTGAATTTAAAGTAGTCAAAACTAAGCTTTTAATGTAACCGTACCGATATTGTATGTTACTGTATCGATACCCCTTAGGGTTTTAACTACAATGTTTTTCTAGTAGCCAAAACTCGTACCGATACAATTGTATCACGTACCGATACAATTGTATCACGTACCGATACGCCCAACTACCCCCAACGATCATTTTCCCAACAGTCTTTTAAATTGCAGGACCGTACCGGTACGCTTGCTACGCGTATCGATACGCACCGACTGGAAGTGCTCAACGACTATTTCCTTAGCGGGACCGTATCGATACGATTTGATGAGTATCGATACGCTAAGCTGCAGAACTACATTTATGGTGGGAAATAAAGGCTCCAACGGCTCTAATTCAACCCCAACGGTCCTCAACGGCTACAAACTCAATTAGGAGTATAAAATGGACCTCCAAGCATTAAGAGATGGTTAATGCTTCAATTGTAACAACATTATGATGTCAAATTGTCTTTAGAACTTAAATTGTACATTTTTAGTATAGACAACACTTGTGAGCCAAAATTGTCAAATTTGCTTAAGTGTTTAGAGCAGTATCGATACAGTTTTCCTTCACTGGAATTCAATTGTTAAAAGTGTATCGATACAGTTAACCTCGTATCAATATGATATTTCATCTGGGCAAGTTTTCAAGCTATTGTGTACTGACACGGTTATACATGTATCGATACAATTTGATGATGTTTACAAAATCTTTTCATTTAATGATTCGAATGTTTCTTGTCAATTATTGGAATCCCAAATTTTAAAATGACCGTTAACCGTATCGATACGCTCATTCAACGCACCGAGACACTTTTTGGTGAAGTTCAATCCAGGAATCTAGTAAGTAAATTTTGTATCGATACGACAAATGAGTATCGATACGCCCCTTGTTTTACACTATCGAGTATGAGTCTTATTGAATTCATTAAAAGCTTTATAATGACTAAATTATAGCTGTTGGGAAACTTTAGAGCAAATTTATAGGGAATAAAGAGTTGAGGGGCTAACCTTGCGATTAGCCCATCCTCAATTAAAATCCCTTATATATGGGATAATCTGATGACTTTCCTTCATTTGAAGGAAAGCTTTAGTGTTAAAAAGTATAAGAAAAAGGTTGGGAAAAACTTACCCGAGACTTGTTGAAGCAAACACCTCAAATAGCCATCATCTTCTTCTTCATCTAAGCAAGAACCTCCATTGGAGCTAGCTTCAGGCTTTGTTTTTCCTTCATTCTATTGTTATCGAATCATTTCTAGAGATCGGGTAATCTATTCCTCTCAAACTATTATCAGAAATCCATGGTGTTTATGAGAGTAATCTCAAGTTAGGTTTTGGCCATCCATGAAAATTCTTGATTAATAGCTATGTTGAGTTTAGATATCAATTTCGGTATCATTATATTGATTACGATATCATAGAATTATTCTTAACATGCTCCTATTGATTTACTAGCTCAAGAGATTGACAAAGAGCATCTATCAACCTCACCAAAAGCTAGGAACAAAGGTGATGGTAATCGGATTCACGGGATTAGGCGAAGAGCCTTCCTGAATTCATTATCTTTGATTTCGATCAAATAGCTAACATTTCTTTTAAAGAAGTTGCATCGGATTGTTAAACGGATCTATTGGTAATCATCGATAAGTTTGGTAATGAACATCAGACATAGTTATTGACATCATCAACGTGCATTGTTATCGATATAGTTATTGTTATTGAAACATTGTAAATGAATCATTGGACATTGACATTGACATTGCAATCATGAAACATTTATATTGAAACATGGTTTACCAATAATAACATTGAAGACATTAGTCATTAGAATTATCATTGAATATGTATATTGTCATTGAAACCTTAGATTTGGATGAACATTGGATACAATTGGCATGCCATAGAATTCATGAGCTCGGTGTACGGGTGGACTACGGTTCTAAGGCTACGACCTATATTAATTTGGCGAGGCCGAGGGATGTGTATTGTACTTGGTCATTGGCAAGGCAGAGGGACTAGACCATTTATTGATTTTGCGAGGCGTAGGAATTCGCGTATCCACTATCTTGATTCAATACAAGGGTTAATAATGAATATGATATGTTAAACATTGCATATTGGAGCATGACATTGATATTGATAAGCATGAGTATATGTACAAGTATTACTCATTGATATTTACATTGTATATGACTACCTCACTAGGCAATGTATGCCTAATGTGTCTCATCTCATGTATTTCAAGTTAATGAATCGACCTTTGTGGATGATCGGAAAAGTTGAGGCAAGACAAGTCAGTACAAGCCAAGAGTAATATATTTTGACCTTATAAACTCCTAGGAAGGTGGCAAAGTAGTTGAACTAGTCTTTTGCGCAATTTTGGTATGCTCATAATGTGTATAAGTTGAAATGTTGTTAAAGGCCCTAAAATGACTTTTGGTGTTGTTAAAAGTTGGCAAAAATGGCATATATGGCTCCCATAGATGAAAACTTAGTAAATGTATTCGAATGATCATGAAGTTTGGCATGCCAGTAGTTTATAGCATTGAAATATTATGTATAAAGTTTCATTGCATTTCAACACCGTTCGATAGGTTAATTCGATTAAAAACTAGTAAAAAATGGTCATTATAGGTCAGATCGTATCGATACGGGTTAATGGTGGATCGATATGGTTAAGAATCAAGGAACCTAAGAAACAGGGCGTATCGGTACGACTTGGAGCTAATTTGATATGTTTTGCCACTGTAATTCCTTGTTTCGAAATGGGCATAACATGTATCGTAACGGGTCAAAGTCAATGAAAGTCAATCCATACCAAAACGGGGCTTACCTGTATTGATACGAGGTGTGGGAAAAATTAACTCAGGCTAATCATCGTACACTCGTATCGAAACAGCATCAGAGTGTTTCGATACAGGGTTAGTTAAGTTGGTTAAAAGACATACATTGAAGGTTTACCTTGTTCACAGATTGGTCACTAAAGTTAGGATGATTCAATTGGACGAGTAAATGAACTCTGATAAATATGAGAATTTACAAACTTGCTATTATTGTATTGAATTTCATTGTGGTATAATCAATTGCATCGAAGGGTCCCTAAATTATCGGATTTATAGTTTAGTCCCTAAATCTTATAATAGCTACGAATTGGTCCTAAATGATTAATTATTGTTTCACAATGGGCTAAGATGTTTATTCGGTAATGTTTTATTTGTATGACATTGACCATATGTTGCTTATGGATTGAAATTTTATCGCACTGATTATCGTACTGTCCATCGATAGCACTTTCCGACTCGGTTCTCGACCAGGCCAGGATGGGGGTGTTACATTTGTGGTATCAAATCTAGATTTTTGTCGATTCTAGGACTAAACCGAAGCTTGTTGCATTGTTGTTGTGTTACTTTTCCACCTAGGAGTTATATATTATGTATATTGTGACATGTCGACTAATTCGATATCCTTATAATTTAGATATGTCTCAAACTAACGAAGCTCATATTGACGAGCTTGTTACCGGCTCCTCGACTCATGGCAAGGAGATGAGAGGAGGAAACCCTCTGAATCCTCTGATTCCACATTACCCTCATGTCCAGAATGATGAGCCTGCAACACCTACTACTCAGGCTGAACATGGCTGACTTGTTCAAGCAGTTTATGACTGCAATGAGGGCTGAGCAAGTTATTCAACCCATCGCTCATGCTATCCAACATACTCGAGCTCCTATCGATAAGCTATCCCAGTTTTGAGCTTATACCTTTACCGGCCAGGATGATGATAACCCTAAAACTGTCGAGTATTGGTTGGATAATACCTTTCGGATTCTGAATAAACAGTTGCAGTGCTCGGATGAGCACAAACTCAAGTGTGCCCTTGCGTTGTTGGCTGACGGGGCACTCCATTGGTGGGAGACTACAACTTTGATAGTCTCCAAGGACACTGTAACTCGGGATTTCTTTCTTAAAGAATTTCGTAAGAAGTACATCAGTGAGTTCTATCTCGCTGAAAGGCGAAGTATCTTTCTCCACCTCAAGCAAGGCGCACGACCGATCGAGTAGTACATCCATGACTTTTGCAAGTACTGTAGATATGGTGCTGAATATATCAAGAAGGAGGAAGAGAAGTGTCGAATTTTCATTGCAGAGCTCAATGATGAGTTACGCCCTATGTTTACTACATTGAGCATCGTTGATTTTCAAGACTTGGTGAACTTAGTTAAGGCCACCAAAGCTACACAAAAAGATCAACGAGCTGGTGGGTCTGGTAAATCGGAGAAGAGGTATAAGGATGATTCTTGACCTCCCAAATGGAACAAGAAAGGAAAATATCAAGGCCCTAAGTAGAATGTTTATCCACATCCCTCCTGTTCAGGAAATATTGATAGGCATCAGTCTGTGACTCAATCCTTTGCGAAGGCAGCATCTATTGATAGCATCGAAGGATCGAATTGAAGCATTCAACATCCAGTTTGCAACTACTTCCAGAACAAGCATCCAGCGGGTCAATGCCTTAAGCAGACTGGAGCTTTTTATTATTGTGGTGAGCAAGGTCACTTCATTCGTGACTATCCACTGAATGCAACCAAGTCTACAGTCACCCCAACTACTGTTGTCTCTCCTACTTAATCCTTTCGAGGTAAGAGATCAAAGCAAGGATTAACGGGAAACTTTGAGAGATTTAGTGGTTTGGGGAAACCATCCAACAAGCAAGACACGAAAGCTTTCGCTGAAATGTATCATGTAAGGAGTAGGGAAGAGGAGGACGAGCCTGATGTTATTGCAGGTACTATTAAGTTATATTCACACCCTTTATATGCATTGATTGACCCTGGTTCTACTCACTCTTTTATGTGTACCATAATAGTTAAGAAGTTTAGTATGTCTTTTGAGCCAATGGCATCGAGAATCTCCATAACCAATCCTTTAGGAGATTGTGTCACCGTAAGGGTAGTATACAAGAACTACCCCTTATTGATCCAAGAGATTCCTTTTTCGGCCAATTTGTTGGCTTTACCGATCCATGAGGTCGACGTTATCCTAGGTTTAGATTGTCTTAGTGAGCATCAAGCTTGGGTAGATTGTGGTAAGATGAAGTTGTATCTTCGGGCTCTTGGCAAAGAAAGTGTTGTTTTGATAAACGCGTGGGATCCTTCATTGTGTGCTTTGACATTAGAAGCCAAAGACGAATCTCATTTACGGGACATTAACACTATATGTGAGTTCCCTGATGTTTTTCTTGATGAACTTTTGGGATTACCCCCAACCCGTGAAGTGGAGTTTGGCATTGAGGTGCAACTTGGGACTGCTCTAGTTTCCATTGCACCATATCGTATGGAAGTGGTTGAATTAAAGGAGTTGAAAGCTCAAATTCAAGAATTGTTAAGTAAAGGCTTTATTCAACCGAGCTCTTTGCCTTATGGAGCACCAGTTCTCTTTGTAAAGAAGAAATATTGTTCTATGCGATTGTGTATTGATTACCAACAACTGAACAAAGTAACCATCAAGAACAAGTATCCATTTCCTAGAATAGACGACATGTTCGATTAACTAAAATATGCCTCTGTGTTTTCCAAAATCGATTTAAGGTCGGGCTATTATCAAATGAGATTGAAGGAATGTGACGTACCTAAGACTGCCTTTCGCACAAGATATGGACACTACGAATTCTTGGTGATGCCCTTTGGTTTAACCAATGCACCGAAACCTTTTATGGATTTGATGAATCGAGTCTTTAGAACCTATCTTGATAAATTCGTAGTGGTGTTTATAGATGACATACTCATCTATTCCAAGAATGTTGCGAAACACCGAGATCATCTTCGCATCATGCTTCAAACCTTACGGGAGAAGCAGTTGTACACAAAATTCTCTAAGTGAGAGTTTTGGCTCACCGAAGTTGCGTTTCTTAGACATATTGTGTTGCCTTCGGGCATTCAGGTGGACCTAAATAAAATTCAAGCTATCGTAGATTGGCATCCACCGAAGAATATTGGTGAAGTCAAAAGTTTTCTTGGGCTTGTTGGCTATTATAGGTGATTTGTAAAGGGGTTCTCTATGTTAGCCACGCCTTTGACTAAGCTATTGAAAAAAAAGCTCCTTTTATTTGGTCCGAGGATCAACAACGGAGTTCTGATCAGTTAAAACAAGTTTTGACCCATGCACCAGTCCTGACCCAACCCGAGTCGGGAAAAGACTACACAGTTTATAGTGATGCATCACATCTCGAGTTAGGATGTGTATTGATGCAGGAAGGCAAAGTCATCGCTTATGCTTCGAGACAACTTAAACCACACGAGATGAATTACCCTATTCATGACCATGAGTTGGTTGTAGTTGTCTTCGCATTGAAAATTTGGAGACATTATCTCTACGGAGAAAAATGTTATCTCTTCACTGATCATAAAAGCCTTAAGTACCTATTGACCGAAAAAGAATTAAATCTTTGACAACAAAGATGGATGGAACTCTTTAAAGATTATGACCTTGTCATCGATTACCATCCGGGCAAGGCCAACGTTGTAGTTGATGCTTTCCGCCGCAAACCTTTTCCTGGTAAGTAATGACAGTGAATATAGAGTTATATGTATTGTATGGTACATTGACTCATTGCAATATCGTTGCCTTGTAGCCCCTCAGGCAATTATTTCTCACTTCTGACTTCAGAAGCATCATTGTCTTGCAGCTGAACTTCAAGTTTAGTCTACCATCATTTCACGAATCTAAGTTCTGCAAGAGCAAGATTCTGAGCTCCAATCCATTATCTCTAATTTATCGAATAACCCCAACTTTAGAATTATTTTTGAAGGGCTCTTGTGTTTCCGTGATAGGATCTGTGTACCTAACGATGAGTCTCTTCGCACTAACATTCTCTCTAAAGCTCAATCAAGTTCTTTTTTTGTTCACCCTGAGTCCGTGAAGATGTATAAAGATCTTCGTGAACTCTATTGGTGGTCGGGAATGAAGCTGGCCATAGTTGATTACATATCTAAGTGTCTTATGTGCTAACGTGTTAAAGCAGAACATTGAGTTCCTACCGAATTGTTGCAACCTATTGATCCACCGCAGTGGAAGTGGGAGAAGATCAATATGGATTTTGTTAGTGGTCTACCTTTAACTCCCGCAAAACATGATGTCATATGGGTCATTGTAGATCGTTTCACCAAGTCAGCTCATTTCATATCAGTTAGAATGGACTACGGTCTTCCTAAGTTAGCTGATTTGTAGATAAAGGAAGTGATCCGACTCCATGGAGTGCCCAAGCCTATCATCTTCGATCGAGATCCCTGTTTTGCATCTCAATTTTGGAGGACTTTGCAAGGAGCTCTGGGCACTAGAGTTAATATTAGTATTGCCTTTCACCCGCAATCTAATAGCTAGTCAGAAAGAGTAATCCATGTAACTATCGAAAGACTCTTCCATTGAACCCTTGGAAATTTGTATTGTTATTGAACCTTCTTATACAAATCTTGGAAGATATGCTTCGAGCATGCATCATCGACTTTGGTGGAACTAGGGAGAAATCTCTACCCCTTGTTGAGTTTGCCTACAATAACAACTACCATGCTTCAATCCAAATGGCTCCGTATGAAGTATTGTATGGCAGACGATTCCGAACTTTATTGTGTTGTTCTAAACTTGGTGAAGGCAAAATGTTGGGCCCTGAGTTGCTTCAGGAAACTGAAGGAGCGGGTTACCATCATTCACGGTCGCTTAAAAGCTGCCTTTGACCGGCTGAAGGCCTATGTCGATCTCAAAAGAAGAGACATTGAGGATGAAGTTGGTGAAAAGGCCTTTCTTAAAGTATCTCCGTGGAAAAAGGTTCTAAGGTTTGGTAAGAAGGAAAAATTGAGTCATCGATTCATTGGACCCTTCGAAGTCAACGAAAAAGTTGGCCCAGTGGCATATCGATTATTGTTACCCTCAGAATTGAGTAAAATCCACGATGGTTTCCATGTATCCATGCTCTGGAAGTATCGTTCTGATCCTTCACATATTGTTGAACCTGAATCTATGGAAATTCAACTAAATTTATCCTACGAGGAAGAACCGGTTCAGATTCTTGCAAGAGAAGTAAAAAGGCTTCATAATAGATCTGCACCGCTAGTTAAAGTGCTATGGAGGAGCCATACTATTGAAGAAACTACCTGGGAACCGGAGGAGACCATGAGGAAGCAATATCCGCATCTCTTTGGTTCAGGTAAAATTTGAGGACGAATTTTTCTTAGGGGGAGAGTTGTAACACCCTAAAATCCGGTCTAGTCGGAATTGGGTTCCGGTGATCGGAAATTTTACATCGATAAAGTCTAAATATTGTATCGGCTTGTTAATTATTTGATATTGGACTCTAATTGAGTTAAACTATCGAATACGAGTCTTATTGAATTCATTAAAAGCTTTATAGTGACTAAATTATAGTTGTTGAGAAACTTGAGAGCAAATTTATAGGGAATTAAAAGTTGAGGGACTAACCTTGCGATTAGCCCCTCTTCATTTAAAATCCCTTATATGTGGGATAATCTGATGACTTTCCTTCAATTGAAGGAAAGCTTTAGTGTTAAAAAGTATAAGAAAAAGGTTGGGAAAACTTACCCGACACTTGTTGAAGCAAACACCTCAAATAGCCATCATCTTCTTCTTCGTCATCTAATCAAGCACCTCCATTGAAGCTAGCTTCAAGCTTTGATTTTCCTTCGTTCTATTTTTATCAAATTGTTGCTAGAGATCGGGTAAGTTATTCCCTTCAAACTATTATCAGAAATCCATGGTGTTTATGAGAGTAATCTCAATTTAGGTTTTGGCCATCCATGGAAATTCTTGATTAATAGCTATGTTGAGTTTAGATATCAATTTCGGTATCATTATATTGATTACGATATCATAGAATTATTCTTAACATGCTTCTATTGATTTACTAGCTCAAGAGATTGACAAAGAGCATCTATGAACCTCACCAAAAGCTAGGAACAAGGGAGTTGTTATCCGAGAGCCGTAAAAACATCGGATTGTCAAGGTGAGTGTAGTCGGAGTCTCGAGATTAGGCGAGGAGCCTTCTCGAATTCATTATTGTTGATTTCGATCAAATAGCTAACATTTCTTTTAAGGAAGTTGAATCAGATTGTTAAACGGATCTATTGGTAAGCATCGGTAAGTTTGGTAATGAACATCAGACATAGTTATTGACATCATCATCGTGCATTGTTATCGACATAGTTATTGTTATTGAAACATTGTAAATGAATCATCGGACATTGACATCGCAATCATGAAACATTGATATTGAAACATGGTTTACCATTAATAACATTGAAGACATTAGTCATTGGAATTATCATTGAATATTGGATATTGATATTGTCATTGAAACCTTAGATTTGGATGGACATTGGATACAATTGGCCTGCCATAGAATTCATGAGCTCAATTTACGGGTGGACTACGGTCTTAAGGCTACAACCTATATTGATTTGGCAAGGCTGGGAGATGTGTATTGTACTTGGTCATTGGCGAGGCGGAGGGACTAGACCATTTATTGATTTGGTGAGGCGTAGAAATTCGTGTATCCACTATCTTGATTCAATCCAAGGGTTAATAATGAATAAGATATGTTAAACATTGCATATTGGAGCATGACATTGATATTGATAAGCATGAGTATATGTACATGTATCACTCATTGATATTTACATTTTATATGACTACCTCACTAGGTAATGTATGCCTAATGTGTCTCATCTCATGCATTTCAGGTTAAGGAATCGACCTTTGTGGAAGATCAGAAAAGTCGAGGCAAGACAAGTCACTACAAGCCAAAAGTAATGTATTTTGACCTTGTGAACTCCTAGGAAGGTGGAAAAGTAGTTTAACTTGTCTTTTGTGCCCATTTTGGTATGCTCATAATGTGTATAAGTTGAAATGTTTTTAAAGGCCCTAAAAATACTTTTGGTGTTGTTAAAAGTTGGCAAAAATGGCATATATGGCTCACATAGGTGAAAATTTAGTAAACGTATTCAAATGATCATGAAGTTTGGCATGCCAGTAGTGTATAGCATTGAAATATTATGTGTAAAGTTTCATTGCATTTCAACACCGTTCGATAGGTTAATTCGATTAAAAACCAGCAAAAATATGTCATTATAGGTCAGACCGTATCGATACGAGGTAATGGCGTATCGATATGGTTAAGCATCAAGGAACCTAAGAAACATGGCGTATCGATACGGCTTGGAGTTGTTTCGATACATTTTTCCACTGTAATTCCTCGTTTCGATACGGGCTAAACCTGCATCGGAACAGGTCAATAGGCAAAGTCAATAAAAGTCAACCTGTACCGAAACATGGCTTACTTGTATCGATACGGGGTGTGGGAAAATTAACTCAGGCTAATCATCGTACACTCGTATCGAAACAACAGCAGAGTTGGTTAAAAGGCATATGTTAAAGGTTTACATTGTTCATAGATTGGTCACTAAAGTTAGGATGATTCAATTGGACGAGTAAACGAACTCTGATTAATATGAGAATTACAGACTTGCTATTATTGTATTGAATTTCATTGTGGTATAATCAATTGCATCGAAGGACTCCTAAATTATCAGATTTATAGTTTAGGCCATAAATCTTGTAATAGCTACGAATTGGTCCTAAATGATTAATTATTGTTTCATAATTGGTAAATTAGACTAATATGTATATCCGGTAATGTTTTATTAGTATGACATTGATCATATGTTGCTTATGGGTTGAAATTTTATTGCACCGATTATCGTACTGTTCATTGATAGCACTTTCCGACTCGGTTCTCGACCAGGCCGGGAAGAGGGTGTTACAAAGCCAATTCACCCCTCTTGACCAAATCACATTCATTTGATCCACTCAACAGATATGACTTGACAATGTTAAAGGGGCAATTGTAAAACAAACAAACATTGAAGGATTTTTTTTGTGATTATGCCTTTTTACTCAATTATAACTTCAATAATTTAATAATATTTTAAAATAAAAAATGTTATCACGATGAATAAAATTGAAAAAAAAAAACTAGAATATATTTCATAACTTTATAACTTGTGAAATTCTCTAACTTTTATTTTGATTTTTTTATAATTTTCATTGGAATAACATTGTTTTATATAAACAAATAATGTTATAAATGAACACACATTCAAAATAAAATTATAAATCAATAGCTAAAATGCATAATAATAGAGATCCACTAGTTATCTTAGTAGCTAAGAATGCTCATATGGTCCCATCTTGTATAGGTTTGAATCCCGGTTTGGGAATATAATACCCCTCTATTTAATCAAAAATGCTTAATAGCAAAAACAACCTTCAACATTTTTTTTGATAAAAATTTATTTTTTTTCAATTACACCCTTAACGATGTCATGCATGTCAACAAAGTTGTGACATTCAGTTTACAATCCAAAATAGTTTACTTGAAAAATAAGGTGACAATGGAAAAGGTGAAAAATGTCGACGGCTTTTTTGCTATTATGTATTTTTTAATTTATCCCTTAAATTTTTATTAATTTTTAATTCCACCCTTAAAGTCTTTCTATGGTAATTTCAACCAAAAGTTTCAATTTTCTTCATATAAACCCTTTCTTTGTAGTCAACTAACGATCAACATTTTTCTGACGTAGCATGACAACGTTAAGGGTGCAATTAAAAACAAGCAAATGTTGATGGCTATTTTCTATTATGTCATTTTCACTCTTAGTTTATAATTTAATCTCATCTTTAAATAAAAAGCAAAATAAAAAAAAAATCACTAGTTAATAATAGAATATAAGATTAGTATATTTATATACAAATATTTTTATTAGTTTACTCGTATTTATTCATCGAATATTTTTATAAATATTTTTATATAAAATATTTTTCACATACGTGAATGCGAAAAATCTTAATATTTATTAGTTTAAACCTGTGTGTAACATGTTACATACTAATCATTTATAAATTTAATAATATAGTGATATTTAAAAATAAAAAATTATTATCAATATAAAAAATATTGAAAGAATAATATAATATGATTTATTATTTTCTTTGTAATAACTCGGATTTCGAAATCCAAGGGTTGGATTCAACCGAGTCGTGGACCCCATGTGTTGGGTCACGATGTTGGGTTCGTAAGAGGCCCAAATGGATCTCTTGGTGAGTCTCCTTGATGTTGGGCTTGGGTCTTGGTGGCGTCGGCTTGGTAGGAAGATAAAGGCACCACCTTTCAAACGGTTATCCCATTTAATTTCTATAGAAAAGCTCAAGAGAGTGAACTCATCTTGTTCCCTTATACCTCCCACCTCTCTTCTTCACCATCTTTGCACAAGGTTCAAGGTAAAGATGGGAATATCTGATTAGTTGTTGAGGGAATTGTAATCATCACCCCACGATCTACACGTCAAGGTAAGAATCATGGTTTTTAGTGGTAGGATGGGTTTTACGAGTTTTGGTGGGGGTTGGAGTGGCTGAACGAGAATGGAAGTTTAAATCATGTTTTTTAATGTTAAACATTTTCTTTATAATCAATTTTCCACCTATTAGGGTTGTAACTTATTTTACAGCTTTGGATTGTAATTAAAGAGGTTGGAGAGCACTCAAAATCTCAAGGCAAGGGAAGGGCTTCAGGCTGGTGCAAGGAGGTTCTTTTCCAACGTTTGTGGGAAGGTTAGTACACTTTCAACTCCCTTCATTTCTAGCATATCCTAAATGTAAGGTCTTGTATGCTTGTTTGATGTTTTGGGTGCTTAAATGCTTGGTTATGAGTGTTAATGGTGAAACATGAAATGGGTGCTAAAATGGTATAAAAATGGTAGAAAACTACTTAAACTACCTCCCATAAATTGTAGGTTCAATTTGGGGTCTTGCCTTTGAGTTTTGGAGGCATGAGGGTTGATTTGAAAACTCTAGAAAATGAATTCTAGGTTCGAGTATTGATACGAGTTGAACACGTATCGATACCTCGTGTTATAACTGATGAAATCAAGCCATCCTCAAAGGGCGTGTCGGTACGCCCAAGTAGGGTATTAGTACTCCCTGTTCAATCAAAATCCAGTAGCCCAAATGAGTATCAGTATGCTTGAGGGTGTATCTATACAGTTGGGGTATTGGTACACAACCTTGTGTATCGATACGGGGTGACTATCCAAAACCCTGTTAGTGTGAAGCTTGGTATCGATATGCCTGGAATGGTATTGGTACCCTGAAAGGTGTATCGATACACGTATAAGGGTATCGATACCCTTTGGGCAATTTGCCCAAAATGTGAGTTTTGGCAGGGGAGCAGAAAAATTATAATGTTCGATTCCATGGACCCCTAAATGCCTAAAATGAATTGTAAAACTGAGAAACTGAGAAATATTATTATACTCGAGCATAAAGCTTAAGAACTCGATAATTGCCTTGTGTGACTCGTAAGTTGTTAGCAACCATAGAAGGGTATGGTTATGTGCTTGATGTGGTGTGCCGAGTGGGCACTTGGTTGATGGGATACGAATACCCAAGACGTGTTCCAACACTATGGTAAGAGAATTAGCAAATGTAGGTTAACGATGCTGTGTGACTCGGGCCTCATTCGTATGTACTTGAGGGGGGGATTCCGAGTATGGGACTATGGGTGTATGTTCTAATGATATGTGACTCAGTTTTGATGCTATGTAAGCTAGTCTCACCCGAAGTGCATGTTCCGATGCTGTGTGACTCGGTCTCACTCTAGTGTTGTTGTGGTATGGTATGCTTGAGCCTTGTGTGCCCCTTGATGATTTGATGATATTAGTATGTGTTTAGGCGACTAATGTTAGCGTCGTGTATCATTTTAACTTTCTTTTCATCTTATCTAGCTACATGTCTATGTTTATGATCTGCATGAAGCATAGTAGAGTAGAAGTGTATGTTCCGATTCCGTTTGGAATCGTTGTTTCCTTACGCAGGTTTTTAGGTGGCTGTGTTGCATTTAAAGGATCCCCATCAGTGTAGGATTTCGATTCATCGATGTGATCAAGAGTACAATACTTAGGCTTGTCGGACAATCTATTCATAGGACCTTTGATTTATGTTTGTAACTCTAGTTGGATTTGTTAATCATGGTGAATGCTTTAAATTACTTTATTTTAAATTAGAGCTCTCATGTAAACGATTTACTTGTTTTGTATTGACTATTTTCCATAATGTTGTTGGATTTATGGAATTGCTTATATTTTGGGGCTTGAGGCTTGAGGCTCTAATGTGATGTTGGGTTTGGGGCGTTACATTTAGTGGTAACGAAGCCTAGGTTTAGCCGGTTCTAGGAAACTATGGGGTAGTAGAGAGTTAAAAAAGGGGTGTCTAGTGAATATGTGCCCATAAGTCGAAGTTGTACTCATTTTAAGTTGATTATTCGATGGAGTAACCTTGTTTTTTATATGTGTAGAGTTTGAATCATGCCTAGAGGAGCGCATGATCGTGAAGAAAGTTGAGGCTCTAGAGAGGAGAGGAATGAAGAAGATTATATTCCTGAGACCGATGAGAGATAGGAGGATGAGAGGTGACAAGGGGACAATTACTTCACCCACCTGCATAGGGCCCTAAATCACATTGTGTGGGTCATTCCTAGGCCTTTTGCTACCCCTCCTGAGGCCCCAATTGAGAGGCACCTTTGTAATGACGCGACGAAATTCCATAGGTCGGGGTAAGATAATCTCATCAAGGCAGGCCAATGGTTGAGAGATATCGTTGGATCTTGCGTCAAATGGGGTTAAAACCTGAAGACAAGTTGAAGTTTATTATTTCCCAATTGAAGGAGAATGCTCATGAGTGGTAGGAGACCGTGGAGTTAGGATGGTATCATAATCGACCCACTTGAGATAACTTTCTTGATGAGTTCGAGAAAAAGTACGAGAGGGAAGCCCATATGGATAGCTTGAGAGATTGATTCACATATCTAGTTCAAGGGAACCATCCTATTTTTTAGTATGAGGAAAAGTTTCAACAGTTGAGTAGGTAATGCCCCATAATTGGTTGCTACAGAAAATATGAGATGCAAGAGGTTATGTAAGGGTTTGAGGAAAGAGATCCAGATGTGCTTGACAGGCGATCCACCAAAGGTGTTTTCTGACTTGACCACTAGCGCCAAGTTCCTTGAACAAGTACAAGGGTTGACCAATGGCCATGGACGAGGTCATGGAGGTGCGAGTGGAGGGAGCCATTCCCACTCCAATCAGTCTTAGTCCCACTCTAGAAGGTATAAAGGAAATTGGAGTCAAGGAAGAGAAGCATCGAATCAGTTTGTGAGATCTGATCGTAGATCGACGTTTTCTGGTCATAGGAGGCCTAATCCCTCATCGCCAGCTATGAGTTCAAGAGGTTTAGCTAGAAGATCGCATGCACCGGTTTGTGCCCAGTGTGGGCGTAGGCACTATGAGGAGTGTTATGGGAATGCTAAGGTATGTTATGGTTGTGGATCACCCGACCACTTTTTGAGAGACTTCCCTGAGCCATGGATGTCACCCCAGTTCAGAATCAGAGGAATTCCTTCACAGCTTAGAGGGGTTGAGGCTTTGCTGGGGGGAGCTACCCACGTATCCGGACATTAGAGTTGGGGAACTTTCCAGTCTATTGAAAGAGCACCGGCAAGACAGTGATGATGGGTGTAATAAGTGTTACGCAATTGTCCAAGTATACACGTCGCAAGTAATAAAGTGATAAGAATTGAGTATTGTCTCTACAAGGATTGGGCTTTGGGCCACTTGCTTAAGTTATTGCACTGTGGAAAATAAAAACACAAATAAGTGATAAGAATAGTTTTATCTAACTAATAAACTAAAGAACAATAAAATTAAAAGATAGATAGGTCGAATAAGAGAGAAGAGTAGGTTGGGTTAAGTTGTGTCGTAGTGTGGAATCTAACAGACTTGTCTCCGTCTTTAAATGCAAGCAACACAGAATTGTCGTGACAGTAACCTAAGTTCCTATCGCGGCCGTAATGGCTGAGTCCCTGCCGCGGCAATCTCTTGCTCTTGGGCAGATGCTGTTAAAGCTCGACAAAGCGTCCTTGGATGGCTCCTTCTTATCTCTAAGCTCAGAACATTGTTGATGACTGAACTATGACCATACCTCTCGGCGAAAACCAAAGACAATACACCAACCAATCACACGCTTCTCTTAGCCGCTGAAATTCTTAACCTATCTCTAGGCCGAATTAGTTAACACCCTTGGATGAAAACCGTGCTTACTCGTTTCATGAATTCAACTCTCTCGACATTGAATAAATGGATAATCTCACAAACTCTCTCTCGACAAGAATGCAAGAATGATTAACGCCAAGAATAAGCAAACCTCAACTTAATTGCATTAAGAACTTAAACAAAATACAATTGTTTTCCCACAACTACTAAACAAAATAACCCTAGCCTAAGAAAAGAACTAGAACATGTTAAACCTCTCAAACCCTCTATATTCGACATCTCTTCTCTCGACCGAAGGGTCCTTTATATAGGAGGAGGTGTAGGGCAAAGTCCTTAGATAGGAAGTTAAATTGGAGTTGGACTTGTCTTCATTAAAGAGGTGAATCTCTTTAATTTAATGCATTTAATACTCTTTGGCTGAATTTCATCTTTAACCTTCCTCTCATGCTTTCGTCATCTTCCTATGCTCCGATCACCATACAAAGTGTGTAGAAAAATTCAGCATTAACAGCTCTGCAAGTCGGCTACCACTTTGCCCATTTTTCCATCTGGCAGAATGTTGTCACGGCCTAGCCTTTTACTGCCTCGGTATTGGTTTGCTTTGCTCCGCAAGGCTTCATCAGCTTCCCTCAGTAGAAGTTGTCATGTGGCTTGGCTCAACCAGGTTCTGTTGTATGCTAATTCTGCCTTATCTTCTCTTTTGCTTTCTGTGTTGTGGCGGCATCTTTCTGCTCCAGCAGTGTACAACCTGCAAAAATATCAACCACGCATTAAATAGTACCTTTTTCATAGCATAAGTAGAATATAAGGCTCAAAGGCATAAATGATGAAATCTATGCATGAAAGGCCATAATGTAGCTCAAATGGGTGTAGGTTAAGTGATAATTTCCATGTGAAAGGGGTCAAAATATAGGACTTTTGGGCACTTATCACACCCCCATACTCGAACTATTGCTTGTCCTCAAGCAATGCAAACCATCAATTGCCAAATGTTAGTTTTTATAAACCGTCTCCTTGATCTTACTTTTCCTTCTCTCTTCAAACCATGGCAAAGAACATTTCGGTCCTTAAATCTTTGGATGCCTTAGGAATTTCCTAGAATCAAACTATAAGATTAGTGAGTGTGTGCATGTATTGTGAACAAGATGATTACAAGGATTCTAAGTAAACACTTATGCATTAACTTACTTAACTTGGGTAATTAAATTTTTTTATAAGCAACCTAACCAACTAGAGTCGATTTCGGGCACCTCTAGTGATTAGCCTAAAGTCGGTTTCGGGTACCTCTAGGGCTTCCTTAAGCTAAAGCCAGTGGTGGGCACCTCTAACTTTTACCCAATTTTTTTTCTAAGCTAGTCTTTGTCTTAAGTGTACTAGAATTTTTTAAACCATGCAAGTCACAATGGTGTTCAAAGTTCTAATCTCATAGTGTGATCCTAAATTATCTTCCTTTCAGCATCCTAAAAAGTAAGGCTCTAAACAATTCTAAACAATGGTAAGAAGAGAGATTTCTATTGCCAAGAAAAAAGATTTAATTAAAACTAAACTAAGGCAATTGATAGAAAGTACTATCGTGGCAAGCTATATCGAGTAAAGGCAATGTAGTAAATAAAAAAATTTGACAGTTATGAACAAAAACTGCAATTATATTAAATTGTCGTTGCATGGCAGTGCCTCGGCCTCTCAACCTACACCCCCAAACTCAATATAAGCATTGCCTTTAATGCGTTAATCACAATATATAAAATAGGAAATATATGCACAAAAATTAAGGGCAGAAAATAAAGGCAAAAGAGAAGAAAACTAGAGTGGTTGAGACTCAGATGAGTCATCACTTTGGATGATCAGTCTCCTCGTTGCCATATGCTTGAGTCGTTTGGTGGCTCTTGGTGGTTGGGTGCGTGTTGGAGGAGTTAGCTTGTAACCTATGCAGTAGATATGTTGGTATGCGTTGTTGCCTGGGCATGAACAGTAGGCATTGTTGGGGCAGTTGGCCTTGTCGAGGCATGAGCTTTAGGGGTTACCAAAGCATGTGCTTCATGGGTTGTCGAGGCATCAGGTATTGTTGAGGCATGCATCATCTCGTTTGTTTTGGCAGTGGTTTGGGACAGATGTTTGCTCCTTTGGGTGAGATCGGGGTTGCCATGGTTTTGAGGTTCTTGGCCATGGTGGTTTTGTTTCTTGATGTGGAAAACAAAGAAAACCTGAAAAATAATTATTCTAAAGACAAATAAAATATCTCTTAAAATAAACAAAAATAAAATAAAGGTTCAAAAATTAAAAATTAAAAATTCTTAGAAAGAGCATTTTCATGCATCTTCTAAGTTTACCGCATATCTGAGAAAGCTTGAGGAGAATCATTTCCAATAACTCTTATAGTCCACCCGCATTCTCCATCGAGTGACAATATTGCCCAAAAAAAGTTGAGCCAATGTGCTCGCAGCTACTCCCTTTTGCGTTACCATGGTACATGCATCTTTCTTTCGTGTTCCCTTGTAGTTCATGTATACGATCCACCTTGGGACTTTTTCTGAAGGCACAAATATATTATTAGGAAAAATTATATCAATATCCAACCATTTATTTACCTCATTCTCCTCGAAATCCGTTATGGTTGGATGTGGCCTTTGTTGTTGTGGCAATTGCTTCGGCAACCAATTGCCATGGCAATCTTCAGTCACAATTCGGTGCAAGTCAAGGGAAACCCCACTTTTCTAAAAAGCATCATGAATCCAAACGTCGTTGTCTTTAGGCTCCTCAAACATCTCCATCAGTAGAGATTTCGGTGGCTTCAATTCTGGCAGCGTTGGTTCCTCAAAGAATACCTGCAATGGAAGAGGTGAGTTTTTAAAGAATTCAAAAGGTTCAAGCATTACCTACTCATATTCCATTGGCAAAGTATTGTCATCTTATTGATGTGGTGGAAGTCGAACATCCTCAATCTTTTCATCTATTTGAGACTTGATTGATGGAATTGTCGAGGCATCAGGTCTTGCAAAGGCATGTGTAGTTGTTGAGGCATGTGGTGCCGCCGTGGCATGTGTTGCTGCTGTGGCATGTGGTGCTGTCGTGGCATGAGGTGTTGCTGTGGCATTCGACATGCTTTTCTCAACCCCACTAAGTGTTGTTGCGGCATTGTTATGTTATGGCTCCTCAATCATAATCAAGGCAATTTTTTGATGAGGCTCATCATGTGTTGGGCAGTCTCTCTCATTGGCATCCAAATCATCTTGCCTTGGGACTTCAGTATCCCTAGGAGTGGGTTGTTGGTACATGTTATCCATGGCATATGTGGATTTCTTCAATCAATTTTCCGCTTTTCTCACGAGTTCAGTCATCATGGAAATGCACAAATCCATGGAATTTAATAGTTCTTGATGAGTATTACATTACCATGATATATATGTTGCTGTGACACTCTGATGTTGATAAGGTCTACATTGCCAAGGCATGTCTGCTGCAGAGGCAATACATTGCCAAGGCATGTTTGTTGCTGCAGCAAAATTGTTATGGAAAACAATTTTGAGCTTTTTGATCATACCATGAAGGATTTTGTTGTTGGTTCCATCTATGGTCCTCCTTGTAGTCATATGCTCTGAAAAGGTGAGGGCAATCTTCCAACACATGATGTTCTCTACACATAGCACAAGAGTTTTCCATAATATATGCTTTTCTTGGTTGATTCATCTCTTCCAACATCAACTCTCGAATAGTTTTGCTTTTATTCCCCCTCATGTTGATGTCCCTTAACTTGTAGCACACCTGATTTTTTTTAAATAAAACAAATAAAAAAAGTTAGTAAACTAATAAAAACGCAATAATAAAAACAACTGACATCAATTGCTAATCCCCGTCAACGGTGCCAAAAACTTGATGCGTGTAATAAGTGCTACGCAATTATGCAAGTATACACGTCGCAAGTAATAAAGTGATAAGTATTGAATATCGTCTCCACAGGGATTGGGCTTTGGGCCACTTGCTTAAGTTATTATACTGTAGAAAATAAAAACACAAATAAGTGACAGGGATAGTTTTATCTAACTAATAAACTAAAGAACAATAAAAATAAAAGATAGGTAGGTAGGTCGAATAAGAGAGAATAGTAGGCTGGGTTAATTTGTGTTGCAGTGTGGAATCCAATATACTTGTCTCCGTCTTTAAATGCAAGCAACACGGAACTGTCGTGGCAGTAACCTAAGTTCCTGCCGCGGCCGCAATGGCTGAGTCCCTACTGCGGCAATCTCTTGCTCTTGGGCAGATGTTGTTAAGGCTCGGCAAAGCGTCCTTGAATAGATCCTCCTTATCTCTAAGCTCGGAACACTGTTGATGACTGAACTCTTACCATACCTCTCGACGTAAACCAAAGACAATACACCAACCAATCACACGCTTCCCTTAGCTATTGAAATTCTTAACCTATCTCTAGGCCAAATTAGTTAACACCCTTGGATGAAAACCGTGCTTACTCGTTTCGTGAATTCAACTCTCCCGATGTTGAATAAATGGATAATCTCATAAACTCTCTCTCGACAAGAATGCAAGAATGATTAACACCAAGAATAAGCAAACCTCAACTTAATTGCATTAAGAACTTAAACAAAATACAATTGTTTTCCCACGACTACTAAACAAAATAACCCTAGCCTAAGAAAATAACTAGAACATGCTAAACCTCTCAAACCCTCTATATTTGACATCTCTTCTTTTGATCGAAGGGTCCTTTATATAGGAGGAGGTGTAGGGAAAAGTCCTTGGATAGAAAGTTAAGTTGGAGTTGGACCTGTCTTCATTAAAGAAGTGAATCTCTTTAATTTAGTGCATTTGATCCTCTTTGGCCGAATTCCATCTTTAACCTTCCTTCCATGCTTTCGTCATCTTCCCATGCTCCGATCGCCATGCAAAGTGTGTAGAAGAATTCAGCATTAACAGCTCTGCAAGTCGGCTACCACTTTGCCCATTTTTCCCTCTGGCAGAATGCTGCTGCGGTCTGGCCTTTTGCTGCCTCGGCATTGGGCTGCTCTTCTTCGCAAGGCTTCATCAGCTTCCCTCAGTAGAAGCTGTCACGTGGCTTGGCTCGACCAGGGTTTGTTGTCTGTTAATTCTGCCTCATCTTCCCTCCTGCTTTCTGTGTTGTGGTGGCATTCTTGCTCTAGCAATGTACAACCTGCAAAAATATCAATCATGCATTAAATAATACATTTTTCATAGCATAAGCAGAATATAAGGCTCAAAGGCATAAATGATGAAATCTATGCATGAAAAGCCATAATGTAGCTCAAATGGGTATAGGTTGAGTGATGATTGCCATGTGAAGGGGGTTTAAATATAGGACTTTTGGGCACTTATCAATATGCAGTCAAGGCTCAAGAGGACTGCGAGGCTATCGATGTCATCTTAGGTACATTTACCCTATTTTCTATTCATGTTATTGCTTTAGTAGACTTAATGTCTACCATTCTTACATCCTTAGTGGGATATCCCATCAGTGGGGCATTCTTACCGAGGACCTAGAGGTTGGGGTTTGTGTAACCAACCTTTTGGGGTATGATATGTTGGTAGATAAGGTTTATCAGAGATGTTAATGGATTGATTGTTTGAGCATGATGTGCGTTTGGGTTGTAGAACGAAGAGCCTCAAGCTACGTGGGTTGGATAAGGCTAAGTTGGTGGTGAAGGCTGAGAGGAATCCTTGCCTTTCCAATGTGGTGTCGGCCTTGGCAGCCCAAAGAATGATTCAACAGGGTTGTGAAGCCTTCTTAGCTCATGTAGTTGATAGAAGTGTGGGAAGTCAGATGCTCGAGAGCCTCCATACCGTTTGTGAGTTTGCCGATGTGTTCTTGGAAGAGTTACTCGGACTACATCTAGATTGTGAGCTAGAGTTTCGGATAGGTGTGATGCTTGGCACGACACCAGTTTCTATTGCACCATATCGCATGGCACCAACAAGATTAAGAGAGATAAAGAATCAAATTCAAGAATTATTGGAAAGATGTTTCATTCGACTGATCATATCGCCTTGGGGTGCACTGATCTTTTTTGTTAAAAATAAGGATGGGTCACTAAGGATGTGCATTGACTATAGCCAACTCAACCTGGTAACGGTGAAGAACCGTTATCCCTTACCAAGGATATATTTTCTGTTTGACCAATTGAGGGGCGCCCACATGTTTTCAAAGATCGAATTAAGGTAAGTTTACTACCGGTTGAAGGTAGTAGAAGATGATGATCATAAAACCGCTTTTAGGACGCAGTATGTGCATTATGTGTTCTAGGTATTGCCCTTTGAGGGAGAGACAACTTTTTTACAAGTTCAGCAAGTGTGAATTTTGGCTTTCCGACGTGGCATTTCTAGGTCACATTGTAGCAACAGGTGGGATTTGTGTCGATCCACAAAATATTCAAGCTATGATTGAGTGGAAACCCCCTAGAAATATCGCAGAAGTTCATAGTTTCCTAAGGCTTATCAGATATTACCGCTATTTTTTCATGGGCTTTTCTATCATAACAACACCTATGACCACGATGTTACAGAAATGAGTTCCATTTGAGTGGAAAGAGAGGAGACAACAAAGTTTCGAGCAGTTGAAGGCTTACTTGACAAAAGCCCATGTTTTAACGCAGCCCGAGCAAGGTAAGAATTATGTGGATTTTAGTAATGCCTCGTTGAACAGGCTTGGTTGTGTTCTTATCCAAGAGGGTAAAGTGGTAGCTTATGCCTCGAGAAGACTCAAGCCTCACTACCCTACGATGATTTAGATCTTGCCGCAATTATCTTCATGTTAATGATTTGGAGGCACTATCTGTATGGAGAAAAGTTCTATATCTACACCGATCATAAGAGTTTGAAGTATCTCCTCACCCAAAATGAGTTGAATTTGAGACAAAGGCGTTCAATCGAGTTGTTGAAGGATTACGATTGCATTATTGATGTATCATCTCGGTAAAGCTAATGTAGAGGTTGATGCTTTGAGTCGAAAGTCTATGTCAGACTTGAGGGCAATGTTCGTCCGGTTGAGAATAACCAAGGATGTTGGGTTGTTAGTCGAGCTTCGTATGGAACCTACCTTAGTGCAAGAAATTAAGAGGACACAAGTGCTAGATGAAGAGCTAGTAGCAAAGATTGAGATGGTTCAAAGAGGAGAAGCGTCCGATTTCAAAGTACGAGATGGGGGAATCATGTACTTTAAGGGTTGTTTGTGTGTCCCAGCTTTGGAGGATTTGAGGGACAACATTCTTTGAGAGACGCACCGTAGTCTGTTTACGGTGCATCCAGATAGCAATAAAATGTATCAAGATTTTCGTCCTTTTTATTGGTGGCCTAGCATGAAAAAAGACGTATTAGAGTTCGTAACAAGATGTCTTGCTTGCCAACAAGTTAAGCTGGAACATCAGGTTCCTTCGGATTTGCTTCAGCCTATCCAAATTCCACAATGGAAGTAGGATTGTGTGACCATGGATTTTGTGACGGGTTTGTCGTTGACCCAAAGGAAGCACGATGCTATATGGGTGATTGAGATGTTATTCCTCTTGAGGAGATTGAGATCAACCCCGACTTGACCTATAAAGAAGAGCCAATAAGAGTTCTTTACAAGGGGGTCAATGAGCTTTATAACAACTTTATACCCCTGGTGAAGATGTTATAGAAGAACCATGGGGTCGAGGAAGCCACGTGAGAGGTTGAAAAAGACATGAAGCTACTCTACCCGCATTTGTTTCCAAAAGGTAAATTTCAAGGACATAATTTCGTTAAGAAGGTGAGTTGTAATGGCCCGTATTTCAGAATCCAAGGGTCAGATTGAATAGGGTTATAGGCCCTGCATTTTGTTTCACGATGTTGGGCTCGTAGGAGGCCCAAATGGGTCTCTTGGTGAGTCTCCTTTAATGTTGGGCTTGGGTCTTGGTGGTGTGGACTTGGCAGGAAGATAAGAAGTGTTAAGGTGATTTCACCACCTTTCAAAGGGAAAAGGTTGGATTTATCCCATTTAATTTCTGTAGAAAAGCTCAAGAGAGTGAGCTCATCTTGCTCCCTTATACCTCCCACCTCTCTTCTTCACCATCTTTCCACAAGTTTCAAGGTAAAGATCAATTTTTTGTTGTTCGAGTGGAAATCTCAAATTAGTTGTTGAGAGAGTTGTAATCATCACCCCCACGATCTACACGTCAAGATAAGAACTATGGTTTTTGGTGGTAGGATGGGTTTCATGAGTTTTGGCAGGGGTTGGAGTGGATGGGCGGGAATGGAAGTTTAATTCATGTTTCTTAATGTTAAATACTTTCTTTATCATCCATTTTCCACCTAGTAGAGTTGTAACTCGTTTTACAACTTTGGATTGTAGTTAAGGAGGTTGGAGAGCACTCAAAAGCTCAAGGCAAAGGAATGGCTTTAGGCTGGTGCAATGAGGTTTTTTTCCAGAGTTTGTCAGAAGGTTAGTACACTTCCAACTCCCTTTGTTTCTTGCATATCCTAAATGTAAAGCCTTGTATGCTTGTTTGATGTTTTGGGTGCATAAATGCTTTGATAGGGGTGTTAATGCTGAAACTTGAAATGGGTGTTAAAATGGTATAAAAATGATAGGAAACCACTTAAACTACCTCTCATAAATTGTAGGTTCGATTTGGGGTCTTGCCTTTGAGTTTTGGAGGCATGAGGGGTGATTTGCAAACTCTAGAAAATGAATTATGGGTTCGAGTACTGATACAAGTTGAACGTGTATTGGTACCTCATTTTATAACTGTTGAAATCAAGCCATCCTTAAAGCATGTGTTAGTACGCCCAAGTGGGGTATCGGTACCCCATGTTCCATCAAATTCCAGTAGCCAAAATGGGTACCGATAAGCTTGAGGATGTATCACTACAGTTAGGATATCGGTACACGGCTCCGTGTATTGATACGGGGTGACTAGCCAAAACATTGTGAGTGTAAAGCTTGGTACCAATACGCTTGGAAGGGTATTGGTACCCTAAATGGTGTATCGATACGCGTATAAGGGTATCGATACCCTGAAGAGTGTATCAATATGCGTATAAGGGTATTGATACCATGAAGAGTGTATCAATACGCATATAAGGGTATCGATGTCCTTTGGGCAATCTGCCCAAAATGTGAGTTTTGGCGGGGGAGTTTAAAAATTATAACGTTCGATTCCATGGACCCCTAAAGGCCTAAAATGATTGTAAAACTGAGAAATATCCTTATACTCGAGCATAAAGCTTAAGTACTCGGTAATTGCCTTGTGTGATTCATAATTTTTTAGCAACCATAGAAGGGTATGGTTATGTGCTTAATGTGGTGTGCCGAGTGGGCCCTTGGTTGATGGGATCTGGATACCCAAGACGTGTTGCAATACCATGGTAAGAGAATTAGTGAATGAAGGATACTGATGCTATGTGAACCGTGCCTCATGTATGTACTCGAAGGAGGGGTATTTCGAGTATGGGTGTATGTTCTGATGCTATGTGACCCGGTCTCACCCATGGTGTATATTTTGATGCTATTTCACCCGGTCTCACCCGAAGTGTATATTCTAATGCTCGTGACCCGACCTTACTCGAAGTGTATGTTCTGATGTTGTGTGACCCGACCTTACTCCAGTGTTGTTCTGGTATGGTATGCTTGGGCCATGTGTTCCCCTTGATGATTTGATGATATTAGCATGTTTTTAGGCGGCTATTGTTAGCGACATGTATCATTTTAACTGCCTTTTCATCTTATCTAACTACATGTTTATGTTTATGATTTGCATGAAGCATGGTAGAGTAGAAGTGTAATGTTAGGTTTTTCGGTGCTCGATTCCTTCATCCGTTCTTGCTTGCCAAGTGGTGGAGAAGAGGAATTTTTGGTGAAAGAGGTGTGAAAGCTAAAAATGATAAAAACAAGATGATTTATAGTGGTTCAACCTTCTAACCAAGGTCTACATCCACTACCTTAGCTTCCCACTAAGGATTTCCAATCAATCCACTATTGATTCGTCCCCTTTTCTAGGCTTAGGAGGAAACCCTTACAAACTGATCAAGCTTTCTACCCAATGCCTTGATCAAACCCTCTTTAAAAAGAGATAAAGATAAGTAAACTCAAATCCCTCTAATCGGTATTTGTTTACACAATTAATCTCTCACCCAATCCTAAAAACACTTGAGCAAATCTAACAATTTTGGCTCACTAGTGTTTGTCTATACAAAGAATTGACACTTAAGCACTAAGACACATTTTGATCATATGTTGTATTACAATTGGAGCATTAACCATTACTAGATGCTTGGAGGTCCCTTTTATACTCCTCTTTGAGTTTGTAGTCGTTACTAGCCATTGAGGTTGAATTAGAGTTGTTGGAGACTTCATTTCCCACCATAAATGCAGTCCTACAGCTCCCCGTTTCGAAACGCTCAACCTCGTTTCGAAACACTTTTGAAATAGAAAGAGACGTTGTAGTCTGATGCAACACCTGTATCAAAACGCTTATCCCCGTATCAAAACGCTCTACATTTAAAAGGTAGTTGGGAAATAGCCGTTGGGGGTTTATGACCGTTGAGGTCGATGCCACATAGGCGTATCGAAACGACAGAGGTCGTATCAAAAAGCTATGCAAAAATCCCATCCAGATTAAAGCACGTTTCGAAACACCTAGATGGTTTTGTTGAATTTGGCTTTGAAAACACTTAAAAACCTTTTGAAATATCCCATAAACTAGTTTCAAGTTGTTTGGACTTAGAAATAGTTTTGAATTCTTTTTAACTTTTTCCAAAACATTTTTCAATTATTATATCAAAACATTAGTTCTACAATCTCCCCCTTTTTGATATAATAAAACTAACTTGAAAAATTGTTTGGGATTCTCCCCCTTTAAGTTTAAAAATGTGAATAAGAGATGAAAAACTTAAGATAGAGAAAATCTCCCCCTTATTCATTTGAAAATGCAATTTTTCAAACCAAACTCTCCTCCTTTTTGTTATATCAAAAAGAATTCAAAAGACATTAAGATCAAAATAACTTAGGAGGTTTGAAAAGATGACAAAAATTTTGAATTTTGGTTTTAAAATGGCTCCCCCTTACTCAAAGCATCATCAAAATGTTAGTCCAACATATGTCATAATCTAGTTGAAATAAAAAATAAATCAAATTAAAACAAATAAAGCAACTAGATTTTTACCACACTTGAACACAAGGAAGGATGTGAAGCCTTCCTTCTTCAAGTGTCTTTCTTTGTGTGCATGGAGCTCACCCTCAATGTTTGACTTGTTGATCACTCCCCATCACACCTATCATAAGACAATCAAGTAATTTTTTGTATCCAATTTGCTTTGGATCCATAGACGTTAGTAGCACAAAACTTAGTCCCCTTAGGAATCCATTTTTCAATTTCATCCTTTTTAGTTGAAGTACTTAGTTCTTCTAAGACCCAAATACTTCTAAAACATTTACCATTTACAAATCTAGGGGCACTAGATTGTCTTACATAAAAGTTTGATTTTCCAAAATTATTTTTCTTTTCAAGCTCTTTGGAAATCAAATCTTTTTCTTTTAGAACTTTATGAAGCAAATTTTGTAAATCAAAACATTTTTGTTCAAAATCTTTGAGTTTTGCTTCAAGTTCAAGTTTGGTTTTAGAAATCAAATCATTTTGAATTTTCAACTTTGAAATCATTTTATTGTTTTTCAAAATGTGATTTTTAAACTCTAAAACCAAATCATCATAGGCATCTTGTAATTCATCAAAAGAATATGAACATGAAGTAGATGAATTAGAAGTTACCCTTGAATCTTCTTTGATGGCCATAAGGCAAAGGTTGGCTTGTTCATCGTCGGTGGAGTCCTCATCACTCCAAGTAGCCACATATGCCTTCTTCTTATGGCTTGAAGTGTTTGCCCTCTTCTTTTTCATGGATTCTCGTTCAATCTCTTTCAAGGCTTTCTTCATGAAAGAGGCACACTTCTTAAAGAGATGAACTATCTCTTCTTCTTCGTCCTCCTCTTCACTTGAATCTACATGATGGCATGTGGAGGATTTGAGAGCAATGGCATTTGTGTTGATGTCAAGCCCTTTGAGCTTCTTCTCCCCCATAGCTCTAATTTCTTCCCTTTTCTTCTCCTCTTCTTTATTTTTCTTCATAATTTTGTGAGTGAGAAGTGACCCCATGAGTTCATCAAGCTTCAATGTCTTCAAATTCTTAGCTTTGATGATGGCGGTCCTCTTTGAGTCTCATGACTCGAGAATGGAGTAGATGAGCTTTCGAACAAGCTTCTCTTCTGGGATGGCTTCTCCATAGCCTTTGAGACGATTGGTGATAGTGTAGAACCTATCAAACATCTTCTCGATGTTCTCTTCTGGATTCATCTTGAAGTTTTCATACGCTAGGTTGAGGAGGCCGATCTTGGTCTCCTGTACTTCATTGGTTCCTTCGTATGTAACTTCGAGCTTGTCCTAAACTTCCTTGGCATTCTCACAAGAAGACATCTTCTCATAGATGTTTGGGCCAAAACACAAAATATGATGTACAAGGCTTTGCAACTAAGCTCTATCTTCTTGCGATCTTCGGCACTCCAATCCACCTTGCTTTGTTGAGGCACGAACGGACCATATTCTACTATATCCCAAAGCTTGTAGTCCTTTGACTTTATGAAGAACTTCATCCTTGTCTTCCAATGGGCATAGTGTGTTCCGTCGAAGAAAGGCGGTTTGTCGATGGATTGCGCCATTGAGTCGGTTGTTTGAAAAGTTGATCGAGCTTGCCGGATCTTCTCAATAGGATGTTAATCCTCTTCAATTGAGTCAAGATTTGATACCAATTGTTGGGTTTTTTGGTGCTCGATTCCTTCAACCGTTCTTGCTTGCCAAGTGGTGGAGAAGAGGAATTTTGGGTGAAAGAGGTGTGGAAGCTAAAAATGATAAAGACGAGATGATTTATAGTGGTTCAACCTTCTAACCAAGGTCTACATCCACTACCTTAGCTTCCCACTAAGGATTTCCAATCAATCCACTATTGATTCATCCCCTTTTCTAGGCTTAGGAGGAAACCCTTACAAACCGATCAAGCTTTTTACCCAATGCCTTGACCAAACCCTCTTTACAAAGAGATAAAGATAAGAAAACTCAAATCCCTCTAATAGGTATTTGTTTTCACAATTAAGATCTCACCCAATCCTAAAAACACTTGAGCAATTCTAACAATTTTGACTCACTAGTATTTGTCTATACAAAGAATTGACACTTAATCACTAAGACACATTTTGATCATATGTTGTATTACAATTGAAGCATTAACCATTAATAGATGCTTGGAGGTCCCTTCCATACTCATCTTTGAGTTTGTAGTCGTTACTAGCCGTTGGGGTTGAATTGGAGCCGTTGGAGACTTCATTTCCCACCATAAATGTAGTTCTGCAGCTCCTCGTTTCGAAACGCTCGACCCCGTTTCAAAACACTCTTGAAATAGAAAGAGTCGTTGCAGTTTGATGCAACACCCTTATCGAAATGCCCTTGGTCGTATCGAAACGCTCTGCATTTAAAAGGTAGTTAGGAAATAGTCGTTGGGGGTTTATGACCGTTGAGGTTGATGCCACATAGGCGTATCGAAACGGCAGAGGCCGTATCGAAACGCTATGAAAAAATCTCATCCAGATTAAAGCATGTTTCAAAACATGTTTCGAAACATTTTTGCCATTGTAAAGACCCGTATCGAAACACCTAGGGGTGTTTCGAAACACCTGGATGGTTTTGTTGAATTTGGCTTTGAAAACACTTAAAAACCTTTTGAAATATCCCATAAACATAGTTTCAAGTTGTTTGGACTTAGAAATAGTTTTGAATTGTTTTTAATTTTGTCCAAAACATTTTTCAATTATTATATCAAAACACTAGTTCTACATGTATCCACTGAGCTTTATGAGCTTAGTGTTTGGAATCATTTTTCCTTGCGTATGCTTTTAGGTGGTTGCGTTGCATTCAAAGGAGCCTCATTGAAGTAGGATTTCGGTTCATCGATGTGTACTTAGGCTTTTCGGGCAATGTATGTTAGAGTATGCCCAAAGACCAATCATAAGATGATTGTAAAATAAATACTTATTTTTTCTTGTTTATTAATATAAAGCCATTGTTATTATTTCAGTCATTATTAGGCGCATATATAAATAAATTGAATGATAATAAAGTCCTTATAATAATATGGTTATTCTTAAATGTCCTTAGTCAGGTATTATTGTGGGCATGGACAACAATAATGCATAAAGACTAATATATAGAAGATTGATTTTAAAATGTTATCATTGACATGGAGATGTCAAAATTAATACATAAGTATATGTTAGAAAACAACATATTGGATTGACTCGCTATGATAATGTTTCTTGGATTATTATGTGACAGTCACAATATTGCTCATAGTGATAACTACATGTTTGATCCTCATACTTGAGATCATCATAATATCAACACTGTGAGTGACATATTTTGATACAATCAAACATGTGTCGTAACTAACTACACTATAAAGGCTGATATTGGATATGTCACAATCTATGTAGTGGGATATGGTTGATCAAGATAGGATTTGTCCCTCCTACAAAATAGGAGTAATATCATAGGCAACTTGATTGAGTGAGACTAGAAATACATAGTCATGCTCGAATAAATTGATATAAGATAGCATAGTTATTCGTTTAGAATAGTCTACTCAAGATATCAAGAAATATTAGATGGACTATACAAGTGTGACTATTATATGACTTTTGTCCAATCTAGATATAAGGACAAAAGGATGTAATACATGAAAAGAGTTAATCACGGAGAGATTATGTCGAACCACGACTTCATGTAACTTAGGTAGCAATGATGTATTGCTAGATACAACTCATTTCTTGTAATATTAGAATTGTTCTATATATTACCCCTAATGTTACATGAACCTACAAGGGCCACACCCTATGATTGAAACGAACAAATATCAACTAGATAGTATGTGTGCAAACTTGTTGTACATGAAATTAGTTAAAACCAAATTTATTGTAATTATATAGATATTTTCGTTTTTATATATTTTAATACTAGATAATTATTGTAATTATCAAACACCATTAAAATATACATATATCCCTAAAGAAACCTAGTTGAAGTAGAATTAGATTCTACATATTTAAATATATTATGTTAAATATATTGTATATTTAATGAATCGAAATTTAATTAGGATTAGGGTTTTGAATGTTATATAAAGGCATAATGTCTAGTAGCCAAATATATGTCTATTGCTAAAAACCTCTCTAACAGTTAGAGAATTAAAAATATTGTTTGTTTCATTCGAGTGGACTGCGTAGAGGTTAGAACGATGTTGCAACGACTTGGACTCAACATCGTACTGAAAGAATCGTATTCTCCTACATCCCTGCGACTATCATATTTAATTGAAGTAATGTTTCATCCCTTTTTCACCCTGAATTCATTCCTCGTACATGGATCACTGGTGGAATTCGCCGGATAATTTTTTCGTTGCGTCATGGGATGTACCGACGTTTCTCAACAATGTATTCATAGGACCCTTGATTTATGTCTGTAACTCTACTTGAATTTGTTAATCATGTTGAATGCTTTAAATTACCTTGTTTTAAATTGGAGCTACACGCAAACTATTTAACTATTTTTTATTGAGTCTTTTCCAAAATATTGTTGGATTTATGGAATTCTTATATTTTGGGCTAAATCAAATTGAAAAATTTTATCTTTGGCTTAAGCTTGAAGCCCAAATGTAACGTTGGGTTTGAGGCGTTACATCCTTATTTATATTCTCACACTTCTTTTCATTTATTTTTTATTTTAATTATCAATAAAAATATCATTTTAATTATATTTTCATAGATTATGCACATTCAGGTAAAATTGTTTTATATAAACAAATAATACTATAACATGTACTCATACATTCAAAATGAAACTATAAATCAAAAGTGAAAAAAGTATATAAAAAGGTCCACAACATTGTTTGTTTCCTCTATAACTTCATTAAAGTTGTCGAGTTATGTCATAGTTAAGAATATTTATAAAAAAAATATTATTTTATAATCATCTTTAGACTATTTAAAAAGTTGTTGAGTTGTGTCGGTAAAATATTGTTCGTTAATTGACATCCAAAAAGGTCTTATTTAAAAAAATATGAAATAATAAGTTTTGGATTGTGAAAGAAAAAGTTTAGAGCACAATTGAAAATGGAAAATATTGAGTTTAATTTTTTCACTATGCCTAAAATTTATTTACTTTTTTAAAGTTAAAATATATATGATTTTTTAAAAAAATTTACTAAATAAAATCAACAAATTATAAAAACAAAATCATTTTTTTCAAATTGAAAACCAAAAATATTAAATCCTAAAACTAATATAAAAAAACTGAGAATCAAATTCTACCGACATTAAGCATAAAAAAATAAAATAAACCACAATTCATTTAATTATAGATTTTGTAAAAAAACATGTTATTTTTCTCTTAAAACTAACAATTTAGTCATTCAATTATGTGTTTAGTAACAAAAATGTCATGTTTCTTCTAAAAGTATCAATTTAATCATTCAAATAAATTTTCGTGACAAACATGTCACTTAATTAAAGGTTTCGGTAATAAACATATCATTTTTCTTATAAAAATAATAATGAAGTCATTCAATTAAAATTTTGTGATAATTAGGTCACTCTGCCATTAAAAATTGAAATAGACAACTTCGTATGATAACAATCTTAGTCCCTAAAACATATACATTCTATTAATTTGGTCCTAATTCAAACAAAATCAATAAATTTAAAAATTCATATTTAAAATTTGGTTGAAGAGATACTTTTGCCCATGTAGTAGTCCCAATTTATTGTTTTCACCCTTTTGGTATTTTTGCATCAATTTGACCCCTCAACTAGTCAAATGGCATCATCGTTTGCCCATTGACTAACGGAAGCCAACGTTGACTGTTACAATGCTGACGTGGCAGTCAACGATGATAATATGGTAGAGGGGAAAATTAATTTTTCGATCGAGTTTGAGGGCAACATTAATTTTGTGGTTGAGTATGAGTGTAAAATTTATTTTTAGGCAAAAAAAAAAGAATTTAAGAAAATATTAAAAATGCTAAAATAATATAAAAATTAATAAAACATTTTAAAAATATTTTATTAATATATGAATAAAATATAAAAAAAATCTAAAATAAGTAAAAATTATAAAGTTAAAATATTATAGGCTAATAAATTTAAAATTATTCAAAAATTAAAACTTGAAAAATAAACTCTACACTTTAACCCTAATTTCTAAATCTCAAATTCTAAAACCTAATTAGAAATTTTATCAATCTAAAGTGATTATGAAACATGGAAATATGTGTAAAACTTTAATTAATCAAGTAAAGGATTTATTTTTTAGTGTTTAGGTTTATGATTCAGTTTTTAGGGTTTAGAGTTTTGAGGTTTTGGATCTAGAAATTAGAGTTAGAGTGTAGATATTAATTTTTTAGTATTGGGGGCATATATAGAGGAACCAAAAATGGTAGAACAATTTTTGTTTGGTTAAGAAAATGACAATAACCTTATTTTAGGATTCTTTCGCTTTCATTCTTTTAAGAGAAAGAAAACCGCAATCGTCCAAACTTTTTTAGGATTGTTTTTAAAATTTTTAATACGTTATAAATATTTCAAATTTTAATTATTGTATAATTTATAATTTATGATATTTTAATTTTATAATTTTTATTATTTTTAGATATTTTTTTATTTTTTTATTCATATATTAATAAAATATTTTTTTAAATGTTTTACTAATTTTTATGTTATTTTAATATTTTCTTAAATTCACATTTGTTTTTTTTAAATCAATTTGGCCTTCGTACTCAACAAGAAAATCAATTTTGCCCTCTGCCACGTCATCTTCACAAATGGACTGCCACATCAACACCGTAAACTACCACGTCAATATCGTAATGGTAAACATTGGCTTTCTTTAGTCATGTGGCAAATGGTGATGCAATTCGACTAGTTCAAGGGCCAAATTGATGTGAAAATATTATAGGGGCGAAATCGATAAATTAGGACTACTATAGAGGAAAAAGTGACCCTTAAGCCTCAATATTTTAAGGCTAAAGGGTCACTTTTTCCCCTGTAGTAGTCCCAATTTATCGATTTCTCTCATATGGTATTTGCAACCCCCTCGACCCGGCCTAGGCGATAGACCGAACCGAACGTGTTACACAGGGAATATTAAAGTAAACCGGGAAGGTTACTCCAATAAACGACCCTAATTTTTTTTCGTTTTATCTTTTTTAAATGCTCATTATAACCCTAGGTGATAGACTACACAGCGGAACCAAGATTCGCCGACGTGAAATCAAGCGTCTGAAGCCCCCGAAACTTCATCGATTGCTTTCGATGTGTTCTCCCATGTTTATGCCACACAATAACAAAGGATTAATGCAGCACAATGCATTAAAATCACCAACAACTTAAAATATCTCGCTACTCTGCCTAAAGCATCAAAACGCCTATCCGAAACAAGCGAGAACACCTTCGATTACACTACAAACTCAGCCCAGCCAAAACTTATCACTTCCATCCATTTTTAATCATCAATCAACATCCAAAATTAACCTAATTACATTATTATACCTCCAGTGTTGAGTGGATCGAAAGATCGATATTTACCAAGAGGGGGGGTGAATTGGAAATTTAAAGGATTTTAGTGGAAATTGGCAAATAAAAATTGAAGAACAAGGGATTTAGAGCGGTTCAAGTTCCAAATGAACTCTACATCCACTACCTTAGTCTCACTAAGGATTTGCAACAATTTCACTAAATTGATCTTCCCCTTTTCTAGGACAAGGAGGCAACCCTTTACAATATCGGTTGATTTTTCTACCCAAAAATCAACCCAACTCTCACTCAATAGAACAAAGAAATTTGAAGGCTAATTAGGTATCTCTCAATACAAATGATAGCCCCAATACAAGCACTCAACCCAATTTTACAAAATATGAATGAAGAACACAAATTGGGATTTTACACAAATTTGGGATTTTTGCTCAAATGCTTGAATTTGATGTTTGGATGTTTGCTTGAAGTTCAATAGTTATTGCTGATGCTTTTGGATGTCTCTTTTATACCTTCTCATTGAATTCTAGCCGTTTGGGTGGTTGGTAACATAAATGGAGCCGTTGGAACCCTCTCTTGCCACCATTAATGCTGTCTGCACCAACCCATTTCGGAACACGGGAAACCTGTTTCGGAACGGACTATAATAGAAAGAGCCGTTGGGGTGCATTTAAGAGCCCGTTTTGAAACACCTTAGGGCCGTTTCGAAACGGTTTTGCCACTGTAAAAGGGTCGTTTCGGAACGGTTCTAGCCCGTTCCGAAACGCCTTAACGGTTTTGATAAAATCAGTTAAACATACAACGGTCACATTTTCAAAATAAAACCTAGCCCCTGTTTCGGAACGGTAGTGATCTGTTTCGAAACGGAATGGCTACTGTCAAAGGGTCGTTTCGGAACGGGCTTGATCCGTTTCGAAACACCCCTTATATGTTTGAAAATATGAAATATTTGAAATAAAATAACCCATTTTAAATCCTTCATGAAGAACAGTTTCGAAACGATTGGATCCGTTTCAAAACGATTTCAGGTGTTTCGATACACGTATCGGAACGGTGGTCGATAGTGGTGAAAGTGTTTCGAAACGCCTTAGGGCCGTTTCGAAACGGGTACGTGAAAAACACTGCTTTGGCTTGAAACACTTAGAAAAATTATTTGAAAGTGTATGTTTTTAACTTGGGCATAATACTAAAATTATATGGGGATATTTTAAGGACTTAAAATTCGTTTTGACTTTTTCGATTTAGTGCTTAGGTTTTTAGTTATATCAAAATTAAAATATTTGTTTCACAATCTCCCCCTTTTTGATATAACAAAACCAAAGTTAGAATTTTTGGAATTTTGAAGATTTTGAAAAAATATTCTAACTCCCCCTTCATTTAAGATAGGTTTTTAACAAAAATTTTGATTTGAAGTTTAAGTTTAAAAACCTTTTAAAATTTAAAAACGAATTTTAGTGTTGTGGCTCTTAAATTTCTTCTCCCCCTTTTTGTTAGATCAAAAAGAACAACATAAGCTCATAGAGAAGATAAAAGATTAGTACCAATAAGCAATAATAAGCAACCATAGAATGAATTCATAATAAAAATATCCAAAACATAATTCAAACGTTAAGTTCAACATAATTCAAACAATAAAATCCCAAATAAAAAGTCATAAGCATAGGTCCTAAAACATGAAAAAGCATAAAAATGCAACCTTAATCCTAAAATGCATAGATAATATGATATGATATGAGATAAATATCCTAAGCCTCGTCATCATCATCCTCATCATCATCATCATCGTCCTTGGCTTGAGAACGTTGAAACTTCGTCCATTGCCCATATAGAGTGGAGAAGGAAAGATCCAAGTTGGAATGAGAAGTTTCAAGAGAAATAAGACGATCCTCGACATTCTTCAAACGATTGCCCATTGTTTCAAAGCCCGAAGCAATGCTAGTATCCAAAGCATTCATTCGAGTGTCCAAAGCATTGAACCGCTCGGTGAGGAAAGCCGTGAGGGCATCGTTGTTTGCGGCTTGAACTTGCGGTGGAGGAGCAACGAGAGGAGGATCCGCTTCTCTATCAATTCTTTCCCAAATACCATTCACATACGTGAACCCGGACTTGCGAAGGGATGACTCACCAATTTTGGTCTTGCGAGGTTCCGGAGAGTCATAGGTACAATCAATTTCAAGATATTCAAATAGGGCGCTCAAGACAATGCCATAAGTAAAGGATGTCAACTCATTTGTGTCAATAAGCTTGATATTATTGACTATCTCGGCAAAGATTATTTTAGGCACATTCGGGCGCTCACCCCTACGGAAACACTCTAACCAAAAATGATCTCTTTGACGGATATGGGAATATTTACCACCGGAAGGGCGAATAAACCAAGAGACTATTAAATGAAGAACACGATCATGCACATCCAAATTAAGTGCTTTACCGGTGAAGTTGCCAAAATGACGTTCATCCTCAAGACCCGTATTCTTAAGTTTAAAAGCAGATTCCAAAAGAGCAACATTAATAACAATCTTTTTGCCTAGTAAAGATGACTCAATTCCTATGATCTCGGTTTTGGACTCATCATAAAGAAAACGAGCATTGGAGTAAAAGATGAGTACCATATTTTTGTAGCAAACATCCGGAGTGCTCAAGAAATACCAGAGATCCCACTCATCTAAACGACCGAGATAACGGAAGAGGAATCGCTCGGAATTGAGGAACTCAAGATCAATGACTCGTTCCTTACGAACCGCGAAATCCTTGACATAAGCAAAGCGAGCACGAGCGTCCGGATTTTTAAGAGATTTCTGAAAAAGCATAGTGATATTCGGACGAATACTCGAATCACCGGATTGAACGGCCTTGCGCTTTTTGTTCGATTGATCCGCCATCTAAAAACATTAAGCAAGTGTTTTAAAATTAAGTGTATGCATTGATAATTAAAAACCAATCCAATAATAAATCCCACTTAGGTTTTTGAAAACAAAATTAAAATAAAAAAACAGTTAAAAAAATACGATTGAAAAAATTTATATTCGAATCAAAAAGTTTGAGATTTGAAAAAAATTTTACAAGATTTTGAAAACCCACAACCAAAAACATATAATCTATACAAAAATAAAATTTTCTAACCTAAGATTCGAACATGAATTGAAAGAAAGAAAAAAAATTGAAAAATTACCTTAGTTTGGGATTTTGGATGATTTTGAAGAAATCCTTGCACAAGATTGATGAAACTTGCTTAGATTTGAGTTGAAGAGTAAAACCCCTCACAATTTTGTGAAAATTAAAGAGTTTTAGAGGGTATTTATAGAGAGGGAGGCGGTTTAGGGTTTTAGGTTTTGATAAAAAGTGAAATTATGTCATTAAAAGCCCTAAATAAAGCATTCCGCGATGCCGTTTCGGAACGGTCAAGACCGTTTCGGAACGGGCGGCTAGGGTTTTGACCATTTTAAAACCATAAACATAACGTTTCGATACGTTGTTGACCGTATCGAAACACCCTTTGACCCGTACCGGAACGCGTTCCGATACACCCCCTTGGCAGAATCAAAAACGTTTCGGAACGCTTTTGAGGCGTTCCGAAACGCCCTTCTCTCAGAGCTGGATTTAAGGTATCCGTATCGAAACTGGTTCACCCGTTTCGATACACCTGGGCCTGGAAGTGCAGATGAGGCTCTAAAATTGCAGAAAAATGATCTTTAAAGAGGCCTAACATGCATAAATGTCATGAATGAGCAGGCAAAACATATTTAAGCATAAACATACTCCCCCTAACTATAAGCATGGATGAAATTAGGAGTTTAAACACATCAACATGGCTTTTCACAAGATCAAGCATATTTAAGCACAAAAGAGGTCCAAAAAAGGTCAAGATAGGCTAGCTAGACCTAACTCTCTCCTAAGGGACCAAAAACGCTCTTTATCTAAGGGTTTTGTAAAAATGTCCGCTAATTGATTCAAGGTGTCCACATACTCTATAACCACATCTTCCTTAAGAACATGATCTCTAATGAAATGATGCCTTATTTCTATATGTTTGGTTCTAGAGTGTTGGATGGGATTTTTAGTTAAGCATATTGCACTAGTGTTGTCACATTTTAGGGGTATGGTTCCAACTTTAATACCATAATCTAAGAGTTGTTGCTTCATCCAAAGGACTTGAGCACAACAACTCCCTAAGGATATGTATTCGGCTTCGGTGGTAGATAAGGCTACACTATTTTGTTTCTTAGAGAACCAAGATATGAGCATACTACCTAAGAATTGGCAAGTTCCCGAAGTACTTTTCCTATCAATTTTACAACCCCCATAATCCGCATCCGAGTAAGCATGTAGGTTGAAGGTAGAGTCTCTAGGATACCAAAGGCCTAAACAAGGAGTGTCTCTAAGGTATCTAAAGATTCTCTTAACGGCTATAAGGTGAGACTCTCTAGGACTAGCTTGAAACCTAGCACACAAGCAAACACTAAACAAGATATCCGGTCTACTTGCGGTAAGGTAAAGCAAAGATCCAATCATAGAACGATAAAGCTTAGAGTCAACACACTTACCTCCTTCATCTTTGTCAAGCTTTGTAGATGAGCTCATAGGAGTGACTTGAGGCTTTGCATTCTCCAAGCCAAACTTCTTGAGCATATCCTTTATGTATTTTGCTTGGTTGATGAAGGTGCCATCCTTCTTTTGCTTGATTTGGAGTCCCAAAAAGAATGAGAGCTCCCCCATCATGCTCATCTCAAATTCACCTTGCATTAGCTTAGAAAACTCTTGACAATGACATTCATTAGTAGAACCAAAAATAATATCATCAACATAAATTTGAACTACTAAGATGTCATTTTTATACATTTTTATGAAAAGTGTAGTGTCCACCTTACCTTTTTCAAATCCCTTTTCAATCAAAAAAATTTGAAAGCCTTTCATACCAAGCTCTAGGAGCTTGTTTTAAACCATAAAGAGCTTTGGTAAGTTTGAAAACATGATTTGGAAATTTTGAATCTTCAAAACCCGGTGGTTGTTCCACATACACTTCTTCATTTATAAAACCATTTAAAAATGCGCTTTTAACATCCATTTGAAAAAGCTTGAAATCATGATAACATGCATATGCAAGCAACATCCTAATGGCTTCCATCCTAGCTACGGGTGCATAGGTTTCATCAAAATCTATTCCCTCTTCTTGAGTGTAACCTTGTGCTACAAGTCTAGCTTTATTTCTCACAATGTTACCACTCTCATCTAGTTTGTTCCTAAAGACCCATTTAGTTCCTATTGTAGATTGATTACTAGGCCTATCAACTAATGTCCATACATTACTTCTCTCAAATTGATTTAGCTCTTCTTGCATAGCCATAATCCAAAAGTCATCTTTCAATGCTTCTTTTATATTTTTAGGCTCTATGCATGAGATAAATGCAACATGGTTCATTAATTTAAGAGAAGAACGAGTGGTTACCCCCTTGGATGGATCACCCAAGATTTCACCATCTTTGACATAGTTCAACTCCCTTGGGTAGCTCACTTCCTTTTCCTCAATAGCCAAGTCCTTCAAGGCTTCAAGAGGTGGATCTTGTGTATTTTCTTCTTTTGGTTGAATCTCATCCTCCTTTGAAGTTTGACCTCCATCAAAGGCATTTATGATTCCTACATCATCATCATCACAAGAATCCTTCCTAGGAAGGAGGTTATCATCGAATACAACATGAATAGATTCTTCTACTACTAAAGTTCTTTTGTTAAATACTCGATAGGCTTTAGAGGTTAAAGAGTAACCTATAAAAATAGCTTCATCACTTTTTGCATCAAATTTACCTAAGTTGTCTTTTCCATTATTTAAAACAAAACACTTGCACCCAAAAAGGGTGAAAATAGCTAATGTTAGGCTTTTTAGATTTTAAAATTTCATAAGGTGTTTTCTTTAAAATTGGCCTAATCATTACTCGATTTACAATATAACAAGCGGTGTTTGTGGCTTCCGCCCAAAAATATTTAGGTAAATTATTTTCACAAAGCATAGTTCTAGCCATTTCTTGTAAAGTTCTATTTTTCCTCTCAACTACCCCATTTTGTTGAGGAGTTCGAGGAGCCGAAAAATTATGGCTAATACCATTTTCATTCAAAAATTCTTCAAACCCTAAATTTTGAAACTCGGTTCCATGATCACTTCTAATGTGTGAAATTCTAAGTTCAAGATCATTTTGGGTTAATTTTGAAAATGTGATGAATTTTTCTAAAGCCTCATCTTTAGTACTTAAAAAGAGAACCCAAGTAAATCTAGAAAAATCATCAACTAACACAAATGCATAAGATTTACCACCCAAGCTCATAGTCCTAATTGGCCCAAATAAATCCATGTGAATTAATTGTAAGCATCTACTAGTAGAAACATCATTAATGGATTTAAAGGAAGACTTATGTTGTTTACCCTTAGAGCATGCATCACAAATTTTGTCATTTGAAAATTTAATTTTGGGCAAACCTCTAACTAGATTTAGAGAGACTAGTTTTTCCAAAACACTAATGCTAGCATGTCCTAGCTTCCTATGCCACAACCATGCATCATTTTCATTTTGAGCAACTAAACATGCATTAGATGTATGTATGTCATCTAAATGCACCATGTATATGTTTCCTATGCGATGACCTATGAGCATAATGTTATTAGATTTAATGTCAACAATTTTGCATCCATTTTTATCAAATAAAACATTAAATCCTTTATCACACAATTGACTTATGCTCAATAAATTATGTTTAAGACCATCGACATATAAGACATTTTCAATGAGAATGGTAGAGTGATTACCTATGGAGCCAATACCTTTAATGTGGCCTTTGGAGTTGTCACCAAATGTTACTACTCCTCCACTTTTTGGCTTTAAATCCATAAATCGACTCTTGTCTCCTGTCATGTGTCTCGAGCATCCACTATCAAGGTACCATGAGTTTTGACTTTGTGCTTTGGCCTTGTAGCAATGCTCCCCCTACAAACAAAGATATTAAACCTTGGTTTTTGGTACCCAAATCATTTTGGGTCCATGAGTGTTAGCTCCCAAAACCTTGGTTCCCTTAGGAATCCAAGATGACATAGCAATAATATTATTAGATTTTACAAGTTCCTTAGGAACCCATACACTTCTAATTCTTTTAGCTCTACTATGTCTAGGGTAGCTACCTTGTTTGTAGTAATTAGTCCTTTTCTTAGGTTGGTGTGTTCTAGAGGATTCTCCTACTTCATGTTTGACACTACCAACATTTTTTAAGGACTTTTTGAGCTCATTTAGCTCACCTAACACCTTTTGGTGTTCACTATTGCATTGAGACAAAAGATTATTAAGATCAACATTTTCATCTTGAAAGAATTTAAGTTCATCTTTTAATCCTAAAATCTTTTTCTCAAATTTAGAATTAGCTTGAGTGAGTGAGTCATTTTTCTCATTTAGCTCTAAAATGATTTTCTTGTTTTTAATGACCGACTCTTTAAACTTCTCAACTAATTCATCATATACCTCTTGTAACTCATCATATGCATCATTTAATTCTTCATATGAAAAATCTAAAGTAGATGAGTTAGAGGTTACCAAGGAGGAATCTTCCTCAAGTGCCATGAGACAAAGGTTAGCCACTTCTTGTTCGTCATCCTCCGGTGACTCCTCATCACTCCAAGTAGCAAGCTTGGCTTTGAGTTTTTTCTTCTTCTCAAAGCCCTTCTTCTTGAGTTGAGGGCACTCCGAACGGTTGTGACCGGATTGTTTGCACTCATAGCAAATGATGGGATCCTTCCCTTCTTCTTTGTTCCTTCCTTTGAAGTCCATCTTTCTTTGGATTTTTCTTCCTCGGTTGGACCTCATGAAGCGTGAGAATCGTTTGGCTATCATAGCCAATTCTTCAAGTTCATCCTCCTCACAAGATGAGCTCTCATCATGTTGTGAAACTTTTGCCTTGAGAGCTATTCCCATCTTCTTCTTCTTTTCAACTTCAAGTTTCTCTACTCTTTTCTCTTCTTTCTTTTTCTCATCTTCCCTTCCTTGCTTCATGATCTCATGAGTAAGGAGAGAACCCACAAGCTCATCAAGCTTTAATGTCTTCAAGTTCTTTGCTTCGATGATGGCGGTTCTCTTCCCATCCCAAGCTTCGGGAAGTGAATAGAGTAGCTTCCGGACAAGCTTGTCTTCCGGTATGATCTCTCCATAGCCCTTTAGCCCGTTGACAATTGTGGAGAATCGATCAAACATCTTTGACACCGTCTCATCGGGCTCCATCTTGAAATTTTCATAACTAAGATTGAGAAGTCCAATCTTAGTTTCTTTGACATCATTGGTGCCTTCATAAGTGGTCTCAAGTGTGTCCCACACTTCTTTGGCATTTTCAATGGAAGAGACCTTTGAATAGATGTCCGGACCGAAAGCACAAAAAAGCATGTGGAGAGCTTTATCGTTGACTTGAATCTTCTTCCTCTCCTCTTCACTCATTTCGGCTTTCTTCTTCAACACCATCTTGCCTTCACCATCTTGCTTCAATGGAATGTATGGCCCATCCTCAATGACATCCCATACAAGGTAGTCACTTGACTTGATGAATAGCCTCATTTTGTTCTTCCAAAAGGAGTAGTTGTCACCATTGAAGAAAGGAGGCTTGGTGGTTGATTGTGACTCGTACATGCCGGAACCGGAGGTTGAAGCCATCTCTTGATATTTTGATGATCACACTCTTCCAAGGATCTCCTCTTGTGGTTGTTAATCCTCAAAGAGTTAAGCTCTGATACCAATTGTTGAGTGGATCGAAAGATCGATATTTACCAAGAGGGGGTGAATTGGAAATTTAAAGGATTTTAGTGGAAATTGGCAAATAAAAATTGAAGAACAAGGGATTTAGAGTGGTTCAAGTTCCAAATGAACTCTACATCCACTACCTTAGTCTCACTAAGGATTTGCAACAATTTCACTAAATTGATCTTCCCCTTTTCTAGGACAAGGAGGCAACCCTTTACAATATCGGTTGATTTTTCTACCCAAAAATCAACCCAACTCTCACTCAATAGAACAAAGAAATTTGAAGGCTAATTAGGTATCTCTCAATACAAATGATAGCCCCAATACAAGCACTCAACCCAATTTTACAAAATATGAATGAAGAACACAAATTGGGATTTTACACAAATTTGGGATTTTTGCTCAAATGCTTGAATTTGATGTTTGGATGTTTGCTTGAAGTTCAATAGTTATTGCTGATGCTTTTGGATGTCCCTTTTATACCTTCTCATTGAATTCTAGCCGTTTGGGTGGTTGGGAACATAAATGGAGCCGTTGGAACCCTCTCTTGCCACCATTAATGCTGTCTGCACCAACCCGTTTCGGAACACGGGAAACCTGTTTCGGAACGGACTAAAATAGAAAGAGCCGTTGGGGTGCATTTAAGAGCCCGTTTCGAAACGCCTTAGTGCCGTTTCGGAACGGTTTTGCCACTTTAAAAGGGTCGTTTCGGAACGGTTCTAGCCCGTTTCGAAACGCCTTAACGGTTTTGATAAAATCAGTTAAACATACAACGGTCACATTTTCAAAATAAAACCTAGCCCCTGTTTCGGAACGGTAGTGATCCGTTTCGAAACGGAATGGCTACTGTCAAAGGGTCGTTTCGGAACGGGCTTGATCCGTTTCGAAACACCCCTTATATGTTTGAAAATATGAAATATTTGAAATAAAATAACCCATTTTAAATCCTTCATGAAGAACAGTTTCGAAACGATTGGATCCGTTTCGAAACGATTTCAGGTGTTTCGATACACGTATCGGAACGGTGGTCGACAGTGGTGAAAGTGTTTCGAAACGCCTTAGGGCCGTTTCGAAACGGGTACGTGAAAAACACTGCTTTGGCTTGAAACACTTAGAAAAATTATTTGAAAGTGTATGTTTTTAACTTGGGCATAATACTAAAATTATATGGGGATATTTTAAGGACTTAAAATTCGTTTTGACTTTTTCGATTTAGTCCTTAGGTTTTTAGTTATATCAAAATTAAAATATTTGTTTCACATCCAGCAACTCAGATTTCACCCAAACACCACAAAACCCCAAAACTAACGTTTAGAGATCCAACTCATTTCGAGATTACCATTATAAAACATTTATTTTAACATCCAAATCATGCTCAAAATCAATCTCAAATCAATCAAAATAATGCCATAACGAAAATCTTGAGAAATCATCTTCCAAAACTTGATTTAGCTATTTTCATCAATTAAATTATAAAATCTTGTTATTAAACATAATTAGAGAGCCAAAAACTTGAGAATTTTAATAAAGAACCTTGATTAGAGGAGAGAAAAGAAAGATCACCTCTAACACAAGCTTCCCCCTTGATTTGCAACGATTTTGAAGAAATCCTTCAAGAAAACTTTAGCTAGTTGATGTAGAAATCCATAGGCATCATTTAGAAATCAAAAGTAAATGAAATGAGATAAATCTCTGGAGATTTTAGCGATGAAAAGGTAGTTTGGCTGCTGAGAAAGTTGAGAAAAAAGTTTAGAAGAAAAGTAGTTACGTAATAAAATGTTTAGCCTTTTAAAAATCATTTTTATCACTTCACATTTAATAAATCAATTAATTAAATCATTTTAAAACACAAAATCAAGGTAATAGCTGACAACACCTTGGCGTAATAGCTCCCTAAGGATTCTAAGTTTTGGACCTCTTCAATTTAGTCATTAAAATGCAATTTGTAGTTTTTACAAATTAGTCACCATTTTCAAAATTCCAATAAAATCAGTCCAATTTCACCAAATTGAACTCTCCAAAACTTTCAAAGCATTATTTTAAGATTATAAAATATTTTTCCATATTTTATCTCCCTCAAAAACCATTTATTTCAAATTAATCCCGAAACTAGCATAACTCACTCGAACCGGTTCACCCGAACCTCTTAGCCGAACCCGACTAACTTCTAAGCCCAAAATCGGGGCGTTACAGTATTTTCACATCAATTTAGCCCTTGAAGTAGTCCAATTGCATCACTGTTTACCCCTTGAATGACGGAAGCCAACGTTGATCGTTACGGCGGTGACGTGGTAGTTTACAATGACATGGCAGAGAGTAAAATTAATTTTTCAAGCGAGTTTAAGGGAAAATTTATTTTTGGTTGAGTACGAGGACAAAATTGATTTTTAGACAAAAATTATGAGTAAAATACAAAATATTAAAATAACATTAAAAATAATAAAAAAATAATTTTTTATTAATATATAACTAAAAATAAAATAAAATAAAATAATTAACAATATTTAAAATTAAGTACAATTATAAAATTAAAATATCATAAGCTAATAAATTATAAATTATTCAATAATTCAAATTTGAAATATTTATAAAGTATTAAAAATATAAAAACATTCTTAAAAAATTGACGATTTTGATTTTCTTTCTCTTCAAAAATGTAAGGAAGAAAGAATCCTAAAGTACGGTTAATATAATTCTCTCAATCGAATAAAATTTTTTTTACCCTTTTTGGTGCTCCTATCTCTCAATACTAAAAAATTAAACTCTACACTCTGAGTCTAATTTCTAAATCACAAACCATAAACCCTTTATTTTTATGATTCATACTCACTTTATATTGATAAAATTTTCAATTAGGGTTTAGGATTTAAAGTTTGAAATTTAGAAATTAGGATTAGAGGGTAAAATTTATTTTTAAGTTTTGTTTTTTGAATAATTTATAATTTAATAACTTATCATATTTTAATTTTAGATTTTTTTACTTATTTTTAGATTTTTTAATTTTTATTATTTTTAGCCATATATTAATAAAATAATTTTAAATGTTTTATTATTTTTACACCATTTTAGTATTTTAATATTTTCTTAAATTCGAATTTTTATTTAAAATTTAATTTTGCCCTCGTACTCAACCAAAAATCAATTTTACCCTCAAACTCGCTTGAAAAATCAATTTTGTCCTCTGCCACGTCATCTTAAATTGCCACATCATTACCATAACAGTCAACGTTGGCTTTTGTCAATCAAGGGGCAAACAGTGATGCAATTATACTACTTTAGGGGCTAAATCGATGCGAAAATACCATAGGGGCGAAATCGATAAATTGAGTCTACTACAAGGGCAAAAGTAACCCTTTAGCCAAATTTTAATTAGTGAAGTGTATATGTCTACTGGCAGACGAATTAGGGTTATAATGAGTATGTTTCATTAGTTTGTCAACTGTCCAATAGTGAAGTGATTGTGGTTGTCGAGCTATCACATCTATCGATTATCGACATGAGAGACAATAACATGAAGTGCGACAAGTGGTTTGAGGGCGTAGTGTCGAAATTTTTAAATATGAAATGTTAAATTCATTGAATTATTTTTTAACTAGGACGAGATTGATAGAATGTATAAGTTTTAGAAACTATTTTTTTTATCAGGCCATGTTTTCAAATTTAATCACAGACTGGCATATTTGTCACAAATTTTTAATTAAGCGATAAAATTGTTACTTATAGATAGACCTGACAAATTTGACCCGGGACCCGAACCGAGACTCGAAATTGACTCGAATAGGATGACTCGAATCTAACCTGAAATAAACCGAACTGAACCAAAACCAACCCGAATTTTAGTTGACCCGAAAATAGACACGAACCGATTTTCAACCAAACCGAATAGACCCGAACCGAAAACAACCCGAAATAAAGAAAGAAAGATGAGATGTAAACTAGTGCACAACTCACGAAAAAGCGAAATATACATGCTATATAAAGTGATATATAAGGTGTAAAAACCTAATTTAGCTTGAAAATTAGACTGAAACTGATCTATCTCCTATTAACCCGATGTTGACACGATCCAAAATCAATCGACCCGAAAATAGCCGACCTGATACTAACCGAATCGAAAGTCAACTGAATAAAAAATCAACTGACCTGATCCGAAATCAACACAAGCTCGAACTAAAACTGAACGTCTAAACCAGACCCCGAACCGAAATTAAATTCAATGTAGTTAGATCTAAAATGACCCGAACTGAATGACCCGTTTGCTACCTTGTAGAAGAAAAAAAGTGACTAGTTATTACTAAACCTATAACTAAGTGGCATGTTGTAGAATTTACCCTAAAAAATTATGGAACCGAGTACCTCAGCCCACCCCAATATCTATGAAATTGAAATTACCACAAACTCCTCAAAGATTCTTGCACGAAGAGGGGAGCAGCACAAAATATTTGGTTTTGATTTTTCAGTTTTGAATTTGTTTTTGTTCTCTCACAACCCTCAGTTGTCCGTCACAAGAATCTGGGTCAACCCCAATGAACGATCTGGAGGGAGTCCAGAATGAAGACCCGTTTCTGGTCAAGTACCAGCCGTCCGAACTCAGAATCGCCTCCGAGTTCTTAAGCACGTGGCTACCTTTCCTTTCAAGAGATCTATGCCACCGATGCACCCAAACCCTCTCCCAACGAATCACCTCTCTTGACCCAGGTAACCTCCGTTTCCTACCATTCTCATGTTCCGGGCCTTCATTAAAATTTCCTGATTGACCTTTGCTATTTCTCCTTTATAATTCCGATTTATTTTACTTGTCCATGACTGCTGCGATGAGGATTTTGTGTATAAAAAAGACATAAATTTATGGTTTGTGTTTGCTATTGTAGAACTTGAAGGAGATGCTGGGCTGCCCAACCCTGATCTTAATGCAATCCCTTCTACTCCCAACAATACTGAATTAAAAGAATTAAATGAGAATTTTCATGATAATTGTGCTGTGAATTCGATTGCAAGTTTTAAAGATGATGATACCAACTCATTGGGTAGCTGGAAAGATGAGGATAATGGACTCTCTGAACCCATTGGAGAAGCATCCACTAGTGGTGGAGTTGTCAGCCTGTCGTCTTTGGTTCAAACCCCGGCTCCCCGTCTATCGTGGGCAGACATGGCACAGGAAGATGAACTTGAGGAAGTAGAAGAAGAAGAAGAAGAGCAACCGGGGTCAGAGTCAAGCAAGCGGATTGTTAGTTTAACTGCTCCCACCGGGGAGTTGAGGATATCTAAGGTTGTTGGGAAGTCTAAATTGTCTAGGGATCAGAGAGAGTACATTAGGTTTACCAATGTGAAGAGGAAGAAAGATTTTATATGTTTTGAGAGAGTTAATGGGAAGTTTGTAAATATTCTCGAGGGGCTTGAACTCCATGAGGGAATTTTCAGTGCTGCAGAACAGAAGAGGATAGTTGACCATATTTATATGCTTCAGGAGATGGGGAGAAAAGGGGAGTTGAAAGGTCAGTATTTGCTTATTGCTAATCCTGTTCGTACGTATTATTGTTGAGTGCTTATGCAATATGCTCTTTGATTTGTGAATATGCTTTTTGGACTTTGGTTCATGAGTAGTTTCTCTTAGTAGGGTTTTTTAGGCTTAATGAGGTTGTTATAATATAATGGTTAACTCAATAAAAATGTAGGAAAGTAGCAAATTTCATGTCATGTGTTAGCATAAATTATATTCAAGGAGCACATGCAAATACGGAGTATGCAATACATTTTTGCTTAATATACTGTCAAAGTGGTAGAAATAAAATTAATTGAGCAGAGCTTTGATGTCCTTAAATCCTGTTGGTATACTCTTTGTTGCCCTGTTGCCTATTATTCAACATCGGATGGTGAGTTATTCATTTATTAGTTAGGTTAGAAACGGACTTTATTTAATTAAATTCAGTTCTCTCTATAAATAATTTTTTATTGGGCTTCTCCGATACATCTCTTATATGTCAAGCCAAGATGAATCTGATTGGGTGATTCAATCCTCACCCTGATTATGGATACTTTGGGTTATACTTCAATCGTTTACCATGGTTTTTTTTTTTGTTTTTATATATAGAGTCTTCCTCTTTTTATATCTTAATGGATTACCTAGAGGCTAGTTTTAAATCAAGTTATGAAGTAGACTTGTAGGCTTCTTTAATCCTCTTATTGGTCATTGGATCAGATCAGCTTTAGCAATTCAATGGAATGTTTGGAATCATGTTCTGTAGTATTATGTTATCCTTGTATGCAACTTGCAGATATGTTATCATTTCAAATTAATAGTTTCTCTACATTTTATGCTGAAAAAAATGCATCTCATTTAAGTAATTGACGTTGAAGGATATCTTTTATCCTCTTATTGTGCATTGAATCAGATGAGCTTCAGCAATTCAAAGTAGCATTTGGAATCAATTTTCATAGTATTATGTTATCCTTGTGTGCAACTTGCTGATGTCATCTTTTCAAATTAATAGTTTCTCAGTGTTTTCTGTTTAAAACAATGCATCACATTTTAGTAATTGATGTTGAAGGATATCATATATTATTCATTGTGCAATATATTCTACAGAACGCACATATACAGCACCACAAAAGTGGATGCGGGGAAAAGGACGTGTAACCATCCAATTCGGTTGCTGTTACAATTATGCAATGGTAAGTTTTTATGTATCCATGTTTTACTTTGAAGATTTCTTCATTGTCTGGAGACACCTGTAGTCACAAGAAGCTGTAATTTGAGTCTGAAAAGCTTCATTATGTTTCCCTTCTGTTGTCAGGACAAAAATGGTAACCCACCTGGCATTCTTCAAAATGAACTTGTAGATCCTATACCCGATCTCTTCAAGGTGATAATTAGAAGACTGGTCAGATGGCATGTGCTTCCTCAGACCTGTGTGCCTGACAGTTGTATAGTCAATATATATGAAGAAGGCGACTGTATACCTCCTCACATTGACAACCATGATTTTGTTAGACCATTCTGTACTGTATCATTTCTTAGTGAGTGCAATATACTTTTTGGGTCAAACTTGAAGGTTGTAGATGCTGGTGAGTTTTCCGGGCCAATTGCAATTCCTTTACCTGTGGGGTAAGATTCTTTTCAAGTACTAAGGGTCCAATCTCTCTATAAACCCAACTAATGTAAATAATTGTTTGTTTACAACTATTGAGTTTAAAACTTAAAATCAGATATTTCTTCTTTCAGGTCAGTTCTGGTTTTAAATGGAAATGGAGCAGACATTGCTAAGCATTGTGTGCCTGCAGTTCCTACAAAGAGGTGCAAGTTTAAATTGATGATCTTTTTACTGTTTGTTGTGAAGATTGTTAATTTCTGTTCATTTAACTTTCTGCTCTGTTGCTCCCCTTAGGATATCGATCACATTTAGGAGAATGGATGAGTTGAAACGGCCAATAGGATATACTCCAGAACCTGATTTGCAAGGCATTGAACCGTTGTCATATGATGCAGAAAGACCAAAGGGATTAAATTCACCTAGATCATACAGTTCACAGAGACCAAAGGGGATAAGTTCTCCTAAATCTGAACGCCATGTAAAAAGGCAACCGTTTAGAAGAGGGGAAGCCAAGGGCTTTACAGAGAGTAATGAGCAATCTGAACGCCGATCCTCAACCCAGCCCCGAAGAGGCTCTTCATATAAGAGAAGGTTTACAGTGAATCAGAGCAGGTGATGATTTGTTCTAGTTATCGATCATTTCATTATTTGTGAGAGGTATAAAATCTTATGTGCTTCATTTGAAGCCCTCGAATAGTGGCTATTGGGCAAGATTGTCCTACTTAAGTAATAGGATTAGCTTGTATTGTTATCGGGCATGTGTGATGTCACATTTCTGAAAAAGCTCGGGTTCACAACTGGTCTCTTGATTCGGACTGGATGGAAGCTGCTGAAACCTGATAGATGTTATTGTTGCTATAATGGGCATGGTTCTACTTTTAGGTAGAAGAAACACGAGATTGTGTAGTTTGTTTGGTTTTCTCATTGAGGTTTGGAATTGTATAGAGACGATGTGCTTAATTAGTTTCTTAGCATTTGTTAAATGAACCAATTCAAGGATTTGAGATTAAATATGCACATGCACATGCACCCAAGCTTCCATCAAGATGGGATCTAGCTGGGGCATGCAATAAAGGATATAACGCAATAAAGAATGGACGAGATGATGTTTATTGGAGTTCAACCACAAGAACCACTCCAAGCCCAACACTAGAGTTGTGTACGGTTTGGCTGGATAAATTATTTGATGCTCAGCACTGTCCAACACAACCAACTGACCCTTGTGTTTTGTCAGAGCAGTTGTCAGCTTGTGAAATGAAAATGAAGGAAAGAAAACAGAATCCAACATATGATTCTGGGCGGCATTTCTTGATCCAATCAAAACAATTATTCTAAGTTGGAAATTCAAAGTTCAAACCAATACAAAACCAGAGTTGGAAATGTAAGACCAAAAAGAACGTTTAACTTCTGCTTCTGCATCTAAAACTTAAAAAAAGGTTTCTGCCAACTCCCAGTAATTTACAAATCTACATTCTCACACCTTAAATTATACATTAACCAAATCCTCAAACATAAAGCAAACTCGCATTTAAATTCATGAAAATGATTGTATCACACAACTGGAACTGACATGACTATTTCAGTAGTGGAACTGGAAGACTTTTTCTTGATGAATTCGATACAATCTGCAACAGCTTCGCTGTGATGCGCATCAGCTGTGTAATATTTTTGTGGTGCGTTCGAATTCGATGTGCTACTGCGATGATGAGAGGCCTTGCCGAGAGCTGATATCATTATCAGGCGAAAAACTGCTTCTCGGAATCGTTCTAGCAGGGTCGTTGGCGATAAACGTTTGTTTTTGTTGTTGCCTTTGAACCCCGGCATGCAAAACGCACTGCTCTTCATTACCTTGGGGCTGCTTCTGGTTTTCTTCTCCATCTTTTCTGCTCCTCCTTTGCCTTTGATAAGGTACTTCTTTTATAGAAGAATCTAATGCACCTGGCCCTAACAATTTGTTATGTAGCTTAGGTTACAAAGGTAAACAAATACGTATTGTAGATTCTCCAAGATTTCCGTTTCTCTTCTTTGTTTAATACCAGAAGTAACCATCCTAATGACTTCAGCATATGCATACCTGGACAAATAATCCAGAAAACAGGGTAAATAGACAATTTCTTTTTGAAATATGTCGCTTCACTATATTAATAACATGAGAATTGAAAATGGCCCTCAATACTTAATCCGTGGCTATAATGTTGGGTTTTGCCTGTAAGTTTAATGACTTACTAAAACCAGATTAGCAAATCATTTTGTCTTAACTGGAACTCTATAAGATTCACATGGCTACATGTGCAAACGTTCATTACTCAACACAAATATATTAAAATTCTATTTGGCCGACTTGCCGAATTTCAAAGAATCCTTTGTTCCCTTTTACCAACTTCTAATAAGACATGAAATTGTTCGTCTTCTACATATCCAAAAAACGAGAGAAGAAATTGTTCTTCTAGTTTGCACTATTCTGTGTTTTATTATAAGTAGAAACAGATACTGAAACCTCATGTGTATCAAATTGTTATTCGAATACGGTTCCGGTGAGGTTTAGAGTAGAGATGAAGGGAGAAAGTGATAAGAGTAAAGAGGTATAAGAAGTGGCATTCATAAACATCAATCACACTCCAAATTTTATGTAACACTGAGCTAGTTATATACTTTTATTTCATGTTCTGACCTATCTATCATGTTATTACACAAGCTTCAAACAAAAATTGTGCATGGTCTCAGCTAATAATGCCTATGGACTCGTGAATATGATCATCTTCTTGGGAAATAGCCATCTAATAATGGGGATCAATGTTTTCCCTTTAAGCTTATTAACCTTGTCTGTTTTGTCGGGCGTTTCGTCTTTGTTGATGACTTGGGTTAAGGAAGGAGGGCTAGCGAATTTCACGTATCTCTTCTTTTGGAACTCACCGTCTGGTGTCATCGTATTCGTACCTGCTTTCGACTTGTTTTCGAAGTCTTCTATATCGGGATCGAACCGTTGCAGCTCCTTTTTCTTTTGTTCAAGCTCTTCTCTCAGTGTTTCTATGCAACACGACTTCGAGGTGTTCTCCTCTTGTGCCTTTTGCAAGCTTTGCTTTATTTCTTCTAGCTCGGCTGTTAAGGCTGCAATCTTGGATTCGCCTTTCCCGCTCTCTCCTGCTTCAGCTTTCATCTAAGGATGAATTTGAGATATTATCCTTCAAATATTCGAGTTCGAATAATATAATATTAGTTCAAAGCATATAGAAAAACCTCTTTGATCCTGTTTGCAAAAATTTCACCAACCAGAACTTTTTCTCCAAATAACGTGATAGCCTCTTTAACTGATCCAAAGGGTGCTCTGGTATCAATCTCCGCCCGTCCAACGCCACCGCCATCTTCCGTTTCCATGGTTAGTACTCCGGGGAGAAATGCCAACTCCGGTGACAAGGATCTCCTTTTAATACATCCAAGGAGAGTGATGAAAGTGACGTATAAAGGAAGGTCGTTAGTAATGGAGTTGGATGATAAGTAGCTCAACTTAGTGGAAGCTAATGGAGAGTTATAATTAGTATTGGGGTTAGTTTCTTGGCGTCCACTTCACTGGAATTTTGTTAATTGAAGATGACAATTATGGGTGGTTGCATCCTCCATCCATGTATTTCTTTCATTCGTTCCCCTCTGGCCTTTGATGGCATGCTTTCCTTCTCGATACTAGGCCCTTAAGCATGCTCCTTTCTATGCTCCACGCTAAAAAAACACTTAAATTCTAACCTTAATTTTCATATCCTAAACTTCAAATCATGCACTCTAAAAAATAGACTCTACCCCTAATTCCCTACACCATAAACTCTAAATTCTAAACCTACTATTTTAAAGTGGAGCATAGAAGGGGCATGATAAAAGGCATGATAAAAGGGCAAACGATTTCCATCTGGGTGTATATGAGAACATAATTCTTCTGCCCCACTCCGTGCCTCCATGGGTGCCCCACCACTAATATGGTAACACTTGTATTATTTTATTAATTCATTTTTATTTTTTTATTTTTTGTTATTAATAAATCATCGTTAACCCATGTTAACGTTAAAACAAGAAGTAAAGCATTCCAAAAAGAAAACCAGATGATTTCTAAAAATATATTTTTTGAAAAAATTGCTACATTCCTCAAAATCAAGAACTCATTCCTAAAATTACCTTCTCTAAAAAATTGTTTTCTTCCTCAAAATTAAAGACTCGTGATTAGTTCAACCATTGAAGTTCTTTTCGGTTGTGACTAACCAACTAATCGAACCGGAAAATCAATGAAATGAATCGGAAAACAGAAAGGAAGAAGAAGAGAGAATGAGAGAGAGAGAGAGAGATTCGAGATAAGACTTTATTCATTCAACGATGAGCTGGTTACAGGGCAAACCACCCTTTAACCCTAACGGTCACAAGGGACCGCGAAACGGCAACGTTTCTAGCTCTATACAGCTGGCTAATACGCCGCGTTTCATTTAAAACGGTAACAACAGAAATTTAAATGAAAACTAAAAAGGATAACGGTAACCATCCCTTACAATACTCCCCCCTTTTTGAAATCCTTGACCTCAAGGATTGAAGCTTGGAAATTGCTGTTGAAGCTTGTACAAGTTCTCCCAAGTGGCATCTTCTGGGAAGGAGTTTGTCCACTCAATTAGGACCTCAGTCACAGCCCTGTTGCCTTTCTTAACCATTCGCCTTTCCAAGATTTTAATTGGCTCCTTTGCAATAGCTCCATCTACCCCAATGACTGGCAATTCAGATTGCACAGGGTCAGACCCAATATGTTTCTTCAATTGTGAAACGTGAAACACATGATGGACCCTCGATCCTGCTGGCAAATTCAACCTGTATGCTACCTTCCCCACCTTGCCATCAATCTGATAAGGGCCAAACCATTTCGGGGCTAGCTTGTGGCATATTCTCCTCTGCACAGAGTGTTGTCTATATGGCTGCAACTTTAGATACACCCAATCTCCCAAATTCAGCTCACACTCAGTCCTTTGTTTATCGGCTTGTTGCTTCATTCTTTCTTGGGCCCTCTTCAAATGGAACTTCATCATTTGCACATCTGCTTCTCGTTGCTGCAAGCTTCGATCCACCTGAGCAACTGGTGACTCCCCAGCTAGATAAGGTAAATGCAGACTAGGCTCTTGACCATATAGAGCCATGTGTGGACTGGTCTTAATTGCTGAGTGATAGGAAGTATTGTACCACCACTCAGCAAGGTACAACCAAGAGCTCCATTCCATTGGCCTCTCCCCTGTCATACATCTAAGGTAGGTTTCCAAGCTTTGATTCACTCTTTCAGTTTGGCCGTCGGTTTCCGGGTGATAAGCTGTGGATGGAGTGATCACCACACCTAGTTTCAGAAACAATTTCCTCTAAAAGATGCTCATGAAAACCCTGTCTCTGTCACATACAATGGTTTCTGGCAGGCCATGTAGTTTAAAAACATGCTCCATGAACACTTGAGCCACATCCAATGCAGTGTAGGGGTGAGCCATAGCAATAAAGTGCCCATACTTGGTTAGTCTATCCACCACCACAAAAATAACTTCCTTACCTTGAGATTTTGGAAGGCCCTCTATAAAATCCATGCTGATACCTGCCCAAGCTTTCTCAGGAATTGGCAGAGGTTGGAGTAGGCCTCTAGGATGCTGAAGATCATGCTTATTCTGTTGACACACCTCACACCCTCTCACAAATATTTTCATGTCCTTCCTCAAGCCCTTCCAGTACACCACTGCTATTGCTCTCTTGGTGGAAGCATGAACCCCAGAATGCCCTCCCATAGGACTACCATGAAAGAATTATAGGATCTCAAACCTCAACCCATCATCCTTGCCCACCATCAGTTTCCCCTTTCTCCTGAGTCTCTGACCATCCCAAGAATACTTCCCCTGTAAGCCATTCCCTTGTTCTAATTCAGCTATCAATTTTTGCAACTTGTCATCACATTTCCAAGACTCAGCAATTTTGCCCAAAGTGTCAGTAGTGGATGCACTCACTGTGAGTGGAGTACATTCAGCAAATAGAGGGTTCCTAGACAGCACATCAGCTACCTTGTTATGAATTCCTTTTCTATAGCACACTTCATAGTCAAATCCCATCATTTTGACCACCCATTTTTGTTGGGAAGGGGTGATGGCCTGTTGATTGGTTAAAAACCTCAGACTTTGGTGATCTGTCTTAATTCTGAAGTGCCTCCCCAAGAGATAAGCAGACCACTTCTTCACTGCTAGTAACACTGCAAGCATCTCCTTATCATAGATAGATAAGGCCTGATGCCTTACTCCCAAGCCCTTGCTAAAAAATGCCAGAGGCCTACCTTTCTGTACTAAGACAACACCCACTCCCAATGCAGATGCATCAGCCTCCACTGTGAACACCTCCTTGAAGTCTGGTAAAGCAAGAACTGGAGCAGTATGAACAAATCTCCTCAAAGATTCAAAAGCCTATTGCTGATCTTCTCCCCATTTCCAAGCACCCTTCTTCAATTGATCAGTAAGAGGTTTGGCCATGGTACCATACCCCTTTATGAACCTTCTGTAATATCCCGAGAGCCCCAAAAACCCCCTTAATTCCTTAACAGAAGTAAGTGTAGGCCAATTGGAAATACAATTGACTTTGTCCTGTTCCATGGAGATGTGGCCATTGCAAATTACATAACCCAAGTATTCCACCTGCTTAGCTCCAAAGCAGCACTTGCTTTGCTTGGCAAACAAGGTATGGCTCCTTAGGACTTCAAGCACTTCTCTCAAATGTCGCAAGTGTTCTTCCGAACTGTTTGAATACACCAGTATATCATCCAGGAACACCAACACATATTTCCTCAATAGATGCTTAAATATTCTGTTCATCAAGCTTTGAAAAGTTGCTGGGGCATTGGTAAGGCCAAATGGCATAACCAAGAACTCATAGTGCCCCTCATGAGTCTTGAATGCAGTTTTGGAAATGTCAGGCTCCCACATCCTAATCTGATGATATCCAGATCTGAGGTCAAGCTTAGAGAAAAATTTGGCCTCCCCTAACTCATCCAATAATTCTTCAATAATGGGCATTGGAAACTTGTCCTTAACTGTGAGCTGATTAAGTCTTCTGTAGTCCACACACATCCTCCAACTCCCATCTTTTTTCTTCACCATAACTACAGGAGAAGCAAAAAAACTGTTGCTATCTCGAATTACCCCAGTATCCAACAACTCTTTGGTCATCTGCTCTATAGCATCTTTCTGATAACCTGGGTACCTGTAGGGAGGGATCTTCACCACAGCATGTTCATCCAGCAATGGGATCTTATGCTCTTGTCCCCTGATAGGTGGTAGCCCCTTTGGATCTCCAAACACATCTTCAAACTCTTCCAACAGTTGCTGCAGATCCTCAAAATTCTTTTCCTTACCCAACTGCATATCAAATTGAGAGTTCATCACCAAGCAAGCAGTGTAAGGGCCAGCTACTGATCTCAGCAATTTCAGACAGGTCTTGGCCTCCATGTCACTCACTGGCTTTGGATGCAACCCTACCAACTTCTTGGTTACCCCTTGTTGCTCGAAGACCATAGTCAAGGTCTCAAAATTCCATTGAATTTGGCCCAACGTAGCAAGCCATTGAACCCCAAGCACCACATCACACGTTTTTAGGGGCAATACAAAAAAATCAGTGGTGAACTTGTAATCACCTGTGCTCCAGTGTATTTCCCTGCACCAACCTACTGTTTCCAGTTCCCCTCCATCGGCCACAATCACCCTCACAGTATTTCTTTGTTCCAGGGTTAGTCCACACTTCTTGGCTACTGGATAGTTAAGGAAGTTATGAGTACTTCCTGAGTCTACCAATGCCACAAAATCTAGACCTCCTACTGAAATTCTTATCCTCATGGTGGCACAACCAAACATTCCCCACATTGCCTGCAAAGACAGCACAGGTTTCTCAGTTCATCCCATCCCTGCAGCTTCCACATTCTCTTCCTCACAATCTAAAAAGACCTCCCCATCTCCTTCATCCTCTGCACCCTCCACAGTTATCTGATACAGTTGGGACTTCCCAGCACATTTATGGCCAGGGGTGTACTTAGCAGAGCACCAAAAGCACAACCCTCTTCTTCGCCTATCCTCGATTTCTGCTGATGACACAGTCTTTCCCACACTCTTTGAACCAAACGCACTAGGAGCCCTCGATGATGAAGGTTGAGTAGACAGTGGTGAGACACTGCGGGAACTATGGGCAGTACTGGGGGCACTAAAAGAGGTGTGTGGCATAATGCTGGGTGGCTTTGTCGGGGTGGGTAAAACAGGTAAGGCCGTGTTGCGGGGAAGGGTCACAGAATTGTTCTTTTTCGAACCAGGGAAAAAGATCGCTTCCAAATGTTTCGCCATGTTATAAGCATCAGACAAGGTAGCAGGTTGTAACAATTTAAGAAACTGGGAGATTTCTAACCTGAGGTGGTTTTTAAACACGCTGAGCACATACTCGTCTGGCAACTGGACTTGATTCAATAGCTGCACAAAATCCTCATAAAACTGGTCCACCGAGTCTGTTTGTCTGAGAGCTACAAGCTCAGCGAACGGATCCTCGAATCTTTCTGGGGCAAAACGTTCTTGTAACAGCTTCAAGTATTGATTCCAACTCAACTGATGTAGACTACGGTTGTTCTTAGTGATGAACTGATGCCATTGCAGAGCCCTTCCTTCCAAATGGAGCATAACCAAACGGATTTTGCATTCCTCAGGGACCTTATCTGCTTCAAAGAATTGTTCCAACTTCATCAACCATCCCTTAAAATCATTGCCATCGAATTTAGGACACAGCAAACGGTACGCGAAGTTCTGTATCACTGGGGCACCTTCCCTCTACGTGTTTCCCCTAAGCCCAGAAGCGTCCTTATCCACTCCTCCTGCCGGCTCGTCCTCCTCCACTAAAATAGTGTCCCCAAACGGTTGTTGGCCCGAGGAATTCGCTGATTTTATGCTTGGGTGGGGACCCAAAATACCCTTATCCGCCTCCGCCGTTTCCGGAGCTGGGGTCGCCGTCGATTCAGGGGTTACTGACTTCCCCAACGCAATGCCTATCAATTTCTGCAGTTCGAACAAGGTCGCAGTACGCATCTCAGACATCCGCTCCTCCATTTTCGAATTCAATCGAACAATATCATCCTTGACTGTGGAGATCTCCGACTGCAGCCTGGTTGTCTTCTGTTGCCACTGGGGCTCTTCTGAAGCTGGATCCGTCAGACCCGGATATGTCTACTGCGCGTTGAGTGCGTTTTGGGCCGTCTGACCTCGGGTTCGAACGCCTTCAACCATCTCCCCTTCGATCGAACGAAAGCTCTGATACCTTTGTGACTAACCAACTAATCGAACCGGAAAATCAATGAAATGAATCGGAAAACAGAAAGGAAGAAGAAGAGAGAATGAGAGAGAGAGAGAGAGATAAGACTCTATTCATTCAACGATGAGCTGGTTACAGGGCAAACCACCCTTTAACCCTAACAGTCACAAGGGACCGCGAAACGGCAACGTTTCTAGCCCTATACAGCTGGCTAATACGCCGCGTTTCATTTAAAACGGTAACAACAGAAATTTAAATGAAAACTAAAAAGGATAACGGTAACCATCCCTTACATCGGTAAAGATGGGTTCGAAACTGAGAAGGGGTTGATATCTTAATCGATATGTTTGACTTTTGTTTTCTTTTTTTCGTTATATTTTAATTTATTTAGAGGATGTTCACCTTGATTGGTTTTCTGTAATATTTATTTTTGATGTATTGTTTTTGAATGAAAAAATAGAGAAATAATTTTTTTCGATCCATAATCTTTGAATTGAACAATATTAAAATTATTGAAATTAGATATTTTTGGGCTTAGGGTTAGCCAAATTATACTTGCACTATGGATAATTTAAAGAGATAAAATTATTCAAATTATTGAAGCTTTGTCATCTGTTGATATTATATTTTAAAGCGAGCTTTTAAGAATCGTTATCGTTCTTGAAATTAAATTTAGGATTAATATCCTATACACTAGCGGTGGAAATTTTTTGTTTCTACAAGCGCATCAATTATGGGGTTTAGGGTTAGTGTTTAGGGTTTAGAGTTTAAGGGTTTTAGTGTAAAGGTTTAGAATTTAGGGTTCATGTTTAGAATTTAGGGTTAGAATTTAGGGTTAGAATTTAGGGTTTAGGGTTAGGGTTTAGTTTTAGGGTAATGTGGGTGGGGGTCTAGGTTTTAACCTATAAACCCTAAATTTTAACCCTAAACCCAAAATTCTAACAACAATCCCTAAATTCAAAAATACTACACTTATACCCCTAAATTTAAAACTCTAAACGGAATCCCTAACACCTAAAACTAAGACGCTTGTGTAAAAAAGTTTCTACAAGCGCTTGTGTATAGAACAATTACCCTTAAATTTATACATTAAAAAGTAAAGATAATTTTATAGATTAAGACTATGCTTAAGGTTATTCCTTTTGATCGCCATCTGAATAACTTAAAATTCATGAATTTTAATCCGAGTATTTGGGTCATAGTTAGGTGCCTATACGGATTGAGGAATGTGTTTGTTAATACATTGATATATGTATTTCCATGTGTTGAGCTTATGAGTTGTTGAGCATGGCATGATGTTGATAATTGTGTTCATGCATCATTTATATTTGACTCATGTGGTTCGAAGGTAAGATCGTGCATTCTACCTTGATTGTATGCTCGTGCTTGGACCTTGCATTGTCGAGGTTTGTTTTATGAGCTTACCCTCACTAAGCTTTATGCTTACACTCTCTTTTGTTCGACAATGTAGATCCGCAGTTCGTGGGTTGCTAGTACAAGAAGAGGGCCTCCAAGTGTGCTAGTTGAGCTTTTGCTAACCTCAAGTATGAACTATTTTAAGTTAATGATGTAATAGTCAAGCAATGGGGACTTATGTGGTTATTTTGTGTTAGGAGCATGTTTAGACTCCTTGTTATGTGGATGCTATGTTTAAGGCTTGTTTATGCCTTGTATGTTGGTCTTGTGCCCCTATCTTGAATGCTTAATTGTATGTTCTTGTCTAAACTTGATATCTTGAATGCTATGAATGATTCTTATGTTGAATGATGATCCTTTGAATGTATGGCTTATATGTGTTTAAAATGTGTTAAGTATGTTTGTATAGGTTGCCTTGCATCTAGAGTTAATGTATTTTTGGTTGTGGGAGGCTTTAGTTGGTGTTTGAGGCAGCTTTGTGCCATAAACCAGCTAAAACATCTCTATTCGCAGTAGGTGTATCGAAACGGTTGGTCCCATTTCGATACGGTTCTCTTGTTTTAGGCCAGGCATTTCGATACGCAAAGGTGGCGTTTCAATACGATTTTGCTACTGGAAATCTGAGATTTTGACGAGAAATTGAGAGTATCGAAACGGTCCTAGGCGTTTCGGAACGGTCTTCGTAGCGTTGACCACGAGAAGTTGACTGAAGAGGGCGTATCAATACAGTCAACCAGCGTTTCGAAACGGTCTCCTCGAGTTGACTTTGGCCAGTTAACCTAGTCAAGGCGTATCGATACACCCTCTAGGCGTTTCGATACGGCCATTCGTTTAAGATAAAATGGGCTGTTTTTGGTTAGTTGTTTGATTGTTCACCTCGCTTGTTGCTTCCGCTGTTGTTTTTTCACCTAGGATATGTTAATGCATCTAAACAAGATAATAATTAAATGAAAAAGTTTTTCTCGGGTTGATAACCGAAGTGAAGCCTTAACGGGTTTCGCCTCGGTTATCCCCGGTGTGACCCGCTCAGACCGGTCAGTCGCCTGGATCGGGACGAGGGGGTTACACTTGTTGGTATCAGAGCCTGAGGTTTCCGAGACCTCAGGCAGGTAAGTGAGGTAAGTTAAATTCTTGTATTGCAATTGCATAGTGTTTGCTCGCCATGTAAGTATGTTTGCTTGTTTATCAAGTATGCTTTGATGTATGCTTGTTGGATCGTGTATGTATGTTGTTTGAAGCATGTTGAGTAGAGTCTCATTGCTTTTATTACATCGAAAAAAAGGATTTTTAAGTGAGGGAACATACTTGAGCTACTTGGACCCTTGCCCTTGCTAACCCTCTCTTTTATGTTGTTGTTGTGTTGTAGTTGTTATTTGTGCGCGAGTATGTCGAGGCCTGGAGGTATACCGAGGATGGTTCGTCAAGAACCTCGGATTACGGCTCCTGTTAATGAGCCGGTGGTTAGAGTAGAGGCTCTTGTGGAAGAGCCTACTGTTGGATTCGGAGCTCCTTCACCTCCACCACCTCCTCAGCCTGAAGTGGGAGGCGAGGCTGGAGCTGAGGGAGCGGGACCTCAGGTTGGTCAGGGTGGCCAAGGTCCTGCAGGAATAGACACTTTTCTGCTAGTTCAAGCTATAGTAGGAGCGTTTCAGGTTGCAGTTGCCGTAGCTCAGGCTGCAGCTCAGCCGAGAGGGGATGATTCTAGTTTACCTTTAGAGAGGCTTCGTAGCCTAGGAGCTGATGAGTTCAAGGGATCTACATCTGAGAGATCAAAGTTGTGGTTGGAGAATGTTGCGTGTAAAAGAGTCTATCGCAATGTTAGTGCAAGTATACACGACGCAAGTAGTAAAGTGATACGAAGTATCGGATATCGTCTCCACAGGGATTGGGCTAATAGCTTCACCTTAGTTCACTGCACGAAAGTAAAGGAAATAATTGAGAGTTGTCACGAGAATAATAAAGTAAACTTAAATGAAAGAGTAGAAATATCAAGATAGAGAGAATGGGCTGGTATTGAATTGCTCAGTAGTGCAGGTATTGCAATGCTTAGGAACTTTAGTTCTGTCGTCGCGTCTGTCGCGGTAGCACCTGTCGCGGCAGCAGTCCGTTGATCGTTGCGGCAGCAAACACACCAACTCAGCACTTCAAGTTTGGCAAGAATCCCAGATCTGCCGTGGCCTATCCCTAGGTCCAAGTCTGTCGATGATCACGTCTTTGATAATACCTCCCGGCGTGAATCGAAGGATGAATACCGATGTGTATGAATTCTTCTTTAGCCACTTAACCTTGCCCTATCCCTAGGCACAAGATAGTTCAACTATAAACTAGAGAACTTGCTCTTATTTCTTTCGTATACTTAACTCTCCCGATGCTAAGTAAATAGATAACCTCACAATGCTCTCTCGATGCTCTTGCAAGATATTAATAACCAAAATAAGAGAACTTGAAGTTTATTTTATTGAACTTGAAAAATCCTAAAACAAAACAACCCTTGCAACTACTTTACAAATCAACCCGTGGCCCTAGGGGGTTTTAGAACATATCAACGGCGGGTAATCGGCGGAGGGGTTTGGTTGTCGGTTTAAAGGGAAATCGGCTATGGGTTATGGGATATTCCCCCTAGGTTAAAATATATGACCTTATATAAGCTTTGGGCTTAAGTATTCTAAGTTAACAAGGATTACAACTTTAATTAAAAGTATGATTCTAATAAAGACTTAATCTTCAAGGTTCCTACTTTTCAGCCGTCCTCCTTGTTTCTTGGGTTTTTCTCTCCTTGAGCTTTGGCTTGACATATCTTTTGATCCGGGGCTTGGAAAAATATATGGTTTTCACACGATAGACGAGCATAATTTTCTCTATCTATCGAGGTGCACTTTGCTTTTCCTCCACTAACTTGCTGTCGTCCTCTGCTGTCACGACAGCACCATGGCAGCATCGTCCTCATTGTCTGCTTGTCCAGTTCAGCTTTTCAGCTTCTCTGCCCTGCACCCGCCTTCTCTGTCTACTATGGCAGCAACCTGCAAAATCAGCCATCTTTTAGTAGAATATGTGCCTTTACTATATTTGTGATGTTTTGCTGTAAACTAACCTAAATGCAATGCAATGATGCTTGAATGTGGCAGAAATATAGGTAAAAAAGGGTGTAAATAATAGAACTTTTACACACTCAACAGAGAATACAGTCCGTATCTTAGCTCAGATGGGATGTGTTAGAGCTCGTAAGTTGGGCTGCGTGGTTTCGTTGCTTCAGGGTGATGCCTACACCTGGTGGGTCACCATTACTACTGGTGTGCCTGAGGCCGAGATTGGTTGGGACTTCTTTGAGACTGCTTTCAGGAAGAGGTATTTGGGGCCGAGATATCTGGATGAGAAGAAGCGGGAGTTCATGGCTCTTGTTCAGAGAGATGCTTCAGTGACAGATTATGAGATACGTTTTGTCCGACTGAGTCAGTATGCTCCGGAGTTGGTACCTACTGAGAGAGACCGTTGTAATCGGTTCAGATATGGACTTCATGAGGAAGTCAAGAGGTATACCTTAGCTTGAGATTATTCTGATTTTGATGTCTTGGTCGCTAGGGCCAAGGACATCGAGCATAGCTTGGGGCTGACCAAGCGTGCGGGAGGATCCAGTTCGGGGAAGAGGCACAATAACTTTGATCATAGTGATGCCAAGAGGCATCAGGGCAGTGAACATCAGTTTGACCATAGGCGTGGCGGTGGCCACCATGGTAGAGGCCATCAGGGCCATAGAGCTGGAGGGCGTTTGCCTGAGTGCACTCGTTGTGGGAGACAGCACTCAAGAGAGTGTTGGGGTAATTTTCATGCTTGCTGGAACTGTGGATCGAGAGACCATTTCAGGAGAGAGTGTCTGCATCAGACGACACAAGCACCGGTTCAGGCTCAGGCTCCTACGAGAGCGATCGACTATCAGAGGGGCCGTGGTCGTGGTTACTTCCAGTCGAGGGCTGATGAACCTAGGATAGAGGCAACGAGGAATCTTGCTCATGTTGTAGCAGTACAGCCAGAGGCCGATGAACCAGCTAGAGTCTACGCACAGAGAGAGGAAGGGAATGACACAGATGTGATATCATGTAATTTTGAGTTACAGTTCATGTCTTTGCTTTCCTTAGTTGATTCGGGTTCTACGCATTCTTACATTTTAAGTGAGCATGCAAAGAAGTTAGACATACCTGTTGAGATCTTAGATGTAGGGATGCATGTGACTAGTTCCTTTGGTGAGACAGTCGTAGCTAGATGGATGTATAGGAGGTGTCCGTTGAAGATTCAAGGTCATGTGTTTCCTGTTGATATGATGGAACTTCCGTTCTATGGTTTTGATATTATTTTGAGTATGGATTGGTTGGTTGAGCACAGAGCTAGTGTAGATTTTGAGACAAAGAGAATTTCGTTGAAGCTTTCCGATGACTACGAGGTAGTGGTAGTAGGCGAGAACGTTAAGTTATTGTCGAATGTTGTGTCAGCTTTAGAGGCTCATAGGTTGATAGACTCCGGTTGTGGGGCTTGCTTAGCGTATGTGATGAATCTGAATATGAGTGAGGTTAGACCGAAAGATATCAGAACAGTTTGTGATTTTCCAGATGTGTTTCCAGAAGAGTTATCGGGTTTGCCTCCTAACAAAGATGTAAAGTTTGTGATTGAGACTGTTTCAGGGTCTACTCCAGTTTCTATTGCTCTGTACCGTATGGCTCCGAAAGAGTTGAAAAGTCAGCTTCAAGAGTTGTTAGACCGTGGTTTTATTAGGCCTAGTAGTTCGCCTTGGAGTGCTCCCGTGTTGTTTGTAAAGAAGAAAGATGGCAGTATGAGAATGTGTACCGACTACAGGCAGTTGAACCAGTTGACAGTAAAGAACAAGTATCCGTTGCCACGTATAGATGACTTGTTTGATCAATTGAGGGGTGCTTCAATGTTCTCTAAGATAGATTTGAGATCAGGATACTACCAGTTGAAAGTAAAAGAGTGCGATGTTCCGAAGACAACTTTTAGGACTAGATATGGTCACTATGAGTTCCTTGTGATGCCATTTGGGCTCACGAATGCACCAGCAGCTTTCATGGATATGATGAACAGAGTTTTCAGAGACTATCTGACCGGTTTGTAGTTGTTTTCATAGATGACATCCTTGTGTACTCGAGATCAGAGGAAGAACATGATGAGCACTTGAGACTTGTTTTGCAGAGATTGATGAGCAACCACTTGTATGCTAAACTGAGTAAATGTGAGTTCTGGATTAGAGAGGTTGTGTTTCTTGGCCCTGTTGTATCAGCTGATGGTATCTGTGTTGATCCGACGAAGATTGAGGCTATTGTTAAGTGGAAACAACCTAAGTCAGTGGCCGAGATTAGGAGTTTCCTAGGATTAGCTGGTTACTATAGGAGATTTGTTGATGGTTTCTCTAGAGTAGCTGCTCTGTTGACTAAGTTGTTGCAAAAAGGAGTTAAGTTTGAGTGGTCAGTTGCAAGACAGAAGGCATTTGAGAAATTAAAAGAACTTTTGACGAATGCTCCAGTGCTAGTACAACCAGTTTCAAGGAAAAAGTTCGTGATTTATAGTGATGCTTCCTATGTAGGTTTAGGTTGTGTTCTGATGCAAGAGAGGAGAGTTGTTGCCTATGCTTCGAGACAGTTGAAGGTGCACGAGAAGAACTACCCTACGCATGACATTGAGTTAGCAACAACTGTGTTTGCGTTGAAGATTTGGCGTCACTACTTGTATGGTGAGAAGTGCACGGTTTACATTGATCATAAAAGCTTGAAGTATTTGATGACTCAGAGAGAGCTGAACTTGAAACAGAGAAGATGGCTTGAGCTGTTGAAAGACTATGATTTGACTATCGAGTACCATCCGGGTAAGGAAAATGTAGTAGTCGATGCGTTGAGCAGAAAAGTTGCAGTTGAGTTGCGAGCTATGTTTGCTAGATTGAGTGTATCAGGGGATGGTGGTTTGATTACATAGTTGCAAGTAAAGCTTTCTTTGATTCAGATGATTAGAGAGAAACAGTTGCAAGATGTGTCACTAGTTCCGCATGTTCAGGACACAGCCGAAGGTAGATCGTCCGAGTACAGTTTCAGTGGTGAGAATGTGTTTTGTTTTAGAGACAGAGTTGTAGTACCTGAAGATGTTGAGTTGAGACATGTGATTCTGAACGAAGCATATTCGAGTCCTTTTTCTATGCATCCAGGCAGTACTAAGATGTACCGAGATTTGAAGAGTGATTATTTCTGGGTTGGTTTGAAGAATGATATAGCCGAGTATGTGAGACGTTGCATGGTCTGTTAGAGAGTGAAGGCAGAACATAAGGTTCCTTCAAGTTTGTTGCAGCCTTTGAAGATTCCAGAATGGAAATGGGAGAGAATCACTATGGACTTTGTGTCGGGGTTACCGTTGTCTCCTTCGAAGAAGAATTCTGTTTGGGTGATAGTTGATAGATTCACTAAGTGTGCTCATTTCTTAGCAGTGAACACTACAGATTCTTTGGACAAGTTGGCGAATTTGTATACTCGCGAGATTGTGAGACTTTATGGAGTTCCAAAATCTATTGTATCAGACAGAGATCTGAGGTTCACAGTGAGGTTCTGGAGTTGTTTGCATAGTGCCCTAGGTAGCCGTTTGCATTTCAGTACTTCTTATCATCTGCAGTCCGATGGACAGTCAGAGCGAGTGATACAGATTTTAGAGGATATGCTCCGTTGTTCTGTGATTGACTTCCAAGGTTCTTAGGAGAAGCATTTACCCTTAGCTGAGTTTGCTTACAACAATAGTTACCAGGCTAGTATACATATGGCTCCTTATGAGGCTTTGTATGGTAGACGATGTAGGACTCCGATCTGTTGGGCTGAAACAGGTTAGAAATTGTTACCTATGCCGGATTTGCTTAAGGGGACTACCGAAAAAGTGAAGTTGATTTGTGATCATTTGAAAGCAGCTTCTGATCGTCAGAAATCTTACGCAGATTTGAAGAGAAAAGAGATCGAGTTCTCAGTGGGTGAGAAAGTGTTTCTGAAAGTATCTCCGTGGAAGAAGGTAATGCGATTTGGCCGGAAAGGCAAGTTGAGTCTGAGGTTTATCGGTCCGTATGAGATAGTTGAGCGGATTGGGCCTGTAGCTTACCGTTTGAGATTGCCTTCAGAGTTAGAGAAGATACATGATGTGTTTCATGTGTCGGTGTTTAGGAGATATAGATCAAATCCGTCTCATGTTATGCCCGTTGAGGAGATAGAGCTGAATCCGGATTTGTCTTACAATGAAGAACCAGTTGAGATACTTGCTTCTGATAGCAAGGTGTTGCGTGGAAAGACCATAGAGTTGGTCAAGGTGTTGTGGAGACATAGAGGTGTGGAAGAGGCCACGTGGGAGAGGAAAGCTTATATGCTTGAGCAGTTTCCGTACTTGTTTCCGTCAGGTAATTTCGGGGACAAAATTCCTTAAGTAGGGGAGAGTTGTAACACCCGGGTTTGGGGGTCGGGTGAAAATAATATTAAAATAATGTTTCAAGTTTTCCCTTTTTGTTTTAAAAATTCATTTAATATGTTGGATCAAATTTTAAATTAAATTAGAACCCAAAGTTTCATGGATTTTGGAATAGTGGAAGATGGCCATCTCATTAATGGCATTCTTGTAATTTCAAGGCCTTTGAAAAAATAAAAACTCATTTTATTTTAAAATACCCATTTAACTCATCTTCTTCCCCCCTTCACTTTCATTTCCACGACAAACACTTCCTCCTCACCTAGTTTACTATTCCATCATCTTTCTTGCTTGTCGTTGGAGACTTTTCAAAGGTAAATCCATTTTTGACTTGTCCTTATCATTCTCTACAAGCTCATATCTTTATTTTCATGAAAGCTCATGGTTTTTAGATTTTGAGTTTTGGAGATAAAAATCCAAACTTTGATAACCTTTAGATGAGTTTTTGATGTAATGTTGTTAGATAAGTTAAAAGCATCTTATAAGGTCCAACATACTCGATTTTTTTCATGGTTTTATGGTGATTCCCGAAATTGGGTTTTTGAGAGGTTTTAGAGGGGTTTAGGTTGAGTTTGGGGGCTGTTTTGTGTGGAAATTTGTTGGCTGATGGTTAGGCTATGTATGAGGGTTATTTTGGAAGCTTTTGGGAGTGTTAAAGGTGTTTGAATCAATGGTTTTCGGCTGTGCTTTAGGGCTGCTCGGGAATGAGGATTTTGGGGTTGTCTTTAGCTTGAAATCATGTGTTTTGTGCTTGGTTTGTGTTCCGGGTTGCTACATTGATTTGTGGACTGATTTGTAGTTGTTTTGTTTGTGTTGGGACGGTTAGAAGCAAGGAATTGTGTTGGTGAAGCCTCGGGAACGAATCCGAAACCGTTGGGAGCTTGATCGGCTAGAGTGGTTGAGCTTGGAATAGTCGGTGAGTGGTTAATGTTTTCAACTCGATTTAAATGGTTTTCAAGTGTTGGTTCAAGCATGTGGACTAGGTTGGGCTTGGTAGACCCACCTAGAGTTAGGATTAGATTGGTAGTCTAATCCCAAGCTTTAGTTAGAGACTTTGGTTGAACTTTAAATGTTGTGTATGCCTCATGTTTAATTGTGATTATGGTGGTTATGTATATTGTGTTATACATGTATGTTGAGGCATGATATTGATGCATTGTTATATGCATGTGGTTTGTGCATGACGGTAAGTCATGGTGAGTACATGCTAAGCACGGGAGTTGATATGAAATGGTGTTGTGAGAGGTTATGAATTATGTTAGTATTGGCACTAGTATGCTTGGGTACAATGATCGATCATTAGGATGTCTAGTGTGCACACGTGAGTCGAAATGCGCGTGTGGTCTTGGTGATGGTAGTCATCAAGATGGAGTACGAGTTCGCTCGGAAATCTTCATATATATGTTAGTCGGTGATGAGTGGAATCCCATCGACGGGACGTAAGGGTGAGTAGAATCCACTCCGCATGAAACGGTGATGAGTGTAATCCCAAAGTAAGGTAATGGTTGTGTTGTTGGATGTGAGTTCCAACGGTTGTAATCTGCGTATTCGGGTCATAGCTAGGTGCCAATACGGATTGAGGAATGTGTTTGTTAATACATTGATATATGTATTTTCATGTGTTGAGCTTATGAGTTGTTGAGCATGGCATGATGTTGATAATTGTGTTCATGCATCATTTATATTAGACTCATGTGGTTCGAAGGTAAGATCATGCATTCTACCTTTGTTGTATGCTCGTGCTTGGACCTTGCATTGTCGAGGTTTGTTTTATGAGCTTACCCTCACTAAGCTTTATGCTTACGCTCTCTTTTGTTCGACAATGCAGATCCGTAGTTCGTGGGTTGCTAGTGCAAGAAGAGGGCCTCCAAGTGTGCTAGTTGAGCTTTTGCTAATCTCAAGTATGAATTATTTTAAGTTAATGATGTAATAGTCAATCAATGGGGACTTATGTGGTTATTTTGTGTTAGGAGCATGTTTAGACTCCTTGTTATGTGAATGCTATGTTTAAGGCTTGTTTATGTCTTGTATGTTGGCCTTGTGCCCCTATCTTGAATGCTTAAGTGTATGTTCTTGTCTAAGCTTGATATCTTGAATGCTATGAATGATTCTTATGTTGAATGATGGTCCTTTGAATGTATGGCTTATATGTGTTTGAAATGTGTTAAGTATGTTTGTATAGGGTGCCTTGCATCTAGGGTTAATGTATGTTTGGTTGTGGGAGGCTTTAGTTGGTGTTTGAGGCAACCTTGTGCCATAAACTGGCTAAAACCTGTCTGTTCGCAGTAGGTGTATCAAAACGGTTGGTCCCGTTTCGATACGGTTCCCTTGTTTGAGGCCAGGCGTTTCGATACACAAAGGGGGCGTTTCGATACGATTTTGCTACTGGAAATATAAGATTTTGAGAAGAAATTGAGAGTATCGAAACGGTCCTTGGCGTTTTGGAAAGGTCTTCATAGCGTTGACCACGAGAAGTTGACTGAAGAGGCCGTATCGATACGGTCAACCAGCGTTTCGAAACGGTCTCCTCAAGTTGACTTTGGCCAGTTCACCTAGTCAAGGCGTATCGATACACCCTCTGGGCGTTTCGATACGACCATCAGTTTAAGATAAAATGGGTTGTTTTCGGTTGGCTGTTTGATTGTTCACCTCGCTTGTTGCTTCCGATGTTGTTTTTTCACATAGGATATGTTAATGCATTTGTACAAGATAATAATTAAATGAAAAAGTTTTTTCTCGGGTTGATAATCGAAGTGAAGCCTTAACAGGTTTCGCCTCGGTTATTTCCGGTGTGACCCGCTCGGACCGGTCAGTCGCCCGGACCGGGACGAGGGGGTTACAAGGAAGATTGCAATTTTTTCAAAAAATGTATTTTTAGGAATCATCTGATTTTCTTTTTGGAATCCTCTCCTTGTTTTAACGCTAGCGTGGGTTAACGATGATTTATTAATTACAAAAAATGAAAAAAAATGTAAAAATAAATTAATAAAACAATACATGTCACTAAATTAGTGGTGGGGCACCAATAGAGGCACGAAGTGGTGGCAGAAGAATTCTGCTCGTGTATATGGTTGGTTTGGTTCAATTTGATAAATTATTTTTATAGTCTATTAGTTTTTGGTTTGGTTAATGTCAGTTTTGGGTTTTTTCATATTAATTTCAGATAAAAATCTATATGTCCATTCTCGGTACCTCTTTCTATACCTAACACTAACAAATTAAATTCTAAATTCTAAACTCAAACTCTAAATTTTAATTCTTAAACCCTAAATAATACACCATACCACAAATTTCCTAAAGCTTAATCCTAAATCCTAAACCTAATTTTTTAGCGTGTTGGATAAATAGGGGCACCAAAATGTGGCAAGGAATTTCTATTCATTAATTTCGAGATATTTGTACTTTATTTAAATAAAGTAGTAACATTAATACATTATATTTAAACTACATCCATGACCACCCAACTATATGTCTGATTATATTTTGACTATTGATCTTTAAATTTTGTCAACCAAATTACTCAACTATTTAAATGGTATTAATTAAGCCACTTGTCATTAGAATCTAACGGAGGAGGTGACATGACGGAAATTTGTATAATTACACATTTGTTCTCTGTTACTTATATATTATATTAATTGATCTTAATTCTAATTCTAATTTAAAGAATTTATTCTTCCAATCAAGTAGTGACACGCAGAGACTTTACTCTTAAATTATTTATTTAATTTAATAAATATACTCCTCCAATCGCCTAGGATAACAATGCTCACTTTTTCAATGGGTTTTTTATATACATATTAGTAGCTTTTTTAGTTTGTGTTTTTCTCTCACCAAGATCTCTATGGACAAAATACTGGTGTAGCGCCAACCATTTTAGTAACTGAGCTTACATATCTTGTTGGCCTTTAGTCTCTTAGTGTCATGTCACCTAGTGCTTCAACAATTCCTAGGGTCTACTGGCCAGCGAGATGAAAAACTGACCTCATGCATATTCAACTGTTGTTCAACAACGGAAAGACCCAATCCACCATCCTGGGAAAGATTCGTAGTTGTGGTGTATTTGCATGAGTAGAAGCCAAGAGTGGCATTGGGGACTGAAGATGAATAAAAGAAGAGCTCGGCCTCTTGTCCAACCTTTTGCAAAAGAGTCTTGACTTGACCCCTTAACCAAGAGTCATCATCATGTTGTTCTTCTAGTTGTCTACACCAGATGACGGCGTCTCCTCCATTGCAACCCCAACAATGTCAATGTGAGTATAAGTTTACGGTTCACACTTGCTAGCCTAGCAAGGACTAATTTTACAAAATGAGTGAATTTACTTTGTGTTGAGCAATGGGAGGATCAACAAGGCTGACCACCAAACGGTGGTGAATTTAGAGTGCAACCACTTTCCAAAACCCAGCACTGGTTGTCACATTTGCTAAACAAACTGACTGCCCGAGGAGATGAAGAAGCCTATAGTCCGGCCTAATAATTTGTTATTACAAAGCCCAAACACGATATATTTTATTATGCCCACAACACTCAACACCCAAATAAGCATCTATTGATTATTTGGTGAAGTTAGAAAAATCAAAAGAAAAGATGACATGCTAAGATTTAGTGTTACCTTTAGGAGACTTGAACGATTGCATATGAGATTGTGTTGTTTTGACCACACAAATATGGACTTCGGCATGTCTTGTTAGTTGTTACAAATGTATAGTCAGACAGGAATCAGGATAGGATTGGGGTGAGAAAGCTTTAAGCCATGCTCTCTACTCTCTAATGTTGCTGCGCTGGTCAAGGAATAACAACTTACAACATGCCCACTACCCATATCTCCTGGAATTATTTTTAGTAGCTGAGTCTCCCAACAAAAATTTTACATACACAAGGCATCAAACTCAAGACTTGTTCTAAAGATATCAAAGGCCTTCGGCATCTTAAAATGACTTGATAGAATGACACGTCATCGAGAAAAATAACTTTATATTTTATTAAATTACTTTTTGACTAATGTGACATTCTTTCAAGTCAACACCTTGTCTACATGATATTGTCATGTATGTTTGTCACATCATTTCAAACTATTTACCGTTAGTTCACTAATAATTTTCATCCACATAGAGATATATTGACCCAAAATAAAATGTTTATGGTTAAATTATGTTGGGTTTTTCGGTGCTCGATTCCTTCAACCGTTCTTGCTCGCCAAGTGGTGGAGAAGTTGAATTTTGGGTGAAAGAGGTGTGGAAGCTAAAAATGATAAAGACAAGATGATTTATAGTGGTTCAACCTTCTAACCAAGGTCTACATCCACAACCTTAGCTTCCCACTAAAGATTTCCAATCAATCCACTATTGATTCGTCCCTTTTTCTAGGCTTAGGAGGAAACCCTTACAAACCGATCAAGCTTTCTACCCAAAGCCTTGATCAAACCCTCTTTACAAAGAGATAAAAATAAGCAAACTCAAATCCCTCTAATAGGTATTTGTTTGCACAATTAAGCTCTCACCCAATCCTAAAAAACTTGAGCAAATCTAACAATTTTGGCTCACTAGTGTTTGTCTATACAAAGAATTGACACTTAAGCACTAAGACTCATTTTGATCATATGTTGTATTACAATTGAATCATTAAACATTACTAGATGCATGGAGGTACTTTTTATACTCCTCAATGAGTTTGTAGCCGTTACTAGCTATTGGGGTTGAATTGGAGCCATTTGTCACGAACTTATTTGTTCAAGCTCAATTCGTGCGGCGCTAACACTCTCAGCACGATGTTAGCAAGCTTTAATCTCGCAACGCTATGGCAAAACACAAGGAGCAAGAGAGTTCACAAGGAAAGAACCTTGTATTAAACAACGAAAGCTTACAAGAGAACTTTACAAGTGTGCTTGAGTGACTACTTGAGTGATTTACAAATGAGAGGGGTGGCCCTATTTATAGGCACCCACCTCCTCAACGGACGGTTAGGATCTGTTTGATCCAACGGCTAGGAGTTTGACTCCCAAAATATCTACTACAACCTAGATATCTCTAGATAATTCCACACTTATCTAGTTATATCCTAAATGGTCTAAAAGCTCTACCATATTCTAAGGTATTCTAGAATATTCTAGGGTTGTCCTTATAGATCTACCCTTATCTAAAGTATTCTAGATTGTTCAGAGATGTCTGGAGTTGTCCTGAGCCTTCCGGACTTATCTCGAGCTTTCCCGACTTGTCACGGGTCTTCTAGGTTCCTCCGGATGAGCCTAGATGGTCGTGGAACCTTCTGGAACCCCTCAGACTTGTGTGGAAACGTTTGGAGCACCCTGGGTCGTTCTAGATCCTTCTTTGGATCAACCTTGGCCCTAAAATCTCTAAGGCATCTCATTTTCCCCTTGTTGGCCCAAGTGCCCTTGGAAGGAACCCTTTGGGTGTGCGTTGCGCACCTAGGTGGGGCACCTCGGTGCATCTCGGTGCACCCTGGCGGGTGTGCCCCTCGTTTTGCTTCAGTTTAACCTAGTGAGGCGTGACATCCTCCCCTACCCGATCTCGCGACGCCCTCGTCGCATCTTGGTCGAGCTGATGGGATGTTGCTGGTGTGCCTCCCTCGGCTCCTAGCTTTCCTCGTCTTCACCCTCGGCTTGGCAGCTTGATTCTGGGCAATCGTATCTGGTTGTGCCTTACCATCAACCCCTTTGATGAAGGTAACAAGACGTTTTCGTATCGGACATGACCTCATCACATGAGGCCCTTCACATAGGTAGCACTTTACCCTCATGCTAGCCTTTGTCACGGACTTAGCCTTTGCGTTGCCACGATTCCCTCTCGTGGGCTTGTCCTTGGTGACGCTACCTTGCTTACCCCGTGCAAGCTTGGTCGGTGAATTGGCCTTACCCTCGGCTTTCGGAGATGATGGGTCGCCCTTGTGCTCCACGTCGAGCCTTGACCCTGGCTTAAGTCCCTTGGTGTCGTGTCCCTTGGGGATGGAACTTCCCTCGTTCCTCTTGGTGTCCCCTACTGATTGAAGTGCTAAAATGAGTTGTATTGATCCTATTTGTGCACCTTGGCCCACTTTGGCATCACTACCTTCGTCGGCATCGCTTCCCTCTTGATGCCTGGATAGGAGCGAACTGAGTGCTTGGCGTTGTAGACATTCCCGCGTCTAGTGGTCACCATCACATATGAAGCAACCGTTTGGTGGTGACTTCTTGGCACTATGAGAGTCTTTAGACCTACCTCGGTCTTTGTCCCTCTATGAGGACGAGCCTTTGTGCTTCGGTGCGTCCTCGTCCTTGCGACTCTCCTTGTGATGGCTCCTCTCTCCCCCACCTTTGGCATGGCCATCCTTGTCATCCTTTGGCCTGGGGGTGGACTCCTTGTGGCTTGAGTAATCAATGAGGCTCTCGGCCACGACGATGGCATCGGCAAGGTTTTGCACCCCACGACGCATTAACTTGGTCTTGGCCCATGGTTGGAGTCCATCGACAAAGTTAAAGAGTGAATCCTTGTCGGAGAGGTCGGGGATCTCGAGCACCAAGCTAGTGAACTCCTTGACATAGTCTTGGATGTTCCCCGTTTGCTTGAGCCTTCGCAATCGTGCCCTTGCTTCATCCTCGGCATTCTCCGAATAGAATTTCCGTTTGAGCTCATTTTTAAAATCGGCAAAGGTAGAGATGGTGCACGTACCTTTCTCAATGTCGAGACACCTCCTCATCCACCAAAGCATGGCGGTGTCGGTGAGGTATAAGGTCGCGGTCTGGACCTTAGAGGCATCCTCCCTGATTCCATTGGCTTCTAAGTATTTCTCCAAGCCATATAAGAAGTTGTCTACTTCTTTGGTGTTGTGTGACCCCGAAAAAGTTTGAGGCTTGGGCACCTCGACCCTTCTAGCCTCCACGGTGGTGCTTGGTCCGGCTGCCATAACACGTTTGCACAAGGCTAGGTCGCCTTGCAATGCTTCTAGTTGGGTATGCATGTTGTCGAGTTCACGTTGAAATGACTCACGTACCTTTGTGAGCTCTACCATGAGTGCGTTGCATACTTCACCCATTTTCGTGCGTAGGGTCTCATCTAGCTTGATCTTCATGGCCCTCACGGCCGTGTGGATCTCGGCATCCTCCGCCTCGAGGCCTTCAATCCGCTCTTGAAGGTCGTCCACGTGGGCACCCATGCCCGATACGCCTTCCTCCACGCAAGTGAAGCGCAACTCCAAGCTAGAGAGTACGTCCTTGGATTTGGCACGAGGCGTTCCCTCCGCAAGGTCGGCCTTTACTTCTTGCCCACCTCAGTCATGCGTGACCTCGGTCTCCGACGGGCTAGCAACTTGGTTCTTGCTAGTCTTGGCCATGCTCCCAAGCGATCGGAACTTGCTCTGATACCAACTGTCACGGACTTATTTCTTCAAGCTCAATCCGTGCGGTGCTAACACTCTCGGCACGATGTTAGCAAGCCTTAATCTCGCAACGCTATGGCAAAACACAAGGAGCAAGAGAGTTTTCAAAGAAAGAACCTTGTATTAAACAACATAAGCTTACAAGAGAACTTTACAAGTGTGCTTGAGTGAGTACTTGAGTGATTTACAAATGAGAGGGGTAGCCCTATTTATAGGCACCCACCTCCTCAACGGACGGTTAGGATCTATTTGATCCAACGGCTAGGAGTTTGTCTCCCAAAATATCTACTACAACCTAGATATCTCTAGATAATTCCACACTTATCTAGTTATATCCTAAATGGTCTAAAAGCTCTACCATATTCTAAGGTATTCTAGAATATTCTAGGGTTGTCCTTATAGATCTACCCTTATCTAAAGTATTCTAGATTGTTCCAGAGATGTCCGGAGTTGTCCCGAGCCTTCCAGACTTATCCCGAGCTTTCCCGACTTGTTCGGAGTCTTCTAGGTTCCTCCGGATGAGCCTAGATGGTCGTGGAACCTTCTGGAACCCCTCGGACTTGTGTGGAAACGTTTGGAGCACCCTGGGTCGTTCAAGATCCTTCTTTTGATCAACCTTGGCCCTAAAATCTCTAAGGCATCTCATTTTCCCCTTGTTGGCCTAAGTGCCCTTGGAAGGAACCCTTTGGGCGCGCGTTGCACACCTAGGTGGGGCACCTCGGTGCATCTCGGTGCACCTTGCGGGTGTGCCCCTCGGCTTGCTTCGGTTTGACCTGGTGAGGCGTGAGACATTGGAGACTTCATTTCCCACCATAAATACAGTTCTACAACTCCCCGTTTCGAAAGGCTCGATCCCGTTTTGAAATACTCCTTAAATAGAAAGAGTCGTTGCAGCGCCCGTATCGAAACGCCCTTGGCCGTATCGAAATGGCGTATCGAAACACTTGTTCTCGTATCGAAACACTCTGCATTTAAAAGGTAGTTGGGAAATAGTCGTTGGGGGTTTATGACCGTTGAGGTCAATGCCACATATGCGTATAGAAACGACAGAGGCCGTATCGAAACGCTATGCAAAAATCTCACCCAGATTAAAGCCCGTTTCGAAACGTTTTGCCATTGTAAAGACCCGTATCGAAACATCTAGGGGTGTTTCGAAACGGCTGGATGGTTTTGTTGAATTTGTCTTTGAAAATACTTAGAACCCTTTTGAAACATCCCATAAACATAGTTTCAAGGTTTTTTGACTTAGAAATAGTTTTGAATTCTTTTTAACTTTGTCCAAAACATTTTTCAATTATTATATCAAAACATTAGTTCTACAAATTACATAAAAAAAATAAGGGCCAAAATGACTATTCAGCTAAACGTAAAAGACAATTTTTACTTTATGCCTTTTTTTTTTTGAATCGTTCCGAGTTTTGCTATTAGAAACTCTAGACACTAAAATGGATGCATTTGGTATAGGATAATAAAATTGTTTGTGTATTCTGAGAAATTAAAATGGCACATGTTCATCTTGTTGTTCCTGAAAAAGTTTTGTAATGTAAGATTGATATGTATGAATATGGATTGGGAAGTTCTAGGGTGAAACTTTTAATTTGAGGCTAATTTAAGGATGATCGGTTGTTCAGGTTATAAGTTTGTACTTAATTTATTACGAGGTTTGTACATAATTGATTATAGAAAGTATAATTAAAAGTTAAAACGGTACGTACATAGTTTGTTACTTGAGATCACAAAAACCAAGAAAGGTAATAAACTATAACATACATAGTTTCTTACACGAAAACCTAATTTTTTACAAAAAGTATAATAAATTAAGTATGTATTTAATTTATTACACGTTGTACGTTACTTGTTATAGCATTTGTAATGAAAACGATATGTACTTAAATTATTACACCAACACAAAAAGACCCACCTCAACCAAGGGTAATAAACTATGTACATACATAGTTTCTTACACGAAAACCTAATGTGTTACAAAAAGTATGATAAATTAAGTATGTACATAATTTATTACAAGTTGTACGTAATTTGTTAAAACATTTGTAATGAAAATGGTATGTACTTAAATTATTACATGAGATCACAAAAACTAAGAAAGGTAATAAAATATGTACATACATAGTTTCTTACACGAAAACCTAATTTGTTACAAAAAAATATAATAAATTAAGTATGTACTTAATTTATTACACGTTGTATGTTATCTGTTACACAATCTGTAATGAAAACGATATGTACTTAAATTATTACACGACATCACCAAAGCCTAAACCAGCCCAACCAAGGGTAATAAATTATGTACATACATAGTTTCCTATACGAAAACCTAATTTGTTATATAAAGTATGATAAATGAAGTATGTACTTAATTTATTACACGTTATACATAATTTATTATAAAATCTGTAATGAAAACGGTATGTATTTAAATTATTACACGACATCACCAAAACTTAAACCAGCTCAACCAAGGGTAATGAACTATGTATATACCTAGTTTCTTACACGAAAACCTAATTTCTTACAAAAAGTATATTAAATTAAGTATGTACTTAATTTATTACACGTTGTACTTTTTTTGTTACAGAATCTGTAATGAAAACGGTGTGTACTTAAATTATTACATGAGATCTCAAAAACCAAGAAACCTCAACCAAGGGTAATAAATTATGTACATACATAGTTTCTTACACGAAAACCTAATTTGTTACAAAAAAATATGATAAATTAAGTATGTACTTAATTTATTACATGTTGTACGTAATTTGTTACAAAATTTGTAATGAAAACAATATGTACTTAAATTATTACACGCCATCATCAAAACCTAAATCAGCTCAACCAAGGGTAATAAACCAAGTACATACCTAGTTTCTTACATGAAAACCTATTTTTTTTACAGAAAGTATGAAAAATTAAGTATGTACTTAATTTATTACACGTTGTACGTAATTTGTTACAAAATCTGTAATGAAAACGGTATGTACTTAAATTATTACACGACATCACCAAAGCCTAAACTAGCTCAACCAAAGGTAATAAACAATGTACCTTTTCAATGTACCTTACTACCTTTTTATGTTCAAACATTAAAAAATTATATTTTCAATATACCTTTTTTAATTAACTAATAAAGTGAACAAAAATTCCTTTTTAGGTCCAACTTCTCTTTCAATAATTGTTTTCATTTTTAATTAACTAATAAAGTGAAGAAAAATTACTGATCCTTTTCAATGTATCTTTTTTATGTTCAAACATTAAAAAATTATATTTTAAGTTTTAATATTAAATTCTAAACTATAAACCATAAACCCTAAAAAATTCATCTTACCCATAATTCTTTCAACCATAACCCTAAACTCAAACCTTAAACTATAACCCTAAACTCTAAACTTTAAATTTTTAGTGTGGGACATAAATATGGGTATCAAAAAAGGACATAATTTTTATTTCCAATAAAATAGTAACACGTATCATCAATTTATTGAAGAGCACTAATTTATTAGTTGATGCGACACAACAATAATATTTTTTTACTGATGTGGCAGCGTATTTGACTATTAGTCAACTAACATCTTCATTAAAAATGGTCATTTTAACCAAATTAAAATGTTGAAAGCCAAAATGTTTAAAAAAAATAATAAAAAATCAAAATATTATTCAATTAAAATTAAGGAGTGATTTTAATTTTATACCAAATATTTATAATGTTTGCGTTTTGGTCATAAAATTAAAGCATCAATTATAGAAAATCCCAATATTATGTTTTTTTCGTCTTCTTTTAAGTAGCTAAACTTGTTTTTGTTTAAATAAATCCCTAAATTAGCACATATAATTACTTCAAGTCCTTTCAATTATCTTGTTAAAAAAATTCTTTTGAACAATGAGACATTGACGCGTCACAAAGATTTAAATACTTGTTTTATGCAAAAAAAGTAATTTAAGTGTTTAAAGAAAAAAAGGCCATAGTTTGAACCAACAAGTGGTACCACTAGAAAAAGAGAATGTTATTTTTTTATTGAAAAAGAAAAATGGTTATCCGGGCACCTCGTTAAAAAACCTCCCTAACCTAAATTGGAGGGAAAAAAGTGCACCCGGTAACCTACATATGCCAAACATCAAACGTCGTCACTAATGTCCGAATGGAAAACATCTAACATAAAATCCGGAGGTTGACAAAAAACAGCCACCCCACTCACACAACTTAAACCATGCTTCGTTAATCTATCACCCACACCATTAACCTTGCGTGACACGCAATGGAACCGAACATCCCAGTCCATCAACAACATCCTCTGGATATGATACACAAGCGAATGATCACCAGCGACCCTAGCCGACATATTTAGAAGCCGGACGGCTTCCTTATTATCAATCTCCACGATAAAACATTTATAACCTTTATCCCCAAGCATGTTTGAGACCTTCCAACACACCCCAAAGCTCTGAATCAAGGACCGAACAAATCCCAACGAACTTGGAGTAACCAAGTAACCACTCACTCCTATCATTCCGAATCACACCTCCACACGCCGTCCGACCATCCGCCTGAACTCTAGCCCCATCCGAATTGATCTTGACCCATCCCGAGGATGGAGCCATCCATCGTTTCGAGCCCATGCGGACCGGAGTGATTGTAGTTCCCAACCGAGAATGCATGAATCTCGCCTGCTCACACTCTTGCACCACATTACGACACCTTTCCACAACCGGCACACTCCAAGTAACCTCAAGGGTGAACACCAACCAGTTCCTTTCCTTCCAAATTAGCCAAAGTAATGCTCCAAAGAAGAGAGGCCAATTCACAATTGTGGGGGAAAACACATAAACAGACTGCAGGTTGCAGCGTATCCAGTCAGTGAACTCCATGCTGAAAAAATCCGACCAAAATTCTGGCGAAACAACCGACTTCCAATACTCCTGCACCGTCGGACATTGCCGAAACAGGTGAACTAACGTTTCAGCCTCATTCCCACATATCCCGCACTGCAGACCCGTCGTGAGATGATGTCGCTCTCTCTCGACATTGGTTAGCAACCTCTCATGCATTAGTAATCATAAGAAGGATTTAATCCTTGGCAAACCCGGTAACCGATCAATCGTGTTCCAAATAGGGTCGGCATGCGAATCACTTTGCTGTAGTCTTAATCTGTAAGCCGAGCGAACCAAAAATCTCTTATCGGATGAAGCATCCCATCCAAAATAGTCACGCGGAACTGAAGCACAAGGGGGGAGAATTGCAGCAATCCGCATCACAATAGGCAGGGCCAACAAGTGCTGAAAGTCATCCCACTTCCATTCACCAACCTCGTTTACCATCGAAGACAGAGGAGTCGACCCATCCGGAAGCAGAGTATTAGGAAGCACCCATTCCTTCAGACAGCCGATTTCCCCAACCCATCGATCATTCCAAAAATCAATGTCATCCCCATTACCCATCTTCCACGATATATGACAACAAACCTCATCTCACACACTACATATACCTTTCCAAAGGTGAGATTGATTACCTCGCATAACAATATTCAGAATCACCCCATCGCACACGTATTTAGAACGCAGCACTCGTACCCAAAATCTATCAGGTTGAGCAACCAGGCCGAAAGCCAATTTCATCAAAAAAGCTGCATTTTGATCCTCCAAATGCTTAAAACCCATGCCACCTTCAACCTTGGGCTTACACAGAATATTCCAGTCAACCAGATGCACGTGACAACCATCGGACGAGTTCCCCCAAATAAATTTCCTGATTAGCTTCTCAATCTCCATGCATACCCTTTTAGGCAATAAGGTAGTTTGCATGGTATAGGAAGGAATTGCCTCTAAAATCGCTTTCGCCTACATAATATGTCCCGCTAATGATAAAGACTTAGCTGACCATCCTGACAAACGATCACTAACTTTCTGTATTAAGAACTGGTAAGTCTCATTAGAAACTCGTTGATGCAATTAAGGCACACCCAGATATTTACCTAAGTCTGAAACATCAGTAAAACCAAAGCCACAACTGGGAAAACCACGAGTAGCATCATCCACATTGCGGGAAAATAAAATATTAGTCTTCTGCACACTCACCTTATGACCCGAAGCAGTGCAAAAGTCACTTATGACACGGTTAATAACGTGAAGTTGAGAAACCGAGGCTTCAGCGAGCAAAACTAAATCATCATCAAAGAATAAGTGGGATATACTTGGGCCATTACGGGCAAGAGTGACGGGTTTCCAAGCCCCGAACTGGACTTCCCTCACAATAGCATGCGCCAACCTTTCCATACATAGAACAAAAATGTACGGCGATAAATGGTCACCTTGCCGGATACCCCTAGACGGAATGAACGAATTAGATGGCGAGCCATTCCAAATCACCTGCATCGTCGAGGACATAATACATCGCATAATTAACCTCCGAAAACAGTCCGGTAACCCAATCTCATGGAGAGTATCATCAATAAAAGACCACTCCAACCTATTATATGCTTTCTCCAAATCAACCTTAATGGCCATCCACCCTTTGCGACCAGATTTCTTACGCATCGAGTGAATAACCTCCTGTGCAATAACAATGTTGTCCGAAATCAAACGCCCGGGAACAAAACTAGTCTGAGCTTCCGAAACCCAATCAGGTAGGAACGGCTTTAACCGATTAACTATAACCTTTGTAATCATCTTGTATAACACAGAACAAAGGCTTATTGGCCAAAATTGACTAATATGTTCAGGCCTAGGAACTTCCGGTAAAAGAACCAACAGAGTCTGATTTAGGGAAGGATCAATAGGCGTACCAGCGAAGATATCACGAACAAAATTACATATACTAGGACCCACAATGTTCCAGTTTTGTTGGTAAAAGAAAGCATGAAAGCCATCAAAACCTGGGGCTTTAAGAGGCCCCATAGTAAAAAGAGCTATACGTACCTCCTCATCACTGACTTGCCGGAGAAGAGATGAAACTTCATTAGCTGCAAGGGCCGGAAAACCCCCGCGAATAGGGTACTCAAACCCATCATTACCTTCACTTGAAAACAAATTCTGGAAGAAATTCACAGCCATAGACTTCAATTCACCGCCGTCAGAAACCCAACACCCATTGTCGTCACGTAAGGCCCGAACAGTATTCTTCCTCCGTCTAGCCTTAGCAAACCGATGATAGAACTTTGTATTGCAATCTTGTAAAACCTATGTTTGATTTTGATATAATTAAATCTTTAAGGATCATTTTGTAAAACTTAAAATTGTTTTTATAAGTCCCTTAATAAGTTTTAAAACACCAACACTTTGAAACTGATTTATAAAACTCAAACTCAAAATATTTTCTAAGTGTTCCAAGACAAAACCATTGAAAATCGTCCAGGAGTATCGATACAGCACCAAGCGTATCGATACCATTTTACCAAACTTGGTTACTGTCGGAACCCGTATCGATACCCCAAACCCTCGTATCGATACACCCCTGTGTTAAAATTCAAAGAGTTTGAATATCGTACCGATACGGCTAACCCTCGTATCGATACGGGTTTTACAATTTTTAAATATAAGTCGGTTTAAAAAATATGACCGTTGGTGTCAGTTGGTTGGTAACCAAACTTTAAAAGTTCGTTGACCCGTATCGATACGGCAAACCCTCGTACCAATACGGTTGTGGACAGTGAGCTAAGTTCAGAAAATAGTATCGATACGGCCCTTGCCGTTTCGATACCCCATACCGATACGCTTACGTGCGTATCGATACCCCTTATTAAATGCACATACGACTCTTTCTTTTCTGAGACAGGTACCGATACCCCTTCCCGCGTACCGATACCGGTAGCTGCAGAAGTGCATTAGTGGTGGTAAGAGAGGGTTCCAACGGCTCCATTTATGTTCCCAACCACCCAAACGGCTAGAAATCAATGAGAAGGTATAAAAGACACATCCAAAAGCTACAGCAACAACTATTGATCTTCAAGAAAACACTTATTCATCAAATCCAAGCAATTGTGCCAAAATTCATATTTGTCTAGAAATCCCAATCGTAATCTTCATTCATATTTTTGTCAAATTGGGTTGAGTGCTTGTATTGGGGCTATCATTTGTATTGGGAGATACCTTATTAGCCTTCAAATTTTCTTTATTCACTTGTGTGAGGATTGGGTTGATTTTTGGGTAGAAAAATCAACCGAAATTGTAAAGGGTTGCCTCCTTGTCCTAGAAAAGGGGAAGAGCAATTTAGTGGAATTGTTGCAAATCCTTAGTGAAGCTAAGGTAGTGGATGTAGAGTTCATTTGTAACTTGAACCACTCTAAATCTCTTGTCCATCAATTTTTAATTTGCAAATTTCCACCACAAACCTTTAAATTTCCAATTCACCCCCCCTCTTGGTCAATTTCGATCTTGCGATCCACTCAACAATTGGTATCAGAGCTTAACTCTTTGAGGATTAACAACCACAAGAGGAGATCCTTGGAAGAGTGTGATCATCAAAATATCAAGAGATGGCTTCAACCTCCGGTTCCGGCATGTACGAGTCACAATCCACTACAAAGCCTCCCTTCTTCAACGGTGATAACTATTCTTTTTGGAAGAATAAAATGCGTCTATTCATCAAGTCAAGTGACTATCTTGTGTGGGATGTCATTGAGGATGGGCCATATATTCCATTGAAGCAAGATGGTGAAGGCAAGATGGTGCTAAAGAAGAAAGTGGAAATGAGTGGAGAGGAGAGGAAAAAGATTCAAGTCAATGATAAAGCTTTCCACATGTTATTTTGTGCTTTCGGTCCGGACATCTACTCAAAGGTCTCATCTATTGAAAGTGCCAAAGAAGTGTGGGACACTCTTGAGACCACTTATGAAGGCACCAATGATGTTAAAGAAACTAAGATTGGACTTCTCAATCTTAGCTATGAAAATTTCAAGATGGAGCCCGATGAGACGGTGTCAAAGATGTTTGATCGTTTCTCCATGATTGTCAATGGTCTAAAGGGCTTTGGAGAGATCATACCGGAAGACAAGCTTGTCCGGAAGCTACTCTATTCACTTCCCGAGTCTTGGGATGGGAAGAGAACCGCTATCATCGAAGCAAAGAACTTGAAGACATTGAAGCTTGATGAGCTTGTGGGTTCTCTCCTTACTCATGAGATCATGAAGCAAGGAAGGGAAGATGAGAAGAAGAAAGAAGAGAAAAGGGTAGAGAAGCTTGAGGTTGAGAAGAAGAAGAAGATGGGAATAGCTCTCAAGGCTAAAGCTTCACAACATGATGAGAGCTCATCTTGTGAGGAGGATGAACTTGAAGAATTGGCCATGATAGCCAAACGGTTCTCACGCTTCATGAGGTCCAACCGGGGAAGAAAAATCCAAAGAAAAATGGACTTCAAAGGGAAGAACAAAGAAGAAGGAAAGGATCCTATCATTTGCTTTGAGTGCAAACAACCCGGCCACTTCCGTTCGGAGTGCCCTCAACTCAAGAAGAAGGGCTTTGAGAAGAAGAAAAGACTCAAAGCCAAGCTTGCTACTTGGAGTGATGAGGAGTCATCGGAGGATGACGAACAAGAAGTGGCTAATCTTTGCCTCATGGCACTTGAGGAAGATTCCTCCTTGGTAACCTCTAACTCATCTACTTTAGATTTTTCATATGAAGAGTTAAATGATGCATATGATGAGTTACAAGAGGCATATGATGAATTAGTTGAGAAGTTTAAAGAGTCGGTCATTAAAAACAAGAAAATCATTTTAGAACTAAATGAGAAAAATGACTCACTCACTCAAGCTAATTCAAAATTTGAGAAAAAGATATTAGGATTAAAAGATGAGCTAAAGTTCTTTCAAGATGAAAATGTTGATCTTAATAACCTTTTATCTCAATGTAATAGTGAACACCAAAAGGTGTTGGGTGAGCTAAATGAGCTCAAAAAATCTTTAAAAAATGTTGGTAGTGTCAAGCATGAAGTAGGAGAATCCTTTAGAACACACCAACCTAAGAAAAAGACTAATTACTACAAACAAGGTAGCTACCCTAGACATAGTAGAGCTAAAAGAATTAGAAGTGTATGGGTTCCTAAGGAACTTGTAAAATCTAATAATATTATTGCTATGTCATCTTGGATTCCTAAGGGAACCAAGGTTTTGGGAGCTAACACTCATGGACCCAAAATGATTTGGGTACCAAAAACCAAAGTTTAATATCTTTGTTTGTAGGGGAAGCATTGCTACAAGGCCAAGGCACAAAGTCAAAACTCATGGTACCTTGATAGTGGATGCTCGAGACACATGACCGGAGACAAGAGTCGATTCATGGATCTAAAGCCAAAAAGTGGAGGAGTATTAACATTTGGTGACAACTCCAAAGGCCACATTAAAGGTATTGGCTCCATAGGTAATCACTCTACAATTCTTATTGAAAATGTCTTATATGTCGATGGTCTTAAACACAATTTATTGAGCATAAGTCAATTGTGTGATAAAGGATTTAATGTTTTATTTGATAAAAATGGATGCAAAATTGTAGACATTAAATCTAATAATATTATGCTCATAGGCCATCGCATAGGAAACATATACATGGTGCATTTAGATGACATACATACATCTCATGCATGCTTAGTTGCTCAAAATGAAAATGATGCATGGTTGTGGCATAGGAAGCTAGGACATGCTAGCATAAGTGTTTTAGAAAAACTAGTCTCTCTAAATCTAGTTAGAGGTTTACCCAAAATAAAGTTCTCAAATGATAAAATTTGTGATGTATGCTCAAAGGGTAAACAACATAGGTCTTCCTTTAAATCCATTAATGATGTTTCTACTAGTAGATGTTTACAACTAATTCACATGGATTTATTTGGGCCAATTAGGACTATGAGCTTGGGTGGTAAGTCTTATGCTTTTGTGCTAGTTGATGATTTTTCTAGATTTACTTGGGTTCTCTTTTTAAGTACTAAAGATGAGGCTTTGGAAAAATTCATCACATTTTCAAAACTAACCCAAAATGATCTTGAACTTAAAATTTCACATATTAGAAGTGATCATGGAACCGAGTTTCAAATTTTAGGGTTTGAAGATTTTTTAAATGAAAATGGTATTAGCCATAATTTTTTGGCTCCTCGAACTCCTCAACAAAATGGGGTAGTTGAGAGGAAAAATAGAACTTTACAAGAAATGGCTAGAACTATGTTTTGTGAAAACAATTTAACTAAATATTTTTGGGCGGAAGCCACAAACACCGCTTGTTATATTGTAAATCGAGTAATGATTAGGCCAATTTTAAAGAAAACACCTTATGAGATTTTAAAATCCAAAAAGCCTAACATTAGTTATTTTCACCCTTTTGGGTGCAAGTGTTTTGTTTTAAATAATGGAAAAGATAACTTAGGTAAATTTGATGCAAAAAGTGATGAAGCCATTTTTATAGGTTACTCTTTAACATCTAAAGCCTATCGAGTATTTAACAAAAGAACTTTAGTAGTAGAAGAATCTATTCATGTTGTATTCGATGATAACCTCCTTCCTAGGAAGGATTCTTGTGATGATGATGATGTAGGGATCATAAATGCCTTTGATGGAGGTCAAACTTCAAAGGAGGATGAGATTCCAACAAAGGAAGAGGACTCACAAGATCCACCTCTTGAAGCCTTGAAGGACTTGGCTATTGAGGAGAAGGAAGTGAGCTACCCAAGGGAGTTGAACTATGTCAAAGATGGTGAAATCTTGGGTGATCCCTCCAAGGGGGTAACCACTCGTTCTTCTCTTAGATTAATGAACCATGTTGCATTTATCTCATGCATAGAGCCTAAAAATATAAAAGAAGCATTGAAAGATGACTTTTGGATTATGGCTATGCAAGAGGAGTTAAATCAATTTGAGAGAAGTAATGTATGGACATTAGTTGATAGGCCTAGTAATCAATCTACAATAGGAACTAAATGGGTCTTTAGGAACAAACTAGATGAGAGTGGTAACATTGTGAGAAATAAAGCTAGACTTGTAGCACAAGGTTACACTCAAGAAGAGGGAATAGATTTTGATGAAACCTATGCACCCGTAGCTAGAATGGAAGCCATTAGGATGTTTCTTGCATATGCATGTTATCATAATTTCAAGCTTTTTCAAATGGATGTTAAAAGCGCATTTTTAAATGGTTTTATAAATGAAGAAGTGTATGTGGAACAACCATCGGGTTTTGAAGATTCAAAATTTCCAAATCATGTTTTCAAACTTACCAAAGCTCTTTATGGTTTAAAACAAGCTCCTAGAGCTTGGTATGAAAGACTTTCAAATTTTTTGATTGAAAAAGGATTTGAAAAAGGTAAGGTGGACACTACACTTTTTATAAAAATGTATAAAAATGACATCTTAGTAGTTCAAATTTATGTTGATGATATTATATTTGGTTCTACTAATGTATGTCATTGTCAAGAGTTTGCTAAGTTAATGCAAGGTGAATTTGAGATGAGCATGATGGGGGAGCTCTCATTCTTTTTGGGACTCCAAATCAAGCAAAGGAAGGATGTCACCTTCATCAACCAAGCAAAGTATATAAAGGATATGCTCAAGAAGTTTGGCTTGGAGAATGCAAAGCCTCAAGCCACTCCCATGAGCTCATCTACAAAGCTTGACAAAGATGAAGGAGGTAAGTGTGTTGACTCTAAGCTTTATCGTTCTATGATTGGATCTTTGCTTTACCTTACCGCAAGTAGACCGGATATCTTATTTAGTGTTTGCTTGTGTGCTAGGTTTCAAGCTAGTCCTAGAGAGTCTCACCTTATAGCCGTTAAGAGAATCTTTAGATACCTTAGAGACACTCCTTGTTTAGGTCTTTGGTATCCTAGAGACTCTACCTTCAACCTTCATGCTTACTCGGATGCAGATTATGGGGGTTGCAAAATTGATAGGAAAAGTACTTCGGGAACTTGCCAATTCTTAGGTAGTATGCTCATATCTTGGTTCTCTAAGAAACAAAATAGTGTAGCCTTATCTACCATCGAATCCGAGTACATATCCTTAGGGAGTTGTTGTGCTCAAGTCCTTTGGATGAAGCAACAACTCTTAGATTATGGAATTAAAGTTGAAACAATACCCCTAAAATGTGACAACACTAGTGCTATTTATTTAACAAAAAATCCCATCCAACACTCTAGAACCAAACATATAGAAATAAGGCATCATTTCATTAGAGATCATGTCCTTAAGGAAGATGTGGTTATAGAGTATGTAGACACCTTCAATCAATTAGCGGACATATTTACAAAACCTTTAGACAAAGAGCGTTTTTGGTCCCTTAGGAGAGAGTTAGGTCTAGCTAGCCTATCTTGACCTTTTTGGACCTCTTTTGTGCTTAAATATGCTTGATCTTGTGAAATGCCATGTTTGTATGCTTAGACTCCCAATTTCTTCCATGCCTACAGTTAGGGGGAGTATGATTCTGTTAAAATATGCTTAGAACTGCTCATACATCATTTGCATACTCATAAGAGAGTTTAGGTTCGAGCCTTTGGTTGTTCTTTGAACCAAATATGCATTTCTGGGCATACAGTTTCGATACTATTCTACGCGTATCGATACCTGTTCTTCATTTCGTTTCCCAGAATTCTCTTCGCTTCACGCGTATCGATACGATTCATACCGTATCGATACGGGTCGTTTCGATACGGACCCCTCCGTTTCGATACGACTTTTCCAACGGGCATTTTTGCAAAAAGACATCTTTATCCCCGTATCGATACTCCAACGGGCGTATCGATACTCGACTGCACTGATGGCTTTAATTAGGCTTTTAATGTATTCAACTTTTACCTAAATTCAAACTTTTGAAAACCTAATTAACCCTAGCCGTTTTTTCCTATAAAAAGGCCCTTCCTCCTTCATATTTTTCACATCTCAACTCAAACCTAAAAGAGTTTTTGAATCAAGCAAGGCTTTGTGCTCTCTTTCTCATCCTTGTGCTAGTTTTCTTCAAATCTTCAAGTTTCTATCAAGGTAATCTCCTTCTTTCTCTTTTTTCAATTTTTTTGTTTTAATTTTTTTAACAAACTTTGTTTTTCTTCAAACTTTTTCTTGAATTTTTCTTTTCAAAATTCCTCTCAAAATTTTTAAATTCCTTTTACCTTGATTTTTACTCAAATTGAAGAATTCTCCCTTGCTTATTTTCTATCTTAGATCATGGCACCAAAAGATCCATCGAGGAAGCGACCAAGGACTAATCAAGCCGGTGATTCCTCCACCGGTGGAGAAATTGCTCGTCTAAACTATTCCATCATCTATGATCAATGCTTTCCCGGCAATGCGGGTTTCGCTCACTTTCGTCAATATGAGAATTACAAGATCCGTGCCGAAAGGGTAATATCCATTCCTTTTCTCAATTCGGAGCGTTTCAAGTTTGAATACCTCCCCTTGCTTCATCGTTGGAATTTCATGGATTTTATCTCTATTCCGGGTTTTTACTATCGTCTCTTGGTTGTGATTTTCTATGCTAATGCAAGATGTATTAGTCGTAATGGGGAAGTTGTGGCTATTAGCTCTTTTCTTATGAGGAAGAAATTAATCCTTGATGTCAAGTCTATTTGTGAGGTTTTTAAGTTGGATGATGAAGGCCTTGATGATGAGCATGGTATGGGGCATGTTCTTAGTGGTTCCGTCACCGCCCTTAATGCTCATGATCGAATCCTACATTTGATGGTGTCGTGGTGGTTTCATCCTTCTGGAGGAAAATATTCCACCATCCGTCAAGTGGATGATTTTTGGATTCGGTGCTTCCGTGAAGCCAAGCGACCAAATCTAGCTCGTCTCATGTTCGCGGAGATCATCTATATCGTTCAAAATCGTAACACTCCTCATGTCACCTCCTTCACATACGGTACGGCTTTGAGCTATTTCTTTGTTAAAAAGGATATTGATTGCTCTTATGACTATCCAACTTCTCTCACCGATCCCATTGATGAGCGATCTCTTGCTCGGGCAAAATTCTCTTATGTTAATGGTGAATGGATGCGTGTTGTCGAGTTACCACCGGAAGCCGCCGCAATGTTTGAAGTGGCTCAAGCTCCTCAAGCTCCTCAAGTCCAACAACCCAATATGGATGCTCTCATGACCTATCTCAATGAGCAATTTACCGGGTTGCGCACGGACATGAATACTCGTCTCACATCCATGGAAACTTCTTTTGACACTAGGATGACGGGTATGGAGAATCGCCTTACATCTCTTGAGAGCGGGCACAATTCCTTGAATATTTCCATTGCCGCTTTCCATGATGAATGGCGTAATAGCATGCGCTCTAATGAGCCTTTGGGACTTGATGATGAAGATGATGAAGACGACGATGCTTAGACGTTTTCTCTTGTTTGTCATGCATATCATTTAGGATTTTATATTTTTATGCACCTATGTTTTATGATTCTTAGGATTAAGGTTGTTTTAGAATTAAAATCTATGCTTTGATTTCCATTTTGCCTTTGTTTGGATTTTAAGTATGTTGCTTTAATGAATAATATCTATGTTGCTTATTATACCTTTGATTTCTTTATGCACTTAATTGTCTCAAAGATTCTTTGATCTAACAAAAAGGGGGAGAAGAAACTAGCTCACACTTTAAAATATTTTGATTTTAATTCAAAGGTTACCAAGCTTATATTAAGGGGGAGTTAACTTTGTAAAGGTTTTCAAAAATGTCAAAAATTTTAAGTTTTATTTTTGTTATATCAAAAAGGGGGAGATTGTAAAACCTATGTTTGATTTTGATATAATTAAATCTTTAAGGATCATTTTGTAAAACTTAAAATTGTTTTTATAAGTCCCTTAATAAGTTTTAAAACACCAACACTTTGAAACTGATTTATAAAACTCAAACTCAAAATATTTTCTAAGTGTTCCAAGACAAAACCATTGAAAATCGTCCAGGAGTATTGATACAGCACCAAGCGTATCGATACCATTTTACCAAACTTGGTTACTATCGGAACCCGTATCGATACGCCCCTGTGTTAAAATTCAAAGAGTTTGAATATCGTACCGATACGGCTAACCCTCGTATCGATACGGGCTTTACAATTTTTAAATATAAGTCGGTTTAAAAAATATGACCGTTGGTGTCAGTTGGTTGGTAACCAAACTTTAAAAGTTCGTTGACCCGTATCGATACGGCAAACCCTCGTACCGATACGGTTGTGGACAGTGAGGTAAGTTCAGAAAATAGTATCGATACGGCCCTTGTCGTTTCGATACCCCGTACCGATACGCTTACGTGCGTATCGATACCCCTTATTAAATGCACACAACGACTCTTTCTTTTCTGAGACAGGTACCGATACCCCTTCCCGCGTACCGATACCGGTAGCTGCAAAAGTGCATTAATGGTGGTAAGAGAGGGTTCCAACGGCTCCATTTATGTTCCCAACCACCCAAACGGCTAGAAATCAATGAGGAGGTATAAAAGACACATCCAAAAGCTACAGCAACAACTATTGATCTTCAAGAAAACACTTATTCATCAAATCCAAGCAATTGTGCCAAAATTCATATTTGTCTAGAAATCCCAATTGTAATCTTCATTCATATTTTTGTCAAATTGGGTTGAGTGCTTGTATTGGGGCTATCATTTGTATTGAGAGATACCTTATTAGCCTTCAAATTTTCTTTGTTCACTTGTGTGAGGATTGGGTTGATTTTTGGGTAGAAAAATCAACCGAAATTGTAAAGGGTTGCATCCTTGTCCTAGAAAAGGGGAAGAGCAATTTAGTGGAATTGTTGCAAATCCTTAGTGAAGCTAAGGTAGTGGATGTAGAGTTCATTTGGAACTTGAACCACTCTAAATCTCTTGTCCATCAATTTTTAATTTGCAAATTTCTACCACAAACCTTTCAATTTCCAATTCACCCCCCTCTTGGTCAATTTCGATCTTGCGATCCACTCAACAAATCCCCTTCCAAAACCCACTGACATCTCGCCTTTTGCATCCACATACTCTCTTCTTGTAGCAGCACATTATTTAATTATGTACTAAGCGATTGATGCAGATTAACAAGGAATCTGGAATGTCTATTTTGTAATGCCTTTTCAATACCCCGGAACCTTCGTAGAAGCTCATTTTTTCGCTTCCCCACGTGCCCAGAGATAGATTTGTCCCATTTGGCCAAATCATTCTGCAAAGAAGTTAAATTCGAGAGTACCTTCCTACCATTATCCCACTTTGATTCAATAACCTTGGCGAACTTAGGATGATCTTGCCAAGCTGCCAAAAACTTGAATGGTCTGTCACTATGTTCAACAGCAGTCGTATCCAACTGAACGAGTAACGGGAAATGATCTGAGCCAATACGGTCAAGGTGCGATATCTGAGTATCCGGAAAAGTCTGAAGCCAACCATCACTTACTAAGCACCGATCCAGACGCTGATACAGATTTCCTCTATTCCAAGTGAAAAGCGGCCCATAAAATGGAATATCAATCAAACCTGAGTCAAAAACAAAGTTTTGAAATAAACAGCTAAAACTCAAAGCTGATAACGAACCACCCTGACGTTCCTCCGGGCTAAGAATCGCGTTAAAATCACCTCCCATAATCCATGGCTGGTCTAATGTCGGGGCAAGCTCCAATAACGCCGGTCATAGCCATTTCCGTTTAGCAGCCGATGGACTGGCGTAGACTGCGGTAAGCAGGAAACATCTACCAGATTCAAGACACGAAATCTGGCAATGGACGAACTGATTAGAAACTTTCAGAACCTTAATCTCAAAATCTTTGTACCATAATAACCAAATACCACCATTAAAACCATAGGCTTCAACACGGAAAGAATGCGGAAAACCAAGTCGTTTAACCACCCTATCAGCAGAAGAACCACTAATGTGCATCTCCATGATGGCGACAACTTGGGGATGAAATCTCCTCATGAAATCACGAAAATGACATCTAAACTCAGAGCTAGCAGCGCCCTAACAATTCCAGAAAAATACATTAATCATTATAAAAGAAAAATACAGAAACATCTAACCTCACGGGCGAGGCTCAACATTCTCCTTGTCCAGATGCATCGCAACTAAATCATCATTCACAACCGGATCCACCGCCGTCAACACTTGAGGAGCTACACCAACACCCTCCCCATTACTACTAATACCCGGATCAGCAGAGGCATGTGAAAGTTTCTGTGTAGCCAAATCCTTTCCTGATGTTCCCTGCACATTCTGCACCCATTCCGATAAGATCATTGGGGGTGGAAAATGGAAAGCACTCCGCTTCTTCATGCTAAGACCTTTACCCATCGGAGGAGTTACAGATTTAACCACTCCCTTGTTCTTCCCATTCATCCTAGAACTCCGTCTCTCTGAACCTCCATCATTCGATATAACTATTGTCGAATGCTTACCACCCTTTATATTAGGAACATGAGTATCAACCACCAGTTGCTGCCTCGCACCCAAAGATACAACTTGAGGTACTGTTATACCATGGTTGGTACCGTTAGTCGCAGCCTGTGATGATTCCACCCTTTCGCCATTCTTACAACTCGATGATTCTGCAGACCCTTTCACGTTCCCATTGACAGTCGGCAAGGGTTACTGAACGACATCATCTAAATCCTGGAGAGCATCAAACCTTGACCCCATCCCCTTACGCGAAGGTGCAGGGGCTCCAGCCGCAGTCCTACTTGCTTTAGAGTACCGACGCTTACGCGGCTCCGCTAGCATCCACAGACCAAACACTTCCTTCGGTTTATCAGAATTCTACATCGGGACAGCACTCTTCTCCACATCCACTGGTTTTGGATCGCCAATACCACAAACTGCCGCCGAATGCCCATACACTCCACATTTAAAACAAATATCGGGAAGCCCCTCATACTCAATGGCCTGAACAAAGTTATCAATCTCGATGCAGGGGAGTAAGGGTTTCGTCAGATCCACCATAACATCAAGCCAAGCGAAACGTCCTCTATCGCCAGTATCCGTCTTATAATCCACCCGAATAACCCGGCCGATATTTCTAGCAAAGTGCTGAAAGAAACCTTTGGAGTAATACCTGTATGGCAAACCAGGTAAACGAACCCAAACAATCACGTAAGAAGGATGTCGTTCTTCAAAGGAAAATGCACGACTCCATGGTTGAACAGTTAGGTAACTTCCATAAATCGTCCAAGGATCATCTGTTAACACTTTCACAAAATCATCTTCCAAAGCAAATCGGACAATAAAATACTCATTCTCAATATCCACGAGCTGAAACTCGCCTTGAGGCTTCCATAGCGTCTTAATACGACTAAGAAACGCTCCGTATCCAATCCTCCGCCCCAAAAGCCTAATGATAGCTGATTTACTCATGCTCTGGTCATATAACTCATGCACATGATCCAAAAACTGCACAATCGGAAACTTCCCATCTCTAATAACTCGAACATCCTGATCTGGCAACCCCACCTCATCATTCGAGATAGAAATCGCTTGAGAACAGTCGTTCGCTACCTTCCCCGCCACTGCAGATGCGTAGGATGGTCGAGACGGCACAGCACCCGGCGCACCATCATTCAAAACTGCTTGGTCGTTCGCCGCCACTGCCATCCTCCACGACGTCGTCCATGGTTGCCCCGCCGATCGACGCCTGCCCATAATCCCCGGTCTTGCCTCTTTTTGCATCTCGTAGCCCTTCTTCAACAAGGAGGTCGCCCGCCTGCTCCAGCACCAGCGGAACAACAACCCGCACCAACGGACTGCTCCTCAGGCCGGCCTCAACCTCTCTGGGGGGTCCGGCAAGCCTCCCAGCGGTACACTGGCCGGCGGTGCCCCTGGACAGCCACCAGGCTTTTCCATCGATGGAAACTTTTAGGGTACACGGTTTTTACGGAGAAAAGCTGCGTACGTTTTCTTTTTTTTTTTGAAAAAAAAAAGAGAATGTTATTTATTTTGGTAAATTCGAGTTTAAATAACTTTATCGATAAGGTGTATATATTTTATCAAAGATTTAAAAAATATAAATATATATCATCTTATAATCACCTGATTTATTTGGATAAAACATAAGTTAAAGGATTTCAGTCGGAAAAAAAAAACTTAATTTAGGGGCTGCTATTTAGTTGGGTAAACTTTTATGCCTAAAATTAAAATCATTACAAAATAGAAGCCACTTTTCTTTTGACCATAGCAGTTAGCACCTCAGGCAGCAGTAGCAGCAACACCAACACCATCAGCCTCTCCTTATTCCCCCTCTCATCACCATTGTCTTTACTTAATCTTATACCCTTTTGCTGTTTATTTCATTTCCTATGAGATTCTATCTCTAAAATTCCTTCCTTTAGTATCTTCTTCTTTATTAGTTAGTATCATGGGAGCCTGTCTCTCCACCACCAAAGTCATTGGCTCGAGCAGCAACGCCACCGCCCACCACCGAAAACAACATCAATCCTCTGCAACCACCAATGCGAAGAAAGAGTCTCAAAAGCCAAAAAACCAGCAGGATCAGCAGCAGGTGAGAACTTCTCAACCTTTAAAGGTCAAAGGGAAACCAGGTTCCAGAAAACAAACTGGGATCATCCCATGCGGAAAACGTACTGATTTTGGGTACAATAAAGATTTTGATAAGCGATATACCATTGGGAAGTTGTTGGGACATGGACAATTTGGTTACACCTACGTTGCCACAGACAAAGCAGATGGGGATCGTGTTGCTGTTAAGAAAATTGAGAAAAATAAGGTATATTTTTTATGTTTCTGTCATCCTTTTCTTGTTTGCGCTTCTGGGTTCTTCGGATCATTTTGGTTTACTTTTCTTTATGGTTATAACTTATATCCATTGTTTTTCGTATTCACGGTGGGACTTTTTGGCTACTACTTCTCATTCCTTATTGGTTTTATCCCGTGTTAATTTGCTTGGTCTTGAACATGAAACATGGTTGTGGGAGCGTTTGCCTTCTCTGATTTGCAATCCAATGTTCAGAGTTTCTGACTGGTCTTGATTAGAAGCATCATCGTCTTAAGTTTGGTAAAATTAGGTATGGATCTGTGGCAACCTTGTTAAGCTATGATGATTTTGCATCCATTCTTCTTCGGCTCCACAATCTTATAACAGTTTTGAAATATTGGTATGGCGATCTGGTAATAGCAATTTTGTGATAGCATGATTTGACTATCATTTTAGTTGAGCTCAATGCGTAGCTGCAACCTGCAATCTAATATATTTTTGTGTTTCTAACCGACAGTGAATTCAATAGAAGCATAGAAGAATATATAATTGAAGATGATGTATTTCCACTCAATAAACTTTTTTGAATTCGCTAAGTTTAATTTCTCTTGTGCTTTGCTTTCGTGGTGCGGTACAGATGGTTCTTCCGGTTGCTGTGGAGGACGTCAAGCGGGAGGTTAAAATATTGGAAGCCTTGAAAGGTCATGAGAATGTGGTTCAGTTTTATGATGCATTTGAGGATGATTCATATGTATACATTGTTATGGAGTAAGTTTTATAGATAGTCTTCTGATGTTTAGTTTTGTAAAAAGTGGTGTTTTTAGCTGGTCAAACATCTTAGCCTTGGTTATATGCTAATGTATCAATCCTTCTATATCTTGACTATATTATGTGTTGGCTCTGCCTGATGCTAGGTTATGTGAAGGTGGAGAATTGCTGGACCGTATATTGGCCAAGTAAGGGTGCTTTGTTAATCTTTGTACACTTATGGTCCAAATGTAGTAATTAATTAGTGCTCTACTTCAATGGACGTTTTTGATAGTGTCATAACCAGTGGTAACATATTCTTACCATTTTCTATCAGAAAGGACAGCCGTTACAGTGAAAAAGACGCAGCAATAGTTGTGCGGCAGATGCTCAAAGTTGCCGCTGAGTGTCATTTGAATGGCTTGGTTCATCGTGACATGAAACCGGAGGTATGCTGAACTACATTAGCATGGTGTACTTGTTCTTTTTTAGGTAGTCACAGTCACGCCACTTGCTAATGATTCTCTTATTTTCTTGCCTCTAGAATTTCCTATTTAAGTCAACCAAAGAGGACTCACTTCTTAAGGCTACAGATTTTGGTTTGTCAGACTTTATCAGACCTGGTGAGTGGCATTTGATTCATGTAGAGGTTTTGTCATTGCTTATGAAGTAACCATGTACTAAAGAAAGCACAATGATCCATCTACTGTGTAATTTGATTTTTCAAACTCTTGTCATTGCACTTGCTTTCTCTTCACATTGTTAATGTTATTATTATCTATGAAACACTGCCATGGACACACCACATCCCCTGCTTATCAATTTTGTTCCTGTTTTTGACAAGGACGTGCTGGAATATGTCCAATATGGCAAAAAAATCTGGTCTTAACATATTTAGCATCTGATATTTAAGGCTTTTGCACCCTATTTACAAATATATTTGCAAGGTAATTTAACAATCTTAATAATTTATGTTCTATAAAATGTTTTATAATTATATTTATTTTAAAAACTCGTTAGTATTGAAATATAATGTAAATGTTTTTCGCATCTTGGTACTTCATGACCATATTATTTTTAAAATTTCCCGTATTGTTGTGTACATGTTTTGATGTATCTGTGTGCCATGTCCGTGCTTGCTAGATTATGCTCATGCTGCAAATATCCAAGCCATACAATTCTTAACTTTGACTTCCTATATGCAGGGAAGAGGTTTCATGATATTGTTGGCAGTGCCTACTATGTTGCTCCTGAAGTATTGAAAAGAAGGTCAGGGCCTGAATCAGATGTCTGGAGTATTGGTGTAATTACCTACATTTTGCTTTGTGGGAAGCGACCCTTTTGGGATAAGACTGAGGATGGTATATTTAAGGAGGTGTGGTTCATTTTCCTACTATGCTTGGGCATTTCTATGAATTGATGCTCTTCGTAATCCTTTATGATCTTGTTCTTCATTTATCCACCAGGAAAAATCTGGATATTTTGTTCGTCTTACAAGTTACTTAAACTGTCTTCTTGTGTTCCCTGAATAATTATGTTTTTCCTATTAAATACATTGATCATTTATATATGTCAGAGATATACCATCTTCTGGTTTTATTTATTTAATGTTATTATTTTCTGGAGAAGTCATGTGCAAATGTCAACAAACTCAGGTTCTGAAGAAAAAGCCTGATTTTCGTCGTAAACCATGGCCAACAATCAGCAATAGTGCTAAAGACTTTGTGAAGAAGTTATTGGTGAAGGATCCTCATGCCAGACTGACAGCTGCTCAGGCCCTGTGTATGTGTTTGCATCTCTCTTCATATAACTTTTCCCGTTTTTTAAGCTCCAAGGAAATGGATGTTTCATTGAAAGTTTGCTATTAGCTAGTAAAGCAAATTTTCTTATTGTGTTATCATTTCATCCTTCTATTGTTTCTAGAATGAATCTCTGATTGTTTTCATTTTCTCCAGCGCATCCATGGGTTAGAGAAGGAGGAAATGCATCTGAGATTCCTGTTGATATATCTGTCCTAAACAACCTGCGGCAATTTGTGAAGTATAGTCGGTTGAAGCAGTTTGCTCTGAGGGTAACATGGTTTTTCTTCCTTTTGAAATATTAGCGGATTATTTATGTGAATAAGAGGCTATTGTTATCTCCATTGTTTGTCTTGTTAAATATAATTATTATTATCGTGTAGGCATTGGCTAGTACACTTAATGAAGAGGAGATAGCTGATCTTCGGGATCAGTTTGATGCAATTGATGTGGATAAGAATGGTTCTATTAGTCTTGAAGAGATGAGACAGGTAAACCTGTCTGGTACCCATAGCTTCTATTTGGTTGGACTGAGCTTCTTTGTTTTTGTCCTGATAAAGATGGTTGCGGTGCAGGCTCTAGCCAAAGATCTTCCTTGGAAGCTGAAGGAATCAGGTGTCCTTGAGATTCTTCAAGCGGTGAGTACAGATTTCTTGTTATTCATCTGGAGTTCATTCTTTTGTAATTAGTTTCTCCTGTTAGTGGGTTTGATTGGTGTCGAATTGTTTATTTCCTATGATTTCAGATTGATAGCAACACAGACGGGCTTGTTGATTACACCGAGTTTGTTGCGGCAGCTCTACGTGTGAATCAAATGGAAGAACATGATTGTGATAAATGGCAGCTGCGTTCACAAGCTGCTTTTGAGAAATTTGATGTAGATAGAGATGGGTTTATAACTCCGGAAGAACTTAGAATGGTAAGTATTGTTTCTGGTGATATTTCTCGTCTCACAACAAAGGAAAAAAGTGTTTAACCCTGCAAAATTAAGCAAACAATAGGTTTGATTTTTTTAATATATAAAAACTTGAATTCATGTGTTTGTGGAGTACCTTGTTGCTTGCGAATATGTCAACTTTTTTTTGTGATGAATGTTACTAGTGTAATATTTTGTTCTCTTATTCTTATTGTGCGTTTTGCAGCACACAGGCTTAAGAGGTTCCATTGACCCTTTGCTCGAGGAGGCTGACATTGATAAAGATGGAAAAATAAGCCTTTCAGAATTTCGCCGACTTTTACGAACTGCAAGCATTAGTTCACGTAATGTACCGAGTTCATCTGATCCGCGGAATACTCGTAAGTTATAGTTTATAACAGAATTTTGTGAGGGTTGATCAGTGGAGAGACAAAAGGAGAGCAAGGAGAATGGAGATTCTTTTCCAGATTTTGTGCTTGCTTGTATCTGTGGCGGAGCATCGGTCTATCTACCTGTCTCCATCAGCATTATAGAACGTTATTAAATCGAGTTCTGTTAGATGACATCTGTTTCAATGAATTCAACTCATAGAGGTTTTGGATAGTAAGAGTTGATGTTGGCTCTCTGGTAGCAAGATAGCTCCAGGTATATGGTCATTCTGTGTATATTTACCCCCCCCCAAATTTGTAACATGTGACTGAGTAATTTATGAATGAATATATGGTGCATCCGAATTTGCTCGCGGGTTTATAGTATCTTGTTCGTCTCTCATTATGTACAGTGGTGTGAGCAATATAAGTAGTGAAAAAAAGTTACCTGTTTATTCTGAATCTAAACTAGCTTGGTTGCCTCAGTTACAATCTATGCCATGTAGCCAACAACGTTGCATGTCAAACTGTAGAATTTATTGTCGCTGGCATTCACGTGGGGAGGGTCTCTTTTGTTTTTAGGTGTGGAAGTCCATTGAATACAATGCTAATAACAACCAAGCAATTGCTTCGTTTGTTGATGCGAATTGACAAGCAACTTTTTCTCATCTGGAAGCAAAGAAAAGGAAAGCCATGGCTAATAGTCAAACATGTCGCATGTTGGATGGCCATTGCAATGATTGCATGGTTGAGACCATTCCCTCACTACGACAGGTGGGCCTATGCAAGGGGCCTAGCTTTTGTTTAGTGTCCAGTTCTATGGATTTCTATGGGCAGAAGAAGAAAGAAAAAAAGTAGGAATTTTGAGAATGATAATTTGCATTTCTTTAACAACAGCGAATTTGCATTTCTCAAACTCCTAGATGATGGATTTCTATTTTGAGTTCAAGTTGTGTCAAATTTGTCTCCATTACTTCCTCTTTGGCCATCCATTGATTTGCTTTCTGAAGACGATGCATGTTGCGATGAGGGCTGTGGTTGAATATTGAGCATGGATTGGCAAATGGCAACAACACCTGGATTATGATTTCCAAAAAACGGGTGTGGTTGCAGTGCGAATGGAGCCGTAGGGAACTGGATATGAATAAGGTGGAGCCACAACAACTGAAGGACCATGGGAACATGACACTAACTGAATCCTTCCCCAACTCAAGAAACTGCTCATTCAGCCTGTCCCTCCTCAATTTCTCACGCTCTGCCTTCTGTTCTGAGCTTTCCTTGCAGATACTGAATTAATCCTTACCTTCCATTTACTTTTGTTTTTTTAGAGATCCAAGATTGACCAACACTAAATAAGTATGAAAATTAAACGCTGAAATAAGACAGATTTAACACCAAGAAGGAAACAAAAACTTGGGCTTCCATTCCTGATTTCTTTTATTAAGCTCGGAGCTAGGCTTCAACACTGGTTTTCTTTTAGATTGAAGCCCACGATCCAAACCTTTTTCTTTTTCCGTCTTTTTCGGTGAATTCTGAGAAACAAGAAAAATCGTAAATGGAGAACGAATTGGAAACTTAACCACGACAACACTAACTCGTGTTCTCCACGAGCCTCGACCACGTGCCGAAACCTGTTCCTGGGGCCTGTCGGATTTAATTAAATCCACTAAAGGACAGATTTTTCAAGTGCTTAGCATACCGGATTCATTTGACTTTTAATTTCATTGGTTGAAAGTGGGGTAATTTATATTCTAGATCACTAAACTTATTTTTTATTTTTATTTAGATCACAGATATTTAGTTTCATCAAATTACATCACTAAACTTTTCAAATAATAAATTAAGTCACTTATACCGACACCATTAAATAATTGTAGCAAAAAAAAAAAACAAATTTGGTAGTTCATCATCATCAAATAATATTTAATTGAAAATTTAAATATTTTTTGTTAGAATTTATATAAATTTTGTTTTTTCTTTGAAATTTATTTAAATAAAATATTTTAAAAAATCTAACAAAAAATCTGTTAGATTATCAATTAAACATCATTTGATGATGATATGTGAAAAATATATTAAGTAAAAATGTCGATATCAATTTTTTCGATAAATTATTTAATTGTGTTAGTATAAGTGACTTAATTTATTATTAATTAAAGTTAAATGATGTAATTTAATTAAATTAAATGTTTGTGATCTAAAGGAGAATTGAAGTTAAGTTCAATGATCTATAATGTAATTGACCTGTTGAAAATGTTATAGGGTTAATTATACCATACATTCCAAACTCCAGAATGGATTCAAAATTGGTCCCAAATTTCAAAATATTCTAATCAAATCCTCAAATTATCAATATTGTATCAATTAAGTCATTTGGTTAATTGTAAGATAAATAAATTCAAGTACTAAATGCTAACTTGAATATTAGAATAAGTATATTTAAAATACGTAGATCAAATTTTAAATGTGTAGTCAACAAATAGACAACTTAAATATAACATATTTAAAAAAAAAAGAAATAACGCTAAATTTTAATGCTACCATCTATTTTTTTAACATGTTAAGATCAAGTTGTCTACGTAGTTAGTATAGACAGAGAGCTTCGTTCAAAAAAAAAAAAACTAGTATAGACAGAGAGCAGGCTAGAAAAAAAAAAGGAGTGGCCAAATTGAGTTATAATTTTTTGGGAGCCAAAGTGCAATTTTACTATTGCACCAACTTGCATTTCATAATTTTAAAGGGATTTCGAAAACGATTTCACCATTTTGGGAGACAAGGCCATGTCCCTAGTTTCGCTTCAAAGTAAGTCATTTAAAATTTAGGCGACTAAACTTTGCTTTTTTTTTTTTTATAATAATGGACTAAATTATTTTTTGGCTGAAGTAAGTGTTTAACATTTTAATTTTGTTCGTTTTAAAGTTAATATGTCAAAAAAATTATCATTCAATTATAGCTTGGCATGTAGCTTTTATTTTTTTTATTTTTATTTAAAAAACAAATTGAAAATAAAATAAATTAAAATATCCCAAGATTCTAAAAATTATAAAATAGTCTTAAATCCTTAAAACCCCAAATTTCAAAATTAGCGTCATTGTCGCCGATGATAGCCTCACCGGACTTCACCACCACCGTAGTCCGAGTCCCCCGCCCATTTTCCACAACCACCTATCGTCGATAACCGGCGGGAGGCATGTCAATCGGACGACGAACAACGAATGCGAAAGGCTCCAACCGTTCGACATTCGATTAGCACACCTCCCGCTGGTTACCATCGATGGGTGGTTGGGGTAATGGACGGGGGGCTCCGCCGACGGCGGTGGTGAGGTCTGGCGAGGCTATCAACGACGACAATGACACCAATTTTAGAATTTGGGTTGGATTCGGGACTATTTTGAAAATTTTGAAAAGTTTCTAATTTTTTTTTTAAAATATTTTCTTTTTTTTCAATTTTTTTAAAAAAAAATTGATAAAATAAAATAAAAACACGTGTAAAATTCTGATCGGATGTTAAAATTTTTTAACAGCGTTATCTTAAAACATTAACGGGATGAAACTTTAAGCACTTATTTTAGACAAAAAAAAGTTAGGCACCTATTTTAGCCAAAAAAATAGTTTAGGCGCCTATTGCAAAAAAGTGGCAAAGTTTGGGCATTTATTTTATAGTTAAGCCTTCAAATTTAATATATTCCATGTCCCATAAAATTTGTCCCTTTTGTGTTTTAAAATTGTCTCATTGAACAACTTTTACAAGTCACATTTCATTTTCTATCATTTTTTAGTTTTCCATCGAAATAAACTTTAACTTTTTATGATGAAAATGACATAATTATTTTACAACAAAACTTTTACACAAACTTTTATCTTCCTAAAACTACGTAAAATATCAAAAAATGACAAATTTTGTGGGACACGGGGGCGGATCTAGGCCTAGGCCCACCCATGCCCAAAAAATTCTCTTCTACTTATTATATATATTAAATTTTGGATAAGTAAAAAGAAGGAAATGGCTTAATATAGAAATCTAGTTGAATTTTAAGCCTTAAACTAATTCATGATAAAGCCTAAGTAAAATAAAAGGTAAAAATAGAAAAAAAAACGAAAATGAGATTGTTTATATTTTCATTACATTTTATAAATATTAAATGATTCTTTTAATAAAAATAATTTAAACATAATTTTGCTACTAATTAATTAAATGTTTTTTAAAATTGAATTTCTCAAACGTAGTTGGCGTTTTACCATAATATATAACGATGATAAAATATATAAAAAACATAATCAAAATTAAGATCAAAATTAAAATTTAAAAATTCATTCTCAATGTCTTTAGAAAAAAAAGTAATCTAAAAATAATAAAAGTATTGTTGTGAATAAAATGAAGAAGAACAAGAATAAGAACAAGAAGAACAAAGAGATGAGAGAAAGAGGGAGATTTGTATTATTCTCAAAATATAGAATTGTATACAATGCCTTCAATGAATCATCTATTTATAGGCATAAGAAGTACATAATACATTAAACTCTAATTCATAGAGATAATATTCCTAATAATAAATAAATCAAACTCCTTTGATAAAGTTCTAATCATGATAAACATCTACATAAATAAATATTCATAACACTCTTCCTTGGATGTCTATGAAGATAATGTGCCTCGTTAAAACCTTACTAAGATAAAAACCCAGTGGGAAAAAAATCTTTAGTGAAGGAAAAAGAGTACACACATCTTTGATACGCATAACTTGTTGCCTCATTAAAAACCTTACCAGGAAAACCCATTGGGACAAAACCTCGGTTAAGGGAAAAAGAGTGCAACACGTATTTACTCCCCTCATGAAAACATCACAGAAGATCTTTGAATCTTCATAATTTAATCTTGAATATCATTTTCTAAAGATCGCGAGGGATGAAACTTTGGAGTAATATGTTCCATGATGTATTAACTTTCAAACTGAGATATACATCTTGCTTTATCTTCACACAAGATAGCTTTTATCATATCTTGTAAAAGTAAATCCACATATCTTTTGGATATGTTGGGTCAATAATCTTAGCCAAACACATTTTTTTGGCTTGCCTCGTGCATAATTATTTCTACGACATTTGAGGAGGCATCAATGAATGTTTGAAGATCTAAATGTAATAATCTTTGTATATTCATAGATATTTCTTGACCAACTAATATATAGTGCTTCAAGAGCAAGAAAAGATATAATTATCTTTATTCACATCCAACAATCTTACAACTATTGGGATACTCAATAGATATGTTCTATTCATATTGAATCTTCTTTAAGATTCTTTTAGCTTATATCTGTTCATAGACAAAAGAAATATATAAAAATGCTCGATCTTCAGGTCGAGATAAACTTGATGTCAAGATTCAAGTACTTGTATTGAAAGTACTTCATGAGTTTCCAATTTGAAGTTCTTTAGGAGTTCTAAAATTATCATAATGGATCTTGATCCAAACTCCTTTATAAAATACATAAGAAAATCTGATCATTCTTATAGTATTTTCTCAATTAGTATTCACTAAGGCAATTATACCAATTGCGCCAAAATATTCATGAGACATGTCTAAATAAATTTCCTCAGAAATTTCCAAATGCTTATAGCATTTTAGATCCTTCAAGGATAAATATGGATCCACAAATAATTAGACGCATGTAAAATTTTCAAAAACTGCCAAAGTAATTGCATCCACCATGTAGTAATTAAAATTTTTCATAAATCATAGTTCAAGTCGTATTTACGACTACTTATTTGTGCCTCACTTGCATTACACCTTTAGGTGTTTGGACTGCTTGTCCAAATACTTCTACTTTAGAAGTTCAAAGCGTCTTTCAACATTGGCCAATTCAATATCTATACTTCCGGATAGATTTTATACAAGATCCTCGATTTCTTTCTTTACTTCTATAGAAGTATTTTATGTAAAATTGTTTGTAAATTCGTTGTCGACAACTTTCCAATTTTTTGGTTCCATTCTCGTAATGACATAACTCATCGAGATCTCTTCAAGATTTCAATCTTTATTTCAGGTACCTGAAACTCTTATAGAGTTTTATTATTTGTTATGTCTTGGGTCTCTTCAGGAGCACCCGCCTCCAATATATGACCATCTCATATTACTTTCTATTTACGAGAATTTTGATCATTGGAACCATTTCAACTATCATGCTTCAGACATGATTTATATTCTCTCGCTCTAACATGTAATTTAAACTTAGAGCATTTCAGCTGGTATATGAGACTTAATTACTCTCATTGGGTCAGTAAATATGTCTGGCAGTTGACATGTAATAACATGAATGATTTTATAAACTTCTAGTTCATATACGAGGATCTAGATAATGATAATTCATTTTCCTCTATCCAGCTGATTATTGTCTCCCCCTGATGTTGAGAAAAATCATGTCATAAATGATTCTCCAATTAATGTTTAAGAATTTAAACATAAAAGGAGACTCGTACTCAATATATATTCTCAACCCTTTTTATTTACCCATTTTGTGCGTTGTGGTGGAGCAATTCATATCGCACATTCAAAAATCATAAAATGGGAAATGTATGGTTTCTGACCAAAAACCAATCATAACGGGAGTTTATTATAACTCGTTGGCTTGATGAGTATAAGTGTTGCTATATGGAAACACCATATAAATAATAACTCTTTTGTTCTCATAGTTTAGCTATTAAATAGGAGGCATCCAATTGAAATTTTGCTAAACTATATTTTTCATAATCAATAGGCTTTGTAACAACTGATATAGCCTAAAATATAAACCCACTAGCTTTTCAAGACGAATAGTCTAACTGCATAATCTGAATATTTTTAGAATCAATCTCACAAACTTCTGGTTGTAAGTCGATAAAACAATGTAGATGCATCTACTAAAATCATATAAAACTTTCCACATTTGTGGATATATGGGCCCATATTTCGTTCAGATATGCAAGACATACAGTCTCAACTTCAATACAAGAACTTTAAGTTCTAATTCTTTTGGTAAGTGGGATCATCTATATCCTTTGAGAACAAACAACACAAGAACTTCAGGTTCTTTTAGTAAGTGGAATTTAATCAATTCCTTTAAGCAACACAAGAACTTCACGTTCTTTAATAAGTGGAATTTAATCCATTCCTTTGAGAATAAGCACCACAAGAACTACAAGTTCTTTTAATACATGTGCATGTAAATCTCAATAATTTCTGCACCATTGATCAGGATGGTCTAACCGATCATGCCAACTATATATATGTGTGTATATATCTCTGAATTTGTAAACTCCTTGTTTACCATAACATGTAATTCAATCTCACTCGTACATGTCTAGTACGACCATCAAAATTGTTCCTTTAAATAGGAATATATTTAGCTCTTTCGTAGCTTTCAATTGAAATTATCTTTTGGTAGCAATATATAGCTCTTCTAGAGCTTTCAACTGACTTTTTGACTACCAGAACTTATATCCATATTGGCTTATTTCAAATGTCAATTGATAACATATGTTATCTATAATTCCCAAAGGGATAGTTTGCGAACTCATATTGCTCTCTTTATGACTTTGACGAGTATAACGCACTTTGAATATGGAATAAAGTTCCATTTGACAATAACATATTTGCTCAACCAGAGCCTTTTGTGATATTAGTACTTTCGGATATAGTACTCACATTATTCCCTTGCATTTTAATCGAGAAATGCATAATTGTGCACCTTTCAAAATGTGCTTTGTTTCATTTACTTCAGGTAATGAAAATATGTACTTTGTATCATTTAATTCGAGGAATGAAAAATATAAAATATAACACATCATATCAAGTCGATTATCTATCAGAGATAAACTTTCAAGTGCTCTTCTGAAGTATTGATATTTTAGTACTTTGAGAAATACTACTCATATTTCCCCTTGCATTTAAATGGGAAAAATATTTCTTATGCTTAAGTACAATATGAGTACTTGCATTATCTGCTAGGCATAAATAGCCACAATTCTAGGCATAAATAGCCACAATTCGTTGTATATTTTATTCCGGAAGTAATCATATTCTTCAAATAATAAATTAACATAAAACATAAATAAATAATATATGAAATAAATAAAGATAAAGCAAACTAACATAAATAAATAATAAATAAAACGAATTAACATTAAAAAAAACAAAATAAAAAAACAATTATTCTTGTTAGAGGTTATAAGGGAAATAAAATAAATGGTAAATTATTCCCTTCAAGGGTTATGAGAAAATTAACAATATCCAATTGAGTTGGACCAATAATGCCATAATTATTTTCGCCATAAACAAATTTTGTTTATATTTTATTTCATTTATCATTCATGATTATGGATAAAGTCCATAATACTTTGGCGTTTGACAAGTACGAAACCAATGGTTTATAACATCACATTGGTAAAAGGATTTCACTTCCTTAGAATGTGATCTTTATCACTCTTGTCATCCTTATAACTTCGCTACCAACGGGTAGAAGTATTCTTAAAATGACTATATTTTTCATGTGTATATTCATAGCCTCGACAACGACCACAACTTTTAATGTGATTTTTTATTCCTTCCATAATATAATCTCACATTCACTTCAGGGAATGGAGTAGAGCCAGTGGGCCTTTAAAACCTTTTTCACATATCCTTATCACAGAGAACAAAGATTTAATCCTCGTATGCGACATTGTTAAACCTGTCCACAAGGTCCTTTAAAAACCTCCTTTGAGACCAGTAGCCTCGCAGAACGGGATGTCCAGCCAATTATACTTGGATTATATCCAAATTATGTCTCTAATTGAATAATGATTTACCATGTTTGCATTCACTTCAGGGAATGAAACAGATCCAATAATTGCATGGAATAAACATCATGCTTGCATTCACTTCAGGGAATGCCCCATCATTGATAATTGCATGGAATAAACATCATGCTTGCATTCACTTCAGGGAATGCCCCATCATTGATAATCGCATGGAAAAAACATCATGCTTTGCATTCACTTCAAGGAATGCCTCCCATAAAACTTTTTGGATCAACGAATTTTCGTAACTTGAAATTGGGAGAAGTCTATGGTCGAGTTTTTCGACGAAGAAGAAATATTGCTTTCAAGAAAATATAGACTTTATAATAATCTTCTTGTAAATCCAAAATCATCATGATTTATCGCACTTTAAAATTGTATTTTAAAAGATAAAAATAAAATAGAGTTTACCGATATTGAATTTCGTCTCAAAGACAATGATGACGTAGCAAATGAACCAAGGCATCTTCTCATAATCTTTTTTTTACGCCATGTCTCTTTCCAACTCATTTGAATACATGTAAAACTCAAAACACGATTAAAAGCATCAACTTTTATCAATAGAATAAAAAAAATTATTTGAGACTAGATCAAAAAGTATAAAAGTAGTCATAGATCAAGTTGAATAAACATAATTATAATTGATGTGATCAAATTATAAACAATCATAGTTAAAATCAAGCGACATTTTGATGAATATATAAACACATCAAAGTAACGTATTCCTTTTGCCTTTGATTCACATACAAAGTAATTGATACAAATAATAAAGTTGTTTTATATCTCGAATTTATTCATATAAATTACCATAATAATAATAATAATAATAATAATAATAATAATAATAATAATAATAATAATAAAACAAATATATAACAATCACATGACAACACAATCCTTGAATTGAATCAATTATAAATTAGAATAGAATAATAAAAACTTTGAATAAAACTAATATATTGTGTAATAAAATGTTCCAACTTGTGCGCCCAATAGCATTTAGCCGAAATCCTTGAGGGCTTTAATTTGGTTTGCTTTATCAATCCATCTAATGAAGTACGACGATAATTTTAATTTTCGTTAATTCAAGAATTACTTCAAGTATGAATAAAATAATAATAAATTAAAATAATAACCAAATAATAGATATGAATATACTAACTTTTGGAGAATGATAAATCAATCATTATATTAGTATATAAATAAGTAAAACATACCATACTTTCCAAGGTAAGCTGAATATATGATAGATGTAGTCACCAATATCAAATTAAAATTCTTTTCGAGAACCACCAACAATAATCACAGTAATTGAGCGAGCGAGATCGTGCTGATAACGTGTTGTGAATAAAATGAAGAAGAACAAGAATAAGAACAAGAAGAACAAAGAGATGAGAGAAAGAGGGAGATTTGTATTATTCTCAAAATATAGAATTGTATACAATACCTTCAATGAATCATCTATTTATAGGCATAAGAAGTACATAATACATTAAACTCTAATTCATAGAGATAATATTCCTAATAATAAATAAATCAAACTCATTTGATAAAGTTCTAATCATGATAGACATCCACATAAATAAATATTCATAACAAGTATAATATATTTTTCAATTATTCTTTTATTAAAACTTACTAGAGAAGATAATATTTAAATAAATAAATTTAAATTCACATTCTTATGACTTATATTTTTGACAAATCAATTAGGTTATAAATAAAAGTTTAAATTATTTTAGTAAATACATCGATTTTATTTAAATAAAGATGTAAATAATAAAAGATTTTAAAGTTATTAGAGAATGAAATTTTAAAATTTTAGAAATATATACAAATTATGTTAGATAAATTTATACTTCTTTTTATAGTGGCCTAATTGATTATATTTTTCTAGATTCTCTACTGGTGAGACAAAACGAGTACATGTTATAAATGTCCACGTCAAACCCAACCTATAATTTAATGCTTAATCTGACAATTAAAAAGATTTAAGAGTATTTAAAATTTTTGAATTTTGAGATCCATTAATTGGTTTAGTAGCTAAGGTCCTAAGGATGTTCATCTTGCCTCATCTTGTACGAGTTTAAATTCCGGTAAGAGATTGTAATACCTCACAATTTAATTAAAAAAAGTCTTTGAACTTTTGAAAAAATATTTAATTAAGCTCTTGAATTTGTTTTCATTCAATTAAATCTCTTAACCAATAAATTGAATCAATTATGCCCTTTGACCAATTTTGACCATTAATTTTTGACAAATTTTCTAAATATTACTGCCACGTGACACACTACAGTTCTGTAATGTGACATTTACAATTTGTTAGAAAACTATTTGTTATAACTTTTATAAGTTTTTTTAGAATTTTTAGAACTTTTAAATAATTTTTAAATAAAATAAAAAATTTGAAAATGACAAGTGACAACACTGTAACACAATAAGTTGCACCAACTGATAAAAATCCCGTTAGATTTAACAATCAAGCCACATGTTAAATTTCATGAGAAACAGATATTGATTTCTATGCAAGTTTACTTTGTAAACATGTTAGGGATTAGGGGTATAGACACAACACTAGATACAAGTAGAATACATTGTACAGAGCGCTAAGACACAATCAAGCCACATGTTAAATTTCATGAGAAACAGATATTGATTTTTATGCAAGTTTACTTTGTAAACATGTTAGGGATTAGGGGTATAGACACAACACTAGATACAAGTAGAATACATTGTACAGAGCGCTAAGACACAAACTACTTGTAATTTCCTTTTCGTCATAGTGAAGGCTCTCATCCTTTGCATGTAAATCTTGGTATTGTTTATTTTTTGTTTTGTTTGTGATCACCACCTTCGTTTGTTTCGTCGGTATATCCTCAATATTACACTGTGGTGCTGAAGAATTCAATTATGGGACAAGAATTGATCATATTTGTGGTGGCCTTGAGGAGCATGATGTAGAGCAGTAGAGGGAGTAGTAACCTGTAAGAACATAGCTAAGTTTGTGTAGATTAGATGTAAGCATGTAGTTGGATTGAAAGCTACTTTCTCTTGGTGGTCATCTAAGTTTTGATTGTTGAGGTTGCGCCTGTTTATACATGCTTAGTAGTTAGTAGTTAGTTGACAGAACATGCAATTGATATTTGCCAATGGTTCATGGTATGATATTTATCCCCATTTTTTCAACAGGGAGTATGTCAGTTCATTTCCTAACAAACAAACCAGGAAAAGAGCCAACAGCTCTCCATGTGATTAATGAAACAAATGAGACCTAATTTTGGCATTATATAATGAAATACTCATTTATTTATCACTCTTTTCATAATATAATATTATTTTATATTTTAAAATATATTTATTAATATTTTCATAAAATAGTATTAATAAATAAATACTTGTTAAATTTAAAGATTTATTAACAAATATATTAAATAATATTATTACTAAATATTACTATTTTACATATTGAACATATTTTTAAATAATATATTAATAATAATATTATTATTAAAAATATATTTATTTATTCATAATATTATTTAGTAATGAAATATTTAATAGTTAACTACAATTTAATATGTATAAAATCTGTTGTCAATTTTACCCAAGTATTGGAATTGGCTTGGTTATTAATGTACTCTTATATCATGATCGAAGGATTAAATTTATTAAATTAAAATAAAATTTGGACTAAACTGATAGAATGTTAAGTAATGAGCATTAAATTTGTAATTATACTAATTTGTTTAGCTGTCAAATAAATATTTCTGTTAAAATTTCATGGTTAGTGGCTTGATTGATATAATTTAAATAGTTAAGTAGTTTAATTGAAAAAAAAAAAGTTCAATAGTTAAAATATAACCTCCCATATAGTTAAGTTTTTTTACCATTGGGTATGATTTTATTAAAGAAAAGGATTTTATTTTGATGCACAAGCTGTGTAAATTTTTTTTACACATTCCTTTTATAAAATTTAAAATCTAAATAACAAACCCTAGCAACCTAAAACCTAAGCCCTAAATCCTAAACTCTAAATTCTAAATTCTACCCATAAACCTTAAATTATATACCCTACATACTAAACCCCTAAACCCTAACCTAAAACCATAAACCCTAAACCCTAAAATTAAAGGGCTTGTGTAAACTAAAGTTTACACAAGCTTGTGCATCAAAGTATTTTCCTAAAGAAAATCATACATATATTATTATGGGTTTTATTTTGATGCACAAGCTGTGTAAATTTTTTTTACACAATCCTTTTATAAAATTTAAAATCTAAATCACAAACCCTAGCAACCTAAAACCTAAACCTTAAGCCCTAAACCCTAAACTCTAAATTCTAACCATAAACCTTAAATTATATACCCTACATACTAAACCCCTAAACCCTAACCTAAAATCCTAAACCCTAAACCCTAAAATTAAAGGGCTTGTGTAAACTAAAGTTTACACAAGCTTGTGCATCAAAGTATTTTCCTATTATTATCGCCTCATTAAAAATTACTTTAACCCTAAATGGAGAAAAAGAGTACTCCTCGATAGTGTTTAGGAATCCAATCGAACCAAGCTACCACCACCCTACATACGCCAACGAAGCACCAAACAAAAAAGGAAACAACACTCTACATCGCTAAACACTCGAGCCCCAGCAGAGGGCTATAGCCTGACATGAAACCAAAAAACTTGGTCAACTCCTCTCCTTTCCAATGCATTCGCCATCTCATTTACCTCACTAAAAATATGAGTAAAACAAACACAGTTTATCACCCTATATGCGACATCAATTTCAAAGAGCATATACACAAGCCAAAACCGCAACACGAATTATAGTTAAGTTACTAAAATGTAGTTTAACCTAAATTTTTTTGGGTCATTCTGAATTTAAATTGTTCATGCTCAATTCAGTTTAGGTTTAGGATGCATGAATTTGAATTGTTGATATTTATGATCATATTTATTGATTAATTAAGATTTTTAGAATTCAAATTAAAATTGACATGTCTAAATTCAGCTCATATTTGTTTCAAGAGAAACCGAGTGAGAGTTGTTTACTCGAAAGGCCAAAGCAAACATTATTCTTTTCATATTAATTTGGAAAATTGAGCCTACATCACCAATCACTAATCACATAATGGTAAGCCAATTCAAAATGTTTCATTTTTTGGCCAAGAAAAGAAAAGATTAAGTATATGGAAAAATCAAATCAAATCGCCGCGTCGTATTAAATTTTAATGAATAACCCCGGGTGAGTAATTTTCCATAAATGACTAATGAGCTGTTTCCTGCGTAATTACTATTTCTTCGAGGCTAAGGCAATGTGTTTTTAAGTGGCAGCAATTATTTTCCTGAATCACCGAACAAGCCCCAATGGAGCCTTCCAATAGCTCCACACTCAACAGACACAGACTTCTGCTGAGTGAACGTATCTCACCTGATCACAATGACTGTTACAGAAACTTAATACTCGACCGCATGGTTTTCACAATCATGGTCGCCGTAATAAGCCTCGGTGTCATCGTTTTCCTACTCTTCAAATGCTTTTGCCGATCCAACCGCTCTTCGGACGAGAATCCCACCGATCCAAGACCGTCTGTCGACAGCGAACTCAAGCAGATTACTGTCCTCGTATACGGAGAATCGACAGCGCCATCGTTGCAGTCCAAGGCTGTTTTGGAGGTTGAAAGCTGCGCTATATGCTTGGAAGAGTACGTGCAGGGAGAGAAGGTGAGGGTGTTGCCCAGGTGTAAGCACATGTTCCACAAGGACTGTATTGAAGAATGGCTTCAGCTTCCGTCTTTGCATTGTCCCATTTGCAGGGATCAGGTTCTGGAGCATTGTCTACAATCGGCAAGCTCTAATCACTGCAGGACTCAAACCCATAATAGTGGTAATCAGCTTCATTTATTGTCTTTCTATGGTGCCAGTGCTGCTATACGTGCTACATATGCCTAATTCTTTTTTATTGGGACGGGATTTGATTGTTCCATTATAAAATCTGAGACGGATGTTAATTGAAATTTTGGATACAATTTTTTTAAGCATATCATTGGGTATTTAATATATTAACCGGCTAATTTGTATAAAATATTGTAGAGATTCTCCTAACTTAATTGTGTAATAGTCGTTAATACTATGATAAAAACATAAATGTTGAGAAAACTACACCACTGACCACCAAACAAATTAGAGATACCTATTTGAATCACCGAACTATAAAAAATGTCAATCACACCACCGAACTTATAAAATCAACCTATTTTGACCACCGCTGTTAAAAACCTAACGGTGGAGTGACAGAACTGCCACGTGACAATTGATGGGTATATTTAAAAATTACACATTTGGTCCCTGTTATTTACACATTCTTTCAATTTAGTCTTAATTTTCAATTAATAAAATAATAAATTATTTAATTAAGTGGTAACACGTGTCACCACCAATTTAGAGGAGAAAAATAAGTTTTTCTTCACTTGCGCTAGGGTGGAGTCGAACTTAGGTCTCCCAAGGGTAAAGCCAATGGCTTTGCCACTGCACCAAACACAACTTTGTGACATTATTCTCTAGATATAATATATATATATCTCTTATTAGTTTTTACATTTATAAGCCAAAAGCTCAAACCCTAAATACTAATTTCACATATATAAATTCTAAACCCTAAACTCTAACCCTAAATATTTCAAATTAATTTCACGTTAAATATTTCAAATTAAACCTTAAACCCTAAAAATTTCAAATTAATTCCACGCTAAATATTTTAAATTAAACCCCAAACCCTAAAATTTTTAAATTAATTTCACGCTAAATATTTTAAATTAAGCTTTAAACCCTAAACCATATATATTCCAAATTATTTTCACGCTAAATATTTCAAATTAAACCCCAAACCCTAAATTTCAAATTAATTAAAAGCTAAATATTTAGGGTTTAATTTGAAATATTTAGCTGAAATTAATTTGAAATATTTAGGGTTTAGGGTTTAAATTAAAATAGTTAGCGTGTAATTAATTTGAAATTTTTAGGGTTTGGGGTTTAATTTGAAATATTTAGCGTGAAATTAATTTGAAACATATATGGTTTAGGGTTTAAGGCTTAATTTGAAATATTTAGCGTGAAATTAATTTGAAAATTTTAGGGTTTGAGGTTTAGGGTTTAATTTAAAGTATTTAGCGTAGAATTAATTTCAAAATTTTAGGGTTTGAGGTTTAATTTGAAATATTTAGCGTGAAATTAATTTGAAATATTTAGGGTTAGAGTTTAGGATTTATATATGTGAAATTAGTGTTTAGGGTTTGAACTTTTGGCTTATAAATGTAGAAATTAATAAGAGATATATATTATATCTGGAGAATTATAGCACAAAGTTGTGCTTGGTGTAGTGGCAAAGCCTTTGGCTTTACCCCTGGGAGACCCAAGTTTGACTCTACCCCAGCGCATGTGGAGAAAAAATTATTTTTCTCCTCTAAATTGGTGGTGACACGTGTCACCACCTGATTAGAGGGGGAAAATAAATTAATAAAATTAAATATAAATAATTAAAATCCTCCAATAAGGTCTTGACATGTGTCACCACTTAATTAAATAATTTATTATTTTATTAATTGAAAATTAGGACTAAATTGAAACAATATGTAAATAACAAGGACCAAATGTGTAATTTTTAAATATACCTATCAATTGCCACGTGGCAGTTCCGTCACTCCACCGTTAGGTTTTTAACGGCGATGATCAAAATAGGTTGATTTTATAAGTTCGATGGTGTGATTGACGTTTTTTATAGTTCAGTGGTTCAAATAGGTATCCCCAGTTTGTTTGGTGGTCAGTGGTGTAGTTCTCCCAACATTTAAAATCAACTTTTTTTTTTAAATTTTTTTAAAGTTGATAATGACCTATAAATTCTCTTAAAAAATATCAGTTTTTAATGTTGAAGATGATGATTCATATCAAATGTTAATGTAAAATTTTAATTTAATTTGAAATAAAACAAAAATAAAGGTATATATATATAATTCAACTTTTAGTATTATCAAATAGTATATTTAAATTCAACTGTTAATTTTTTTAACGAAACAAGGTAAATATATAAAGGTTGTAAAAGGCATACCTTTACTACCCAATTGCTTATTTGAGTCTCACTAATTTCATTTTTAATATTAAAAATCAAGGTTTAATTTTCTAATTCATAAAAAACACTTCAATCCGACCTTTTAAGTTATTTGGGAGTAAATTTTTTAACATTTTATCATTTTTTATCTTTAAACCATACATTTTATATGAAAATATAAATATAAAATCTACCAAATATGTGAGAAGATTATATATTAGTTTGTTGAGTTAGTTTGTGGGCGGTTAGTTTGTTGACTTAGTTGGATTTAGGATATATAAGCCTAATGCAAGTAATGAGCTAATAACCCTAGTTTGACCCAAATATTGTAATTCATTTTGTAAAAAAAAAAACTGATTTTATTCTCTAAAATTCTAGACCTGTATTAATAAATCATTAACCACCGTTAGGCCTGTAAACGAACCGAACAAACACGAACGATGATGTGTTCATGTTTATTCGTTTAACTTTAATCGAACAAATGAACGAACACGAACATAAACGAACAAAAAAATTTGTTCGTGTTCGTTCGTTAAGGAATGCAGCTTGTTCGTGTTCGTTCATGTTCGTTCGTTTAAATGATAAACGAACACAAATGAACATATATAATTTGTTAAGTATTTAATATTTTTGGTTAGTTCGATTAATTCAGTTAATTAACCGATTTTAAACCGAACTAATCGATTATTGAAATTTGAAAAAACTCTTAATCATTAGCCGAAACCTAAAATTGTCTAATAGATTAACCAATTTTGTTTTGGTTCGGTCGGTTAGTTTAGTTTGACCGAATAATGAACACCCCTGGACATATGTGAATAAATTTAAATGAACATAAACGAACATAAATGAACATAAACGAACGAACATAAACGAACGGATTACCGAACGTTCACGAACATAAATGAACGAATAAGCCATTTGTTCGTGTTCCTTCATGTAATTAAACGAACAAAAAATCTTGTTCATATTCGTTCGTTTAATAAATAAACAAACTTAAACAAATTTCCACCCGAACAATTCACAAACGATTCGCTGAATATTCGCTTCATTTACAGCCCTAACCACCGTTGACCTTCCTCACTTACACTTATTCCCGCTCATCTCTATTTCCGGTCACTATGATGTCATTCTCACAATATCTGGTTGATATCAAATCGGTAGTTCACTACTAAAACTACCCATATTATACGGTAAACTTTCAAATTTTACGAGTTTTTACTTCGCAAAAATATGAACACTTCATATACTCGATACATTTGATTTTCTTTCATATATTTTTTTATAAAATTTGTTTAGTGTAGAATGTTGCATATTTTTAATGTGTTCTATTCTCTATTTTCTTGAAATATATACTCTTAAATTACTTTTTTATTTTAGCTTTATTTTGGTAGGAGCTTCATTGGACTATGTCAGCCCAAAACCAATAATTAAAGGCAGAATTTAGATTTTCACTAGATGTCATGGCAGGAGTCGTGGGCACGAACTGAGGCACGATACAGTCCAAGTCCGATGCAGCATAATTTGAGGTACAATCAGCATCTTTTAGAAGACAGATCAACATTATCTCGAAGTCAAATTCATAATTATCTTGAAGATAAGTGCATGAAAGACAAATATGAGGTTATCCAGAAGATAAAGCATAATTCAACCAATGCCACATGATTCAAATTTATTATCTTTATCTTTTGTGATAAACCTCTGGATTTAATTTTAGATTTTTAGTTTGAATATTTTAGCTTTATCTTTTATTAGGGTTTTTAGTTATTTTACCTTGTTAGAATTCTCGGATATAAATACCCCTAAGTTCAACACTTGAACTCATATTAAAATTTGAGTATTCTCTTCATTTAAGTAAATGAAGTTTATTTTCTTCCATTATTTTTACTTCATTTATTTTTTTCAACATAAAAATGCTAAGCATGATCCAATCTATGCTTAGCTAAATTTCCACTTAGTCTAAAGCTTTGCGATGACTCAATTCTAATCGTGAGAATTGAGTTGCACTTCATAATTTCGAAAAGTATTATTCGATTCTCTGGAAACAAGGAGTGACAATCGGTCATTCCTTTAAAGTTATCACATCTTCAATTCAAAAAGACGTCGTTGATTTGAAAGGTGTTTTGACTTGCAGTTTGGGAGACAGATCGATTGGTCGTAATTCGGCTTTCTGTGAACAAATTTAGCGACTTTTCGCTAAGGGGAATCAAGATCGAGTTCAATTCTCTGTGAGACACCATAACTCAAGTTGGGCCCATCCAATACTCAAGGTGGCTTTGTGCTAACGACGAAAGACGTGGTTAGACTAGTAAGGATCAGATTTTGGAGATAGACTTAGAAATCTCGATTAATTGGAGAGAAGAATTAGCTGCAGGGGTTGGGCCCTATTGACTGTAACCAACATACTATCTAAAAGGGAAAATTATTTCGATGAACGATTGAAATTGAGGCTAGAAAAGTATAAGGCTAAACTATCATCACTAAATTCTTTCTTTACAATTTATTACTTTAATTTATATTTTATTTTTACTCAATTATTTCTAAACCCCCTTTTTATTTTCACAATAATCAAACAAAGAAATGACAACGGAATTTCCTTAGTCCCTGTGGACCGACCCTACTTCTTTATATTACTTTTAATATTTGATTGAGAATATGAATATATTTATTTGACAATTTTGGCACTTGTCAAAAATATATGAGAAAAATTATTGGATAAAGACCTAAATGGTAACTAAATTTTGTTTAAAATTTTAAAATAGTAACTAAACTTTCAAAAGTTACAGAATGACAATTAAACTTTATGTTTTGTAACAAAATGGCAACTCAGATGCTAAAGGTCATTAAGTAGGAAACATTGGAATTATAGAAATTTGAATAATAGCACATTTAGTACTATAGATTTATAGATTCAATAAATTTAGTCCCATTTCAAATAAAAATCCATAATCTCCCCATATTTCTCTGAAATTATTAGATTTCAGTTGTAACAATGATATAATTTTATATGGATTTCTCTATTTACCCTGAATAACCAGTCTTTTGAATTTATGCTTTATTAGATGGGACTTGGACTGATGGGTGCTCATCCTCGAGTATGAGTTCGAGTCGCTTATATTTCCCGATCGAAATCAATGTACTACTGATGATAATGATTGGAGTTCTAAATGGGCTTGGAACGATCGTATGATTGAAAAGAAAAGAATTATAGAAATGATGATTGTAGATAGTCTTGAAATCGACTAAGGGGAACCAAGAGAGAACCAACACTATATGTAATGTTGACCTTAGACTTATATGATTTCTTAACTAATAACAACGTAATAGGATCGTGTCCCGCTATCTATATGGAGATAGGAACCAACGATATCAAAAGGGGTTGAACGCCATACTAAAGATAGTGATAAGTTCGAAAGAAAGAGGTTGACACCATACAATATTCTTGATAAGTCTCTTGGTGTTCAATTAAGAACAAAGGAAGAGAACACTCTCAAATTCTATGAAAATCAAAGTTGTGTTTACAAAAGTGAAATAAGCCTCTATTTATAGGCTAAGGCTAAGGCATATGAACAGAAAAGTGGATGAAAAAGGCAATGTGCATGGTCTATGAATCTTCATTTGTGCCATCCAATGCTGTAACCCCCTTAACCCGGCCTAGACGGTTGACCCGAATTAAGAAAGTCACACGGGGAAAACCAAAGTCAACCCGAAAGTCAACCTTGATTAACGACCCTTTTTTTCTTTTTATTCTTGTCTAGATGCACATTAACCCTAGTTATGATCATTCAAACAGCATGCTCAAATATCATAAACATCAGAGATCAAACATGGACCCAATTGAACAAAATTAGAACTTTAGGGACCCAATTGTAATTTCAGTAAATTGTAAGGTCTTAACCCAAATTAAAGTTACCAACTTGTAATTAGTCAAGTTTCATGCTTCTCTGCAAAATTTCAGCTCAAACGGACATCCCAAACTCTTACAATTGCACAAATAATATTCAGGACCAAAACGCATACATTTCAAAACATATAACTGCCAATGTCAGCCCCCAACGGTCAGGTGTTCCGAAACAGGGAGAACCTATTTCGAAACGCGGGACCGTTCCGCAACGAGTTCCGAAACGAGGGCTGGCAGAGGACTTTCCGTTTCGGAACGATGACCTCCGTTTCGGACGCCTGGGTTACTACAAGGCACCCGTTCCGAAACGGTAGCTTCCGTTCCGATACGGCCTGCTCAGAAAGTAGGAAATTGCTAGCTTAAACACACAATTGATCAACCATACATGCTCCAAATGCAACCAAACTTTACCAGCAAGACATTCAACATGTAAAGAACATAAATGCATCATTTAATCATCATCATGGCATCAAATATGAAAAGCCCCAAATCTAAAGGCATGCTTCCTACTTAGCAACCATTCATGCACTAAAACCTCCAAACCAAACACATAATGGCCAATTACAAAATCCAGCATTATTAACAACATTAAACAAACTTAGGGAGTTCAAATCATCTCCCAAAACATCCACATTGGTCCCCCATTGCCAAATGCCAAAAGCTAAAGGTGTTTAAGAAAACCTTCCCATACATGAGCTTAGCTTCCACTTGATTGCTTGCCTTCCTTGCTGCCCTCAATGCACTTTAATGCTCTCCATTATTGGTTTAAGAAAAAGAGAGAGAGCGTAAGCAAAAGCTTAGTGAGGAATGCTCATTAAAACCATTCAATAATGCATTTATAAAACTCATTGATAAACCATGCTTCAAGCAACATTAACCATGTTCTTAAACATTTAAAACAAGCATCTCATGCTTCAAGTATCATTAAACATGCTCATAAACATTTCAACAAGCATCTCATGCTTCAAGTATCATAACAAGTCATATTGGCAACAAGTGATACATTTCACATAAGATTCACACATGGACTTTTAAACACCATTGTGATCTTATCCCCATGGACTTTTAAACACCATGGACCCATGGACTTTTAAACACCATGGCAAGGACCACACAAGGACTTTTAACCACCTTTGTGTCCTTAACAAGAATCTCCCAAGGACTTTTAAACACCTTGGAGTTCTTAAGTAACCAAGGCTTACAAGGACTTTTAACCACCTTGAGCCTTAACCAAGAACCAACCATGGACTTTTAAACACCATGTTGTTCTTAAACTTTCCAAGATCCACACAAGGACTTTTAACCACCTTTGTGATCTTAACCAAGAACCATCTAAGGACTTTTAACCACCTTGACGTTCTTAAATATACAAGGCTCACACAAGGACTTTTAACCACCTTTGTGACCTTAACCATCACTTGCCAATATGCATCATTAATCAACAATAATCCATTGTTTTAAAGCATTAAACCAAGCCATAAACATCATGCATCTTTAAGCATTAAATCACATTTAAACAATGTTCAAAAACAAGGAACTCTTACCTTGAGCTTCCTTCAACACATGGCTTAAAATTTCAGAAAATTAACATGCTAGATATGCTTTCAAAACAGATTTAAAATCATGCAAACAAAACACATTGCATACAACCAAAACCATGGCCATCACCAAGAGAGTTTTTCCGAAAACTTACTCTTGAGCTTAGCTAAGTTGCTTAGACTTAAACTAAGCTCCCAAACTTCCAAAACACTGGTTTCAAAGCCGAAAACCAAATTCCACTCACCGATTCCGTTTCGCCTCTCGCCGAAACACCAATCAAGCTTCCGGATCACCACCACTTGGATCCAAAGATGACTCCCCTGTTTTAAACACATCAAAGCAGAGGATTAATGCATCATCATGCATTAATAGCTTCAATGAAAGCACTTAAACTCGCTGCTCTCATCCACACTCCATTTTTGGCTACCAAACAACTCCTCAACAAAGCCCAGCCAAGAACCATCAAAACTAAACATCCTTTAACATCATTTAACATCTAAAAGGGACCTAACAATATCCTTATACCTCCAGCAACATCAGATCCACAAGATCACCTCAAAAACAACCAAGAATCACAAGCTAAACTTAGGAAATTCAACCTATCCGGGATTGCATTAATTAAAACTCAATTCCTTATCAAATTAACATTCATTTAACATCAAATAAACACCTTAAAACACAGCCCAATCAGATCAAACGAAAATCCTTCAAAAATCACCAAATCTTGCATTTTAAGCCAAGATCCATTACACAACTTTAAAACCACTTATAAAACATCAATTAAGGATTGAGAACTTAGGAATTTCAGTAAAGAACTGAGAGTTTAGAGGAGAAGGACGTTCTTACCTCCAAACTTGAATTTATCCCTTTTTGGAACCAAAATCTTGAAAATCCAATTAGCAATTGGTGAGGTTTTGTTGATGAGATGATTAGGAATCCAAAGAGAATTGAAAAGAGGTATTTAGGTGACAAAATCAGAGGAAAAAGCTCTGGAGAGAATGTTTGGTTTGAGAGAAAATGAGAGAAAAGGAAAATTGAAAAAGTTGGTTGAAAATGGAAAATAACTTCCCTCCACTTTTCTTTTGTTTAAAACTCAGAATTAAAACACTAAATATCTTAGAAAAATCTGGAGAAACTCCCTTTGGGTAAATAGCTCCTTAAAGATTCAAAGTTTCAATCCTTTCTAAAACAGTCACACAGTTTTCAAAAATTACATTTTGGTCACTAGCCAAAATGTCACCCTTCCAAACCTCATTTTGTAAAATTGATTTCACAGTTCACTTATATATATTAAAAGATGATTTTAGAACATTTTTCCATATTTTTAATGCAACCCGAACTAGGCTTTCCTAATTTCACCTTTTTATATTCGAACAGTACTTTGACCGAACCGGTCAACGCCCAAACTTCTAAGCCCAAAACCGGGGCGTTACAACTCTCCCACCCTTAAGAAATTTCGTCCCCGAAATTTACCTGAAGGAAAGAGATAAGGAAACTGCTTCAGCATGTCATCCTTCCGCTCCCACGTGGCTTCCTCAACACCACGATGCTTCCACAACACCTTTACCAACTCAATGGTCTCGCCACGAAGAACCTTGCTATCCGAATCCAGAACCTTCACCGGTTCCTCATCGTAGGTCAAATCCGGATTCAATTCCACTTCTTCCACAGGCATCACATGCAAAGGATCAGATCTATACTTCCGGAGCATAGAAACATGAAACACATCATGAATCTTCTCCAACTCTTGAGGTAGCCTCAGCTTGTACGCAACAGGACCCACACGCTCAATCACCTCATATGGTCCAATGTACCTAGGGCTCAACTTACCCTTCCGACCAAACCTCATCACCTTCTTCCAAGGCGAAACCTTCAAGAACACACGGTCACCCACCGCATACTCAATCTCCTTACGCTTCAATCCGCATAAGACTTCTGCCGATCAGAAGCTGCCTTTAACCGCTCACAAATGAGCTTCACCTTCTCGGTGGTTCCCTTCAACAAAGCAGGCATCGAAACCAACTTTTGACCCGTTTCAGCCCAACAAAGAGGAGTCCTACACTTCCTCCTGTACAAGCCTCATAAGGTGCCATTTGAATACTTGCCTAATAACTATTGTTATAAGCAAACTCCACCAAAGGCAAATGCTTCTCCCAAGAGCCCTGAAACTCAATCACGCAGCACCTCAACATATCCTCCAAAATCTAGATAACACGCTCTGACTGATCATCCGACTGAGGATGATAGGATGTACTGAAATTCAACCTTGTACCCAAAGCTTGATGCAAACACTTCCAGAAACGCGATGTAAACCTCGGATCCCTATCCGACACAATCGACTTAGGCACACCATGCAGCCGCACAATCTCAGCAATGTACAGCTCCGCAAGCTTATCCAAAGAAAACGTAGTATGCACAGGCAAGAAATGCGCACACTTCGTCAGGCGATCCACAATCACCCAAACCGAATTCTTCTTCGATGGTGACAAAGGTAAACCAGATACAAAATCCATGGTAACCCTTTCCCACTTCCACTCAGGGATTCTCAACGGTTGCAACAACCCTGAAGGAACCTGATGCTCAACCTTAACTCGCTGACACACCAAACACTTGCTCACAAACTCCGCAACATCCTTTTTCAAACCCACCCAATAGTACTCATCCCGAAGATTACGATACATCTTAGTACTACCAGGGTGCATAGCAAAAGGACTACTATGACCTTCAGTCAGAATAGCACGCCTCAACTCAGCATCATTGGGCACTACTATTCGACTCCCAAAACACAACACACCATCATCATTAAAACAGAAATCTGAAGGTCTACCCTCCGCGATATCCTGAACATGCGGTACCAAGGAATCATCCAGCAACTGCTTTTCCTTGATCAACTGAACCAAAGATGGTTTCACTTGTAACTCAGCCACAAGACCACCATCTCGCGAAATACTCAAACTGGCAAACATAGCCCTCAGCTCAACAGCTACCTTCCTACTCAAGGAATCCGCAACAACATTAGCTTTTCCAGGGTGGTACTCAATCGTCAAATCATAATCCTTGAGCAACTCCAACCAACGCCGCTGCCTAAGATTCAACTCCTTCTGAGACATCAAATACCTCAAACTCTTGTGATCAGTATACACAGTACACTTCTCACCATACAGATAATGTCTCCAGATCTTCAGAGCAAAAACCACTGCAGCCAACTCAATATCATGCATAGGATAATTGCGCTCATGCACCTTCAACTGTCGCGATGCATAAGCCACCATCTTACCCTCTTGCATCAACACACATCCCAAACCAACATAGGACGCATCACTGTAGACCACAAACTCTTTCCCTGATTCAGGCTGAACCAAGATAGGAGCTTGCGTCAAAGCCGCCTTAAGCTTCTCAAAAGCCTGCTGTCTCGCTTCCGTCCACTCATACTTAACATCCTTTTGCAACAGCTTCGTCAAAGGTGCAACAATCTTAGAAAATCCATCCACAAACCTACGGTAGTATCCCGCCAAACCAAGGAAACTACGAACCTCATGAACAGACTTAGGAACCTTCCAGTTCATCACCGCCTCAATCTTCTGAGGATCAACACGAATCCCCTCAGCAGAAACTACATGCCCAAGAAACACCACCTCCTTAAGCCAGAACTCACACTTACTCAGCATAGCATAAAGCTGATTCTCCAACAAAGCTTGCAGCACAATCCTCAAATGCTCTTCATGCTCCTCCTCAGTACGCGAGTACACGAGGATATCATCAATGAACACCACAACGAACTTGTCCAGGTATTCATGAAACACACGATTCATCATGTCCATGAAAGCAGCAGGAGCATTTGTCAAACCAAACGGCATCACAAGGAACTCATAATGCCCATACCTTGTCCTGAAAGCTGTCTTAGGCACATCCACATCCTTCACCTTCAACTGGTAATACCCTGACCTCAAGTCAATCTTAGAGAACACAACAGCTCCCCGAAATTGATCAAAGAGATCATCAATTCTCGGCAAAGGATACCAATTCTTGATAGTCAACTTGTTCAGCTAACGGTAATCAATGCACATTCTCATAGTGCTATCCTTCTTCTTCACAAACAAGACCGGCGCTCCCCAAGGTGACACACTCGGCCGAATGAACCCACGATCAAGCAATTCTTGCAATTGCGTCTTCAGCTCCTTCAGCTCCTTAGGTGCCATTCTATAAGGGGTAATGGACACAGGAGTTGTATTCTCATACAGCTCAATTCCAAACTCCACCTCGCGATTAGGAGGTAAACCGGGCAACTCCTCAGGAAACACAGCAAGAAACTCCTTCACAACTCTGATATCTTGCACACGCAACTCCTTAGAGCTAGGATTCATCACAAAAGCTAGGTAAGCTTCACAACCTTGCCTCAGCATCTTGCTCGCCTCCAAGGTAGACACCACATTGGCAAGAAACTTCACGTTCTCACCAACCACAACAACTTCATAATCATCCGCAAGCTTCAGCGAAACTCGCTTATTTTCACAATCCACAACAGCACGATGCTCAGCAAGCCAATCCATATACCAAGGATTACATCAAAACCATAGAAAGGCAACTCCATAAGATCAACATGAAAAACATGTTCTTGAACAACCAAAGGACACCTTCTATACAGCTTTCGAGTCACAACAGTCTCACCAAAAGAACTAGTGACACGAACTCCAACATCCAAAAACTCAACAAGCAAACCAAGCAATTCAGCATGCTCACGCAAAATATATGAATGCGTAGATCCAGAATCTATCAAGGAAAGTAATGACAAGGATTGCAAAGTAAAGGTACCTGCAATCACATCCGCGTCATTCCTCCCCTCCCGCTGAGCATACACCCTAGCTTGACCTCCACCTTCAGGCTGAATAGCCACAACATGGGCCACTCCTCGACCACCTTCCTCTCTTCGCTGAAAGTTACCACGACCGCGCCCACGACCTTTCTGCGGTGCAGCAACAATAGGAGCACGCACTTGGCCACCAGCCAACATAGGACACTCTCGCCTCAAGTGATCCGCAGATCCACAATTCCAGCACCCGTTACCAGCTGCCGCAACAGGAGCTTGCACCTCCCTCACAGCACGAGGACAGTCACGCTTCATGTGACCACGTGATCCACAAATCCAACAAGCACTCAGATCAGCTCTAGCGTTGCCTCCCCGAGCAGGTGCTCCACCACCTCTCTTGGCCGAGGACTGATACTTCTGATCATGTCCCCTCTTGTTCCGTCCACCACCGGAACTATATTCAGCTGCTCGCTTTCCAGCACTTGCTCCAGCACCTCTAGCAGATAAACCCAAGTTCATCTCAATATCCTTTGCTCGGCCCACCAACACATCAAAATCATCATACTCGGTGGCCAACACATACATCTTCACATCCGTCACTAAACCATAACGGAATCTTTCGCATCTCGCCCGCTCATCAGGTACCAGCTCAGGTGCATACTGACTGAGTCGAACAAACTGAACTTCATACTCAGCCACAGTCATGCTCCCTTGGGTAAGAGACATGAACTCTCGCTTCTTTTCATCCAGGTACCTCACACCAAGATACCTTCTCTTGAACACATTCTGGAAGAATGTCCAAGTTACATCAGCATCAGCCATCCCAGCAATAGTGGTCGTCCACCACGTATAAGCATCATCCTGTAGTAAAGATACTACACAACCCAGCTTTTGCACATCAGTGCAACTCATCTGACCCAAGATCCTCTTGGTACTCTCCATCCAGGATTCAGAACCTTCCGCAGACAAACCCCTAAACTCAGTCTCACCTAGACTGCGTAAGCGCTCCAAGGGTAGTCTAACTCCAGCATCTCCCCGATGCCCAGCTCCTTGAGCTCCAGCTACTGCCGCTCGAAAAGCACCAGCAATAGCTTGCACCAACATCGTCATGTCAGGCATAGCTTGCCCCTGACCAACCTCAGGTCCAGCGACCCCAGCACCAGCTGCAGCTTCAGCTCTTTCACCCTCAGCACCACCACCACCAGGTGGAGGAGGTAACACCGCACTTCCCGCATTCTCCTCGTTCTCATTCTCATTCGGAGCCGTAGCTCGCACTTTACTCCTCAACTCTCTACGAGGGGCCATACTCTAACCATGCAATCACAATGCAAATAAACAAAGTCAGGTCCAGCAAGGTAAGCAATCCAAGTACTCAAGCTCATTTTCATTTAAAATCAACATCATTTCATTAGCTTTGATTTGGCAATGGGTATCCACAACATGCTTCACCACAGGGAAAGTCACACGGGGAAAACCAAAGTCAACCCGAAAGTCAACCTTGATTAACGACCCTTTTTTTCTTTTTATTCTTGTCTAGATGCACATTAACCCTAGTTATGATCATTCAAACAGCATGCTCAAAGATCATAAACATCAGAGATCAAACAGGGACCCAATTGAACAAAATTAGAACTTTAGGGACCCAATTGTAATTTCAGTAAATTGTAAGGTCTTAACCCAAATTAAAGTTACCAACTTGTAATTAGTCAAGTTTCATGCTTCTCTGCAAAATTTCAGCTCAAATGGACATCTCAAACTCTTACAATTGCACAAATAATATTCAGGACCAAAACGCATACATTTCAAAACATATAACTGCCAATGTCAGCCCCCAACGGTCAGGTGTTCCGAAACAGGGAGAACCTGTTTTGAAACACGGGACCGTTCCGCAACGAGTTCCGAAACGAGGGCTGGCAGAGGACTTTCCGTTTCGGAACGATGACCTCCGTTTCGGACGCCTAGGTTACTACAAGGCACCCGTTCCGAAACGGTATCTTCCGTTCCGATACGGCCTGCTCAGAAAGTAGGAAATTGCTAGCTTAAACACACAATTGATCAACCATACATGCTCCAAATGCAACCAAACTTTACCAGCAAGACATTCAACATGTAAAGAACATAAATGCATCATTTAATCATCATCATGGCATCAAATATGAAAAGCCCCAAATCTAAAGGCATGCTTCCTACTTAGCAACCATTCATGCACTAAAACCTCCAAACCAAACACATAATGGCCAATTACAAAATCCAGCATTATTAACAACATTAAACAAACTTAGGGAGTTCAAATCACCTCCCAAAACATCCACATTGGTCCCCCATTGCCAAATGCCAAAAGCTAAAGGTGTTTAAGAAAACCTTCCCATACATGAGCTTAGCTTCCACTTGATTGCTTGCCTTCCTTGCTGCCCTCAATGCACTTTAATGCTCTCCATTATTGGTTTAAGAAAAAGAGAGAGAGCGTAAGCAAAAGCTTAGTGAGGAATGCTCATTAAAACCATTCAATAATGCATTTATAAAACTCATTGATAAACCATGCTTCAAGCAACATTAACCATGTTCTTAAACATTTAAAACAAGCATCTCATGCTTCAAGTATCATTAAACATGCTCATAAACATTTCAACAAGCATCTCATGCTTCAAGTATCATTACAAGTATTATTGGCAACAAGTGATACATTTCACATAAGATTCACACATGGACTTTTAAACACCATTGTGATCTTATCCCCATGGACTTTTAAACACCATGGACCCATGGACTTTTAAACACCATGGCAAGGACCACACAAGGACTTTTAACCACCTTTGTGTCCTTAACAAGAATCTCCCAAGGACTTTTAAACACCTTGGAGTTCTTAAGTAACCAAGGCTTACAAGGACTTTTAACCACCTTGAGCCTTAACCAAGAACCAACCATGAACTTTTAAACACCATGTTGTTCTTAAACTTTCCAAGATCCACACAAGGACTTTTAACCACCTTTGTGATCTTAACCAAGAACCATATAAGGACTTTTAACCACCTTGATGTTCTTAAATATACAAGGCTCACACAAGGACTTTTAACCACCTTTGTGACCTTAACCATCACTTGCCAATATGCATCATTAATCAACAATAATCCACTGTTTTAAAGCATTAAACCAAGCCATAAACATCATGCATCTTTAAGCATTAAATCACATTTAAACAATGTTCAAAAACAAGGAACTCTTACCTTGAGCTTCCTTCAACACATGGCTTAAAATCTCAGAAAATTAACATGCTAGATATGCTTTCAAAACAGATTTAAAATCATGCAAACAAAACACATTGCATACAACCAAAACCATGGCCATCACCAAGAGAGTTTTTCCGAAAACTTACTCTTGAGCTTAGCTAAGTTGCTTAGACTTAAACTAAGCTCCCAAACTTCCAAAACACTAGTTTCAAAGCCGAAAACCAAATTCCACTCACCGATTCCGTTTCGCCTCTCGCTGAAACACCAATCAAGCTTCCGGATCACCACCACTTGGATCCAAAGATGACTCCCCTATTTTAAACACATCAAAGCAGAGGATTAATGCATCATCATGCATTAATAGCTTCAATGAAAGCACTTAAACTCGCTGCTCTCATCCACACTCCATTTTTGGCTACCAAACACAACCGAAAATGCATCCAAACAACTCCTCAACAATGCCCAGCCAAGAACCATCAAAACTAAACATCCTTTAACATCATTTAACATCTAAAAAGGACCTAACAACATCCTTATACCTCCAGCAACATCAGATCCACAAGATCACCTCAAAAACAACCAAGAATCACAAGCTAAACTTAGGAAATTCAACCTATCCGGGATTGCATTAATTAAAACTCAATTCCTTATCAAATTAACATTCATTTAACATCAAATAAACACCTTAAAACACAGCCCAATCAGATCAAACGAAAATCCTTCAAAAATCACCAAATCTTGCATTTTAAGCCAAGATCCATTACACAACTTTAAAACCACTTATAAAACATCAATTAAGGATTGAGAACTTAGGAATTTTAGTAAAGAACTGAGAGTTTAGAGGAGAAGGACGTTCTTACCTCCAAACTTGAATTTCTCCCTTTTTGGAACCAAAATCTTGAAAATCCAATTAGCAATTGGTGAGGTTTTGTTGATGAGATGATTAGGAATCCAAAGAGAATTGAAAAGAGGTATACGGTTCCACCCGTATCGATACGGATTTAATGAATTTTGAAATTTGAAAGCCTTTAATTTTTTGACCGTTGGTGTCAGCCGAATAGGTAACTAACATTTAAAGTGGTAGTTGTCCCGTATCGATACGATGTACCCCATATCGAAACGAAAACTTCCAATGAGCTAAGTTGAGAAAAAGGTATCGATACGGTCTTATCCGTATCGAAACGATCCCTGTCCCGTACCGATACGCTTACATACGTATCGATATGCCCTCTTTATTATTGTGCAACAGCTCTTTCTGTTTTGAGACATGTACCGATACAGGTATTCGCGTACCGGTACGAATAGCTGCAGAAGTGCATTTATGGTGGAAAGAGAGAGTCCCAACGGCTATAATCAATACCCTAACCACCCAAACGGCTAGAATTGATAGAGAAGGTATAAATTGAAGCTAATTGAAGACCAAGGACAACTATTGCATCAAAGATAAACATCCAAGCAAAAATCCAAGCTCATTGTGCTTATTTTCCAATTTCTTGTAAACCCCAAATTGTGTTGTATTCAAATTCTTATCCTATCATCAAATTTGGGTTGAGTGTTTGTACTTTAAGGGGTAATCTTGTATTTGAGAGACATCTTTCTTGCCTAAATTCTTCTTTGTTCTCTTGTGAGGGTTTTGTCAAATTTTGGGTAGAAAATTTGACCGGTTGTGTAAAGGTTACATCCTAAGCCTTGAAAAGGGGAAGAACACATTAGTGAATTGTTGGAAATCCTTAGTGGTAGCTAAGGTAGTGGATCTAGAGTTCATTTGGAACTTGAACCATTCTAAAATCTCTTGTTCTTCATTTTTGTTATCATTTTACTCCAACAAATTTTTAAAAGCCCAATTCACCCGTCTTGGCTTTGATCAATCCATTGATCCACTCAACAATTGGTATTAGAGCCTACCTCTTTGAAGGATTAACAACCACAAGAGGAGTTCCTAGGAAGAGTGTGGTCATTCAAAAATCAAGCTATGGCATCTACCTCCGGGTCAACCATGTACGAGTCTCAATCAACCACAAAACCGCCATTCTTCAACGGTGATAACTATCCATTTTGGAAGAACCAGATGCGCCTCTTCATCAAATCCAACGATTATCTAGTATGAGATGTCATTGAAGATGGTCCCTATATTCCATTGAAGAGAGACGATGAAGGAAGATTTGTTCTAAAAAAGAATATTGAGATGAGTGAAGAAGAGAGAAAGAAGATCCAAATCAATGATAAAACTCTTCACATGCTATTTTGCTCTTTCGGTCCCGACATCTACTCCAAAGTCTCCTCCATTGAAAGTGCTAAGGAAGTGTGGGATACACTAGAGACCACTTATGAAGAAACTAGTGATGTGAAGGACACCAAGATTGGAATTCTCAATCTTAGCTATGAGAATTTCAAAATGGAGCCCGACGAAACCGTGTCCAAGATGTTCGATCGCTTCTCAATAATCGTTAACGTGCTTAAGGGTTTTGGAGAGGTAATTCCGAAAGATAAACTAGTCCGGAAGCTACTCTACTCACTTCCCGAATCTTGGGATGGGAAGAGAACCGCCATCATTGAGGCCAAAAACTTGAAGACACTCAAACTTGATGAGCTAGTGGGTTCTCTCCTTACTCGTGAGATAATGAAGCAAGGAAGGGAAGATGAAAAGAAAATGGAAGAGAGAAGAGTGAAGAAGCTAGAAGTAGAAAAGAAGAAGAAGATAGAAGTGGCTCTCAATGCTTCATTACATGAGGAGAGCACTTCTAGTGAGAAGGATGACCTAGAAGAATTGACTATGATAGCCAAAAGGTTCTCACGATTCATGAGGTCCAACCGAGGAAGGAAGATTCAAAGAAAAATCGACTCCATGGGCAAAAAAAAAGAAGAAGAGATGGATCAAACCATTTGCTATGAGTGCAAAAAACCCGGTCACATTCGTTCAGAGTGCCCTCAACTAGAGAAGAAGGGCCTTGAGAAGAAGAAGAAACTCAAAGCCAAGCTCGCTACTTGGAGTGACGAGGAGTCATCCGAGGATGACGAACATGAAGTGGCCAACCTTTGCCTCATGGCACTTGATGATGATTCCTCCATGGTAACCTCTAACTCATCATCTTTTGACTTTACATTTGATGAATTGCATGATGTGTATGATGAGTTGCAAGAGGTTTATAATGAGTTAGTTGAGAAGTACAAAGAGTCGGTCATTAGAAATAAAAAGATTATATCGGAATTAAATGATAAAAATGACTAACTTTCTCAAGCTAACTTAAAATTTGAGAAAAAAATTTAGGTTTAAAAGATGAACTTAAATTCTTCCAAGATGAAAATGTAGACCTAAATAATCTTCTTTCTCAATGAATTAGTGAACACCAAAAGGTGTTAGATGAGCTTAACAAGCTCAAGGAGTCTTTCAAAAATGTTGGTAATGTGAAGCATGAAAAATGTGAATCATCTAAAATAAACCAACTTAGGAGAAAGACTTATAACTACAAACAAAGTGGCTTCCCTAAACATAATAGGACTAAAAAGATTAGGAGCGTATGGGTTCCTAAGGAACTCGTCAAATCTAATAGTGTTGTTGCTATGTCACCTTGGATTCCTAAGGGAACCAAGCTTTTGGGAGCTAACACTCGTGGACCCAAAATGATTTGGGTACCAAAAACAAAAGTTTAATATCTTTGTTTGTAGGGGGAGCATTGCTACAAGGCCAAAGCACAAAGTCAAAATTCATGGTACCTTGATAGTGGATGCTCGAAGCATATGACCGGAGACAAGAGTAGATTCATGGACTTAAAGCCAAAAAGTGGAGGAGTAGTGACATTTGGTGACAACTCCAAAGGCCACATTAAAGGTATTGGCTCCATCGGTAATCACTCTACTATTTTCATTGAAAATGTTTTATATGTTGATGGTCTTAAACATAATTTGTTGAGCATAAGCCAATTATGTGATAAAGGGTTTAATGTCTTATTTGATAAAAATGGGTGCAAAATTGTTTACATTAAATAAAATAATATTATGCTCATAGGTCATCACATATGTAATATTTACATGGTACATTTAGATGACATACATACATCCCATGCATGTTTAATAGCTCAAAATGAAAATGATGTATGGCTATGGCATAGGAAACTATGACATGCTAGCATTAGTGTTTTAGAAAAATTAGTTTCCCTAGATCTAGTTAGAGGTTTACCCAAAATTAAGTTCTCAAATGATAAAATTTGTGATGCATGATGCTCTAAGGGTAAACAACATAAGTCATCCTTTAAATCCATTAATGATGTTTCTACAAGTAGATGTTTACAACTTATTCACATGGATTTATTTGGGCCTATTAGGACTATGAGATTGGGTGGTAAATCTTATGCATTTGTACTTGTTGATAACTATTCTAGATTTACTTGGGTTCTATTTTTAAGTACTAAAGATGAGGCTTTAGAAAAATTCATCACATTTTCAAAATTAACTCAAAATGATCTTTAACTTAGAATTTCTCATATTAGAAGTGATCATGGAACCGAGTTTCAAAATTTAGGGTTTGAAGAGTTTTTGAATGAAAATGGTATTAGCCACAAATTTTCGGCCCCTCGAACTCCTCAGCAAAATGGGGTAGTTGAGAGGAAAAATAGAACTTTACAAGAAATGGCTAGAACCATGCTTTGTGAAAACAATTTACCTAAATATTTTTGGGCGGAAGCCACAAACACCGCTTGCTACATTGTAAACCGAGTAATGATTTGGCCACTTTTAAAGAAAACACCATATGAGATTTTAAAATCTAAAAAGCCTAACATTAGCTATTTTTATCCATTTGGTTGCAAGTGTTTTGTTTTAAACAATGGGAAAGATAACTTAGGTTAATTTGATGCTAAAAGTGATGAAGCTATTTTCTTAGGTTATTCCTTAAACTCTAAAGCCTATCGTGTATTTAATAAAAGAACTTTAGTAGTAAAAGAGTCTATTCATGTTGTATTCGATGATAACCTCCTTCCAAGGAAGGATTCTTGTGTTGATGATGATGTAGGAATCCTTGATGCCTTTGATGGAGGACAAACTTCAAAGAAGGATAGGATTCCAACAAAAGAAGAGGATACACAAGATCCACCTCTTGAAGCCTTGAAGGACTTGGCTCTTGAGGAAAAGGAAGTGAGCTACCCAAGGGAGTTCAACTATGTCAAAGGTGGTGAAATCTTGGGTGATCCATCCAAGGGGGTAACTACTAGATCTTCTCTTAAACTTATGAACCATGTTGCATTTATCTCATGCATAGAGCCTAAGAATATAAAAGAAACATTAAAAGATGACTTTTGGATTATGGTTATGCAAGAAAAGTTAAATCAATTTGAGAGAAGTAATGTTTGGACATTAGTTGAAAGGCCTAGTAATCAATCTACTATAGGAACTAAATGAGTATTTAGGAACAAACTAGATGAGAGTGGTAACATTGTGAGAAATAAAGCTAGACTAGTTGCTCAAGGTTACACTCATGAAGAGGGAATATATTTTGATGAAACCTATGCACCCATAGCTAGAATGGAAGCTATTAGGATGTTGCTTGCATATGCATGTTATCATGATTTCAAGCTTTTTCAAATGAATGTTAAAAGCGCATTTTTAAATGGTTTATAAATGAGGAAGTGTACGCGAAACAACCACCGGGTTTTGAAGACTCAAAATTTCCAAATCATGTTTTCAAACTTATTAAAGCACTTTTTGGTTTAAAACAAGCTTCTAGAGCTTGACATGAAAGACTTTTAAACTTTTTGATTGAAAAAGGTTTTGAAAAAGGTAAGGTGGACACTACACTTTTCATAAAAAGGTATAAAATGACATCTTAGTAGTACAAATATATGTTGATGATATTATTTTTGGATCTACTAATGAGTGTCATTGCAAAGAGTTTGCTGAGTTAATTCAAGGTGAATTCGAGATGATCATGATGGGGGAGCTCTCATTCTTTTGGGACTCCAAATCAAGCAAAGGAAGGATGACACCTTCATCAATCAAGCAAAGAACATCAAGGATATGCTCAAGAAGTTTGGCTTGGAGAATGCAAAGCCTCAAGCCACACCAATGAGCTCATCTACAAAGCTTGACAAAGATGAAGGAGGTAAGTGTGTTGACTCTAAGCTTTATCGTTCCATGATTGGATCTTATCTTTACCTTACCGCAAGTAGACCAAATATTTTGTTTAGTGTTTGCTTGTGTGCTAGGTTTCAAGATAGTCCTAGAGAGTCTCACCTTATACCCGTTAAGAGAATCTTTAGGTACCTTAGAGATACCACTTGTTTAGGTCTTTGGTACCTTAGAGACTCAACCTTCAACCTTCATGCTTATTCGAATGCGGATTATGGGGGGGTGTAAAATCGATAGGAAGAATACTTCGGGAACTTGTCAATTCTTAGGTAGTATGCTTATATTTTGGTTCTCTAAGAAACAAAATAGTGTAGCTCTTTCTACCACCGAAGCCGAGTACATATCCTTAGGGAGTTGTTGTGCTCAAGGCCTTTGGATGAAGCAACAACTCTTGGATTATGGTATTAAAGTTGAAACCATACCCCTTAAGTGTGATAACACTAGTGCCATATACTTAACTAAAAATCCCATCCAACACTCTAGAACCAAACATATAGAGATAAGGCATCATTTCATTAGAGATCATGTCCTTAAGGAAGATGTTGTTATAGAGTACGTTGACACCTCAAAGAAACTAGTGGACATCTTTACAAAGCCTTTAGATAAAGAGCATTTTTGGTCCCTTAGGAGAGAGTTAGGTCTAACTAGCCTTCCTTGACCATTTAGGACCCTTTTTGAAGTTCAAATTGCTTGATCTTGTGAAATTGCATGTTTATGCGTTGTTGCTCTTGAAAATATCCATGTTGATAGCTAGGGGAAGTATGCTTCTATTAGAACATGCTTAGAACTTGTGAAACCGATATTTTAATTTTGATATAACTAAAGAATCTAAGGACTGAGTTTAAAATGTGAAAATGAATTTTTAAGTCCTCAAACCTCTCTATATGTTTTAAACAATATGCCTAAGTTAAAAACTGAATTTATCAAATATTTTCTAAGTGTTCTTAAAGCCAAAACAGTGATTTTCGAGTCACCATTTCGGAACGGCCTAAGGCGTTTCGAAACAGTTTTGAAACTGTGAGTTCATGTTTTGGAACGGGTATCGAAACGATTTCGACACTGCCAACCCGTGTTTCGAAACAAGTTTCGAAACAGCTTAAGAACCTCGAGATACCGTATCGAAACGACATCAAATGTTTCGAAACAGTACTCAATCAGATTTGAAAAATATGACCGTTGAATGTTTTTAACTGATTTTAAACAAGTCGTTAAGGCGTATCGAAACGATCTCATCACGTTTTGATACGGTCCTTGATAATAGCAAAATTGTTTCGAAACAAGTTTTGAAACGACTCTTAGTGTATCGAAACATTTCTAACCGTTTCGATACGAGCTCTTTAATGCACCCCAACGACTCTTTGTATTTTGGTATGTTTCGAAACAGGGTCAGACGTTTCGAAATGGTTGGTTGCAGACTGCATTTATGGAGGGAAGATAACACCTCAACGGCTCTATTGATGAATGCAACAACCCCAACGGCTAGAATTCAATGAGAAGGTATAAAAGGGACCTCTAAAAGCTTCAGCAACAACTATTGATCCTAAAGCAAACATCCAAACATCAAATCCAAGCATTTGTGCCTAAATCCCATTATTGTCTTGTAACCCCAATTGTATTTTTCATTCTTTTCATTTCAATTGGGTTGGGTGCTTGTAATTGGGCTATATTGTGTATTAAGAGATACTTGTTTTAGCCAACAACTTCTTTGTTTCAATTGTGTGAGGATTGGGTCAAATTTTGGGTAGAAAATTTGACCGAAAATTGTAAGGGTTACCTCCTTAGTCTAGAAAAGGGGAAGAGCAATTAGTGGAATTGTTGCAAATCCTTAGTGAAGCTAGGGTAGTGGATATAGAGTTCAATTGGAACTTGAACCACTCTAAAATTCATTGTCTACCATTTTTATTTGCAAATTCCACCACCAAGAACTTTAAAAATCCAATTCACCCCCTCTTGGTTTATTTCGATCATTCGATCCACTCAACAATTGGTATCAGAGCCTACCTCTTTGAAGGATTAAAAACCACAAGAGGAGTTCCTAGGACGAGTGTGATCATCCAAAAATCAAGATATGACATCTACCTCCGGTTCGAGCATGTATGAGTCTCAATCCACTACAAAACCACCTTTCTTCAATGGTGACAACTATTCGTTTTGGAAGAATCGGATGCGCTTCTTCATCAAGTCCAACGATTACATGGTTTGGGATGTCATTGAAGATGACCCCTACATTCCATTGAAGCAAGATAGTGAAGGGAAGATGGTTTTGAAGAAGACGATGGAGATGAGTGAAGAAGAGAGGAAGAAGTTCCAAATAAATGACAAAGCTCTTCACATGCTCTTTTGTTCTTTCGGTCCGGACATCTACTCCAAAGTCTCATCCATTGAGAGTGCCAAAGAAGTGTGGGATACTCTTGAGACCACCTATGAGGGAACCAAAGATGTCAAGGAAACCAAGATTGGAATTCTCAATCTTAGTTATGAGAATTTCAAGATGGAGCCCGATGAGACGGTGTCCAAGATGTTTGATCGCTTCTCAACCATAGTCAATGGGCTAAAAGGATTTGGAGAGACTATACCGGAAGACAAACTTGTCCGAAAGCTACTCTACTCACTTCCCGAATCTTGGGATGGGAAGAGAACCGCCATAATAGAAGCCAAAAACTTGAAGACTTTAAAACTTGATGAGCTAACGGGTTCTCTCCTTACTCATGAGATTATGAAGCAAGGAAGAGAAGAAGAGAAGAAGAACGAAGAGAAAAGAGTAGAAAAGCTAGAGGTGGAAAAGAAGAAGAAGATGGGAATAGCTCTCAAAGCTTCATTACTTGAGGAGAGCTCTTCTAGTGAGGAGGATGAGCTAGAAGAATTGTCTATGATAGCCAAACGATTCTCACGCTTCATGAGGTCTGACGGGGAAGAAAATTCAAAGAAAGATGGACTTCAAAGGTAAAAACAAAGAAGAAGCAAGAGATCAAATCATTTTCTTCGAGTGCAATAAACCCGACCACATACGTTCGAAGTGCCCTCAACTCAAGAAGAAGGGCTTTGAGAAGAAGAAGAAGAAGCTCAAAGCCAAGCTTGCTACTTGGAGTGATGAGGAGTCATCCGAGGATGACGAACAAGAAGTGGCCAACCTTTGCCTCATTGCACTTGAGAAAGATTCCTCCATGGTAACCTCTAACTCATCATCTTTAGATTTTACATATGGTGAATTAAATGATGCATATGATGAGTTGCAAGAGGTCTATGATGAGTTGAGAAATACAAGGAGTCGATCATTAGGAATAAGAAAATTATTTCGGAATTAAATGATAAAAATGACTCACTTTCTCAAGCTAATTCAAAATTTGAGAAAAAGATTTTAGGGTTGAAAGATGAACTAAAATTCTTCCAAGATGGAAATGTTGACCTTAATAATCTTCTTTCTCAATGTAATAGTGAACACCAAAAGGTGTTAGATGAGCTTAACAAGCTCAAAGAGTCTTTTAAAAATGTTGGTAGTGTGAAGCATGAAATAGGTGAATCTTCAAAAACAAACCAACCTAGGAAAAAGACTAATAACTACAAACAAAGTAGCTTTCCTAGACATAGTAGAACTAAAAGGATTAGAAGTGTATGAGTTCCTAAGAAACTTGTAAAATCTAATAACACTGTTGCTATGTCATCTTGGATTCCTAAGGGAACCAAGTTATTGGGAGCTAACACTCGTGGACGCAAAATGATTTGGGTGCCAAAAAAAAAGTTTAATGTCTTTGTTTGTAGGGGGAGCATTGCTACAAGGCCAAAGCACAAAGTAAAAACTCATGGTACCTTGATAATGGATGCTCGAGGCATATGATCGGAGACAAGAGTAGATTCATGGATCTAAAGCCAAAAAGTGGAGGAGTGGTGACATTTTGTGACAACTCCAAAGGCCACATTAAAGGTATTGGCTCCATAGGTAATCACTCTACTATTCTTATTGAAAATGTCTTGTATGATAAACGATTTAATGTTTTATTTGATAAAAATGGGTGAAAATTGTTGACATTAAATCTAATAATATTATGCTCATAGGTCATCGCATAGGTAACATATACATGGTGCATCTAGATGACATACATACATCTCATGTATGTTTGGTAGCTCAAAATGAAAATGATGCATGGTTGTGGCATAGGAAACTAGGACATGCTAGCATTAGTGTTTTAGAAAAATTAGTTTCCCTTGATCTAGTTAGAGGTTTACCCAAGATTAAGTTCTCAAACGATAAAATTTGTGATGCATGCTCTAAGGGTAAACAACATAAGTCTTCCTTTAAATCCATTAATGATGTTTCTACAAGTAGGTGTTCACAACTTATCCATATGGATTTATTTGGGTCAATTAGGACTATGAGCTTGGGTGGTAAATCTTATGCATTTGTTCTTGTTGATGATTTTTCAAGATTTACTTGGGGTTCTATTTTAAGTACTAAAGATGAGGCTTTAGAAAAATTCATTACATTTTCAAAACTAACCCAAAATGATCTTGAACTTAAAATTTCTCATATTAGAAGTGATCATGGAACCGAGTTTCAAAATTTAGGGTTTGAAGAGTTTTTGAATGAAAATGGTATTAGCCACAATTTTTTGGCTCCTCGAACTCCTCAACAAAATGGGGTAGTTGAGAGGAAAAATAGAACTTTACAAGAAATGGCTAGAACCATGCTTTGTGAAAACAATTTACCTAAATATTTTTGGGCGGAAGCCACAAAACCGCTTGCTACATTGTAAATCGAGTAATGATTAGGCCAATTTAAAAAAAAACACCTTATGAGATTTTAAAATCTAAAAAGCCTAGCATTAGCTATTTTCATCCTTTTGGTTGCAAGTGTTTTGTTTTGAATAATGGAAAAGACAACTTAGGTAAATTTGATGCAAAAAGTGATGAAGCTATTTTCATAGGATATTCTTTAACCTTTAAAGCCTATCATGTATTTAACAAGAGAACTTTAGTAGTAGAAGAATCTATACATGTAGTATTCGATGATAACCTCCTTCCAAGGAAGGATTCTTGTGATGATGATGATGTAGGAATCATAAATGCCTTTGATGGAGGACAAATTTCAAAGTAGGATGAGATTCTAACAAAAGAAGAGGACACACAAGATCCACCTCTTGAAGCCTTGAAGGACTTGGCTCTTGAGGAAAAGGAAGTGAGCTATCCAAGAGAGTTCAACTATGTCAAAGATGGTGAAATCTTTGGTGATCCATCCAAGGGGGTAACCACTCGATCTTCTCTTAGACTAATGAATCATGTTGCATTTATCTCATGCATAGGGCCTAAGAATATAAAAGAAGCATTGAAAGATGATATTTGGATTATGGCTATGCAAGAAGAGTTAAATCAATGTGAGAGAAGTAACATTTGGACATTAGTTGATAGGTCTAGTAATCAATCTACCATAGGAACTAAATGGGTCTTTAAGGAACAAACTAGATGAAAGTGGTAACATTGTGAGAAATAAAGCTAGACTAGTAGCACAAGGTTACACTCAAGAAGAAAGAATAGATTTTGATGAAACCTATGCACCCGTAGCTAGAATGGAAGCCATTAGGATGTTGCTTGAATATGCATGCTATCATGATTTCAAGCTTTTTCAAATGGATGTTAAAAGCGCGTTTTTAAATGGCTTTATATAGAACTAATGTTTTGATATAATAATTGAAAAATGTTTTGGACTGTTTAAAAAGTATTTAAAACATTTCCCAAGTCCAAATATATGTTTAGGGATTTTTTCATAAAGGTTTTTCATGTTTTCTAAAGCCAATTTTAACAAAACTGACCAAGTGTTTCGAAACACCTTAGGGCGTTTCGAAACAGGTGCCTCTAGTGGCCTCCAGTGGCCAAAACGTTTCGATACACGTATCGAAACAGGGCCAGCGTTTTGAAACAGGCTAGGCCGTTTCGATACGCCCACGTGGCACTGACCACAACGGTCATAAACCCCAACGGCTCTTTCCCAACTAACTTTTAAATGCAGGTCGTTTCGATACGGGCTTATAGCGTTCCGATACGCGTTCCGAAACGGCAAGGGGGTGTTCCGAAACGGGTACCCTGACAGACTGCAACGGCTCTTTCTACATTGAGGGTGTTTCGAAACGGCTACGAGCGTTTCGAAACGGGGAGCTGCAGAACTGCATTTATGGAGGGAATTAAAGGCTCCAACGACTCTATTTCAACCCCAACGGTCCTAAACGGCTATAAACTCAATTGGGAGTATAAAAGGGACCTCCAAGCATCAAGAGAAGGCTAATGCTTCAATTGTCAATCAACAAATGATCAAGAAATTGTCTTAGTGCTTAAAGTGTCATTTCTTGTATAGACAAACACTAGTGAGCCAAAATTGTCAAATTTGCTCAAGTGTTTTAGGTTTTGGGTGAGTGCTTCATTGTGCAAACAAACACCTATTAGAGGGTTTAAGTTTGCTTTATTTATCTCTTTGTAAAAGAGGGTTTTGATCAAGGCTTTGGGTAGAAGCTTGATCGGTTGTAAGGGTTTCCTCCTAATCCTAGAAAAGGGGACGAATTAATTAGTGGATTGATTGTGAAATCCTTAGTGGGAAGCTAAGGTAGTGGATGTAGGTGCTTGTTAGAAGGCCGGACCACTATAAATCATTGTGTCTTTAATCTTTCTAGCTTCCACAACCCTTCCACCCAAATATCCACCTCTCCACCACTTGGTGAGCTAAATTGGTTGATCGAATCGAGCCCCACACAACTCAACAATTGGTATCAGAGCTTGGCTCAATCGGTGAGGATTAACATCCTATTGAGAAGATCCGGCAAGCTCGATCACTATTTCATCAACCGGCTCAAATGGCGCAATCCATCGATAAACCGCCTTTCTTCGACGGAGACCACTATGCCCATTGGAAGACAAAGATGAAGTTCTTCATCAAATAAAAAGATTACAAGCTATGGGATGTAGTTGAAGATGGCCCGTTCGTGCCTAAAAGAAATAAAGCGGAGTGGAGTGCCGACGATCGCAAGAAGATGGAGCTTAATTGCAAAGCCTTGCACATATTGTTTTGTGCATTTGGTCCATCCATCTATGAGAAGATGTCTTCTTGTGAGAGTGCCAAGGAGGTATGGGACAAGCTTGAAGTCACATACGAGGGGACAAATGAAGTCAAGGAGACCAAGATTGGGCTCCTAACCTTGGAGTATGAGAACTTCAAAATGGATCCGGAAGAGAACATCGAGAAGATGTTTGATAGGTTCTCCACCATCACCAACGGTCTTAAAGGTTTTGGAGAAGCCATCCCGGAGGAGAAGCTTGTTCGAAAGCTCATCTACTCACTTCCCGAGTCTTGGGACTCAAAGAGGACCGCCATCATCGAAGCCAAAAATTTGAAGACTTTGAAGCTTGATGAACTCATGGGGTCACTCCTTACTCATCAAATCATGAAGAAGAACAAAGAGGATGAGAAGAAGAGGGAAGAAATTAGAGCTATGAGAGAGAAGAAAATCAAAGGGCTTGGCATCAATGCAAGTGCCATGGCTCTCAAATCCTCCACTTGCCATCATGTCTACACAAGTGAAGAGGAGGATGAAGATGAAGAGATAGTTCATCTCTTCAAGAAGTGTGCCCCTTTCATGAAGAAAGCCTTGAAAGAGCTTGAACGAGAACCTAAAAGAAAGGAGAGGGCAAGCACTTCAAGCCATAAGAAGAAGGCACATGTGGCTACTTGGAGTGATGAGGACTCCACCGATGATGAACAAGCCAACCTTTGCCTTATGGCAATCGAAGAAGATTCAAGGGTAACTTCTAATTCATCTACTTCATGCTCTTACACTTTTGATGAATTACAAGATGCCTATGATGAATTGGTTTTAGATTTTAAAAGCCACATTTTGAAAAACAATAAATTGATTTCAAAGTTAAAAATTCAAAATGATTTGCTTTCTAAAACCAAACTTGAACTTGAAACAAAACTTGAAGAGTTTGAACTAAAATGTCTTGATTTACAAAAATTGCTTCAAAATGTTCAAGTAGAAAAAGATTTGATTTCCAAAGAGCTTAAAAAGAAAAACAATTTTGGAAAATCAAATTTTTATGTTAGACAATCTAGTGCCCCTAGATTTATGAATGGAAAATGTTTTAGAAGTGTTTGGGTCCCAAAAGGACTAACCACTTCAATTAAAAAGGATGACATTGAAAAATGGATTCCTAAGGGGTCAAAAATTTGTGCAACTAACGTTTATGGATCCAAAGCAATTTGGATACCAAAAATTACTTGATTGTCTATTGTAGGTGTGATGGAGATGTTCAACAAGTCAAACATTGAGGGGGAGCTCCATACACATAAGAAAGAACACTTGAAGAAGGAAGGCTTCACATCCTCCCTTGGGTTCAAGTGTTGGTAAAATTTCTAGTTGTTTTGATTTTATTAGTCTTATTTTTATTTAATTCAACTAGATGATCATATATGTTGTGACTAACATTTCAATGATGCCTTGAGTAAGGGGGAGCCATTTTAAAACCAAATTCTTATTTTTGTCAAAATTTTACCTCTACTGTTATTTTTGAACTTAATGTTTTAAATTCTTTTTGATATAACAAAAAGGGGGAGAAATGGTTTGAAAAATTGAATTTTCAAATGAATAAGGGGGAGCTTTATTTGATTTCATATCTTTAGTCTCTTATTCACTTTTTTAAACTTAAAGGGGGAGAATCCCAAACAATTTTTCAAGAGAGTTTTATTATATCAAAAAGGGGGAGATTGTAGAACTAATGTTTTGATATAATAATTGAAAAATGTTTTGGACTGTTTAAAAAGTATTTAAAATATTTCCCAAGTCCAAATATATGTTTAGGGATTTTTTCATAAAGGTTTTTCATGTTTTCTAAAGCCAATTTTAACAAAACTGACCAAGTGTTTCGAAACACCTTAGGGCGTTTCGAAACAGGTGCCTCCAGTGGCCAAAACGTTTCGATACACGTATCGAAACAGGGCCAGCATTTCGAAACAGGCTAGGCCGTTTCGATACTTGGGTTAGAAAATTTTAGTTTTGTATAGTTTATGTAATTTGATACTTGGGTTTTTCAAAACTTGTAATTTTTTTCAAAATCTTCAATTTTTTGATTCGAATATATATGTTTTCATTCATATTTTCTTTACTGTTTTTTTAAATTGTTTTTCTCTTTAATTTTTTTTATTTTGTTTCTTTGTTTTTAAAACTCGTTTTTAAACCTAAGTGGGATTTACCATTGGATTGAATTAAGAAATTTCATGCATACACTTAAACTTGTTTTTAAATTGCTTGCTTTATGTTTTTAGGGTGTCTATGGAGAACATTAACAAAAAGCGTAAGACGGGTCAAACAAGTGATTCGAGTATCCGTCCTAATCTCACCCAGCTGTTTCTCAAAAGTCTTCGGACTCCAGAGATGAGGGAGCGTTTCAATTATGTCAAGGAGTTTGTCGTTCGTCGTGAGTGTGTTGTTGACCTCTCGTTTCTTAACTCCGAGCGCTTTCTCTTTCGTTACCTCCCCCGTTTAAGAGAATTGGGATTCCTTGGTTTCTTGAGTATCCCGAATATTTGCTACAAGCACATGGTTCTTCTCTTTTACTCAAATGCCCAATTTATTAATAGTGAAGACAACTCCGAAGTTGTTGGCCTTGAGTCTTCTATCTTGGGAAAGAGGATTGTCATTGACATCCCTTACTTAGATACTACTTTTGGTCTTAAGAACGAAGGAATCGAGAATGAGAGTCACTTTGGTTCTCACACCGGTTCGGTGCTTGCCTTGGATGCTCACGATAGGTTCCTCCACTTGATAGTCTCGTGGTTTCTTCACCCCTCCGGAGGTGAATTTTCTCACGTTCGTCAAGTAGATTATTTTTGGCTTGAATGTTTTCGTCGTGGTGAGCGCCCTAATCTTGTTAAGATCATGTTTGCCGAGATAGTAAATAATGTTAAGCTTCGTGACACCGATGCACTAAAATCTTTCACTTATGGGACTGTTTTAAGTTACATCTTTGGAAAGCTTAATCTTGATTGCACCTATGACTCACCGGAACCCCGCAAGCAAAAACCTGGTGAATCTTCTCTCTGCAGGTCCGGATTTCAATATATCAACAATGGCCAATGGGAACGTGTTGATAGGGAAGCACCTCCACCTCAAGTTGAACCTCAACCACAAGTTCCAGTTGCGAACAATGAAGCTCTCACGACTTTTCTTACCGAGCGGTTCAACACTTTGGACACTAACATGTCTAGAGGTTTTGGTGCTATCAATACACGCTTGCAATTCTTAGAGGATCGTCTCCTTGCAAATGAGAATCGAATCACATCCCTTCAGAATCAACACACATCTATGGACATGTCCTTCTCCACCTTTTATAGCCAATGGATGAATTTTCGTCGCTCTCAAGCCAAGGACGATGATGATTCCATGGATGATGATGGTGACGACGACGAGGCTTAGGATTCTCATGTCATCTCATATTAGCTATGCATATTAGGATTAAGTTTGCATCTTTATTTCTTATGTTTTATGAACCTATGCTTTGATTTTATTTGGGATTATGCTTTGAACTTATCGTTTACGATTTATGTTTTGGATATTTGAATTTTATGAATTAATATTATGTTGCTTATTGCTTATTGCTTATTGATTATTGCTTTTAACCCTATCTCTTCTCTTTGAGCCTTGTTTCTTATTTTTGATATAACAAAAAGGGGGAGAAGTAATCTAAGAGCCTAAATTCGTTTTAAGTGTTTTTAAGTTTTTTTTAAACTTAGATCTAAATCTTTTTAAAACTTAAAAACCCATCTTAAATTGAGGGGGAGTTAGAATGTTAGAATGTATTCAAAATTTTCAAAACTCTTAAAAATTCTAACTTTGGTTTTGTTATATCAAAAAGGGGGAGATTGTGAAAACAATATTTTAATTTTAATATAACTAAAGAATCTAAGGACTAAGTTGAAAATGTGAAAATGAATTTTTAAGTCTTCAAACCTCTCTATATGTTTTAAACAATATGCCTAAGTTAAAAACTGAATTTATCAAATATTTTCTAAGTGTTCTTAAAGCCAAAATAGTGATTTTCGAGTATCAAAACGATTTCAACACTGTTAACTCGTGTTTCAAAACAAGTTTCGAAATGGCTTAAGAACCTCGAGATACCATATCGAAATGACATCAAATGTTTCGAAATGGTACTAAATCAGATTTGAAAAATATGACCGTTGAATGTTTTTAATTGATTTTAAACAAGTCGTTAAGGCGTATCGAAATGATCTCATCCCGTTTCGTTACGGTCCTTGACAGTGACAAAATTGTTTCGAAACAGGTTTCGAAACGACTCTTAGCATATCAAAACATTTCTAACCGTTTTGATACGGGCTCTTTAATGCACCCCAACAGCTCTTTCTATTTTGGTCTGTTTCGAAATAGGGTCGGGCGTTTCGAAACGGTTGGTTGCAGACTACATTTATGGAGGGAAGATAACACCCCCAACGACTCTATTGATGAATGCAACAACCACAACGGCTAGAATTCAATGAGAAGGTATAAAAGGGACCTCTAAAAGCTTCAGAAACAACTATTGATCCTAAAGCAAACATCCAAACATCAAATTCAAGCATTTGTGCCTAAATCCCATTATTGTCTTGTAACCCCAATTGTATTTTTCATTCTTATCATTTCAATTGGGTTGAGTGCTTGTAATTGGGCTATATTGTGTATTGAGAGATACTTGTTTTAGCCAACAACTTCTTTGTTTCAATTGTGTGAGGATTGGGTCAAATTTTCGGTAAAAAATTTGACCGAAAATTGTAAGGGTTACCTCCTTAGCCTAGAAAAGGGAAGAGCAGTTAGTGGAATTGTTGCAAATCCTTAGTGAAGCTAAGGTAGTGGATGTAGAGTTCAATTGGAACTTGAACCACTCTAAAATTCCTTGTCTACCATTTTTATTTACAAATTCCACCACCAAAAACTTTAAAAATCCAATTCACCCCCTCTTGGTTTATTTCGATCTTTTGATCCACTCAACAGAACTGCTCATTCATCATTTGCATTCATTAGGAGGTGTTAAAATCGAGCCTTTGGTTGTTCTTAAAGCCTAAAATGTATTTCTGGGCATAGGGTATCGATACGGCCTTAAGTGTATCGATACGAGTACTGTATCAGCTTCCTAGATTACATTTTGCCTAAAACGAGCATCGATACGGTTAACTCCGTTTCGATACGAGCAACAATCGTTTTGATACCGATTGCATCTGTGATACGGACCTTCAACAGCCGTTTCAAAGGTAATTACAATTTTACCCCCGTATCGATACACCCTCAGGCGTATCGATACGCAATTGCGCAGGCAGCTTCAAATTGGCATTTAAAGAGTTAAACTTTTACTAAAATTGAAATTTTCAAAACCCTAAATACCCTAGCCGTTTTTCACTCTATAAATAGCCTCTCAATCTCTCATATTTTCACACCACAACTAAAAATCTCTTGAGGGTTTTCAAAATCAAGCAATGCTCTTAAAGCTTTTCATCAATTTGGTGCTAAGTTCTTCTCCCATTCCTCTCTATCAATATCAAGGTAAAACTCTTTCCTCTTTTCTTTTAATTTTTCTTTAAATTTTCGTTTCAAATTTCCTTTTGTTTTGTTTTGTCTTCTCACAAACTTATCTCTTTTCAAACTTTTTCTTTTTGTTTACAAATTTTTTTAATAAAAACCTTGATCATTGGTTTTCAATGAGCTGAATGAAGAAAATTAATGCATACACTGTTTTTAATCTTTTCTCTAGTTAATGGCACCTAAAAAGAGAGCACGTACTAGTGAAGCCGGTGAAGGTTCCAATGCCGTAGGTGGTGCTCGCCCGAACCTCACTCTTATCTATCAACAATCCTTTAAGTCCACCGGAGATCTCAACTATTTTCGACAATTTCAAAACTACAAGATCCGTCCAGAGAGGGTAATTTCCATTCTTTTTCTTAACTCGTAGCGTTTCAAATTTGATTACTTACCTTTGCTCCAAGAATGGAACTTTATGGATTTTCTCCAAATTCCTGGATTTTTCTTTCGCATCTTAGTTTTGATCTTTTATGCTAATGCCTAGTGTTGTGCCAGTCGAGATGGTGTTGTTACGGCCGTCAATTCTCATCTAATGGGTAAAAAGATCACTATCGATGTTCAATCCATTTGTGATGTGCTTAAGTTGGAGGATGAAGGCTATGATGATGAGAATGCTCTTGGCCATGTTCTAAGTGGTTCCGTCACCGCCCTTAATGCTCAAGATCGGATCCTACAATTGATGGTTTCTTGGTGGTTTAGGCCCTCGGGAGGGAAGTATTCCACTATCTGCCAAGTTGATGATTTTTGGATTCGATGCTTCCGTGAGAGAAAACGTCCAAACCTTGCTCGAATTATGTTTGCGGAGATTGTCTATCTCGTGCAACATATCCACACTACACTCGTCACTTCCTTCAACTATGGTACGACCTTGAGTTATTTCTTCCTACAAAAGGAGATAGATTGCTCACATGACTACCCAACTCCCCTCACCGATCCTATCGATGAAAGATCTCTTCCACGGGGTAAGTTTCATTACTTCAATGGTAGTTGGCTTCTTCTATCCAAGCTCCCTAGTGAGGCCGCGGAACAATTTGCTAATCCTCAAGTCGATCAAGTTCCTCAAGCTCCTCCTCCACCTTCTATGGAATCTCTCATGACTTTTCTCAATGAGCAATTCACGGGTTTGCGCACGGTAATTGCCTCCATAGATCAAGTGATGAATTCGGGGTTTACCGCTATTGACACAAGGTTTACAAGCCTTGAAGATCGAATGAAGAATGTTGAGACTTGCCTCACTTCCCTTGAAGGCGGTCACAACTCAATGAACATATCCCTTACCGCTTTCCATGACCAGTGGCGTCAAACTAGGAGGAATGATGATGCAATTGAGGAGGATGATGAAGATGATGAAGATGGCGATGGAGATGCATAGCAGCCTATCTTTGCATATCATTCATATCATTTAGGATATTTATTTATGCACCTTTGATTTATGTTTTTAGGATTAAGTTTGCATTATTCTAAAACCTATGCTTTGTTTTTCTATTATTTGGATTTTAAGATGATGTTATCTTTCATTTGAACTTAATGTTTATCAATATTATGTTGCTTGGTTATTATTTATACCTTTTTCCTATTTATGCACTTTATATTATGTATCAATTATTTTTAATCTAACAAAAGGGGGGAGAGGGAACAAGCTCACACTTAAAATTTTAATTTCCAAACTTAAATGTTACCTAGCTAATATAAAGGGGGAGTTATTTTTGCAAAGTTTTTCAAAGTATCAAAAATTTCAAGTTTTGGATTTGTTATATCAAAAAGGGGGAGATTGTAAAACCAATGTTTGATTTTGATATAACTAAGTATGTTAAGGATTAAATTGAAAACTTGAAATAGATTTTTAAGTCCCTCAAATGATTTATAAATCATCAAGGATTTAATCTGATTTAAAAAACTCAAACTCCGAATATTTTCTAAGTGTTCCAAAGCCAAAGTGTTGAAAAACGTCCAGGCGTATCGATACGCTTCCAGCCGTACCGATACCTTTTTTGCAAAGTTGGCTACTGGAAAGACGCGTTTTGATACGCCCCTTAGCGTATCGAAATAGATTGAATCTATATCGATACGCCCCTCTGTAAAAACTGAAGGAGTTTGATTAGCGTACCGATACAGTTCCACCCGTATCGATACAGATTTAATGAATTTTTAAATTCGAAAGCCTTTAATTTTTTTACCGTTGGTGTCAACCGAATAGGTAACTAACATTTAAAGTGGTAGTTGTCTCGTATCGATACGATGTACCCAGTATCGAAACGGAAACTTCCAATGAGCTAAGTTGAGAAAAAGGTATCGATACGGTCTTATCTATATCGAAACGATCCATGTCCCATATCGATACGCATACACTCGTATCGATACGCCCTCTTTATTAGTGTGCAACGGCTTTTTCTGTTTTGAGACATGTATCGATACATGTCTTCGTGTACCGATACGAATAGCTGCAGAAGTGCATTTATGGTGGAAAGAGAGGGTCCCAACAGCTATAATCAATACCCTAACCACCCAAACGGCTAGAATTGATAGAGAAGGTATAAATTGAAGTTAATTAAAGACCAACCACAACTATTGCATCAAAGATAAACATCCAAGCAAAAATCCAAGCTCATTGTGCTTATTTTCCAATTTCTTGTAAACCCCAAATTGTGTTGTATTCAAATTCCTATCATATCATCAAATTTGGGTTGAGTGTTTGTACTTAAAGGGGCAATCTTGTATTTGAGAGATATCTTTTTTGCCTAAATTCTTTTTTTTTCTCTTGTGAGGGTTTGGTCAAATTTTGGGTAGAAAATTTGACCGGTTGTGTAAAGGTTACCTCCTAAGCCTTGAAAAGGGGAAGAACAAATTAGTGAATTGTTGAAAATCCTTAGTGGTAGCTAAGGTAGTGGGTGTAGAGTTCATTTGGAACTTGAACCACTCTAAAATCCATTGTTCTTCATTTTTAGCTATCATTTTACTCCAACAAAATTTTAAAAGCCCAATTCACCCCCTCTTCGCTTTGATCAATCCATTGATCCACTCAACATTCAGTTTCTCTATCTCTTCCACAAAATCCCCAACAATAATTATGTCATCAACATAAACTATTAGAAAGGTTATCTTACCATTTGACCCTACCTTTTTGAACAAGGTATGGTCTGCCTGACTTTGCTGGAATCCATTATGAACAATAGGCCTAGCAAATCAATCAAACCAAGCTCTAGGGGATTGCTTTAATCCATACAATGATTTATTTAACTTGCATACTGTAATCTTTGTTGATTTTTCCTTCAAACCTGGTGGAATCTCCATGTATACTTTCTCCTCAAGGTTTCCATTAAGATATGCATTCTTAATGTCCAGTTGGTGCAACTTTCAGTCTTTATTAACAGCAACTTAAAGTAATTCTCTGATGGTGTTTAACTTGGCCACTGGCGCAAAAGTTTCTTGATAGTCCACTCCATAAGATTGAGTAAATTCATTATCTACAAGCCTCGCCTTGTATCTCTGAACACTTCCATCTAAGTTATACTTCACTGTAAACACTCATTTGCACCCAACAACTCTTTTCCCTTCTGATAGATTAGTTAGGCTTGAAGTATTGTTCTTTTGCAGTGCCTTGATCTCTTCTTCTACTGCCTTCCTCCACTCAGGACTTTCAAGAGCTTCTTCTACTGACTTGGGAATTTGTACACTGTCAAGGCTAACTGTAAAAGCTTTAAAATCAAATAACAGATTTCTATAGGCCACAAATCTGTTAATGGGATGGGCAGTGCATTTCCTTACTCCCTTTCTAATAACAATGGGAAAATCATCTAAAGCAATAGTAGTAGAGTCTTGAGTAATATCATTACCTCCTGTTTTGACGATAGCAGGGCTCAAAATTAGCTCTTGGCAAGTAATAGGTTAAATAATAGCTTCATGGAGAGTTCTTTTCTTTCTGGTATAAACACTGAGTTGTTTGTTTGTAATTTGAGGAGTCAAAAAAATAGGAATAAATGTGATATGGATTTAAGAGTTGGAGGAGGTGTTGTATGAGAACTGAAACTTTGCAAAAGACTAAGCTGTTTTGGGGAAGGTGCATTTACTGAATTATTAGGGACAACAACCACAACTTCATTCGAGGGACCAGGCTGTTGTGAAGATTGTATTGGTTGTGTTGAAGTGCTAGTGATTTCACCATCAAGGATAGGCAAGAGAGAAAAAGGTTGTAGATCACACAAGGACTGAAATTTTCTGTAAGTCTCCCCCTAAATAACAGTCCTGTCAAAGGGAAAAACTTAGGTAGGTAAACTTACTTTACTCCATTACATACAATCAGCTTCAGAAGCAAAGGGAAAAACTACAAACACATTAAGAATCTTAACATGACATAAACATGGATAAATACTAGATACCATGTTCCTTAGTTAAAAAAATAAAAACATATATTCGGGCAAATAAAATAAATAACTTCATTTTTTTCTAAACTTAAACATTCTCCAAACAACACAAATTGTTCAAGTATCTCAAGTCTTTAATGTTTTTATAAAGCATCATGTTTATCAACAAAAACCGCTGATCATACTTGAGGTAGTAAGTTGGGGAAAGAAATAAGAAGTTTCTTCATTTTTACATATAGAAAATCAAGAGTTGCCGCTGCAACAACAAGATCTACATACTCAATGTAACCAACATTTGAATAGTACTAGGTATTAAATTCAAGGAAATCTGAAAGTTTAAGTTCATTAAAATGTGTATTAACATAAGAATATGAGCGGGATAAACTGAATGCTTAAAAAAACCACCAGTAGATTAGCATTGCACCAAACAGATTAACTAGTAATCCATCTATAAGCTTTCCTTTAGATCATAAAGTAGTGTCGCGGGTACATCATTATGCTTCATTTTTATCCACTCAAGTTCATTATTTTTTTCTTTTCGTTTCTGATATTTTAAGAAAAGAACAATATAGACAATCAAGCAGATTGAGACCTGTTCTTTATAGCCTGTATCACTGCAGCCACCCCAGGAGAAGCCCAATGGCGTTCCTGAAACAATCAAGCAACAATTAAGTGTCAACTTATTTCAAGCACAAGCATAAGGAGAAATCAGTAGTCCAAAATAAACACTCGGTTAAAGCTAGGCATAGATGCAATTCGTAGCTTGAAATTAAAATATTTTATAACTGAAGAGTGGGTACCATTACAAGACTAAAGAAAACAGTATGCTAGAGTGAATTTAGAAAATATGGAAATTGGAAAGTGTTAACTTTTGCTTGGATACACACATAAATTTATCTAATTACAAAATGAAGTTTTAGAAATAGAAAACATACAACAAGACCATCAACTTTCAAACCTTTTTTTAAACAGTAAAGCATTTACATATCTGTAATAAAGCAAGGAATGGAGATGAACCTAAAATAAAGCAAAAACCCTAGAGGAGAAGAGTCCGGCAACGAGCAGAGGCAATGGCAACGCAGCAACAAAGACGTCATAGAGGAGGAGGCACGAGCAGCAACAGAGACAACGAAGAGGCTAGGGGCAGGAGCAACAACAGAGACAACGGAGAGGCTAGGGGCACGAGCAGCAATAGAGACGATGAGGAAGAGGGGGACACGAGCAGTAGTAGAGATGGTGAGAGGAGGGGGGCACGAGGGAAATATTTAGGAATTAGGGATAAAGGAATTGTGATTTAAAAAAGGTCAAACGAATTCCTTGATTGTGGCGATTGATAAAATCAAACGCCACTAAAGCACAAGTGCGATGTTTCTCTTAAAAAGGCCATTTATACCTGTTTATAGAGGCATTTTCTCACAAAAACGCCACATATACCAGTTTATAACTGTCAATTGTGGTGTTTGTAGTTTAAACGCCGCGATATGTATAAAATTAGCGCTGTTTTTTTGAGTAAATACCGCTAAAAGTGCGGCTAAAAATTTATTTTGCTGTAGTGAATGTGCATGTAGCATCCCAAGAGTCTTTCTTCCAAGCTTGACATGGCCAACCATGTAGGATGCATCTAGGACATAATTTGTGAACACAAAAATTATATTAATAATAGGTGAAAATAACATGTAAATGTGACACAAATATGAAAGCATGCAAATGTGACAAAAAAATATAAGAAACATGTAGCAACAAATAAATTAATTAAAATGTAACAACAATTAAAAACATGTAGCTCCAATGTTCCATTTTCACACAAATATGTTCACATGCAACAAATTGCATGGATTGCATGGCACAAGTCCAATGTCCAAAGCTTGTTCAATTAATCCTATAAGAGCTTCCTTGAATTGTTTGGCTCTTGCTCGAGTGACCGGCCCTCGTGGAAGCTTGATTGAATCCACTTTGGGTGGATCCATGCTCGCATCATGGACTGAGTAAATATGAAAATATGATTGTTATGGATTATGTTTTTGAATTGGGATCTTTAGTTTAATGGCAGTAATCTATTTTTATCAGTTAGCAGAAGCAACCACATCAAATTTCCTTTATTTTAGTATTGTTTTCCCTGTGTTTCAGAACTGTTATAACTTCACATGTAGCTGAGTCGTTATCAGTTTTCATCTTCTTTTCTATCTTTACACCACTTTTGATTTGTTGTTAATTGAAACCCGAAATCTTATATATTTTACTAGCATGCATAGTGAGCCATATAGGCAATTTTTATATCCATATTGTACATATTTATCAAACATTGAAACCCAAACCCACATGGTTTTTGGTTTTATATGTATTTCCTTTCTCATCAGACACCCATGGCCCCAACCACTTCTCTTTGTTTCTTTGTCCTCTTCCTTACTTTGCCATTCCACAACATCTTTTCAAGCTTTGTTTTCTTTCTTATTATTTTCTATTTTTCTACATAATGTCGTTATCTAAGCATTGTTAGGTTTTGAATCTCAGATTTGTCCAATGTTAGATTGAGCATTAAGGGGTTTTACTTGCGTTAAAAGTTATTCCTTTTATGGGATAAAGGTGATGACATTTCAGAGAAGTATGATAGATTTTGGGTTTTTGTTTGAAATATGACTAAATTGAATGAATCTATAAATATAGAGGTCTAAATGTGCTATTGTTCAAAATTTTCGTAATTCCAACATTACCCTCACTTTACGGCTTTTAATGTTCGAGTTACTATTTTGTTACAAAACATAAAGTTTAATTTTCATTCTGTAACTTTTGAAAATTTGGTTACCATTTTGAACTTTCAAACAAAGTTTAGTTACCATTTTTTACTTTACCCAAAATTATTTGATATCCATGTTGTATAAAATTCAGACTACACAATTTTGTCTATATCAACTAGGGTTGTTAGTGGGGCGGGTTTTGCAGAGATTCGCCCCACTTCGCATTTAATTGGATATGGATGGTTACAAATTTTGTGGGTTATTGGGCGGAGATGAAAATAAAAATTAGATTCGCCGTGGGTGGTGGGGAAGGCATGAATATGTATTTGTACCTGCCCCATCCCCATCCGCCCTACATCATCCCCACCGGCCACGCCCCAACAGATCCTATAACATATTATTATAAATATAATATCAATTTGAATCGTAGTCAAATTTAATGTAATTTATGCCGACTTCTCTTGGGATTGGGAAGTTCAATGCATATTATATATAATTGAGTTTGAGATTGATCAGATCAAATATATAAATATATTTTTTTAAAAATACATAGTAAAATTTAAGATAATATATATATATATGACACAAGATAATTTATAATGACTTATCTTAAAATATTTATGAATATATATACATATATAATATTGATGTTTATTGATTTTTTTTCTTTAATGTTGCATGCCGTTAAGCTTTCTTTTAAGGTTTGTTTTCTTCTCCTCAGTCCTCACCATAGATATATTATGGCTAAAGTACTTAAATCATCACTTAATTTTGCTCCCATACCTATTTTGGTCATTGCACTTTCAAAACAATCAATTTACTCACTAAACTTTAATTTTTAACCTATTTTGTTTACTTTAAATTATTTTATTAATATTTTGATATAACTTGGTATATTTTATTATTATTAATATAAAAATTAATTTAAAATAAAAAACAAATTATATTTTATTATTATCAAATAAAAAAATTAAAATAAAAACTCAAATTCTCCAATACTCAGGACCTTAAATCACTTTCACCCTCACTAACTACCCACTCCTTCGCTGGTGTTACCCTCACCGACCATTCACCATGCGTTATCCTCACCGCCATTTCTGATTTCACTAGACCTCCCTTTTTGTATTTTAATTTTTATAGAGTTAGGGTTAGGGTTTGTAGCACTATAGACACACTCACACTGAAAAAGAGAAAAGAATGAGGCAGCCATACAACTACAATCACCAGATTCATCAATCTCGAAGAAGCGCATTTGCGGCGCTTTTTCTTTTTCTCTTGCCAATTTTCCTCCCAAATCTCTTCGCCCCTCTTGGACGTGCCTCTCCCTCTTTATTCCCTGTAATTTTCATTTTCTGCTTGCAATTTCTTGGTTGCGTTTATTTCACTATGATCTGTTTAAGAATCAAATAATCAATTGTAGAAGCTCTTGCATTTCCAGGAATGGAATGCTCCGAAACCAAGACACGTGTCTTTACTTGAGGTCGTTTTACATTGGAAAGCTGTTAGTATCCTTTTTTAGCGATGTTCGAATACCTGTGAAGGGGTGGATGGCCGATGAGGGTGAGAGTGATTTTGAGGTTTGAAGGATTTAAGTTTTTATTTTAATTTAATCATAATAATATAATTTGTTTTTATTTTAAATTAATTTTTATATTTAATAATAATAAAATATGTCATGCCATATTAAAATATTAATAAAATAATTTAAAGTGACAAAAATAAGTCAAAAAGTAAAGTTTAGTGAGTAAATTGATCGTTTTGAAACTTCAGTGACCAAAACAGGTCTGAGAGCAAAGTTGAGTGTTGATTTAGGTATTTTACCTATATGTTATTCTTCTACTTTTTAAATTTTATTTTCCTAATATTGTAGATTATTTAGAAGGTCTCTTTTAGGGGTGTGCAAAAAAACCGAAAAACCGAAATCGATTCCGAAACCCGAAAAAACCGAACCGAAAAATTGGTTAACCGAACCGAAAAATTCGGTTTCGGTTCGGGTTTTTATTTTTTAAAAAGAAATCGGTTCGGTTACGGTTTACAGTTTTGGGATAAACTGGGTAACTGAACCGACCGATTATATAATATATATTATTATATTATATGTTATTTTATTATTTTATATTAAAAAAATTAAATTTTATTTTATTTTCTCATTCCCCAAAAGTAAAACCATAATTTTATTTTATCAAGTTTAAGTGTTTAACTTGCTAGTATTAGAAAAGATAATAATATCGTGTGTCGATTTTAAAAAGTATGTACTTTTTTCTAACATATTATTAAAATTTATATTTTTACTAAACAAAATAAAAAACCGTTACCCGAACCGAACCGAATTTTTCGGTTAACCGACTAAATGGTTAACCGGTTGAATGGATACGGTTTAGGGTCGAGAATTTATTGACCTGAACTTATCGGTTAACCGAAATAATTTGCTAATGGTTAACCGAACCCGGTTTTGCACACCCCTAGTCTCTTTAATTCTTTCTATATTGTTTATTTATTACGACAATTAAAATATTATTTTATCATGTTATTTTTGCTATTTTCTTGTCCTTTACATTAGACTTTAGTATATTTTTAGTACAAACTTTTGTGTTATACAAAAATATTTAATTTCGTATATTATTTTAAAAAAAGATGACAGTTGAAATAATGTCATGTATATGGTGGGAGTCCGAATGACATATATTTTATACTTTTCCATAACAAATTTTATTTATATATTACTTCATGATGGGTCATGGGCGGGTAAAGAGAGGATTATGTGGGATTCATGACCTGCATGGGTGATGGGGCGGAATGGTTATAGTCTTGCAGGTTGCGGGTGTATGGATTTGATTTTATATTCGCAGCGGGTCGTGGGGCGGTGATGAAGATGAAAATCCTTGACATAGATGAGTGTGGGAAGAGTACCCTTCGCATCCTTCCCGACCAATTGACATCCCTAATATCAATGTCATTTGTTCTTATTATGGTTTAGGACTTTAGATAATTAAGTATAGAATTTAGGATTTAGTGTTTATAATTTAAAAGATTCAAATTTAAGATTAAAATAGAAGATGTTGTATACTCTAAATTTTATACATTGAATAACTTCTATATATCTAAACTATTAATAATCCTTTAAAATTTTAAGGCTTATACGCCCCCAAATTCTAACACCATTAAAATAAACTACCTAGGTGACCAACCAACTATTTGATCTGATTTGTTTTGACTACCGAACTATAAAAAATGAAAATTTGATCACTCAATTATTTAATTGGACCTATTTTAACCATTAGCCGTTAAAATCTAACGGAGGGATGATGTGGATGTTAATGAAAATTTGTATAACTACACATTTGGTACATGTTAGTTACATATTCTATCAATTAGAATTAAGATCAAATTGATAGAATATGTAACTAACAGAGACCAAATGTGTAGTTATACAAATTTCTATTAACAGTCACTCCTCTATTAGATTTTAACCGCTGGTGGTCAAAATAGATCCAATTTAATAGTTGAGTGGTCAAATTTTAAATTTTTGTAGATCAGTGGTCAAAACATGTCAGACCCAATTGTTGAGTGGTTAGCCAGGTAGTTTACCCTTAAAAAAATTAGTCGTCGACCAATCAAAATGAGCTACGTGACACGTTCAACCTCTATTTATTTTTAATTTTTATAATTTAGCCTAATATTATTTTATAATATTATTATTATTTATTTAATATATTAATATTATCCAATAATATGAACTCAACAAATAGTATCATTGCATGGCAATATTTAATATGTTAATCTTATTGGTGACAAAGTGAGGAAAATGTTTTTGCAAGAATAAAGATTTGAACCAAGGTTTTAGCAATGAAAGGCCAAAGCTAGCCAGTACACCAAATTAGTAATATGTAATTAAGCCTTGTTTTTTTATGTAAATAGTTTAATAGATTGTACTTTGCTTGTAATTCATTAGCAAGTGTATTGAAGGTGTTTCATATATATGAAAGGTTTGGATGGCAAATTGAGGTTATTTGCAGAATTAGTTGAAGGGGTTTCATGATTTGCAAGTTTCTAATTGGAACAGTACTGATTCGATATGGGAAATTGATAAGAGTCAAAAAATTCTTTGGTTAAATATTGAGGGTTTTTCAGAAGAGTAGAGTCTGTAATGGTTCCAGCAACAACAATGGCGATGGAGTGAGGATGAGAAAGTAAAAAAAATAATTATAAATCTTTACCATTTGATTAACAAAATTTTCCTATTTTTTGTTTCCGTCCTTTATACCATGCAAAACCTTATTGACATGAACTATATTGCACCCAGTCAAATAAAGCTGTATCCCTTGCATGGTGTATTTGATGTTTCAATTATTTGGTTGTCTTGGCTGCAGTTGGAGGAATTTATTGAAGCATCAAAATTGTTATCTTGCGTGTACCGTTCACACATCTCTCCAAGTTTATAGGATTGGTATTTGGTAAAGTAGTCAAAGCATAGTATAGGTTGAAATAGGACCAACGATCTTCTCCATGAACCATGATGGTAGTCACTGTTAAAAGTAGAGGGGAAGAAGGTGGTTTCACCAACACTAAGCGTGAAGGGATTGTAAAAGGTATAACATTCCAAGTAAGCCCCATTTCAGTTAAAGGTAAGAGTGGTAGGTGTTAGTGACTGGAGTAATAGAGGGGTTGGTTTGGGGATAGGGATCAGAGAAGAAGGAGAAGGTGGGGTTATAATTTGAGGTTTAGGGTTTTACAAGGTTTGAGTATAAAATATAATTATTTTTTATTTTATTTTAAATTATTTGTATAATTTAGTGATACTAAAATATGACATGTCGTACAAATATTAACTAAATAATTTCGAGTAACTAAAATAGGAGCAATTCGAAAATTCAGTTCTTAAATTGAAAACTTTGAAAGTTAATTAACCAAAATAGGAGTGAAAAGATAGATAAGTGATGAATGATGTAATTTACCTTAAAATAGTTAATTCATACGTGGATAAAAAAAGTATTAAATTAATCCACATCAACAGAAAGTTAACGGAAAATGGAGGAGTGACCAAATTTGTTTGATGTGCAAAGTTGAGTGAGCAAATTGCACGTTTTGATAGTTGAGTGACCAAAATAGGTATGGACGAAAAGTTGAGTGATGATTTATGTACTTTACCCTAAAAATTATTAAAATAATCATTGTGGTACACATAATTAGTGGTACATAACGGTACATGACGTTTACTGTAGAATCATCCTTAAACTATTTATTTATTAAAAGAAGACTTATTACATTGATTACTAACTTGGTGGAGTGGATAGGATTTGCCTTTCATAGCTAAAGCCTTTGTTCAATTTTTTTCCCCTATTTTCTACCTTTCCACCGATAAGATAATGTCGTGTGTCGTCATATTATTGGATGGTATTAATACACTATATAGAAATAAAAAATATATTATTATAAAATAGTGTTAATGCTACATTATAAAATTAGAAATAAATATGGGTCAATTTCATATTAAATAAGTATTTTTAAGGACTAAATTAAAAAAATAAGATAACACCACACATCGTCATATTATTGGATGATTTTAATATATTAAATAAACAAATATTATATTATAAAATAGTTCTAGACTGAATTATAAAAAATAAAAAATAGGGTCAATTTTAGATTAAATAAGTATTTATAGGAACTAAATTGAACAAAAATAAAATTTGAAAAACTCAACATACAATTTACCATATTTAATTAAAAGCAGTCACTTTTAGACAACTGGTTTGTTTTTTTATAAAGGGAATGAGAAACATCATACAACCAAATAGTTCAAACATGTAATCAAAACAAACTCATTCTTAAAGGACTCAACACAACCCTAAATGAACAAAATCGACTATATCAAACTAAGAGGACTCGAAGTGCATCTAAAAATACAAATAAGAATAAATCCGAAAAACTTGCTGAAGAAAGCCTCATGCATCCCATACAACACTGCTTTGTGAACTGTCGATAGTGTGCTCTAGACAGAAGTGAGGTTTTTCTTGTCCCTTTCAGTGGCTAACAACACGTTTGGTGGTGCTTCCACAATCTAGTACCTTGGATAATAAAATTATTTTCCTTCACGAGCCAGGACATGAGCCACATTGTTTGCTTCACGCTTGACAAAGCAAAAAGAAATACTGTCAAGACCTTTTTAAATTTCTCTAAAATAAAAAATAATCAAACTGATTATAGAGCTATTAGATATTGTCGAGCTCAACTTATTTATCATTGTAAAGGAGTCTCCTTTCACCACCACTTTTGAAAAAGCCAAGGTCTTTTGCAAAGTTCACAACTTGTGAGCAAGATAATGCTTCCACAACAAACGCATCTACCACATGCGAATGGGGTGTTACACAAGTTGTCATAATCAGGCCATCATTATCTGTGCAAATGGCGTCAGAATATGATTCTTTGGTTTGACCATTAAATGCCGCATCAAAGTTTAGCTTGACAACGTTGAACCCTGGTGCCTGCCATCTATCTTGAGGCAACGTAGGACTGAGGCATATGGTAGCATCATGGGTGTCATTTTCTCTTAATGTAGCCTCAACAAAAGAAAGGGAATCGTAGACAGAGGGCACAATATTCTCATGGACCACCCTGTTGCGTGTATACCATACTGCCCAATAGGAGACCATTAACACAACTCTTTCCTTAGAACTAAAATCACGGAAAATAAAGCTAGCCATTCAATCCAGATATCATTCGAAGAACTAACAGGCATGTTCACTCTTTGGGTATCTAGGATCTGGGTAACAAACGAATAGTCTCTCATGATATGCTCAACATTTTCAGACGAATCATTGTAAAAAGGACATCTATTAACCACAACCAGTCTTTTATTATGAAGATTAGCAAAAGTAGGCAAAAAATTGTTTGCTACCCTCCATATACTTACTTTAACCTTAGCAGGTAAGCTGATAGTCCACATCTGAGAAAAGAATTTTGATAACAATATATGAGTGTAAGGAGGGATCATACTAGTGCCCATGACAGTGTCCTCATCTAACAGTTTATAACCACTTTTCACAATGTATACACCCGAGTTATATGGGCTCTACACTAATGCATCGATTAGACTTGATTTAGATAAATGAATAACAACTATTGTCTGAACCTGGTTATTATCGAATAGTTCCTCCAGTACATCAATCTTTCTGGAAGCAGTGGGTGCATGGATAACGTCAGAAACCATTGTATAATTCACATTAATATGTTGGCTTCTTAATCTACCATCACCAGGAAGCCAAGGATCATTCCATATATTTACTTTTTGACTCGAGCCAATACGTCAATCAATGTCGTTCTCAATCAAGCCCCTTGCACTCCATATGCTTCTCCAAATATATGAGGGACACGATCCCAAGTTAGATCTGAAAAATCATCCTTAGGATAATATCTAGCCTTAATCACCATCGCAACAAAGCTTTGAGGTTGTGTGATTAGTCTCCAACATTGTTTTTCCAGTAAAGCTATATTAAAATGAGAGAGATAATGAAAACAGAGTCCTCCACATTGCTTAGGGCATGTCAATTGGGCCCATGTACACCAATGAATTCCTTTCTTTGTACCACTATTCCTCCACCACAATTTCAACATAATCTGGTCCAATGATCTGCATAAAGTTGTAGGTAACAAGAAATATTGCATTGCATAGGTTGGCATTGCTTGGAGGACACTCTTAACTAGCACCTCTTTTCCTCCTATAGAAGGAAAACGAACCCCCCAATTATCTATTTTCTTGTTGAACCTATCAAAGTAATATCTGAATACTTTTTTCTTCTTTCTCCCTACCATTGTTGGCAGCCCTAGGTATTTCTCAAGGTTGGATGATACCCGCACCCTAAGAAACGTCCCAATCTGGTCTCTAACATCATTGTCAACATTAGTACTGAAAAATATAAGACTTTTCAAATTTTACCCTATGGCTAGAAGCATCTCCATAGGTGATCAAGATATTTTTTAAACTTGCAGCTCCCAACATGGTTGCCTCACTAAACAGTATGTTGTCATCCGCAAAATGTAGATGGCCAACTTTCAGTCTTTCTCGACCAATTGTAGCACCTTTTACAGACTTATCTTGGTTTGCAGCATTCAAAAGAACCGAAAGTCCTTCAGCACACACCAAGAATAGGTAGGGACTCAAAGGACACCCTTGCCTTAAGCCACAAGCAGGTTTAAAACATTTTCCAACAGCACCATTAAGACCAACTGAATATGATACAATTCGAACACAATTCATCACTAGGTTCACCCAAGTTTCAACAAAACCCGGCCTTAACAACATTTCTTCAAAGAAAGGTCACTCAATTCTATCATAGGCCTTACTTAGATCAGCTTTGAGGGCAAATGAGCCTTGTTTCCCCACACGTTTTTGCTGCATCAAGTGCAAGACTTCATAGGCACGAATTATATTATCTGAAATTTGTCGGCCCAATATGAAAGCACCTTGAGACTTATCAATGCAATCATCTAGAGCTTGAGCAAACCTGCAAACTAATACCTTTGCAATTATCTTGTATAAAATGTTGCAAAGGCTTATTGGCCTAAATTGTGTCATGTTTTCGGGCTGTTTAATTTTTGGCACAAGGACAATATGTGTGTTGTTTATCACCTCCAAACTCGAGTTCCCATTCAAAATTGATTGACAAAATAAGGATACATTATCTCCAATCACATGCCAGAACTTTTGATAAAACAAACTTGGGAACCCATCTATGCCTGAAGCTTTCAGGGGAGCCATGTTCTTCACTACCTGCCATACCTTTTCAGCTTGAATTGGTGCAAGCAACTTGTCATTCATAGCAGTTGAAACTTTGGGCTACACTTTTCAAAAATAATATAGCCGTTAGTAAGCATAGAAGACTGGAAGAGATCCATAAAATAGTTGCTAGCCAAAGACAAAAAGGTCAATGACACTAGTTATCAAGTTTCCATGAGAATTATACAATCCCTTTATTGTATTCTTTTTCATCCTATATGATGCAAGGTTGTAGAAGAAAGAAGTATATTTTACCATGTTGGAGCCAATTAGAGCGGGCTCTTTACTCCCAAAAAAGCTCTTCTTTGCCGGCTTCCAGATTGAGGCCAAGCTTAACTTCAATCAACTCTTGGAGAACTTACTCATCAGGGTCAAAGCTGGATATCTCTTTCAAACGATTCTGTAAAGCATGCTTGCGCCTAGAAGACTCCAACATCTTGTTTCGACCCCAATTCATTAGTGACTTTCCCAAGCTATGAAGCTTATTGGGCACATTTTCATTAGAATTCTCCCTAACAACTTTTAATAACTTGTTCCACATCACCTTCTAGTTTCTAGTTGGCATCAAAACGAAAGTAATCTCTACTACATCTCCTGCTTTGAATGTTGTGTATGTTCGTGTCAACTAATAAAGGGAAATGGTCAGAGATTGTATAGGATAGGTGCATTACAGAATGACAGTCACTTTTCAACGTGCTACACCGCTTATTTTAATTGGTCTACGAAGAATTTTTTATAACTAATTTAGAATTTGAAAAATATAAGTAACATTGTAAAGTTAAAAGAACAGAACATCTCAAAAAAATATTTTAGGGGACAACTTGGTAAAATATATACTTAAGGAATAATGATACCTTTAAACCAATTTTTAAATAAAAAATTTAAACATCTAAATCCGCATTTTCTAAATTGTTGAAGTAGTAACAATTTCAACAAAATTAAACTCTTTCGCTCTCTTTCATACGATATACATATATGTATTGTCTTGATTACATGTTTTGTGGAGAATAGGAGGAGTTGGGGAAGGACACGTGATTTTATGTTAGGAGGGGCGATATAAAATTCTAGAAGCAAACTTAAATTTTTTTAAGAGGGGCGAAAATAAATTTTTAATAAAAAATATATATAAAAAATTTAAATTATATATAAATTTTAAATTTCTAAGGGGTCGACTTTCATCTAGGCCTTTTGGTCCAACATGGGGGAGTGGAAGTTGCCAAATGGGGGGACCAAACTTATTTGCTTGAAAAGGATTAAAGAGACGGCCATAGGCAACTTGGACATCTCTGCAATATTATTAAAATATTACTACTAAATTAAATGTATACTAAGTGCATCGATTATGATATAATATGTGACTCTTGGTTGCCCCTGTAGGCTATAGCTAAGCCTAAGAAAAGTATGTTAACTCATTTATTTTATTACTTAATCCTTGACTATCTATTGTCTGCGTCTCTTCATTAATAATAATATATTGTTTTGCTAAACAAGCGTATGCCAGACACGATGAAACCACAGTTGAAATCAAGTATGATTGACTTAAAAAAAAAAATAATTAGAGCAAATGTTGAAATTTAGGTTTCCGGATGTAACCTAATATCTATGCGTTTCTAAAAGGCAAAGTGGAGGTGATTAGTGGTATTGTAAAAAAAAAAACCCCTCAAGTAATAATATTATTAGTTGATTTAGCTTCATAAAATGTTAGATCTTTTAAACAAGAACATATATTCGATTCTTGAAGTTATAAATTGAACAAAGTGAGTTAGAAATGTCAACCCTAGAATAAATCTTTATCGTACCCAATTTTAATTAATTAACTAATGAATCATATACAAGTAGTTATACTAAAAAACTAAAAGTTTATCAACAACTCGTTGGTCTAGCGGAAGATGCCTTAAGTCCCTTAAGTAAGATCAAAGGTTCGAACCCTAACATTGTGAATAGAAAAAAAAAGTAAGTTGGGAGGGTCTCCCCCATAATGGACCTCTGCAAAATTCTGTCCTAAATTAATCGACCAATGAATCGAATACCAATAGTTAAAAAAAACCCCAAAAGTTTTAGAATCAACAAATTGATCACTAAGCATATTAACATGCCAACATGACTAGACGGTTGGCCCAATTAATAATTTCCAAATTAATATCCTAAATATTATGTATAAATACCCATATATATGTATAAATACCCATATACAAGTTCCAAATTAACATCTATGTTAAGTATTAAGTTCAATTCCAAATAATTCCTTCCTTTTTCTTATAAAAAAAGTTTACTATTTGTCTAAGTTATCTCGTTTTCCTTTTATGATTTTAATATTATAGCTCAACTATAATACAAGTTTCAACACTCCTCTAACTCACATGAATATTATACCAAGAATAGACAGAGTGATGTTAGGAAGCTCTGAAAATTTTAAAATTTCATGTATTTTAAAAAGTTTATTTATATTTTACATTAATGGTCTAATTTTGTATTTTGTAAATTTTAAATTCTCTTATAATTTTTAAAATTTTTTTTATATTTTATATTGATAATCTAATTTTACACCATTGTAATTTTAAAAATCTCATATAATTTTACTAAATATAAAAAACCAAACCACTAACATAAATTTCTTCGTCGGTCCTGATTAAACTTTCTATCTATTTTAATGATTGAGTAAATTGCACAAATCATCACTCAACAATCTTCTCACTCCTATTTTGGTCACTCGACTTTCAAAATTTTCCATTTAATAATTGAAATACATTGAATGTTTTGGTCACTCATGAATATTTTATTATTATTTTCAAAATTTTTAATATTATTAAATATAAAAATAATTTAATTTAAATTAAATTAAATTATAATATATTATTTTATTATTATTAAATTTTAAAAATATTTAAAATAATCGCCGCTGCTTGTCATCACCGGCGGCCGTTTGACCTCAAATTGCACCAGGCGACTCGTTTTGACAAGCTGAGTCTGAATCCGGTCGTTGTTTCACCGAAAAATATCTTGAAACTCACGAATCTCGATATAACTGTTCTAGTTTCCTCATTTTCGATCTCCTTTTCATAGATTTCAGAGCACTTTCTGGCAAAATAGAGGTCGAATTCGGACTCGGGGAAGTGAGACAAAGTGACTAGTGAAATATGGGACCGAACGACCACCATCTACGACCGTCGGTGATGGCGGCAAATGGTGGCCGGCGGACAATTTGTTTTTTTAATTATTTTTATATTAAATAATAATAAAAATGTCATGTCATGCTAAAATAATAATAAAATATTCGTGAGTGACCAAAAACGTTCAATATATAAAATTCAGTTATTAAATAAAAAAATTGAAAGTTAAGTAACAAAAATAAAAGTAAAAAGATTGTTGAATGATGATTTGTGAAATTTATCATAGACTCATAAAACATCTACAAACAACAACAAAAATAAAATGCGGCAGGATGAAATGACTAATAATATATTAGTAAATGATTAAAGTGATAAAGCCGGAATAAGCAAATGGGAAGCACGTTTTGTGACTTTTTGAGGGCTTTTTTTAATTGTTTGGATAATGAAGAAGTAAAGGGAATCTAAGATCAAATCTAACAGTAAAAGAGAGATGATGGGTTGATGGGAAGAAAGGACCGGAGACAAATAGCAACGGCAAGTGCCGATCACTACACTCACAAGTTTGCAATAAAAAAAAAGACTACTCAATATATTCATTCAGGCAATATATACAAAGCAATAATACTCAAATAATGACTTCTTTGTAATAATCCCAACCAAAATATATTATTTATTTATATTTAATTTGCAAAGTGGCCATCATGGTGGGGTAGAATGCATAAATATACCCAATATTTGGATACAATTGACCCATATACCCAATATTTGGATAGAATATGACCTCCCCCTCCCCCATATTTTTTTAAACAAATAACAACATTTTAAAGTACAAGAAAATATATCATTCCTTTTGTAGAGAAAAATCAATCTCACATAACAATTTATTTTTTTAGTTTTAAAATTATTTAATATATATACATACATTATATTAATATCATGTTAATTTTTTTTTAAATAAAATCCAATTAAAAGATTTTTATAAACTTTCATGAGGAAAAAAAGTAGAATTGGTTGATTGAGGTTCAACCCCTTGCGATCGTGGGGCATGATACCGAATTATGAGGATAGTCGATGGTTTGAATGGATAATAGAACATGAGATGACTGACAACAAGAGGATATGCGAGTGATTGAAATGTCGGAGGGTTCAGGTGCATGGTTGAGATAGGAGGTAGGTTTTGTTGATAGGGAGACGAGCACTCCGATTGGATCATTGACACTAGTGAATTCGATTGAGGATTATGATCAAGTTGGGGCAAAACCAAAATACAATGCCCCCCAAAGTTCATACAATGGGGCACTACGAAAGTAAGTCAGGTATTTGAAGTTGTGTTAAACTTCCTTATGCTTGAGGAATGTTGGGTGTTGGGTTTTTCGATGCTTGATTCCTTCAACCTTTCTTGCTCGCCAAGTGGTGGAGAAGTGGAATTTTGGATGTAAGAGGTGTGGAAGCTAAAATGAATAAAGACAAGATGATTTATAGTGGTTCAACCTTCTAAACAAGGTCTACATCCACTACCTTAACTTCCCACTAAGGATTTCCAATCAATCCACTATTGATTCGTCCCCTTTTCTAGGCTTAGGAGGAAACCCTTACAAACCGATCAAGCTTTCTACCCAAAGCCTTGATCAAACCCTCTTTACAAAGAGATAAAGATAAGCAAACTCAAATCCCTCTAATAGGTATTTGTTTGTACAATTAAGCTCTCACCCAATCCTAAAACACTTGAGCCAATCTAACAATTTTGGCTCACTAGTGTTTGTCTATACAAAGAATTGACACTTAAGTACTAAGACACATTTTGATCATATGTTGTATTACAATTGAAGCATTAACCATTACTAGATGCTTGAAGGTCCCTTTTATACCCCTTAATGAGTTTGTAGCCGTTACTTGCCGTTGGGGTTGAATTGGAGCCGTTGGAGACTTCATTTCCCACCATAAATGCAGTTCTGAAGCTCCTCGTTTCGAAACGCTCGACCCCGTTTCGAAACACTCTTGAAATAGAAAGAGTTGTTGCAGCACCCGTATCGAAACACCCTTGGCCGTATCGAAACAACGTATCGAATCACTTGTTCCCGTATCGAAACGCTCTACATTTAAAAGGTAGTTGGGAAATAGCCGTTGGGGGTTTATGACCGTTAAGGTCAATGCCACATAGGCGTATCGCAACGGCAGAGGCTATATCGAAACGCTATGCAAAAATCTCACCCAGATTAAAGCTCGTTTCGAAACGTTTTGCCACTATAAAGGCCCGTATCGAAACACCTAGAGGCGTTTCGAAACGCTTGGATGGTTTTGTTGAATTTGGCTTTGAAAACACTTAAAACCCTTTTGAAATATCCCATAAACATAGTTTCAAGTTGTTTGAACTTAGAAATGGTTTTGAATCCTTTTTAACTTTGTCCAAAACATTTTTCAATTATTATATCAAAAAACTAGTTATACAATCTCCCCTTTTTGATATAATAAAACCAACTTGAAAAATTGGTTGAGATTCTCCCCCTTTAAGTTTAAAAATGTGAATAAGAGATAAAAATTTAAAGTAAAGTAAAACTCCCCCTATTCATTTGAAAATGCAATTTTTCAAACCACACTCTCCCCCTTTTTGTTATATCAAAAAGAATTCAAAAGACATTAAGTTCAAAATAACTTAGGAGGTTAGAAAAGTTGACAAAAAATTAGAATTTTGGTTTTAAAATGGCTTCCCCTTACTCAAAGAATCATCAAAATGTTAGTCCAACATATGTCATAATCTAGTTGAAATATAAAATAAATTAAATTGAACAACTAAAGCAACTAGATTTTTACCACACTTGAACTCAAGGGAGGATGTGAAGCCTTCCTTCTTCAAGTTTCTTTCTTTGTGTGCATGGATCTCCCCCTCAATGTTTGACTTGTTAATCACTCTCCATCACACCTAGCAAGAGACAATCAAGTAATTTTTGGTATCCAAATTGCTTTGGATCCATAGATGTTAGCAGCACAAAATTTAGTCCCCTTGGGAATCTATTTTTCAATTTCATCCTTTTTAGTTGAAGTGGTTAGTCCTTTTGGGACTCAAACACTTCTAAAACATTTACAATTTACAAATATATGGGCACTAGGTTGTCTTACATAAAAGTTTGAATTTCCAAAATTAATTTTCTTTTCAAGCTCTTTGGAAATCAAATCTTTTTCTTCTTGGACTTTATGAAGAAAATATTTGTAAATCAAAACATTTTTGTTCAAACTCTTCGAGTTTTGCTTCAAGTTCAAGTTTGGTTTTAGAAATCAAATCATTTTGAATTTTCAACTTTGAAATCATTTTATTGTTTTTCAAAATGTGATTTTTAAACTCTAAAACCAAATCGGCATAGGCATCTTGTAATTCATCAAAAGAATATGAATATGAAGAAGTTACTCTTGAATCTTCTTCAATGGCCATAAGGCAAATGTTGGCTTGTTCATCATCGGTGGAGTCCTCATCACTCCAAGTAGCCACATATGCCTTCTTCTTATGGCTTGGAGTGCTTGTCCTCTTTTTTTTCATGAATTCTCGTTCAAGCTCTTTCAAGGCTTTCTTTATGAAAGGGGCACACTTCTTGAAGAGATGAACTATCTCTTCTTCATCATCCTCCTCTTCACTTGAATCTACATGATGGCATGTGGAGGATTTGAGAGCAATGGCATTTGTGTTGATGCCAAGCCCTTTGAGCTTCTTCTTTCCCATAGCTCTAATCTCTTCCTTCCTCTTCTCCTCTTCTTTGTTTTTCTTCATAATTTGGTGAGTGAGAAGTGACCTCATAAGTTCATCAAGCTTCAAGGTCTTGAGATTCTTGGCTTCGATGATGGCAGTCCTTTTTGAATCCCATGACTCGGGAAGGGAGTAAATGAGCTTTCGAACAAGTTTCTCTTCCAGGATAGCTTCTCCATAACCTTTAAGTCCATTGATGATGGTGGAGAACCTATCGAACATCTTCTCAATGTCCTCTTCTGGATCCATCTTGAAGTTCTCATATGCTAGGTTGAGGAGCCCGATATTGGTCTCCTTTACTTCGTTTGTCCCCTCGTATGTAACTTCGAGCTTGTCCCAAACTTCCTTGGCACTCTCACAAGAAGACATCTTCTCATAGATGTTGGGGCCAAATGCACAAAATAGGATGTGCAAGGCTTTGTAATTTAACTCCATCTTCTTGCGATCGTCGACACTCCAATCCGCCTTGCTTTGTTGAGGCACGAACAAACCATCTTCTACTATATCCCAAAGTTTGTAGTCCTGTGACTTTATGAAGAACTTCATTCTTGTCTTTCAATGGGCATAATGTGTTCCGTCGAAGAAGGGCAGTTTGTCGATGGATTGCGCCATTGAGCCAGTTGTTTGAAATGTTGATCGAGCTTGCTGGATGTTCTCAATAGAATGTTAATTCTCTTCAATTGAGCTAAGCTCTGATACCAATTATTGGGTTTTTCGATGCTCGATTCCTTAAACCGTTCTTGCTCGCCAAGTGGTGGAGAAGTGAAATTTTGGGTGTAAGAGGTGTAGAAGCTAAAATGAATAAAGAAAATATGATTTATAATGATTCAACCTTCTAACCAAGGTCTACATCCACCACCTTAGCTTCCCACTAAGGATTTCAAATCAATCCACTATTGAGTCGTCCCCTTTTCTAGGCTTAGGAGGAAACACTTACAAACTGATCAAGCTTTCTACCCAAAAACCATAAAATTCTAAAACTGGTTTTAGCCCTCAAGCCCAACCCAAAAACCATAAAATTCTAAAACTGGTTTTAGCCCAAATAAAATGATTTCCAAAAACATTTAAAACCAATAGTTGACAATATAGATAAATAATTAAAACGATACAAAAAGCTCCAATTTAGATTTAAAAAATTTAAACATTCAGTTTGATTAATACAATTCAAAATAATAAGAGTTACAAACTCAACCACATAATGTTCTATGAATTTATAGCCCACTAAATACAAGTACCATACTCTAAAAACCTCCACATTGTGGAATCTCGTACTGATAGCGCTCCTCAAACCCACGATTTGACGATCAACCTACGTACGAAAACAACGATTCCGAGCACTGAGCTTACAAAAATTAGTGGTACACAACTACTCTACTATACTTCATGCTAATCATAAACATATGCATGCAAGCTAGTACGAGCAATAAGGATAGATAAATAAACATGTGGCGCTACCACTAGTTGCCTAAACTCATGCTCTCAACATAGCAATCATCATACATGGCCCACAAGCCCCAACCATACTCGGGATCTCACCAGATCATCTGAGACGAAACACATAAAGCCATAACCACAAACCTAGAGTGAGACCCGTTGCCACACAACTTCGGCAACGTACACTCTAAGTGAGGCCCAGTGCCACACACCTTCAGGAACGTGCACTCTTTGGGTGAGACCCGGTGCTACACAACATTGGGAACGTACATCCATGCTCAAAATCTCTCGTCGAGCATCTTCGAATGAGACATGGTGCCACACAGCTTCAGAACATATATTTAGAATATCTAACCATGATGTTGCAACACTCTTTCTCTGGGTATCTGGATCCCATCAATTAAGAAGACCCAACCACACAAATGCTCTTACTTGACACATAACCACACATGATCTACCAAGGACCCTTATGGTTGCTATTACAAACAAGTCACCCAAAACCCAAAGGCAAGATCCTAAATCAAACCTACAATTTATGGAAGATAGTTTATGTGGTTTCCTACTGTAACCCCCTCTACCCGGTCTAGTCACAAGATCGAATCGGGAGAGTTACACAAGGATAACCAGAGAAAAATCCGAGAATTTCCCTCGAGTGAACAACCCTAGATTAAGAATTATTTGTCTAAATGCATTTTAGAGATCCTAAGGTGTTAAGGGTCACAACGGAAGAAACAACGTCTCAATTGGACATCAATCGGACGTCCAATTGGCCTCAAACAGTCACGAAGGACCATTATGCAAAACCACACAAACCAGGGAAAAAGGTAATCTTAATCTTACCAAAAAGTTTATTAGTCAAATTTCAAGCACACAAGGCAAAACCAACTCAAACGAGACATATAAACTCATTTAGGAAGACTACAAGCATTTGGGACCAAAACAAAATATATGGAAACCTTCGGAGATACCCTTTAACCGTTTTAACTACCTGTGTTTCGAAATAGGGGTTGCCCGTTTCAAAACGCGGGCTCTCAGCAAAAAGCAAAACTAGGCCGTTCCGAAACGGCTCCTCTTGGTTTCAAAACGAGGGTCTCTAAGGCAAAACGTACCGAAACAACACCAACCCCGTTATGATACAGGCGCCCCAAAGGCCTGGTCGTTCTGAAACCATACCAGATGTATCGAAAGACCTGGGCATAGATAGGTCTCAAAATGTCGTTTTGGCATCCTCAAACGTTCCCAAATTACCCCGAAAGAGCACAAACCACAAGCAACATATTGAGCAACCAATATAGAGGCAAAACACCCTAAAAACAGGTTTTAAACATGCACACACACAAGCATGGATCTCAAACTTAAAACTCAAAAGAAACACTTTAACTCAAAACACCAACAAGCTAAAACACCTGTCATTTAACCAAAAGCCAAAGCAAATCTCAACATAACATGATTTCATCATTTAAAACATGTAGCAACATGATCAAACACATGTGAGTTTACAACAACCTCCCTAACCACAAAAGCAAGTATTCCCATTGCTAATTTATTATTACAACTTAAAATCCATACTTGAGCTTAAGCTCTGATCACCATAACCTTTCCCTCGCCTTCCTTTGCCTCCCGGATCACTAACGATATGCATTGTTAGAAAGGAGCGCGTAAACATAAGAGCTTTGTGAGTGGTGCTCAAAACCACAATAACAACAATGTAGTTTTTATAAAACCATTTATGAGTTGAGAAACAAAACCACAAACAAAAATCCACAAGCACGAAAATCCATCAAAATGGTTATCAACAACCCTACATATGCTTGGCATCGTACATCAAGCAATGCATCAACATATAACAACATAGCATAGCTCTCAACCACTAACATGATAACATTCAATCTTCTAGCACAAGGAGTATATTGACAACTATGGTTACATTACTCGGATACGCGGATTGGATTCGATGGAATCTTACATCATCGAGGTCTATTAATAAAGCTTCTGGTGGCATCTTACATCACCGTACTCCTCCCTAATGGCATCTTACATCACCAGGGCCACGCGCGAATTTTACTAGTGCACTCTAACCTTATGGTCGACCAATTATACCTGGTAAGACTCTCATACTTGCCAATACTCATACACCATGTAATCCAACCATAACAATACCACACTCATTTATCAAATACACACATTCATCTCATCTCATATCAATAATGCATAACAAGATTGAAGCTTAAAATTCCGGAAAAGTAAAACGTGAACATTTAGTACTTACTCTCGAGCTTAGGTTGGCCTTTCAAGCACAACATAAACTCTCAAAGACATTTCCACTCACCGATAGAATCCAACGATAGCCGAAACACCGATTTCAAGCCTCTGCAACACCGGGTATCGTGTCTGAAGTACCCAAATATCTATCTGCTGCTTCTACCCAAATCAAAACAAGGACTAAACACACTTTTCAACAATCAAACCCACTGAAATCAACCCTATCACAATTCGACAACAACCATTCCCGATTTCTGCCCGAAACTAACCAAAACCATTCTCATTTCTGCTATAACCGAAAATCAGCCATAACTTCATCAATTTATCATCCAAAACATACCCGAAAAGCTTCAAAATCATCAATACACATCCACAAACCCCTAAGGAACCATTTCCAACCATAAACAACCCAAAAATCCATATTTCCCTAAATCAAAATTTACCCATTTATTTCATTTCGGGATTTCTTGATAAACTCATCATCTTAGCATTATTTTATACTCAAAATATGATTTATAACTCACCCAAATCACTGCTTCAACTAAATTTGCTTAAACCCTTCAAAAACCCATTTTACCCAAAATTAGGAGATTTGAGAAATCACCAAGTTTTTGAAGCTACAAGCAAGATTGAAATGAAGAGAAGAGTGAAAACCAAGTTGTTTAACTCTTTGAATCCTTCAAAATGGTGAAGATTGGTGAAAATGAATGGTGGCTAGACTTAGAAAAATTTTTAACGTGAAAAGGAAAAAGGGAAGGGAAGAAGAAAGTGGATATTTTTTTTCTTTTTGAAAAATACTATTTTTCCCTTTTATTTTAAAACTCTCTTTTTAACCAAAAATCCTTTCTTGCCTTATTTTCTTTGTATTTATCCTTAAAAATTCAATTTAATTTTAATACTCTTTTATGAAACCCTTTTCTTTTAAAGACAACTCAAACCCCAAAACTCGATTTACAAACCTTTCTCAGGTCTCGGTCTGAACTCCCAGACCCTAAACCCGGGGCATTACACCTATCATTTTAAACCTTATTAACACCAAATTAAGATTTTCCATAGATGGAGAGTGATAGGTTATAAGTATACACTTTGGCATGATTAAACGCTTAATATTCTAGTTATAATATCTTTTTAATTGTGGAAGTTATGCTTGTTTGATTTAGGAGGTGATGTATGGAAGCAATGGTGAAAATTAGCTCAAAGGCATGTTTTTAGCTTCCCATGTGAAAACCAAGTCGTTTAGAAGAAATTAGAACTGGACAGAAGCTCGTCTTCGATAAGGCGTGACCACGCCTTGTGACTAATGCAAATCTAGTTTCTCATATGATAAACCTGACTTTTTGAATCAAATTTGAAATAAAGCCCGCTTTTATGGATATTTCCATTATTTTTGAAGTATTAAACCAAGAATCAATCTCTTTTATTAATTAGGACTTTATTTTTTTAGAATTCCCTTTATCATATCTTTCCTTATTAGATTAAAACTCAAGGACTCAAGCATTCAAACAACCAATCTATCAATCTTGCTACAAGGCATCACAATCATTTTAATCAATCATCGAATAATCATACGAGCATCTCGAACGACCCTACCCAGTCTCTAAAGCCTCCACAAGTCACATCATATTCATGGCATCATCGTGCATTTCATACATACAAGTCTCATACTATCGGTACACAATATGCGTATTTATCAACAACCTATTTTGCATACACTAGCACTCAAAGCAATCACATTTATGTTGCTCATGAAGTGATAGGAGTTCAAGGTGTACTAACCTTAAGCCAATATCGTTAAAATCTTCATCCAAGCTTCCCGAATATTCCACTTGACCCGATATCTGATCCCGAATAATCCTCGTATTCCAACGAATACGAAACTACATTAATTCATGCATCCTCTATTCAATTCACAAGTTCAAATGCATAAAAACAGCTTACCGAGTTCAAATTTGGTAAGACGGACTGCGCCAATAGACTCAAAACGTCGAGAAACCCTCGAGTAGAGTCCATGGAAAAAGTTAACGACTCGGTCAATCGGCTTAGACGGCTCGGGTCAACTCGGCTTGGCGGCTCAACTCCAACTCGACTTGGCTCAGATGGCTCCAATTGCCCAAAACGAAGCCCATTCGCGGTCGGTGGCGCGTGCGGCAAATTCCAACGGCTTCCAGTGATCAAACTCCACTGGCCGATTGTTCTTGAGCTTGTGAACGCGATGGTGGCCTCGGTTTTCTGTTTTGAGCACTCTAACCCCTCAATCTTGAAAACCCGAAACTTCCACTCTTTTCACCCCGGCGAACAACGACGACGACCCCGCTGGTACCAGTGAACTCGTCTCAGCGAGATGAACGCAATAGTGGTGGAGGTTTCGACAATGGACAGTCGAATCTTCGTAGATCGGAGTTTGAATTTCCACCCCTAAAATTTTCTCTCCTTTTCTCTCACCATCCACTTTTCACTTTTTCCTTTTTCTCTCTCTTCCTCCGTAAAACATTTTCTTTTTTTTTTACCACCAACTACATCTATTTAAAATTCAAACATTCTCTTCCAAATTAATGGGCCTAAACATAAAGGCTCGTAACTTATTCTTCCAATATAACGACCCATAACTTGGGTCTAAAACCCGAATTACAAACCCGAATTCCGGGTCGTTACAAAAAGGACATAGCTCAGATTCATTGCGAGTCACAAGAAAGCACAATAGCAGGAGACAATGTGAGTAGTGTCATGGAACACATGTGGGTTGGTTTTTACGGCAAAGAAAAAATATGTCCAAGATTTATTGAGATAGTACTGTTGTGAGTATTGTCATGAGATGAAGTTGGAACGGATTACTTCTTAGATTGTACGAAATGTATGGTGTATTGATGAGTTTCAATATGTTTTTTCTCCCTTAGTAGGTCAAACAAATGAAATTTTTGTTGTATGGGAAGCCTCTAGATTCATGTATCGAAGCAAATTTTATGGTCGTGCGGGGAAAATGGATTGAAGATGACTGGGAGTGTGGCATGCTCTTTGTGTGTTGAAAAATCAATTCAGTGTTTGGAATAATTGTAATACGAAATGTGATACCATGGTAATGTTATTAACCATTTTTCAAAAGAAAAATATGCAATTAACCATATCCGAAGAGGTAATGTTACGCCCCTAAGATTCATTTTTATATATGTCATTAACCATTTTTCAAAAGAAAAATATGCAATTAAACATCATCCATCAAAATATTATTAAGTTTTTTTTCTAAACAATAGGAAAACTATCTATAACGTCTCTTTAAATTTTTAGATTGAATGTAACTTCGCAGCTAAACATGTTTGATTTTATCGTCTCTAAGAATAACAAAAATATCAATCAAGTTAATACTCAGTTGACATGCATAAATTACTTAATCTAGGTAAAGTTGATTGTTTTTATCTTGTATTTAATATATTGTAATTATTACTTTTAATTTTTTTAATTAAGGATAAAAACTATGACCAATGAATTTATAAACAAGATTCTCCATCAATTCACAAATGATCATTCATTGAATAAAATTTTATAGAAATGTTTTTGTATAATATATTTTTCATCTACATCGTGATTAATTTTTGTACTTTTACATATTGACTAAAATTATAATTTTAATCAAATTGGATTTTATTGTAATTTTAGTGGTTGAAAATTACCCAATAATTAAGTATACTTAAAACTTAGTTAAGAAGCTTTATGGAATAAGGTTTCTTGGTGGGCAAGAAATTTTTTATTTTCAAGAAATAATTCTAAGGTATTATAATTATGAGATAGAGTTACTTTGGAGAGATGTAACATGTCACATCCTGAATCAAGGGCTAAAACTTTTGTACAAGTTTATTTGGATCAATTTTAGGTTTAAATTGAATTTTGGCGAACTAATTGAATTAAAATATAAATCTAGAGGATCAAGCTGAATGAAATAAGAACTTGATGGCTTAATTGAAAGAATTTGGGAAAATATGGACTAACGTGAACTTGGGAGAAGAAGTACACTTTATGAACCCTAGAAAAGTGTAGGGTCACACCTTATAATTTTCCCATTATGTTAGGTTATAGATTCTACTTTTACTTACTGAATGAACCCTAATAACTATTTTCTCCAACACCATTCGAAGCCCTTCCCCGTTCTCTCTCAATTTTGCTCCTACCATTGTTCGTTGTTGCACAAAGTCATGGATTGCCCTATTTTAATCCTTAAAACCCCAGTGAACTTCCCTTACTATAACGATCCCTTTCTTGTTAAAACAAAGTCACAAATTCACGTTCCCAAATCAACTCTATCGTGAAGATCGATGTGGATTGTTTTAGTAATGCCTATTTTGACTCTCTCTCGTTTTCTTTTCTCCTCATTTCATTTCTACTTATTGTCCTCATTTTGCTTGCCTAAAAAAATTAAAGTCAAAAAGCCATTTTTTATATCCTTGATAAAGTTAGGTTTGGTTGGTACTAGAGGATCGACTAACTTGCTCATTTTAGTATATTTCTATCGACAAAATTTTGGTATATTTTGTTTATAGTTGTGTGGATGTTCATTTGAAATTTTTTTATATATAATGGACAATAAATTTTTATGCTTTGAGACTTGGATTTTAACTTGTATATTGAGTATATGAATTTTACTCAATTATGACGTGTATATTTTGTTTTCATTTCCTTAGAATTATCAACTATTATTAATACATGTGTATTAAGTATAAGAGAAGTAATTAATTGACTAAGGAGACAAACAATTTACACTCATTCAAACTTATGCATTTTTAGTCCCTTTTAGTTTAAATGCTAATTAAATAAGACTTTTGCCTCACCCAATTTTTAAATTTAAAGACTTAATAGACTCTTGTCCCTTCTAACATTGAATCCTAACTCCGTCACTGGACTTGGTTATAACTGAGGGTATCACATTTGGTGGTATTAGAGTCTCAAGTTTTAAAACTCAGACTTTGAGGCTCACTAAAATCAAATTTGAAAGTACAAATATTTTCCATGGATTGTAATTATTTTATGTTATGGTTAAACCTTTTCTCTTCTAAAAAACGCACAACATTTTCTAATTAAAATTTCCTTTGAAGTTGAGACTCGTACCAATCTAACTATAGTTTTTGTTTGTTCTATTGTAGATATTTGGTAATTTTGATAGATGCTCCTAGAGATTCTTGACCTATTCAAGGTCGACCTCATAGAGCTATTGTTACCAACTGGGACACGCCTTAGGAACTTTCATCCTCTCTCTTACGGTCTACTAGTGTAACACCCATGAATTGGCTATTTAAATGTATGTAAAAAAAGAAAAGAAAAAAGAAATGGGTATCATGGAGTTTGAACCCATAACCTTTGGGTTGGTGTACACGAGGCTAAAACATCTAAGCTAAGCCTTTATTTTGGTTTTAGTTTCACTCAGTTTTTATGTGATTTATGTTTCTCGGGCTGGACCAAAAATAAAATAATTCGAACCAACCTCAACCACAATTATGGCACCTGCATCTGAAGAGACAAAAATCGAGAAGCTTCTCCAAACTTTTCACCTTCCCTAAAATCCGTCCGGCCGCCCGATTTGCCTCCACCGTCGCGTCATGGCCACCACCGCCAGCACCAGCAGAACCGCCGCGCCGTCCCAACCACACCTTTGGATCGTCACGCGCGTATCTGAGCCGTTATTTACCGGTAAGACTTGTTCAAAGTCTCAGCCAAAACCCTAGATCGCCTCTACAGTTTTTGCCGGTTTTCGTCGCCGTCCACCATCTGTTTGCTACGTCGTCGCCTCCAATGAATTTCCAGCTCCGAGACAAGTCAAGCCCAGGTGGACGAACTTTGATTCGCCGTCGCTAAGACCCTCGTCGGGGCTTCGTTGCTTTCCAACCGTCCCTTGGGATTTCAGGTAGAATCTGACCAATTTTTCAGTTTGTTTTGTTGAAGTCTGGGTTGTGTTGGGTTGTTTGACTGACGAGTTATGTTTTTTCGATAGAAACCGCGGTGTTTGGCATCTCTGGTGGTTTTTCTGGCGGTCATCCGGTGACCTGAAACCTAGGGTGAGTGAACCGGGTTCAAACCGACTGAACCGGCTAGACCGGTTAAACCGGTCGGCCCGTGACCCAGACCCAGACCCGAGTCTGACCCAACCCGTACTCGTACCCGACCTGTGTCCGACCAGAACCCAACCCCCAACCTGTTTGTCGAGTCAACTCAGTTCGAGTCAGCCACTGAGTCAACTCAGCTCGAGTCAACACAATGAGTCAGTCGAGTAAACTAAGTTGACCTCAACTCGTTAACCTGCTGACGTCAGCATTGACCTGCTGACATCAGCATTAACTCTAACCTCGTTGACCGTTGACATTTTGACGTTAGCATTGACCTGTTGACGTCAATGTTGACTTTGACTATTGACCAAAAAGTCAACTTTTTCGAAAACTCCTATTTTATGTTTTTCGACGTCTTGAGTCCGTTTTTGAAGTCCGTTTTGCAAAATTATGATCGGAAAGCCTCTAAATCTGACCTTGAACCCAAACTTGTTTATGTACTTAATTAATTGGTTAAGAGCTTGTGAGTAAGGTTTGATCTTGGAATTTGTATAATTGAAGGTATTCTCGGTTCCTTGGATACACGATGCTGAGGAATGTCGAATTCGGGTTCGAGAGTATTCGAATGTCGTATCATGAATCAACTGATGTAGCTCGGAGTTAAGGTAAGACATTACTACATCTTGCATGCTTTATGAACATGTTGGTATGTGTTTATGCATACATAATATTGATGACGAGTACTGTTAATTCTGCTCAAGTCAAACCGGATATGAAAATGAGTATGATAATGTATATAAGATTGCAATGCTCGAATGAGAAGATTAATAAATCAAAAGGATATGGAGTATAATAAGAATTTAATAAGGTAGTTAATCTCCAATACGATTATTAGTATCAAATGATTAAATGTGAAAAGTATATGGGTAGGAAATTACAAAAATGCCCTTAAGATAAGAGAATGACTAAAATACCCTTGGAATTGGAAGTGATATAGAAATCTACGGTAGATATGGTAAAACAACCTGATTCATATGAAAACCTCGAACTACTTGGAAAGTCATGGTAACAAGATTTGAACCTTCGAGATTGTAAGTTATTAAGTTTCCTTGAATTTGGAAAGAATATCCGAATATAGATTTATGGGAAATTATCCATACCTCTGAATTAATCAAGCGGCTCAAAATACCGAATTGACTGAAATGACTAAAAGTATTGGAAATACTGTTATGGATAAATTAATCGAAACGATCGCATTGACCAAAAAGGCTGAAGTATCCTTAGACAACGAGGGTTGCAAATTAACTGGAGTGATGAGTGAACCTTTGAGTTTTGAAATTGAATGAAGTGGTTGGAGGTACCGAAATTACGCGAATGGCCGAAACACCCACGAGTACTTAAACGATTGAAATACTATATGGTTCAATTGACAGGAATGGTGGATATCCCGAGCTTCAAAATGACTGAAATACCCCCTTGACTGGAATAAGCACATTGCTTCTGATAAAATTCTGAAAATGCCAATAAAACTAAAAATGACTAAAATGCCCCTAAGGGTTAAAGAATGACTCATGTACGTCAATCACTCCTGATATCAATATGAGGTTGAAGTTTTTCCGCACAGAATATAAGTTCGTCTACTCCGTGACATGTCTTGTGTGAAATAAGAAAGCAACCTTTTTTTATATACGATACATCCGGATACATTAAAAGGATTGATTAATACTACGAGGTTGGGATATGTTAGTTCGAATGGTTTGGAGGCTCGAAAAACTTTTGGAAATATTAAATATTGTAAATCGTCATTTTATCATTATTTGGCTAAATTACAAAATCACCCATGATAGTTAAAAGACCAAAATGCCCTCGTTGGCCAAAGTAATCAAAATAGCTCTGAATGTATCTGATATCGTGAAAGATCTTGACATAGAAATCTATGAATGCCTTGTCGGAAACCTGATGAGCAAATAGAATTTTTTGAGCGTCTGTTTATGCCTCGTTGGTATAAATTACAAAAACACCCATGTATGATAAAATGACCATAATGCCCTTGTAGGCTTAAATGACTAAAGTACTCATGATATATCTAAACTCTCAATGATCATGATGTATCAACTTCTGAATATTTGGTTTGAACCGTTAATACAAATCCCCCCTTTTTAATATGGACCTCGTTTATGAAATTCGTTCAAATTGTCAAAAGTTTAATGTGTTCCCTTCTGTAAATGTTGAGTATCTTCAAGAAATAAAATGTTCTATCTAGTGTGTTCCATGTGTGCTATATTCTATTGAATGAATTGTATAATGATTACATATTAGTAAACAATCTAACGATTTAATCATGAACAATGTTATGTTTGATGAATGTTCAATTGTTATTGAGATTGCATCACTATGTTAGAAAATGAGATGAAATGATGAACTGGATATATGATGACATTCTCTGCCTACCTGATGTATGTCTGCTCAATCTATATACTTGGTATGTGATTGCTTGAGCTGTGATGGTATTGCCTGGCTGTTTGATGAATTTGATAGCATGATCTGTTAGCTTGACCTATGATGGTACAATCTGTTTGCATGATGAATGATGAAAATATATGCTCTGCTCATTGGTATGCCCATTTATCTATCAAAATCATGAATCTTCCGTTTTTGATACTCTGAATATAACATGTCAGTCACATGTATTCTGTTACTCATGTTTGGAATCTGAACACCGATTACTATCTGGGGTATACTGTTGGGTTATGTTATGAAGTTTCTGTAGGTGTAGCCCTGATCCAGCTGGTTAATCCTTATGGACTCAAGGTCTCCCCTTCGGTAGGTTCCGATGCTTTAGCACGCGTAAATCCTTATGGACCTAAGGCAGCCCCTTAGGTGGCACCTATGCCCATCGGGCCTAGGGTAAGTCCTTATGGATGCAGTTCTGGTGGACTGCATATTGGTGTAAGGTTGGAGGATAGTTACTAGTAAACCCTTGTATGTACTTGAGCATTTGCATTGAATTGTTACGTGTTCTTATGATATGGCTAGTATGTATTTATGCCTATTTGATATGCACTTATTGGAACACACTAGACACTAAACTCTTTGTTTCATCTTCGTAAGCTATTAGTTTGTATAATTCTCGTTTGTTACTCGATGACTGAATAAAGAACAAGTACCGTTATTCTCAAGTATAGTCCCTAAAATAGCGGAAAGGAAATGAGGACTGTTACTACATGGAACATCATGAAAATGTTATGCCTACCATATATCTGCATGAGCTTATAGCATCTTTTGGTAGTTCTGTATTACTGAGCTTTTCCAAGCTCACGTTGTTTTTACCATCGCATGTTAAAAGATTATAGAATGGTATAATGTTTGACATTAGTGTTCGGAGTTCCCTCGGCGTTGCCTCTGGAGTACGGTACTGTATAGTTAGTGGGCATGTATGACATGTATTGTTTTATGATAGTGTCTGTAAAAGATTTTCTGAAATTTTTGTTATGTGTTTAAATGACTTCCTAAAATGGTATTTTAAATAGAAGTTGATTTTACGGTTTAATAAGTTCTTCAGAAAAATGTTTTTATGTGTATGTTCACTGTGGGTCGCTCTTGTGACCCTCATGTGACTTTCTAGGATCCGTTGTAACGCATAGGCGGGTCTAGAGGATTACATTTAGAATATGTTTGATGCACTTCTTGTTCAAGTTTAAGCTCCATACCCCCCATGATGAATGAACTTGATGAGGTAGCATTTTATCTTGCTATTTGAAGATGATTTAAAGGTTTGGTGGCTTACAACTAGATGCTCCTAATATTACTATATCATAGAGACTCTGAGCTGCCGAAGCATGCATTTTTCATGGAATTAATATGGCAGCATATATTCGGGAAAAGTTATGATATTGACCAAGTCATCGTTGAGATGTATTAGATGGTGAATCAACAACTTCGGGCTTATACCTCATTGTTGAAAGGTGATGCTTATCATTGGTGGCTATCAGTCTAGAGGAACACCCCTTCTAACCAGAAAACTTTATAGAATTTTTAAAATTTGCTTTAGGGAAGATAGTTTGGTGAGAGGTTTCTTGAGGAGTAACATCAAGATTTCCTTGATCTTAAGTAGAGGCATATGTTAATGATTACATATAAGCTTGAGTTTTTTAGGCTTAATAAATATGTCGTCAGTATGTTTCCTTCATAGAAAGATAAGAGTGCTAGATTTGAGTATAGACTTCGAATTACTATCAGATCTCACATGACTTCTCTTCAAGAAAGGGTTCTAGATAAGCTATGAGCTAGAATGAGAGTGGGTGAAGAGCATAAAAGGAAAGATAAGGAGCGCTCTAGGAGGCCCATTAGTTCTTTAGACCCTTCAGGTTTTTTTTCCCCGGTAAGAAGGCTAGTGTTGAGATAAATATTTCCTATAATAATTTATGTGAATATGTTTTTAGAGTTATTCTAAAATTGTAAAAATAATTATAAGTCCATTCAACTTGAAAAATGTCTTTAAAATATTTTCTAAGTGCTTTTGTCTTTGTAACGCCCTCTTCCTGGTCTGGTAGAGAACCAGGTTGGAGAGTGCTACCGGAAAACATAACAGAGATTCAGGGTCAACTTTAATATTTTTCAAATTTGGAGACCAAGACATAAATTTTAGAAATTAGGGGTTCTTATTGAAATTTCTATCTAATAACCTATAAGTATACTTACTAATTATTAGCCTGTGAAATTTCATCATCGACCGCGGTCATTTACCTATTCAGAAAGCTTATCCCAATTTTAGTGACCATTTTATAAACCCCTTAAGCTGTCTTTAAGGCCTTTTTAACAAAGTTTACTAACCATGCATCGATACACTTAAGACCGTATCGATACAAGTACACTTGATTTAAAGCTTGCAATGATTCAGTCAGGTTTTGTACCAATACGCCATCACCCGTACCGATACAGGCTGACCAAGTTTGACCTTTCCCAGCTGACCTGTATCGATACCACTATGCCCGTATCGATACTCGTTGACCATTTCGATACACCTTAATGGTCGTATCGATCCAATTAATTACATAGACCATACTGTCAATTTGTGTTTCGATACACCCCATAGTGTATCGACACGCTTTGTTTTATCAAGCCCAATTATGCAAGGTTGTATTGATACGCCATCACCCGTATCGAAACTCACATATACCATAATTCAATTTTAAAGAAATTTATTTTTGTTCTTTAAAATCAATTTCTTTTGAAAAAACACTTGTGAGCTTCATTATCAATTTGCTCAAATGTTCTTTTGGGTGAGAGCTTCATTTTTCAAATACTTAATCTTTAAGAGATTTTCTTCAGTTTGCTATTTTTTTTAATTTCTCTTTGGGAGAGTGGTAGACAAGGTTTTGGGGTATAAACCTTTTAAGTTGTGAGGTTATCCCCTTTTCCTCAAAAGAAAGACAAATTAGTGAATTTGCGGAAAATCATTTGTATGAATAACTAAGGTAGTAGAAGTAGATTTAGTTGAGAAGTCGAACCACTTAACCCTTAGATTTTCTTCCACCAAATTTTAAAAGCATGTTCACCACCTCTTGACCCTATCGATTAATCGTATTTGAGCCTAACATCTAGAGCTGGAGAACCTCAGTTGAGTCAGTATGGATTTAGACATGTGATTCAAATGAATTTTAAAACTAGTTTTGGAGTCTCTTTTGGTGTTAGGTCTGTGGCTATGTGTTTATAATGTGGATGACCGCTTGTTGGGGAGTTTAGGAGGAAGTCAAGTTCATGTTTCAGATATGGGTAGTTTAAGAAATTTTTTATTGTTTTCTTGTTCTTTAGGGCCCCATCTCAAGCACATTTTAGATAATAGAGTACAATGTAGACGTCTTCCAAAGATTGAGGTTAGGATAGGCTTGTTTTATCTTATTTTTCTACGGGTTCTACTAATATGGGATGACTAGCTTAGCGTAAGGGGCCTACTAGATGTAAGGTTAGACAACCAAGCTTGGTTTATACATCTTGGAGCCTTGACGAGTGCAACACACTAGATGTGATCACATGTACTATAACTATTCATTCGACTCCTTTGCGCTTCTTGATAATGCTTCCACTCATTCATATATTTCAAGTATTGTGGTTGGTAATTTAGGTATTTTAGTTGTTTCCGTTCATAGCTTCATGGTCATTCCCTACTAATGGGTTTATTTTATTGGAGATGTCCTCTTAAGGTTCATAGTAGATATTTTTAGCTCACTTGATGTAGCTTTCTTTGAGGGATTTAACCTTATTCATGTTATGGATTAGTTGATCGAGCATATGGTTAACCTTGATTGTGAGGCTTAGAAGGAAATCCTGAAGAATTCAGATGATCGAGAAGTTACACCGGTAGACGAGCATAGAGGGTTTCTAACTAATGTTATTACAACTCTTACAACATAGAAAATGATCAAGAAAGGTGCAACTTATTTTTGTACTATATCCTAGACTCAAGGAATTCTACTTCTGTGGTGTCATAGATCTGTACCGTAAGGGACTTTTCAGACATCTTCCTAAGGGAATTGACTAGTCTACCGCCTAACAAAGATGTCCAGTTTGTAATCGTGACTTGTGAGGATGCTACATTGGTGTCCATGGCTCCTTATCGCATTAAACCTAAAGAGTTAAAATAGTTAAAAGTCCAGTTATATGAGCTGTTTGATCGTGGTTTCATTTAGCCTATTGTTTCACCTTGGGAGCTCTAATTTTGTTTGTTAAGAAGAATGGTGAGACCTTGAGACTATGCATCGATTATCGAAATCTAAATACGTTCGCGATAAAGAACATTTGCCCTCTACTTCATGTTGATGATATGTTTGACCAGCTTAGGGGAGCCACTATCTTTTCCAACTTTGAATTGCATTCAGGCTATTACCAACTTAAGGTTAGTTTTTTTATGTTCCTAAGACAACTTTTCATACTAGGTACAATCATTCTCAGTTCTTGGTGATATCATTCGGTTTGAATGATACCCTAACCACATTTATAGGTATGATGAATTGGGTGTTTCAATCTTACTTAGATTAGTTCGTTGTGGTGTTTGTACCTGATATTTTGATCCATTCTAAGACTGTGGTGGAACATGATGATCATTTGAAGATGACCTTGAGGAAGGATTAATTTTTTTTGTTGTTGCTAAGTTCAACAAGTGTGAGTTCTTTCTTAGAGAGGTGATATTTTTAGGACACATTATTTCAGCTGAGGGTATTCGTGTGAACCCGATAAAGATCAAGGATTTTATCAGTTGAAAGCAACCTAAGAATGTATCCAAAATTCGTAGCTTCTTGGGTTTAGCGGGGTATTATTGGAGGTTCGTTGAGAAGTTTTCCATCTTGGCGGCTCCACTAACGAGACTTTTGATGAAGAATGCCCCTTTTGTTTGGTCTGAGGCCCAACATTCTAGTTTTGAGACATTAAAAACAATTTTGATTGAGCCTCCAATTTTGGTTCAACCCAAGTTTTAGAAGGATTATATAGTCTTTAGTGTCGACACATGATTGAAAAATTTTAGCTTATGCATTCCGACAAATGACTAGTACAATGAATTAATAATGTGAAACTTTAGTTCACTCAACCAACTCTCCTAATTAAGAAATATAATTACTGAAACCCAACGAGTGGTCTCAGTGGAAAAGAGGATGCTATTCATCCTAGAGACTCGGGTTCAATCCACTTTGTCTACAAGGTGTGTAGCACATCGAAGGTTAAGAAAAAATATGAACAGATACTACCTTGTAATCACCTTACCGTCCCACTAAACTGTCACATGTTGGTCAATTTTTTTTAACTTTGACTATAATTTATTTAAAATTTATAATTAATTAAAATTTATAAAATATATATTTAAAAACTACTTGATTCAAGGTTTTCAAAATATATTTTTTTATATTTTATCAATAATAAATTTAAAATAATAAGAAGTCAAACTTAAAAAGATTTGACTCAAATGTGACAGTTTAGTGGGACAGAGGGAGTATGTTACAACATGAAGAAAAAAAAAACTCATTCTTTTTACTTTTTTTATACAAGTTTTGTAGATTATTATATATATATATAGATAGATATATAGATATATATACACACACCCAACTTTTATATAGAAATATAGAATTTCTATAAGAAATTTTATTTCTATGCTCAAGGATTAATAATGAATTTAAGTTGACATAAGATAACCAAAGATCTTTTTAATAAAAAAATTAATTTTAATGCTTTATAAATAATTTTAAAATTATTATTTTTTAATAATTTATATTTCTTATTTTATTACTTCATGTTTTTTAATTTTTATTTATTTTTGAAGTTTTTAATAATGTTTTATTTTAGTTATTTTAATTTTACATTTTTTTACTTTTTAATACTTTAATATGAAATAATTTGTAAATTTTTGCTTAAAGAATAAATAAATCATCAAACTTTACAAAAATAAATTAAGCACTCAAACTTTTTTTTTAAAAAATAACCAAACATTTTTGTCAAATATTCATAGTGTATCGTAATGTTAACATCATGAATTGTCACATTAATATTGTAACAGACGCTGCCCATTTTTTCGATTAGAGGGCTATATTAAATATAAAATTAATTTATGAGTTATATTGATTGTTGAGTGGATCGATAGATTGATCAAGACCAAGAGGAAGGTGAATTGGGATTTTAAAACTTTGTAGGAGTGAATGGATAACTAAAAATGAAGAACAAAGAATTTTAGAGTGGTTCAAGTTCCAAATGAACTCTACATCCACTACCTTAGCTACCACTAAGGATTTGCAACAATTAACTAATTTGTTCTTCCCCTTTTCAAGGCTTAGGAGGTAACCTTTACACAACCGGTCAAATTTTCTACCCAAAATTTGACTAAACCCTCACAAATAAAAAGAAGAAATTGGACAAGCAATATATCTCTCAAATACAATTTTGTCCCTTGAAGTACAACACTCAACCCAAATTTGAAGATAGAATAAGAATTGAATACAACTTAATTTGGGGTTTACAAGAAATTGGAAAATAAGCACACTTGAGGTTGGATTTTTGCTTGGATGTTTATCTTTAATGCAATAGTTGTTGCTGGTCTTCAATGAGTTTCAATTTATACCTTCTCTATCAATCCTAGTCGTTTGGGTGGTTAGGGTATTGATTATAGCCGTTGGGACCCTCTTTTTCCACCATAAATGCACTTCTGCAGCTATCTGTATCGGTACACGGGGAGCCGTATCGATATGTGTCTCAAAACAGAAAGAGTTGTTGTACATAATAAAGAGGACGTATCAAAACGCTTGTAACCATATCGGTACGGGACAAGGACTGTTTCGATACGGAAGACACCATATCAATACCTTTTTCTCAACTTAGCTCACTGGAAGTCTCCGTTTCGATACGGGGGTACACCGTATCAATATGGGACAACTACCACTTTAAATGTTAGTTACCTAACGACTGACACCAATGGTCGAAAACATTTAAAACAATTCGAATTAAAAATTTAGTTAAAACTGTATCGGTACACCATTCAAACTCCTTCAGTTTTTGTAGAGGGCGTATCGATACAGATTGAATCTGTTTCGATACGCTGTTTCGATACGGTAAAGAGCGTATCGAAATGCGTCTTTCCAGTAGCCAAATTTCTAAAAAAATGTATCGATACGGCTGGAGGCGTATCGATACACCTGGACAATTTTCAATACTTTGGCCTTGGAACACTTAGAAAATATTTGGAGTTTGAGTTTTTCAAATCAGTTTAAAATGTTGGTGATTTATAAATTATTAAAGGGACTTAGAAATCAATTTCAAGTTTTCAATTTAATCCTTAACAACTTAATTATATCAAAATCAAACATAGGTTTTACAATCTCCCCCTTTTTGATATAACAAAACTAAAACTTGAAATTTTTTATACTTTGAAAAACTTTGCAAAATAACTCCCCCTTAATATTAGCTAGGTAACTTTTAAGTTTGAAAATCAAAATTTTTAAGTGTGAGCTTCCCTCTCCCCCTTTTTGTTAGATCAAAAATAATTGAGACATAATGTAAAGTGCATAAATAGGCAAAAAGTGTAAATAAGCAAGCAACATAATATCATTAAGTTCAAATAAAGGATAACATCAACTTAAAAATCCAAATAACAGAAAAAATCAAAGCATAGGTTTTAGAATAATTTAAACTTAATCCTAAAAACATAAAGCAAAGGTGCATAAAGTAAATATCCTAGATGATATGAATGGTATGCAAAGATAGGCTACTATGCATCTCCATCGCCTTCTTCATCATCTTCATCATCTTCCTCAATTGGATCATCATTCCTCAAGGTTTGACGCCACTCGTCATGGAAAGCGGTGAGAGAAATATTCATTGAGTTGTGACCGCCTTCAAGAGAAGTGAGTCGAGTCTCCACGTTCTTCATCCGATCTTCAAGGCTTGTAAACCTTGTATCAATAGCGATAAAGCCCAAATTCATAACTTGATCGATTGAAGCCATTCCCGTGCGCAAACCCGTGAATTGCTCATTGATATAAGTCATGAGGGAGTCCATAGAAGGTGGAGGAGGAGCTTGAGGAACTTGTTCAACTTGAGGATTAGCAAATTGCTCCGCGGCCTCACTAGGGAGCTCGGATAGACGTAGCCAATTACCATTAAAGTAATGGAACTTACTCCTTGCAAGAGAGCGTTCATCGATAAGATCGGTGAGGGGAGTTGGGTAGTCATGCGAGCAATCAATCTCCTTTTGTTGGAAGAAGTAACTTAGGGTCGTGCCATAGGTGAAGGAAGTGACAAGAGTGGTGTGGCGATGTTACACGAGATAGACGATCTCTGCAAATATGATACGAGCAAGGTTCAGACGTTTTCTCCCACGGAAGCATCGAATCCAAAAGTCATCCACTTGGCGGATAGTTGAATAATTCCCTCTCGAGGGCCTAAACCACCAAGAGACCATCAAATGGAGGATCCGATCCTGAGCATTTAGGGCGGTGACGAAACCACTTAGAACATGGCCAAGGGCATTCTCATCATCATTGCCTTCATCCTCCAAATTGAACACATCACAAATAGATTGAACATCTAGAGTGATCTTTTTACCCATAAGATGAGAATTAACAGCCGTAACAACACCATCTCGATTGGCACAACATTTTGCATTAGCATAAAAGATTAAAACCAAAATGTGAAAGTAAAACCCAGGAATAGTGAGAAAATCCATAAACTTCCATTCTTGGAGCAAAGGTAGACATTCAAATTTGAATCGCTCCGAGTTAAGAAAAGGAATAGAGATTACTCTCTCCGGACGGATCTTATAGTTTTGAAATTGGCGAAAATAAGTGAGAGCTCCGAGGGATTGAAAAGATAGTTGATAGATATGAGTAAGATTCGAACGAGCACCACCTCCGATATTGGATCCTTCACCGGCTTCATTAGTGCGTGTTCTCTTCCTAGAAGGTGCCATGAACTAGATAAAACAATGTATGCATTATGATTTCTTCATTCAACTCATTGGAAACCAATAATCAAGGTAAAAAAAATTTAAAACCAATTTTGAAAGAGAGTTAGGTTTGAGAAGATAAAATAAAAACAAAACAAGAGAAACTTTGAAACGAAAATAAAAAAATAAAAGAAAAAGAAAGAGTTTTACCTTGATATTGATTAGAGAGGAATGGAAGAAAAGCTTAGCACCCAATTGATGATAAGCCTTAGAGCTTTGCTTGATTTTGAAAACCCTCTTGAGATTTTGAGTTGTGATGTGAAAATGTGAGGGAAGAAGAGGCTATTTATAGAGTGAAAACGGCTAGGGTTTTTAGGGTTTTGAGAAATTTTAATTTTGGTAAAAGTTGAACTCTTAAATGCCAATTGATAGCTGTCTGCGCAATCGCGTATCGATACACCTGAGGGTGTATCGATACGGGGGTAAAAACGTAGTTTCAATAAAAATGCCCGTTGAAGGATCGTATCGAAACATATGCAGTCCGTATCGACACGATTGTTGCTCGCATCGAAACGGTTTTAACCGTATCGATACCCGTTTAAGGCAAAATGAAATCTGGGAAGCTAATACAATACTCGTGTCGATACGCTTAAGGCCGTATCGATACCCTATGCCCAGAAATATATTTTAGGCTTGAAGAACAACCAAAAGCTTCATTCTAACATCTTCTAAATGAATGCAAATGATGAATGAGCAGTTCTAAGCATATTTTAACAGAATCATACTCCCCTAGCTATAAGCATGGATATTTTTAAGAGTTACAACACATTAACATGCAATTTCACAAGATCAAGCAATTTAAGCACAAAGTTAGACCTAACTCTCTCCTAAGGGACCAAAAATGCTCTTTTTCTAAAGGCTTTGTAAAGATGTTCGCTAGTTGGTTTAAGGTGTCAACATACTTTATAACAACATCTTCCTTAAGGACATGATCTCTAATGAAATGATGCCTTATTTCTATATGTTTGGTTCTAGAGTGTTGGATGAGATTTTTTGTTAAACATATGGCACTAGTGTTATCACACTTAAGGGGTATGGTTTCAACTTTAATACCATAATCTAAGAGTTGTTGCTTCATCCAAAGGACTTGAGCACAACAACTCCCTAAGGATATGTACTCGGCTTCGGTGGTAGATAAGGCTACACTATTTTGTTTCTTAGAGAACCAAGATATGAGCATACTACCTAAGAATTGACATGTTCCCGAAGTACTCTTCCTATCGATTTTACATCCCCCATAATCCGCATCCGAATAAGCATGAAGGTTGAAGGTGGAGTCTCTAGGGTACCAAAGACCTAAACAAGGAGTATCTCTAAGGTACCTAAAGATTCTCTTAACGGCTATAAGGTGAGACTCTCTAGGACTAGCTTGAAACCCAGCACACAAGAAAACACTAAACAAGATATCCAGTCTACTTGCAATAAGGTAAAGCAATGATCCAATCATAGAACGGTAAAGCTTAGAGTCAACACACTTACCTCCTTCTTCTTTGTCAAGCTTTGTAGATGAGCTCATAGGTGTGGCTTGAGGCTTTACATTCTCCAAGCCAAACTTCTTGAGCATATCCTTGATGTACTTTGCTTGATTGATGAAGGTTCCATCCTTCCTTTGCTTGATTTGGAGTCCCAAAAAGAATGAGAGCTCCCCCATCATGTTCATCTCGAATTCACCTTGCATTAGCTTAGCAAACTCTTTGCAATGACATTCATTAGTAGATCCAAAAATAATATCATCAACATAAATTTGTACTACTAAGATGTCATTTTTATACCTTTTTATGAAAAGTTTAGTGTCCACCTTACCTTTTTCAAAACCTTTTTCAATTAAAAAATTTGAAAGTCTTTCATACCAAGCTCTGGGAGCTTGTTTTAAACCATAAAGTGCTTTAGTAAGTTTGAAAAAATGATTTGGAAATTTTGAGTCTTCAAAACCCGGTGGTTGTTCCACATACACTTCCTCATTTATAAAACCATTTAAAAATGTGCTTTTAACATCCATTTGAAAAGGCTTGAAATCATGATAACATGCATATGCAAACAACATCATAATGGCTTGCATTCTAGCTACTGGAGCATAGGTTTCATCAAAATCAATTCCCTCTTCTTGAGTGTAACCTTGTGCTACTAATCTAGCTTTATTTCTTACAATGTTACCACTCTCATCTAGTTTGTTCCTAAAGACCCATTTAGTTCCTATAGCAGATTGATTACTAGGCCTATCAACTAATGTTCAAACATTACTTCTCTCAAATTGATTTAACTCTTCTTGCATAGCCATAATCCAAAAATCATCTTTTAATGTTTCTTTTATATTCTTAGGCTCTATGCATGAGATAAATGCAACATGATTCATAAGTTTAAGAGAAGATCTAGTGGTTACCCCTTGGTTGGATCACCTAAGATTTCACCACCTTTGACATAGTTGAACTCCCTTGGGTAGCTCACTTCCTTTTCCTCAAGAGCCAAGTCCTTCAAGGCTTCAAGAGGTGGATCTTGTGTATCCTCTTCTTTTGTTGGAATCTCATCATTCTTTGAAGTTTGTCCTCCATCAAAGGCATTAATGATTCCTACATCATCATCATCACAAGAATCCTTCCTTGGAAGGAGGTTATCATCAAATACAACATGTATAGATTCTTCTACTACTAAAGTTCTCTTGTTAAATACACGATAGGCTTTAGAGTTTAAAGAATATCCTATGAAAATAGCTTCACCACTTTTTGCATCAAATTTACCCAAGTTATCTTTTCCATTATTTAAAACAAAACACTTGCAACCAAATGGATGAAAATAGCTAATGTTAGGCTTTTTAGATTTTAAAATCTCATATGGTGTTTTCTTTAAAATTGGCCTAATCATTACTCAGTTTACAATTTAGCAAGCGGTGTTTGTGGCTTCCGCCCAAAAATATTTAGGTAAATTGTTTTCACAAAGCATGGTTCTAGCCATTTCTTGTAAAGTTCTATTTTTCCTCTCAACTACTCTATTTTATTGAGGAGTTCGAGGAGCCGAAAAATTGTGGCTAATACCATTTTCATTTAAAAACTCTTCAAACCCTAGATTTTGAAATTCGGTTCCATGATCACTTCTAAAATGAGAAATTCTAAGTTCAAGATCATTTTGAGTTAATTTTGAAAATGTGATGAATTTTTCTAAAGCCTCGTCTTAAGTACTTAAAAATAGAACCCAAGTAAATCTAGAAATATCAACAACTAGTACAAATGCATAAGATTTACCACCCAAGCTCATAGTCCTAATAGGCCCAAATAAATCCATATGGACAAGTTGTAAACACCTACTTGTAGAAACATCATTAATGGATTTAAAGGATGACTTATGTTGTTTACCCTTAGAGCATGCATCACAAATTTTATCATTTGAGAACTTAATTTTGGGTAAACCTCTAACTAGATCTAGGGAAACTAATTTTTCTAAAACACTAATGCTAGCATGTCCTAGTTTCCTATGTCATAGCCATGCATCATTTTCATTTTGAGCTACTAAACATGCATGGGATGTATGTATGTCATCTAAATGCACCATGTAAATGTTACCTATCCGATGACCTATGAGCATAATATTATTAGATTTAATGTCAACAATTTTGCACCCATTTTTATCAAATACAACATTAAATCCTTTATCACATAATTGGCTTATTCTCAACAAATTATGTTTAAGACCATCGACATACAAGACATTTTCAATAAGAATGGTAGAGTGATTACCTATGGAGCCAATACCTTTAATGAGGCCTTTGGAGTTGTCACCAAATGTCACCACTCCTCCACTTTTTGGCTTTAAGTCCATGAATCTACTCTTGTCTCCGGTCATATGCCTCGAGCATCCACTATCAAGGTACCAAGAATTTTGACTTTGTGCTTTGGCCTTGTAGCAATGCCCCCTACAAACAAAGATATTAAACTTTTGATTTTGGTACCCAAATCATTTTGAGTCCACGAGTGTTAGCTCCCAATAGCTTGGTTCCCTTAGGAATCCAAGGTGACATAGCAACAATATTATTAGATTTGACAAGTTCCTTAGGAACCCATACACTTCTAATCTTTTTAGTTCTATTATGTCTAGGGAAGCTACTTTGTTTGTAGTTATTAGTCTTTCTCCTAGGTTGGTTTATTTTAGATGATTCACCTTTTTCATGCTTCACATTACCAACATATTTAAAAGACTCTTTGAGCTTGTTAAGCTCACCTAACACCTTTTGGTGTTCACTATTGCATTGAGAAAGAAGATTATTTAGGTCTACATTTTCATCTTGGAAAATTTTATGTTCATCTTTCAAACCTAAAATCTTTTTCTCAAATTTTAAGTTAGCTTGAGAGAGTGAGTCATTTTTATCATTTAATTCCGAAATAATTTTCTTATTCCTAATGACCGACTCTTTGTATTTCTCAACTAACTCATCATAAACCTCTTACAACTCATCATATGCATCATTTAATTCATCAAATATAAAGTCAAAAGATGATGAGTTATAGGTTACCATGGAGGAATCCTTCTCAAGTGCCATGAGGCAAAGGTTGGCCACTTCGTGTTCGTCATCCTCGGATGACTCCTCATCACTCCAAGTAGCAAGCTTGGCTTTGAGCTTCTTCTTCTTCTCAAAGCCCTTCTTCTTGAGTTGAGGGCACTCCGAAAGAATGTGACCGGGCTTTTTGCACTCGAAGCAAATGATTTGATCTCTCTCTTCTTCTTTGTTTTTACCCTTGAAGTTCATCTTTCTTTGAATCTTCCTTCCTCGGTTTGACCTCATGAATCGTGAGAATCTTTTGGCTATCATAGCCAATTCTTCTAAATCATCCTCCTCACTAGAAGTGCTCTCCTCAAGTAATTAAGCTTTGAGAGCCACTCCCATTTTCGTCTTCTTTTCTACCTCTAGCTTCTCTACTCTTTTCTCTTCCTTCTTCTTTTCTTCTTCCCTTCCTTGGTTCATAATTTCATGAGTAAGGAGAGAACCCACTAGCTCATCAAGTTTTAGAGTCTTCATGTTTTTGGCCTCTATGATGGCGGTTCTCTTCCCATCCTAAGATTCGAGAAGTGAGTAGAGTAGCTTCCGGACAAGTTTGTCTTCTGGGATAGTCTCTCCAAAGCCTTTAATCCCGTTGACGATGGTTGAGAAGCGATCGAACATCTTTGACACTGTTTCGTCGGGCTCCATCTTGAAATTCTCATAACTAAGATTGAGAATTCCAATCTTGGTCTCCTTCACATCATTGGTTCCTTCATAGGTGGTCTCTAGAGTATCCCACACTTCCTTGGCACTTTGAATGGAGGAGACTTTGGAGTAGATGTCGGGACCGAAAGAACAAAGAAGCATGTGTAGAGCTTTGTCATTTATTTGGATCTTCTTCCTCTCATCTTCACTCATCTCCATCTTCTTCTTTAGAACAATCTTTCCATAATCATCTCTCTTCAATGGAATGTAGGGATCATCTTCAATGACATCCCAAACCAAGTAATCGTTGGACTTGATGAAGAGGCGCATCCGGTTCTTCCAAAATGGATAGTTGTCACCATTGAAGAATGTCGGTTTTATAGTGGATTAAGACTCGTGCATGCTAGATCCGGAGGTAGATGCCATATCTTGATTTTTGGATGATCACACTCTTTCTAGGAACTCCTCTTGTGGTTGTTAATCCTTCAAAGAGGTAGGCTCTGACACCAATTGTTGAGTGGATCGATGGATTGATCAAGACCAAGAGGGGGGTGAATTGGGATTTTAAAACTTTGTAGGAGTGAATGGATAACTAAAAATGAAGAACAAAGGATTTTAGACTGGTTTAAGTTCCAAATGAACTCTACATCCACTACCTTAGATACCACTAAGGATTTTCGACAGTTCACTAATTTGTTCTTCCCCTTTTCAAGGCTTTGGAGGTAACATTTACAACCGGTCAAATTTTCTACCCAAAATTTGATCAAACTCTCACAAATAAACAAAGAAGAAATTGGACAAGAAATATATCTCTCAAATACAATATTGTCCCTTGAAGTACAACACTCAACCCAAATTTGAAGATAGAATAAGAATTGAATACAACTCAATTTGGGGGTTTACAAGAAATTGGAAAATGAACACACTTGAGGTTGGATTTTTGCTTGGATGTTTATCTTTAATGCAATAGTTGTTGTTGGTCTTCAATGAGCTTCAATTTATACCTTCTCTATCAATTCTAGCCGTTAGGACCCTCTCTTTCCACCATAAATGCACTTCTACAGCTATATGTATCGGTAAACGGGGAGCCGTATCGATACCTGTCTCAAAACAGAAAGAGTCGTTGTACATAATAAAGAGGGCGTATCGAAACGCTCGTAAGTGTATCGGTACAGGACAGGGACCGTTTCAAAACAAAAGAGACCGTATCGATATCTTTTTCTCAACTTAGCTCACTAGAAGTCTTTGTTTCGATACGCGGGTACACCGTATCGATACAGGACAACTGCCACTTTAAATGTTAGTTACCTAACGACTGACACCAACGGTCGAAAACATTTAAAACACTTCGAATTAAAATTTTAGTTAAAACCGTATCGATACGGGTTAAGCCGTATCGGTACACCATTCAAACTCCTTCAGTTTTTGCAAAGGGCGTATCGATAAAGATTGAATCTGTTTCGATACGCTGTTTCGATACGGTAAAGAGCGTATCGAAACGTGTCTTTCCAGTAGCCAACTTTGTAAAAAAAGGTATCGATACGGCTGGAGGCGTATCGATACACCTGGACGATTTTCAATACTTTGGTCTTGGAACACTTAGAAAATATTTGGAGTTTGAGTTTTTCAAATTTGTTTAAAATGTTGGTGATTTATAAATTATTAAAGGGACTTAGAAATCAATTTCAAGTTTTCAATTTAATCCTTAATAACTTAATTATATCAAAATCAAACATAGGTTTTACATTGATTTTTTTCTTCGAAAGCATAAAAGCCTCATAAATGAATACAATTCATATGCTTTCTTTTACGTCTTTATATACGTTACCAATAATTTTATGTTAATGTATATTATGAATAAAACAAAAATCATACAAATAAATTACTAATAAAACATATAAAAAACAAGGGTTAACTACTGGAATAGTCACTTATGTTTTCCCCCAGTACAGAGTTGGTCACCGATTTTGAAAAACGACCATTAAGGTCACTTACGTTTTCGGGGCGTAAACTTTTGGTCACTCAGCCGTTTGTTGCCATTAAACACTGACGGATTGCTGACCCGACAATGAAAAAATAAGGGTAAATTACTGCAATGACCATTAAAGTTTATCTCATGTACATCTTTGCTCCCCAATTTAAAAAAAACAAACATTATAGTCACTATTGAAAATGTTTCTTTATAATTTCACCCTTGAATTTTTAAAAATTAAATTTTCAACCCTAAAACTTTACAATCAATTAGTATAATAATATTATAAAAGCTTAAATGAAAAGTAGGTGCTTAAAGTATACCCTTTTTAAATTTAGGTGCTCAAATTGCTCCTATTTAATAACTAAACTTTCAAATTGCTCCTATTTTTTTCACTCTAGATTATTTTTAATATTATTGTAACATGACATGTCATTTTTTATTATTGTTAAATTAAAAATCATTTTAAAATAAAATAAAATCGTTATTATTATTATTATTAAATTTAAAATATTTTTTAAAAAATATTACTTCTTAAATTAATTTAGGCGTTTAAAGTATTTTTGTAAAAATAGGTGCCCAAATTTACCATAGTTATAATTTTAGGTGTCCGGCTGTTAAATGAGTGTTAAAAAAATTGTCAACCAATCGGTACTTAACACGTGTCATTAATTTTATTAATTTATAATGAAAAATACTTATAACTTTCAAATTATTATAAAATCTCAAAATTAGAAAAGCTTCACAAAACAGTCTCTAAATCCCTAAAAGTTCCCAAACTTCCGCCGCCAGTTGTCGTCGCTAACCGCATCCACTTGGTCGTTGGACCAAGGCGATCATTTTTCCCAACACAACGTCGTCAGAAACGCCCAACGACGTGCAACCAAATGTCAAACACGAAATCGACGTTCGCGTTTGACGTTCGGCTGCACACCATTGGGCGTTTCTGGTGACGCTGTGTTAGGGAAAATTTTCGCCTTGGCCCGTCGACCAAGTGGGTGCGGTTAGTGACGACAACCGGCGGCGAAAGCGGCGGTAGTCGACGACGAAAGTTTGAGAATTTTTAGGGATTTAAGGATTGTTTTGTGAAGTTTGTAAAATTTTGTGATTTTATAATAATTTGAAAATTCTGAGTATTTTCCATTAAAAATTTTTAAAAATAAAATTAATGCCACGTGTCAAGCACTGATTGGTTGACAATTTTTTAACACCAATTTAACAACCGGGCACCTAAAATTATACCTATAGAAATTTTGGGCACCAATTTTTACAAAAAATACTTTAGACACCTAAATTATTTTAAAAACTAATATTTTTTAAATATTTTAAATTTAATAATAATAAAAATAAAAATAATTTTATTTTAAAATCATTTTTAATTTAAAAATAATAAAATGACATGTTATAATAATAAAAATAATTCAGAGTGAAAAAATAGGAGCAATTTGAAAGTTTAGTTATTAAATATGAGCAATTTGGGCACCTAAGTTTAAAAAGGGTATAATTTGGGCACCTATTTTTCATCTAAGCATTTATAATATTATTGTACTAATTGATTGTAAAGTTTTAGGGTTGAAAAAATGAATTTTTAAAAATTTAAGGGTGAAATTATAAAGAAATATTTTTATTAGTAACTATAATGTTTATTTTTTTAAATTGGGGAGCAAAAATGTACATGAGATAAACTTTAATGGTCAGTACAGTAATTTACCCTTATTTTTCGTTGCCAGATCAGCAATCCGTCAGTGTTTAACGGCAACAAACGACTAGGTGACCAAAAGTTTACGCCCCGAAAACGTAAGTGACCTTACTGGTCGTTTTTCAAAATCGGTGACCAACTCTGTACTGAGGAAGAACTTAAGTTACTAGAAATAACCCAAAAAACAAATAAAAGGTACATTATTTTTGTTTCTCGCAAAATAATAATCTTTAAAATATAGAACATTTTTTCAAAAAAAATAAAACCTTAACCTTCCGTTACTTTTCTTCTCCCTATATATTCCCCTATCAGTCACCATTGGTTTCTCGAAACAAAGAGATTCCATATCCCAAAAATTCGTACCATGCTCTCTCCCCTTTCTTTCCCCATTTATTCAGTTTCTCCTCCTTCATCTCCCCGTGTCAGATTCCGGCCACCTCTCGCCGCCACCTCCCCTTTTACTTCAAAGCAAGAAAAAGCTTCGACGCCGAGCGGTTATCTTAGCCGTCCAGGAATGGCAGCCTGCACGTCGCTGTACGAGGTGTTAGGGATTTCTGTCGGCGCTTCGAGCCAGGAAATCAAGGCAGCGTACCGCCGATTGGCTAGGATTTGCCATCCCGACGTGGCGGCAATCCACCGGAAAGACTCATCGGCCGACGAGTTCATGAAGATCCATGCAGCCTACAGCACCTTATCGGATCCCGAGAAACGAGCCGTATATGATAGAAAGCTTACCTGGAGATTCCAACGGCCGTTGACTTCGGCTTCTAGTTTTTCATATTATACGGGGAGGAGTTGGGAGACCGATCAGTGCTGGTAAATGTGTTGACTCACTCCATCAGGCTACTGAGTTGGAGGTTGAACTCATCAGCGTTTTTATTTTAATTTCCATAAAATCTGTACAGCTAGTCGGTGCATATCTCTGTTAAAGGAAACTGACTGGCTAATCAACGAGCGGTGGGTTTTGGTGGAGAAATCAGACTCTGTTTTTTGTTGTTGTTGTTGGCTGGCGCTGCTGAATCATGCATAAAGAGATAAATCCTTCCATTGTACTGTTTTTGTTTCACAGTTATTAAAAAATCATAATTACTAAAGGAAAACCAGTTTGCTCGTTGTTAAGCTTAATTAATTAACGCTACTAGCTCTGAAATTGTGCGGTGAAGTTTCTATTCTCAGTTGGCAAATCGATTTTCCTTTTTCTGTTTGTCAATTTTTACGTGCAAATCTAAAACCGACAATTTTCCATTTTATATTTCATCCATTGCTACAAAATATTTAAAATTTTAACATTTATAGGCATCTAACAAATTTATAGTAATTTATTTTGAAATCCCTAATATTAATTTGTATTTGATGAATTTATATTTTTATAATCTTAAACTATATTGTATTAAATCATAATTATTCATTTCTAATGCACACATTTCATTATTGTCTTTTACATAGAAAATAGAATTTAAAATCAATTGGTTGTAGCGGAGAATGGAATGTTGTATCCTAGAATAATTCGAGCGGTTTATATGCATGTTGTGTGTTATTAAAGTGTTAAATTAATAAACATTATGTTACCACGCCGGAATATTAAAAAAGTCAAATTTACAAATGAAATTGTAAGAAAAAACTTGACTCCCAAGAAAAAAGACACTAAATATTATATTTCACTTCTCGACGATTTTTTTCACATTTCTCTCGTGATACTATTTTATTATCTGTTACTCTGAATTATTTAACTTTAAAAGGTGGTCCTATTTTACTCACAGAATTTCACGTGCCCCATGCTACTCGTAAGTTAGTGACACTTTCGGTTATTGGACTATAGCCATTACGTTTGACACTTCACCATATCATCTTTTAACGCGATTCTTTTATTTTTCTTCTACAAACTCGTTTTCACGTGTTTTATCCGAATTCAAGCATATCTGCATGGTGTGTATTATCAAAGTGCTAAATTAATAAACAAATACTATATGTAATCACATCAAACTATTAAAAAAATCGAAATCACAAATAAAACCGTAACAAAATATCTCGATTCTCAAGAAGAAAAAAAAGACATTAAATGCTATATTTCACTTCTCGATGGTTTTTTCACACTTCTCTCGTGATACTATTTTATTATCGGTTACTCTGAAATATTTTACTTTAAGAGGTGGTCCTATTTTATTCACAAAATTTCACGTGCCCCATGCTACTCGAGTAAGTTAGTGACACTTACGGTTATTGGACTATAGCCACTAGGTTTGACACCCCGCCATATCGCCTTTTAACACGATTCTTTTATTTTTCTTCTACAAACTCGTTTTACAGGTTTTATATTGTTTTCATTTCGCTTGCCGTTACTACAAAATTAATCGTAGATATGTATAACTTTAAAAGATCCAAACCAAATCCCATTCAAACCTCATCCTTAACCGGCTTTGTTATATATAAGTTATTAAGATGTGTATTAATATTTATAAAAGGAAAATACATATTGTAGAAACTAACTTATACGTTTATAAATCACCACATTTAGGGATGGGCACGGGTCGGGTCGGGTCGGGTTTTTGGCCCACCCGAACCCGACCCGAAAATAAGTATTTTAAAACCGAACCCGACCCGACCCGATCTAATTTTTAAAAAAACCCGACCCGACCCGACCCGAAAATAAATATGTTAAACCCGACCCCGACCCGACCCGACATATAGAAAAAAAATTAATTTTAGGGACCTAATTGTAAAAAAATAATTTTAAGAGGCATAATTATAAAAAATAATAAATTTAAGGACTAAAATATAAATAAAAATTAATTTTAAGGACCTAATTATAAAAGAAATATTTAAAGAGGGGGTATTATTACAAATATCCCTAAAAAAATAGGGGAAAATTACACTATTAGTCCCGGGTCGGGTCGGGTCGGATTTTTTCACCCTAAAACCCGAACCCGACCCGACCCGACCTCACCCTACATAAAAATCCGACTCGACCCGACCCGAACCCGATTTTTTCATAAAAATACCCGACCCGATCGGGCCGGGTCGGGTCGGAACCCGTCGGGTCCGGGTGAAATGCCCATCCCTAACCACATTCCAATGACTTTCTGGGTAAAATAGTTAAATTAATGTAAGCATACACTCTTTTATAGTTTAATTTATAGTTTCTTAATAAATTGTTCATTACATACACATAAGCATGCTGCAATTACACATTCATTTTTAACTTTTAAAAAAAAATATATTTATACTTTAAAATTATTAAGTAAATTGAATAATCTAATTCAATTATTATTTTATTTTTTATTCAATTATAAAATAATTAAAAATATTAAAGTTTTGATCTTGAATGATTAAACATTGGTTTTAAGATGGGAACCATTTGCAAGGCCAATAGCAAGAGAGTTTGATAAATTGAAATTGTATTTTTTTAGAAATTCTAAGTGAGAATCCAACTTTATTTACTTGATAATAAACAAGTTTTCTTTTTGTTATATGATTATTAGGGGGGGAGAAAGGTGTGTGTACATGCTAAGTTTTGTTAGACAATGGTGGGATGTATGTATGCAGGGTAGGAGGACCTACAAAGGCTGAAGAAAGGTAAGTACAAACAATTGGAATTCAGTACCTATCTGTTCCTCACTATGCCTTAATGTCTATTTGTTTAAAGGGCACAATGATGATTGTTTCTAGAAGATGTATAGTGCCCTACACATCCATTACATGAAACAAGTCAACAGCATTACCAAAGACAACAAATTAAGAAATATCTTCCCACTTTATTCCCACATGATTGTTTACATAGTAGAGCCTTTATTATTGCCACCCAATTTTGACAAAAGGATAGGGATTGGAACACTTACGGACTATCAATTTTTATTTATTTTTAGAAAAAGTAAGGTAAATTTTTAATCAGATTAAATTTTAAATTTTAAGTCGAGTATGTGAATTTTGCCCCATATATGTGTGAAAAAAATAGAAAGAAATATATATGAGTATTGTATTTAGTTATAAAAAGTCGTTTAAAATGAAATTAATTGGTATCATAACAATATACACGTTTAAAAATATATTTGAACAGAAATTCGACTCGAAAAATTTCAAATAAAGTTTAAATTATAAAATAACTCCTCAAATCGACTGACCTAAATTTTTTTAATTTAACTCGATCAAATATTCACCTGTAAAAACTACATCAAAATGTGTCATATTGTTAAAGGGAACAAGAGTGATCAAAGTAATAATTTTTGTTTTGGGAAATCTATATCGCATTGTTGCAGTCGTAATCAGTCACTTTGATTCAATTCATTGTTACCTGGTGAGCAATACTTCCCAGAATTTCCTCCAACATTTATCGTCAGAAAGGGATATGTCTTGTATCTAGAATATCTAAGTTTGGATTTTTGAAATATCCATTTGTTTTTTTTTGGTTTAGAGTTTAATAGTTGAAAATTTGACCTCCCATCGGATTTTAGATCTCTCGTATGAATTATATATACAGGGGATAGAATCCAGTTACACAATGTAAAATTCTTTAAGTTTTGCACGTTTTTTGGATCGCTGGATGAGTAAAACGGATGAATGAGATTAACAGTAGAATATGTGAAGATTATCACTTGGGAAAAAAAGTAAGAAGTTAATCTCAGCCATCCATTTCCCTCATCCAGCGATCCTAAAAACGTGTAAAACTTAAAGAGTTTTACACTGTGTAAGTTGATCCTAACCCATATATCCTAACCCATATGGGTTAGGATCCAGTTACACAGTGTAAAGCTCTTTAAGTTTTACACGTTTTTTTGGATAGTTGGATGAGTGAAACGGATGGATGAGATTGTCGTAACCACTTTTTAGGGAGGCTTTAACTTTTTGGAAAACACTTTAAAAAATCAACGGAGTCGCCACCAATCTTTTTGAAAAGTGTGATTGGATCACTTTAAAACGAGGTTATTTTAATAAAACGTTTTGTTTTAATAAAACAACAGTTTTGGTCTGCGAAAAATAAGAAAATATGTTCGGGGGTCGGTTACGCGTGGGGAAGGGTTAGCACCCTCACGACGCCCAAAATTGGTACCTATTTGGTTTTAAAATCGTTTTCGAAACTGGAATTTACAAGTTCAAAAAGGTTCGACTTTACCTGTCCGTTTAATGAATATCAGTCTATTTTAACGGCCTTATCGCCTGGGAGATGAACTTTAATCACCGCCAACACTTCTGGCGCTAACCTGTCATTCCCGTTTGATAAGACACCGCATTGAATTATTTTCACTTTTTCAAACAACATAGAAATTTAGTGTGTTGAGAATTTTATTTTTATTTTAAGTTCGATTATAAAGAAAACCCTCAAAACATCTAAGCATTTTACTCCAAATTAAAAGTTTAAGTTTGCTTAAGTGTACTTTATTTTTGTGAAGAACATTTCTAAACAAAACATGTCTCTATCTAAGCTTTAACCCCTAATCCTAAGTTTTAACATATTTCTAAAAAAACAAGCAAATGTTGTGAATAAAATAACAAAGAACAATAATAAGAACAAAGAACAAGAATGGAAGAACAAAGATATGAGAGAAAGAGGGAGATTCATATTATTCTCAAATATAGAATTGTGTATACAATGTCTTCAATGAATCATCTATTTATAGGCATAAGAAGTACATAATACATTAAACTCTAATTAATATATATAATATTCCTAATAATAAATAAATCAAACTCCTTAGATAAAGTTCTAATCATGATAGACATCCACATAGATAAATATGCATAACACTCCCCCTTGGATGTCTATGAAGATAATGCGCCTCGTTAAAACCTTACTAAGATAAAAACCCAGTGGGAATAAAATTTCATTAGTGAAGGAAAAAGAGTACACACATCTTTAATACGCATAACATGTTGCCTCATTAAAAACCTTACCAGGAAAACCCATTGGGACAAAACCTCGGTTAAGGGAAAAAGAGTGCAACGCGTATTTACTCTCCCTCATTAAAACATCACAGAAGATCTTTGAATCTTCATAATTCAATCTTGAAGATTACTTTTCTAAATATCGTGAGGGATAAAATTTTGGAGTAATATGTTCCATGATGTATCCACTTTCAAACTGAGATATACATCTTGCATTATCTTCACACAAGGTAGCTTTTGTCATATCTTGTAAAAGTAAATCCACATATCTTTTGGATATGTTGGGTCAATGGTCTTAGCCAAACACATTTTTGGCTTGCCTCGTGCATAACAATTATTTCTACGAGATTTGAGGAGGCATCAACGAATATTTGAAGATCTAAATGTAATGATCTTTGTATATCTATGGATATTGATTGACCAACTAATATATGGTGCTTCAAAACTAAGAAAAGATATAATTATCTTTATTCACATCTAACAATCTTACAACTATTGTGATACTCAATAGATATGCTCTATTAATATTGAATCTTCTTTAAGATTCTTTCAGCTTATGTCTATTCATAGACAAAAAGAAATATAAAAATGCTCGATCTTCAGGTCGAGATAAACTTGATGTCAAAATTCAAGTACTTGTATTGAAAGTACTTCATGAGTTTCCAATTTGAAGCTCTTTAGGAGTTCTAAAATTATCGTAATGGATCTTGATCCAAACTCCTTTATAAAATACATAAGGAAATATGATCATTCTTATAGTATTTTCTCAATTAGTATTCACTAAGGCGATTATACCAAATGCGCCAAAATATTCATGAGACATGTCTAAATAAATTTCTTTGGAAATTTCCAAATGCTTCTAGCATTTTAATTCCTTCAAGGATAAATATGGATCCACAAATAATTAGACGCATGCAAAAAATTTTCATAACTGCCAAAGTAATTGCATCCACCATGAAGTAATTAAAACTTTTCATAAATCATAGTTCAAGTCGTATTTACGACTACTAATTTGTGCCTCACTTGCATTACACCTTTAGGTGTTTGGACTGCTGGTCCAAATACTTCTATTTTAGAAGTTCAAAGCATCTTTCAACATAGACCAGTTCAATATCTATACTTCTGGATAGATTTTATACATGATCCTCGATTTCTTTCTTTACTTCTATAGAAGTATTTTACGTAAAATTGTTTGTAAAATCGTTGTCGACAACTTTCCAATTTTCTGGTCCCATTCTCGTAATGACATAACTCATCGAGATCTCTTCAAGATTTAAATCTTTATTTCAAGTACCTGAAACTCTTTTAGAGTTTTATTATTAGTTATGTCTTGGGTCTCTTCAGGAGCACCCACCTCCAATATATGACCATCTCATATTACTTTCTATTTACGAGAACTTTGATCATTGGAATCATTTCAACTATCATGCTTCAGGCATGATTTACATTCTCTCGCTCTAACATGTAATTTAAACTTAGAGCATTTCAGCTGGTATATGAGACTTAATTACTCTCATTAGGTCAATAAATATGTCTGGCAGTTGACATGTAATAACATGAATTATCTTATGAACTTCTAGTTCATATACGAGGATCTAGATAATGATAATTCATTTTTCTCTATCCAGCTGATTATTATCTCCCCTGATGTTGAGAAAAATCATGTCATAAATGATTCTCCAATTAATGTTTAAGAATTTACACATAAAAGAAGACTCGTACTCAATATATATTCTCAACCCTTTTATCTACCCATTTTGTGTGTTGTGGTAGAGCAATTCATATCGCACATTCAGAAATCATAAAATGGAAAATGTATGGTTTCTGACCAAAAACCAATCATAACGGGGAGTTTATTATAACTTGTTGGCTTGATGCGTATAAGTGTTGCTATATGGAAACACCATATAAATAATAACTCTTTTGTTCTCATAGTTTAACTATTAAATAGGAGGCATCTAATTGAAATTTTGCTAAACTATATTTTTCATAATCAATAGGCTTTGTAACAATTGATATAGCCTAAAATATAAACCCACTAGCTTTTGCAAGACGAATAGTCTAACTGCATAATCTGAATCCTTTTATAATCAATCTCACAAACTTCTGGTTGTAAGTTGATAAAACAATGTAGATGCATCTACTAAAATCATATAAAACTTTCCACATTTGCGGATATATGGGCTCATATTTCGTTCAGATATGCAAGACATGCAGTCTCAAGTTCAACACAAGAACTCCAAGTTCTAATTCTTTTGGTAAGTGGGATCAACTATATCCTTTGAGAACAAACAACACAAGAACTTCAAGTTCATTTAGTAAGTGGAATCTAATCAATTTCATTAATCAACACAAGAACTTCATGTTCTTTAATAAGTGGAATTTAATCAATTCCTTTGAGAATAAGCACCACAAGAACTACAAGTTCTTTTAATACATGTGCATGTAAATCTCAATAATTTCTGCACCATTATTGATAAGGATGGTCTAACCGATCATGCCAACTATATATGTGTGTGTATATATCTCTGAATTTGTAAACTTCTTGTTTACCATAACATGTAATTCAATCTCACTCGTACATGTCTAGTACGGCCATCAAAATTGTTCCTTTAAATATGAATATATTTAGCTCTTTCGGAGCTTTCAATTGAAATTATCTTTTGGTAGCAATATATAGCTCTTCTAGAGCTTTCAACTGACTTTTTAGCTACCAGTACTTATATCCATATTGGCTTATTTTAAATGCCAATTGATAACATATGTTATCTATAATTTTCAAAGGATATTTTTTGAACTCATATTGCTCTCTTAAAATTTCCACTTATAGTGGTGACGATATTATTACCATTAGCGGTAATTATTGCAATATTTGCAATTTTGCACTTTTCATAATGTGTTTTCTCTCAAGAATTTATTGTTCTTCTAGAGCATCAATATTTTCAGTACTTTGAGATATAGTACTCATATTATTCTCGTGCATTTAAATTGGAAAATATATCTTATGCTTCCGCTAAGCATAAATCGTCACCATAGATTGTATTTGACAAGTAATCATGTTAAACAAAATAAATATCATAATATATAAATATAAATATAAAACGTAAATAATTAATGTGTGTAAAATAACTAAACGTAAAGTAAAATAATATAAATAAATAAATAATTCTCTTCAAAGTTATGAGAATAATTAGAAGATGATTTATTCCTTTCGAGGGTTATAAGAAAATCAACAACGTCCAAAAGAGTTGGACCAACAATGTCCAAATAAAGTTGGACTAGTATCATCTTCGTCATGTTTCGCAAACACAATATGCTTCTATTTTCTTTCCTTTATCATTCAATGATTCTTGATTTTTCAACGTACAACACGTACGAGACCAATGATTTATAACATTGTATTGGTAATAAAAAGAGTTTTACTTCAATAGAATGATCTTTATCACTCTTGTCATCCTTATAACCTCACTACTGGTGGGTAGAAGTATTCTTAAAATGACCATATTTTTCATGTCTATATTCATAGCCTCGACCACGACCACAACTTCTAATGTGGTTTTTATTCCTTCCATAATATAATCTCACATTCACTTCAGGGAATGGAGTAGAGCCAATGGGCCTTTGAAACCTTTTTCACATATCCTTATCACAGAGAACAAAGATTTAATCATCGTACGCGGCATTGTTAAACCTGTCCACAAGGTCCTTTAAAAACCTCCTTTGAGACTAGTAGCCTCGCAGAATGGGATGTCCAGCCAATTATACTTGGATTATATCGAAATTATGTCTCTAATTGAATAATGATTTACCATGTTTGCATTCACTTCAGGGAAAGAAACAGTTTTAATAATCGCATGGAATAAACATCATGCTTGCATTCACTTCAGGGAATGACCCATCATTGATAATCGCATGGAATAAACATCATGCTTGCATTCACTTCAGGGAATGCCCATCATTGATAATCGCATGGAATAAACATCATGCTTTGCATTCACTCCAGGGAATGCCTCCCATAAAACTTTTTGGATCAAGACGAATTTTCGTAACTTGAAATTGGGAGAAGTCTATGGTCGAGTTTTTCGACGAAGAAGAAATATTGCTTTCGAGCAAATATAGACTTTATAATAATCTTCTTGTAAATTCAAAATCATCATGATTTATCGCACTTTAAAATTGTATTTTAAAGGATAAAAATAAAAATAGAGTTTACCGATATTGATTTTCGTCTCGAAAACAACGGGGACGTAGCAAATGAACCAAGGCAGCTTCTCATAATGTCATGTCTCTTTCCAAGCCATTTAAATCCATGTAAAACTCGAAACATGGTTAAAAAATATCAAATCTCATAATTATAATAATCGTAAATAAATATCAATTCTCATCAATATATTAGATAATATATCGAGAAAAATATACCAAACAATTACATCACAAATTAAGTAATAGGTGAAATTACTAGATCATCATGTTTTCCACTGTACTATGAAGAGCCATGTACAAATTCAGGTTTGATTGCCGAATAATGCAGAGTGCGGTGCAATGAGGATGATTGTGCTCTTTGATGAGAGGGTAATCACGATTCTCTAATGAATTTGACGATGGATTGCACTCATTAGCTCCCTTTATTCTTTAAAAAAATATGAAAAAAGCAATTAGTGAATAATAATGATAAAAGTATTATTTTAGTGAAATTATCGCCACTATGTGGTTACGCTAATTTCAAAAATAATAATAAAACTAGAAGATCATGAGAAAGGTAATTATTAAACAAAAAATAAGAAAAAGAACTCATCTTTGATTCACCCTAAAATTAATTCTTTTGGGCTTCAAATTGCGAGGACTTCAGTTGGTCAGAGAATCGTGCTGATAACGTGTTGTGAATAAAATAACAAAGAACAATAACAAGAACAAAGAACAAGAATGGAAGAACAAAGATATGAGAGAAAGAGAGAGATTTGTATTATTCTCAAATATAGACTTGTGTATACAATGCCTTCAATGAATCATCTATTTATAGGCATAAGAAGTACATAATACATTAAACTCTAATTAATAGAGATAATATTCCTAATAATAAATAAATGAAACTCCTTAGATAAAGTTCTAATCATGATAGACATCCACATAAATTAATATTCATAACAACAAACAACTTATTATTTTTCTTTTTGTGTATTTTTTCTTTTTATTATTTCCTTAAAACCTTTATTTCTTTTTAACTTCTTAAAACCAAGACCTTCTTTTCCCTTTTTACATTTTTTTAACTTTTTTTATGTTTTATGTTTTATAACCCATTTTATTTAAAAGTTTTATTTAAATCTTAAAAAAAAATTCCACTATTTTTCGAATTTCTCAAACCATTTATCATTTTTCTAATTTTTCTTTTAAACCTTTATTTTCAAAATCAAATCTTTTTATATTTTTTTAAAACATTTTCAAACTTTTATTGTTCTTTCATGTACTTAGAAATCTTTTCTTTTTAAAATTTTCAAAACATTTTTGTTCATCTATTATTCTCTTTTATTTTCAAAACCTTTATTATTTTTAAACGAAAAGCCCACCTTTACTTTAAAACAAAATTATCAACAAACCCTAATTCTAAATTTTTTAAGAAAATCTTTTTATTTTTTTATTTTTTAATTAAAAAGAAGTCATTTTATTCCTAAAAAACCCTCTTATTATTAAAACTTTATTATTTTAAACATAATTTTTATTTTTTCAAATCTAGCCACTAATCTTAAATTCGTAACAACAAACATTTTTTTAAATCTTCACCTATCTACTCAAATGGATCAAACGACCAACATTTCATTTTTTAAGTTCACAAATTTTCAAAAAACAACATTTTATTTAATTTAAGAATCTAAAAGATTAAAACAAAATAAAGAACGAAAATTTTACCAAAAACCAACTTCGATCCTCTAATCCGAATTGCAAACTAGGAACATGAACAAACAAAAATTCAAACAAGAAAAATAAAATTAAAAAACAAAGAAAATGAAAAAGGAAATTACCGAAAGTGTAGAAACCTCGAACTTTCGCCACTCGAACCGATTCCAATTGCCACCGGAAAAAGTTTGCTTCCAACCCAAAAATTCTGACCAAAGCTATTCCAAACTTGAACAATTTCCAGCAATTTTTAAAAGGATTTTTAGAGGTGATTTTCGGATGAATTTTGGTTGTTCAAAACTGAAGCATTTGGGGGGGGGGGGGGGGGGGGTTTATAAGGTTTTAGGGGTGGGGGTTTTAATGCAATTGAGGAAAAAATCCCCGAATTCTTCCCCCTAAAAATCATCTTTTTGATCATCCAACATTATTACATTGAAATTCTATCCGAATTTCAATAGATTTGGCTCCAATCCGGGGAATTTTGCCCCCAATTTAATTAGAGTTCGAAACCCTTTCTTCCTTAATCGGCGAGCAAACGATGATAGCAAGAGACAAGGTCGGTGGCATCGGACTCAACCGACCGAGGTGAGTCGAACGGTACCGGCCTCGGCGGCCGCTGTGACCTAAGGACGGCGCGGCCATGGACGGCAGCCGGCTGGTCGCGCAATAGCTGGGCAATTTTGTGGGAGATGATCTCGCGCGCGTGCAGCACACGCGCTGGCACGTGACGGCGTGAGCTTTCCCCCTTTCCCTCTTCATTCGATCCAATTCGTCCATGTCTACAGCCCTAGATCTAACGGTGCTGATTAAACCTGAAAAAAAAAACACAAAATGGGTTAGTTTGGGCTCATTTAGTTATTTTTTGGCTTCTAATGAATTAAAATGGGTCCTTTTATTTTTAAGAAAATGGGTTTAAATGAACCCTTATTAAAATAGGACAGGTCTTTAAAATGTTTTGTTTTTTATCCCTTTTTTAAAAAAATAATAAAATAAATAGATAAACAAAATAAATAAATGAGGTGAAAATTTAGTGACAACAGTTGCCCCTCTTTGCTTATCTCTGTGCAACAAGGATAAAGCAAAGACCAAAAGGTACTAATTTTCATCGACTTTTCAAATTGGTTCCATTCTCCAAATGCCCGAACGGATAGGCTTGCTCTATTCTCCTTTTGCCCGAATAGATGAGCGAATTCCATTTTCCAAACGCCCGAACTGATAGGCTGATTCTATTCTCTTTATGCTGGAATAGCTGAGCTGGGTTCTATTCTCCCAAATGCCTGAATAGCTGAGCTGGGTTCCACGCTCAAACAGATAGGCCGATTCTATCCTCCTTATGCTCGGATAGCTAAGTTGGGTTCCATTCTCCCAAATGCCCAAATTGTTGAGTTGGGTTCTATTCTCCCAGATACTCAAACATGGAGATTCTTCTGAAAACTTCATCCTCTTTATGCTCGGATGAATAAACAAACAGACCTCAAACAATTTCATCCTCCTTATGCTTGGATGAATAAGCAAAACCTCTGTAACGCCCCAATTTTGGGCTTGGAAGTTTTGGGTTTGGACCAGGCCGGTCGGGTTGCGGTTCGAATATAAAAGAGTGAATTTAGGAAAGCCTAGTTCGGGTTGCATTAAAAATATGGAAAATGTCTTAAAATCCTCTTTTATTATATATAAGAGAATGGTGAAATCAATTTTACAAAATAAGGTTTGGAAGTGTGACATTTTGGTTAGTGACCAAAATGTAATTTTCGAAAACTGTGTGACTGTTTTAAAAAGGATTGAAACTTTGAATCTTTAAGGAGCTATTTACCCAATAGGAGTTTCACCTGATTTTTTCTTAAATATTAAAGGTTTAATTTATGGTTTTTAAATAAAAATAAAAGGGAGGGAAGATATTTTGGCATTTTTCCAACTAACTTTTCCAAATTCCCATTTTCCTTTTCTCTCATCTTTTCTCTCAAACCAAACACATTCTCCAGCACATTTTTTCTCTGATTTTGGCATCCAAATATGAGATTTCAATTCTCTTTTGATCTCTAATCAAGGTTGACTTTCGGGTTGACTTTGGTTGACTTTCGGGTTGACTTTGGTTTTCCCCGTGTAAACTTCTTAATTCGGTTAAACCGTCTGGGCCGGGTTAAGGGGGTTACAACCTCAAAAGGTTTCATCCTACTTATACTCGGATGAATAAGTAAACAAACTTCAAAAGACTTCATCCTCCTTATGCTTGGATGAGTAAGCGGGTTTAAAAAAGGGTTCCATCATCCTCATGTTTGGAGGAATAATTAGGTTCCAAAAAAGTGTTTCATCCTCTTTACGCTTTGATGAATAAGCGGACTCCATTCTCCTTACGCATGAACGGATAAGCGAATATTCTAAAAATTTCATCCTCCTTATGCTTGGATGAATAAGCGAACTCCATTCTCCTTACGCCTGAACGGATAAGCGAATCTTCTAAAAAATTTTATCCTTCTTATGCTTAGATGAATAAGAAAACTCCATTCTCCTTACGCCTGAACGGATAAGCGAATCTTCTAAAAAATTTCATCCTCCTTATGCTTGGATGAATAAGCGAACTCCATTCTCCTTACGCCTGAACGGATAAGTGAATCTTCTAAAAAATTTCACCCTTCTTATGCTTGGATGAATAAGGGAACTCCATTCTCCTTACGCCTGAACGAATAAGCGAATCTTCTAAAAAATTTCATCATCCTTATACTCGGATGAATAAGCGGGTTCTAAAAAAAGGCTCCATCCTCCTCATGCTCGGATGAATAAGCAGGTTCAAAAAAAGTGTTTCATCCACCTTATGCTTGGATGAATGAGCAGGTTCCATTCTCCAAATGCCCGAACGAATAGGCGGGTTCTTTTGCTGAAAGGTCCTTCGTGTACCTGAAAAATGCAATACTTGATGCAATTATGATGTGCATGCCCCTAAAACATGAATGCATGTCTCGTTTCTTTTGCTTTTTGAATTCTTTTTCTCAAAATTGATTTTTCCACATGTTTACTCGCTTAAATCTAGATAAGCATTTGTACTTTTTCTCTGTTTTTTCCGACTCATGGAAAACATCTGAACTTTGCTCACTTAATCCAGTGATCTTGCATTCTTGGTTGGAAGGAAAAACTCCTTCAATTGTCACTGCTTTGCCATTCACATTCTTCATATCTCTTTGCTTCATTGGAAACATTCAATCTTCGTAGGCAAATGTCTCAAGATCTACTATCGTTGTAGTTGATATATCAATGTTGAGTGACATGCTTCCTTGTGTGGTCTTGAATACTTCAAGTCTTCATATGCCCCCTATCAAGCATCTTCAATGCTTCATGTGAATTCTCAAATTCTTGCCCCTGCAAGACATCTTGAATTGCTTGCGTGTAAATCTTTGTAGCAAAGCTTATTTCTACCTTGAATACCTTCGAATGATGTTGGCAATTCAATCTCTTCTTCTTGCGCCTATTAATACTGAGGGCATGTAGACTGTCCCAATCTGATGGTATCATTTGCTTATCAAGTGCAATTCTATCTCTCTTCATACTTTTGAGCTTTTTCATCTTATATGTGGATCTTTTCTTGACAACACAGCCCACTTCAAAATCTTCAACGCATGTGCTTCTTCTTTTCCTTTTCACCTTCTCATGCAAGGCGATGCCCCCATTCAAACTGAGGTTCAATTGTTTTCTGAAGTGATGAAAACATTCGTTCATGGTCTCCTACAATTGAGATCAATACCAAGAAATCTTTTGCTTTTCATTAATCTATGTCAGCCTACTTGTAAGATGCAAGAAAAGGCTAGAAATGACAGTTCAAAGGAAAAAGTCATAGCAAACACAAGAAAAGGCTAAAAATAGGGACATCAAGAAAATAATCATGGCAAACAAAAGAAAAGGGAAAAGTTAGATGCCCCAAAATTCAAAGCATGAATGATTCAAGAATCCATCAACCAGATAGTGTCCTATTTTGGTGGCTCTCTTTTCCTCACACACTCCTTGTGTAACGCCTTGGGTTTAGGGGTCGGGTGTTACGTGGGTAAATCGGGTTTGAGTTGTGGGCTCATTTTAAATTAAATTGGGCTTTAGTTTTAATTAAAAGAGGTTTGTAGTTCATTAAGGGCATTTTGGTAAATTTTTAAATAAGGGAAAAAGGATGAGTAAAAAGAGCCTTTTGACAAAAAGTCTCCATCTTCTTCCCTCTACCCAAATTTTCACGTCAAAACCCCTAAAGCCTTGGTTACTATTCCATCAAATCCCTCCACCATTTCAAGTGCTTTCAACAAGGTAATTATATTTTTGACTTCTCCTCATTGTCCCTAACGTTTCTATAGTTTTATTTTTCATAAACATCACCTTTGAAGATTTTGAAGTTTTCAAACTTTCCCTAATGTGTATTATATATGAAAATGGTGGGTTTTTATCAAGAATCCCGAAATGGGTTTTGTGGGTGTTTTAAAAAGGGTGAAAATATGGGTTTTTGAGGTAGTTGGTGTTGGAAAGTGGGGCTGATGTTATATTGTTGCTTGAGGGTTGTTTCGAAAGTGTTTAACGATGATTTGAGTGTTGAAATTATTAGTTTTTCTGCTGGGTTGTGTGGGATTACGAAAATGAAGAAGTTTGGATAGTTCATGGTTTGGAAATGTAGTAAATGGGTCTTGAGATTGTGTTTTGATTGTGACAGCGGTTCTGTGGCTGAATTGTTGAGTAAATTGTTGTTTTTGATTGATTAGAACCAAGGGAAATCGTTGGAGAAGCTTCGGGCTCGATTCCGGGAAATTTGGAGGCTTGAGATCTGTGTTTCGGCTTTTGTTTGGGTTTCACCGGTGAGTGGAAACATTTTGAAACTTGATTTGATTTCGAAATGGGGTGTTGGGGGTTTGGGTGGAGCCTAGAGGGCAAACCTAAACCCAAGTGTAAGTTTACTAATTTTACCTTGATTTTCAAGTGTTGGTGTACGAATAATTGTTGTGATATTGTGTGAATTGTGTATTGTCTTCACTTCCGTTTGATGTTGTTGTGTAGTCGTTGTTGGTGTCGAACCTCACATGATGGTTGTCGTTACTACAGTGATGTGTGGTCCTACCGGTAGTGACTAGTAGAAGAGTACGGTGATGTGTGGTCCCATCAGAAAACTACTAGTCGTACGATGATGTGTGGTCCCACCGTGTCTTGGTTGTGCATATGCATACCATGTAATTGTGATGATTGTGTTTCTTTTCGTGCTTCTTAAATGGTTTTGCCTAAACCTAAGTATATGTTTTTAAAATTGCATTGTTGATGTGTTTTAGAGCTTCGCTCACTAAGCTTTACGCTTACGCTCTCTTCTTTTTCAACAATGCAAATCATTAGTGGCTTGGGAGGCAATTGGGCAAGGAAGGAGTTCCTCGGTGTTCTCAGGTAGTTGAAGTATGATTTATGTTTTGTAATAATGCTTAGACAATGGGAATATTAGGCTTGTTATGGAGTTGGTGTTCAAACTCCCTTGCTATGGTTTGTTTAGGTTTTGAGCATGTTTTAAAGGTTGAAGTTATGTTGAGGTTTAATGTGGTCATGTATGAAATACTTTGTGTTGGCATGTTAATGATTTGAATCCAAGTGATTATGTGAGCCTTAGGCATGGGATCCTTTTGTTTACTTGAATGTATGCTAAATGATGTGATTAGAGTACCCTTGCTTTTAAAATGTATGTATGCATGCCTAGAGGTCCTAGGTTGGTGTTTTGAAGCAGCCTTTGTGCCTTAACCAGCTAAAATCTGTTTGATCGAGTCAGGGGTATCGATACGGTTAGGTCCGTATCGATACGATCTTCTTATTTCAGGCCAAGCATATCGATACTCAGGAAGGCTTACCGATACCATTTTTGCCACTAGAAATATGAGATTTTGATGAGAAATTGAGGGTATCGGTACAGGCTTAGACGTATCGATACGGTCGACTGATGTTGACTTTGGAATTTGACCGTTGGGAGCGTATCAATACCTGCTTTGAAGGGTTCGAAACGGGTCCCCAAGGTTGATTCTAGGGTGGGTTGATCGTTGAAGGCGTATCGATACGGTCCTTGCCGTATCGATACGGCCTGAGTTAAATGGCTAATAATTTGTGCCTTTAAGTGTTGGTTTGCTTGGGTCGATTTCGTGATTGCTTTTTCGATGTTTGCCAAACTCGCGTAGGATTAAACAAAGCATGTAGACAAGATAAATAAAAAAATAGGGTTGCTAATCGAAGTGAGGCCTTAGCGGGTTTCGCTTCGGTTTTCCCTGTGTAACCCGTTTGGACTGGTCTGTCGACTAGACCGGGACGAGGGGGTTACATTTGGTGGTATCAGAGCCTCGGTTACGAGGTATCCCGGGAAAGGTAAGTCAGGTATGTTTGTTGTATGATTGCTTGCTATTGCACGATGTATGAAAGCATGCTTTTAAATGTTCTTTTTGTTGGTTGGAGTCCAGTCAAGTGTTCCCATTTCTAAGTGTTGTTATTGTAAAAAGATTTTGGTTTAAATGGCCAAGAACTTGAATCCTTGCCCTTGCTAACCTCATGTTTTCTTTTGTGTGTGATGTGTTGTTTGTTTTAGATTTTATCCCATTATGGTGAGACCGAGGGACGGTCTAGAGTGGGTGACCAGGCACCCGGGGGTGAGCCTCATGTTCGTCCTGCTTCCGATGGTAATGGAGTGAGTGGCGAAGGTAATGTGCCTCAGGCGGGTGCGCAAGTCGGAGGTGATGGTAATGGGCCTCAGGCCGGTGCTAATGTTGGAGGTAATGGAGCCCAGGCGGGTCAGAGTCAGGCAGGTGCAGACATGACCCATTTGATTCAGACCATAGCCGGAGCTTTTTAGACAACTTTGGCTGGTATGCAAGCTGCAGCACCACCTCAGGGTGCGATGACATGATTACCCCTAGAGAGGCTCCGTAGTTTGGACGGAGTTGAGTTTCGTGGTTTGACGCCCGAGGGTTCAGAGGCTTGTCTCGAGAGTACTACACGCATCTTGGGTCAGATGGAGTGCTCAGACACTCGTAAGCTGGGTTGCATTGTCTCCTTGCTTCAGGGGGACACGTACACTTGGCGGACCACTGTTACTTCGGGTATGGCCGAAACGGATATCACATGTGAGTTATTCAGAAATGCCTTTAAGAGAAAGTATCTCGGAGTTCGGTATCTGGATGAGAAGAAGGAGTTTATGGCCTTGGTTTAGGGTAGAAAGACAGTGTCCGAGTACGAGGTTCAGTTTGTGAGATTGAGCCAATATGCACCTGAGTTGGTTCCTAGTGAGGGGGAACTGTGTGAGCGCTTCTGGTATGGATTGACTAGAGATGTGAAGACTTACATGCTTGCCTCTGACTACACCGAGTTTGATGTTTTGGTCTCTAGGGCTTAGGATATTGAGCAGAACTTAGGCTCTAGTGCCCGTGCTAGTGGGTCTGATTATGGGAAGAGGCACGCAGATTGGGATAGAGACCATGCCAAGAGGCATAAGGATAGGAGGTATCAGCCTGACTCGAGACATAAGGGTGGTAACCATGGACGGAGCCATCAGGGCCAAGGAGATGTTGTACACACTCCGGAGTGCACTAGATGAGGGAGACGCCACCAGGGCGAGTGTACGGGTACCTTTGGGCCATGTTAGAACTGTGGTTCCCGAGATCATATGAGGTGTAACTGTCCACACCCGGCTAGGGGCGGACCGGCTCCAGCTAGGGGTTTTGAGCATCAGAGAGGTCGTGGGTGCGGTCGTGGCAACTTTCAGCCAAGGAACGAGGGTTAAAGGAACTTAGCTCATGTAGTGGCAGTTCAGCCCGAGGGTGGAGGACCGGCTAGGGTGTACGCACAATGAGAGGATGGGAATGACACGAATGTTATTGCAGGTAATTTCTCATTACAGTCTTTGACATTGCTTTCTTTGATAGATTCGGGGTCGACACATTCATACATTTTGGGTGAGCACGCAAGGTCATTGGGGTTACCATGTGAGTGGCTAGAGGTAGGTGTAAATGTTACTAGCTCTTTCGGTGATACAGTGGTAGTTAGGAAGATGTATAGGAGGTGTCCCTTGATGGTTCAGGGCCACGTGTTTCTGGTTGATATGATGGAGTTACCGTTCTATGGTTTTAACGTGATTTTGGGCATGGATTGGCTCGTAGAGCATAGAGCTAGGGTTGACTTTGAGACCAAGAGAGTCTCCTTGAAGCTTACAGATGACTTTGAGGTCGTGGTAGTTGGCGAGAACGTTAGGTTCTTGTCCAATGTTATTTCTGCTTTGGAAGCTCAGAAGTTGTTGAATTCGAGTTGTCAGGCTTATTTGGCTTATATTATGAATCCGAATATGAGTGAGGTTAGACCGCAAGACATCAGGACAGTTTGTGATTTTCCGAGTGTTTTTCCGGTAGAGTTGCTGGGTTTACCTCTAGATAGAGAAGTTGAATGTGCTATTGAGACGTATTTCGATTCTGCACCCGTGTCTATTGCTCCGTATAGGATGGCACCGAAAGAGTTGAAAGAGTTGAAGACACAGCTTCAGGAGTTGTCCGATAGAGGTTTCATTAGCCTAGTATTTCTCTGTGGGGTGCTCCGGTCTTGTTCGTGAAGAAGAAGGATGGTAGTATGAGGATGTGTATAGATTATAGGCAGTTGAACAAGGTAACAGTGAAGAACAAGTACCCTTTGCCTAGGATTGATGACTTGCTTGATCAATTGAGAGGTGCTTCAGTGTTTTCAAAGATTGATTTGAGATCCGGTTACTATCACTTGAAGGTGAAAGATGTGAACATATCGAAGACAGCCTTCCGTACGCGTTATGGACACTATGAGTTCTTGGTGATGCCATTCGGTTTGACTAATGCTCCAGCTGCTTTTATGGATATGATGAACCGCGTGTTTCATGAGTTTTTGGGCAGGTTTGTGGTAGTGTTCATAGATGACATCTTAGTGTACTCTAGGACCGAGGAAGAGCACGATGAGCATTTGAGGTTAGTGTTTCAGACTCTGCTTGAGAATCAGTTGTATGACAAGTTAAGTAAATGTGAGTTTTGGATTAGGGAGGTAGTCTTCCTAGGTAATGTGATCTCGGCCAAGGGGATTAGTGTGGATCCCAAGAAGATCGAAGCAATAGTGGATTGGAAGCAACCGAAGTCAACGACGGGATCCGTAGCTTCTTAGGCTTGGCGGGATATTATCGGAGATTTGTCGAGGGATTTTCAAAGATAACGACTCCTTTGATTAAGTTTCTTCAGAAGAATGTTCCGTATGAGTGGTCTGATGCAAGACAACAAGCGTTTGAAAAGTTGAAGAAAGCTTTGACCGAAGCTCCTATCTTGGTTCAACCGGAACCGGGAAAAGAGTTTGTGATTTACAGTGATGCATCATATGTAGGTTTAGGTTGTGTGCTTATGCAAGAAGGTAAGGTTGTAGCTTATGCTTCGAGACAGTTGAAAGTTCATGAGAAGAACTATCCTACTCATGATATTGAGTTAGCCGTAGTAGTATTTGCATTGAAGATTTGGAGACATCACCTTTATGGTGAGAAGTGCACCGTTTATACCGACCACAAGAGTTTGAAGTACTTGATGTCTTAGAAAGAGGTTAATCTTAGGCAACGTAGGTGGATAGAACTACTCAAGGATTATGACCTCACGATAGAGTACCATCCGGGTAAGGCAAACGTAGTGGCTGATGCTTTGAGTAGAAAAGTGGCAGTTGACTTGCGAGCTATGTTTGCGAGATTGAGTGTGTCACAGGATGGTGGTTTGATAGCCGAGTTGCAAGTTAAACCGTCGTTGGCTCAGTTGATCCGAGAGAAACAGTTGCAAGACGAGTTTGGCACCTCACGTGCAAGATATAGCCGAGGATAAACCCACATATTTTTGTTTTGGTGAGAATGGGATCTTGTGTTATAAGGATAGGATAGTTGTTCCAGAAGATTTCGAGTTGAGACGTGCTATCTTGAATGAAGCACATAACATTCCTTTTGCTATGCATCCGGGTAGTACGAAGATGTACCGCAATTTAAAAGAAGAGTATTACTGGGTTGAGTTGAAGAAGGATGTGGCCGAGTTTGTGAGTAAGTGTATGGTTTGTCAGTGAGTTAAGGCCGAGCATCAGTTTCCTTTAGGTTTGTAACAGCCGTTGAAGAATCCGGAATGGAAGTGGGAACGTATCACCATGGACTTTGTGTCGGGTTTACCGTTGGCTCATTCGAAGAAAAATTTAGTGTGGGTGATAATCGATAGATTTACTAAGTGTGCTCACTTCATACATGTTCATACTACCTACACCTTAGATAAGTTGGCCGTTTTGTATATCAGAGAGATAGTGAAGTTGCATACGGTACCGAAATCGATTGTGTCAAACTGAGATCTGAGGTTTACAACTAGATTTTGGGAGTGTTTGCATCGTGCCTTGGGTACTTGGTTGAACTTCAGTACTTCGTATCATCCGCAGTCAGATGGTCAGTCAGAGAGGGTGATTCAGGTGTTGGAGGACATGTTGAGGTGTTGTGTTATCGACTTCCAGGGGTTTTGGGAGAAGCACATACCGTTAGTAGAGTTTGCGTACAACAACAGTTATCAGGCTAGTATCCAGATGACACCGTATGAAGCTCTGTATGGTAGGAGGTGTAGAACACCTATCTGTTGGGCCGAGGCCGGACAAAAGCTTGTACTGATGCCCGATTTGCTTAAGGGCATTACCAAGAAGGTAAAGTTGATATGTGATCGTTTGAAGGCAGCTTCAGACCGACAGAAGTCATATGCCGATTTAAAGAGGAAAGAGATAGAGTTTGCCGTGGGCGAGAAGGTGTTTTTGAAAGTCTCACCTTGGAAAAAGGTGATGAGGTTTGGTAGGAAGGGTAAGTTGAGTCCGAGATTCATTGGACCTTATGAGGTAGTTGAGAGGATCGGTCCTGTTGCATATAGATTGAGACTCTCGACCGAGTTAGAGAAGATCCATGATGTATTCCATGTATCGATGCTCCGCAAGTATAGATCAGATCCGTCTCACGTAATGTCGATGGAAGAGATTGAGTTGAACCCCGATTTGTCATATGATGAAAAGCCGGTTGAGATTCTTGCTACGAACAAGAAAGTGTTGTGTGGGAGGTCTATCGAAATAGTCAAGGTTTTATGGAGACACCGAGGTGTGGAGGAGGCTACTTGGGAGAGAAAAAAGGACATAGAGAAACATTTTTCGTAGCTCTTTTCGTCAGGTGATTTCGGGGTCGAAATTCCTTAAGTGGGGGAGAGTTGTAACGCCCCGGGTTTAAGGGTCGGGTGTTACGTGGGTAAATCGGGTTTGAGTCGTGGGCTCATTTAAAATTAAATTGGGCTTTGGTTTTAATTAAAAGAGGTTTGTAGTTCATTAAGGGCATTTTGGTAAATTTTTAAATAAGGGAAAAAGGATGAGTAAAAAGAGCCTTTTGACAAAAAGTCTCTATCTTCTTCCCTCTACCCAAATTTTCACGTCAAAACCCCCTAAAGCCTTGGTTACCATTCCATCAAATCCCTCCACCATTTCAAGTGCTTTCAACAAGGTAATTATATTTTTGACTTCTCCTCATTGTCCCTAACGTTTCTATAGTTTTAGTTTTCATAAACATCACCTTTGAAGATTTTGAAGTTTTTGAACTTTAGGGAAAAAGGAAGAAACTTTAAGGGTTTTGGTTTAGCTCTTGATTTGTAAAGTTTGTTTATGTTTTAGACTTGCCCTAATGTGTATTATATATGAAAATGGTGGGGTTTTATCAAGAATCCCGTAATAGGTTTTGTGGGTGTTTTAAAAAGGGTGAAAATATGGGTTTTTGAGGTAGTTGGTGTTGGAGAGTGGGGATGATGTTATATTGTTGCTTAAGGGTTGTTTCGAAAGTGTTTAACGATGATTTGAGTGTTGAAATTGTTAGTTTTCTGCTGGGTTGTGTGGGAGTACGAAAAAGAAGAAGTTTGGATAGTTCACGGTTTGGAAATATAGTAAATGGGTCTTGAGATTGTGTTTTGATTGTGACAGCGGTTCTGTGGCCGAATTGTTGAGTAAATTGTTGTTTTTGATTGATTGGAACCAAGGGAAATTGTTGGAGAAGCTTCGGGCTCGGTTCCGGGAAATTTGGAGGCTTGATATCAGTGTTTCGGCTTCCGTTTGGGTTTCATCGGTGAGTGTAAACATTTTGAAACTTGATTTGATTTCGAAATGGGGTCTTGGGGGTTTGGGTGGAGCCTAGAGAGCAAACCTAAACCCAAGTGTAAGTTTACTAATTTTACCTTGATTGTCAAGCGTTGGTGTACGAATAATTGTTGCGATATTGTGTGAATTATCTATTGTCTTCACTTCCGTTTGATGTTGTTGTGTAGTCGTTGTTGGTGTCGAAGCTCACATGATGGTTGTCGTTACTACGGTGATGTGTGGTCCCACTGATAGTGACTAGTAGAAGAGTACGGTGATATGTGGTCCCATCGGAAAACTACTAGTCGAACAGTGATGTATGGTCCCATCGTGTCTTGGTTATGCATGTGCATACCATGTAATTGTGATGATTGTGTTTCTTTTCTTGATTCTTAAATGGTTTTGCGTAAACCTAAGTATATGTTTTTTAAAATTACATCGTTGATGTATTTTAGAGCTTCGCTCACTAAGCTTTACGCTTACGCTCTCTTCTTTTTCAACATTGCAGATCATTAGTGGCTTGGGAGGCAAGTGGGCAAGGAAGGAGTTCCTCGGTGTTCTCGGGTAGTTCAAGTATGGTTTATGTTTTGTAATAATGCTTAGACATTGGGAATATTAGGCTTGTTATGGAGTTCGTGTTCAAACTCCCTTGCTATGGTTTGTTTATGTTTTCAACATGTTTTAAAGGTTGAAGTTATGTTATGTTGAGGTTTAATGTGGTCATGTATGAAATGCTTTGTGTTGGCATGTTAATGATTTGAATCCAAGTGATTATGTGAGCCTTAGGCATGGGATCTTTTTGTTTACTTGAATGTATGCTAAATGATGTGATTAGGGTACCCTTGCTTTTAAAATGTATGTATGCATGCCTAGAGGTCCTAGGTTGGTGTTTTGAAGCAACCTTTATGCCTTAACCAGCTAAAGTATGTTTGATCGAGTCAGGGGTATCGATACGGTTAGGTCCGTATCGACACGGACTTTGTTGTTTCAGGCTAAGCGTATCGATACTCGGGAAGGCGTATCGATACCATTTTTTCTAGTAGAAATCTGAGATTTTGACGAGAAATTGAGGGTATCGGTACGGGCTTAGGTGTATTGATACGGTCAATTGATGTTGATTTTGGAATTTGACCGTTGGGAGCGTATCGATACCTACTTTGGAGGGTTTCGAAACGGGTCCCCAATGTTGACTCTGGGGTGGGTTGACCGTTGATGGCATATCGATACGGTCCTTACCGTATCGATACGGCCTGATTTAAATGGCTAATAATTTATGCCTTTAAGTGTTGGTTTGCTTGGGTCGATTTCGTGATTTCTTTTCCGCTGTTTGCCAAACTCGCGTATGATTAAACAAAGCATGCAGACAAGATAAATAAAAAAATAGGGTTGCTAATCGAAGTGAGGCCTTAGCGGGTTTCATTTCAGTTTTCCCCGTGTAACCCATTCGTACCGGTCTGTCGGCTAGACTGGGACGAGGGGGTGACACCTCGAATTTAAAATTTCCCACTTTTCTATTCTCAATCAATCATTAGAAGCTTGAAGTCCCTGAAGAAAGGTTAACTCAATTAGGCGGAACGTGTTCTGAAGACGAACTCCTTTTCTCAAATATTCATGTGTGATCCAAATGGTCTTTTAAGGCTTGTAATGTTGGGTAGGCTTGGGTTGTTAAAGAAATGATATAAAGGCTCAAATTCATATTTTAAGGGTGATTAAACCAAGGATCAACTTTTCCTGATGAAATCTCCGTTCTTCTTCTTTTATTCTTTGGATCACTCTAGGCTGCCCATTTTGGGTTTTCACCCAAGAGTTCATATCCTTTTCTGGTACAATCTCGTTTGAAGGATTTCAAAATTTCCTTCGCATTTCTTCTTTTCTATCCTTTTCTTCTTCTTTTCTCTTCTCCTTTTTTCTTTTTCTATCAATTTTCTTGTTTTTTCCTTTTTGTGTCCTTTTCATTTAGAGTTTAGGACATTCAACTTAATCTAACATGTTTCCTTCAATCAGTTTTTCATTTTCTTTGCCCCCAGCGTGGGCAGTGATCCTTGGTTAGGGTTAAATCACAAGAAAAATAATATCAGGCTCAAAGGTGGATAACAAATGGATTTTTCTTATTCGTGAAGGGAAATGAAGGAATGTCAAATGTCATTTCACATACAAATATCGTCGAAGAAAAACAGTCTTCAGTTGGTAGATGTTTTAGAGCTATCACTTCATTCAAGGACCCTAACAACAATGTCTGAGAGGAAAATACACTCATAATCTGTATATGGGATTTCCCCATTAATCCCGAACTCACATTTTTGCCCCTATCTCGGGATTAGATTCAAGAATCATTCATACAGTCAATAGTAGGGATTCTGCAAAGAAGATGTATGCTTGGAAAGAAATGCAAAAAGGGAAAAGGATGAAACAAAAATGAGAAAAATTTGCCACTTGAAAAAAATGTATCTTTAAACAAGTAAATTGACATAGACGCCCTTACAAAAGATCCCTAATGCTCACGGGCAAAAGAAAGAAGGTTGGTTCTTAACCATGATCCCAACTGTCCAGAGAAAACTAATTTTTATTCCATGAAAGCACGAATCCCAACCAATCTTGCCTCCAACGACTTCGTGCCAAAACTCTAAACGCGCTCGTCCTCGTCATCTTCTTCTCTCTCGTTTTCTAAGTGGATCAACAACTTCTCGTTTTCTAAGTGCGTTGACATTTTCCGGCAGTACATAGTCAAGTGTGCCAATGGGCATGTATTTCCATTATACTTCTCGAAGTCAGGGGCCTTGAACTTTGGAGGTGCCACCAAGTCCAAAACTAGACTCAAGTCTCTAGCATCCTTTCCACCATAAATGCTTCCTTCTTGATAAGACTCAATCATTTTTACCAGCTTCTTGTAACGATCTTCTCATTTCTTCTCGACCTTTGCCATGTCAATTTCTTTATTGAGATCATGCCTCTCAGGGCTGCGAACCTCATCGGTGTTATCTTCAGTATGGGTAGTGACTTTACGTGAAGCCATTTCCTTTTGTACGAAGGCCATCCCCGAGAAAGTGTTGGCGTCTTCACTCATTTCTGGGTTTTTGAACCCTAACATGGCTGCGATTTGACTGACTATTTTCTGGTGTGATATCTCAATCTTTTTTTTCCAGATTATTTACCATCTTCTCAAGCTTTTCACAAATGCTCTTCTGATTTGCTTCCAAAGTTATCAATCTTTCCTCATTGTTCATGGCTCGAGTCGTGTTTGTGCGAGATCTTTGCTACTTAAATGGAATTTTTGAAAATTACTCTTTTTTATTATACATGTATGAATGCAATGATCAAAACATTATTTAATGCAAACAAAAACAAATGCATGGAAGCAAATATATGTGTGCACAAACGAATTCACAAAAGCAAACAACGAAGCAAGCAAAATAGTACAAATGCATGAATGCAGTCGAAGGGCATCAATTCCATTAAAAATCTGCTCACGAAAGGAAACTCTTTATTAAAGCTTTTATTACATTTTTTTGAATTACAAATATTTTTCTGCTTGAACGCCTAACACCCTGATTTCTTCAACTAGCCATATGGGCCTTGGCCCAACTTCTCCAACGGGCTTGATGTATCGACAAAGAGTTGCAGCTTCAGTCGCCAATATTGTCACGTGCTTGGTTCTCCTCCCTTTTTAAAGAGCTTTCCATTCATAATTTGAACAAATTTCCAGAATCAACCCTTTCTAACTATGGGATGCATGCAATAAATATACTATTCACACACAAAAGTTTAGTAATAATCATGCTACAAAAACAACACAAAAAGATTAGTAACAAATAAATATGCTACAAAAACAAATCTCACACACACAAAGGTTGGTAATATGTTACAAAACAAAACAAAACTCACACACAAAAAGGTTAATAACTTCAAAACAGGGTTATTTTAATAAAACATTTTCGTTTTAATAAAACAACGGTTTTGGTATGCGAAAAATCAGAAAATAGGTTCGGGGTTCGGTTACGTGTGGGGAAGGTTAGCACCCCCATGACGCCCAAAATTGGTACCTAATTGGTTTTAAAATCATTTTTAAAACTGGAATTTGCAAGTTTAAAAAGGATCGACTTTACATGTCCGTTTAATGAATATTAGTCTATTTTAACGGCCTTATCGCCCGGGAGATGAACTTTAATCACCGCCAACACTTCTGGCTCTAACCCGTCATTCTCGTTTGATAAGACACTGCATTGAATTATTTTCACTTTTTCAAACAACATAGAAATTTAGTGCGTTGAGCATTTTATTTTTATTTTAAGTTCGATTATAAAGAAAACCCTAAAAACGTCTAAGTCTTTTATTCCAAAATAAAAGTTTAAGTTTGCTTAAGTGTACTTTATCTAAGTTTTAGTCCCTGATCCTAAGTTTTAGTCCCTGATCCTAAGTTTTAACCTATTTCTGAAAAAACAAGCAAACAACTTATTATTGTTCTTTTTTGTGTATTTTTTCTTTTTATTATTTCTTTAAAACATTTATTTCTTTTTTACTTCTTAAAACCAAGACCCTTCTTTTCCCTTTTTTACATTTTTTTTACATTTTTATGTTTTATAACTCATTTTATTTAAAAGTTTTATTTAAATCTTAAAAATATTTTCCACTATTTTTCGAATTTCTCAAACCATTTATCATTTTTTACTTTTTCTTTTAAACCTTTATTTTCAAAATCAAAACTTTTTATATATTTTTAAAACATTTTCAAACTTTTATTGTTCTTTCATGTACTTAGAAATCTTTTCTTTTCAAAATTTTCAAAACATTTTTGCTCATCTTTTATTATCTTTTATTTTCAAAACCCTTATTATTTTTAAAAGAAAAACCAACCTTTATTTTAAAATGAAATTATCAAAAAACCCTAATTCTAAACTTTTTAAATTTCTTGAGAAAACCTTATTTTTTAATTTAAAAAAGCACTCATTTTTTTCCTAAAAAACCCTCTTATTATTAAAATTTTATTATTTTAAACCTAATTTTTATTTTTTCAAATCTAGCCACTAATCTTAAATTCGTAACAACAAACATTTTTTAAATCTTCACCAATCAACTCAAATGGATCAAACGACCAACATTTTATTTTTTAAGTTCACAATTTTTCAACAAACAATATTTTATTTAATTTAAGAATCTAAAGGATTAAAACAAAATAAAAAAACAAAATAAAAAACAAAATAAAGAAAAGAAATTTTACCAAAAACCAACTTGGATCCTCTAATCCGAATCGCAACCTAGGAACATGAACAAAAAAAAATCAACCAAGAAAAATAAAATTAAAAACAAAGGAAAGGAAGAAGGAAATTACTGAAATTGTAGAAACCTCGAACTTTCGCCACTCGAACCGATTCCAATCTCCACCGGAAAAAGTTTGCTTCCAACCCCAAAATTCGAACCAAAGCTATTCCAAACTTGAACAATTTCTAGCAATTTTCAAAGGATTTTCAGAGGTGATTTTCGGATGAATTTTGGCGTGTTCAACTATGAAGCATTTTGAGGTTTTTATAGGGTTTTGGGGTGGGGGTTTTAATGCTATTGAGGACAAAATCCTCAAATTCTTCCCCCTAAAAATCATCTTTTTGATCAGCCAACATTATTACATTGAAATTCTATCAGAATTTCAACAGATTTGGCTCCAATTCGGGGAATTTTTCCACCCAATTCAATTAGGGTTGGAAACCCTTTCTTCCATAATCGATGAGCAAACGACGACGACAAGGGACATGGTCGGCGGCATCGGACTCAGCCGGCCGAGGCGAGTCGAACGGTACCGGCCTCGGCGGCCGCCATGACCCAGGGACGGCGCGGCCATGGACGGCAGCTGGCTGGTCGCGCAACAACTGAGCAATTTTGGGGGAGATGATCCCGCGCGCGTGCAGCACACGCGTTGGCGCGTGGTGGCGCGGGCACTCCCCTTTCCCCCTTTCTCTCTTTCATTCGATCTAATCCGTCCATGTCTTCAGCCCTAGATCTAACGGTACTGATTAAACCTGAAAAAAAACACAAAATGAGTTAGTTTGGGCTCCTTTAGTTATTTTTTGGGCTTCTAATTAATTAAAATGGATCCTTTTATTTTAAAGAAAATGGGTTTGAATGAACCCTTATTAAAATAGAATGGGTCTTAAAAATGTTTTATTTTTTATCCATTTTTTTAAAAAAATAATAAAATAAATAGATAAACGAAATAAATAAATGAGGTGAAAATTTAGTGACAACAAAGATTAACAATAGAATATGTGAAGATTATCACTTGAGAAAAAAAGTAAGAAGTTAATCTCAGTCATCCATTTCCCTCATCCAACGATCCAAAAACCGTGTAAAACTTAAAGAGTTTTACACTGTGTAAGTTGATCCTAACTCATATGGGATAGGATCTAGTTACACAGTGTAAAACTCTTTAGGTTTTACACGTTTTTTGGATCGTTGGATGAGTAAAACATATGAATGCGATTAACAGTAGAACATGTGAAGATTATCACTTGGGAAAAAAGTATGAAGTTAATCTCAGCCATCCATTTCCCCCATCCAACGATAAAAAAAAAACGTGTAAAACTGAATGAGTTTTAGACTGTGTAAGTTGATCCTAACCCATATGGGATATGATCCAGTTATACAGTGTAAAACTCTTTAAGTTTTACACGTTTTTTTGGATCGTTGGATGAGTGAAACGGATGGATGAGATTAACAGTAGAATATGTTAAGATTATCACTTGGGAAAAAAGTAAGGAGTTAATCTCAGCCATCCATTTCCCCCATCCAACGATCCAAAAAGTGTGTAAAACTTAAAGAGTTTTACACTGTGTAAGTTGATCCTAACCCATATGGGATAGGATCCAGTTACACAGTGTAAAACTCTTTAAGTTTTACACGTTTTTTGGATCGTTGGATGAGTGAAACGGATGGATGGGATTAACAGTAATATTAGTTAATGAGAAGATTTTAAATGTTTAATCCCTTCCTAGTGTACCAAACCCTTAGTTATTGATATTTTAGCTTCTCTTTTTTCTTCAAAATGAACCCATCCTCTCGTTGATACATTTTGAAGGAAACAATATAGAGGATAACAAAATGGAGAAGCTCAATGTTGTGTTTCACGAGAAGAAATGTGGAGTGTACTGTTTGTGGGAAGAGTGGGTCCCTTTGTCATAAGATGTAAGAAGAACATCTACAAGTCATTCGATTCTTAGAAGGGACAATGAAAGCTCTCAAGAGGTTTGAAGAAGTAGAATCATTTGAAACGAAGATGGATGGATGTTGTTCAAACAACGTTTGTTCAACCAAGCTATGTGAAGAGGTAGTTCTAGGGTGAGCTACCCTTACGTTACGGTTAAAATGAGGTGATCTTATATAAATTTTTATTTAGTTGGTAAAAATTTGTATAATTACACAAATTCTTACAATTTACACAAAATGTTACCCTAATGGTAAGAATTTAAGTTATAATATAACTAACGCAAAATCTACACAAATTCTTACTCAGTTGGTAAGAATTTATGTAGTTACACAAATTCTTACTCATTCAGTAAGAACTTTAGTAGAATCGAAATCTTTACCTAGTCCTACATAAATTTTTACCGTTTTTGTAAGAATTTATGTTGATAACATTTTAGTGGGTATTTTTAGACTTTCCCTTTGAGAAGAAATAGAAGTACAAAGAGCAACGTTTTAGGCGAATTTGTTTGAATATTCCCATTTGGGTAAAAAATTGGACAAATACCCCCTTTTGAAATCATTTGGAAAAATACCCCCCATTTGGCACACGTAGAAACAACTCACATTCCACAAGGAGCGAATTCAGAAATCACATTAAGCAGGACGTGTATACTATCTAATATGGCATGTTTTATCCATTGTATATTTTAAATATTCGATTAAATGAACTCACGCTTATCAGGGCTCGAGTTTCGCGAGATATTGTGACGAAACGACGCAAATTTACCGCAATAAATATGAACGGTAGAAGAATTTTGTATATTTGGACTAAACTTGTGTCCTGCTAAACATGAATTTGTCTTGGCATGACACATCAAAACTAACATGTCATTAGGAACTCGTGTCCATAAACGCGAGTTCACTGACACGGGGCTGAATTGGCTGTTTCCCAAACGCGATATATAAACACCATACCAGTGAAGCATACGCCACACAAATTTGAAGCAAAAAAATAAATTTCGTTGTAGGGCTTTAAATTTCAATTGTATTGTATCTACTAATGGCAACAAAACACATATCTGTAAAATTCTTTTGCAAAGAAATTTCCCGTATATTGTGGTTTGTCAGCATTTGTAGTTGCATTTATATGATGAGTAGATGTTGGTGGGTTGCCAGTTTTGGTCAGATTATTATTCGGGGTTTTTGTTCACGTGGAACGACAACGACAAATCACAATATCCGTAAAATCGAGGTCTTTTTGAAGTGCATGCAGGGGTCTTGACCTTTTGTTCGAGGTCACGGGTAACTTATATTTCCGTAGGTGTTTTGGAAGCTAGGTTAAGACCCCGCATGTAACCGGAGTCAAAGCCCCTACCATGGTCATTGTACATGATTAGTAGGAAGAATTGGCCCTCTAAGTGGGCTCACGAAATCCACGAAGCTTGGTCATATGCCCACTTCATGAAACCATGTTTAGGGGTACTATAGCTCTTGTTGATGGACTGGGGTATGTTAACGAAGAAGACTACGAATAAAGCATACCCCAAGGATTTAAACTTGATGGACCCTTCAGCCCTGAAAGTAAGCCGATATCAACCTCAAATACCGACCTAGGCTTGAAGAAGAGAATCATGTGTTAGGGGGGGTACAATTGTACAACTTGAATAAGGATGAGACCAATAGAGCAAAACAAGTTGAAGATCTTTTATGTTTGTAGAATGTCTACTATAAATACTATAATAATCTACGCGTGTTTCTTTCTTTTATATGATTCTTTATTAGCATGATTAGGGCTTCATTTTACATGTTTAGAGAAAAACTGACACGAACAATTTCTAAAATAAAATGAGCGAACACCTATAAAAATATATGAACAAATAGTTTGTAAAATAAATGAACGAACACCGGTTCATTTACAACCCCTATAAGCCTAAAAAACTCACACATTTCCTTTCATTGTAATTTGCTAAATATTTCTCTTAGTCCATTTCATTCGTTCAAGTTCTATAATGACAACAAACGTAGATGAGATTCACAATGTTAATGTCGATGGTGACGGTGAACTAGAAGTTGGGATGATATTCACGACAAAGAAAATCGCGAAGGATGTAATTAAGAACTACAACATATGATGATCAGTTGTTTCAACAGTGAAGAAAACGAGTGCAGACAACTATATTGCAAAAAAGTATCCAAAAGGACCACGATTGTAACTGGAGGATCCGTGTATCACGAAGGAAGAGGATGAACAACGTGTGGCCGATAACAAGATACGATGGACCTCATACATGCTAGTTGTTCCAATGTAATTGGATGATTCATACGTCTTTCTAATTACATATCTTCTGATTGTTAACAATTTGAAAATGTAATTGGATGATTCATATGTTATTTATGATGTGAAAAAAGTATTTAATGTAAGAAAGAAATTTAAATTGAATAGATGCAAAAAATTATATTGACCAAACGTACTACATGATAGTTAATTGAAATAACTACACCAACATTAAATTACTAAGCCTAGTTAAAATAAGTGGAAGAGGAATCTGATTCATTGTCGTCGTAGTCAGTACTTATGTCAGATGTTAAGTTTAGTTCCTCCATTATTTGTTGTTTCTCATGTCGTCTCCTATAATTTCGTGTAGAGACCTTGTCCTGTCTAGATAATGGGGGGCTGTTAACGCACTGGTTGATAAACTGGAGCCTTCATCAAATTTTATACTAAGCTAAATGTTCATACCCCCAGCACGTTTGTATGCCCGAAACATCTTCTGCATATATTTCTTAGTGGATAGTGTTAGCATGTAGTGTTCTTCTAGGCCGAGCTCATTGACTGGCAGTTTGACACGCAAGATAGAATTTTTTGAGCTTGTAGACTCCCTAACCCGTGTTGAAATCAACTCAAATAAATCATTGTTTTTTATTTGTCATTGAATGAAGTGTAGAAGTAGGTTCCGCAAAAGAAAACAGTAGTAGAAAATCACGCCATAATTTATATTTGTACGCTGGGAAATTATTGTAGGTAGAAATTGTTTGAGTGGTGTAAACCTTACTCATTTGGAATTTATAGCCTAAATTATCGCTAAACTCGCGTTTAGATAAACACGAGTATACTGTCATGTCATAATTGCTTTTTAGAATTTGCATTTGGCAAGAAGCGAGTTCTCTTGACACGCCGAGAGACCTATAAAAGCTGGTAGAATTCACGTTGGGCCAAAGTCTAGTTCACGTAGCTTCTATGATACATCAATTCATATTATAAGGAATGAAGGAGTACGCAGCGAAAACATGTCACAATTGAAACTTTTTCTTTCTAACAATCCCTAACAGAAAAACGTGTGAAGAATATTGACTGCTCTGTTATTCTTAACAATGGCAAGAAGAGTGACGGTTGTAGTATACTATGATGGTCAGATGATCCCTGATGCATATCTCGGTGTTTTATTTTAGTCCCCAGCACTGTTAAGATAAATATCCCGAGGCGAGCCATGTATTAAACGCTGAAGGACACAATATTAGAGAAGGTTCTTCATGCATCTGGGATGGAATTGGAGTCATTGAAGTATCGATGTCCTACATCTTTAGAACCATTGTATTTTGCAATATTCGATGTTTAGGACGATGGTGCTGTGGAATTGTTGATAGCTACCCATACCGAGTATTCAATGGGATGAGACCTAGAGCTCTTTGCAACATTTTCTGAAGGTCATGTCGGAGGTCATAATGTGGTTCCAAATTGGCTACGAGCAAATCTTGACTTCGAACCAAACACCAATAGTCCAACATCAAGTCTGCGTCATGGCTTCAACCTACTGAATACAAGAAATGATCAAGCTTCATCATCTTCTACTTCGAGGCCAAGGCATTCTTGCATGGTCCGGTTCGACTTCGACCTGAACATGCCACCAACTCAACAATCAACATGCAATCCATACGGTGAGGGTCCAGGGGCGTCATCATCTATGTGGTTGTCTCACCATGACGAGTTTAACCCGTTCGATGATTTCTCAATCGAACGACACTCAACTTATATACCTAGTGAGCAGAACGTAGATGATTTCTCATCTATGGGGAGATATTCAAGTGTTGCTATTGTAGACCTAGATAGGCCTTTTCAGCGGTCTCATGATCGGGTTACGACTGCAAAACCTACTAATTTACAAGTTTTTGATGAATTAGAACTATTCCGGTTTGAAGGGATAATTCTGATGACTAACTGCGTAAGGAGGTTGGGCCCAATGGTGACGAGATGGGTGTATTTCTGGAAGAACCAACAGACCTTGACGAGCCCGTCGATGCAAAGGATGACGTAGACACTGTTGCGTAGGTTGATTACAAGGACGATGCAGAGGAAGATGAAGAGGAAGAAGTTGCCCCCGCCTAACTTTACTAGAGTGGGCAATTGCTCAATGTATTACGATCCACTATCCCACTTCACAATAATGGATGTGGAAGGCTTCAACGCTACTGAATTTCTAGAATTCCCACATTTGGATCAGTATAACGAACGGAATGAGGGTGAACTGCAGCGTGGAATGGTCTTCAGGACTAAAAACTCACGGAGGCTGTGATTAAGCATTACAACATACGACGCTCAGTTACGTCCACCGTGAGGAAAACTGAGGCAGACAAATATATTGCAGAATGTCCCCACATGTACGAGGGATGTAATTGAAGAGGCTGAACAACCTCTGGAAAATAACGAGATACAACGAACCTCATACATCCTTTGTGGGAAGCCTAAGTCAAGATAATCCTAACTTGGATGTGCACGTGCTTTGTGATGCCATCCTTCCACTCGTGAAAGTAAATCCATGTGTAATTGTACTGGTATGTATATATGTCATTAAATCCATATACACTTACACGGTTAAATACGATAAAGCATGGTTTGCAAGATATTGTTCCATCCAACAACTGTATGGTCAGTGGGAGGAATCGTACAACGAGTTGCGAACGTGGCTGAAGATTATGAAAAAAATTCAATCCAGGGACGGTTATGCAACTGGAAATAGTATTGAAACACTAAAATGATCGTATCATACTCGGGGAGTGCAAATTTTTAACTTTTTCTATATGTTTCCGCAATGCGTGAAGGCTTTCCACTACTGCAAGCCGACGCTCCAGATCGACATCACATTCTTGTATGGTAGATACACACAGATCTTACTGTTGCTAGTTGCACAAGACAACAATTAAAAATCCATTCCAATAGCGTTCGCAATCGTTGAAAAAGAAGATATCCCTTCTTGGGAATTTTTTCTGACCAACCTGTGAAAATATGTCCTCTGTTGGGTTTTACGAGAAATAGAATTGGGGATGTGTATTATTTTAGACAGAGGTGCAGGGATAAGGGAAGCAATCTCGCGTTTGGGCACGTCTTGGTAACCCTCATATATACATCATCGGTACTATTTATGACACATTGCAGGAACTACTACGAGAGATATAAGAATGATGATGAACACATAATGGTTCTTTTCATGGGTACGCCTTTCGCTCTGTGCAATTTTAATTATCATTGCTTTTATTATTACATCTCATTAACTATTCTATGTTTTATAATAGGCAATGCACACCGAGTTTATCAGATTGATGAGCTGCTGGAAGAGTTGAGAGAAAGAAATATAGATGGATATGACTATCTTGTTGATATCTCGAGGGAGAAATGGATGCGATGCTATGATGGGGGTCATCGATATGGTCATATGACAACGAACTTGTCTGATGTGATCAATTCATCTCTGAAAGGAATACGTCATTTACCTATCACGTCCGTTGTCAAGGCGACATATTACCGAATGGCTACCCTTTTTGCAACCCTCGGAAAACAAGCAATGGACTTGATGGAAGGTGGCTATAAGTTCTATCGAGAACTTCAGAAAAAATTTCAAACATACATTGCGCATGCAAACGCGATGGGTGTGATATGCTTCTCGCATCGCCAACATCACTTTCAGATTTCTGAATATTCATGATCACTTGAAGAAATAATGCAAAACAATTATGTGGTTGATTTTCGCCGAAGAACGTGCGAGTATGGAGTCTTTCAGACATTCAAGTACTCATGTGCGCACGCCTTTGCATCATGTTCATCCACCCATTTTGATGCCATGACACTCGTTGATCCGGTATACCGACTTGAAAACATATTCAAGGTATATCGATACGAGTTTCCTCCGATCGGGAATGAACGTGATCGTCATGTCATTGAAAATGAACCTAAGATATGCCTAGATCCTTCCCTGCGCCGTAGGAAAAAAGGTCCCCACGTTCAACTAGGATTCACTGTGCCGAGGATATGGTTCCTCAAGAACGGACCGGAAAACCTAAACGGTGCACTAGATGTAAGAACACTAGACACAACAAGAGAAAATATCCTCTTAGGACCGACCCTCAAATCAACTAATTGTACTTCTCCATGTAATGTTCTAGAAGCATTTTTAACAATCTAAACACTTTGTTTTTTGTTTTACCACCATTTTTAACATAATCAACTTAAACATGCATATGGACCAATGTTTGCTTGTTCTCCATGGGAAAAAACATGGCTATATAACATTTTTAATGCAATTCCTACACCTATTAAGATGCCATATACGCGTCAATTTTAGCACTATTGTAAACATATGTTTCAGTACTACGACGTGAAATTTAAACAACAACAACAACAACAAAAATCTCTCAACATAACACATAATCAACTTAAACATGCCTATGGACCCATGTTTGCTTTTTCTTTATGGGAAAATACATGGCTATATAGCATTTTTAACGCGATTTCTACAACCTTTAGGATGCCATATACGCGCCAATTTTTGCACCATTGTAAACATATGCTTCACTACTACGACGTTAAACTTAAACAACAACAAAAAATATCCCCCAACATTCCATAAAATCAACTTAAACATGCTTATGAACCCATGTTTGCTTGTTCTCCATGAAAAAAACATGTTTAGATAGCATCTTTAACGCGATTTTTACACCATTTAGGATGCCATATACGCATCAATTTTAGCACCAGTGGAAAGATATATTTCAGTACTACGACGTGAAAGTTAAACAACAACAAAAAAACTCCCAACATAACACAAATTCCATTTAAACATAGCTATGGACCCGTGTTTGCTTGTTCTTCATAGGAAAAAAATGCTTAGATAGCGTTTTAAACACGATTTATACACACTTTATGATGCCTTATACGCGCCGGTATTTACAGTGGTTCGTGACAACATCCTTAGCCATCAAAAATTCTACATTCGGTTTTTACCTGACACCAAAAGAAGAAAATGGAGGAAAGTTTTTCTAAGCTAGAGGCCGATTCGAGAGGTCAGATGGAACGAACTCAGCAAGAATTAAGGGACACCATCATCAAGTCTCAACAAGATATGATGAAAGGAATATCCCAACTGCTATAGTTTAGTCTAGGAGGAAAGAGTGTTGCTCAAGAACCAGGAGACAACTCGGGCACCACGATATTTAAGAATCCTCTTGTTATCAGTCTCTCATCCAACCCACCCCAAGGGGCATCTTCTGCTCATCAAGACGGCGTCTTTGCCTAAAGCTCAACCTAGCATGACCTTCGAAGAGACAACCTTTAAAGTTTTGGTTCTCGGTTTTATCCTTTGGGAATTGGTGTGTTTATGTTTTGCATGTTGCATTTTTTTCTTGAAGTAATACATGGAACCAATGTTGCTATTGTCACTCGAAGGTAACAAAGATCTCTTGTGAGGGCTTACGTTATGTTTACTTGTTCGATTTCAATGAAAGAGACAATCATGTGCATTTCATTTGGAAGGCATCTTATATTCTTTGTTTTCTTTTTAACATTTCATTTATTCTTTATTATTATAAGCTTATTTTTGCTTTTCCGCACATATATGTATCTACTTTTTGTAAGAATGACTTAAAATTTAAAAATCGAATGTTGCGAGGGTACTGCAAATGTGAACACCTTCTATGCTATTTCGGCCAAGAGAGGAATAACGATGAGTGTTCAGGAATAATGGGCCAATCCCATTGCGTGAAATTTCCTCTCAGGCATTGTTGTTTAAGGTCCTTGAATAAAGTGATAACCCTAAAACATCTATCACATGAAGACTGTTTGATATTCGTGTATGAGAGGAAATTTGGCATTCCTTCATTTCCTTCTCAAAGAAAGAAAATGAGAAAATATCCATTGTTGTCCCATTTTGAGCCTAATAATATTTTTTTCTGATTCAACCCAAACCAAAAAGCACCCCCCGCATCGGGGGCAAAAGAGATAAAAGTTTATGAAAGAATGAATGACATTGAGTTTGATCATACTATGAAGATGACACCTCATGAATTAGGGGGCAATAAAGGATAGTCAATGCGTTGAATAATTCTCAGTTTGTGTCACAAGGAAACAAAGAACTAAAAGTTTATGCTCAAGGAGTTAACCCAAAATCAAGGTGAAAATAACCATCATAAAAGAGTGAGGAATCTGAAAGTGAAAGCACTAAGTGCAGTTTTGTAAAAGGTAAAAAAGATAAAAAAAAAGAAAAAAGAGACAGGGGAAAGGAAAAGAGAGTGAAAGTGAGAAAAGACTATAAGAATTTCCCATCCAAATAGATCAACCCTGAAAGATCGATAGTCTTTGAATGAAAGCATGTTGCAATGTAGTATAAAGACGTAAGTTGATCCGAATATATAATAAGTGAAAGGAAATGAACTCTAGGGTGAAAACCCAAAAACGGATAGTCTAGAGCGATCCAAAAAAGGAAAAGCAAAAATAAGTATGTCATATTAGCGTATCTAGGTCAAACAGTACATAATTGAGACTTTTAGTTGGAAGAAATGATCCATGGTTTCAATACCATTAAACACTTATTTGGGCCTACATACCCTTCCTTTCATAACCGTGAGCCATTGCCTACATTACAAGCCTTGAAAGACCATTTTGATCATACACGGATAGATGAATTTGTCTTCAGATCACATCCCGCCTATTGGGGTTAACCTTTCTTTAAGGATTACAACACTTCTAATGCCTGGTTGAGATCAGAAAAGAGGGAAAGATAGGGAAGGGTGAGTTAGTGAGTTAAAGAGAGCCACCATAAATTGGGTAGAAATTAGGTGTGGGGGTTGTTCCTCTCAGAAGCTTAATAGCCCAGCAAGGATTTCACATATACGTACCTTCACAACATTTGTGATCTTTTGAACAACAAATGTTATTTGGGTTGATCTTTTTTCTAAAACCCAAGCTTGGTTTCCATAAACACCGCTTGCCATGTTCCTTTAATATATATATATATATATAATAAAATTATTTTATCCATACCATTCTGATATGTCTCTTGCATAGAAATGAACAAGTAGACTGAGACTGTGCCCAAGAACGAGGGTTGAGAAGTAATTCCTACAAGGGAACTTTTTGGTGCTAGATTATGAATGCCTATCCGAAAGGTACACGGTTCTAAAGCTGATCTTCGCCAAGATGCTTTGATGGGTTCAAAAAATAAAGATTGAATTTGACAAAGAATCTAAGGACTTAGAGGTATGTGATCACCCTAATGTCGAGAAAAAGAAAGAGTTATAATGGGCGAAAGAAAAAAGTTGGCCTTAACGTTCAGGGAAAGTCTCAAACTCTGAATTGTGGGATATTGCCATCTTTTCATGGGAGAGTGCCTACACGTCAGGTTGAGGTCATGGGGATGGATCTGATAGGGATTTAGGGCTTGATCGCCTTTTCTTAAGGAATTTTGGTTGAAAATGATGTTCTTATTTCGGACTTGTTTGAACGCTTGACGATGAAGGCTTCCATCCATAGCTTTAAATCAAGGACTGACATGGTTGACATAACTGAACAATCATAAGAACTCCTACGCCAGACCATTCAGAGATTTGGGGACGAAGAAAATGCAAAAAACCTGTGGGGCATGAGTCCGCCCGAAGGTTGAACTTATAGAAGGCTTATCATGACGAGCCCGAGAGGATATAGCAGTCATGCCCAGTTTAAGCGAAAAGAAGAAGAAGAAAAGAAAGAAAAAAGAAAAGAAGAAGAAGAAGAAGAAGAAGAAGAAGAAGAAGAAGAAGAAGAGAAAAGAAAAAAAGAAAAGAAAAGAAGTAGAGGAAAGAAAGGAAAAAGAAGAAAAAGAGAAAAGAAAAAAGAAAATAAAAGAAGTAGAGGAAAGAAAGGAAAAAGAAGGAAAAGAGAAAGGAGAAGAAAAAAGAAGAAGAATCTCTAAAGTGAAAACTTGTAAAGACGCTTTAGAGCAAGAGGTTAAGGAACTCAGGAAAAAGAGGGAGCATAATGGGTGGACCAGAGGTGAGAGAGGAGGCGCCGCCATTGCAAAAAAAAGAAGAGGAAATCAAGAAAGGATTTTAGGGCAAAGGAGGCAGATACTCAAAGCTCAAAGATTTTAGGCGAAGGATTTCAGACTCGCCACATCAGAATTTTAGAGCAAAGGAGGCAAATACTCAAAGCTCAAAGATTTCAGGCGAAGGATTTCAGAGCAAAGGAGGCAGAAACTCAAAGCTCAAAGATTTCAGGTAAAGAGTTTCAAACTCGCCATATTAGTATTTCAGAGCAAAGGAGGCAGATACTCATAGCTCAAAATTTCCGAGCAAAGGAGGCAGAAACTCAAAGCTCAAGGATTTCAGGTGAAGGATTTCAAATTTGCAACGTCAAAATTTCCGAGCAAAGGAGGCAGATACTCAAAGCTCAAGGATTTCAGGCGAAGGATTTCAAATTCGCCATGTCAGGTTTTCGGAGCGGAGTATGCATATACTCGAAGCTCAAGGATTTCAGAACTACCCAGCGAAGGAGGCAGATACTCGTAGCTTGGGGTTTTTGAGAGCGGAAGAGGTAGATACTCGAGGCTCAAGGATTTCAGAACTACCCACCGGATGAGGCAGATACTCGTAGCTTGGGGTTTCTAGAGCGAAGGAGTCAGATACTCATAGCTCATGGTTTGAGAGCAAACATGGCAGATACCCATAGCTCAAGGGCTCTGGGGAAAAGGAGGTAGATACTCGTAGCTCCAGGTTCTGGAGGAGAGAAAGGGTGAACAATTCTATATAGGAAGAACTTGCAACTCGAATTATCCAAGTAGGGAAGTGAGACAAAATTAATGCTTATGGTCTTTGCTTTATCCTTGTTAGACCCTTCTCTTTACGTTTTTACAAAGATGAGCATGATTACTCATTTATGTTTAGGTTGTATAATATTATATCAGTATTGTATAAAGAAAAAAATAAAAAAAATGTATAAAAAAACAAAAAAAAAAACAAGCAAAAACAAGCAAAAACAAAAAAGCAAAAAAAAGAAAGAAATTTCACATGGCCCTAAGGGGTCCACGTCGCCCCTTTCCCCTCACCCCCACTATAAATAAGGGTGGGGGCTGCTCTCCAAGACACGGAGAATTCACCCAAATTTGGGTGGATCGAACCAATTCCCCTTATTTTAGGGGAGGCGGCCCAAGGTGCCGAGGGTCGGGAGTCTCGATCCTAGTTGGTTCGATTTAGTATTCGATCGGTGATTTTTTGTGGTCTGATTTAATTTTAGAGTCGGGGTGCGAGTCGGTCGAGGTGTTTCGCCTAAGCTTCGGGTCAAGTATGTCTTTATTTGTATTTTTCTTTTTATTCAATAAAATTTTAGTTATATTTTTTTATATTTAGTTCGTATGTTTATATTCGAATATTATTATGCTATATATATTTATGTTACTTTAATTTTTATTGTATTTATTTATTTATCGTCATGTATGTTTTAATTTGTGTTTGTTAAAATAATATTACGTGGTAGTTTAGGCTTTTAAGGTTTTAGATTAAATAGGAGAATTGATCCAATCAATTAAAATCGTGTGCTCGTCTAATAGGGGCACGATTCTTAAATTGATTAGATTAATTTTAAATTAGTCCTTTAGAGCCTTAGTTAGAATTAGAGTTCGAATTAATTTATGAATTTAAATTTGCACTTGGCTTATTAGGGTAAATGTTAAATTTATTAAATTAATCGAACATTTCTTAATAATTTTAGGGTTAAAATTAACTTCACCATTCAGATTGAATTAAAATTAATTTTCATAATTTACTAGAGTTTTTTTTAGTCTTTTAAGGGACAATTAATTAGGGTTAAATATTAGATTCACATAGTTAATAATTAGGTCACTAATTAAACTTCCATAATTTGAACCTTCTAGGTTAGAGCTTTAGTAGGCTTTTGCATGTTTAATTTTAAGTCTTTTTGTGACATTCATTTTTAAATTTTCATTCATAGGACCGATTTATTTTGAATTAATCAATTTAAAATATACAAAAGAGATGTATCTATTAACCTCGGTATTTGTGTCAAAACAATCCGAGCTTAATGGATGTAGACCAAATGTTTGGGTTAATTCTCACCGCCTCTAGGTAAGCAATAATAAAAAAATAGAAATATCATGTCATCACTCCTAAGTGTTTGCATCATGCATAAAGGTGACATACGAGATCCAAACCCTAAACTAACACGACAATTAAACTTATATGATGTCGGTTTAGTCTATGGTCCGATGTACCGTCATCATTTTTAATTAAATGCTCAATTAATTGTAAAGCCACGATTTGATAAAGCACGTACCATTTAAGTCAAATTTTCAATTAAAAAATCAAATTAAATTCACTTGAAATCTTAAATAATTTCTATCAATTAAAGGCAACAAGTATTTTGGTACCGATTTCCGGGCGTGATGGGGGTGCTAACCCTTCCCCACACGTAATCAGCTCCCGAACTCTTTTTAAATTGAATCTTTGGTTTTTTTTTTTTGTGTTCGGCCTACCTTAGTGGCCGGTGGCGACTCCAAATTTTCACCGTTTTCCAAAACTTTAATTTTTAGAACAAAAATCTCCTTTTAACAAATCTCTTTCAAAAAGTGGGACACTTTAAAGTTTTTTTTTAGAAAAAAGGTCATTACAGCCGGTGACGGTGAACCACCGTGAACATTGGCCGAAGTTCATGCGAAAGGTCGGTTGGTTCGGTTTCGGTTTCTAAAGCCTGATTTAAGGTCGTTATTTCCTAAATCTCATCCTATGTTCTCGGATCTAGCGAATCGAAAGGTTTTAACTATTTTTACCTTCTTTATTTTTCTTTTCTGTTTGATCTTCTTTTTATGTTTTTTTTTGTTTTTTTTCCTTTTGATTTTCGTCCCTTTTTTTTATTTTTGGTTTGAATCTCTCTCTAATCCCTCTCTTATTTTTTTGGATCTAAAATCATGCCCCTTTTCTGTTGCAGGAGTTTCGAATTTATAGTAGGGGAGAATGGATTTGAACCATCCACGTCGAGGGTGATGGGGATCTTGGTAGGGCAGTCACGACAGAGAGAATAGAAGGGTAAGGGCGGTGGTGAAAGGCGGCTGGGCGGTGCGGCTTGTCTCGGCGGCGGCGGCTCAAGCCGCAACTAGGGTTTGGATTAGGTTAGGTTTGGTCATCTGGTTTGGGCCAAATTGGATTTTGGGTAATGGGTTATTTGTTTAATAAAATTGGGTATTTTTGGGGTTTTTATTGTATTTGAATATTGTGTAATGGTTTGGAGGCCTGGACGAAAATGGGTTCTCACAAAAATAGTTGCAATCGTTTAAGATCATGCATTAAAGTTGTATATTGAAAAATGTATCAAGTAGGGTCTAAATATAGCTTAGAATGACTTATTTTTGATAAAAAGTGACAAAGATTTCGGAATCATGCTAAGAGGTATTGAAACATTTCTTCTAGAATGCTAAAATTTTGATAAAATTTTTACGTTTTGGTCATTATTTCATAACTTTTTCAGTTGAACTCTGATATTCAAATTTTGGGATGAAAATGAGATTAAGAATAACACCTATTAGTAAAATGAAAATTCCTCTGGTCCTTGCAAATTTTAGAAATTTAAAAATAAGTTCCTAACGTTTTTGAAACATCATTGCTTAATCCTTAAATGTTAAAAAATCACTTATGTGTTGACAATTTCCTTCTTGTGTAAGCCATAACATGACCCAAATATATAATAGCATGAACTGATAGAAGTTCAGATATAAGCCCTTGAACTTTTGCATATTTACACTTTAGTCCTTATACTTTTGATTGATGATTTGATTTGGTGTTATGTATGTTTTGTAATAATTTGATTCTCTAATTTGAATTCCGGTGACAACTCTAACTCAGTTTTCTAACAGAACGAGCATGGGTGTTACATTGCCAGAGTACTGTTTTAATTTAAATTCAATTTACAACTAGTTCATAAATCTAAAATCAATCATTGATCTTACTAATCCATTAAGATAGAAACCTCATAAACCCATTTCACAATCCATGTGAATACGATCTTGATATACTTATTATTTATAACTTGCGACGCGTATACTTGCACATTGATGTTGCAACATTGTACACACTAACTGCTGGGGTGTTGAACTTTAGCCAAAGGCTGCTATGGATCCCATGTCCTCCACTTCGAAGCGGAGGCATTTCGACATTGTCAAAGAGATTGGTGGAAGATTTGTAAATTCTCATTACAATGTTTCCATACATTAGAAATGGTGAAAATGCAAAACTTCCTAAAGATTGTATACATTGAAAATGCTTAAGTCTTAAAACATCATTGGAAATGCTTCTTTTGGAAGAACTTCACTTCATATTGTTGCTAGCAGTGAGGTGTTGTCATTCTTAACAATTATAGTTATTGTAGCTGGTGGGAAATAAGCGAGCATAGCGCCCCCTTTGTACCACGACAAATTTGATTAGTGGCACATTTTCTTCCTTAAGTGATGTTCTAGCTTGTTTCTTCCGAATGAGTCTGTGTAGAAATAACATGGTGGGTGTAACAAGCGAGAGGCACTACTAGGACTGATTCAGTACACCTTGCATATGTATAGCATAGGCTATTGGTGAACATTTAAAAGATGTTTTCGTTGAGCCCCTTATCATAGTAGAGAATATGATATTGGGGACATGAGAATACTTTCACAGTTTGAGGTCACAACTATAATGGCTGAATATCTAGAATCGTCTCTAGACTTAGATTGACTGACATCTTAACATTTAGCTTCAAGAGTGAGGTTCCCATTGTTGGAGTCTGTCCAAAGACCAACCATAAGATGATTGTAAAATACATAGTTATTTTTATCTTTTAATTAATATAAAGAAATTATTATTATTTCAGTCTTATTATGTGCATTTATACATAAACTGAATTATAATAAAGTCCTTAGAATAATATGATTACTCTTAAATGTCCTTATTCGAGTATTATTGCGGGCATGGACAACAATAATATATTAAGACTAATATGTAGTTGATTGATGACAAAGTGTTGTTATTGGCATGGAGATGTCAAAACCAATACTTAAGTATGTGTTAGAGAACGACATACTGGACTGACCCGCTATGAGCATGTTTCTTGGATTATTATGTGACAGTCACAACGTTGCTCATAGTGATAACTACATGTATGATCCTCATACTTGAGATCATCATTACTTTAACATTGTGAGTGACATATTTTGATGCAGTCAAACGTGTGTCATGACTGCCTACACTATAAAGAATGATATTGGATATGTCACAATCTATGTAGCGGGATATGATTGATCAAGATAGGATTTGTCCCTCCTACATAATAAGAGTAATATCATAGGCCAATTGATTGAGTGAGACTAGAAATGTATGACCATGCTCGAATAAATTGATATGCGATATCATAGTTATTCGTTTATAATAGTCTACTCAAGATATAAAAAATATTAGATGGACTGTACAAGTGTGACTATTCCATGACTTGTGCCCAATCTAGATATAAGGACAAAAGGATGTAATACATGAAAAAGAGTTAATCACGAAGAGTTTATGTCGAACCACGACTTCCTGTAACTTAGGTAGCAATGATGTATTGCTAGATGCCACACATTGCCTGTAATATTAGAATTGTTCTAGATATTACTTCTAACGTTACATGAACCTACAAGGATCACACCCTATGATTGAAACGAACAAATATCGACTAGATAGCATGTGTACAAACTTGTTGTACACGAAATTAGTAAAAATCAAAATTTTTATAATTATAGATAATTTCATTTATATATTATAATACTAGATAATTATTGTAATTATCAAATACTATTAATATATATATATATCCCTAAAGAAACCTAATTAAAGTAGAACCAGATTCTACATATTTAATTATATTCGAAGAAATATATTGTATTTTTAATGAATTCAATTTTAATTAGGACTGAGTTTTTGAATGCTATATAAAGGCATAAGGTTTAGCTGCCAAATATATGTCTATTTGCGAAAACCTCTCTAACAGTTAGAGAAGTAAAATATTATTTGTTTCATTCAGATGGACTGCGTAGAGGTTAGAACGCTATTGTGACGACTTGGATTCGATATCGTGTTGGAAGAATTGGTTTCTCTTACATCCCTGGGATTTTTAGATTCAATTAAGGTAACGTTTCATCCCTTTTCACCCTGAATTCGTTCTTCGGACATAGATCACTGATGGAATACACTGGATAATTTTTTCGCTGAGCCATGTGGTGTACCGGCGTTTCCCAACACCCATAACATTTTAGGACTTCTCGTGTGGAACTCATCGATGGGGATTTTGGCGTTCTTATAAAACTCCAACTTTTTCCTCATGTATGAGGCATGCAGTGACGGAACCATGCAGTGTGTGGGAGGGGCTGTTGCCCCTCCCAATTTTTTTGGTATAATTGTATTTTTAGTCCCTTTTAGTTTAAATGTTAATCAAATAAGGCTTTTGCCCCTCCCAAATTTTAAATTTAATAACTTAATAGACTCTTGCCCCTCCCAACATTGAATCCTAGCTCCGTCCCTGGAGGCATGGGAGGGTTTCCTCCTTTGGCTCGAACATATTCGTGCTGTAAAGGGAATCTTAGCATCCTAGGTGCTCAAATGAGCAGTGGTCTGCTCTTGCTGGTGTCTCTTCGATAGTGGAGGTTTTCTCTTCGTTCTTTCTCCGTCGTCTACTACCATTGCGCCAAGAGATTAAAAATTCTAATAGAGTTTTTGTGTCAACTTCTACTACCATTGGCCAAAAACGTTAGGCATGTCAGTTGTATCATGAGATGGGGTGGAAAGTTATTATGGAACAACCATTTTTGGGGTGCTCATCTTAACTGATTCTCCCCATCAAAATTTTTCACACTCACCACAACAATTGTTACGGTAAGAATGAAAGGTTGTGGTTTTCCCCTTTTGGTTTAGGCGAAGAGCCGCAATTAGTCGTAATGTGGAGAAGAAGAGGGATAGAGAAGAAGATGAGTCCTAGAGTCGAGATCTGGGATCCTCCCCTTAAATTGAACTTTGTAGGTATATAAATGTTCATTTGGGGATGTGTCATGCCGAGGGGTCTATAGGTAATGATGACTTGGCAATGTAGCTCTAGCTATCATACAATATAGTTAGATGGTGGGTCATATAGACATGATAGTAATCATGTCAATAGAGTTATAGCTCTCTAACATGACCGCGTCATGAAATCTTTAGAGGCCTTAGAGCCTTTTTGTTGCGTGTTTAGAGTGCAACGCAAACGGTGCAAGTATACACGTCGCAAGTAATAAAGTGATATGTATCAAGTATCGTCTCCACAGGGATTGGTTTGGGCCACTTTGCTTAAGTTACTACAATGTAGAAGAAATAAATTGATAGTGATAATTGATGGTGATGAATATCAACTAAAATAAACTAAATAAAGATAAGAGAGTGATCGATTTAAGAGAGTAGGTTGGATTATCATAAGCCATGGTATGATGATTTAATGGACCGTCGTGGTAATTGATTGCAAGCGTAGCTCAATCACCTTAAACAAATAGCGTCATTCAAATTGCCTGGTCAATTGTCATTGCCTGGGAAACTAGGAATGGTACGATTGCTTGGGTAACTGGGCGACTTCCTTCAAAGCTCGACAGAGTGTTCTTTAATGACTTCTTGTTATTCCTAACCCGAAGAACTAGTCAATTGTGCACGCCTTGGTGATACATTCCTGCGATAACCTTGGGTGAACAACAACCAATGTTACACTCCTCTTAGCCGTTGAAATCCAAATCTTATTCCTAAGTTGGATTAACCTCCATTAATGTCTTATTGAATGAAGATTATGCTCATTCGTTTCTTGAACCTAATTCTCTTGATATTAGATAAATGGATGAATTCATGAGATCCTCTCTCAATTCACTCGCAAATAAAATTAAGAACTTAGAATGAACAAACATTGAATTAAAATTGCAACTCAAAAACCTAAACAAATCTTATCGTTGATCAAAACCACAAAAACGCAATAACCCAAGCCAAATAAAATTAGTTTATGGCTTGGTTCGAAAGATATACAAAGAATAATCTCCCTAGCATGAATCTAATCGAGAAAAGAGGAAGAAGAAGTTAACCCACAACCCCTTGGTTTTTCTCTTTCAATCGAACTCTACCTATAAAGTAGGCGGCTAGGTCTTCTATTTATAGGAGATGGCTAGGTCAAAGTCTTTTTTGAGGAGGAAGTTAAGTTGGAATTAAATAGAATAAAATAAATAGATCTCTTTTATTATATTTATTCATCCAAAAACTTCTCCTAAACCTCTTAGAATTTAATATCCCTTTGACATCTTTATGGAACTCCAACTCTTCTAGGATTTATCCTTGCTTCTCATGATTATCTTGAATTAAATAGATTTATCCTTTAAGAAATCAACAACCACTTCATCTTATCCTCAATTGCTTCGGGAATTTTTAAATCCTCCACACATACACAAAAACACGCATACTCGCAGTACCATTTTTCCACAAAAATCAACCAAATTATGAAATCAAGCATGAAGGTGAAGGAAATCATGAATTAATGCATGAATGACTAGTTATGCAGCTAATATGAGCCTAAGTCTAACAATAATATGAGTATAAAGCGTAATAAAAATAGTACTTTTGAACACTTAACACACCCCCAAACTCGAACTATTGCTTGTCCTCAAGCAATGAAAAACTAGCAATTACTTGCCAAGACTTCAATAATCAAAGACATGCTTTTAACTTGAATTCAAACCTCGGAACCGTGGCACAAAGTATGATCACCTTTTGAATTTTTCGGATAGTACAAAAATTTCTCGGATCTAAACTATAATATTCGTGATAATGTGTGTGCGAAGTTGTGTACAAATTGATTTTCCAAATTCTATGTGAACAATAGGTTGTTAACAATTTAATTTATGGGGTATTTATTTTTGTTTTCACTAGAGCCAATTTCGGGCACCTCTAGTGATTCTTTAATGTGCATTAACTACTAGAGCCAGTTTTGGGCACCTCTAGCAAGAAATTAACTTTTAATTTACCTAAATTTTAAGCAACCTAAGTTCACTAAGTTTCTATCAATCAACAAGTCACAACTGTGTCAATGATATTTAGCATCATAGTAAAATTCTAAGTTCTTTTCATGCAATCCTAAAATTTAAAGGTTCTTTCAATTAAGTGTAGTGGCAAAAATTCATCATTGGATATTCAACAAGTCCAAACAATTAAATCCAATCAAAGACATGGCAAGTAACATATGCAACTTATATGCAATTACTAAAGATTAATGCAACTAAAGATGAAATAAATAAAAACAAACACTCCCCCCAAACTCAAGGGAAGCATTGTCCCCAATGCCTGCAATTACAGAAAAGTAAAAATAAACTAAAATGCAAATGGGTTAGTCGGAAAGGTCATCACCTCGAATGATGAGTTTTTTTCAATTTGTTTGCTTGATTCTTTTTCCAAACCGTCGTGGTTTGATGTGTGTGGCTGGTACCGCATGAGTAGCATTTGTTGGGCCTCCATTTGCTTCAATCGGTGTGTTAAGAGGTGGAGCATTGCATCGATTTGATCCATGTTTTCCGAAGTAGGTTGACTTGTCTGGGCATCCTTAGTTGCCAAAGCAATTGTTGTTTCCTAGGCAGTGGTCAGTGCAGGGGGTTTCCTTAGCATGAGGGTTGTGATTCTTGATGTGGAAAAGAAAAGAAAACAAAGAAAACCTGAAAACTAAAGATACTGAAGACAAATAAGATAAAATATCTCCTAAAATTTCTGAAAATAAATAAAGAAAAATAAAACAAATCTAAAAGTTACCAAAAATAAAATAAAGGTCCAAAAATTAAAAACAGAAAATTAAAAATTCTTAGATAAGTTGAGCATAGGGAAGTTGTGAATTTTGAGAATAAGCGAGTTTCGCTGAAACTTGCTGATGATTATGAAGTTGTGGTGGTAGGAGAGAACGTGAAGTTCTTATCTAATGTGGTTTCGACGCTTGAAGTAAGTCGGTTGATGTGTCAAGGATGCGAAGCTTATTTAGCTTATGTAATGAATCCTAGCACGAAGAAGGTGTGGGTTTAAGATATAAGGACATTGTATGAATTCCCTGGGGTGTTTCCGGAGGAGCTATCTGGTTTACCGCCTATTCGGGGGGTTGAATTCAGAATTGAGTTGTATGAGAACACAACTCCGGTGTCAATCGCTCCCTATCAAATGGCACCTAATGAGTTGAAGGAGTTGAGACGCAACTTCAAGAGTTGCTTGACCGAGGCTTTATTCGGCCTAGTGTATCACCTTGGGGTGCACTGGTCTTGTTTGTTAAGAAGAAAGATGGCACGATGAGGATGTGCATTGATTACCGTCAGCTGAATAAGTTGACTATCAAGAATAAGTATCCTCTGCCGAGGATTGATGATCTTTTTGATCAGTTTCGTGGAGCGGCTGTGTTCTCAAAGTTTGATTTACGGTCGGGGTATTATTAATTGAAGGTTAATGATGTGGATGTGCCGAAAACTGCTTTTCGGACAAGATATGGGCATTATGAATTTCTGGTGATGCCATTTGGTTTGACGAATGCTCCTGCTGCATTCATGGATATGATGAACATGGTGTTTCATGAGTTCTTGGATAAGTTCGTTGTGGTGTTCATCGATGACATCCTTGTGTACTCTCGTATCAAAGAGGAGCACGAGGAACATTTGAGGATTGTTTTACAAGTGCTGCTAGAGAATAAGCTTTATGCTAAGCTGAGTAAATGTGAGTTTTGGTTGAAGGAGGTTGTTTTCCTTGGTCATGTGGTTTCGGTAGAGGGAATTCACGTTGATCCTCAGAAGATTGAAGTGGTGGTTAACTGGAAGCCTCCTAGGTCTGTTCATGAAATTCGTAGTTTCCTTGGTTTGGCGGGTTACTATCAGAGGTTCGTGGATGGATTTTCCAAGATTGCTGCTCATTTGACAAAGTTATTGCAGAAAGATGTTAAGTTTGAGTGGACGGAAGTGAGACAACAAGCTTTAGAGAAGCTAAAGGAAGCTTTGACGCAAGATCCTATCTTGATTCAACCTGAATCTGGAAAAGAGTTTGTGGTGTATAGTGATGCATCCTTTGTGGGTTTGGGGTGTGTGATGATGCAAGAAGGTAGGGTAGTAGCTTATGCATCGCGACAGTTGTAGGTGCATGAGCGTAAATATCCCATGCAGGACATTGAGTTAAAGTCAGTGATGTTCGCTTTGAAGATTTAGAGACATTATCTATATGGTGAGAAGTGTACTGTACACGGATCACAAGAGTTTGAAGTATCTTATGTCTCAGAAGGAGCTAAATCTCAGGCAACGACGTTGGGTGGAGTTGCTTAAGAATTACGACCTAACGATCGAGTATCATCCAGGAAAGGCCAATGTTATGGTCGATGCCTCGAGTAGGAAAGTGGCGGTGGAGTTGAGAGCGATGTTTGCTTGTTTGAGCATATCGCGAGATGATGGCTTTGTTGCTGAGTTGCAAGTGTAACCCCCTTAACCCGGCCTAGACGGTTGACCTGAATTAAGAAAGTAACACGGGGAAAACCAAAGTCAACCCGAAAGTTCACCTTGATTAACGACCCTCTTTTTTTTCTTTTTAATCTTGTCTAGATGCACATTATCCCTAATTGTGATCACTCAACAACATACTCAAAGATCACAAGCATCAGAGATCAAACAGGGACCCAATTGAACAAATTACAACTTTAGGGACCAAATTGTAATTTCTGATAATTAGGAGGACTTAACCCAAATTAAAGTTACCAACTTGAAATTAGTCAGATTTCATGCTTCTCTGTGAAATTTCAGCTCAAACGGACTTCCCGAACTCATACAATTGCACAAACAAGGATTAGGACTAAAACGCAAACAATTCAAAACATTTAACTGCCCATGTCATCCCCCAACGGTCACCCGTTCCGGAACAGGCAGAACCCGTTTCGAAACTCGGGCCGTTCTGCAATGCGTACCGGAACACGGGCTGGCAGTAGCCAAACCGTTTCGGAACGGTCTCTCCCGTTTCAGACGCCTGGGCTTGTTTAAGGCACCCGTTCCGAAACGGCAGGCACTGTTCCGAAACGCCCTGCATAGATTGCCCCAAAATGCATACTTAAACATGCAATTAAACATCCAATCATGCTCCAATTACCACCAAACTTTACCAACATGCAATTCAACATATATAAGACATACATGCATCAACAAATCAGCAAAATAACATCATATATGAAAAGCCCCAAATCTATAGGCATGCTTCCTACACAAGCAAACCATTCAAGCATAAACTTCCATTTCAAGCATGTAAAGGCCAAACTCAAAAACCAACATTCTCAACAACATTCAACATACTTAGGGAGTTCAAAACCTCTCCCAAAACATACACATAGGTCCCCCATTGCCAAATTACCAAAAGCTAAAATGTACTTAATAAAACCTCCATACTTTGAGCTTTACTTTCACTTGAATACTTGCCCTCCTTGCTGCCCTCGAAGTACTCTAATGTTCTGCATTATTGATTTAAGAAAAACGAAAGAGAGCGTAAGCGAAAGCTTAGTGAGGAACGCTCAATAAAACCATTCAATAATGCATTTATAAAACACTTTATAAATCATGCTTCAAATCAACATTTACACATGCTCAAAAGCATACTTTAAACAAGCATCTCATGCTTCATATCATAACATGTCATATTGGCCACAAGCAATTAAACATCCAATCATGCTCCAATTACCACCAAACTTTACCAACATGCAATTCAACATATATAAGACATACATGCATCAACAAATCAGCAAAATAACATCATATATGAAAAGCCCCAAATCTATAGGCATGCTTCCTACACAAGCAAACCATTCAAGCATAAACTTCCATTTCAAGCATGTAAAGGCCAAACTCAAAAACCAACATTCTCAACAACATTCAACATACTTAGGGAGTTCAAAACCTCTCCCAAAACATACACATAGGTCCCCCATTGCCAAATTACCAAAAGCTAAAATGTACTTAATAAAACCTCCATACTTTGAGCTTTACTTTCACTTGAATACTTGCCCTCCTTGCTGCCCTCGAAGTACTCTAATGTTCTGCATTATTGATTTAAGAAAAACGAAAGAGAGCGTAAGCGAAAGCTTAGTGAGGAACGCTCAATAAAACCATTCAATAATGCATTTATAAAACACTTTATAAATCATGCTTCAAATCAACATTTACACATGCTCAAAAGCATACTTTAAACAAGCATCTCATGTTTCATATCATAACATGTCATATTGGCCACAAGCAATTAAACATCCAATCATGCTCCAATTACCACCAAACTTTACCAACATGCAATTCAACATATATAAGACATACATGCATCAACAAATCAGCAAAATAACATCATATATGAAAAGCCCCAAATCTATAGGCATGCTTCCTACACAAGCAAACCATTCAAGCATAAACTTCCATTTCAAGCATGTAAAGGCCAAACTCAAAAACCAACATTCTCAACAACATTCAACATACTTAGGGAGTTCAAAACCTCTCCCAAAACATACACATAGGTCCCCCATTGCCAAATTACCAAAAGCTAAAATGTACTTAATAAAACCTCCATACTTTGAGCTTTACTTTCACTTGAATACTTGCCCTCCTTGCTGCCCTCGAAGTACTCTAATGTTCTGCATTATTGATTTAAGAAAAACGAAAGAGAGCGTAAGCGAAAGCTTAGTGAGGAACGCTCAATAAAACCATTCAATAATGCATTTATAAAACACTTTATAAATCATGCTTCAAATCAACATTTACACATGCTCAAAAGCATACTTTAAACAAGCATCTCATGCTTCATATCATAACATGTCATATTGGCCACAAGTGATAAATTCCATTTCTTTAAAAACAAGTTCATCAACTTTCACCCCAAGGACATTTACACACCTTGGCCCCATGGACTTTTAACCACCATGGAATGGACCACACAAGGACTTTTAACCACCTTTGTGTCCGTATCAAGTTTCACCCCAAGGACTTTTAAACACCTTGGCCCCAAGGACTTTTAAACACCTTGGCCCCATGGACTTTTAAACACCATGGAAAGGATCACACAAGGACTTTTAACCACCTTTGTGTCCGTATCAAGAATCATCCAAGGAATTTTAACTACCTTGATGTTCTTAAGTAAACAAGGCTCACTCAAGGACTTTTAACCACCTTAGTGACCTTAACCTTTTCAAAACATCACTTGCAATATACATCATTATCAACAATTTATCCACTGTTTTAAAGCATTAAACCAAGCCATATTCATCATGAATTTAAAAGCATCAAACCACATTTAATCAATGTTCAAAAACAAGGAACTGTTACCTTGAGCTTCCTTCAACATATGGCTTACAAAAACAACATTAACCATGCTAAATCATGCTTTCAAAACAGAGTTTAAAACATGCAATAAACCACATTGCACAACAATCAAATCATGGCCACCACTAGAGAGTATTTCCGAAAACTTACACTTGAGCTTAGCAAAGTTGTTTAGACTTAAACTAAGCTCCCAAGACATTGGTTTCAAAGCTGAAAACCCAATTTCACTCACCGATTCCACTTCACCTCTTGCCGAAGCACCAAATCAAGCTTCCGGATCAACAACCCTTGGATCCAAAGATGCCTCCCCTGTTTTAACACATCAAAGCAGAGGATTAATGCATCATCATGCATTAATTGCTTCAATGAAAGCACCTAAACTCGCTGCTCTCATCCAACCTCCATTTTCGGCCACCAAACACAACCGAAAATGCATCCAAACCACTTCTCAACAAAGCCCAGCCATAAACCATCAAAACCAAACATCTATTAACATCATTTAACATCTAAAAAGAACCTATTAACATCCTTATACCTCCAGCAACATCAGATCCACAAGATCACCTCAAAAACAATCAAGAATCACAAGCTAAACTTAGGAAACTCAACCTATCCGGGATTGCATTAATCAAAACTCAATTCCTTATCAATTTAGAGTCCAAATAACATCAAAAACACATCTCAAATCACAAATTTAACAGATCAAACGAAAATCATCAAAAATCACCAAATCTTGCATTATAAGCCAAGATCCAATTCACAACTCAAAAACCTTTAATAAAACATCAATTAAGGATTGAAAACTTAGGAATTTCAGTAAAGAACTGATAGTTTAGAGGAGAAGGACGTTCTTACCTCCAAACTTGAGTTTCTCCTCTTTTTGGAATCAAAAACCTTGATGAATCAAGTAGCAAATGATGAGGTTTTGTAGATATGTTGATTAGGAATCAAAAGAGAGTGGAAAGGAGGGATTTAGGTGAGAAAATCAGAAACAATTCTCTGGAAAGAAAGTGTTTGGGTTGAGAGAAAATGAGAGAAAGGAAAATAGGAAGTTAGTTATCAAAATGGCCAAAATGGCTTTCCCTCCACTTTTGATATGTTTTAAAATTAGAATAAATCCTTAAAATATCTTAGAAAAATCTGGAGAAACTACTTTTGGAATAATAGCTCCTTAAAGATTCAAAGTTTCAACCCTTTATAAAACAGTCACCAAACTTTCAAAAATTACATTTTGGTCACTAGCCAAAATGTCACCCTTCCAAAACTCATTTTCCAAAATTGATTTCACAGTTCACTTAATTATATTAAAAGATGATTTTAGAACATTTTTCCATATTTTTAATGCAACCCGAACTAGGCTTTCCTAATTTCACCTTTTTAGATTCGAACAGCACTTTGACCAAACCGGTCAACGCCCAAAACTCCTAAGCCCAAAACCGGGGCGTTACAACTCTCCCCCCCTTAAGAAATTTCGTCCTCGAAATTTACCTGAAGGAAAGAGATAAGGAAACTGCTTCAGCATGTCTTCCTTCCGCTCCCACGTGGCTTCCTCAACACCTCGATGCTTCCACAACACCTTCACCAACTCAATGGTCTTGCCACGAAGAACCTTGCTATCCGAATCCAGAACCTTCACCGGTTCCTCATCATAGGTCAAATCCGGATTCAGTTCCACTTCCTCCACAGGCATCACATGCGAAGGATCAGATCTATACCTCCGGAGCATAGAAACATGGAACACATCATGAATCTTCTCCAACTCTTGAGGTAACCTCAACCGATACGCAACAGGACCCACACGCTCAACCACCTCGTATGGTCCAATGTACCTAGGGCTCAACTTACCCTTCCGGCCAAACCTCATCACCTTCTTCCAAGGCGAAACCTTCAAGAACACACGGTCACCCACCGCATACTCTATCTCCTTACGCTTCAAATCCGCGTAAGACTTTTGCCGATCAGAGGCTGCCTTCAACCGCTCACAAATGAGCTTCACCTTCTCGGTGGTCCCTTTCAACAAAGCCGGCATCGAAACCAACTTTTGACCAGTTTCAGCCCAACAAAGAAGAGTCCTACACTTCCTCCCGTACAAAGCCTCATATGGTGCCATCTGTATACTCGCCTGATAACTATTGTTATAAGCGAACTCAACCAAAGGTAGATGCTTCTCCCAAGAACCTTGGAACTCAATCACGCAGCACCTCAACATATCCTCCAAGATCTGAATAACCCGCTCAGACTGACCATCCGACTGAGGATGATAGGATGTACTGAAATGCAACCTTGTACCCAGAACTTGATGCAAACACTGCCAGAAACGCGATGTGAACCTCGGATCCCTATCCGACACAATCGACTTAGGCACACCATGCAGCCGCACAATCTCAGCAATGTACAGCTCCGCCAGCTTATCCAAAGAAAACGTGGTATGCACAGGCAAGAAATGCGCACACTTCATCAGGCGATCCACAATCACCCAAACAGAATTCTTCTTCGAAGGAGACAAAGGTAAACCAGATACAAAATCCATGGTAACCCCTTCCCACTTCCATTCAGGGATTTTCAACGGTTGCAACAACCCTGAAGGAACCTGATGTTCAGCCTTAACTCGCTGACACACCAAACACTTGCTCACAAACTCTGCAACATCCTTCTTCAATGTAACCCCCTTAACCCGGCCTAGACGGTTGACCCGAATTAAGAAAGTCACACGGGGAAAACCAAAGTCAACCTTGATTAACGACCCTTTTTTTTCTTTTTAATCTTGTCTAGATGCACATTAGTCCTAAATGTGATCACACAAACATCATACACAAAGATCACAAACATCAGAGATCAAACAGGGACCCAATTGAACAAATTACAACTTTAGGGACCAAATTGTAATTTCTGATAAATATGAGGACACAACCCAAATTAAAGTTACCAACTTGAAATTAATCAGGTTTCATGCTTCTCTGTGAAATTTCAGCTCAAAAGGACTTCCCAAACTCATATAATTGCACAATCAAGTTTCAGGACCAAAATGCAAACAATTCAAAATATTTAACTGCCAATGTCAGCCCCCAACGGTCGACCGTTCCGGAACAGGTAGACCCCGTTTCGAAACACGGGCCGTTCCGCAACGCGTACCGGAACACGGGCTGGCAGTGGCCAAACCGTTTTGAAACGGTGCCTACCGTTTCGGACGCCTGGGTTCATTCAAGGCACCCGTTCCGAAACGGTGTGCACTGTTCCGAAACGCCCTGCACAGATTGCAGCAAAAAGCATTCTTAAACATGCAATTGATCATTCAAACATGCTCCAAATGCTACCAAACTTTACCAGCATGCAATTCAACATATATAAGACTTATAAGCATCAACAAATCATCAGAACAACATCATATGCAAAAAGCCCCAAATCTATAGGCATGCTTCCTACACAAGCTAGCTATTCAAGCACAAACTTCCAAAACAAGCATGTAATGGTCCAATACAAAAACCAGCTTTCTTATCATCATTCAACATACTTAGGGAGTTCCAAACACCTCCCAAAACATACACATTGGTCCCCCATTGCCAAATTACCAAAAGCTAAAATGTACTAACAAAACCTTCCATACATTGAGCTCTACTTTCACTTGAATGCTTGCCCTCCTTGCTGCCCTCAAGGTTCCTTAATGTTCTGCATTATTGAATTAAGAAAACGAAAGAGAGCGTAAGCAAAAGCTTAGTGAGGAATGCTCTTAAAAACCATTCAATAATGCATTTAAAAACATTTACAAATCATGCTTTAAATCAACCTTTGCACATGCTCAAAAGCATACTTAAAACAAGCATCTCATGCTTCAACATAACATGTCATATTGGCTCAAGTGATAGATTCCATTTCTTTAAAACAAGTTCATCAACTTCCCCAAGGACTTTTAAACACCTTGGCCCCAAGGACTTTTAAACACCTTGGCCATGGACTTTTAAACACCATGAAAGAGGACCACACAAGGACTTTTAACCACCTTTGTGTCCATAGCTTGATTCACCCCAAGGACTTTTAAACACCTTGGCCCCAAGGACTTTTAAACACCTTGGCCCCATGGACTTTTAAACACCATGGCCCCATGGACTTTTAAACACCATGGAAAGGATCACCTAAGGACTTTTAACCACCTTAGTGTCCGCAACAAGAACCATCCAAGGACTTTTAACCACCTTGATGTTCTTAAGTAACAAGGCTCACTCAAGGACTTTTAACCACCTTAGTGACCTTAAACCTTTTTAAAACATCACTTGCCAATATACATCATTTCCATCATTTAATCCACTGTTTTAAAGCATTAAACCAAGCCATATTCATTATGCATTTAAAAGCACCAAACCACATTTCATCAATGTACAAAAACAAGGAACTCTTACCTAGAGTTTCCTTCAACATATGGCTTACAACATCAGCAAATACCATGCTAAAACAAGCTTTCAAAACAGTAATTGCTTCAATGAAAGCACCTAAACTCGCTGCTCTCATCCACACACCATTTTCGGCCACCAAACACAACCGAAAATGCATCCAAACCACTTCTAAACAAAGCTCAGCCATAAACCAGCAAAACCACATATCCTTTAACATCACATAACATCTAAAAACAACCTATTAACATCCTTATACCTCCAGCAACATCAGATCCACAAGATCACCTCAAAAACAACCTTAAATCACAAGCTAAACTTAGGAAACTCAACCTATCCGGGATTGCATTAATCAAAACTCAATTCCTTATCAATTTAGAGTTCATTTAACATCAAAAACACATCTCAAATCACAGATTAATCAGATCTAACGAAAATCACCAAAAATCACCAAATCTTGCATTATAAGCCAAGATCCATTTCACCACTTAAAAACCTTTAATAAAACATCAATTAAGGATTGAAAACTTAGGAATTTCAGTAAAGAACTGATAGTTTAGAGGAGAAGGACGTTCTTACCTCCAAACTTGAGTTTCTCCTCTTTTTGGAATCAAAAACCTTGTTGAATCAAGTAGCAAATGGTGAGGTTTTGTAGATATTATGATTAGGAATCAAAAGAGAGTTGAAAGGAGGGATTTAGGTGAGAAAATCAGATCAAATTCACTGGAGAGAAAGTGTTTGGGTTGAGAGAAAATGAGAGAAAGAAAATTGAGAAAAGTTAGTTATCCAAAATAGCCAAATGGCTTTCCCTCCACTTTTAATATCATTTAAAATCAGAATATAGCTTAAAATATCTTAGAAAAATCTGGAGAAACTCCCTTTGGGTAAATAGCTCCTTAAAGATTCAAAGTTTCAACCCTTTATAAAACAGTCACCAAACTTTCGAAAATTACATTTTTGTCACTAGCCAAAATGTCACACTTCCAAAACTCATTTTCCAAAATTGATTTCACAGTTCACTTAATTATATTAAAAGATGATTTTAGAACATTTTTCCATATTTTTAATGCAACCCGAACTAGGCTTCCTAATTTCACCTCTTTAGATTCGAACAGCACTTTGACCAACCGGTCAACGCCCAAACTCCTAAGCCCAAAACCGGGGCGTTACAACTCTCCCCCCTTAAGAAATTTCGTCCTCGAAATTTACCTGAAGGAAAGAGATAAGGAAACTGCTTCAGCATGTCTTCCTTCCGCTCCCACGTGGCTTCCTCAACACCTCGATGCTTCCACAGCACCTTCACCAATTCAATGGTCTTGCCACGAAGAACCTTGCTATCCGAATCCAGAACCTTCACCGGTTCCTCATTATAGGTCAAATCCGGATTCAAAACCACTTCCTCCACAGGCATCACATGCGAAGGATCAGATCTATACTTCCGGAGCATAGAAACATGGAACACATCATGAATCTTCTCCAACTCCTGAGGTAACCTCAACCAATACGCAACAGGACCCACACGCTCAACCACCTCATATGGTCCAATGTACCTAGGGCTCAACTTACCCTTCCGGCCAAACCTCATCACCTTCTTCCAAGGCGAAACCTTCAAAAACACACGGTCACCCACCGCATACTCTATCTCCTTACGCTTCAAATCCGCGTAAGACTTTTGCCGATCAGAGGCTGCCTTCAACCGCTCACAAATGAGCTTCACCTTCTCGGTGGTCCCTTTCAACAAAGCCGGCATCGAAACCAACTTTTGACCAGTTTCAGCCCAACAAAGAAGAGTCCTACACTTCCTCCCGTACAAAGCCTCATATGGTGCCATCTGTATACTCGCCTGATAACTATTGTTATAAGCGAACTCAACCAAAGGTAGATGCTTCTCCCAAGAACCTTGGAACTCAATCACGCAGCACCTCAACATATCCTCCAAGATCTGAATAACCCGCTCAGACTGACCATCCGACTGAGGATGATAGGATGTACTGAAATGCAACCTTGTACCCAGAACTTGATGCAAACACTGCCAGAAACGCGATGTGAACCTCGGATCCCTATCCGACACAATCGACTTAGGCACACCATGCAGCCGCACAATCTCAGCAATGTACAGCTCCGCCAGCTTATCCAAAGAAAACGTGGTATGCACAGGCAAGAAATGCGCACACTTCATCAGGCGATCCACAATCACCCAAACAGAATTCTTCTTCGAAGGAGACAAAGGTAAACCAGATACAAAATCCATGGTAACCCCTTCCCACTTCCATTCAGGGATTTTCAACGGTTGCAACAACCCTGAAGGAACCTGATGTTCAGCCTTAACTCGCTGACACACCAAACACTTGCTCACAAACTCTGCAACATCCTTCTTCAATGTAACCCCCTTAACCCGGCCTAGACGGTTGACCCGAATTAAGAAAGTCACACGGGGAAAACCAAAGTCAACCTTGATTAACGACCCTTTTTTTTCTTTTTAATCTTGTCTAGATGCACATTAGTCCTAAATGTGATCACACAAACATCATACACAAAGATCACAAACATCAGAGATCAAACAGGGACCCAATTGAACAAATTACAACTTTAGGGACCAAATTGTAATTTCTGATAAATATGAGGACACAACCCAAATTAAAGTTACCAACTTGAAATTAATCAGGTTTCATGCTTCTCTGTGAAATTTCAGCTCAAAAGGACTTCCCAAACTCATATAATTGCACAATCAAGTTTCAGGACCAAAATGCAAACAATTCAAAATATTTAACTGCCAATGTCAGCCCCCAACGGTCGACCGTTCCGGAACAGGTAGACCCCGTTTCGAAACACGGGCCGTTCCGCAACGCGTACCGGAACACGGGCTGGCAGTGGCCAAACCGTTTTGAAACGGTGCCTACCGTTTCGGACGCCTGGGTTCATTCAAGGCACCCGTTCCGAAACGGTGTGCACTGTTCCGAAACGCCCTGCACAGATTGCAGCAAAAAGCATTCTTAAACATGCAATTGATCATTCAAACATGCTCCAAATGCTACCAAACTTTACCAGCATGCAATTCAACATATATAAGACTTATAAGCATCAACAAATCATCAGAACAACATCATATGCAAAAAGCCCCAAATCTATAGGCATGCTTCCTACACAAGCTAGCTATTCAAGCACAAACTTCCAAAACAAGCATGTAATGGTCCAATACAAAAATCAGCTTTCTTATCATCATTCAACATACTTAGGGAGTTCCAAACACCTCCCAAAACATACACATTGGTCCCCCATTGCCAAATTACCAAAAGCTAAAATGTACTAACAAAACCTTCCATACATTGAGCTCTACTTTCACTTGAATGCTTGCCCTCCTTGCTGCCCTCAAGGTTCCTTAATGTTCTGCATTATTGAATTAAGAAAACGAAAGAGAGCGTAAGCAAAAGCTTAGTGAGGAATGCTCTTAAAAACCATTCAATAATGCATTTAAAAACATTTACAAATCATGCTTTAAATCAACCTTTGCACATGCTCAAAAGCATACTTAAAACAAGCATCTCATGCTTCAACATAACATGTCATATTGGCTCAAGTGATAGATTCCATTTCTTTAAAACAAGTTCATCAACTTCCCCAAGGACTTTTAAACACCTTGGCCATGGACTTTTAAACACCATGAAAGAGGACCACACAAGGACTTTTAACCACCTTTGTGTCCATAGCTTGATTCACCCCAAGGACTTTTAAACACCTTGGCCCCAAGGACTTTTAAACACCTTGGCCGCATTGACTTTTAAACACCATGGCCCCATGGACTTTTAAACACCATGGCCCCATGGACTTTTAAACACCATGGAAAGGATCACCTAAGGACTTTTAACCACCTTAATGTCCGCAACAAGACCCATCCAAGGACTTTTAACCACCTTGATGTTCTTAAGTAACAAGGCTCATTCAAGGACTTTTAACCACCTTAGTGACCTTAAACCTTTTTGAAACATCATTTGCCAATATACATCATTTCCATCATTTAATCCACTATTTTAAAGCATTAAACCAAGCCATATTCATCATGCATTTAAAAGCACCAAACCACATTTCATCAATGTACAAAAACAAGGAACTCTTACCTAGAGTTTCCTTCAACATATGGCTTACAACATCAGCAAATACCATGCTAAAACATGCTTTCAAAACAGTAATGAAAACATGCAATAAACCACTTTGGATCACAACAAAATCATGGCCACCACTAGAGAGTAATTCCGAAAACTTACACTTGAGCTTAGCAAAGTTGTTTAGACTTAAACTAAGCTCCCAAGACATTGGTTTCAAAGCCGAAAACCCAATTTCACACACGCACTCACCGATTCCACTTTGCTTCAAGTCAAAGCACCAAATCAAGCTTCCGGATCAACAACTCTTGGATCCAAAGATGCCTCCCCTGTTTCAACACATCAAAGCATAGGATTAATGCATCATCATGCATTAATTGCTTCAATGAAAGCACCTAAACTCGCTGCTCTCATCCACACACCATTTTCGGCCACCAAACACAACCGAAAATGCATCCAAACCACTTCTAAACAAAGCTCAGCCATAAACCAGCAAAACCACATATCCTTTAACATCACATAACATCTAAAAACAACCTATTAACATCCTTATACCTCCAGCAACATCAGATCCACAAGATCACCTCAAAAACAACCTTAAATCACAAGCTAAACTTAGGAAACTCAACCTATCCGAGATTGCATTAATCAAAACTCAATTCCTTATCAATTTAGAGTTCATTTAACATCAAAAACACATCTCAAATCACAGATTAATCAGATCTAACGAAAATCACCAAAAATCACCAAATCTTGCATTATAAGCCAAGATCCATTTCACCACTTAAAAACCTTTAATAAAACATCAATTAAGGATTGAAAACTTAGGAATTTCAGTAAAGAACTGATAGTTTAGAGGAGAAGGACGTTCTTACCTCCAAACTTGAGTTTCTCCTCTTTTTGGAATCAAAAACCTTGTTGAATCAAGTAGCAAATGGTGAGGTTTTGTAGATATTATGATTAGGAATCAAAAGAGAGTTGAAAGGAGGGATTTAGGTGAGAAAATCAGATCAAATTCTCTGGAGAGAAAGTGTTTGGGTTGAGAGAAAATGAGAGAAAGAAAATTGAGAAAAGTTAGTTATCCAAAATAGCCAAATGGCTTTCCCTCCACTTTTAAAATCATTTAAAATCAGAATATAGCTTAAAATATCTTAGAAAAATCTGGAGAAACTCCCTTTGGGTAAATAGCTCCTTAAAGATTCAAAGTTTCAGCCCTTTATAAAACAGTCACCAAACTTTCGAAAATTACATTTTGGTCACTAGCCAAAACGTCACACTTCCAAAACTCATTTTCCAAAATTGATTTCACAGTTCACTTAATTATATTAAAAGATGATTTTAGAACATTTTTCCATATTTTTAATGCAACCCGAACTAGGCTTTCCTAATTTCACCTCTTTAGATTCGAACAGCACTTTGACCAACCGGTCAACGCCCAAACTCCTAAGCCCAAAACCGGGGCGTTACATTCAAACCCACCCAATAGTACTCATCACGAAGATCACGATACATCTTAGTACTACTAGGGTGCATAGCAAAAGGACTACTATGACCTTCAGTCAGAATAGCACGCCTCAACTCAGCATCAGCAGGCACTACTATCCGACTCCCAAAACACAACACACCATCATCATTAAAGCCGAAATGTGAAGGTCTACCCTCCGCGATATCCTGAACATGAGACACCAAGGAATCATCCAGCAACTGCTTTTCCTTGATCAACTGAACCAAAGATGGTTTCACTTGCAACTCAGCAACAAGACCACCATCTCGCGATATGCTCAAGCTAGCAAACATAGCCCTCAGCTCAACAGCTACCTTCCTACACAAGGCATCCGCAACAACATTAGCTTTTCCAGGATGATACTCAATCGTCAGATCATAATCCTTGAGCAACTCCAACCAACGCCGCTGCCTAAGATTCAACTCCTTCTAAGACATCAGATACCTCAAACTATTGTGATCCGTGTACACATTACACTTCTCACCATACAGATAATGTCTCCAGATCTTCAGAGCAAAAACCACTGCAGCCAGCTCAATATCATGCGTAGGGTAGTTGCGCTCATGCACTTTCAACTGCCGCGATGCATAAGCAACCACCTTACCCTCTTGCATCAGCACACATCCCAAACCAACATAAGATGCATCACTATAGACCACAAACTCTTTCCCTGATTCAGGCTGAACCAAGATAGGAGCTTGCGTCAAAGCCGCCTTAAGCTTCTCAAAAGCCTGCTGTCTCGCTTCCGTCCACTCATACTTAACATCCTTTTGCAACAGCTTCGTCAAAGGAGCAGCAATCTTGGAAAAACCATCCACAAACCTTCGGTAGTATCCCGCCAAACCAAGGAAACTACGGACCTCATGAACAGACTTAGGAACTTTCCAGTTCATCACCGCCTCAATCTTCTGAGGATCAACACGAATCCCCTCAGCTGAGACCACATGCCCAAGAAACACCACCTCCTTAAGCCAAAACTCACACTTGCTCAGCTTAGCATAAAGCTGATTCTCCAACAAGGCTTGCAAAACAATCCTCAAATGCTCTTCGTGATCCTCCTCAGTACGCGAGTACACGAGGATATCATCAATGAACACCACCACGAACTTATCCAGGTATTCATGAAACACACGGTTCATCATATCCATGAAAGCAGCAGGAGCATTTGTCAAACCAAACGGCATCACAAGGAACTCATAATGCCCATACCTTGTCCTGAAAGCTGTCTTAGGCACATCCACATCCTTCACCTTCAACTGATAATACCCTGACCTCAAGTCAATCTTAGAGAACACAGCAGCTCCCCGAAATTGATCAAAGAGATCATCAATCCTCGGCAAAGGATACCGATTCTTGATAGTCAACTTGTTCAGCTGACGGTAATCAATGCACATTCTCATAGTGCCATCTTTCTTCTTCACAAACAAGACCAGTGCTCCCCAAGGTGACACACTCGGCCGGATGAAACCACGATCAAGCAACTCTTGCAACTGCGTCTTCAGCTCCTTCAGCTCCTTAGGTGCCATTCTATAGGGAGTAATGGACACAGGAGTTGTATTCTCATACAGCTCAATTCCAAACTCCACCTCGCGATTAGGAGGTAAACCAGGCAACTCCTCAGGAAAAACACCAGGAAACTCCTTCACAACTCGGATATCTTGCACCCTCAACTCCTTAGAGCTAGGATTCATCACAAAAGCTAGATAAGCTTCGCAACCTTGCCTCAGCATCCTGCTCGCCTCCAAGGTAGACACCACATTGGCAAGAAACTTCACATTCTCACCAACCACAACAACTTCATAATCATCCGCAAGCTTCAGCGAAACTCACTTATTTTCACAATCCACCACAGCACGATGCTCAGCAAGCCAATCCATACCAAGGATCACATCAAAACCATAAAAGGGCAACTCCATAAGATCAACATGAAAAACATGTTCTTGAACAACCAGGGGACACCTTCTATAAAGCTTTCGAGTCACAACAGTTTCACCAAAAGAACTAGTGACACGAACACCAACATCCAAAGACTCAACAGGCAAACCAAGCAATTCAGCATGCTCACGCAAAATGTATGAATGCGTAGATCCAGAATCAATCAAAGAAAGCAATGACAAGGATTGCAAAGTAAAGGTACCTGCAATCACATCCGCATCATTCCTTCCCTCACGCTGAGCATACACCCTAGCTTGGCCTCCACCTTCAGGCTGAATAGCCACAACATGGGCTACTCCACGACCACCTTCCTCTCGCCTATGGAAAATACCACGGCCGCGCCCACGACCTCTCTGTGGTGCAGCAACAGCAGGAGCACACACCTGATCACTAGCCAACCTAGGACAATCTCGCCTCAAGTGGTCTGCGGATCCACAATTCCAGCATCCATTAGCAGCTGCCGCTACAGGAGCTTGCACCTCTCTCACAGCACGAGGACAGTCACGCTTCATGTGACCACGTGAACCACATATCCAACAAGCACTAGGATCAGCTCTAGCGTTGCCTCCTCTAGCAGGTGCACCACCACCTCTCTTAGCTGAGGACTAATACTTCTGATCACGTCCCCTCTTGTTCCGTCCACCTCCGGAACTAAACTCAGCAGCTCTCTTGCCAGAACTTGCTCTAGCACCTTTCGTAGATAAACCCAAGTTCAACTCAATGTCCTTGGCTCGGCCCACCAACACATCAAAATCATCATACTCGGTGGCCAGCACATACATTTTCACATCCGTCACAAGACCATAATGGAACCTCTCGCACCTTGCCCGCTCATCAGGTATCAGCTCCGGTGCATACTGACTGAGTCGCACAAACTGCACTTCATACTCAGCCACACTCATGCTCCCTTGGGTAAGAGACATGAATTCACGCTTCTTCTCATCAAGATATCTCACTCCTAGATATCTCCGCTTGAACACATTCTGAAAGAATGTCCAAGTCACATCAGCTTCAACCATTCCAGCTATAGTGGTCGTCCACCACGTATACGCATCGTCCTCCAGCAAGGACACAACACAACCCAGCATTTGCACATCCGTGCAGCTCATCTGACCCAAGATTCGCTTGGTACTATCTAGCCAAGCTTCAGAACTCTCAGCTGACATACCCCTGAACTCAGTCCCACCAAGACTGCGCAGACGCTCCAAAGGTAGTCTAACTCCAGCATCTCCTTGATGCCCAGCTCCTTGAGCTCCAGCTACTGCTGCTCGAAAAGCACCCGCAATAGCTTGTACCAACATAGACATATCAGGCATAGCTTGCCCCTGACCAACCTCTGGTCCAGCAGCACCAGCTGCAGCTTCAGCTCTTTCTCTCTCTGCACCACCACCAGGTGGAGGAGGAGGTAACACCGCACTACCCGTGTTCTCCTCGTTCTCATTCTCATTAGGAGCCGCAGCTCACACATTACCTCGTAACTCTCTACGTGGTGCCATACTATTACCATGCAATCACAATGCAAATAAAACAAAGTTAGGCCCAGCAAGGTAAGCAATCCAAGTATTCAAGCTCAATTTCATTCAAAATCAACAACATTTCATTAGCTTCGATTTGGCAATGGGTACCCACATCATGCTACATCACAACATACAACTCAATTGCATCCAAATCACAAGCCACTAAACATGCTTTCGATCAACAAGCATACAAGGAAAACATTCTTCAATCATGCATACATTCATTCCCAATTACTCGAGAACTCAGCTCTGATACCACCAAATGTAACCCCCTTAATCCGGCCTAGACGGTTGACCCGAATTAAGAAAGTCACACGGGGAAAACCAAAGTCAACCCGAAAGTCAACCTTGATTAACGACCCTCTTTTTTTTCTTTTTAATCTTGTCTAGATGCACATTATCCCTAATTGTGATCACTCAACAACATACTCAAAGATCACAAGCATCAGAGATCAAACAAGGACCCAATTGAACAAATTACAACTTTAGGGACCAAATTGTAATTTCTGATAATTAGGAGGACTTAACCCAAATTAAAGTTACCAACTTGAAATTAGTCAGATTTCATGCTTCTCTGTGAAATTTCAGCTCAAACGGACTTCCCGAACTCATACAATTGCACAAACAAGGTTTAGGACTAAAACGCAAACAATTCAAAACATTTAACTGCCAATGTCAGCCCCCAACGGTCACCCGTTCCGGAACAAGCAGAACCCGTTTCGAAACTCGGGCCGTTCCGCAACGCGTACCGGAACACGGGCTGGCTGTAGCCAAACCGTTTCGGAACGGTCTCTCCCGTTTCGGACGCCTGGGCTTGTTTAAGGCACCCGTTCCGAAACGGCAGGCACTGTTCCGAAACACCCTGCACAGATTGCCCCAAAATGCATACTTAAACATGCAATTAAACACCCAATCATGCTCCAATTACCACCAAACTTTACCAACATGCAATTCAACATATATGAGACATACATGCATCAACAAATCAGCAAAATAACATCATATATGAAAAGCCCCAAATCTATAGGCATGCTTCCTACACAAGCAAACCATTCAAGCATAAACTTCCATTTCAAGCATGTAAAGGCCAAACTCAAAAACCAACATTCTCAACAACATTCAACATACTTAGGGAGTTCAAACCTCTCCCAAAACATACACATAGGCCCCCCATTGCCAAATTACCAAAAGCTAAAATGTACTTAATAAAACCTCCATACTTTGAGCTTTACTTTCACTTGAATGCTTGCCCTCCTTGCTGCCCTCAAAGTACTCTAATGTTCTGCATTATTGATTTAAGAAAAACGAAAGAGAGCGTACTTTAAATAATGCATTTATAAAACATTTTTTAAATCATGCTTCAAATCAACATTTACACATGCTCAAAAGCATACTTTAAACAAGCATCTCATGCTTCATATCATAAAATGTCATATTGGCCACAAGTGATAAATTCAATTTCTTTAAAAACAAGTTCATCAACTTTCACCCCAAGGACTTTTAAACACCTTGGCCCCAAGGACTTTTAAACACCTTGGCCCCATGGACTTTTAACCACCATGGAATGGACCACACAAGGACTTTTAACCACCTTTGTGTCCGTATCAAGTTTCACCCCAAGGACTTTTAAACACCTTGGCCCCAAGGACTTTTAAACACCTTGGCCCCAAGGACTTTTAAACACCTTGGCCTCATGGACTTTTAAACACCATGGAAAGGATCACACAAGGACTTTTAACCACCTTTGTGTCCGTATCAAGAATCATCCAAGGACTTTTAACCACCTTGATGTTCTTAAGTAAACAAGGCTCACTCAAGGACTTTTAACCACCTTAGTGACCTTAACCTTTTCAAAACATCACTTGCCAATATACATCATTATCAACAATTTATCCACTGTTTTAAAGCATTAAACCAAACCATATTCATCATGCATTTAAAAGCATCAAACCACATTTAATCAATGTTCAAAAACAAGGAACTCTTACCTTGAGCTTCCTTCAACATATGGCTTACAAAAACAGCATTAACCATGCTAAATCATGCTTTCAAAACAGAGTTTAAAACATGCAATAAACCACATTGCACAACAATCAAATCATGGCCACCACTAGAGAGTATTTCCGAAAACTTACACTTGAGCTTAGCAAAGTTGTTTAGACTTAAACTAAGCTCCCAAGACATTGGTTTCAAAGCTGAAAACCCAATTTCACTCACCGATTCCACTTCGCCTCTTGCTGAAGCACCAAATCAAGCTTCCGGATCAACAACCCTTGGATCCAAAGATGCCTCCCCTGTTTTAACACATCAAAGCAGAGGATTAATGCATCATCATGCATTAATTGCTTCAATGAAAGCACCTAAACTCGCTGCTCTCATCCAACCTCCATTTTCGGCCACCAAACACAGCCGAAAATGCATCCAAACCACTTCTCAACAAAGCCCAGCCATAAACCATCAAAACCAAACATCTATTAACATCATTTAACATCTAAAAAGAACCTATTAACATCCTTATACCTCCAGCAACATCAGATCCACAAGATCACCTCAAAAACAATCAAGAATCACAAGCTAAACTTAGGAAACTCAACCTATCCGGGATTGCATTAATCAAAACTCAATTCCTTATCAATTTAGAGCCCAAATAACATCAAAAACACATCTCAAATCACAGATTTAACAGATCAAACGAAAATCATCAAAAATCACCAAATCTTGCATTATAAGCCAAGATCCAATTCACAACTCAAAAGCCTTTAATAAAACATCAATTAAGGATTGAAAACTTAGGAATTTCAGTAAAGAACTGATAGTTTAGAGGAGAAGGACGTTCTTACCTCCAAACTTGAGTTTCTCCTCTTTTTGGAATCAAAAACCTTGATGAATCAAGTAGCAAATGATGAGGTTTTGTAGATATGTTGATTAGGAATCAAAAGAGAGTTGAAAGGAGGGATTTAGGTGAGAAAATCAGAAACAATTCTCTGGAAAGAAAGTGTTTGGGTTGAGAGAAAATGAGAGAAAGGAAAATAGGAAGTTAGTTATCAAAATGGCCAAAATGGCTTTCCCTCCACTTTTGATATGTTTTAAAATCAGAATAAATCCTTAAAATATCTTAGAAAAATCTGGAGAAACTACTTTTGGAATAATAGCTCCTTAAAGATTCAAAGTTTCAACCCTTTATAAAACAGTCACCAAACTTTCAAAAATTACATTTTGGTCACTAGCCAAAATGTCACCCTTCCAAAACTCATTTTCCAAAATTGATTTCACAGTTCACTTAATTATATTAAAAGATGATTTTAGAACATTTTTCCATATTTTTAATGCAACCCGAACTAGGCTTTCCTAATTTCACGTTTTAAGATTCAAACAGCACTTTGACCAAACCGGTCAACGCCCAAAACTCCTAAGCCCAAAACCGGGGCGTTACAGCAAGTGAAGCCATCTTTGGTTCAGTTAATAAAGGTTAAGCAGTTGCTTGATGATTCTCTTGTACCGCATGTTCAGGATATTGCGAAAGGAAGGCCTTCAGACTTCGGTTTCAATGATGATGGTGTTCTATGCTTTGGGAGTCGGATAGTGGTGCCGAATGATGTGGAATTGCGACGCACTATTCTGATTGAATCTCATAGTAGTCCTTTCGCTATGCACCCTGGTAGTACGAAAATGTATCGTGATTTGAAGGATGAGTACTACTGGGTGGGGTTGAAGAAAGATGTTGCGGAGTTCGTTAGCAAATGTACGGTTTGTCAGCGGGTTAAGGCTGAACATCAAGTTCTTATGGGTTGTTGCAGCCGTTAAGTATCCTAAAATGGAAATGGGAAAGGATTACCATGGACTTCGTATCTGGGTTGCCGTTGTCGCCATCGAAGAAAAATTCGGTATGGGTGATTGTGGATCGCCTTACGAATTGTGCACATTTCTTGCATGTGCATACTACGTATACCTTGGATAAGCTAGCTGAGCTGTACATTGATGAGATTGTGCGGTAGCACGGGGTGCCGAAATATATAGTATCAGATAGAGATCCGAGGTTTACATCGAGGTTCTGGGCATGTTTGCATCAAGCTTTGGGTACGCGGTTAAATTTCAGTACTTCTTATCATCCGCAGACGAATGGATAGTCGGAGCGTGTTATCCAAGTGCTTGAGGATATGTTAAGGTGATGCGTTATTGAGTTTCAAGGATCTTGGGAGAATCACTTGCCTCTAGTTGAGTTTGCTTATAATAATAGTTACCAGGCAAGTATTCAAATTGCACCGTATGAGGCTTTGTACGGGAGAAATTGTAGAACTCCCCTTTGTTGGGCTGAAACAGGGCAGGAGTTGATTTCGATGCCAGCTTTATTGAAAGGAACCACCGAGAAGGTGAAGCTCATTTGTGAACGTTTGAAGGCATCGTAGATCGGCAAAATTCTTACGCGGATTTGAAGCGTAAGGAGATAGAGTTCACAGTTGGCGAATGTGTGTTTCTGAAAGTTTCACCTTGGAAGAAGGTGATGAGATTTTGCCAGAAGGGAAAATTGAGTACGAGGTTCATCGGGCCATATGAGGTGATAGAGCGTGTGGGTCCTGTTGCTTACAAGTTGAGACTGCCTTCAGAGTTGAAAAAGATACATAATGTGTTCCATATATCCATGCTTCGGAGGTATAGATTGGATCCGGTGCATGTTATGCATGTAGAAGAGATTGTGATGAATCCAGACTTGGTTCTCCAAAAACCGATTGAGCAACTTTCAATCAACACAACATGCTGGTTTGGGAAGGAGGAAATAACATAGTGATAAGTAAAAAAGATGTACTTAGCGAGGTAGTACTTAAATCTATTAGTTTAGTCTTTTAAGTGCCTTATTACAATTATCCAAGGTTACCTAGCTAGGATTCATATTACATAAGCATCACCTAGCTAGTTTAAACATGACCAAGAATCACTTAGCTAGTTTTAGAAGCATTGAAACAACAAGTAGGCATGTGGGCACATTTGCATCAAATGACAATGTAAACAAACCATCATTTAACAATACAAAAAATGAACTCATAGCATATCATGTACATAGACAAACATGTAATCAATCAAGTAATACTTACGCATATCACATAGTCACCGTTTGAATAGACATCTTAGGCATGTAGATCATGTATGTTTCAAGCAAAAATCATATTTGTGTTTACGCCTTTAATGCCTTGAACTCATGTTTCATATAAACACAATGATATAACATATCAAGTCACATATATCACTTATCACATGTTTTATTCAAATACTTATAAAGTTTTGCCTTGGTAGATTAGTAGGACTACGTGTAAAGTGTCAACAAGTTCTATATTTCATGCACATTCCATCTCATATTGTTGTTGTTTTTGAGTACATTCTAGGCATAATTAGGATCATGCATTGCATTCTACAGTATTTCTTTACTTTGCCATGCTTTTATAGATTATTTATTATTTGGTGAAGAAAAGGTATCGTTTTAGTGTAATTTTAGTTTCAGGTACTAGAGGCTGACAGAGGGAAAGAGAAGGTGAGGATATGATGATGAGGTAACAAACCAAGGAGCTGTACTGATGCAGTTCCAAACAGAAATAGCAGCTGCCGCCGCCCAATCTGCCGCTCATGACAACATACTATGGAGTTGGAGAACCAGAGTGCGATCTGTATAGCAGAAAATCATGTTTCTATCGATGTTATGCACTCAATTTTTTGACGTCTGTAGCAGCTGGCAGAGTCGCTGAAGGAGAATCTCGAGATTACTTGCGAAGCAAGGCAACGTGATAAAGTCCACATTCAACTCAAAGAAGTCAGAGTTTAAAGCCACATTTAATGTAAAATGCTACTTTGAAGACTTCTACTTTAAGAACGACTAGACCTAGCTAATGCCTATATATACCCATTGTAATTCTATCTCAAAACAAGTAAGGTTTTCTTTAGGTATAGTTTAGGTTTTCCTGCCGCCAACATGATCTAAAATTCTTTTTGGGTTTGGGTTATGTTGTAATTAGTGTGATAATGGTTGTTTAGGATTTCAAGTTCGTTTTTACAAATAAAATTACAAGGTTTACTTATTCCATGTTCTTCATAGTTTTCAATTAAGGCGAAAGATTAGTTGAATTCTATCCATTTGTTCGATATCGAGAGAGTCGAACTCACGAAATGAGTAAATACGATTTCATCTATAGACGGTGCGATCAATGCGGCCTAGACATAGGTTAAGGGTTTAAGGTGGCTAAAAGAGGACGAATCAACATTGCTGTCTTTGCACGATTCACACCGCGATTAGTATTATCTGCAGTGGGCATCAACAGAATTCTAACTTAGACATAAGCGGAGTCACTTTCAAAGTGTTCTGTCGAGCCTTGTAGTTCTGCCAAGTTTGCTGACGAGACACAATTCCATTCCCTTGTCGAGGCAGCGAAAGGGTCTCAGCAGTCTACTGCCGAGGCAGCAGAGTCTAGCAGCGCCAAACGGCTTGTCCTATTCAACGCAGTTTCACACTAAGCAGCAGCATAACCCAGCCCTCTCTATCAATCTGATCATTTTCTCTTCAATTACTTGTGTTTTTATTTTATGTTTCTTCTTAACCATCCAATTTAATTGTGCATTTACTTTTCTTGTGCAGGACTTACAACTCGAATCCATGTAACGCCCTAGTTTTGGAGGTTGAATCGGGCCGGTCGGGAACAGTTTGAACCTTTAAGGTTGATTTAGGGAACACCTAGTTCGGGATGCTTTAAAAATATGGAAAAATATCTAAAATTCCTCATTTATTATATAAATGATTGTGGTGAAAACCATTTTACAAAATGTGATTTGGAAATATTACATTTTGGTGTAGTGACCAAAATGCAATTTTTGCAAAAGTTGACTAGTGATTGTTTTGTAAAGGATTGAAACTTTGAATCTTTAAGGAGCTAATTTTACCAATTGTTTTTCATCAGATTTCTCTTTAATTTGAGAGTTCTTAATAATGATTTAATTAAAGGAATTAAAAGAAAAATCAAAGGTTGACTTTTCATAACTACTTTACGATAATTTTCTCTCTTTTCATTTTCTCTCAACTTCCACTCAGCCAAACATTTTTCCCTCACCAAAGAACCTCTGATTTTCATCTCATTTGCTGAGATTTCATCTTCCAAAGGATTTCCTATCTTTACTTCATCAAATCCTTCTTGTTTTTACTTTGGATTTTCAAGAAATCTTGCCCAAATTAAGTAGAAATCAACCATTAGAGGTAAGCTTCGTCCTTCCTCTCTAATGATCAGTTCTTTACTGAAATTCCCAAGTTATCAATCCTTTGTTAATGGTTTTTAAGTTGTTTTAATGATATAAACAATAAATAGTTGCTAAATTCAAGGTTCTTGATGTGATTTTGATGATTTTGTATTTCTTAGTTAAACTATGTTTTGAGGTTGATTTCTAACATGTTTTGGATGGTATTTGATGTTGAGATTTAGGTTTTAACATATAAATCCCGAATAGGTTTGGGTTCTTAAGTTTTAGATGTTTGATTTGTGGTTTTTGAGGTGTTTTTGGTGATCTGCTATTGCTGGAGATATAAGGTTGTGTTTGTGATGATTTTTAGTGTTGATTGAGGTTTAGAAAGCGTTAGAATTGATAGATCTTTTCTGGGCGTTGATTTGAGTAAGTTTGGAGTTGATTTTGATTATTTCGTGATAGTCGAAATGTTGGTTTTGTGTAGTGCAACGAGTTAGAATGACTAGCTGGTGATTTTAATGCATGATGATGCATTAATCATCTGCTCTTATGTGTAATGAACAGGGCAGACCTCATCGAACGCATTTGGTGTTGATCTGAAAGTGCCGGAAGCCTGGAAATCGTTTCGGCAAGCAAGCAAAACGTAATGGGTGAGTGCAAATGGTTTTATAAGTCCTTGACGGACAAGGAAACAAGGTTTGGGGATTTAGGATTGGTTTGAAACACCATCCTAAGTCCGGAAGTAAGTATGTTTAGAATTTGCTCTCGAAAAGTGGTTGATGCCCCTAAATGCTTTTAACATGCTCTTGATTTGAGATAGACAAATTCCTACTGCTTTATGTATGATTAATAACATGAAATGATATTATGTGCTGATCCCATGAGATAGCATGACTTTGTAAAGAGTTTTGAAATTTTGATTAAATGCTATGCATGAATTGTGGTTTTGAAATGGGATGAGATAGATTTGAGAAATGTTGCATCAAAACAATAGGTGAGATGATTTAAATGTAATATATTGGCGTAAATGATGAGATGATTACCGGATATAATTGGTCGAACCACCATGGAGCCACAGTATGTTCGAACCACCAGGGATTATCTGTAACATGACTTTAGAGGGTTCGATCTGACAGTGACAGAACCTGAGATTGAGGCAGATCACTTCGAGCTGAAGCTCATTATGTTTAACATGATCAATACGTTAGGGCAATTTGGAGGGACTGCCACCGAATATGCTTGGCAGCACTTAAGAGGATTTATGGACATCTGCAGGGCATTCAAAATACACGGAGTCCATCAAGACGTGCTGAGGCTGAGATTATTCCCCTATTCACTGAGGGATAGGGCAAAACAGTGGTTAAACAACCAGCCAGCAGGGTCATTCAACACATGGAGAGAGTTGTGCTAGGATTTTCAGGACCGTTTCAGCCCGTCCAATGTTATAGACAAACTGTGAAACGAAATAACAGCCTTCCGACAAGGGGATGATTATTCGATGTATGAAGCATGGCAGCGGTACCAACAGATGCTGAACAACTGCCCGCTCCATGGTTTCTCGGCTTGGACACAGGTGTCAATGTTCTATAACGGGGTGAACTACCCAACTCGGATGATGATTGAGGCCCACAGCCAACAGAATCATCCTCGACAGACCACCTGAGAACGTATTGCGGATCTTGAACCAAGCCACCAATAACGGTTACAAGTACCCAATAGCCCACCGAGGCGGCGTTAGGCGGCCCACCTCAACAAGCTGACAGAGCTGGTCATGAGAAAAATGAAACCCGCTGGGAAAGCCTATGAGGTCAAGGCTGTGTAGCCGTTCTACGACGAGTGTGGGGAAAACCATGATTCTTCTGAATGCACCGCATCTGCCTATTTTATTAGAGGATACGAGAGGAACAGCAGGCCTGCCCAAAACACATACAACCCCGGATGGAAGAACCATCCCAACTTCTCTTAAAGCAACCCCAAAACTGTTGCCAACCCACAACAGCAACAGGGAAGCTACCAACAAAACCTGCCCAGACACCAGGCTTAGGAGCCGCAAAATAATAATTCACTAGAAGCAACTCTTCATACTTTTATGTCTAGAACTAGTGATTTTATTGTTCACACTAATAAATTTATTGATAAAACCGAGTCTTTCATGGACAGGACGGAGATGAAGATGAACAACCGAGAGGTTGCGATAAAGAACCTAGAGACCCAATTTGGGCAGTTCACAGAAATCTTTAACAGCAGAACAATGGGAGAAACATCTAGGAGTGCAGAAGCAGCAACCAAGCTCACTTATGAGCAGTGCAAAGCCATAGCTACCAGAAGTGGGAAGCAATTGGATGAACCAAAGGAAAAACAACCAGAAACACAGCCAGCACCAAAAGAACAACCTATTGTGGCAGCATCAACACCAGCTGCCTTGGCAGCCGAACCTGACAGCATTCCAGTAGCATATGATCCTCCACAGATAAAGTTCTCCTGCAAATAACGTATAGAGGACATTCGCCTGTCAGCACCTTTCCCCAGAGGCTTAAGAAACAGAAGCAAGAGCACCAGTTTAGGAGATTCCTGGATATTCTAAAGCAGGTGCACTTAAACATCCCTCTAATAGAAGCCATTCGGAACATGCCCAACTATGCCAAATACCTCAGGGACATGGTTTCAAAAAGGAAGAGGATTGGGAAATTCGAAACAGTTATTGTAGCAGAGGAGTGCATGGCCATACTGCACAACAAACTGCCGCCCAAGCAAACAGATCTAGGCAGCTTTGTTATTCCATGCAGATTAGGCAACAAGCATGAAACAAAAGCCCTGTGCGACTTGGGAACCAGCATCAACTTAATGCCTAAGACAGTCTTCGATAAATTAGGAATTGGGCCAGCCAAACCCACCTCCATCATGTTGAACTTGCCGATCACTCTTTTGTACAACCGGAAAGCAAAATGGAAGACATCCTAGTGAAGGTAGGCAACCTTATTCTTCCAGCTGATTTCCTCATCCTAGACTGTGAGGTCGATGAAAAAGCCCCTATTATCCTTGGGCGACCATTCTTGGCCACGGGCATAACTTTAATAGATGTGAAAAATGGGGAGCTGACCATGAGCGTAGACAATCAAAGCATAAATTTAAATGTGTTACAACCTTCAGAAAAAAATAGAAGGATACCCAGATGCTTAGGCCGCCAAAATCAGCACAGAGACCAGCCAAGGCAGTAGTTGTCGTGACAAACCCAACGACAGGCTGAAAGAGTCGGATCAAGAAGAAGGCCCCCTAAGAGGGAAAGACAAGCCAAACTACCTCAGGAAGTGGTTATGTCTGGGAGATGCACCCAAATGCACTCCCAACATAACTTAATTTTTATTTTTATATTTTATTTTTATATTTTATGCATTAAGATTAGAGTTTAATTTATTGCAATTTTTTTTATTCGATTAATTTCCATATATTTTTTATTTGCATAATTTATTTTAGTATTTAATTATCTTTTTAGGATTCGGAATAAAAGAGTCGGATCAAGAAGAAGGCCCATCAAGGAGCCCGCCCACCTTCCCGCTGAGACAGCCCAGGGCAGCCCAATGCAGAAAACGCGTAACGACTAGTTGACCGCTAAGGGCTAGCTGCCAACACCTACAAAAGTAACGGACAGAAATCTCGTAACGCGCGCGAGACAACTAGACTGTTAGACATTTAATACCGCTACGGCATCTCTCGACAACCTCTATTTAAAACCTTCTCACCCCATTCATTCACTTTACCTTCACCTTCTTACTATCTTATTCTTGCATCCACTGCTCTCACATTATTTTCTTTCAAGTTTAAGTGAACTTCAACCGTCTCACACATGGCTTCAACATCAGCACCCAAACCCACCTTCCAACGCTTCTTCTCATGCGAAGATGAAAAAAGATACCGAACCCAGTTCGCCAAACAAGCCAAATGGGAGGAGCAAGGCTTTCAATATACAAAGCAAACAGGAGATCGTGGCCTAGAACCCAATATGTTTGAAACTATCCACAGCAAAGGATGGGAACTATTCGTACGACAGTCAGAGATATCCAACATCACCACGGTCAGGGAGTTCTATGCCCATCATCCCACCCTGAGCTACCGTTCGTGTTCGTCCGAGGGGAACCCGTCAAGCTCAACACTGCCGTAATCAATAGTTTCTATGCACTGGATATGAACGACAACCCTCACGAGGAGTGGAGGCAGTCACTGACGGCTGCCGATTATGAGAAACTCAAGGCCAAGTTATGCAAGCCCAACATGACGTGGTTGGCAGGGAAGCATGGCGATTCTGTCCAACGCCGTCACCTGCTACCTAAGGCTATGCTATGGAACACATTTACCAAAAGGCATCTGCTACCCACCTCCCACAACTCCACTCTCGATCGACCGCGCCTCGCCCTAATCCACAGCATTCTGATGAACTAGCCAATCAACATGGGAGAAATTATATGTAAGGAGATCCACAACTGCTTCAGAAAGACGAAGTGCAGGCTATACTTTCCATCACTCATCATCGGCCTTTCTGAAAATTTCAATGTCCCGACTGACCCCAAATATGAGATGACGACAACAAAAGTGAGATGGACCAGAAAAGTCTGCCTGCAGATGATGCAGGCCCAGGAGACAGAGCCCATAACACCCAGCCATCCCTCTGTCGCCCAGCCTACCACTCCAGCCGCCCCCAAAAGTACTGAAGCTGCCCCAACCAATGATGTCCTCATGTTGTTGTGCACTCTTATCGACAACAAAAAGCGAATCGAGCATTAGCAGCTGACTTTCATGAAATATGTGAGCGGGAAGTCCAAGAAGCATTTGTGGCTTATCTCCTACAAAAGTTCACTGATGACGGCCCCACCTTGCTACCCTACAATACTTACTTAGTTACTGCAGCTACCCCAGCACAAGGAACGCCATCAGCCGTCGTTGCTCGCCATGCAACTTTTCGTCGCCAGATGCCATCTCTGATGCACTATCCATCATACTCAGACACCTCCGCTTCCATCACGGTGCTAGACTCCCCTAAGAGGCATCAACAACATCATTCATATGCCTGCACTGCGGCAACAATGGAAAATACTTCCTCATCAGAAGAGATTGAGCAGCAGTAGCAGCAGCCATCCCAAAGGCGATAGACCCTTCGGAAGCACCAACGGAGGAAGGAACTAGGAAGAGGAAGCGACACATCATAGCTGCTGAGCCAGTGGACGACGAGACCGAATCAGAGGACAAATAAGCCCGTCCTGCCACTCCCCCTGCCAAACCTCAAGAAGAACCTTGTCTCACTCCAAAAAGAGTCCAGCCACCGCCTAATCATCCTCCTCATCCTCAGCAGCAAAGACTCAAGCCTCCTCTCAACCCTCAGCCAATTTCTAGTTTTTTCTTTCTCTTTTCTTTATTTTGTATTTCTTTTTTTCACTTGTATTTGTTTTTCTTTCTGTTTTTAGTTTTTCTGTTTTATTTTGTGCATTGAGGGCAATGCCCATCTCGAGTTTGGGGGGATAGCTCTCGCATCTTTTTGTCTAGGTATACTTAGTAGCATATAGGTTGCATTGTACTTGCCTTAATATTAATCGGAACAGAAAAAATTGTTATGACTTGTGCCTATGATAGTTAGCCCATTAATTGTTTTCGCACCAATAAATAAATTGAACTTAACTTGGGAAAATCATGAAAAATGACTTAGAATTTTTTTTCAATTGCTAAAACATTCAAACCACTTCTGTTACTTGCTGAATTTGCTAGAATATCTAATGAACATTGCCTGCTTTGATTTTAGAATTCTTTGCAAAGTTCTAACAATGGTTGCAGGTAGCCGCCGAGGTAGAAAACAGAAATAGAAAAATACAGCACTGCCACGACAGCAGAAACAAAAACAAAGAAACATTTATGTTTTACCCTAGAGGTGCCCGCAACAGGCTCTAGGAAGAATCATGTGCGAGGAAACTCCGCTAATATCAAAGTCCATAAATCTGAAAATTTTGAAGTGACAGACAAATTAGCATGAGTGAATGAAAGTCTTTACGGGATGACTCTACTCCATGGGTTCGAGGTTTTGTAGTTTGCTCCTATCTTAATTTCAGACCTAGAAGAGTAGTTGTTATAAGTCGAAGCCCTCATTTCCATGATTAAATACTCGTGCTTAACTGTGATGTCTCGGCAACAACCTTATATATCATAACAACATCTTTGTTTATCTAGTTATTCTTCATATTTAGCTTGTACACAGTTTTGCACACACTGCACTGGCATTAGAAATTAATTCTGAGTTATTTTCTTGCTATTTTCCCTTCACTAATCTAATATAGGCGCCACAGCCTTGAGGTACGAAATCAAGTTGAAAACGGGTTTTTTTTCTAGTTAATATAAGGGCAAGTATGTTTAGGTTGCATTGCTTGAGGACAAGCAATAGTTCGAGTTTGGGGGTGTGTAAAGTGTCCACAAGCTCTACATTTCATGCACATTCCATCTCATATTGTTGTTGTTTTTTAGTACATTCTAAGCATAATTAGGACCATGCATTGCATTCTACAGTATTTCTTAACTTTGTCATGTTTTTATATATTATCTGTTATTTGGTGAATAAAAGGTATTGTTTTAGTGTAATTTTAGTTTCAGGTACTAGAGGCTGACAGAGGGAAAGAGGAGTCGAGGATATGATGCTGAGGCAGCAGGCCAAGGAGCTGTACTAATGCAGTTTCAAACAGAAACAACAACTATCGAGTAGCTGCCGCCGCCTAACCTGCCGCCCAAGACAGCAGACTATGGAGTTGGAGAACCATAGTGGGATCTGTAGAGCAGAAAATCTTGATTCTATCGATGCTATCCACTCAATTTTTCAACATCTGTGGCAGCTGGCAGAGCCGCCGAAGGAGAATCTCAAGATTACTTCCGGAGCAAGGAAACATGATAAAGTCCACATTAAACGCAAAGAAGTCGGAGTTTAAAGCCACATTTAAATGTAAAAAGCTACTTTGAAGACTTTTACTTCAAGAAGGACTAGACCTAGCTAATGCCTATATATACCCATTGTAATTTTATCTCAAAACAAGTAAGGTTTTCCTTAGGCATTAGGTTTTCTTGCCGCCAACATGTTCTAAAATTCTTCTTGGGTTTATGTTATGTTTTAATTAGTGTGAGAACGATTTTTTTTAGGTTTGGGCCCATTATTTTGGAGGAGAGGGTTTGAATTTTAAATAGGTTTAGTTGGTGAAGAAAGGAGGAGGAAGTTATGACGTGGAGAGAGAAATAGGAAAAAGGTGAAAAGTGGATAGTGGAAGAGAGAGAAGAGGAAATGAGAGAAAAGTTGATGGAGGAGTTTTGAAACTCCAAACTACCAAGATTCAGATGTCTGTTATTGAAACCTCCACTGCCATTGTGTTCATCTCGTCGAGACGAGTTCGCCAGTACTAGCAGTGTCGCCATCAGGGCCGCCGTTGGAAAGGGTGAGAGAAAACAAGTTTTATATTCCAGCTGAAAGGGTTAGAGTGCTCAGAACGCAAACTGAGGCCACCATTTTAACACCTTCAACCTGGTTTAGAAGAAAACCGGAATCGAAGATGTCACCGCAGACACATTCCACAAAACATGTAACCAAAGAATAAAAAATTAGTCTTTTTTTAAACAATTTGAGGCAGGTTAATAAAATTTTCTCTTTTTCTTTTATAAAACCAGACGGGTTGCTATACACATAAACATAACCTCAAAATCTTCATACTTGTTTATAGTATATAGTAAGTACACATTAGTTTCAAGAACTAGATATGTCCTTGTTTATGACATTAAGCTTAGGATCTTCATACACGTCAAACAATGCATTACTCTTAAACTTAGAAAAATTTCATATTAAAATTGTGTAGTAAAACAATCGATTAAAGCATGCTAAATATTTAGCAGGTTTCGGGTACTGATCTTAACTTGGTTGAATAATAATTATTCAAGATTGAGTCACTTATAAAATATTGCCTCGTATACCACTATCCTCATTATTACCAGTTTAAAACTTAACCATACTAGGTTTTGATTTAAAGATGAAATATAGCTTACATTGTTTCAACTTGAATCAAGATATTAAACTAGGATTGACTACATAGAGGAAGCGAGAAACATCAAGACCTTAAACATATAAGATTCACTGACAAACGATGCATGTAATATCACATTCAAATAGAGATTTACATGACACTCTAGCACAGTAAGTTCCTAATTTCAATTTCATATGGTCCAAGACAAAATCGGTTCGATCAAACATGAAGAATCCAAAAATCATGGCAATGATGTACTTAAGAACCAACCATGTCACACAATCAAGATCATTCTAACTAGACGTAAACAAGACTTCAGGGAACATATGAATACGAGACATTCCTTCAATTTCTTAACATAGCCTGATTAACAACATATCAAACAAACTTTAAACACTGAGACATTCAATAAAATATTAGGCAAACCTTACTTTACCATTTAAGCAATTAACACATAACATAACAAGCATTTTAGACACATGTTTTTAACCTTGTTCTAACTACATTGGTACTCTACCCAAACTTCAATGATTTTGGCACTTTCATTAGCAAAACTAACCAACCAAATTTTAGTTAATTATTTGTACCAAAAAGAAAATTGGAAGTCCATTTAAACATTTTACAAATCAATCGAATGCTCACAAGCATTACATCCAAAATTTAGTCAAATAACTAAATGCAATACAACATGATGCCACCCTACTAGGAGTTTTAAGAAAAAAAGGTTTTACTCATAAGCTTCAGAATGTGACTTGCAATGTTTGCATCTGATTAAATCACAAGGGCACATTGTTGGCTCGACAGAGGGATGTAATTAATTAGGGGAAGAAGAGAGGCCCTTATCTTTTAATGCACCTACGTGGATGCCATCGAGGATGTATTTACCCATATTGATTTGTCGTTCATTAATGATGGAGTGCACGAGGGCAAGCCTCTGTCGGTCCACTGTTGTGTTGTATGACGTTGGCATGAGACGTTTTTTCACAAAGTGGTTCCACAGTTTGGCAGCAGGTGTGAGTTGGGTTCTTCGCATCGTCCATCAATGTTTTGGATCTCCGTTCCAGTTGGTGCCCTCTTTAGTCACGTCTGACATGATGCTGTCATAGTCTGTCGACGACAGATTGGTGATGAACCTGTTGTGTGCATCCTCCTTCCTGCCCACATATATACCATATAGAGTATTGATGTAGGTTGGTTCGAGAGTGATTTCCTTACCCCTAATAGTGTCTGTCGTGGTATCCTTGGATGTGACGGCGGCATAAAATTCATGGACAAGTGTAACGTTCATCTCCTCGAGTTGTTCTGCGAACATCTGCCACTTTAATGCAATGATCCATTTGGCAATGAACCCTTCAAGCCCTAGATCTCTTGTCTTCTTTATGTAGGTGAAGCCTCTTTCCTCCCACATCTCCCTTTTCTGAAAAGATTCATAATATCTTTTCTTTGATTCTGCCGAGGCAAACCTTCTACGAATTCAGATGTGGCTAAGAGTGGAGACTGTCACGGCAGATGTGAGGGAAGCACTTCTTCTGGTCGATCTCGTCGTTATTGTAAGGATACTGTAGAAATGAAAGAAAATACTTGATAAGCTAAAATGCTCGAAAACAATGTAGAGAGAAGAGAATGAGGAGAAAAATGAAATGGAGGTGGTGGTTTATATAGAACGAGGTTCTGCCCATTGAAGCCGTAACGGGTGGCGTGAAAAACGGAGCCAGCTATCACGCGGTTTCCTAATGTGTCTATTACACATTTCCGTGTCTACTGCGTGTCTGTTGTGTGTCTGTCGCGACAGCTTGGTGACAGGCTGTATTTGCACGTCTGCCGCGACAGCTGGCGACCGACTATCACGACAGCCTTGTTACCATTGGGCTTCTTGGGCTGTTATGAATGAGTTGGGCTGGTTCATTCCTTCTCTTTTCCCTGCCTCCTTTTTTATTTACCTGAAAACTAAAATAAACAAATCTTAAATTCTTATTTCCTAAAAACAATAAAATAAAATAAAACTAAGATAAATTAGGGATGCCTTGAGGAGCATCTCCTAAAGTAACTACTTCTTGCTCTCTTGGGGCTTCAGTCCCCTGATAGTGCTTTAGCCTTTGTCCATTTACTTTGAATTGGTGTTCGTCCTTGATTGATCTTAATTGTGACGACACCATGAGGAAAAACCTGGACTACATGGAAGGGTCCATACCACCTAGACTTTATCTTTCCTGAGAAGAGCTTCAACCTAGAGTTGAACAACATCACCTTCTTCACTGGTGTGAATTGTCGTGGCAACAGTTTTTTATCGTGCCACTTCTTTGTTTTGTCTTTAAAAATTTTGGCGTTGTCGTAGGCCATGGCTCGAGTTTCTTCAATTTCATTTAAGTCTAATAGCCTTTTTGCCCTGCTTTGTCCCAGTCCATGTTAACTGTCTTGATAGCCCAGTATGCTTTATGTTCTATCTCGACAGGTAGGTGGCAAGTTTTTTTCGTAGATGAGGCAGTAGGGTGACATTCCCAATGGTGTTTTAAATGCAGTTGTATAGGCCCATAATGCATCGTTTAAGTGAAGAGATCAATCCTTCCTAGTTGGTTTTACCATCTTTTCCAAGATGTTCTTCACTTCTCTATTTGAGATCTCAGCCTGCCCATTGGTTTGATGGTGATATGTTGTTGCGATCGTGTTCATAACTCCATACTTCTTCAACGCACTAGCAATTACCCTGTTGTCAAAATGCCTACCCTCATCACTAATTATCGCCCTTGGGATGCCAAACCTGGTGAAGATATGTTTGTGGAGAAATTTTTGCATGGTCTTGGCATCATTCGTTTGTGTGGCGATAGCTTCTACCCACTTGGATACATAGTCTACTGCCAACAGTAAGTACAGATTCCCACAAGAAGCTGGGAATGGTCCCATGAAGTCGATTCCCCAAACATCGAAAATTTTGACTTCGAGAATGTTCTACATGGGCATCTCATGCCTTCTAGATATGTTTCCAGTCCTTTGGCACTTATCACAACGCTTGTAAAAGGCTTGTGCATTTTTGAACAGTGTAGGCCAAAAGAAACCAGATTACAGAACTTTGGCAGCAGTTTTGTTTCCTCCAAAGTGTCTACCATAAGGAGCAGCACGGCAGTGGTAGAGCACTTCTTCCTATTCTTCTTGTGGTATGCATCTCCTGATGATCTGATCTGCTCAGTGCTTAAATAGAAGAGGTTTGTCCCAATAATAATGTTGTGCATCATTTTGGAACCTCTTCCTTGCTTGGTAGTTAATTTCAGGAGGTAATAAACCACTAACAAGGTAATTTACTATGTCAGCATACCAAGGGACTTTAGAAAGTTTACCTGTCGCGGCAGTGCTGGTGGCAGTGAATAATTGTTTGTCTAGAAAAGTCTCTTGTATGTGAACTTTGTTTTTATCTTGTTCATTTCCCATCTTTAGTCTTGACAAGTGATCAGCTACTTGGTTTTCTGTTCCCTTTTTGTCCTTGATGTCTATATCGAATTCTTACAATAGCAGAATCCAACGTATCAACCGTGGTTTTGCATCCTTCTTGGTGAACAGATATTTTAGTACTGAATGATCTGTGTGAACCACCACTTTTGTTCCAAGTATATATGGCCTGAACTTGTCAAAGGCGAACACCACCAATAGCAACTCTTTCTCTGTTGTGGTGTAGTTTATTTGGCATCATTTAAGGTCTTGCTAGCATAATATATAATGTGGAAGAGTTTCTCCTTCCGCTGCCCTAGTGCTGCCCCGACAGCATAGTCACTAGCATCACACATTATCTCGAACGGTAAACTCCAGCCTGGTGGTTGTACTATTGGGGATGTTACCAGCTTCTCTTTCAGTGTCTTGAATGCTTCAGTACATTCAATATTAAAGTCAAAAGCCCTATTCTATTCCAACAAGAGACACGGGGGTTTAGTGATTTTACAAAAGTTAGCAATAAATCTACGATAAAACCCTCCGTGTCCCAAAAAACTTCTAATGCTCTTGACTGTGGTGGGTGGCGGTAGTTTTTCGATAACTTCGATTTTGCTCTGTCCGCTTCTATGCCGCTGCAGGAGACCTTGTGTCCCAGCATTATGCCCTTATCTACCATAAAATGACATTTTTCCCAGTTCAGTACAAGGTTTGCCTCTTCACATCTTTCAAGCACCTTCTTCAAATTGCCTAGGCAATCGTTGAAACTGTTTCCAAAGACGGAAAAGTCATCCATGAAGATATCCAGGAAATCTTCCACCATATCAGAGAATATTGCCATCATACACCGCTGAAAAGTTGATGGTGAATTACATAATCCAAATGGCATTCTTCGAAAGGCGTACGTTCCGTATGGGCATGTGAAGGTTGTCTTGTCCTGGTCCTCTGGTGCAATTGCAATTTGATTGTAACCTGAGTAACCATCAAAGAAACAATAATAAGGCTTTCCCGCTAATCTATCTAACATTTGATCAATAAAGGGTAAGGGGAAGTGGTCCTTCTGGGTAGCTTTATTGAGCTTCCGGTAGTCCATACAAACCCTCCAACCGGTCACAGTCCTGGTTGGGATTAACTCGTTGTCCTTGTTGGTTACCACAGTTATGCCTCCCTTTTTGGGTACGCATTGCACTGGGCTCACCCACTTGTTATCCCATATGGCATAGATAATTCCAGTGTCAAGCAATTTGATATTTTCTTTTCGTACCACCTCTCGCATAGCTTCGTTTAATCTTCTCTGGGCATCGATCGTTGGCTTATGGTCATCCTCCATGAGGATCTTATGCATACAAATTGTCGGGTTGATGCCTTGGATATTGGCAATGGTCCATTCAATCACCTTCTTATGCTGCTGTAGCATCCTGATCAGCTGTTGTTCCTGTTCCTGCATCAACTTAGAAGATATGATTACGGGCAACGTATCATTAAGACCAAAGAAAACGTATTTAAGCTACCCTGGCAGGGGATTAAGATCTAAGGCAGGTGGCTGGTCTATGGTAGGCTTTTGAATCACATGTTCGTTAGAGGTATAGTTCAAAGGTTCAAAGAATTTACCTGGACACGTGCCTATCCAATTTACCTCCTCAGGATCTTCAGTATCAGATGTATTATTGTCTAAGGAGTTACTGTCGCCAACGCTGTCGTGGTAGTGTTTTACGTGACTGTGGTGACTGTGACAAAATTGTATGTCATGACAGCTTGTTCTGATGCAGGGTTGGTCTACAATTACTTCTGATATTGCCTTACATTCTTCCTCTACATCAGCTTGTTTCATGGCTTGGAGAACATTGAGGTTTATCTGCTGGTCATTGACTCTCATAATCAGTTCTCCTTTCTCTACATCGATCATTGTTCTACCTGTGGCTAGGAAGGGTCGCCCGAGGATGATCGGTGCATTCTCATCTTCTTCACAGTCTAAAACAAGAAAGTCGGCAGGGAATATAAATTTATCCACTCTTACCAAAATATCTTCAATCTTTCCTTCCGACTATACGTAAGAGCGGTCTGCCAGTTGCAGCATGACTATTGTGGGTCTTGCGTTTCCAATACCTAGCTTTTGAAAAACATATTTGGGCATTAGATTAATACTAGCACCAAGATCACAAAGTGCCTTACCCACAAACTTATCACCAATTATGCATGGTATGATGAAACTCTCAGGATCCTTCTTCTTTGGGGTGGACGCTTATGTAGGATTGCCATGCATCCTTCCTTCATCATTACAATTTCAAACTCCCCTAGTCTGGATTTCCTGGACATTGTATCTTTCAAAGATTTTGCATAACCAGGCATCTGCTTAATGGCCTCCAACAACGGAATGTTGATGTGTACTTGCTTAAAAACATCGTAGATCTTTTTTAAGCTGGTACTCATGTTTCTGTTTTTTTAACCGCTGTGGAAAAGGGGGTGGAGGACGGCAGTCTTCGAGTCGTCCTTCACATAGGAATCGAATCTGAGGAAGCTCACAATCTTCAGCTTCTTCTGTTGCCTCCTCTACTTCTTCTGTTGTCGTGGCAGGGATGACGGCAGCAAGTTGCTTCCTTTCTGTCGAGGCAGTGTTCTCGGCAGGTGTCTGTAGGGTCAATTCCTTACTAGATGTTTCTTTAATTATCGGCCCTTGTAGCTGTTTCCCACTTCTCGTTGTAATGGCTTTACACTGCTCGTGTGTGGGTTTTCTAGTGACCTCAGTATCACTAGGGAATCCTCCATTCTGTCTTGTGTTGATGAACTGTGAAACCTGACCCATCTTTGTCTCTAGAGATTTTAAGGTAGCTTCATGGTTTGTCTTTCTTATCTTTGTCTTATCCATGAAGGTTTCAGTTTTCTTGACAAAATGATCCATGTTGGCCATATATGCTCTAGTTTGAGACATGAAGGTTGCTAGGGTCTGTTCCAGTATGCTTGTGGTGGCTGCCGGCTTCTGTTGTGGCTGCTGTTGCGGTTGTTGTCGTGACAGAATTCTGGGACCTCCTTGGTTCTGGTTATTTTGGACTGGAGGATTCAATGCATTGTTTGGGTTACTCCATGAAAATTTGAGGTCCTTCCTCCAATTTGGGTTGTAGTTGTTGGAGTCATAGCCCTTATTCTTGTTGTAATTTCCAACATACATTCCCTCTTCCAATTGTATGGGACACTCTTCTGTACTGTTGTTCCCACTACAATTTTTCACACATCTCCTCAGCATAAAATACAGCCTTGGATTCTTTCCGCTGCAGGTTTTCAACTACCTTGGTTATGTATGCTAATTGAGTTTTTACCGAGTTGTCAGATTCGTATTCCTTGACAAATGCTCCTCATCTTCCTCCTCTTTGAGTTGTGGGGAACTGTTCATCGTTCTTTGCTAACTTTTTAACACCAACATTGCATCTTCTGGTTCCTTGTCTAGTAACAAACCGTTCACTGCTAAATCTATCCTTATCCGAGTGTGTGCATTGGCAGCATTATAGAATTTGACGACCTGATTCCATAAAGGGAATCCATGCATCGGGCAGTTTCGTAAGAGAGTTGTAAAGCGGTCCCATGCCTCATGCATTGGTTCGTCATCTTCCTGTTGAAAAGTATCAATCTCGTTACACAATCTTTTAGTTAAAAGAGAAGGTTTAAAACGAGAAAGAAATTCACGACAGAGATCCGCCCAATTTCTTATTGAACCCGGCGTTAGCTTGTTCCACCAGGTTTTCGCTCTATCTCTCAATGAATAAGGAAATAGTCAGAGTCTCAGTACTTCCGGGCTTATTCCTGGTTGTCTGAATGATCCACGAATCTCTTAGAAGGTTTTCAGATGTTCATGTGCATCCTCTGTAGAAAAACCACCAAATTGTCCAGCTGAATTTACCATACTAAACATCACAGGTTTAAGTTCAAAGTGTTCGGCTTCCACATCTGGCAGTGTAGTTTGCAGTTCAACATGATTGTTGTCCATGTAATCTTGGCAAGTCTGTGGAGCTATTGGGGCAGCAGGAGCTGGCCGATCGTTTTGGACATCAATAGGAGGAACAACATCAACCCTGGGGTTGTTTTTGTTGTTATCTGCCCCATTGCGTTGTCTTTCGTTCACCATTGCTTCAAGTCTTTCCTCAAGATAGATGTTTCTTTCTATCAAGAGTTGGGCTTGGTTCCTGAGATGGTATGTCCAATCGATTTCTGGATCTAGTTCGTATCCAGGTTCTTTACCACGTCTCGATCTACGCATAAGCAATAGGAGAACCTTGTGAAAAGCACAGGGAAATAAAACAACTAAAAACAGAAAAGAAATTAAAACAAAAATAAAAAGGTGCAGTAATTAAAGGTAAAGGTATGTTACCAGTCCCCGGCAACGGCCCCAAAAACTTGTTGCGTCCCCTGCAGCGGCGCCAAAAACTTGTTACGTGTAAAAGAGTCTATCGCAATTGGGTGCAAGTATACATGTCGCAAGTAATAAAGTGATGCGAAGTATCGGATATCGTCTCCACATGGACTGAAAATATTTCTATCCTTAAATCTCTACACAAGAAAAGAAATAATATTAATAAGATGAGTTTGGAAGACTTGAAGATAAACTAAAGTAAACGACGAATTCAGATTGAGAGAATAGGCTGGTATTGAGTTGCTCAATAGTGCAGGTATTGCACTTTTCAAAGGAACTTCTATTTCTCCTATCGTTGTGCATGTCGCGGCAGTAGTTTGTTGTTGTCGCAGCAGCGGCCAACAACTCTGTACTTCAAGTTTGGCAAGAATCCCTGTTGTGACTTGTCCTATCCCTAGGCCATAGTTCTGTCGATGAAGACGTCTTGGATGATACCTCCCGGCGTGAGTCGAAGGATGAACACCGATGTTTGTGAATTCTTCTTTATCCACTTAACCTCGTACATATCCCTAGGCCAAGATGGTTTAACCATAAACTGGAAAACTCGTATTTACTCCTTTTGTATACTTAACTCTCCCGATATTAAGTAAATGAATAACCTCACAATGCTCTCCCGAAACTCTTATGAGATGTGTTGCGTGTAAAAGTGTCTATCGCAATATAGTGCAAGTGTACACGACGCAAGTAGTAAAGTGATACGGAAGTATCAGATATCGTCTCCACAGGGACTGGGCTAATAGCTTCACCTTGGATTTCTTCACGAGAGGGAAAAAGAAAGAGTTTAAATGTTGTCACGAAATAGTAAAGAATACATGAAAATAAAAGAGAATTGAAATCAGGATAGAGAGAATGGGCCAGTATTGAATTGCTCAGTAATGTAGGTGTCGCAAAGTCTAGGAATATCTGTTCTGTCGTCGTGCCTGTCGCAGCAACACATGTCGCGGCAGCGGTCTGTTGTTAGTCGCGGCAGCGATCACACAACTTCTGTACTTCAAGCTTGGCAAGAATCCCTGTTGTGTCTTGGCCTATCCCTAGGTCCAAGTCTGTCGATGAACACGTTTTTGATGATACCTCCCGGCGTGAATCGAAGGATGAACACCGATGTTGTTGAATTCTTCTTTAGCCACTTAACCTCGTCCTATCCCTAGGTCCGAGATAGTTCAACCATAAACTGAAGAACTCGTACTTATTCCTTTCGTATACTTAACTCTCCCGATATTAAGTAAATGTGTAATCTCACAATGCTCTCCCGATACTCTTGTAAGATGTTGAAAACCAGAATAAGCAAACTTAAAGTCTATTTTATTGAACAGAAAAATTCCTAAAACAAATGCAATCCTTGCAACTACTTTACAAATCAACCCTTAGCCCTAGGGGAAGTTTAGAACATGATGAGAAGGGTAAAACGGCTAGGGTTTGGGAAGAAGGCTAGAGAATAAGATATCCTTCCCTAGGTCGAATTACATGCCTTTATATAGGCCTTGGGTTCAAGTTTTCTAATATGGCAAGAATACAAGTTTAAACTAAAGTACAATTCTATAAAAGACTAAATCTTCAGAGGATATATCTTTAATTCGCCCTTCCTTCTTGCTAGGAGTTTGTAACATCCCAAAAATTAGCCTAGAAGATTAGAGATTTAATTAAATAATTAGATGACTTATTAGATTAAATTTCCTAAATTTATGATTTGGAAATAGGTTCAATAAGGACCAAATTGAATTTTAAAGAAATGTTCAAGAGGAATTCGGGTATTTGGTCTAGTGACCAAACCGAATGATGCATCAACTATTAGAGATGCATGCTAAAGTATAAAATTCATAAACTAATCCTTGAATTAACATGAAAAGATAGTATTATTATGGGTAATAAGGTGGAAATTAGATGAGACATTGACATGAAGTCAAGTCTCATAAATGTGTCTCTTTTCTCTTCCTTAGCCGGCTACACCAAACCATATCACTAAGTAATATTTTTCTCATTTCACACGCACACTTACAAACAAAAAATTGAGAGAAAAATTGAGAGCTTTCGGTGAAGAAGACAAGGGTTGCATGGCATAGAAATCTACCTAGAAAATTCAAGGAAAAATCGGAAGTAAGTAGCTCTCTCCCTCTATTGTTCGAATATGTTAAAATTCTTAATAAATCAATGGTTTTAATGTCCTTAGAAAATCATGAAAGTAATGAGATTAAAGGTTATGCTGCTGGAAAATCTAAGATCATAAGAAACCTCAAGAAATTTTGAATGATAAAAGCTTATGAACATGCAAGAGCAAATATGGACAGATTTGGTAGTTATAAGAACATGCAAATTTAGAAAATTGTAGAAAATTAATTAGTAGGAATTTCATGATGAATTTTTGATATGTCATACTTTGATATGTATAGTTTGATAGAAAAATTATAAATCTGAGATTTGATCATTGTAGTGAAATCTGGAAGCTTAATTCGAACAGCATGCAAAACTGTCCAGCAATGTTCTTAGCTGGACAGTGAACTTTGGAAAATTGTAGAAAATAAAATACTTGGGATTTCGATCTGAAATTTTAATATGATGAAATTAAATATGTTAATTGAATTTAGAAACAAACAGTGCTTAAATTGGAGTTATATGCTGGAAATGGGAAACAGATTAAGTTTAATGGTCAAAACTGTGTGTAAAATAAATAGGAGAAATCGAAGAACAAGTGAGAAATTTAAATTGTAAAATTGGATGAAATGAAAGGTGTTAAATTGATTAGTAAACTGTAAAAAGTGTAATTCACACAAATTAATAAGCAAATTGAAAGCTTAAGCACTAATTAGAGGGAATTAGTGATAATAGAATTGGCCACATTCGAACCATAATAGTATAGGGACTAAATTGGAATAAGAAAGAAAATTCAGTTTTGAAATTTATGAATTTAATTTTGAAAATTTCCTCTATTGTTTGGCTTAAATGCCTTATATCCTAGAGGTGAAAAAGTTGAGGAAGAAATTGTACCTGGAACGGCTGCGGATCGAGCAAAAGGCCTTCGAATCCAGAACTAACTTGGCGAACTGTGAGTGAAACACCCTTAGAGTTGAGATTAGAGTCTCAACTACCCTTAAATTGTTGTTAGCATATAAATTGAGCATGGAATTGGACTAAATTAAGGCTGGTAAATGTTAAGGGAAGAAGGAATAAAGGAATTCAGATTTATTGCATGTGTTTTGTGATTTTGTGACCTATGTGCTTGAAATTAAAATTAATAATTGCTATGTTAATTTCGAATCTGATATGAAGTTTATTGGACTGATTTCGATGAAATTTGTAACCCCCTTAACCCGGCCTAGACGGTTGACCCGAATTAAGAAGTTTACACGGGGAAAACCAAAGTCAACCCGAAAGTCAACCTTGATTAACGACCCTTTTTTTTCTTTTTAATCTTATCTAAATGCACATTAACCCTAGATATGTCCATACAATCAGCATACTCAAAGTTCAGCATGATCAGAAAACGTTTAGGGACTCGATTGCACAAATCATGAATTTAGGGACCAAATTACAAATACTGAAAATTATAAGGACTTAACCAACATTTGAGTTACCATTATGCAATTAGTCATGTTTCATGCTTCTCTGCCAAATTTCAACTCAAACGGGCATCTCAAACTCATCCAATTGCATATACAAAGTTCAGGACCAAAACGCAAGGTTTTCAAAACATTTAACCAACAATTTCAGTGGCCAACGGTCGAGTGTTCCGGAACGGGGATGATCCATTCCAAAACGCGAGACCGTTCCGAAACGAGTTCCGGAACAGGGCCTGGCAGTAGCACAACTGTTCTGGAACGGTTCTACCCGTTTCGGAACGCCCAGGCCATTTCAGGCCCCCGTTCCGATACGGTAGCACCTGTTTCGAAACAGGCTGCCTAGATTGCAGAAATTCTGCTGGTTTATTACATAATTGATCCATCAAACATGCTCCAAAGGCAACCAAACTATACCAGCAAGTCATTCAACACTCAAGGAACATAATTGCATCATTCTTTCACAAACATGGCATCAATTATGGAAAAACCCAATTCTATAGGCATGCTTCCTATATTAAAAACCATACAAACACCTAAACATCCAAAACAACCTCAAAAAGGCCATTTACATGTTCCATCATTATTGAAAGCATAAAACCAACTCAGGGAGTCCAAAACATCTCCCAAAACAACCATTTAGGTTCCCATTGCCAAATGCCCAAAAGCTAATAGTGGTAAGAAAACATTCACCATACATGAGCTTAGTTCTTCACTTGGATTCTTGACCTCTTGCTGTCCCCTCAAGCACTTTAATGCTCTGCATTATTGGTTTAAGAAAGAGAGAGTGTAAGCACATAGATTAGTGATGAATGCTCATTTAAAACATCACAATAATGCATTATAAAACTCCTTTCAAAACCTTTAGTTCAAAACAACATTTAATCATGCACATAAGCATATAAACCAAGCATTTCATGCTTCAAATCATTAACATGTCATATTGGCTTTCAAGTGATAATCATAACCATCTTTCCATTCAAAACACAATGACCATTGACAATCGGATACGCGGATTACAAGCGTTGTCCCCACGCTTCATACACACTACCAATCTCAAGGTCCCCAATGGAATTTAAACCACCATTGTGACCATACCATACACAAGGTCCTCATATGGACTTTTAACCACCATATGACCTTAACATTCACAAGGTCCTCAAATGGAATTTTAACCACCATTATGACCTTACCATCACTCATTGGTAGTTGTATAACATCACTAACGAGATCACGGGACATACAACACAAGATCCACACATGGACTTTAAACCACCATTGTGATCTTAACAAACACAAGGTCCTCAAATGGAATTTTAACCACCATTATGACCTTAACACAAGACCCACCCATGGACTTTTAACCACCATGGTGTTCTTAACCATCTCGTTAGTGTACTTGGAGGGAGTCCACGGTACAATCACAACCACTCCACATCCAAGGCGACTTTGTTAACGGTGCACCCAATCTTATAGCCGGCTAACTATATCCGATTCAAGCACTTTAAAACCAGCACATCACTTGCCAATATACATCATTTAACATCATTAATTCACTGTTTTAAAGCATTGAGCAAAGCCATTAAATCGCATGCATCACTATGCATTGAAATCACATTTATCAATGTAAAACCAAGGATCTCTTACCTTGAGCATCCTTCAACACATGGCTTATAAACCAGCAGTAAACATGCCAAAATATGCTTTCAAAAACAGAATTAAAACATGCAAACAAATCACTTTGCATTCAACCAACTCATGGCTCATCAACAAGAGAGTTTTTCCGAAAACTTACTCTTGAGCTTAGCTAAGTTGTTTAGACTTAAACTAAGCTCCCAAACCTTCAAAACACTGGTTTCAAAGCTGAAAACCAAACTTCACTCACCGATTCCATTTCGCCACTTGCCGGAACACCAATCAAGCTTCCGGATCAACACCACAAGGATCCGAAGATGTCTCCCCTGTTTTAAACACATCAAAGCAGAGGATTAATGCATCATCATGCATTAATATCTTCAACCAAAGCACCTAAACTCGCTGCTCTCATCAACACTCACATTTCGGCTACCAAACACAACCGAAATCACATCCAAACATCACTACAACACTACCCAGCCAAGATCCATCAATTCCAATCATTCATAAACCTCAATTAACATCCAAAATGGATCTAAACACATCCTTATACCTCCAGCTATAGCAGATCACCAAGATCACTCCAAAAACAACGAAAACCCAAGCAAAACTTAGGAAAATCAACCTATTCGGGATTTCATTGTTTAAACCTCAATTTCTCATCAATTATACATCCATTTTACATCAAAAACTCATCTCAAAACAATGCCCAATCAGATCATACGAATTTCATCAAAACTTAAGCAAATCTTGCATTTTAAAGCCAAGATTAAGAACACAATTGTAAAACCTTTAATAAAACACAAATCAAGGATTGAGAACTTGGGAATTTCAGTAAAGAACTGTAACCCCTTTAACCCGGCCTAGACGGTTGACCCGAATTAAGAAAGTCACACGGGGAAAACCAAAGTCAACCCAAAAGTCAACCTTGATTAACGACCCTTTTTTTTCTTTTTAAACTTGTCTAGATGCTCATTAACCCCAATGGTGATCATACAAACATCATACTCAAAGATAACAAACATCAGAGATCAAGAAGGGACCCAATTGAACAATTTACAACTTTAAGGACTAAAATGTAAATTCTGTAAATTAGGAGGACTTAGCACAAATTGAAGTTACCATCTTGAAATTAATCAGGTTTCATGCTTCTCTGTAAATTTTCAGCTCAAACGGACATTCCAAACTCATACAATTGCACAAACAATATTCAGGACCAAAATGCAAACATTCCAAAACATTTAACTGCCATTGTCAGCCCCCAACGGTCGGCTATTCCGAAACAGGGTGAGCCCGTTTCGAAACACGGGGCCGTTCCGCAACGCGTACCGATACGCGGGCTGGCAGTGACCATTCCGTTTCGGAACGGTGTCACCCGTTTCGGACGCCTGGGCTGGTTCAAGGCACCCAATCCGAAACGAGGGCTACTGTTCCGAAAGAGCCTGCACAAAAAGCTGCAATTTGCTTACTCAAACACACAATTGATCATCCAAACATGCTCCAAATGCTACCAAACTTTACCAGCATGAAATTCAACATATAAGAGACATGTAAGCATCAACCAATCATCATAATAGCATCACATATGAAAAGCCCCAAATTCTATGGCATGCTTCCTACACAAGCAACACCTTCAAGCATAAACCTCCAATTCAAACATGTAAAAGCCAAATACAAAAACCAGCAATACCAACATCATTAACATACTTAGGGAGTACAACACAACTCCCAAAACAACCACATGAGTTTCCCCCATTGCCAAATACCAAAAGCTAATTGTGTTCATAAAACCTTTCCATACTTGAGCTTAGTTCCCCCTTGGTTGCTTGCCTTCCTTGCTGCCCTCGAATCACCTTAATGTTCTGCATTATTGATTTAAGAAAACAAAGGAGAGCGTAAGCAATAGCTTAGTGAGGAATGCTCATAAAAACCATTCAATAATGCATTTATAAAACACTTTATAAATCATGCTTCAAACCATCATTTGCACATGCTCAAAAGCATACTTTAACAAGCAATTCATGCTTCATATCATAACATGTCATATTGGCCACAAGTGATAAGTTCCATTTCTTTTAAAAACAAGTTCATCAACTTTCACCCCAAGGACTTTTTAACACCTTGGCCCATGGACTTTTAAACACCATGGAAAGGATCACACAAGGACTTTTAACCACCTTTGTGTCCGCATCAAGTTTCACCCCAAGGACTTTTAAACACCTTGGCCCATGGACTTTTAAACACCATGGAAAGGACCACACAAGGACTTTTAACCACCTTTGTGTCCGTAGCAAGAACCATCCAAGGACTTTTAACCACCTTGATGTTCTTAAGTAAACAAGGCTCACTCAAGGACTTTTAACCACCTTAGTGACCTTAACCTTTTCAAAACATCACTTGCCAATATACATCATTATCATCAAGATATCCACTGTTTTAAAGCATTAAACCAAGCCATAATCATCATGCATTTATAAGCATCAAACCACATTTTAACCATGCTCAAAAACAAGGAACTCGTACCTTGAGCTTCCTTCAACATATGGCTTACAAAATCAGCAATAACCATGCTAAATCATGCTTTCAAAACAGAATTTAAAACATGCAATAAACCACATTGCACAACAATCAACCATGGCCACCACTAGAGAGTATTTCCGAAAACTTACACTTGAGCTTAGCAAAGTTGTTTAGACTTAAACTAAGCTCCCAAGACATTGGTTTCAAAGCCGAAAACCCAATTTCACTCACCGATTCCACTTCGCCTCTTGCCGAAGCACCAATTCAAGCTTCCGGATCAACAACTCTTGGATCCAAAGATGCCTCCCCTGTTTTAACACATCAAAGCAGAGGATTAATGCATCACCATGCATTAATAGCTTCAATGAAAGCACCTAAACTCGCTGCTCTCATCCACACTCCATTTTCGGCCACCAAACACAACCGAAAATGCCTCCAAACAACTCCTCAACAAAGCCCAGCCATAAACCATCAAAACCAAACATCCTTTAACATCATTTAACAACTAAAAAGAGCCTAACAACATCCTTATACCTCCAGCAACAACAAATCCACAAGATCTCACCAAAAACAACCTAGAATCATAAGCTAAACTTAGGAAACTCAACCTATCCGGGATTGCATTGATCAAAACTCAATTCCTTATCAAATTAACATCCATTAATCATCATTTTAACACCTTAAAACACTGCTTTAACATATCCAACGAAAATTCATCAAAAATCACTAAATCTTGCATTTTAAGCCAAGATCCATTAAACAACTTAAAAACCTTTTATAAAACATCAATTAAGGATTGAGAACTTAGGAATTTCAGTAAAGAACTGAGAGTTTAAAGGAGAAGGACGTTCTTACCACCAAACTTGAGTTTCTCCTCTTTTTAGAATCAAAAACCTTACTGAATCAAGTAGCAAATGATGATGTTTTGTAGATATGATGATTAGGAATCAAAAAAGAGTTAAAAGGATAGATTTAGGTGACAAAATCAGAAAGAATTCTCTGGAGAGAAAGTGTTTGGGTTGAGAGAAAATGAGAGAAAAGAAAATTGGAAGTTAGTTACCAAAATGGCCAAAATGGCTTTCCCTCCTATTTTCATATGTTTTAAAATCAGAATTATTCATTAAAATATCTTAGAAAAATCTGGAGAAACTCTTTTTGGAATAATAGCTCCTTAAAGATTCAAAGTTTCAACCCTTTCTAAAAGAGTCACGCAACTTTCAAAATTTACATTTTGGTCACCAGCCAAAATGTCACCCTTCCAAACCTCATTTTGTAAAATTGATTTCACAGTTCACTTATATATATTAAAAGATGATTTTAGAACATTTTTCCATATTTTTAATGCAACCCGAACTAGGCTTTCCTAATTTCGCCTTTTTAGATTCGAACAGCACTTTGACCGAACCGGTCAACGCCCAAAACTACTAAGCCCAAAACCGGGGCGTTACAACTCTCCCCCCCTTAAGAAATTTCGTCCTCGAAATTTACCTGAAGGAAAGAGATAAGGAAACTGCTTCAGCATGTCTTCCTTCCGCTCCCACGTGGCTTCCTCAACACCTCGATGCTTCCACAGCACCTTCACCAACTCAATGGTCTTGCCACGAAGAACCTTGCTATCCGAATCCAGAACCTTCACCGGTTCCTCATCATAGGTCAAATCCGGATTCAATTCCACTTCCTCCACAGGCATCACATGCGAAGGATCAGATCTATACTTCCGGAGCATAGAAACATGGAACACATCATGAATCTTCTGCAACTCTTGAGGTAGCCTCAACCGATACGCAACAGGACCTACACGCTCAACCACCTCATATGGTCCAATGTACCTAGGGCTTAACTTACCCTTCCGGCCAAACCTCATCACCTTCTTCCAAGGCGAAACCTTCAAGAACACACGGTCACCCACTGCATACTCTATCTCCTTACGCTTCAAATCCGCGTAAGACTTTTGCCGATCAGAGGCAGCCTTCATACGCTCACAAATGAGCTTCACCTTCTCAGTGGTTCCTTTCAACAAAGCCGGTATCGAAACCAACTTTTGACCCGTTTCCGCCCAGCAAAGAGGAGTCCTACACTTCCTCCCGTACAAAGCCTCATAAGGTGCCATCTGTATACTCGCCTGATAACTATTGTTGTAAGCAAACTCCACCAAAGGCAGATGCTTCTCCCAAGAACCTTGGAACTCAATCACGCAGCACCTCAACATATCCTCCAAAATCTGGATAACTCGCTCAGATTGACCATCCGATTGAGGATGATAGGATGTACTGAAATTCAACCTTGTACCCAGAGCTTGATGCAAACACTGCCAGAAACGCGATGTGAACCTCGGATCCCTATCCGACACAATCGACTTAGGCACACCATGCAGCCGCACAATCTCAGCAATGTACAGCTCCGCAAGCTTATCCAAGGAAAACGTAGTATGCACAGGCAAGAAATGCGCACACTTCGTCAGGCGATCCACAATCACCCACACAGAATTCTTCTTTGATGGCGACAAAGGTAAACCAGATACAAAATCCATGGTAACCCTCTCCCACTTCCATTCAGGGATTCTCAACGGTTGCAACAAACCTGAAGGAACCTGATGCTCAGCCTTAACTCACTGACACACCATACACTTGCTCACAAACTCTGCAACATCCTTCTTCAAACCCACCCAATAGTACTCATCACGAAGATCACGATACATCTTAGTACTACCTGGGTGCATAGCAAAAGGACTACTATGACCTTCAGTCAGAATAGCACGCCTCAACTCAGAATCATCAGGCACTACTATTCGACTCCCAAAACACAACACACCATCGTCATTAAAGCAGAAATCCGAAGACCTACCCTCCGCGATATCTTGAACATGAGACACCAAGGAATCATCCAGCAACTGCTTTTCCTTGATCAACTGAACCATAGATGGGTTCACTTGCAACTCAGCTACAAGACCACCATCACGCGAAATACTCAAGCTAGCAAACATAGCTCTCAGGTCAACAGCTACCTTCCTACTCAAGGCATCCGCAACAACATTAGCCTTTCCAGGATGGTACTCAATCGTCAGATCATAATCCTTGAGCAACTCCAACCAACGCTGCTGCCTAAGGTTCAATTCTTTCTGAAACATCAGATACCTCAAACTCTTGTGATCCGTGTACACCGTACACTTCTCACCATACAGATAATGCCTCCAGATCTTCAGAGCAAAAACCACTGCAGCCAGATCAATATCATGCGTAGGATAATTGCGCTCATGCACCTTCAACTGCCGCGACGCATAAGCAACCACCTTACCCTCTTGCATCAGCACACATCCTAAACCAACATAGGACGCATCACTGTAGACCACAAACTCTTTCCCTGATTCAGGCTGAACCAAGATAGGAGCTTGCGTCAAAGCCGCCTTCAGCTTCTCAAAAGCCTGCTGTCTCGCTTCTGTCCACTCATACTTAACATCCTTCTGCAACAACTTCGTCAAAGGTGCAGCAACCTTAGAAAAACCATCCACAAACCTCCGGTAGTATCCCGCCAAACCAAGGAAACTACGGACCTCATGAACAGACTTAGGAACCTTCCAGTTCATCACCGCCTCAATCTTCTGAGGATCAACCCGAATCCCCTCAGCAGAAACAACATGCCCCAGAAACACCACCTCCTTAAGCCAGAACTCACTTGCTCAGCTTAGCATAAAGCTGATTCTCCAACAAAGCTTGCAGCACAATCCTCAAATGCTCTTCATGCTCCTCCTCAGTACGCGAGTACACGAGGATATCATCAATGAACACCACAACGAACTTGTCCAGGTATTCATGAAACACACGATTCATCATGTCCATGAAAGCAGCAGGAGCATTTGTCAAACCAAACGGCATCACAAGAAACTCATAATGCCCATACCTTGTCCTGAAAGCTGTCTTAGGCACATCCCCATCCTTCACCTTCAACTGATAATACCCTGACCTCAAGTCAATCTTAGAGAACACAGCAGCTCCCCGAAATTGATCAAAGAGATCATCAATCCTCGGCAAAGGATACCGATTCTTGATAGTCAACTTGTTCAGCTGACGATAATCAATGCACATTCTCATAGTGCTATCCTTCTTCTTCACGAACAAGACTGGTGCTCCCCACGGTGACACACTCGGCCGGATGAAACCACGATCAAGCAGCTCTTGCAACTGCGTCTTCAGCTCCTTCACCTCCTTAGGTGCCATTCTATAGGGAGTAATGGACACATGAGTTGTATTCTCATACAGCTCAATTCCAAACTCCACCTCGCGATTAGGAGGTAAACCAGGCAACTCCTCAGGAAACACTCCAGAAAACTCCTTCACAACTCTGATATCTTGCACGCTCAACTCCCTAGAGCTAGGATTCATCACAAAAGCTAGGTAAGCTTCACACCCCTGCCTCAGCATCCTACTCGCCTCCAAGGTAGACACCACATTGGCAAGAAACTTAACATTCTCACCAACCACAACAACTTCATAATCATCCGCAAGCTTAAGCGAAACTCGCTTATTTTCACAATCCACAACAGCACGATGCTCAGCAAGCCAATCCATACCAAGGATTACATCAAAACCATAGAAGGGCAACTCCATAAGATCAACATGAAAAACATGTTCTTGAACAACCAACGGACACCTTCTATACAACTTTCGAGTCACAACAGTCTCACCAAAAGAACTAGTGACACGAACACCAACATCCAAAAACTCAACAGGCAAACCAAGCAATTCAGCATGCTCACGCAAAATGTATGAATGCGTAGATCCAGAATCTATCAAGGAAAGCAATGACAAGGATTGCAAAGTAAAGGTACCTGCAATCACATCCACATCATTCCTCCCTTCCCGCTGAGCATACACCCTCGCTTGACCGCCACCTTCAGGTTGAAAAGCCACAACATGGGCCACTCCACGACCACCTTCCTCTCTCCTCTGGAAATTACCACGGCCGCGCCCACGACCTCTCTGCGGTGCAGCAACAACAGGTGCACGCACTTGGCCACCAGCCAACATAGGACAATCTCGCCTCAGATGATCCGCAGATCCACAATTCCAGCACCCATTCCCAGCTGCCGCAACAGGAGCTTGCACCTCCCTCACAGCACGAGGACAGTCACGCTTCATGTGACCACATGAACCACAGATCCAACAAGCACTCGGATCGGCTCTAGCATTGCCTCCTCTAGCAGGTGCACCACCACCTCTCTTAGCTGAGGACTGATACTTCTGATCGCGTCCTCTCTTATTCCGTCCACCGCCGGAACTAAACTCAGTAGCTCTCTTACCAGAACTCGCTCCAGCACCTTTAGAAGATAAACCCAAGTTCATCTCAATGTCCTTGGCTCGGCCCACCAGCACATCAAAATCATCATACTCGGTGGCCAGCACATACATTTTCACATCCGTCACTAAGCCATAACGGAACCTCTCGCACCTTGCCCGCTCATCAGGTATCAGCTCTGGTGCATACTGACTGAGTCGTATAAACTGCACTTCATACTCAGCCACACTCATGCTCCCTTGAGTAAGAGACATGAACTCACGCTTCTTCTCATCCAGGTACCTCACACCAAGATACCTCCTCTTAAACACATTCTGAAAGAATGTCCAGGTTACATCAGCTTCAGCCATTCCAGCTATAGTGGTCGTCCACCACGTATAAGCATCATCCTGCAGCAAGGACACAACACAACCCAGCTTTTGCACATCCGTGCAACTCATCTGACCCAAGATTCGCTTGGTACTCTCTAACCAAGCCTCAGAACTCTCAGCAGACATACCCCTGAACTCAGTCCCACCAAGACTGCGCAGACGCTCCAAAGGTAATCTAACTCCAGCATCTCCCTGATGCCCAGCTCCTTGAGCTCCAGCTACTGCCGCTCTAAAAGCACCCGCAATAGCTTGTACCAGCATCGTCATATCAGGCATAGCTTGTCCCTGACCAACCTCAGGTCCAGCAGCACCAGCTGCAGCTCCAGCTCTTTCCCTCTCAGCACCACCACCACCAGGTGGAGGAGGAGGTAACACTGCACTACCCGCATTCTCTTCGTTCTCATTCTCATTAGGAGTCGTAGCTCTCACGTTACTCCTTAACTCTCTACGTGGTGCCATACTTTTACCATGCAATCACAATGCAAATAAAAAAAAATTAGGCCCAGCAAGGTAAGCAATCCAAGTACTCAAGCTCAATTTCATTTAAAATCAACATCATTTCATCGGCTTTGATTTGGCAATGGGTACTCACATCATGCTTCATCACAGCATACCACTCAAATGCATCAAAATCACAAACCACTCAACATGCTTTCACTCAACAAGCATACAAGGCATACATACTTCAATCATGCACACATTCATTCCCAATTACTCGAGAACTCACTTCTGATACCACCAAATGTAACCCCCTTAACCCAGCCTAGACGGTTGACCCAAATTAAGAAAGTCACACAGGGAAAACCAAAGTCAACCCGAAAGTCAACCTTGATAAACGACCCTTTTTTTCTTTTTAAACTTGTCTAGATGCTCATTAACCCTAATGGTGATCATACAAACATCATACTCAAAGATAACAAACATCAGAGATCAAGAAGGGACCCAATTGAACAATTTACAACTTTAATGACTAAAATGTAAATTCTGTAAATTAGGAGGACTTAGCCCAAATTGAAGTTACCATCTTGAAATTAATCAGGTTTCATGCTTCTCTGTAAATTTTCAGCTCAAACGGACATTCCAAACTCATACAATTGCACAAACAAGATTCAGGACCAAAATGCAAACATTCCAAAACATTTAACTGCCATTGTCAGCCCCCAACGGTCGGCTGTTCCGAAATAGGGTGAGCCCGTTTCGAAACACGGGGCCATTCCGCAACACGTACCGATACGCGGGCTAGCAGTGACCATTCCGTTTCGGAACGGTGTCACCCGTTTCGGACGCCTGGGCTGGTTCAAGGCACCCGTTCCGAAACGAGGGCTACTGTTCCGAAACAGCCTGCACAAAAAGCTGCAATTTGCTTACTCAAACACACAATTGATCATCCAAACATGCTCCAAATGCTACTAAACTTTACCAGCATGAAATTCAACATATAAGAGACATGTAAGCATCAACCAATCATCATAATAGCATCACATATGAAAAGCCCCAAATTCTATGGCATGCTTCCTACACAAGCAACACCTTCAAGCATAAACCTCCAATTCAAACATGTAAAAGCTAAATACAAAAACCAGCAATACCAACATCATTAACATACTTAGGGAGTACAACACAACTCCCAAAACAACCACATGAGTTTCCCCCATTGCCAAATACCAAAAGCTAATTGTGTTCATAAAACCTTTCCATACTTGAGCTTAGTTCCCCCTTGGTTGCTTGCCTTCCTTGCTGCCCTCGAATCACCTTAATGTTCTGCATTATTGATTTAAGAAAACAAAGGAGAGCGTAAGCAATAGCTTAGTGAGGAATGCTCATAAAAACCATTCAATAATGCATTTATAAAACACTTTATAAATCATGCTTCAAACCATCATTTGCACATGCTCAAAAGCATACTTTAACAAGCAATTCATGCTTCATATCATAACATGTCATATTGGCCACAAGTGATAAGTTCCATTTCTTTTAAAAACAAGTTCATCAACTTTCACCCCAAGGACTTTTAAACACCTTGGCCCCAAGTACTTTTAAACACCTTGGCCCATGGACTTTTAAACACCATGGAAAGGATCACACAAGGACTTTTAACCACCTTTGTGTCCGCATCAAGTTTCACCCCAAGGACTTTTAAACACCTTGGCCCCAAGGACTTTTAAACACCTTGGCCCATGGACTTTTAAACACCATGGAAAGGACCACACAAGGACTTTTAACCACCTTTGTGTCCGTAGCAAGAACCATCCAAGGACTTTTAACCACCTTGATGTTCTTAAGTAAACAAGGCTCACTCAAGGACTTTTAACCACCTTAGTGACCTTAACCTTTTCAAAACATCACTTGCCAATATACATCATTATCATCAAGATATCCACTGTTTTAAAGCATTAAACCAAGCCATAATCATCATGCATTTATAAGCATCAAACCACATTTTAACCATGCTCAAAAACAAGGAACTCGTACCTTGAGCTTCCTTCAACATATGGCTTACAAAATCAGCAATAACCATGCTAAATCATGCTTTCAAAACAGAATTTAAAACATGCAATAAACCACATTGCACAACAATCAACCATGGCCACCACTAGAGAGTATTTCCGAAAACTTACACTTTAGCTTAGCAAAGTTGTTTAGACTTAAACTAAGCTCCCAAGACATTGGTTTCAAAGCCGAAAACCCAATTTCACTCACCGATTCCACTTCGCCTCTTGCCGAAGCACCAATTCAAGCTTCCGGAGCAACAACTCTTGGATCCAAAGATGCCTCCCCTGTTTTAACACATCAAAGCAGAGGATTAATGCATCACCATGCATTAATAGCTTCAATGAAAGCACCTAAACTCGCTGCTCTCATCCACACTCCATTTTCGGCCACCAAACACAACCGAAAATGCCTCCAAACAACTCCTCAACAAAGCCCAACCATAAACCATCAAAACCAAACATCCTTTAACATCATTTAACAACTAAAAAGAGCCTAACAACATCCTTATACCTCCAGCAACAACAGATCCACAAGATCTCACCAAAAACAACCTAGAATCATAAGCTAAACTTAGGAAACTCAACCTAATCGGGATTGCATTGATCAAAACTCAATTCCTTATCAAATTAACATCCAATAATCATCATTTTAACACCTTAAAACACTGCTTTAACAGATCCAACGAAAATTCATCAAAAATCACTAAATCTTGCATTTTAAGCCAAGATCCATTAAACAACTTAAAATCCTTTTATAAAACATCAATTAAGGATTGAGAACTTAGGAATTTCAGTAAAGAACTGAGAGTTTAGAGGAGAAGGACGTTCTTACCTCCAAACTTGAGTTTCTCCTCTTTTTAGAATCAAAAACCTTGATGAATCAAGTAGCAAATGATGAGGTTTTGTAGATATGATGATTAGGAATCAAAAGAGAGTTGAAAGGATAGATTTAGGTGACAAAATCAGAAAGAATTCTCTGGAGAGAAAGTGTTTGGGTTGAGAGAAAATGAGAGAAAAGAAAATTGGAAGTTAGTTACCAAAATGGCCAAAATGGCTTTCCCTCCTATTTTCATATGTTTTAAAATCAGAATTATTCATTAAAATATCTTAGAAAAATCTAGAGAAACTCTTTTTGGAATAATAGCTCCTTAAAGATTCAAAGTTTCAACCCTTTCTAAAACAGTCACGCAACTTTCAAAAATTACATTTTGGTCACCAGCCAAAATGTCACCCTTCCAAACCTCATTTTGTAAAATTGATTTCACAGTTCACTTATATATATTAAAAGATGATTTTAGAACATTTTTCTATATTTTTAATGCAACCCGAACTAGGCTTTCCTAATTTCACCTTTTTAGATTCGAACAGCACTTTGACCGAACCGGTCAACGCCCAAAACTACTAAGCCCAAAACCGGGGCGTTACAAGAACTGAGAATTTAGAGGAGAAGGACGTTCATACCTCTAAACTTGAGTTTCTCCCTTTTTGGAACCAATATTCTTGAAAAACCAATAAGCAAATGCTAAGGTTTTGTTGTAGAATTGATTAGAGATAAAATGAGGATTGAAATCTCATCTTTAGTTGTCAAAATCAGAGGGAATTTTGCTGGAGAAATGTGTTTGGGTTGAGAGAAAAGTTGAGAGAAAATAAAATGAAAAATTTGAGAGAAAAGTTAGTTATGGCCAAAATATCTTTCCCTCCTTTTTACCTTTATTTTAAAACTATTAATTAATTGATAAATATTCAGAAAAATCTGGAGAAACTCTTTTTGGGTAAATAGCTCCTTAAAGATTCAAAGTTTCAATCCTTTTTAAAACAGTCACCAAGTTTTCGAAAATTACATTTTGGTCACTAAACCAAAATGTCACACTTCCAAACCTTATTTTGTAAAATTGATTTCACCATTCTCTTATATAATAAAAGAGGATTTTAAGATATTTTCCCATATTTTTAATGCAACCCGAACTAGGATTTCCTAAATTCACCCTTTTATATTCGAACCGCGACCCGACCGGTCCGGTCCAAACACAAAACTTCTAAGTCCAAAATTGGGGTGTTACAACTCTCCCCCCTTAAGAAATTTCGTCCTCGAAATTTACTTGAAGGAAAGAGGTACGGAAACTGCTTCAACATGTCATCCTTCCGCTCCCACGTGGCTTCTTCAACACCACGATGCTTCCACAACACCTTTACCAACTCAATGGTCTTGCCCCGAAGAACCTTACTATCCAAATCCAAAATCTTCACCGGTTCTTCATCATAGGTCAAATCCGGATTCAATTCCACTTCTTCCACAGGCATCACATGTGAAGGATCCGATCTATACTTCCGAAGCATACAAAAATGAAACACATCATGAATCTTTTCCAATTCCTGCGGTAACCTCAACTTGTACGCAACAGGACCCACACGCTCAACCACTTCGTATGGTCCAATGTACCTAGGGCTCAACTTACCCTTCCGGCCAAACCTCATCACCTTTTTCCAAGGCGAAACTTTCAAAAACACACGGTCACCTACCGCATACTCAATCTCCTTACGCTTCAGATCCGCGTAAGACTTTTGCCGATCAAAAGATGCCTTCAAGCGCTCACAAATGAGCTTCACCTTCTCGGTGGTTCCTTTTAACAAAGCTGGCATCGAAACCAACTTTTGACCCGTTTCAGCCCAACAAAGAGGAGTCCTACACTTCCTCCCGTACAAAGCTTCATAAGGTGCCATTTGAATACTTGTCTGATAACTATTATTATAGGCAAACTCAACCAAAGGCAAATATTTCTCCCAAGAGCCCTGAAACTCAATCACGCAGCACCTCAACATATCCTACAAAACCTAGATAACACGCTCGGACTGATCATCCGACTACGGATGATAAGATGTACTGAAATTCAACCGTGTACCCAAAGCTTGATGCAAACACAGCCAGAAACCTGATGTAAACCTCGGATCCCTATCCGACACAATCGACTTAGGCACACCATGTAGCCGCACAATCTCAGCAATGTACAGCTCCGCAAGCTTATCCAAGGTATACGTAGTATGCACATGCAAGAAATGCGCACACTTCGTCAGGCGATCCACAATCACCCACACCGAATTCTTCTTCGATGGCGACAAAGGCAAACCAGATACAAAATCCATGGTAATCCTTTCCCACTTCCATTCAGGAATCTTCAACAGTTGCAACAACCCTGAAGGAAACCGATGCTCATCCTTAACTCGCTGACACACCATGCACTTGCTTACAAACTTGGCAACATCTTTCTTTAAACCCACCCAATAGTACTCATCACGAAGATCACGATACATCTTAGTACTACCAGGGTGCATAGCAAAAGGACTACTATAACCTTCAGTCAGAATAGTATGCCTCAACTCAGCATCATTGGGCACTACTATCCGACTCCTAAAACACAACACTCCATCATCATTAAAACAAAAATCCGAAGGCCTATCCTCTGCAATATCCTGAACATGAGGTACCAAAGAATCATCCAACAACTGCTTTTCCTTAATCAACTGAACCAAAGATGGTTTCACGTGCAACTCAGCCACAAGACCACCATCACGCGAAATACTCAGACTGGCAAACATAGCCCTCAACTCAACAGCTACCTTCCTACTCAAGGCATCCGCTACAACATTAGCTTTACCCGGGTGATACTCAAACGTCAAATCATAATCCTTGAGCAACTCCACCCAACTTCGCTGCCTAAGATTCAACTCCTTCTGAGACATCAGATACTTCAAACTCTTGTGATCCGTGTACACAGTACACTTCTCACCATACAGGTAATGTCTCCAGATCTTCAAAGCAAAAACCACCGCAACCAACTCAATGTCATGCGTAGGATAATTGCACTCATGCACTTTCAACTGCCTCGATGCATAAGCCACCACCTTACCCTCTTGCATCAACACACATCCCAAACCAACGTAAGACGCATCACTATACACCACAAACTCTTTCCCTGATTCAGGTTGAACCAAGATAGGAGCTTGCGTCAAAGTTACCTTAAGCTTCTCAAAAGCCTGATGCCTTGCTTTCGTCCACTCATACTTAACATCCTTCTACAACAACTTCGTCAAAGGTGCAGCATCCACAAACCTTCGATAGTATCCTGCCAAACCAAGGAAACTACGGACTTCATGAACAGACTTAGGAACCTTCCAATTCATCACCGCCTCAATCTTCTGAGGATCAACACGAATCCCTTCAGCAGAAACCACATGACCAAGAAACACCACTTCTCTAAGCCAGAACTCACACTTGCTCAGCTTGGCATAAAGCTGATTCTCCAACAAAGCTTGCAACACAATCCTCAAATGCTCTTCATGCTCCTCCTCAGTACGCGAGTACACGAGGATATCATCAATGAACACCACAACAAACTTATCCAGGTATTCATGAAATACACGATTCATCATGTCCATGAAAGCTGCAGGAGCATTTGTCAAACCAAACAACATCACAAGGAACTCATAATGCCCATATCTCGTCCTGAAAGCTGTCTTTGGCACATCCACATCCTTCACCTTCAACTGGTAATACCCTGACCTTAAGTCAATCTTAGAGAACACAGCTGCTCCCCGAAATTGATCAAAAAGATCATCAATTCTCGGCAATGGATACCGATTCTTGATAGTCAACTTGTTCAGCTGACGATAATCAATGCATATTCTCATAGTGTCATCCTTCTTCTTCACAAACAAAACCGGTGCACCCCAAGGTGACACACTTGGCCGAATGAAACCACGATCTAGCAACTCTTGCAATTGCGTCTTCAGCTCCTTCAACTCCTTAGGTGCCATACGATAAGGGGTAATGGACATTGGAGTTGTGTTTTCATACAACTCAATCCCAAACTCCACTTCGTGATTAGGAGGCAACCCAGGCAACTCTTCAGGAAACACACCAGGAAACTCTCGCACAGTCCTGATATCTTGCACACGCAACTCCTTAGAACTAGGATTCATCACAAAAGCTAGATAAGCTTCACAACCTTGCCTCAGCATCCGGCTCGCCTCCAATGTAGACACCACATTAGCAAGAAACTTCACATTCTCACCAACCACAACTACCTCATAATCATCCGCAAGTTTCAACGAAACTCGCTTATTCTCACAATCCACCACAACACGATGCTCAACAAGCCAATCCATACCAAGGATTACATCAAAACCATAGAAAGGCAATTCCATAAGATCAACATGAAAAACATGATCTTGCACAACCAAAGGACATCTTCTATAAAGCTTTCGAGTCACAACAGTCTCGCCAAAAGAACTAGTGACACGCATACCAACATCCAAAGACTCAACAGGCAAACCAATCAATTCAGCATGTTCACGCAAAATGTATGAGTGTGTAGATCCAGAATCAATCAAGGAAAGTAATGACAAGGATTGCAAAGTAAAAGTACCTGCGATCACATCCGTGTCATTCCTCCCCTCCCTCTGAGCATACACCCTTGCCTGGCCGCCACCCTCAGGCTGAATAGCTACAACATGAGCTACATTCCTTCCACCATCCTCTCTACGCTGGAAGTTACCACGGCCGCGCCCACGACCTCTCTGTGGTGCAACAACTCCAGCAGCACGTCCTTGGCCACCACCAGCCAGCAGAGGACACTCTCTCCTCATGTGATCAGCGGATCCACAGTTCCAGCACGAGTTACCAGCTACCACAACAGGAGCCTGCACCTCTTTCGCTGCTCGAGGACAATCACGCCTCAAATGGCCACGCGATCCACATGTCCAACATGTGTTCTGATCAGCTCTTGCCTTGCCTCCCTGAGCAGACGCACCACCACCTCGCTTAGCCGAAGACTGATACTTCTGATCACGTCCCCTCTTGTTCCGTCCACCACCGGAACTATACTCAGCAACTCGCTTACCAGCACTAGAAACAGCACTTTTAGAAGACAAACCTAAATTCATCTCAATGTCCTTTGCTCTACCAACCAGCACATCAAAATCATTGTACTCAGCAGCCAGCATATACGTCTTCACTTCCGTCACCAAACCATAACGGAACTGTTCACACCTCTCCCGCTCATCAGGAATAAGCTCAGGTGCGTACTGACCGAGTCGGACAAATTGAACTTCATACTCAGCTACAGACATGCTCCCTTGGGTAAGACACATGAATTCCCTCTTCTTTTCATCCAAGTACCTCACACCCAGGTACCTTCTCTTGAAAATGTTCTGAAAGAAAGTCCAGGTCACATCAGCATCCGCCATCCTAGAGATAGTGGTTGTCCACCAAGTGTAAGCATCGTCTTGCAACAACGATACCACACAGCCCAGCTTCTGCACATCAGAACAATTCATTTGACCCACGATTCTCTTGGTACTCTCCAGCCAAGACTCAGAACCTTCAGCGGACAAACCCCTGAACTCAGTCCCTCCCAGACTGCGCAAACGTTCCAAAGGTAGTCTAGCATTAGCATCTCCCTGATGCCCAGCTCCTTGAGCTCCAGCTACCGCTGCTCGAAAAGCACCAGCAATAGCTTGTACCAGCATTTCCATATCAGGAACAGCTTGCCCTTGACCAGCTTCAGGTCCAGCGCCCCCAGCACCAGCACCAGCAGCAGCTCCTTCACACCCAGCACCACCACCACAACCAGGCGGAGGAGGTAAATCCACCACATTTTCAGCATTCTCCTCATTCTCATTTTGAGCCATAGCTCGCGTATTAATCCTCGTTTCTCTACGAGGTGCCATTCACTAACAATGCAATCACAATGCAAATAAACAAAGTCAGGCCCAGCAAGGTAAGCAATCCAAGTACTCAAGCTCATTTCCAATTAAGAACAACATCATTTCATTAGCTTTGATTTGGCAATGGGTCCCTCCATCATGCTTCACCACAGCATACACCTCAATTGTAACATATTTACAATTCACACAACATGCTTTCACTCAACAAGAATACAAAGCATACATACATTAATCACCCACATAATCATTCCCAATTACACGAGAACTCGGCTCTGATACCACCAAATGTAACCCCCTTAACCCGACCTAGACGGTTGACCCGAATTAAGAAGTTTACACGGGGAAAACCAAAGTCAACCTGAAAGTCAACCTTGATTAACGACCCTTTTTTTTCTTTTTAATCTTATCTAAATGCACATTAACCCTAGATATGTCCATACAATCAGCATACTCAAAGTTCAGCATGATCAGAAAACGTTTAGGGACTCGATTGCACAAATCATGAATTTAGGGACCAAATTGCAAATACTGAAAATTATAAGAACTTAACCAACATTTGAGTTACCATTATGCAATTAGTCATGTTTCATGCTTCTCTGCCAAATTTCAACTCAAACAGGCATCTCAAACTCATGCAATTGCATATACAAAGTTCAGGACCAAAACGCAAGGTTTTCAAAACATTTAACCAACAATTTCAGTGCCCAACGGTCGAGTGTTCCGGAACGGGGATGATCCGTTCCGAAACGCGGGACCGTTCCGAAACGAGTTCCGGAACAGGGCCTGGAAGTAGCAAAACTGTTCCGGAACGGTTCTACCCGTTTCGGAACGCCCAAGCCATTTCAGGCCCTCATTCCGATACGGTAGCACCTGTTCCGAAACAGGCTGCCCAGATTGCAGAAATTCTGCTGGTTTATTACATAATTGATCCATCAAACATGCTCCAAAGGCAACCAAACTATACCAACAAGTCATTCAACACTCAAGGAACATAATTGCATCATTCTTTCACAAACATGGCATCAATTATGGAAAAACCCAATTCTATAGGCATGCTTCCTATATTAAAAACCATACAAAGACCTAAACATCCAAAACAACCTCAAAAAGGCCATTTACATGTTCCATCATTATTGAAAGCATAAAACCAACTCAGGGAGTCCAAAACATCTCCCAAAACAACCATTTAGGTTCCCATTGCCAAATGCCCAAAAGCTAATAGTGGTAAGAAAACATTCACCATACATGAGCTTAGTTCTTCACTTGGATTCTTGACCTCTTGCTGTCCCCTCAAGCACTTTAATGCTCTGCATTATTGGTTTAAGAAAGATAGAGCGTAAGCACATAGCTTAGTGAGGAATGCTCATTTAAAACATCACAATAATGCATTATAAAACTCCTTTCAAAACCTTTAGTTCAAAACAACATTTAATCATGCACATAAGCATATAAACCAAGCATTTCAGGCTTCAAATCATTAACATGTCATATTGGCTTTCAAGTGACAATCATAACCATCTTTCCATTCAAAACACAATGACCATTGACAATCGGATACGCGGATTACAAGCGTTGTCCCCACGCTTCACACACACTACCAATCTCAAGGTCCCCAATGGAATTTAAACCACCATTGTTACCTTACCATACACAAGGTCCTCATATGGACTTTTAACCACCATATGACCTTAACATTCACAAGGTCCTCAAATGGAATTTTAACCACCATTATGACCTTACCATCACTCATTGGTAGTTGTATAACATCACTAACGAGATCACGGGACATACAACACAAGATCCACACATGGACTTTAAACCACCATTGTGATCTTAACAAACACAAGGTCCTCAAATGGAATTTTAACCACCATTATGACCTTAACACAAGACCCACCCATGGACTTTTAACCACCATGGTGTTCTTAACCATCTCGTTAGTGTACTTGGAGGGAGTCTACGGTACAATCACAACCACTCCACATCCAAGGCGACTTTATTCACGGTGCACCCAATCCTATAGCCGGCTAACTATATCCGATTCAAGCACTTTAAAACCAACACATCACTTGCCAATATACATCATTTAACATCATTAATTCACTGTTTTAAAGCATTGAGCAAAGCCATTAAATCACATGCATCACTATGCATTGAAATCACATTTATCAATGTAAAACCAAGGATCTCTTACCTTGAGCATCCTTCAACACATGGCTTATAAACCAGCAGTAAACATGCAAAAATATGCTTTCAAAAACAGAATTAAAACATGCAAACAAATCACTTTGCATTCAACCAACTCATGGCTCATCAACAAGAGAGTTTTTCCGAAAACTTACTCTTGAGCTTAGCTAAGTTGTTTAGACTTAAACTAAGCTCCCAAACCTTCAAAACACTGGTTTCAAAGCTGAAAACCAAACTTCACTCACCGATTCCGTTTCGCCACTTGCCGGAACACCAATCAAGCTTCCGGATCAACACCACAAGGATCCGAAGATGTCTCCCCTGTTTTAAACACATCAAAGCAGAGGATTAATGCATCATCATGCATTAATATTTTCAACCAAAGCACCTAAACTCGCTGCTCTCATCAACACTCACATTTCGGCTACCAAACACAACCGAAATCACATCCAAACATCACTACAACACTACCCAGCCAAGATCCATCAATTCCAATCATTCATAAACCTCAATTAACATCCAAAATGGATCTAAACACATCCTTCCTTATACCTCCAGCTATAGCAGATCAACAAGATCACTCCAAAAACAACCAAAAACTCAAGCAAAACTTAGAAAAATCAACCTATTCGGGATTGCATTGTTTAAACCTCAATTTCTCATCAATTATACATCCATTTTACATCAAAAACTCATCTCAAAACAATGCCCAATCAGATCATACGAATTTCATCAAAACTTAAGCAAATCTTGCATTTTAAAGCCAAGATTAAGAACACAATTGTAAAACCTTTAATAAAACACAAATCAAGGATTGAGAACTTGGGAATTTCAGTAAAGAACTGAGAATTTAGAGGAGAAGGACGTTCATACCTCTAAACTTGAGTTTCTCCCTTTTTGGAACCAAGATTCTTGAAAAACCAATAAGCAAATGCTAAGGTTTTGTTGTAGAATTGATTAGAGATAAAATGAGGATTGAAATCTCATCTTTAGTTGTCAAAATCAGAGGGAATTTTGCTGGAGAAATGTGTTTGGGTTGAGAGAAAAGTTGAGAGAAAAGAAAATGGAAAATTTGAGAAAAAGTTAGTTATGGCCAAAATATCTTTCCCTCTTTTTTACCTTTATTTTAAAACCATTAATTAATTGATAAATATTCAGAAAAATCTGGAGAAACTCTTTTTGGGTAAATAGCTCCTTAAAGATTCAAAGTTTCAATCCTTTTTAAAACAGTCACCAAGTTTTCGAAAATAACATTTTGGTCACTAAACCAAAATGTCACACTTCCAAACCTCATTTTGTAAAATTGATTTCACCATTCTCTTATATATAATAAAAGAGGATTTTAAGATATTTTCCCATATTTTTAATGCAACCCGAACTAGGCTTTCCTAAATTCACCCTTTTATATTCGAACCGCGACCCGACCGGTCCGGTCCAAACCCAAAACTTCTAAGCCCAAAATTGGGGTGTTACAAAATTGATATTTCTGAATATTGAAATTTCGATGTTGACATTGATTGCTTGATGAATTGAGGATATTGCGATTGAGTATGGGATCGAATAAGGATCTTATACGTTATAAATGTGTTTAATAAGTTCAATCGAATGTTGAGCTTGGAAATGTGAATTCGAATTATATGATATGAAATTGGATGGTATACATGTTGATTGAAGATATGTGAATTGGATTGGCAAATTAATTATATGTGTTTATATGTGATGTTAAAATGGAATTTATAAGAAATTAATCGAAATGATTAATTAAGGAATTCTGAAAATCTGATTGAGCAAGTATATGATTAAATTAAAGATTGATAAGCAAAGCCCTTGGTGTGTACAGTCTATCCAGGTAGTACGGCTAGCCTAGAGTCTGAGCTCAATAAGAAAATCGGTATGTTAGTGCACTCGATATTGTGGTACGTAAGTGTACCTTTTTGCTTAATGTCTGCGGAAATTATGATATGTTAAATGATGATACGAATTTGGTACGTGGTACCTATTACATGGTGAATTTGATTCACACTTCAGTTATATGTGACTCGAATACCTAGCTTACTATACTATCCAAGGCATTGCTAATTGAATTAATAAGAAATTAAAGTATTGAAAAGCGATATTAAAGTTTTGTTTTTGGGGAATTTCTTTGAAATGGATGATAGCTTGTCGATTATAAATAAAGAAATTAATCGATTCTCTGCTACAGTTTACTGCCACTTGTTAATTGAAATTGGCATTTGATCGAATATATGAAATTGAGATATGCAATTCGAATTGAGTATGATAATTAATAATTGGATGAATTGATTCTTATAATCCATGTCTATGGTATGCGATTGAAATAAAAATGTTGTTATTGCTAGTTCTTGAATAATTCTAATATGATATTAGTGATATCATAATTTGTTATATTTGATCGATTAGGGTTTGGTGTATGGTGATATTCAATTCGATTGATAACCTTGTTAAATGTTTGATTGCGGAATTGTTATGCTTGAATGTATCTATTCGAATGGAATAGAATTGTATATAAATAAATTAAAGTGAATTCTATTGTGTGATCACTTGACATGTAAATTGGAAAGATATTAGATTAAGGTTTCCTCACTAAGTACTAGAAGTACTTACCACTCGAACCCTTCCTTCCTACCCAAAAATTTCAGGTTCTAGCTTGTTGATCTACCACCTGTTATCTCCCTACTCGAGGATTAAGTATGCCCTTTTCTATCTTTGTCGTGCTCATGTTGGGTGGTTTAGCGGTCTGCATGTTAGTACAATTTGCATTAATGGTGATGTTTATGAGCTATTTCTTTAGCAATGTATAAACTTTATAAGACGTTTCCCTTTATTTTGGTATGTAATTAAGGGGTACATATTTTGAGGTATAGATCGCCCAAGTATATGTTTGGGACTTGATTCTTTTTGTTGAATTTTTTTTCGTATAGGCAACCTATAGGTTCGGCCGTTATAGTTACCCCGGGTAGTTATTTTGTACAAGGGAAACTAAAACACTATGGATGTGATATTCGGATATGTTATATGTATGAAATATGAATCGGTTAGCACTATATTAGAGTTGTACTATATGATGACATAGAAACCGAATTGGATTGATTAAAGTGGTATTTGAATGAATTGAATTTAATGGAATTGGAATCATAATGCAATGAATTACATGTATGTGAATTTCGAATGAAACTAGAAACATTAAATAGATCTTGATTTAAATTGTATGATAAGTGAAACAATCGATTGATTTTAATATTGGAATTGGACTATGTATGTGATATCCGAATTGGATTGAAATTAAATAGGAAACTTTCGAATGTGTGTGAAACATGAGTATGAAATTAGAGATGAAATGAATTGATATGTATGGTATATAACATGTGTGGTTGTAACCGAATAACCTTAGAAATTACATGTACCCACCATGCTATTGATCGAAATGAGACAAGGAATCTAATATGATTTATACGTATAATGAGTGAATGTAAATTAGTGTAATTTGTATTGTTGTATTCGAATGGAAAAAAATGTTTCACGAAATAGCTAACCTTCTGTTGCCTAAGCTAATACGAATCCGAAAGCGAATTATAAGTTAATATAGCGCTCCTTGCCCCTAATCCGGGGTGAGGGGTGTTATATAAAGTGGTAATCAGAGCTTTTTAGGTTAAGTCCTAAAAGTCTAATCGAGTCTGCATGCATCTGCACTGTTTAGGTATGCCACCCATGCATTGCATGCTAAGATAATTGTATTGAGCTTTCTGATCTTCTTGTTGTTTAAATGAATGATAGAAAATGATGGACCCAAAGGACCCAAAGAATGGGAGCTCACATGAATCTTCGAGCGAAGGTGAAAGTGTGAGATTGGGTGATAAGCCACCAACTCGAACTGAAACTCCGAGAAAGGAGAAAAACAAAGAGCCTGCTCAGATTACCAAGCAAATCACCAAAAAGCCTGCTCAAGTCACTGAACGGATCACTATAGAGCATGTTCAGATCATTGAGAAATCTGATAAAGAACCTGTTCAAAACACAGAACAATTCGATAGAGAGCTTGTTCAGACTGTTGAGCACAAACAGCCTCCACCTGAAAATCCTATGGTTCAGTTTGCCCAAAGGGAATGTCTCCTCAGCATGAAAGAGATGTTCAATCAACTTCTGACAAATCTGAAACAAGAGCAATTTGTTGTTTCTATCCCTGTTACACCTAGCAGAGCACCAATAGATAAACTTTCTCAACATCGAGCATACACTTTTGCTAGTACAAGTGAAGAAAGACCAGAAGATACAAAGTACTAGCTTGAAAACACCACCAAGGTGGTAACCAGACAATTACAGTGCTCCGATGATCAAAAATTGGAGTGTGATGTGGCTCTGTTAGCTGATGAAGCTATGAATTGGTGGGAAACCACTACTCTCATTGTTCCGACTGAACTGGTGACGTGGGAGTTTTTCCTTGAAGAGTTCAAAACGAAGTACATCAGTGAACAGTACTTAGCCGAAAGAAGAAAGAGATTCTTGCACCTCAAACAGGCCAACCGTCCTATTGAGTAGTATGTTGCAGACTTTTGCAAGTATTGCAAATATGGTGCAGAATACATTAAGATTGAAGCTGATAAATGCAGAATGTTCATTGAAGGTATGAATGATGAACTGAGTCCAATCTTCACTCCTTTGGGAATCAATGATTTCCAGAATCTTGTAAATTGAGCTATTACAACCGAAGCTAGAATGAAAGCTGCTGAAAAGAGAAAAGAGGGCAATAGACTTAACAAAAAGCAGAAATGAGACGACAAGTCTCAATGGCATTCTAAAAAGACTAAATTTCAAAAAGAAGGGTCTTCTAATTTCACTTCTGCTCCGAGGAGTAATTACACTTCGAAACCAGCTACAATGATCAGATCCTCAGTATCGACTATGTCAGTTAATAGTACGGGAAATTCTGAAAAGATTCCTCCTTGCAAGTTCTGTCAGAAACCACATCGAGGTCAGTGCAGACTTCAGGCAAATCTCCGCTATGTTTGTGGTGGTGATGATCACTACATCAAAGACTGTCCTCAGAAGCATGAATCTATGCAAGTTCGTAGCACTGCAGCTCTTAGTCTGACATCCTCTAATCGGAATAGGAATGCCAAGTCAGCCCAGCCGAGTTATCAGAAGAAAGGCAAAGGTACTCATTCTAATGCTACTACTCATCAGGAATCTCGAGCACCTGCTAGAGTTTACCACATTCATGGTAGAGATGACGAAGAGTCTCCTGAAGTGATTGCATGTACTGTTGAGCTAAACTCGCATCCTGTTTATGCCTTAATAGATTCGGCATCCACTCATTCATTCACATGTCTATCTGTACTGAAAAAGTTGAAATTAGAACCTGAAATTGTGAAAACAAGTCTGATAGTCTCAAACCCTTTAGGAGGAACTTCGAACATTAACATAATATGTAGAAATTGTTCATTGCATATTAGCAATATGCCATTCTTTATTGACCTCTACATATTACCCTCTTGTGAGTTCAATCTAATTCTGGGTTTAGATTGGTTAAGTAAGCAGAAGGTTTGGATAGATTGTCAAAATAAAAGATTGTATCTTCAGGGTTTAGGAAAAGAATCCATACTCATAATTGATAAAAAGCCCACTTCCATTTTTGCATCTATGGTCTTGCGAGATCAAATTGAATTTGGAATGTCTGAAATGTATGTTGTTTCTGAATTCATTGATGTGTTTCTCGAGGAACTACCTGGTCTCCCTCCGACTAGAGAAGTTGAATTTGGGATTGAAGTACAGCCTGGCTCAAATCCGGTGTCTATCACTCCGTATCGGATGGCACCTCTTGAATTAAAAGAATTGCAAAAGCAACTTCAAGAGCTTCAGGACAAGGGTTTCATTCGACCCAACACTTCTCCTTGGGGTGCACCTGTTCTGTTTGTAAAGAAGAAGGATGGAGCGATGCGTCTTTGCATTGACTACCGTCAATTGAACAAGATCACTATCAAGAACTGATATCCGCTCCCAAGAATAGAAGATTTGTTTGATCAACTTAGGGATGCTTTGGTATTCTCAAATATCGATCTGCGATCTGGATACTATCAAATGAGAGTCAAAGAGGAGGATGTGTCAAAAACAGCCTTCCGAACTCGTTATGGCCACTATGAATTTCTGGTAATGCCTTTCGGATTAATAAATGCTCCAGCGACATTCATGGATCTCATGAACAGATTATTCAAGTCATATCGTGATAAATTTGTGGTCGTCTTCATTGATGACATTCTAATTTATTCTCGCAATCGAGAAGAACATGCTGATCATCTCCGCATTGTTTTCTAAACTCTCCGAGAACGCCAGTTATTCGCAAAATTTTCCAACTACGAGTTCTGGTTATCAGAAGTCTCTTTCCTTGGTCATGTAATTTCTGCAGAAGGAATTAAAGTTGATCCAAAGAAAATTTAGTCAATCATGGATTGGCGACCTCCCAGAAATGTCAGTGAAATACGAAGTTTTCTTGGTCTTGCTGGTTATTACAGAAGGTTTGTCAAAGGGTTTTCCTCTATAGCTTTACCTTTGACTAAACTTCTTCGTAAAGACCAACCATTTGAATGGTCTAAAAAGCAACAGAGAAGCTTTGACCAACTCAAAACAGCCTTGACTCATGCCCCAGTTTTGATCCAACCAAAACCGGGCAAATATTATACAGTGTACAGAGATGTTTCACATGTGGGTCTTGTATGTGTTTTAATGCAAGGTGACAATGTGATTGCTTATGCTTCACGCCAATTGAAATCTCATGAACTGAATTATCCAACACATGATCTTGAACTTGCTGCTATTGTGTTTGCTCTCAAAATATGGAGACATTATTTGTACGGTGAAAAATGCTACTTGTTCACCGATCATAAGAGCTTAAAGTATCTCCTGACTCAGAAAGATCTGAATTTGAGACAACGCAGATGGATGGAGTTGTTGAAGGACTATGATTTAGTCATTGACTATCATCTAGGAAAAGCCAATCTGGTTGCAGACGCCTTGAGTCGTAAACCGACATTGGGTAAAGTTCCTAATCCTTGATCCTTAAGAAAATGATAATTTAATATGACTGCAATAATAATTCTGTCTAAACTGTTAAAATTATTCTTGTAGCTTCAACTGCTATCAATGCTCATCTTCGAGTGTATCAGAAGCAAGGATTCCTATCCGAACTTTAAATTCAGTCCAGTCTAATTTCAAGGATTGAAAATCTTCAGAAAGCTGATCCAGAACTTCAGGATATTATTTCCAAACTAGATACAAAGTCTGGTGAATGATTCCGTATTCACTCAAACGGCCTCCTCTATTTCAAAGATAGAATCTGTGTTCCAAATGATGAAGGTTTGAAAAGAGATCTTCTGGAAGAAGCACACCAGAGTTCTTTCTCGGTTCACCCTGGATCGGTTAAGATGTATAAAGATCTCAAGTCTTTGTATTGGTGGTCTGATATGAAAGCAGCTATTAATGATTTCGTATCTAAATGTCTCAATTGCCAAAGAGTCAAAGATGAACATAAAGTTCCCACTGGACTACTCCAACCACTTGTACTGCCACAGTGGAAATGGGAACGAATTACGATGGACTTCGTGACTGGTCTTCCTTGTTCTCCCAAAAAATATGATGCTATTTGGGTGATTGTTGACCGATTCACTAAATCGGAACATTTCATTCCTATTCGTATCAACTACAGTTTGGAGACTTTAGCCAATTTGTACATTCAAGAAATAATTCGGCTACATGGAATTCCTATCTCTATTGTCTCTGATCGTGATCCAAGATTCACTTCCCGATTTTGGAGAACGTTGCAAAGAACTATGGGAACTAAATTGAATCTAAGCACAGCTTTCCATCCGCAAAGTGATGGTCAGTCTGAACGAGTAATTCAGATTCTCGAAGATATGCTTAGAGCTTGCATAATTGACTTTGGGAAGAATTGGGAGAAATCCCTACCCTTAGTGGAATTTGCCTACAACAATAGCTATCAGTCGTCTATTCAGATGGCTCCTTTTGAAGCATTGTATGGCAAAAAATGCAGAACTCCTCTGTGTTGGTCCGAACTTGGTGAAAATAAAGTTTTGGGACCACAATTGCTCAGAGAAACAGAAGAGAAAGTTCAAATCATCCATTCTCGTTTAAAGCAAGCTTTTGATAGACAAAAAGCCTATGTTGATCTGAAACGAAGAGATATCCAGCATAATGTGGGAGACAAAGTTTTTCTTAAAGTCTCTCTATGGAAGAAAGTATTTCGGTTCGGAAAGAGGGGAAAACTCAGTCCTCGCTTTATTGGACCTTTTGAAATTACTGAAAGAATTGGCCCAGTGTCTTATTGACTTGCACTTCCCAGTGAGTTAGATAAAATCCACAATGTCTTCCATGTGTCAATGCTCAGAAAGTATAGATCTGATCCATCTCACATCTTAGAGCCGGAAGAAGTAGAGTTGAATCCTGACTTGTTATATGAAGAGGAACCATTTCAGATTTTGGATAGAGAAATCAAAAGACTCGGGAACAAAAATGTTGCACTGGTTAAAGTCTTGTGGAGAAATCACAAGATGGAAGAGGCAACATGGGAACCAGAGGAAACAATGCGAAACCAATATCCCTATTTGTTCAATTCAGGTAAGAATTCGAGGACTAATTCTTTCTTTAAGGGGGGAAGAAATGTAGCATCCCAAAAATTAGCCTAGAAGATTAGAGATTTAATTAAATAATTAGATGACTTATTAGATTAAATTTCCTAAATTTATGATTTGGAAATAGGTTCAATAAGGACCAAATTGAATTTTAAAGAAATGTTCAAGAGGAATTCGGGTATTTGATCTAGTGACCAAACCGAATGATGCATCAACTATGAGAGATGCATGCTAAAGTATAAAATTCATAAACTAATCCTTGAATTAACATGAAAAGATAGTATTATTAAGGGTAATAAGGTGGAAATTAGATGAGACATTAACATGAAGTCAAGTCTCATAAATGTGTCTCTTTCTCTTCCTTAGCCGGCTACACCAAACCATATCAGTAAGTAATATTTTGCTCATTTCACACACACGCTTACAAACACAAAATTGAGAGAAAAATTGAGAGCTTTCGGTGAAGAAGACAAGGGTTGTATGGCATAGAAATCTACCTAGAAAATTCAAGGAAAAATCGAAAGTAAGTAGCTCTCTCCCTCTATTGTTCGAATATGTTAAAATTCTTAATAAATCAATGATTTTAATGTCCTTAGAAAATCATGAAAGTAATGAGATTAAAGGTTATGCTGCTGGAAAATCTAAGATCATAAGAAACCTCAAGAAATTTTGAATGATAAAAGCTTATGAACATGCAAAGCAAATATGGACAGATTTGGTAGTTATAAGAACATGCAACTTTAGAAAATTGTAGAAAATTAATTAGTAGGAATTTCATGATGAACTTTTGATATGTCATAATTTGATATGTATAGTTTGATAGAAAAATTATAAATCTGAGATTTGATCATTGTAGTGAAATCTGGAAGCTTAATTCGAACAGCATGCAAAACTGTCCAGCAATGTTCTTAGCTGGGCAGTGAACTTTGGAAAATTGTAGAAAATAAAATACTTGGGATTTCGATCTGAAATTTTAATATGATGAAATTGAACATGTTAATTGAATTTAGAAACAAACAGTGATTAAATTGGAGTTATATGCTGGAAATGGGAAACAGATTAAGTTTAATGGTCAAAACTGTGTGTAAAATAAATAGGAGAAATCGAAGAACAAGTGAGAAATTTAAATTGTAAAATTGGATGAAAAGAAAGGTGTTAAATTGATTAGTAAACTGTAAAAAGTGTAATTCACACAAATTAATAAGCAAATTGAAAGCTTAAGCACTAATTAGAGGGAATTAGTGATAATAGAATTGGCCACATTCGAACCATAATAGTATAGGGATTAAATTGGAATAAGAAAGAAAATTCAGTTTTGAAATTTATGAGTTTAATTCTGAAAATTTCCTCTATTGTTTGGCTTAAATGCCTTAGATCCTAAAGGTGAAAAAGTTGAGGAAGAAACTGTATCTGAAACGGCTGCGGATCGAGCAAAAGGCCTTCGAATCCAGAACTAGCTTGGCGAACTGTGAGTGAAACACCCTTAGAGTTGAGATTAGAGTCTCAACTACCCTTAAATTGTTGTTAGCATATAAATTGAGCATGAAATTGGACTAAATTAAGGCTGGTAAATGTTAAGGGAAGAAGGAATAAAGGAATTCGGATTTATTGCACGTGTTATGTGATTTTGTGACCTATGAGCTTGAAATTAAAATTGATAATTGCTATGTTAATTTCAAATCTGATTTGAAGTTTATTGGACTGATTTGGATGAAATTGATATTGCTGAATATTGAAATTTCGATGTTGACATTGATTGCTTGATGAATTGAGGATATTGTGATTGAGTATGTGATCGAATAAGGATCTTATACGTTATAAACGTGTTTAGTAAGTTCAATCGAATGTTGAGCTTTGAAATGTGAATTCGAATTATATGATATGAAATTGGATGGTATACATGTTGATTGAAGATGTGTGAATTGGATTGGCAAATTAATTATATGTGTGTATATGTGATGTTGAAATGGAATTTATAAGAAATTAATCGAAAGGATTAATTAAGCAATTCTGAAAATCTGATTGAGCAAGTATATGATTAAATTAAATATTGATAAGCAAAGCCCTTGGTGTGTACAGTCTGTCCAGGTAGTACGGCTAGCATAGAGTCTGAGCTCAATAAGAAAATCAGTACGTTAGTGTACTCGATATTGTGGTACGTAAGTGTACCTTCTTGCTTAATGTCTTCGGACATTATGATATGTTAAACGATGATACGAATTTGGTACATGGTACCTATTACATGGTGAATTTGATTCACACTTCAGTTATATGTGACTCGAATACCTAGCTTACTATACTATCCAAGGCATTGCTAATTGAATTGATAAGAAATTAAAGTATTGAAAAGCGATATTAAAGTTTTGATTTTTGGTGAATTTCTTTGAAATGGATGATAGCTTGTCGATTATAAATTAAGAATTAATCGTGATACATGCATGGGAGAGGTGAAACTAATCATCTTAAAAAAGAAGTTAAAATTGTTTTGCAAGCTCAACGTTCGCATATACGGGGTCGTGGCCGTATCAAATCGTTTCTCTACTACAGTTTGTTGCCACTTGTTAATTGAAACTGCCATTGATCGAATATATGAAATTGAGTTATGAAATTCGAATTGAGTATGATAATTAATAATTGGATGAATTGATTCTTATAATCCATGTCTATGGTATGCAATTGAAATAAAAATGTTGTTATTGCTAGTTCTTGAATAATTCGAATATGATATTAGTGATGCCATAATTTGTTATATTCAATCGATTAAGGTTTGGTTTATGGTGATATTCAATTCGATTGATAACCTTGTTAAATGTTTGATTGCGGAATTGTTATGCTTGAATGTATCTATTCGAATGGAATAGAATTGTATATAAATAAATTAAAGTGAATTCTATTGTGTGATCACTTGACATGTAAATTGGAAACATATTAGATTAAGGTTTCCTCACTAAGTACTAGAAGTACTTACCACTCGAACCCTTCCTTCCTTCCCAAAAATTTCAGGTTCTAACTTGTTGATCTACCACTTGTTATCTCCCTACTCGAGGATTAAGTATGCCCTTTGATATCTTTGTCGTGCTCATGTTGGGTGGTTTAGCGGTCTGCATGTTAGTACAATTTGCATTAATGGTGATGTTTATGAACTATTTCTTTAGCAATGTATAAACTTTATAAGAAATTTCCCTTTATTTTGGTATATAATTAAGGGGTACATATTTTGGGGTATAGATCACCCAAGTATATGTTTGGGGCTTGATTCTTTTTGTTGAATTTCTTTTTGTATAGGCAACCTATAGGTTCAGCCGTTATAGTTACCCCGGGTAGTTACTTTGTACAACGGAAACTAAAACACTATGGATGTGATATTCGGATATGTTATATGTATGAAATATGAATCGGTTAGCACTATATTAGAGTTGTACTATATGATGACATAGAAACCGAATTGGATTGATTAAAGTTGTATTTGAATGAATCGAATTTAATGGAATTGGAATCATAATGCAATGAATTACATGTATGTGAATTTCGAATGAAACTAGAAACATTAAATAGATCTTGATTTAAATTGTATGATAAGTGAAACAATCGATTGATTTTAATATTGGAATTGGACTATGTATGTGATATCCGAATTGGATAGAAATTAAATAGGAAACTTTCGAATGTATGTGAAACATGAGTATGAAATTAGAGATGAAATGTATTGATATGTATGGTATATAACATGTGTGGTTGTAACCGAATAACCTTAGAAATTACATGTACCCACCATGCTATTGATCGAAATGAGACAAGGAATCTTATATGATTTATACGTATAATGAGTGAATGTAAATTAGTGTAATTTGTATTGTTGTATTCGAATGGAAAAAAATGTTTCACGAAATAGCTAACCTTCCGCTGCCTAAGCTAATACGATTCCGAAAGCAAATTATAAGTTAATATAGCGCTCATTGCCCCTAATCCGGGGTGAGGGGTGTTATAGAGTTTCTTCCTTGAACCCTGGGCTTGGCCTTCATTCTTATCTAGGGCTTGGAAAAATATAAGGTTGCTCCATGACAGACCGGCTTTATTTTCTCTTTCTGTCGAGGCCCACTTTGCTTCTTCTCTTTACCATTGTTGTCTTCCTTGGCTGCCACGGCAGCGGCCTTGGCAGCATCGTCCTCCTCGTCTGCTATTCCAGTTCCAGCTCTGCTTCTTCACTGCTCAGCGTCTGCTTCTCCAGTGCTACAGCAACTACCTACAAAATCAACCAATTTCAGTAGAAACTGTCACTTAATATATTTGTGATGTATAATTGAAATCTAACCTAAATGCAATGAATTATGCTTGCATGCAGCAGAAATATGGGTTAAATAGGGGGTAAATTATAGAACTTTTACACACTCAACATACCCCCAAACTCAAGTTTTTGCTTGCCCTCAAGCAATTCAGAGCTAAAAAGGAAAAACAAAATTTTTGTTTGGCTTAAAACAGTGAACTTTTCCTTACCTACCATTCGTTCCCTATTGTGAGCAACACCTTGTTGGATAATTCAGGATTTATCTGGTACCTTGCTATAGTCCTCGTGTAGTGTGTGCATGCTTGTGAACAATTATATGCCAAGACTCCCTTAGTTTACTAGAATAGTTAAGCCTCTAACTTGAATTTTTATGCCAATTTTTATCTTTTTGGAGGCAATTCTTAGGCTCCTTTAGTTTTTTTATGCAGACTCGATTCTATTTTCTCAAGCTTAAGTTTGACTAGAGTCGGTTTCGGGCACCTCTAGCTAACTTCCTAGAGCCGGTTTCGGGCACCTCTAGGTGTATTGAGTCTATTTTTCTTAACTTCTTTTCCTAGAGCCAGTGTTAGGCACCTCTAGGGGCAACTCAAGTGCTAAGCTTTCTATTCTAGTTTACTAGTAGAGTTCTAGGCAGTATAAAAGTCACAAATGGTGTTTAAGTTTTGGAACTATAGTAAGGCTCTAAACTGCTCCTAAAACTATCCTAAAGGCACTGCCACGACAGAGGTTGTCACGGCAGGTAAGTTCAGTTCAAAGACTTAAGCCAAAATTTTTCATTTTTCATTTTTTTAAGCAAAAATAAACTAAGTAAAAGACACAAATTTTAAACTTAATAAGACTCCATTAATGGAGGGATGCCACCCCCAAACTCGAGGGTTGCATTGCCCTCAATGATAATTATATATGAGACAAAAGAAAAGTACATCACAAAATAAAAAAGGCAGACAACAATATAAGATAAGAAACTTAAAATTTAGGCGATGTCGTCGCCGCTGCTGCTGCTACTGCTGAGCTGGATCTGTCGACAGGCAGTGACCTTCTTGGCTGGTGCTGGCAGGCGGATGGGAGAGGCAGAAGTATTCTTGGTTTTGGCCTCCCTTAGAGGTTGAATACGGGTAGGGGAGATATGAGGTGGTTTCTCCACTACCTGAACCTCAGAGCTGCTGCTGCTCTCGCTGTTGCTGCTACTGCTGATGCTGCTACTGCCGCTGTCTGATTTGTCTTTGTCTGCTACTGTTTTCTGCCGCTTCTCTGGTGTGAACTCCTTGGACAAGTTCCTCTTGACAGATGGCTCATTGTCGGAAGCCGCCCAGATTTCAGAAGAAGAGAAACTAGAAATATACATGTCAAGGTTGTCTTCAGGCTCCTTTCTCTTGGTTCCTCAGGCAGAGGTGTCGCCTGTGCGGCTGCCGCCAACAGCTGTGGTGGCATGGGTCGATGTGGACTCAGCAGATGGTGTTTTGGGCGTGGCAGCAGGGGTAGGGGTATGGGCAGGGGTGGGGGCAACAAAATATTGATTGGGGAAAGTAGGGAACACATCATCAGGGAAATTAAGAGAGGTGTGAATAAAGTGTACCGTGACGGTGGTGAAGTCTCGGATGAAGCTCATGAGGCCGAGCTGTCGTTCCTCTAGTTTTTGTATGGCAGCAAGGAGGTATATTGCTGCCTAGCATCACACATTATTTCAAATGGCAGTTTCTAATCTGGTGGCTGTACTATTGGGGATGTTACCATCTTTTCTTTCAGAACCTTGAATGCCTTAGTACATTCAGTGTTGAAGTCGAAGGGACGGTTCTGCTCCAGAAGATGGCATAAGGGTTTGGTGATCTTCGAAAAGTTCGCGATAAACCTTCGATAAAAAGCACCATGCCCTAAGAAACTTCTGATTCCCTTGACTGTGGTGGGTGGCGGCAGCTTTTCAATTACCTCGATTTTAGCTCTATCGACTTCTATGTCGCGACAGCTTATCTTATGGCCTAGGACTGTCCCTTCATCCACCATGAAGTGACATTTCTCCTAGTTCAATACCAAGTTTGCTTTTTCACATCTCTCGAGCACTTTCTGTTGGTTGCCTAGGCAGCTTTCAAAATTGTCTCCAAAGACGGAAAAATCATCCATGAATGTTTCCAGGAAATCCTCTACCATATCGGAAAATATTGCCATCATGCACCTTTGAAAAGTCGCTGGTGCATTACAAATTCCAAACGGCATTCTCCAAAAAGCATAAATACCGTATGGGCATGTGAATGTCGTCTTTTCTTGATCTTCCGGTACGATGGCTATATGATTATAACCTGAGTAACCATCAAGAAAACAATAGTAAAGCTTACCCGCTAATCTATCAAGCATTTGATCAATAAAGGGCAATGGGAAGTGGTCCTTCCGGGTAGCTTTGTTAAGCTTCCGGTAGTCCATACAAACCCTCCAACCGGTCACAGTCCTGGTTGGGATTAGCTCGTTTTCTTCGTTGGTTACCACGGTTATTCCTCCTTTCTTGGGAACGCACTGCACCGGGCTCACTCATTTGCTATCCGAGATGGCATTGATTATTTCAGCATCTAGCCATTTTATGATCTCCTTACGCACCACCTCTCGCATAGCATCGTTCAGACGTCTCTGTGCATCAATGGTCGGCTTATGATCATCCTCTAAAAGGATTTTATGCATGCATATTGCCGAACTGATGCCTTGGATATCAGCTATCGTCCATCCAATAGCCTTTTTGTGCTGCTGCAACATCCTTATCAGCTGTTGTTCCTGTTCCTGCATCAACTTGGAAGAGATGATTACGGGCAACGTATCATTTAAACCAAGGAAAACATATTTTAGCTGCCCTGGCAGGGGCTTAAGATCTAGAACAGAGGGCTCTACAGTTGATGGCTTTTGGACTATATGGTCATCCGAGGTATAGTTTAAGGGCTCGAATAACTTACCTGGACGATTGCCTATCCAATTTACCTCCTCCTGATCTTCAGTATCAGATGTATCAAATTCTGAGGAGCTGCTGTCATCGGTGCTGTCGTGACAGTCATTTAAATGGCTGCTGGGGCAGTGGTCAATTTTGATATCGTGGCAGCACGACCTGATGCAGGGTTGGTCAAGGGTAATTTCAGTGATGGCCTTGCACTCTTCTTCTGCATCAGCATGTTGTATTGCTTGGAGAACATTCAGCTTGATCTCTTGATCGTTCACTCTCATAGTGAGTTCTCCTTTTTCCACGTCAATCAATGATCCTCCTGTGGCTAAGAAGGGTCGCCCCAGGATGATTGGTGCGTTTTCATCTGCTTCACAATCTAAGACAAGAAAGTCAGTAGGAAAAATAAATTTATCCACTCTTACCAGAAGATCTTCAATTTTTCCTTTTGGGTGAACGTATGAGCGGTCTGCCAGCTGTAGTACTACTGTTGTGGGTCGAGCTTTTCCAATACCTAATTTCTGAAAAACAGATTTGGGCATTAAATTTATACTAGCACCTAGATCACAAAGTTCCTTACCCACAAATTTGTCTCCGATTATGCATGGTATGATGAAGCTCCCGGGATCCTTCTTCTTCTGGGTGGATGCTTGTACAGAATACTCATGCATCCCTCTGTCATTTTAACCGTTTCGAATTCCCCAAGTCTGGATTTTTTTGACATGGCATCCTTAAGAAATTTGGCATAACCAGGCATCTCCTTTATAGCATCTAATAGCGGAATGTTGATATGGACCTGCTTAAAATATCATAAATTTTCTTAAGCTGGGATTCATGTTTCAATTTCTGTAACCGCTGAGGAAAAGGAGGTGGAGGACGATAATCAGCAATACGTCCTTCCCACTGCATTCGGATCTCAAAAGGTTTAGGTTCTTCATCTTTCTCTTTTGTCCCTTCTACTATCGTGACAGGCTTGTAACCCCCTTAACCCGGCCCAGACGGTTGACCCGAATTAAGAAGTTTACACGGGGAAAACCAAAGTCAACCCGAAAGTCAACCTTGATTAACGACCCTTTTTTTCTTTTTAATCTTATCTAAATGCATATTAACCCTAGAAATGTTCATAAGATCAGCATACTCAAAGATCACTACAATCAGAAAACACTTAGGGACTCGATTGCACAATTTGTGAATTTAGGGACCAAAATGCAAATTCTGAAAATTATAAGGACTTAACCAATTTTTGAGTTACCATTAAGAAATTAGTCATGTTTCATGCTTCTCTGCCAAATTCCAACTCAAACGGACATCTCAAACTCATTCAATTGCATAAACCAAGTTCAGGATCAAAACGCAAAGAATTCAAAACATATAACCGTCAATTTCAGTGCCCAACGGTCGGGTGTTCCGAAACGGGGATGCTCCGTTCCGAAATCCGGGACCATTCCGAAACAAGTTCCGGAACAGGGCTTGGCAGTGGCAATTTTGTTTCGGAACAGCCCTACCTGTTTCGGAACGCCAAGGCCATTTCAGGCCCTCTGTTCTGAAACGGTAGCACCCGTTCCGAAACGGGTTGCCCAGAAATGCAGATTTTTGCTGGTTTATTACACAATCAACCCATCAAACACATTCCAACACAAGATCACGGGACATACAACACAAGATCCACACATGGACTTTAAACCACCATTGTGATCTTACCAAACACAAGGTCCACACATGGAATTTTAACCACCATTATGACCTTAACACAAGACCCACCCATGGACTTTTAACCACCATGGTGTCTTTAACCATCTCGTTAGTGTACTTGGATGGAGTCTACGGTACAATCACAACCCCTCGACATCCAAGGTGACTTTATTCACGGTGCACCCAATCCTATAGCCGGCTAACTATATCTGATTCAAGTACTTTAAAACCAACACATCATTTGCCAATATACATCATTTAACATCATTAATCCACTGTTTTAAAGCATATATCAAAGCCATTAACCATCATGCATTACTATGCATCAAAACCACATTTATCAATGTTCAAAACAAGGATCTCTTACCTTGAGCATCCTTCAATTCATGGCTTATAAAACCAGCAATATACATGCTAAAATATGCTTTCAAAAACAAAAATTAAACATGCAAACAAATCACATTGCATTCAACCAATTCATGGTTCATCAACAAGAGAGTTTTTCCGAAAACTTACTCTTGAGCTTAGCTAAGTTGTTTAGACTTTTACTAAGCTCCCAAACCTTCAAAACATTGGTTTCAAAGTTGAAAACCAAACTTCACTCACCGATTCCGTTTCACCACTTGCCGAAACACCAATCAAGCTTCCGGATCAACACCACAAGGATCCGAAGATGTCTCCCCTGTTTTAAACACATCAAAGCAGAGGATTAATGCATCATCATGCATTAATATCTTCAACCAAGACACCTAAACTCGCTGCTCTCATCAACACTCACATTTCCGCTACCAAACACAACCGAAATCATATCCAAGCATCACTACAACACTACCCAGCCAAGATCCATCAATTCCAATCATTCTTAAACCTCAATTAACATCCAAAATGGATCTAATCACGTCCTTATACCTCCAACTATAGCAGAACATCAAGATCACCCCAAAAACCACCAAAAACTCAAGCAAAACTTAGGAAAATCAACCTATTCGGGATTGCATTGATTAAACCTCAATTTCTCATCAATTATACATCCAATTTACATCAAAAACACATCTCAAAACAGTGCACAATCATTTCATACGAATTTCAACAAAATTAAGCCAAATCTTGCATTTTAAAGCCAAGATCAAGAACACAATTACAAAACCTTTAATAAAACACAAATCAAGGATTGAGAACTTGGAAATTTCAGTAAAGAACTGAGTATTTAGAGGAGAAGGACGTTCATACCTCTAAATGTGTGTTTCTCCCTTTTTGGAACCAAGATTCTTGAAAATCCAATAAGCAAATGCTAAGGTTTTGATGTAGAAAAGATTAGAGATCAAATGAAGGTTGAAATCTCATCTTTGGAGGTCAAAATCAGAGGGAAATTTGCTGGAGAAAAGTGTTTGGGTTGAGAGAAAAGTTGAGAGAAAAGAAATGGAAAATTTGGAGAAAAGTTAGTTATGAGAACAAAATATCTTTCCCTCCTTTTACCTTTAATTAAAATCCATTAATAAATTGTTTAATATTAAGAAAAATCTGGAGAAAACTCTTCTTGGGTGAATTAGCTCCTTAAAGATTCAAAGTTTCAACCCTTTTAAAACAGTCACCAAGTTTTCAAAAATTACATTTTAGTCACTAACCCAAAATGTCACACTTCCAAACCTCATTTTGTAAAATTGATTTCACCATTCTCTTATATATAATAAATGAGGATTTTAAGACATTTTTCCATATTTTTAATGCATCCCGAACTAGGCTTTCCTAAAATCATCCTTTTATATTCGAACCGCAACCCGACCGACCCGGTCCAAACCCAAAACTTCTAAGCCCAAAATTGGGGTGTTAAAACTCTCCCCCCCTTAAGAAATTTCGTCCTCGAAATTTACCTGAAGGAAAGAGGTACGGAAATTGCTTCAACATGTCATCCTTCCGCTCCCACGTGGCTTCTTCAACACCATGATGTTTCCACAACACCTTTACCAACTCAATGGTCTTGCCTCGAAGAACCTTACTATCCGAATCCAGAATCTTCACCGGTTCCTCATCATAGGTCAAATCCGGATTCAATTCCACTTCTTCCACAGGCATCACATGTGAAGGATCCGATCTATACTTCCGAAGCATAGAAACATGAAACACATCATGAATCTTCTCCAACTCTTGCGGTAACCTCAACTTGTACGCAACAGGACCCATACGCTCAATCACCTCGTATGGTCCAATGTACCTAGGGCTCAACTTACCCTTTCGGCCAAACCTCATCACCTTTTTCCAAGGCGAAACTTTCAAAAACACCCGATCACCCACCGCGTACTCAATCTCCTTACGCTTCAAATCCACGTAAGACTTTTGCCGATCAGAAGCTGCCTTCAAGCGCTCACAAATGAGCTTCACCTTCTCGGTGGTTCCTTTCAACAAAGCTGGCATCGAAACCAACTTCTGATCCGTCTCCGCCCAACATAGATGAGTCCTACACTTTCTCCCGTACAAAGCTTCATAAGGCGCCATTTGAATACTTGCCTGATAACTATTATTATAGGCAAACTCCACCAAAGGCAAATGTTTCTCCCAAGAACCCTGAAACTCAATCACGCAGCACTTCAACATATCCTCCAAAACATGGATAACACGCTCGGACTGTCCATCCGACTGCGGATGATAAGATGTACTGAAATTCAACCGTGTACCCAAAGCCTGATGCAAACACTGCCAGAAACGCGACGTAAACCTCGGATCCCTATCCGACACAATCGACTTTGGCACACCATGCAGCCGCACAATCTCAGCAATGTACAGCTCCGTAAGCTTATCCGAAGTGTACGTAGTATGCACAGGCAAGAAATCCACAATCACCCACACCGAATTCTTCTTCGATGGCGACAAAGGCAAACCAGACAGAAAATCCATGGTAATCCTTTCCCACTTCCACTCAGGAATCCTCAACGGTTGCAACAACCCTGAAGGAAACTGATGCTCAGCCTTAACTCGCTGACACACCATGCACTTACTTACAAACTCAGCAACATCTTTCTTTAAACCCACCCAATAGTACTCATCACGAAGATCACGATACATCTTAGTACTACCAGGGTGCATAGCAAAAGGACTACTATGACCTTCAACCAGAATAGCACGCCTCAACTCAGCATCATTGGGCACTACTATCCGACTCCCAAAACATAACACTCCATCATCATTAAAACAGAAATCCGAAGGCCTATCCTCCGCAATATCCTGAACATGCGGTACCAAGGAATCATCCAGCAACTGCTTTTCCTTAATCAACTGAACCAAAGATGGTTTCACTCGCAATTCAGCCACAAGACCACCATCACGCGAAATACTCAAACTGGCAAACATAGCCCTCAACTCAACAGCTACCTTCCTACTCAAGGCATCCGCTACAACATTAGCTTTACCCGGGTGATACTCGATCGTCAAATCATAATCCTTGAGCAACTCCACCCAGCGTCGCTGCCTAAGATTCAACTACTTTTGAGACATCAGATACTTCAAACTCTTGTGATCCGTGTACACAGTACACTTCTCACCATACAGGTAATGTCTCCAGATTTTCAAAGCAAAAACCACCGCAGCCAACTCAATGTCATGCGTAGGATAATTGCGCTCATGCACCTTCAACTGTCGTGATGCATAAGCCACCACCTTACCCTTTTGCATTAGCACACATCCCAAACCAACATTGGACGCATCACTATACACCACAAACTCTTTCCCTGATTCAGGTTGAACCAAGATTGGAGCTTGCGTCAAAGCTGCCTTAAGCTTCTCAAAAGCCTTCTACCTCACTTCCGTCCACTCATACTTAACATCCTTCTGCAACAACTTCGTCAAAGGTGCAGCAATCTTTGAAAACCCATCCACAAACCTCCGATAATATCCTGCCAATCCCAGGAAACTACGGACTTCATGAACAGACTTAGGAGGCTTCCAATTCATCACTGCCTCAATCTTTTGAGGATCAACACGAATCCCTTCAGCAGAAATCACATGACCAAGAAACACCACTTCTCTAAGCCAGAACTCACACTTGCTCAGCTTGGCATAAAGCTGATTCTCCAACAAAACTTGCAACACAATTCTCAAATGCCCTTCATGCTCCTCCTCCGTACGCGAGTACACGAGGATATCATCAATGAACACCACAACAAATTTATCCAAGTATTCATGAAATACTCGATTCATCATGTCCATGAAAGCTGCAAGAGCATTCGTCAAACAAAACGGCATCACAAGGAACTCATAATGCTCATACCTCGTCCTGAAAGCTGTCTTTGGCACATCCACATCCTTCACCTTCAACTGATAATACCCTGACCTTAAGTCAATCTTAGAGAACACCGCTGCTCCCCGAAATTGATCAAAAAGGTCATCAATTCTCGGCAATGGATACCGATTCTTGATAGTCAACTTGTTAAGCTGACGATAATCAATGCACATTCTCACGGTGCCATCCTTCTTCTTCACAAACAAGACCGGTGCACCCCAAGGTGACACACTCGGCCGAATGAAACCATGATCAAGCAACTCTTGCAATTGCGTCTTCAACTCCTTCAACTCTTTAGGTGCCATGCGATAAGGGGTAATGGATACTGGAGTTGTGTTTTCATACAACTCAATCCCAAACTCCACTTCGCGATTAGGAGGCAATCCAGGCAACTCTTTCAACTCCTTCAACTCTTTAGGTGCCATGCGATAAGGGGTAATGGATACTGGAGTTGTGTTTTCATACAACTCAATCCCAAACTCCATTTCGCGATTAGGAGGCAATCCAGGCAACTCCTCAGGAAATACACCAGGAAACTCTCGCACAGTCTTGATATCTTGCACACGCAACTCCTTAGAGCTAGGATTCATCACAAAAGTTAGGTAAGCTTCACAACCTTGCCTCAGCATCCGGCTCGCCTCCAATGTAGACACCACATTGGCAAGAAACTTCACATTCTCACCAACCACAACTACCTCATAATTGTTGAGTGTGTAAAAGTTCTATTATTTACACCCTTTTTAACCCATATTTCTGCTGCATTCAAGCATCATTGCATTACATTTAGGTTAGTTTACAGCAAAACATCACAAATATATTAGAGGCACGGATTCTACTAAAAGATGGCTTATTTTGCAGATTGCTGCCATAATTGACAAAGAAGGCAGGCGCAGGGCAGAGAAGCAGAAGAGCTGAACTGGACAAGCAGACGAGGAGGACGAAGTTGCCATAGATCTGTCTTGACAGCAAGGTGACAGCAGCCTTATGAAGAGGAAAAGTAAAATGGACCTCGACAGATAGAGAAAAATCTGCTCTTCTGTCGTGTGAAAGCCAAATATTTTTCCAAGCCCCGAATCAAAAGATATGTCAAGCCAAAGCTCAAGGAGAGGAATTCCCATGAAACAAGGAGGCGGCTGAAAAGTAGGAATCCTTAGAGATTAAGTCTTTATTAGAATCTTACTTTTAATTAAAGTTGTAATCCTTGTTAACTTAGAATACTTGAGCCCAAAGCTTATATAAGGGCATAGATTTTAACCTAGTAGGATATCATAGATATACCCCATAACCGATAACCAAACCCCTCCGCTGTTCACCCGTCGTCGACATGTTCTAAAAACCCCCTAGGGCCACGGGTTGTTTTGTAAAGTAGTTGCAAGGGTTGTTTTGTTTTAGGATTTTCCAAGTTCAATAAAATAAACTTCGAGTTCTCTTATTTTGGTTATTAACATCTTGCAAGAGCATCGGGAGAGCATTGTGAGGTTATCCATTTACTTAGCATCGAGAGAGTTAAGTATACGAAAGAAATAAGGGCAAGTTCTCTAGTTTATAGTTGAACTATCTTGTGCCTAGGGATAAGGCAAGGTTAAGTGGCTAAAGAAGAATTCATACACATCGGTGTTCATCCTTCGATTCACGACGGGAGGTATCATCAAGACGTGATCATCGACAGACTTGGACCTAGGGATAGGCCAAGGCAGATCTGGGATTCTTGCCAAACTTGAAGTACGGAGTTGGTGTGTTTGCTGCCGCGACAGGTGCTGCCGTGACGGGCACGACGACAGAACTGGAGTTCCTAAGCATTGCAATACCTGCACTAATGAGCAATTCAATACCAGCCCATTCTCTCTATCTTGATATTCCAACTCTTTTATTTACGTTTTTCTTTATTATTCTCGTGACAATTCTCTTAATTATTTTCTTTACGTCGTGCAGTGAAATAAGGTGAAGCTATTAGCCCAATCCCTGTGGAGACGATATCCGATACTTCGTATCACTTTACTACTTGCGTCGTGTACACTTGCACTACAATTGTGATAGACTCTTTTACACGCAACAAGTTTTTGGCGCCGTTGCCGGGGATTGGCAACATAACTACACCTTTCTTTTATTGCACTTTTCGCTTTTGTTTTTGTTTTTCTTTTAATTTTTCTTTTTCTATTTTTCGTTAGTATTTTCAACTCTTGCTTTTCACGAGGTTTTCTTGTTTATGCGCAGATCTAAAAGAGGTGAAGATCCTGAGTATAAATTAGATCCAGAGATCGAACGTTCCTTCAATCTCAAGAAACAACTTCGCCACCTTTTAGACAGGAACGAATACCTTGAGGAAGAGCTAGAGAAGATGGCCCGTAATCAGCCCGCTGGTGGAGGTATACCACCTGTCGGCGACCCGCCCGCGGCAGATGGACGACGATCATGTCAAGACTACATGCTGAACGATCATGTAGAACTGGAGACCACGCTGCCGGATATTGAAGTTGATAACTTTGAGCTTAAACCTGTCATGTTTAGTATGATCAACAATGTCGGGCAGTTTAGTGGTGCTGTGACAGAAGATGCTAGGGAGCATCTCAAAACGTTCCAGGAGATCTGTGGTTCGTTTAGACTGCCAGGAGTTAGTCCGGAGATACTGAGGCTTCGGTTATTCCCCCATTCATTGAGTGACAGAGCTAAAACTTGGTGGAATAAACTTACACCGGGTTCAATCGTAACTTGGGCAGATTTATCTCGTGAATTCTTATCTCGTTTTAATCCTTCGCATTTATCTGAGCGATTACGTAATGAAATTGTTACTTTTCAACAGGAAGATGACGAGCCGATGCACGAGGCCTGGGACAGATTTACTACTCTTCTACGGAACTGACCAATGCATGGATTCCCCGTCTAGAATCAGGTAACTAAGTTCTATAATGCTGCTAACTTACAAACTTGCATTCGAATTGATTCTGCAGCAAATGGACTATTATTGGATAAAGATCCAGATGAGGCATTGCAAGTTTTGAAAAATCTAGCTAAGAATGAGGAGCAGTTTCCGACTGCAAGAAGAGGGGGTAAACGGGTACTTGCTGTCAAGGACTATGAGGCCGACAGCACTATGAAATCACAGGTAGCATTCCTTACTAAAGCAATGAAAAGGTTATTGAATGAAGATGAATTACAAGGATTTGCTGTCGAGGAAGTTTGTACCATCTGTGAGGGAAATCATAGTCGGGATGAGTGCCCAATACAAATAGAAGAGGGAAAATATGTTGGAAATTACAAGCCGAATTACAATTCCAACAATTATAATCCCAATTGGAGGAAAGATCCCAAATTTTCCTGGAGTAATCCTAACAATGCCCTGAATCCGCAAGCACATAATCAGAATCATGGAGGACCTAGATTGCTGACGCGACAGCAACTGCCGCCGCACCTGCCGCCGTAGCAGCAACAGCAGCCACCACCTGCGACGAGTAGTATATTGGAACAGACTCTGGCCACCTTTATGTCTCAGACCGGTACGTATATGGAGAATATGAATCAGTTTGTCAAGAAAACGGAAACCTTTATAGATAAAACCGAAATGAGGATGACAAATCATGAAGCTACCTTGAAATCTCTAGAGACACAAATGGGTCAGGTTTCCCAACATATAAAGCCGAGGCAGAATGGAGGATTCCCTAGCAACACTGAAAATGCTAGACCGCCCCACATGAGAAATGTAAGGCAATTACTACTAGGAGTGGGAAGAAACTACCAGGGCCGGAAAAAGAAGCTAAAACAGAAAAGGAGCCTGCCTTGGATAAACCTACCGAGGAAGCTGCCCCGACAGGTAATAAACAGACTGCTGCCGATGAGCCTGTCACGACAGCAGAAGTGACAGAGGAGAAAAAAGATGATTACCGTCCTCAGATTCGCATACAGTGGGAAGGACGCATTGCTGATTATCATCCTCCGCCACCTTTTCCCCAACGGATACAACAAGCTAAGCAAGAATCTCAACTTAAAAAGATTTATGATATTTTTAAGCAGGTTCATATTAATATTCCGTTGTTAGATGTTGTTAGGGAGATGCCCGGTTATGCTAAATTTCTCAAGGATGTTATGTCGAAAAAATCTAAACTTGGGGAATTTGAAACGGTAAAGATGACAGAAGGTTGCATGAGTATATTTCATCGGCAGCCACCCCAGAAAAAGAAGGATCCGGGGAGCTTCATCATACCTTGAGTAATCGGAAACAAATTTGTGGGTAAGGCACTTTGTGATCTTGGTGCTAGTGTTAATTTAATGCCAAAGTCTGGTTTTCAGAAATTAGGTATTGGAAAGGCGCGGCCCACGACAGTAACTCTGCAGCTGGCAGACCGCTCTTACGTTTATCCGGAAGGAAAAATTGAAGATATTCTGGTAAGAGTGGATAAGCTTATTTTTCCTGTTGACTTTCTTATCTTAGATTGTGAAGCAGACGAAAACGCACCAGTCATCCTTGGGCGACCCTTCTTAGCCACGGGAAGATCACTGATTGATGTGGAAAAAGGAGAACTCACCATGCGAGTGAACGATCAAGAGATCAAGTTGAATGTTCTCCAAGCAATGAAACATGCTGATGTGGACGAGGAATGCAAGGCTATCATTGAAGTGACCCTTGATCAACCCTGCATCAGGTCGGGATGTCATGATATAAAATTTGGTCACTGCCGCGACAGCCACCTGCAGGTCTGTCACGACAGCAACGACGACAGCACCAACGACAGCGACTCCTCTGATTCCGATACATCTGATACTGAAGGTCAAGAGGAGGTAAACTGGTTAGGCCATCGTCCAGGTAAGTTATTCGAACCTTTGAGTTACACTTCGGATAACCATTTAATCCAAAAGCCATCTACTATTGAACCACCTGCCTTAGAACTTAAGCCCCTGCCAGGGCAGTTAAAATATGCTTATCTTGGTTCCAATGACACACTGCCCGTAATAAACTCTGCTAAGCTGCCACAGGGACAGGAACAACAGCTAATCGGCATGCTAAGGCAGCACAAAAAGGCGATTGGATGGACGATAGCAGACATTCAAGGCATTAGTCCGGCATTATGCATGCACAAAATCCTTCTAGAGGAAGATCATAAGCCGACTATTGATGCCCAAAGGCGGTTAAACCATGCAATGAAGGAGGTAGTGCGTAAAGAGATACTTAAATGGTTAGATGCTGGTATTATTTACGCCATCTCCGACAGCAAATGGGTGAGCCCGGTGCAATGTGTTCCTAAGAAAGGAGGAATGACCGTGATAACCAACGAGAACAATGAGTTAATCCCAACCAGGACTGTGACCGGTTGGAAGGTTTGTATGGACTATCGGAAGCTTAACAAAGCTACCCGAAAGGACCATTTTCCTTTACCCTTTATTGATCAAATGCTTGATAGATTAGCGAGTAAACCTTACTATTGTTTTCTTGATGGTTATTCAGGTTACAATCAAATTGCTATTGCACCAGAGGATCAAGAGAAGACGACTTTTACATGCCCCTACGGAACATACGCGTTTAGGAGGATGTCGTTTGGACTCTGTAATGCACCTGCCACCTTCCAAAGGTACATGATGGCCATATTCTCCGACATGGTAGAGGACTTCCTTGAGATTTTCATAGATGATTTTTCCGTCTTTGGAGACGATTTTGAGAGCTGCCTCGGCAACCTTAAAAAGGTTCTTGAAAGATGTGAAAAAGCTAATCTTGTTTTAAATTGGGAAAAATGCCACTTTATGGTGGACGAAGGGATAGTCCTCGGCCATAAGATTAGCTGCCGTGGGATAGAAGTTGACAGGGCTAAAATAGAAGTAATTGAGAAGCTGCCGCCGCCAACTACAGTCAAGGGCATTAGAAGTTTTTTAGGGCATGCGGGTTTTTATCGGAGATTTATTGCAAATTTCTCAAAAATCACCAAGCCCCTATGCCATCTCTTAGAGCAGAACCGACCCTTTGACTTTAATGAAGAATGTACTAAAGCATTCAAGGTTCTGAATGAAAAACTAGTGACAGCCCCCATAGTACAGCCACCAGACTGGACACAGCCATTTAAGATTATGTGTGATGCTAGTGACTATGCTGTCGGGGCAGCAATTGGGCAGCGCAGAGATAAGTTGTTTCATGTCATATACTATGCCAGCAAGACATTAAATGACGCCCAAGTGAACTACACTACCACAGAAAAGGAGCTGTTAGCTGTGGTGTTCTCCATCGACAAGTTTCATTCTTACATACTTGGGACGAAGGTAATAGTGCACACAGACCATTCTGCCCTTAAGTATTTGTTCGCGAAAAAGGACGCAAAGCCTAGATTGATACGGTGGATCTTGCTATTACAAGAATTCGACCTTGAGATCAAGGACAAAAAAGGGACAGAAAATCAGGTGGCAGATCACTTGTCAAGGTTGGAGAAGGGACAAAGTCTACCAATCGACGAGACAAATATACTGGAGACCTTCCCAGATGAGCAGCTCTTTCCTGCTGCAATCGCTGTCGCGACAGCCATGGCGGCAGGTAAGTCTTCTGAACTTCCCTGGTATGCTGATTTCGTTAATTTTATAGTTAGCGGAATACTTCCTTCTGATCTTAATTATCAAGCCAGGAAGAGGTTCCAAAATGATGTTAAGCATTATTATTGGGACGAACCTCTTCTTTTCAAAATGTGTGCAGATCAGGTTATAAGGAGGTGTGTACCACAAGAAGAGCAAGAAGACATTCTCCATCAATGCTATGCTTCACAATATGGAGGTCACTTAGGAGGCAACAAAACTGCTGCCAAGGTGCTGCAGTCAGGGTTCTACTGGCCGACACTATATAAAGAAGCACAGGACTTTTACAAGAACTGTGACAGGTGCCAGCGGACAGGTAACATCTCGAGGAGAAACGAGATGCCACTGCAGAACATTCTAGAAGTCGAGATCTTCGACGTTTGGGGGATTGACTTTATGGGACCCTTTCCATCTTCATGTGGGAATCTTTACATCATTCTAGCAGTCGACTATGTCTCCAAGTGGGTAGAAGCAATCGCAACTCAAAAGAATGATGCCAAAACGGTCCAAAAGTTTTTACACAAACATTTTTTCTAGATTTGGCATCCCTAAGGTGATTATCAATGATGAAGGGAGACATTTTGATAATAGGGTAATTGCTGCTGCCTTGAAGAAATATGGTGTCAAGCACAAGATCGCGACAGCATACCATCCACAGACCAATGGACAGGCTGAGATATCCAATAGGGAAGTGAAGAACATTCTTGAAAAGATGGTTAAGCCAACTAGGAAAGATTGGTCTTTACTTCTGAATGATGCATTATGGGCATATAGGACAGCTTTTAAGACTCCATTGGGCATGTCTCCATACCGACTGATTTATGGAAAAACCTGCCAGTTGCCTGTCGAGATCGAGCACAAAGCATATTGGGCAATCAAGGCAGTGAATATGGACTTAGACAAGGCAGGCCAGAAAAGGCTATTAGATCTGAACGAGATTGAGGAATTACGGACAATGGCCTACGACAATGCAAGAATTTACAAGGAAAAGACTAAGAAGTGGCATGACAAGAAACTGCTGCCACGACAGTTCTGCCCAGGGCAGCTTGTGTTGTTGTTCAATTCTAGACTAAAACCTTCCCAGGGAAGCTAAAGTCTAGATGGTCTGGCCCGTTTCAAGTTGTACAAGTTTTTCCCCATGGTGCCATCACGATTCGATCATTAAAAGACGGGCACCAATTCAAGGTCAATGGACAGCGCCTCAAGCACTATCAGGGGACTGACGCCCCAAGAATACAGGAAGTGGTTACTTTAGGAGATGCCCCACAAGGCATCCCTAATTTAACCTAAATTTTATTTTTTTTTTATTTATTTTTATTATTTATTATTAGGAAATTAGGTTTATTCGAATAATGTTTTTATATTTTCTGTTCTTAGGAAATAAAGGAGTCAAGAAGAAAAGGAGAAGTGACCCAAGCCCACCATCCATCCATCAGCCCAACAGAGCCTATTTATTGAAGTCTGTCGTTTCGGCTGCCGCCGCAGACGGATAAGACAGGCTGTCAAATGACTGACACGGCAGACGCAGAAGCATGTGGCAGACACGTAACAGACGCATAAATGCGTGTCAGACGCGTCAGACACGCTAAATCCCATCCGTCGCCCCGTTATTCACGCCTGCCGTTACAGCATTAAACGGGCAGCAACTCAACCGCTATAAAACCCCGTTTTCATTTTCATTTTTCTCACTTCTGCTTATTCTTCCTTGCTTTCTCCTCTAGTTTTTATTTGCTTTCTTTATTTTCACAACCCTTGCAACTAATATGTCGTCTAGACAGACCCGCCGCAGTGCTGCCTCAGCCTCTTCTTCAGCAGCAACGTCGCCCTTTGCAACCAAAGAATTGTGGGAGGAAAGGGGTTTCATTTACATCCGAAAGGCACCCAACATGGGACTCCGGCCATTCATTGCTAGGGCGATAAGGAATTTGCTATGGGAACAGTTCGCAGCACAACCCACAGAACTGAATGATACATTAGTCCGGGAGTTCTACGCTGCCATCGACAGCAGAATGGCAACATCTGTCACCGTCCGAGGAGTAAAGGTGCCATTCACAGCTGACAGCATCAACCACATGTATTGCCTATACTTTGGCCCCGATGATGATGCCCACCAGAAATTTTTAGACACCCTCGATTCTGCCGCCTATAGTGCTGTCATGGCGGAGGTGACGGAAGAAGGAACGGAGTGGACAACAAGTAAGAAAAACCCAAACTCCGTAAAAAGGGGGCAGCTGCTCCCAGAAGCAAAGCTATGGAACGCTTTCATCAAAAAGCGTATCCTGCCGTCTTCCCATCACACGACGGTGAACAAGCAGCGGCTCGCCCTCATCCATTCAATCATGCACGACCGGCCAATCAATGTGGGCCGTTATGTGAGAGAGAGCATTTTGGATTGCACCTATCGAACAGCCTCCCGCCTCTGCCTGCCGTTCACAATAACTTCCTTATGCCGCTGCGCTGCTTTCCACGAGGCATCCACCGACAAACTAGTCCAAGGTCGAGGTTGGACCGACAACAACATCACCAGCCTCATGGAGCTGATAGTGGCAACCCCCTATCTCCTCCTTCAACCCAGCCGACTCCCCAGCAGAATCATCCGAGGAGCCTGCCCCTGAACCTGCCGCCGCCACCACCCCGACAGACCAGTCTTCCCACATCCTTGCTGCGATACAACGGGTGGAAGAGAGACAAATGGGACTGATGACCTTCATCCGGGATTTCACCAACTCGACGGTAAACTTTATTACCAACACTTTAAATTATCCCGATGTTCATTTCCCTACTTTTCCTGCCCATTATTTCCGCATCCCCACCCCTGTCCACACACCCACACCACCTGCTTCCCCACATTCCCACTCTACTGCTTCCACCCCATCACCTGCCCCGACGGCAGCTGCGAGTCCTCCAGCCGACAGCCCCGCACGTGGAACGAAGCGGCCAGCCACAGCCGACAGCGAGGAGGAACCTCTGATTATGAGGAATTTGGAGAGGGAGTTTACGCATGTCAAGAGGCAGAAGCACGTGGCAGACAAAAAGCTGATGCCCAAGGCTAGAACCACCAGCAGCAGCACTTGGGACAGCGGCAGCAGTTCAAACGTCCAGCTCGTAGAGCAACCTGCCCAGCCTCCTCCACAGCCCAGACGCCGCCGTCAGATCCGTGTCAGCAGCAGCAGCGAGGACAGCGATTAAAATTTAAGTCTTTTATTTTTCTTTTCTTACTGCTTGCTTTATCCTTATTTTGTGATGTACCTGCCTTCATCTTTATCTGTCATTTTGCATTGAGGGCAATGCAACCCTCGAGTTTGTGGTTGGCACCCTCCATAGTAATGGAGTCTTAGTACATCTTTAAATTATTATTGTGTCTTTTGTTTAATTAAGTTCTCTAAAAAAATCAGAAAATATAAAACTGTTGGCTTAAAACTGTGAAGTTAACATACCTATCATGACAGCTCTGTCGTGGCAACATCTTTAGGATAGTTTAAGGAGAAGTTTAGAGCCTTTCTATAGTTCTGAAAACTTAAATACCATTGTGACTGTTATATTGCTTAGATTTCTTTTAGCCAAACTAGAATAGGATGCTTAGAACTTGAATAGCCCCTAGAGGTGCCTAACACTGGCTCTAGGAAAGAAGTTTAGCAAAAGAAATTCAAAAACCTAGAGGTGCCCGAAACCGGCTCTAGGAAGCTAACTAGAGGTGCCCAAAACTGGCTCTAGAAAAATTTAGCTTGAAAATGGAAGAAAAAGAAGCATGAAAATGTGTCTTCAAGAAAATAAACTTTGGCATAAAAATTCGAGTTAAAAGTTGAATATTCTAGTGAAACTAAGAGAGTCTTAGCATATAACTGTTCACAAGCATGCACACACTGCACGAGGACTATAGGGAGATTCCGGACAGATCCTAATCTTTTCGACAGGTTGCTGCCGCCATAGAGATGGAGCGACGGGTAAGGGACAGGTCACTGTTTGAAGGCCAACACAAAAATATTCATTTTTCTTTTAAGTCTTAATTGCTTGAGGGCAAGCAAAAACTTGAGTTTGGGGGTGTGTTGAGTGTGTAAAAGTTCTATTATTTACACCCTTTTTAACCCATATTTCTGCTACATTCAAGCATCATTGCATTGCATTTAGGTTAGTTTACAACAAAACATCACAAATATATAAAAGGCACGGATTCTACTAAAAGATGGCTTATTTTGCAGATTGCTGCCATAATTGACAAAGAAGGCAGGCGCAGGGCAGAGAAGCAGAAGAGCTGAACTTGACAAGCAGACGAGGAGGACGAAGCTGCCATGGATCTGTCGTGACAGCAAGGTGACAACAGCCTTATGAAGAGGAAAAGTAAAATGGACCTCGATAGATAGAGAAAAATCTACTCGTCTGTCGTGTGAAAGCCAAATATTTTTCCAAGCCCCGAATCAAAAGATATGTCAAGCCAAAGCTCAAGGAGAGGAATTCCCATGAAACAAGGAGGCGGCTGAAAAGTAGGAATCCTTAGAGATTAAGTCTTTATTAGAATCTTACTTTTAATTAAAGTTGTAATCCTTGTTAACTTAGAATACTTGAGCCCAAAGCTTATATAAGGGCATAGATTTTAACATAGTAGGATATCATAGATATACCCCATAACCGATAACCAAACCCCTCCGCCGTTTACCCATCGTCGACATTTTCCAAGTTCAATAAAATAAACTTCGAGTTCTCTTATTTTGGTTATTAACATCCTGCAAGAGCATCGGGATAGCATTGTGAGGTTATCCATTTACTTAGCATCGGGAGAGTTAAGTATACGAATGAAATAAGGGCAAGTTCTCTAGTTTATAGTTGAACTATCTTGTGCCTAGGGATAGGGCAAGGTTAAGTGGCTAAAGAATAATTCATACACATCGGTGTTCATCCTTCGATTCACGCCGGGAGGTATCATCAAGACGTGATCATCGATAGACTTGGACCTAGGGATAGGCCAAGGCAGATCTGGGATTCTTGCCAAACTTGAAGTACGGAGTTGGTGTGTTTGCTGCCGCGACAGCCAACGGACAGCCGCCGCGACAGGTGCTGCCGTGACGGGCACGACGACAGAACTGGAGTTCCTAAGGATTGCAATACCTGCACTACTGAGCAATTCAATATCAGCCCATTCTCTCTATCTTGATATTCCAACTCTTTTATTTACGTTTTTCTTTATTATTCTCGTGACAATTCTCTTAATTATTTTCTTTACTTCGTGCAGTGAAATAAGGTGAAGATATTAGCCCAATCCCTGTGGAGACGATATCCGATACTTCGTATCACTTTACTACTTGCGTCGTGTACACTTGCACTACAATTGCGATAGACTCTTTTACACGCAACAATAATCATTCGCAAGCTTCAACGAAACTCACTTATTCTCACAATCCACTACAGCTCGATGCTCAACAAGCCAATCCATACCAAGGATTACATCAAAACCATAGAAAGGCAATTCCATAAGATCAACATGAAAAACATGATCTTGCACAACCAAAGGACATCTTCTATAAAGCTTTCGAGTCACAACGGTCTCACCAAAAGAACTAGTGACACGCATACCAACATCCAAAGACTCAACAGGCAAACCAAGCAATTCAGCATGCTCACGCAATATGTATGAGTGTGTAGATCCAGAATCAATCAAGGAAAGTAATGACAAGGATTGCAAAGTGAAAGTACCTGCGATCACATCCGTGTCATTTCTTCCCTCCCTCTGAGCATACACTCTGGCCTGGCCACCACCCTCAGGCTGAACAGCTACAACATGAGCCACATTCCGACCACCCTCCTCTCTCCGCTGGAAGTTACCACGGCCGCGCCCACGACCTCTCTGTGGTGCAACAACTCCAGGAGCACATCCCTGGCCACCACCGGCCAACAGAGGACACTCCCTCCTCATGTGATCCGCTGATCCACAGTTCCAGCATGAGTTACCAGCCGCCACAACAGGAGCCTGTACCTTCCTAGCCGTTCTAGGACAATCACGCCTCAAATGGCCACGCGATCCGCATGTCCAACATGTGTTCGGATCAGCTCTTACCTTGTCTCCCTGAGCAGGCGCACCTTGCCCACCACCTCGCTTAGCTGAAGACTGATACTTCCGATCACGTCTCCTCTTGTTCCGTCCACCACCGGAACTAAACTCAGCAACTCTCTTACCAGCACTAGAACCAGCACTTCTAGCAGATAAACTCAAATTCATCTCAATGTCTTTTGCCCTACCAACCAGCACATCAAAATCATTATACTCAGTAGCCAGCATATAAGTCTTCACTTCCGTCACCAAACCATAACGGAACCGTTCACACCTCTCCCGCTCATTAGGGATAAGCTCAGGTGCATACTAACTAAGTCGGACAAACTGAACCTCGTACTCAGCTACAGACATGCTCCCCTGAGTAAGAGACATGAATTGCCTTTTCTTCTCATCTAGGTATCGTACACCCAGATACCTCCTCTTGAAAATGTTTTGAAAGAACGTCCATGTCACATCAGCATCCGCCATCCCGGAGATAGTGGTTGTCCACCAAGTGTATGCTTCGTCCTGCAACAACGATACCACACAGCCCAGCTTCTGTACATCGGTACAATTCATTTGTCCCAAGATTCTCTTGGTACTTTCCAGCCAAGACTCAGAACCTTCAGCAGACAAACCCCTGAACTCAGTCCCTCCCAGACTGCGCAAACGCTCCAAAGGTAGCCTCACATTAGCATCTCCCTGATGCCCAGCTCCTTGAGCTCCAGCTACCGCTGCTCGAAAAGCTCCAGCAATAGCTTGAATCAACACTGTCATGTCAGGAACAGCTTGCCCCTAACCAGCTTCAGGTCCAGCGACCCCAGCACTAGCTCCAGCAGCAGCTCCTTCACCCCCAGCACCACCACCACCAGGCGGAGGAGGTAAATCCACCACATTTTCAACATTCTCCTCATTCTCATTTTGAGCCATAGCTCGCGTATTAATCCTCATTTCTCTATGAGGTGCCATTCACTAAATAATGCAATCACAATGCAATAAACAAAGTCAGGCTCAGCAAGGTAAGCAATCCAAGTACTCAAGCTCATTTCCAATTAAAAACAAATCATTACATTAGCTTTGATTTGGCAATGGGTCCCTCTAACATGCTTCACCACAGCATACATCACAATTGTAACATACTTACAATTCACACAACATGCTTTCATTCAACAAACATACAAAGCATACATACACTCATCACCCACACAACCATTCTCAATTACTCGAGAACTCAGCTCTGATACCAACAAATGTAACCCCCTTAACCCGGCCCAGACGGTTAACCCGAATTAAGAAGTTTACACGGGGAAAACCAAAGTCAACCCGAAAGTCAACCTTGATTAACGACCTTTTTTTTCTTTTTAATCTTATCTAAATGCATATTAACCCTAGAAATGTTCATAAGATCAGCATACTCAAAGATCACCACAATCAGAAAACACTTAGGGACTCGATTGCACATTTTGTGAATTTAGGGACCAAAATGCAAATTCTGAAAATTATAAGAACTTAACCAACTTTTATGGTCGGCTTATGATCATCCTCTAAAAGGATTTTATGCATGCATATTGCCGAACTGATGCCTTGGATATCAGCTATCGTCCACCCAATAGCCTTTTTGTGCTGCTGCAACATCCTTATCAGCTGTTGTTCCTGTTCCTGCATCAACTTGGAAGAGATGATTACGGGCAACGTATCATTTAAACCAAGGAAAACATATTTTAGCTGCCCTGGCAGGGGCTTAAGATCTAGAACAGAGGGCTCTACAGTTGATGGCTTTTGGACTATATGGTCATCCGAGGTATAGTTTAAGGGCTCGAATAACTTACCTGGACGATTGCCTATCCAATTTACCTCCTCCTGATCTTCAGTATCAGATGTATCAAATTCTGAGGAGCTGCTGTCATCGGTGCTGTCGTGACAGTCATTTAAATGGCTGCTGGGGCAGTGGTCAATTTTGATGTCGTGGCAGCACGACCTGATGCAGGGTTGGTCAAGGGTAATTTCAGTGATGGCCTTGCACTCTTCTTCTGCATCAGCATGTTTTATTGCTTGGAGAACATTCAGCTTGATCTCTTGATCGTTCACTCTCATAGTGAGTTCTCCTTTTTCCACGTCAATCAATGATCCTCCTGTGGCTAAGAAGGGTCGCCCCAGGATGATTGGTGCGTTTTCATCTGCTTCACAATCTAAGACAAGAAAGTCAGCAGGAAAAATAAATTTATCCACTCTTACCAGAAGATCTTCAATTTTTCCTTTTGGGTGAACGTAAGAGCGGTCTGCCAGCTGTAGTACTACTGTTGTGGGTCGAGCTTTTCCATTACCTAATTTCTGAAAAACAGATCTGGGCATTAAATTTATACTAGCACCTAGATCACAAAGTTCCTTACCCACAAATTTGTCTCCGATTATGCATGGTATGATGAAGCTCCCAGGATCCTTCTTCTTCTGGGTGGATGCTTGTACAGAATACTCATGCATCCCTCTGTCATTTTAACCGTTTCAAATTCCCCAAGTCTGGATTTTTTTGACATGGCATCCTTAAGAAATTTGGCTTAACCAGGCATCTCCTTTATAGCATCTAATAGCGGAATGTTGATATGGACCTGCTTAAAAATATCATAAATTTTCTTAAGCTGGGATTCATGTTTCAATTTCTGTAACCGCTGAGGAAAAGGAGGTGGAGGACGATAATCAGCAATACGTCCTTCCCACTGCATTCGGATCTCAGAAGGTTTAGGTTCTTCATCTGTCTCTTCTGCTATCGTGACAGGCTTGTAACCCCCTTAACCCGGCCCAGACGGTTGATCTGAATTAAGAAGTTTACACGAGAAAAACCAAAGTCAACCTGAAAGTCAACCTTGATTAACAACCCTTTTTTTCTTTTTAATCTTATCTAAATGCATATTAACCCTAGAAATGTTCATAAGATCAACATACTCAAAGATCACCACAATCAGAAAACACTTAGGGACTCGATTGCACAATTTGTGAATTTAGGGACCAAAATGCAAATTCTGAAAATTATAAGGACTTAACCAACTTTTGAGTTACCATTAAGAAATTAGTCATGTTTCATGCTTCTCTGCAAAATTCCAACTCAAACGGACATCTCAAACTCATTCAATTGCATAAAGCAAGTTCAGGACCAAAACGCAAAGAATTCAAAACATATAACCTTCAATTTCAGTGCCCAACGGTCGGGTGTTCCGAAACGGGGATGCTCCGTTCCGAAATGCGGGACCGTTCCGAAACAAGTTCCGGAACAGGGCTTGGCAGTGGCAATTTTGTTTCGGAACAACCCTACTTGTTTCGGAACGCTAAGGCCATTTCAGGCCCTCTGTTCCGAAACGGTAGCACCCGTTCCAAAACGGGTTGCCCAGAAATGCAGATTTTTGCTGGTTTATTACACAATCAACCCATCAAACACATTCCAAAGACCCTCAAATCATACACACATGTCATTATATACTTAAGGAACATAAAAGAATCATCCATTCTCAATCATGACATCAATTAAGGAAAAACCCAATTCTATAGGCATGCATCCTATATTGAAAATCATTCAAACACCAAAACACCAAACCAACCTCAAAAAGGCCATTTAAATGTTCCATTAATATCAAAATCATAAAACCAACTTAGGGAGTCCAAAACATCTCCCAAAACAACAACATAGGTTCCCATTGCCAAATGCCCAAAAGCTAATAGTGTTAGGAAAACATTCACCATACATGAGCTTAGTTCTTCACTTGTATTCTTGACCTCCTTGCTGCCCTTTATGACCCTCAATGCTCTGCATTATTGGTTTAAGAAAAGAGAGAGCGTAAGCACATAGCTTAGTGAGGAATGCTCATTTAAAACATCTCAATAATGCATTAACAAAACTCCTTTTCAAAACCTTTAGTTCAAACCACATTTGATCATGCACATATGTATATAAACCAAGCATTTCATGCTTCAAATCATTAACATGTCATATTGGCTTTCAAGTGATAATCATAACCATTTTCCAATTCAAAACACAATCGACAATCGACAATCGGATACGCGGATTACAAGCGTTGTCCCATACGCTTCATACACACTACCAATATCAAGGTGGAGCATGGTACAATCACAACCCCTCAACACCCGTGATGGAGACTATGGTACAATCACAACCCCTCCACATCACTCATTGGTAGTTGTATAACATCACTAACGAGATCACGGGACATACAACACAAGATCCACACATGGACTTTAAACCACCATTGTGATCTTACCAAACACAAGGTCCACACATGGAATTTTAACCACCATTATGACCTTAACACAAGACCCACCCATGGACTTTTAACCACCATGGTGTCTTTAACCATCTCGTTAGTGTACTTGGATGGAGTCTACGGTACAATCATAACCCCTCGACATCCAAGGCGACTTTATTCACAGTGCACCCAATCCTATAGCCGGCTAACTATATCCGATTCAAGTACTTTAAAACCAACACATCACTTGCCAATATACATCATTTAACATCATTAATCCACTGTTTTAAAGCATATATCAAAGCCATTAACCATCATGCATTACTATGCATCAAAACCACATCAATGTTCAAAACAAGGATCTCTTACCTTGAGCATCCTTCAATTCATGGCTTATAAAACCAACAATATACATGCTAAAATATGATTTCAAAAACAAAAATTAAACATGCAAACAAATCACATTGCATTCAACCAATTCATGGTTCATCAACAAGAGAGTTTTTCCGAAAACTTACTCTTGAGCTTAGCTAAGTTGTTTAGACTTTTACTAAGCTCCCAAACCTTCAAAACATTGGTTTCAAAGCTGAAAACCAAACTTCACTCATCGATTCCGTTTCGCCACTTGCCGAAACACCAATCAAGCTTCCGGATCAACACCACAAGGATCCGAAGATGTCTCCCTTGTTTTAAACACATCAAAGCAGAGGATTAATGCATCATCATGCATTAATATCTTCAACCAAGACACCTAAACTCGCTGCTCTCATCAACACTCACATTTCGGCTACCAAACACAACCGAAATCATATCCAAGCATCACTACAACACTACCCAGCCAAGATCCATCAATTCCAATCATTCTTAAACCTCAATTAACATCCAAAATGGATCTAATCACGTCCTTATACCTCCAGCTATAGCAGAACATCAAGATCACCCCAAAAACCACCAAAAACTCAAGCAAAACTTAGGAAAATCAACCTATTCGGGATTGCATTGATTAAACCTCAATTTCTCATCTATTATACATCCAATTTACATCAAAAACACATCTCAAAACAGTGCACAATCATTTCATACGAATTTCAACAAAATTAAGCCAAATCTTGCATTTTAAAGCCAAGATCAAGAACACAATTACAAAACCTTTAATAAAACACAAATCAAGGATTGAGAACTTGGGAATTTCAGTAAAGAACTGAGTATTTAGAGGAGAAGGACGTTCATACCTCTAAATGTGAGTTTCTCCCTTTTTGGAACCAAGATTCTTGAAAATCCAATAAGCAAATGCTATGGTTTTGATGTAGAAAAGATTAGAGATCAAATGAAGGTTGAAATCTCATCTTTGGAGGTCAAAATCAGAGGGAAATTTGCTGGAGAAAAGTGTTTGGGTTGAGAGAAAAGTTGAGAGAAAAGAAATGGAAAATTTGGAGAAAAGTTAGTTATGAGAACAAAATATCTTTCCCTCCTTTTACCTTTAATTAAAAACCATTAATAAATTGTTTAATATTAAGAAAAATCTGGAGAAAACTCTTCTTGGGTAAATTAGCTCCTTAAAGATTCAAAGTTTCAATCCTTTTAAAACAGTCACCAAGTTTTCAAAATTACATTTTAGTCACTAACCCAAAATGTCACACTTCCAAACCTTATTTTGTAAAATTGATTTCACCATTCTCTTATATATAATAAAAGAGGATTTTAAGACATTTTTCCATATTTTTAATGCATCCCGAACTAGGTTTTCCTAAAATCATCCTTTTATATTCGAACCGCAACCCGACCGACCCTGTCCAAACCCAAAACTTCTAAGCCCAAAATTGGGGTGTTACAAGGCTCATCGGCAGCAGCCTGTTTGTCGTCTGTCAGGGCAGCGTTCTCGGCGGGTGACTCCAATGCTGGTTCCTTAGCTGATTCAGCTTCCTTCTCTAGCCTTGGTAATTTCTTCCCACTCCTAGTAGTGATGGCTTTATACTGCTCATGTGTGGGTTGTCTAGCGTTTTCAGTATCGCTAGGAAATCCTTCATTCTGCCTCGGTTTAATATGCTGGGAAACCTGACCCATCTGTGTCTCCAACGATTTCAGAGTAGCTTCATGGTTGGTCATCCGCATCTCTGTTTTATCCATGAATGTTTCTGTCTTCTTGACAAAGTGATTCATGTTCTCAATGTAGGTTCTTGTTTGAGACATAAACGTAGCCAAAGTCTGTTCCAGTATACTAGTCGTGGCAGCTGGTGGTTGTTGCTGTTGCTACTGCGGTTGCTGCCGAGTCAGTAATCTAGGTCCCCCCTGATTCTGTGTGTTCTGTGCTTGAGGATTCAGGGCATTATTAGGTTTGCTCCAAGAGAACTTGGGATCCTTTCTCCAGTTGGGATTGTAGTTGTTGGAATTATAGTTCTATTTATTGTAGTTCCCAACATACATCCCTTCTTCTAACTATAACGGACAATCTTCCGAACTGTGATTTCCATCGCAAGTCTCGCATACCTCTTCAGCAGAGTAGACAGGCTGTGAATCTTCTTTCAAGAGCTTTTTCATTGCCTTAGTGAGATATGCCACCTGTGATTTTAAATAACTGTCGGCCTCATAATCTTTTACAGCTAGAACTCGTTTACCCCCTCTTCTTGCTGTAGAAATTGTTCCTCATTCTTCGCCAGATTTTTCAATACTGCCATTGCATCTTCTGGGTCTTTGTCCAGCAGCAGTCCATTTGATGCAGAATCAATTCTCATACGAGTTTGTAAGTTGGCAGCATTACAAAATTTAGTTACCTGGTTCCAAACGGGGAATCCATGCATCAGGCAGTTCGTTAGAAGAGTGGTAAATCTGTCTCAGGCTTCGTGCATTGGCTCGCCATCTGCCTGTTGAAAAGTAGCAATTTCGTTACGTAATTGCTCAGATAAGTGTGAAGGATTGAAACGAGACAAAAATTCACGAGTTAAATCTGCCCAAGTTCGTATTGAACCCGGCGTTAGTTTATTCCACCAAGTCTTTGCCCTGTCCCTCAATGAATGAGGAAATAACCGAAGCCTCAGTATCTCCGGATTAACTCCTGGTAGTCTAAACGAACCACAGATTTCCTGGAACGTTTTCAGATGCTCCCTAGCATCCTCTGTAGCAGCACCACTAAATTGGCCATCGTTGTTAATCATGCTGAACATAACATGTTTCAGCTCAAAATTGTCAACATCCACGTCTGGCAGGGTTGTTTCTAGTTCTACATGATCATTGAGCATGTAGTCTCGGCATGGCCGGCGTGCGACAACGACAGGAGGATCGGTAGGTTGACCGTTCCCTCCATCTCCGGCAGGATTGTTATTATCCTGGGGGTTCCTTTGGTTGTTCTTGGCTTCTAACTGTTCTTCGAGGTATTTGTTTCTAGCTAACACGAAGCGAAGTCGGTTCCTAAGATTGTGCGAGCGTTCGATTTCAGGGTCTAATGGATACTCAGATTCCTCTCCTCGTCTCGATCTACGCATAAACAAAAAACCTTGTGAAAAGCACAAGTTAAACAATCCAAGTAAAAACAGAAAAATAAAAGAAGTGCAGTAAAAGATAGGGTAAATATATGTTGCCAGTCCCCCCAGCAACGGCGCTAAAAACTTGTTGCGTGTAAAAGTGTCTATCGCAATGTAGTACAAGTGTACACGACGCAAGTAGTAAAGTGATACAGAAGTATCGGATATCGTCTCCACAGGGACTGGGCTAATAGCTTCACATTGGATTACTGCACGAGAGGGAAAAAGAAAGAGTTTAAATGTTGTCACGAAATAGTAAAGAATACTGAAAATAAAAGAGAATTGAAATCAGGATAGAGAGAATGGGTCGGTATTGAATTGCTCAGTAGTGTAGGTGTCGCAAAGTCTAGGAATATCTGTTCTGTCGTCGTGCTTGTTGCGGCAGCGGTCTGTTGTTAGTCGCAGCAGCGATCACACAACTTCTGTACTTCAAGCTTGGTAAGAATCCCTACTGTGCCTTGGCCTATCCCTAGGTCCAAGTTTGTCGATGAACACATTTTTGATGATACCTCCCGGCGTGAATCGAAGGATGAACACCGATGTTGTTGAATTCTTCTTTAGCCACTTAACCTCGTCCTATCCCTAGGTCCGAGATAGTTCAACCATAAACTGGAGAACTCGTACTTATTCCTTTCGTATACTTAACTCTCCCGATATTAAGTAAATGTGTAATCTCACAATGCTCTCCCGATACTCTTGTAAGATGTTGAAAACCAGAATAAGCAAACTTGAAGTCTATTTTATTGAACAGAAAAATTCCTCCTTGATTCCTCTTTATTGAACGAAGAGGCCTTCAATGTCACTTTTCCATCAAAATTTTTTTGATTGGCTACTAGGACTTGTTGTCGAATATCCATCTTATCTCGCTTATGGTTACATATCGCTTTCCACTCCTTGTTGATCTTTTTTAAATGCTCTCATACTTTAGATTTCAACTTCGATGGATTGTATTCGCTTGACTCATTATTGTCAACTACATCATTAGGTTGACTTAATGAGGGTTGTGTGGTGTCCTCGGAATTTGGAGTTGGACTTTCCTCCCTTAGTAATTGAGGTGAGGTAAAACTAGGAGTTGTTGATGGAACAGAGTTCTCCCCAAAAGAAATAGACATTAGTTATTATTGTACATATAAATGTGTTCAGATCAAGCATTAGAAAGTAAACATGATATCAAAAAATTTACTGTTATCTAAAGAATTTGATAGAAAGAAGCATTTTCAGAGAAATAAGCACAAGTAAATTTCTCAGCATAAATTGTTTTTCAGCTGAAAATGTTTTTCTACATAAGAGATTTTAATGCCCAAACTATTTTTTTGTATAAATAATTTTTCTGTTGGAACTATTTTTCTATATAAAAAATCTAATGCTAAAACTGTTTTTCTACATAAATTATTTTTCTGCTCGAACTGTTTTTCTGCATAAGCAAAATCTAATCCTAAAACTGTTTTTTGCATAAAATATTTTTCTACATAAGCAAAATCTAATGCTAAAATTGTTTTTCCACATAAACTATTTTTCTACTCGAACTGTTTTTCTGCATAATCAAAATCTAATCCTAAAATTTTTTTTCTACATAAACTATTTTTTTGCATAAAATGTTTTTCTGCATAAGCAAAAGCTAATGCTAAAACTGTTTTTTTTTTTTTGCACAAACTATTTTCTTCAAAAGAAAAATCTAATCTTAAAACTGTTTTTTTTTTGTGTGAAACTATTTTTCTGCACAAGCAAAATTTAATCCTAAAATTGTTTTTCTGCTGAAACCTTTTTTTCATAAGCAAAATTTTAATGCTCGTTGTCGGATGCCGCCCAGATTTCAGAAGAAGAGAAACCAGCAATATACTTGTCAAGGTTGTCTTCAGGCTCCTTTCTCTTGGTTCCTCGGGGCAGAGGTGTCGGTTGTGCGGCTGCCGCCAGCAGCTGTGGTGGCAGGGGTCGGTGTGGACTCAGCAGATGATGTTTTGGGCGTGGCAGCAGGGGTAGGGGTATGGGCCGGGGTGGGGGCAGCAAAATATTGATTGGGGAAAGTAGGGAACACAACATCATGGAAATTAAGAGAGGTGTGAATAAAGTGTATCGTGGCGGTGGTGAAGTCTCGGATGAAGCTCATGAGGCCGAGTTGTCATTCCTCCAGTTTTTGTATGGCAGCAAGGATCTGGGAGGAGGTGTCAGCTGGAGGAGCTGCTGCAGCAGGCTGCCTGGGTTCTGTGACAGCGGGCTCGGTGTCAGTGGGTTCTGTCGGCTCTGTTGCTGTGGCAGTAGGGTCGAAAGACGATAGGGGTGTGGCAGCAGTGAGTTCCATCAGGCTGAGTATGTTTATGTCTGTCCAGCCTTTCCCAGGAACTCGTAAATCTTCTACAGCTTCCGGTACATGGTGGCCGCGGCGGAGGGCGGTGATGAGATAAGGGTAGAAAAGTGGTCCTGTCAGCCAGTATGCGCACTCCAATATTCCCTCTCGGACATATCTGCCAACGTTAATTAGCCTCTCATGTAATATGGAATGGATGAGGGCTAACCTTGGTTGGTCGACTGTTGTATTCTGAGAGGATGGCATAATCCGTTTCTTGATGAAGGCGTTCCAAAGCTTTGCTTCCGGGGTGAGCTGGACTCTTTTCACGGTCCTTGGGTTCTTCAGATCGGTGTTCCACTTGGTACCCTCGTCTGTGAGTTCTGCCATCACAACATCGTAGTCGGCAAGCTCTAGACTCTCGAGAAATTTTTGATGGCCATCTTCTCTCTTCCCCACATAGAACCCGTAGAGAGTGTTGATATACTCGGGCTCGATCGGTACCTCTTTCCCTCGTACGGTGACTGATGTCGTGTTCTTGCTGCCGATGGAAGCATAAAAGTCCCGGACGAGTGTCACGTTCATCTCCTCTGGCTGCTCCGCGAATATCTGCCACTTTAGAGCTCTAATTTTTCGGGCTATGAATGGCTACAGCCCCAGGTTTTCTGCCTTGGAGGTGTAAATAAAACCTTTCTCCTCCCACATATCACGGATCTGGAAGGATCGTGGAGTTGATGCTGTCGGGGCAGATCTTGAGGCAGAACTTCGGCGGGTGTTTCTAGAAGTCATGTTGCAAGGACTGTGGAAGAAAATGAAAGCAAGTAAAAATTCTAGAGGAAACAAGTAGAAAGAGTAGAAGTGAGTGAAAAATGAATAGTAAAACGGGGTTTATATAGAGGGGGAGTTTGATGCCCGTTGGAGCTGTAACGGCAGGCGCGAATAACGGGGCCAGCTGTTATGTCGTTTCTGACGCGTCTGTCACTCGTTTCTGTGTCTGTTGCGCGTCTGTTACGCGTTTGCGTGTCTGCTGCGAGAGCGTGTTGATAGGCTGTATTTTCCGCTTCTGTCGCGGCAGCTATAACGGCAGGCTCCAAAGTTGGGCTTTGTGGGCTGATGGAAAGATGGTGGGCTGAATTCACTTCTCCTCTTCTCCTTGTCTCCTTTAATTCCTAAAACTAATAAAAGTAAAACTTTAGTTCCTAAAAATAAAATAATTCTAAGTACTTAAAATATAATAAATAATAAAAATAAAACTTAGGTTAAATTAGGGATGCCAGGAGGGGCATCTCCTAAGGTAACCACTTCATGCATTCTTGGGGCTTCAGTCCCCTGATAATACTTCAATCTTTGTCCATTGACTTTGAATTGGTGCCCGTCTTTTAAAGATCTGATTGTTATGGCACCATGGGGAAAAACCTGCACCACTTGGAAAGGGCCAGACCATCTAGATTTCAGCTTCCCTGGGAAAAGTTTCAACCTAGAGTTAAATAACAACACAAGTTGCCCTGGGTAGAACTGTCGTGGCAGCAACTTCTTGTCATACCACTTCTTGGTCTTGTCCTTGTAGATTCTTGCATTTTCATAGGCCATTGTTCGAATTTCTTTAATCCTATTCAGATCAAGTAGCCTTTTCTGTCCTGCTTTTTCCAAGTCCATGTTTACTACCTTGATGGCCCAGTATGCTCTGTGCTCAATCTCGACAGGTAAATGGCATGTTTTCCCATAAATCAGCTGGTAGGGTGACATTCCCAATGGAGTTTTCAATGCTATTTTGTAGGCCCATAATGCGTCATTGAGGTGTAGAGACCAGTACTTCCTAGTTGGCTTAACCATCTTTTCAAGGATGTTCTTAACCTCTCTGTTAGATATCTCAGCCTGTCCATTGGTCTGAGGGTGGTATGATGTTGCGATCCGATGTTTGACACCATACTTTTTCAAGGCAGCAGCAATGACCCTATTGTCAAAATGCCTCCCTTCATCACTGATGATCCCCTTAGGGATGCTGAATCTGGAAAAAATGTTTTTATACAAAAACCTCTGAACCGTATTGGCATCATTTTTTGAGTGGCGGTCGCTTCAACCCATTTGGACACATAGTCCACTGCCGGGAGGATATATAAGTTTCCACATGAAGTTGGGAATGGTCCCATAAAATCTATCCTCCAAACGTCGAAAATTTCGACTTCATGGATATTTTGCAACGGCATCTCATGTCTCCTTGAGATGTTTCCAGTCTGTTGACACTTGTCACAGTTTTTGTAGAATGTTTGGGCATCCTTGAACAGTGACTACCAATAAAATCCCGACTGCAAAACCTTGGCCGCAGTTTTGTTACCTCCTAAGTGTCCTCCATACTATGAAGCATGACAGTGATGAAGCACAGCTTCCTGTTCATCCTGTGGTACACATCTCCTAATAACCTGATCTGCACAACATTTGAAAAGAAGAGGTTCGTCCTAATAATAATGCTTAACATCATTCTGGAACCTCTTCCTAGCTTGATAATTAAGGTCAGGAGGAGTTATTTCGCTAACTAAATAATTAACGAAATCAGCATACCAGGGGAGTTCAGAAAACTTACCTGTAGCCATGGCTGTTGCGGCAGTGCTTGTGGCAGTAAACAGCTGCTCGTCAGGGAAAGTCTCCAGTGTGTGTGTCTCGTCTGCTGGGAGACTCTTTCCATTCTCTAACCTTGACTAGTGATCTGCAACTTGATTCTCTGTCCCCTTTTTGTCCTTGATCTCAAGGTCAAACTCTTGCAGTAGCAGAATCCAACGTATGAGTCTAGGCCTTGCATCCTTTTTGGTGAACATATACTTCAATGTAGAGTGGTCTTATGGACTGTGACCTTTGTTCCAAGTATGTATGAACGGAACTTGTCAATAGAGAACACCATAGCTAACAGTTCCTTCTCTGTGGTGGTGTAGTTTACTTGGGCGTCGTTCAGTGTTTTGCTGGCATGGTACATGACATGAAAGAGTTTTTCTTTCCTCTGCCCAAGTGCTGCCCAGACAGCATAGTCACTAGCATCACACATTATTTCAAATGGCAGTTTCTAATCTGGTGGTTGTACTATTGGAGTTGTTACCAGCTTTTCTTTCAAAACCTTGAATGCCTCAGTACATTCAGTGTTGAAGTCGAAGGGACGGTTCTGCTCCAGAAGATGGCATAAGGGTTTGGTGATCTTCGAAAAGTTCGCGATAAACCTCTGATAAAAACCAGCATGCCCTAAGAAACTTCTGATTCCCTTGACTGTGGTGGGTGGCGGTAGCTTTTCAATTACCTCGATTTTAGCTCTGCCGACTTCTATGTCGCGGTAGCTTATCTTATGGCCTAGGACTGTCCCTTCATCCACCATGAAGTGACACTTCTCCCAGTTTAATACCAAGTTTGCTTTTTCACATCTCTCGAGCACTTTCTGTAAGTTGCCTAGGCAGCTTTCAAAATTGTCTCCAAAGATCATCCATGAATATTTCCAGGAAATCCTCCACCATATCGGAAAATATTGTCATCATGCACCTTTGAAAAGTCGTTGGTGCATTACAAAGTCCAAACGACATTCTTCGAAAAGCATAAGTACCGTATGGGCATGTGAATGTCGTCTTTTCTTGATCTTCCGGTGCGATGACTATTTGATTATAACCTGAGTAACCATCAAGAAAACAATAGTAAGGCTTACCCGCTAATCTATCAAGCAGTTGATCAATAAAGGGCAAGGGGAAGTGGTCTTTCTGGGTAGCTTTGTTAAGCTTACGGTAGTCCATACAAACCCTCCAACCGGTCACAGTCCTGGTTGGGATTAGCTCGTTTTCTTTGTTGGTTACCACGGTTATTCCTCCTTTCTTGGGAACGCACTGCACCGGGCTCACCCATTTGCTATCCGAGATGGCATAGATTATTCCAGCATCTAGCCATTTTATGATCTCCTTACACACCACCTCTCACATAGCATCGTTCAGACGTCTCTGTGCATCAATGGTCGGCTTATGATCATCCTCTAAAAGGATTTTATGCATGCATAGTCTCGGACTGATGCCTTGGATATCAGCTATCGTCCATCCAATAGCCTTTTTGTGCTGCTGCAGTATCCTTATCAGCTGCTGTTCCTGTTCCTGCATCAACTTGGAAGAGATGATTACGGGCAACGTATCATTTAAACCAAGGAAAACATATTTTAGCTGCCCTGGCAGGGGCTTAAGATCTAGAACAGGGGGCTCTACAGTTGATGGCTTTTGGACTATATGGTCATCCGAGGTATAGTTTAAGGGCTCAAATAACTTACCTGGACGATTGCCTATCCAATTTACCTCATCATGTTCCTGATGTCGTGACAGTCATCTAAATGGCTGCTAGGGCAGTGGCCAATTTTGATGTCATGGCAGCCCGACCTGATGCAGGGTTGGTCAAGGGTAATTTCAGTGATGGCCTTACACTCTTCTTCTGCATCAGCATGTTTTATTGCTTGGAGAACACTCAGCTTGATATCTTGATCGTTCACTCTCATAGTGAGTTCCCCTTTTTCCACGTCAATCAGTGATCTTCCTATGGCTAAGAAGGGTCGCTCCAGGATGATTGGTGCGTTTTCATCTGCTTCACAATCTAAGAAAAGAAAGTCAACAGGAAAAATAAATTTATCCACTCTTACCGGAATATCTTCAATTTTTCCTTCTAGGTGAACGTAAGAGCGGTCTGCCAGCTTCAGTACTACTGTTGTGGGTTGAGCTTTTCCAATACCTAATTTCTTAAAAAACAGATTTGGGCATTAAATTTATACTAGCACCTAGATCACAAAGTGCCTTACCCACAAATTTGTCTCCGATTATGTACGGTATGATGAAGCTCCCAGGATCCTTCTTCTTCTGGGTGGATGCTTGTGTAGAATACTCATGCATCCCTCTGTCATATTAACCGTTTCAAATTCCTCAAGACTGGATTTTTTTTGACATGGCATCCTTAAGAAATTTGGCATAACCAGACATCTCATTTATAGCATCTAATAGCGGAATGTTGATAGGGACCTGCTTAAAAATATAATAAATTTTCTTAAGCTGGCGTTCATGTTTCAATTTATGTAACCACTAAGGAAAAGGAGGTGGAGGACGATAATCAGCAATATGTCCTTCCCACTGCATTCGGATCTGAGGAGGTTTAGGTTATTCATCTTTCTTCACTGTCCCTTATGCTGTCGTGACAAGCTCATCGGCAACAGGGTGTTTGTCGTCTGTCGGGGCAGCGGTCTCGGCAGGTGACTCCAAGGCTGGTTCCTTAACTGATTCAGCTTCCTTCTCTGGCCCTGGTAATTTCTTCCCACTCCTAGTAGTGGTGGCTTTACACTGCTCATGTGTGGGTTGTCTAGCGTTTTCAGTATCGCTAGGAAATCCTCCATTCTGCCTCGGTTTAATATGCAGGGAAACCTGACCCATCTGTGTCTCCAACGATTTCAGAGTAGCTTTATGGTTGGTCATCCGCATCTCTGTTTTATCCATGAATGTTTCTGTCTTCTTGACAAAGTGATTCATGTTCTTAATGTAGGTTCCTGTTTGAGACATAAACGTAGCCAAAGTCTGTTCCAGTATACTAGTTGTGGCAGCTGGTGGCTATTACTGCTGCTGCTGCGGTTGCTACCGAGTCAGTAACCTAGGTCCCCCTGATTCTGTGTATTCTGTGCTTGAGGATTCATGGCATTATTAGGGTTGCTCCAAGAGAACTTGGGATCCTTTCTCCAGTTGGGATTGTAGTTGTTGGAATTATAGTTCTGTTATTGTAGTTCCCAACATAAATCCCTTCTTCTAACTGTAACGGACAATCTTCCGAACTGTGATTTCCATCGCAAGTCTCGCATACCTCTTCAGCAGAGTAGACAGGCTGTGAATCTTCTTCAAGAGCTTTTTCATTGCCTTAGTGAGATATGCCACCTGTGATTTTAAAGAACTGTCGGCCTCATAATCTTTTATAGCTAGAACTCGTTTACCCCCTCTTCTTGCTGTAGGAAACTGTTCCTCATTCTTCGCCAGATTTTTTAATACTGCCATTGCATCTTCTGGGTCTTTGTCCAGCAGTAGTCCATTTGCTGCAGAATCAATTCTCATACGAGTTTGTAAGTTGGCAGCATTATAAAATTTAGTTACCTGGTTCCAAACGGGGAATCCATGCATCGGGCAGTTCCTTAGAAGAGTGGTAAATCTGTCCCAAGCTTCGTGCATTGGCTCGTCATCTTCCTGTTGAAAAGTAGAAATTTCGTTACGTAATCGCTCAGATAAGTGTGAAGGATTGAAATGAGACAAAAATTCACGAGTTAAATCTGCCCAAGTTCGTATTGAACCTGACGTTAGTTTATTCTACAAAGTCTTTGCCATGTCCCTCAATGAATGAGGAAATAACTAAAGCCTCGGTATCTCCAGATCAACTCCTGGTAGTCTAAACGAACCACAGATTTCCTGGAACGTTTTAAGATGCTCCCTAGCATCCTCTGTAGTAGCACCACTAAATTGGCCAGTGTTGCTAATCATGCTGAACATAACAGGTTTCAGCTCAAAATTGTCAACATCCACGTCTGGGAGGGTTATTTCTAGTTCTACATGATCATTGAGCGTGTAGTCTCGGCATGACCGGCATGCGGTAGCGACAGGAGGATCGGCAGGTTGATTGTTCCCTTCATCTCCGGCAGGATTGTTATTATCTTGGGGGTTCCTTTGGTTGTTCATGGCTTCCAACTGTTCTTCGAGGTATTCGTTTCTGGCTAACACGAAGCGGAGTCGGTTCCTAATATTGTGCGAGCGTTCGATTTAAGGATCTAATGGATACTCAGGTTCCTCTCCTCGTCTCGATCTGTGCATAGATAGAAAACCTTGTGAAAAGCACAAGTTGAACAATCCAAGTAAAAATAGAAAAATAAAAGAAGTGCAGTAAAAGATAGGGTAAAGATATGTTGCCAGTCCCCAGCAACGGTGCCAAAAACTTGTTGCGTGTAAAAGTGTCTATCGCAATGTAGTGCAAGTGTACACGACACAAGTAGTAAAGTGATACGGAAGTATCGAATATCGTCTCCACAGGGACTGGGCTAATAGCTTCACCTTGGATTACTGCACGAGAGGGAAAAAGAAAGAGTTTAAATGTTGTCACGAAATAGTAAAGAATACTGAAAATAAAAGAGGATTGAAATCAGGATAGAGAGAATGGGCTGGTATTGAGTTGCTCAGTAGTGTAGGTGTCGCAAAGTCTAGAAATATATGTTCTGTCGTCGTGCCTGTCGCGGCAGCGGTCTATTGTTAGTCGCGGCAGCGATCACACAACTTCTGTACTTCAAGCTTGGCAAGAATCCCTGCTATGCATTGGCCTATCCTTAGGTCCAAGTCTGTCGATGAACACGTTTTTTATGATACCTCCCGACGTGAATCGAAGGATGAACAACTATGTTGTTGAATTCTTCTTTAGCCACTTAACCTTGTCCTATCCCTAGGTCCGAGATAGTTCAACCATAAACTGGAGAACCCGTACTTATTCCTTTCGTATATTTAACTCTCCCGATATTAAGTAAATGTGTAATCTCACAATGCTCTCCCGATACTCTTGTAAGATGTTGAAAACCAGAATAAGCAAACTTGAAGTCTATTTTATTAAACAGAAAAATTCCTAAAACAAATGCAATCCTTGCAACTACTTTACAAATCAACCTTTAACCCTAGGGGAAGTTTAGAACATGATGAGAAGGGTAAAACGGCTAGGGTTTGGGAAGAATGCTAGAGAATAAGATATCCTTCCCTAGGTCGAATTACATGCCTTTATATAGGCCTTGGGTTCAAGTTTTCTAATATGGCAAGAATACAAGTTTAAACTAAAGTACAATTCTATTAAAGACTAAATCTTCAGAGGATATATCTTTAATCTGTCCTTCCTTCTTGCTTGGAGTTTCTTCCTTGAACCTTGGGCTTGGCCTTCATTCTGATCTAGGGCTTGGAAAAATATAAGGTTGCTCCACGACAGACCGGCTTTATTTTCTCTTTCTGTCGAGGCCCACTTTGCTTCTTCTCTTTACCACTGCTGTCGTCCTTGGCTGCCACGGCAGCGGCCATGGCAGCATCGTCCTCCTCGTCTACAATTCCAGTTCCAGCTCTGCTTCTTCACTGCTCAGCGTCTGCTTCTCCACTGCTACAGCAGCTACCTGCAAAAGCAACCAATTTCAGTAGAAACTGTGTCACTTAATATATTTGTGATGTATAATTGAAATCTAACCTAAATGCAATGAATTATGCTTGCATGCAGCAGAAATATGGGTTAAATATAGGGTAAATTATAGAACTTTTACACACTCAACAAGATGTTGAAACCAGAGTAAATAAACTTGAAGCTTTTATTAATTGAACATAAAGAAATCCTAAGAAATAGTACAACCCTTACAACTACCTTACAAGATCATCCCTTAGCCCTAGGGGAAGTTTAGAACATGATGGAGAGAGAAAACGACTAGGATTTTGGGGGAAGACGGCTAGGAGCTAGATATCCTTTGCCTTGTCGAATTATAATCATATATATAGGCCTTGGACTTGAGTTTTCTTAATGGCCAAGAATACTAGTTTGAATTAAAGTACAACTCTATTAAAGACTAAATCTCTGAGTAGATGTCTTTTAATTCGCCCTATCTTCTTACTTTGACTTTTTCCTCAAACATTGGGCAATGCCTTCCTTGTGCTTCTGGGCTTCGACAGTTATGTGAGTGGTCCACAAAAATCAGGCTTTAAATGCTCTATCAGTCAAATTCCACTTCGCATTTCCCATCACCATAGTCTTTACCGTCGCCTCTTCTGCCACGGCAGATGTCACGAAAGTGTTGTAATGGACAGTCTCCTTCAATCCTTCACTTCAGCTCTGATGTTATCTTCTGTTCCTCTGCTGCCCTGGATGCTGCCACGACAGGTACCTACAAGAATAGACCAAAATCAGTAGTATCTGTGTAATATTGTCCATTTGTGATGTTTATTCAAAATCTATCCTAAAATGCAAATAAACATACTTGAGTGCATCAATAATATGGGTAAAAGAGGGTTAAAATATAGAACATTTATGCACTCAACAGATTCCTCTACACAAAACAACATAATATCATGCACTTCCAAAATAGTTTACTGTATATACATAGCACTTCCAAAATACCATGTACTTTTTTCCTTGGGTTCCCTTTACACAAAACAACATAATATATAACACAACAAAGATTACTTAATACTTAAAATCACAATTCCATAGCCAAACGAGTTCAAACACAAGTCTAAATACAAATCTAAACACAAAATGAGTCCAAGACTTCAAGTTCAACCCCAAGGCAATTAAAGTCACAAGTTCGTAGCAAAGTTAAACTACAATAATCAACATCAACAACCACACAAAAAAATCCATTATCATTAGACATCGGCTTTAATTTCTTCCATCTTCATTAATCACAAAATTCTTACAAATAAATTTTTTGGATCAATGTATTGAAATAATAACATAATCAAAGTAATAAATATGAGTTATTCATTATCGTTATTTGATATCGCTTGATACCTCAATTTCAGCATCTTCATGGAATAAGTTTGATCCCTCATTTTCATCATCTAAAATGATGACAATGAAATCTAATAAGAAAATAATAGCTAACAACAATATAATAAAAATATTTTTATAGTTTATACCTTCTTCGGCACATAACCAACTTTGGCAACATGTCAAAGCTTTTACGGATGATGGATGAAGTTTATCATGTTGCACATTCACCAATCTCTCTCCGGTACTAAAACTAGACTCTAAAGCAACTGTAGAAACAAGTATAGCACATATATCTCTGGCAATAGCTTGCAAAATAGGAAATTAAGGCCCAATTGTCTTCTACCCATTCAAGATATCAAAGTCTGGTGTTCTAGGAATGACATCTTCTTCCAAATAACAATCTAATTGGTATGAGACTTTTGATTTCATTTTTTCTTTGATGAATCTTAATCGCCATAATTTCTAAATTTTCCTTTGTAAACCACAGCAATACGAGAAGATGTAGTGCTAAAGAATTGAGGTTTAATCCCCGATGACATTTCCCTTCATACCCATTGACAGTCTCTCGACATAGTTGTATGATTTTTTTTTAACTTCATACATAGCAAAAACCCCATAAATATCCTCAAAGTAACACTCCAAGAAGTTGGCTTTGTACCTTGGACCTAAAAGTGTGGAAAAACCCATAATACCGTTCACAGTACTCGGATACTTCTTAAATTTATCTGACATGCATCTTCCCATACCCAAAATAGTGGCATCATTGTCGTTAATATATTCATTCAATGCCACCCTAATCAAGCAATTATTCAGAAAATAAAGATTTACCGTTGAATAATTTGTCCCTAAAAAGTATTCAGTCATCTCACAAATCAATTTAAACTTCTCACAAATCTTTGCTGCAAAGGCCCAATCATCTTCGGTTGGTAAGTGCATGTACAAAGAATCACGATGTAATTGCAGACACCAAAAGAAAAAATCTTTGTAAGACAAAGTTGTTCGGGGCATAAAAAAGGTTGAATTCTATCGTCTTTTGAAATTAGTGCATAATTTCTTGGTAGTTAGATGTGCAATTGTCGCGCTGCATTTTCAAAAAAAATTCCATCTTTTTAGAGTAGCTCTTCAGAAAAGAACACTATGTTGAATTCTTTCTATTCCATCTCCAAGCACAATCAAGCCATATTTAACAATTAAATTTAATATGTGCGCATAACAACGTATGTGAAAGAAGTTCTATTAACCGGTAGTGTGTCACTTCCCAATCTATCAACCAAAAAATCCACAACACCATCATTCACACTACAATTGTCAATCGTGATCGACATAAATTTTCTATCAATATTCCAATATAGAAAACACGTTATCAATCTTGTAGCAATGACATCACTGGTGTGTGGAGATGCCATAAATTCAAACCGTATTATGTGCTTTTGTAAAGTCCATGAGTTATCTATGTAATGCGCAGTAACAGCCATGTACCCTCTGTTTTGGTGATCTGTTGTCCACATGTCAGTTGTGATGGCAACCCTTCATTCGTTAGCCTCCAGCTCTGACATTGTTTTCAATTTCTCATTTTCGTACATACTTAAGATGTCCTTATTTATTGTATTGCGAGAAGAAATATCAAACATAGGCTATAAACTATGACAATATTCTCTAAACAAAGCATGATTAACGATTGACAAAGGGTAATCATGTCTAATTATCATCTTGCCAAGAATCCTCCTTGATTCCTCTTTATTGAACGAAGAGGACTTCAATGTCATTTTTCCACCAATTTTTTTTTATTGGTCGAATATCCATCTTATCTCGCTTATTGCACTTTGATAAATGAACATGCAAATGCTTTGTCTCATTCTTCAAATTACCACCAAATTTTCTTTTGCAATGGTTACATATCGCTTTACACTCGTTGTTGATCTTTTTTAAATGCTCTCATACTTTAGATTTCAACTTCGATGGATTGTATTCGCTTGACTCATTATTGTCAACTACATCATTAGGTTGACTTAATGAGGGTTGTGTGGTGTCCTCAGAATTTGGAGTTGGACTTTCCTCCCTTAGTAATTGAGGTGAAGTAAAACTAGGAGTTGTTGATGGAACAGAGTTCTCCCCCCAAAAAATAGACATTAGTTATTATTGTACCTATAAATGTGTTCAGATCAAGCATTAGAAAATAAACATGATATCAAAAATTTTACTGTTATCTAAAGAATTTGATAGAAAGAAGCATTTTCAGAGCAATAAGCACAAGTAAATTTCTCAGCATCAATTGTTTTTCAGCTGAAAATATTTTTCTACATAAGAGATTTTAATGCCCAAACTATTTTGTTGTATAAATAATTTTTCTGTTGGAACTATTTTTTTATATAAAAAAATCTAATGCTAAAAATGTTTTTCTACATAAATTATTTTTCTGCTCGAACTGTTTTTCTGCATAAGCAAAATCTAATCCTAAAACTATTTTTTGCATAAAATATTTTTCTACATAAGCAAAATCTAATGCTAAAATTGTTTTTCCGCATAAACTATTTTTCTACTCGAACTGTTTTTCTGCATAATCAAAATCTAATCCTAAAATTGTTTTTCTACATAAACTATTTTTTTGCATAAAATATTTTTTTGCATAAGCAAAAGCTAATGCTAAAACTGTTTTTTTTTTTTTTTGCACAAACTATTTTCTTCAAAAGAAAAATCTAATCTTAAAACTGTTTTTTTTTTTGTGAAACTATTTTTCTGCATAAGAAAAATTTAATCCTAAAATTGTTTTTCTGCTGAAACCTTTTTTTCATAAGCAAATTTTAATGCTAAAACTATATTTATGCATAAGTATAAAAAGTATACTGAAAAATATATTCAAGTTAAACACAACAACAACAAATACACCAATAAATTCAAGTTAAACACACAAAAAAAAGAATGTTGGAGATTTAACTAATGTCATGCCTTGGTTGTATATGAAAGCATGAATCACTTGCACCCTAGTGTCCTGCCTTTTATCATATTTCAGTTAAACACAACAAAAAAGAGAAATGCACCAATAAAGCATTTTCGTTTTAATTAGGTATAGAATTTAGAAAGGATCAAGATATTGAACTTATTGGAAACTATAGTCCAAATAATCTGCTAAATGCTTCCTTACTTTCAGAAACAAGCCCTCCTTTACAATATCAGTATCTTAATTTGAAACAATGATAGGATCATAACAATTCTAACACAATGAAAGTGAAACATATCATAAAAAATACTTTCGGGATGAAAAGGTACGAACTGAAGAAGAAAAATCACCTTGGTGATTATTGAGGAGCGAGGGAAAATTGAAAATCCTAATCTTCACCGTTCACGGCCGAGGAAGAATTAAAAATATCAAAGAAAAGTTAGAAACGAAGTTAAAAGGAAAGATTAAATTAAAAAATTAAAATCCCTAATCCCTAAAATCAATTACCTTGTTATCTTATTAAATGACAACTGATGAATGTTCACCGTTATGCTGAGAAGGGAGAACAAATCAAAAAACTAGCCGGAGGAATCAATAAGAATCGATGAATGGAGAACTGGTTACTGATGCAAGGAGGATCAATGGAGGGCGGGTGAATATCGCGACTCTAGAAGAAAAGTAAAGTAACATAGGATAAATCCAAAGTATAAAAAACTAAAAAGGGAAAATTAAAAATATAAAATATATTATAAAAGGGATATTTTAGTTATTACATAACCAGGGCGGGGCAATTTGACTCTAAACCCGAACCCGACTTCACCTTTATTGATACTCGCTACGACCCGCCCCGACCCCAAAATTCAAGGCAGAAAACCCGGTCAGATTGGGTCATGTCGCATCGGGTCAGGTCGGGTACGGGTAATTTTGCCATCCTTAGATTGCCTTGCTTGTTGGTATTCACAAAATAGGTAGACGATGAGTAAGCACGTTGTGAGACCGGTATCATGAGACTTAAAATATCTATGAGATGCATGATGATGTTATGAATATGATGAGATTCGTGGAGGCTTTAGAGACCGAATAGGTTCGTTTTGAGATGCTCGTATGATTACTTGATGATTGTTTGATTGAATGATAATCATGATGCTTTGTGTGTTAGTTCAAATGAATTGATGTGATTTGATGGAAATCATGCTTAAGGGATAATATCGATAAATACTCAATTAAATGTTTATGAAGCCGGTAATTAATATTAATTGATCAAATAAGTTAGTAAACAAATATTAATGACTTTCATAAGCTTTAGAGAGCGAGTAAGGCGTCATGAACCTCAAATTATGTTAAGACGTTTTAAGCTAGTAATTAGGGTATCAATATGGGCTTCGGTTGTACTGATATGCTATTCAATGATGTGTCGGTATGGGTCGATCAGTATCGATACTCGGGGAAATTAAGATTTCCAGTAAGAAGTTTTAATATCGGTACAGGTGTGAGTACTGATACCTAAGGGTGCCATATTGATACTCGTGTTCGAGTACCAGTACCCGATACGCTAAATAATATATAAATGCAAATTAAGGATGGAAATTGATATGAATATTAATAATTGAATTATGCCTTGATAAATGAGATAATGTGTATTAATGGAGACAATGAATGAATTAATTCCACACTTCTCCATAATGTATTAACAACTCGGTAATGTAAAATAAATGATGTGTTAACGATTAGCAACAATTTGGGATCCTTGGGATATTGTTGCTTGTATACCAGATAGGCATTTGATTGGTTGAGCTGATGATTGATGGGATTCTGGTACTTAGTGAATGAGTGTTGCAACACCATGGTTAGAGATACCAAATAGAGGTTACCGATGCTATGTGACTCGGGCCTCATTCGAAGATACTCAATGGGTGATTCCGAGTATGGATGTATGTTCCGATGTTAGGTGACTCAGCCTCACCCATAGTGTAGATGCTTGAGGGGGGATTCCCAGCAAGGGTTTATGTTCCGATGCTATGTGACTCGGTCTCACCCGGAGTGTATGTTTTAATGCTTCGTGACCCGGTCTCACTCCAGAGTTGTTGTTGTTGATTGATATGTGTTTTGCCTAGATGATCTGATGAGATCTCGGGTATGGTTGTGTAACACCCGTGTTTTGGGCCTAGGAGTTAACCGGGTTTTAGTCGGGTTAAATAAAAAGTTAATTAAAACAACTCAACTTCAAATAGTGACCTAATTAAGTTTAATTTAAAAAGAGGAGGACTCATATTGTAATTTACCCAAACTATTTGAAAAAGGATGACAACTTTCCATATTGTCATCTTTTTCCTCTTTTTCCCTAAACCCATGTAAAACTCCCCCTCCTCTCTTTCAAATCCTCTCAAATAGCAAATCATTATTCCATTCATTTTCAACTTCAATCCAAGGGCTTTTTGAAAGGTAAAGTCATTTTCTTAATCTCCTCTTTACCCTCTATTTAACTATTGTCTTAGATTTCAAAAATATAGAGTTTTGGAAATTAGGGTTTATGTTGGAAATTGGGTTTTAATGGGGTTTTTCAATTTGTCATAAGAAATTGTGTTGGGGTTTTTGTTAATCATGCTATAGTACACAACATATATGAAGTTGGTCAATTTTGGATGAAATTTCGTACTGGGTCTTTAGGGCAAATTTTAGGGTATTAAAATTTGGGTTTTTGGTAAGTTTAATGTTGAAATTGAAGGGCTGATGGTCTACCTATGTTAGGAGGGTGATTTGGGATGCTTAGGAAGTCATTTGGGTGCTTGGAATTGGGTATTTCAGCCTTTGGTTGTGGGAGTCCGAAAATTGGATTTTTGGAGATGTTATGTGGTTTGGAAATTTGTGGAATTGGGTTGTGATTGCAAAGCGGGTTGAAGGTTGAATTAGCATTGAATTGGGAAGTAACGTATGTGTTTTTGTTTGACTAGAAGCAAGAGGAAACGTGGAAGAGGCTTGGGGACCGAATCCGGGTTCGTAGGAGGATTGGTTCGAATTGCTAAGGAAGGGCGGTGAGTGGTTTCAACTTGTTTTTAAAGTTTGGTTCGAGTGTGTGTAGAGTGTATATGTGAAATGTGCTTGGTAGGCCATTTTCTTATTTCGAGTTGTTAATTCTAGCCTTTAACTTCATTGCATGCTATTGTGTATTTAGCCTATCTATGCTCTTATGGATTGTGATTAAATTGATGCAAGCATAACATGAATTGTATATGTGTGGTGAGCATGGAATGTGGTTGATGATACATGTTGTGGTTATAATAATTGGCAATAAATAATTACCGGTTGTAAATGATCGATCATTAGGATGGTGTGCACACAAATTGAGTCAAAACGTACGTGGCCTTGATGGCGTTAAGTCATCAAGGAGGAGTACGGTGATGTAACATTCCACCGGAAGCTTTTTATACATTTCTACGGGATGATGAGTGGAATCCCATCCGTAAGGCATGTGGCGATGAGTGGAATCCCGCACATGTGAGGTCCGGTGATGAGTGAAATCCCACCGAGGTAAAGTGTTGTTAAGGTTTTTATCCGCACAATCGGGGTAATTAAAGTGGCCAATTAACTTGTTCATACATTGTGATATGTGATGATGATACATGTTGGTGGTATATAGTGTTACTATATGATGTTGATATTGATATATGAGCTTGGTAGGATCGAGAAACCATATATGCCACTTGAAAGACTAGCTAGGTCTACTTGATTTTATGCTTATGCTTGATGTAAGTAAGACTAGGATCAACATGCTTGGACCCTGCATTGTTGTTGTTTTTCCGTTTTAGAGCACCCTCACTAAGCTTATAGCTTACGCTCTCAATGTTCAACAATGCAGATCATTAGCGTGGTGTTAGCTCCAAGTTTGTGACTCAAGTACGGTGGTAATTTTGTAATAGTTAGCAATGTGGCAAGGGTTGTGTATGAGCTTGTATGACTCATTTATATGTGTTGATGTTAAGTTGATTATGGTTTGTAAGCATGACTTGCTATGTTGAATATTGTGTGTTAGTATGTCTATCTATATTAGGTTTCCTTGATGTGGGTGTGAACCTCCATATGCTTGTCTTGTGCCTTAGAGTCTTTGAGTTTCCTTGTATGACCTTAAATGTTGAAATGCCTTTGGTTGAAATGCCTTTGCTTGAAAGTTTTAGTTGCTTGTATGATTGAGTCATCACCTTGTGTTGAAATGTGCCTTTAGTCTCAAGTTTAAGCATGCCTAAACTCTTGGTTTGACATAGGATGCATGTTAGTGTGTTGGTTGGGGTTTGGGAGGGATTTAAGGACCACTTGGTGCCTTAAATCAGCTCAAACCCGTGTTTTCGTAGCAGGGGTATCGATACGGTTGGTCCCGTATCGATACGGCCATCATGGTTCAGGCCCCGTGTTTCGATACGCGAGGGGGCGTACCGATACTATTTTTTCTACTGGAGCTACTGTCCAGTTCCGTATCGGTACAGGCCTTCATGTGTATCGATACGGTCCCCTTAGCGTTGACCGTGGGAAGTCAACAATTGGGGAGGGTATCGATACACTCCTAGGTGTATCGATACGGTCTCCACGGGTTGACTTTGACCAGTTGACCTGGTCAAGGGATATCGATACACCCCTTAGGTGTATCGATACCACCTGTAGTTAAGTTTAAAAATTGGGATGTATTATGATTGTTTGAGTTCGTTCGATTGATTCATACATGTTGTTCCGCTGTATGACCACTTAGGGTTTAATATCCATCTAGACAAGAGTTAAAAGAAAAAAAAAGATAGGGTTGCTAATCGAGGGGGGGATCCTTAGGGGTTTTCACTCGGTTTTCCCCGTGTAGCTCACTTAGACCGGTCATCCGGCTAGACCAGGACGAGGGGGTTACATTTGTTGGTATCAGAGCCTGAGGTTACCGAGACCTCGGGCAGGTAAGTGAGGTAAGCTTGATGTATTAAATGATTGTGTTGTTCGACGTATGTCTTGTCATGAATACTTGAATATTTGACTGTTCGTATGATGTTTTGAAGCATGAATTGTCGTGTTTGGTGTGAGTGTGTGCCCATTGCTACTATTACTTAATTTAAAAAGAATTTTTGGGAAAAGGAGTACTTGAGCACTATTGGACCCTTGCTTTGACTAACATAATCCTTATCTGTTTCTTGTTGTAGTTTTACCTTGCTAGCTGAACCATGAGACCACGTGGGAGGCCTAGGATGGTTCGACCGGAACCACGGGCAGAGGTTCCGAGAGTTGAGCCGGTAGTTGGGGTTGGAGCTCAAGTGGGAGAGCATGTAGTTGGAGTAGGAGTTCCTCCACCACCACCACCTCTTCCACCGGGAGTGGGAGGTGAGGCCGGGGCCGAAGGAGAGGGACCACAAGGGGGCCAAGGTGGCCAAGGTGACCAAGGACCGGCTGGGATAGACTTAGCTCCGTTGGTCCAGGCAATAGCCGGAGCATTCTAGGCTGCAGTAGCCGGGGGACAGGCAGCTCATCGTCAGGGTGAGGGCACCGGATTGCCATTAGAGAGACTTCGGGGCCTTGGGGCCGAAGAGTTTAGAGGTGCTACTCCAGAGAGGTCAGAGTTGTGGTTCGAGAAGACAGCCCGTATTCTTGCTCAGATGGGATGTACTGGTGAGCGCAAGTTGGGATGTGTTGAGTCTCTGCTTCAGGGTGATGCTTACACCTGGTGGGTCACTGTTACTTCAGGGATGGATGAGACCGAGATTACTTGGGAGTTCTTTGAGACAGCTTTCTGGAAGAAGTATTTGGGTCCGCGATACCTTGATGAGAGAAAGAGGGAGTTTATGGCATTGCTTCAGGGAAGTATGTTCGTGACTGATTATGAGATTCAGTTCGTCAGATTGAGTCAGTATGCACCTGAGCTTGTACCTACTGAGGTGGAGCGTTGTAACCGCTTCCGATATGGGCTGAGTGAGGAGATCAAGACTTATACTCTAGCTTCAGATTACACTGATTTTGATGTCTTGGTCGCAAGGGCCAAGGACTTAGAGCACAATTTGAGTTTGACCAGGCGGTCAGGTGGATCTAGTTCGGGTAAGAGGTCCACCAATTTTGATAGAGGTGATGCCAAGAGGCATCGGGACAATAGGCATCAGTATGATCATAGGCGTGGTGGCGGTAACCACGGTAGGGGCCATCAGGGTCAGAGAGCTGGTGGGAAGTTGCCCACATGTGCTACTTGCGGGAGGAACTACACCGGTGAGTGTTGGGGGAATTATCATTCTTGTTGGAGTTGTGGTGCTAGAGACCACATTAGGCGTGACTGTCCACATCAGGTGGGACAAGCACCAGCTCAGGCTCCTGCTCGAGCCAATGACTTTTAGAGAGGTCGCGGGCGCGGTAGAGGAAACTTCCAGCCGAGGAATGATGGTCAGAGGAACATAGCACACGTAGTCGCAGTTCAGCCAGAGGGCGGAGGTCAGGCCAGAGTTTATGCTCAGTGGTGAGATCAGCATGACACCGATGTGATCGCAGGTAACTTCTCGATACAGTCTTTGGGTTTGCTTTCTTTGATTGACTCTGGGTCTACACATTCCTACATATTGAGTGAGCATGCACGGTATTTGAATTTGCCTTGTGAAATGTTAGAGGTAGGGGTTAGTGTTACTAGTTCCTTTGGGGACACAGTAGTAGTTAGGAAGATGTACCGAAGGTGTCCGTTGATGGTTCAGGGGCACGTGTTTCCAGTGGATATGATGGAACTACCCTTCTATGGTTTTGATGTGATTCTGGGTATGGATTGGATCACGGAGCATAGAGCTAGGATAGATTTTGAAACTAAGCGGATTTCTTTGAAGCTCACAGATGACTATGAGATTGTAGTGGTGGACGAGAACGTGAAGTTCTTGTCCAATGTGGTTTCAGTGTTAGAGGCTAAGAGGTTGGTTGAGTTGGGGTGTGAAGCATACTTAGCGTATGTGATGAACCCTAACATGAGTGAGGTTAGACCTCAGGATATCCGAACAGTATGTGATTTTCCTAGTGTGTTTCCGGAAGAACTGCCAGGGTTACCACCGGACAGAGAGGTAGAGTTCAGCATTGAGACTTATTCTGATTCAGCTCCTGTTTCGATTGCTCCGTATCATATGGCACCGAAGGAATTGAAAGAGTTGAAGACTCAGTTGCAAGAATTGACAGATAAAGGTTTTATTCGACCTAGTTCTTCACCTTGGGGTGCACCAGTGTTGTTTGTGAAGAAGAAAGATGGAAGTATGAGAATGTGCATAGATTATAGACAGTTAAATCAGTTGACAGTGAAAAAAAATATCCGTTGCCTAGAATTGATGACTTGTTTGATCAGTTGAGAGGAGCATCGGTCTTTTCGAAGATTGATCTGAGATCAGGTTACTACCAGCTAAAGGTAAGAGAGGTTGATGTACCGAAGACAGCCTTTAGGACTAGATATGGACACTATGAGTTTTTAGTCACGCCATTTGGGCTGACTAATGCACCGGCAGCTTTAATGGACATGATGAATAGGATTTTTCATCAGTATTTAGATCAGTTTATGGTTGTATTTATAGATGACATTTTGGTGTATTCGCGAACTGAAGAAGACCATGATCGACAATTGAGACTTGTTTTGAAGACTTTGTTAGATCATCAGTTGTATGCGAAGCTCAGCAAGTGTGAATTCTGGATCCGAGAAGTAGTCTTCTTAGGACATGTAGTGTCAGCTGAAGGCATTAGAGTTGATCTGAAGAAGATTGAAGCCATTGTTGAGTGGAAGCAACCGAAGTCTGTGACAGAGGTACGTAGCTTCCTAGGCTTAGCCGGATACTATAGGAGGTTTGTAGAGGGCTTCTCTAAATTAGCTGCTCCATTGACACAGCTACTTCATAAGAGTGTTCAGTTTGAGTGGACAGATGCAAGACATAGAGCCTTTGAGAAATTGAAAGAAGCTTTGACCCAAGCACCGATCTTGATTCAGCATGAGTCCGGGAAGGACTATGTGATTTATAGTGATGCCTCGTATGTAGGGTTAGGATGTGTTCTTATGCAAGACCAAAGAGTAGTGGCTTATGCCTCAAGACAGTTGAAGACTCATGAGCGCAACTATCCGACCCATGACATAGAGCTAGCTGCAGTTGTATTTGCTTTAAAGATTTGGAGACATTATTTGTACGGTGAGAAATGCACAGTATACACCGATCATAAGAGTTTGAAGTACATTATGACTCAGCGAGATTTGAATCTCAGACAGCGTAGATGGTTAGAGTTGCTAAAAGACTATGATCTCACAATTGAGTACCATCCGGGTAAGGCCAATGTAGTGGCCGATGCATTGAGTAGGAAGGTGGTCGTGGACTTGAGAGCTATGTTTGCTAGATTGAGTTTGTCCGGAGATGGTGGCTTGGTAGCCGAGCTTCAGGTTAGACCTACTCTAGGTCAAATGATTAGAGAGAAACAGTTCTTAGATAGATCTTTGGCACCTCACGTGCAAGATATTGCTGAGGGTAGATCTTCAAACTACAGTTTCAGCACTGATGGGGTTTTGTGTTTCAAAGATAGAATAGTTGTGCCAGAAGACGGTGATTTGAGACGTACGATCTTGACTGAAGCCCACAGTAGTCCGTTTGCTATGCATCCTGGAAGTACGAAGATGTACCGTGATTTGAAGAATGAGTATTTTTGGGTTGGCTTGAAGAGAGATGTAGCCGACTTTGTGAGTAAGTGCTTAGTATGTCAGAGAGTGAAGGCGGAACATCAGGTTCCCTCAGGTTTGTTACAGCCGTTGAAAATTCCAGAATGGAAGTGGGAGAACATCACCATGGATTTTGTTTCGGGTTTGCCTTTGACTCCTACGAAGAAGAACTCAGTTTGGGTGATAGTGGATCGATTTACGAAGTGTGCTCACTTCTTGGCGGTCAACACTACTTATACTTTAGATAGATTGGCCGATTTGTACATTAGTGAGATTGTGAGGCTACACGGTGTGCCGAAGTCCATTGTGTCAGATAGAGATCCGCGGTTTACCTCTAGATTTTGGGAGTGTCTGCATACAGCTTTGGGTACCCGTTTGAACTTCAGCACTTCTTATCATCCTCAGTCAGATGGTCAGTCAGAGAGGGTTATTCAGATCTTAGAGGACATGATGCGTTGTTGTATCATTGACTTTCAGGGTACTTGGGAGAAACATTTGCCTCTAGTAGAGTTTGCGTACAATAACATTTTTTCAGTCGAGCATTCAGATGGCTCCGTATGAGGCCTTGTATGGCCGGAAGTGTAGAACTCCAGTGTGTTGGGCCGAGGTAGGACAGAAATTGTTACCCATGCCGGATTTGCTCAAGGGGACAACCGAAAAGGTAAAATTGATTTGTGATCGTTTGAAGGCCGCTTCGGATAGGCAGAAGTCCTATGCCGATCTGAAGAGGAAGGAAGTTGAATTCTCAGTGGGTGAGAAGGTATTCTTGAAGGTGTCTCCGTGGAAGAAGGTGATGAGATTTGGCCGAAAAGGGAAGTTGAGTCCTAGGTATATAGGACCATATGAGATTGTGAAGAGGGTTGGTCCAGTTGCTTATCAGTTGCGTTTGCCATCCGAGCTTGAGAAGATTCATGATGTGTTCCATGTGTCGATGCTTCGCAAGTATAGGTCCGATCCATCACATGTTATGCCCGTAAAAGAAATTGAATTGAATCCAGATTTGACTTATGAAGAAGAGCCCGTTGAGATCTTAGCTTCTGACAGTAAGGTGTTGAGGGGTAGATCGATTGAGCTAGTGAAGGTGCGGTGGCAACGTAGAGGTGTGGACGAGGCCACTTGGGAAAGGAAGGAGGATATGGAAAAGCAGTTTCCGTATCTCTTTCAGTCAGGTAATTTCGGGGACGAAATTCCTTAAGTGGGAGAGAGTTGTAACACCCGTGTTTTGGGCCTAGGAGTTAACCGGGCTTTAGTCGGGTTAAATAAAAAGTTAACTAAAACAACTCAACTTCAAATAGTGACCTAATTAAGTTTAATTTAAAAAGAGGAGGACTCATATTGTAATTTACCCAAACTATTTTAAAAAGGATGACAACTTTCCATATTGTCATCTTTTTCCCCTTTTTCCCTAAACCCATGTAAAACTCCCCCTCCTCTCTTTCAAAACCTCTCAAATAGCAAATCACTATTCCATTCATTTTCAACTTCAATCCAAGGGCTTTTTGAAAGGTAAAGTCATTTTCTTAATCTCCTCTTTACCCTCTATTTAACCATTGTCTTAGATTTCAAAAATATAGAGTTTTGGAAATTAGGGTTTATGTTGGAAATTGGGTTTTAATGGGGTTTTTCAATTTGTCTTAAGAAATTGTGTTGGGGTTTTTGTTAATCATGCTATAGTACACAACATATATGAAGTTGGTCAATTTTGGATGAAATTTCGTAGTGGGTCTTTAGGGCAAATTTTAGGGTATTAAAATTTGGGTTTTTGGTAAGTTTAATGTTGAAATTGAAGGGCTGATGGTCTACCTATGTTAGGAGGGTGATTTGGGATGCTTAGGAAGGCATTTGGGTGCTTGGAATTGGGTATTTCAGCCTTTGGTTGTGGGAGTCCGAAAATTGGATTTTTGGAGATGTTATGTGGTTTGGAAATTTGTGGAATTGGGTTGTGATTGCAAAGCGGGTTGAAGGTTGAATTAGCATTGAATTGGGAAGTAACGTATGTGTTTTTGTTTGACTAGAAGCAAGAGGAAACGTGGAAGAGGCTTGGGGACCAAATCCGGGTTCATAGGAGGATTGGTTCGAATTTCTAAGGAAGGGCGGTGAGTGGTTTCAACTTGTTTTTAAAGTTTGGTTCGAGTGTGTGTAGAGTGTATGTGTGAAATGTGCTTGGTAGGCCATTTCCTTATTTCGAGTTGTTAATTCTAGCCTTTAACTTCATTGCATGCTATTGTGTATTTAGCCTATCTATGCTCTTGTGGATTTTGATTAAATTGATGCAAGCATAACATGAATTGTATATGTGTGGTGAGCATGGAATGTGGTTGATGATACATGTTGTGGTTATAATAATTGGCACTAAATAATTACCGGTTGTAAATGATCGATCATTAGGATAGTGTGCACACAAATTGAGTCAAAACGTACGTGGCCTTGATGGCGTTAAGTCATCAAGGAGGAGTACGGTGATGTAACATTCCACCGGAAGCTTTTTATACATTTCTACGGGATGATGAGTGGAATCCCATCCGTAGGGCATGTGGGGATGAGTGGAATCCCGCACATGCGAGGTCCGGTGATGAGTGAAATCCCACCGAGGTAAAGTGTTGTTAAGGTTTTTATCCGCACAATCGGGGTAATTAAAGTGGCCAATTAACTTGTTCATACATTGTGATATGTGATGATGATACATGTTGGTGGTATATAGTGTTACTATATGATGTTGATATTGATATATGAGCTTGGTAGGATCGAGAAACCATATATGCCACTTGAAAGACTAGCTAGGTCTACTTGATTTTATGCCTATGCTTGATGTAAGTAAGACTAGGATCAACATGCTTGGACCCTGCATTGTTGTTGTTTTTCCGTTTTAGAGCACCCTCACTAAGCTTATAGCTTACGCTCTCAATGTTCAACAATGCAGATCATTAGCGTGGTGTTAGCTCGAGGCAAGGCAAGGAGGGCTTCCAAGTTTGTGACTCAAGTACAGTGTTAATTTTGTAATAGTTAGCAATGTGGCAAGGGTTGTGTATGAGCTTGTATGACTCATTTATATGTGTTGATGTTAAGTTGATTATGGTTTGTAAGCATGACTTGCTATGTTGAATATTGTGTGTTAGTATGTCTATCTATGTTAGGTTGCCTTGATGTGGGTGTGAACCTCCATATGCTTGTCTTGTGCCTTAGAGGCTTTGAGTTTCCTTGTATGACCTTAAATGTTGAAATGCCTTTGGTTGAAATGCCTTTGCTTGAAAGTTTTAGTTGCTTGTATGATTGAGTCATCACCTTGTGTTGAAATGTGCCTTTAGTCTCAAGTTTAAGCATGCCTAAACTCTTGGTTTGACATAGGATGCATGTTAGTGTGTTGGTTGGGGTTTGGGAGGGATTTAAGGACCAATTGGTGCCTTAAATCAGCTCAAACCTGTGTTTTCGTAGCAGGGGTATCGATACGGTTGGTCCCGTATCGATACAGCCTTCATGGTTCAGGCCCCGTGTTTTGATACGCGAGGGGGCGTATCGATACTATTTTTGCTACTGGAGCTACTGTCCAGTTCCGTATCGGTACGGGCCTTCATGCGTATCGATACGGTCCCCTTAGCGTTGACCGTGGGAAGTCAACAATTGGGGAGGGTATCGATACACTCCTAGGTGTATCGATACAGTCTCCACGGGTTGACTTTGACCAGTTGACCTGGTCAAGGGGTATCGATACACCCCTTAGGTGTATCGATACCACCTGCAGTTAAGTTTAAAAATTGGGTTGTATTATGATTGTTTGAGTTCGTTCGATTGATTCGTACATGTTGTTCCGCTGTATGACCACTTAGGGTTTAATATCCATCTAGACAAGAGTTAAAAGAAAAAAAAGATAGGGTTGCTAACCGAGGGGGGGATCCTTAGGGGTTTTCACTCGGTTTTCCCCGTGTAGCTCACTCGGACCGGTCATCCGGCCAGACCGGGACGAGGGGGTTACAGGTTGGGCCATGAGAGCCATGTATGACGATTGCTATGATGAGAGCATATGTTTAGGCGACTTGTGGTAGCACCACGTGTTTAAATATCTCTCCTTATTGCTCGTCCTAGCTTGCATGCTTATGTTTATGATTAGCATGAAGTATAGTAGAGTAGATGTGTACCAATGAGCTTTGTAAGCTCAGCGCTTGGAATGGTTGTTTTCGCGCGTAGGTTGATCATCCAATTGTATGATCGAGGAGCACTATCAATACGGGATTCCTGCATGTGGTGATTTCCAGAATATGATACTTTTATTTACTGGGTTGTGTATTCATAGGAACTTACGTGGTGGAATTTGTAATTCTTTTTTTGCAAATTGTATTAATCAAATTGAATGTTCAAATATTTTAATTTAATTGGAGCTCATTTGTAACGTTTTAATGTGTGTGTTTCTTTTTAATCGTTGGGTTTAAATGTTTCGAGAAAGTATTTTATTTGGGCGCAACCAAGTTTGAGAAATTTTATGAAAAGGGTTGGGCTTAAGGCCCAAATGTGACATCCGGGTTGAGGGTATTACAGCGCAAGTACACTCTTATCCAACCGAAACTCCCCGACCCCCTAAGGTATTATTGCAGCACAACGGGTATTCCCACATATTAATTGCCTATGCAAATATGGTACCCTTCGATGCTATCGTGTCCAAGTGGTAAACTTCATTTATGCCTTCATGATCAAAGGCGATTCGAATCGAAATAAATTGTAGGAAAAACCATCATGTCGGCTAAGCACAGACCTAAAGAAGGTATAAGCCTACACATACAAAATGATCAAGACAAAGTCAATATAGTCCTTGAGAACGTCCTCCGAAGCATACAAAGTCCCCCAAGAAACATAATGAAAAATACAACCGCGATTAAACCTCCGAAGAGTAACTGCCTAAAAATATTTTGGATCATAGCATTTTATAGTACTCATCTAACTACGGTTGGAAAATATTACACATAATTTCTCTACCTCTTTATGATTCCGGAAGTACACCTCAACACCTTCATATTTGGTAAAGTCTGGAGATAGCCCACAACAGAAACACATCCAGAGATAGGCTCTTTCGGAGATTAATATTAGTGAATCTCTCTGGTTACCTCAGAAACAGACATTGTCAGTCGCTACAACACTCCACCCACATGACCAGACTATAAAAATTGGTACTTGGAAATTGGGTCTATCTCTCCCACCCCATTCATAGTCTGTCATAGTGCCTAACACCACCCAATCACTAATAATACCATTGCACTATAAATACCCATGCCCCTGATGAGAGAGGAGAAGTCGCAGAACAAACATAATGCATCTAGACAAGGCTAAACTAAGAGGGTTGTACCACTCTCTTTCTCCTCTCATCTTATCCACTCCGAACATTTTCTTCTATGCAGCTCTCTGCCCCAAACCTACAGGGAATGAGTTGCCTGAAATCACTACAACCTCCTTGGTTTTTCATCTCCATCTCCCTTGATCGTTGCCTCCTCATTTTGGCCTAAAAAATATTAATACTTATAAACATTAATTAAATAATTAAAAAGAAAAGGTTAAATGTTTTATGCATATAATGTGACAATAATTTCTTTTTTTACAACAAGATGCAAATCCATTAATCATGAATCAGTCGAACAACAACATAAATGGGACCATAGAACAATGCAAAGGAAAAAAAGGATCGAAGATAGAAAGAGAAAACAACGAAAGCCCTAGACCAAAGAAACCATTTTGTCAACAACCCAACAACTGTTTTAAACCCTAAATCAAAACAAATAGGAAACAACCTCGAGAACCACCAGAAATAATCATTGTCATTCATTGGAAGCCAAGAATCCTTATTTGTTAAATGGTTTGCTCGGTGAGAGCGCAAAGACTGAGACATGCCTCTTTGGAGAGTAAACTCAGGGACCTAATCAATACAACCACTTGGGAAAAACTCAAGACTGTTGTAAATCAACCATGCAAAAGATCGACACCAAAGCCATTGAGCTGATGAAAGGGAAATGTTGTGATAAGAAGACATGGGCAGCAGAAGGAAGGGCATGCAACCATCGGAAGAGGAAGACAAGACCCAAAACATATCCTGGGGATACCAAAACCCCACCAAAACGCCAGAGAAAACACCGAGCACTGAGACCACCGCATGGAACGGGGGAAGGAAAACAAAACCAAGCAAACCTCCGTCGAGTCCACCGAAACCACCCTTGTCGGAGGGAGAAGCCCTAACCAACCAAAAGTCAACACTCCACAGAAGACTCTCACTGCCAGGAACAACAACTCTAATCGAACGACCAAAGACAACAGGAGAAACGACAGCAAAAAAGAGAAGACAAATGTTCAACCAAAAAAAGGAAGAATAGGAGAGGGCGGACAATTCGGACGGATCCCGACTACCCCGGAGTCCTTTAAGAACACAACTCCTCGAGAGTACAAAATAGAAGAGACAAAAGATTTCAGGTGATGGAAAAAGTCTCCTATTGTTAGTTCACAATGAAGAGCGAGTTTGTCCATTAAATTTGTCTTTCTTGTGATAATAATTTCATTGACCCTATTTCACGTGCAGATTATGAGCCGATCCAATTGGGTTATGAACCTAGTACGGGACATGCTAAGGTGTGGCACCTTAACATGCGGCTAAAATGCGATTCTACACAAATTCTTATCATTTTTTAAGAATTTATGTAGGTCTGGATAATAATTTAGGTAGAACCAAAATTCTTACTAACTGGGTAAGTATTTGTGTAGTTACATAAATTCTTATCAACTGTGTAAGAATTTGTATAGATTTTGTCTTAGGTAAAAATTTATGTAACTACACAAATTCTTATATTATAACTTAAATTCTTACCATTTGAATAAAATTTGTGAAGATTCGCCTCATTTAGCCACACCTTAAGAGTGACTCAGAGCAGAACTTCCCACCTAGTACCTGATGCAGCTCATCTTTAGTCGCAGGAAGGACATTTGTACATTTTACCCTTGGATAAAATCTTGGAGAGTGGACCCCATATATAATATATTATATATCAAAAAGCGAGATAACGTATCTCTGTGAGCTTGAGGTGATCGCCCCCTTTATGTATCTCCAAAATGTGTCTAATTTCATAATATTACACCTAATGCCCGACAGTGACAGCGTGAATTTTGTACATCCACAGATTAAAAACACAACTCATATCACACGGTAACATGTACATAAATGTTTGTCCCACTAACGTTGCTTCAAAAGCATGAGGAAACAGCAACATTTCTCTAACAACTATTGTAGAAATTGGTTGCGGAAAAAAGTAGTACTCTCTTGTCCCAATATCACCTCCTTTAATGGTAATGGTCCATTGAATACGTACCTAGGGTACACACAAGCCCACAAATTTGCATTGCTTTACATCAGTTACTTGAAATGAAAAAGGTAGGGTGAACAAATATTAACTAGTAAAGACTAAAATAATGACACTTAAAGTAGCACTACTTTAAAGGACAATTACAATTGTGGAGTTTTTAGTGGTAACTGGAATTGCTGCAGATGGCAAAGCATAGTTTCGGACAAAATAAGAAGCAAAACCTCCCAACCTTTGACGGAAACCTAGAAGCTTTGTAGTCCCCATTTTCTGTTTTGGTGGTCCAAATGACAAGGGGTCGGGGCCATGCAATCTCGTTACCCAATTCGTTGTGATAAATAAGACTGATACATACGTTATCCTCACAAACTTGTTTCGGCTCTTCTTCATTAATGTTTAGGAGCTCATAGGGATCTACCGACACCGTCAAATTAACATCAATGGACAAGCTGGCAGCTTCAAGGAACCATCTTTCTGTTGTCAGCGAGGAATAGTAATATGGATTTATATCCTATACACTAGACAAGCGCTTTAGTTTTATGGTTTAATGTCTTAGTTTAGAGTGTAGGGTTTAGGGATAGTGGTAAGAATTTAGAGTTTAGGTTTAGAATTTAGGGTTCAGAGGTTGAGGTTTTTTTAGGGTAATATGGTTATGATTTAAGTTTTAACTTATAAACTCTAAATTATAACCCTAAACTCCAAATTCTTATCGCTGTGAGTATCCTAGTTTCGAATTTTTTTAATAACATATGTTATTGTGGACATAACGGTTGTGGATATATCGGTTTTGAGACGATGTCGCTATCCCTATATAATGGTCATTGTTGCAATTGCGGACCGTTATTTAAATCATTGTCCCTAATAAAAAGTGTGGAAAAAATTAAATTTTAAGAGCAGTTTCATAATAAGTATTGAAAAAAAAATTGTGCCTCTAATAACAAATATCGAAAAAAGGGTAAATTTTAAGAGTATGGTCATACTAACAAATATTGAAAAAATGGACCATAATAAAAAGTATTGAGAAAAATTATACTCTTAATAACAAATAAATATTAGAAAGAAAAATTAAATTTTAAGAGTAAACTCTAATAACAAATGTTGAAAAAAATGGACTCAAATAATAAGTATTGAAAAAATTGGTCCCTTAATAACTAGTATTAGAAAAATATTGAATTTTAAGAGTATACCCAAAATAACATATATTAAAAAAATATGCACTTAATAAAAAATATTATAAAAATAAATAAATTTTAAGAGTAAGCCCCTAATGATAATTATTGAAAAAAATTAGGTCTCTAATAATAAATAATAACAAAAAATTGAGCCCCTAATAACAAGTATTTGAAAATAATTGGGCCCTATAACTAATATAAAAACATTTTTATAAGTATAATACACTATAGAAATTTTGGGCCTTGGGCAGCTGCCCCTTTTGCTCGGGCCCAGATACAGCCATGTTTATTAGTTATCAATATTTTGTATCTATTAATATTAATTAGATTATGAAAAATATTTTTTTAATATAACATTACTAAGCATATTTGAATGACGTATATATTAATTTCTTATTTATATAATTATCTTTTTAATACAATTCCATTAATTATTAAATTTAAATGATATTTGTAGCATATATATTAATCTCATATATTTAAAATAAAAATATTTAAATTATATATGAGAATATGTTTTACATCAAAAGCATATGTGAGTTATTCAAATACAATATATATGTATGAGAACGAAAAAAGAAAAAAAAATATTAGCTTACAAATGTTATCATGTAAATTTAGGTTATTTCGATATTTTTGTAATTGTTAAGGATAAAAGAGCATTTGCAACTCTTATGTCAAATCCCTAAATCAAAAGGCTTATCTTAATAGATTTCTTAATTTGAGAGATTTGACCCCAATCCATTATTACAATTAGCGACGGAGCTACATATATGTTTGGGTGGGCCCGTGCCAACCCTGAACTTTTCAAAGTTCATACATTTAGCTTCAATTTTTTTAATTTTTATGAATTAGTCCTTAAATTTTATAACTTGTGCCCACCCTAAAATTTTGAGATTTTTATGACTTGTGTTCACCCTCAAAAATATACTTTGACTTGTGTCCACCTTAAAAAAACATTCCAAATCTGTCACTGATTACAATTATTATTTACTAAACATCAAAGTTAACGAATTTAACTGACCGAACATATAAAAATAGTTTAAACCTTTAATTTTGAGTCATTACCCTATTTACCAAGATCATCATTTATTTTAGGTTTATTTGTAAAAAAAATCTTTAAATTTTCTTAAAAATCAAATAAACGCTCACGACTTTTAACATCCAATTGAGACCTCCAATCACGGAAAATAATCAAATCCGTCCCTTGCTAAACTTTGATCATTGAAGACTAACGGGAAACTGACGTTGCAGTTTCTTTGTTAAAAAAATATCTTTTAAAACACATGTTTTTTCATATTTACATTTGTAATAAAGTGGATTTTTAATGGGTAAACGGCATGGTTAGTTCCTTTTGTTTTAATATCGTTTGATTTTGATCATCGGTTTTAAAAATTTATGTTGTGGTCACTTACATTATCGATTAATAACATTTTGGTCATTAAATAATTAACTCCCGTTAGTTTGATGATGTGACATGTTAGTCAAAAGAATATATTTTTAATTTGACCCATATATTTTAGATAAAATATCAAATTGACCTTGAACTTTAAATAAAATATCAATTTAACCCTTGAATTTTAGCTAAATCTCCACCGTCAGCCGTCGCTCACCCCGCAATCGACTGTAACTCACCACCGTCGACCGTCCTCGATACGGCAGTTGGAAACCAAAATCTTCAATCCACTCGTTTTGACCTCCTGCATGTAATAAATAAAATTAACAGTTTTGAATTCGAATAGTTATATTTAAAGATTTAAATCTTAAATTTTGCACCGATCTTCCAATCTATGAACCCAAATTACATAGCAACAATTATCTCACAAAATTGAGGAGAACAAATATATTTATTTGTGGGATACTTCTATGGAATTTGATTAGGTTTTTATTTCAAATTTAGGATTGACATAAAGCCTAAGGAACAATATTCAAACCCAGTTGAGTAGGCAGAACAAAGTGTTATCGTTGTGCACCCTAGGGCCCAATCTGCCGCACACCTAGGGGCCATTTCCAGCACCCATGGGGCCTCACACCGTTCAGCCCACTCTGCCGCACCCATGGGGCAACAATTCAGCCTGTCCGCGCGCACCCAAGGGCCTGTCCGCACAGCACCCAAGGGCCTGACCGAGCAGCACCGAGCAGCCCGGCCTTCCGCACCCATAGGCCTGTCCGAGCAGCACCAAGCAGCCCGTCCAGCCACCCCTATGGGCCCATCCGAATTTTCACCATCCATGGCTATTCAAGCCCATTCTTTGGGGAATATCTACCCCTTTGACCATGGCACACAAGGCAAGAATCAAGCATCCATTCATCCCTCGATTCATGGAGAATCAAATCCCTTTCACAAGGAAAGAAGATCAACCAAGATGGAAGGAATCCTTAATAGTAATCTCTTGCCTTTATTAGATAGCTTAGGCCAATCTTGGCCATCCATTGTAATCAATAGTGACCGTTAGATCGGGAGGTGCTAGGCTATAAAAAGGGCCTCACCCCCTCATTTGTAATCATCCTGAATTCTCTTTGTTTTCATCTTTTCTCTCATTAATAAAAGCTTAGCAACGTCGAGTACTCTTTTCCCCCTAACTAGGCTTAGAGGGGGGTTTTTAACGAGGCTCTTCGTTTTGCAAATCACTCGAGCCATCTTGTTCTTTCTTTCTTCGCAACGCTTCCGCAACTCTAGCCAAGCCAAGACTTAGCTTTAAGGCTTACTTGGTCCCTTTCAAAGTTTGTTTTCCGACCAAGTGCTGCACGAGCTAGCCATATAAGCCTAGCCCCGTGACAAAAGGTTTGTGCAAAATACAGTGCCGCATCCAACACCCTGCAGGCTGCAACTTGAAATCATCAGGCGCACATCACATGATGAATCTACCACCAATTTAATTCCTCTTCCTTCATGTTCAATTTTCACCTGCCATGGTCTGTTAAACACGCGCGCACACATCAATAATAAATAATTATAAATTATAATTTTAAAAAATAATAAATATATATTTGTTATGAGATTAAATTATATTATGATGTTCTTAAAAATTCATACACACGCACACACATCAATAACAAACAATTATAATTATAAAATAAATAAGAACAATAATAAGAACAGAGAACAAGAATGGAAGAACAAAGAGGTGGGAGGAAGAGGGAAATTTATATTATTCTCAATACTAAAGTATATACAATGCCTTCATTAGATAATCTATTTATAGGCATAAGAAGTACATAATACATTAAACTCTAATTAATGAAGATAATATTTCTAATGATAAAGTAAATCGAATCTCCTTGATAAAAGTCCTTATCATTATAGACATCCACATAGATAAATATTCATAACACTCCCCCTTGGATGTCTATAAAGATAATGTGCCTCGTTAAAACCTTACTAAGATAAAACCCAGTGGGGAAAATTTTTCTTTAGTGAAGGAAAAAGAGTAAACACATCTTTGATACGCATAACATGTTGCCTCATTAAAAACCCTACTAGGAAAACCCATTAGAACAAAACCTAAGTTAAGGAAAAAAGAGTGCAACGCGTATTTACTCCCCCTCATGAAAACATCACAGAAGATCTTTGAATCTTCATAATTTAATTTTGAATATTATTTTTCTAAAGATCGTGAGGGATGAAACTTTGGAGTAATATGTTCCATGATGTATCCACTTTCAAACTGAGATATACATCTTGCATTATCTTCGCACAAGATAGCTTTTATCATATATTGTAAAAGTAAATCCGCATATCTTTTGGATATGTTGGGCCAATGGTCTTAGCCAAACAAATTTTTGGCTTGCCTCGTGCATAAAAATTATTTCTACGACATTTGAGAAGGCATCGACGAATGTTTGAAGATCTAAATGTAATGATTTTTGTATATCCATAGATATTTCTTGACCAACTAATATATGATGCTTCAAAACCAAAAAATGATATAATTATCTTTATTCACATCCAACAATCTTACAATAGATATGCTTTATCCATATTAAATTTTCTTTAAGATTCTTTCAACTTATGTCTATTCATAGACAAAAACGCATATTTAAGTGTTCGATATTTAAGTCGAGACAAAACCACATCTCAATATTCTTTTTCTCAAATCATTTCCTTAAATAACCAAATGCTTTGAAAGCTCTTCAAGAGTTTTAATAATATTTAAATTATCATAATGAATCTTGATCCAAACTCCTTTTACAAAAAGCATAAGAAAATATGATCATTCTTATAATATTTCATCAATCAGTACTCACTAAGGTGATTATACCAAATACGCAAAAATATTCAATGAGACATGTCTAAATAAATTTCCTTAGAAATTTTCAAATGCTTCTAGCATTTTAAATCCATCAAGGATAACTTTCTTTTTATAGGGATCCACAAAATAATTAGAAGTATATAAAATATTTCATAACTGCCAAAGTAATTGCATCCACCATGAAGTATTTAGAATTCTTCATAAATTATAATTATGTCGTATTTACGACTACTTATTTGTGCCTCACTTGCATTACACCTTTAGGTGTTTGGACTGTTGGTCCAAATACTTCTCTTTTAGAAGTTCAAAGCGTCTTTCTATATTGGTCAATTCAATATCTATACTTCTAGATAGATTTCTATACAAGATCCTCATTATCTTTCTTAACTTCTATAGAAGTTGTGTAAAATTGTTTATAAAATCGTTGTCGACAACTTTTATATTTTGGTTCCATTCTTGTAGTGACATAACTCATCGAGATCTCTTCATGATTTCAATTTTTATTTCAGGTACCTTAAACTCTTCTAGAGTTTTATTATTAGTTATGTCTTGGGTCTCTTCAGGAGCACTCGCTTCCAATATATAACCATCTCATATTACTTTCAATTTACGAGAATTTTGATCATTGGAATCATTTCGATTATCATGCTTCGGGCATGATTTACATCCTCTCGCTCTAATATGTAATTTAAACTTAGAGCATTTCAACTGGTATATGAGACTTAGTTACTCTCATTGAGTCAGTAAATATGTTTGGCAGTTGACATGTAATAACATAAATCATTTTATGAACTTCTGGTTCATATACGAGGATCTAGATAACGATAATTCATTTTCTTTTATCCAGCTAATTATTATCTCCCCCTGATGTTGAGAAAAATTGTGTCATAAATGATTCTCCAATTAATGTTTAAGAATTTAAACATAAAAGGAGACTTGTACTCAATATATATTCTCAACCCTTTTTATTTACCCATTTTGTGTGTTGTGGTGGAACAATTCAACAATATATCACACATTCAAAATTCTAAAATGGGAAATATGACTTCTAACCAAAAGTCAAATCATAATGGGGAGTTTATTATAACGCGTTGACTTGATGCATATAAGTGTTGCTATATGGAAATACCGTATAAATAATAATTGTCTTGTTCTCATAGTTTAGCTATCAAAGATGAGGCATCAAATTAAAATTTTGCTAAACTGTATTTTTCATAACCAATAGGCTTTGTAACTATTGATATAGCCTAAAATATAAACCCACAAGCTTTTGCAAGACGAATAGTCTAATTGCATAATCTGAATCCTATTAGAATCAATCTCACAAACTTTTGGTTGTAAGTTGATAAAACAATGTAGATGCATCTACTAAAATCATATAAAACTTTCTATATTTGTGGATATATGGGCCCATATTTTGTTCAGATATGCAAGACATGCAGTCTCAACTTCAGTACAAGAACTTCAAGTTCTAATTTTTTTTGGTAAGTGGGATCAACTATATCTTTTGAGAACAAACAACACAAGAACTTCAAGTTTTTTTAGTAAGTAGAATTTAATCAATTCCTTTAAGCAACACAAGAACTTCATGTTCTTTAATAAGTGGAATTTAATCAATTCTTTTGAGAATAAGCACCACAAGAACTTTAGATTCTTTTAATAAATGTGCATATAAATCTCAATAGCTTTCGCATCATTATTGATCAAGATGGTCTAACTGATCATACCAACTATATAAAAGTGTGTATATATTTTTTTGAATTTCGTAAACTTCTGGTTTACCACAACTTATGATTCAATCTCACTCGTACATGTCAAGTACGACCATCAAAATTGTTCCTTTGAATATGAATATCTTTAGCTTTTTCAGAGCTTTCAATGAAAATTATCTTTTGGTAGCAATATATAGCTCTTATAGAGCTTTCAACTGACCTTTTGGTTACCGAACTTATATTCACATTGGCTTATTTCAAATGCCAATTGATAACATATGTTATTTATAATCCCCAAAGGAATATTTTCGAACTCATATTCCTCTCTTAAAATTTCTACTTCTAGTAGTGATGATATTATTACCATCAACGGTAATTATTGCAATATTCGCAATTCTGCACTTTTCGTATGTGCTTTCTCTCAAGAATTTATTGTTCTTTTAGAGCATAATATTTTCAGTACTTTGAGATATAGTACTCATATTATTCCCTTGCATTTAAATGGAAAAATATATCTTATGCTTATATTGAGCATAAATCGTCACCATAAATTGTATTTGACAAGTAATCATGTGAAACAAAATAAATAAACATCATAATATATAAATATAAATATAAAACGTAAATAATTAATGTGTGTAAAGTAAATAAACATAAAGCAAAATAAAAAGATAAATAATTCTCTTCAAAGTTATGAGAATAATTAGAAGATGATTTATTCCGTTTGAGGGTTATAAGAAAATCAACATCGTTCAAATGAGTTGGACTAACAATGTCTAAATAAAGTTGGACCAATATCATCTTCGTCATTTTTCGAAAACAAAACTTGTTTATATTTTCTTTCCTTTATCATTCAATGATTGTTGATTTTCAACGTACGACAAGTACAAGACCAATGATTTATAATATAGCATTGGTAATAAAAAGGATTCTATTTCAGGAATGATCTTTATCACTCTTGTCATCCTTATAACCTTACTACCAATGGGTAGAAGTATCCTTAAAATGACTATATTTTCCATGTCTATATTCATGGTTTCAATCACGACCACAACTTTCAATGTGACTTTTATTCTTTCCATAATATAATCTCACATTCACTTCAGGGAATGGAGTAGAGCCAATGGGCCTTTGAAACCTTTTTCACATAACTTATCACAAAGAACACAGATTTAATCCTCGTACGCGACATTGTTAAACAAGTCTACAAGGTCCTTTAAAAACCTCCTTTGAGACCAGTAGCCTCGTGAAACGGGATGTCCAGCCAATATACTTGGATTATATCGGAATTATGTCTCTAATTGAATAATGATTTATCATGTTTGCATTCACTTCAGGGAATGAAACAGATCTAATAATCGCATGGAATAAACATCATGCTTGCATTCACTTCAGGGAATGCCCCATCATTGATAATTGCATGGAATAAACATCATGCTTGCATTCACTTCAGAGAATGCCCCATCATTGATAATCGCATGGAATAAACATCATGCTTTGCATTCACTTCAGGGAATGCCTCCCACAGAAATTCTTGTCAATATGAATTTTTTGTAACATTAACTTGGGAGAAGTCTATAGTCGATTTTTTTCGACGTAGAAAAAATATTGCTTTCAAGCAAAATCACCACGATTTATCGCACTTTAAAATCATAGTTTAAGGGAAAATAGATTTTACCGATAATGATTTTCTTTTCGAGAACGATGGAGACATAGCAAATGAACGAGACAGCTTCTCATAATCCCTTTATACCACGTCTCTTTCCAAGTCATTTAAATACATGTAAAACTCAAAACAAGGTTAAAAATATTAGCTTTCACCAATAGAATAACGTAAATAAATATTGATCTCAATCTAAACATATTGAAGAAACGTACCTCTTTTGATTTTATCTTGATTCAAGCCATTGAAACATATCATGTAAAACTCAAAACGCGGTTAAAAATATCAATTCTCAAAAGTAGAATATCGAAATTAAATTTATAAAGGAAAGCAAAGATTAAGCCAAATAGAAAAAACTATAGAATTTGTGTCATAATTTCTCCCCTTTGTTTCAATAAAGAGATTGTCTAATAATTAATTGCCTAACACTTCATGCGTCAAACATTGATGTATCAAACATGTTATAATTCTCTCTGTTGCGTCTTATACAAGAACCATAATAATTAAAAATTCCAAAAATTGTCTAATATTGTTTTTAGATGATGCGAGTGAACTTACATAATGTTTCAAGAGCACAAGAGATTATTTCAGGTTTATGATGATGACGACACAAGATTATACATCCATCTCGTATATGACGCTTGATTATCAAATCTTCCAAGTATCTTGATAATTGAGCAAATTCGTGCTGATAACGTGTTGTGAATAAAATAAAGAAGAACAATAATAAGAACAAAGAAAAAGAATGGAAGAATAAAGAGATGAGATGAAAAAGGAGATTTATATTATTCTCAATACTCAAGTATATACAATACCTTCATTAGATAATCTATTTATAGGCATAAGAAGTACATAATACATTAAACTCTAATTAATAAAGATAATATTTCTAATGATAAAGTAAATCAAATCTCCTTAATAAAAGTCATTACCATTATAGACATCCACATAGATAAATATTCATAACAAATATATATTTATTACGAGATTAAATTATATTATGATGCTCTTAAAAATATGTCACTTTATTTTGGGGGGTCTTAATTGATACTGTAGTAACCCATTTTTAGGTCTAAAATAACCAATAATAAATAAATAAATAATCTTATTATTATAAAAAATAAAAAAGGAGGCAAAGCAATTGAATTGCACACACAAAAAACAAATGCCATCAAAGTGGCGCAAGTTTTAGGGGCAGTGCCCCTTTCGAACCTTAGGGGCAGTGCCCTTTTAATGGTTCGAACCGTTGGTTCGATCGGAGGCCCTGTCGAGGTTCGTTCGAATCAATTTTTGAGTTATAGCGAGGTGATGCGGAGATCCTGCTAGGGGTCAGGTGAAGTTCTTATTTCGAGCTTCTAGTAGGGTAAATTTTGATCCTCGTCTATTTTAATGTTGTCCTTTTGTAATAAATATCTTTGTATGAAATATAAGATGTTTTTATATTTGTTGGTATGTTTTTTATTTTATATGTCATGTTTGTATATTTTATTTTGTATGTCATTGAATAAAATATATTTATTTATGTTGTTTGATTGAATTTTAAATTAAAATTTTTTAGTAGGGATTATTGTGAAAAACGTACCCTGAGCGTTAGGGTGCCACTTTTCGATAGTCTCTATTAAAAAATATTTTTATTCTAAATCTTAATTTTCAAAATAGACTTCCTTCATGTCGGGAGTCTAACGGAAATTATGCTCCGGGCGTTGGAGTGTACCTTTCCTTTCATAAATATACATTTTTAAATATTATTTTAAATTAAGGGATCATAATTTCTAAATTTAAATTCGAATTCATAATTCCACTATTAAGACATCACGTAATCGACAGGTACCAATTTTTGGGCGTTGTGGGGGTGCTCACCCTTCCCTACACGTAACCGACTCCCGAACCTATCTTCTGGTTTCGCAGACCAAAACTCGTTGTTTTAGTAAAAACAAGTTTTATTAAAAAAACCGGGTTTTTCAGGTGTTCCAATCGCGCCTAAAGTAAAAAATAGATTGGTGGCGACTCACCCGTTGTTACAGCTCGGCGACTCCGCTGGGGACCTTTTTTAGAGAGTCAAGCCAAAAGTCGATTACCTTTTGTCTATAGATGGAAATTATGACTTCGATTTAATTAATTTGTGATCCCTTTTTTATAAAAATTTTTACATTTTTTTATAAATTTATTTTCTGAGTTTTCATATCATGAGCTCTATACCCGAGCTCCGTCCCTTAAGTGGGAGCGAGAAACCACGCCTTCGTGAGGTACTCCCTCCGTGTAGGATGGTGAAACGCTTCCGAGATATAGGTCCCTTTGTCTTCGTGAGACCCCTGTCTCCGTGCAGACCTAGGGAAATGTATCCTCCCGAATCGATGTCCTAGCGACAGTTCGTGTACCGTTACTTTAGAACCAAAACACATATAGTAAACCCTAAGAGCTTACCCCTTAAAGCCAAACCAAAACTCTGCCCGTTAGCAGTCACCCTATTTTAATTTTAATGCCTTTATTTGCTATATATGTTCAATTTTCTTTGCTGCTAATTTTTGTCTTATTCATTATTTAATTTATCCATTTGACTCTTTTATTATGAACTAACATGTTTCTTCTCTTTGGTGATCAGGTTGCATTAAGTCATTCATTTCTCATTAATTACATGACACCACTATAACATTTTAATTTTTGCACTTCATCAGCATGAAGTATTGATTCACGTCTGGTTCCCTATTTGAAAAATTATCATCGGGAGAAAATCTAGTTCCCTAGATATCAATGCAACATTCAAAAGTTGCGAATAAATCCCGTAAATTCAGAAGTTGAACCACAGGAACCATTTTTGAATCAGTGCTTTCTCATCTAGGACATGCATTTTCCATTTACATGCATACATTCTATTTTGAATCAGTACCTTCACATCTAGAACATGTACCTTGCATTTACATACATTCATTTCGGAACTTTGAAACCGATCTTGGGATGCCCCATGTTAGCAAATACCAGATAAAGCAAAGTTGACCAATCTAACATGATACAAGAGCCCGGTCCAGGGGCATTTTCAAATAACCTTTGCACTCATACATACATCATACCTCTACAAGGCCCCAAGCTGAGAACATTCTCCGACGAGTTCAGAAAGCGAGCCTCCGATGCCAAGCCAGATTTCTACATCAACTATTGGTCATAGCACGTTGCTTGAGCCAAAAGTAATGAGCTGTCATGAACCAACAACAAATTTATAGACCTGACCGGGGGGCAACCTAACGCGTCCACAAGAACAATGAAAGCTCTTCAAGAAGAGACGAAAACATACTTCAAGCCTTGCATTCGCTTCAAGAGCAGTCTTAGACAAAAATGTTGAGGCATTCACCTGAGGAAGTAATTCAAAAAATGATCAAACCCAATGAAAGTTGGGCCATCTTTACAGACAAGGCACTGAGCACTATTCATCAGCATCAAATATCTAACTACCATAGAGTCGGGGCCACCACTTTAAGAGGCAGATCAGAATCTCTCATTCCCACATCCATCATTCGACATTAACTGCATGCATTGTACAAGTCATCATGCATTTAGGCTAGACACATGCATTAAGCACAAAGCTAGGTGCATCCATAGCACATTTATGTCTTGAACGTATAAACAGGTTCATGAAAGAGACTGAAGACCCCAAATGTGGAGGCAACAACATCATGACAGGCCTTTAGCCATGAAGGAGGCCGAATATGCAAAAAAGCTCGAACATCTAGGTAAAAACGGTAATTTTTTTCGAACAGGTTACTAACTAATGTTCCACTTTCAGTGGTCATAACTTCATGTCGTGAACATCCAGAATCAACCTTTTTCAATCTCGCCTCCGTCAGTAGAGATGAGCCAAGTCAATTTCCCTGGAAAAAAGGAGATGACATCGAGATCATTCAGCTTATAAGTTCAAATTCAGAAAAAATGAGGACAATGAAGCCTGGGGGCAAACTTTTGTCGGGGCAAATTTCGAAGAAGAATCAGAAAATCAAACTAAGACCAAAAGAAAGGGACTTCTACAAGAACTCCATGAAGGTCTAATATCCTCAAACAGGAAGGAGCATATCGTTATCAATAAATTCCAACATCCTTGACATGAAGGACTGGAGCAAATATGAAAATGTTGTCTGGCACCTTCAACTAAAGATAGCACAGACAATTGTTAACAAGAACCAACATCCTTGACACGAAAGAGTGGATCAATTAAATCAAACATTCAATTCAAACCTTATAGCTCACGAAGAGTTAGTTCATGGCTCATTTTGACCAGTCACTCTTTTAACTTTTGCAGGTCCTATCTCACCCGTAAAATGGTGTAGCGGATCAACTTTTCAGATTCTGCCTCCCCGTCAGAGGTGCAACAGATCACCCCTGAAGTTGCAGATTCTACTTCTTCAAGATTGGCAAAATTATGTTTCTCCAGCAAATAGTGGAACATATAAACTTAACAACAAGTTTATCTCCCTAAATTTGCAGCGGAATAAGCACGACAACAATTTCATCTCCCTAAACATGTAGTGGAATGAGCACAACAACATTTTCATCTCCCTAAGTTTGTAGCGGAATGGGCACAGACAACAAGTTTAGCTCCTTGGAATTACGATGAAATGAACACAACAACAAATCTATCTCCCTGAATTTGCAGCAGAACAAGCTTCAATAATTTCATCTACTTGAATTTGCGGCAGAACAAGCACGATAACAATTTCATCTCCCTGAATTTGTAGCGAAATGAGAACACCAAACAATAATCTTGTCTCCCCGAATTGGTAGCAGAACAAGGCTACGACAAACTTGTCTCCTTAAACATACAACAAAATAAGCACAAACATAAGTCCATGAACGCGATAGCAAATCTGTTACCTTGAATTTGCAGTGGAACAGATCATCTCCCTGAGGTTGCAGTGCAATAAACATACCAACAGATCATGTCTTCTTAAATATGCAAAGAAATAGGTCACCTAATTCAGGCTTGTTACTTTTCCAAGAGCAGACAAGACAATCAAAGCCCAAGAGGGTTGTCACTCCCTGCCATGATGTAGCATATCCTACATCCTCTAGAGTTCGCTTTGAAGTTAATAATGCAACGCACCAAGTGTTGTTCCAAGGATCGCTTTGCCATTGGTGGTACGACACACCAATTGTTTTTCAGGTCTATTTTCGCCATAATAGGTGCGACTAGACCAAAATCCAAATTATGCTACGACGATAGAGCCGTAGCAGATCGAACTTCAGACCGTGCCTCTTCATCAGGTGTTGTAGCTCGGTCAACTTCTGGTCATGCCTCTTCGTCAGAGTTGTAGCTTGGTCAAACTTGAACCATTGATCCTGCCTCCTCGTCGGTGTTGTAGCTGGATCAAAATCACTTCAGACCATGCCTCTTCGTCAGGTGTTGTAGCTTGGTCAACAAAATTTTCTTGATTTCCAAATCTTTTCTTCATCCATGTTGTAAAAGAAAATCGTCAAATCTTGTTCCTTCGTCAAAATTGCGGCTGAATCGAAGCTAATTTTTTACAAGTCCGACAAAAATGTCGGCACATCGTGCTTAAACACTGTTAAGTTTAAGACAATGGATAATTCAAATGTCCATCGAAAATCCATTGTCACAAATGGTCGAAGGAAAATAAATCCTTTGGGAAAAATCCAATCTCATGATTGGTAGAAACTGATTGTACCCAGGGGAATGGTACAACTAGCCCGGAGCAAACGGCTACCGTTAAAGGCAAATCAAAATCGTTGATCCCTGTGCATTTGGGAAAAATGCAAAACTGAAAGCCGACAAAAATGTAGGCATAACGTGCTTAAACACGGTTAAGTTTAAGACAATAGACAATTCAGATGTCCATCGAAAATCCATTGTCACGAATGGTCCAGGAAAATAAATCCTTGGGAAAAATCCAATCTCATGATTGGTCCAAACTGATTGTACCCAGGGGAATGGTACAACTAGCCCGGAGCAAACGGCTACCGGTAAAGGCAAATCAAATCCGTTCATCCCTGTGCATTTGGGAAAAATGCAAAAGAAGTGTAAACCAAGGACACTCTTCCTTGTCTCGTTGAAGGGATCCTAGTACTAATCAGATCTTCTGGCATCAATGGAGTTGCAGATGATCGACCCTTCTTTAGATCTTCTCGCATCAATGGAGTTATAGTAGATCGACCCTTTTTCAGATCTTCTCGCATCAATGGAGTTGCAGTAGATCGACCCCTTCTTCAGATCTTCTCGCATCAATGGAGTTGCAGATGATCGACCCTTCTTTAGATCTTCTCGCATCAATAGAGTTGCAGTAGATCGCCCCTTTTCAGATCTTGTCGCATCAATGGAGTTGCAGTAGATCGACCCTTCTTTAGATCTTCTCGCATCAATGGAGTTGCAGTAGATCGCCCCTTTTCAGATCTTATCGCATCAATGGAGTTGCAGTAGATCGCCCCTTTTTCAGATCTTCTCGCATCAATGGAGTTGCAGTAGATCGACCCCTTCTTCAGATCTTCTCGCATCAATGGAGTTGTAGATGATCGACCCTTCTTTAGATCTTCTCGTATCAATAGAGTTGCAGTAGATCGCCTCTTTTCAGATCTTCTCGCATCAATGGAGTTGCAGTAGATCGACCTTTCTTTAGATCTTCTCGCATCAATGGAGTTGCAGTAGATCGCCCTTTTTCAGATCTTCTCGCATCAATGGAGTTGCAGATGATCGACCCCTTCTTCAGATCTTCTCGCATCAATGGAGTTGCAGTAGATCGCTCTTTTTCAGATCTTCTCGCATCAATGGAGTTGCAGTAGATCACCCCTTCTTCAGATCTTCTCGCATCTATGGAGTTGCAGTAGATCGACCATGTTTCAGATCTTCTCGCATCAATGGAGTTGCATTAGATCGACCCTTCATCAGATCTTCTCGCATCAATGGAGTTGCAGTAGATCGCCCATTCAGATCTTCTCGCATCAATGGAGTTGCAGTAGATCGACCCTTCATCAGATCTTCTCGCATCAATAGAGTTGCAGTAGATCACCCATTTTCAGATCTTCTCGCATCAATGGAGTTGCAGTAGATCGACCCTTCCTCAGATCTTCTCGCATCAATGGAGTTGCAGATGATCGACCCTTCTTCAGATCTTCTCACATCTATAGAGTTGCAGTGGATCAATCTTTCTCCTCCAGATGAAGCTACCTTGTTAAGTGTTCTATGTTACAAATGGATCAAGTTTTGTAGACCTCACCGCTCTGTCAGTATCACAGCTAGGTCAAGTTTTCTGCATGTATTGCTTCACTGTTAGAGTCGTGGCAAGCCAAAGTTATGAGCTTCTACAACATATCTCCTCCTCTTGAAGATTTTGTTTATTAGGGCGGCTGAGCGGATCAGTGAAGCAGAAACGAATGTGCCAAGAAGAAAAGAGTCAAACTAGACCAAATTAAAATGGGTTCCTTTTTGTCTTTGCTTCATTGTCGTTATACAACAATAAGCAAAGAGGGGCAGCTGTAGTAACCCATTTTTAGGTCTAAAATAACCAATAATAAATAAATAAATAACCTTATTATTATAAAAAAGGAAAAATGAAAAAAAAGTAAAAAAAAAGGCAAAAAAGAAAAAAAAACCTAAACTATCGTGGATGCCATGCAAGGCATCCACGCACCCTAATTGCATGACTCATCCCCCGCCCCATCACTATAAATAGGAGGCAAAGCAATTGAATTGCACACACAAAAAACAAATTCCATCAAAGTGGCGCAAGTTTTAGGGGCAGTGCCCCTTTCGAACCTTAGGGGCAGTGCCCTTTTAATGGTTCGAACAGTTGGTTCGATCGGAGGCCCTGTCGAGGTTCGTTCGAATTAATTTTTGAGTTATAGCGAGGTGATGCGGAGATCCTGCTAGGGGTCAGGTGAAGTTCTTATTTCGAGCTTCTAGTAGGGTAAATTTTGATCCTCGTCTATTTTAATGTTGTCCTTTTGTAATAAATATCTTTGTATGAAATATAAGATGCTTTTATATTTGTTGGTATGTTTTTTATTTTATATGTCATGTTTGTATATTTTATTTTGTATGCCATATTTGAATAAAATATATTTATTTATGTTGTTTGATTGAATTTTAAATTAAAATTTTTTAGTAGGAATTATTGTGAAAAACGTACCATAAGCGTTAGGGTGCCACTTTTCGATAGTCTCTATTAAAAAATATTTTTATTCTAAATCTTAATTTTCAAAATAGACTTCCTTCATGTCGGGAGTCTAACGGAAATTATGCTCCGGGCGTTGGAGTGTACATTTCCTTTCATAAACATACATTTTTAAATATTATTTTAAATTAAGGGATAATAATTTCTAAATTTAAATTCGAATTCATAATTCCACTATTAAGATATCACGTAATCGACAGGTACCAATTTTTTGGCGTTGTGGGGGTGCTCACCCTTCCCCACACGTAACCGACTCCCGAACCTATCTTCTGGTTTCGCAGAACAAAACTCGTTGTTTTAGTAAAAACAAGTTTTATTAAAAAAAAACGGATTTTTCAGGTGTTCCAATCGCGCCTAAAGTAAAAAATAGATTGGTGGCGACTCACCCGTTGTTACATATACCTATATCGATTTCCTTAATAATATTAACCTTAATTATTCTACTTTTATGTTAATTAATTAAATAAAATTAACTAGTAATATGGTAAAACAATATTTTAGATTTAGTATTTTTGGATTAATGTTTAAGATTTTAAGATTTATGAATTTAGTAGAGTTTTAAGATTTTAAGATTCAAAAAAATTAAGTTTATTTTTTTAAAATATAAAATTTCCAATTCAAGATAATGTAAAAATGTATTGTGCCCTAGAATGATAAAAAAAATAATTGTGGTCCTTTTGAAAACTATAAAATTTTAGTTTAATGTAATGATAAAAGTATCATAAAAATCATTTTAGTTCTTTTAAAATTTATAAAATTATAATTTACAGTAATAGTAAAATTATTTTTTAACCCTTTAAAAAAGTTATAATTTACTTCTGATTCCTTGTAAGAAAAAAATTGCCTTCACCTTGATTTTGAGATTTATAATTTTAGGGTTGTAGACGATATGTTGGGGTTTATAATTCAGTATTTAATGTTTGGGTTATATAGCCTTTGTTTAGCAATTAGCGGATAGTTGATAGCATTAGCTGATTTGACTAGCGAATTACATTAGATGATTGTATAAAATTGTTTAGTAAAATTAACTAATAGTTGATAGTTTTGAACAAGCAGAATAACATATAAGAACATGATTATACTTGATATTTGTTTGAATAATTTATTAGTTATTACATTTTGTACCTATTAATATTAATTAGATTATGAAAATTAATTTTTTTAATATCGTTACCAAGCATATATGAGGATGTACATATTAATTTTTTATTTATGAAATTATCTTTTTAATATAGTTTTAATAATTATTAAATTTAGATGTATTTATTGATTTCTTATATATAAAATTATATTTTGAATGTAATTTTATTAATTATTAAATTTATATGTGTTTATTAATTTATATATTGATTTCCGTTGTGAATAAAATAACAAAGAACAATAATAAGAACAAAGAACAAGAATGGAAGAACAAAAAGATGAGAGGAAGAGAGAGATTTATATTATTCTCAATACTCAAGTGTATACAATACATTTCATTAGATGATCTATTTATAGGCATAAGAAGTACATAATACATTAAACTCTAATTAATGAAGATAATATTTCTAATGATAAAGTAAATCAAATCTCTTTGATAAAGTCCTTATCAATATAGACATCCACATAGATAAATATTCATAACACTCCCCCTTGGATGTCTATGAAGATAATGTGCCTCGTTAAAACCTTACTAAGATAAAAACCCAGTGGGAAAAAAATTTCTTTAGTGAAGGAAAAAGAGTATACACATCTTTGATACGCATAACATGTTGCCTCATTAAAAACCTTACCAGGAAAACCCATTGAGACAAAACCTCGGTTAAGGGAAAAAGAGTGCAACGCGTATTTACTCCCTCTCATGAAAACATCACGTAAAATATTTTAATCTTCATAATTCAATCTTAAATACTATTTTCTAAAGATCGTGAGGGATGAAACTTTGGATTAATATGTTCCATGATGTATCCACCTTTCGATTGAGATATACATCTTGCATTATCTCTACACAAGATAGTTTTCTATCGTATATTGTGAAAGTAAATCACATATCTTCTGGATATGTTGGGTCAATGGTCTTAGCCAAACATTTTGGGTTGCCACGTGCACAACAATTATTTCTACAAGATTTGAGGAGGCATCGACGAATGTTTGAATATATAAAGGTAATAATCTTTGTATATCCATGGATATTTCTTTACCACCTAATATATGGTGCTTCAAGACCAATAAAAGATATAATTATCATTATTCACACCCAACAATCTTACAATAGATATGTTTTATCCATATTGAATCTTCTTTAATATTCTTTCAACTTATGTCCATTCATAGACAAAAACGCATATTTAAGTGCTCGATCTTTATGTCGAGACAAAACCACATCTCAAGATTCTTTTTCTCAAATACTTTCATTAAATACTTTGAAAACTCTTCAAGAGCTTCCAATTTGAAGCTCTTCAGAAGTGTTAATGATATAATGAATCTAGATCCAAACTCCTTTATAAAATACATAAGGAAATATGATCATTCTTATAGTATTTCCTCAATTAGTATTCACTAAGACGATTATACCAACTGCGCCAAAATATTCATGAGACATGTCTAAATAAATTTCTTCAAAAATTTCTAAATGCTTCTAGCATTTTAAATCATTCAAGGATAAATATGGATCCACAAATAATTAGACGCATGTAAAATTTTCCATAACTGCCAAAGTAATTTGCATCCACCATGAAGTAATTAAAACATTTCATAAATCATAGTTCAAGTCGTATTTACGACTTCTTATTTGTGCCTCACTTGCTTTACACCTTTAGGTGTTTGGACTGCTGGTCCAAATACTTCCATTTTAGAAGTTCAAAGCTTCTTTCAACATCGGCCAATTCAATGTCTATACTTCTGATAGATTTTATACAAGATCCTCGATTTCTTTCTTTACTTCTATATAAGTATTTTATGTAAAATTGTTTGTAAAATCGTTGTCGATAACTTTCTAATTTTCTGGTTCCATTCTCGTAATGACATAACTCATCGAGATCTCTTCAAGATTTCAATCTTTATTTCAGGTACCTGAAACTCTTCTAGAGTTTTATTATTAGTTATGTCTTGGGTCTCTTCAGGAGCACTTGCCTCCAATATATGACCATCTCATATTACTTTCTATTTACGAGAATTTTGATCATTGTAACCATTCAACTATCATGCTTCAAGCATGATTTACATTCTCTCGCTCTAACATGTAATTTAAACTTAGAGCATTTCAGCTGGTATATGAGACTTAATTACTCTCATTAGGTTAGTAAATATGTCTGACAGTTAACATGTAATAACATGAATTATCTTATGAACTTCTAGTTCATATACGAGGATCTAGATAATGATAATTCATTTTCCTCTATCCAGCTGATTATTATCTCCCCTGATGTTGAGAAAAATCATGTCATAAATGATTCTCCAATTAATGTTTAAGAATTTAAACATAAAAGGAGACTCGTACTCAATATATATTCTCAACCCTTTTTATTTACCCATTTTGTGCGTTGTGGCGGAGCAATTCATATCGCACATTCAAAAAAATCATAAAATGGGAAATGTATGGTTTCTGACCAAAAACCAATCATAACGGGGAGTTTATTATAACTTGTTGGCTTGATGCGTATAAGTGTTGATATATGGAAACATCATATAAATAATAATTCTTTTGTTCTCATAGTTTAGCTATTAAATAGGAGGCATCCAATTGAAAGTTTTCTAAACTATATTTTTCATAATCAATAGGCTTTGTAACAACTGATATAGCCTAAAATATAAACTCACTAGCTTTTGCAAGACGGATAGTCTAACTGCATAATCTGAATCCTTTTATAATCAATCTCACAAACATCTGGTTGTAAGTTGATAAAACAATGTAGATGCATCTACTAAAATCATATAAAACTTTCCACATTTGCGGTTATATGGGCCCATATTTCGTTCAGATATGCAAGACATGCAGTCTCAACTTCAGCACAAAAACTTCAAGTTCTAATTCTTTTGGTAAGTGGGATCAACTATATCCTTTGAGAAAAAACAACACAAGAACTTCAAGTTAGATCACCCAAACCCGGACCAGCAGGTCCTTGCTGCACTTGCTCCCCACCTCCAGGTGGTGGTGGAGGAGGTAAATTTCCACCATGAGGGACATCAACCCCTTGTTCACCCTGGTCACCCTGCTCAATCACAGGCACTATCGTATTCGACCTCAGTTCTCTTCTTGGACCCATAATGCTATTTTAAACAAAGCATAACAACAAAACAAGTCAAACCATTTAGGCCAGCTGCAAGCAATAATCCAAGTTTACAAAAAAATGATTAGTGTAATAAGGCAATGGGCACCCCAATTTCCCTCAACATAGCATAGCATACATGAAACACCATGCTCAACATGCTTTTCATCATCCAAATTCAGCACATAACAACATTGCACCATCATCATGCAATCATATCCATTCCACATGCAATTCACATAAATCAAGCATGGTATAAGCTTCAAATTTCAACCAATTGCATGCTTTTCACAAAACATACATCAACACATATCAATTTCTCATACCAACATCCCTAATTCCTTCGTAACCTAGCTCTGATACCAACAAATGTAACCCCCTTAGCCCGGCCTAGACGCTCGACCTGAACTACGAAGATTACACGGGGAAAACTAAAGTCAACCTTAATTAACGACCCTTTTTTCTTTTTATATTCTCTAGATGCTCATTGTTAGCCTATGTTATTAGCGAAACATTTCAGCGGAAGCGACATAGCAAACGAAACTCAAACAAGGATTCAATTACACAGAAACGTCTTTTAGGGACTAAAACATAAATTTCCAGAATTATAAGGATTAAACAAGTTTTAATATTACCAATTCATAATTAATCATATAACATACTGTTGCGTGTAAAAGTGTCTATCGCAATGTAGTTCAAGTGTACACGACGCAAGTAGTAAAGTGATACAGAAGTATCAGATATCGTCTCCACAGGGACTGGGCTAATAGCTTCACCTTGAATTACTGCACGAAGGTAAAAGAATAGTTTAAGTTGTTGTCACGAAAATAATAAAGAGAACATGAATATAAGATTAAAGTAATCAAGATAGAGAGAATGGGCTGGTATTGAATTGCTCAGTAGTGCAGGTGTTGCAAATTCTAGGAATATATGTTCTGTCATCCTTCCTGTCGCGGCGGCACCCGTCGCGGCAGCGGTCTGTTGTTAGTCGCGGCAGCGATCACACAACTCTGTACTTCAAGCTTGGCAAGAATCCCTGCTATGCCTTGGCCTATCCCTAGGTCCAAGTCTGTTGATGAACACGTCTTTGATGATACCTCCCGGCGTGAATCGAATGATGAACACCGATGTTGTTGAATTCTTCCTTAGCCACTTAACCTCGTCGTATCTCTAGGTCCGAGATAGTTAAACTATAAACTAGAGAACCCGCACTTATTCCTTTCGTATACTCAACTCTCACGATATTAAGTAAATAGATAACCTCACAATGCTCTCCCGATACTCATGCAAGATGTTAACAACCAAAATAAGTGAACTTGAAGTTTATTTTATTGAACAGAAAATTCCTAAAACAAAAGCAATCCTTGCAACTACTTTACAAATCAACTCGTGGCCCTAGGGGGAATTTAGAACATGTTGAGAAGGGGAAAACGGCTAGGGTTTTGGGAAGAAGGCTAGAGATAAATGATGTTCTCTCCTAGGTCGAATTATATGCCTTTATATAGGCCTTGGGTTTAAGTTTTCTAATATGGCAAGAATACAAGTTTAAATTAAAATACAACTCTATTAAAGATTAAATCTTCAGAGAATATATCTTTAATTCGTCCTTCCTTCTTGCTTGGAGTTTCTTCCTTGAACTTTGGGCTTGGCCTTTATTCTGATCTAGGGCTTGGAAAAATATGAGGGTAATCCACGACAGACCGGCATAATTTTCTCTTTCTGTCGAGGTCCACTTTGCTTCTTCTCCTCAACACTGCTGTCATCCTTGGCTGCCACGGTAGCGGCAATGGCAACATCGTCCTCTTCGTCTGCACTTTCAGTTCCAGCTCTGTTGCATTACTGCCCAGCGCCTGCTTCTCCATATGCTATAACAGCAACCTACAAAAGCAACCAATTTCAGTAGAAACTGTGCCATTTGATATATTTGGGATGTATAACTGAAATCTAACCTAAATGCAATGAATTATGCTTGAATGCAGCAGAAATATGGGTTAAATAAGGGGTAAATAATAGAAATTTTACACACTCAACACACCCCCAAACTCAAGTTTTTGCTTGCCCTCAAGCAATTCAGACCTAAAAGAAAAATATTTTTGTTTGGCTTAAAACAGTGAACTTTCCCTTACCTTCCATTCATTCCCTATTGTGAGCAACACCTTGTCGGATAATTCAGGATTCGTCCGGAACCTTGCTATAATCCTTGTGCAGTGTGTGCATGCTTGTGAACAATTATATGCCAAGACTCCCTTAGTTTCACTAGAATATTTCAGCTTCTAACTTGAATTTTTATGCCAAAGTTCATCTTTTTGGAGGCAATTCTTAGGCTCCTTTAGTTTTTATTCAGACTCGATTTTGTTTTCTCAAGCTTAAGTTTGACTAGAGCCGGTTTCAGGCAAGTCCAGCTAACTTCCTAGAGCCGGTTTCGGGCACCTCTAGGTGTATTGAGTCTATTTTTCTTAACTTCTTTTCCTAGAGCCAATGTTAGGCACCTCTAGGGGCTATTGAAGTGCTAAGCTTCCTATTCTAGTTTACTAGTAGAGTTCTAGGCAATATAACAGTCACAAATAGTGTTTAATTTTCAGAACTATAGAAAGGCTCTAAACTACTCCTAAACTATCCTAAAGGCACTGCCACGACAGAGCTGTCACGGTAGGTAAGTTAAGTTCAAAGACTTAAGCCAAAAGTTTCATATTTTTTATAGCAAAAATAAACTAAGTAAAAGACACAATTTTTTAAACTAAATAAGACTCCATTAATGGAGGGATGCCACCCCCAAAATCAAGGGTTGCATTGCCCTCAATGCAAATGACAGTAAAAAGAAAATAAAAAGTACATCACAAAATATCAAAAGGCAAACAACAATATAAGATAAGAACTTAAATTTTAAGTGTTGTCGTTGCTGTTGCTGCTCAGTCAGATCTGTCGGCGGGCAGGGGCCTTCTTGGCTGGCTGGCGGATGGGGGAGGCAGATGTATTCTTCGTTTTGGCCTCCCTTAGAGGTTGAATATGGGTAGGGGAGATGTGAGGAGGTTTCTCCACTACCTGAACCTCGGAGCTACTGCTGCTGCTACTGCCGGTGCCGCTATTTTTCTTGTTCTTGTCTGCCACCGTTTTCTGCCGTTTAACTGGTGTGAACTCTTTGGACAAATTCCTCTTGACAAAGGGTTTGTTGTCAGATTCCTCCCAATTTGAGGAAGAGGAGAAACCCGCTATGAAGGCATCGAGTTCTTCTGAAGGCATCCTTCTCTTGGTTCCTCGGGCAGAGGTGTCGGCTGCGCGGTTGTTGCCTGCAGATGTTGCGGCAGGGGTTGGTGTGGACGCTGTAGATGGTGTCTTGGGCATGGCAGCAGGTGTAGGGGTATGGGCAGGGGTGGTGGCAGCAAAATACTAGTTTGGGAAGGTAGGAAATACAGCATCAGGGAAATTAAGAGAGGTTTGATTGAATTGTACCGTGGCTGTGGTGAAATCCCTGGTGAAACTCATGAGGCCGAGTTGTCGTTCCTCCATTTTTTGTATGGCAGCAAGGATCTGAGAGGAGGTGTTGCTGCTGTAGGCTGCCTGGGTTCTGTGGCAGCAGGCTCAGTGTCGGTTGGGTCTATTGGCTCTGCTGCTGTGACAGTAGGGTCGAAAGACGACAGCAGGGTGGTAGCAGTGAGTTCCATCAAACTAAGTATGTTTCGCCCAGTCCAGCCCTTCCCTTGGACTCGTAAATCAGTGGCAGCTTCTGGTACATGATGGCCGCGGCAGAGGGCGGTGATGAGATAGGGGAAGATGAGTGGTCCTGTCGGCCGGTGTGCACATTCCAATATACTCTCCCGGATGTAGCTACCAACGTTAATCGGCCTCTCATGTAGAATAGAATGAATGAGGGCTAACCTAGGTTGGTCTACGGTTGTATTGTGCGAGGATGGCATGATTAGCTTTTTGATGAAGGCGTTCCACAGTTTGGCCTCCGAGGTGAGTTGAACTCTCTTCATCGTCCTCGGGTTTTTGAATTAGTGTTCCACTAGGTACCTTCGTCCGTGAGCTCTGCCATGACAGTGTCGTAGGCAGCATGGTCTGGACTCTTGAGAAATTGCTGGTGGCCATCTTCGTTTCTGCCCACATAAAATCCATAGAGAGTGTTGATATATTCTGGCTCGAAGGGCACCTCTCTCCCTCTGACGGTGACTGCTGTCGCGTTCCTTCTGCCGATGGCAGTATAAAAATCTCGGACAAGGACACATTCATTTCCTCTGGTTGTTTTACGAATATCTGCCACTGCAGGGCCTTGATTTTCCTAGCTATAAATGGTTGCAATCCCAAGTTACCCTCCTTGGAAGTGTAAATAAAGCCCTTCTCCTCCCACATGTCACGTATCTAGAAGGATCGTGGGGTTGATGCTGCCAGGGCAGAGCCTGAAGCAGCACTTCTAAGGGTGTTTCTAGAAGACATGGTTGCAAGGATTGTGTAAGAAAAAATGAAAGCAAGTAAAAAAATTCTAGAGAGTATAAGTAAGAAGAGTAGAAGTGAGTGAAAAAATGAATAGTAAACGGGGTTTATATAGGGAAGAGTTTGCTGCCCGTTGGAGCTGTAACGGCAGGCGCGAATAATGGGGCCAGCTGTTACGCGGTTTCTGACGCGTCTGTCACGCGTTTCCGTGTATGCTGCGCGTTTGGGTGTCTGCCGCGACAGCGTGTCGACAGGCTGGATTTTCCGCGTCTGTCGCGGCAGCTGTAACGACAGGCTCCAAAGTTGGGCTTTTTGGGCTGATGGAAGGATGGTGGGCTGAATTCACTTCTCTTCTTCTTCTTGTCTCCTTTATTTCCTAACAATAATAAAAATAAAAGACGTTATTTCCTAAAATAATTCTAATTTCCTAATAAATATTTAAATAATAAAAATAAAACTTAGGTTAAATTAGGGATGCTAGGTGAGGCATCTCCTAAGGTAACCACTTCCTGCATTCTTGGGGCTTCAGTCCCATGATAATGCTTCAATCGTTGTCCATTGACTTTGAATTGGTGCCCGTCTTTTAAAGATCTGATCGTGATGGCACCATGGGGAAAAACCTGCACCACTTGGAATGGGCCAGACCATCTAGATTTCAGCTTCCCTGGGAAAAGTTTCAACCTAGAGTTAAAAAGCAACACAAGCTGCCTTGGGCAGAACTGTCGTGGCAGCAACTTTTTGTCATGCCACTTTATGGTCTTGTCCTTGTAAATTCTTGCGTTGTCATTGGTCATTGTTCGGATTTCTTCAATTTCGTTCAGATCAAGTAGCCTTTTCTGCCCTGCTTTTTCCAAGTCCATATTAACTGCTTTGATGGCCCAGTATGCTCTGTGCTCAATCTCGACAGGTAAATGGCACGTTTTCCCGTAAATCAGCCGATAAGGAGACATTCCCAATGGAGTTTTGAACGCTGTCCTGTAGGCCCATAATGCATCATTGAGGTGTAGAGACCAGTCTTTCCGAGTTGGCTTTACCATCTTTTCAAGAATGTTCTTAACCTCCCTGTTGGATATTTCAGCCTATCCATTGGTCTGAGGGTGGTATGCTGTTGCAATCTGATGCTTGACACCATACTTTTTCAAGGCAGCAGCTATAACCCTATTGTCAAAATGCCTCCCTTCATCACTATTTATCGCCTTAGGGATGCCGAATTTGGAAAAAATGTTTTTATGCAAAAAAATTTGAACCATCTTGGCATCAATTTTCTGAGTGGCGATTGCTTCAACCCACTTGGACACATAATCCACTGCCAGGAGGATATATAAGTTCCCACATGAAGTTGGGAATGGTCTCATAAAATCTATCCCCCAAACGTCGAAGACCTCAACTTCAAGAATATTTTGCAGCGGCATCTCTTGTCTCCTTGATATGTTTTCAGTCCGTTGACACTTGTCACAGTTCTTGTAGAATATTTGAGCATCTTTGTACAGTGACGGCCAATAGAATACCGACTTCAAAACCTTGGCAACAGTTTTGTTACCTCCTAAGTGTCCTCCATATTGTGAAGCATGACAGTGATGAAGTATAACTTCATGTTCATCCCGTGGTACACATCTCCTTATAACCTGATCTGCGCAAATTTTGAAAAGAAGAGGTTCGTCCCAATAATAATGCTTAACATCATTTTGGAACCTCTTCCTAGCTTGATAATTAAGGCCAGGAGGAGTTATTCCGCTAACTAAAAAATTAACGAAATCAGCATACCAGGGGAGTTCAGAAGACTTACCTGACGCCATGGCTGTCACGGCAGTGAACTTGGCAGCAAACAGCTTCTCATCAGGGAAGGTCTCCAGTATGTTTGTCTCGTCTACCGGTAGACTCTTTCCCTTCTCCAACCTTGACAAGTGATCTATGACTTGAATCTTTGTACCCTTTTTGTCCTTGATTTCAAGGTCGAACTCTTGCAGTAGCAGAATCTAACGTATCAGTCGAGGTTTTGCATCCTTTTTAGTGAACAGATACTTCAATGTAGAGTGGTCTGTGTGGACTATGACCTTCGTTCCAAGTATATAAGAACGGAACTTGTCAATGGAGAATACCACAGCTAATAGTTCCTTCTCTGTGGTGGTGTAGTTCACTTAAGCGTCGTTCAGTGTTTTGTTGGCATAGTATAAGACATGAAAAAGTTTGTCTTTCCTCTGCCCAAGTGCTGCCCCGACAGCATAGTCACTAGCATCACACATGATCTCAAACGGTAGTGTCCAATCTGGTGGTTGTACTATTGGGGCTGTTACCAGCTTTTCTTTCAGAACCTTGAATGCCTCAGTACATTCAGTGTTAAAGTCGAAGGGACGGTTCTACTCCAGAAGATGGCATAAGGGCTTGGTGATCTTTGAAAAGTTTGCGATGAACCTTCGGTAAAAACCAGCATGTCCTAAGAAACTTCTGATTCCCTTGACTGTGGTGGGTGGCGGCAGCTTTTCGATCACTTCTATTTTAGCTCTGTCAACTTCTATGCCACGGCAGCTAATTTTATGGCCAAGGACTATCCCTTCATCCATCATGAAGTGACACTTTTCCCAGTTCAATACCAAGTTTGCTTTTTCACATCTCTCGAGCACCTTCTGTAGGTTGCCTAAGCAGCTCTCAAAGTTGTCTCCAAAGACTGAAAAGTCATCCATAAATATTTCTAGGAAATCCTCCACCATATCGGAGAATATTGCCATCATGCACCTTTGAAAGGTGGCTGGTGCATTACAAATTCCAAAAGGCATTCTCCTAAAAGCATAAGTTCCGTAAGGGCATGTGAAAGTCGTCTCTTCTTGATCTTCCGGTGCGATGGCTATTTGGTTGTAACCTGAGTAACCATCAAGAAAACAATAGTAAGGTTTACCCGCTAATCTATCAAGCATTTAATCAATAAAGGGTAAAGGAAAGTGGTCCTTCCGGGTAGCTTTGTTAAGCTTCCGGTAGTCCATACAAACCCTCCAATCGGTCATAGTCCTGGTTGGGATTAGCTCGTTTTCTTCATTGGTTACCACGGTCATTCCTTCTTTCTTGGGAACGCACTGCACCGGGCTCACCCACTTGCTATCTGAGATGGCGTAGATTATTCCAGCATCTAGCCATTTGATTATCTCTTTACACACTACTTCTTGCATAGCATGGTTTAGACGTCTTTGTGCATCAATGGTCGGCTTATGGTCATCCTCTAAAAGAATTTTATGCATACATAAAGCCGGATTGATGCTTTGGATATCAGCTATCGTCCATCCAATAGCCTTCTTGTGCTGCTGCAGCATCTCTATCAGTTGTTGTTCCTGTTCCTGCATCAACTTGGAAGAGATGATTACGGGCAATGTATCATTTAAACCAAGGAAAACATATTTTAGCTGCCCTGGCAGGGGCTTAAGATCTATAACAGGGGGCTCAACAGTTGATGGCTTTTGAATTACATGGTTATCCGAGGTGTAGTTTAAGGGCTCGAACAACTTACCTGGACAATTGCCTATCCAATTTACCTCCTCTTGATCTTCAGTATCAGATGTATCAGGTTATGAAGAGCTGCTGTCGTTGGTGCTGTCGTGACAGTCTTCTAAGTGGCTGTCGAGGCGGTGACCAATTTTGATGTCGTGGCAGCCCGACCTGATGCAGGGTTGGTCAAGGGTAACTTCAGTGATAACCTTGCATTCTTCTTCTGCATCAGCATGCTTCATTGCTTGGAGAACATTCAACTTGATTTCTTGATCGTTTACTCTCATGGTGAGTTCTCCTTTTTCCACATCAATCAGTGATCTTCATGTGGCTAAGAAGGGTCGCCCCAGGATGATTGGTGCGTTTTCATCTTCTTCATAATCTAAGACAAGAAAGTCAGCAGGAAAGATAAACTTATCCACTCTTACCAAAATATCTTCAATTTTTCCTTCTGGGTGGTCGTAAGAGCGGTCTGCCAGCTGCAGTATTACTGTTGTGGGCTGAGCTTTTCCAATACCTAATTTCTGAAAAACAGATTTGGGCATTAAATTTATACTAGCACCAAGATCACAAAGTGCCTTACCCACAAATTTGTCTCCGATTACGCATGGTATGATGAAGCTCCCAGGATCCTTCTTCTTCGTGGTGGATGCTTGTGCAGAATACTCATGCATCCTTCTGTCATCTTAACCGTTTAAAATTCCCCAAGTTTGGGTTTCTTCGACATGGCATCCTTTAGAAATTTGGCATAACCGGGCATCTCCCTAACGGCATCTAACAGCGATATGTTGATATGAACCTACTTAAAAATATCATAAATCTTCTTAAGCTGTGATTCATGTTTCAATTTCTGTAACCGTTAAGAAAAAGGAGGTGGGGGACGATAATCAGCAATGCGTCCTTCCCACTGCATACGGATTTGAGGATGTTTAAGTTCATCATCTTTCTCCTCTGTCCCTTCTGCTGTCGTGACAGGCTCATCGGCAGTAGGCTGTTTGTTACCTATCGGGGCAGCTTCCTCGACAATTGACTCCAAGGCTGGTCTCTTAACTGATTCAGCTTCCTTCTCAGGCCCTGGTAGTTTCTTCCCACTCCTAGTAGTGATAGCTTTACACTGCTCATGTGTGGGTTGTCTAGTGTTTTTAGTATCGCTAGGAAATCCTCCATTCTGCCTCGGTTTAATATGCTGGGAAACCTGACCCATTTGTGTCTCCAATGATTTCAGAGTAGCTTCATGATTGGTCATCCGCATCTCTGTTTTATTCATGAATGTTTCCGTCTTCTTGACAAAGTGATTCATGTTCTCAATGTAGGTTCCTATTTGAGACATAAACGTAGCCATAGTTTGTTTCAGTATACTAGTTGTGGCAGCTGGTGGCTGTTGCTGCGGTTACTGCTGAGTCAGCAATCTATGTCCTTCATGGTTCTGGTTATTCTGTGCTTGAGGATTCAAGGCATTATTAGGATTGCTCCAAGAGAACTTGGGATCCTTTCTCAAGTTGGGATTGTAGTTGTTGGAGTTATAATTCTGCTTATTGTAGTTCCCAACATACATCCCTTCTTCTAACTGTAATGGACATTCCTCCGGACTGTGATTTCCTTCACAAGTTTCGCATACCTCTTCCGCAGAGTAGATAGGCTGTGAATCTTCTTTCAAGAGATTTTTTATTGCCTTAGTGAGATATGCCACATGTGATTTTAATGAGTTGTCGGCCTCATAATCTTTTACAGCTAGTACCTGTTTACCCCCTCTTCTTGTTGTAGGACATTTGTTCCTCATTTTTCGCCAGATTTTTCAATACTGCCATTGCCTCATCTGGGTCTTTGTCCAGCAATAATCCATTTGCTGCTGAATCAATTCTTATACGAGTTTGTAAATTGGCAGCATTATAGAATTTTGTTACCTGGTTCCAAACGGGGAATCCATGCATCGGGCAGTTCCTTAGAAGAGTGGTAAATTTGTCCCAGGCTTCGTGGATTGGCTCGTCGTCTTCCTGTTGAAAAGTAGCAATTTCGTTACGTAATCGCTCAGATAAATGCGAAGGATTAAAACGAGACAAAAATTCACGAGTTAAATCTGCCCAAGTTCGTATTGAACCCGGCGTTAGTTTATTCCACCAAGTCTTTGCCCTGTCCCTCAATGAATGAGGAAATAACCGAAGCCTCAGTATCTCCGGATTAACTCCTGGTAGTCTAAAGGAACCACAGATTTCCTGGAACGTTTTTAGATGCTCTCTAGTATCCTATGTAGCAGCACCACTAAATTGGCCAGCGTTGTTAATCATGCTGAACATAACAGGTTTCAGCTCAAAGTTGTCAACATCTATGTCTGGCAGGGTTGTCTCTAGTTCTACATGATCATTGAGCATGTAGTCTCGGCATGACCGGCGTGCGGCAGCGACAGGAGGTTCGGCAAGTGGATCGTTCCCTCCATCTCCAGCAGGATTGTTATTATCCTGGGGATTCCTTTGGTTGTTCATGGCCTCTAACTGTTCGTCAAGGTATTCGTTTCTGGCTAGTACGTGGCGAAGTCGGTTCCTAAGATTGCATGAATGTTCTATTTCATGATCTAATGGATACCCAGGTTCCTGTCCTCGTCTCGATCTGCGCATAAACAAGAAACCTTGTGAAAAGCACAGGTTGAACAATCCAAAATAAAACAGAAAAATAAAAAAATTCAGTAAAAGGTAGGGTAAAGTTATGTTGCCAGTCCCCAGCAATGGTACCAAAAACTTGTTGCGTGTAAAAGTGTCTATCGCAATGTAGTGCAAGTGTACACGACGCAAGTAGTAAAGTGATACGGAAGTATCAGATATCGTCTCCACAGGGACTGGGCTAATAGCTTCACCTTGAATTACTGCACGAAGGTAAAAGAATAGTTTAAGTTGTTGTCACGAAAATAATAAAGAGAACAGGAATATAAGATTAAAGTAATCAAGATAGAGAGAATGTATTGGTATTGAATTGCTTACTAGTGTAGGTGTTGCAAAGTCTAGGAATATTTGTTCCGTCGTCGTCCCTGTCGCGGCGGCACCCGTCGCGGCAGCGGTCTGTTGTTAGTCGCGGCAGCGATCACACAACTATGTACTTCAAGCTTGGCAAGAATCCCTACTATGCCTTGGCCTATCCCTAGGTCCAAGTCTGTCGATGAACACGTCTTTGATGATACCTCCCGACGTGAATCGAAGGATGAACACCGATGTTGTTGAATTCTTCCTTAGCCACTTAACCTCGTCCTATCCCTAGGTCCGAGATAGTTCAACTATAAACTAGAGAACCCGCACTTATTCCTTTCGTATACTTAACTCTCCCGATATTAAGTAAATAGATAACCTCACAATGCTCTCCCGATACTCTTGCAAGATGTTAACAACCAAAATAAGTGAACTTGAAGTTTATTTTATTGAACAGAAAATTCCTAAAACAAAAGCAATCTTTGCAACTACTTTACAAATCAACCTGTGGCCCTAGTGGGAATTTAGAACATGTTGAGAAGGGGAAAACGGCTAGGGTTTTGGGAAGAAGGCTAGAGATAGATGATGTTCTCTCCTAGGTCGAATTACATGCCTTTATATAGGCCTTGGGTTCAAGTTTTCTAATATTGCAAGAATACAAGTTTAAATTAAAATACAACTCTATTAAAGATTAAATCTTCAGAGAATATATCTTTAATTCGTCCTTCCTTCTTGCTTGGTGTTTCTTTCTTGAACTTTGGGCTTGGCCTTCATTCTGATCTAGGGCTTGGAAAAATATGAGGGTAATCCACGACAGACCGACATAATTTTCTCTTTCTGTCGAGGTCCACTTTGCTTCTTCTCCCCAACACCGCTGTCGTCCTTGGCTGCCACGGCAGCGGCCATGGCAGCATCGTCCTCTTCGTCTGCACTTTCAGTTCCAGCTCTGTTGCATTACTGCCCAGCGCCTGCTTCTCCATCTGCTATAACAGCAACCTGCAAAAGCAACCAATTTTAGTAGAAACTGTGCCATTTGATATATTTGTGATGTATAACTGAAATCTAACCTAAATGCAATGAATTATGCTTGAATGCAGTAGAAATATGGGTTAAATAGAGGGTAAATAATATAACTTTTACACACTCAACACATGCCATCATGTCAAATTTCATCTCAAACGGATCATTCAAACTCATTAAATTAAGCAACCAAACCTCAGGGACCAAAATGTAAGAAACAGAAACCTGAAACAGTTCAAATTCAAACTCAACGGTCAGGTGTTTCGGAACGGATGGCCCTGTACCGAAATGGTCATTTCAAAACTTGGTTGACCGTTTCGATCCTCGGGTGCGTTCTGAGACCCGTATCGAAACACTTCTTTCCAGTAGCAAAACTGTTTCGATACGTCCCTACCCGTTCCGAAACCTCTTAGCCATTTCAGGCCTCTGTTCCGAAACAAGCAAGGGTGTTTCGATACGCCTTGCCCTACAACAATATATTTTGCTAGTTTTTCACATCTTCTCATATTCGAAACATCCCCAATACATGCCACAACATGCATACAACATAAATACACACCAACAGTCATCATTTTGAGGCATTAGCTACGACGTGGCATCCAACATGCAAACATAAAACTAAAGGCATGCTCCCTAGTCCACCAAATCCATAACAAGCTAAAATCAACATTCACGTCCAAAATCAAACCATAATGGCCAATTACAACTCAAGGATAAACCACCAAACATGCTCAAAGTAAAGGGAAACATCCTCAACCATTCAAAAGTATAAATCCCACCCAATGCCTCTTATTACACTGAAATAAAACCACATACTTTGCAAGGTTAAAAGCTTGGATTCTTCATGCTTACTTGCTGCCTCGAATGCCTAGTTTTCTGCATTGATGAAACAAAAGAGCGTATGTACAAAGCTTAGTGAGGACCGCTATGCAACATTCATCAATGCATTTCACATCATTGGCAAAACCACCATTTCATATCTCATGCCTTTACATAAAACATGTCCATTCAAGAACATCAATGCACTTTCTAAAACATGCTCATGTGCAACATTAAAATCAGCAAATAAACCTTTGCTCATGCTTTACCAAGCATCTCATGCATCCTTGCATCATTTATAAGCATCTCTTGCTTAACATTAATCATTTACATTATATTGGCTCGCAAGTGATAATCCATAAACCATTTCAACACAAGACACAATCAGATACGCGGATTACAAGCGTTGTCCCACACGCTTCATACATACTACCGGACTACACAAGGTGGAGATCAATGGCACAATCACAACCCCTCAACACCCGTGATTGAGATTAATGGCACAATCACAACCCCTCAACATCACTCATTGGTAGTTGTATAATTCCACTAACGAGAGTACGGGACACATACACAAGACTCACACACGGGACTAAACCATCTACTGTGGTGGTCTTAACCTCAATCGTTAGGGTACTTGGATGGAGATTACGACACAATCACAACCCATCGACATCCAAGGAGACTTTATTCACGGTGCACCCAATCCTATAGCCGGCTAACTATATCCGATTAAAGTAACCAAAAACCATTTTCATCACTTGCCAATATAATCATTTAACCTCATTAATTCACTGTTTTACAAGCATAATCACAATGCCATTTCCACAAGCATAACATGCTTAACATCATATGCATTCAACACATAAAAACCAAGGATCACTTACCTAGTGCAACCTTAACATAATGGCATTAAAATCCAGAAACATTCATGCTAAAAACATGCTTTAAAATAGTAAACAAATCCACACTTAACCCAAGTGCATTTTCATCAAACATAGCACACTTCTAAGAGAGAGATTTCCGAATCACTTACTCTTGAGCTTAGCTAAGTGTATCAAACTTACACTGAGCTTCCATGACCACGCTCAAAGCGTTACAAAGCAGGAAATTGCATTTCCACTCACCGATAAGCGAAGCCTTGCTCGCCAGCATGAAAATTACTCTTCTGGAGCCTCCAACAACACCTCGTTTGCTTCTGGATCAAGATCCCCTGTTTTCACATCATCAAAACAGAGATCTAAATGCATTCCAACACCAGAAATAATTCACAACTCGTTTCTCACCCAAACTACACCAAATTACCCATCCAAAATAATTGAAAACTCAATCGATTGCTTCCTAAACCAAGCCCAGCCAACATACATCACTTCCAACCCATAAACACCAAAACACATCTAAAAAATAACCTAACCCAACCTTATACCTCCAGTAATCAAGATTCCACCATTCCACCTCAAAAACTCACTTAAAACAACCAAGAAACACAAGGATCTCAAGGATTTCGGGATCTATGTTATCAACACTTCATTTTAACATATTAATCAACTTAAAACTCAATTAAAATCAACACAAAACAGAGTTTAACTCATCAAGTCCGAAAATTAAGATTTCAACCACAATTTCACAAGATTTTAATCTCCAATCAACACTATAATGAAAAATCAACCAAAAATAGTATTTAGAAGTCAAATATCTTAGGAATTTCAATAAAAAACTTTTATTAGAGGTTGAGAACGGGATTTACCTCCAATCCTTGCTTCCCTCAATGAATGACAAGTTTTCCTTAGCAAAATCTTGAAGAACTAGGAAAGATTTCTTGAAAATGATTTAGGAAATGTTGAAAGAGTTTTTGGGAGAAAGAATTCTGGAGAAAGACGAGTGAATTAGTGTTTGGCTGAAAATGAGAAAGAGTTGGTAGTTACGTAATTGAAAATCTCACATTAACTACCTTTTAATTAATTAATATAAATCCAATTAAAGTCATTTAATTAAAAACCTTTTAAAACACATGTCATATTGAGGAAAGGTCAAATTGACTTAAAGGCCCCTAAAGATTCTAAGATTTTGGCCACTACATTAAAAATCACATTTTCCCAGTTTTGAAACTTTACAATTTGGTCACTACTCAAAATATCTCATTTAGAAAATCTGTTTTGTAAAATTGACTTGACCAACCTTTTGAACATATTTTTATAGGATTTTATCAATTTTTACCACATTTTTATCCTATCCCAATCCTTGATTTCCTTAAATCACCTTACGCGATTCGAACCATTCTCGACCGGTCTGATCCGATGTCTAAAACATCTAGGCCCAAAAGCAGGGCCTTACAAGATGTTCATCCAATATACTTGGATTATATAGAAATTATGTCTCTAATTGAATAATGATTTACCATGTTTGCATTCACTTCAGGGAATGGAACAGTTCCAATAATCGCATGGAATAAACATCATGCTTGCATTCACTTCAGGGAATGCTCCATCATTGATAATCGCATGGAATAAATATCATGTTTTGCATTCACTTCAGGGAATACCTCCCATAAAACTTTTTGGATCAAGACGAATTTTCGTAACTTGAAATTGGTGAAAGTCTTTGGTCGAGTTTTTCCGATGTAGAAGAATTATTGCTTTCGAGCAATTATAGACTTTATAATAACTTTTCTATTCACTTCAGGGAATGGAACAAATCTAATCTAACAAGCATATTCAGAACATTGAAACGTTGAAACAACCTTGTTTTCGTGGTAAAAACACTAAAACAACAACTAATATAAACATAAATATCATTAGTAATCAATATAAACACGCAATATTGAATAACCTCATATATAATTGAATTTATAGCAATACGTAAAAATTCAAAAGAATAGATTAAAATATGAAACATATATTTCTTAACTTTTAACAAAGAACCCATGGTTATAATAAATTCTTTTATCAGAAAAATTTCTCAATGATTCTTTATTAGTGTATTGATTAATCATATCTTCCATGATTAAGAAGCAAGTATTTAATTATAGCACATGAAAAAATAAAAAAATATTTAATGAACGAATAAAAGTTGATGTTAGTTTCTAAAAGAAAATTTAAAGAACAGAAATTATTTCTTGAGACACATATGGCTTACATTAAATGAATGGTGAACGGTCTCCAAGGGTGATCGGTTAGTGGATACTTCCACTCATGTGTCTTACCTTGAGACGTATATGGTTTGAGGCGGCTTAGCTAGAAACATAGTGCGGCTTGATTAGGCGAAAGAAACAAATAAAAATGGAAAGGATTTTGTAGAGTTCCGACACAAATATCAAGGAGAGGAATCGAGCATTTAAATCTTTCGAGCGAACTCGTGCTGATAACGTGTTGTGAATAAAATAACAAAGAACAATAATAAGAACAAAGAACAAGAATGGAAGAACAAAGAGATGAGAGGAAGAGGGAGATATATATTATTCTCAATACTCAAGTGTATACAATACATTCATTAGATGATATATTTATAGGCATAAGAAGTACATAATACATTAAACTCTAATTAATGAAGATAATATTTCTAATGATAAAGTAAATCAAATCTTCTTGATAAAGTCCTTATCATTATAGACATCCACATAGATAAATATTCATAACAATTTCTTATTTATGAATTTTTTTTAATTTTATTAGTTAATCAATTTTGTGTTATTTAGAGAAATTTTTATAATTATCAAGGACAAATTAGTCTTTACAAGTATTTTATTCAAACCTCTAACTCAAAAAGCTCCTAAAATGAGCTTTTTCAATGAGAGGCTTCACCCCAATATGCTATTACAGTCTTCTATTTACCAAACATTTAAATTAGCGAATTTGATAGGTCAGACCTCTAAAAATACTTCAAACTTTTAATTTTAGCTCAAAAAAGTTGTTTACCAAACATGGCCTAGTTTTGTTTGTTTTTTAAAAAAAATCTATATTTTTAACATATTGAGTCGTCCTAGGTGAGAAGGGAATGTTGCTATCTCTAGGAGACGCGAATTCGAGCAGTGTGCTTGCACACAATGTGTGTTTTATTTATTTTTAAATAAAAAGAGTAAAGAACATATAATATCATGTAATCACACCAAAAATATATTTTTTTTAATATAACCATTGGTATCCAACTATTAGTTGTCTAATCTGAATCGGTTATTGCATAAGCTCAGACCCTCCTCCCCCATTGTGTCCATTCGCAATGTAGAATTTGAACCTTTGAGTTTGTTTAAAGGATATAGTGTTTCATCCCACTACAACTACGGTGTAAAAAACTCACCCAGCCTGGAAACTTGGTTGAAACCGACTCAAGTCTGAACTAGTTGTGACTGAGGTGATGGTGACCTGAACTCAGTCGAATCCGACCTAATGTTGACCCGAACCCACATTGGACCAGGTGATTTTGGATATGAACCCGACCTAAGAACAACTTTAACTCGAATTAAACCTAATAATGTGATAATTGAACCTGACCTAATATGAACCCAAAATTAACCTTATTTGAATCAACCTGACTTGAAACAACCCAAGATCTGATTTTTTCTGACCTGTAAATGACCTGACTTATTGTTGACCCGACCTATAAATTCAATTGTTTGGGAAGAAAATTACCCACACAATTTAAAATTAGTTTCATATTTTTTTCATATACCCAAACTCCTACGTATTTGGGAGGAAATTAGGCACCCAATCCAACAATCATTTTTTTAAATTTTTTTCATTTATTCAAAATACCTAAACTCTGTAACCTCAATTTCTAAACCTATAACCCTAAATCCTATATTATAAACCTTAGATACCAAACTCTATACCCTAAAAATATTACAATAATTATTATTAAAACGAAAAAGGTTGTTGTTGTTATTAATATATTGTTATTTTAAAAATAAATATAATTTTTTATTGTTGTTAGTGTCATTATTATTACTAAAATAAATTACAAATTTCTCCAAAATATTCGACCTCGAGTTCGTCTGTGCCTGGTTAAGACTTGACCTGAAATTCATCCAAAATCGATAATATTCGACCTGAATTTTATTTGAAATCTATGTGACTCGACCTGAACTTAACCTGAGACTCGGAATGACCCAACCTGGGATGGACCCGAATTAACCCGATAAATAACCATTTTGACCCAACCTAAATTGACATGACCTAAAATCGAACCGAGTCTGCATTGAGATCAACCCGATGTTGAAACGGACATGAATCTACCTGACTCAAGTTAAGTCATTGATTTGAACCGACATAATCCGAATCTGATCTAACTCGCCTTGAAACCCAACCGTGTAACCCCCTAACTTGGCCAAGAAGAAATGAGTCTAATCTAGAAAGTTGCATTTGAAAACAATTGTTGTGAGCCTAACAGTTGGAGGGTTGAATTTAGCTCTGATACCAATAAATATAACCTCCTAAACTCAACCTAGAAAAAAAAATGTTGAATGAGAAAGTCGCGATTGAAAACTAAACCCCCAAGAAAATCGATTTTAAAATTATACTTTAATTTAAAATAAAAGAATATATTATTTATTACAAGTGATTTAATAAATTATAGTTATATATATTCTTTTATTTTAAATTAAAGTATAATTTTTATATTTGATTTTCTTGAGAGTTAAGTTTGCAATTTTGACTTCCTAAATTCAGTATTTTTTATAGATTAGGTTTAGGGGTTACAAACCGAATACCCGATTTTACATCCCCAAGAACAATTGGTTGTTAGTTCAAAAATCAATATTTGATAATGTTATCTATTTTATCAAATAATCTGAATATTAATAGTATTATAATAATAATCTGAATATTAACAGTTGATATTAATTACAAATTGTGAAGTATGCATTATGCTGTATCTGTTGCAGTGTTGTTTGCTTGTCAACGAGGCTTTCAAAACACTGCTCACAAGTCTACGTTCATCCCTCATATCATTATATTTGGTTTTCAACAAACTATATATCCCAGTTGTTCTAGTGGTTGTGGCTTGTGGGCTGAACATTTCTCCGTAGATGACCCGGGTGTGAGTTTAGTAAAAGAATGGGCGAAAATCTCTTTGGATCGTGACGTTTGAGTTCTGAAGCAATAGTACTAGCTAAAATCCCTATCTGGGGTTGCTTCCACGAAAGATGTACGCTTAAGAAGCTGCCAAACAGTGTGTTCATGTTGGCTTTATAATCAAATATATATGTAAGAAAACTCGCTCTTCCTCCACTCATCTTCTACAGTACAGTTCCATGCCTTATTTGATAAACAATGAGAGAAAAAAAAAAGTGTTTCAGCTTTCCCTTGTTTCATTGACGTCTGAATTGATTCCACCCCACTCTGCTAACATCTAAACATGGCAGATAACCAAAACCAATGGTCCTTAATTCTTTACCATGTATATTTTCCATTAATACAACAGAAAGAAAGAAAAAAAAAACACTCACCTTTGCCTAACTGGCTTGCATTTAAATTTGAAACGTGAGGATTAATGAATCAAATAACGGTATGAGGCTTGGAAGTATTAGCCATTAGGGTATTGTTGCAGTGTTTTCTGGTGTTTGGAAATGATATCGCTTCTCTTTTTCTGTTGCTTTGGTAGAGCCGAGTGGCAAAGTTTTGTTTTTGATCTCCTCGACCACGAGAAACGAAAGTACGTGTGTGGTTTACATTGTACGTATTTGAAGATGAAGACATGAAATCATGAAATTAATGGTAAAGATTATTATTAATATGTAAACAAATGTGGTTGAGAGATCTCACAATTAACACTTAACAGGCTACCACTAGGAACCATCGTTGTTCGTTTGTACTCGGGGGTAAAAACTACACATTGATTGTTTTCTGTGATCAGTAAAAAATGGCTCTTTCATCAGTCGGGACTCAAAAGCAGTCGCACGGAAGATGCTTCAGAAAAACCCTGATGTCTCAACAACAATGTAATTGTAAAACGTACGGCTTTCATTACTGTACTTTGGTTGGTGTCCGGTGCATGTGATAGATTAAGGGAAGGTGGCTGTTTGAAAACGAAAGGGGCTGCTTCAATCCTGCATGCCCCAGCACCAACATAACTCAGATAACTTATATATAATTAAATATACTCCAACGTACCAAAGGGGTTGGTCTAATTGGTAAGCATGTCTCTAGTTCGAGGTCTTGTGTATATAAAAATCTTTATTCGAAGATTTACCCACCAAAATTATGTGTGCGGTGTAAGTCGAATATTGGAAGTGTAAAGCTAATGAAGTGGTCTCTTTAAGGAACTCCAACAAGTGTAAATGAAGTTAAGCGTGTGTTTTATACTTTGTATAGGTTGGAAAAGGAGCCCAATTATACAACAAGTTTCCTCAACAGCTTGGATTGGAATTGTGTGATTGAATTAATTCCTTCCATGGGATGGATGGAGCCCTTTATTCTATTTGAACAACATGACCAATGAGTCAATGACTATAATCTCTATGGATAGGTGTGTAAATGAACAGAGCGTTCGACGAACTATTCGTTTAGTGTTTGTTTATATTCGTTTATTAAGTTAAATAAACAAGTATGAACAAAAAAATTTATGTTCGTTTAATAAACGAACGAACACGAACAAAGTTGTGTTCGGTTCGTTTATGTTCACGAACAAACTCATTTATAAGATCGTTTATAGGACAAAAATGATTGTGGAGGCATCTAAATACTACTTTTTGTTGTTGCTTGTTGCTTTTGATTTATTTATTGATTTATTGTTAATTTATTTTACATTTTTTAACATATAAACGAACATGTTCGCGAATGAATAAACGGACACGTTCGTGAAAACTAAATAAACGAACACGAACACATTCAAAATTAAATAAATGAACACGAACCGAACATGAACACTTTTAAAAATAAATAAACGAACACGAGCATAGTCTTATTCGTTCAAGCTCGGTTCATTTACACCCATGTCTAACTGCAACCCCACGTTTTCTAAGACCTACACCAACAAGTTTAAAAAGCATATGAAACATTTCATGCAAGACATGTAAACTTTTTCTTGGAATTTAATAATCTAATCTCAAATATCTGGAATTCAATTCAACTCTATTCGATCTCAACAACCCAAACCCCTCCAACTTTAATTTCCCTAAACTTTATAATTGATTTAAGGAAAAAGTCGCCTAAATATAGAATTAACTTGAATATGAAGTGTCCATGACCAAAAATAATCTAAATCTGAAATGATCTGAACTTATCTTCAAACTTAAATACTCAAACCCAAAATTTAAATTAAAATGACATGAAAATTTTAGAACTCCTACAAATTCAAATTAACTCGATTCAAAATCAATTTGATCCACCCAATTCAAGGTTCTACTTCCGTTGCAATTGGAGTAATCATTTAGTTGTCCAGTTGTGACATTTTGCCTGAGATTATAACCGGTAAGCTCATGACTCAACTTTTAAATTCATGATGACTAGTGCTGCATCCATTGAATTTTTTTTACCATATTAAGCATTACGTATTTCCATCTAATTTCATTCAGAAATTCAATGATAAATAGTAAGGTGAAGTTTAAGTAACTTAAGGACTATTGGTGTAATTTTATTATTTTGACGAATATATAAACAAATTATATGGTAAATATATATATGAACATGTTCCTGAATATTAAACGAACATGTTCACAAATATTAAAAGAGATTCTAAGTTCTAGTTGGATTGCTCTTTTTCCTTGTGTTTTTTGGTTACATTGTTAAGAAAAATCGTTTAGTGACACTTATCTTGCCGCGCAAGTTAAGCCCGAACATATTCGTAAACGCTAAACAAACGAACACGAATAAAGCCTTGTTCGTTTAAGCTCGGTTCATTTACAAACGCCACTGTTGACTCACAATATTGGATCATTACACTTACGAATTTGTGGAGAAATATATATGTATATCATATATGGTTAGACAGTCATTTAAATCAGAATCAACCAGTATCATAATATTATACATAATTACATTGGGTTTAAATAAAAACTCAAACAACTCAGATAAAAAATCAAATAAAATTTGAATGATAAAACAATACTCGTAAATTTGACTAACTCAAAATTTTTCAATCGACTTGACTCGGTCGAAAATTCATTCCTACTTACGGGACATAATAAATGTGGTTTAGATAATATATTATTTTGGTAGATAATTTAAGACAATGATATGAATGGGGTAAAAAAACGTAATTATACCATATAAAATTTGAAATAATTACCATATTTGCATCCCTGTCGTATGGGCGTAAGGCAGGTAATATAATAAAAATCAAGGGCAACACTTTCTCCATTATAGACTCCAGCTTTCTCCCATGAAAAATACTGAAAATTGAATTTATGGAACAGGCGGCCGTTTCCCTTCACAAAATGCTATAAAGAAGCGTTTGATCTCGTCCGCCATGAATGACCACCCTTTTCTTCTTTCATCAATCTTCCTCTCCACTTTTCTAACGCCTCAAGCCTACACCCAACATTAAACACCTTCCTTTCCTCCGCTCATCAACCATCTACGGCAAAACATCGAAAACCCAAGAATTCTCATCCCCCTTTCTCATTGATTTGATTTGTTTTTTTTGATCTGATAAATTTTACCCTGTATTCGTTTGCTGTGATGGCGGATATAGTGAAGCAAATCTTGGCAAAGCCAATTCAGTTAGCGGACCAAGTGACAAAAGCGGCGGATGAAGCGAGTTCCTTCAAGCAAGAGTGTGCGGAGCTTAAGTCCAAGACAGAGAAACTCGTTGGCTTGCTCCGGCAGGCGGCGCGTGCGAGTTCTGATCTTTATGAACGTCCCACGCGCCGCATCATCGATGATACAGAACAAGTCCTCGACAAGGCCTTCTCTTTGGTCCTCAAATGCCGCGCCAATGGCCTTATGAAGCGCGTGTTTACAATCATCCCAGCCGCTGCGTTCCGTAAAATGTCGTCTCAGCTCGAGAACTCAATTGGCGATGTTTCCTGGCTTCTCCGCGTATCGGCCTCCGGTGACGACCGCGACGATGGGTACTTAGGCCTTCCTCCGATCGCTGCAAACGAGCCCATTTTATGCCTAATATGGGAACAAATCGCGATTCTTTACACCGGCTCACTAGACAACCGGTCCGACGCGGCAGCTTCGCTCGTTTCCCTGGCCAGAGACAATGACCGTTACGGGAAACTGATTATAGAAGAAGGAGGGGTTGGACCATTATTGAAATTACTCAAGGAAGGGAAAATTGAAGGTCAAGAAAACGCCGCCAAAGCAATTGGGCTTCTGGGTAAGGACCCGGAAAGCGTGGAGCACATGATCCATGCCGGCGTTTGCACGGTGTTTGCGAAAATCCTCAAAGAAGGTCCTATGAAAGTTCAGGCCGTGACGGCGTGGGCGGTGTCTGAACTGGCAGCTAATTACCCAAAATGTCAAGATTTATTCGCTCAGCATAATATAATCCGATTACTTGTTAGCCATCTGGCGTTTGAAACGATTCAAGAACATAGTAAATATGCTATTGCTAGTAACAAGGCGGCATCGATCCACGCGGTGGTTATGGCGAATAGTAATAATGCGACTGTGAAAGTAGCTGTTGACGAGTATCATCAGAGTCCGATTTTGCATCCAATGGAGAACCAAACCCCGAATCAGATGCACAATGTGGTTACCAATACATTGGCAATGAGAGGGGTGAATTTGCCACAAAAGCTGAGTAATAATCATGTTAGGAGTAACAGTCAGGGCAATGTGAAGCAATTTCATCATGTTTATTATCAACCACAGCAATCCGGGGCGAACATGAAGGGAAGGGAACTGGAAGATCCTGCTACCAAGTCTTATATGAAGGCAATGGCAGCTAGAGCTTTATGGCATCTTGCCAAGGGGAATTCGTCTATATGTCGGAGTATCACCGAGTCTAGAGCATTGCTATGTTTTGCAGTTTTGTTAGAAAAGGGTACTGATGATGTGCAGTTTAATTCGGCAATGGCATTAATGGAGATTACCGCTGTGGCGGCACGGGACACCGATTTGAGAAGGTCTGCATTTAAACCCAATTCTCATGCTTGTAAGCTCGTAGTTGATCAGCTGTTGAAGATCATCGAGAAGGCTGATTCAGAGCTGCTGATTTCTTGTATCAAGGCTATTGGTAATTTGGCAAGGACGTTTAGAGCAACCGAAACAAGGATGATTGCTCCATTGGTTAAACTTCTTGATGAGAGGGAAGCTGAGGTTTCCAAGGAGGCTGCCATTGCACTTACCAAGTTTGCTTGCACTGATAACTACCTACACCTTGATCACTCCAAGGCTATCATTAGTGCAGGAGGTGCAAAACATTTGATTCAGCTAGTGTATTTCGGAGAACAAATTGTTCAACTCTCGGCATTAGTTCTCCTATGCTACATTGCTCTCCATGTTCCGGATAGCGAAGAACTCGCCCAAGCCGAGGTACTTACGGTGCTTGAATGGGCATCCAAGCAATCCTACATGACCCAGGATGAAACTATAGACGCTCTTTTACAAGAGGCCAAAAGTAGACTGGAGCTGTATCAGTCAAGAGGTTCAAGGGGATTTCATTGATTCAATCACATTTCCATTGTAATTCATTGTTCGAAACGATATCCAATCATGTTCTAATGGAGTGTACATACAGTTATCTGTCTTCCATGGGTGATCATAGGTATTTTCAGTCATCTGCAGAGTTGCATTGCTGGTTTTAAGTCCAGGAAGGGGTTCATGATAGGCTTCATATCATGTAATCCACATATTTTTTTTGTTCCTTTGCGAATCACTCACAACTGTATGTTGGATTTTAAATAAATTTATTCATATTTGTCTAATACTTTGAAAAGTTGGTTATATCTTGGTTGGAACAGCTAGGAATGAGGTAATGTAGGGAAAAAGTTGTCTGAAAAAAGATTGCATGTTTTGCGGAGAATGAAACGGGGAGGCATTGATGTTAAGGTGAACTAATAATTGGGCAGACTTTTTTTCTGGTGGGTTGTATTATGTCTATTGGTCGGTTAATTCAGATCGAATTTTGCATAGAGGTGATATGAGGGCGACTCTTTTAAGTCCTAATCTAATTTTTTTATTCTAAGTGTCAACTCTGATCTTGATTAAGAAACCTAGAATTATAGCACACTAGATCGAATGGTTGTTGGTAATAATTGGGCAGAGTTTTGTAAGTTGTATTGACCATAAAAGAATCATTCATCCTTACTTCAACTACCATTTGATTCCATCAGCAACCTCAAATGACCTGCCTTGTCTGCCACCTAACAAACTGGAAATATTGGAAAAATGTTTTTGAAAAGCTGATTTACAAAATAAGAACATATTTCTCTGTTCCATAACAAGAAGCTTGAAATAAGTAGGTGAGGGGGTGATGGCATTTTTCATGCTGTCACCATTCAATCTGTCGTGCCATTTTTTCTCATTCTTTCCCCTTTTTTTAAAGTTTTGGGAAATCGAGATTGAACTTCCATGATTCCAAGTCGAACCCACTTTTGAGTTTGAAAAAGCTGCAGCAACCCCAGATATTCACATGAACGCCCATCACTTTCCCTTGTAGGATTTCACATGCAAATGTACACATAAAATAATTGAACTCTGACCCTGAAAAGGCTTTGGTTTTGGATGATTGAAATTTTCTTCTTATCCAAACTTCACGGAGTTTTGTAATAATTACAACTTAAGAGCTGTTTTGTTCTACTTAAAATTTTTAAAATATTATGTCAACCGAATCCTGTGCCAAAAAACAAAAGAAACATTACCATGGCAGCGTGTCCAAAGGAAAACCCCTTGTTAGTTGCTACCCCAGAGTCGGGTTAGACCAACAGTAGATGGAATTTTAAGATTGGAGTTTGTGTTTTCTACAGCTGTTGAATGTATAACATCTTCATAAATAATTAGTCAATTTTAAATGATACACGGTGCAGATTCTCTGTTAAAAAAGATCAACCAACGCCATCCACGTCTCTCACCTAACCTACATTATTTGCCTTATTTTACTATTTTTATCTTTCTGCAATATCACGCTAACAAGTGTCCTACTGGTACATGTTCTAGTGGTAAAGCAGATGATGTTTATCCTACGAGACATGAGTTTAAATCTCAATTCATTTCTTTATATATAATTTTCAATTATATCATTAATTTTATCAAATAAAAAATATAATTACAATAAATACCACTCTTTATATTTTTTTCCTATTATCCACCTTTATTTTTAATAAAAATGGGGAAAATTATTTGCCTCGAGTCGAGTCATAAGCGAATTTTAATCTTAAAATATGAGTCGAATTCGGGTCGAGTTAAAAATTATTGGGTCGGGTAGCATTGAGATAGAGAGTTTATATTTTCAGACCGAATTGGAGTGGACTAAAAACCTGAGCCCAAGTCTTACATAATCATAGAATATGAATGTTTGTGGAGATTCATTTTGGATCCATCTAGTCCTCAAGAAAAATACAGTTCACACCTTTGTTTAGAGGGCTAATGCTGAATGCTGACTGCTGAGAGAGGATAAAACAATGAGGTGACAACTTTGGTTATAGGTTTCAGTGATGTTGGGCTTAAATGGCATCAAAGTAAAACTAATGCGGTTTTAAAATAGGTGGGGTGAATGAGAGACGCCCAAACCTATTATTCCATTCAAATTAGCCCATTCATTAGGAAATTGTAAATTTACTACTATTTCAATATCAAGGTTCAAATAAGGGTTTAATCTTTTAAGATTTTGTTGTATAACATCTTAATTTTGTTTTGAATATAACATCTTGAGTTTTTAAAACGATCAAATAAAAGTATTTTCATATATGATCAAATAACAATCTAACCTTTGTCTCGGTCTAAAAAAAATTACCATTTTCAAAATTTGCTCAATGAAGGGTACGGTTTTTTTAATAAACTCAATAATCACCAATTTGATTAAATTCCATTGTGTGGTACAAATAACCCAAACATTTTTTCACTTTGATCCTAAGTCTTTTTCAGCTTAAGCGTTGTTTTTGCGCTGTAATAATTTCAATTTATCGATTTTGTCTCTAAGCTTTTTTTTGCATCACTTTGTCCCCTAAACTAGTTGAATTGCATCAACATTTGCCTCTTGACCGACGAAAGTCAATGTTGACCGTCACGGTGTTGAGGTGGCGGTCTACAGTGCTAACGTGACATTTCATGTGTGAAGCTGACGTGACAGAAGGGCAAAATTAATTTTTTAACCAACTTTGAGGACAAAATTGATTTCTAGTTGAGTACGAGGACAAAATTGATGTTTAGGTAAAATAATACGAATTTAAGCAAAAATGAAAATTTTAATATATTAAAATAACATAACATTAGTAAAAATATTTAAAAAATAAAAATAAAATATGACTAGAAATAAAAAATTAATAAAAATTAATAAAATGTAAAAATTTAAAAATTAAAAACTATAAAATAATAAATAATAAATTATTTAAAATTTGAAAATATTTATAAATTATTAAAAATTTTGATAACCTTCTTCATAAAAGTTTGGACGATTTTGGTTATCTTTCTCTTAAAAGTATGTAAGGGGAAAATAATCCTAAAATTTGATTAGTTGAACATCATTTATATATACATACATGTGACTTTCTGGTAATTTAAATTTTAGATCACTAAATTTAATATCCACTTTCATTTATATCACAAACTTTTAATTTAGTCAAAATACATCATTCAAATTTTATTATTTATAAATTAAGTCACTCACATTGAAACTATTAAATAATTGTAATGAAAAAAAATGAAATGGATATTTTTGTTAACATATTTACACATGTCATCAATAAATAATATTTAGTTAGTAATTTAAACATTTTTTTAAATTTACTAGAAATTCAGTTATTATCCTTTGAATTTATTTAAATGAGATTTTGTAAAAATATCTCAAAAAATATTAAAATTATAATTTAACATTATTTGATGATCATATGTGAAATATATGTTTAATAAAAAGTCAATTTTAATTTTTTTAAAATTATTTAACGATATTATTATAAATGACTTATTTTATTAATAATAAATTTTGAATGGAGTAATTTAATTGAATTAAAAGTCTATGATGTAAATGAAAGAGAATGTTAAGTTCAATAATCTAAAAATGTAAATTACTTTGATTCTCTCAAGAGAAAGCAATGTAGTAGCAGTTAGGCATTCAGAATTAGGCTATTAATGAAGGCTATTCATTTGGGCCATGAATTTCCTACTTTATAACATAACTTTGTAACCGAATACACCCCTAATAAATTTTTCTCATTGAAGATTTTCAAAAAAAAAAAAATACATTATAAATATTTTTACATAATTTTTAGATATTTTTATTTTTAATAACATATTTAAATGTTTTATTATAATTTATATTTTTATGCTATTTGAATATTTTAAAATTTTAATATATTTTTTTAAATTTGTATTATTTTTCCCCTCAAAATCAATTATGCCCTCATACTCAACCAAAAAATCAATTTTACCCTCAAACTCGGTCGAAAAATTAATTTTACTTATCTGCCACATCATTTTGACACGTGGAATTATAGAATTAATCAAAATTATGCAGTACAGTTTAAATGAAAATAGGATATGATTGTTTATTTTTTGATTTTAGGGGATTAGAGGCAATCAAGGATTAATTAGATTTTTTCTCTAATTTGTAATTATTTTCTTGAATAAGGGAGCAATTCTCTTATCTAGGTTGGTAGACATTTTTACATGGTATCAATTGCTTAAGTTCTAGAGAAGATTGTTTCAATCTTGCTAATGTTTTCTCTATACCTCAACCTTCATGTGTTTTTTTTAATTCTACAATGTCTAAATCCTCCTAGCAACAAATTAATTCACCACATGCGCATTATCTCAGCATAATTGATACCTCACCCATCCTATCTTATGCCACAAATTAAATGACACTATCTTTAATGGTCATAATTAGTTCTCCTCTACATCTCAGGCAGAAATAAAGATAATTATTTTACTAAGAATATGACTATTCTAGAACTTACTGATCAAAGTTATTGTATATGGAGGATAAAAAATAATATGTTGAGGTCATGGCTGATCAACTCCATGAGAACAAATATTGGAGAGAATTTCTTTCTCTACCAGACAGCCAAAGAAATATGGGAGGCAGTGAAGGAGACATACTCCAACTCAGATAACCTATCAAAACTCTTCGATATAGAAAGAAAACTTCATGATCTATGACAAGAGGATATGACTGCCACTCATTATTACAATACTATAACGAGGAATTGACAATGCGATAATGATGCAACCATATACAATAAAATTGTTGCTTTAAAGAGGATATTTCAGTTCCTTCTTGGTCTCAACAAAGAGCTTGATGGGGTACGAGGCAAAATCTTAAGCAAAAAGTCATTGCCTTCGATTAGGGAAGTCTTTTCTGAAGTCCGCAGAGAAGAAAGTAAAAGGAGGCTGATGTTGATAGAATCAATCGATTCAACAATGGTTGATGGATCAACTTTGTACACCCACACTTCATACCAAGGTATCAAACAAAAGAAAGAAAGGCCATTATGCGAACATTGAAGAAAATCAGGCCATACACAGGAGCAATGTTGGAAATTACATGGTAAATCAGTTGATTGGAAACAAAACAGGCCACATTAACTTAGGGAAAGTCAGTCAAATATGACTGACATGTCTACTATTAGTGGTAACAATCAACCTTTCACTAAGGTGCGGATCAAGGCAGTCCAAAAAATATTTGGGCAAATGTCTATGCCTAATGATCAGCCTTCCTTTGCCAATAGTGCTGACAACAAAAATTCCAACACTTGGATAATAGACTACGGGGCTTTGGATCACATGACATATGATATTAACTTGTTTCGAAGTTTTAGTTCACACAATAATCTTTATAATGTCCGAACAATAGATGGTTCCCTCTCAAAAGTGGAAGGAATTGGCACAATTAATTTGACGAATGATCTTATTCTATCATTTGTGCTTTATGCCCCTAAATTGGCATGCAACCTAATTTTTACGAGCAAGCTTTCTAGTGACTTGAACTGTTAAACCAAGTTTAATCATGCCTTTTTTGAATTTCAGGCACTAGATTCGAGGAAGGTGATTAGCAATGTTGAGATGTGTGGTGGCCTCTATTTACTCCAATAGAAGATTTCTCTCAAAAGACTAGTTCTCACAAGCTCTGTATTTGAATATGTCTCTCTAATTACCTCTACTTTCCTTTCAAATCCAATAATGTTATGGCATTTCTGCCTTAGTCATCCTAATTTTTCATACCTTGCAAAATTATTTCATGCATTATTCATCAATAAAATTCCAACAACTTTCTCTTGTGAAATCTGTCAACTTGCAAAACACATACGAAAAGCTTATCCTAGCATTACATATACACCATCAAAACCTTTCTCCATTATTCACAATGACATTTGGGGCCCTTCAAGAGTAAAAAATGTTAATGGCGCTCGTTGGTTTATATCATTTATAGATGATCATTCTCAAACAACATGAATATTCATTATAAAAGAATAATTCTAAACTAGTAGTATATTCCAATCCTTTTGTACAATGGTTGAAACTCAATTCCATAGTCAAATTAAAGTCCTTAAAATAGACAATGGCAGTGAGTATTTTTACAAAAACCTTGGGTTCCTACTTTAAAGAAAATGTGATAGTTCATGTGTTGACACACCTCAATAGAATTGGATAGCCGAAAGAAAAAACCGACACTTACTAGAGGTTGCAAGATCTCTTATGTTTTCCACTAGTGTCCCAAATATTTCCGGGGAGAAGCTATTTTGAATGCTACCTACCTTATCAATAGGATGCCTAGCCGAGTGCTAAAATTTCAAAAACTTCAGGATATTCTCCTAAAAGTATTTGGTTGTTCAACTTTTATTCACATCCACCACCAGTTTAGAACCAAACTTGACCTTAAGTCTATCAAATGTGTATTTCTCGGCTACTCGTCTTCTAAAAAAGGGTTACAAATGTTACTCTCCTCTCACTCACAAAATGTATACTTCCATTGATGTCACATTCTTTGAAAATCAACTTTTTTTTTTCAAAGCTGGCAATGAGGGGGAGGATTCGAAGGAATTTTAGCTTGAAAAAACACCATCCAAAAATCAACTTGAAAAAAATCAAGAACTTCTTGTCTATACTAGGAGGAGTCGACCTATAGAGAATGTAGAGGACATCACACATTGTCAAGAACTTGAACTGGATCCTTTCGCCTCAAAAAATGAGATAGGTATGGAAACGTCACACAATGAGACTCTTGTTCCTCTCATTGATAATTTAGAATTGCCCATTGCCCAAAGAAAGGGTGCTCGAAAGTGCACCAAGTATCTTATTGAGAGGTATGTTGCCTATGAAAAATTACTACCATCCCATCGAGCATTTACTATGTCTCTTAACATCATACATATTCTAAAGACAGTTTAGGAAGCACTGAAAATTCCAGGTTGGAAAAAAGTTGTTGAAGAAGAAATCAAGGCCCTAAAGAGCAATGGGACATGAGTACTCCTTGAATTGCCACAAGGAAAGAAGACGGTGGGATGCAAATAGATACTCACTATCAAGTACAAGGCTGATGGGAGTGTTGAAAGATTCAAAGAAAGGTTGGTAATAAAAGGGTTCACTTAATCGTATGGAATTACTTACCAAGAGACCTTTGCACCTGTTGCAAAGCTAAACACAATTCGAGTACAATTGTCACTTGCGATAAATGAAGATTGGCTCTTCATCAATTAAACATCAACAAAGAATTCCTAAATGGGGATCTTGAAGAAGATGTGTACATGGAGATTGTAACAACCTGAATTTCCGGGTCAACGCCCAAGATGTGTACATCAAAAATGTGTTGACCCGAGTTATGGACTTTCGTGTTGGTTGGAGTAATTGGACCCATATGGGTCAAGTTTGGGCCTTGTTGGTTGAGATTTGAGCTACATGGGCTAGGGTAGTGACCATTTTGTGACAAGGGTGAAAATAGAGGGTTTTATGTTGGGATTTAACCCATTTTTAAATAAAAGGCTGACCACTCTTTATTATTTTGTCTTTCACATGGGGAAAGATGGGACATAGTGATATTACCACCCTTTCTTCTTCTTCTTCTTTCCTATCAACCCCTCTATGGAACCCTCATCTTCCAAAACCTAAAAACCACATCTTTTCCTTCCAAACCTTTATTTTGGGATTCATGAGTGAAGAATAAATTAATCATCATTCCAAGAGCTTTATGAAAGTGGTATTCTTTTCTTAAAAAAAGTGAGCTCTCCATTTATGGGTTTCTTTGAGGGTTTAGGTTTTGAGAATTCTCCCATGTTTTCAAGGTTGTTAATCTATGGCTATACCTCTTTTTAGTGCTTGGTTTAAGTCTTGATTCGTTTCCTTGTTGTGAGGTAAAAAGAAGATGTTTTGTAGTTTATTCAAGTAGGTGCCAAAGAGAAGAAGTTGAGGATTGTGAGTGTGTGAAGAAAATCCAGGTTAGCTGCTAAAAGGTCAGTACATCTCTGACTCCTACTCTTCTTGAAGACCATAAAGTGATTGCTTTGCTTGATTGTATGGTATATGATTGCTAGTTTTAGCCTAAGGCAGCTTAGAGCCTCGTTAATGGTAAATCTCGAATTAAACGTTAATAAGGTGTAAAAAGGGTAGAAAACCACCCTAATTAACTCCCATAATATGTATGTTTGAGTTAAAGGGTTGAGAGTTACCTTTTGAGGGCTTGTAAAGTTATTTCCTGAGCCTTGGAAGCCATTTCTAGGCTTTAGTATCGGTACACGGGGAGCCCGTACAAATACCATGTGTTCTCATCGATGGACACAAGCAACAATTAAAGGGGCGTATCAATACGCCTAAGGTGGGTATCAGTTAGGGATGGCAGACGAGTACAGTTTCGTGGATTCCGCACCGCACCCGCCCAGTTGGGGTGGGGATGGGTATGGGTTTGGTGGGTAGTGGGCGGGTGTGGATGTAAAAATTCATACCCGCCGCGGGTAGTGGGTAGGTGGTGGATTTAAGACCTTACCCGCCCCGCACCCGCCCGCCCCGCACCCGTCTTCCCCGTATGCTACCCGCCATATTATGTGGCTTTGAAGATATCTGATTCAATATAAAATTTGTTTTCTTTATTCAAATTTCAAGTTCATTGCTTTAGTTCTTTGCATTGTCTTACCCTCAGATTTCTCACATAATAACTAACTTACACCGGTGTAAATTAGTCATAGTAAGTTAGCTATAGTTCGGTAGAACTTACACCGATGTAAGTTAGTTATACCATATCACAAGTTAACAGTGTTAGGGTCGGGGGCGTTTTAAATGACGGAAGAAAACTTCAGGGGGCACATTAAACGCATCTAAAGTTCAGGCACCACATTGAACTTTTCGTCAAAGTACATGGGGCATTGGTGCCATTATCACTTCATGTTTTATGTGATATGGTTGCTGCCTGGCGGGCGGGTACATGTGGGTATAGGCGGGTACAAGATGGGTAATGGGTATCCAATTGGGTGGTGGGTGTGGGGATGGATTTAAGAATATACCCACGCGGGCGGATGTGGATTTGAAAATTATACCCGCCGTGAGTGGTGAGTAGGTGGTGGATATGAAAATTTTAGGTGGGTATGAGGATGGGGGAGGGGGTATCCGCACCTGCCCCGCCCATTTGCCATCCCTAGTATCAGTACCCCCTGTTCTACAAGAATTCTAGTAGCAAAAACGTCTATCGGTACGCTTGGGGAAGTATCAGTACCGATAGGGTATCGGTACGCGGCCCTATGTACCGGTATGAGGTGTTGGTTAAACCCCTTACGTATGCGAAGTCGTGTATCAATACACATAGGGTGGGTATCAGTACCTACAGAGGCGTGTCAATACACTTGGGTGGGTATTGATACCCACTGAGCAATTTGCCTGAAAATTATGTTTTGCGTTTGAATGGCTTATAAATCGAGGGCTAATCCCCAATGGGCTTCTAATGTGATAAAATGAATAGTAAAATTGAGAAACCGAGTTTTAACCTTCGTGGATGGGTGTAACGTGTAATAGCTTGATAAGTGATGAATCGAGATAACCACGATGGTTAGTGTTATTCCTTGGGGCATTTACTTGATAGTTTGGCTTGGTTCCACTTACCTCCTGGTGAGGTGTTTGAATGTTTGGGGAGCATGTACTGTTTTATGTTTGATGAAAAGGAACTCGAATGTCCTAGAGTCAATACTACGATACTTATATAAGGGGATGCACACTTCGGGCTGTGTGAACAAGTACATCTGACATACTCACAGGCTGAGTGATCTGGGTGCGGTTAGAAACCTATCCATGGCTATGGTGATTCGGATAAGGTAATAAAATCGATAGGGCGAGTGAGCTCGAGTAACCTGATAGGCTGAGTGACCTCATGTAAAGACTACTTATGGCTAATGAGAACCAAGTATGTCTAAGACGTATTCATGGTTATGGTGATCTAGATACGGTCTATTTAACCCGACGGTTGTGTGAACATGAGTAACTCGACGGTTGTGTGAGCACAGGTAATGTTAGAGATGGGCACGAGTCGGGTAGGGTCAGATTTTCGATCTACCTAAACCCAACCCAAAATTTTAAACCCACCACCCGACTCGACCCGGGTTAAGGAAGATATCACCCGACCCGAACATGACCCAATTTTAAGATTCAAAACTCGACCCGAGCTGAATTAATTTTATCTATTTTTATTATTAAAAATAGATAAAATTAAATTAAATAAAAAATAATCTAACGAAAATAAAAAAGTTCAAACACAAAATAATTATAATTATAAGTCCATAATTCAGAGTTCAAACACAAATATAAATTCAAAATTCAAATCTGAAGACAAACAAAACACAAAGATAAAAAAACGAGATATAATCATGTAAAAATAAACATCCGATGAAAACAAATTTCCATTGTCCATTGTCATCGACCTCATATTCTTCAATCTCGTCTAACAATCCAAATTTTATATCATAAATTCATAAATCAATAGATATAAACAAGATTGTAGTAAAAGAATTAAATATAAATTTGATATTACCATTATCTCTTCTTGCTTGATTTCACCATTTTCATTAAAGTATGCTTCACTTGAATTTGATACTAAAATGACAAATAAAAATAAAATCTAATAAGAATCATATGTAAACATATAAGTAAAAAGATAACAAAAACTACATATAAGTATGTTTATACCTTCTTCGGCCCATAACCAATTTTGAGAACATGCCAAAGCTTCTACCGTTGATGGAAGGGGTCTATTACGATGTGCAGTCACCAATCTCCCTTCGGTACTAAATGTAGACTCTGAAGCAATAGTAGAAATCGGTATAGCAAAAATATCTCCGAAAATATCTTTAAGTATAGGAAATTGTAGCCCATTTATCTTTCACCAATTCAATATACCAAAGTCTGACGTTCTAGGAAGAATCTCTAATTCCAATTAACGATCCAACTCAGATTTCACTTGTAATTTTTTTTGTTTCTTTCTTGATAGATAAGCTTCAAACTCACATTGGTTTCCCAAATCAATCGGAACACTAGATATAAATATAGTGCTAGAAGATTGAGAATAATTCTTTGAAGATGCCATTTTTTTCTTCGTACTCTGAGACCAAACCCCGAAAAAGTTGCACAAATTTTTCAACTTAATATTTAGCAACAACAACCCCAAAAATCTTCTCAATGTAGTACTCCAATAGAGGTGTTTTGTACCTTGGGTCTAAAACTGTAGTAACACCCATGATACCATTCACACTACTCTAATACTTCTCAAATTTCTTCAACATGCAGTTTGTCATGCTCGAAATAATGTCATTAGTATGCATTTTCCATTCATTCAATGACACTCTAATCTTGCAAACACTAGGAAAGTATAGATTAGTTGTTGCATATTTCGTTCCTGAAAAGCCTTCAGTGATATCATAAAACAACTTAAACTTTTCACAAATTTCCGTTGCAAAGACCCAATCATCTTCGGTTGGTAAGGTCTTGTACAAAGGATACTGATGTAATTGCACACAACGTGAAAAAAATATCCTCTCCGGAGCATAATAGTGTTGAATTCCACAGTGTCCAAAAACCACCACATAATTTTTTATGGTCGAAATCTGCAATTGACATGCTGCCTCTTCAATTCTTTCCCATATTTTTGGAGTAGCACTAAAAAAAGAAACTTTGACGGATTCTTTCTATACCACTTCCGAGCACATTCATTCAATCTTTAACAATTAAATGCAATATATGTACACAACAACGCATGTGAAAGAATGACCCATTACACAACAGTGTTCCACCTCCCAATTTATCAACTAAGAGTTTAACCGCAACATCATTCACACTACAATTATCAACTATGATAGATGTAAGTTTTCTATCAATATTCCAATCAAGAAAACATTTCATCAAAGTAGAAGCAATTCCATCCGCGATATGTGGTGCTAGCACATATTCAAACCTATTTAAACAATAATTAAAATATATAAATCCCGACTCATATTAAAATCTAACAAATTAATAAAAAATGTTAAAAGGTACCTTATGATTCGCTTTTGTAAAGTCCAGGAGTGATCAATTTATTGGACAATAACAACCATTTGTCCTTTATTTTGGTGATCTGCAGTGCACATATCAGTTGTGATTGCAATTCGTCCTTCATTAGTGTCTAACATGGACATTGTTTTCATCTTAACCTTTTCGAATATCTCAAATATATCACGCCTTACTGTTATGCGAGAAGGCATTTCAAACAAGGGCTGTAGATTAAAGCAATATTTTCTGAATTGTACATGATCTACTATAGATAGAGGATATTCATACATGGTTATTTTTTAGAAAGCTCCTTCCTTGCAACAACTTGGTTAAATGAGACAGCCTTCACTGTCACTTTTACCTCCGATTTCCTTTGATTAGCAACTAGGACTTTATGTTGAATGTCTAATTGACCTCACTTGTTTCACCTTCTCATATGATCACGCAAATGGCTTGTCCCATTCTTTGAATCACCATTAAACTTTTCCTTGTAATGATTGCAAATTGCCTTCCATTCATTATTGATCTTTTCCTTTTTAAAGTGCTCCCATACTATAGATTTTAACTTCGATGAGTTGCTTTCATTTGACACACTATCTTCAACCACCACATTAGGTTGACTTAATGTAAGATTTGCGCCTCCCGCTAAGGTTGGTGATAGATTCCTTCAGTTGATAATTCAGAAGAGTTGAAAGTTGGAGATGACGTAGCAGAGTTCTGCCCCACATTAGACATCTCCTATATAAACAATGCCAAAATTATTTTTATTCATTGTTCAATTTGAAAATATAATTGTAAAATAGTTTAAGGAAAACAAGAACTGGAAATGAAGCTACTAATAAACAATTATAATTAAATCTAAGAGATTGCCGCTAATAATTGAAATTGAGAGAACTGTAATTTCTTACTGATCACTTCTCTAGCTAGTAGTTAAAGAACGCTATATTTTAGGGATTTTCGAACTAGAAAATTTGGAAGAAATAAGGGAACCAAATACAAACTAATCCTAGTATACCTGGAGAAAGTGTGAGAGTTGAGACAGTGAAGATCTGCAGATTGAATTGAAACCAAAAGAATGGAAGAATCAAGAGTAAGATCAAGTGATTTAGAGAAAGGGGATTTTAGGGCTTGCCTCACAAACACGATAAACGAAAGAGGAATCGTGAAAAAAACAAAGGTAAAAGTTGTAAAAAGGTAAGATAAAGTATAAAATAAAACTTGACTCCGACCCAAACCCAATTTTCACACATATTCCACTCGACCCAACCCAAATCTGATTTTTTTTTAAATCCAACTCTATCGAATTGGGTCAGATCAGAACCCGCCGAATTCAGGTTATGTGCCCATCCCTAGGTAATGCAGGGCTTCGTTAGCCATTATGTAGATGATATATAGATGTATTTATATATGTTGTGTGGATGCTTTAGACGATAGCTTATGTACCCGATGGCTGAGTGATTAGGGTACGGTATGTATTAACTCGGTGAGCTGTGTAAGGTCGAGTATCTCGATAGCCTATGTGACCTCGAGTATGGCAAAGCTTTGTAGAAACATGTAAGACTTGTTGTAAAATTGTTGATGCCTTGGGATAGGTGATCTAAGAACTCTAGCTAGTGTAAGCTAGATGATAACTCATAGATAGTGAAGCCTTATCTATGATCTCTAAACTATATTATCTTGTATGCTTATTTTATGATTATCATGAATTGTGGTAGAGTAGAAATGTACCACTGAGCTTTATTAGCTCAGCGTGCGGATGTGTTGTTTTTTCGTGCGTAGGTTGACAAGTCACCACTTTGGAGGAGCACATCGACGAGGATTTCCCAACATTGTGTTCGCTTCAGAGTACATTACTTGTTATTTTACTTTAGGGTAATGTATTCATAGGACCTTACCACTGTCAAGTTTGTAACTTTATTTGAAATATTATTTTGATATGTGATGTTCTGAATTTGGAGCTCCTATTTTGTAAACTTAATTATAATGCTTATTAAATTACATGAATTTATTGATGTTTTGATATTTTGGAAATGGCTAAACTTATGGTTTTAAAATGAAATTTTTGATGGGTTGGTTTTGGGTGACCCAAATATAGTACTTAGGATCGGGATCGGAGTGTTACATAGATATCCTAGGTTTAGAGAATCTTCTCGTACATGGTTTGACAGATTTACCAAAGTTGTAGTTAACTATGGCTACAGTCAATATCAATCATATCACACATTGTTCTTGAAGGTTTCGTCAAAAGGTAAAAAAGTCATTATTATTGTTTATGTTGATGAAATTATCATAATAGGAGATGACCTTGAAAAATCAGTAGACTAAAAGGCCAACTTGTTAACTTTGAAATCAAAGATCTTGGCACTCTCAAGTATTTTCTAGGAATAAAAGTTGTGTTGCGCGTATTTGATGTTGCAATTTCAGTGCAAGTATAAACGTTGCCAAGTTATAGTATAAAAGATATCGTCTCCACATGGATTTGTGCCACTTCCATAATTTATTGTCTCGCACTGTAGAAAAGTAAAAATACAAGCAATGGTTTGGTAGATAAAACAACTAAAATAAAGAGATCAAGTAAATTAAGAGATTGAGTAAATATAATGATAGATCAGGCTGAATTATGTTGCGTCGTAGTGTGGATTTCAAATGAAATTGTCTCGGTCTTGTATGCAATTGTCAACTTGATTGCCTCGGCAATGGGCAGAAGAATTGCCTCGACAATGGACAAACCTTGAACTTAATTGAATTAACAAAAAACTAAACAAATTACAATCGTCTTCTCACAACTACTAAACAAAATAACCCTAGCCTAAAAGAAGAATTAGAACATAATGTCTATAAGAGCACTCTACAAAAATCCCTCGATCTCTCTCTCTATTATCTTTCCAACAAGAGGCGGCTAGGTCTTGGCATATCTTCATTGACCTTCTTGGAGTAGAAGTATGAGTTGGAGTTGAGTCATATCTTCATAAAAGAGATAAATCTCTTTTAATTTATTGTTTTATTCCTCCTTATCGGTTTTCCATCATTGACCTTCCTTTTACCTTTTCATGACATTCACGTGCTTCGATCTTCATGCAAAATATCTCTAAAAACCCATTGTTTTATGCTCTTCAAGTCGCCTACCACTTTGCATATTTTCTCCCTTGTCGGAAAATGTCTGGGCATTACCTCGGCAGTGGCTTGGTCATTGCCTCGGCAATGGTCTATCAGTCTTTTCCACTCGGTAGGGCTCGTTCAGTGTTCCTCAGCAGGGCTTGTCATCAACGAATGGCTTGGTCTGGATCGTCAAGTGATGGTTCCGCACCGTTACTTCTCCTTTCTTCACTGCCGCGACAATGCTTGCCCGGGCAGTGGGTAAGAAAATCTGCACATGCACAAAACACATACCAAATCAGTACCTTTTCCACCAAATATATTCAAATAAAGACAATCAAGAAAAGCAATGATAAGAACAGTGAAATTGTGTATGTATGGCTAGTAATGCATCTAAAATGAGCTTAAGTCTAATAATAATTGAGCCATAAATGGTCCTAAAATGAATACTTTTACACACCTAACAAGTTGCTCATTCAAAAGTTGTGATTGTGATCTCAAAGGAGATATGTTCTAGACTGACTGAAAGAGACAAGTATGCTTGGGGTGTAAACCAGCAGAAACACCTATGGATCCTAACTTAAAGAAAATGAGAGATAAAGGAGTTCTGGTTAACAAAGAACAATATCAAAGGTTAGTGGGAAAGTTAATTTATTTATCTCATACTATACCAAATATTGCCTTTTTAGTAAGTATTGTCAGTCAACATACGAATGACCCAAGAAAAGAGCACCTAGAAGCAGACATACGAATCCTCAAGTACCTTAAAATGACACTTGGTCATCGGTTAATTTCTAAAAGAAGTGAAAATCGTGATGTTGAGATTTATACCGATGCAAGTTGGGCTGGGGAGTTAACTGAAATGAGGTCTACAAGTGGATATTTCTCTTTTGTTTGGGGTAATGTTGTTACATGGAGGAGTAAGAAGCAATCAGTTGTTTCAAGAAGTAGTGTTGAAGCAGAATTTCGAGCACTTGCACTAAGAATTTGTGAAGGAATGTATATTCAGATATTTTTAAAGGAGTTAAAGGTGGACTTTAATACTCTGTTCAAGGTGCAAATTGACAACCAATCTGCTATAAGCATTGCTAAGAATCCTGTTCATCATGACTGAACTGAGCATGTAGAGATTGATAGACATTTTATCTTAGAAAAGGTCAAGAATGAGACTATCAAGCTAAGTTATATTCCTACTCAATTTGTAAATATTCCCTTTAATTAGGGAGCAATTCCCTTGTCTAGTTTGGTAGACATTTGTATATAAATACCTTGTAAGCATTCTCACAAAAATAAGAAATCAAAATTTCTACAAGAATACATGTAAGCACTATAGATCGTCATGTTAGCATCGTAAAGGACAACATTGACTTTCGTCGGTCAATGAGCAAACATTAATGCAATTTGACTAGTTCAAGGGCCAAATTAATGTAAAAAAAAGCTTAGAGGAAAATCAATAAACTTGGACTACTATAAGCGAAAAAATAGCCCTTAAGCCTTCTTTTTATTATAAATGTGGTCATCAACTATTAGGATTGTGTAAAATTTGATTCAATTAAAAAAACTAATAAATATTTTAATATAATTTTAATAAATGTTAATTATATATTTTATATAGATACATATTTTAATCTAATATCTTTAATGTTTATTTTTTTATTCTTAACTTACCACTAACTTACATTTAAATTCAAACATATACCTTATCAGTCATCTTAAACCACATAATATGCAATATCATCGTTATAATAACTAATCTCATCATTACTGCTATTGTAATCCCATAATAGTGAATTTTTACCTCAATACAAATGAACTGTTATTGTAAATGCTTAAAATGCAAGTAAAGGCACGCTTCTTTGGGGTACAAAGCTCCCAATTCCCATTATTTCCTCCCAAAATGGATGGTAAAATAAAATCTATAAATGTCCCTAACAAACTTGACCCAAGACTCGAACTGAAACCCGAAATTGACCTAAACACGATGACCCGAACTTGATATGAAACTCAAAATAAATCGAACGAAACTAACCCGAATTTAAGTTGAACCGAAAATAGACCCGAAGCGATTTTCAATCGAACCGAATAGACCCGAACCGAAGACAACTCAAAATAAAGAAAATGTATTAAAATAAATAACGAAAGAAATATGAGATGTGATGTGAACTGTTGTACAACTCACCAAATAGTCAAATATACAACTATTTTAAGTCATATATATGGTGTAAAAACCTAACTCAGCCTGAAAATTCGATTGAAACCGATTGATGAGTGATTTAAATAGTTATTATTTCGTTATTAATTACTCCTTGATTGCCGGTTTATGTTGCTAATTTGGGCGTTTTCTCTTATTTTCTGTGCAGGACATTAGATTCCAGAAATTGTGCTAAAAGGGTGAAATTCTGTAAAATTTTATCTGGAGTCGAGAATAGGACAGTGGGCGTGATTTTGGGCATGAAAGGATGACTGGACGCCACGTCAGCAGTGTTAGAGAATGACGTCAGCAGCAATGATAGCTTATCAGCCGCATTCTGATAGCTTATCGGACAAATTTAAAATTTACCCCTTTTGGGGTAAGCTATGATCATCTCTTGTTCTTAGCTTGTTTTTACTTTTAAAGTTTATAAAATTTCCTTTCCCTTTACGTTTTATTTATTGTAGTTTTTTTAACTTTATTTTAAAATTATGCTAAGTATGATTTCTTGCATAATCATGCGTAGCTAAATTTACCATTAACCGATAGCTAAGTGAAACCCAATTCATACCTTCAAACTTCTTTCTTGATTTTCAGCATTATTGGATTGACAATTGGCCTTTTCTTTAAACATCTCAACTCCTTCATTCCAAAAGCGCGCATTGGTTTGATCGACGTTTTGATCTACCGTTGGGGACAATAGTAGGCTTGTAGCAAATTCAACTCCCTAAAAACAAATTTAGTGGCGGTCCACTGAGGGAAATCAAGTTTGGATACGATTCTCGTTGAGACAAAATTATCCTTGCACGAGCTTTTCTAGCACAAAACACAACATTAGCATTAGCATCGATTGCCGTTGTTAATCCAAACAAGTGCTAAATTCTAAGGATTGACCTTGGAAAATTAGTTCACCATAGAGAAAAGTAAGTTACAAGAGTTGGGCATTGTAGACTGTAACCGGCAAGAACTCGAAGTAAAATCTATTTCAGTGATCAAAACGAGTTGAGGCGATGCAAAGCTGGGGGCTATATATCATCATAATTACTTTCAACTATTTACTTTCCTTTATTTATCATTTTCGTTTGCTTCAATTTATTCAACTCATTTTGCTAAACCCCTTTTTTACTTGCAGATTTCTTAGTTAAAGATCGATTCAGACCAATATTGGAAACTCTTTATTCCATGTGGACCGACAACTTCTTCTCTATACTGCGTCTTATTTATTTATTTATTTTTGAGATTAAGGATAAAATTATTTGACAATATACCTTATTCTCTGTTGAGTGGATCGAAAGATCAATATAAACCAAGAGGGGGGGTGAATTGAAAATTAAAGACTTTGTGGTGGAAATTGCAAATTAAAACTAATAGACAAGGGATTTTAGAGTGGTTCAAGTTCCAAATGAACTCTACATCCACTACCTTAGCTTCACTAAGGATTTGCAACAATTCTACTAATTGCTCTTCCCCTTTTCTAGGCTAAGGAGGCAACCCTTACAATTTTGGTTGAATTTTCTACCCAAAATTCAACCCAATCCTCACACAAGTGAACAAAGAAATTTGTTGGCTAATAAGGTATCTCTCAATACAAATGATAGCCTAATTACAAGCACTCTACCCAATTGAACAAGATATGAATGAAAATTACAATTGGGGTTTCTAGACAAAATGGGATTTTTGCACAATTGCTTAGATTTGATGTTTGGATGTTTACATTAGGATCAATAGTTGTTGCTGGAGCTTTTAGAGGTCTCTTTTATACCTTCTCATTGATTTCTAGCCGTTGTGGTTGTCGCACTCATCAATAGAGCCGTTGGGGATGTTATCTCACCTCCATAAATGCAGTCTGCAACAACCCGTTTCGAAACGCGGGGTACCTGTTTCGGAACGGACTAAAATAGAAAGAGCCGTTGGGGTGCATTTAAGAGCCCGTTTCGAAACGCCTTAGAGCCGTTTTGAAACACTTTTTCCATTGTCAAGGGTCGTTTCGAAATAGTCTTAGCCCGTTTCAAAACACCCTAAGGGTTTTCAGAAAATCAGTTAAAAACAATTTCAACGGTCATATTTTCAATTTAAACTGAAGAACAGTTTCGAAACGCTTGGCCTCATTTCGAAACGGTTTTGCTACTGTCAAGGGTTGTTTCGAAACAGTCTTAGCCCGTTTCGAAACACCCTATTTATCTTTGAAAAATAGGTTAAATAATATAACAACCGTTATAGTTTTTCAAATCAAAATTGAAGAACTGTTTCGAAACGTATGAGACCGTTTCGAAACGGGTTCAAGTGTTATAAAGCCATTTCGATACACGTTTCGAAACAGGGGTTGATAGTGATGAAAACGTTTCGAAACCCCTTAGGCCGTTTCGAAAAAGGGACTTGAAAATCACTGTTTTGGCTTTAAACACTTAGAAAAATATTTGAAAAACTTTGTTTTTAACTTTGGCATAATCTTAAAATTATATGGGGATGTTTTGAGGACTTAAAATTCGTTTTGACATTTTCAATTTAGTCCTTAGGTTTTTAGTTATATCAAAATTAAAACATTTGTTTCACAATCTCCCCCTTTTTGATATAACAAAACCAAAGTTAGAATTTTTAAGAATTTTGAAAGTTTTGAAAATATTCTAACTCCCCCTTAATTTAAGATAGATTTTTAAAGTTTAAAAAAATTGTTTGACTTGAAATCCAAGTTGTAAAGCTTAAAAAACCTTTTAAAAATTTAAAACGAATTTTAGTTATTTTAGTTTGTGGCTCTTAAATTTCTTCTCCCCCTTTTTGTTAGATCAAAAAGAATAATGAAAGCTCATAGAGAAGACAAGGATTAGTACCAATAAGCATTAATAAGCAACAATAATATTAATTCATAATATCAAAATATCCAAAACATAAACCAACATTAAGTTCATAATAAAATCCCAAACAAAAGATCAAAAGCATAGGTTCTTAAAACATAATAAAACATAAAGATGCAATCTTAAACCTAAAAAGCATAAATAATATGATATGATAGTCCTAAGCCTCGTCATCATCATCGGAAGTCTCATCGTCGCTCTTGACTTGAGAATGGTGAAACTTCGTCCATTGCCCATAGAGAGTAGAGAAGGACAAATCCAAGTTTGAATGGGAAGTCTCAAGAGTATGAAGGCGATCCTCGACATTTTTCAAGCGATTGTCCATGGCATCAAAACCCAAAGCAATGCGAGTATCCAAAGCATTGAACCGCTCGGTAATGAGAGCCGTGAGGGCTTCATTGTTTCCAACTTGAACTTGCGGTGGAGGAGCAACGGGAGGAGGAGGAGCTTCTCTATCAACTCTTTCCAAAACATCATTCAAATATCGAAACCCGAATTTGCGTAGAGAGGACTCGCCAATCTTGGACTTACGAGGTTTTGGAGAGTCGTAGGTACAATCGATACTAAGGTCATTAAAGATGTAGCTCAAGATTGTGCCATAGGTAAAAGACTTCAACTCATTTGTGTCAATAAGCTTAACATTATTGACCATCTCGGCAAAAATAATCTTAGGCACATTAGGGCGCTCACCTCTACGGAAACATTCAAGCAAAAAATGATCAACTTGAAGGATATGAGAGTATTTACCTCCGGAAGGTCGAAGGAACCACGAAACCATCAAGTGAAGAAAGCGATCGTGCACATCCAAAGTAAGTGCCGTACGGGTGAAAGTGCCAAAGTGACGTTCATCCTCAAGACTTTCATCTTTAAGTTTGAAAGTTGACTCCAAGAGAGCAATATCAACAACAAACTTTTTACCCAATATTAAAGATTCAATTCCAATAATCTCGGTTTTGGTCTCATCATGAATAAAACGAGCATTAGAGTAAAAAAAGAGTACCATATGTTTGTAGCGAATATCCGGAATGCTCAACAAAAGGAGAAGATTCCACTCACTCAAACGCTCGAGATAACGGAATAGGAAACGCTCGGAATTGAGGAAATCAAGATCAATGACACGTTCTCTACGAACTTCGAAATCCTTGACATAAGTGAAGCGAGCTCGATTCTCATTAGTTTTAAGGGATTTCTGAAAAAGCAGAGCAAGATTCGGACGAATAGTCGAATTACCGGTTTGAACGGCCTTACGCTTTTTGTTAGCTTGTTCCGCCATCTAAAAACATTAAGCAAGTATGTTTTAAAATTAATTGTATGCATTGATATTTAAAATCAATCCAATAATAAATCCCACTTAGGTTTTTGAAACAAAATTAAAAAAAAACAGTAAAGGAAAAATACGACTGAAAAAATTTATATTCGAATAAAAAATTTTGAGATTTTGAAATTTTTTTACAAGATATGGAAAACCCACAAATGAAAACATATAATTTTTACAAAAATAAAATTTTCTAACCTAAGATTCGAACATAAATTGAAAGAAAAATAAAAAAGGGAAAAATACCTTAGTTAGGGATTTTGGATGATTCGGTGAAAATCCTTGCACGATGTTGATGAAACTTGCTTAGACTTGAGTTTAAGAGTAAAACCCCCTCACAATTTTGTGAAAAACAAAGAGTTTGAGAGGGTATTTATAGAGAGGGAGGCGGTTTAGGGTTTTAGGGTTTTTTCAGAGTTTGATAAAAAGTAGAATTTTAACATTAAAAGCCCTAAATAAAGCTATTCGCGATGTCGTTTCGGAACGGTCAGGACCGTTTCGAAACGAGACGACTAGGGTTTGACCGTTTTGAGACCGACAGCTGACCGTTTCGATACGGTGTTGACCGTATCGAAGCCCTGTTGACTCGTATCGAAACACGTTTCGATACACCTCTTGGCAGTAGCCAAAACATTTCGAAACACATTGGAGGCGTTTCGAAACGCCCTTCTCTCAGAACTAGATTTAAGGTATCCGTATCGAAACAGGGTCACCCGTTTCGATACACCTGGGCCTGGAAGTGCAGATGAGGCTCTAAAAGTACAGAAAAATTAATTTTTCTTAGGCCTAACATGCATAAATGTCATGAATGAGCAGGCAAAACATATTCAAACATAAACATACTCCTCCAAGCTATAAGCATGGATGAAATTAGGAGTCTAAACACATAAACATGGCATTTCACAAGATCAAGCAAATTTAAACACAAAAGAGGTCCTAAAAGGTCAAGATAGGCTAGCTAGACCTAACTCTCTCCTAAGGGACCAAAAACGCTCTTTGTCTAAGGGTTTTGTAAAAATGTCCGCTAATTGATTCAAGGTGTCTACATACTCTATAACCACATCTTCCTTAAGGACACGATCTCTAATGAAATGATGCCTTATTTCTATGTGTTTGGTTCTAGAGTGTTGGATGGGATTCTTTGTTAAACATATTGCACTAGCGTTGTCACATTTTAGGGGTATGGTTTCAACTTTAATTCCATAATCTAAGAGTTGTTGCTTCATCCAAAGGACTTGAGCACAACAACTCCCAAAGGATATGTACTCGTCTTCGGTGGTAGATAAGGCTACTCTATTTTGTTTCTTATAGAACCAAGATATGAGCATACTACCTAGAAATTGACAAGTTCCCGAAGTACTTTTCCTATTGATTTTGCAACCCCCATAATCCGCATCCGAGTAAGCATGAAGGTTGAAGGTAGAGTCTCTAGGATACCAAAGACCTAAACAAGGAGTATCTCTAAGGTATCTAAAGATTCTCTTAACGGCTATAAGGTGAGACTCTCTAGGACTAGCTTGAAACCTAGCGCACAAGCAAACACTAAACAAGATATCCGGTCTACTTGCGGTAAGGTAAAGCAAAGATCCAATCATAGAACGATAAAGCTTAGAGTCAACACACTTATCTCCTTCATCTTTGTCAAGCTTTGTAGATGAGCTCATAGGAGTGGCTTGAGGCTTTGCATTCTCCAAGCCAAACTTCTTTAGCATATCCTTTATGTATTTTGCTTGGTTGATGAAGGTGCCATCCTTTTGCTTGATTTGGAGTCCCAAAAAGAATGAGAGCTCCCCCATCATGCTCATCTCAAATTCACCTTGCATTAACTTAGCAAACTCTTGACAATGACATTCATTAGTAGAACCAAAAATAATATCATCAACATAAATTTGAACTACTAAGATATCATTTTTATACATTTTTATAAAAAGTGTAGTGTCCACCTTACCTTTTTCAAATCCTTTTTCGATCAAAAAATTTGAAAGTCTTTCATACCAAGCTCTAGGAGCTTGTTTTAAACCATAAAGAGCTTTGGTAAGTTTGAAAACATGATTTGGAATTTTTGAATCTTCAAAACCCGGTGGTTGTTCCACATACCCTTCTTCATTTATAAAACCATTTAAAAATGCGCTTTTAACATCCATTTGAAAAGGCTTGAAATTATGATAACATGCATATGCAAGCAACATCCTAATGGCTTCCATCCTAACTACGGGTGCATAGGTTTCATCAAAATCTATTCCCTCTTCTTGAGTATAACCTTGTGCTACTAGTCTAGCTTTATTTCTCACAATGTTACCACTCTCATCTAGCTTATTCCTAAAGACCCATTTAGTTCCTATTGTAGATTGATTACTAGGCCTATCAACTAATGTCCAAAAATTACTTCTCTCAAATTGATTTAACTCTTCTTGCATAGCCATAATCCAAAAGTCATCTTTCAATGCTTCTTTAATATTTTTAGGCTCTATGCATGAGATAAATGCAACATGATTCATTAATCTAAGAGAATAACGAGTGGTTACCCCCTTGGATGGATCACCCAAGATTTCACCATCTTTGACATAGTTCAACTCCCTTGGGTAGCTCACTTCCTTTTCCTCAATAGCCAAGTCCTTCAAGGCTTCAAGGGGTGGATCTTGTGTGTCCTCTTCTTTTGTTGGAATCTCATCCTCCTTTGAAGTTTGACCTCCATCAAAGGCATTTATGATTTCTGCATCATCATCATCACAAGAATCCTTCCTAGGAAGGAGGTTATCATCGAATACAACATGAATAGATTCTTCTACTACTAAAGTTCTTTTGTTAAATACTCGATAGGCTTTAGAGGTTAAAGAGTAACCTATAAAAATAGCTTCATCAATTTTTGCATCAAATTTACCTAAGATGTCTTTTCCATTATTTAAAACAAAACATTTGCAACCAAAATGGTGAAAATAGCTAATGTTAGGCTTTTTAGATTTTAAAATCTCATAAGGTGTTTTCTTTAAAATTGGCCTAATCATTACTCGATTTACAATATAGCAAGCGGTGTTTGTGGCCTCCGCCCAAAAATATTTAGGTAAATTGTTTTCACAAAGCATAGTTCTAGCCATTTCTTGTAAAGTTCTATTTTTCCTCTCAACTACCCCATTTTGTTGAGGAGTTCGAGGAGCCGAAATATTATGGCTAATACCATTTTCATTTAAAAAATCTTCAAACCCCAAATTTTGAAACTCGGTTCCATGATCACTTCTAATATGTGAAATTTTTAGTTCAAGATCATTTTGGGTTAATTTTGAAAATGTGATGGATTTTTCCAAAGCCTCATCTTTAGTACTTAAAAATAGAACCCAAGTAAATCTAGAAAAATCATCAACAAGCACAAAAGCATAAGACTTACCACCCAAGCTCATAGTCCTAATTGGCCCAAATAAATCCATGTGGATTAGTTGTAAGCATCTACTAGTAGAAACATCATTAATGGATTTAAAGGAAGACCTATGTTGTTTACCCTTTGAGCATGCATCACAAATTTTATCATTTGAAAATTTTATCTTGGGTAAACCTCTAACTAGATTTAGAGAGACTAGTTTTTCTAAAACACTTATGCTAGCATGTCCTAGCTTCCTATGCCACAACCATGCATCATTTTCATTTTGTGCAACTAAGCATGCATGAGATGTATGAATGTCATCTAGATGCACCATGTATATGTTCCCTATGCGATGACCTATGAGCATAATATTATTAGATTTAATGTCTACAATTTTGCATCCATTTTTATCAAATAAATCATTAAATCCTTTATCACACAATTGACTTATGCTCAATAAATTGTGTTTAAGACCATCGACATATAAAACATTTTCAATGAGAATAGTAGAGTGATTACCTATGGAGCCAATACCTTTAATGTGGCCTTTGGAGTTGTCACCAAATGTCACTACTCCTCCACTTTTTGGCTTTAGATCCATGAATCTACTATTGTCTCCGGTCATGTGTCTCGAGCATCCACTATCAAGGTACCATGAGTTTTGACTTTGTGCTTTGGCCTTGTAGCAATGCTCCCCCTACAAACAAAGATATTAAGCTTTTGTTTTTGGTACCCAAATCATTTTGGGTCCATGAGTGTTAGCTCCCAAAACCTTGGTTCCCTTAGGAATCCAAGATGACATAGCAATAATATTATTAGATTTTACAAGTTCCTTAGGAACCCATACACTTCTAATTCTTTTAGCTCTACTATGTCTAGGGTAGCTACCTTGTTTGTAGTAGTTATTCTTTTACTTAGGTTTGTGTGTTCTAGAGGATTCACATACTTCATGCTTGACACTACCAATATTTTTAAAGACTTTTTGAGCTCATTTAGCTCACCCAACACCTTTTGGTGCTCACTATTACATTGAGATAAAGATTATTAAGATCAACATTTTCATCTTGAAAGAATTTTAGTTCATCTTTTAATCCTAATATCTTTTTCTCAAATTTTGAATTAGCTTGAGTGAGTGAGTCATTTTTCTCATTTAGTTCTAAAATGATCTTTTTATTCCTAATGACCGACTCTTTATATTTCTCAACTAATTCATCATAGACCTCTTGTAACTCATCATATGCATCATTTAATTCTTCAAAATCTAAAGTAGATGAGTTAGAGGTTACCATGGAGGAATCTTCCTCAAGTGCCATGAGGCAAAGGTTAGCCACTTCTTGTTCGTCATCCTCCGATGACTCCTCATCACTCCAAGTAGCAAGCTTGGCTTTGAGCTTCTTCTTCTTCTCAAAGCCCTTCTTCTTGAGTTGAGGGCACTCCGAACGTATGTGGCCGAGTTGTTTGCACTCAAAGCAAATGATAGGATCCCTTCCTTCTTCTTTGTTCTTGCTTTTGAAATCCATCTTCCTTTGGATTTTTCTTCCCCGGTTGGACCTCATGAAACGTGAGAATCGTTTGGCTATCATAGCCAATTCTTCAAGTTCATCCTCCTCACTAGATGAGCACTCATCATGTTGTGAAGCTTTAGCCCTGAGAGCTATTCTCATCTTCTTTTTCTTCTCAACCTCAAGCTTCTCTACCCTTTTCTCTTCTTTCTTCTTCTCATCTTCCCTTCCTTGCTTCATGATCTCATGAGTAAGGAGATAACCCACAAGCTCATCAAGCTTCAAAGTTTTCAAATTCTTTGCTTCGATGATAGCGGTTCTCTTCCCATCCCAAGACTCGGGAAGTGAATAGAGTAGCTTCCGGACAAGCTTGTCTTCTGGTATGATCTCTCCAAAGCCCTTTAGCCCATTGACAATCGTGGAGAAACGATCAAACATCTTTGACACCGTCTCATCGGGCTCCATCTTGAAATTTTCATAACTAAGATTGAGAATTCCAATCTTAGTTTCTTTAACATCGTTGGTGCCTTCATAAGTAGTCTCAAGAGTGTCCCACACTTTTTTGACACTTTCAATTGATGAGACCTTTGAATAGATGTCCGGACCGAAAGAACAAAATAGCATGTGGAGAGCTTTATCATTGACTTGAATCTTTTTCCTCTCCTCTTCACTCATCTCCACTTTCTTCTTCAAAACCATCTTGCCTTCACCATCTTGCTTCAATGGAATATATGGCCCATCTTCAATGACATCCCACACTAGATAGTCATTTGACTTGATGAATAGACGCGTTCTATTCTTCCAAAAAGAATAGTTATCACCGTTGAAGAAGGGAGACTTTGTAGTGGATTGTGACTCGTACATGCCCAAACCGGAGGTTGAAGCCATCTCTTGATATTTGATGATCACACTCTTCCAAGGAACTCCTCTTGTGGTTGTTAATCCTCAAAGAGGTAGGCTCTGATACCAATTGTTGAGTGGATCGAAAGATCAATATAAACCAAGAGGGGGTGAATTGGAAATTTAAAGACTTTGTGGTGGAAATTGCAAATTAAAAATAATAGACAAGGGATTTTATAGTGGTTCAAGTTCCAAATGAACTCTACATCCACTACCTTAGCTTCACTAAGGATTTGCAACAATTCCACTAATTGCTCTTCCCCTTTTCTAGGCTAAGGAGGCAACCCTTACAATTTTGGTTGAATTTTCTACCCAAAATTCAACCCAATCCTCACACAAGTGAACAAAGAAATTTGTTGGCTAATAAGGTATCTCTCAATACAAATGATAGCCCAATTACAAGCACTCTACCCAATTGAACAAGATATGAATGAAAATTACAATTGGGGTTTCTAGACAAAATGAGATTTTTGCACAATTGCTTGGATTTGATGTTTGAATGTTTACTTTAGGATCAATAGTTGTTGTTGGAGCTTTTAGAGGTCCCTTTTATACCTTCTCATTGATTTCTAGCTGTTGTGGTTGTTGCACTCATCAATAGAGCCGTTGGGGATGCTATCTCACCTCCATAAATGCAGTCTGCAACAAACCGTTTCGAAACGCGGGGTACCTGTTTCGGAACGGACTAAAATAGAAAGAGTCGTTGGGGTGCATTTAAGAGCCCGTTTCGAAACGCCTTAGAGCCGTTTCGAAACACTTTTGCCACTGTCAAAGGTTGTTTCGAAACAGTCTTAGCCCGTTTCGAAACACCGTAACGGTTTTCAGAAAATCAGTTAAAAACAATTTCAACGGTCATATTTTCAATTTAAACTGAAGAACAGTTTCGAAACGCTTGGCCTCGTTTCGAAACGGTTTTGCTACTGTCAAGGGTCATTTTGGAACAGTCTTAGCCCGTTTCGAAACACCCTATTTATCTTTGAAAAATAGGTTAAATAGTATAAAACCGTTATAGTTTTTCAAATCAAAATTGAAGAACTGTTTCGAAACGTATGAGACCGTTTCGAAACGGGTTCAAGTGTTCTAAAGCCGTTTCGATACACGTTTCGGAACAGGGGTTGGCAGTGATGAAAACGTTTCGAAACCCCTTAGGCCATTTCGAAACAGGGACTTGAAAGTCACTGTTTTGGCTTTAAACACTTAGAAAAATATTTGAAAAACTTTGTTTTTAACTTTGGCATAATCTTAAAATTATATGGGGATGTTTTGAGGACTTAAAATTCGTTTTGACATTTTTAATTTAGTTCTTAGGTTTTTAGTTATATCAAAATTATAACATTTGTTCACATTCTCTATACTACATCTTATTTATTTATTTTTAAGATTAAGGATAAAATTATTTGACAATATACGACGCTTGTCACCGATTGATCTTCTATTAACCGATATTGACCCGACTCAATATTAATCGAACCAAAAGTCAACCAAACCGACTCGATACTAAATCGTAATCACTATAAACATGAACATAAATCAAACTGAATGACTGGTTTGCCACCTCTGGTCCCTATGCCTCACAGTCACAGAAGGAGCTAAAGACATGGGGATTGTCGAAAAGACGCAAATTGCTTTGACATAGAGCTCACAATTAGTCATCCGTTTACATTTATTGGTAAATCCCAATTCCAACTGCATTGGTGAGGAATAATATAAGTGCATCATGTTTACCGATGTAGTCAACTTGCTTGCTTTTTATTAGGCATAAAGTCAAAAGTTGCCCCCAACGTATGACCTTTTGGTCACTTTACCTCCTATTCTTTTTTTTTGGTCTAGATAACCTCTCAACGTTTCAATTTTGTGCAATTTCCACCTTGGTTGGATGGAAACCGTTAGTCAACAGACGTTGACCGTCTGTGGCTGACGTAGACTACACACATGGCCTTCCATGATGACGTGGCACTGCCACGTGTCATGTGACGTGGCATCGATGCCATATAAGAAAAAAAATTTAAAAATTTATTTTAAAATTTTTTGACCACTCAGAAGATGACATGTGGCACCATCCCAATGACTTGATTTGAGCAAATGAAAATAACATTGCTTGGGAGACTCAAACTCGAGTTGTAGAAAATGAAGGGCATTCTACAAACCATCAAGCCAAATCACTCTTTTGTATATGCCTTCGCAGATAATTTACTTAGTATGTTTTGAGAGTTATTATTCATTAACTAATTAAAATGAAGAGAAGATAAAACACGAGGTTAAAAAAAGTAACTCATTATTTCCCAAAGCAAAAACATCCAGAGCTGAAAAATCTCAAATCGAGAAAATCCCTAAATAAAAAAACCTAAATCACTTCTTGAAATTGAATCAACAGAGAAGAATAGCATTTGAATTCAAAAACGAAATTCTTATATGTTTTCTACAAAGAAGCATCTTGAATCGAGGAGGAAAATCTGTTCTTATCGCAAGAAAAAGTTCGATCGAAGGTAAATGTCATGTTCGAACATTTATTTAGTTTTTTTTAAGTTTGAGTTCATCGATTAGTTTAGAATTTATTTAATGTTTTTCATTTAGAAATTGCAAGAATAGATTATTTCAAAACAATTAGGGTTTTTAATTTAAAATCCTTATTTCAGTAGATTAGTAATTTCATGGATTGATTTCTATGTGAATGCAACACTATGAAGAAATATTTTGTACGAATGGATATATTTTGTATTTTCTTTGTTTGTTTCTAGTGTGATGTTACTCATGGATTCTTACCCTTATATTATATTTTTTTCTTATAATGTTGGCCTCTTATTTAGTGGTTGCACGACTGGATTCTCTTGAAAAGGGTAGTGTGAGTCGTCCCTCTATAGTTGTTTGTTTGTTTGTGTCCATTTTAATTATGGTAGTGGTCCCTCTATATTTTTTAATTGTAGTGGCCTTTTTACATTGATTTTCATGTGAATACAACTATGTTCTTGGGGAATGTTTGAATTTGATTTTTTTTTATTTTGTTCAACTATAGATGAGTGGAGACAAGGAATATGTGAGGTATGTGGGTGGAAATTTGATTAGGATCAAAGAGGATCCAGATACATTATCATATTGGGAAGTACGTAAATTAATTCAAGATAATTTGCATTTTAATAGCATCGAAATCATTTACTTCCATGAACCATGTAGTGGTCGTTTACAAGATAATCTGAGGGCACTTTGAGATGATACTAGTACTATCTCCATTCTGAATTTTTGGGAAAATTTTAGGTTTATAGATATCTATGTAGAGCATAAAGTAGACACTCTTATCTTTAGTGAAGAAATTTTACTACTACCTGATGGTCCCACTGATGGTGATGTTGAGGGTGCTGTGGGGGTTGAGACTACCATTAAGGATGTTGGTGTAGAAGTTGAGGGTACCATTAAAGATGTTGGGGTTGAGGGTGTTGTGGGGGTTGAGGATACCATTGAGGATGTTGGTGTGGGAGTTGAGGGTACCACTAAAGATGTTGGGGTTGAGGGTGCTGTGAGGGTTGAGGGTACCATTGAGGATGTTTGTGTGGGAGTTGAGGGTACCACTGAAGATGTTGGGGTTGAGGGTGCCTTTGAGGGTGCTGGTGTGGGGGTTGAGGGTGCTGGTGTGGGCTCTAAGGGTGCTGTTGTGGGTGCCACTAATGATGATGGAGAAATTGATAATGAAAGTGAGGGTGTTGCTGGAGAAGATGTTTACTTAATTAATGTTGCATATTTATCTGATGGTGAGGGTGATGATGAACTGCAATCTGCCAGGGAGAAATTCAGTGTGTCCAAAACTAAAGGTGTGGCAAAGATAAAAAAGCATGTAGTTGGTGAACATGAAAATAGAAATGAAATCGAAAGTGATCAAGAGGCACATGATGAAGAAGGAGATGCTGGAGTTAAATTGAATACAAATGAAAATGGTAGTGATTACCATGACAGTGATAAGAATAGTATTTGTTTCGGTTCAGATGATGAGGAGGAAGAAACTTCAAGGAGAATGAGCAAATTTCCTACTTATAACCCAAATTCAGAGAGCCTTCAATTGTGTTTGGGGATGTTGTTTGTAGATGGAAAGCAATTCAAGGATGCCATCTATAAATATTCAAGGTGCAATAGGAGGGAGCTGAAAATTTTGAAGAATGAACCCAAGAAGATTAGTGCGAAATGTATAGCTTCTGCAAAGTGTCCATGGAGAATCTACACGAGTATAAATAAGAAGATAAGGTGCATCCAGGTGAAGACATTAATCAACAAACACAATTGTCATGTGAGTTTTAAAAACAACATGGTTACTAGGAAAGTCATTGCTGAACATTTTAAAGACACCATTAGAGACCACCCGAAAATGAAAATCAAAGAAATTCAAAGAAGGATACAATCAGAGATACATGTCAATGTTCCTATGACAAGATGTCGAAGGGCAAAGATTTTGATGACATCAAGGTTGGTTGGGAGTTCGAAGGAAGAATTCGCTTTGTTGTGGGACTATGCTGATGAGTTAAGGGCAAAAAATCCAAGAAGTACGATTAATATGGAAGTAAATAGGGTGTCAAATATTTCTCTACCTCATTTCAAAAGATTTTATGTATGTTTTGATGCACTTAAGAGAGGTTAGAAGGAAGGGTGCATACCAATAATAGGGTTAGATGGCTGCTTCCTTAAGGGCCCTTTTAAAGGTGCACTTTTGGCAGTAGTTGGAAGAGATGGCAGTGATCAAATGTACACTATTACATGGGCTATTGCTGAGGGTGAGAGCACTGATTCATGGAGTTGGTTTGTAAGTCTTGTTTCAACAGACTTGGGAATGGAAAATGGTTTTGGTTATACAATCATCAGTGATCAACACAAGGTATACAACTAACTATTTTTATGCAAATGGATAAATTGTTCTGTTTTTATATAAGTTGTTGGTTAATGTATAAATTGTTTCTTTGCTTACTATTGAAATGTAAAAACTATTAAGTTTTTATGTAAGAAATTGTTTATTGGTTATTTGGTTATTTCTTTGCTTACTATTGAAATGTAAAAACTGTTAAGTTTCACTGTTAATGGATAAATTGTTCTCTTTCATTGGTAAACTGTACAAACTGTGAAGACATCATTACTGTTTTACTAATGTTTCACTGGTAAACTGTACAAACTATACAAATTGTTGGTTAATTAGTTGTTTTTTTATATTTTTTAACAGGTCTTGAAGTTGCTATTAATGATCTCTTACCCCGAGTAAAATGGAGAAATTGTGCAAGACATGTGTATGCCAATTGGTCTGGAAGGAAGAGGGAAAAAACATTTCAATTTCGCTTTTGGAAAATTGTTAAATCTACAACTGAGAGAAAATGGGAAGAGAACAAAGAAGCACTTTCAAAGCTTGATAAAAAAGTGGTTGCTGAATTGTTTGGGAAAAAAGAAAAAATGTGGACCAAAGCTTTTCAAGGGTTGTTTGCCACATAAGATATTATGGACAAAAATTTATGTGAGGCTTTCAATTCCAGTATTGTTGAGGCAAGATACAAGAGTATCATTACAATGTTAGAGGAAATTAGAGTGAAAATCATGACCAAAATAGTAGAGAAGAAACATTTTCTGTGTACATGAAAATACAACTATGGACCAATAATCAAGAAAAAATTTGATGTCAATAAGAATGACAACATTGCTTGAAGAATGGTATGGAATGGAGAAGGTGGATGTGAGGTTAAGAATGGGAGAAAACAATTTCGTGTGAAGTTGAATGAAAGAAATTGTACATGTACAAGGTGGCAGTTGTGTGGAATTCCATGCCCACATGCTTGTTGTGCAATATGGCACACTGGTGGGGACCCATATGACTTTTTGTATTTATGTTATTACAAGGACATATACATCAAAGCATATTCATATGCTTTGCAATTTATCAATGGTTCTCATGATTGGAAGAAGTTTGAGTTGGAGTCTATTCTTCCACCTATTAAAAAAGACATGCCTGAAAGATCGAAGAACAATAGAAAAAAGGCAAAAGATTGAACCAAAAAAATCGAAACCTTGGCATATTAGTAGGACTGGTCTACTTATCACTTTTAGAAATTGTGGTGCAGAAGGTCATAATAAAAGATCTTGTACTAATCCCAAAAAAAACTACAGAGCGGGTATAATATATTTTACATATAATTAGTTCACATCATCTTCCTCAATTATAATATTTGCACTGACTACTATTTAATTTTACTGTAGAAAATTGTTGCATGTAAAAGAGTCTATCGCAATTGTAGTGCAAGTGTACACGACGCAAGTAGTAAAGTGATACGAAGTATCGGATATCGTCTCCACAGGAATTGGGCTAATGACTTCACCTTAGTTTACTGCACGAAGTAAAAGAGATAGTTTAGAATTGTCACGAGAATAATAAGATAAAAACGTAAATAAAAGGATTGAGTTATCAAGATAGAGAGAATGGGCTGGTATTGAGTTGCTAGGTAGTGCAGGTATTGAATTGCTTAGGATCTCCAGTTCTGTCGTCGCTCCCGTCGCCGACAGCACCTGTCGCGGCGTCTGTCTGTTGGCTGTCGCGGCAGCAGACACACCAACTCCGTACTTCAAGTTTGGCTAGAATCCCAGATCTGCCTTGCCCTATCCCTAGGCACAAGTCTGTCGATGAACACGTCTTTGATGATACCTCCCGGCGTGAATCGAAGGATGAACACCGATGTGTATGAATTCTTCCTTAGCCACTTAACCTCGCCCTATCCCTAGGCACGAGATGGTTCAACTATAAACTAGAGAACGCGCTCTTATCTCTTTCGTATACTTAACTCTCCCGATGCTAAGTAAATGGATAACCTCACAATGCTCTCCCGATGCTCTTGCAAGATGTTAAAACCGAAATAAGAGAACTTGAAGTTTATTTTATTGAACTGAAAAAATCCTAAAACAAAACAACCCTTGCAACTACTTTACAAAACAACCCGTAGCCCTAGGGGGAATTTAGAACATGTCGGTGACGGGTGGACGACAGGGGTTTGGTTTCGGTTATGGGGTAATCGGTTGTGCCTCCTATGTTAAATCTATGCCCTTATATAAGCTTTGGGCTCAAGTCATCTAAGGTAACAAGGATTACAACTTTAATTAAAAGTAAGATTCTAATAAAGACTAAATCTCTAAAGTCTCCTACTTTCCAGCCGCATCCTAGCTTTTAGGAATTTCCTCTCCTTGAGCTTTGGCTTGACATATCTTTTGATCCGGGGCTTGGAAAAATATGTGGCTTTCACACGACAGACGAGCAGATTTTTCTCTATCTATCGAGGTTCACTTTGCTTTTCCTCTTCATAAATCTGCTGTCACCATGCTGTCACGACAGGTCCATGACAACTTCGTCTTCTTCGTCTGCTTGTCCAGTTCAGCTCTCCTGTTTCTCTGCCCTGCGCCTGCCTTAATCGTCTACTATGACAGATACCTGCCAAAATAGCCATCTTTCAGTAGAATCCGTGCTTTTAATCCTTTTGTGATGTTTTACTAAAAACTAACCTAAATGCAATGCAATGATGCTTGAATGCAGCAGAAATATGGGTTAAAAAGGGTGTAAATAATAGAACTTTTACACACTCAACACACCCCAATCTCAAGTTTTTGCTTGCCCTCAAGCAATGAAGAAAGAAAAATGAAAATTTTTGTGTTGGCCTTCAAACAGTGAACTGTCCCTTACCCGTCGCTCATTCTCTATGGCGGAAGCAACCTGTCGGAAAAGTTAGGATCTGTCCGGAATCTCCCTATAGCTCTCGTGCAGTGTGTGCATGCTTGTGAACAGTTATATGCTAAGACTCTCTTAGTTTCACTAGAATATTCAACTTCTTAACTCGAATTTTTATGCCAAAGTTTATTTTTTTAGAAGGCACATTTTCATGCTTCTTTTTCTTCTATTTTCAAGCTAAATTTTTCTAGAGCCAGTTTCGGGCACCTCTAGTTAGCTTCCTAGAGCCGGTTTCGGGCACCTCTAGGTTTTTGATTTTCTTTTGCTAAACTTCTTTCCTAGAGCCAGTGTTAGGCACCTCTAGGGGCTATTTAAGTTCTAAGCTTCCTATTCTAGTTTGGCTAAAAGAAATCTAAGCAATATAACAGTCACAAAAGTGTTTAAGTTTTCAGAACTATAGAAAGGCTCTAAACTTTTCCTTAACCTGTCCTAAAGATGCTGCCACGACAGAGCCGTCATGACAGGTAAGCTAACTTCACAGTTTTAAGCCAACAGTTTTAAGTTTCTGATTTTTTTTAAAGAGAACTTAAATAAATAATAAGACACAACAATTAATAAAAAGATGTGCTAAAGACTCCATTAAAGATGGAGGGTTGCCACCCCCAAACTCAAGGGTTGCATTGCCCTCAATGCAAAATGAAATGAAAAATAAAAGGAAGAAAAAGTACATCACAAAATATAAAAGCAGGCAGCAATAAGAGGAAAATAAAGACTTAAATTTTCAATCGTTGTCCTCGCTGCTGCTGCTGACGCGGATCTGATGGCAGCGTCTGCGCTGTGGAGGGGGCTGGGCAGGTTCAGGAGCAGGTTGAGGGGCAGGTTGCTCCACTAACCGGACGTCAGAACTGCTGCCACTATCCCAGCTGCTGCTAGTGGTGGTGCGGGCTTTGGGCAGCCGTTTCTTGTCTGCCACGTGCTTAATTCTTTTCACCCTCGTAAAGTCCCTCTCCAAATTCCTCCGGATAAGAGGGCTGTCATCAGTGGCAGGTCTTTTGGTTCCTCGAGGGGAGGTGTCTGCTGGAGGGCTGCCTGCTGCCGTCGGGGCAGGGGATGGTGTGGAAGTGGCAAAATGGGTATGGGGGGAAACAGGTGGTGTAGGTGTGGGGGAGGGGATATGGAAATAATGGGAGGGGAAGGTGGGGAAGATGACATCCGAATAATGTAAAGTATTAGTAATGAAATTTACCGTTGCATTTGAGAAATCTCGGATGAAGGTCATCAAACCCATTTGCCACTCCTCGACCCGTAGGATTGCAGCAAGGATGTGTGCCGACTGGTCTGTCGGAGCAGTGGCGGTGGCAGTTTCTGGGGCAGGCTCAGTGGCAGGTTCCTCATCCGAGTCTGCAGGTGGTGCATTTGGATCGAAGGCGTTGATGGGAGTTGCAGCTACGACCTCCATGAGGCTGGAGATGTTATTGTCGGTCCATCCATGACCTTGGTGTAATTTGTCGGAGGGCTCCTCTGGGACAGCAACACATCGGCAGAGGGTAGTGATGGTAAACAGCAGGCAGAGTCGTGAGTCTGAGCGGAAGGCACAATCAATGATGATGTCCCTCATGTACCTGCCCACATTGATGGGCCTGTCATGCATAATAGAGTGAATGAGGGCCAGCCGCTGTCGGTTGACTGTCGTGTGGTGAGACGAGGGCAGGATACGCTTTTTGATGAAAGCGTTCCACAGTTTTGCTTCGGGGAGGAGCTGCCCCCTGTTGACAGAGTGGGGATTCTTCTTGCTGGTTGTCCATGTCGTACCCGCTTCTGTCAGCTCCACCATGATGGCATCATAGGCAGCAGCGTCGAGGGTGTCCAGAAATTGTTGGTGAGCATCATCATCGGGGCCAAAGAAGAGGCCGAACATATGGTTGATGCTGTTTGCTGTAAAGGGCACTTCCACTCCTCGGACAGTGACAGATGTCGCTGTTTTGCTGTCGATGGCCTCGTAAAACTCCTGGACCAAAGTATCATTTAGCTCTGTCGGCTGTTCGGCAAAGTCCTCCCATAGCTGTGCCGTTATAGCCTTCACAATGAACGGCCGGAGTCCCATATGGGGAGCATCTCTGTTGTAAATGAAGCCACGCTCCTCCCATAGTTCTTTGTTGGCGAAGGGTGACGCTGCTGCTGAAGAAGAAGCGGCAGCAGCGTTACGACGGGTTTGTCTCGACGACATTTTGGTTGCAAGGGCTGTGAAAGAGAGAAAACAAATAAAACTAGAGGAGAAAACAAGAGAGAAAAATCAGAAGTGATGAAAAATGAAAGGGGAAAACGGGGTTATATAGCTGTTGGGTATCTGCCCATTTAATGCCGCAACGGCAGGCGGGAATAACGGGGCGGCAGATTGGATGTAGCGTGTCTGACGCGTCTGACACGCATTTATGCGTCTGCTGTGCGTCTGCTACACGCTTCTGCGTCTGTAGTGTCAGTCTGTTGACAGCCTGTCAAGTCCGTCTGCGGCGGCAGCCGAAACGACATGTTATCATAAATGGGCTTAATTGGGCTGATGGATGGGCGGTGGGCTTGGGCCACTTCTTCTTTCCTTCTCGACTCCTTTATTTCCTAAAAACTGAAATTATAAAAACAAAACATTATTCAAATAAAATAAATCTAATTCCTAATAAATAATATTAATAATAAAATAAAAATAAAACTTAGGTTAAATTAGGGGTGCCTTGTGGGGCATCTCCTAAAGTAACCACTTCCTGAATTCCTGGGGCTTCAGTCCCCTGATAATGCTTGAGGCGCTGTCCATTGACTTTGAATTGGTGCCCGTCTTTTAATGATTGAATTGTGATGACACCATGGGGAAAAACTTGAACTACTTGAAACGGGCCAGACCATCTAGACTTTAGTTTCCCTGGGAAGAGTTTAAGTCTGGAATTAAATAACAACACAAGCTGCCCTGGGCAGAACTGTCGTGGCAGCAGTTTCTTGTCGTGCCACTTTTTAGTCTTTTCCTTGTAAATCCTTGCGTTGTCATAGGCCATTGTCCGTAATTCTTCAATCTCGTTCAGATCTAGTAACCTTTTCTGGTCGGCCTTGTCCAAGTCCATGTTCACTGCCTTTATTGCCCAGTATGCTTTGTGCTCGATCTCGACAGGCAAGTGACAGGTTTTCCCATAAATCAATCGGAATGGAGACATGCCCAATGGAGTCTTAAAAGCTGTCATGTATGCCCATAATGCATCATTCAGAAGTAAAGACCAATCTTTCCTAGTTGGTTTAACCATCTTTTCAAGAATGTTCTTCACTTCCCTATTGGAAATCTCAGCCTGTCCATTGGTCTATGGGTGGTATGCTGTCGCGATCCTGTGCTTGACACCATATTTCTTTAAGGCGGCAGCAATTACCCTATTATCAAAATGTCTCCCTTCATCACTGATAATCGCCCTAGGGATGCCAAATCTAGAAAAAATGTTTTTGTGCAAAAACTTTTGGACCGTTTTGGCATCATTCTTTTGAGTTGCGATTGCTTCTACCCACTTGGAGACATAGTCCACCGCTAGGAGGATGTAAAGATTTCCACATGAAGATGGAAAAGGTCCCATAAAATCAATCCCCCAAACGTCGAAGATCTCGACTTCTAAAATATTCTGCAGTGGCATCTCGTTTCTCCTTGAGATGTTACCTGTCCGCTGGCACCTGTCACAGTTTTTGTAAAATTCCTGTGCATCTTTATATAGTGTCAGCCAGTAGAACCCTGACTGCAGCACCTTGGCAGCAGTTTTGTTGCCTCCTAAGTGACCTCCATATTGTGAAGCATGACAGTGATGGAGAATGTCTTCTTGTTCTTCTTGTGGTACACACCTTCTTATAACCTGATCTGCGCACATTTTGAAAAGAAGAGGTTCGTCCCAATAATAATGCTTAACATCATTTTGGAACCTCTTCCTGGCTTGATAATTAAGATCAGTAGGTAATATTCCGCTAACTATAAAATTAACGAAATCAGCATACCAAGGAAGGTTAGAAGACTTACCTGCCGCCATGGCTGTCGCGACAGCTATTGCGGCAGCAAAGAGCTGCTCATCTGGGAAGGTCTCCAGTATGTGTGTCTCATCTAACGGTAGACTCTGTCCCATCTCCAGCCTCGACAAGTGGTCTGCCACCTGATTTTCTGTCCCCTTTTTGTCTTTGATTTCAAGATCGAACTCTTGTAGTAGCAAGATCCATCGTATCAACCTAGGCTTTGCATCCTTCTTTGCGAACAAATACTTGAGGGCAGAATGGTCGGTGTGTATTATTACCTTTGTTCCAAGTATGTAAGAACGAAACTTGTCGATGGAGAACACCACAGCTAACAACTCCTTTTCTGTGGTGGTGTAGTTCACCTGGGCGTCATTTAATGTTTTGCTGGCATAGTATATGACATGAAACAGCTTGTCCTTGCGCTGCCCAAGTGCTGCCCCGACAGCATAATCACTGGCATCACACATGATCTCAAACGGTTGTGTCCAATCTGGTGGCTGTACTATGGGGGCTGTCACTAGCTTTTCCTTCAGAACCTTGAATGCTTCAGTACATTCTTCATTAAAGTCAAAGGGTCGATTCTGTTCTAAGAGATGGCAAAGGGGCTTTGTGATTTTCGAGAAATTTGCAATGAATCTTCTGTAAAAACCAGCATGCCCTAAAAAACTCCTAATGCCCTTGACAGTGGTTGGCGGCGGCAGCTTCTCTATGACTTCAATTTTTGCCCTGTCGACTTCTATCCCACGGCAGCTAATCTTATGGCCTAGAACTATCCCTTCATCTACCATAAAATGGCATTTTTCCCAATTAAGAACAAGATTAGCTTTTTCACATCTTTCAAGTACCTTTTGAAGGTTGCCAAGGCAGCTCTCAAAATCGTCTCCAAAGACAGAAAAATCATCCATGAAGATCTCAAGGAAGTCCTCTACCATGTCGGAGAATATTGCCATCATGCACCTTTGGAAGGTGGCAGGTGCGTTACAGAGGCCGAACGGCATCCTACTAAATGCGTATGTTCCGTAGGGGCATGTGAAAGTCGTTTTCTCTTGATCCTCCGGTGCAATAGCAATCTGGTTATAACCTGAATAACCATCAAGAAAACAATAATAAGATTTACCCGCTAATCTATCAAGCATTTGATCAATAAAGGGTAAAGGAAAGTGGTTCTTTCGGGTAGCTTTGTTAAGCTTCCGATAGTCCATACAAACCCTCCAACCGGTCACAGTCCTGGTTGGGATTAGCTCATTGTTTTCGTTGGTTATCACGGTCATGCCTCCTTTCTTTGGAACACATTGCACCGGGCTTACCCATTTGCTGTCGGAGATGGCGTAAATAATACCAGCATCTAACCATTTAATTATCTCTTTACGCACTACCTCCTTCATCGCAAGGTTTAACCGCCTTTGGGCATCAATAGTCGGCTTATGATCTTCCTCTAGGAGGATTTTGTGCATGCATATTGCCGGACTAATGCCCTGAATGTCTGCTATCGTCCATCCTATCGCCCTTTTATGCTGCCTCAACATGTCGATCAGCTGTCGTTCCTATTCCTGCGGCAGCTTAGCAGAGATGATTACGGGCAGTGTGTCATCACAACCAAGATAAGCATATTTAAGCTGCCCTGGCAGGGGCTTAAGTTCTAAGACAGGTGGTTCAACAGTAGAGGGCTTTTGGATTAAATGGTTATCCGAAGTGTAATTCAAGGGTTCGAATAACTTACCTGGACGATGGTCTAACCAGTTTACCTCCTCATGACCTTCAGTATCAGATGTATCGGATTCAGAGGGATCACTGTCGTCGGTGCTGTCGTCGTCACTGTCGTGACAGGCCTGTAAGTGGCTGTCGCAGCAGTGACCAAATTTTATATCACGGCAGCCCGACCTGATGCAGGGGTAATCAAAGGTCACCTCAATGATGGCTTTGCATTCCTCGTCCACATCGGCATGTTTCATTGCTTGGAGAACATTCAACTTAATTTCTTGATCGTTCACGCGCATGGTGAGTTCTCCTTTCTCCACATCAATCAATGATCTTCCCGTGGCTAAGAAGGGTCGCCCGAGGATGATTGGTGCGTTCTCATCTGCCTCACAATCTAAAATAAGAAAGTCAGCAGGAAAAATAAGCTTATCCACTCTTACCAAAATATCTTCAATTTTTCCTTCGGGGTGAACGTAAGAGCGGTCGGCTAGCTGTAGGGTAACTGTCGTGGGTCGCGCCTTCCCAATACCTAATTTCTGAAAAACAGATTTGGGCATTAGATTAACACTAGCTCCAAGATCACAAAGTGCCTTACCCACAAATTTTTCGCCGATTACGCAAGGTATGATGAAGCTCCCCGGATCCTTCTTTTTCTGGGCGGCTGCCTATGAAGAATACTCATGCAACCTTCTTGCATCCTTATTGTTTCAAATTCCCCAAGTTTAGATTTTTTCGACATAACATCCTTGAGAAATTTAGCATAACCGGGCATCTCCCTAACAGCATCTAACAACGGAATGTTAATATGAACCTGTTTAAAAATATCATAAAATTTTTTGAGTTGAGATTCATGCTTAGCTTGCTGTATCCGTTGAGGGAAGGGTGGTGGGGGACGATAATCAGCAATACGCCCTTCCCACTGCATGCGAATCTGAGGACGATAATCTTCTTTTTCTCCTCTGTCGCTTATGCTGTCGTGGCAGGCTCATCGGCAGCAGTCTGCTTATCACCTGTCGGGGCAGCTTCCTCGGCAGGTTTATCCAAGGCAGGTTCCTTTTCTGTTTCAGCTTCTTTTTCCGGCCCTAGTAGTTTCTTCCCACTCCTAGTAGTAATCGCCTTACATTGCTCATATGGGGGTGGTCTAGCATTTTCAATATTGCTAGGGAAACCTCCATTCTGCCTCGGTTTAATATGTTGCGACACTTAACCCATTTGTGTCTCCAGAGACTTCAATGTAGCTTCATGGTTTGTCATCCTCATCTCAGTTTTATCTATAAAATTTTCCGTCTTCTTGACAAACTGATTTATATTCTCCATATACGTACCAGTCTGAGACATAAAAGTGGCCAGAGTCTGTTCCAATACACTACTCGTGGCAGGTGGTGGCTGCTGTTGCTGCTGCGGTGGTAGGTTCTGCGGCAGATTTTGCGGCTGCAGTTGCTGTCGCGTCAACAATCTAGGACCCCCCTGATTCTGATTATATGCTTGCGGATTCAGGGCATTGTTAGGGTTACTCCAGGAAAATTTGGGATCCTTCCTCCAATTAGGGTTGTAGTTGTTGGAATTGTAGTTTGGCTTGTAATTTCCAACATATTTTCCCTCTTCTATATTTATAGGGCACTCATCCCTACTATGGTTTCCCTCACAAGTAGCACAAACTTCCTCGACAGCAAATCCTCGTAAGTCCTCTTCATTCAATAAGTGTTTCATGGCTTTAGTGAGGAATGCTACCTGTGATTTCATAGTGCTGTCGGCCTCATAGTCCTTGACAGCAAGTACCTGTTTACCCCCTCTTCTAGCTGTCGGAAACTGCTCCTCATTCTTGGCTAGATTTTTCAGAACTTGCAATGCCTCGTCCGGATCTTTATCCAATAATAGTCCATTTGCTGCAGAATCAATCCGAATACGAGTTTGTAGGTTAGCAGCATTATAGAATTTAGTTACCTGATTCCAGACAGGGAATCCATGCATTGGGCAGTTCCGTAGAAGAGTAGTAAATCTGTCCCAGGCCTCGTGCATCGGCTCGTCGTCTTCCTGTTGAAAAGTAGCAATTTCGTTACGTAATCGCTCAGATAAATGCGAAGGATTAAAACGAGACAAAAATTCACGAGTTAGATCTGCCCAAGTCATAATGGAACCCGGTGTAAGTTTATTCCACCACGTTTTAGCTCTGTCCCTCAATGAATGGGGGAATAACCAAAGCCTCAGTATCTCCGGACTAACTCCTGGCAGTCTAAACGAACCACAGATCTCCTGGAACGTTTTGAGATGCTCCCTAGCATCATCTGTCGCAGAACCACCAAACTGCCCGGCATTGTTGATCATACTAAACATGACAGGTTTAAGCTCAAAGTTGTCAACATCAATATCCGGCAGCGTGGTCTCCAGCTCTACATGATCGTTCAGCATGTAGTCACGACATGACCTTCGTCTATCTGCCCCAGGCGGGTCGACGACAGGTGGGTTATTATCGCCAAGGGGTGGTATGAAACCACCAGCAGGTTGGTTATGGCCCATCTTCTCTAGCTGTTCTTCGAGATATTCGTTTCTGTCTAAAAGTCGGCGAAGTTGTTTCTTGAGATTGAAGGAACGTTCGATCTCTGGATCTAATTTATACTCAAGATCTTCACCTCTTTTGGATCTGCGCATAAACAAGAAAACCTCGTGAAAAGCAAGAGTTGAAAACACAAAAGAAAAATTAAAGAAAAACTAAAAATAAAAACGAAAATAAAAGCAAAAAGTGCAATAAAAGAAAGATGTAGTTATGTTGCCAATCCCCGGCAACGGCGCCAAAAACTTGTTGCGTGTAAAAGAGTCTATCGCAATTGTAGTGCAAGTGTACACGACGCAAGTAGTAAAGTGATACGAAGTATCGGATATCGTCTCCACAGGGATTGGGCTAATGACTTCACCTTAGTTTACTGCACGAAGTAAAAGAGATAGTTTAGAATTGTCACGAGAATAATAAGATAAAAACGTAAATAAAAGGATTGAGTTATCAAGATAGAGAGAATGGGCTGGTATTGAGTTGCTAGGTAGTGCAGGTATTGAATTGCTTAGGATCTCCAGTTCTGTCGTCGCTCCCGTCGCCGACAGCACCTGTCGCGACGTCTGTCCGTTGGCTGTCGCGGCAGCAGACACACCAACTCCGTACTTCAAGTTTGGCAAGAATCCCAGATCTGCCTTGCCCTATCCCTAGGCACAAGTCTGTCGATGAACACGTCTTTGATGGTACCTCCCGGTGTGAATCGAAGGATGAACACCGATGTGTATGAATTCTTCCTTAGCCACTTAACCTCGCCCTATCCCTAGGCACGAGATGGTTCAACTATAAACTAGAGAACGCGCTCTTATCTCTTTCGTATACTTAACTCTCCCGATGCTAAGTAAATGGATAACCTCACAATGCTCTCCCGATGCTCTTGCAAGATGTTAAAACCGAAATAAGAGAACTTGAAGTTTATTTTATTGAACTGAAAAAATCCTAAAACAAAACAACCCTTGCAACTACTTTACAAAACAACCCGTAGCCCTAGGGGGAATTTAGAACATGTCGGTGACGGGTGGACGGCAGGGGTTTGGTTTCGGTTATGGGGTAATCGGTTGTGCCTCCTAGGTTAAATCTATGCCCTTATATAAGCTTTGGGCTCAAGTCATCTAGGTAACAAGGATTACAACTTTAATTAAAAGTAAGATTCTAATAAAGACTAAATCTCTAAAGTCTCCTACTTTCCAGCCGCATCCTAGCTTTTAGGAATTTTCTCTCCTTGAGCTTTGGCTTGACATATCTTTTGATCCGGGGCTTGGAAAAATATGTGGCTTTCACACGACAGACAAGCAGATTTTTTTCTATCTATCGAGGTCCACTTTGCTTTTCCTCTTCATAAATCTGCTGTCACCATGCTGTCACGACAGGTTCATGACAGCTTCGTCTTCTTCGTCTGCTTGTCCAGTTCAGCTCTCCTGCTTCTCTGCCCTGCGCCTGCCTTCATCGTCTACTATGACAGATACCTGCCAAAATAGCCATCTTTCAGTAGAATCCGTGCTTTTAATCCTTTTTTGATGTTTTACTAAAAACTAACCTAAATGCAATGCAATGATGCTTGAATGCAGCAGAAATATGGGTTAAAAAGGGTGTAAATAATAGAACTTTTACACACTCAACAGAAACCAATGAAGGTAACTCTCTGACAACATCTACAAGTATTTTAAATCCTTCACATGTTTCTCGAAAAGGAAAAGAGAAGGTCAACATTGTTACCTATAGAAAAACAAAGAAAAAAATTGAAGGGATAGGCCTCTACACTAATTTGAAGACGGGGAAGCGAACTTTCTATATAAGTTAAATATAATTGTGAATTCATTGAGAAATATCAGAATTATTTCTTAAAAGATATCATAATTTTTACAGTCTGGTATAACTACAAAGAGTACTGCAAGAAATGCTGGAGTTGAAAGAAATGTGGAGTCTTCAACTACTTCAACAGCTCTAAACAAGAAAAAAATAGTTTCAAAATATGTAGGAGAATTTGTGGGCACTCAAGAATTTGTAGCACCAAAGAAATAATTTATCTAAAGACTGCTGCTCTTTTTTGTGCATAAAAATAATTTTGAGAAACCTTTTGGGATCGATGTTTTTAGTGTTGCCTAACTTTTTTTGTGGTTATCTTGATGGATGAAGGCTAAACTTCATATTTGTTAAGGTTATTTTGTAAATAATAAATATTGTCATTTATTTTGAAATAAGCAACAAATATTATCTTATTTTGTATATGACATGAAAAACATTGTCATTTATTATGAATGGTCTGTTTTTCATGCAATTGTTATAATTTCATTTTTCATGCAAGTTAATTCAAAGGATTTTATACTAGAAAGAGATTATCAATTAAATTATTAAACAACAACACTTCAATCAAACTTTAAACCCTTAACATTTAAGAAATACTTAAATAGTTTAACAAATTGTCTTCAACACATTTCTCTCAATATTCTTCAATCCTAAATTACTAATACAATCACTATTCTCACTAGAATACATATGATACATAACACAGAAAAAATGAACAATGTCTTATAAATTTATTTTTCTTTCTTCATAACATTATATTTTTCTTTCAAACACTTAAACTTGCTCAATTCATTTTCTTTTCAAACATCTTCAAAATATTCATTCTCTTTCGGTTCACTTTGTACACTATCATTATCATCCAATAAAGCACTGTTGCTTCCACTCGCAGAAGTAGCCCGACAATTTTAAAGTTGTCTTTTAAGTTTCAGATTCTCCTTAGCTAGATTTCGTCCACTATCTCGTAATTGTCGCGGTAAGTACTTTGCTCTTTCTGAAACGCTTACATCATACCATTCAAGAAATCCACAACTATTCTACAATAAGCCAAAAACAGATTCCTAATTAGAAGTTCAAAATAGCCAAAACTTTTCATTGGCCATTATCTATAAAACCATCAAATAACTGCTAGAACCTTAATTATTAAAACCTAATTTGAACTCTAATTAACAAATAATTTCATAATTTTAAAAAATCAAAAAATTTAAATTTCTGCATAACTAAAAATTTTAAATGGGTTCATACACAAAAGATGGGCAACCATAATATCTTCCTCTGAATAACAAATAATCATCAAATAACTACTACTACACTAATTATTAAAATCCTAATTAGAACTATTAACAAACAAAAAATCTCAAAATCCTTACCGAAAAATCTTGGCAACCATAATATCTTCTTCCAGGATTTAAGTCGCTCCATGCAATTTTTCTAGGAGCCATTTTTTACAATAATACCTTTTTTTTCTCCATCATACACGAAATTGCGTTCAGATGCACTGACGATATTTTGAGAACCCAACATTTCCATTGATATATGAGACTTAGAGTGCTTCCTCACCTTCGATCGACCAAGAGTATTTTGGGGAAAAAAAATTTTGGCTTCTAAAAAGAGATTTAACTCACTTACAGAGGAAAAATAATTTTTAGGGTAAGTGAAATTTGGGAGAAAATGAGGACGTTGTTCTTTTGTAGCTCGTGTGATGTGTTAAGTAAGTTTTCACTATTTTAAAATTCTTAAAACAGATTAAGTAAATTATCTGCGAAGGCATATACCAAATGAGTGATTTGACTTAATGTTTTGTGGAATGTCATTCATTCCCTACAACCTGGGTTCAAGTCTCCCAAGCAACATTATTTTCATTTGCTCAAAATCAAGTCATTGGGAGGGTGTCACATGTCATCTTTTGAGTGGTCAATTTTTTTAAAAATAAATTAAAAAATATATATATTTTTCTTATGTGGCATCGATGCCACGTCACACGACACGTGGCAGTGCCACGTCATCCCGGCAGGCCATGTGTGCAGTCCACGTCAGCCACATACGATCAACGTCTGTTGACTAATGGTTTCCATCCAATCAGGGTGAAAATTGCACAAAACTGAAACGTTGAGAGGTTATCTGGACCAAAAAAAGAATAAGAGGTAAAGTGATCAAAAAATCAAACGTTGGGGGCAACTTTTGACTTTATGCCTTTTGCTTATGTAGCAAAGGTTTTATATCGGTGGAATTGGAACCCTTTTCCCCTCCTTTAATGATGCTATGTATAATGTATGTATCAACAAGAGAATCCCGGTTGAAGGTGAAGTGAGATGAACCAAGAAAGTTGACCTCTCCTTTTTCGGTTTTATTAATCTGATTCCAGAATCCACCCATACCTATTAGTATCACCTACACAGTGTATTTGTGTGCATGTAAAGATGAAAAATGTGTGAAATCGGGTGATGATGCAAACGACCTGCCTACCATGTGAAATTGGGTTCAGGCAGTGTTTAAAATCTCGAGACTCTTTGATTCTTGTTATATTTTGAAATATAGTCTGGAACTGCAAGGCTGGTGGACTTGGTCCCTTGTTTCCTCAATCCATGTTCATGCTGTTCTTTTATGTATGTTTGGAGCCGCCCTTTGTGTAGGCTCAAGGGGAAGAAATTCAGGGCAGCAAGCAGAATCCCCATGTGCCTACGTCCAAAACCTTATTTTATAAGTTAATCATCAATGCTTACCCATATGTAATAGTATTTGTATATTATTCTGTTTTTTAACCTCGGCATATGGCGGCCGACTTCAACTGTGTGCAGGTTCAGGCTCAGGCTCAGCATGTGACACTGCCTCAGCACGTACCCCACTTCCCATACATCTTCTCTGCCACTCACATGGTACCCACAACTATTCCTTCCTCTTTTAGCTTGAATTCTTAATATTAATATTAATCCATATTAAAGAAACATAGATCCCACTCGTTTAGTTTAGGATAAACTACTCCACTAACAATTGAGTCTGACTTGTTTTGACCACTTGGCGTTGTTGTTAATAGAAATTTGTATAATTATAGATTTTGTCCATGTTAGTGCATATTTTATCAATTTGATTCTACACATTTGATCCATGTTAGTTACATGTCGGTACCTAATTGAATTAAAATTAAAATCAAATTGAAATAATATGTAACTAACAAGTAATAATTAGGTGGTCACCCAAATAATTTAGCGTTTTAATTTATTACTGAAAACATATTTTATACATGGTATCTGTATTATACATTCGTGATTGATTTACTCTCTATTATAATTTGATAGGGTGCAGTAACAGAGCTCTTTTAAGGTTTAAGAAGTTTATATCTTGTCACCAATGTTAAATATTTAATCAATTTTAATTTAATTGTAATATAAATTAAACAATATAATAATTTATTAAATATTTAATAAAATAAGAGTTGGATTAAAAAAATGAGTTTGTGCTTGTAAAATTTTGGTCTGATATTAATTTAAGTTTTTATAAGTTTAAATACTAGATAAATTATGCATTGCTCACTTAATTTTAAATTTAAATACTTAATAAGCTCCTATAGTTTTTAAATTTAATATTTTAATTCTCCTAATATTCGATCTTGGCTACATTCCTAATCGGGTGTAATTTTTCTCTTTTGAAAATTGTAATCAATCTTTTTTTAAAGAGAAATGGGCCTCGTTAAAACCCCCTTCGTACCTAAAGCCGAAACCTAGGCATTGGAAGGAGGAAAAGAGTGCCCGATTTTATTGCTTGAACGGCTTTAATCAGGTTTGCTGTTACAATGCTCCATCTCAAGTACTAGGAGTTCGAAAATACATCCAACCGTTTAGAAAACTAAAAACGACAACCGCTTACAAAATGAGTGGACAATCAGCTGCTCTTACTAACTAGGATCTGCAATCCAACAAAGATTCAAGTTTCTACCAATTCCATTTTTAGCCAATGAATCAGCTTCGCTATTGCGCTCCCTGTAGATAAACTCAAATTTCCAATTTCTTGACGCGCTCCAATTACAAATTTCTGCAGCCATGGACCTGAAAATTAAAGGCGCCACAGTTGAATTTCGTATCCAAGACACAACGAGGGAACTATCCGATGCGAAGAGGATTCTTTTATCTAGCAACGTTGCAGTCGACATACAAATAGAACACGCCTCCTTAATGGCCATCAATTCAGCGGAAGTAGCATCTATTACACCGATTGATTTTGAGAATTTTGCAACCAAGATTCCGTTGATATCTCTGCATATACCCCTTATGCCCGCTTCACCAAAACTCCCACAAACATCGCCATCCACGAAAAAAGTGAAATCAGCCTTTGGAAGATCAAGCAAGCTAGACGCTGTATTCCTCGTTGAATTAACTATAGAGCAAAAAGAACCAGCCGGGTTTGCTAAGAAGTAACTCTCGGAAAAGAATGACTTAGGCCAATTATAATTGCACCATTTGAAAGTTCTAATTTGCGCTCCGGCAAAAAGCTGATCAGTCGTCATCCGCGAATTATTGAAAATGAGTTCATTACGGTGTAACCAAACAGCAAAATGCGAAAAAGGCGATGATCCAGACCATTTTTATTTCGATTTTGTCTTCCATTTGGGACCACACGGAAAACACACTGATTATAGATCCTGGGAATACAAAGTTATAATTTCACTTGAGGCACCATTTCATCCAGACTTCCCAACTATTTCGACAAGAGAAAAATAGATGATATTCAGTTTCTTCTTCACATCCACATAAAGGGCAGAAAGCATCATTTATTTTCGAAGAGCCTCTTTTAAGTAGATTGGCTTTAGTGGCTAATCTCATTCGGATCAATCTCCACATAAAGAACTGCACTTTAGGAGGTATGTGTTTATTCTAGACTTCTTTCCACATAGGATCGATCACTTTACCGGAGGAAGAACCAAGCTCGCAGAACTTTATGGGTGTGTAACAACCGCTTGAATCACCTAGCCAACGTAAAGTATCATTGGGCAATGTAGAAGCGGCAATACTATTGAGAGTGCGATTGAAATTTTCTCAAACTTCCACTTCCCAATCGAATAAATCTTTGCGAAGTGTGATCTCCCATTTCCATCCATATTGATTTTTCACTCCAAATTGATTAACAGTGCCTTTCTTTAGAACTGCTAATGCATATATTCTAGGATATAGATATGCGAGAGGGACATCACTAGCCCAACAGTCGAACCAGAAATCTATGGATCTGCCATCGCTTAAAATAGGCCGAATTTTCTCCATGAATGGATCAGAATTGAAATAGATTGGCCTCGAGATATCACGGCATATCCAAGACAGTTTCCTTTGATGTACTGCAGGAGGAATTAAGGATAAAGATTTACCATAATATTTGGCATCAATAGTTTTACGCCACAGACTCTCTTGGTCACCGTTGTACCTCCAAATCAATTTATTAAGAAGAGCACTGTTTCTCAACCTGATGTCAACAATACCCAGCCCTCCAGTTTCTTTGGGGAAGCATACATCTTCCCAACGAACCCAATGAGTATTTCTTCCGTCGGCTTTGCCCCAAATAAAATTGGATATGAACTTGTTTAATTGTGAGCTGATAGATGCCGGCATTTTGAATAACGAGAGGTAGTAAGTCGAGAGACTGTATAGAACAGATTTAATTAAGGTCAAGCGACCAGCTGGTGATAGGTTGGATCCTTTCCAACCAGCTAAGCGATGACGAACTTTGTCCAGAACTGGATCCCATAATGCAGTGTTGTTCTTGGGAGCCCTTAATGGTAATCCCAAATACTTAGAGGGAAGGGAATTATAGGAGCAATTTATGGTATCAGCGAAATTCTTTATAATTTCCTCACTGACATTGACACCAAAAAGTTCTGTTTTCTTCAAGTTGAGTTTCAACCCGGACGAGACCTCGAATACTCTCAATATTCTTTTCAAGTTGCAGATCTGTTCCAGCTTAGCCTCAGAGAACAATATTAAATCGTCTGCAAATTGAAGGTGAGTTATTAGAAGGTTTTCTTTTTTGAATTCAGCTCCCTTAAAAAGGCCCAAAGCAGCAGCTTTAGATAGGGACGCGCTCAAACCTTCAGCGACCAAGTTGAATAAGAGAGGCGAGAGGGGGCAGCCTTGTCTCAATCCTTTTTTAATGCGGAAGAACTTTGTCGGAATTCCATTGATCATAATAGAAAGAGATGCAGTCATAATGCAAGCTCGGATCCAATTACACCACCTTGGGCCGAACCCCATCCTCCTGAGAACGAGAAATAAGAAGGGCCATTCAATAGCATCATATGCTTTCTTGAAGTCCGCCTTGAACACTACCAGCTCTTGGCCACTGTTTTTAGCAAAATCTATGATCTCGTTTGCCACTAGCGAACAATCAGCTATTTGACGGCCTTTGATGAAGGCAAACTGATTCTTACTTACTAAAGAGCTCATATGAACCGCCAATCTTTTAGCAAGGACTTTTGCTAAAATTTTATAAAGGCTGCAAACTAAGCTGATAGGTCTAAAATCCTCGACAGCTTCCGGATTATTGATTTTTGGAATTAGAGCCACAAAGGTGTTGTTAAGATCAGTGGGAATGCCTTTACCTTGATAGAAGTCCTCAAAGAATAGCATCACAGAATTTTTCAGAGATCCCCAATATTTCTTATAAAAATCAATATTAAAACCGTCTGGACCCGGCGCTCTATTACCATCCATAGATTCGATTGCATCCCACACTTCCTCAATTGAAAAAGGCCTTTCGATTGAAGAGGCAGCTTCGCAAGTGAGGGAATTGAGAGATATCTCCCAATGACGCAACTTTAGAGTCTTTAGATCAGTGTAGAAATTCTTAAATTACTGTTCAAATTCACGCGATATGTCATGCTGTTCAGAATAACTATTCTGCCCGACTTTGATGTGAGAGATATGATTGCGAGCTTTACGAGTCGATGCAGTGAGGTGAAAAAACCTCGTATTTTTATCCCCTTCGCGAAACCATTTTAATCTGGATTTCTAGAGCCAATCGAGTTCTTCTTTTTTGTACAATTTCCAAAGTTGAGCCCTTTTTTCTATTGCTTCTCGAATAAGAACAAGTTGATTATTGTTGCCAATTAGCTTCTCCTCAATCTTCTGCAAATCAGCTAGAAGAGATTTAATAGTTTCAACTTGTTTCTTTCCAGCAGCAATGATCCAATCTTTCGATTTCTTTTTGCATTCCAGTAATACTCTACTAATGCCTTTAGTTTCAGTCTTGTCCACCACGTCTTTGATCAATTCGGAATAGCCCTCCATTTCAGCCCATGAGTTGAACCATTTAAAAGGTTTAGCACCAATAGAATCTGTCTTAAATACCATAGATGTCGGACAGTGGTCAGAGATACCCCTTCGAAGAACCTTCTGAACCAAGTTCGGCCAAAGAAGTAACAAATCGGGAGATATGCAAAATCTATCCAACCTACTGGCTTGAGGGGGATAGATACCACCAAACCAAGTAAATTCACCCCCTTTTAAAGGAAGATCAATCAAATTCAGATTATCTAGTAGCTGATGCAAACATTCTGTAGAGTTCTTGCTAAAAAAGGATCCAAGTTTTTCATTTTCCGAGAGAGTGGAGTTCAAATCACCTCCTAGAATAATAGGTAGGTTCAAACGTATCAGCGAAATCTCAAGATGTTCAAAGAAGATTTTCCGATCGGCTTCCACATTAGGAGCATAAATGTTCACGATGGAAATTTTCAAGTTCCACAACTTCAATACCCCAACCATAATAATGTATCTCTGATCAATTATGTTGGATTCGATTGCAAAGAAATCCGGATCCCATATTGAAATCAAATCGCCCGATAAACCTTCAGCAGCTCGAAATAACATTTCTCCCCTTTTTGGTCCCCATAAATTCCTCAATAAATTGCCCCTGTCTACTTTCAATTTGGTTTCTTGTATGAGAATTAGCTTAATATCACTGCTGTAACAAACTTTCCTAATTGCCTTTTTTTAGAGGAATGCAACAACCTCTAATGTTCCATGATATGAACTTAAAATCAGGCATTGCATGAAGAAATAAGACGGAATGAAGATACCTTTAGCAGAATCTATGATTGATGAAGGTCCATGCAATCCAATTCCATGAATTTAGCAATTACCCGATCGTTTGGTTCAATGAATGCGAAACCCAGCTTTTCAGCAACCTCGACTGTCTTCGTCGCTTCTCTCTGACAGGTCAATAATTCAGCCATATGTGAAGAAAGGGTCGGCTTAATACCTTTAGCGTCACAATCTTTCTGGAAATCTGAAGTTTCAACAGGCTTCGGGTATGAGGAATCAGGTGTTGGCGGGCGAGGGGAGCAACCAGAGAAAACAGTTGCTGGAGGATTGACCTGCTTAAGCGGTTGAGACTTTGGGCTAAGGTTTGAGAAAACCTGGAGTAGTGTAGGTAAACCCCCTTCAGCCGGTACTTTTGAGGCACGGACAAGTTTGGGTCTGATGGTAAAGGGACCAGTTTTTGGGTCAAGGATTGGGCTAATTGATTGGTTTTCCGACAAATTAGAGAAAGATGGCCCAAAGTATTTTTCCATTGGGATATTAACCAGTTCTGGGTCAAAATGAGATTAGATAGGTTTGGATTGACTTCCATGGGATTAGATATGGGTCCCTTGTCAGAGGGAATATCCATATCCGGCTCAAAAGCTGTGCCCCCTTTATTCGAAGAATGATTGCCCATTATCTTGGAGGAATCAGAATCAGCCGCCGAAATTAAATCATCCTCTCCAGAAACGAAGCGTCTAAAATCTTTCTCACCATCACTTGAAAACAACGATACTCCCACCGGAACTCCATCTAGCCACCGGCGATTGTCTTCATAGGCCGAAGTATGAATTTTAAGTCTGAAAATCTCACCGTTAACATTGACTCGCGGATTGACCGGAATGTCTACCACCGAACTAACACCAATTAAGACTTTTGCAACATCGAATCTCTTTCTCGTTCTTGTGTCTTCTTCTATTTGGATCACTTTACCCCATTTACCCGCTATAGCTTCAATGATCTTGGGGTACCAAGCAAATACTGGTAAACCTTCTATGTTAGCCCATACTATCAACTTTTTATTGCTCGTGAAATTAGGATGGGTATCTATATCATCAAACCACGACTCCAGAAGGTTGTCTCTTAAGTCCCAAAAGATGGGGACTTGTTCCTCCTCCAAAACTTGGATAACTGTGTAGAAACCGGACCAAGGACAAACTCTCACCTTGAAACCTTCCGATGATAGCACCTGCTCAACCAGTTCTAAATCATACATCGATTTTACTTGACCCACAAAGCAGTTCTTTGTCCAATTGGATTCACTCGTATCCAATTTAACACTAATGTTTAGGTCTGCTGAGTCGATATTCTTCGTCTTCTCAAGAGATTCCTCTTCTGATGGCCCTTTAGCATTTTCGGAAGTGTTTGCGGAACGAAGATTTAATAACGCATCCTTGTAAGATTTACCGGCTGTTGTTAGATTATGGTACTTCGAATGGTTTGCCTGATCATGGAACTGAAACCCCTGGACTACTTTTCTAGCCTGAGTGCGCGGTTTGTGTTTCAAAGCTGGTTGGACCGATATGAAGTTGCCATCTATCTTCCTCCCATTTCCTTCTCTAATAGCTCTGTCTGCATCAGCCGTAGAAGAGAATCTAACGAAAGCGAACGTTTTAGATGATCTACTCCTTTTAGCGTTGTTGTAAGCAATATACGCATGCAAGATTTTCCCATATGTAGAAAACGCTTCTTTGAAAGCAGACCAATGAACTCTTTTGCTAACATTATTGATAAACATGGTTGCTTCAGTGTTATTGATCTTGAGGGCTTGACTCTTCCCGAACTTCCGCACCCCCGAACGACTCCCTCCGACAGCTGCAACAAATCTGGCCATCTTCTCCGGTGCAGAAAGACCACGGCGGATTTACTCTCTCTCTCTCTCTATGTAACCAATATTAATACAAGCCTCGTTCAAAATTGTAATCAATCTTGATTTTGTTAATATTTTCAAATTAATTTTTTTAAATATATTATAATTTTTATTTTAATATTTTTAATGTAATTCCATGATCATATATGTTTTATTTTTAATCTCAAATAAAACTTACTTATATACCTTGAGAACAATATTATTCAAACATAGATTATTATTTTTTGTTATCATGTTGGTTCCGCAAAGCTGAATGAATTTTCTAGCGAAAATTTTCTGCATACACAAAGTTTCGAACTCAAAACTTATTTAAGTAATATCAAATTACATATCACTTAGACTTACTTTGTTCATATTCAAACATAGATTAAAAAAAAACATGTCATTTTTTCACTAAAATCACCCGATAAACTCTAACCTTTTATGTGCAAAAAATTAGGCAATAAAAATAAACCCAGTCTACTACATTTGCTTCCATTTGATTTTGGCCTTTTCAGAAAAAACCAGGAGTGTTGAAGAAAGGAAAAAAAGAAAGAAAGAAAAAGGTCGGTGACACGTGGATAAGCTTACCCTGTTCCAATGTTTCCATTTGAACACTCCACCTCTGTGCTTTCAAGTATATATAGAAAAACTCTTGGTCGTCCTCCTATTCTAAATCATTTTCAACTTTAATATCTATTTTTCATAGATATATCCCTCTTCCTTATTGAATGGCTACTCTTCAGCTTTCCCTTGTGTTAGCCACCTTCTTCTTTCAACTCTTCTCAGGTTTACTTATACTTATACCCATTTAATGAATCTCTCATTGTTGATGTCGGTTTTCATTCTAAATTCATTTTGTGTGTGTTTTACAGGTGTTCATTCATCAACCTTTACTATCGTAAACAAATGCAGCTATACAGTTTGGCCCGGGGTGTTATCAGGTGCCGGAACCCCTCCAATTTCACCTACAGGCTTCATTCTTCAACCAGGGGAGTCAACATCCATCTCCATTCCAACATCCTGGTCGGGTCGGATATGGGGTCGAACCATTTGCACCCAAGATTCTTCCGGAAAATTCTCTTGCCTCACCGGAGACTGCGGCTCCTCGATGCTCGAATGCTCGGGCGGTGGCGCCATCCCTCCCGCCTCCCTTGCGGAGTTTACGCTCAATGGTGCCGGTGGATTGGATTTCTATGACGTTAGCCTTGTTGACGGATACAATCTACCAATGATGATATCCCCGAGGGGTGGAACCGGAGGTAACTGTAGCTCGGCCGGATGTGCGGCGGAATTGAACGGTGACTGTCCTGTGGAGCTGAAGGTTGTTGATGGGAGTGAAGGGGTTGCGTGTAAGAGTGCGTGCGATGCGTTTAGGGACCCCCAATATTGCTGCAGCGGAGCTTATGCTACTCCAAATACGTGCAAGCCTAGCTCTTACTCTCAATTCTTCAAAACTGCGTGTCCTACAGCTTATAGCTACGCTTATGATGATGGAACCAGTACCTTCACTTGTGCTGCTGCCGATTATACCATCACTTTCTGCCCTTCCCCTTCCGCCAGGTAAAAATGCCTTGTGAATTTTGGGTAATATATTTAAATTAATCCATTTCTTTATTCCAAAGGTTTTCCTAACTCCCAAGTCGGTTTGGGAGGGGCCTCACACTGATTGGTCCCCAGATATGGCTTGCACGTTCTATTTTATTTATTTATTTATTTATTTATTTTCATGTGAAGTCTTAAAAATCAGCACCGTCCCATGGTGCAACTGCTGGACGCCAGTTGTACACACGCAACATATTTTAAATTGAAACTTGGATTTGTGTGTTTGCAGTGTGAAATCGTCCAATCCCATGGCGGTTGACATCTCATCAGCCGGTCCCCATTCCGCATCATCAGCTCTCATTGGCGGTGCGATTGTGGCATCTCTTCTCAGAATAATGCCTTTCCATATTACAAATTTTGACATCTGAAACCCAACATCCAACTTGAAGAAACTAGAAACAAAAGATAGGAACGGGCAAATTGAGGATTGATTTAGTGTAGCAAGGAGGAACGGGCAATGATTAGTTGGGGTATGTAATTCTTTTTTAGCCAACCATGATGAGTTCATTTGTTTATGCTAACTGCATTTTCCTTTTGCCGGACTTGATGCTTCTTTTTAGTTTAACAAATATGACAATCACAACCCTTAACATAACCATGATTGTTAAATAATTGGATTACAACTGATTTGTTCTAAATATAGCTGCTATCAACATTGTTCAAAAAAATTATAGCTTAACATTGTGGAACTCAGTCTGTTAATTGATATATAAATAACTAAATATGTGTAATTATTTTTAATATTAATGCATCAAGTATTAATCTTATATATTTATTAATTTATGTATTTCGCTACTTTATACCGGCTTACTTTAAATGGATAATTATTTTATACGATAACGATGAATTTTTTCATCACAACTGACTTTAATCCAATGCCCTTAATTAATTTTTTAAATTAAAATTCGCTAATTTTATTAAACGATGATATATCCGAAATTATAATAAAAGTTCACAACTTCGTAAACAAAACGCCTAAACCCAGACATATTCTTAGTAAACAAAACTAGCGCCTCGAGATCATAAGATGATCATATAAGGAAAAGATAAGAACCTAACCCAAAGACTCGAAACAAAAAATGATACAAACATCACCAAAACTGACGATGATAGGTAAAATCATCAACAAACAACATAATAATGCATATTACAATGAAGGTACGTTGACAATAAGGTCACTACCACAACTCAATCGCGAATAAAGAACGGTAAATGTAATTGTGTATCCAAATTCAGTTGAGGGTCCGGAATAGAGAGATCAACAACATAATGAAAGGAGTGCTATCTTGATCAGTCATAGCGTCATTATATCCAACTCTAATAGAAAATCAAAATCAAAAAGAAAAAAAACGTACCAAAAGATAGAGAAAAAACGTACCAAAGGTAGAGTAAAATTATGTCACAAGAGCAAAATAATTTATTGAAAACTAAAAAATAAAACAAACGAAACATAGATCCCGACGGTCGGCGAATAATATTAAAATCGATACCACCACCGGCGTTTAAAGTGAAAAAACCAAAAATAGCAGAATTTTTTTTTGAGAGAACGACGCTCAAAACCTTACTTTAGCAACAAACCCTCACGCCGATGCCTTTAAATAATTTTAATTTAATAAATAAGAAGCATGTTGATAAATTAAGATCTCTTGTATTTTTAAGTCAAAAAAATTAAGATCTCTTGTACAACAAAAAAACTCCACCAAGAATATATCAAATAATATTAATATATGAGTTTTATTTTGATGCAAAAGCTGTGTAAATTTTTTTTACACATTCCTTTTATAAAATTTAAAATCTAAATCACAAACCCTAGCAACCTAAAACCTAAGCCCTAAATCCTAAACTCTAAATTCTAAATTCTACCCATAAACCTTAAATTATATACCCTACATACTAAACTCCTAAACTCTAACCTAAAACCCTAAACCCTAAAATTAAAGGGCTTGTGTAAACTAAAGTTTACACAAGCTTGTGCATCAAAGTATTTTCCTTAATATATTTAGCATATTTATCAAAATTCTTGTTTTAACTAATGTATGATTTCTTTTAATAATAATTCACATATAGCTATGTTAATAGATGATGACCCTGTTTGGCAATTAGCGGATAGTTGATAGCAGATTACATTAGCTGATAGCTGATTGCATTAGCTGATTTGACTAACGAATTATATTAGTTGATTGTATAAAAGCGTTTGGCAAAATTAACTGATAGCTTATAGTTGTTTGGTTATTTAAACAAGTAAAATGACATATAAGGACATGATTATATTCGATACTTATTTACATAGTTTATTAATTATCAATATCTTATATCTATTAATATTAATTAGATTATAAAAATAATTTTTAATATAACATTAGTAAGCATATTTGAAGGTTCTATATATTAATTTATTATTTATATAATTATTTTTAATACAATTTAATTAAATATTAAATTTAAATACAAATATAAATGTGTGAGAATAAAAAGAAAAAATAGAAAGTATTAATTTACAAAAATCACATTGTAAATACGCGAGGTTAAAGAATTAAAATAAAATTAGTTAAATTAGGTTATTTGGAGATTTTTTTATAATTTTTAAGGGCAAAATAGTCTTTATAACTCTGATGTCAAAACCTCTAATTTCAAAAAGCTCATATTAGCAGCTTTTTTTTTAAAATTAGAGGTTTCATCCTAATCCGCTATCTCAATCCGCTCTTTACCAAACATCCAAATTAGCGGATTTGACCGGGTAAACCTTTAATTTTAGCTCAAACCTCTAATTTTGGCTCAAACCTCTCTTTACCAAACATGGCTAATGTATGTATAACTTCATAAAACTACTTTGATGAGTAGATGGGAGATCTTATTAAGATATATATTTTAATAATGATTCAAATGTTTGTTTATTATTAATTAATTAATTATTTTATTGTAACATGAAACAAGTTAGTATAAGAAATATAATGTAGCATTAATTAATTAAATATAAAAATAATTTTGAAAAAGATTACGAAGATTAACAATCCTCCCATTCAACATATTTTCTTGTATTATAAGAGGACACCGAGATTGACGTAGTTAATATTGTGAACAAAATATATGAATAAATAATTTAATAACTGTTAACCTTTATGTTTATTACTAGTCATCATTTTCAGCGATTTTGTTAACTGAAACTATTTAACCTTAACAGTTTGGTTAATTAACATGTAAATATAATGGTTATACCAGTTAACCGTTATGATTAACGATTACAGTTTAATTTAAACACCTCTAATTAGAATAGTAATTGCAGTTTCATGGAATTACACTATGATTTCGAAACACAACTTTTTTTATTAAATAAATGTATTATATTCTCACATCAGGATTCAAACTCATACAAAATGAGACAATATGAACATCCTTAGCCACTAGGCCAATCAATGGATCTCTTCCAAAAACAACTTTACTTATTTACTATATATTAAAAGTACGAGTTTAATAAATTACTAAATCCACGAAAATATTCTTTATATTGATGTAGAACCGATTTTTGTCCGGGCTTATATATAATAATAATAATAATAATAATAATAATAATAATAAATAAAACAAATAATAAAAGAAAATCCAAATATATTAAAGTCCAAAAATAATATAAAGTCCAAATATACATACAAAAGGCCCATACAATACAAAAGCACGAACTAAAAGCTAAAAACCCATTACAGCAGTTAACAACTCAGACCCAACCCATTACAGCTGTCTACAACCAATATCCAGCCCAACAAGCACAAAAACCCCTCTAAGCCTCTTTGCGTTTCTTTTTCCTGCTCAAATTCGAGCCCAAGGGACACATGTCAACATGACATTGGCTCGTTCTTTTTCACTCAGATTCCAACCGAACCAGGACCAGCTGACATCGCTAGCCGTGCAAAGATGATGTCACACCTGACACATGTATAAATACTTGTGAAGAGAGAGAAAAGCTTTAATTAATACAGTCATAATTGCACTAATAATTACCAAAAAAGAAAACGAAAAGTCAGAGAGAGGGAGAGGTTACCTGAGGAGTCTGAGTCGATCGGGGAAGATAACCGGACACAGAGACCTTGCTGAGAGCTCACCGAAACCGTCAGAACACCGAACTGGGGTATTTCTACCTTCGTTTTTTTCTTTTCCCCTCTTTACCTGTTCGAAAACACTAAAACAAGTTAGATTTTTGAAAGACCGAACCCTAATCTGTCTAAAAAACATATCTTAAACACAAAACACACTTTAAACCAGAACTCAAGCCTAAAAATAAATTTCATAACATACAACAAACCTAGATCTAGAAAAAACAGATCTAAATCCTAAGTCAGATCTAGTTTGAAACTAAAAAAATCATAAAAAATAAAAAATAAAAAGGGAGATCGAATGCTTATCTTGCTTCGTCGTTGCCGGAAATGTCATCGGAGTGAAAGTTTGAGTGCTATAGCCGTTGTCGGAGTCAAAAAACAGAGTGGGGAGGTCACTGGTTTTTGGTAGATAGCCTAGGATTGGGTGAAGCGGGGTGTTTCTGATGAAACGAGACTTAGATCTAGGATTAGGGTGAAAAAAGACGCTTTTTGGGTAGAATTAGGGTTCCGGTGACGGCGGAGGCGGTGGTCGGAGTTGCATACGGTGGCCGAAAAAGTCAGGTTTGGCCGGAGAAGATGACCGGAGAAGGTCTGGTCATCAGAAAGAGAAAGAAGAAGGTCGGACAGTGGTCGGAGGTTGCAGAGGTATCAGAGAAGATGACCGGAGAAGGTCCGGTCATCAGAAAGAGAAAAGAGGAGACCAGAGATGATATCCGGTGGTCGATATCATCCCGACGGCTAAGAAACAGGTCAGAGAAGTGTTTGAGGGGAAATGAAGATCAAAATGATGGTTTATGAAAAAGTTCTTGATGTGTTCTTGAAAAATGAGGTTTTGATCTTTAAAAAAACAAGTTTCAGAAGAGTTTGGATGTTTGAGGGGATCAAACAAAGGAATTTCGATGTGTTCTTGGTTTGTTCTTGAAAAAAAAAGGTTTTTGATCTTCAAAAACAGTTTTGGTGAAGATTTTTCGTGTTAGTAAGGATTGAACGTGTGATTTTTTTAAAGAACTAGAGAAGAACATGGGCAAAAATAAGGGTTTTCATCGAAAAACACTTTAGGTTTTTGAGTTTTAAGTGTTTGAAGTCAGAAGATTTAGGAGAGAGAGAGTGGTCGAATGACCGTTCCAACTCGATTTAGTGTTATTTATACCGAGTTGAGAACGGCACCGTTTTAGGAAGCCGAGTCGCAGAAGATCCGCGTGTTTCCACACGGGTTTGAATATGGGTCCATGACCCGGTCGACCTAAAACATTGGGTTTGGTTTCAAATGGGTCAATGGTTTGGGCTTGGGGTCAACGACTTGGGTTTAATCAATGGGTATGAGCTTGACTTTTTAAGGTCTTTAGACTAGGGCTCTTAGATTTTAATTTTTTCACAATTTATCCCCTATCAGTTTGTAATTTGATCCCCTAAAGTTCAATTTAAATCAATTTAGTCCTTTTTCTAGAATTTAATTGTTTTGATTATTATTTTTATTTAATTGCCTTAATTATTTTATTTAATTGTTTTAATTAATTCATATGCTTGAAATATTTTAAAATATCATGCCATGTATTGTTCAAACAATTAATCACATGCTAAATAGGACTAGAGCCATTAGTGTAGTTTACTTAACCATAATTGAATAGGGAGATCATTGTAGAAAATAAGTGGATATTTGAAACAATGTTAGAACACTCAATATTGGCTAGTGTCACAAGATAGAATGATGTTAACCAATGAGTGTTCCGACAAAAATTTCAACTTTTCACTTTAACTTAAAAAATGGAATTAAATCATTAATTAGGAAAATTAAAAAAATAATAAAATATGATTAATGATTAGAAGCATATAAATTAGAAATGTTGTTAATTTTTGGGCTTGATAAAGACAATGCCCAATATTATTTTGGGTGTTTTCTTTTATGTCCAAAATTAATAATATTCATAGAATTTTAATTAAATCAATTAATGGGGCCTAATTAGGGTTTGCTTAAAAATGACAAGACAATAATAAATCATGCATTAAATCTTTTGTGTTGAGGTACTTTTTTCGAATATAAGTCGAAGTGTCCTGATGTAATTGGATGTTTCATAATTATATTCGATCGAAATGTATTTTCTTACAAAAGGATATTCCCATTCGGAATAAAATTCATTTTACGGTTAAAAGATTTAATTAAATCCAGATTAATGTTCAAAATACCATGTGTAATTAATAAGGTACCGTTAACGGGCGTTTGTAGGGGTGCTAACCCTTCCCTACACGTAATCGACTCCCGAATCTGAACTTTTCAAAAAGAATCTCTGGTGTGTTTTTATGGTGTTCGACCTACCAAAGTGGCCAGTGGCGACTCCAAAACGATTTTCAAGCAGATAAAGAGGATTTTGACTAAAAATGGAAAATTAATTAATTATAAGATAAAATTGGTCAAAAACCTTGATTTTTCGGATTTTAATCATCAGGCTAATTTATTCCAAACCTTAAAAAGTGGGCTTTCAAAAAACGGTCGCGACAGCTTGGCGACTCCACTGGGGAAGATATTGAGAGTCAGGCCTAATAATTAATTACACGTGGCATTTTGGCATTTTGAACATTAATTTGAATTTAATTTTTTCTGAAAAGAACTGTTCAATGGATCTTAGGAAGAATGGGGGTAGTTTTTGTGTATGTTATACCTGTCATTCATGCATAAACCCTAAACCTGAGTTTTTCACCCTTAAGAGGGAGTAAGACAATATCCGACGTGATGCTCTTCAGCTCCGAGTTCAGATTTTTGTCTTCTTCCGGTATACTAACCTTACACATCGTGGGGCCCACGCCTCCGTTGTAAGGGACCTATACTACCGAATCGATGTCTTGCTGCCGCAATAGGGAGTAACGATAGTTCGGGAACTTAGAGTCTAGAACAAAGCCCACATTTTGTTTTAGAAGCCCACCCCATTAGAGCCAGACATGGACCTAGGACAGGTGCTGCCGATTTAAATTCATTTCTCTGTTTATCCTGTTACATTGAATATTTTCATTTTAATTCGAATAATTATTAATCCCGTAGCTTGTTTACTTGCCTTCAATATTAATTCGAGATACTAACACAAGTTTTTTTTTGTTTTTTTTTTGTTTGTTTGTTTTGTTTATCTTTTGTCATCAATTGCATTTTTATTTTCGACATCGAATTTAGAGTCAGTCAAATTTAGAAGTACTCGATATGTCACGAGGATTTAAAGTAGGAGAGGATAATACTGCTGTATGGATCTGGTCTGAGCAGAAACAACACGAAAAGGGGGATAGCCTTAGAAGAGGAGAAATATCCAAGATGAAAGGATATGCAAAGTTAACCACTAATCAGGAGGCATGTTTATCAGATTTTAAACATATCTGAGATCAATAGGATATCGAGATGAAAAAGTTATTTCGAGATGAATTCGGGGACATAGCTCTATTGCTAGAAATAAAGGTCTATCAAGAGTTATTAAGGGCAATGGCACAATTCTAGAACCCAGCCTATAACTGCTTTACCTTTGGGCAAGTAGATATGACACCGACATTAGAGGAATACGAGGTACTGATCAACTGCTAGAAAATAGAAAGTGACAAGATCTACATCAGGTCCCTTAATAGCACAGGGCATTCAGGGTTCATCAAAAAGTTGGTAGCATTAACAGGAAAAACCAAGGAGTGGTGGGATCAAAGATTGGCCAAAAATGACAGCACCGACCAAAATGAAGATAGGCAACGAGTTAATTGGATAATTCTCAAAGAGCTGATACTGGCAAGTCATGACGAACCAGTTAGAATGAGAAGCTTGTTTGCCTTGTGTATTTATGGCCTGGTAATCTTCCCCAGAACCCGTGAGCATGTTGATTCATCGACTATTGGATTATTCGAACGACTGAGTAAAGGAGTTAACCCGATGCCAAAAATTCTGACAGAAACTTATAGGTCACTCACCAACTGCAAGAAGACAGGGGAAGCAAAATTCTAGGGGTGTGCACAACTGCTAGAAGTATGGTTTGGAGGCCACATATGGAACACACCTTACATGGGAGCAAGATACCTGGATACTTATTCACCGATCAGGGAACATTTAACTGACCGTGTCTTGGAAAAGAAAACTGAGAAACACTGGATTGAATATCTCAAAGACTTAAAGGATACAAATATAGTATAGAAAGCTCCTTGGCTAAATACGCGAACAACCTTTCTATATCGTTGTGGAAACAGGGACTGGATTCCTTTACCAGGAATTTAGGGAGGAACAGCTTATTGCCCATTGTTAGTCTCGAGACAATTCGGATCAAGGCAATTTGTGCCTGCTACTGCTGGAATGGCTAAGTTTGAATATGCTTACAAGACCAATGACTACAAAGGGCTAATTTTGCAAACCTCAAAGGCTTGGGAAACACCAAGAAGGGTCCAACCTTATCCAAGATCAGAAGTAATGGAAATGTACAATGAATGGAGGGCCCAGAGAGTCAATGACACTATGTTTCAAGAAATGCCCCCAAAAGTTGGAACTTCATCACAGGTAATCCAGGAGTCGCCTTCAGCATTAGAGAAACTCAGACATGACTGAGAGCAAGATTTGAAAAAGTATGAAAAAGGAATCCAGGACCTTAAGAGGGAATTAACAATGGCACAACTGCAAGTAGAGATTCACAAAGGAAATGAGAAGGAGTTAGTGGAGCAGAACAAGAAAGTGAATCAAGAATTAAAAGAGCTGTGGGAATTGCACAATGATTACAAAGCCAAACAAAAGGATGGAACAAGCAAGATGATAAAGAACCTATCAGAGGAATTGGATGCAATGACCAAAGACAGGGATGATTATAAAAAGATGTACAACTGAAAGGCATGAGCAAGTAAGGAATCAAACGACAAAGCCAAGAAGAGGCTAGAAGAAGAACATGCCCGAAATTTCGACCCAACTAGCCAGGTGACACAGCTTGAAGAATTAATCACCAAGTATCACAAAGAGGACAAAGTCGAAGCAGAGATAGAAAAAGAAAAAATGTAGAAAAGAATAGCTGAGCTGGAAGACATTGTTCAAGACCTGAAGGACAAGTTGGCTGGATATGAAGGAGCAGTAATGGCAGAGAGCTGGGCATGGAAGGATAAATATGAGGCAGCCCGACGAACGGTCAAGTGTTAGAATGATGAACTAGTAAGATTCAAAGCCCAAGTCAGAAGCATCGCTTCGTATGTCCAAATCTTGTCGAGACAAGCTACAAGCCTGTTGGAGCAGCCCAACATTGAAGAGGAGCACGTGGAGGCTATTGTGCGTCTGTTGCACGAGTTAGTCAACCTAGGAGTTAGGGTTGGTGTTTTTATGTAACAAGTTTATCCCCTCTATGTAATTAAATTTTTGGACGAATATGGTATTTCTAAGAAAGACTGGTTCCAAAATTCGATGTCCTTTTGTTGCATTCATGCATTCATGCACTCATGCATACATGCACGCGTTTATTCATTTTGAAATCTTATGATAAATAAGGAATTTAATAAGAGAAAGGTTTAATGACAGAATTTGATCTAAGCCGTAAACATTCCACATTCATACGGAACTCGCTTGCGTTCATGATCCATGGCTTTTGAGGATCGGCTTGCCAATCTCGAAAACAAACGCGTGGAAACGCAGAATCGTTTCGACAGGATCGAACAATCAATTAAAGGTTGCTTTACTCAAACCCAGGCAGAAATCATCAACCAGCTGACCACTCTATTGGGCTCAAAGGAATCTGGGAAGGCCAAAGCAGCCGAAGGAGCTTCCAACAAGGTGAATGATCAAGCAGAGACAACGTCCCACATCAGGATGCAGCCAGAAAAACCTTCAACTGCGAAGAAGGTCCATATCAACCTAGCTGGAGCAACACCAAGTCACCCAATACACATTGGTGCAAACTTTGAGAATGCTAAAGAGGTGCCAGACTTGAATGCTCTTGATGAGATCGGAAAAATACGTGCTGAAATTGAGCGCAAGTACGAGGAGCACTGCAAAGCTCTAGAGGATCGCCTGCTGGAATTACAGAAAGCTAATGAGATGAGACTAGAAGCTGTTGAAATGAGTCTGGTAGCTGATTTGATACTTCCCCTCAAGTTCAAAGCTCTAGATTTTGAGAAATATGATGGAACTTAATGTTCCAAGGCCCATCTTAGATGTATTGTAGAAAGATGGCCGCTTACCTAAAAGATGAAAAGTTGCTGATACACTGCTTCCAGGACAGCCTAACTGGTTCAGCTGCTCACTAGTATACCCAACTAAGCCGAGTGAATATCCGATCTTGGAAGGACTTGTCAGGAGCTTTTGTGGAGCACTATAAACATGTCACAGAAATGATCCCGAGTTGGGTAATGCTGTAGGGAATGGAGCAAGGAAGTGATGAAACGCTCCGACAATATTCCCAAAGATGGAGGGATATCACAGCGCAAGTACAACCACTGCTAATGGAAAGTGAGATTGCCCATATGTTCATACAGACTTTGAGAGGACCGCTCTTTGAAAGGCTTATCAGCAATGCCACCCAAAACTTTGCTAACATTGTGATGACAAGAGAGTTGATAGAAGCCACAATAAAGAGCGAAATGATTGAAAGTGGAGAGAGTTCTCGCAGGAATTATAAGAGGAAAGATAATGAAGTGAATAATGCGAGCACTTATGAGGCACCGAAAAACGTGACCATTACATCACACGGAACCTCGGCTAGAAACTCTCAAAACTCAAATAAGAGGGATACTCGAGGACCAAGAAATGATAGAATGAACTTTACACCCATCCCAATGTCATATGCAGAATTATACCCCCAGTTGCATGAGACGAACCTAGTGAGACCGTATCATCTGACACCTCTAAAGCCTCTTTACCCTCCATGGTACAAAGCTGATGCTCAATGTGAATTCCATGCTGGAATACCAGGATATTCAATTGAAACATGCACAACGTTCAAGAAGGTGGTGCAGAATTTGATCAATACTGGGATATTGAAGTTTGATGAATTGAGTATTGCTGCTAATCCCCTTCCGAGTCATGGAGGACGTGGGGTAAACATGATAGAAGAATATGATGAGGCAAAGAGGTGAAAGACTGATGTATCAGAGATTCAGTCTCTGTTGAGGTGGGTGATTGAACAGCTATATAACGCCAAGATGATTGAAGTCAACATGAAAATTGAGATGGAAATACCTGTGTTGCGTGTAAAAGAGTCCTATCGCAAATAGTGCAAGTGTACACGAGGTAAGTAGTAAAGTGATACGAGAGTATCAGATATCGTCTCCACAGGGACTGGAAATAACTTTATCCTTGAATTGCTGCACAAGAGAAAGAAATAGTTGAATTGAATTGGTGAAGTAATCTTGAGAAACAACTAAAGTAAAAGAATAAGGAATCAGATTTAGAGAATAGGTTGGTATTGATTTGCTCAGTAGTGTAGGTGTTGCACTGTTAGAGGAACTTCTGTTTCCTATCGTTGTTCCTGTCGCGGCAGAGGTCTGTTGATGTCGCGGCAGCGATCAAACAACTTTGTACTTCAAGCTTGGCAAGAATCCCTGCTATGACTTGTCCTATCCCTAGGCCCAAGTTCTGTTGATGAACACTTCTTGGATGATACCTCCCGGCGTGAATCAAAGGGTGAACACCAAAGTTGTTGAATTCTTCTTTAGCCACTTAATCTTGTACTTATCCCTAAGCCAAGATGGTTTGACCATAAACTGGAAAACATGTATCTACTCTTTTCGTATGCTTGACTCTCCCGATATCAAACAAATGGATAACCTCACAATGCTCTCCTGATGCTCTTATGAGATATGAAAAACCAGAGTAAATAAACTTGAAGCTTTTATTACTTGACAGAAAATTCCTAAAACAATACAATCCTTGCAACTACTTTACAGAATCAACCCTTAGCCCTAGGGGAGTTTAGAACATGGTGGAGAAGGGAAAACGACAAGGGTTTTGGGGGAAGATGGCTAGGAATGAGATATCCTTCCCTAGGTTGAATTACATGCCTTTATATAGGCCTTGGGTTCAAGTTTTCTAATATGGCAATAATACAATTTCGAATTAAAGTGCAACTCTATTAAAGACTAAATCTTCTGAGTAGATGCCTTGAATTCGTCCTCTTTTCTTGCCTTGAGTTTCTTCCTTGAACTTTGGGCTTGGCCTTCATTCTGCCTCAGGGCTTAGAAAAATATGGGAGTGGTCCACGACAGACCGGCTTGAAATCCTCTATTTGGCGAGCTCCACTTCACTTTTCCACCTCAGCATTCTTCTATCGTCATGGCTGCCACGGTAGATGGCACAATAACCTTTTCTTCTCGACTCCAGCTCTGCAATCCGCCTATGCTCCTTTGCTGCACTGGGTCTGCCGCAGCAGATACCTGCAAAAGTAACCAAAATCAGTAGCAACTGTGCCATTTTATCTAATTGTGATGTATATGCAAAAAACTATCCTAAATGCAATGAATTATGCTTGAATGCAGCAAAAATATGGGTAAATGGGGGGTAAAATATAGAACTTTTATACACTCAACACACCTCCAAACTCAAGTTCTTGCTTGTCCTCAAGCAAATACGACCTAACTAAAAATAAAAACTTTTTGGCTTGGCTTAATTCAGTGAACTTTCATTACCTACCACACATTCACTATCAAGAGCAGTACCTTGTCGGGTGTTTCTAGATTTATCCAGAACAATGCTATAGTTCTTGTGCAGCGTGTGCAGGTTTTGTGAACAAATATGTTCCTAGATTCCTTTAGTTTACCAGAATAGTTATGCTACCAACTTGAGCTTTATGCCAATTTCATTTTTTTGGAGGTAATTCTTAGGCTCCATTAGTTTTTTCTGACCTTAGACTCGATTTCATTTTTTCTGGAGGCAATTCTTAGGCTCATTTAGTTTTTTTCCGACCTTCAACTTCATCTTTTCTGGAGGCAATTATTAGGCTCCTTTAGTTTTTTCTGACTTAAGGTCAAAAAAAAAATCTTCCTAAAATCATTGTAAGGTAGTTTTGCGGGAAAGTGAGTATAAAATTTTTCTTTTCTTTTGTACCTTTCCTTGAGCTAGTGTTAGGTACCTCTAGGGGCAACTCAAGTGGGTAAACCTTCCTATTCTAGTTCACTACTGAAGTCTAGACAACATAAGTCACAAAGGGTGTTCTAAAGATCAGAACTATATCAAGGCTCTAAATAGTTCCTAAAACATCCTAAAGGCACTATCACGATAGAGAATGTCGCGACAGGTAAGTTCAATTCAAAGACTTAAGCCAAAATTTTATTTTTATTTTCATTTTTTGACACAAAAATAAACTTAAAATGAGACTTAAAATGAGACATAAATTAAAGACACAACTAACAAGTTCATTAATGGAGGGATTGCCCACCCCCAAACTCGAGGGTTGCATTGCCCTCAATGCATGACACAATAAAAATGAAAAACAGAAAATAACATCACTAAATAGCTAAAACAACAGAAAAGACAACAAAATATAAGAAAAAAAACTTAAGTGGACGAGCTATCGTCACTACTGCTGCTGACGAGGAGCTGCCGACGGGCAGTGACTTTGAGGGCAGGGGCTGGCTGGTTGCTGAGAGAAGGAGAGGCTAACTTCTTCTTGGCCTCTCGAGGCGGCTGGACTCTGGTAGGCGATATGTGTGGGGGCTGGTCCAGGACCTCGAGGTCATCCTTGCTGCTTCTGCTGCTGCTGTTTGATCTGCCGTGGCAGGGTCCTTCGACAGTCTTGTTCAGCTTCTTCCTTTTCATCGGAGGGAAGTCTTTGGAGATGTCTCGGACGACGGAAGGCTCCGAATCAGAATCCTGCAAAACGAAGGAGGAAGAGAACCCTTCAAAATATTTTGGGTCGATCTCTGGTAGGGGGTCCTTCCTTTTCTCTCCTTGGGGAGTGGCAGATTTTCTGCCACCATCTCCGGTCATGGCAGGTGTGGGTGTGGAGGCAGCAGTGGACGTTCTGGGGCTGGCAGCAGGTGTGGGTGCAGCAAAAAGACTTTCTGGGAATGAGGGAAATTGCACATTGGTAAAATTTAAATCATTCTTAATAAAATTTTCCGTTGCGACAGTGAAATCCCTCATAAAATCCATGAGGCCGAGCTGTCGTTCTTCCATCTTCTGCAGCATCTTCAGGATCTGGCTGGAAGTGTCTGCTGGTGGTACTACCGTTGTCTGCTTCGGTTCTACTGTGGCAGGTTTAGTGGGGTCACGGTCTGTCGTTGCTTCTGTCGTGGCAGTAGGGTCTATGTAAGACAGAGGAGTGATAGCTTTTAATTCCATCTAACTGTAGAGATTCTGCTGCGTCCATCCTTTCTCTCGAACCTTGACATCCTTGTTGATTTCTGGCACATTGTTGCCATGGAAGAGCGTGGTGATCAGGTAAGGGAAGACTAGGGGGCCTAAAGGTCTGAGAGAACACTCGAGGATTCCGTCTCGGATGTATCGGCCGACGTTGATATGCCTCTCGTGAGAATGGAGTGGACGAGGGCTAATCTTTGTCGGTCAACAGTGGTATTGTGGGAGGTAGGCATGAGGTGCTTCTTGACGAAATGGTTCCACAGCTTAGCTTTTGGGGTAAGCTGGGTCCTCCTCACGATCCACCGGTGCTTGGGGTCATCGTTCCATTCCGTGCCCTCATCTGTCACCTCTGCCATGACAGCATCATAGTCTGCCGGCGACAGACTATTCACAAACCTCTGATGAGCATCTTTCTTCTAGATCACATACAGCCCATACAGTGTGTTAATGTATGCTGCCTCGAGGGAGATTTCTTTGCCTCGGACAGTCACTGTCGTGGCATCCTTGTCGGTGACGGCAGCGTAGAATTCTCGAACTAGGGTGATGTTTATCTCTTCTGGCTGGGCAGCAAACTTCTGCCACTTGAGTGCGAGTATCTTCTTGGCGATAAAGCCTTCCAGCCCTAGTTCTCCCGTCTTTTGGGTATAAATGAACCCTCTTTCTTCCCACATTTCTCTCTTATGGAATGAGCCATAGTACCTCTTTGCTGAGTCTGTGGATGCGAAGCGGTTGGGTATTCCGCTACGGCTTGGTGTTGACACTGCCGCGGCAGAGGTGGAGGCAGTGCTGCGTCGAGTTGATCTGGTGGCCATTGCAAGGAACTGTAGCAAAATAAAAAGAAGCTTTATGAGATCTAAAATCTGGGAAGCAAGTTGAGAGAATAAAAATGAGATGAAAAATGAAAAGGGAATGTGGGTTTATATAGAACATGGTTTTTCTGCCCGTTGGGACTATAATGGCAGGTGCGAATAACGGGACCAGCTGTTACACAGTTTCTGACGTGTTTGTCACGCGTTTCCGTGTCTGCTACGTGTTTGTTACGCGTTTGCATGTCTGTCGCGATAGCTCCGTGACAGGTTGTCTTTTCTGCGTCTATCGCGACAACTGGTGACAGGCTGTGACGACAGGCTTGTCTATTGGGCTTTTTTGGGCTGTTGTGAATGCGGTGGGCTGTTACCAGCTTCTCCTTCAGTATTCTGAATGCCTCAATACATTCAGCATTAAAATCAAAGGGGCGATTCTGTTCCAACAGGTGGCAAAGGGGCTTGGTAATCTTCGAAAAATTAGCTATAAATCGTCGATAAAACCCTGCATGCCCTAAGAAACTTTGAATCCCTTTGACTGTGGTGGGTGGCGGTACCTTTTCGATAACCTCTATTTTGGCTCTGTCCACCTCTATGCCGCGGCAGCTGACCTTGTGGCCCAGTACTATACCTTCATCCACCATAAAGTGTCATTTTTGCCAGTTTAAAACCAAGTTCGCCTCTTCGCATCTCTCTAGAACCTTCTGTAAATTGCCTAAACAATCCTCGAAGTTGTCTCCAAAGACAAAAAAGTCGTCCATGAAAATCTCTAGGAAATCCTCCACCATGTCGGAGAATATTGCCATCATGCACCATTGGAAGGTTGTTGGTGCATTGCAGAGCCCAAATGGCATTCTTCGAAAGGCATAGGTGCCGTATGGGCATGTGAAGGTGGTTTTCTCTTGGTCCTCTGGTGCGATTGCTATTTGGTTATAACCTGAGTAACCATCAAGAAAACAGTAGTAAGGTTTCCCCGCTAATCTATCAAGCATTTGATCAATAAAGGGTAAGGGGAAATGGTCGTTCTAGATAGCTTTCTTAAGCTTCCGGTAATCCATACAAACCCTCCAATCAGTCACAGTCCTGGTTGGGATTAGTTTGTTTTCTTCGTTGGTTACTACGGTTATGCCTCCCTTTTTGGGCACACATTGCACCGATCTCACCCACTTGCTATCCGAGATGGCGTATATTATTCCGGCATCAAGCCACTTAATAATTTCTTTCCGCACCACCTCTCTCATAGCCTCGTTCAGTCGTCTCTGGGCATCAATGGTTGGCTTATGATCATCTTCCAAGAGTATCTTGTGCATGCATAATACCGGACTAATGCCTTGGATATCTCGTCTATAGTCCATCCAATGGCCTTCGTATGCTGTTGTAGCATTTTGATTAGTCGCTGCTCCTGTTCCTGCATTAACTTGGAAGCGATGATTACGGGCAACGTATCATTTAAACCAAGAAAAACATATTTAAGCTGCCCTGGAAGGGGTTTAAGGTCTAGAACATGTGGCTTTTCAATGGAAGGCTTCTGGATTACATGTTCATTCGAGGTATAATTTAAAGGCTCGAAGAACTTAACTGGACGTGTGCCTATCCAATTTACCTCCTTCGGACCTTCAGTGTCGGATGTTTCTGTGTCTGAGGAGTCAATGTCGTTGTTGCTGCCGTGACAGTCTTCCTGGTGACTGCGGTAGCAGTGACCAAAGTTTCTATCATGGCAGTTCGACCTGATGCAGGGTTGGTCAAGGACTACTTTAGAGATTGCCTTGCATTCTTCTTCTGCATCAACCTATTTTATTGCGTGGAGAACATTGAGTTCGATTTGCTGATCATTTACTCTCATCGTCAGTTCTCCTTTCTCAACATCGATCACAGTTCTGCATATGGCTAGGAAGGGTCGCCCCAAGATGATCGGTGCATTTTCGTCTGCTTCACAGTCTAAAATAAGAAAGTCAGCAGGAAAAATAAATTTATCCACTCTTACCAGAATATCTTCGATCTTCCCTTCTGGTTGTACGTAAGAGCGGTCTGCCAGCTGCAGCATGACTATCGTGGGCCTTGCTTGTCCAATACCTAGTTTCTGAAATACAAATTTGGGCATTATATTTTTGCTAGCACCAAGATTACAAAGTGTCTTACCCACAAACTTATCGCCAATTATGCTTGGTATGATGAAGCTTCTAGGGTCCTTCTTCTTTTAGGGTGGATGCTTATGCAAGATTGTCATGCATCCTTCTGTCATCTTCACTGTCTCAAATTCCCCAAGTCTGGACCTTTTGGACATTGTGTCCTTGAGAAACTTAGCATATCCAGGCATCTGCTGAATGGCCTCTAGCAGCGGTATGTTAATGTGTACTTGCTTAAAAATATCATAAATCTTCTTAAGCCGGTACTCTTGTTTCTGTTTCTGTAGCCGATGTAAAAAGGGGGTGGAGGACGGTAATCTTCAAGGCGTCCTTCACATGGAATTCGGATCTGAGGAGGCTTGAGTTCTTCAGCATCTTTTGTATGCTCCTCTGTCCCTTCTGCTGTCGCGGCAGGTTTGTCGACAGCAGGTTGTCTCTCCTCTACCGGGGCAGTGTTCACGGCAAGTGTCTCTAGGGTCGGATCCTCACTCGGTATGTCTTTTATCGCCGACCCTTGTAACTATTTCCCACTCCTAGTTGTAATTGCTTTACACTACTCATGTGTGGGTTTTCTAGTGACCTCAGTATCACTAGGGAATCCTCCATTCTGCCTCGGCTTGATATACTGTGAAACTTGGCCCATTTGTGTCTCCAGAGACTTTAGGGTAGCCTCATGGTTTGTCATCCTCATCTCTGTTTTGTCCATGAACAATTCAGTTTTCTTGACAAAGTGATCCATGTATTCTCCCGTCTGTGACATAAATGTTGCCAAGGTCTGTTCTAGTATACTAGATGCTGCTGCCGGCTGCTGTGGTGGCTGCTGTCGCGACAGAACTCTGGGTACTCCCTGGTTCTGGTTGTTCTGCACTGGAGGATTCAGTGCATTGTTCATATTGCTCCAGGAAAATTTAGGATCCTTCCTCCAAATGGGATTGTAATTGTTGGAATCATAATTTCTCGGCTTGTTATAGTTCGCAACATACATCCCTTCTTCCAAATGTAAAGGACAATCTTATGAACTGTGGTTCCCACTACAGGTTTCACACACCTCTTCTGCAGAATACGCAGCTTTAGAATCGTTCCGCTGCAGCTTTTCGACTATCTTTGTGAGGTATGCAACCTGTGATTTAACCGAGTTATCAGCTTCGTAATCCTTTACAGATATTCCTCGTTTGCCTCCTCTTCGAGCTGTAGGGAATTGCTCATCGTTCTTTGCTAACTTCTTCAACACTAGCATTGCCTCGTTTGGTTCCTTATCCAGTAATAGCCCATTTACTGCTGAATCTATTCTCAGTCGAGTGTGTGCATTGGCAGTGTTGTAGAATTTGACAACCTGATTCTACACGGGGAATCCATGCATTGGGCAGTTCCGTAAAAGAGCTGTATATCTGTCCCACGCCTCGTGCATTGGTTCGTCATCTTCCTGTTTAAAAGTAGCAATCTCGTTACACAATCTTTTAGATAAATGAGAAGGATTAAAACGAGAAAGGAATTCACGAGAGAGATCTGCCCAAGTTCTTATTGAACCCGACGTTAATTTGTTCCACCAAGTTTTAGCTCTATCTCTCAATGAATGAGGAAATAACCGGAGCCTCAATATTTTCGAATTTATTCCTGGCAGTCTGAACGATCCACAGATTTCTTGGAACGTTTTAAGATGTTCTCGGGCATCCTCAATAGCAGAACCACTAAACTGGCCAGCGGAATTTATCATGCTGAACATGACAAGTTTCAGTTTGAAGTTTTCAGCTTCCACGTCTGGCATGGTAGTTTCCAGTTCAACATGGTCATTGTCCATGTAGTCTCGACAGGTCTTCCGTGCGGCAGCGGTAGCAGGTAGCGGCTGTTCATTCCAGGCATCGTTAGGAGGATCAACAATAACACTATAGTCATTGTTGTTGGGGTCATTTAACCCATTGCCTTGCCTTCCGTTCACCATTGCTTCCAGTATCTCCTCAAGATAGTTGTTTCTTTCTATCAAGAGTCGGGCTTGGTTACTGAGTTGGTACGTGCGTTCGATTTCTAGATCTAATTCGTACTCAAGTTCTTTACCTCGTCTAGATCTGCGCATAAGCAAATAGAAAACCTTGTGAAAAGCACGTGGTAAATAACGCCACTAAAAACAGAAAAATAAAAAGAAAAGTGCAGTAATAAAAAGGGTAAAGATATGTTGCCAGTCCCCGGCAACGGCGCCAAAAACTTGTTGTGTGTAAAATAGTCCTATCGCAAATAGTGCAAGTGTACACGACGCAAGTAGTAAAGTGATACGAGAGTATCAAATATCGTCTCCACAGGGACTGGAAATAACTCTATCCTTGAATTGCTGCAAAAGAGAAAGAAATAGTTGAATTAAATTGGGGAAGTAATCTTCAGAAACAACTAAAGTAAAAGAATAAGGAATCACATTTAGAGAATATGCTTGTATCGATTTTCTCAGTAGTGCAGGTGTTGCACTGTTAGAGGAACTTCTGTTTCTTGTCGTCGTTCCTGTCGCGGCAGCACCTGTCGCGGCAGAGGTGTGTTGATGTCGTGGCAGCGATCAAACAACTCTGTACTTCAAGCTTGGCAAGAATCCCTGCTATGACTTGTCCTATCCCTAGGCCCAAGTTTTGTTGATGAACACTTCTCGGATGATACCTCCCGGCGTGAATCAAAGGGTGAACACCGAAGTTGTTGAATTCTTCTTTAGCCCTTTAATCTTGTACTTATCCCTAAGCCAAGATGGTTTAACCATAAATTGGAAAACGCGTATCTACTCTTTTCGTATGCTTGACTCTCCGATATCAAACAAATGGATAACCTCAGAATGCTCTCCCGATGCTCTTATGAGATATGAAAAACCAGAGTAAATAAACTTGAAGCTTTTATTACTTGATATAAAATTCCTAAAATAATACAATCCTTGCAACTACTTTATAGAATCAACCCTTAGCCTAGAGGGAGTTTAGAACATGATGGAGAAGGGAAAACGACAAGGGTTTTGGGGGAAGACGGCTAGGAACGAGATATCCTTCCCTAGGTCGAATTACATGCCTTTATATAGGCCTTGGGTTTAAGTTTTCTAATATGGCAAGAAGACAATTTCGAATTAAAGTGCAACTCTATTAAAGATTAAATCTTCTAGGTAGATGCCTTGAATTCTTCCTATTTTCTTGCCTTGAGTTTCTTCCTTGAACTTTGGGATTGGCCTTCATTCTGCCTCAGGGCTTAGAAAAATATAGGAGTGGTCCACGATAGACCGTCTTGAAATCCTCTATCTTTCGAGCTCCACTTCACTTTTCCACCTCAGCATTCTTCTGTCGTCATGGCTGCCACGGCAGATGGCACGACAACCTTTTCTTCTCGACTCCAGCTCTGCAATCTGCCTCTGCTCCTTTACTGCCCTGGGTCTGCCGCAGCAGATACCTGCAAAAGTAACCAAAATCAGTAGCAACTGTGCCATTTTATCTAATTGTGATGTATATGCAAAAATCTATCCTAAATGCAATGAATTATGCTTGAATGCAGCAAAAATATGGGTAAATGAGGGGTAAAATATAAAACTTTTTATACACTCAACAACCTGCTAAGGTGTATTGTGAATATCATCAAGAGTGTGATCATGAAATTCAGCATTGTCAAGAGTTCAGGGACCTAGTTCAAAAAATGATGGATAACAAAGAAATTAAATTCTTTGAAAAGGTTGGTACAAGGAGAGAGGTTGAAGTGTGTGCTTCGGAAAGCTCTGGAGTGAAATAATGGGTGCACAAACCTTTGGTTGTGACTGTTAAGCCGAAAGTTGGAAATGCGAAGCTAGTGGTGACACCAAAGATAGTGATTTCTACTCCCGCTCCTTTTGATTTCAAAAGTACTAATGCAGTCCCTTGGAATTACGCGGACAGTGTGTCAATACCAGAAAAAGAGAAGTTGCAAGAGACAAAACCAAATGAAGAGACAAAGGAAGAACTAGAGAAAGAGCAGACGAATTCGGAGGCAGTAAATGAAGTAGGCCATTTCACTCGGAGTGGCAGATGTTATTCCTCCCCAGAAGTGATGAAAAAAGCTGAGAAGGCTAAGGAAAAGGTATCTGCTGCTCCCGAAAAGATTTTTGAGGGAGACCCTGCTCCAAAGATAAATGAACCAGTGACAGAGGAGCAAGCCCGGGAATTTCTGAGATTTTTGAAGCACATCGAGTACAACATAGTAGAACAATTGAGGCGGCAACATGCAAGGATTTCAGTCCTAGAGTTATTACTGAGCTCTGAGGGGCACCGAAATGCTTTGATGAAGGTGCTAAATCAGACGTTTTTGCCAAACAACATCTCAGTAGATAAGTTGGACAGAATTGTAAATCATATTGCAGCTGACAATTACATAACATTTAGTGATGATGAAATTTCGGAAGGAGGAATGGGGTCAGTGAAAGCTCTGAATATCACTACACATTGTAAAGGATATCTGCTGCCACGTGTCCTAATCGACAATGGATCAGCCCTGAATGTTATGCCGATGACGACTCTACAAAGGTTGCCTATTCATGACTCCCATATGAAGGCATATCAAAACATTGTGAGAGCCTTTGATGGAACAATCCGGGATGTGCTTGGGAGGATAGAAGTTCCATTGTTAATAGGATCGACATTTTACAGTATTGACTTTGTGGTGATGGATATTAAGCTCACTTACAATTGCTTGCTTGGACGGCCCTGGATTCACTAAACAGGGGCGATCCCATCGTCTCTACACCAGAAACTCAAGTTTGTAATAGAAGGAAAGTTGGTTAGTGTTGGAGCGGAGGAAGACATCATTGCCTCTATAACAACTAATGTGCCCTACATCCAGATAGATGAAATGCCTTGGAGTGCTCCTTCTGGGCGCTGGAATTTGTAAATGCTACCTTCATGGCTGAAGGAAAGCCATTTCCACGGCCAAGACTGTCAAACTGCACCAAAATAACTGTACGAGAGACACTTGAAAGAGGTACAAAGACAGGGAAGGGGCTTGGAAAACACTTGCAGGGAAGTTTGCGACCAAGGCCCATTCTGATGAAGAAAGATCATTTTGGATTGGAGTTTGCTCCTACAATAAAGGACCGATTAAGAGAGTTGAAGAAGCAGAGGGAACAGAGAAGAGCCCGCATGCAAGGAAAGGAGACATCCTCCCGCCTGGTGACATCTTTTGACATGAAAAAGATTTTCAAATCGCGAGGGTTCACCAATGTTGAAAAACAGCTGGAGGAAGTCAATCAAGAGACAATAAAATCGCATGAAGAGGAAATCTTTGGTAATGATCTGGATGGGCTCTTTGTTGGAGGAATCTTCGAGGATGCTCGACTTGGCGAATATTTGAGAATGATCTGTCCCTGTGCCCCAGGCGAGACATTGAAGAATTGGATAGCTGAAGATACTTCCCTTGTAACCAATATTGAAACAGAGTCTTCAACTATCGACTGCATGAATGATCCTAAACCCGATCCTAGGGTAGGACATGAACAACCAGTATGTCTAGCGGAAATCAATGAAGTTGAGGATGAAGTAGAATGTGAAACCCTTGAAGAATTACTAAGGTTGGTGGAAAAAGAAGATAAGCAGATCTTGCCCCATAAAGAAGAATTGGAGATTCTCAATCTGGGAACAGAAGAAACCAAAAGAAAAGTAAAGATCGGGGCATCGATTTCACCCAAAAAGAAGCAAGAATTAATTGATATGTTGCACGAGTTCAAAGATGTTTTCGCCTGGTCTTACCAAGACATGTCAGGATTGAACACTGACATAGTGGTACACAAATTGCCCATTAGACCTACAGAAGAAACCAAAAGAGAAGTAAAGATCGGGGCAGCATTTTCGCCCAGAAAGAAGCAAGAATTAATTGATCTGCTGCACGAGTTCAAAGATGTTTTCGACTGGTCTTACCAAGTCATGCCAGGATTGAACACTAACATAGTGGTACACAAATTGCCCATTAGACCTGAATGCAAACCGGTTCAACAGAAACTTAGAAGGTTAAGGCCGAAAATGGTGATAAAGATAAAAGAGGAGGTACAAAAACATATTGACGTTGGTTTCCTTACGGTATCTCAGTATCCAGAATGGGTGGCTAATATAGTACATGTACCAAAGAAAGATGGGAAAGTACGAATGTGTGTTGACTACAGAGACCTGAACCGGGCCAGTCCGAAAGATAATTTTCCTTTACCGCAAATAGACATTTTGGTCGATAATACGTCAGGGTATTCCTGGTTTTCCTTTATGAATGGCTTCTCAGGATATAATCAGATAAAGATGAGTCCAGAAGATATGATCAAGACCACCTTTATAACCTTATGGGGCACCTATTTTTACAAGGTGATGCCCTTTGGACTAAAGAATGCTGGGGCAACATACCAGCGGGCGATGGAGACTTTGTTTCACGACAAGATGCATAAAGAAGTCGAAGTGTATGTAGATGACATGATCACCAAGTCCCATACTGAGGAGGAGCACATTCAAAATCTGAGAAAGTTATTCTTGAGATTGAGAAAGTACCAACTAAAGCTCAATCCTAACAAATGCACCTTTGAGGTAACATCTGGAAAACTTCTTGGTTTCGTTGTCAGTAGAAGGGGAATCGAGATAGATCTCGATAATGTGAAGGCTATCCAGAACCTGCCGCCACCCAACTCATAGAAAGAAGTTCGGGGGTTCCTTGGCAGATTGAATTATGTTTCTCGGTTCATATCACAATTGACCGATAAATGTGGTCCAATCTTCAGGATGTTGAAAAAGAATAACATTGGAGAATGGAATAAAGAGTGTCAAGAGGCATTTGACAAAATTAAGAAATATCTTACCAATGCTCCCATATTAGTAGCACTAGTTCCTGGCAGGCCACTGATACTTTACCTGACGGTCTACGAGAACTCAATGGGATGTGTATTGAGGCAACATGATGATACAGGGAAGAAAGAAAGAGCCATCTATTACTTGAGCAAGAAGTTTACTGAATGCGAAGTGCGGTACCCACCTATTCAAAAGCTGTGTTGTGCTCTGGTTTGGGTAACTCGAAGGCTCAGTCAATACATGTTATACCATACAACATGGCTGATCTCTCGTCTTGACCTGTTAAAATTCATGATGGAAATACCAACATTGACTGGAAGACTAACATGCTGGCTAATGCTGTTGTCAGAGTTTGACATTGTGTACGTGAGTCAGAAAGCAATAAAAGGAAGTGCTATAGTAGATTTCCTAGCCAGTCGTGCAATGGAGGATTATGAACCCCTGAACTTTGATTTCCCAAATGAAGATGTGATGAATGTCTCCACGATAGAAGCCAGAATTCCAGAAAGGAAAACTTCGAAATTATATTTCAATAGAGTGGTTAATGCCCTTGGACGGGGAATTGGAGCAGTATTGATTTCACCAGATGATGTACACTACCCGTCCACAAGCAGGCTAGAATTTCTTTGTACCAATAACATGGCAAAATATGAAGCCTGTGTGATGGGCCTGCGAGCTGCTATTGAAAGAAAAATAGAAATCTTAAAAGTGTAAGGAGACTCGGCGTTGGTGATTTACCAACTTCGTGGAGAATAGGAAACATAAGATATAAAATTGATTGAGTACCGAAAATTGATCTTGAAGCTAATAAAGGAGTTTTAAGAAATCACCTTTATATACATTCCTAGGGAAGATAACTAAAGGGCGAATGCCTTAGCTACACTAGCTTCGGTATTCATAGCAAACAGATCAGAAGATATGGTGCCTATCTGAATGCAGAGTTATGAAACCTATGCTCACTGCTGCAACATAGAAGAAGAATTGATCAACATCCTTGGTACCATGATATTTTGCAATGCCTGAAGTATCAGACTAATCCTCTAGGGAAAATGATAATGAAAAAAGAACTATAAGAAGAATGGCTTCAGGATATGTACTTGACGGGGAAATCCTATACAAAAGAAGCTGAGATCAGGAGATGTGTTGATGCCAACAAAGCAAATACTATAATGGCAGAAGTACATGACGGGATATGTGGCACACATGCAAATGGGCTCTTAATAGCCAGGAAGATTATGAGATACATCTATTATTGGACGACCATGGAAGGATATTGCATTGAATACGCAAAGAAGTGTCATAAGTGCCAAATATATGCTGACAAGATCAATTCTCCACTAGTCCCTTTACATACCATGAACTCACCATGGCCTTTTGTTGTTTGGGGTATGGATGTTATTGGACAAATTCATCCCAAAGCTTCAAACGGACATCGCTTCATCCTTGTGGCGATAGATTATTTTACCAAGTGGGTGGAAGCAACTTCTTATGCTAATATCACAAGAACCACAGTCGGTAAGTTCCTGAAGAAAGAGATAATCTGTCGATATGGACTGCCAGAAAGAATTGTTACTGATAATGCTACAAATTTCAACAACAAAGTGATAATGGAAGTTTGTGAACAATTCAAGATCATTAATCACAATTCAGTAACCTACCGCCCAAAGATGAATGAGGCAGTGGAAGCAGCAAACAAAAATATAAAGAAGATCATATCAAAGACAACAGAAACTTACAAGGACTGGCTGCAGGCTCGATTCGACCAACTAAATCTCATTGAGGAAAAGAGGCTGAGGGCAATTTGTCACAGCCAGATGTACCAAAAGAGGATAATGCGGGCATATGATAAAAAGGTGTGCCCGAGGGAATTCTGAGAGGGGGATCTTGTGTTAAGAAAGGTCCTATAAATACACCAAGACGATCGCTGGAAATGGATGCCTAACTGGGAGGGGCCATATGTTTTAAAGAAAGCCTTCTTTGGAGGATCATTAATACTGCTGAAATGGACGGCAAAGAGCTACATAAGCCGGTGAATTCAGATTCGGTCAAAAAGTATTATGCTTTAAGAATACAAAAAGAGATTAAAAAAAGCAGAGTGAAAACCCGAAAGGGCGCTCTCGCAAAAAGAAAATATCTATGGTGAAAACCCCAAAAGGGGTGTCTTAGATATCAAAAGAAAAAAAAATAAGGGGGTTCAAGATGAAAACCCGCTAAGGGCGTCTTGAAACCGAAGGAGGATCTGAGTTGAAAACCTGAAAAGACGGCTCAGATGAGTGAAGTTAGGCATCTGATAATCAAGACCTTTCGGACACCGAGTATTTCGGAAGGGGTTTCACATTCGAAAGCATTCCAGCAACATTTGAAGACCGCCGGACATGAGTGCAAACTCAGCCCTACTTCTGGTTGACAGGGTGGTTGTATCCTTCATGCCTTGGATGCCCGGAGATCTTATTTTGTTTCTTGATTTTTGTTTGCCATGACTATTTTGAAATATGTTGTATTCCAATTTATAAGCTTCAATAAAATTCATGAATTCACTTCTGAGCTTTCGTTTTATTCCAAAGCATCTTAAAATATATGATATAATGAAAAAACACATAATTTCTTGGTATTACTTTGTTTTAGAAATGCATGTAAACCTTGTCACTCTAAGAATTGAAGAAGAGTGTACAAGAGGAGGCAGTGCAAAGTTGAAGGTTGATTATGAATGCCGCAACGGAGACTGTCACCTAAAGAACAATGATTTACCTATAATGAGATAATCAGAAATATGAGGACCAAGCATTAAAGGGTTCCTCTGAGTCAATTTTGGAGTTACTGAGAAGAAGAAGTGTTTGTAGCACAATAGAAACTTTTGGGTTCAGCAAAGTTTCATCATTAATCGAAGTAGTATTTGGCTGATCAAAGCAAAACTTCCTTGACCATAATACTTTCCAAAAAAAGAAGAAAGAAAAAAAGAAAAAAAACCAAAGTGAAAACCCGAAAGGGCGCTTTGAGAAAAAAAACCAATGTGAAAACCCGAAAGGGCGCTTTGAGAAAAGCAAACTAAAGTAAAAACCCGAAAGGGCGCTTTAGAGCAAAGGGCCAGAAACGCAGCAAGGAGGTTGCAATGGAAAAGTCCTGGTGTGATGAAGTCAGATGAGGAACATCAAGAAAGGAACCCAAAAGAGCAGAGGTTGATTGATAAGATCTGAGTAAACCATGGTTCATGCATCATATAGGACATTAGGGTCATAATAACCTGCATATTTCATTTGTTTTAACAGAAAAATGACAAAAAAGGATTCATAATGAGAAGAATCCGCCCAGCAAAGAAGGATTCATAATGAGAAGAGTCTACCCAGCAAAGAAGGATTCATAATGAGAAGAATCCGCCCAACAAAGAAGGATTCATAATGAGAAGAGTCCGCCCAGTAAGGAAGAGTTCATGCGTTGAAGAATAAGGAAGTTCCAGATGAGAAGAGCTTGCTTATTCAATGTCGTCGCAAAATGCAGACCATCGAAAGAACGAGGAATGAAGAATTTCATAATAAGAAAAACAGCTTCAGACCTCAGAAGATGGATCAATGCCAGATTATCAAAGATTGAAGAAATTCATAATGAGAAGAACAACTTCAAGCTTTGATGAGAACATGATTTGGAAAAAATCCGTGTCTTTTCAGTCTTTGCCCTATTCCTGTTCCACAGTAATGAGCAAAGAGGGGCAGCTGTAGAACCGGATTTTTGTCTGGGCTTATATATATAGTATAATAATAATAACAATAATAATAATAATAATAATAATAATAATAATAATAATAATAATAATAATAATAATAATAATAATAATAATAATAATAATAAAACAGAGAATAAAAGAAAATTCAAATATATTAAAGTCCAAAAATAATATAAATTCCAAATATACATACAAAAGGCCCATACAATACAAAAGCCCGAACCAAAAGCTAAAAACCCACTACAGCAGTTAACAACTCAGACCAACCCATTACAGCTGTCTGCAACCCATATCCAGCCCAACAAGCACAAAAACCCCTCTAAGCCTCTTTATGTTTCTTTTTCCCGCTCAAATTCAAGCCCAAGGGACACGTGTCAACATAGCATTGGCCCGTTCTTTTTCACTCGAATTCCTACCGAATTGGGACCAGCTGGCATCGTCAGTCGTGCAAAGATGATGTCACACCTGACATAGGTATAAATACCTGCGAAGAGAGAGAAAAGCTTTAATTAATACAGTCGTAATTGCACTAATAATTACCAAAAAAGAAAACGAAAAGTCAGAGAGAGGGAAAGGTTACGTGAGGAGTCTGAGTCGATCGGGGAAGATAACCAGACACAGAGACCTTGCTGGGAGCTCACCAGAATCGTCAGAACACCGAACCGAGGTATTTCTACCTCCGTTGTTTTCTTTTCCCCTCTTTACATGTTCGAAAACACTGAAACAATTTAGATCTTTGAAAGACTGAACCCTAATCTGTCTAAAAAACATATCTTAAACATAAAACACACTTTAAACCAGAACTCAAGCCTAAAAATCAAATTCATAACATACAACAAACCTAGATCTAGAAAAAAACAGATCTAAATCCTAAGTCAGATCTAGTTTGAAACTAAAAAAACATAAAAAAATAAATAAAAAACAAAAAGAAGGGAGATCGAAGGCTTATCTTGCTTCGTCGTTGTCGGAAATGTCGTCGGAGTGAAAGTTTGAGTGCTAGAGTTGTTGTCGGAGTCGAAAAATAGAGTGGAGAGGTCACTGGTTTTGGGTAGATAGCCTAGGATTGGGTGAAGCGGGGTGTTTATGATGAAACGAGACTTAGATCTAGGATTAGTGTGAAAAAAGAAACATTTTAGGTAGAATTAGGGTTCCGGTGACGATGGAGGCGGTGGTCAAAGTTGCAGACGGTGTCCGGAAAAGCCATGTATGGCCGGAGAAGATGACCGGAGAAGGTCCAGTCATCGGAAAGAGGAAGAAGAAGGTTGGACGGTGGTCGAAGGTTGCAGAGGTATCGAAGAAGATGAACGGAGAAGGTCTAGTCATCGGAAAGAGGAAGGAGCAGACCAGAGATGATATCCGGTGGTCGATATCATCCCGGTGACTAAGAAATAGGTCGGAGAAGTGTTTGAGGGGAAATGAAGATCAAAATGATGGTTTTTGAAAAAGTTCTTGATGTGTTCTTGAAAATGAGGTTTTGATCTTTAAAAAATAAGTTTCATAAGAGTTTGGATGTTTGAGGGGATCATACAAAGGAATTTCGATGTGTTCTTGGTTTGTTCTTGAAAAAAAAGGTTTTTGATCTTCAAAAACAGTTTTGGTGAAGGTTTTTGGTGTTAGTAAAGATTGAACGGGTGATTTTTTTGAAGAAACTAGGGAAGAACATGGGCAAAAACAAGGGTTTTGATCGAAAAACACTTTGGGTTTTTGGGTTTTAGGTGTTTGAAGTCAGAGGATTTAGGAGAGAGAGAGAGAGTTAAGGAGAGAGATAGAGAGTGGTCGAATGACCGTTCCAACTCGGTTTAGGGTTATTTATACCGAGTTGGAAACAACACCGTGTTTGGAAGCCGGATCGCAGAGGATCCGCATGTTTCCACACGGGTTTGGATACGGGTCCGTGACCCGGTCGACCTTAAACATTAGGTTTGGTTTCAAATGGGTTAATGGTTTGGGCTTGGGTCAACGAATTGGGTTTAATCAATGGGTCTGGGCTTGACCTTTTAAGGTCTTTAGACTAGGGCTCTTAGATTTTAATTTTTTTTCACAATTTAGCCCCTATCAGTTTGTAATCTGATCCCCTAAAGTTCAATTTAAATCAATTTAGTCCTTTTTCCAGAATTTAGTTGTTTTGATTATTATTTTTATTTAATTGCCTTAATTATTTTATTTAATTGTTTTAATTAATTCATATGCTTGAAATATTTTAAAATATCATGTCATGTATTGTTCAAACAATTAATCACATGCTAAATAGGACTAGAGCCATTAGTGTAGTTTACTTAATCATAATTGAGTAGGGAGATCATTGTAGAAAATAAGTGGATATTTGAAACAATGTTAGAACATTCAATATTGGCTAGTGTCACAAGGTAGAGTGATGTTAACCAATGAGTGTTCTGACAAAAGTTTCAATTTTTCACTTTAACTTAAAAAATGGAACTCAATCATTAATTAGGAAAATATAAAAAAATAATAAGATGGGATTAATGATTAGAAATATATAAATTATGAATGTTGTTAATTTTTGGGCTTGATAAAGAAAGTGCCCAATATTATTTTGGGTGTTTTCTTTTATGTCCAAAATTAATAATATTCATAAAATTTTAATTAAATCAATTAATGGACTTAATTAGGGTTTGCTTAAAAAATGACAAGACAATAATAAATCCTGCATTAAACCTTTTGTGTTGAGGTACATTTTTCGAATATAAGTCGAAGTGTCCTATTGTAATTGGATGTTTCATAATTATATTCGATCGAAATGTATTTTCTTACAAAAGGATATTCCCATTCAGAACAAAATTCATTTTACGGTTAAAAGATTTAATTAAATCCAGATTAATGTTCAAAATGCCAAAATGTCATGTGTAATTAATAAGGTACCGTTAACAGGCGTTTGTAGGGGTGCTAACCCTTCCCTACACGTAATCGACTCCCGAACCCGAACTTTTCAAAAAGAATCTCTGGTGTGTTTTTATGGTGTCCGGCCTACCAAAGTGGCCGGTGGCGACTCCAAAATGATTTTCAAGCAGATAAAGAGGGTTTTGACTAAAAATGGAAAATAAATTAATTATAAGATAAAATTGTTTAAAAACATTGATGTAGAACTAATGTTTTGATATAATAATTGAAAAATGTTTTGGATTAATTTAAAAAGAATTCAAAACTTCTTCCAAAGTCCAAATAACTTGAAACTATGTTTAAGGATGTTTTCAAAAGGGTTTTACATGTTTTCAAAAGCCAAACTACACAAAACCGTCCAGGTGTTTCGATACGGTGCATTCCAATAGCAAAAATGTTTCAATACGAGTATCGAAACAGGCCTTCGCTGGATGAGATTTTTGCCTAGTGTTTCGATACGGGCTATGCCGTTTCGATGCACCTACGTGGCATCGACCACAACGGTCATAAACCCCAACGACTATTTTCCAACTAACTTTTAAAGGCAGAGCGTTTCGATACGGTGCCTAGAGTTTCGATACGGGCGTTTCGATACGACTAAGGGTGTTCCGAAATGGGTGCTCATCAGACTACAACGACTCTTTCTACTTAAAGAGCGTATCGAAACGGGTTCGAGCGTTTCGATACGGGCAGCAGCAGAACTGCATTTATGGTGGGAAATAAACTCCTCAACGGCTCCAAATCAACCCCAACGACTAGTAACGACTATAAACTCATCAAGGAGTATAAAAGGGACCTCCAAGCATCAAGATATGGTTAATGCTTCAATTGTCAATCAACAAATGATCAAATATAGTCTTTGTACTTAAATTGTCAATTCTTGTATAGGCAAACACTAGTGAGCCAAAATTGTCAAATTTGCTCAAGTGTTTTAGGTTTTGGGTGAGTGCTAAATTGTGCAAACAAATACCTATTAGAGAGATTTAAGTTTGCTTATCTTTCTCTTTTGTAAAGAGGATTTGATCAAGGCTTTGGGTAGAAAGCTTGATCGATGTATAAGGGTTTCCTCCTAAGCCTAGAAAAGGGGACGAATCAATAGTGGATTGATTGGAAATCCTTAGTGGGAAGCTAAGGTAGTGGATGTAGACCTTGGTTAGAAGGTTGAACCACTATAAATCATTGTGTCACTTTTCATTTTAGCTTCCACACCACATCCACCCAAAAATCCACCTCTCCTCCACTTGGTGAGCAATATCGGTTGAAGGAATCGAGCACCTCATAACTCAACAATTGGTATCAGAGCTTGGCTCAATTGAAGAGGAATCACATCCTATTGAGAAGATCCGGCAAGCTCGATCATCATTTCACACAACCGGCTCAATGGCCAATCCATCGACAAACTGCCCTTCTTTGACGAAACCCACTATGCCCATTGGAAGACAAAGATGAAGTTCTTCATCAAATCTAGAGATTACAAGCTATGGGACATAGTTGAAGATGGTTTGTTCGTGCCTCAACGAAGCAAAGCGGAGTGAAGTGCCGACGATCGCAAGAAGATGAAGCTAAATTGCAAAGCCTTGCACAATCTCTTTTGTGCAATAGGCCCAACCATCTATGAGAAAATGTCTTCTTGTGAGAGTGCCAAGGAGGTATGGGATAAGCTTGAAGTCACATATGAGGGAACCAATGAAATCAAGGAGACCAAGATTGGGCTCCTCACCTTAGAGTATGAGAACTTCAAGATGGATCCGGAAGAGAACATCGAGAAGATGTTTGATAGGTTCTCCACAATCACCAATGGTCTCAAGGGCTCTGAAGAAGCCATTTCGGAGGAGAAACTTGTCCAAAAGCTCATCTACTCACTTCCCGAGTCATGGGACTCAAAGAGGACCGCCATCATCGAAGCAAAGAATTTGAAGACCTTGAAGCTTGATGAACTCATGGGGTCACTCCTTACTCATCAAATCATGAAGAAAAACAAAGAAGATGAGAAGAAGAGGGAAGAAATTAGAGCTTTGGGAGAGAAGAAGCTCAAAGGGCTTGGCATCAACACCAATGCCATTGCTCTCAAGTCCTCCACTTGCCATCATGTTTATTCAAGTGAAGAGGAGGATGAAGAAGAAGAGATAGTTCATCTCTTCAAGAAGTGTGCCCCGTTCATGAAGAAAGCCTTGAGAGAGCTTGAACGAGAATCCATGAAATAGGAGAGGGCAAGCAGTTCAAGCCATAAGAAGAAGGCACATGTGGCTGCTTGGAGTGATGAGGACTCCATCGACGATGAACAAGCCAACCTTTGCCTTATGGCCATCGAAGAAGATTAAGGGGTAACTTCTAATTCATCTACTTCATGTTCTTACTCTTTTGATGAATTACTAGATGCCTACGATGATTTGGTTTTAGAGTTTAAAAATCACATTTTGAAAAACAATAAATTGATTTCAAAGTTAAAAATTCAAAATGACTTGATTTCTAAAACCAAACTTGAACTTGAAGCAAAACTCGAAAAGTTTGAACTAAAATGTTTTGATTTACAAAATTTAGGAAAATAAAATTTTTATGTAAGACAATCTAGTGCCCCTAGATTTGTAAAAGGAAACTGCTTTAGAAGTATTTGGGTCTCAAAAGGACTTAGTACTTCAATTAAAAAGAATGACATTGAAAAATGGATTCCTAAGGGGACTAAAATTTGTGCTACTAATGTCTATGGATCCAAAGCAATTTGGATACCAAAAATCACTTGATTGTCTTTTGCTAGGTGTGATGGAGAGTTCTCAACAAGTCAAACTTTGAGGGGGAGCTCCATGCACACAAGGAAGAACACTTGAAGAATGAAGGCTTCACATCCTCCCTTGAGTTCAAATGTGGTAAAATCTAGTTGTTTTTGTTTTTATTTGATTTATTTTTCATTTAATTCAACTAGATGATCATATATGTTGGACTAACATTTTTATGATGCTTTGAGTTAGGGGGAGTCATTTTAAAACCAAATTCTTATTTTTGTCAAATTTTCCTCGATAGTTATTTTGAACTTAATGTTTTAAATTCTTTTTGATATAACAAAAAAAGGGAGAAATGGTTTGAAAATTGAATTTTAAAATGAATAAGGGGGAGCTTTATTTGATTTCATATCTTTAATCTCTTATTCACATTTTTAAAGTTAAAGGGGGAGAATCCCAAACAATTTTTCAAGTTAGTTTTATTATATCAAAAAGGGGGAGATTGTAGAACTAATGTTTTGATATAATAATTGAAAAATGTTTTGGATTGATTTAAAAAGAATTCAAAACTTCTTCCAAAGTCCAAATAACTTGAAACTATGTTTAGGGATGTTTTCAAAAGGGTTTTACATGTTTCCAAAAGCCAAACTACACAAAACCGTCCAGGTGTTTCGATACGGTGCATTCCAGTAGCAAAAACGTTTCGATACGGGTATCGAAACGGGCCTTCCCTGGATGATATTTTTGCCCAACGTTTCGATACGGGCTATGCCGTTTCGATACGCCTATGTGGCATCGACCACAACGGTCATAAACCCCAACGACTATTTTCCAACTAACTTTTAAATGCAGAGCGTTTCAATACGGTGCCTAGCGTTTCGATACAACCAAGGGTGTTTCGAAACGGGGGCTCATCAGACTGCAACGGCTCTTTCTACTTAAAGAGCGTATCGAAACGAGTTCGAGCGTTTCGATACGGGCAGCAGCAGAACTGCATTTATGGTGGCAAATAAAGTCCTCAACGGCTCCAAATCAACCCCAACGGCTAGTAACAGCTATAAACTCATCAAGGAGTATAAAAGGGACCTCCAAGCATCAAGATATGGTTAATGCTTCAATTGTCGATCAACAAATGATCAAATATAGTCTTTGTACTTAAATTGTCAATTCTTGAATAGACAAACACTAGTGAGCCAAAATTGTCAAATTTGCTCAAGTGTTTTAGGTTTTGGGTGAGTGCTAAATTGTGCAAACAAATACCTATTAGAGGGATTTAAGTTTTCTTATCTTTCTCTTTTGTAAAGAGGGTTTGATTAAGGCTTTGGGTAGAAAGCTTGATCGGTGTATAAGGGTTTCCTCCTAAGCCTAGAAAAGGGGATGAATCAATAGTGGATTGATTGGAAATCCTTAGTGGGAAGCTAAGGTAGTGGATGTAGACCTTGGTTAGAAGGTTAAACCACTATAAATCATTGTGTCACTTATCATTTTAGCTTCCACACCACATCCACCCAAAAATCCACCTCCCCTCCACTTAGTGAGTGACACGCGTCGTATAGTGTCAAAAATAAAACCTTAAACTAAATATAGATAAGATTTAAATTAATATAGCGAGAGTAAGGGTTGATCCGCATGGAATAGGAACTCTAACACCTTTCTTCTGATTTAGACCAATAACCTGTAGAAAATAAAGGGGGTTTTAGAATAGTGATTTGAATGAGAAATATAATAAGAATGTAAAAATAAATATTGAGAATGAATTATAAATTAAAATAGCCTCAAGCCACGCTTTGCCACGACATCTTCGATCACTGAAGTTGATTTTTCTTCGACTTTCCTACAGGTTACAGTCTACAAGGCCCAACCCTTGTAACTTACTTCTCGTTGGTAAATTCGACTCCCAGGGCAATCCTTGAAGTCAAACTTTAGTGAATTAGCCACGACAATCGATACTAACTCAAATCTGAGTTAGTGCTGGAGAAGCCCGTGCTCAGATATTCGTCTCGATGAGAATTGTTTCCGATTTTGATTCCCTTTAGTGGACCGCCACTAAGTTTGTTCTTAGGGAGTTGAATTGGCTACAAGCTTTTCCTCGTCCCCAACGATGGATCTAAACCACTTCAAGCCGATGCGCGCTCTCGGAATGAAACAATTGCGATGCCTAGAGATTAGGCCAATTGCCTAATCAATTTTACAGAGAATCTAAAAAGGAGTTGTTGAAGGATTGAAGTATTTTCCTAATCTCATGAGGTTTGTCGGGTTTGGTGTTGCTTTTGGCTAAAGGGAATTTAGTTAAGCATGGTTTGTGAAAAAAGCATACTTAATAAAATAAATAAAGAAATAGAGAAAAATAGAGAGCTTTATTAACTGAAGGAAGAAGAGAACAATGGAAAATGTTTGATGATTTAATTCACCCCCAAAGTGGGTATTTATAGTAGTTGAAAAACCCTAAAAACCTAAGATGATAAATCCTAAATTTAAATAAAATTACATAAGATAAATATCCAAGTTTTGAAATTTAAAATAAAAATCGGATGATAAGCTGTCTTGATAAGTGGACTGATGAGCTATCAGAGTTGCTGGCGTCATCTTCTAGAAGGTGCTGACGTGGCGCCCAGTCAGCATTCATGCCCTGGTTCATGCCCATGAATCTGCCCACGACTTCAGTATTTTCTGCAGCATTCCAACTTATTTCCAGCATTACGTAACCTGCATGAGAACAACATAAAAATAGCCCAATTAAGTCCTTCAAACATATATTCGATCAAAATAAGGACTAAAAACATAACCAAAATAAATACTTATCAAATTCCCCCTCACTTATCTGATGCTTGTCCTCAAGTATCTCAAAATTAAACAAACTTAAGTTCAAGTTTCCATCCTTAATTTCATGAAGTCTCAAAGGTTTCAATATGATTAAGCATCTAAATATGAAAGAAAGCTAAGGTGCAAAAATAGATAAATGGCAATGATTAAGAATTTAAAGCAAAAACGACATTCTAAAACCCTACTAACATCAATGATGCAAACCAAGTACCCTCACAAGGAATCGCTCATGTCACTCAAAGTGTTTAAGGGTAGAGAAAAATCACTCGAGCCAAAGCTAATTAGAGCATAACCATAGGCTTGTGTTTAAATCTAATCTCCACTACTAACATGAATATGATGCAAAAATCAAGAGGTCTTAAAGAAGGGTTGTAATGGGGCTAAGGTAAGGGTAGGACAAAGGCTGAAAATAAGGGTTAAAATTCAAGACAAAAAATCATCCCAAAAAAATATATTCGAAACTTTTTTTTCATTCGAACTAAAATTGTTTTGCAGTGTATATTTTTTTCTTTTTTTCGAACTGCACTGTTTTTTTTTCTTTTTTTATTTTTTTCTGCAGTCTCGAACAATTTCCTGCACTTCTTTTTTTTCTGCACTGCATATTCGAACAATTCTGCACAGTTTTTTTTCCTGCACAATATATTTCTGCTGTTGCACTGCACTTATTCGAATCTGTTTTTTTAAGACGATTTTTGTCTTGAAAAAAAAGGGACAAGAGTGATGGAATTTAAGAAAAAAATGGATTAGGCTTAAAAAATGTGGTGATCAAGAAAAAAGGCCAAGGCTCAAAAATTGGTTCACTAGGGGAAATTAATTAAAGGGTAGGCAATTTATTTGGGAAGAGAAATGGTTAAAACCTAGTGCCTCTATCATATTTAAGCATCATAATCAATCAACGTAATCTCAAAAGGAATTTAAAAACAAGTTCTAGAATGCAACTAATTTAGCTAGGCACACTCAAAGAAACAAAGAGCAAATATCATGCATGCTCATTAGGCTCAAAAACTCACAAATATGTCTTGTGTACTTAGGTAAGCATCATGTGAATTAATAGAGAAAGAAAATGTCATATAAAAGATTTTATTCAAAAAAAAAATAATCATGCCAAAAATCTACAATGCAACCTAGAATTTTCTAACAAGATAGATACAGAATCATGTGAAAACAGTGAGACAAGGCGAAATCAAGGATTAAACGAAGAACTTAAATTAATAAAATCAAGATTTCAAGCAAACAATCAAGACGGATAATCAAGATAAAAATTGATAAGCATATCTCCCTCCCCCTCACTTAGATGCATTTTGTCCCAAAATGAAAAATTAAATTAAAAGAGAGGAAAGGAGAGACTCCCCTAATCAATTGCGGCCACGACCGCGGCCACGTCGTCCGCGGTAAGTGCCGGGGCGAAGATAGGATAAGATTTCAGCCAAGTTAGTCTCGATGGAATGGAGGCGCTCATCCATATCTCTTTGGGGTTGGTCGTCTTGTGTTGATTGTGATTGGGCTCTTCTACGAAACACTCGTTCTCGACGAGTTGGGAGAGTGCCCGGGGGAACAATATAAGGTGCATCAGGGGTGCCTGCAAGTAAGCCCATGGCATCTAGGCATCTCTCATCTAAAGCACTCATAGAAAATGCATAAGTAAACTGAGATGGATCAAAAGTAGCAGGAAAATACGCAAAGCTAAATGGGTAATATAAGGACCCAGAATTAATGGTCGTGGCCTAGTGGTTCGCGGTACACGATGAAACGTGTCGGCCAACCAAAAACCAAGATTTACCTTAATATTTACCTGCATACACCAGAGAAAGAATAACTCAGTTCTACTCACGGTTGATGGAGTGTCGTTTCTACCGAAAAGGTTGTAAACGAGGAATCGATGGATATATCGTAAAGCAGGGCTATGAATAGTGTGGTCCTTAGTTGTTTTCAGATTGTATTGCGCCCCTGCTAAACCTGTCAAAGTCTCCAGAGAAAGGTCGTTATCGAAATCTTCCGGTATGTCTAAAAGGGCAGATTGATAGTTAGGGTCCGAAACATTAGTGACAAAACCAATATAAACATTAAATTGAGTAATAGATAACCGAAAGTATTGACCCAATAGGCGAAAAGATATTACATTTGGTGTATCAAGAGACCTCACACGACTACGATCAAACGAAAAAGTAGAATAAAATTCAAGTACTAATTCGTAATATGTGTCACAAGTAATAATATGAAATTGACGCCATCCGATATTATCAAAAAGTGACAGGACTGACTCACGTAAATGCAAACGATCTAAAGTTTGATCGGGGATATACTTACAGACCGAAAGTGAGCGATGTCAAATATGGTTAAACGTATCGAGTTCGTCTCCAGTAAAGTGTAAAAACCCTTTCAAGTTCTCATCGTTAGGTGTCGTAAATCGTTGGCTACGTCGTGGATGTTCTTCATGGTCCGATGGAATATCGTTGTGGTCGTGAGGCGGTGATTCCGATTGAGCAGTGTCCGAGGGATTATGGGCAGCAAACTCAGCGTGCATGTGATCTGCAAATCCAGAGGTAGGGTTAATAACTAATAAAGGTTGAAAAAATTCAGAACTTACCTCATCGGCCATATCGGCCGCCGAATACTGATCCGAATGCACGGACGTGTTGGTGTGCATGTGGAAGGAGGGCACACGGGTTGGTGAAGGAATTGGCATGTAATGTTGCTGTGATGATCCGCCAACCGCATCGGAGGCCAAGGAGTGGTAAGAGGAAGGTGGCGGCGATGGTGGACGTGACGAACGGCAGAGTAGTGATAGCCTCGTTTCGCCACTGCCGGTGACGCGAGCAGTGCGGCCGGTGCTGGTCTGTCCGGATCTGTGCGTGGGAGTGCCCCTCGCCATGGCTGGATCATTGTGATGCGAGGGAGAGGGTTGGTGCGTGTGGGCATTGGCGGTGTGCATGGATGTGCTTTGTGTGTCAAGGGAGTGGAAGGAAGGTGATGGGGGGTGACGGTGGTCGCTGCGGTTGGTGGTGCAGTGGTGAATGGCCGACGGGGTGGGGGGTGGTGTGTGGGATGATGCGAGGCTCAGGAGGTGGGGTGGTGTGGCGGCTGTGGTTGCTCGGAGTCGCTGCTGAGGGCGACGTACTGTGGTGGTTGGAAGCGCCGGCAGCCACCGATGACGAGTGGTGGCTGCTGTGGAAGCCGGCGGGCTTGGTTTCTGGTGCGAGGCATTCCAACGGTGGTGTGTAGGGTTGGTTTCGGGTGGCTGGTGAAGAAGTAAAAAAATAAAAAGAGAAGAAGGGTGTTGCAAAAGGCTGCGGCTGGGGAAAAATAAAATAAAGAAAAATGTTGAAAGGGTTGATTAGGGGGTTGTGCGGCTGGTATGAGGTAAATAATAAAAGGGTTTAATGGGTGGGGTCCACAAAATATGTTATTGGGTGAGGGTTGACCAGGTAGGGAATTGTGTAGGTGGGGTCCAGGGGTGTTTTAATTGGGTTTGAAGTGGGGGTTTGACCGGGTAGATAAAGTTGGAATGTGTTTAAAATATGGGTTTGATTGGGTGGGAAAGGGGTAAAAAAATCCGAAATTTAAATTGAAAAATTCGCCGACAAAATCTTGATAGCTTCTCATCCCTTTATTCGATCTAAATTATCTACAAATAAAATAAATAAGAGATCAGATAAAATAAAATTCAAAATAAATTTAAAAAAATAAAATAATTAAAATGAGATAAAAATAAATTCAAAAAGAGATAAGAAAATAAATTCAAAATAAATAAATAAAATTGAAAAAATAAAAGGATAAAATCAAAATTTAAAATAAGATTTCGACTTTATTTATTTTTTTATTCATTTTATCTCTTTTTTTAATTCTTTTTATTATATTTTTTTATTTTAACTAAAGATAAAATTCTAATTAAACTATGGCAGATTAAAATGGAATAAAATAAAATAAATAAAATAAAGAAAGTAAAAAAATAATAATAATAAATAATTAAAGTAAAAAGAAGAAAAGAAATGGGTTGCCTCCCATCCAGCGCTTGTTTATCTCGATGACCTGGTTTAGACTACAGGCATTGCGACAAATACTTCTTCCAGTTCTTGTGCTTTATCCAACTGAGTATTTCCCTACGAGAAATTTTGCGATTATGGGGTTTTTTTACTGGAAAATTTTTTCTTTCACTCTTCAATTTATCTGGAAGTAATTTTAATTCCAAATTCAATCCCTGTAAAATGAAAGAAAACATTTTAGATTTCAATGGAGTTAGGCATAAATCAGAATTAACAGAAGAAACATTTTTCAACTCCTTAATTCCTTTGCCGTGATCCTTCAAGTCCCTGCACGAATCATCAATAGATTTAGATTCTATAAATTCTTCAACGGCGGGCTCAATAACATCTATAAGATTTATACTAGCAACATTATCAGGATGTCGCATCGCCTTGTAAACATCAAATTTTACCACCTCGCCATCGAACTCCATTGTAAGGATCCCGCTTCTCACATCGATTTTCGTATTTGCAGTACTTAAAAATGGACGACCAAGGAGGATTTCGGAAGAATTATTAGTCCGATCGTTTTCCATGTCTATGACATAGAAATCTGCCGGAAAGATTAAATCTTTTACCTTTACCAGGACATTCTCTAGGAATCCTTCTGGGTAAATTATGGATCTGTCCGCCAACTGTATGGTTACCTTCGTATCCTTCAAAGGCTCAGCAGAAAGTGAGTTATAAAATGAAAGATGCATAACATTAATAGAGGCCCCTAAGTCACACATTGCTCGTTTAATACCCACTTTACCGATTTTGCAGGGAATGGCGAACATACCTTGGTCCTTCAATTTTGGTGGCAACTTTCGCTGGAAGACCGCCGATACATGCTCTCCTAGATTAACCTTCTCAATTCCAATAAGACGACGTTTATTAGTACATAAATCTTTAAGGAACTTAGCATACCTTGGGATTTTTCGGATTACGTCGAGGAGTGGAATGTTGATCTCTACTTTTTGGAACACATCTAGGATTTCCTTTTCTTCTGCTTGTTTGTCCCTTTTCATCAATCTTGACGGGAACGGTGGTCGGACAGCATAAGAGGATGGTTCAGGGGTTGGATTTGGTGTATCTTTTTTGACTGGTGAAGTTGATTTGTCTTTTTGGGTGTTTACCTCCGAGGTTTTGGGTTCTATCACGGTGCCACTTCGAAGAGTGATGGCATTAACATTTTCTTTTGGGTTTATTTCTATTTGTGAAGGGAGTTTACTTTTGGATTCAAGACGACTTACTATTTGGTCTAGCTGGCTCATTTGCTTGTCTAACTCTTGTAAGTGGATTTCGGTACGGTTTTGGAACTTCTCTTGGGATATCGCTAGTCGTTCAACCAAGGTTTCTAGAGACGTCTTTTGTTGTGGGTAGGGTTGTCTTTGTTGGTACGGTTGATTGGTCCTTTGGTTGTTCGCGTACCCATAATTTGATTGGTTCCTCCATCCGGAATTATAAGCATTCCCTATGGCGTTGGCTTGGGCGACATCCTCTTCTTGAATCATCGGACAACAATCTGTCGGATGTTCTGGGCTGGTACAGATTCCACAAAGTCTAGCTGTTTTTCTCTTATCTGCAACAAGAGTTTGCACTATTTCAGCCAATTTATCGATTTTATTTTCCAATGAAACTGTACTTACCTCGCGAACCCTTCGAGATGGTTCGCTAGACTAATTGAATATTTGAGAGTTGGCGGCCATGGTTGATACCAGTGTTTTAGCCGCTGTTGGTGTCATGTTGACTAAAGCTCCACCACTTGCTGCATCTATCACCTTCATGTCCATAGGTGTCAATCCTTCGTAAAAATACTGGAGGAGGGTATGTTCCGACAATCCATGTTGTGGACAATTTGCACACAACTTTTTAAACCTCTCCCAGTATTCATACAAGGATTCAACTTCTTTTTGTTGAATGCTAAGGATGCTGCGCCTGATTTCGCTTGCTTTCGCTGCAGGGAATAACCTGTCAAGAAAAAGTTTAGCCATGTCAGTCCATGTTGTAACAGAATTAGGGGGTAAATCAAATAACCAATCTTTCGCTATATCAGCTAAGGAAAATGGAAAATCTCTAAGTTTGATTTGGTCATCGGATACTCCCTGTGGTTTTGTGCTTAGACAAACCATGTGAAATTCCTTCAAATGTTTGTGAGGGTTTTCTGTTGGCAAACTGTGAAAGGTAGGTAGGAGGTGAATTAAACTCGTTTTTAGCACGAACGGTGTTTCGCCATTTGGGAAGGTTATACACATCGGTTGCTGGCCATCGAACGCCTCATTTAGTTGGCGAATGGTTTGATTTTGGTCTCCCATTGGATTGGGCTCATAATTCGACTCTGCTTCGGATGTGACTTCTAGATCGTGTTTGAATCTTTGCTGGCGTCTTTTGTTTTTCTTTTCCCGAAGTGTTTGTGCGTTCAACTTTCGGGCTAGTGCTTCAATTTCTGGGATGAGTTCAAATTGTTCTCCCGGATTGTTCCTGGTCATAAATCAAATAAAACGATATTAGTACTTGCCGTATTCCCCGACAACGACGCCAATTTTGACACGCGTCATATAGTGTCAAAAATAAAACCTTAAACTCAAAATAAATAAGATTTAAATTAATATAGCGAGAGTAAGGGTCGATCCGCATGGAATAGGAACTCTAACACCTTTCTTATGATTTAGACCAATAACCTGTAGAAAATAAAGGGGGGTTTTAGAATAGTGATTTGAATGAGAAATATAATAAGAATGTAAAAATAAATATTGAGAATGAATTATAGATTAAAATAGCCTCAAGCCACGCTTTGCCACGACATCTTCGATCACTGAAGTTGATTTTTCTTCGACTTTCCTGCAGGTTACAGTCTACAAGGCCCAACCCTTGTAACTTACTTCTCGTTGGTAAATTCGACTCCTAGGGCAATCCTTGAAGTCAAACTTTAGTGAATTAGCCACGGCAATCGATGCTAACTCAAATCTGAGTTAGTGCTGGAGAAGCCCGTGCTCGGATATTCGTCTCGATGAGAATTGTTTCCGATTTTGATTCCCCTTAGTGGACCGCCACTAAGTTTGTTCTTAGGGAGTTGAATTGGCTACAAGCTTTTCCTCGTCCCCAACGATGGATCTAAACCACTTCAAGCCGATGCGCGCTCTCGAAATGAAACAATTGCGATGCCTAGAGTGTAACACCGCAATTTTGGGCTTAGAAGTTTTGGGTTTGGACCGGGTCGGTCAGAGTGCGGTTCGAATATAAAAGGTGATTTTTAGGAAAGCCTAGTTCAGGTTGCATTAAAAATATGGAAAAATGTTTTAAAATCATCTTTTATTATATATAAAAGAATGGTGAAATCAATTTTACAAAATGAGGTTTGGAAGTGTGACATTTTGGGTTAGTGACCAAAATGTAATTTTCGAAAACTGGGTGACTGTTTTAAAAAGGATTGAAACTTTGAATCTTTAAGGAGTTATTTACCCAAAAGAGTTTCTCCAAAATTTTCTTATTATTAATCAATTTAATTAATGGTTTTAAATTAAATGTAAAAGGAGGGAAAATATATTTTTGGCATTTTAACTAACTTTTCTCTAAATTTCCATTTTCTTTTCTCTCAACTTTTCTCTCAACCCAAACACATTTCTCCAGCAAAATTTCCTCTGATTTTGACAACTAAAGATGAGATTTCAATCCTCATTTGATCTCTAATCAATTCTACAACAAAACCTTGGCATTAGCTTATTGAATTTTCAAGAATCTTGGTTCCAAAAAGGGAGAAACTCAAGTTTAGAGGTATGAACGTCCTTCTCCTCTAAATTCTCAGTTCTTTACTGAAATTCCCAAGTTCTCAATCCTTGATTTGTGTTTTATTAAAGGTTTTACAATTGTGTTCTTGATCTTGGCTTTAAAATGCAAGATTTGCTTTTATTTTTGATGAAATTCGTATGATCTGATTGGGCATTGTTTTGAGATGTCATTTTGATTTAAAATGAATATATAATTGATGAGAAATTGAGGTTTGATTAATGCAATCCCAGATAGGTTGATATTCCTAAGTTTTTACTTCTGAAAATGGTGGTTTTTGGGGTGATCTTGGTGTTTTGTTAATGCTGGAGGTATAAGGACGTGTTTGGGATCATTTTGGATGTTAATTGATGTTTATAAATGGTTAGAAGTGATGGATCTTGGCTGGGTTAAGTTTTGGAAGAGTTTGGAGGTAATTTCGGTTGTGTTTGGTAGCTGAAATGTTGGATTTGCTAAGAGCAGCGAGTTTAGGTGTGTTGCTGGTGTTTTTAATGCATGATGATGCATTAATCCTCTGTTGTAATGTGCTTGAACTTCCATATGAGGACCTTGTGTATTTTAAGGTCATAATGGTGGTTAAAATTCCATTTGAAGACCTTGCGTTTGTTAAGATCACAATGGTGGTGTAAAGTCCATGTGTGGATCTTGTGTTGTATGTCCCGGGATCTCGTTAGTGATGTTATACAACTACCAATGGGTAATGGTAAGGTCATAATGGTGGTTAAAATTCCATTTGAGGACCTTGTGAATGTTAAGGTCATATGGTGGTTAAAATTCCATATGAGGACCTTGTGTATGGTAAGGTCATAATGGTGGTTTAAATTCCATTTGGGGACCTTGAGATTGGTAGTGTGTATGAAGCGTGGGGACAACGCTTGTAATCCGCGTATCCGATTGTATCTTGTGTTGTGATGGTTTATGAATTATCACTTGGAAGCCAATGTAATGTCCTTGAATATGATGAAGCATGAGATGCTTGAAATGATGCATGGTTGCATGAGAAGTGTATAATGTACCAAGAATGCATGTATTACTTGTTAGCTTGAACAAGTGTTTATTTTCTATTGAGAATGGTGCATGTGTGCATGAAATCTCTTTAGTGCATTGAAGTCTTGTGAAGACTTGTTTTTAAAGGCATGTAATGCAAATATTGATTTTGAGGTTCATGTGTTGCATTTGTTTAATGCGTGAGATAGATTGAATGAGTAAGTGGTTTTCAAAGGTTTCTTGCTTTGAGATGATTTCCATATATGAGAAAAGTATAAAGTGAAGTGGAAGTGTTTTCCAAGGATTTTGTGTTTAATTTTGCATATGGTGTTCATGCATGGAAAGGTTAAATTAATGGTTTTGCAAGGTTGCGCTTTGAAGAGGATTACTTAGCTTTTCTAAGCTAAGGGTTGGTTTTCATGTTTGAGCAATGCATGTTTTTAAGCATGTTGTTGAAAAGGGTTTTCAAACATTGCTTGGGTTTATCGAATTGTGTTGTTTTGAAAAGAGGTTTTATGACTCGCTGCATTGATGGTGTTTTGGTTTTGAGCATTCCTCACTAAGCATTATGTGCTTACGCTCCTTTTTGTCCATCAATGCAGATATTAGAAGTTGGGACAGCGAGAAGCAAGGGATTCAAGAAGAGCTCCACTTGAGATGTATGTCTCGGTTAATAGCTATAGATAATAAAGGCATTGGGGGGAGAATCTCTTATGTTGATGTTTAATGAGATTGTGTATGTTGGATAAGTTTGGTTTATGTTTTAGAACTATGTGGTTTAACGCTTGCAACGTTTGAATCTTCTTATTCTTAAGTCGTTATGCTATGCTTCTTGTTTTAAAAGCATGATTGAGTGTTGGATGTGTTGAATGAGTTGGTGCACCTAGGGGTGGTTTTGTATCTAGATTTTGATGCAATTATGTTCCTTGAGTGTTGAATGACTTGCTGGTATGATTTGGTTGCCTTTGGAGCATGTTTGATGGGTCAATAGTGCGATAAACCGGCAAGATTTCTGCAATCTGGGCAGGTCGTATCGGAACGGGTGCTACCGTTTCGGAACGGGGGACTGAAATGGCCTGGGCGTTTCGAAACGGGAGGAACCGTTCCGGAACGAAAATGCTACTGCCAAGCCCTGTTCCGGAACTGGTTTCGGAACGGTCCCGCGTTTCGGAATGGATCATCCCTGTTCCGAAACACCCGACCGTTGGGCACTGAAATTGTTGGTTAAATGTTTTGAAAACCTTGCGTTATGGTCCTGAACTTTGTATATGCAATTGTATGAGTTTGAGATGTCCGTTGGAGTTGAAATTTGGCAGAGAAGCATGAAACATGACTAATTTCATTTTGGTAACTCAAAAGTTGGCTAAGTCCTTATAATTTTAAGAATCTACGATTTGGTCCCTAAATTCATGTTTTGTGCAATCGAGTCCCTAAATGTTTTCCGATTGCGATGATCTTTGAGTATGCTAATTGTATGAACATATCTAGGGTTAACGTGCATTTAGATAAGATTAAAAAGAAAAAAAAGGTCGTTAATCAAGGTTGACTTTTGGGTTGACTTTGGTTTTCCCCGTGTAAACTTCTTAATTCGGGTTAACCGTCTAGGTCGGGTTAAGGGGGTTACATTTGGTGGTATCAGAGCTGAGTTGCGAAAGCTTGGGGGAAGTGGTAAATTGTTGTGATAAGTGTTTAATGTTTATTCTGATGTGTGGTTGAAAGTCGGTTGGAAAGTGTGTCTTTGAGCGAATTGTTGATGTTTTTAGCATGCTTTTTTATTGTGAATCTTCATTGAGCTAATGTGGATTTGTGCTGATGATATGCTGGTGATGTAAGCTGATTTTATGAATGATGAATGTGTGATGGGTATGATATATTGATATTATGCTGTTACGAGTGAATGTTGTTTGATGAGAGCATGATCGAAATATGTTGATTGATATGCTCGATGTTGTGGTATCCATGTTTTTATTGACTGTTATGTCATGTAAAAGGGGAGAATTCGGGATACCCATTGCCTTATTATTATAGCTATTGTGTTATTTTGGAGTTGGAGTTTGAATCCTTGCTTGAAGCTGGTCTGACCGATTTGTTTGTTTTGTTGTGATTGTTTGCTGTTAATAGCATGATGAAATCGATGAGAGAATGGCAGTTAGGTGAGATGGTTGCTGCTTTAGAGCAGGTTGTTAAGGCATGGAATTCACCTTTTAGTGGAGGTGTTTTGTCTCAGTCTTCTGTGTCTGGAGTTGAGGTAGTGAGGCTGAAGGAAGAAGCTGGTTCTGTGATGAAGAGTTCATCACCTATTGTTCAAGAGGTGTTGGGAACATCTCAGGCTGTGGCAAAAGTAAGGCCTATAGACGTGCCGGCTGTGGGATGTGCGGGTTTGTCGAAACAGCGTTTACATGATTTGGGAGTTGTGGAGTATCATAGTTCGACACCTGAGACGTTCGAGGCCTGGTTGGCCAGTGTAATTCTGATTTTGGATCAAGAAGGTTGTGACTATGCCTGTAAGCTGGGAAGTGTTGTCTCATTGATGTTGGAGGACGCTTGTGCCTGGTGGACATCGGTGGCGGTGGCATCACACATCCACGATATAGATTGGGACTTCTTTGTGTCTGCCTTTTATGAAAGGTATCTTGGAGAGAAATTCCCAAGGGTTAAGCAACGTGAGGTTGTGGTTTCAGTTTATGAAGGTGAGAAAGGTTTAGGCAAGAGAGCTCTAGGTACTGACCTCCGGAGCGGTCAGCGTAAGAGGTTATGTGATATAAGGTTTTGCTTGAATCGAAGCTTGGATGGTAGTGCAGATCTGGGGCAAGTGCTGCATGATCAAGGAGTGGAAGCTCAGCTACCGGTGTGTGACCGTTTTGGAAGGTGCCATGTTAGAGGTTGTTGGGGCGCAGGAGTTTGTTGGAACTGTGGTTCTAAAGAGCATGTGAAGCGAGATTGTCCTCAAGTGGTGAGGTCAGCTTCAGTGGTAGCAAAAGGGTCTCTGAAGGGTCGTGGGCACGGCCAAGACAAAGTTCAAAGGTGGCAGGAAGGGCAGAAAGGTGTGAGGATCTTGGAGAATGAAACCTGTTGGAATTGTGGGTCTGTTGGACATTTGAGACGTAATTGTTTGAAGTTGGCTCGGGGTAGTCAGGGTTCTTTACCGCAGGGAGATGGTGATGACCTTAATGTGTTAGCTGATACTACAGCGGTGCGGCTGGAGAATGATGGTCCTGTGAGGAAGAGAGTTTGTCTGTTGAAGCTCCGGGGCAGTGAGGTGTTTACAGGTAACCTTGTTAAGTAATCTTTGCTCTAGTATCTTAGTTTGGTTTCAGTTGGTATTTCCTTGTGTAGTGGGTATGGTCTCGTTGCTAGCATGTTTGGGGTAGTAGTTGGTGTTGTTTTGAAAACAACTTTGGTGTGAAGAGGGCATTAGTGAGTATCTTGTGGATTATGGGTTGTTAGAATGACGGAGTTGGTCAAGTTGGAAGTGAGATAGGAGGTTGTTTTTAGGCGGATTCTGAGGATGTTATTGGTGGGTGTGAACCGACATACATGCACAGTTAAAATCATTTGTTATATGCTATATTATATATGTACTGGTCCATGCATACATGTGACATGACATTAGAGGTTTTGCATGCATGTACATCAGGCATTGATAGGGCATATTGGTGACCATGCATACAAACGTTCACACTCGCTGATAGTTAATCGGGTCCGTTAGTGTTGTGATAGGGTTAGATTGGATGGGGGTTTTAAAAGTTGTGTTGGTGCTAGGAGAATGTTAGAAGTAATGGAGGGTATTAAGCGAGTTGTCAGTAATAGTGAGTGCGGTATAGCATGTTGGTAGAAGGAAGGTGTTTGATGCTTAATGAGTTTAGCGGTATGGTGGTGAGGAGATTACCGTTTGAGTTAGAATCAGTCAAAGTGGTTGTGAATAGCTGGCAGAAGTGGTAGTTTCTTGGTGTTAAGTGATGTGGTAAGTTAATGGATGTGTTCCAGAGTGCTGAGGAACGTGGCAATGTTATTGTAATAGAAGGGTTGGTTATGTAGGTGATGGTTCGTAGCAACTTTTGAGGAGTTGAGAAGAAGTTTTGTTGTGAGTTGTAGAAATGGGTTAGCCTGGGAGAATAGGAGTTTCGTAACCTAAATATGTATGTATAGGTTGGGCGATGTTCTAGTAAGGCAAGTGTTGTAGTCAAAGCTTGAAGTGGAAAGGCAGTGTAAGGTCAAAGGCCATTGTTGGTTGGACGGGTTCTTGTGAGAAGTGGTTGGCTGGTTGTGAATAAGTAAATTCCGCCTCAAGATAGCTGGTGGTGTATGGAACGGCTGGAGGAGTCAAGGTTGGGGTTTTGTGATGTGATTTTCGGATGTTAGGTGAGTAGCCCTGGTGAATCGTTATGGTGATGATAGCGGCGGATGTGAAGGAATGTCAGCAGTACGTTGAGAAGTTTGAGTAAGCAGTTGATGCTTAAGAATTCTTGCTTGATGTAGTAACCTTTGGAAGAGGTTGAGTAGTTTTGCAAGGAGTTTTAGAAGCAGTGAAGGTTGTGGGTCACATGGTGGCTGAACTGGATTGGTTGGTGTCACTGTGTGAACAAGTTTTGGGAGTTATGAGTTAAGGTGGTGTATGCTGTAAAAGTTGGAGGTTCTTCAGGTTGTTGTTGGGGCTATGTGCAGTCCGGAAGTGTGAAAAGTTAAGATGTGGTTAACATTTGAGTGTTCTGGAATTCGTGAACAGTATGTGGTGGTGTTGAGATTGGGTGGAGTTTTGTGAGGAGAGTGTTCAATGGTGGTTAAGTCTCCTGTGTTGCCTTGTGTGTTGCTTTGAGAAGTTCGGTTGTTCTCCTTTCGCTAGTTGAAATTTCGAGGACGAAATTTCTTAAGGGTGGGGAGAGTTGTAACACCCCAATTTTGGGCTTAGAAGTTTTGGGTTTGGACCGGGTCGGTCAGAGTGCGGTTTGAATATAAAAGGTGATTTTTAGGAAAGCCTAGTTCGGGTTGCATTAAAAATATGGAAAAATGTCTTAAAATCCTCTTTTATTATGTATAAGAGAATGGTGAAATCAATTTTACAAAATGAGGTTTGGAAGTGTGACATTTTGGGTTAGTGACCAAAATGTAATTTTCGAAAACTGGGTGACTGTTTTAAAATGGATTGAAACTTTGAATCTTTAAGGAGCTATTTACCCAAAAGAGTTTCTCCAGGATTTTCTTATTATTAATCAATTTAATTAATGGTTTTAAATTAAATGTAAAATGAGGGAAAAGATATTTTTGGCATTTTAACTAACTTTTCTCTAAATTTCCATTTTCTTTTCTCTCAACTTTTCTCTCAACCCAAACACATTTCTCCAGCAAAATTTCCTCTGATTTTGACAACTAAAGATGAGATTTCAATCCTCATTTGATCTCTAATCAATTCTACAACAAAACCTTGGCATTAGCTTATTGAATTTTCAAGAATCTTGGTTCCAAAAAGGGAGAAACTCAAGTTTAGAGGTATGAACGTCCTTCTCCTCTAAATTCTCAGTTCTTTACTGAAATTCCCAAGTTCTCAATCCTTGATTTGTGTTTTATTAAAGGTTTTACAATTGTGTTCTTGATCTTGGCTTTAAAATGCAAGATTTGCTTTTATTTTTGATGAAATTCGTATGATCTGATTGGGCATTGTTTTGAGATGTCATTTTGATGTAAAATGAATGTATAATTGATGAGAAATTGAGGTTTGATTAATGCAATCCCGGATAGGTTGATTTTCCTAAGTTTTTACTTGTGAAAATGGTGGTTTTTGGGGTGATCTTGGTGTTTTGTTAATGCTGGAGGTATAAGGACGTGTTTGGGATCATTTTGGATGTTAATTGATGTTTATAAATGGTTAGAAGTGATGGATCTTGGCTGGGTTAAGTTTTGGAAGAGTTTGGAGGTGATTTCGGTTGTGTTTGGTAGCCGAAATGTTGGATTTGCTAAGAGCAGCGAGTTTAGGTGTGTTGCTGGTGTTTTTAATGCATGATGATGCATTAATCCTCTGTTGTTTTGTGCTTGAAACAGGGGAGAATGATCCGTGAGCAATAGAGGTGGCGTGGAAGGTTTCGGATGCTTGGAAGGCTTGTTGGCTAGCCTTGTTTTGTGTATCGGTGAGCGAAGTTGGGTTTTCAGCTTTAAAACCAAGGTTTGAAGGTTTTGGGAGCTTAGTTTAAGTCTAAACAACTTAGCTAAGCTCAAGAGTAAGTAAATGGAATTTCTCTCTTGGTTTGTGTTATGAATTGGTTTTTAAAGCACTTGTGATTGTTGGATGCAATGCATGTGATTTGCATGTTTTAAATTCTGTTTTGAAAGCATATTTTAGCATGGTTTAATGCTGGTTTTGAAAGCCATGTGTGAAGGATGCTCATGGTAGGAGATCTTTGGTTTTGTATATTGGAATTGTGGAATTGTTGCATTGTGTTGCATGTTGTTTAATGGCTTTGTGTAATGCTTCAAAAACAGTGGATTGATGATGGTAATTGATGGTTTTGGCATTTTGGTTATGCTTGTAAAATAATGGATTAATGTGGTAAGATGATTACATTGGCAAGTGATGTAAGTGGTTCTTGGTTACTCTAATCGGATATAGTTAGCCGGCTATAGGATTGGGTGCACCGTGAATAAAGTCACCTTGGATGTGGAGTGGTAGTGATTGTATCGGTAACTCCATCCAAGTACACTAACGAGATGGTTAAGAACACCATGGTGGTTAAAATTCCATGGGTGGGTCTTGTGTTAAGGTCATATGGTTGTTAAAATTCCATATGAGGACCTTGTGTATGTTAAGGTCATAATGGTGGTTAAAATTCCATTTGAAGACCTTGTGTTTGTTAAGATCACAATGGTGGTGTAAAGTCCATGTGTGGATCTTGTGTTGTATGTCCCGGGATCTCGTTAGTGATGTTATACAACTACCAATGGGTAATGGTAAGGTCATAATGGTGTTTAAAATTCCATTTGAGGACCTTGTGAATGTTAAGGTCATATGGTGGTTAAAATTCCATATGAGGACCTTGTGTATGGTAAGGTCATAATGGTGGTTTAAATTCCATTTGGGGACCTTGAGATTGGTAGTGTGTATGAAGCGTGGGGACAACGCTTGTAATCCGCGTATCCGATTGTATCTTGTGTTGTGATGGTTTATGAATTATCACTTGGAAGCCAATGTAATGTCCTTGAATATGATGAAGCATGAGATGCTTGAAATGATGCATGGTTGCATGAGAAGTGTATAATGTACCAAGAATGCATGTATTACTTGTTAGCTTGAACAAGTGTTTATTTTCTATTGAGAATGGTGCATGTGTGCATGAAATCTCTTTAGTGCATTGAAGTCTTGTGAAGACTTGTTTTTAAAGGCATGTAATGCAAATATTGATTTTGAGGTTCATGTGTTGCATTTGTTTAATGCGTGAGATAGATTGAATGAGTAAGTGGTTTTCAAAGGTTTCTTGCTTTGAGATGATTTCCATATATGAGAAAAGTATAAAGTGAAGTGGAAGTGTTTTCCAAGGATTTTGTGTTTAATTTTGCATATGGTGTTCATGCATGGAAAGGTTAAATTAATGGTTTTGCAAGGTTGCGCTTTGAAGAGGATTACTTAGCTTTTCTAAGCTAAGGGTTGGTTTTCATGTTTGAGCAATGCATGTTTTTAAGCATGTTGTTGAAAAGGGTTTTCAAACATTTCTTGGGTTTATCGAATTGTGTTGTTTTTAAAAGAGGTTTTATGACTCGCTACATTGATGGTGTTTTGGTTTTGAGCATTCCTCACTAAGCATTATGTGCTTACGCTCCTTTTTGTCCATCAATGCAGATATTTGAAGTTGGGACAGCGAGAAGCAAGGGATTCAAGAAGAGCTCCACTTGAGATGTATGTCTCAGTTAATAGCTATAGATAATAAAGGCATTGGGGGGATAATCTCTTATGTTGATGTTTAATGAGATTGTGTATGTTGGATAAGTTTGGTTTATGTTTTAGAACTATGTGGTTTAACGCTTGCAACGTTTGAATCTTCTTATTCTTAAGTCGTTATGCTATGCTTCTTGTTTTAAAAGCATGATTGAGTGTTGGATGTGTTGAATGAGTTGGTGCACCTAGGGTGGTTTTGTATCTAGATTTTGATGCAATTATGTTCCTTGAGTGTTGAATGACTTGCTGGTATGATTTGGTTGCCTTTGGAGCATGTTTGATGGGTCAATAGTGCGATAAACCGGCAAGATTTCTGCAATCTGGGCAGGTCGTATCGGAACGGGTGCTACCGTTTTGGAACGGGAGCCTGAAATGGCCTGGGCGTTTCGAAACGGGAGGAACCGTTCTGCAATATAGGCCTTGGGTTCAAGTTTTCTAATATGGCAAGAATACAAGTTTAAACTAAAGTACAACTCTATTAAAGACTAAATCTTCAGAGAATATATCTTTAATTCGTCCTTCCTTCTTTCTTGGAGTTTATTCCTTGAACTTTGGGCTTGGCCTTCATTTTGATCAAGGGCTTGGAAAAATATAAGGGTGGTCCACGACAGATGGGCGTAATTTTCTCTTTCTGTCGAGGCCCACTTTGCTTCTTCTCCTCATTACTGCTGTCGTCCTTGGCTGCCACGGCTGCGGCCATGGTAGCATCATCCTCTTCATCTGCACATCCAGTCCCAACTCTGCTGCATCACTGCCCAGCGTCTGCTCCTCCAACAGCTACCTGCAAAAGTAACCAATTTCAGTAGAAACTGTGCCATTTAATATATTTGTGATGTATAACTGAAATCTAACCTGAATGCAATGATATATGCTTGAATGCAGCAGAAATATGGGTTAAATAGGGGGTAAATAATAGAACTTTTACACACTCAACACACCCCCAAACTCAAGTTTTTGCTTTCCCTCAAGCAATTCAGACCTAAAAGAAAAATATTTTTGTTTGGCTTAAAACTGTGAACTTTCCCTTACCTTCCGTTCGTTCCCTATTGTGAGCAACACCTTGTCGGATAATTCAGGATTCGTCCGGAACCTTGCTATAATCCTCGTGCAGTATGTGCATGCTTGTGAACAGTTATATGCCAAGACTCCCTTAGTTTCACTAGAATATTTCAGCTTCTAACTTGAATTTTTATGCCAAAGTTCATATTTTTGGAGACAATTCTTAGGCTCCTTTAGTTTTTATTCAGACTCGATTTTATTTTCTCAAGTTTAAGTTTGACTAGAGCCGGTTTCGGGCACCTCTAGCTAACTTCCTAGAGTCGGTTTCGGGCACCTCTAGGTGTATTGAGTCTATTTTGCTAAACTTCTTTTCCTAGAGCTAGTGTTAGGCACCTCTAGGGGATATTCAAGTGCTAAGCTTCCTATTCTAGTTTACTAGTAGAATTCTGGGCAATATAACAGTCACAAATAGTGTTTAAGTTTCAGAACTATAGAAAGGCTCTAAACTGCTCCTAAAACTATCCTAAAGGCACTTCCACGACAGGGGCTGTCACGGCAGGTAAGTTCAGTTCAAAGACTTAAGCCAATTTTTTTTAAGTGAATAAACTAAGTAAAAGACACAATTTTTAAACTAAATATGACTCCATTAATGGAGGGATGCCACCCCCAAACTCAAGGGTTGCATTTCCCTCAATGCAAATGACAGTAAAAAGAAAATAAAAAAGTACATCATAAAATATATAAAAAGGCAGACAACAATATAAGGTAAGAAACTTAAATTTTATGCGCTGTCATCGCTGTTGCTGCTGAGTCGGATCTGTCGGCGGGCAGGGGCCTTCTTGGCTGGTTGGCGGATGGTAGAGGCAGATGCATTTTTCGTTTTGGCCTCCCTCGGAGGTTGAATACGGATAGGGGAGATGTGAGGAGGTTTCTCCACTACCTGAATCTCAGAGCTGCTGCTGCTGCTACTGCTGTCGCTGCTGCTGCTGCTACTGCTGCCGCTGCTACTGCTGCTGCCGCTATCTTTCTTGTTCTTGTCTGCCACCGTTTTCTGCCGCTTAACGGGGGTGAACTCTTTGGACAAATTCCTCTTGATAGAGGGTTCATTGTCGGATTCCTCCCAAATTGAGGAAGAGGAGAAACCCGCTATGAAGGCATCGAGTTCTTCTGAAGGCATCCTTCTCTTGGTTCCTCGGGCAGAGGTGTCGGCTGCGCGGTTTCTGCCTACAGCTGTTGTGGCAGGGGTTGGTGTGGACGCTGCAGAAGGCATTTTGGGCGTGGCAGCAGGTGTAGGGGTATGGGCAGGAATAGGGGTAGCAAAATACTGGTTTGGGAAGGCAGGAAATACAACATCAGGGAAATTAAGAGAGGTTTGAATAAATTGTACCGTGGCTGTGGTGAAATCCTTGATGAAGCTCATGAGGTCGAGCTGTCGTTCCTCTATTTTCTGTATGGCAGCAAGGATCTGGGAGGAGGTGTCGGCCGAAGGTGCTGCTGCTGTAGGCTGCCTAGGTTTTGTAGCAGCCGGCTCAGTGTCGGTTGGTTCTGTCGGCTCTGCTGCTGTGGCAGTAGGGTTGAAAGACAACATCGGGGTGGCAGAGGGCGATGATGAGATAGGGGAAGTAGAGTGGTCCCGTTGGCCGGTGTGCACATTCCAAAATACTCTCCCAGATGTAGTTGCCCACATTAATAGGCCTCTCATGTAGGATAGAATGAATGAGGGCTAACTTGGGTTGGTCTACGGTTGTATTGTGCGAAGATGGCATGATTCTCTTTTTGATGAAGGCGTTCCATAGTTTGGCCTCCGGGGTGAGTTTCACTCTCTTCATCGTCCTCGGGTTCTTCGGATTAGTGTTCCACTGGGTACCTTCGTCTGTGAGCTCTGCCATGACATCGTCGTATGCAGCAGGGTCTAAGCTATCAAGAAATTGCTGGTGGCCATCCTCGTTGCTGCCAACATAAAATCCATAGAGAGTGTTGATGTATTCTGGCTCGAAGGGCACCTCTCTCCCTCTGACTTTGACTACTGTCGTGTTCCTGCTGCCCGTTGGAGCTGCAACGACAGGCGCGAATAACGGGATTTATATAGAGGAGAATTTGCTGCCCGTTGGAGCTGCAACGACAGGCGCGAATAACGGGGCCAGCTATTACGCGGTTTCTGATGCGTCTGTCATGCGTTTCTGTGTCTACTGCGCGTCTGTTACGCGTTTGCGTGTCTGTCGCGACAGCGTGTCGACAGGCTGTATTTTCCGCGTCTGTCGTGGCAGCTGTAACGATAGGCTCCAAAGTTGGGCTTTTTGGGCTGATGGAAAGATGGTGGGCTGAATTCACTTCTCCATTTCTTCTTGTCTCCTTAATTTCCTAAAATAATAAAAATAAAAACGTTATTTCCTAAAAATAAAATAATTCTAATTTCTTAATATATAAATAATAAATAATAAAAATAAAATTTAGGTTAAATTAGGGATGCCAGGTGGGGCATCTCCTAAGGTAACCACTTCCTGCATTCTTGGGGCTTCAGTCCCCTGATAATGCTTCAATCGTTGTCCATTGACTTTGAATTGGTGCCCGTCTTTTAAAGATCTGATCGTGATGGCACCATGGGGAAAAACCTGCACCACTTGGAATGGGCCAGACCATCTAGATTTCAGCTTCCCTGGGAAGAGTTTCAACCTAGAGTTAAATAGCAACACAAGCTGCCTTGGGCAGAACTGTCGTGGCAGCAACTTCTTGTCATGCCACTTTTTGGTCTTGTCCTTGTAAATTCTTGCGTTGTCATAGGCCATTGTTCAAATTTCTTCGATTTCGTTTAGATCAAGTAGCCTTTTATGCCCTGCTTTTTCCAAGTCCATATTAACTTCCTTGATTGCCTAGTATGCTCTGTGCTCAATCTCAATAGGTAAATGACACGTTTTCCCGTAAATCAACCGATAGGGGGACATTCCCAATAGAGTTTTGAACGATGTCTTGTAGGCTCATAATGCATCATTAAGTTGTAGAGACCAGTCTTTCCGAGTTGTCTTAACCATCTTTTCAAGAATGTTCTTGACCTCTTTGTTGGATATTTCAGCCTGTCCATTGGTCTGAGGGTGGTATGCTGTTACAATCCGATGCTTGACACCATACTTTTTCAAGGTAGTAGCTATAACCCTATTGTCAAAATGCCTCCCTTCATCACTAATTATCGCCTTAGGGATGCCGAATCTGGAAAAAATGTTTTTTTTTGCAAAAACCTTTGAACCGTGTTGGCATCATTTTTTGAGTGGCGATTGCTTCAACCCACTTGGACACATAATCCACTTCCAGGAGAATATATAAGTTCCCACATGAAGTCGGGAATGGTCCCATAAAATCTATCCCCCAAACATCGAAAATTTCGACTTCAAGAATATTTTGCAGCGGCATCTCGTGTCTCCTTGAGATGTTTCCAGTCCGTTGACACTTGTCACAGTTCTTGTAGAATATTTGAGCATCTTTGTACAGTGACGACCAATAGAATCCCGAGTGCAAAACTTTGGCAGCAGTTTTGTTACCTCCTAAGTGTCCTCCATACTGTGAAGCATGACAGTGATGAAGTATATCTTCCTGTTCATCCTGTGGTACACATCTCCTTATAACATGATCTACAAAAATTTTGAAAAGAAGAGGTTCGTCCCAATAATAATGCTTAACATCATTTTGGAACCTCTTCCTAGCTTGATAATTAAGGTCAGGAGGGGTTATTCCGCTAACTAAATAATTAACAAAATCAGCATACCATGGGAGTTCGGAAGACTTACCTGCCACCATGGTTGTTGCGGCAGTGATTGTGGCAGCAAACAGCTGCTCATCAGGGAAGGTCTCCAGTATGTTTGTCTCATCTGCCGGTAGATTCTTTCCCTTCTCCAACCTTGACAAGTGATCTGCGACTTGATTCTCTGTTCCCTTTTTGTCCTTGATTTCAAGGTCGAACTCTTGCAGCAGCAGAATCCAACGTATCAGTCGAGGCTTTGCATCCTTTTTGGTGAACAGATACTTCAATGCAAAGTGGTCTGTGTGAACTATGACCTTCGCCCCAAGTATATAAGAACGAAACTTGTCAATGGAGAATACCACAGCTAATAGTTCCTTCTCTGTGGTGGTGTAGTTCACTTGGGCGTCGTTCAGTGTTTTGCTGGCATAATACATGACATGAAAAAGTTTGTCTTTCCTCTGCCCAAGTGCTGCCCCGACAGCATAGTCACTAGCATCACACATGATCTCAAACGGCAGTGTCCAATCTGATGGCTGTACTATAAGGGTTGTTACCATCTTTTCTTTCAGAACCTTGAATGCCTCAGTACATTCATCATTAAAGTCGAAGGGACGGTTCTGCTCCAGAAGATGGCATAAGGGCTTGGTGATCTTTGAAAAGTTCGCTATGAACCTCCTATAGAAACCAACAAGTCCTAAGAAACTTCTGCTTCCCTTGACTGTGGTGGGTGGCGGCAGCTTTTCGATCACTTCTATTTTAGCTCTGTCGACTTCTATGCCACGGCAGCTAATTTTATGGCCAAGGACTATCCCTTCATCCACCATGAAGTGACACTTTTCCCAGTTCAATACCAAGTTTGCTTTTTCACATCTCTCAAGCACCTTCTGTAGGTTGCCTAGGCAGCTTTCAAAGTTGTCTCCAAAGACTGAAAAGTCATCCATAAATATTTCTAGGAAATCCTCTACCATATTGTAGAATATTGCCATCATGCACCTTTGAAAGGTGGCTGGTGCATTACAAAGTCCAAAAGGCATTCTCCTAAAAGCATAAGTTTCGTAAGGGCATGTGAACGTCGTCTTTTCTTGATCTTCTGGTGCGATGGCTATTTGATTGTAACCTGAGTAACCATCAAGAAAACAATAGTAAGGTTTACCTGCAAATCTATTAAGCATTTGATCAATAAAGGGTAAAGGAAAGTGGTCCTTCCGGGTAGCTTTATTAAGCTTCCGGTAGTCCATACAAACCCTCCAACCGGTCACAGTACTGGTTGGGATTAGCTCATTTTCTTCGTTGGTTACCACGGTCATTCCTCCTTTTTTAGGAACGCACTGCACCGGGCTCACCCACTTGCTATCCGAGATGGCGTAGATTATTCCAGCATCTAGCCATTTGATTATCTCTTTACGCACTACTTCTTGCATAGCATGGTTCAGACGTCTTTGTGCATCAATGGTCGGCTTATGATCATCCTCTAAAAGAATTTTATGCATACATGATGTCGGTCTGATGCCTTGGATATCAGCTATCGTCCATCCAATAGCCTTCTTGTGCTGCTGCAGCATCTCTATCAGCTGTTGTTCTTGTTCCTGCATCAACTTGGAAGAGATGATTATGGGCAATGTATCATTTAAACCAAGGAAAACATATTTTAGCTGCCCTGGCAGGGGCTTAAGATCTAAAACAAGGGGGCTCAACAGTTGATGGCTTTTGAATTACATGGTTATCCGAGGTATAGTTTAAAGGTTCGAACAACTTACCTGGACGATTGCCTATCCAATTTACCTCATCTTGATCTTCAGTATCAGATGTATCAGATCCTGAAGAGTTGTTGTCGCCAGTGCTGTCATGACAGTCATCTAAGTGGCTGCCGAGGCAATGACCAATTTTGTTGTCGTGGCAGCCCGACCTGATGCAGGGTTGGTCAATGGTAACTTCAGTGATAACCTTGCATTCTTCTTCTGCATCAGCATGTTTCATTGCTTGGAGAACATTTAACTTGATTTCTTGATCGTTCACTCTCATGGTGAGTTCCCCTTTTTCCACATCAATCAATGATCTTCCTGTGGCTAAGAAGGGTTGCCCCAGGATGATTGTTGTGTTTTCATCTGCTTCACAATCTAAGACAAGAAAGTCAGAAGGAAAAATAAACTTATCCACTCTTACCAGAATATCTTCAATTATTCCTTCTAGATGAACGTAAGAGCGGTCTGCCAGCTGCAGTAATACTGTTGTGGGCCGAGCTTTTCCAATACCTAATTTCTAAAAAACAGATTTTGGCATTAAATTTATACTAGCACCAACATCACAAAGTGCCTTACCCACAAATTTGTCTCTAATTACGCATGGTATGATGAAGCTCCCAGGATCCTTCTTCTTCTGGGGTGGACGCTTGTGCAGAATACTCATGCATCCTTCTGTCATCTTAACCGTTTCAAATTCCCCAAGCCTGGATTTCTTCGACATGGCATCCTTGAGAAATTTGGCATAACCGGGCATCTCCCTAACAGCATATAACAGCGGAATGTTGATATGAACCTGCTTAAAAATATAATAAATCTTCTTAAGCTGTGATTCATGTTTCAATTTCTGTAATCGTTGAGGAAAGGGAGGTGGGGGACGATAATCAGCAATGCGTCCTTCCCACTGCATACGAATCTAAAGAGGTTTAGGTTCATCATCTTTCTCCTCTGTCACTTCTGCTGTCGTGACAAGCTCATCGGCAGTAGGCTGTTTGTTACCTGTCGGGGTAGCTTCCTCGACAGTCGACTCCAAGGCTGGTTTCTTAACTGATTAAGCTTCCTTCTCTGGCCCTGGTAGTTTCTTCCCACTCCTAGTAATGATGGCTTTACACTGCTCATGTGTGGGCTGTCTAGCGTTTTCAGTATCGCTAGGAAATCCTCCATTCTTCCTTGGTTTAATATGTTGGGAAACCTGACCCATTTGTGTCTCTAATGATTTCAGAGTAGCTTCATGATTGGTCATCCGCATCTCTGTTTTATCCATGAATGTTTTCGTCTTCTTGACAAAGTGATCCATGTTTTCGATATAGGTTCCTGTTTGAGACATAAATGTAGCCATAGTCTGTTCCAGTATACTAGTTGTGGCAGCTGGTGGCTGTTGCTGCTGCTGTTGCGGTTGCTGCCGAGTCATCAATCTAGGTCCTCCCTGGTTCTGTGTATTTTGTGCTTGAGGATTTAGGGCATTATTAGGATTGCTCCAAGAGAAATTGGGATCCTTTTTCCAGTTGGGATTGTAGTTGTTGGAGTTATAATTCCGCTTATTGTAGTTCCCAACATACATCCCTTCTTCTAACTGTATTGGACATTCCTCCGAACTGTGATTTCCTTCACAAGTTTCGCATACCTCTTCAGCAGAGTAGACATGTTGTGAATCTTCTTTTAAGAGCTTTTTCATTGCCTTAGTGAGATATGCCACCTGTGATTTTAATGAACTGTCAGGCTCATAATCTTTTACAGCTAGAACCCGTTTACCCCCTCTTCTTGCTGTCGGAAACTGTTCCTCATTCTTCGCCAGATTTTTCAATACTGCCATTGCCTCATTTGGGTCTTTGTCCAGCGGTAATCCATTTGCTGCTGAATCAATTCTGATACGAGTTTGTAAATTGGCAGCATTATAAAATTTGGTTACCTGGTTCCAAACGGGGAATCCATGCATCGGGCAGTTTTGTAGAAGAGTAGTAAATCTGTCCTAGGCCTCGTGCATTGGCTCGTCATCTTCCTGTTGAAAAGTAGCAATTTCGTTACGTAATCGCTCAGATAAGTGTGAAGGATTAAAACGAGACAAAAATTCACGGGTTAAATCTGCCCAAGTTCGAATTGAACCCGGCGTAAGTTTATTCCACCAAGTCTTTGCCTTGTCCCTCAATGAATGAGGAAATAACCGAAGCCTCAGTATCTCCGGATTAACTCCTGGTAGTCTAAACGAACCACAGATTTCCTGGAAGGTTTTCAGATGCTCCCTAGCATCCTCTGTAGTAGCACCACTAAATTGGCCAGCGTTGTTGATCATGCTGAACATTACAGGTTTCAGCTCAAAGTTGTCAACATCTACATCTGGCAGGGTGGTTTCTAGTTCTACATAATCGTTGAGCATGTAGTCTCGGCATGACCGGCGTGTGGCAGCGGCATGAGGGTTGGCAGGTGGATCGTTCCCTCCATCTCCGGCAGGATTGTTATTATCCTGGGGATTCCTTTGGTTGTTCATTGCCTCTAACTGTTCTTCAAGGTATTCGTTTCTGGCTAGTACGTGGCGAAGTCGGTTCCTAAGATTGCACAAACGTTCTATTTCAGGATCTAATGGATACTCAGGTTCCTTTCCTCATCTCGATCTGCGCATAAACAAGAAACCTTGTGAAAAGCATAGGTTGAACAATCCAAGATAAAACAAAAAAATAAAAAGAATGCAGTAAAAGGTAGGGTAAAGTTATGTTGCCAATCCCCAGCAACGGCGCCAAAAACTTGTTGCGTGTAAAAGTGTCTATTGCAATGTAGTGCAAGTGTACACGACGCAAGTAGTAAAGTGATACGGAAGTATCGGATATCATCTCCACAGGAATTGGGCTAATTGCTTCACCTTGGATTACTGCACGAAGGTAAAAAGAATAGTTTAAATTGTTGTCACGAAAATAATAAAGAGAACTGGAAAATAAGGTTAAAATAATCAAGATAGAGAGAATGGGATGGTATTGAATTGCTCAGTAGTGTAGGTATTGCTAAGTCTTGGAAAATCTGTTCTGTCGTCGCGCCTGTCGCAGCAGCACCTGTCGCGGCAGCGGTCTGTTGTTAGTTGCGGCAACGATCACACAACTCTGTACTTCAAGCTTGGCAAGAATCCATGTTGTGCCTTGTCCTATCCCTAGGTCCAAGTCTGTCGATGAACACGTCTTTGATGATACCTCCCGGCGTGAATCGAAGGATGAACACCGATGTTGTTGAATTCTTCCTTAGCCATTTAACCTCGTCATATCCTTAGGTCCGAGATAGTTCAACTATAAACTAGAGAACCCGCACTTATTCCTTTTGTATACTTAACTCTCCTAATATTAAGTAAATAGATAACCTCACAATGCTCTCCCGATACTCTTGCAAGATGTTAAAAACCAGAATAAGTGAAGTTAAGTTTATTTTATTGAACAGAAAATTCCTAAAACAAAGCAATCCTTGCAACTACTTTACAAATCAACCCGTGGCCCTATGGGGAATTTAGAACATGTTGAGAAGGGAAGACGGCTAAGGTTTTGGGAAGAAGGCTAGAGATAGATGATGTCCTCTGCTAGGTCGAATTACATGCCTTTATATAGGCCTTGGGTTCAAGTTTTCTAATATGGCAAGAATACAAGTTTAAACTAAAGTACAACTCTATTAAAGACTAAATCTTCAGAGAATATATCTTTAATTCGTCCTTCCTTCTTGCTTAGAGTTTATTCCTTGAACTTTAGGCTTGGCCTTCATTTTGATCAAGGGCTTGGAAAAATATAAGGGTGGTCCACGACAGATGGGCGTAATTTTCTCTTTCTGTCGAGGCCCACTTTGCTTCTTCTCCTCATTACTGCTGTCGTCCTTGGCTGCCAAGGCAGCGGCCATGGCAGCATCGTCCTCTTCGTCTACAAATCCAGTCCCAACTCTGCTGCATCACTGCCCAGCGTCTGCTCCTCCAATAACTACCTGCAAAAGCAACCAATTTCAGTAGAAACTGTGTCATTTAATATATTTGTGATGTATAACTGAAATCTAACCTAAATGCAATGAATTATGCTTGAATGCAGCAGAAATATGGGTTAAATAGGGGGTAAATAATAGAACTTTTACAAACTCAACAAGTATACACAAATCCTTACATATGTTGTAAGAAAAATGGTATGTACCAAATTTCTTACAAAGATTCACCAAGGACCAAAGGGGCTCAATTTAGCGTAAGGATTTTCGTACATACAAAATTTCTAACGAGAAAACATAATTTTTTACATGATATGTAAGGATTTGTGTATGTAGACAATTTCTTACAAATTATACACAAATCCTTACATAAAATGTAAGAAAAACGGTATGTACCGAATTTCTTACAAAGTTTCACCAAGGGCGAAAGGGGCTCAACTTAGGGTAAGGATTTGTGTACATAAACAATTTCCTACGAGAAAACATAAATTGTTACAAGATATGTAAGGATTTGTATATGTACACAATTTCCTACAAAGTTTACACAATTTCTTACAAATGTTGTAAGAAAAAACGGTATGTACAGAATTTCATACAAAGTTTCCTCAAGAGCCAAAGGGGCTCAACTTAGGGTAAGGATTTTTGTACATACACAATTTCCTACGAGAAAACATACTTTTTTACACAAAATATAAAGATTTGTTTATGTACACAAATTATTACAAAGTATACACAAATTCTTACAAATGTTTTAAGAAAAACGGTATGTACCGAAATTCTTAATAAGTTTCACCATGGGTTAAAAGGTCTCAACTTAGGGTAAGGATTTGTGTATATACACAATTTCCTACTGAAAAAATATGTATCGAATTTCTTACAAAGTTTCACTAAAGGCCAAAGGGTCTCAACTTAAGGTTAGGATTTGTGTACATACACAATTTCCTACGAAAAAACCTAATTTGTTACAAGATATGTGTAACACCCGTGTTTTAGGGTTAGGAGTTAGGTGTGTGTGTTTGGTTCGAGCCATCAAAATCAGTTTAATTTAATTAGACCTTAATTTTGAGTTAAATAAGATTTAACATTAACATGGTTGCATTTTTGTAAATAACTTGAAAATAATGAAGACCACTTTTTGAATAAAAAAGAACAAAAAAATAAAGTTATCTTCCTCCCCTTTTGAGTTCCAACGTGAAATACACCCAAACCCCTCCCAAAACCCCTAAAACACTATTCCATCCAATTTCTCCACCAAATCAAGAGCTTTTTCGAAGGTAATTACATTTCGCAACTCTCCTCTTCATCCCAAGCATTTCCATGGTTTTGGATTTCAAAACCATCATCTTTTTAAAATTTCAAGTTTTTCAAGTTTGATGAAAGTTTGGATTTTTAATGGGTTTTTCATTTGTTTTTGGTTTGTTGAGTTGGGTTTTGAATTAATCTCACTTAGATACACCTAATATCTTAAAATGGGAGGATTTAGGGAAAAATCCCGAAGTGGGTCTTTGAGGCATTTTTCAAAGTGTTTAAACTTGAGTTTTTGATGTGTTTTTATGTTGGGTTGAAAGGATGATGGTTTAAGGTTGTTAGGGAAGTGGTTTGGAAGCCTTTAGATGTCATTTGGGTGGTGGAAATTGTGGTTTTCAGCTGGGTATTTGGGGAGCACGAAAAGGAGGGTTTTGTGGTTAATTTGGGTTTGAAATTGTAGAGCTTTGACTTGTGATTGTGAGTTGGATTGTGGCTGGGTTTAGCATTGATTCGGTTGAGTAATATTTGTCTTTTGATTGGTTAGAAGCTAGAGGAAACATCGGAGAAGCATCGGGATCGAATCTGGAAATTGAGGAGGCTTGACTCGCTTTGCTTGGTTTGCTAAGGAAAGGTGGTGAGTAAAACTTTAAATTGTTTTAAAGTTGGTTCAAGTGTGTGTACAGGTATTGGAATGAGTTTGGTAGGCCATTCCAAGGTAGAAGTTAAATTGGTAGTTTAACTTATTGTTTGTTAATGAGCTTTAAATGCCTATGCCTATATTGATCTTGTGAGGTGTGAATTGATTTTGTATGTGTATACATTGATATATGTGATGATGTATGTAAGATATAAATGATGGATGTGGTGATATGGTTTAAAAGTAACTGGCACTAGTTAACTTACCGGGTGTAAATGATCAATCATTAGGATTAGTGTGCACACGGTTGAGTCAAATTCGCGCGTGGCCTTGATGGCGTTAAGTCATCAAGGAGGAGTACGGTGATGTAATATTCCACTGGAAATTATTTATATTATACGTGATGATGAGTGGAATCTCATCCGTAGGGCATGTGATGATGAGTTGAATCCCATCCATGCAAGGTCCGGTGATGAGTGTAATCCCACCGAGGTAATGTTCTTGTTGAGAGTAAATCCGCATATCCGAGTAATATAATAGTGGCCAATGTACTTTCTCTTGTGATTATGATGTTGAGGTATATGATTTATATTGTTGAGCTTAATATGATGTGAGATGCCATATTTATGACTCTTGTGTTGCTAGCTAGGATGCCATATTGTTGCCTACGCATGTTGTGTGTGTGATGTAAGGATTGTATACTTGAACCCTGCATTGTCGTTGTTTTGGTTTTAGAGCATCATCACTAAGCTTCTACCTTACGCTCTCATTTCGACAATGCAGATCAGTAGTGTGGAGTTAGCAAGGAGCAAGGCGAATGGGCTTTCCAATCTTGGTAGTTTCTCAAGTATGGCTTAGTAAATAAAGTAGTAGTTTAGCAATGGGGCTGCTATGTATTTTGTATGAGTGTCGTATGACTCATAGATGTTGATGATGTTTATGTTTTGCTTGGATTTGTAAACCATGTTAAGCCTTGTTGAATGCTTGTTTGAGATGTTATGCTTTTGGAAGAGTACATGTGTTATTTATGCATGTAAACCTTTATGTGAAGGCATGTGCTTAGGCCTTTTAAGTTTTTGAGTATGTCTTATAATGCACTATCTATATCTTTTGTGGATGCTATGCGTATGCTTGTCTAAGGCTTGAAACCTTGATGTGTTTGATGATTCATCTAATGTTTGGCTTCTACATGTTTGTTGTGTGATAAGCATGTGCAATTAGGGTGCTTTCCATCTAGCTTGGTTGTATGTTGAGTCTTGGAGGTTTTAGATGAGTTTTGGGGCTGCCTTGTATCTAAAACCAGCAAAAACCTGTCTTTTCGCAGCCCGTGTATCGAAACAGTTGGTCTCGTTTCGATACGACCTCTTGTTTTAGGCCAAGCGTTTCGATACGCTTAGGGTCCGTTTCGGTACATATTTGCTATTGGAAATCTGAGAAATTGCCGATATTTTAGGGTATCGAAACTAATCCAGGTGTTTCAAAACGGTCAATATGTCGTTGACCGCGAGAAGTTGACCGTTGGGGGTGTTTCGGAATGGTTGACCACCGTTTCGATACGGCCTTCTCGTGTGGACTTGGGGTCGTTGACCAAGTCAAGGCGTTTCGATACACCTCTTGGGTGTTTCGAAACGGCCTGCTTATAAACTTAAAAATAGGCTGTTTAACATGTTGTTTGGGCTTGGTTGCTTTTATCTCGTGTCGTATTCCGCTGTCATGATCACATAGGATTTAAACGTGCCTTTAGAGAAGATATAATTAAAAGAAATTATTTAGGGTTGCTAACCGAGGTGGAACCTTAACGGGTTTCGCATCGGTTTTCCCCGTGTAGCCTACTCGAACCAGTCAGCCGACCTGACCGGGGCGAGGGGGTTACATTTGTTGGTATCATAGCATGAGGTTACCGGGACCTCGAGCAGGTAAGTGAGGTAAGTTTGCTGTGTTAAGTAAGTGTTATGTCTCGGTGTGTGCTATGCCATGTATTCTTGTTGCTTGATCGTTTATATGGTGTTTGGAAGCATGATTGTTGCGTTTGGTGTAGTGTCGAGTTCCCATTGCTACTATTACTTAATTTTAAAAGGTTTTGTAAAGGAAAGTACTTGAGCACAGTTGGACCCTTGCCTTTGCTAACTTAATCCTTATCTGTTGTTTGTTGTAGTTATTATCTTGCTAGCTGTATCATGAGACCACGAGGGAAGCCTAGGATGGTTCAGCCAGAACCACGGGCACAAGCTCCAGGGATTGAGCAGATTGGTGGGGCGCCAGCTCCTCAACCTCCTCCACCTCCTCCTCATCAAGAGGGAGGTGAGGTGGGAGTCGAGGGCGTAGAACCACAAGTTGGCCAAAGACCGGCCGAGATAGATTTAGCTCCCTTAGCTTAGGCGATAGCCGGGGCTTTTCAGGCTGCAGTGGCTGGGGGTCAGGCAGCGGCACAACCCCAGACAGAAGGTACTGGTTTGCCACTAGAGAGGCTCCGTAGTTTGGGAGGTGAAGAGTTCAGAGGGTCGACACTAGAGAGGTCTGAGATGTGGCTAGAGAAGACCGTCTGTATTTTGTCACAGATGGGATGTACCGAGAGACGCAAGTTGGGGTGTGTTGAATCTTTGCTTCAGGGTGATGCCTACACTTGGTGGGTCACCATCACCACGGGTATGGAAGAGGCTGAGATCACTTGGGAGTTTTTCGAGTCAGCTTTCCGTAAGAAATATATGGGTCCTCGATATCTCGATGAGAAGAAGAGGGAATTTATGGCTTTGCTTCAGGGGAGTATGACTGTGACAAACTATGAGATCAGATTTGTCAGGCTGGGTTAGTATGCATCTGACCTTGTTCCTACTGAGGTGGAACGTTGTAACCGTTTCCGCTATGGGTTGAATGAAGAGATCAAGAGGTACACTTTAGCTTCTGACTACACATATTTTGATGTCTTGGTTGCGAGGGCCAAGGACTTGGAGCACAATTTGGGCTTGACCAAACGATCCGGTGGTTCTAGTTCTGGTAAGAGATCTAGTGACTTTGATAGAGGTGATGCCAAGAGGCATCAGGACAACAGGCATCACTATGACCATAGGCGTGGTGGAGGTAACCACGGTAGGGGCCAACAGGGCCAGAGGGCTGGTGGGAGGTTGCCCACATGTGCTAGTTGCGGGAGGAACCACACAGGTGAGTGTTGGGGGAATTTCCACTCGTGTTGGGGCTGTGAAGCTAGGGATCATATTAGGCGTGACTGTCCACATCAGGTGGGGCAAGCACCAGCTCAGGCTCCTGCTAGAGCCAATGACTTTCAGAGAGGCCGCGGGCGCAGTAGAGGTAACTTCCAGCCGAGAAATGATGGCCAAAGGAACCTAGCGCATGTAGTTGCAGTCCAGCCAGAGGGCGGAGGCCATGCCAGAGTTTATGCTCAGCGTGGGGATCAGCATGACACAGATGTGATTGCAGGTAACTTCTCGATACAGTCTTTGGGTTTGCTTTCTTTGATTGACTCTGGTCTACACATTCTTATATTCTGAGTGAGCATGCCAAGTTGTTGAATTTGCCTTGTGAAATATTAGAGGTAGGAGTTAGTGTTACTAGTTCCTTCAGAGACACGGTAGTAGTTAGAAAGATGTACAGAAGATGTCCGCTTATGTTTCAGGGACATGTGTTTCTAATAGATATGATGGAGCTACCCTTTTATGGCTTTGATGTGATTCTGGGTATGGACTGGCTCACTGAGCATAGAGCTAGGATAGACTTTGAGACTAAGAGGATTTCTTTGAGACTCACAGATGATTATGAGATAATGGTGGTGGGTGAGAACGTGAAGTTCTTATCCAATGTTGTTTCAGTTCTAGAGGCTAAGAGGTTAGTTGAGATGGGTTGCGAAGCATATTTGGCCTATGTGATGAATCCAAACATTAGTGAGGTTAGACCTCAAGATATCCGGACAATGTGTGACTTTCCTAGTGTGTTTCCGGAAGAATTGTCGGGTTTACCACCTGGTAGAGAGGTAAAGTTTACTGTAGAGACTTATTCAGATTCAGCTCATGTTTCGATTGCTCCGTATCGAATGGCATCGAAAGAACTGAAAGAGTTGAAGACTCAATTGCAAGAGTTGACAGATAGAGGCTTCATTCGACCGAGTTCTTCGCCTTGGGGTGCTCCAGTTTTGTTTGTAAAGAAGAAAGACGGAAGCATGAGAATGTGTATAGATTACAGACATTTGAATCAGTTAACAGTGAAGAATAAGTATCCGTTGCCGAGCATTGATGATTTGTTTGACCAGTTGAGAGGGGCATCAGTCTTTTCGAAGATTGACTTGAGATCAGGTTACTACCAGCTAAAGGTAAGAGAGGTTGATGTACCGAAGACAGCCTTTAGAACTAGGTATGGTCGCTATGAGTTTTTAGTCATGCCTTTTGGGTTGACTAACGCACCGGCTGCTTTCATGGATATGATGAATAGGGTTTTCCATCAGTACCTAGATCAGTTTGTAGTTGTCTTCATAGATGACATCTTGGTGTATTCGTGTACCGAGGAAGACCACGACCGACACTTGAGGTTAGTTTTGAAGACTTTGTTAGATAATCAGTTGTATGCGAAGTTGAGCAAGTGTGAGTTCTGGATTCGAGAGGTAGTCTTCCTAGGACATGTAGTGTCAGCCGATGGGATTAGAGTTGATCCGAAGAAAATATAGGCCATTGTTGAGTGGAAGCAACCGAAGTCAGTAACAGAGATTCATGGCTTTCTAGGCTTAGATGGATATTATAGGAGATTCGTAGAAGGTTTCTCGAAGATAGCCGCTCCATTGACACAGTTGCTTCAGAAGAGTGTTCAGTTTGAGTGGTCAGATGCGAGATAGAGAGCCTTTGAGAAGTTGAAGGAAGCTTTGACCCAAGCACCAATCTTGATCCAGCCAGAGTCTGGGAAGGAGTATGTAGTCTACAGTGATGCTTCCTATGTAGGCCTAGGTTGTGTTCTCATGCAAGACAAGAGAGTAGTGGCTTATGCCTCAAGACAGTTGAAGACTTACGAGCGTAACTATCCGACCCATGACATATAGTTAGCTGTAGTTGTGTTTGCTCTAAAGATTTGGAGACATTATTTGTACGGTGAGAAGTGCACAATGTACACAGATCACAAGAGTTTGAAGTACATCATGACTCAGCGACATTTGAATCTCAGACAGCGTAGGTGGTTAGAGTTGCTAAAAGACTATGATCTTACGATTGAGTACCATCCGGGTAAGGCCAATGTAGTGGCCGATGCTTTGAGTAGAAAGATGGTTGTAGATTTGAGAGCCATGTTTGCTAGATTGAGCTTGTCCGGAGATGGTGGCTTGGTGGCTGAGCTTCAGGTTAGACCTACTCTAGGTCAGTTGATTAGGGAGAAGCAACTCTTAGATAGATCTTTGGCACCTCACGTGCAAGACATAACCGAGGGTAGACCTTCGGACTATAGTTTCAGTACTGATGGAGTCTTGTGTTTCAGAAATAGGATAGTTGTGCCAGAAGACAGTGACTTGAGACGTACGATCTTGACTGAAGCGCACAGTAGTCCGTTTGCTATGCATCCTGGAAGTACGAAGATGTACCGAGATTTGAAGAATAAGTACTTTTGGGTTGGTTTGAAGAGAGATGTAGTCGACTTCGTGAGTAAGTGTATGGTGTGTCAGAGAGTGAAGGTGGAACATCAGGTTCCCTCAAGTTTGTTGCAACCGTTGAGAATTCTGGAAAGGAAATGGGAGAATATTACCATGGATTTTGTTTCGGGTTTTCCTTTGACTCCTACGAAGAAGAACTCGGTTTGGGTCATAGTGGACCGTTTCACGAAGTGTGCTCACTTCCTGGCAATCAATACGACTTATACTTTAGATAGATTGGCAGATCTGTACATTGGTGAGATTGTTAGACTGCATGGTGTGCCGAAGTCTATTGTGTTCGATAGAGATCCGAGGTTTACAGCTCGATTTGGGAGTGTCTGCATACAGCTTTGGGTACCCGTTTGAATTTTAGCACGTCTTATAATCCTCAGACCGATGGTCAGTCAGAGAGAATTATACAGATTTTAGAGGATATGTTGCGTTGTTGCATCATTGATTTTCAGGGTACGTGGGAGAAGCATTTGCCTCTAGTTGAGTTTGCTTACAATAACCGTTTCCAGTCAAGCATTCAGATGGCTCCGTATGAGGCCTTGTATGGTAGAAAGTATAGAACTCATGTTTGTTGGGCCGAAGTGGGACAGAAGTTGTTACCTATGCCAGATTCGCTTAAGGGAACGACCGATAAGGTGAAGTTGATTTGTGATCGCTTAAAGGCCGCATCGGATAGGCAGAAGTCCTATGCCGACTTGAAGAGGAAGGAAGTTGAGTTCTCAGTGGGTGAGAAGGTGTTCTTAAAAGTGTCTCCGTGGAAGAAAGTAATGAGATTTGGCCGAAAAGGGAAGTTGAGTCCGAGGTACATAGGACCGTATGAGATTGTGAAGAGGGTTGGTCCAGTTGCTTATCAGTTGCGTTTTCCATCCGAGCTAGAGAAGATACACGATGTGTTCCATGTTTCGATGCTTCGTAAGTATAGGTCAGACTCATCACATGTTATGCATGTAGAAGATATTGAATTGAATCCGTATTTGACTTATTAAGAAGAACCAGTTGAGATCCTAGCTTCTGACAGTAAGGTGTTGCGGGGTAGATCGGTTGAGTTAGTAAAAGTGCGGTGGCAACGTCGAGGGGTGGACGAGGCCACTTGGGAGAGGAAGGAGGATATGGAAAGGTAGTTTCCTTATCTCTTTCAGTCAGGTAATTTCGGGGACGAAATTCCTTAAGTGGGAGAGAGTTGTAACACCCGTGTTTTGGGGTTAGGAGTTAGGCGTGTGTGTTTGGTTCGAGACATCAAAATCGGTTTAATTTAATTAGACCTTAATTTTGAGTTAAATAAGATTTAACATTAATATGGTGGCATTTTTGTAAATAACTTGAAAATAATGAAGACCACTTTTTGAATCAAAAAGAACAAAAAAAATAAAGTTATCTTCCTCCCCTTTTGAGTTCCAACGTGAAATACACCCAAACCCCTCTCAAAACCCCTAAAACACTATTCCAACCAATTTCTCCACCAAATCGAGAGCTTTTTCGAAGGTAATTACATCTCTCAACTCTCCTCTTCATCCCAACCATTTCCATGGTTTTGGATTTCAAAACCATCATCTTTTTAAAATTTCAAGTTTTTCAAGTTTGATGAAAGTTTGGATTTTTAATGGGTTTTTCATTTGTTTTTGGTTTGTTGAGTTGGGTTTTGAATTAATCTCACTTAGATACACCTAATATCTTAAAATGGAAGGATTTGGGGGAAAATCCCGAAGTGGGTCTTTGGGGCATTTTTTTCAAAGTGTCTAAACTTGAGTTTTTGATGTGTTTTTGTGTTGGGTTGAAGGGCTGATGGTTTAGGGTTGTTAGGGAAGTGTTTTGGAAGCCTTTAGATGTCATTTGGGTGTTGGAAATTGTGGTTTTCAGCTGGTATTTAGGGAGCACGAAAATAAGGGTTTTGTGGTTAATTTGGGTTTGAAATTGTGGAGCTTTGACTTGTGATTGTGAGTTGGATTGTGGCTGGGTTTAGCATTGATTCGGTTGAGTAATATTTGTCTTTTGATTGGTTAGAAGCTAGAGGAAACATCGGAGAAGCATCGGGATCGAATCCGGGAATTGAGGAGGCTTGACTCGCTTTGCTTGGTTTGCTAAAGAAGGGTGGTGAGTAAAACTTTAAATTGTTTTAAAGTTGGTTCAAGTGTGTGTAGTGGAGGTATTGAAATGAGCTTGGTAGGACATTCCAAGGTAGAAGTTAAATTGGTAGTTTAACTTCTTGTTTGTTAATGAGCTTTAAATGCATATGCCTATATTGATCTTGTGAGGTGTGAATTGATTTTGTATGTGTATACATTGATATATGTGATGATGTATGTAAGATATAAATGATGGATGTGGTGATGTGGTTTAAAGTAATTGGCACTAGTTAACTTACCGGGTATAAATGATCGATCATTAGGATTAGTGTGCACACGGTTGAGTCAAATTCGCGCGTGGCCTTCATGGCGTTAAGTCATCAAGGAGGAGTACGGTGATGTAATATTCCATCGGAAATTATTTATATTATACGTGATGATGAGTGGAATCCCATCTGTAGGGTATGTGATGATGAGTGGAATCCCATCCATGCAAGGTCCGGTGATGAGTGTAATGCCACCGAGGTAATGTTGTTGTTGAGAGTAAATTCGCATATTCGAGTAATCTAATAGTGGCCAATGTACTTGCTCTTGTGATTATGATGTTGAGGTATATGATTTATATTGTTGAGCTTAATATGATGTGAGATGAGATATTTATGACTCTTGTGTTGCTAGCTAGGTTGCCATATTGTTGACTACGCATGTTGTGTGTGTGATGTAAGGATTGTATACTTGAACCCTGCATTGTCGTTGTTTTGGTTTTAGAGCATCATCACTAAGCTTCTACCTTACGCTCTCATTTCGACAATGCAGATCAGTAGCGTGGAGTTAGCAAGGAGCAAGGCGAATGGGCTTTCCAAGCTTGGTAGTTGCTCAAGTATGGCTTAGTAAATAAAGTAGTAGTTTAGCAATGGGGCGGCTATGTATTTTGTATGAGCGTCGTATGACTCATAGATGTTGATGATATTTATGTTTTGCTTGGATTTGTAAACCATGTTAAGCCTTGTTGAATGCTTGTTTGAGATGCTATGCTTTTGTATGAGTACATGTGTTATTGATGCATGTGAACCTTTATCTGAAGGCATGTGCTTAGGCCTTTTAAGTTTTTGAGTATGCCTTATAATGCAACATCTATCTCTTTTGTGGATGCTATGCGTATGCTTGTCTAAGGCTTGAAACCTTGATGTGTTTGATGATTCATCTAATGTTTGGCTTCTACATGTTTGTTGTGTGTTAAGCATGTGCAATTAGGGCGCTTTCCATCTAGTTTGGTTGTATGTTGAGTCTTGGAGGTTTTAGATGAGTTTTGGGGCTGCCTTGTATCTAAAACCAGCAAAAACCTGTCATTTTGCAGCCCGTGTATCGAAACGGTTGGTCTCGTTTCGATACGGCCTCTTGTTTCAAGCCAGGCGTTTCGATACGCTTAGGGTCCGTTTCGGTAAAGATTTGCTACTGGAAATCTGAGAAATTGCCGATATTTTGGGGTATCGAAACGGGTCCAGGTGTTTTGAAACGGTCAATATGTCATTGACCACGAGAAGTTGACTGTTGGGGGTGTTTCGAAACGGTTGACCACCGTTTCGATACGACCTTCTCGTGTGGACTTGGGGCCGTTGACCAAGTCAAGGCGTTTCGATACACTTCTTGGGTGTTTCGGAACGGCCTGCATATAAACTTAAAAATGGGATGTTTAACATGTTGTTTGGGCTTGGTTGCTTTTATCTCGTGTCGTATTCCGCTATCATGATCACATAGGATTTAAACGTGCCTTTAGAGAAGATATAATTAAAAGAAATTTTTTAGGGTTGCTAACCGAGGTGGAACCTTAACGTGTTTCACATCGATTTTCCCTGTGTAGCCTACTCAAACCGGTCAGCCGACCTGACCGGGGCGAGGGGGTTACAATATGTAAAGATTTGAGTATGTACACAGTTTCCTACAGAGTATACATAAATCGTTACAAATGTTGTAAGAAAAACGGTATATACCGAATTTCTTACAAAGTTTCACCAAGGGCCAAAGGGGCTCAACTTATGGTAAGGATTTGTGTACATACACAATTTCCTACGAGAATATGTAATTTGTTACCATATATGTAAAAATTTGTGTATGTACACAATTTCCTACAAAGTATACACAAATCAATACAAATGTTGAAAGAAAAACGGTATATACCGAATTTCATACAAAGTTTCACCAAGGGCCAAAGGGGCTCAACTTAGGGTAAGGATTTGTGTACATACACAATTTCCTACGAGAATATGTAATTTGTTACCATATATGTAAAAATTTATGTATGTACACAATTTCCTACAAAGTATACACAAATCGATACAAATGTTGAAAGAAAAACGGTATATACCGAATTTCTTACAAAGTATCACCAAGGGCAAAATGGGATCAACTTAGGATAAGGATTTGTGTACATACATAATTTCCTATGAGAAAACATAATTTTTTTACAAGATATGTAAAGATTTGTGTATGTACACAGTTTCCCACAAAGTTTACACAAATACTTAAATAAAATGTAAGAAAAATGGTATGTGCTAAATTTCTTACAAAGTTCCACTAAGGGCCAAAGGCGCTAAACATAGGGTAAGGATATGCGTACATACACAATTTCCTACGATAAAATATAATTTTTTACAAGATTCGTAAGGATTTGTGTATGTACACAATTTCCTACAAAGTATACACAAATCCTTACAAATGTTGTAAGAAAAACGCTATGTACCGAATTTCTTACCAAGTTTCACCAAGAGCCAAAGGGGCTCAACTTAGGGTAAAGATTTGTGTACATACACAATTTCCAGCGAGAAAACATAATTTGTTACAAGATTTGTGTATGTACACAATTTCTTATAGAGTATCACAAATCCTTACATATGTTGTAAGAAAATAGGTATGTACCAAATTTCATACAAAGATTCACCAGGGGCCAAAGAGGCTCAACTTAGGGTAAGGATTTGTGTACATACACAATTTCCTACGAGGAAATATATATTTTTCTACAAGATATATAAGGATTTGTGTATGTACACAATTTTTAACAAATTATACACAAATCCTTACATAAAATATAAGAAAAACGGTATGCAATGAATTTCTTACAAAGTTTCACTAAGGGTCAAAGGGGCTCAATGTAGGGCAAGGATTTGTGTACATACACAATTTCCTACGAGAAAACATAATTTGTTACAAGATTTGTAGTGATTTGTGTATGTACAAAATTTCCTACAGAGTATACACAAATCCTTACATATGTTGTAAGAAAAATGGTATGTACCGAATTTCTTACAAATATTCACCAAGGGACAAAGAGGCTCAAGTTAGGGCAAAGATTTGTGTACGTACACAATTTCCTACGATAAAACATAATTTGTTACAAAAAAACGTAAGAAAAAATGTTTATACTGAATTTCTTACAAAGTTTCACGAAGGGCTAAAGGGGCTCAACTTAGGGTAAGGATTTTTCTACATACACAATTTCCTACGAGAAAATATAATTTGTTAGAAGATATGTAAGGATTTGTGTATGTACACAATTTCCTACAGAGTATACACAAATCCTTACAAATGTAGTAAGAAAAACGACATGTACAGAATTTCTTAAAAAGTTTCGCCATTGGCCATAGTGGCTCAACTTATGATAAGGATTTGTTTACATACACAATTCCATACGAGAAAACAAAATTTGTTACAAGAATTGTAAGGATTTGTGTGTGTACACAATTTTTTACAAGGTATACACATATCCTTACAAATGTTGTATAAAAAATAGTATGTACTGAATTTCTTACATAGTTTCCTCAAGAGCCAAAACGGCTCAACTTAGGATAAGGATTTGTGTATACACACAATTTTCTACGAGAAAATATAATTTGGTACAAAAAATATAAGGATTTGTGTATGTACACAAATTATTACAAACTATACACAAATACTTACAAATGTTTTAGGAAAAAACGATATGTACCGAATTTCTTACGAAGTTTCACCATGGGTCAAAGTAGCTGAACTTAGGGTAAGGGTTTGTGTACATACACAATTTCCTACGAGAAAACATAATTTATTACAAGATTTGTAAGGATTTGTGTATGTACACAATTTCCTACAGAGTATACACAAATCCTCACAAATATTATAAGAAAAACGGTTTGTACTGAATTTCTTACAAAGTTTCACCTAGGGCCAAAGGGGCGTAACTAAGGGTAAGGATTTGTGTACATACATAATTTCGTGCGAGTAAACATAATTTGTTACAAGATATGTAAAGATTTGTGTATGCACACAATTTCCTAATAAGTTTACACATATCCTTAAATAAAATGTAAGAAAAACAGTATGTACCGCATTTTTACAAAGTTTCACCATGGCCCAAAGGGGCTCAACGTAGGGTAAGGATTTGTGTACATACACAATTCCCTACGAGAAAACATAATTTGTTACAAGATTTGTAATGATTTGTGTATGTACAAAATTTTCTACAGAGTATACACAAATCCTTACATATATTGTAAGAAAAATGGTATGTACCAAATTTCTTACAAAGATTCACCAAGGGACAAAGAGGCTCAAGTTAGGGTAAGGATTTGTGTACGTACACAATTTCCTACAATAAAACATAATTTTTTACAAGATACACAAATTTCTTACAAATTATACACAAATCCTTACATAAAATGTAAGAAAAACGATTTCCAACGAGAAAATATAATTTGCTACAACATATGTAAGGATTTGTGTATGTACACAATTTCCTACAAAGTATACACAATTTATTACAAATGTTGTAAGAAAAAACGTTATTATTGAATTTCTTACAAAGTTTCCTCAAGAGCAAAAGGGGGTCAACTTAGGGTAAGGATTTGTGTACATATACAATTTCCTACGAGAAAACATAATTTGTTACACAAAATGTAATGATTTGTGTATGTACACAAATTATTACAAAGTATACACAAATCCTTACAAATGTTTTAAGAAAAACGGTATGTACCAAATTTCTTACAAAGTTTTACCAAGGGCAAAAGGGGCTCAACTTAGGGTAAGGATTTGTTTATATACATAATTTCCTATGAGAAAACATAATTTGTTACAACAAATGTAAGGATTTGTGTATGTACACAATTTCCTACAATGAATACACAAATCCTTAAATAAAATATAAGAAAAAAAATGTGTATGTACATACACAAATTATGGTCACAAATTATGCTTACAAATGTTGCAAGGCCAAAGAGGCTTTAAGCATATAACAATGGCTCAACTTAGGATAAGGATTTGTGTACATACACAATTTCCTACGAGAAAACATAATTTGTTACAAGATTTGTAAAGATTTCTGTATGTACACAATTTTTATAGAGTATACAAAAATCCTTACATATGTTGTAAGAAAAGCGTTATGTCCCGAATTTCTTACAAAGTTTCACCAAGGGCCAAAAAGGCTCAACATAGGGTAAAGATTTATGTACATACATAACTTCTTATGAGAAAACATAATTTGATACAAGATATGTAAAAATTTGTGTATGTACACAATATCCTAAAAAGTTTACACAAATCCATACAAAAAAATGCAGGAAAAAATGTTTGTACCGAATTTCTTACAAAGTTTCACCAAGGGCCAAAGGGGCTCAACTTAAGGTAAGGATTTGTGCACATACACAATTTCCTACGAGAAAATATAATTTGTTACAAGATATGTAAGGATTTGTGTATGTGCAAAATTTCCTACAGAGTATACACAAATCCTTACAAATGTAGTAAGAAAAACGGCATGTACAGAATTTCTTAAAAAGTTTCGCCATTGGCCAAAGGGGCTCAACTTATGATAAGAATTTGTGTACATAAACAATTCCCTACGAGAAAAAATAATTTGTTACAAGAATTGTAAGGATTTGTGTGTGTACACAATTTCTTACAAGGTATACACAAATCCTTAAAAATGTTGTAAGAAAAATAGTATGTACTGAATTTCTTACATAGTTTCCTTAGGAGCCAAAAGGGCTCAACTTAGGGTAATGATTTGTGTATACACACAATTTACTACGAGAAAACATAATTTGGTACACAAAATATAAGGATTTGTGTATGTACACAAATTATTACAAAGTATACACAAATCTTTACAAATGTTTTAGGAAAAACGGTATGTACCGAATTTCTTACAAAGTTTCACCATGGATCAAAGGGTTGAACTTAGGGTAAGGGTTTGTGTACATACACAATTTCCTATGAGAAAACATAATTTGTTAGAAGATTTGTAAGGATTGTGTATGTACGCAATTTCTTACAAAGATTCACCAAGGGCCAAAGGGGCTCAACTTAGGGTAAGGATTTGTGTAAATACACAATTTCTTACGAGAAAACATATTTTTTACAAGACATGTAAGGATTTGTGTATGTACACAATTTCTTACAAACTATACACACATCCTTACTTAAATGTAAGAAAAACGGTATGTACTGAATTTCTTACAAACTTTCACCACGGGTCAAAGTGGCTTAACTTAGGGTAAGGACTTGTGTATGTACACATTTTCCTATGAGAAAACATAATTTGTTACAAGATATGTAAGGATTTGTGTATGTACACACTTTCCTACAAAGTATACACAAATTCTTACAAATGTTGTACGTAAAACTGTATGTACTAAATTTTTTACATAGTTTCCTCAAGAGCCAAAGGGGCTCAACTTAGGATTTGTGTATGTACACAAATTATTACAAGGAATACACAAATCTATACAAATGTTTTAACAAAAATGGTATCTACCGAAATTCTTACAAAGTTTCACCAAGGGCCAAAGTGGCTCAACATAGGGTAAGGATATGTGTACATACACAATTTCCTACGAGAAAACATAATTTGTTACAAGATATATAAGGATTTGTGTATGTACACAATTTCCAACAGAGTATATAAAAATCCTTACAACTATTGTAAGAAAAGCGGTATGTACTGAATTTCTTACAAAGTTTCACCAAGGGCCAAAGGGGCTCAACTTAGGGTAATGATTTGTGTACATACACAATTTCCTACGAGAAAACATAATTTGTAACAAGATATGTAAGGATTTGTGTATGTACACAATTTCCTACAGAGTATACACAAATCCTTATAAATGTTGTAAGAAAAATGGTTTGTATCAAATTTCTTAAAAGGTTTCACCATGGGCCAAAGGAGCTCAACTTAGGGTAAGGGTTTGTGTACATACACAATTCTCTACGATAAAACATAATTTGTTACAAGATTTGTTAGGATTTGTGTATTTACACAATTTCCTACAGAGTATACAAAAATCTTTACATATGTTGTAAGAAAAATGGTATGTACCGAATTTGTTACAAAGATTCACCAAGGACCAAAGGGGCTTAATTTAGCGTAAGGATTTGCATACATACACAATTTCTAACGAGAAAACATAATTTTTTACATGATATGTAAGGATTTGTGTATGTAGACAATTTATTACAAACTATACACAAATCCACACATAAAATGTAAGAAAAATGTTATGTACCGAATTTCTTACAAAGTTTCACCAAGAGCCAAAGAGGCTCAACTTAGGGTAAGGACTTGCGTACATACACAATTTCTTAGGATAAAACATAATTTTTTACAATATATGTAAGGATTTATGTATGTACACAATTTCCTACAAACTATACACAAATCCTTACATGAAATGTAAGAAAAACGGTATGTACCGAATTTCTTACAAAGTTTCACCAAGTGTCAAAGGGGCTCAACTTAGGGTAAGGGTTTGTGTACATACACAATTTTATACGAGAAAACATAATTTGTTACAATATATGTAAGGATTTGTGTATGTACAAAATTTCTTACAAAGTATACACAAATTCTTACAAATGTTGTAAGAAAAACGGTCTGTACCGAATTTCTTAAGAAGTTTTACCATGGGCCAAAGTGGCTCAACTTTGGGTAAGGGTTTGTGTACATACACAATTCCCTACAAGAAAAATTAATTTGTTAATAGAATTGGAAGGATTTTTGTATGTACACAGTTTCCTATAGAGTATATAGAAATCCTTACAAATATTGTAAGAAAAACAGTTTGTACCAAATTTCTTACAAAGTTTCATCATGGGCCAAAGAGGCTCAACTTAGGGTAAAGATTTGTGTACATACACAATTTCCTACAAGAAAACATTATTTGTTACAAGATATGTAAAGATTTGTGTATGTACACAATTTCCTACAAAGTTTACACAATTTATATGAAAGGTTATATACAATCATTCGTTTATTCTTTCGAACAAGTAATATACAATCATCTAGTACAAGCCATGTCAGTTACGACCCCTTTTCTACAGGTAACAATTTATATGAAATGTTATACAAAGGCCATGATTACATAACATTATAATATTTTTACTAGGTAAAGCTCATAATTGCTTACATGTCGGTTACGAGAAAACATAATTTCGTACACAAAATATAAGGATTTGTGTATGTACACAAACTATTACAAAGTATACACAAATTCTTACAAATGTTGTAAGAAAAAACGATATATACTGAATTTCTTAAAAAGTTTCATAAGAGACAAAGGGGCTAAACTTAGGGTAAGGATTTGTGTACATACACAATTTCCTACTCAAAACATAATTTGTTACAAGATTTGTAACAATTTGTGTATGTACACAATTTCCTACAGAGTATACACAAATCCTTACATATGTTGTAAGAAAAATGATATGTATCGAATTTCTTACAAAGATTCACCAAGGACGAAATGGGCTCAACTTAGGGTAAGGATTTGTCTATATACACAATTTTCTACGAGGAAACATAATTTGGTACACAAAATGTAAGGATTTGTGTATGTACACGAATTTTTAAAAAATATACACAAATCCTTATATAAAACGTAAGAAAAACGGTATGTACCAAGTTTCATAAAAAAGTTTCACCAAGGGCCAAAGGGGCTCAACTTAGGGTAAGGAATTATGTGCATACTTAAATTCCTACGAGAAAACATAATTTGTTACAAGATTTGTGTATGTACACAATTTTCTACAAAGTATACACAAATCTTTTTATATGTTGTAAGAAAAATGGAATAAACCGAATTTCTAAGAATGATCCACCAAGGGCCAAAGGGGCTCAAATTAGGGTAAGGATTTGTGTACATACACAATTTCCTACGAGAAAACATAATTTGTTACAAGATATATAAGGATTTGTGTATGTACACAATTTCCTACAGAGTATACACAAATCCTTTCAAATGTTGTAAGAAAAATGGTATGTACCAAATTTCTTACAAAGTTTCACCAAGGGCCAAAGGGGCTCAAGATAGGGTAAGGATTTGTGTACATACACAATTTCCTACGAGAAAACATAATTTATTACAAGAAATGTAAGGATTTGTGTATGTACTCAGTTTCATACAAAGTATACACAAATTCTTACATATGTTGTAAGAAAAATAGTATGTACCGAATTTCTTACAAAGTTGCACCAAGGGCCATAGGGGCTCAACTTAGGGTAAGGATTTGTCTACATACACAATTTCCAACGAGAAAACATAATTTGTTACAAGATTTGTAAGGATTTGTGTATGTACACAATTTCTTACAGGGTATACACAAATCCTTACATATGTTGTAAGAAAAATGTATGTACCGAATTTCTCACAAAGATTTGTTGGGTTTGTAGCACGCTCGAATCGATCATCAAAACCGTCAAGGAGGGTTGTAAGTGTTTGGTGGTTGAATTAGCTAAAATTGAAATAAAGGTAGACAAGTGACACAATGATTTTAGAGTGGTTCGGGCTATTAACTAAGCACCTACATCCACTACCTTAGCACATCACTAAGGATTTCCCAATTCACTCAACAATGAATTCGTCCCCTTTTCCCGATTTAGAAGGAAGCCGTTACAACCCTATCTTTTGGACTTGGCTAAGATAGAACCAACTCTAGTTTTTCTCTCATGGCTAAAATAGAACCTCTCCTTTACAAGAGATTGATTTGGGTAAACTTAATACCTCACAAGGTTGGTGTTTACACAATTGAGCCCACAAGAGTACACGAATTTACAATAAAGTTCACTCTCTAAAGACTATGTACAAGAGAATAGTAAAATAAAGATTTAGACTCTAATTCTCTTGACCATGTTGCTTGGATGTTGTCTCTAACATTCTTCAAGTGTTCCAGCCTTCAATTTATAGTCCCAAATGAGTTAGTAGTCGTTACTAGCCGTTGGGGATGTTTTGGAGCCGTTGGTGACTTTATTTTCCACCATAATTACAGTTCTGCAGCCTACCGTATCGGTACACGTGGAGCGTATCGGTACGCCCTTCTTCAGAACTAGTCGTTGGGCTCTTTGTCAGCCTATGCGTATCGATACGCTTGAGGGCTTATGGGTTCGGTATGCCATTTAAAAGACCATTGGGAAATAGCCGTTGGGATTGTTAAAACAGGGATCGGTACGCCTAATATGCGTATCAAAACGACCCCTATCTGTATCGATACGCTCTCACCTATATCAGTACGAGTTTTGGCAGATTCAAAACTTGGGCAAAAGGGTATCGATACGGGGTATAGCGTATCGGTACGTGCTTGTTGTAAATCTAGTTTTGACTTCTTTAAAGCATTTAAAACTTTTCCAAAAACTTTTTTAAATACCTCAAACATATTTTCAAGTTGTTTGGACTTAAAGACATGTTTTAAATTCTTTTCAAATTAGTCCAAAACATTTTTCAATTATTATATCAAATCATTAGTTCTACAATCTCCCCCTTTTTAATATAATAAAACCAACTTGAAAAAATGTTTGGGATTTCTCCCCCTTTTTGAAATAAATTTTGAATAAGAATTAAGATTCAAAATCAATTAAAGCTCCCCCTTATTCATTTGAAAATTCAATTTTTCAAATCATGTCTCCCCTTTTTGTTATATCAAAAAGAATTTAAAACACTTTTAAGCTTAAAATAACAATAGAGGTTTAAATTTTGAAATTATTAAAATGATTGGTTTTAAAAGTGGCTCCCCCTTACTCATTGCATCATATTAGGCTTAACAAATAATTCAAGACTTTAAACAAAAGTTAGATAACCAAATGTAAATAAAAGCATTAAGCTTAGAGGTTACCCAATCTTCTTCTCATGTGTGATTTGAGCGTTCTTTGATTTTTCTTTGCTTGTCATTGCTCCAACACACCTAAAAAGACGTTCACTTGATTTTTGGTATCCAAATTGCTTTGGATCCATTTACGTTAGTCACAATGTCTTTAGTTCCCTTGGGAACCCATACTTGTCTAATCCTATAAGATTTTCTCTTCTTAATAGGACAAGTATGTAAGGAATGACCATGATAATGGCAATGTGAGCATTTTGCCATTATGTGACAAGATGAATTTTTAAAAATGATTTCTTTTTCTTTTGTTAAGCTTACAAGCTTAACTTTCAAATCAAGATTTTCTTTTTCTAAAACATCTTTACTTGTTTTTGAAAACTCTAAATCATTTTTCAAAATTTTATTTTGGTTTTCAAAATCCAATATTATTTTCAAAAGAAAATCATTTTCAAATTCAAGTTTTGAAATCATTTTTTTAAATTTTGAATTCATGGTCTCAAATTCCAAAAATAATTCATCGAAAGCGTCTTGCAACTCATCAAAAGAGTAAGAATTAAGCTCACTTGAGTTAGAAGATACCTTAGGCTCATCGAGAGCCAAAACACCATCCACCTTTGGATTGGAGAGAAGGTTTGCACATGATTGATCATCATTTTTCTTTTCTCCCTTCTTGTTGCCATAAAGCTTCTCAAGTTTCTCCCATAATTCTTCGTTAAGGCCACAATAGAGAATGTGCATTGCCTTGGTGGTTAGCTTTGCCTTCGTGTCGTTGGCACTCCTTTACTTTTTTTTCTTCTTTGGAGCTTCCAAATACCCATCTTTAATGATGTCCCATACCTCATAGTCTTGAGACTTGATGAAAAATTTCATGATATTTGCCCATTGGAAGTATGCTTCTCATTCGAAGAGTGGAGGACACAAGATAAAGCGGCCTTCTTCAAATCTTCCATTTTCTTGAACGGTGGACTTCGAGCAAATGATCTTTACTCTCAGATGTTAGTTCTTCTATGGAGACGAGGGTCTGATACCAATTGTTGGGTTTGTAGCACGCTCTAATCGATCAACGAAACCTTTAAGGAGGGTTGTCAGTGTTTGGTGGTTGAATTGGCTAAAATCGAAATAAAGGTAGATAAGTGACACAATGATTTTAGAGTGGTTTGGGCTATTAACTAAGAACCTACGTCCACTACATTAGCACACCACTAAGGATTTCCCAATTCACTCAACAATGAATTCATCCACTTTTTTCAGTTTAGGAGGAAACTATTACAACCCTATCTTTTGGACTTGGCTAAAATAGAACCAACTCTAGTTTTAATCTCAAGGCTAAACTAGAACCTCTCCTTTTACAAGAGATTGATTTGGGTAAACTTAATACCTCACAAGGTGGGTGTTTACACAATTGAGCTCACAAGAGTACAAGAATTTACAATAAAGTTCACTCTCTAAAGACTATGTACAAGAGAATAGTAAAATAAAGATTTATACTCTAATTCTCTTGACCATGTTGCTTGGATGTTGTCTCTAACAATCTTCAAGTGTTCCAGCCTTCAATTTATAGTCCCAAATGAGTTTGTAGCCGTTACTAGCCGTTGGGGATGTTTTGGAGCCGTTGGAGACTTTATTTCCCACCATAAATGCAGTTTTGCATCCTACTGTATCGGTACACATGGAGGCATATCGGTACGCCCTTCTCCAGTACTAGCCGTTGGGCTCTTTGTCAGCCTATGCGCATTGATACGCTTGAGGGCATATCGGTACGGTATGTCATTTAAAAGACCGTTGGGAAATAGCAGTTGAGGTTGTTAAAAAACAGGGATTTGTATGCCTAATATGCGTATCGAAACGACCATACTCGTATCGATACGGTCTCACATGTATCGGTACGGGTTTTGACAGATTCAAAACTTGGGAAAAAGGGTATCGATACGGGGTATACCGTATCGGTACGGGCTCGTTGAAAATCTAGTTTTGACTACTTTAAAGCATTTAAAACTTTACCAAAAACCTTTTTAAATACCTCAAACATATTTTCAAGTTGTTTGGACTTAAAGACGTATTTAAATTCTTTTCAAATTAGTCCAAAATATTTTTCAATTATTATATCAAAACATTAGTTTTACAAGATTCACCAAGGTCCAAAGGGGCTCAACTTAGGGTAAGGATTTGTGTACATACACAATTTCCTACGAGAAAACATAATTTTTTACAAGATATGCAAGGATTTGTGTATGTACACAATTTCCTACAAACTATACACAAATACTTACATAAAATGTAAGAAAAACAGTATGTACCAAATTTCTTATAAAGTTTAACCAAGGGCCAAAGGGGTTCAACTTAGGGTAAGGATTTTTGTACATACACAATTTTCTACGGTAAAACATAACTTGTTACAAGATATGTAAGGATTTTTGTATGTAAACAATTTCCTACAAAGTATACACAAATTCTTCCAAATGTTGTAAGAAAAACGGTATGTACTGAATTTCTTACAAAGTTTCCCCAAGGGCTAAAGGGGCTCAACTTAGGGTAAGGATTTGCGTACATACCCAATTTCCTTCGAGAAAACATAATTTATTACAAGATATGTAAGTATTTGTGTATGTACACAATTTCCTATAAAGTATACACAAATCCTTACAAATGTTGTAAGAAAAACGGTATGTACCGAATTTCTTAGAAAGTTTCACCAAGGGCCAAAGGGGCTCAACTTAGGGTAAAGATTTGTGTACATACACAATTTTCTACAAGAAAACATTAATTGTTACAAGATATGTAAAGATTTGTGTATGTACACAATTTCCTACAAAGTTTACACAATGTATATGAAATGTTATATACAATCATTCGTTTATTCTTTCGAACAAGTAATATACAATCATCTAGTACAAGCCATGTCAGTTACGACCCCTTTTCTATAGGTAACAATTTATATGAAAGGTTATATAAAGGCCATGCTTACATAACATTATAATATTTTTACTAGGTAAAGCTCATACACGCAAGGCTTTAAGCATATAACAATGGTTATTCTAAGTCTTTCTTCACCTACTAAAGTATGCCCTAAGAATCTCTATTTGGCCACTCACAACAACCATACTAAGGAACTTATATATTCCAAACATGCATGTACAAATTGATAATCACATAATCCATAGCAAACTTTCATTGATCATCTTCATTTGCAAACCACCAACATATCAAACCATAATCTGAGCCATGAGTGCATATAAAATTCAGCATCATATATGTATATACAAACATCGATAACACCATATTTACAACCCCAAAACTCTTTTACTCATGAGTCTAATACTTAGTCTGTTGCCACCTTCTAGGAGTTAGCTTAACAAAACTACACATACTTTAATTTCTTGCCTTGGTGACCTTGCAAAATCCCCCTCCTCAAGCTCGAATCAACAAACAATCTTTCATGTAAGGTAACAAGGTGAGTAGTTAATAGCTAGACTCCTAATGTCATTACATGTACGTAAATTTGGAATAATTAAGCAAGCTCATTGTAACTTTCTAATCAAGCAATCATCCATGATTGAATCAATTCACAATTAAACAATCAAATGTATCCATTTGATCTATTAAATCAACAAGAAGCTACTAAGCTTATCATCTTATATCTTATATACTTTCAAACTTCATAAGTGCCAAATTTTACAATCCATTTATAGAGAATAAAACACTCCCTTGAATTAATTTAAAGTTTCAAGCATACTAAATCTCGTCTTAAGCTACACTTCCACAATAGCGTTTTACAACATTATTCAAGTTGTAACCTGTTGATAATATTAACATGCTTGAACTAAGAATCATGAATCTAAAATCATACATACACGTTTAATTCACCATCACGCGAGTAAACAGAACAGAACATAATTGACAAATGTACAACAAAAATCTATTGAAACATACTAAATTATGCATTCTGATCCTTACACTGATTGACCTCAAACCTTCCCCCTTCAATTGAAATTTCGTACGATTTCTCAAAAAATATGTCACATTTTACGGTGACAAATGTACATCATAGAAGCAAATCTAATACTACCAAACAATAATTTATTTAAACCAAAACTACAATCAGAGAGATCTGGTTAACAGAGAAATCCCCTAAAACTATTTTCACTCCAAAAAAATGAATGAATTAAGAGAGAACTCAGACCTTCTGCAGAATTTTTCAAAGCAAAAGGCAAAGCAAAGAAAAAATCTTTCTTCTTTCACAAACATCCTTTCAACCCAAAACATACAACTGCTAAAATCCAACAATGTTGTTTCTACAAAGATAAAAACCTTCAACCAAGTAGCAGCAGCAAGTATTTATACTCCAATAAAATCATATAAATAGAAATCAGAAAGGCCTTATTAATGGAAAAACCTTCAAACACTCAAATAATTGGAAAACAACAATAACTAACTAAAATACACAAAAACGCCAACTTAACCCACCGAAAATTTCAGCTCCAAAAAGAAATTTGCATATTATTACAAAACAAAAAGAACCCATCACTTGAGACGAAAATCTGAGAGACCTACAGTCGGCTTCTTCCTAATTCTCCTTGCTTTCTACTTGAGACGAAAATTCCTAGGATGCTAACAGCGGTTTCAGAGTTTCGAAACCCTAAGATTTTTTTTCTCGCTCAAAGATATGACTTTCGACTTGCTTTTTACCTTATGAATAAGGTAAGGTAAGTTGAAGTAACCGGTTAACCGGGTTACCTTTTTTTCAATCTAACGGTATATACAAATTCGACTTGATCCAACGGATAGAAAAAATAAACTTTTTTTAGCTTGTAATTAAGTTGTCGGCCTTTAGAATTCTCCTAAAAGAGGGTGTTACATTTGTTTATACATACCCTAATTAGACCCTTGCCCACCATATTTTAAAATTTAAATTAATGACTTAACAAATAGACTAACCTCATTTTATTACTACTTATATTTTAGTCATAAAGTTTCATCCTTGTTTCATATCTAATCTCATTCAAGATAATGAATTCCGGATTCATCGAGCTGCAAATTTCTTTTTTCATTATCCAGATACGTGAAGAAGAAATTACGTGCCCACAACTTTTAACAATTTCAATTTGTAAGCTATCCCAAATGGTAATAAAATAATAGCAAGTAAAGAAGTTTGGAATAGTAGTGGGTAATTTGGATAATGTTGTTAAATGGTAAAATTTTGATACACAAACTGTGTAAAATTTATTTTACACAAGTTTTTTAGTTTTAGAGGTTAGAAGTTTAATTTAAAATTTAAAATTTGGGAATTTAAGTATACCCTAAATTCTAAACACTAACATAAAATTCTAAACCTTAAAATTTAAATTCCTAAATTTTCAACCTTAAATTAAACCCTTAATCACTATAACTAAAAGACTTGCGTAAAATAAATTTTATAATTTGTATATCATTTTTTTCCGTTGTTAAATAGCATTGCTCCTAAGCATTAGACCTGCCCATGGGCTGCCTATATTGGGCTTTCAAGCTGATTTCGACCCCAGCTTATATATTTAACCCAGATGGAAAAAAGCTAACTCGGCTTTTCCAAATTTTAGGACAAGTAGTTAAGATTTGAGTTTGTGATTTTTCTTTGGGGTTTGGCTTATGAATTATTTTTAAATGTATCATTATTATTCTATTTATTTTGGATGTAAGTTATCTCTAGGGTTGATTATTTGTAGATTCGATTCATTTGAGGTACAAATCATTTTATATTCAAATTATTTTTTGTTGAAATAAAGAAACACAATGTATATATCCGAGTCCATGTGAAAATTACTATTTACTAATAGATATGCTAACTCTAAAAAAAGCCACAAGGCATAAAGTTCACAAAAGATCGGATGTGAATGCATTCATAGAACCTTTTCAACTTTCAACAAAGTTAATGGTACAGAATTTGTGCTAAAGCAAACCAAGGCATGTCAAATTAGAAAAAGAAAAACTGCATTGTCAGCCTTCAACCAAACCAATGATATGCACCATTTCTTGATAACCCAAAAGCTAAAGGGCATCTCAATCCCTTAAGTATAGTTTGTAAGCGTTTTCACGGCTCTTGGGCATTATGTCTGTTTAATTATGCTAACTCCCATATCATTTCCACTTTCCTTCTTTTCAGTTTTCATAATTACTACACTCTTTTGCTATTAGGAAAAAAGGAGATGACTTATGAAACAAAGATTCGAAGGAACCTTATCAGAAAGAATGTTTCTTTTCTCTTTTACTCTACAACAAAGTCAAACCAATTATCAGTTGCTGTAGTGAGATTAAGTGTTAGATCCTTAAAGTAAAATCTAAAGAATGGAAAAATTTAGATTGAAAGGATCGTCCTCGTAATAAAGTCTTGCATTACTCAATCCAGATTTATCATACCCATAATTATACCAAAAAGTCATCATAGTGGAAAAGCTTGACACCAGAAAACTTTATTAAAGAAAACGATAGGTTTGCAGGAAGAAGAAACGAGGAAAAGGGCGGGGACGATGCGTACGAGAAAAAGGCCTTATCTACACGACATACCGCACATCTACGGAGGCCCCATGATGTTGATGGGAGTAAAGGGTAACTCTAGTCTCCTTATATATTTGATTATCAGGTTATCATCTCATATTCATCTGCTGCTGCAGCCTGCATGCTCAACATTATTTTCAACAGAAAAAAAGTGAGGACCATCTCTTCATCTTATAAAACCCTAAGTGCAATTTCAGAGGCACATTTGCCATGCTTATCACATACAAAACTTGACAGAACAAAACATTATAGCAACCTACCAAAATTGGGGAAAGGGGGATTGATTTAATTATATTAGATCTCGCCCACTTTGATAAGTGCTTCATTTTGATTGCTTGGTCACTTAATTGTCAGCGAAGAACAAATTTTTTTTCCATTTTCGATACTCCTTTTTTGTCAAAATATTAAAAAAATTAAATTTTAAGCTTTAACCTTAAATTATAAATCATAAACCTTAAAAGTATACCGTGCCCATAATTTCCTAAACTCTAACCTTAAACTTAATTTTTTAGCGTGAAGCATAAATAGAAGCACTAAAAAACAGGTAGAAAATTTCTATTTCTTAACGAAAGTCAAAATCATTTTTAAATATATTAAACTCAAAATCACATTGACATCTTTAAGGAAATGTCAAATTATACTATTTAAGATTACTCTATTAGCTCTAATTTGAATTAATATCATTGGTTGTGTTAAATGGTGTTTTAAGAAATAATTAAAAAAAATTCAGATCATTATTTTAATGAAATAGTTGACATTAACTAATGGGAATTATAAATTAAAAGGATTATTTTATCTCAAATTAAAATATGAATAAAAATCGTCTGCCACTCTTTGGTAGAGGTGGCAATCGGGTCATTCGGTTCGGGTTCGGTTCGGGTCGTTTCGGTTCGGGTCATTTCGGGTCTATTTAGGATCGGTTTAGATTCGGTTCGGGTCGGTTCGGTTTGGGTTCGGGTCTAATTCGAGTCTGTGATGAGTCGGATTCGGTTCGGGTATTGGATCGGGTCAAAATCGAATTGGTTGTTTTCGGGTCGGGTCAATATCGGATCGGTCGCTTTCGGTTCGGGTCAAAATTGGGTCGTTCGGGTCGCTTTCGGTTCGGGTTAAAATCGAGTCAATTTCGGGTCAATTTCGGGTCGGGTCAACATTTAAATTTTCGGGTCAACTTGATTTGAGTTGGGTTAAAGGTTTGAGGTTTAATATTTATGGTTTAGTTTAGAGTTATTGATGTATGAGATTAATTCTAATTCAACTTGTCAATTTATGCATTTGAATTTGATTAAATATTTAAATCAAAGCTTCATGTATCCATATAATTTTTTTTGTATAATTATATTGAATCAAAGTTTATAATAATAATAATAATAATAATAATAATAATGTCTGAAATGAATTAATTTATTAAACTTAGGATCTAATTGAATTAACTAAAATCTAAAAGCATAAATCACGGACATAATTAAAATAATTTTAAAACTAAATGTGAAATTTCAATTAAATTAATCTAAATTGAAACTCAATTAAATCAAGAAAAATAGAAAAACAATTGGTAAAAATAGAGAGGGAAAAAACAAAATTTTGGAGGGAAATAAGCCACCAATTTTTTAAGCTAGATTGAAAAAAAAAGAAAAAGACAATTGAAAAAAATAGAGAGAGAAAAGACAAAATTTTGGAGGGAAATAAGCCATCAATTTTTTAAGCTAGAAATTAATTACTTTTTAGGTCATGTTGCATTTAAAATGTTACATTTTAGTCAACTTTAAGTTTTAGTTTAATTTAATTTAGTCACAAGTATTCCCACGGTTTAAACTTCGGATATACAAATCCCCTCCCCGTAGTGATATTTAGTCTCTAAAAATTTACTTTTAGTTGAAATTGACTAATCTTTGTAATTTAGTCTATTAATTTAATATATTGATATTTTCGTTCATTTTAATTTCAAAGATTTAATTTTTAGCCAAAATTGACCCCTATTTATTTATATGGTATAATTACAAATTTGATCATTGGACTCTCAAATTTCTCCACTTCCAAATTATCAATTTAGTCTACAATTTCAATTTTATGATGAAATTATAAAATTGGTCACCAAGATCTCAAATTTCTATACTTCATTTTATTATTTATTATATTGTTAACAATAGATTAGACCTGGCAAACTTGACCCGAGACCTGAAACCCGAACCGAATTATCCGAACCGAAACCCGATTTTGACCCGAACATGATGATTCGAAGTTGACCCGAAACCCGAACCGAACCGAATCGAACCGAACCGAACCGAAATTTTTTGTTGAACCGAAATGGACCCGAACCGAAATAGACCCGAACCGAATAGACCCGAACCGAATGGACCCGAATCGAATGCTACCCGAACCGAAAGCTAAACCGAAAGCTGAACCGAATATCAACCCGATTTTAACCCGATTTTAACCCGATTTTGACCCGATTTTAACCCGAATATCTATTGTTAACAATATAATAAATAATAAAATGAAGTATAGAAATTTGAGATCTTGGTGACCAATTTTATAATTTCATCATAAAATATAGCATAAAATTAAAATTGTAGACTAAATTGAAAAATTGAAAGTGGAGAAATTTGAGAGTCCAATGATCAATTTTGTAATTATACCATATAAATAAATAGGGGTCAATTTTGGCTAAAAATTAAATCTTTAAAATTAAAATGAACGAAAATATCAATATATTAAATTAATAGACTAAATTATAAAGATTAGTCAATTTCAACTAAAAGTAAATTTTTAGAGACTAAATATCACTACAGGGAGGGGATTTCTATATCCGAAGTCTAAACTGTGGGAATACTTGTGACTAAATTAAATTAAACTAAAACTTAAAGTTGACTAAAATGTAACATTTTAAATGCAACATGACCTAAAAAGTAATTAATCTCTAGCTTAAAAAATTGGTGGCTTATTTCCCTCCAAAATTTTGTCTTTTCTCTTTCTATTTTTTCCAATTGTCTTTTTTTTCAATCTAGCTTAAAAAATTGGTGGCTTATTTCCCTCCAAAATTTTGTTTTTTCCCTCTCTATTTTTACCAATTGTCTTTCTATTTTTTTTTGATTTAATTGAATTTCAATTTAGATTAATTTAATTGAAATTTCACATTTAGTTTTAAAATTATTTTAATTATGTCCGTAATTTATGCTTTTAGATTTTAGTTAGATTAATTAGATCCTAAGTTTAATAAATTAATTCATTTCAGACATTACTGTTATTATTATTATTATTATTATTATTATTATAAACTTTGATTCAATATAATTATACAAAAAAATTATATGGATACATGAAGCTTTGATTTAAATATTTAATCAAATTCAAATGCATAGATTGACAAGTTGAATCAGAATTAATCTCATACACCAATAACTCTAAACTAAACCATAAATACTAAACCTCAAACCTTTAACCCAACTCAAATCAAATTGACCAGAAAATTTAAATGTTGACCTAACCCGAAATTGACCCGAAATTGACCCGATTTTAACCCGAACCGAAAGCGACCCGAACGACCCGATTTTGACCCGAACCGAAAGCGACCGATCCGATATTGACCCGACCCGAAAACAACCGATTCGATTTTGACCCGATCCAATACCCGAACCGAATCCGACTCATCACAGACCCGAATTAGACCCGAACCCGAACCGAACCGACCCGAACCGAATCTAAACTGATTCTAGATAGACCCGAAATGACCCGAACCGAAACGACCCGAACCGAACCCGAACCGAATGACCCGATTGCCACCTCTACAATAGATATTCGGGTTAAAATCGGGTCAAAATCGGGTTAAAATCGGGTCGATATTCGGTTCAGCTTTCAGTTCAGCTTTCGGTTTGGGTAGCATTCGGTTTGGGTCCATTCGGTTCGGGTCTATTCGGTTCGGGTCTATTTCGGTTCGGGTCCATTTCGGTTCAACAAAAATTTTCGGTTCGGGTTTCGGGTCAACTTCGAATCATCATGTTCGGGTCAAAATCGGGTTTCGGTTCGGGTAATTCGGTTCGGGTTTCGGGTCTCGGGTCAAGTTTGCCAGGTCTACTCTTTGGTGTCCCTACTTATGTCCCAACACTAAAAAAAACACTAAAAAATTCTAAATCATAAACCCTACACCATATACCCTAAAAAAATGCACATTACCCTGAATTCCCTAAACCTTAAACCTTAAACCTAATTTTAAGTGTGGGTGCATAAGTAGGAGCACCGAAAAGGGGCAGAGGATTTCCATCCTTAAAATATATGAACTAAATCTCGAATTTTACTAAATTAGAGGGACCAAAAATCAGAATTTGACCTGAAAAAATCCCTTTTATGAGAAAATCCATTATAGAAATACTGCTGTCTTTCTCAAGTTTCTCACATGTGCACATCATCTACTCTCACTTGACCATTTGGATAGAGTACTTTTGCAACAAGTTGTTAATAAGATTTTGAGATTAAATTCTGGTTTGAGCTTTAAAGAAAATCCAAATCCCACCTCAATTCAATTTCAAACAAATAGGACCCCATTCCATAAACAAAGAATATCAAGATAAATGGCCGAAGGTTTTTTCAAAACAAAACATCAGCCATTCAAAGAATTTAAGAGAGAAGTTGTTTAGTTGAGTTTTAAAAAAAATGGAATACAATGAGATAGTATTAGACTCGCCCTGGAACAGTAGGTGTCACTTGAAAAGCTGGAGACAAAGAAATCCCGGTCCAAAGTTAAGGATCCCATTAAAGCGGTTGTTAAATAAAATGAAACCGAGACAACCCATTGAAACTGGAAGTTGAAAGCAGCAACTAATACTGTTAACCAACATGTTACATGTGCAACCGGCAGTTATTGTCCATGTGGAATTGTTGGACTCTGACAATGAAAGTTGTTTGACCAGACATTGCTTTTTCTTAAACTAATGTTTCAGTTTCATGCATGCATGAGATCTGCGAGACAAAGGAAATATTGATTTCCAATGTTAGGTGGAAGAGGGCAGATTTTGGGATGTGATATGCTTATTTGAGAAAAAGATGATAATAACTCGAATCCAAAGTGAATACATAATTGGAATGCCAGTGTATGTATAGATTCCCGATAATGCTGTAGTCCGAACTCCGAACTCGAAGCTTGGTCGGGCGGCGTTTGGGGGCTTTTCTAATAATTGGTGAGATCATCATTCATCATACACACACAGAAAATTGTTGATGATGAAAAAGAGAGAATCTGCTTTAAAAGGGTGTTGGTTGGCTATATAGTAATTGAAGATAAGTCTACTGTTACAGGATGGGAGATGATGTTTTAATTTCTGGGGTTAATACTTGTAAAAGAAGTTGTTTCCACACTCAAATCTTCATTTCCTTCAAACTATATAGTCTAATGCCATGATAATAGAATATAAGAGATGAGACTGAATTTGGACCTTAAATCCCCAATCAAAGTAATGAATGAAAAGCTAGTACTAGCTTTATGGGCATTATTAACATCTGGAATTATAAACAAAACAAAGCCTAACAGTAATTGGTAGGTAAGAGGGGCCAAATAACAGTGTCTGGGGATTTGAGTTGCTTGTTTATCCAAAGGATGCCAACTTTATAAATAGGAGCTGAAGAAAAAAAAGGAGCTGAAGAGCAGATGATTAGATTCCCCACCACCACTCAACTCCGCCTTCTTAGTTCTTACATCCCTAAAAAGGAGTGAAATATAGAGAAAAACTCTAGTGTTTTTCAATCACATGCACATCATTCCATTTTAGATATCATTCATTTCCCCCATGCCTCGCTTCTCCTGTTATCCTCACCCTTCTCTAATCACCTTCTTGACCTTCATTCTCCTCGTTTTTCATAAAGGTAATGAGAATATATGCTTGTTTTAGAAATGGGTTAATCACATATTCGTCTTAAAGTAGACTAATTTCACACATAGTTTCTCCTTTTTCCTCTGTTTCCATGTTGCAGCTGCTATGGCTGCCACCTTCACATTCGTCAACAAATGCGATTACACCGTATGGCCTGGAATTCTGGCTAATCCCGGGAGTCCAAAACTGGAAACTACAGGCTTTCAACTTATGAAAGGCGGCTCTCGTTCCTTCCAAGCCCCTACCGGTTGGGCTGGTCGCTTCTGGGGCAGAACAGGCTGCATCTTCGATGACTCTGCCCGTGGTTCATGCACTACGGGAGACTGCGGCTCTGGTGAAGTCGAATGCAATGGAGCCGGCGCCATCCCACCGGCCACCTTAGCTGAGTTTACACTTGGTTCGGGATCGCAGGACTTCTATGATGTGAGCCTGGTTGACGGTTATAATTTGCCTATGATTGTAGAAGGAAATGGAGGGTCGGGAGAGTGTGCCACTACGGGTTGCGTGACTGATTTGAATAAAATGTGCCCGTCTGAGCTGAGAATCGATGGCGGCGATGCCTGCAAGAGCGCATGTGATGCCTTGGGCAATCCGGAGTATTGTTGTAGTGGTACCTACAATAGTCCAGCGGCGTGTAAACCGTCCATGTATTCACTGGTGTTCAAGTCAGCTTGCCCCAAATCTTATAGCTATGCCTTTGATGATGCCAGTAGCACTTTCACATGCACTGGGGCTGATTATACTATCACTTTCTGTCCCAATGTTCCAAGGTAATTTTTCCAAAATCATCAATGTTCACAAATTTAAGTCATTAAATTTCTAATAGTTGCATCTATACTTAATGTGGCACTAATTTTGTGACGCAGTTTGAAATCTCCGAACACAACCGATGAATCAGGATCAGACCCTGTGCAGGCTTCTGCACTGGACAGTCAATGGTTAGCGAATTTGGCTACCGGAGACTCAACCAAGACCCAACCATTTTCCGGTACCCAATTCGGTTTTGTTGTGACCATCATCTCTGTGTTGTTGTAGTCTCTGAATTTCCCAATTAAACTTCAATACAGAAAAGGAAGACAAAATCCAGATTGTAAATGGTAGCCCACTCACTTCCGAATCACTCATATGTTGTTAAAACACACGCATTGAGATGCAATTCATTTTCTTCTGCTTTTGGATTGCTCTTTTTATTTTTATTATGGTTCATGATTTTAACTCATCAGAGTAACTGGAAAATGTGTAATCGTTTGTGACTAATCCTACCCATTTTGCAGCGGAAGATGTTGAAAACAAAGGTCCATATTCCCATATAAGTTGTCCGATTTTGTCCCAGAAGAATATTTGTAAAATTTTCATATTAGTCCCTCTTAAAATTTAAAACTTAATTTGATTGTTCTATGTTCCGTTATTAAATAGAAGTTTTACATTTTTAACCTTTTCAAAAACAGATAATGATTAAATCTACATAAAAAAATTTAGCCTTGACATTTAAAATTTATAATTTTATCTTTACCTCAACACAAAATTCTTATCATCGCTCCATAAACGGTGGACAAAAGGTTTACCTTTTATTGTTTTTCGGTTAATGGTTAGAAGATCTGTGGGTATATAATTTCTATTTTTATATTTTTTTTGTATGATTCATTTCGGTTCAACTATAAACCTAACAAGTTATTTCATTGAAAAAGCAAATGATATTCATCTTAAGAGACCGAGGTTTAATCGCTTTGTCTGTAAGGTGTGTGCATTATCAAATGATTTAAAATATGTATGAACAGATACTACCTTTAAATAAACTATATTATTAGACATTGTACTTTTACGGTACTTTTTCACTTTGGTTACTAAAATTGAAAAAACTTTCATTACAACCATTAAACTTTTAGTTCGCTTTCGTTACCGACACTGAACTTTAATTCGCTTTCATTACGGTAATTGTCGTTAAAAAATACTGACGTAACACATGAAAGTCTTATTTCCAAAAAGAACTATAATTTTCCAAATCTACAGCTACCGCCAGGGCCAAAATTTCGATGAACAAAGCTGTCACCGGTCAATCCAAACGACGAAGAGGATCCGCTTGACTAACGATTAACAATGACAAATCAAGAAGTTCTATTTTTTTTCATTTTGATTGAGATTTTTAATTTTGATTGAGATTTTTAATTTTGATTCACCACTATTAACCGTCACATCAACTTGAAACTAAACGGTGTAACATTCTAGCAAAACAGATCTTTCCTATCGTTGAGATTGGCTGACAATCACTCTGTTCATCTAAATTTTGGCATTGATGGCGGTTTTAAGTTTGAAAAACCAGGGTTCTTTATGCAAAGAAGACTTTAACGTGCCGTGTCAACATTTCTTAACGAGACTAACGATAGTAGCCGTAATGAGAATGAATTAAAAATTTAGTGGTTGTAATGAAAAATTTTCGATTTAGATGACCAAAATGAAAGTGTACTAAAAATTCAGTGACGATCAATGTAGTTTACCCTTAATTTTTGTTATTTCTTTTTGAATATATTTTGTTATTTCTTAATATTTCTCCTAATTTACTCTTTTGATTATAAATTAATGTGTTATAAAATTAGATTGTTACATCTATTACATATTAATAAAAAATATTTTAAATTTTCAAAAGCAAAACAGAGTTATAATATAGTTCACATAATTAGGGAGAATTACCATAATATTGTGGTTCAATTTTTTTCTCAAAATATGGGCCTTCCTTGTTTAACTCTAAATCTATTGATGTTTAATGTTTAAGTCAGAAGTCGGATTGATTTCTACTCGATTTTGAATAATAATTTTTGAAAAAACAATAAAATATTAGGGCCAAAGTCGAAGGGTCCTTTGTCTGACTTCAAATAGGGACAATGGCCTCCAGCTTCTGCCACGTGTCAACACCGTAGAGGGCCAATCATTGTTGAAAGTCGGAGAGCCCTCCATCCGACTTCAAATAGTTTTCGGATGGATGGGTGGCAGTGACGTAGCTTTGGTGCAGTGGCATGTTGCATGCATGCCTCGGTAGCAGGTAAGGTAACGTAATTTTTTTTAATTGTTATAATTTTGATTGGATGGTTGGTAGATGGGTTGATGGTTGAAATTTAAAGTAGTTGGGGGTTAAATAGGGTCTGAAGGTAGGTATATTTTGTAATAAAATTTTTGAGAAGATAGAGTAAAGAAGAAGAAGAAGAAGAAGATTTAGAGGAATTTTTGTAAGTATTCGATATGTATTTTATTTTTGAATATTATTTCAAGTTAATAGTTTTATTTTTAATGTATGTATGTTTTTGTAGTTGTAAATTTTATTATTTTTCAGTTAATTTTTTGAATTTTATATCGTTAGATTTTTTGAAAATTTTGAAGTTGATATTTCAAATTTTTGTGTTAAATAGGTGGTTGAAGAGAAGAAAATTTGTGGAGAGATTAAGTAAAGAAAGGAAGATTTGAAGAAATATAGTAAGTATGACAAAATTTTGAGTTGATGTTTGGATTTTTTTAAATTTGTGAAGAGATTAAGTTCTTGATTTTTTTTAATTTTTAAGTTGATGTTTAAAATTTTTATGTTTGAATATTTGTATTGTTTAATTAATGGTTTATTAGATTATATTTGTAATGCTTTTTGAAAAAAAACCCGAGTATATTGGGACTAAGATGAGTATATTGGGACTTGAATTAAAGAATTATTATTATTATTATTGTTGTTGTTGTTATTATTATTATTATTATTAGTAGTAGTAGTAGTAAAATAAATAAATTTTATTTTTAATTTTAAAGATTTTTTTAATTTAGGAGTTGGAAATTAGTAAAAGAATATTAATGTTTGAATTAGTCTTTTAATTTAGGAGTTTTTTAAATTATATGTAGTTAGTAGTAGTGGAATTGAAATTTAAACTAATAAGTTGATTTAGTTATGTAATTTAAATGTATTAGAGTTAAAATTTAAATTTCGTAGAATTTTATCAAGTTAGAAACTAAACTAAAATATTATTATAAATTTTGTTTGTTTAGTTTATTATGTTTTTTAATGTAGTAGATTTTTAAGAGTTTTTTAAATTATATGTAGTTAGTAGCAGTGGAATTGAAATTTAAACTAATAAATTGATTTAGTTATGTAATTTAAACGTATTAGAGTTAAAATTTAAATTTCGTAGAATTTTAGCAAATTAGAAACTAAACTAAAATATTATTATAAATTTTGTTTGTTTAGTTTATTAGGTTTATTATTTTTTTAATGTAGTAGATTTAGTCTCAGGTTCTAATATATTTTTATTTGTCTTGTAGGATGGCTGGGCAAGTGATGAGTGGCTACATCGGTTGTGATTTTAATCTTTATTTTGATTAGATGAGAGACTTAAGATACTTAATATGGGTTGTTTTGTGTTGTTTTCGTGCTGAAGATTAGTTGCTGGAAATTAAATTGGAGATCTGTAGAATTTCTGGAGTCGTGGGCAGATTCATGGGGATGAACTAGGGCATGAATGTTGACTGGGCGCCACGTCAGCATCTCTTAGAAGCTGACGTCAGCAGCAGTGGTAGCTTATCAAGTCGCTTATTAGATAGCCTATCCTTCGGATTTTAAATTTTAAATTTCAAACTTTGGATAATTATCTTATGTAATTTAAGTTTTTTTGGGATTTATCTTTTTAGATTTTTAGGTTTTTGAGATACTATAAATACTCCACTTTGGGGGTGAGTTAGATATCACTTGCTCATTGCTTTCATCTTCTTAAAGTTAAATGCAATTCTCCATTTTTTTCTCCATTTTCATTTTTATATTTTCTTCATTATAAAACTAAGTATGGTTTCTTCACCAACCATGCTTAGCTAAATCTTCTTTAGCCAAAAGCAACGCCGTGAGATTAGAAGAATTCTTCATTCATTCAATAAATCTTTTTTTGATTCTCTGTAAAATTGGTTAGGCAATCGTCCTAATCTTTAGAAATCTCAATTGTTTCATTCCGAAGACGTCGTCAGATTAGAAGTGGTTTAGATCCATCGTTGGGGACGAGGATAGGCTTGTAGCCAATTAAATTCACTAAGAACAAACTTAGTGGCGGTCCACTAAGGGGAATCAAAATCCGAAACGATTCTCATCGAGACAATTATCCGAGCACGGGCTTCTCCAGCATTAATGCAGACTTGTGTTAGCATCGATTGCCGTAGCTAACCAACTAATACTTGATTTCAAGAATTGCCCTGGGGATCGAGTTTACCGTAGAGAAGCAAGTTACAAGGGTTGAGCCTTGCAGACTATAACCAGCAAGAAGGTTGAAGCAAAATCCGTTTCGGTGATCGAGAAAGTTGTGGCAAAGCGTAGCTTGAGGCTAATTCATTTCATAATTTATTTCAGTATTTCTTTTCGTTCTCATTATTTTTCTATTACTCAAATTAATTTTCTAAACCCCCACTTTTATTATCTGCAGGTTTCTTGGTCTAAGTCAGAACGAACAGGTGTTAAAACTCCTAGTCCCTGTGGATCGACCCTTACTTTCGCTATACTATTTATTCTTATTTATTTGAGTTTAAGGATTTATTTTGACACTATACGACGCATGTCAAAATTAGCGCTGCTGCCGGGGAGTACGTGTAACACCCCAATTTTGGGCTTAGCAGTTTAGGGTCTGAACCGGACCGGTCTGAGAAACGATTCGAATATAAAAGGGAGTTTTAGGTAACACCTAGTTCGAGATGCTTTAAAAATATAGAAAAATATCTAAAAATCCTCATTTAATATATAAAAGTGAATGGTGAAATCAATTTTACAAAATAGGGTTTGGAAATACTACATTTCGGTGTAGTGACCAAATCGCAGTTTTTGTAAAGTTTAGTAGTGACTGTTTTGTAAAGGATTGAAACTTTGAATCTTTAAGGATCTACTTTACCAAAAATGTTTTCATCAGGTTTTTCCTTAATTTGAGTGATTTAATTAATGATTTAATTAAATAAAATAAAGGGGGATAAACTACCTTTGACTTTCATAACCACTTTTCTCTAATTTTCTCTCATTTCATTTTCTCTCAAAATCCTATCAGCCAAACACTTTTTCTCCAGAAAAATTCACTTTGATTTCCACTTTGATTGATGAGATTTCCATCACACATTGATTCCTAATCAATCTTTCATCAAATCTACTTGTTTCTACATTGAATTTTCATGGAAACTTGCCCAAATCAAGGAGAAAACATCTTTTAGAGGTAAGCTTGTTCTTCTCCTCTAAATACTCAGTTCTTTACTGAAATTCCCAAGTTGTCAATCCTTTATTAAAGTTTTATGAATGGTTTTAATGTTGGAAACAAGAACTTGGCTTAAAACTCAAGATTTTGGAAGAGATCTTGAAGATTTTTCGTGGTAATTGATTGGGCTCTATTTTGAGATGGTTTTCTAATGTATTTTGGATGTTAAATGATGTTAGAAATGAGGTTTTCAATCCCGAATAGGTTGTTTTTCCTAAGTTTTTGCTTGTGAAAATGGTGGTTTTGGGGTGATTTTGGTGTTATGTTATAGTTGGAGGTATAAGGACGAGTTTAGGGTTGTTATTGATGTTTAGAAATGATTAGAAGTGATGGATATTGGCTGGGTTATGTTTTGGAAGAGTTTGGAGGTGATTTCGGTTGTGTTTGGTAGCCGAAATATTGTGTTTGAGTAGAGCAACGAGTTTTGGAGTGTTGGCTGAAGATTTCAATGCATGATGATGCATTAATCCTCTGCTTTTATGTGTCTAAAATAGGGGAGACATCTTTGAACACTTTTGGAGTTGATCCGGAAGCTTAATTGGCGTTTTAGCAAGCAAGTGAAACGTAAATTGGTGAGTGCGATTGGGTTAGAAGTCCATGAGGACAAAAATACAAGGCTTGGGAATTTAGGAGAGGTTTGAAACACCTTCATAAATCCGGAGGTAAGTATGGTTTGAATTGCTCTCTTAAAAGTGGTGTTTGCCCCTAAAATGCTTTTACATGCTCATGGTTTGAGATTGATAAATTCCTACTGTTTTTATGCATGATTCATAGCATGGGATTATGCTTGTAGAGGTGTCATGAGATGGCATGTTGCATTAAATAAATTTGAGTTTTTGATTTGAAGCAAAGTATGGTTTATGTTTTGAAATGTGGTGAGAAAACCTTTGAGTAATAATTGCATGAAAAACAGCAGGTGTGATGATATTTTAACACATTATATTGGCATAGTGTTGAGAAACTTACTGGATATAATTGATCGATCAATAGGATGAGAGTGCACTATAAACTAAAAATTCGTACGTGCTCTTTGGTTAAGCCAAAGGGAGATATTCCGATGATGGGCATTCCATCGGGTAGGACTTGGTGAAATACCCAAGCTTTGTGGCGATGAGAGATTCCACCGAAAGCCATGTTGCTAGACAAGTGAGTATGGTGATGCGAGATTCCACCGGAAGAGTCTAGTGTAGAAATGTGTCCGCATGTCCGAGTATTAATGAGATGTTAAATGCCAATATAAATGATGAAATGGTTTTTGTTACACATGTACCTTTGATGAAATTATTTATGCTATGAGATATGCATATGAGATTTGTTTTAGAAATGCTTTGATGATACAAGCATGTGTATGGCCTTGCCATGAGTTTTGCATTGGTAAATGCATGAGATAGAATTGAGGTACATGTGGTTTCAATGAGAAGTTGCTTTGAAAGGTTTTCAAGCATGTGTTAGAATGAGCATGTTGTTCAAAAGCTTTTGTGAAAAGATTTTCAAAGTGTGCATTATTGTGATGGTTTTCTTAGAGCATATCTCACTAAGCATTTGTGCTTACGCTCTCTCTTTTACCAATAATACAGATAATTGAGGTGATTTCGGGCATCAGGAAGCTAACTTCATCCAAGGAAGTCCAAGCTCATGTATGGTGAAGTTTTCATACACATTAGTTTTGATAGATTGGCAATGGGAAACCAAGATTTGTATTTGGGAGATGTGTTAAACTCCCTAAGGTTGTGGCATGTTTGCTTTGGCTGGATTGATTTGTAAATGGACTTAATTGCTTGTTTTGAGGTTGGTTTGCCTACTTGTGATTTGATATTAGGGAGCAAGCCTCTAGATTAATGAGATTTCATGTTTGAAGCTATGATTGTGTTTGAGTGTTCCAAATATGTACCTTATATGTATATTGACTTGTTGGTATGATTAGAGAGTACTTGGGATGTGATTGAATAGGTTTTTGAGTGAAAAACCAGCATTTGCTGTAGTTTCTGGGCAAACCGTATCGAAACACCCTCTAGTGTTTCGGAACGGGGGCCTGTAATGGCCTTCGTGTTTCGAAACGGTGGAGGCTGTTTCGGAACGATTTGGCTACTGGAATGCCATGTTTCAGAACTGGTCTCGGAACACCCCCGCGTACCGAAACGGTCAACGCCATTTTGATCCAGCGTTTCGATACGATAGGTGGGTGTTCCGAAATGGGTGACCGTTGGATACAGATTTGAATTGTTTGATGTTTGCATGTTTTACATTTTGGTCCTAAATGTTGAGATTGCAATTGCTTGAGCTTGAGATGTCCAATTAAGATTAAATTTGGCAGAGAAGCATGTAACATGACTAATTTCATATTGGTAACCTTAGAATCAATGAAGACCTTCTAATTTACAGAAATTACATTTTGGTCCCTAAACTTTTGTAAGTGCAATTGGGTCCCTATATGTTATGTGATTGTTGTGCCTTTCTCAACTGTTTTTTGCGAGTACTCACTTAGGGTTAACATGTATCTAGACAAGACTAAAAAGGGAAAAAAGGTCGTGAATCAAGGTTGACCTTCGGGTTGACTTTGGTTTTCCCCGTGTAATCTTCTTAGTTCGGGTCAATCGTCTAGGTCGGGCTAAGGGGGTTACATTTGGTGGTATCAGAGCTTGGTTCTCGAATAATTGGGGCTTGGTATGTGGATGATGTATGTGTAATTGCATGATGTGTCCTTTGGGCGAAAGAATGTTGTGTCAATAGTGATGTATGATTCAATTGTGATGTGTTGGGATGTTATGCTATGTTGGTATGTGATAGGGGATCCTATTTCCAAGTCAAAACTAATGAGAGGAATTGTTTTCGAAAATGAGCTTGAGTACCCTGATTACTTACCTTATTTGTGCCCAATTGTGTTTATTGCATTTTTGTCAGTGCATTGTTTTCTATATAATGGGGCCACGTAGAGAGTTGAGGATAAATATAAGAGTTATGGCTCTGAATGAGAATGAGGAGAATGTCGAGAATCTACCTCCTCCTCCCCCTGGTTGTGGACCACCCGGTGGTGGTGGTGCTGGAGCTGGTAATGATGGTGCTAGTGCTGGGGTTGTTGGACCCGAGGGTGCTCAGGGCCAAGCTGCTCCTGACATGACTATGTTGATTCAGGCTATTGCTAGAGATTTCCAGGTAGCAATAGCTGGAGCTCATGGAGCTGCGCATCAGGATGATGCCAATGTGAGGTTGCCTTTGGAACGCCTTCGCAGTCTAGGAGGGACTGAGTTCAGAGGTTTATCTCCGGAAGGATCTGAGTCTTGGTTGGAGAGCACCAAGCGGATTTTGGGACAGATGAACTGCAATAATGTGCAGAAGTTGGGTTGTGTTGTATCGCTGCTGCATGGTGATGCTTATATGTGGTGGACGACCACTATCTCTAGGATGGAGGACGATGAGGTGACTTGGACGTTCTTCTTGAACGCGTTCAAGCGGAAGTATCTGGGTGTGCGTTACCAGATGAGAAGAAAAGAGAGTTTATGTCTCTTATGCAAGGTAGCATGTCAGTAGCCGAGTATGAAATTCAGTTTGTCTGCCTCAGTCAGTATGCACCTGAGCTAATCCCTAATGAGCGGGAGAGGTGTGAACGATTCCGTTATGGGTTGGTAGCGGATGTGAAGACTTTTATGCTTGCGGCTGATTATACAGATTTTGATGTCTTGGTCACTAGAGCCAAGGACATTGAATCGAACCTTGGTCTGGCTAGTCGATCGGGTGGATCTAGCTCCGGGAAGCGAGCAGCTGAACGCGATTATGGTAGAGATCGCAACAAGAGGCATAAGGATAGGAGGCCGCATTACGATGCTAGGCGTGGGGGTGGTAACCCTGGTAGAGGTCAGCAAGGACCTAATGTTGTTCTGAGGACTCCTGAGTGTAACCGTTGTGGTGGACGGCACGGTGGCGAGTGTTGGGGTAACCTTGGGACATGCTGGAATTGTGGGAACCGTGGACATTTGAAGAAAGATTGTCTTCAGCCTTTGAGAGAGGGACAGGCTCCGGTGAGAGCAGTTGAGCCACAGAGAGGTCGTGGGCGCGGCCGTGGTAATTTTCAGCGCAGAGATGATGGTGGCAGGAATGTAGCACATGTTGTGGCCGTTCAACCTGAGGGTGGCGGTCAGGCTCGAGTGTATGCCCATCGTGAGGGAAGGAATGATACGGATGCGATCGCAGGTACATTCACTTTGCAATCCTTATCATTACTTTCTTTGATTGATTCTGGATCTACACACTCGTACATATTGCGTGAACATGCTTAAATGCTTGGTTTACCTGTTGAGTCTTTGGATGTTGGTATGTGTATGACTAGTTCCTTTGGTGAGACGGTTGTAACGCGGAAGTTGTATAGGAGATGTCCCTTGAAAGTGCAAAATCATGTTTTTCTTGTATATCTCATGGAATTGCCATTCTATGGTTTTGATGTAATCCTTGGTATGGATTGGCTTGTGGAGGATCGAGCTGTAGTGGATTTTGAGAGCAAACGAGTTTCGTTGAAACTTGCGGATGATTATGAAGTGGTGGTGGTAGGTGAGAATGTGAAGTTTCTTGCCAATGTGGTGTCTACGTTGGAAGCGAGTCGAATGTTGAGGCAAGGTTGCGAGGCTTACCTAGCCTTTGTGATGAATCCTAGTTCCAAGGAGTTGCGCGTTCAGGATATAAGAACTGTACGTGAGTTCCCTGGAGTGTTTCCGGAGGAGTTACATGGATTACCGCCTAGTCGAGAGGTGGAGTTTGGAATTGAGCTGTATGAAAACACAACTCCGGTGTCCATTGCTCCTTATCGCATGGCACCTAAGGAGCTAAAGGAGTTAAAGACGCAACTTCAGGAGTTGCTTGACCGTGGCTTCATTCGGCCTAGTGTGTCACCTTGGGGCGCAACGTCTCGTTTGTGAAGAAGAAGGATGGCACTATGAGAATGTGCATCGATTACCGTCAGCTGAACAAGTTGACTATCAAGAATAGGTATCCTTTGCCAAGGATTGATGATCTTTTTGATCAGTTTCGGGGAGCGGCTGTGTTTTCCAAGATTGACTTAAGGTCAGGGTACTACCAGCTTAAGGTGAAAGATGTGGATGTACCGAAAACAACCTTTAGAACGAGGTATGGGCATTATGAGTTCCTTGTAATGTCGTTTGGCTTGACGAATGCTCCTGCTGCTTTCATGGACATGATGAATAGAGTGTTCCATGAATACTTGAACAAGTTTGTTGTGGTGCTCATCGACGATATCCTTGTGTACTCTTGTACTCAGGAGGAGCATGAAGGTCATTTAAGGGTTGTCTTGCAAGCACTTCTGGAAAATCAGCTTTATGCTCAACTGAGCAAGTGTGAGTTTTGGCTAAAGGAAGTTGTGTTCCTTGGTCATGTGGTTTCGGCTGAGGGGATTCGTGTTGATCCTCAGAAGGTTGAGGCGGTGATGAATTAGAAGCCTCCTAAGTCCGTTCATGAAGTCCGTAGTTTCCTTGGGTTGGCAGGATATTACCGGAGGTTTGTGGATGGGTTTTCAAAGATTGATACACCTTTGACAAAGTTGTTGCAAAAAGATGTTAAGCATGAGTGGACGGAAGCAAGACATCAAGCTTTTGAGAAGCTTAAGGCAGCTTTGACGCAAGCTTCTATCTTGGTTCAACCTGAATCAGGGAAAGAGTTTGTGGTGTACAGTGACACATCCTATGTTGGTTTGGGGTGTGTGCTAGTGCAAGAGGGTAAGGTGGTGGCTTATGCATCGCGACAGTTGAAGGTGCATGAGCGCAATTATCCTACGCATGATATTGAGTTAGTTGCGATGGTTTTTGCTTTGAAGATCTGGAGACATTATCTTTATGGTGAGAAGTGTACTGTGTACACGGATCACAAGAGTTTGAAGTATTTGATGTCTCAGAAGGAGTTGAATCTTAGGCAACGACGGTGGGTGGAGTTGCTTAAGGATTACGATCTAACGATCGAGTACCATCTGGGAAAAGCTAATGTTGTGGCGGATGCCTTGAGCAGGAAAGTGGCGGTAGAGTTAAGGGCTATGTTTGCTAGCTTGAGCATTTCGCGAGATGGAGGCCTTGTGGCTGAATTGCAAGTGAAACCATCTCTGGTTCAGTTGATAAAGGATAAACAGTTGTTGGATGATTCTTTGGTGTCACATGTTCAGGATATTGCTGAAGATAGACCATCATATTTTTGTTTTAATGATGATGGAGTTCTATGTTTCGGAAGACGGATAGTAGTGCCGAATGATTTGGAGTTGAGGCGTACTATTCTGACCGAAGCTCATAGTAGTCCTTTTTCTATGCACCCTGGTAGTACAAAGATGTATCGTGATTTAAAGGATGAGTACTATTGGGTGGGTTTGAAGAAAGATGTTGCGCAATATGTGAGTAAGTGTATGGTTTGTCAGTGGGTTAAAGCTGAGCATCAGTTTCCTTCAGGGTTGTTGCAACCGTTGAGGATTCCTGAATGGAAGTGGGAAAGAATCACCATGGACTTTGTGTCTGGTTTGCCTTTGTCGCCATCGAAGAAGAATTCGGTGTGGGTGATTGTGGATCGCCTTACGAAGTGTGCGCATTTCTTACCTGTGCATACCACGTATACATTGGATAAGCTTGCAGAGTTGTACATTGTTGAGATTGTGCGTCTGCATGGGGTACCAAAATCTATAGTGTCGGATAGAGATCCGAGGTTTACATCACGTTTTTTGGAGTGTTTGCATCAAGCTTTGGGTACGCGGCTGAATTTCAGTACTTCTTATCATCCACAGTCGGATGGACAGTCTGAGCGTGTTATCCAAGTGCTTGAGGATATGTTGAGGTACTGCGTGATTGAGTTTCAAGGCTCTTGGGAGAAGCATTTGGCTTTGGTGGAGTTTGCTTATAATAATAGTTACCAGGCAAGTATACAAATGGCACCTTATGAAGCCTTGTATGGGAGGAAGTGCAAAACTTCTCTTTGCTGGGCTGAAACATGTCAGAAGTTGGTCTCGATGCCAGCTTTGTTGAAAGGAACCACCGAGAAGGTGAAGCTCATTTGTGAGCGGTTGAAGACAGCTTCTGATCGGTAGAAGTCTTACGCGGATTTGAAGCGTAAGGAGATTGAGTTTGCGGTGGGTGACTGTGTGTTTTTGAAGGTTTCGCCTTGGAAGAAGGTGATGAGATTTGGTCGGAAGGGTAAGTTGAGCCCTAGGTATATTGGACCATATGAGGTGATGGAACGTGTGGGTCCTGTTGCGTATAAGCTGAGGCTACCACAAGAGTTAGAAAAGATACATGATGTGTTTCATGTCTCTATGCTTCGGAGGTATAGATCGGATCCTTCACATGTTATGCCTGTGGAGGAAGTTGAGTTGAATCCAGATTTGACCTATGATGAGGAGCCAGTTGAGATTCTGGATTCGGACAGTAAAGTTCTTCGAGGTAAGACCATTGAGTTGGTTAAGGTGTTGTGGAGGTATCGTGGTGTTGAGGAAGCCACGTGGGGAAAGAAAAGATGACATGAAGAAGCAGTTTCCTTACCTTTTTCCTCAAGGTAAATTTCGAGGACGAAATTTCTTAAGAGGGAGAGAGTTGTAACACCCCAATTTTGGGCTTAGAAGTTTAGGGTCTGAACCGAACCGGTCTGAGAAACGGTTCGAATATAAAAGGGAGTTTTAGGGAACACCTAGTTCGAGATGCTTTAAAAATAAAGAAAAATATCTAAAAATCCTCATTTAATATATAAAAGTGAATGGTGAAATTAATTTTAAAAAATAGGGTTTGGAAATACTACATTTCGGTGTAGTGACCAAATCGCAGTTTTTGCAAAGTTTAGTAGTGACTGTTTTGTAAAGGATTGAAACTTTGAATCTTTAAGGAGCTAATTTACCAAAAATGTTTTCATCAGATTTTTCCTTAATTTGGGTGATTTAATTAATGATTTAATTAAATAAAATAAAGGGGATAAACTACCTTTGACTTTCATAACCACTTTTCTCTAATTTTCTCTCATTTCATTTTCTCTCAAAATCCTATCAACCAAACACTTTTTCTCCAGCAAAATTCACTTTGATTTTCAATTCATTTGATGAGATTTCCATCACTCATTGATTCCTAATCAATCTTTCATCAAATCCACTTGTTTCTACATTGAATTTTCATGGAAACTTGCTCAAATCAAGGAGAAATCATCTTTTAGAGGTAAGCTTGTTCTTCTCCTCTAAATACTCAGTTCTTTACTGAAATTCCCAAGTTGTCAATCCTTTATTAAAGTTTTATGAATGGTTTTAATGTTGGAAACAAGAATTTGGCTTAAAACTCAAGATTTTGGAAGAGATCTTGAAGATTTTTCGTGGTAATTGATTGGGCTCTGTTTTGAGATGATTTTCTAATGTATTTTGGATGTTAAATGATGTTAGAAATGAGGTTTTATCAATCCAATCCCGAGTAGGATTTTTTTCCTAAGTTTTTGCTTGTGAAAATGGTGATTTTTGGGGTGATTTTGGTGTTCTGTTATAGCTGGAGGTATAAGGACGAGTTTAGGGTTGTTTTTGATGTTAATTGATGTTTAGAAATGATTAGAAGTGATGGATATTGGCTGGGTTATGTTTTGGAAGAGTTTGGAGGTGATTTCAGTTGTGTTTGGTAGCCAAAATATTGTGTTTAAGTAGAGCAGCGAGTTTTGGAGTGTTGGCTGAAGATTTCAATGCATGATGATGCATTAATCCTCTGCTTTTATGTGTCTAAAACAGGGGAGACAACTTTGGACACTTTTGGAGTTGATTCGGAAGCTTAATTGGAGTTTCGGCAAGCAAGTGAAACGTAAATTGGTGAGTGCGATTGGGTTAGAAGTCCATGAGGACAAAAATACAAGGTTTGGGGATTTAGAAGAGGTTTGAAACACCTTCCTAAATCCGGAAGTAAGTATGGTTTGAATTGCTCTCTTAAAAGTGGTGTTTGCCCCTAAAATGCTTTTACATGCTCAAGGTTTGAGATTGATAAATTCCTACTGTTTTTAAGCATGATTCATAGCATGAGATTATGCTTGTAGAGGTGTCATGAGATGGCATGTTGCATTAAATAAATTTGAGCTTTTTATTTGAAGCAAAGTAAGGTTTATGTTTTGAAATGTGGTGAGAAAACCTTTGAGTAATAATTGCATGAAAAACAGTAGGTGTGATGATGTTTTAACACATTATATTGGCATAGATGTTGAGAAACTTACCGGATATAATTGATCGATCAATAGTTTGAGAGTGCACTATAAACTAAAAATTCGTACGTGCTCTTTGGTTAAGCCAAAGGGAGATATTTCGATGATAGGCATTCCATCGGGTAGGACTTGGTGAAATACCCAAGCTTTGTGGCGATAAGAGATTCCACCGGAAGCCATGTTGCTAGACAAGTGAGTATGGTGATGTGAGATTCCACCGGAAGAGTCTAGTGTAGAAATGTGTCCGCATGTCCGAGTATTAATGAGATGTTAAATGCCAATATAAATGATGAAATGGTTTTTGTTACACATGTACCTTTGATGAAATTATTTATTCTATGAGATATGCATATGAGATTTGTTTTAGAAATGCTTTGATGATACAAGCATGTGTATGGCCTTGCCATGAGTTTTGCATTGGTAAATGCATGAGATAGAATTGAGGTACATGTGGTTTCAATGAGAAGTTGCTTTGAAAGGTTTTCAAGCATGTGTTAGAATGAGCATGTTGTTCAAAAGCTTTTGTGAAAAGATTTTCATAGTGTGCATTATTGTGATGGTTTTCTTAGAGCATGCCTCACTAAGCATTTGTGCTTACGCTCTCTCTTTTACCAATAATGCAGATAATTGAGGTGATTTCGGGCATTAAGGAAGCTAAGTTCATCCAAGGAAGTCCAAGCTCATGTATGGTGAAGTTTTCATACACTTTAGTTTTGATAGATTGGCAATGGGAAACCAAGATTTGTATTTGGGAGATGTGTTAAATTCTCTAAGGTTGTGGCATGTTTGCTTTGGCTGGATTGATTTGTAAATGGCCTTAATTGCTTGTTTTGAGGTTGGTTTGCCTACTTGTGATTTGATATTAGGGAGCATGCCTCTAGATTAATAAGATTTCATGTTTGAAGCTATGATTGTGTTTGAGTGTTCCAAATATGTACCTTATATGTATGTTGACTTGTTGGTATGATTAGAGAGTCCTTGGGATGTGATTGAATAGGTTTTTGAGTAAAAAACCACCATTTGCTGTAGTTTCTGGGCAAACCGTATCGAAACACCCTCTAGTGTTTTGGAACGGGGGCCTGTAATGGCCTTAATGTTTCGAAACGGTGGAGGCTGTTTCGGAACGATTTGGGTACTAGAATGCCATGTTTCGGAACTGGTCTCGGATCACACCCATGTACCAAAACGGTCAACGCCGTTTCGATCCAGTCTTTCGATACGGCATGTGGGTATTCCGAAATGGGTGACCGTTGGAGACAGATTTGAATTGTTTGATGTTTGCATGTTTTACATTTTGGTCCTAAATGTTGAGATTGCAACTGCTTGAGCTTGAGATGTCCAATTAAGATGAAATTTGGCAGAGAAGCATGTAACATGACTAATTTCATATTGGTAACCTTAGAATCAATGAAGACCTTCTAATTTATAGAAATTACATTTTGCTCCCTAAACTTGTGTAAGTGCAATTGGGTCCCTATATGTTATGTGATTGTTGTGCCTTTCTCAACCGTGTTTCGTGATTACTCACTTAGGGTTAACATGTATCTAGACAGACTAAAAAGGAAAAAAAGGTCGTGAATCAAGGTTGACCTTCGGGTTGACTTTGGATTTCCCCGTGTAATCTTCTTAGTTCGGGTCAATCGTCTAGGCTGGGCTAAGGGGGTTATACTACGAAAAAATTTACTAATATCGTTTTATTTGATTTATGATCAGGAGTAATCCGGGAGAACAAATTGAACTCATCCCGGAGATCGAAGCACTAGCCCGAAAACTACACGCACAAACACTTCGGGAAAAGAAACAGAGAATGCATCAATAACACCTAGAACGAGATCTAGAGATAACGTCTGAAGTAGGATCGAACTTTGAATACACCGACGAAAATCATTATCTGATGGGAGATCAAGAAGATCAGACGATTCGACAACTCAATGCGGCACCCGATGGCCAGCAGCCAATGTGTATAACCTTCCCAAATGGCGAAACATCATTCGTGCTAAAAACGAGTTTGATTCATCTTTTACCTACTTTCCACGGTCTGCCGAACGGAAATCCGCATAAACATTTGAAGGAATTTCACATGGTTTGTCTAAGCACAAAACCTTAGGGAGTATCTGATGACCAAATTAAAGTTTGAGCTTTTCCATTTTCTTTAGCAGATATCGCAAAGGATTGGTTATTTGATTTACCTCCCAACTCTATTACAACTTGGACTGATATGGCTAAACTCTTTCTTGACAGGTTCTTCCCTGCGGCAAAAGTGAGCGAAATAAGGCGCAGTATCCTGAGCATTCAACAAAAGGAAACCAAATCTTTATATGAATATTAGGAGCGGTTTAAAAAGTTGTGCGCAAATTGTCCACAACATGGGTTGTCGGAACAAACCCTCATCCAATATTTTTATGAAGGATTGTCGCCCATGGATATGAAAGTAGTAGATGCAGCAAGCGGCGGGGCTCTAGTCAATATGACTCCAACATCGGCAAAAACGTTAATATCAACCATGGCCGCAAACTCGCAAAGGTTTAATCAATCTAGTGAACCATCTCGAAGGGTTCGCAAGGTAAGTACAGTTTCTTTGGAAAATAAAATTGATAAATTAGCTAAAATAGTACAATCTATTGTTGCATATAAAAAAGAACAGCTAGACTTTGTAGAATCTATACTAGTCCAGAACATCCGACAGCCTGTTGTTCGATGATTTAGGAAGATGATATCGCTCAAGCCAATGCCATAGGAAATGCATATAATCCGGGATGGAGAAACCAGTCAAACTTCGGTTACGCAAACAACCAGAGACCGAATCAACCATACCAACAAAGACAACCTTACCCACAACAAAAACCATCTCTAGAAACCTTAGTTGAGCATTTAGCGATGTCCTAAGAGAAATTCCAAAATCGTACCGAGGCTCGCTTACAAGAGTTAGACAAACAAATGACCAGCTAGCCTAGACAATAAGCCGTCTTAAATCCCAAGGTAAACTTCCTTCGCAAACCGAGACAAACCCGAAGGAAAATGTTAATGCCATCACTCTTCGGAGTGGCACCGTTGTTGAACCCAAAACCTTAGAGGTAAACACTCAAAAAGACAAGACAACTTCGCCCGTTGAAAAAGATACACCTAACCCAACCCCTGAACCATCCCATTATGCCATGCCATCGCCCTTCCCGTCGAGATTAATGAAGAGAGACAAACAAGCAGAAGAAAAGGAGATCCTAGTTGTGTTTCAAAAGTAGAAATCAATATTCCACTCCTTGACGTAATCCGAAAAACCCCAAGGTATGCTAAGTTCCTTAATGATTTATGTACTAACAAACGTCATCTTATATGAGTTGAGAAGGTTAATCTAGGAGAGCACGTATCAGCGGTCTTTTAGCGAAGTTTACCACCAAAATTGAAGGACCAGGGTATGTTCGCCATTCCATACAAAATCGGTAACGTGGGCATTAAACGAGCAATGTGTGACTTAGGGGACTCTATTAATGTTATGCCCCTTTTCATTTTATAACTCACTTTCTGTTGAGCCTTTGAAGGATACGAAGGTAACCATACAGTTGGCGGACAAATCCATAATTTACCCGGAAGGATTATTGGAGAACGTCCTGGTAAAGGTAAACGATTTGAACTTTCCGGTGGATTTCTATGTCATAGACATGGAAAACGACCGAACCAATAATTTTTTCGAGATCCTCCTTGGCCGCCCATTTTTTAGCACTGCAAATACAAAAATCGATGTAAGAAGTGGGATCCTTACAATGGAATTCGATGGTGAGGTGGTAAAATTTGACGTTTACAAAGCAATGAGACATACTGAAAATATTGTTAGTTTAAACTTTGTTTATGTCATTGAGCCTGCCATAAATGATTTCTTTGAATCTAGTTTTACTAACTTTATGGATGATTTGTGCAGAGAAATTGTGGATTCTATCGACGAGGAAAGGGAGTGTGAAAATATTTATTCAGTGAATAAATATTTGATACTTACTGCATCCAAGTCTAAACTTTTACCTTCTGTGTTGCAGGCACCTGAGATTGAACTTAAGCAATTACTAGAGCATCTAAAGTATACATTTTTAGGGGAAAGGGAAATCGTAAAACCTATGTTTGATTTTGATATAACAAAGTGTTTTAAGGACCAAATTGTAAAACTTGAAATGAAATTTTAAGTCCCTCAAAAGGTTTCAAATCAACAAGGCTTTGCTCTAGTTTGAAAAACTCAAACTCTTAAACTTTTTCTAAGTGTTCTAAGGCTAAATTGCTCAAAACGCTTATGAGTATCGATACGCTTCTTATCGTATCGATACCTTTTTTAGAAACTTTGCTACTAGAGACAAACATTTCGATACACTCCTTACCGTATCGAAACAAGGAATTGAAACAGATTCCATTTGTATCGATACGCTCTCTATAAAATCCCAAGGAGTTTAAATCGAGTACCGATACAGTTTCACCCGTATCGATATGTTTTAAAATATTTTAACAATTCAGAGCTTTAAATATTTCGACCGTTGCCTTTTCTGCTGGTAGGTAACCAAATTTTAAAGAGGTGGTTAATGAGTATCGATACGCTCTTACTCGTATCGATACGATTTCCTCCAATGAGCTATATTGGAAAATTGCATCGATACGGTCTTACTCGCATCGAAACGGTTCCCTAACCCGTACCGATATGCCTGAACGCGTATCGATAAGCCTCTCTTATATTTATGCAACGACTCTTTCTTTTTTGAGACAGGTATCGATACGCTTCCTCGAGTATCGATACAGTAGGCTGCAGAAGTGCATTTATAGTGGAAAGAAAGAGTTCCAATGGCTATTATCAATTCTCTAACCACCCAAACGGCTATAATCAATGAAGAGGGTATAAAAAGAAGCCATTTGAAGACCAACAATAACTATTCAATCCAAGAGAAACATCCATACGCAAAATTCAAGCTCAAGTGCCAAAATTCTCATTCTTGTAAAATCCCAAATTGTATTGAGTGTAAATCTTATCATGTATCTTCAATTTGGGTTGAGTGCTTGTATTCAAAGGGGAAATTTGTATTGAGAGATATTCTTATTGCCTTTAATTTCTTCTTTGTAACCAAGTGAGGGTTTGGTCAATTTTGGGTAGAAAATTGACCGGTTTTGTAAAGGTTTCCTCCAAAATTTGGGTAGTGGATGTAAAGCCTAGAAAAGGGGAAGATCAACTAGTGGACTTGTTGGAAAATCCTTAGTAGGAGCTAAGGTTGTGGATGTAGAGTTCATTTGGAACATGAACCACTATAATTGCCTTGTTATTTATTTTTATTCATTCCACTTCATTTCCAAAATTTTAAAAACCCAATTCACCCCCTCTTGGCTTTGATCAATCCTTTGATCCACTCAACAATTGGTATCAGAGCCTATCTCTTTGAAGGATTAACAACCGAAAGAGGAGATTCTAGGAAGAGTGTGATCATCAACAAAGCAAGCCATGGCATCTACCTCCGGCTCTAGCATGTACGAGTCTCAATCGATCACCAAACCGCCTTTCTTCAACGGTGACAACTATCCTTATTGGAAGAACCGAATGCGCCTCTTCATAAAGTCAAGTGATTTCCTTGTTTGGGATGCTATAGAGGATGGTCCCATCATTCCGATGAAGAGAGACGATGAAGGAAGACTTGTGCCGAAAAGAAAAATAGAAATAAGTGAAGATGATCGAAAGAAGCTTCAAATCAACGACAAGGCTCTTCACATGCTATTTTGTGCTCTTGGACCGAATATCTATTCCAAGGTTTCTTCCATCGAAAGTGCTAAAGAAGTGTGGTATACACTTGAGACAACATATGAAGGGACAAGCGATGTGAAGCAAACAAAGATTGGAATTCTCAATCTTAGCTATGAGAATTTCAAGATGGAGCCCAACGAAACCGTATCTAAGATGTTTGATCGTTTTTCAACCATTGTCAATGAGCTAAAAGGTTTTGGAGAGATCATCTCGGAGGACAAGCTAGTCCGGAAGCTACTACTCTCTTCCTGAGTCTTGGGATGGGAAAAGTACCGCTATCATCGAGGCAAAGAACTTGAAGACGCTAAAGCTTGATGAGCTAGTTGGTTCTCTCCTAATTCATGAAATCATGAAGCAAGGAAGGGAAGATGAAAAGAAGAAAGAAGAGTGGAGAAGCTTGAGGTAGACAAGAAGAAGAAACTAGGAGTGGCTCTCAAAGCTTCTCTACATGAGGAGAGCACTTCTAGTGAGGAGGAAGATCTTGAAGAATTGGCTACGATAACCAAGAGATTCTCACGGTTCATGAGGTCTAACCGAGGTAGAAAGTTTCAAAGAAAGATGGACTTCAAGACCAAGAACAAAGAAGAAGAAAATGATCTGATCATATGCTTTGAGTGCAAGAAACCGGGTCACATCAGTTCCGAGTGTCCTCAACTCAAGAATAAGGGTTTTGAGAAGAAGAAGAAGCTCAAAGCCAAGCTTGCTACTTGGAGTGATGAGGAGTCATCCGAGGATGAGGAACAAGAAGTGGCCAACCTTTGCCTCATAGCTATTGAGGAGGATTCTATGGTAACCTCTAACTCATCTACTTTTGATTTTACATATGATGAATTGCATGAAGCATATGATGAGTTACAAGAGGTGTATGATGAGTTAGTTGAGAAGTATAAGGAGTCTGTTTTGAAAAATAAAAGAGTCATTTCAGATTTGAATGCTAAAATGATTTAATTTTTCAAGCTAACTTGGAATTTGAGAAAAAGATTTTAGGTATACAAGATGAACTTGAATACTTTCAAAAGGAAAATGTATATTTAAATAACCTTATTTCTCTATGTAACATTGAACACCAAAAGATTTTAGATGAGCTCAAAAATTCTTTCAAGAGTGTTGGTCCTTTGAAAAATGAAATAGGTGAATCATCTAGAACAAACCAACCTAAGAGAAAGAATTTTAACTACAAACAAAGGGGCTCCTATAGGCATACTAAAACTAAAAGAATTTGAAGTGTATGGGTTCCTAAGGAACTTGTTAAATCTAATAATGTTGATGCCATGTCACCTTGGATTCCTAAGGGAACCATGCTTTTGGGAGCTAACACTCGTGGACCCAAATTGATTTAGGTACCAAAAAATCAAAGCCTAAATTCTTTGTTTGTAGGGGGAGCATTTCTACAAGGCCAAAGCAGAAAGCCAAAACTCATGGTACCTTGATAGTGGATGCTCGAGGCACATGACCAGGGATAAGAGCCGATTCATGGAATTAAAGCCAAAAAGTAGAGAAGTAGTGACATTTGGTGACAACTCCAAAGGCCATATTGAAGATGTTGGCTCCATAGGTAATCACTCTACCATACTCATTGAAAATGTGTTGTATGCCAATGGTCTAAAACATAATTTGTTGAGCATTAGTCAATTGTGTGATAAAGGGTTCAATGTCTTATTTGATAAAAATGGGTGTAAAATTGTTGACATTAAATCTAATAAAACAATGCTCATTGGTCATCGCATAGGAAACATATATATGGTGCATCTAGATGACATTTATACATCCCATGCATGTTTTGTTGCACAAAATGAAAATGATGCATGGTTATGGCATAGAAAACTAGGACATGCTAGCATTAGTGTTTTAGAAAAATTAGTTTCTTTAAATCTAGTTAGAGGTATACCCAAGATTAAGTTCTCAAATGATAAAATATGTGATGCATGCTCTAAGGGTAAACAACATAGATCATCCTTTAAATCTATTAATGATGTCTCTACTAGTAGATTTTTACAATTGATTCATATGGATCTTTTTTGAGCCTATTAGAACTATGAGCTTGGGTGGTAAATCGTGTGCTTTTGTTCTTGTTGATGACTATTCTAGGTTTACTTGGGTTCTATTTCTAAGTACAAAAGATGAGGCTTTAGAAAAATTCATCACATTTTCTAAATTAACTCAAAATGATCTTCAGCTTAAAATTTCTCAAATTAGAAGTGATCATGGAATCGAGTTTCAAAATCTAGGTTTTGAAGAGTTTTTAAATGAAAATGGTATTATCCACAACTTTTCGGCACCTCGAACTCCTCAACAAAATGGGGTAGTTGAGTGGAAAAATAGGACTTTACAAGAAATGGCTAGAACCATGCTTTGTGAAAACAATTTACCTAAATACTTTTGGGCAGAAGCCACAAATACCGCTTGCTACATTGTAAATCGAGTAATGATTAGGCCAATTTTAAAGAAAACACCATATGAGATTTTAAAATCTAAGAAGCCTAACATTAGCTATTTTCATCCATTTGGTTGCAAGTGTTTTGTTTTAAACAATGGAAAAGACAACTTAGGTAAATTTGATGCTAAAAGTGATGAAGCTATTTTCTTAGGATATTCTTTAAACTCTAAAACCTATCGTGTATTTAATAAAGAACTTTAGTAGTAGAAGAGTCTATACATGTTTTCGATGATAACCTTCTTCCGAGGAAGGATTCTTGTGATGATGGTAATGTAGGGATCATTGAAGCTAATGATGGTGGAGAATCATCAAAAGTGGATGAGATACCAACTAAAGAAGAAGATGTACAAGATCCACCTCTTGAAGCCTTTAAGGACTTGGCTCTTGAGGAAAATGAGGTATCTTACCCAAGGGAGTTCAACTATGTCAAAGATGGTGAAATCTTGGGTGATCCATCCAAGGGGTTTGCTAAGTTAATGCAAGGTGAGTTTGAGATGAGCATGATGAGGGAGCTCTTATTATTTTTGGGACTCCAAATCAAACAAAGGAAGGATGACACCTTCATAAATCAAGCAAAGTATGTGAAAGATATGCTCAAGAAGTTTGACTTGGAGAATACAAAGCCTCAAGCCACACCAATGAGCTCATCTACAAAGCTTGACAAAGATGAAGGAGGTAAGTGTGTTGACTCTAAGCTTTATCGCTCTATGATTGGATCATTGCTTTACCTTACCGCAAGTAGACCATATATATTGTTTAGCGTTTTCTTGTATGCTAGGTTTCAAGCTAGTCCTAGAGAGTTTCACCTTATAGTCGTTAAAAGGATCTTTAAGTACCTTAGAGATACTCCTTGTTTAGGTCTTTGGTACCCTAGAGACTCAACCTTTAACCTTCATGCTTTCTCAGATGCGGATTATGGGGGTTGCAAAATAGATAGGAAAAGTACTTTCGGCACTTGCCAATCCCTAGGTAGTATGCTCATATCTTGGTTCTTTAAGAAACAAAATAGTGTAACTTTATCTACCACCGAAGCAGAGTACATATCGTTACGGAGTTGTTGTGCTCAAGTCCTTTGGATGAAGCAACAACTCTTAGATTATGAAGTTAAAGTATAAAACATACCCCTTAAGTGTGATAACACTAGTGCAATTTGTCTCCCCAAAAATCCCATCCAACACTCTAGAACCAAACACATAGAGATAAGACATCATTTCATTAGAGATCATGTCCTTAAGCAAGATGTTGTTATAGAGTATGTTGACACCTTAAATCAAATAGTGGACATCTTTACCAAGCCTCTAGACAAAGAGCATTTTTGGTCCCTTAGGAGAGAGTTAGGTCTAACTAGCCTATTTTGACCCTTTAGGACTCTTTTTGAGGTTAAAATTGTTTGATCTTATGAAATTTCATGTTTATGTGTTGTTGATCTTGATGGTAATCATGCTTGTAGCTAGGGGGAGTATGCTTCTATTAGAACATGCTTAGATCTACTCATTCATCATTTTCATACATTTAGAAGATGTTAAAGTTGAGCCTTTGGTTGTTCTAATGACCAAAAATGCATTTCTGGGCATAGGTATCAATACGGTCTTATGTGTATCGATACGAGTACTTCATTTGATTTCCATATTGCATTTTCTCTCCTGTGGGTATCGATACAGTTAAATCTGTTTCAATACGAGTTGTGAGCTTTTCAATACGAATGTCTTTCGTTTCGATACGGTTCCTTGATACGTGGTTCCAAGGGATTACCGTTGTACCCCCGTATCGATACCACCTTTAGGCGTATCGATACTCGATCGCGCAGAAGCTTTAATTGGGCATTAAAAGACTTTCACTATTACCAAAACTCTTTTTCAAAACCCTAACCGATTTTCATCTATAAAAGGGCCCTCAACCCTTCATATTTTCATCACAAAACTTAAATTTTCTTGAGGGTTTGTCAAAATCAAGCCAAGTCTAAGGCTCTCCATCAATTTGGTGCAAAATCATCATATATTCCTCCCTCTCTCAATATCAAGGTATAAAAACCTTTTTTCTTTCTATATTATTTATTATTTTCGTTTCAATTTTTTTGTTAGTTTTGTTTGTTCTTTCAAAAGATTTTATTAAACTTTTTTCTTTTGTTTTGTCTTTCAAAAAAAAATTATTTACCTTGATTATTGATTTATCCATGGGGTTGAATGTGAAAATTAATTCATACACACATTATTTTGATTAATTTTTTCTAGACTATGGCACCTAAAAAGAGAGCACGCACAACTAGCGAAGTTGGCGAAGGATCAAATCCCGGCGATGGCACTCGTCCGAATTTGACCCTAATCTATCAAAAGTGCTTTCAAACTCCCGGTGAACTCAACTATTTTCGATCTTTTCAAAACTACAAGATTCGATTGGAGAGGGTAATTTCCATTCCTTTTCTCAATTCGGAGCGGTTCAAGTTTGCTTATTTACCATTGCTCCAAGAATGGAAGTTCATGGATTTTCTTCAAATTCTGGGGTTTTTCTTTCGAAATTTGGTTTTGATCTTTTATGCCAATGCCAAGTGTGTTGCCAATGCTGAGGGTAATGTGTTAGGTTTTTCGATGCTTGATTTCTTCAACCGTTCTTGCTCGCCAAGTGGTGGAGAAGTGGAATTTTGGGTGTAAGTGGTGTGGAAGCTAAAAAGATAAATGACAAGATGATTTATAGTGGTTCAACATTCTAACCAAGATCTACATCCACTACCTTAGCTTCCCACTAAGGATTTCCAATCAATCCACTATTGATTCGTCCCCTTTTCTAGGCTTAGGAGGAAACCCTTACAAATCGATCAAGCTTTGAACCCAAAGCCTTAATCAAACCCTCTTTACAAGAGAAAAGATAAGCAAACTCAAATCCCTCTAATAGGTATTTGTTTACACAATTTAGCTCTCACCCAAAACCTAAAACACTTGAGCAAATCTAACAATTTTGGCTCACTAGTGTTTGTCTATACAAATAAATGACAATTAAGTACTAAGACAATTTCTTGATCATTTGTTGTTGACAATTGAAGCATTAACCATTACTTGATGCTTGGAGGTCCCTTTTATACTCCTTAATGTGTTTGTAGTCGTTACTAGCCGTTGGAGACTTAATTTCTCACCATTAATGTTGTTCTGTAGCCTTCCGTATCGATACGCGTGGACCCGTATCAGTACGACCTTCATCAGAAACTAGCCGTTGGGCTCTTGCCAGCCTAGGCGTATCGATACGCTTGAGGGCGTATCGGTACAACATGACATTTAAAAGACCGTTGGGAAACTAGCCGTTGGGGTTGTTAAAATGGGGATCGGTACGCTTACCAGGTGTATTGAAACGATCCCTCACCGTATCGAAACAGGGTTTGTTGTTTCGATACGGGTTTTGGCAGTGACCAAACCTGGGGAAAAAGGTATCGATACGGGTTAGACCGTATCGGTACTGCAACGTGAAAGTTCAAGTTTGGCTATTTAAAATCTGTAAAAACTTTGCCAAAAACCTTTTTAAATACCTCAAACATATATTCAAGTTGTTTGGACTTAAAAACAAGTTTTAAATTCTTTTCAAATTAGTCCAAAACATTTTTCAATTATTATATCAAAACATTATTTCTACATAATGTCATTGCTGTTAATTCCTATCTTATGGGCAAGAAGATTACCATTGATGTCAAGAACCTTTGTGATGTTTTTGGTTTTGAGGGTGAGGGTATCGACGATGAAGGTGCTCTTGGACATGTTTTGGGGCGGGATTCGTGACCGCTCTTAATGCTCATGACCCTATCTTACATTTGATGATCACTTGGTTGTTTAGGCCTTCCGGAGGAAAATGCTCAACCATCCGCCAAGTTGATGACTTTTGGATTAGATGCTTTCGCGAGAGGAATCGTCATAACCTTGCTCGCATTATGTTTGCTGAGATTATCTTTCTCGTTCAACATCATCATATCTCTCTTGTTACTTCATTCACCTATGGCGCGACTTTGAGCTACTTTTTCACTAAGAAGAAGATTGATTGCTCTCATGATTATCCAACGTATCTCACCGATCTGATTGATGAGAGGTCTCTATCTCGAGCCAAGTTTCATTATTTCAATGGTAATTGGCTTCACCTTTCCGAGCTTCCTAGTGATGCTATACCCGAAGAGATTGCAAATCCTCCCGTAGCTCCTCCTCCATCCATGGATTCTCTCATGACCTATCTTAATGAACAATTCACAAGCTTACGCACGGGAATTGGTTCTATTGATCAAGTCATGAATTCTGGGTTTGCCGTCATTGATACTCGCTTCACAAGCTTAGAAGATCGCATGACTAATGTGGAGAAGTGTATCTCTTCTATTGAGGCCAAGCACAATTCTATGAATATCTCTCTTACGGTAGAGCATAATGAAGATGGTGATGGAGATTAGTCTTAGATTAGTCTTTGCATCTCATTCATGTCATCTTAGGATTTATATTTATACACTTTGTTTTATGCTTTTAGGATTAAGTTTATCATTTAAAATCTATGCTTTGATTTCTATTGTTTGGATTTTCGTTTGATGTTTCCTTCCTTTATGAACTTTATGTTTATCTATTAAATGTTGCTTGGTTTAATGTTATGCCTTTATAACCTATGTCTCTTATTTTGATCTAACAAAAAGGGGGAGAGGGAAGTTCACAAGCTCACTTAAACTTAAACTTAAAATTTACCTAGCTAACATTAAGGGGGAGTTGTTTTCTAAAGTTTTTCAAAAGACTTAAAAATTTTAAGCTTTGGTTTTGTTATATCAAAAAGGGGGAGATTGTTAAATCTATGTTTGATTTTGATATAACAAAGTGTTTTAAGGACCAAATTGTAAAACTTGAAATGAATTTTTAAGTCCCTCAAAAGGTTTCAAATTCACAAGGCTTTGCTCTAGTTTGAAAAACTCAAACTCCTAAACTTTTTCTAAGTGTTCCAAGGCCAAATTGCTCAAAAACGTTTATGGGTATCGATACGCTTCTTACCGTATTGATACCTTTTTTAGAAACTTGGCTATTGGAGACAAACTTTTCGATACGCTCCTTACCGTATAGAAACAGGGTATCGAAACAGATTCCATCTGTATCGATACGCTCTCTTTATAAAATCCCAAGGAGTTTGAATCGAGTACCGATACGGTTTCACCCGTATCGATACGGTTTAAAATATTTTAACAATTCAGAGCTTTAAATATTTCGACCGTTGCCTTGTCTGTTGGTAGATAACCAAATTTTAAAGAGGTGGTTAATGAGTATCGATACGCTCTTACTCGTATAGATACGATTTTCTCCAGTGAACTATGTTGGAAAAATTGCATCGATACGATCTTACCCGTATCGAAACGGTTCCCTAACCCGTACTGATACGCCTGAACGTGTATCGATACGCCTCTCTTATATTTGTGCAACAACTCTTTCTTTTTTGAGACATGTATTGATACGCTTCCTCGAGTACCGATACGGTAGGCTGCAGAAGTGCATTTATGGTGGAAAGAGAGGGTTCCAACAACTATAATCAATTCCATAACCACCCAAATGGCTATAATTAATGAATAGGGTATAAAAAGAAGCCATTTGAAGACCATCAATAACTATTGAATCCAAGAGAAACACCCATACACAAAATCCAAGCTCAAGTGCCAAAATTCTCATTCTTGTTAAATCCCAAATTGTATTGAGTGTAAATCTTATCTTGTATCTTCAATTTGGGTTGAGTGCTTGTATTCAAAAGGGCAAATTTGTATTGAGAGATGTTCTTATTGTCTTTAATTTCTTCTTTGTAACCAAGTGAGGGTTTGGTCAATTTTGGGTAGAAAATTGACTGGTTTTGTAAAGGATTCCTCCTAAGCCTAGAAATGGGGAAGATCAACTAGTGGAGTTGTTGGAAAATCCTTAATGGGAGCTAAGGTAGTGGATGTAGAGTTCATTTGGAACTTGAACCACTATAATTGCCTTGTTCTTCATTTTTATTCATTCCACTTCACTTCTAAAATTTTAAAAACCCAATTCACCCCCATCTTGGCTTTGATCATTCCTTTGATCCACTCAACAGAAACCTTACCGGTTATCATCTCGACCAAGTTGTCCAAAGAAGAGTAGGAAGATCTACTAACGGTGTTGCGAGCGCATAAGGGAGCTATTGGATAGACCGTTGCAGACATCAAGGGGCTTAGTCCCTCCACTTGTATGCACAAGGTAAAGATCGAAGATGGAGTAAAGCCATCCCGACAAGGGCAACACCGTCTGAACCAACCAATGATGGACGTGGTTAAAAAAGATATACAAAAGCTTCTTGATGCGAATATAATCTATCCAACTTCGGATAGTGACTGGGTAAGCCCGATCCACGTAGTTCCTAAAAAAACTGGAGTCACGGTAATCAAAAACTCAAAAGGTGAGTTGATCCCGACAAGAGTCCAAAATGGTTGGCGAGTCTTTATAGACTACATGAAGTTGAACTCTCTAAATCGAAAAGATCATTTTCCACTTCCTTTTATTGACCAAATGATTGAGCGATTAGCCGGTAAAACTCACTATTATTGTCTTCATGGATTTTCAGGGTTTTTCTAGATTCCTCTGGCGCCAAAAGATCAGGAGAAAATGACATTTACATGTCCTTTTGGCACATTCGCTTATCGCCGGATGCCATTCAGTTAAATTTCTAAAGGAATCAATCTTTTGCAGGTTTGGCACACCATGAGCGATAATAAGCGACAGAGGGAAGCATTTCATTAACCGGGTAATTGACGCTCTCATGAAGAAGTTCGGTGTCACCCACCGGATTTCGACATCTTACCATCCGTAAACAAATGGTCAAGCGTAGGTGTCAAATCAAGAGATAAAGATCATACTCGAGAAGATCGTGAAGCCAGATCGCAAGGATTGGAGTGTCAAATTGTTTGAGGGGCGGGTCGAGCTATAACACCGAGCATTTTGGGCAATTCAACAATGCAATATGGAAATGGATGCGATTGGGAAGGGACGCAAGCTGCACATCCAGGAGCTCGAGGAAATTCGGAAACACGCTTACGATAGCGCACAAATCTTTAAAGACAAAACAAAGGATTTCCACGATAAAAATATTGCATTTAAATCTTTTTCCGCTGGTCAGAAGGTTCTACTATTTAATTCTAAATTCAAACTTTTTGCAGGTAAAGTTGCGGTCCAAATGGCTCGGACCATTCACCGGCGTTCAAACTTTTCCACATGGAGCGGTAGAAATTCAGGATACCGAGGGACATAGCTTTAAAATCAATGGACAATGGTTGAAGCAATTTTACGAGAATGTCCCGATTGGTTTAATTGAAGAAATTCATTTCAATGAGCCAAACGCATGAATAAGGTCGTCAAGCTAGTGACGTTAAATAAGCGTTGAATGGGAGGCAACCCATTTATTTTCTATTTTCATTGTTTTTTATTTTCTTAATTTTATTTTAATTTTTATTTATTTATTTATGCTAATATTTCTTTTTCTCATTTTCAGATAATAAAGAGAGGGATATTCGAATGAATGTGCGTGGCATGGTTCAAATAAATCTAAACACCATTTAAAATACATCCATCTTTATCCTACCTTTTTTTTTCTTTTTCTAGATTCCATGGGCCCCACTTTTAGACAAAACCCCAATCTTCTTAGCCGTATTTTAACCCAACCAAAATTGCACTTTTTGTTCTTATTTTTTAACCCGTAGACCCAACCCCAAATTTAAAAAACAAACCCCTTATCTTCCGAAATTTGAAACCAAAACCAAATCACACCTTTTTTGTTTTTAAAACCCGTGGACCCCACCCCTTTATCCTTATCACCTGAAAATCCCTCCCCTCTTATCCCCCAGCCGTCCTTTTCCCCAAATAACCTACCCCCTTATTATTATTATTATTATTAAAACTCAACACCCAATTCATTTTTTTCTTTTTTTTCCTACATGAGCAGTCGTCACCCTGTTTTCACTCATCTTCAACCTCCACCCCAAAGCCAAAGCTCACCTGACGACCATGCCAAGCACCAGGGAGCAGGCCCGCCGTCTTCCGCAGCAACCACCGCTCATCATCGATGGTCAGTGTCGCTTTACGCCTCCACAATTTATGACCATAAGTAGCGACTCCGAGCATCACCAGCCCCCGTCCAACCTCGTACGACACACCTCGTCTCCTCCACACCAGCCGGCCGATCCCATGCCATGTTCAAACGAGGAAAACAACAGCCCAGCTCGACACTCAGAGTGACTTTCCGGCAGTCGCGCTGCCCCTTCCTTCGACAGTGGCGCGGCTGCCACTTTATTTCCCCGCCATTCGCTGCAACCCATGACCCCGCCATTGCCGTCCTTCCATTCCCTGGAAAAAATAGGTTTGTCCAAGTTTTCTCACCACCAATCTCATCATGTGCCCAGCCCGATCCGAGTCTCATCGTTCTCTATGCATACAACTGCCTCCTTTCACTCCGGCGACCATTCTGCAGCATATGCCACCGACGAGGTAAACTCTACTTTTTCAGTTCAACCACTACTGATTTACCACCCATCTATGGTTTTGCAGAGAGCTTCCATGCTGGATATAATACAAATGCAAACCACCACTCTCGGTCAGACACCACACGCCCAGATTCTCCACCACGTGAGCACAACACCGATGAGAATGATATCCCGTCCCAACAAGATGACAGAGACGATACTCCAAGACGCGGCAGGAGGTTCATAGTGCTGACCGATGACAGTTTGCGTGGCTACTTACAATTCACCGGTGCCGAACTAGACACATTTCACCGTATCCGACATCGCAATTTCCCGGTCTGTAAGTATGTCCCTACTCAAACATTAGAGCGTTTGCATCTACGTGACTCGGTTATATTAATGTTTGATAACATTAGTTGGGGTGTATATCCGACTATTCATTGCAATACATATTGTGAGTTAGTACTGGAATTTTATGCTATGTTTACCTTTAATCGTAGCCATGCTATGACTGTCAATACACCAAATGTTATATCTTTCCATCTGTTAGGTCAATATTTTCGCTTGTCTATTACTGAGTTTAATGTTTACATGGGTTTCGTGACTAACGTCTCGGTCCCCAGATATTTGACTGCACTTCTAGACATTTCGCAGGAATTCAATAACGATCTATCGTACGAGACATTGACAGGTTTAGCGGGCTTGCAGTACAATCCAAAAACAACAAAAGATCATGATATCCACAGCCCAGCACTGCGTTATATCCATCGGTTCCTCGCCTACAACTTCTCCGGACGTAACGACACTCCCTCCATACTAAGTAAGACTGAGTTATTCTTTTTACGGTGCATGTAGGTAAGTATAAAGGTAAACCTCGGCTATTGGATGGCCTACACATTTGATCGTGTAGCGCAGACCAATAAGCCGCTTATTTTAGGTCCTTACATCACTCACCCAGCCTTATGTATATTTCATGCTACTTTTGATCCTTCTCCCTTCACTTACGCCTTCTCTATGAGTGCTTTGGATGACAGGTGTTTGGATGCCATAGGATTACTTACAGGAACACCAGATGCACCTTTTATCGTTCCTCCCCAACATGATTGTTTCAACACCGACAACAATAACAACCGACACAAGAAGAACATCCCCAACAAAATATGGATGAGCGACTACATTCCATTGAAACCGATCTTGCCGAAATCCTCTCGTACCTTCGCCCGGGGTCGTCTCGCGGACGACATGGGCGTGGTCGTGGTCACTCTTGATTAGGGGAGTTTCTCCTTCCCTATCTTTACATTCCATTGAAAACGCTTTAAGTGAGGGGGATTTGTCAAATTTCTTTATTGCTTGTCTGATGCATTGCCTTGTGATTTTTCTAGTTCTTGTCCTTTAGAATGCTTAGTTCCTATGCTTTCCATATGATGTTGGAAATCTCAACTTGTTAGAAACTTTAGGTTGCATCATGGATTAACTTTGATAGTATTTTCATAACTTTTACGTGTTCCATAACCTCGTTAATTGAAAAAGGAAAACGAAAGGATGCTCTATTGCTTTTTGTCTCTTTGAGTATGTTTAATTAATTCTAGCATGTCTAACTTTTGTAAGAATTCTTGTCGAAGCTATTTGCATGAAAAAACGAAAATAATAATAATAATAATAATAATAATAATAATAATAATAATAATAACAATAACAACAACAACAACAACAACAATAATAATAATAATAATAATAATAATAATAATGATAATAATAATAATAATAATAATAATAATAATAATAATAATAATAATATCTAGAGGTGCCTATCACTGGCTCTAGCATAATTTGCTAGAAGTGCCTAACACTGGTTCTAGCAAGAAAAACAAGTTCTTTACATACTAGAGATTGTGTTTCATCACAAATTTTCTGCATGCTTTAGTTAGTTTTAATGTTCTTAAAAAACTTCGAGCAGCTTGAGTAATTCCTTGAGTAATCTTTGATTAGTTAACAGGATTGTAGGATTGTTTTTATAATTTTCTACTATCTTGCTTAATTCTTTTGCAACTTTTTGTTTCTTTCATGTTGGGATAGCTAATTCATGTTGTAAGCTAGGGACTTAATGAGCTAAGGATGAGGACGTGAACTTAATTTTTTTTATACTTGAGGAAAAGCATCAGATAAGTGAGGGGAAATTAATTTGATGAGTGGCTAAATCGGTTGTGATTTTAATCTTTATTTTGATTAGGTGGGAAGCTTAAGATACTTAATATGGGTTGTTTTGTGTTGTTTTCGTGCAGGAGATTAGTTGCTGGAAATTAAACTGGAGATCTGCAGAATTTCTAGAGTCGTGGGCAGATTCATAGGCATGAACCAGGGCATGAATGCTGATTGGGTGCCACGTCAGCATCTTCTAGAAGCTAACGTCAGCAGCAGTGATAGCATATCAAGCCGCTTATCATATAGCCTATCCTTCGGATTTTAAATTTCAAACTTTGGATAATTATCTTATGTAATTTAAGTTATTTTTGGGATTTATCTTTTTATATTTTTAGGTTTTTCAGATACTATAAATACCCCACTTTGGGTGTGAGTTAGATATCACTTGCTTATTGCTTTCATCTTCTTAAAGTTAAATACAATTCTCCATTCCCATTTTTTATATTCTCTTCATTATAAAACTAAGTATGGTTTCTTCACCAACCAGGCTTAGCTAAATCTTCTTTAGTCAAAAGCAACGCCAAACCCGACTAAACTCATGAGATTAGAAGAATTCTTCATTCCTTCAACAATTCTTTTTTCGATTCTCTGTAAAATTGGTTAGGCAATCAACCTAATCTTTAGGAATCTCAATTGTTTCATTCCTAAGACGCCGTCGGATTAGAAGTGGTTTAGATCCATCGTTGGGGACGAGGATAGGCTTGTAGCCAATTCAATTCCCTAAGAACAAACTTAGTAGCGGTCTACTAAGGGGAATCAAAATAGGAAACGATTCTCATCGAGATAGTTACCCGAGCACGGGCTTCTCCAGCATTAATGCAGACTTGTGTTAGCATCGATTGCTGTAGCTAACCAACTAATACTTGATTTCAAGGATTGCCCTGGGAATCGAGTTTACCGTAGAGAAGCAAGTTGCAAGGGTTGGGCCTTGTAGACTGTAACTGTAAGAAGGTTGAAGCAAAATCTGTTTCGGTGATCGAGAAAGTCGTGGCAAAGCGTAGCTTGAGGCTAATTCATTTCATAATTTATTTCAATATTTCTTTTCGTTCTCATTATTTTTCTATTACTCAAATTAATTTTCTAAACCCCCACTTTTATTATCTGCAGGTTTCTTGGTCTAAGTCAGAACGAACGGGTGTTAGAACTCCTAGTCCCTGTGGATTGACCCTTACTCTCCCTATACTATTTATTATTATTTATTTGAATTTAAGGATTTATTTTGACACTATATGAAGCGTGTTAGCAAGTTCTTCTTTTGCGGTTATAGGATCGACACATTTATAGTCTCACAATTGATGAGATTGTAGAATTTTTTTTAATAATTTATTTATTAAAATTTCAATTACTGTTTTGTTTGTTAATAATATTTTATTTATTAATATGTTAATTACAGGATGTGGAGGATACATTTAAGCACAATCTAACCATGGCCAAAAATCCTCTGGATAAGCGAATCACTAAATGGTTGTAAGTTTCCAAATTTTATTATGCGGCCTTCATTCAGGGATACAAGTTGGTGCCTGAGTTGATTGCCGCTCTGATTGAGCGTTGGAGGCCGGAAACCCATACGTTCCATATGTCATGTGGGAAATGCATGATCACACTTGAAGACGTGGTCATGCTTATCGGGGTCCCAGTAAATGGGCACCATTGACCGGGGAACCGTTGGACGGAAGCTACACCTGAAGCAATTTGCTCATTTTACCTTGGGAAGGTGCCAGATAAATCAAATTTGAAAGGATCTCGTGTGAAATGAGTTAGTTGCAAAGTGAATTTAAACTCGGTGAATATAGTCCGGTTGATGCGATTTATAATGCCAGTCGAGCCTATATTCTACAACTCATTGGAGGTATACTGATGTCGGATAAATCTAGCAATCTTGTTCATACACGGTATCTACGCTTTTTGAGGAATCCGTGGGAAACTGCTAAATATAGTTGGGGATCGACCATATCATCGTTCTTGTATCGTGAGTTTGCAAGGGCGCTAAAATAGAAAATGGTCATAAGATCATGGGTATTGATGGATGTTTGTTGTTGTTGCAAGCGTGGGCTTGGCAGTAATTTCCCTTTTGGACACCAATTACTCGAACACTGATATAATTCCCTCTTGTCGCCAGGTAATTATCCTAATTTTGAGTTCAATTTTTAAATTAATTTTATTTATTTTTAAAACATTATTGTGATTTGTATGCAGATGGTACGAGAAAGAAGCGCACACAGGATTGGCGAACAACAACTTGAGAGCATTTAGAGCTCAAATTTATTTGTATGCTCAAGAGCAGGTATCTGATTAAATTTATTGTTTACAATTTAGTTAAATATTTACAGTTTATTATTTACATTATAGTTAGATGTCTTATTATAATAATCCTTATTGTATAGTTTATTTGGGTGTCGTACAAAGATGATCGCATTTTTGTACCAGACGATCTGATGAAGGATTCTAATCAGTGGTGTAGTGTTACACTGTTGATCCACTTTGCGATTGTCGAGTTCCACTTTTTCGATAGGGTGCTAAAGAAATTTGGCTTCCACCAGCCCATTCCGTATATTCACATTGGTCATGACTATTTGCACAATTATGATGGACGCGTCAGTGCAGAAGTAAATTGGGAAGCCACACACACCAACTACATTAATATGTGGAACAATAGAGCTTCAACGTTACCGTTTCGCACTCCAATCCAAGGGGATGATTTTGATTTTCAAAGGTCAGAGTACTTGATCTATTTTCTTAATAATGGAATGTCGTACTTAACTTCGGTTGATGGACGAGATGAATTTCGAAAATATAAGAAAAAATACGGTGGTACGGGTGAATCCTCTAAGAGTGCATCGAGCGCATCTCAAAATCTCGTGTGGAGTGGAAACCCTAAAGGTTGGCCAACCACGTGGGTACAACCAAAAGTAGGCACGACAGTTATAAGGGAAAAGAAACCGATTCCTACATTTTTTCAACCAGAAGTTGGCTTGAGCTCTTCAGAAACTCATGGGTTTGATGATGTTGTCTTATACACACCCGAGTTTTTTCCTCTACAGTCACATATGCACTTGAACTTTGGACAGAACATGAATTTCCAAGAAATACAAAATTTCCTGAATTCGCCAGAGATTATGGGAGGGCAGAGCGGTTACATGGATTTGTTCAGAACACCTTCTCCTATGCCCTCGGTGACTCAGGAGGCGAGCTATAGTGAAGAAGAGGTGAACGACAGTGAAGAGGACCCTAAAGAGGATCTCGTGGAACCATAAATGCCACAACGTGCTCGACGACCGCCACATCTTTATCAATCGATTGATCCCATTCATGGCCAGAAATTACACAGGAAGAAAAATGATTTTATGTATTTGTGTAATTTCTCCCATTAAATGCGTTTGAGTTTGAATTTGGATTTTATTGGTTTTTTATCAAAAACTCAACTTAATTCTCGTACTAAATTCTCGTTATAAAAGAACTTTTTATTTTATAATTTCTTTAATTTTATGTTATGCATATAATTTGCAATTAAAAATCAAAGTAGATTCGAATTAATATTTAGCTACAACTGAAATCGGCTTTCTTAAATTATTGAACTTTTTATATTTTGGTCACTATCTCATAATTTTTTCAATTATGTAAATATCTAACATTTGGTTGAGACTGAAGCATTCATCGACATATCTAACATTATAAAAAACTCAATTATGTAAATATCTAACATTTGGTTGAGACTGAAGCATTAATCAACATATGTGTACGGGTCAACATTGGCGAACATACACGCTGCAACTGCATGAGCACATGGATATCACCACGCCTTGAACTCGCCACAATGACACCACCTACGTTTGAAATATACTCGAAATACATTTGAGTGGGGTGCTCCGTTTCAGGTTCTGGAACCAATAACATCGAAAGTCTCATTCATCCGGTCGAATGCATGAAGGGTTAGCGACGTTGCATTCTTCACATCATTCTCCATTTTTGTTACAATAGTAGGAGCCCAACGTTATCCCTTGTTTATTAAGGACTAGACCCGCTTCCCTTTAATGAACCAAACCTTAGCCAAACGATAGTAAGTCTCTGTCACCAAGCTTGCTATTGGGAGATGACGTGATCCTTTTAGTACTCCATTTATGCACTCCACAAGGTTGGTTGTCATTTGCTCGTATCGTCTACTACCTTCGTCATATGATTGGGCCCTTCTTTCTCTCTCGATATTGTTGGCCCAACTCCAAACACACTAGCTGTATTTCTGTAAATTCGTCATCTTCCTCTCAAATTCTGGCTGCAACAGTTGATACCTTGTGCCATAATATATGTTGTTAGCAACTAGAAAATCAACGCACATAATTAGATGGGCATATGTAACGGAGTTTGAAAGAATGATACTTACCCATGCTTAAAATGTCATTGCGAAGGTAATGATTTTTGAACTGCTTGTAGATATTCTTACCGATGTGACGAACACAGTATAGAAGGTATGCATACAGAGGTGTCCAATGACTTCCCTCTCGATTAATTAATGCTTTGATACATATCCCTCGATCGGAGATAATGCAGACCCCATCTTCTCGGACGACGTGGTCACACAAATTGGTCAAAAAGAAATTCCAAGCTTTCGTCGTCTCCCCCTCAACAATTGCGAATGCAATCGAAATGACATTGCTCTCACCATCTTGCGCAACGGCAACCAACATTATATGAGAGTATCTCTCGTAAAGCCACGTTCCATCGACTTGGATCATACGTTTATAATATGGAAAGCCTTCAATGCATGGCTTGAACGCCTAGAACAGTCGATGGAAAAATTGATACCCTTGAAGCAGGTGGCCTTGTCGGTCATATGCATCCTTTGTTTGATACCTCACTATGGTGCCCTAGATGAAACGTATTATTTCTATCAATAAATTCGGCAGCTCATTGTACGACTTATCATAATCACCGTACATGGAATGCAATGTCTTATCCCTTGCACGCCACCGCTTCTTGTATTTTATTTGATATTTAAATTGATGCGCAATGGTTGCCTGAATTGCTAAAACGGTAACCCTTGGATTCGCTTCGACCAACTTCATCACGTGATGGCTTATTACACTCGATTCCAATTTGGTATATTCCTAGTCGATGGATGTTCGTAAACATGTATGATCGTCATTGTACTTTGTGACCTCTCAACGATGTATCTTCTTAAGCTTCGTTACTCAAATCTTCCAATTGTACCCTTCTTCATATTTCACACACTTCACAAAGAAAGTCCTCGGGGTGGAATCTGCAACCGCGTAGTCCACATGTTGCATGATGTTATACTCTTTAATTGTTAATATAGCTTCTTCCTTTTAATTAAATTGAAGCCCCTCAAATAGTTCACCGTGCTAACTCGAGGTTAATTGGGGCATATCTGGGAATTGCGGCGCCCTCGTCGCATCGAAATCCACCATGTACATGTGAGTAGGAGGTTCATAGAATGTAATGTCACCCACGGTCAGAACGAATTCTCCAACACCAAAATTAGGGGTATCACCAATGTCATCATGGAACAAATAGGGATCCCCAATATCTTCATCTTCGCTTGAATCTTCAAGTGATTCTCCTCATCGACCTCGTAGGTTCTCAATATTAGCATCAACAGTCGGCCTGAATGGTGCTGCATATGTTGACAACCCACCTTGATGAAATCCACTAGATGTCCTAGTTGCCAACATTGCGACAAAACTGCCTCTAGGCATATCAAATTTGTTACCGAAACCCATTTAACTAGATTCCCCAACTGCGTTTCTGGATGGGCCGGGAATATCACGCACCTCAACAAATAACTCGACATTTCGAATATTCATAGAGTCATGCTTTGTGATCATTATTCCCACATATGTATTATCTTCGAGATCTATTGCGGAATATCCGACTCGATTGTGACAAGTTAGCCACTAATACCGCAAACCATGAATCTCAGCTCCAATTTTCTCAGATATCTTCTTCTTCATTACTCGAAGCATGATTTATTTTTCAAATCTCATCTTCGTAGGGCTTTCAAATTCAAATACAATACCGACATCAGTTTTCACCATTTGTCCATTGTAATGGACAATCGCCACAAGTCTGGTATTGCTCATTTTCTCTGCATGTTCGGAAAAAAAATATTTTCAATAATAATACAAAAATCAAAAAGAACAACTACAATGTCACTAAACTTAATTTTAAACTATAAATAACAATAATTTTAGAACACACTACTTATTTAAAAAATTATTTTTAATATATATATATATATATATATATATTCGAATACAATTTAAAAAACTATACTAATTTTTTAAAACATACCAATTACGATTTTTCCCATTACTATTATTATAAACAAAAATAAAATATTCATCGTTCTAACACAAAAGTTAATTTTCAAATTGAGTTATAATATTTTACCCACAACTTTCTTCTTCTCCTTCTTTACTTAATTTTTTACTCAGTTTTTTCTCTAACAAATTACCCCCCAACAATACCTATCTAAAAAATTTACACTACCTCTATATAATTTAAAATTATTATAACAATTACAAAATAAATAAAAAAAAAACTTACCTTTCTTACCTGCCCGAGGCATGCATGGCTCCCTAAAATCACGCTGAATCACTGCCACCCTGCACTGCCCTCTACCGATACTGTTTAAAGTCTGATAGAGGATAGTCTGACTTTCAACAGTGAATGGCCCTCTACGGTACTGGCACGTGGAAGAAGCTGGAGGCCATTGTTCCTATTTGAAGTCGGACAGAGGACCCTCCGAATTTGACCCAATATTTTATTGTTTTTTTTTAAAAAAATCACTGTTCAAAGTCAAGTAGAAGTCAATTCGACTTCTGACTTGAACAGTAAACAACAATAGATTTAGAATTAAACAAGGAAGAACCATATTTTGAGCAAAAAAATTGAACCACAATATTATGGTAATTCTGCCACATAATTATGTAGAAATTTATAGAGAATGAGCTCCACTGAAAATGATAAAATAAAACAACGTGGTATTTATAAATAAGTTATATTTTGATACAGAGCCCGTATAAATTTTTACACAATTATTTTTTAAAATTTAAAACCTTAACTCATCACCCTAACTTCTAACTTTAAACCAATTCTCTAAACTCTTAACTAAATATCTAACTCCTAAATTTGACAAGCATGTGTAAATTTTAGTTTACATGAACTATGTATTTCCTTTTTTTTCAAATTATTAGTTTATAAATGACATAATAATAAATTTAGACCTTAATACTTATATATTTTATCAAATAAATTCATATATACTCTTTTTAGTTAAATTTAATATCAATAGTTTTTTAGTTAAATTACTTTAATAATTATTTTTATTACAATATTAACTAAAAAATATTATAATGAACATAAGTTAACACGTCAATAATGAAATGCAAGTGAACTGACATGCAAAATACCACATAATACGGATGATTTACATATATATTGCACAGGAAAAAAATTCTCAATATAGTGCACATTAGTTTTTATTTCCACAAATATTGTGAATTCTACAGTACATTTAAAGACGGATTCAGATGAATCCGACTATGAATAGTGAAAAAAATTACCCTAAAGACTCCCCCATATGCCTCCGCCTATGAATAGTATCCAAAAAACAAAAAAAAAAGTCTAACTCACCTGCACTTCTACATGTCGTGCGCCGACAATGTTTGATGCACTGTTCAAAGACGGGCTCAGCTGGCATCGTCTTTGAAAAGTGCTCGGTTGTTGATCAAGCTTGCATGACAGGTCTAGTGCGTGGCGGTGGGCGGGATTCTCTCCATGCATGCCTTGCATGCACGAGTTTAAAGGGAAATCGGGAAGTGTTGGCAGATTTTTTTGGGGGGGAAGGGTGGGTGATTTGGTTTTTGAATGAGGGATGGGTTTAAGGTATTTTTAAAATGTATAGGGGTAGAGTTTAAAAATGTGTAAGTGTTATTAAAGGAGGGGTAAGGGTATTATAGGGGAAATTTTTATTTTTTGTGTTAAATAGTTAAGGATGGAAGTAAAATTTTAAGTGAAGAAGAAGAGTAAGGAGAAATTAGTGAAAAAATTTTGAGTGAAGAAGAATAAAAAAGAAATCAGTGAAGAAAATATTGTAAGTATATTCAATTTTTTTTAAAATTTTGTTTTTATTTGAGTGAATTCGTTTTATTTTGTGTATCTGATATAATTTAAATTTTATGCATGTAGTTTTATTTAAGTTTGTTCGAATTTTATGCATGTAGTTTTATTTAAGTTTGTTCGAATTTTATGCATGTAGTTTTATTTTAAGTTTGTTCGAATTTTATGCATGTAGATTCGAATTTTTTAAAATAAATTTGAAATATATTTAAAATAATTAATTTATGGAATTTTGATTTAGTGTATTTATTAAAAAAAATTATTTATGTGTTTTGAACATGCAGAGAAAATAAGCAACAATAACACATTTATGACTATTGTCCATTACAATGGACAAATGGCAAAAACTGATGCCGAGATTGTATTTGAATCTAAAAGCAGTACGAATATGAGATTTGAAAAGAAATTCACGCTTCGAGAAATAAAAGAGAAAATATCACAGAAAATTGGAAGAGAGATTCATGGTTTGCGTTACCGGTGGCTGACATGTGAAAATCCAGTCAGATATTGTGCAATCAATCTTTAAGATGTTGATGATGTTGAAATGATGATTGCAGAGCATGAATCTATGAGGATTCAATATATCGAGTTATTTGCCGAGGTGCGTGATGTTCTCGATCTAACCCCCTCGTCCCGGGCTAGCCGACAGATCGGTCCGAACAAGTTACACGGGGAAAACCAGAGCGAAACCCGCTAAGGCTCCACTCCGATTAGCAACCCTAGAAAATTTTCATTTATTTATCTTGTCTAAATATTATATTTAATCCTATGTGCGAAGGCGGCAGCGGAAAATGATAACGAAACAATCCATGCGGAACATAAGGCAACATAAATTTACCAAGTGACATGTTAGTCCAATTTCAAGCGAATGAAGCAAAACCATTCATAAAAGATACATATGAGCTTAACATAGAAGCATACGAACATTAGGGACTAAAACACAGCGTTCAAGAACCTTTGAAGATGCCAAAAAGGAAAATTTACATGCCTGCGTTTCGAAACAGCTTGCCCGTTCCGAAACGCAGGCTCCAATTTAAAATCAAGACCAAGTCGTTCCGATACAGTCCACTCTGTTCCGGAACGGGGGTCTACAGTGACAAAACGTTTCGAAACTGGTTCCGAAACAGGCACTCACAGTGGCAAACCGTATCGAAACGCGTACCGAAATGGGAGCTCACAGTGTCAAATCGTATCGAAACGGCACCACCCCTGTTCCGATACGAGTATCCCTGGAGTTACGACTGTTCCAAAACCACTTCGCGTGTTTCGATACGCATGCTCACAGAGTGGTTCGAAAACAGACTTTAACATCCTCAATGGTGTAATCACTCATTTTTGTCCGGATTATATACTAGTAATATACTATTAAATAAAAATAATAATATGTATAAAAAAGAAAAAAGAAAAATATATATTAGAAAAAATTAAATAAAAAAAGAGCATAGATAAAGTAAAGCGAAAAGCGAAAAAAATTCAAAAAGCAAAAGAAAAATGAGTGTAGCTCAAGGCTCCACGTCACCCCAATCCCCCCACTTTGGCTATAAATAGCCGGATGGGAGGGACACCAAAGGGACACCAATTTCACACCCAATTTGGGTGAAGTCAAGCCATGCCCCTTGTTTTAGGGGAGGCGGCCCGAGTGGCTGCCAAGGGTCGGGAGTCCCGACCTTAGTTGGTTTGATTGAGGTTTCTTTTGTGACTCGATTTAGTTGTTTCTTAGGTCATGGTTAGAGGGCGTGAAATTCTTGGAAAGGATCGGTCGAAGTTCTCTATCCAAAATTTTAGTGGGGTAAAATTCGATCATTATCTTTGTATTTTATTATTTTATTGTCATATTTTATTATATGGGCTATATCAATGAATATTATTATTCGTGTCTTTTTTATTAGGGTAAACTATATTAATGACCACCGAACTATTGGGTTGGTGTCGATTTGACCACTATATTTTCAATTGTGTCAAATATACCACTTAACTATTTAAATGGTTTCAATTAAGCCACTCGCCGTTAAAAAAAACGAAAAAGTTGACGGAACTGTTAAAAAAATTGGTATAATTACACATTTGGTCCTTTATATTTATACAATATATCAATTTAGTTCTAATTTTAATCTAATAAAATAAATTAATTATTTAATAAGATGATGACACGTGTCACCACCTTATTGGACGTCTTTAATTATTTTTATTTAATTTATTTAATTAATTTTCCACCTCCAATCAGGTGGTGACACGTGTCACCCAATTGGAGGTGGAAATGAGAGGAACAAAACGCCCCCATCATGGATCAAACCTGTGACCTTGGAGCAACCAAGGTTTGTGTTTGCCACTGAACCAAGCACACTTTTGTGTTATAAGGTACAACATTTAATATATGTGTTTAATGATTGTTAGTGCCCAGGAAAATGAAAGAAAAGAATGTGCACTTGGGTGGATTCGAACCAGAGACCTTAGGATGCATAGCTCAAGTGCTTGCCACTGCACCAAGTGAATAATTTGTGATATGTTGTACAACATTTAATATATGTATTATATAATTTTTAATGCTTGGAAAAAGGAAGGAAATGTAATTGTAAGAAACTCGAACATAATATTCTTATGATGTATAAAAACATTTAAACCAATTAAATAAATGTAATAACTAAATTAAAGTTAAGAATATTAAATTATGTTTGTGAGTTTGAAATCGCTAAATGAATTTAATATAGTTTTTAATTTTTTAATATAATTATATATATAATAATTTAATTAATTTTTTAGTAAATATTAAAATTATTAATCAAGTTAAAAAATCATTATATACGTGAAATTATAAAAATAAATATGGAACTAAAAAATATATTAAATTTAGATTAATATATAAAAATTTTAAAAAGATTTTTCTATTAAAAAATTAAAAAATAATATTAAATTTTTTATTTTAAATCGTGCATTAACTATAATTTAAAATATATACAAAATATTCTTAACTTTAATTTAGTTATTAGATTTATTTAATTGGTTTAGATGTTTTTATGCATCATAAGAATATTATATTCGAGTTTCTTAAAATTACATTTTCTTCCTTTTTCCAAGCATTAAAAATTATATAATACATATATTAAATGTTGTACAACATATCACAAATTATTCACTTGGTGTAGTGGCAAGCACTTGTGCTATGCATCTTAAGGTCCTTGGTTTGAATCCACCCAAGTGCACATTGTTTTCTTTCATTTTTCTGGGCACTAACAATCATTAAACACATATATTAAATGTTGTACCTTATAGCACAAAAGTGTGCTTGGTTTAGTGGCAAACACAAACCTTGATTGCTCCAAGGTCACAGGTTCGATCCATGATAGGGGCGTTTTGTTCCTCTCATTTTCCACCTGCAATTGGGTGACACGTGTCACCACCTGATTGGAGGTGGAAAATTAATTAAATAAATTAAATAAAAATAATTAAAGACGTCCAATAAGGTGGTGACACGTGTCACCATCTTATTAAATAATTAATTTATTTTATTAGATTAAAATTAGGACTAAATTGATATATTATATAAATATAAAGGACCAAATGTGTAATTATACCAATTTTTTTAACAGTTCCGTCAACTTTTTCGTTTTTTTTAACGGCGAGTGGCTTAATTGGAACCATTTAAATAGTTAAGTGGTATATTTGACACAATTGAAAATATAGTGGTCAAATCGACACCAACCCCATAGTTCGGTGGTTATTAGTATAGTTTACCCTTTTTATTATAATTTTATGTCTCTTTTATTATTTATGTTAGTATATGTTTTGTACATGTATAATTAATTGCCATATTTATTTATTTTATTATTCTAGTTTAGTTCTCGATATTCTAGTGGGAGTGTCGTCTCGAGTCTTCGGGCGTCATCTCTTTTGGTATCGCAAGTTATAAATTAGGTTGTTGATTTGCATGATCATGCATCCATGTATTTTAGGGATTATTAATTAAATTAAGATTCGGATTTAAATTTGCCTTAATAAATATGATATGAACCCTTAGGTGCCAATTTTTGGGCGCGGTGGGGGTGCTAATCCTTTCCCACTCGTAACCGACTCCCGAACCTTTTTTTTAAATCTCTGGTTTTGTTTTCTCGGTGTCCGGTCTACATTTTTTTAAATGATCGGTGGAGACTCCAATATTTTATTCAAAAAACTAACTTAAAAAATCCCCTAAAATCAAATTTTTATTAAAAAAATGGGAAAACACATTTTCGGATTTTTTAGTCGCTACAGGATGGCGACTCCGCTGAGGACCAAATTTTTGTTTTCAAAAACAAAAAAGAGAGTCAAGCCTTAGTTGGGTTTGTATCGTAATTATTAAGTAAAATTTAAATTTTATTTAATTTAATTTTTAATTTCTAAGTCTTGTTTGATTTTGATATAAATTGTCATCATATATTAGTTCTAGTACCGATTAAGTGGGAACGATTACTTCGCCTCGTGGAGTTGCCACTTCCGTATGGTGTTGTAATTTATTTTTGAGATTCGATCCTTATATTTCGTGGAGCTCCGCTTCCGTATGATATATGAGTCGTATCCCCCCGAATCGATGTCTTGGTGACATTTCGGGTACCTTTACTTTAGATCCAAACCACATATTGTGAATTGTAGAGCTCGCCTTTTAGAGCTACATCGGTATTATGTCCTTTAGCGATAACCCTGTTAAGTTGTATTTGGTTTATTTGTGCATTTCTTTGCTTTATACTCCATGTATGTGCTTTAAATTTCCTTCATTTATCGTATGATTTTTTTTCATTTGATTTATTTAATCGATTATTTCACTTGTACCAACTTATTTTTTTTGTTCTTTTTCTTTCATTTTGCATTTATCACTTGTTGCTTACCATATTATAACATAGATGTTGATTCAAGAACGGTCCAATTTAGAGGACGTTTGAGATATGAGAAAAGTCTGTAATGCCAAGAGAGATAATGCTACAGTATCGAGTTGGGTCGAACAAAGATTAATCAAGGAAAGGGACAAATTGACGATAAGACACATGTCGGAGGCAGAGACGACATATCTTGGATACATAGGCCATGACCCTTCAAAGTTTAAAATTTTCATATTTAGCTCCTTAAAAATTTTCAAAAATTTTAATTTATCCCCACTAAAATTTTTAAAATTATTATTATATTTCAAAAGTTGTAAATAATTTCATTTAAGTCTCTCTCTAATTTTTTTTAAAGAGGGGCATTGATAAGTTGCATTTTTTCTTTTTTTAAAACTTTTAGTTAAACTCTTACATTTTATGAAAATTTTAAATTAAACCCTTCAAATCATTATTTCGAGCCCCCAAAATTTTCAAAAGTTTTAAATATGTCCCTCCAAACTGGATTGTCAAGATATGCCCCTAAAAAATAGACTATTGTCCGCACTCAGCTTGCACGGGTTAATGATCTTCCCAAAAGTTCCAGGGTACGTAGAATATATTGCCGCGAGCCTTTTGAGCAGTAGAAGAAGAGAATGGTGAGATCACCCCTTAGCCCGGAAGCAACGTTAAGACATGAAATACGAGCCTTCCTTCGCAAAGTCGAGACAATAAGACGGAAAGCTAATCGTTATCTGTAATTCATTATTATAGCTTTTTGTAATCAGACAACTTCTCCATTAAATGAATGTCTTTCTAAGAATTGTTTGAGAATCAACACCTCATTTGCATTCATTCTTGCATTTGTAACTATGGTTATGCTTTATACTTTTTTGTACATTGCTTCACTTGACATGTTTAGGACATCATGTTTTCATAAAGTATTCATAACAATTGCATCTTTGCATCACCATTGAATCATGTACACACATCGCATTTGTATAAATATACTTAATAGAAAGTAGTTTTGCACTATCACCGAGAGATACTTTTTAAAATTCATACTTCCATGAGGACACATCTTTTAAAAAACACAAATTTTCTTCAATTTAATCATTTTACAAAGAATTTTTTTTAGTAAGTAAAAAAATCAAACCAAAACGAGTTTTTTTTCCTCACAAAAACCCTTATGTAAAAAAAAGAATTTCTTAATTTTATCATTTTTGTAAGAATTTTAAAGAATTCCATGATTTTTTATTTTTTAAAGATTTTTTAAATTCTTTCCTTCTTTTAAAGATAAATTTTTTTAATTATTCTTTTATGTAGAACAATTAAGTTGATTGGAAGATTCTATGACAATTCAAGAATCACTTAACTTGTTGCATGCTCAAACACAAGAATGAAAATGATAAAACTTTGCTTAGTCTCTCACTCGGTCATTCTGCTTACGATGATAAAGATGATGTCAACCTTTTGGTTAAGATTGTGACCCGATTGATACTCGTGATTTTCACATAAGGGCATAAGGGCATACCACCAAAAAGGTATAAGTTACTGAAAGAAATTAGGAGGTTGGTTGGCAATGGAGTCCTGACAAAAGTTAATATAGCAATGGAGGGTAAAAAAATGGGATGAGCTTACACTGAACTGGAAATACCTGAATAACTCGAAAGTTCATATGCTTGGGTTTCTCATCTTTTCTTTTTTACAAAGAAGACCGACAGAAATGTTGGCATAACGTGCTTAAACACGGCAAAGTTCAAGACAATGGATAATTCAGATGTCCATCAAAAATTCATTCTCACGAATGGTCAAAGGGAAATAAATCCTTTGGAAAACTCCAATGTCATAATTGGTATAAACTGATTGTACCCAGGGGAATGGTACAACTAGCTCGGAGCAAACGGCTACCGGTAAAGGCAATTCAAAACCGTTGATCCCTGTGTACTTGGGAAAAATACGAAGGAAATCTATAAGCTAAGCTGTAGATTTTTTAAAATCAAATGTTAGAGTATAATTATTTTTGTCATAATGAGAAAATTTTCATTTTGTTATTTAGAAAATATTTTTGCATTCTTTGATTTTTTAAATGGGATAGTTTTTGTTCTCCCATGCACATATACATTTTTGTTTTTCCATACACACACATATATGTACATATCTTTTTACGTTGATTCGAATGTGAGCATCTGCTATCTATTTGGGAAAACAGAGGAACGTAACGAGTGTTTAGATCATAGGCACACCCATTTAGGAATACCTTCTCAAACATTTTTTGTTTAAGATCCTTGAGTCGAGAGCTGACTCTAAACCTCTACCACCTGAAGACTTTCTCCGGATGTCTATGGATGAGATGACGAATGGCATTCTTTCACTTCCCCTTCACAAAAATAAGAAAATATACTCATTGTTGTCCCCTTTTAGCTGGATCGTTTTTTTGGTAGAACCCAAACCAAAGATCACATCCACATTGGGGACAAAGAGGATCCAAGTTTTGTTTACAAATAAAAGTCGCCCGATTTTTAATGGGCAAGATTTGAGAACATATACATCAGATACAGAGGTCAGAGAAACATCAGAAGCATTAATGAAGAATTTTGCCAACAAAAGAGAAAATAAATTGAGAATAAAAACATTGAATTGAAAGGTGAAATCAAGGAATAGAAGAATTGTACACAATCATTCATTCTAATGAGCACCAATTTTGATGAACCAGGGGTGACTGATCATCTTTGAGTATAAACCAAGTATCCATCTCCATCCAAGATACGAGCCAGTCCGAGCTTACAGCAGAAGGAAATGAACTCTAGGGTGAAAACCCAAAAATGGGCAGTCTAGAGCGATCCAAGAAAATAAAAAGCCTCACCAGAGCACATTCTTGAAGTACATATGTGATGTTTTGCTCGAAAATGATCTTCGGTTTTCCATAATCCTTTAAACATTTATTGAGCCTATATATCCCTTCTTTCATAACCATGAACCATGGCTTACATTACAAGCCTATAAAGACCATTCTAATCATACATAGATGTCCAAGTTGGATGAGTCTGTCTTTAGATTACATTTCGCCTATAAGGGTTAACCTTTCTTCAAGGAACGTCAAACTTTAAATGCCTGATCGACACCAAAATGAGGGAAGGATGGGGCATGGTGAATGAGTGAGATCAAGTGAGCTACCTAAAAGGGGTTAGAGATTAGGTATGGGAATCGTTTCTCTCAAAGCCTAATACATCAGAAGAGACTGTACATGTGCATATGTCATCACAACATTCAAAATTTGCTAAGCATACGCTTCATTCGGATTGATCTTTGACAATTTGAAGCAAATGAGTTATTGTATTTGATATTTTGGGCTGAACATTAGTTTTTTTTAAAAAATGTTTGGCATTTACTCCAATTTTGATTTTCCTTTGAACATTAGTTTTTAAGAATGTTTGGCATTTACTTCGATTTTGATTTTGCCCGAACATTAGTTTTTTTAAAAAAATATTTGGCATTTTTCTCCAAATTTCGATTTTTTTATATTTATCATTTTCTCAAAACATCAGTTGGCAAAAAAAATGTTCGACATTTTTTTCAAATTTTTATTTTTAAAATACCTATAATTTTTTCCCGAACAATGATTTTCAAAATGTTTGACACTCTCTTCAAGTTTTGTTATTTAAAAAATAACTGACATCTTTTCAAATGGCATTTTTTATAGTAAGAATTAAAGCATAGGGACCTAGAATTTGTTTCCGCCGAGATGCTTCGTTATGTTTAATAAAGAAGATTGAGCTTACAAGATGAGTTCACAAGAATTGAGGCATTTCGTTTGCCCAAATTTCAAAGTAGAGGAAGACTCTATATATTGAGTCAAAAGACGAGAAAACGTCAAACCTGATACTGAATGGGGGTAATGAGATGATGAAAGTCCCTATATAAGAGTAGTATAAGGACTAGAAGAGAAACTTACGAAACTGGGTAGAGACCGTGAAGATTAAGAAGAGAAAGAGTTACTCGCACAAGAAAAAGCGCGGGTCAAATGCGAGATAAAGATTCAATTAACGAAGATGAAGAGTGAGGAGCATACTGCAGAGATATAGAGAAGAAATCTGAGAATGGCCTTTCAGGGAATAGGATTTTAAAAGTAGATTTGAAAAGAAAAGAAAGAGAAAGAAAAGAAAGAAAGAAAGAAAGAAAGAAAGAAAGAAAGAAAGAAAAGAGAAAAGAAGAGGAAAAGGAGATAAGAAAAAAGGAAAAAGAAAAAAAGAAAAAGAAAGAAAAGAAGAAAAATAAATGCGAAGAAAATATTACATTGCATGCATCATACAGAGATTCTTATTACTTGATTTAAACAGATATTACCAAAGATTTTGATTTGCAACTTCATGTTGAAGAAGTAGATCGTTTTAAAAGATTTTCGACAGCCTTCGAGTGTAAGTCCTCCAATTTTTAAAAGATTTTCGGCAGCCTTTGAGCATGAGTCCTCCAATTTTAAAAGATTTTCGGCAACATTCGAGCGTGAGTCCTCCAATTTTCAAAAGATTTCCGGCAGCCTTCGAGCTTGAGTCCTCCAATTTTAAAAAGATTTTCGGCAGCCTTCGAGCGTGAGTCCTCCAATTTTAAAAAGATTTTCGGCAGCCTTCGAGCGTGAGTCCTCCAATTTTAAAAAGATTTCCGGCAGCCTTCGAGCGTGAGTCCTCCAATTTTGAAAACATTTTCGGCAGCCTTCGAGCGTGAGTCCTCCAATTTTTAAAAGATTTCCAGCAGCCTTCAAGCGTGAGTCCTCCAATGTTAAAAAGATTCCCGATAACCTTCGAGCGTGAGTCCAGATCTTAAGTCCTTCGGGCATGATGATAAGTCTTTCGAGCCACCGGTAAGTCCTTCGGGCTATCGATAAGTCATTTGGGCACGATGCTAACCTTAAAGTGATGTCAAGGCCGATAGAAACTGGGGCATCGTTTTAAGGGATTAATAGCTTGTTGGCGTGAATCCTTATCTTAAGACCTTCAGGCCATCGGTAAGGCCTTCAAGCATGGTGTCAAGCTTTATTTTTGATGTCAAAGGCGAGTACAAATCGGGGCATTGAAGAGTTCGAAGCTGGAAAGAACTGGTCCAATAAGAGCAGAAAGTTCTAGAAAAATCCATGATTTCAAAGCTGAAGGTTCAATATAGAAAGAACCCGACGTCCAAGACTTCAAAGCAAAGAGCTTAAGGATTTCAAGGTGAAAAGTTCTATATAGGAAGAACTTGTAGCTCGAAGAATCTAATCAAAAGAAGCGAAAGGTTCTATATAGGAGAAACTTGTAGCTCCAAGACTTGAAGGTGAAAAAGTTCTATATAGGAAAAACTAGCAGCCTAAAGAGATGTTGCCAAGGATAAGCCAAAGGTTCTATACATGAAGAACTCGCAGCTCCAAGGCTTCAGACGGAGGAAGAGTGCAAGAGTTCCATATAGAAGGGACTCGTGGCTTCAAATCTCCGAGCAAGGAAGTAGGACAAAAATGAGTGTTTTTGATCTTTGCTTTGTTCTCATTTCACACGAACAAGCAAAGAGGGGCAGCTGTAATCACTCATTTTTGTTCGGATTATATACTAGTAATATATTATTAAATAAAAATAATAATATGTATAAAAAAAGAGAAAAAAGAAAAATATATTTATTATAAAAAATCAAATAAAAAAGAGCATAAGAAAGCAAAAAAAAAAATCAAAAAGGAAAAAAAGCAAAAGAAAAATGAGTGGAGCTCAAGGCTCCACGTCACCCCCAATCCCCCCACTTTGGCTATAAATAGCCGGGTGGGAGGGACACCAAAGGGACACCAATTTCACACCCAATTTGGGTGAAATCACGCCATGCCCCTTGTTTTAGGGGAGGCGGCCCGAGTGGCTGGCAAGGGTCGGGAGTCCCGACCCTAGTTGGTTTGATTTGGTGTTCGATCGGGGTTTCTTTTGTGGCCCGGTTTAGTTGTTTCTTAGGTCATGGTTAGAGGGCGTAAAGATCTTGGAAAGGATCGGTCAAAGTTCTCTATCCGAGATTTTAGTGGGATAAAATTAGATCATTATCTTTGTATTTTATTATTTTATTGTCATATTTTTTATATGGGCTATATCAATGAATATTATTATTCGTGTCTTTTTTATTATAATTTTATGCCTCTTTTATTATTTATGTTAGTATATGTTTTGTGCATGTATAATTAATTGCCATATTTATTTATTTTATTATTCTAGTTTAGTTCTCGATATTCTAGTGGGAGTGTCGTCTCGAGTCTTCGGGCGTCATCTCTTTTGGTATCGCAAGTTATAAATTAGGTTGTTGATTTGTATGATCATGCATCCATGTATTTTAGGGATTATTAATTAAATTAAGATTCAGATTTAAATTTGCCTTAATAAATATGATACGAACTCTTAGGTACCAATTTTTGGGCGCGGTGGGGGTGCTAATCCTTCCCCACTCGTAACTGACTCCCAAACCTTTTTTTAAATCTCTGGTTTTGTTTTCTCGGTGTCCGGTCTACCTTTTTGAAAATGATCGATGGCGACTCCAATATTTTATTCAAAACACTAGCTTAAAAAAATTCCCTAAAATAAATTTTTTATAAAAAAGTGGGAAAACACATTTTCGGATTTTTTAGCCGCTACAAATGGTCCCCCAAACTTGCCCCAAACATCAAAGATCACAAGCAACCATCATACATACAATCTAGAGGCATCATATCCTACAGCAAGCATGATTAAACATACAAACATGCATAATGAATCTATTTAGCCACAAGAAACATGTAGCAACATAAGCTTCACATAAAACATGGTTTACAACTCTTCAACACAAAAGCATAAGCATTCAGCAACAACATTAAAGCCAACACATAGGAGTCTAACAAACGCTCCTACAACACTTAGCATCCCCATTGCTATCTATTACATTATTTAAGAAAATCATACTTGAGCAGCAACACACACTCTTGGGTGGCCCTTCTTTGCTCCTTGCTAACTTCTACACTAATGATCTGCATTGTCGGAAAATTAGAGCGTAAGCTAGAAGCTTAGTGAGGGAGCTCAAAAACAAATATCGACAATGCAGGGTCCAAAGCATGGTATCCATAAACATCAACAAGGCATACATTAACACCAATGTAACAACATAGCCAACCGCTACTCGAATGCATGAACATGGCATCTTACCTCATGTTATGCTTAGCATAGATATAACTGAACATCTTACCACATCAACCACACATGAACAAGGTATATTGGCAACTATATAGCTTACTCGGATATGCGGATAACTTTCGTTGGGGTTTTCGCCCAACGTACTCAAACAACAAGATTACCTTCCGGTGGGATTTCACACATCACCGTTTTCTTTTACGGATGGGATTCCACTCATCATTACACATAAACATTTTCCGGTGGAATGTTACTTCATTGTACTCCTCCTTGGTGACTATACATCACCAAGGCAACGTGCAAATTTGACTCTTACCATGTGCACACTCATCCTAATGATCGATCATTTATATCCGGTAACATAACTAGTGCCAACATACTAAACGAAGAATCACCATGATTTCACAAATCATGCACACAACATACAAGCCACCATCATGCAACATAAATATATCGCAACATGCATAATCGAACACATATCACACAAGTCCACATTTATGCATGTTTAACAAGGAATATATATAGAGAGCTAAATAAGAGATTAAGCTACCAACTTAATCCCCATGTTAGATTCGCCTACCAAGCACAATCTGAAACTCCAACAACATACTTTGAACCAATTTAAAACCATTGAAAATAGTCCACTTACCAAACACCCTCAAAACAAGCCAAGAATGTCGATCAAGCCTCCAAATTTCCCGGAATCGAGCCCGAAGCTTCTCCAACGGTTTCCCTTGTTTCTAATCAACCAAAAACAACGTATTACTCATCAAAACATCCACAAAATCACTGCCACAAATCAGATTACAATCTCAAGACCATTTCACTACATTTCTAAGCCAAAACACAAACTCTTCATTTTCGGACTTGAACACAACCCAACAAATACCCATCGATTCCATCACCAAAATCATCACTAAACATGCTCAAAACAACCCCCAAGCATAACCATACCATCGGCCCAACTTTCCCACACAAAACTACCTCAAAAACTCAAGATTTCTACCCTTAAACACACCCACAAATACCCATTTCGGGATTTCAACAAAACTCCATCATTTTAAGATATGTGGCACTTAAAGGCAAGATTATAACATATATTAACTTTACAAATAAAAAACTCATTAAAAACCTAACAAAGTTTCCTCTTTTTACTTAAAATTTGAACACTTGAAATATCACAAAATTGGAGTTTAGGAAAATCTAAAACCATAGAAACGTTAAGGACGAAGAGGAAAAGTCAAAAACATCATTACCTCAATGAAAACACTTGAAAACATGAAGGAAGATGATGCAACAGGAACTTGGGGTTGGGGAGGTTTTGTCGTGGATTTTAGATGAAGGAAGAAGAAGATGGCTTTCAAAATATTTCCTTTTACTAGGCTTATTTCATTTATTTAGAAAATTCCCCATTTACCCTTAATGAAAACACAAGGCCTTTTAAAATTTAAACCAAGCCCAATGACCCGAACCCACTTAATTCACCTAACACCCGACCCATAAACCCGGGTGTTACACTCGACCCATTTAGAGACATCGTTGGAGAATTTGCTCGAATGGATTACGGTACTGAGATTGATATGTCCGGAGGCAATTTTGTCGCAATGTTGGCTAGTGGGACATCGGGTGCATTTCACCCAGCCAGGCCTTCGACATATGGTTCATCATATGGGCCGAATGTTGATCCGACTATTGATGCTGATGTAGAAAACCTACAAGGTTGATGGGGAGAAACACTTGACGATTCTAGTGAAGATGAAGATATTGATAATCTTGATTTGTTCCCTGATGACGTTGGGGGTGCCCCTAATTTTGGTGTTGGAGAATTTACTCCGACCGCGAATGACATTGTAACGCCCTGGTTTTGAGCCTAGATGTTTTAGGCATCAGATCGAACCGTTCGAGAACGGTTCGAATCGCGTAAGGTGATTTTAGGAAATCAATGATCGGGATAGGATAAAAATGTTATAAAATTGTAAAAATCCACTAAAATATATTTAAGAGTTTGGTCAAATCAATTTTACAAAAAGGGTTTTGGAAAATGGACATTTTGAGTAGTGACTAAATTGTAAATTTTCAAAATTGGGAAAATGTGATTTTTAATGTGGAAGCCAAAATCTTAGAATCTTTAGGAAACTTTAAGTCAATTTAACCTTTTCTCAATATGACATGTGTTTTAAAAGGGTTTTTAATTAAATGATTTTATATGGATTTATATTAAAATGATTAAAAGGTAGTTAATGGATCTCAATTACGTAACTACCAAAATCTCTCTCATTTTTAGCCAAACACAAATTCACTCATCTTTTTCCAGAATTCTCACTTCCAAAAACTCTCTCAACATTTCCTAAATTGTAACCCCCTCGTCCCGGTCTGGCCGGATGACCGGTCCGAGTGGACCACACGGGGAAAACTAAAGTGAAACCCGTTAAGGTTCCCCCTCGGTTAGCGACCCTATATTTTTTTTTAATTTTACTCTTGTCTAGAGGAATGTTAAGTCCTAAGGTAATTACGACAACGGAAAACATCCATAGGAAAATCACCTTCGAACCACGAACATACATAACTAGTCCATTTTTAAGCTTACAGGGCAGACCGTATCGGTACCCTAACCAGGGGTATCGATACGCCCTGATCAGGTCAACCCAAAGAGTCAACTCCGGGAAGACCGTATCGATACAGCCCTTGAGCGTATCGATACACCCTTCTCGGTCAACTCTTCTGGGTCAACGAAATAGGATCGTATCGATACGCGTAAAACCCGTATCAGTACACCCTACACTCACCCATTTCTCAAAATTCCAGTAACTTTGGAGGTATCAATACCCCCAGGGTATCGGTACGCCAGGCAAAAATCGTGGCATTTGGGCAAGGCCGTATCGATACGGCTCTTAGGCGTATCGATACGCCCTGCTCTGCAATTCCACAATTTTCAACTTGGTGACCTCAAACACAACTCTAGATGCATTTTTGGACTCTTCTATGCACATACAAACATTTAAGCAATCATACTAAAGCCAAAGGAAGCAATCAAACATGAAACAAGGCATCTAATCATGGCATTCAAACAAGGGCAATAATTTAGCATTTAAGGTCATACATGAAAGCTCAAAAGGCCCAAAAAGGCACAAGTCAACACCTAAGAGGTTTGCACTCACTAACAAGGCAACCTAAGCATCTAGAAGGCATGCCACCACACTCAAACATTCATCATAGCATATCATGCTTTACAAACCAAAGTCAATCCAAAACATCAACATATCAATGAGTCATACATAGCTCATTCAAACACCCTTGCCACATTGCTAACTAATACATAATTAACAACCGTACTTGAGCCACAAACTTGGAAAGCCCTTCTTGCCTTGCTCCGAGCTAACACCACGCTAATGATTTGTATTGTTGAAAATTGAGAGCGTAAGCTATAAGCTTAGTGAGGATGCTCTAAAACGAAAACATCAACAATGCATGGTTCAAGCATGTAAATCCTAATCTCACCTACAACATACATTGGCAAATAATCAAGTATACCTAGCTAGTCTTTCAAGAGGCATAATATGGAATCTTACATCATACTAAGCTCTAACCTCATCTATCAATATCATATATCACATCATATATCACAATCATATGAACAAGTTTAATTGGCCACTATTAGTTACCCGGATGTGCAGATTAAATCTCAACAATCACTTTACCTCGGTGGGATTACACTCATCACTGGACCTTGCATGGGCGGGATTCCACTCATCGCCACATGCCCTACGGATGGGATTCCACTCATCATCCCGTAGAAAATATAAAAGCTTCTGGTGGAATATTACATCACCGTACTCCTCCTTGATGACTTAACGCCATCAAGGCCACGTACGTTTTGACTCAATTTGTGTGCACACTAATCCTAATGATCGATCATTTACACCCGGTAAATTATTAGTGCCAATTTTCATTTATCATAACACATATCCATCACCACATCTCATGCTCATCACATGTACATATCATAGAGTACATGTACAAATCAACCACATATCACAAGAGCATGAATAGGCAATACACATATCATTCAATGGAAGTCAATAACTAAAATCAACAACTTGAATTATATAGAAATGGCCTACCAAGCACATTTCACTCACACTCTACACACACTCGAACCAAACTTTAAAACATGATTGAAACCACTCACTGCCCTTCCTTAGCAACAAAACCAAAACTCCTACGAGCCCGGATTCGGTCCCAATGCTCCTTCGACGTCTCATCTTGCTTCTAGCCAACCAAAACACAACCAACAATCTCAATCAATGCTAACATTCAATCAACACTCAACCTTTGAGCTCAAACTAACTTCACCCAATTTTCCAACCAAATTAATCCCCAAATATATTAATTTTCGTGCTCCCTCAAATCCTAGCTGAAATTTCCATTTTCAATCACCCAAATGGCCCCCAAAAGGTCCCAAAACATCCTCCTAACCTATATAGACCATCAGCCCTTAAATTTTCACTTAAAACCCACCCAAAAATCAAGTTTTGACATCCCAAAAATTGCTCCAAGAACCCACTTCGAGTTTTCAATAAAACTCAACCAAATTGACATATATAATACATCTTAATGTGATTAAGATAAAACTTAACTTCATATTTCAAAACAAAGTGAAAATCCCCATAAAAACCCAAACCCTAATTTTCAAAAGCTCATGGTTTTAAAAACTATAACCATGGATAGATAGGAATTGAAGAGGAGAGTTAGAAAACATTATTACCTTTGAAAAAGACCTTGGAATGGTGAAGAAACTCAATGGAATAGTAACTTTGGGTGTTAGGGAGTTTGAGAGCTCTTCCAACGTTAAAGAGGGGATAAAGGGGGAAGGAAGACAACTTTTCTTTAAAAGTGGTCTTGCTTTAAAAATCATTTTGGTCAAATTACCACATTGGTCCCTCCCCTTTTTGTTAAAACCCAATTTGATCCCAATTAAGGTTGAATTGTTTTAATTAAATTTTACCGACTCGAACCGCAAACCCGACTAACTCCTAACCCCAAAACACGGGTGTTACAACTCTCTCCCACTTAAGGAATTTCGTCCCCAAAATTACCTGACTGAAAGAGATATGGAAATTGCTTTTCCATATCCTCCTTCCTCTCCCAAGTGGCCTCGTCCACACCTCGACGTTGCCACCGCACCTTCACTAACTCAATCGATCTACCCTGCAACACTTTACTGTCAGAAGCTAAGATCTCAACCGGTTCTTCCTCATAAGTCAAATCCGGATTCAATTCGATCTCCTCTACGGGCATAACATGTGATGGATCGGACCTATACTTACGGAGCATCGAAATATGGAACACATCGTGTATCTTCTCTAACTCGTATGGAAAACGCAACTGATAAGCAACCGGATCAACCATCTTCACAATCTCATACGGTTCTATGTACCTCGGGCTCAACTTCCCCTTTCGGCCGAACCTCATCACTTTCTTCCACGGAGACACTTTCAAGAATACCTTCTCACCCACTGAGAACTCAACTTCCTTCCTTTTCAAGTCGGCATAGGACTTTTGCCTATCCGAAGCAGCCTTCAAACGATCACAAATCAATTTTACCTTGTCAGTTGTCCCCTTGAGCAAATTCGGCATAGGCAACAACTTCTATCCCACTTCGGCCCAACAAACTGGAGTTCTACACTTCCGGCCATACAAGGCCTCATACGGAGCCATCTGAATGCTCGACTGAAAACTGTTATTGTAAGCAAACTCGACTAAAGGCAAGTGGTTCTCCCACGTACCCTGAAAGTTAATGATACAACAACGCAACATATCCTCTAAGATCTGAATAACTCTCTCTGACTAACCATCTGACTGAGGATGATAAGACGTGTTGAATTTCAAACGGGTACCCAAAGCTGTATGCAGACACTCCCAAAATTGAGAAGTAAACCGCGGATCTCTATCTGACACAATAGACTTCGGCACACCATGCAGTCTAACAATCTCACCAATGTACAAATCGGCCAATCTATCTAAAGTGTAAGTAGTATTGACTGCCAAGAAGTGAGCACACTTCGTAAAATGATCCACAATAACCCACATTGAGTTCTTCTTCATAGGAGTCAAAGGCAAACCCGAAACGAAATCCATGGTGATGTTCTCCCACTTCCATTCCGGAATTCTCGACGGCTGTAACAAACCTGAGGGAACCTGATGTTCCGCCTTCACTCTCTGACACACTAAGCACTTACTCACAAAGTCGGCTACATCTCTCTTCAAGCCAACCCAAAAGTACTCATTCTTCAAATCACGGTACATCTTCGTACTTCCAGGATGCATAGCAAACAGACTACTATGGGCTTAGTCAAGATCGTACGTCTCAAGTCACTATCCTCTGGCACAACTATTCTATCCTTGAAACACAAAACCCCATCGGTACTGAAACTGTAGTCTGAAGATCTACCTTCGGCTATATCTTGCACGTGAGGTGCCAAAGATCTATCTAAGAGCTGTTTCTCTCTAATCAACTGACCTAGAGTAGGTCTAACCTGAAGCTCGGCTACCAAGCCACCATCTCCGGACAAACTCAATCTAGCAAACATGGCTCTTAAGTCCACGACCATCTTCCTACTCAATGCATCGGCCACTACATTGGCCTTACCCGGATGGTACTCAATGGTAAGATCATAGTCTTTTAGCAACTCTAACCACCTACATTGTCTAAGGTTCAAGTCTCGCTGAGTCATGATGTATTTCAAACTCTTGTGATCGGTGTACACTATGCATTTCTCACCGTACAAATAGTGTCTCCAAATCTTCAAAGCAAACACAACTGCAGCTAACTTTATGTCATGGGTCGGATAGTTGCGCTCATGGGTCTTCAACTGTCTTGAGGCATAAGCCACTACTCTCTTGTCTTGCATGAGAACACATCCTAGGCCTAAATAAGAAGCATCATTGTAAACTACATAGTCCTTCTCGGACTCAGGCTGAATCAAGATCGGTGCTTGGGTCAAAGCTTCTTTCAATTGCTCAAAAGCTTTCTGTCTTGCATTTGTCCACTCAAACTAAACACTCTTCCGAAGTAATTGTGTCAATGGAGCGGCTAACTTAGAGAAACCTTCTACAAATCTCCTATAGTATCCGGCTAAGCCTAGGAAGCTACGTACCTCTGTTACAGACTTCGGTTGCTTCCATTCAACAATGGCCTCAATCTTCTTTGGATCAACTCTAATCCCATCGGCTGACACTACGTGTCCTAAGAAGACTACCTCTCGGATCCAGAATTCACACTTGCTTAGCTTCGCATACAACTGATGATCTAGCAAAGTCTTCAAAACTAGTCTCAAGTGTCGGTCATGGTCTTCTTCAGTTTGCGAGTACACCAAGATGTCATCTATAAACACAACTACAAACTGATCTAGATACTGATGAAAAATCCTATTCATCATGTCCATAAAAGCAGTCGGTGCATTAGTCAACCCAAAAGGCATGACTAAAAACTCGTAGTGACCATATCTAGTCCTAAAGGCCGTCTTCGGTACATCAACCCATCTTACCTTTAGCTGGTAGTAACCCGATCTCAAATCAATCTTCGAAAAGACTGATGCTCCCCTCAACTGATCAAACAAGTCATCAATTCTAGGCAACGGATATTTATTCTTCACTGTCAACTGATTTAACTGTCTGTAATCTATACACATTCTCATGCTTCCATCTTTCTTATTCACAAACAAAACTGGTGCACCCCAAGGTGAAGAACTAGGCCGAATAAAACCTCTATTTGTCAATTCTTGCAACTGAGTCTTCAACTCTTTCAATTTTTTCGGTGCCATGCGATACGGAGCAATCGAAACAGGAGCTGAATCAGAATAAGTCTCAATGGTGAACTCTACCTCTCTGTCCGGTGGTAACCCTGGCAACTCTTCCGGAAACACACTAGGAAAGTCACATACTGTTCGGATGTCCTAAGGTCTAACCTCACTCATGTTAGGGTTCATCACATATGCCAAGTATGCTTCACACCCCAACTCAACTAACCTCTTAGCCTCTAAAACTGAAACCACATTGGACAAGAACTTCACGTTCTCACCCACCACTACAATCTCGTAGTCATCTGTGAGCCTCAAAGAAATCCTCTTAGTTTAAAAGTCTATCCTAGCTCTATGCTCCGTGAGCCAGTCCATACCCAGAATCACATCAAAACCATAGAAAGGAAGCTTCATCATATCCACTGGAAACACATACCCCTGAACCATCAACGGACACCTCCGGTACGTCTTCCTAACTACTACCGTGTCCCCAAAGGAACTAGTAACACTAACTCCTACCTCTAACATTTCACAAGGCAAGTTCAAAGACTGTGCATGCTCACTCAATATGTAGGAATGTGTAGACCCAGAGTCAATCAAAGAAAGCAAACCCAAAGACTGTATCGAGAAGTTACCTGCGATCACATCGGTGTCATGCTGATCCCCACGCTGAGCGTAAACTCTGGCCTGACCTCCGCCCTCCGGCTGAACTGCAACTACATGTGCTATGTTCCTCTGACCATCGTTCCTCGGCTGGAAATTACCTCTACCGCGCCCGCAGCCTCTTTGAAAGTCATTGGCTCTAGTTGGAGCCTGAGCTGGTGCCTGTCCCACCTGATGTGGACAGTCACGCCTAATGTGGTCTCTAGCCCCACAACTCCAACAAGAATGAAAATTTCCCCAACACTCACCGGTGTGGTTCCTCCCGCAAGTAGCACATGTGGGAAACTTCCCACCGGCTCTCTGGCCCTGATGGCCCCTACCATGGTTACCGACACCACGTCTATGATCATAATGATGCCTGTTGTCCTGATGCCTCTTGGCATCACCTCTATCAAAGTTATTGGACCTCTTACCCGAACTATATCCACCAGACCGCCTGGTCAAACTCAAATTGTGCTCTAAGTCCTTGGCCCTCGCGACCAAGACATCAAAATCAGTGTAATCTGAAGCTAGAGTATACGTCTTGATCTCTTCACTCAGCCCATAACGAAAACGGTTACAACGTTCCACCTCAGTAGGAACAAGCTCATGTGCATACTGACTCAGTCTGACAAATCGAATCTCATAGTCTGTCACGGACATACTCCCCTGAAGCAATGCCATAAACTCCCTTTTCCTCTCATCGAGGTATCGCGGACCCAAATACTTCTTACGGAATGCTGTCTCAAAGAACTCCCAAGTGATCTCGGCCTCATCCATACCCGTAGTAATGGCGACCCACCAGGTGTAGGCATCACCCTGAAGCAAAGACTCAACACATCCCAACTTGCGCTCACCAGTACACCCCATCTGAGAAAGGATACGAACAGTCTTCTCAAACCACAACTCTGATCTCTCTGGAGTAGACCCTCTGAACTCTTCAGCCCCAAGGCCCCGAAGTCTCTCTAAAGGCAAATCAGTGCCCTCACCCTGATGATGTGCTGCCTGACCCCCAGCTACTGCAGCCTGAAATGCCCCGGCTATCGCCTGGACCAACAGAGCTAAGTCTATCATGGCTGGTCCTTGGCCACCTTGGCCTCCCTGAGGCCCCTCTCCTTCGGCCCCGGCCTCGCCTCCTACTCTAGGTGGAGGAGGTGGTGGTGGTGGAGGTGGTGGAGGAGCTCCAACTCCAACCACAAGCTCTCCCACTTGAGCCTCAACCCTAACTACTGGCTCAACTCCTGGAGCCGCTGCCCGTGGTTCCGGTCGAACCATCCTAGGCCTCCCACGTGGTCTCATGATACCGCTAACAAGGTATAACTACAACAAGAAACAGATAAGGTTTACGTTAGCCAAAGCAAGGGTCCAATAGTGCTCAAGTACTCCTTTTTCCAAAAATCTTTTTAAATTAAGTAATAGTAGCAATGGGCACACACACTACACCAGACACAACAACTCATGCTTCAAAACATCATATGATCAGTCAAATAACAAGATTTCATGGCAAGGCATGCATCGAATCAACACAATCACTTAACATATCAAGTTTACCTCACTTACTTGCCCGAGGTCTTGGTAACCTCAGGCTCTGATACCAACAAATGTACCCTCATCGTCCCGGTCTGTCCAGATGACCGGTCCGAGTGGACCACACAGGGAAAACCGAAGCAAAACCCGTTAAGGTTCCCCCTCGGTTAGCGACCCTATAATTTTTTTAATTTTACTCTTGTCTAGAGGAATGTTAAGTCCTAAGTGAATTACAACAGCGGAAAACATCCATAGGAAAATCACCTTCGAACCACGAACATACATAACTAGTCCATTTTTAAGCTTACAGGGCAGACCGTATCGGTACCCTAACCAGGGGTATCGATACGCCCTGACCAGGTCAACCCAAAGAGTCAACTCCGGGAAGACCGTATCGATACAGCCCTTGAGCGTATCGATACACCCTTCTCGGTCAACTCTTCTAGGTCAAAGAAATGGGATCGTATCGATACGCGTAAAACTCGTATCGGTACGCCCTACACTCACCCATTTCTCAAAATTCCAGTAACTTTGGAGGGTATCGATACCCCCAGGGTATCGGTACGCCAGGCAAAAATCGTGGCATTTGGGCAAGGCCGTATCGATACGGCCCTTAGGCGTATCGATACGCCCTGCTCTGCAATTCCACAATTTTCAACTTGGTGACCTCAAACACAACTCTAGATGCATTTTTGGACTCTCCTATGCAAATACAAACATTTAAGCAATCATACTAAAGCCGAAGGAAGCAATCAAACATGAAACAAGGCATCTAATCATGGCATTCATACAAGGGAAATAATTTAGCATTTAAGGTCATACATGAAAGCTCAAAAGGCCCAAAAAGGCACAAGTCAACACCTAAGAGGTTTGCACTCACTAACTAGGCAACCTAAGCATCTAGAAGGCATGCCACCACACTCAAACATTAATCATAGCATATCATGCTTTACAAACCAAAGTCAATCCAAAACATCAACATATCAATGAGTCATACATAGCTCATTCAAACACCCTTGCCACATTGCTAACTAATACATAATTAACAACCGTACTTGAGCCACAAACTTGGAAAGCCCTTCTTGCCTTGCTCCAAGCTAACACCACGTTAATGATCTGTATTTTTGAAAATTGAGAGCGTAAGCTATAAGCTTAGTGAGGATGCTCTAAAACGAAAACATCAACAATGCAGGGTTCAAGCATGTAAATCCTAATCTCACCTACAACATACATTGGCAAATAATCAAGTAGACCTAGCTAGTCTTTCAAGAGGCATAATATGACATCTTACATCATACTAAGCTCTAACCTCATATATCAATATCATATATCACATCATATATCACAATCATATGAACAAGTTTAATTGGCCACTATTAGTTACCCGGATGTGCGGATTAAATCTCAACAATCACTTTACCTCGGTGGGATTACACTCATCACCGGACCTTGCATGGGCGGGATTCCATTCATCGCCACATGCCCTACGGATGGGATTCCACTCATCATCCCGTAGAAAATATAAAAGCTTCCGGTGGAATATTACATCACCGTACTCCTCCTTGATGACTTAACGCCATTAAGGCCACGTACGTTTTGACTCAATTTGTATGCACACTAATCCTAATGATCGATCATTTACATCCGGTAAATTATTAGTGCCAATTTTCATTTATCATAACACATATCCATCACCACATCTCATGCTCATCACATATACATATCATAGAGTACATGTACAAATCAACCACATATCACAAGAGCATGAATAGGCAATACACATAGCATTCAATGGAAGTCAATAACTAAAATCAACAACTTGAATTATGTAGAAATGGCCTACCAAGCACATTTCACTCACACTCTACACACACTCGAACCAAACTTTAAAACATGATTGAAACCACTCACCGCCCTTCCTTAGCAACCAAAGCAAAACTCCTACGAGCCCGGATTCGGTCCCAATGCTCCTTCAACGTCTCCTCTTGCTTCTAGCCAACCAAAACACAACCAACAATCTCAATCAATGCTAACATTCAATCAACACTCAACCTTTGAGCTCAAACTAACTTCACCCAATTTTCCAACCAAATTAATCCCCAAATATATCAATTTTCGTGCTCCCTCAAACCCTAGCTGAAATTTCCATTTTCAATCACCCAAATGGCCCCCAAAAGGTCCCAAAACATCCTCCTAACCTATATAGACCATCAGCCCTTAAATTTTCACTTAAAACCCACCCAAAAATCAAGTTTTGACATCCCAAAAATTGCTCCAAGAACCCACTTCGGGTTTTCAATAAAACTCAACCAAATTGACATATATAATACATCTTAATGTGATTAAGAATAAACTTAACTTCATATTTCAAAACAAAGTGAAAATCCCCATAAAAACCCAAACTTTAAACCAAACCCTAATTTTCAAAAGCTAATGGTTTTAAAAACTATAACCATGGATAGATAGGAATTGAAGAGGAGAGTTAGAAAACATTATTACCTTTGAAAAAGAACTTGGAATGGTGAAGAAACTTATTGGAATAGTAACTTTGGGTGTTAGGGATTTTGAGAGCTCTTCCAACGTTAAAGAGGGGATAAAGGGGGAAGTAAGACAATTTTTCTTTAAAAGTGGTCTTGCTTTAAAAATCATTTTGGTCAAATTACCACATTGGTCCCTCCCCTTTTTGTTAAAACCAAATTTGATCCCAATTATGGTTGAATTGTTTTAATTAAATTTTACCGACTCGAACCGCAAACCCGACTAACTCCTAACCCCAAAACACGGGTGTTACATAAATCATTTTCAAGAGATCTCTCTTAGTTCTTCAAGATTTCACTAAGGAAAACTTGTCATCCATTGAGAAAAGCAAGGATTGGAGGTAAATCTCGTTTTCAACCTCTAATCTAAGTTCTTTATTGAAATTCCCAAGATATTTGGCTTCTAAATACTATTTTTGGTTGAGTTTTCATTATAGTTTTGATTGGAGATCGAAATCTTGTGAAATTGTGGTTGAAATCTTAATTTTCGGACTTGATGAGTTGAGCTCTGTTTTGTGTTGATTTCAAATGATTTCTAAGTTGATTTATATGTTAAAATGAGGTGTTGATAATGTAGATCCCGAAATCCTTGACATCCTTGAGTTTCTTGGTAGTTTTAAGTGAGATTTTAGGGTGAAATGGTGGAATTTTGCTTGCTGGAGGTATAAGGATGAGTTAATTTGTTTATTAGATGTGTTTTGATGTTGATAATTGTTTGGAAGTGATGTATGGTGGCTGGGCTTTGTTTAGGGAGCAATCGATTGAGTTTTCGGTTGTTTTGGAAGAGTATTTTTGTGTAGTTTGGGTAAGCAACGTGTTGTGTATTGTTGCTGGTGTTAGAATGCATTTTTAATGCATTTACATCTCTATTTTGATGATGTGAAAATAGGGGATCTTGATCCGGAAGCAAACAAGGTGATTTTAGAGGCTTTAGAGGGGTAATTCCGTGTTGGCGAGCAAGGTTTCGCGTATCGGTGAGAGGAAATGCAATTTCTCGCTTTGTAACGCTTTGAGCGTGATCTTGGGAGCTTAGTGTAAGTTTGATACACTTAGCTAAGCTCAAGAGTAAGTGGTTCGGAAATCTCTCTTGGAAATGTGCTATGTTTTGATGAAAATGCACTTGGTATAAATGTGGTTTTGTTACTGTTTTTATGCATGTTTAAGTATGGTTTAATGCTGGATTTTAATGTCATTATGTTAAGGATGCACTAGGTAAGTGATCCTTGGTTTTCATGTGTTGAATGCATCTGATGTTAAGCATGTTATGCTTGTGGAAATGGCATTGTGGTTATGCTTGTAAAATAGTGGATTATTGATGTTAAATGATTATATTGGCAAGTGATGAAAATGGTTTTTGGTTACTTTAATCGGATATAGTTAGCCGGCTATAGGATTGGGTGCACCGTGAATAAAGTGGCCTTGGATGTCGAGGGGTTGTGATTGTTCCGTAATCTCCATCCAAGTACCCTCACGATTGAGGTTAAGATCACAACGGTGAATTGTTAGTCCCGTGTGTGAGTCTTGTGTATGTGTCTTATACTCTCGTTAGTGGGATTATACAACTACCGATGAGTGATGTTGAGGGATTGTGATTGTGCCATTAATCTCCATCATGGGTGTTGAGGGGTTGTGATTATGCCATTAATCTTCACCTTGTGTAGTCTGGTAGTTTGTATGAAGCGTGAGGGACAAAGCTTGTAATCTGTGTATCCGATTGTGTCTTGTGTTGAAATAGTTTATGGATTATCACTTGTGAGCCAATATAGTGTGAAGCATGAGATACTTGTATATGATGCAAGGATGTATGAGATATTTGTGTATGATGTAAGAATGCATGTAATGCTTGTTAAAGCATGAGCAAAGGTTTATTTGCTGTTTTAAAATGATGCATATGAGCTTGTGGTTAAAAGTGCATTGAGGTATTGAGTAGACATGTTTTATAAAATGGCATAAGATGTAAAGTGTTGGTTTTGCAAAATATGAGACATGGATTGATGAATGTTATTTAGCGATCCTCACTAAGCTTTGTGCTTACGCTCTTTCATTTCAACAATGCAGAAAACTAAGCTTTGAAGGCAGCAAGTAGGCAAGAGGAATCCAAGCTTTTAATCTTGCAAAGTATGTGGTTTTGCTTCGGTGTAATAAAAGGCAATGGGTGGGGTTTATGCTATTGCATGGTTGAGAATGTTTTCCCTTTGCTTTGAGCATGTTTGATAGGTACTTTTGAGATGTAATTGGCTTTTATGGTTTGATTTTGGTTATGGATGGTGGTTTTGGCTTGTTATTGTTTTGGTGGACTAGAGAGCATGTCTTTAGTACCTTTACTTGCATGTTGGTTTCCATGTTATAGCTAATGCCTCGATATGATGATTGTTGATATGTATCCATGTTGTATGCATGATGTGGTATGTCTCAGGAATGATTTGAATGTGTTTAAGCATGAAGAACCAGCAAAATCTGCTGTTGTAGGGCAAGGCGTATCGGAACGCCCTTGCCTGTTTCGGAACAGGGGCCTGAAATGGCCATAAAGTTTCGTAACGGGTGAAGGCGTATCGAAACGATTTTGCTACTGAAAAGGGGTGTTTCGATACGGGTCTCGGAATGCACCCGAGTATCAAAACGATCAACCCTGTTTCGAAACGACCGTTTCTGTACAAGGTCATCTGTATCGAAACGCCTGACCGTTGGGCTTGAATTTTGAACTGTTTTGGGTTTCTATTTCTTGCATTTTGGTCCCTAAATGTTGGTTGCTTAATTCAATGAGTTTGAATGATCCGTTAGAGTTGAAAATTGACCTGATGGCATGTTATGTGATTAATTTTTGACTGGTAACATTAAAACTCGTTTAGTCCTTATAAATCTGAGAATTTAAGTTTTAGTCCCTAAAAGATGATTCTTTACAATTGAGTCCATGTTCGGGTTCCGTTCACTATGCCGCTTTCGCTGAGTTAATTTTCTAAACATATAGGTTAATATTGAGCATCTAGAAAAGATAAAAAGAAAAAAAGGGTCGTTAATCAAGGTTAACTTTCGGGTTGGCTTTGGTTTTCCCCGTTTAATCTTCGTAGTTCGGGTCAAACGTCTAGGCCGGGTTAAGAGGGCTACATTTGTTGGTATCAGAGCCAGGTTACGAAAGAATTGGGAATGTTGGAATGTGAAATTGATATGTATCGATGTATGTTGTTTGAAAAGCATGTAATTGGTTGAATTCTGAAGCTTATGCCACGCTTGATTATCTGAATTGTTTGTGGAAGGGTATGATTGCGTGATGATGATGCAATGTGGTTATGTGCTGAATTTGGATGATGAAAAGTATGTTGAGCATGATGTTTCATGAATGCTATGCTGTATGAGGGAAATTGGGGTGCCCATTGCCTTATTACACTAATCAAGTGTTTTTTGTAAACTTGGATTCTTGCTTGCAGCTGGCCTAAATGGTTTGACTTATTTTATTGTTATGTTTTGTTTTAAATAGCACATTAAACCAAGGAGAGAATGGTGATCTGGAATGATTGTTGTTGCCGTTGGGCAAGGAATATAGGAGTGTGTAAAGTCTCCTGGGGCTAGACGCCTTGAGGTGCCTCGATGTGAGTACAACCTGTGTTGGTTGGGTAAGTGTTGAAGCGTATGACGCCAGGTGTATAGGCGATGTTTAGAGCTTGTGAAGCTGTCAATGCTAAGGTGCATGTGACTACACTAGCTGGTGGGTGTTTGTGAACTGTGGTTAGCGTTCACGCAAGTCGAATAGAAGTTGAGTTTGAAGGTTGGCACCGGAGGAATCCAGGGAGTGGATGACTTGTACGAAGGAGATTGTGGAATAGATATAGTGTGGAGATGCCCATAGTGTAAAAATGGGTTGTATTCTGGTTATATAGAGATGTGTTTAGCTAGTAGACCACTATGGTCGTGGGCATAGAACCTGATGTTGTGTTCTGAGAGTTCTCTTGAACTGTTTAAAAGGAGAAGTATCTGGGGCTTAGATACTTGGATCTTAAGGAATATGAGTTTGCGTTTTGGGATCGAAAACCATAAGTTGTGGTTGAGTCAAGATACTAGTTGTTTAGTTGAGCATGTGTGCTCCTGGATTGGAAGTGGATATGAGACATCGTTGTGTTGGCACCTTTATGGATTGATGCCTGTTGAGAAGCCATAAATGTGGATTTTCTGGCTACATTGTTTTGACGTGTGGGCGACACGGACGAAGTATTTTAGTGGAACCTGGGTTTAAGAGCTCGTACGAAAGGTTCAAGCGCTAGGAAGTGAGTTGTGAACTCTAGTTAGTGGTAGCCTGTGTACGAATGGTCATGTTTTAAGAGTATCACCTGGGTTGAGGCAAGGTTGTGGTAATTTTGGATGTAGGGATCACAGGAGCAAGTGAGATGGGATTGCCTTCGTGCGGTTCGTGAGGTGTAGGCTCCTGGGGCTGGAGCAAGTTCATGTTGGAATTGTGGGTCTGTTGACCATATGAAGCTTGGGTAATGTTTGATACCTATTAAGTGGGTGGATTGCATGACCATGTGTGGCGAGCTTGTCCACGGGTGACCGGTAGTGTAAAGATCTTTGTGCCTGTTATTACGGGCTGCTTAGGAAGTTGTGGCTTGATATGCCTGCTGAGTTGCTTGAAGTAGGAATGCAAGTGACTAGTTCTTTTGGTGAGACCTTAGTCACTAGGAAGTTGTATAAAATATGCCTTCTATTTGTACAAGGACATGTTTTTCTTGTGGATCTGGTGGAGTTACCTTTCTACGGATTTGATGTAATCCTTGGCATGGGTTGGTTGTCGGAGCCTAGGGCGGTGGTTGACTTTGATGCCAAGCGAGTCACCTTAAAGTTAGCCGATGATTATGAAGTAGTAGTAGTAGTAGTAGTAGTAGTAGTAGTAGTAGTAGTAGTAGGCGAGAATGTGAAATTCTTGTCGAATATGATTTCGGTTTTTGAAGCAAACTGTGTGATGAGGTTGGGTTGCGAGGCTTACCTTGCCTATGTGATGAACCTGGCACCAAGGATATGCGTGTGCAGGACATCTGAACTGTTCACGATTTTCTGGGTGTCTTTCCGGAAGAATTGCCTGGGTTACCACCCAACAGGGAAGTGTACTTTGGTATAGAGTTTTACGAGAATACAACTCTGGTGTCCAACGCTCCTTATTGCATGGCACCCAAAGTGTTAAAAGAGTTGAAAACACAATTGCAGGAGTTGTTGGATCGAGGCTTCATTCGGCCGAGTGTGTCACCTTGGGGTGCACCGGTCTTGTTTTTGAAGAAGAAAGATGGAACAATGCGGGTGTGCATAGATTATCGGCAACTGAACAAGTTGACGATCAAGAACAAGTACCCCTTGCCTAGAATCGATGATCTCTTTGATCAGTTTCGAGGAGCTTCAGTGTTTTCTAAGATAGACTTGAGATCAAGGTACTATCAGCTGAAGGTGAAGGATGCGGACGTACCTAAGACAGCTTTTCGGACGAGGTACGGGGATTATGAAATTTTGGTGATGCCGTTTGGTTTGACCAACACGCTTGCTTCTTTCACGGACATGATGAATCGTGTATTCCATGAATTCTTGGATCAGTTTGTGGTGGTGTTCATCGATGATATCCTTGTGTATTCGCGTACCGAGGAGGATCATGATAGGCACTTGAGAATTGTTTTGCAAGCGTTGTTAGAAAATCAGTTGTATGACAAGCTGAGTAAGTGTGAGTTTTGGCTTAGGGAGGTGGTCTTCCTTAGGCATGTTGTATCAGCTGAGGGTATTCGCATTGATCCGCATAAGGTAGAAGCTGTGATGAGTTGGAAAGTGCCTAAGTCTGTGACATAGGTACGGAGTTTCCTTGGATTGGCTGGGTATTACCGTAGGTTTGGCGAGGTTTGTGGTCTGCAGTGATGCTTCAATTGTTGGTTTGGGCTACGTGTTGATGCAGGAGAGTAAGGTAGTGGCCTATGCCTCTAGAGAGTTAAAGGTGCATGAGCGCAACTACCCTACTCATGATCTTGAGCTTGCAGTTGTGGTGTTTGCCTTGAAATTTGGAGGCATTACATGTACGATGAGAAGTGTGTTGTGTTTACAGATCATAAGAGCTTGAAGTATCTTATGTCTCAAAAGGAGTTGAATCTTAGGCAGCGTCGTTGGGTGGAGTTGCTTAAAGATTATGATCTGACGATTAAGTATCACCCAAGTAAGGTTAATGTTGTAGCTGATGCTTTGAGCAGGAGAGTAGTTGTGGAGTTGAGAGCGATGTTTGCTCGTTTGAGCATATCGCGTGATGGTGGTCTTATTGCGGAATTGCAAGTGAAACTATCTCTGATACAGTTGATCAAAGACAAGCAGTTGTTTGATGATTCCCTCATTTTGCATGTTTAGGACATTGCGGAGGGTAGACCTTCGGATTTCAGCTTTAGTGATGATGGTGTTTTGTGCTTTGGGAGTCAAGTAATGGTGCCAGATGATGCTGAGTTGAGGCACACTATTTTGACTTAAGCTCATAGTAGTCTTTTTGCTATGCATCCTGGTAGTACAAAGATGTATCGTGATTTGAAAGATGAGTACTACTAGGTGGGGTTGAAGAAAGACGTGGCTGAGTTCGTTAGTAAGTGCATGGTGTGTCAGCGCGCGAAGGCTGAGCATCAGGTTCCTTCTGGGTTGTTGCAGCCTTTGAGAATCCCATAATGGAAGTGGGAGAGAATCACAATGGATTTTGTGTCTAAGTTGTCTTTGTCACCGTCAAAGAAGAATTCAGTTTGGCTGATTGTAGATCGGCTTACAAAGTGTGCACATTTTCTGCCTGTGCATACTACGTATGCCTTGGATAAGTTGGCCGAGCTGTATATAGCTGAAATTGTGCGGTTGCACGGTGTGCCAAAGTCCATTGTGTCGGATAGAGATCCGAGGTTTACATCACGATTTTGGGAATGTTTGCATCAAGCTTTGGGTACATGGTTGAATTTCAGTACCTCTTATCATCCTCAGACGGATGGACAGTCGGAACTTGTGATCCAAGTGCTTGAGGACATGTTGAGATGTTGCGTGATAGATTTTCAGGGTTCTAGGGAGAAGCACTTGCCATTGGTTGAGTTTGCGTATAATAACAGTTATCATGAAAGAATTCAAATTGCTCCATACGAGGCTTTGTATGGGAGAAGGTGTAGAACCCCTCTTTGTTGGGCAGAAGCTGGGCAAAATTTGATTTCAATGTCGGCTATGTTAAAGGGAGCCACCAAGAAGGTGAAGCTCATTTGTGAGCATTTAAAAGCAACATCATATAGGCAAAAGTCTTACGCAGACTTGAAGCGTAAGGAAATTGAGTTCGCGGTTGGCGAACGTGTGTTTTTAAAGGTGTCACCTTGGAAGAAGGTGATGAGGTTTGGGGGTAAGGGTATGCTTAGCCCAAGGTTTATTGGACCTTACGAGATTGTGGAGTGTATTGGTCCTGTGGCATGTCGGTTGAGATTGCCTGCAGAGTTGGAGAAGATACATTTTGTGTTTCATGTCTCTATGTTACGGAAATACAGATCGGATCCTTCGCATGTGATACTTGTTGAGGAGATAGAGTTGAATTTGGACCTGTCATATGATGAGGAACCGGTGAAGGTTCTGGATGTGAGTAGCAAAGTTCTTCGTGGCAAGACGATAGAACTTGTGAAGGTGTTGTGGCAAAACCGAGGAGTTGAGGAGGCCACGTGGGAAAGCAAGGCGGACATGCTGAGGCAGTGTCGGCATCTCTTTACATCATGTAAGAATTTCGAGGATGAAATTTCCTAAGTGGAGGGGAGTTGTAACGCCCTGGTTTTGGGCCTAGATGTTTTAGGCATCAGATCGGACCGGTCGAGAACGGTTCGAATCGCGTAAGGTGAATTTAGGAAATCAAGGATCGGGATAGGATAAAAATGTTATAAAATTGTTAAAATCCTCTAAAAATATATTTAAGAGGTTGGTCAAATAAATTTTACAAAATGGGTTTTGGAAAATGGACATTTTGAGTAGTGACTAAATTGTAAAGTTTCAAAACTAGGAAAATGTGATTTTTAATGTGGAAGCCAAAATCTTAGAATCTTTAGGGGGCTTTAAATCAATTTGACCTTTTCTCAATATGACATGTGTTTTAAAAGGTTTTTAATTAAATGATTTTATTTGGATTTATATTAAAATGATTAAAAGGTAGTTAATGGATTTCAATTATGTAACTACCAAAATCTCTCTCATTTTCAGCCAAACACAAATTCACTCATCTTTTTCCAGAATTCTCACTTCCAAAAACTCTCTCAACATTTCCTAAATCATTTTCAAGAGATCTCTCTTAGTTCTTCAAGATTTCACTAAGGAAAACTTGTCATCCATTAGGAAAAGCAAAGATTGGAGGTAAATCCCATTTTCAACCTCTAATCTAAGTTCTTTATTGAAATTCCCAAGATATTTGGCTTCTAAATACTATTTTTGGTTGAGTTTTCATTATAGTTTTGATTGGAGATCAAAATCTTATGAAATTGTGGTTGAAATCTTAATTTTCGGACTTGATGAGTTGGGATCTGTTTTGTATTGATTTCAAATGATTTCTAAGTTGATTTATATGTTAAAATGAGGTGTTGATAATGTAGATCCCAAAATCCTTGAGATCCTTGAATTTCTTGGTAGTTTTAAGTGAGATTTTGGGGTAAAATGGTGGAATTTTTCTTGCTGGAGGTATAAGGATGAGTTAGGTTGTTTATTAGATGTGTTTTGATGTTGATAATTGTTTGGAAGTGATGTATGGTGGCTGGGCTTGGTTTAGGGAGCAATCGATTGAGTTTTTGGTTGTTTTGGAAGGGTATTTTGGTGTAGTTTGGGTAAGCAACGTGTTGTGTATTGTTGCTGGTGCTAGAATGCATTTTAATGCATTTAGATCTCTGTTTTGATGATGTGAAAACAGGGGATCTTGATCTGAAAGCAAACGAGGTGATTTTGGAGGATCCGGAGGGGTAATTCCGTGTCGGCGAGCAAGGCTTCGCGTATCGGTGAGTGGAAATGCAATTTCCTGCTTTGTAACGCTTTGAGCGTGATCTTGGGAGCTTAGTGTAAGTTTGATACACTTAGCTAAGCTCAAGAGTAAGTGGTTCGAAAATCTCTCTTGGAAATGTGTTATGTTTTGATGAAAATGCACTTGACATAAATGTGGTTTTGTTACTGTTTTTAAGCATGTTTAAGCATGGTTTAATGCTGGATTTTAATGTCTTTATGTTAAGGATGCACTAGGTAAGTGATCCTTGGTTTTCATGTGTTGAATGCATATGATGTTAAGCATGTTATGCTTGTGGAAATGGCATTGTGGTTATGCTTGTAAAACAGTGGATTATTGATGTTAAATGATTATATTTGCAAATGATGAAAATGGTTTTTGGTTACTTTAATCGGATATAGTTAGCCGGCTATAGGATTGGGTGCACCGTGAATAAAGTCGCATTGGATGTCGAGAGGTTTTGATTGTGCCGTAATCTCCATCCAAGTACCCTAACGATTGAGGTTAAGATCACAACGGTGAATGGTTAGTCCCGTGTGTGAGTCTTGTGTATGTGTCCTATACTCTCGTTAGTGGGAGTATACAACTACCGATGAGTGATGTTGAGGGGTTGTGATTGTGTCATTAATCTCCATCACGGGTGTTGAGGGGTTGTGATTGTGCCATTAATCTCCACCTTGTGTAGTCCGGTAGTTTGTATGAAGCGTGAGAGACAACGCTTGAAATGTAACGCCCCGGTTTTGGGCTTAGAAGTCTTGGGCGTTGACCGGTTGGTCAAAGTGCTGTTCGAATCTTAAGGGGTTAAATTAGGAAAGCCTAGTTCGGGTTGCATTAAAAATATGGAAAAATGTTCTAAAATCATCTTTTAATATAATTAGATGAACTGTGAAAACAATTTTGGAAAATGAGTTTTGGAAGGGTGACATTTTGGCTAGTGACCAAAATGTAATTTTTGAAAGTTTGGTGGCTGTTTTATAAAGGGTTGAAACTTTGAATCTTTAAGGAGCTATTTACCCAAAGGGAGTTTCTCCAGATTTTTCTAAGATATTTTGAGTTGTAATTCTGATTTTTAAAGATTTCATTAAGGAGGGAAAACTTATTTTGGTATTTTCTCATCTAACTTCCAATTTTCTTTCACTCTTTTTCTCTCAACCCAAACACTCCATTTACAGAGTTTTGTTTCTGATTTTCTCACCTAAAATCCTCCTTTCAACTCTCATTTGATCCCTAATCATTGTTCCTTCAAATCCTCTTCAATTGCTACAAGTTTCATCAAGGTTTTTCATTCCAAAAAGAGGAGAAACTCAAGTTTGGAGGTAAGAACGTCCTTCTCCTCTGAACTTCAAGTTCTTTAATGAAATTCCTAAGTTTTCAATCCTAAATTGATGTTTAATTAAAGGCTTTTAAGTTGATTTATGGATCTTGGCTAATTATGCAAGATTTTGATGATTTCACATGATTTTCGTTTGATCTGTTAAATCTGTGATTTGAGAGGTGTTTTTGATGTTAAATGATCCCTAAATTGATGTGGAAATGAGTTTTGATTGATGCAATCCCGGATAGGTTGGGTTTCCTAAGTTTAGCTTGAGTTTTAAGGTAGCTTTTGAGGTGATCTTGGTGATCTGTTGTTGCTGGAGGTATAAGGTTGTTAATAGGTTGTTTTTAGATGTTAATTGATGTTAATGGAAGTGAGGTTTTGCTGGTTTATGGCTGGGCTTTGTTTAGAAGTGTTTTGGATGCATTTTCGGTTGTGTTTGGTGGCCGAAAATGGAGGTTATGTGAGAGTAGCAAGTTTAGATGCTTTCATTGAAGCAATTAATGCATGATGATGCATTAATCCTCTGCTTTGATGTGTTGAAACAGGGGAGGCATCATTGGATCCAAGTTTGGTTGGTTCGGAAGCTTGATTTGGTGCTTTGGCTTGAAGCAAAGTGGAAATTGGTGAGTGCAATTGTGGAATTGGATTTCCAGCTTTTTAAACCAAGGTTTGAAGGTTTTGGGAGCTTAGTTTAAGTCTAAACAACTTTGCTAAGCTCAAGTGTAAGTTTTCGGATTTTCTCTCTAGTGGTGGCCATGACTTGATGTTTTGCAAAGTGATGATTTGCATGTTTTGATTACTGTTTTGAAAGCATGTTTTAGCATGAATTTTGCTGATGATATAAGCCATGTGTTGAAGGTAACTCTAGGTAGGAGTTCCTTGATTTTATACATTGATTAAATGTGGATTTGATGCTTTGAAATGCATGGTGAAATGGCTTGGTTTAATGCTTTAAAACAGTGGATTATATGATGTGAAATATGTATATTGGCAAGTGATGTTTTGAAAATGTTAAGGTCACTAAGGTGGTTAAAAGTCCTTGAGTGAGCCTTGTTACTTATGAACATCAAGGTGGTTAAAAGTCCTTGGATGGTTCATGTTGCGGACACTAAGGTGGTTAAAAGTCCTTAGGTGATCCTTTCCATGGTGTTTAAAAGTCCATGGGGCCAAGGTGTTTAAAAGTCCTTGGGGCCAAGGTGTTTAAAAGTCCTTGGGGTGATTCAAGCATTGGACACAAAGGTGGTTAAAAGTCCTTGTGTGGTCCTTATTCATGGTGTTTAAAAGTCCATGGCCAAGGTGTTTAAAAGTCCTTGGGGCCAAGGTGTTTAAAAGTCCTTGGGAAAGTTGGTTGAACTTGTTTTATGAAACGAAATGTATCACTTGAGCCAATATGACATGTTAAGTATGTAAGAAGCATGAGATGCTTGTTTTGATATATGGTATGAAGCATGTGATTGCTTGATTTAAAGTATGCTTTGAGCATGTGCAAGGATTGGTTTTAAGCATGTTTTATAAATGGTTTTAAATGCATTATTGAATTGTTTTAATGAGCATGCCTCACTAAGCTTTTGCTTACGCTCTCTACGTTTTCTTAATTCAATAATGCAGAGCATTAGAGTCTTTGAGGGGCAGCAAGAAAGGTCAAGCAATCAAGTTCAAGAGAAGCTCTAAGTATGGAAGGTTTTGTTAAACAATTTAGCTTTTGTATGTTTTGGCAATGGGGGACCTATGTGTATGTTTTGGGAGGTGTTTGAGACTCCCTAAGTATGTTGAATGTTGTTGAGATCGTTGGTTTTTGGTTTGGAACCTTATATGCTTGTTTTGCAAGTTTGGAGTTTGAATGGATAGCTTAAATAGGAAGCATGCCACTTAAATTGGGGTTTTTCTTATGTGGTGGTTTTATGTTGAATTGGTGATGCAATTGAGGTCCTTGCATGTTGGTTGATTATGTGATATGGTTTGGTGTTGTTAATTTGAAGTATGAAGCATGTTTGATGTTGTTTTTGAATCATTTCCAGGCAGGGGTATCGGTACTCGGGCTTGCGTATCGATACGCCTGAGCCAAATATGCACATCCCTGCCCAGGCGTATCGATACCGTATGAATGCTGTATCGATACCGTATGAATGCCGTATCGAAACGGGGAAACTCGTATCGATACCGTATTGAGAGTTTGGTTACTGCCTTCCCCGCGTATCGATACGACACCAGGCGTATCGATACCTGTCTGTTAATTCGGTTAAAAGTATCTTTTATGTTTTGAATTGTTTACGTTTTGGTCCCGAATCTTGTATGATCAATTGCATGAGCTGTGGTTGTCCTTTTGAGCTGAAATTTCACAGAGAAGCATGAAACCTGACTAATTTGAAGACGGTAACTTCAATTTGGGTTAAGTCCTCTTATTTATCAGAATTTACAATTTGGTCCCTAAAGTTGTAATTTGTTCAATTGGGTCCCTGTTTGATCTCTGATGTTTGTGATCTTTTAGTATGTTGTTTGTATGATCACACATAGGTTAAATGTGCATCTAGATAAGATTAAAAAGAAAAAAAAAGGTCGTTAATCAAGGTTGACTTTCGGGTTGACTTTGGTTTTCCCCGTGTGACTTTCTTAATTCGGGTCAACCGTCTAGACCGGGTTAAGGGGGGTTACATGAAATTCGCGTATCTGATTGTGTCTTGTGTTGAAATGGTTTATGGAATATAACTTGTGAGCCAATATAATGTGAATGAATAATATGAAGCATGAGATGCTTGTATATGATGCAAGGATGCATGAGATATTTGTGTATGATGCAAGAATGCATGTAATGCTTGTTAAAGCATGAGCAAAGCTTTATTTGCTGTTTTAAAATGACGCATATGAGCATGTGGTTAAAAGTGCATTGAGGTCTTGAGTAGACATGTTTTATAAAATGGCATAAGATGTAAAGTGTTGGTTTTGCAAAATATGGGACATGCATTGATGAATGTTATTTAGCGATCCTCACTAAGCTTTGTGCTTACGCTCTTTCGTTTCATCAATGCAGAAAACTAAGCTTTGAAGGCAGCAAGTAGGCAAGAGGAATCCAAGCTTTTAATCTTGCAAAGCATGTTGTTTTGCTTCGGTGTAATAAAAGGTAATGGGTGGGGTTTATGCTATTGCATGGTTGAGAATGTTTGCCCTTTGCTTTGAGCATGTTTGATAGTTACTTTTGAGATGTAATTGGCCTTTATGGTTTGATTTTGGTTATGGATGGTGATTTTGGCTTGTTATTGTTTTGGTGGACTAGGGAGCATGTCTTTAGTACCTTTACTTGCATGTTGGTTGTCATGTTATAGCTAATGCCTCGATATGATGATTGTTGATATGTATCCATGTTGTATGCATGATGTGGTATGTCTCGAGAATGATTTGAATGTGTTTAAGCATGAAGAACCAACAAAATCTGTTGTTGCAGGGCAAGGCGTATTGAAACGATTTTGCTACTGAAAAGGGGTGTTTCGATACGGGTCTCGGAACACACCCGAGTATCAAAATGGTCAACCCTGTTTCGAAATGACTGTTTCTGTACAGGGTCATCCGTATCGAAACGCCTGACTGTTGGGCTTGAATTTTGAACTGTTTTGGGTTTTTGTTTCTTGCATTTTGGTCCCTAAATGTTGGTTGCTTAATTCAATGAGTTTGAATGATCCGTTAGAGTTGAAACTTGACCTGATGGCATGTTATGTGATTAATTTTGGACTGGCAACATTAAAACTCGTTTAGTCCTTATAAATCTAAGAATTTACATTTTAGTCCCTAAAAGATGATTCTTTTCAATTGAGTCCCTGTTCGGGTTACGTTCGCTATGCCGCTTTCGTTGAGTTAATTTGCTAAACATATAGGTTAATATTGAGCATCTAGAAAAGATAAAAAGAAATAAAGGTCGTTAATCAAGGTTGACTTTTGGGTTGACTTTGGTTTTCCTCGTGTAATCTTCGTAGTTCGGGTCAAACGTCTAGGTCGGGCTAAGGGGGTTACAGACATTACATTCTATGAACCTCTTGCTCACATGGGCTCAGTGGATTTTGATGTGATAGCGTCTCGATTCTCGGATAAGCCCTGATTAACTTCGAGTCAGCATGATGAATTATCGATAGGGCTTCACTTTGATGAAAAGGATGAAGCTACATTGGTAGTGAAAGAGTACAACATCAAGAACCACGTGGACTACGATGTTGTAGAATCCAATCAGAGGACTTTCTTTGCCAAGTATGTGAAATATGGACAAGAGTGCAAATGGAAGATCTGAATTTCAAAGATTAAGAGGTCAAATCGTTGGGAGGTCATGAAGTACAATGGAGATCGCACATTTTTACGAACTTCCATCGACCAGGACCATCGAAAATTAGACTCGACTGTGATAAGCCATCACGTGATGAAGGTGGTAGAAGCAAATCCAAGGGTTCCTGTTTCAACAATTCAAGCAACCATTGCGCAGCAATTTGGATATCAAATAAAATACAAGAATGTGTGGCATGCAAGCGATAAGGCAATGGAGTCGGTGTATGGTGATTACGATAAGTCGTACAATGAGCTATCATTTTTATTACTAGTAATGACATGTTTTATCCCAGGCACCATAGTGAGGTATTAAACCAAGGATGCACACGACCGGCAAGGCCAACTTCTTGAAGGGTATAAATTTTTTCATCGACTCTTCTGGGCGTTCAAGCCTTGCATTCAAGGATTTCCTTATTGCAAACATATGATCCAAGTGGATGGCACTTGGCTGTACGGGAGATACTCTCATGTGTTGTTGATTGTCGTTGCGCAAGATGGTGAGAACAATATTGTCCCGATTGCATTCGTCATTGTTAAGAAGGAGACAATGGAAGCTTGGAATTTATTTTTGACCAATTTACGTGACCATGTCGCCCGAGAAGATGAGGTCTGCATTATATCCAATCGAGGGACAGGTATCAAGGTAGCAATTAATCGAGACGAAAGTCGTTTGACACCTTCGCACACATACCCCATACAACTTTCGGTGTTACTAAGCTCGTATTTGGCTCTCATGTTGTTGGCCATCCTTCGGGGTTTCTACTATAGACGTTTGTACTCGCAGATGTGCCCGCTGCAGTCTTCGATGATTTACCTTTGCCACCTATTTTTTTATACCTATGGCATGCGTCTCGTATAATCGGCAGTGGTTAAGTACGGCTTTCCATGAGCACGGTAGTACATCATGTACTTTAAACTCTCAAAATCAAAACTATCAGCTTGTAATGGACTGCAATACGACAATGATGAAATTTTGTCGTCCCACAAAGCAATGTACTCGGCGTGAACGGTTTCCCAATTCGTATCTGGCCTACCGTGTCCATCAAAGGAGTGAAGAAAGTAATGATCACATGGAATACGCGGAATGGGCTGGTGGAAGCCAAATTGCCTAAGCACTTTATCTCCAAAGTGAAACTCCACAGTATGAAAGTGGATCAACGGTGTAACACTACACCATAAAAGTGAATCCTTCTCCAAATATTCCGGTAGATATATGCGGTCATCGTTGTACGCAATCCAAATAAACTGCAAAAAATGATTATTTTTAATAATACATCTAACTAAATGTAAATAATACATTTAACCAAATAAACTTTCCATTTAGGTACATGTTCTTGACAATACAAATCAATAGCAGATCTAAAAACTCTTACGTTGTTGTGCACGATTCCTGTATCATGCTTTTCCTCGCACCATCTACATACAAATCACAACTATATTTTAAAAAACAACTAAATTAAATTTAAACATTCAACTCAAAAGCAAGATATTTACCTTGCAACGAGAGGGAACTGTATTTCTATTCCAGTAATCGATGTAAAACAAGGGAAGTCGCCGCCACACCCAAGCTTGCAATAACATCAGACATCCACCAATACTGCTTACCCTCTTACCCCTTTCTATTGTAGCGCTTTTGCACAACTCACGATACAAGTGCGCTAATATGAATGATCCCTAACTATATTGGCGACCAACTTCTCAAGGAGTATTCAAAAATGGTAGATACCGTACACTGATCAGATTGCAAGATTTATCCTTCATCAGTATCCCTCCAATCATCTGCAGAATATATGCTCGACTGACCTTGTAAATATCATCAACTGGACTATACTGATTGAGTCAAAATTCACTTTCCAACCAACTCAATTTCACACTAGATCCTTTCACGTTATTTTCATATGGCTCATTCCCAAGGTACTTTCGGCAAATATCAGCAGTAGAACTATCAATACGCTCGATCAATGGTTTTTCTTTTACCGGCACCCCGATAAGATAAATTACGTCTTCTAGCGTGATAGTGCACTCTCCACAAGGCATATGGAATGTATGCGTTTCGGGCCTCCAACGCTCAATTAAAGCGGTAATCAATCCGGGAATCAGCCTGTACCCGCGAAGGAATGTGGCATGATAAAATCTCGCCATCTTCAAGAAACCCAGAACTCTAGTATCTAGGCGACAATTGTCTACCATGCACAGATGATGTTTAAATGTTTCTTCTATATCCTGTAAATAACACATTATTTAAACATAATTATTAACAAAAAAACACTAGTGACTGATTTCGTAATAAATTAATTTAAAAAAAATTGTACCAACTTATCAACCCTAAGGCTACTAATGTGTCGATCTTTTAAATGCAACAATGGAGCTTGCTCAATCATCTTACATGACAAGTAAGAAAATATTAGTAAACTGAGACTAAATCTACCACGTTAAAAAATAACAATTATAATAAAATAAAAAAATAACACGGATAATCTTACTTTAAACTATCCTATCAAAAATTTCAATATTTGAAATTTATTTTCTAGTGTTAAAAATATAATAATTCCCATAAATAAATTATAATAACCGTAAATAAATAAATTACTTACTAATTTTTCAAATATGTTTTTATCAATTTCATCAATCTTTTCCTTCTCTTTTTTCCTATACCTCTAATATATGACTAATGAACTTAAATTAAAAATTAAATTATGTATCTGCTTATTTTCTAATAAATAATCAATTTAATATTATTTATTCAACCACCTATAAATAAATCTAAATAAATAAATTAATGAACTTAAACTAAAATATTCAAACTACAATATTTTCTAATCAAATATTTACCTATTTAACACAAAATATTCAAATTATATTCTCTCGAAATAAAAGTAAAAATTCAAACATCAAAATAAAAATTATAAAAATATAGCAAACTTAAATTAAACAATAAAATACAAATCTACTCACTATATTTTCTCCTCAAATCTTCATTTAACACAAAATATTCAAACAACAACTTCAAAATTTAAACAAACAAATAACTTAACTTACTATATTTTTTTCAAATTTTCTTCTCTTCAACCACCTATTTAGTTTTAACATTAAAAATCACAAACTTTAACTTAAAAACACAAAAATTTAATTTTCGTAATTACTATAAAATATACATTACAAATAAAATTATTCAAATAATAATATTAATAAATTATAAAAATAAAATACTTACTCTAAATAAAAAATTTCCTCCAAATATGCAAATCTTCTTCTTCTTCAAAATATTTTCTCTACACTATCTACCTTCAACCCCTATTTAACCTAACAAAGATTCAATTCCAACCACTCACACCAGCTACCCAACTAAATCCCATCATCCATCTAACCAATCCCAAACACTCTCAATTTACGAGGCTTGCATTCATTTTTTTAATGAATGTAGACTGCACGCATCTGCCATGCAGGCTTGATCAATAGCCGGGCACTATTTATAGACGGTGCCAATTGAGCTCGTCTTTGAACAGTGCATCAAACATTACCGACGTGCCACGTGTACAAGTGCAGGTGAGTTAAACTTTATTTTTTTTGGATACTATTCATAGGCGGAGGCAGATGGGGGAGTCTTTAGGGTAATTTTTTTTAATTGTTTATAGATAAATTCATTTGAATCCGTCTTTAAATGTACCGTAGAATTCACAATATTTGTGGAAATAAAAATCAATATGCACTATATTGAGAAAAAAATTTCCCTGTGCAATATATATAAATCTTCCCACATAATACTATGAAAAATATAAATACTTAATTATCATTCCCATTAAAATCAAATAATTTGACTATAATAAATTTCAAATTTAATTAAAAAATAAAGCTCAAATTAACAAAAATATATATATGAAAAAATGAGAAATAAATTTATCGTTACACTTTATAAGTGTATGAGAAGACCAGGTCACGGGTTTCTACTTTCCAGTCAGTGTTAGTGGGTGCCAATAAATATATAGTATAACTCTGATTTTAGTCCTTATAGTATGCTGAAATTTTAGGATTTAGCTATTCTGATTTAACGTAACTTAATTTAGCCATTCTATTATTTTTTATTTTGGCCAAATTGAAAATATCAACAGCGAGGCAGGCACCGCATTACCAATACTGAAACGACAACCTTTCTATGCAGATTGCAGCGCTACCGTCATTCTCCCATACTTTTATTTAGCTGAAAAGTGGAAGGAAAAAGAATTGAAGGTTTGCAATGACAGAAACTCTGCTTGGATTTCGCTTTGTTTTGGTTTCATTTATTGCTTATTTCATCCAGTTTTCTTCTGCAATCGTTGTATTGGAGCCCTTCTCCATTTCCTTTCCCGACCTTCCCGCCAAATTCGGTAACTTTCCTTTTTCTATTCCCTGTTTGTTTACTCGGAAAACGTAAGAATACTTCACAAAACAAACGAGTAAGCTTACGCTGCTTGTATGCTCTACTTTGAACTAAAAATTCTCCATTTTTTTTGGTTTAGCTCGGAGGTATAACACGGGGCTTTGCGGTGCAATTGAAGTAGCGGATCCATTGGATGCTTGTACACCGCTCCGTAATGAATTCGGGTCCAACAAAACTGACTCCACAAGGTTTGCTTTGATAATTAGAGGCAATTGTTCTTTCAAGGAAAAAATTCGAAAAGCTCAAAGCGGTGGTTTTTCTGCTGCAATTGTTTACGATGATAAAGATATGGGCAATTTAGTATACAGTAAGTTAATTTGCTTTATGTTTTGTCATTCTTGATAGAATTAAGTATTATTAGTACAATTTAGAGAATTATTCAATAGCGTAGTAACTGAGGTATATTTTGTTTGAAGTGATGGTGGACCCTAAAGGAATCGAAGTTTTGGCGGTTTTTGTTTCTAAATTTGCTGGTGAATTTTTGAAAGATCATGCTAAAGGAGAAAAAGAGGAATGCTGCATTTATTTGGGGCCAAATGTGAATCCATTAACAGTTTTTGCCATATGCTTCCTATCACTTGTCGTTCTAGCAGTTTTCCTGGTGACAACCTTGATTCCTCCCAGAATTTTCTGGATTTGGCGAAGAAAACATTTAGTAAAAAGCGTGGATAATAAGATAGTTGAAGCTCTTCCTCGTGTTACGTTTAGTTCTTCTCGTTTGAGTCACTGCCATACTGGAGAAACTTGTGCAATTTGCCTTGAGGATTATAAGGATGGGGAAGTTCTTAAATTTCTCCCTTGTCAACACGGTAGGATTTGCTCATGTGGCTTAACTGTAGCATTTAATGTTAGATTTGCAGTGCTTTTCTTTGTGTATATCATTGTTTTCACTACCACCATTCAAGGATTTCTTTTTTGGTTTTACGGGTTAGCTTGACTTTTCAATGAGTCGGGCAATCCTATTACTTTATATGTAGATAGTGGAAAGATATTCTATGTTAAGTTTATGGTAAATTCCTTTATGGAGAAGTGTAAAGATTTGCACAGAATTAAAAATGTTAGAAAGAATGATGTAGAGGAAACATTTAAATCCATAGAGCTATAGACCATTGGTTGTATCAAGGCATGCATTGTCGTTTCTGCAGTAATGCACGTATTCAACCATTCTACTAAGAAATGAATTTGTTCCTTCTATCATTGGCAATTGGAAAAAAGGTAGATAAATTGCCGTTTGTAAACAGATGAATATATCACATTCTAATCTTGTTTCATCTATCATTTTTATTTGAGTTCTTGTTTCCATGCTTTAGCATTATATTCCGGATATTAGCTAATCAACATGATAGTTGCTTGCAGATTTTCATTCAAGCTGTGTGGAGTCATGGCTGACTAAATGGGGGACATTTTGCCCTGTATGCAAACTCGATGTGATAAGCAAAACCGCATTTTCTGAGGTTAGTGCGAGAAGGATTTAGTTGTATGTATGCGGCTTTGATTTTTCTCATTGATTTTTCACATTGTAGAGTTAAATACTCTTTATCAGGCATGCCTATATTTTTCATTGTATACTAGTTTTTCCCTTTTAAATCTGAATTTTAAGCTATTGTAAATATGAAATCATATATAATTATGAATTCACTGAAAGAAATTATAGTGGCTGCTGTAATTGCCCCTTGTTGATCATGTAAAATCTGCCATTTTGCACGTGCCATCATGTTTGTCATGATATTAAGATTGGATGGTTGGTAACTTTTAATGCTGGACATTGCTTATTCTGTCTGATTTTGTGGTCATACTAAGTACACACATAGAAGTTGCTTATGAAGGTTGCAAATACCTTTAGGTTAGGGGCATAGTTAAAGTATATGTAAAGGTAGTTGCAAAAATCTAGATAGCTTGTTTAACAATGGACATATTTGCAATTCCAATAGGATGAAAGTATATGTAACTTATAAAGCATGGAGATGATTCCTATATCCTGCTGAAACTGTTAAAAGGCTTTTTTCGTTTTTTGAAACTTGGGTTGAATCTCAACCTTACACTAACACCAAAGCCAACCTACACTTGGCTTGTGTGCTTGTTTGTTGGGTATGGTTGAGCTGATTCATTCTTAGCAATTTCAAATGGTAGAAATTCATGTTTTCCTTCTTACTCTCGTCTCTGTAAGTCTCTTCTTAGTCTATCAGTTGATAGACATAAAAAGAAATGGCGTGAGATGTCCTTGTTAATATTTACTTGGACATTTAGTGGTGGGCTGAATTGGGCTGCCCGTTTAACTTGTATATCATGAACACATATTTTTCCTACCATCTCTCCTTAACTGTTCAGATAAGAATCTTTATCCAACATTTTTGTTATATTTTGACTAAAATTTCACTTGGTAATTAAGTTGGATATTATTGTAATTCTAATGGTTGAAGATTACTTGGTAATTAAGATTTACTTTAATGGGTAAATATAGACTAGAGAGATAGAGGGAATTACTTTGGAGAGATGTAATCACTTTCTAGATCTCTGCAACTATAGCAATTATGTTGTAGGGATGAGTATTATAGGGATGTTGGGAAGAGCGTTTGGGATACTCTGGGGTTTTGGGAATTGGGATATATATACCGAGTTAGTCACTACATGAGATATCATGTATTTGTACTCTTAATGTTCTCTACGTTGACAGTAGATTATTCATTTCGATCGAACCACGTTAAATCTCATCTCTTGTGCATATATGTATTATCTTTGGTTATTTTTTCGAATACAAATTTGTAACAATGTTTTATCGATGCCGAACTCTATTTGGTCCTCCTTGGACAGAGAAGTGGAACAACATGGTTGGTGCTCATTTGCGTTTGATTTTAAATTTAGGTAGGATGTCAACTTGTCCCTAATGGATTATATGGTATGTAACCCCTTTTGCCGGAGAAGATTATAGTTTCCATTTTGTTTTCTTCCTAAAGCTGAGTTACTTTCATCCATTAAACTGATCCAGGTCCAGGGACTCCTCTTCCCATCTAATTTTCAACCAAAGCCTCCAAGTGAAATCCTTGTAAATTGTGCTTTGGTTTTGACCAAAACAGTTGAAGAATTGTAATTAACGAAGAAGAAACAGGAATGTTAGTATATATGCTGAGCTGGAATCTACCCAGGTGGTTTAAGATTCTGGTAGGAACAGTTGTATCTGTTGAAGGTTGTTAACCTTCTTGTTTAACCTTCTTGTTTAAGTTCTTGTGTTGTATATAAGAGAAAGCTCTCTACATTTGTAAACCTATCTTCGTTTTGACAGAATTAATAAAAAACTTTCTTTTCTTCAAGAATCTCTTCTTCATCTTCTTCCCTTCGACTCATATTCTATCATGGTATCAGAGGTTTCTTCCATGGCAGAAACATCTTCCAAGCCTTTCACGAACAAGTCGATTTCCTTACGGCTTGATGATTCGAACTACCTTCTTTGGAAACAACAAGTGTTGTTCACCATTGAAAGTCTTGCGCTTGAAGATCACATTGATGGTTCGCTGGTTGTGCCTCCGCAACGTGTAGCCGGAGATGGTGGTCGTCAAGTCTTGAATCCTGAGTATGTGAAGTATAAGCAACAGGACAGTGCACTCTGTTCTTGGCTGCTTTCTTCCATCGGTCCGTCGATTCTGCCTTCTTTAGTGAATTGCAAGAATGCGTTAGACATCTGGGAGAAAGTGAAACTTAATTTCTCGGTTACTTCTACTACTCGAATCATGCATTTGCATTGTTCTTTGAAGAACATTCGCAAACGCGATCAATCTATGCGTGAATATCTTGCACAGATCCAGGGGATATGTGACAGTCTTGCTGCCTGTGGTAACCCTTTGTCGGAGACTATGCATATTTCTACTATTCTTTCCGGGCTTCCGCCGGAGTATGAACCGGTGGTGGCGGTTATTACGTCTAGTCAGATGCCGTATAAGCTGGACGGTGTTACTAGTGTCTTGCTTGATACAGAGTCCCGGCAACTTGAGTTTTTGGCTCAAGGCTCTGTAGTTAATATGGTGCAAGGGTCTTCGTCTGATGGGTCTCAGTCTCAAGGCCCATTTCCAAGCCCATACTCTAATAATGCTCAGGGTTTCTCTAATTTCTCTCAAAACAATTCTCGTGCCGCTCCTCAAGGTTTTCGGCCGCTGCTCTACAATGGTCGTGGTGCTTTCCGTGGTCGTGGAGGTGGTAGATCTTTTGGTGGTCGTGCACAGCCGCAGTGTCAGATCTGCGGTAAACTTGGACACCTGGCCAGCCGTTGTTTCTTTCGTTTTGACCAAAGCTACGAAGGTCTTGGCTTCTCGTCTGCTAATCAAGTTTCTTTCTCTGAAGAATACTCTGAAGACTTGGGTTCTCAGACGGTTTCGCAAGGTTCGGCGTTTACCGTTGTTGCCCAGAATCCGACTGAGTCCATGGTTGCTAATGTTGCTGCCGTCACAGAGGATTTTGGATATGGTGATGCTGCTTGGTATCCCGACTCCGGCGCGACGTCTCACTTGACTCCTGATGCAGGTAATATCATCTCCTCTTCTCCTTATTACGGTTCAGGTAGGGTTTCTGTTGCCGATGGCTCTACTATATCTATATCTAGGGTTGGTTCTTCTGTGATTAGATCTGATGCTAGGCCTTTAATTTTAAACAATCTTTTACATGTTCCTCTTATTAAAAAAAATCTGCTTTCTGTGTCTCAGTTTACCAAAGATAATAATGTGTCTATTGAATTTTTCCCTAACTCATGTGTTGTGAAGGATTTGAAAACGCAGCAGCTGATCCTTCGCGGTTTGCAAAGTGAGGGTCTTTACAGGTTTGAGTCTTCAGATGGTTGATGTTTGTCTGGGTCTAAAAATTCTGTCAGTCCTGTTTTTTCTGCTGATTGTAATGAGTCTTCTCATGTTGTGAAGGGTAATGGTGTTTTGCCTAGTGATCTATGTTTGTCTGTTTCTGATTCTGTTGTATGGCACAGAAGGCTTGGACACCCTTCTAGTGAAGTTTTGGATAAGTTGTCCCACATTTGTAATGTTTCTGGTTTTAATAAGAATGAAAAGTTTTTCTGTGAAGCTTGTAAGCTAGGTAAAAGTCACAAGTTGAGTTTTCAACCATCTTTATCTGTTTATAGCTCTCCTTTACAGCTTGTTCAAGTAGATGTTTGGGGTCCCGCACCCTTGCTTTCTAACAATTGTGCCTTTTATGTTAGTTTTCTTGATTCTGCAACCAGGTATACCTGGATTTATTTTGTTGCTAGAAAGTCAGATGTTAAAAGTGTTGTTATTAACTTTCATAAGATGGCTGAACGTCAGTTTGATTGCAAGCTTAAGTGTATTCAATCTGACTGTGGTACTGAGTTTAGGTCTTTAGAAAGTTATTTTGTTGACAATGGTATTCAATTTCGAAAAACATGCCCCTATACCTCTGAACAGAATGGTAGGGTAGAAAGGAAACATAGACATATTGTTGAATTAGGGCTTACTTTAATGGCTCAAAGTGGTATTCCTTTTAAGTTTTGGTCAGATGCCTTTTATACTTCTGTTTATCTCATTAATAGGTTACCTACCAGAGTTCTTAATGGAATTTCACCTTATGAAAAGATGTTTAATTGTCAACCCAATTATAAGTTCCTAAAAATATTTGGTTGTCAATGTTTTCCTCTAACCAGGCCTTACAACAAGAATAAAATGCAATTTAGGTCTGTTTCTTGTGTGTTCTTAGGCTATAGTTCTATTCAGCATAGATATAAGTGTTTAACACCTGATGGAAAAGTTATTGTTTCAAGACATGTTCAGTTTAATGAACATTGTTTTCCTTATTTGCAGAATAAGGTTTCTGCTTCTGAAAAGGACAATGTTGAGCTTACAAGTTCAAATTTGTTCAACCTTCTTTGGTTTCTGTTCAATCCTCTAATCCTGCTCTTAATTCTTCCTCTACTTCTTCTTCTGTGTCTGTTTCGAATAGTAATCTTGGCACTAACTCTTTTTCTTCTCATCCTAACATTTCTCCTCTTCATAATGTTGACTCCCCTGTTCAACATGATGTACCTGTTCAGAATGATCAGGATTATATGGTTCCTTTTCAAAGTGTTGGTTCTTTCTCTCCTGTTAATAGTCCTCATGTTCAGCTTGCTTCACCTACTGCTCAGGATGGTTTAATTCCTCCTACAACTGGTGCTTCTTTATTAAATGAAGATGTTCGTTCTGTTGTGCGCTCTGATGCTCTTTTACCTTCTGTCTTGCCTACTTCTGATGTTCAGACTTCTCCTGATGTGTCTGTTGCTTCTTCTGATGCTCAGCCTTCACCTGATTCTGATGTTCATTATGTTAGTGAGTCTTCTGGTTCTGGCTCATTGTCTAAAGTTGCTGTTCCTTCTCATTCAATGGTCACTAGGTCCAAAGCAGGCATCTTTAAGCCAAAAGTTTTTCTTGCTGAGTCTGTTAGTGATCTGCCAAAGGATGTTCATCATGCTATGACAATTCCTGAGTGGAAAGATGCAGTTCTTAAGGAGTTGAATGCCTTGATTGATAAGGGTACTTGGATTTTGAAACCACTTCCTGAAGATCGTGTTCCTATAGGTTGTAAGTGGCTCTTCAAGGTTAAACAAAATCCAGATGGAAGTGTTGCTCGTTATAAAGCCAGACTTGTGGCTAAGGGTTTTTCTCAACAGGCTGGGTTTGACTACTCTGAGACATTCAGCCCAGTTGTGAAGCCTGTCACTGTTAGGATTTTGTTAAGTGTAGCCCTTAGTAATGGTTGGATATTAAGACAAATAGATGTTGATAATGCTTTTCTCAATGGAGATTTGCTTGAAGAAGTTTATATGCAGCAGCCTCCTGGCTTTGAACAAGAGAGTCCCTCAGGTCAACAGTTGGTCTGCAAGCTTGAAAAATCATTGTATGGCCTTAAACAGGCTCCAAGAGCTTGGTTTGACAAATTCAGGAGTCATCTAGTCAATCAGTTAGGATTTTCTGCATCTTTAGCAGATTCGTCTTTGTATTACAGAAGAAAACAAGGTAATATTGTGTTTATCATGGTGTATGTCGATGACATTGTAGCCACTGGTGATAATCCTGAAGAAGTGGATGCAGTCATTAAAGCTATTAATGAGGTTTTTTCTTTAAAAGATTTAGGCAGATTATCTTTCTTCCTTGGTATGAACATTCAACTTGTAGAGTCAGGGGTCATCTTGAATCAGAAGAAGCTTGTTTTAGAATTACTTGAGAAAACAAAAATGCTTGAGTCCACACCCTCTTCTACTCCTATGGTCACATCTCCTCAGTTGTCTCTCACTGATGGGGATCCTTTTTCTGACTACACGTTATATAGGCAAGTGGTTGGTACTCTGCAGCATATTTCTACTACCAGGCCTGATATTCAGTTTTCAGTTAATAAGCTGAGTCAATTTATGCAATCACCTCTTGATAAACACTGGAAAGCTGTTAAGCGAGTGTTAAGATATCTGAAGGGCACACTAGATCATGGTTTACATTTTTCTTCTTCTAGCTCACCTACAACTTTGGTTGCCTATTCTGATTCTGACTGGGGAACCTGCATAGATGACAAGAGATCAACTGGAGGGCATTGCATCTTCCTTGGTGGAAATCTTGTTGCTTGGAGTTCAAAGAAACAAGGAGTTGTTTCACGATCTTCTACAGAGGCAGAGTTTAGAAGTCTTGCATATGCTATCTGTGAATCTATTTGGGTCAAATCTCTTCTTTCTGAGTTGGGTATTGCTTTGTCTTGTACTCCAGTTATTTGGTGTGACAATACGAGTGCTATAGCACATTCTTCTAACCCAGTTCACCATGCTAAGTTGAAGCATGTAGAACTTGATCTCAGTTTTGTTCGAGAAAAGGTCAATGATGGATCCTTTCTTATTAACTATGTGCCTGCTGCTAATCAAGTAGCTGATGTTTTAACAAAACCTTTATCATCAGCTTTCTTTCTTCATCTTAGACAAAATTTGAAAGTATTCAGTTCAGAAGAGTTGAGTCTAATGGCTTCTCAGCATCAGATTGTTTAAAGCTTCACATCAGTCAAAGGTGGAATGTTTCTCTTCATCAAATCAGAAAAAGAGGAAGAATAGGAAGCATGTTAGTATATATGCTGAGCTGGAATCTACCCAGGTGGTTTAAGATTCTGTTAGGAACAGTTGTATCTGTTGAAGGTTGTTAACCTTCTTGTTTAAGTTCTTGTGCTGTATATAAGAGAAAGCTCTCTACATTTGTAAACCTATCTTCGTTTTGACAGAATTAATAACAAACTTTCTTTTCTTCAAGAATCTCTTCTTCATCTTCTTCCCTTCGACTCATATTCTATCAAGGAAGTAAAATGGAATGGCATTGTTAGCAAATTCTAAAGGGTAGAATGGAAAAAGGACAAGAAATAAACATCATTATATTCAAGGAGGTGGTAGTGTGAGAATGGGGTCATGATGGTTGGAAATAGTGATCGACGGTGAACAACAGCTAGGAATTTAATAAAAACACAGAAAAAAATTAATTACAAAAGGATATTTTTGTAACTCTTTACACTTGTTGGGTTATATTGTGTATTTCTAACTAAAACTTATTACAAATAACCAACTGATCCATAACCAACTAATAATCAAATCAACTTAATAGATTGAATCCCAATAACAACTGTATTCTAACCCTGCTTCTCCAAGTTCTAAATTTATGTAAATTGTTAAGCTGCTAACAAAAACAAAAGTGAACTAATTTACGAACAAAAGAACGAATACAATGAACTGATTCCTTGAAATTTCTTCATTTACTATGCTTTCTTCTTTTTTAGAATCTCTTCGCTTCAAGTTGAATCAAATAAAAACTAGAAACTAGTAAAGCTAGTATGAATGGAAAAAAATGCTTTCTTTCTTCATCCGAAATTCTTTAAAAAATTATATTTCTTGCTTGGTGGCTTGCCGAGAATCGAAAGAGTTTTATTTTTTCCTTTCGTTCTTCTTTACTCACATTTCTGTCTTACAATTTTTTTTATCTGAAACTTCTTCTTTTTTCATCTTCACTGTCTTCCTCTCACTTATTCGACCCTTCTTTTTGTTGTGAGCAAGGCGGTTAAGCTACGAACTTACAGATTCAATCTGAAGCCTCTCTTGGCCAAGAAAATACCCTCTTATTCGGGTTAACAGAGAGCAAGGCTCTTAAACACAATACTCCTCAGAAATTTCCTTCCTATAACCTGGCTGTTAAGTCTAAGTTTTAGGCACAACTTAAGCATGAAGCAGGCAGACCATGAAAAGATAAAAAAAAAATTCACTGTTCTTGAACACAATACCATCATATACCAACTTTCAACATCAATCAACAGATTGTAGCACAAGCAATAGCAACAAAAAGACCAATGTAACATAATTCCAGCAGCAACAAATATAGCATGGTGAATTCAAACCATACGCACAATAACCGATTAAAAAGAATCAGCAACTACACATCCAAATTTCGAAAGACTTGAACAAACGATCCAATGAATCACAAAATTGCTAATCACCTTATTTATAGCTCCAGCAAATGAAATTATCATCAACTAAGATTCACCGAATCTAATTAAAAGCACATCAACCAATGAAGAGAGAAACACTAATCTATTATTCAAATAGAACCTAAGTTCAAATTACTATCATCACCTATTATAGTTGACTGAATTCACAGGATCTCATCTTTTCAACAGTCAATCAAAACCAACAAGAATCCTATTCAGAACACATCCAGAAGCGAGAAAAAAAATACTATCATGCAGCGACAAATTTCAAAGTGTCGCTGATTTTTCATCACATACATCTCTTGTATCGCAGTGACAAATTAAATTTGAAATAAGATAAGATAGAAACGATCTCACCAAATATGTAGGTCTTCCGATAACAATGACTACTGATGAATGCCACAACAGAAAAGATGACGTCGCCTGAGAGATGACCGAGAACTACTAAATAAATAATCATCCAGATTGTCAACGAACTGTTTTGAAGATTTTCCAGATATGAAAAATTGGATGTGCATTCAACGAAGAACGAAAGAGAAGTAAAAATTCAGACCGGAGATATGAAATGAATAAGAAAATAATGGCATTGAATCGAGAGAAGAGAAAAATACACAACAACGGCGTTGACCGCGGCTTTACTAGACGAATGGACAGAGAAGCAAAGGGAGAACAAGAATCCGATGTACCAGATTTGATCGACAGCAGCGGAAGTAAAATGGCTTCAGGAACGACGAGAATTGATACTATGATGGCCGAAAATAGTGATCGATAGTAAAGGGTAAGAGAGGAGGTGCAGAAGGGCTAGGGACAGAGAAAGGGAATTATGTAAAAATGAGTTACAAATGATATTTTGTAAAGCCCCGGTGGAGCTGGAGAAGCAAGACTAGTCCTTATTAGTAAAGCTTCGGCGATAAAATAAACTAGCAAGGGTCCTAAGTTGAAAAGATCACTAAAGTGGGTTAAAACACAAAATCGGCAGATTTGATCATGGAAAATCGCCTAACTTCGAACATTAAACTGTTATTTATATAGAAATGATAAAAATATGTGTTATACATGGTTAGAAATGGTTAGAAATATATATACTGAAAGTTATGGGCAAAATACTGAAGGGTGTACAAACTGCTTGAAACAGGGCTGTTTCGTGTATAATGTGAAAATATTTGATTGCGTGTGATGTATAGATGAATTCTGATGATGTATTTATTTTATTAATACATGTAATGATAGACCAAGAGATGGAAGAGGCTTGTGAGGGCATCAAGGGTGGGCAAACAAAGGAAAGAAACAAGGGGATTAGCATTCAAGACTAGCTTGGAGTTCTTCTGAGTGTAGCTATCAATAGGGTTGGGACTTAGGTCCTAACCAAGCTTGATTATGATTATTATTTATTTAGATGTTTCTATGAAAATGGACTTAAATTATATTTGGTAATTAACTAAGGGAAGAATGGTATACACTAAGCTTGATAAATGCATAATGCATGCGTATTAGACCTTGTATGATTGCATGATGTCGTGACATGTTTAATGCCCTGAATGCCATGACATGTTTAATACCTTGAATGCCTAGATTGGCTACTTTATGAATCATGCTTAAAGAATGATATATTGTGATAATGAACTAGGGTTCACTAGCCTAAGGGCTCCTTGATCTTGTTGAATGTTTAATGGCATCTTGGATAAGCTTGAATAGTGCCTTGAACATGCCTTGTTTATCACATGTATCTTGATAAATGAACACCAAACTAAATGATGCCTTGGTAACTAGTGAGTCATAGGTAGGATGGCATGCCATAAAGTCTTGAGCTCATTTGTGTGTTGGGTGGTTTACGGACCGGGCTAAGGCCTTTAATTGGTGACAGTAGAAGGGATATGACCAGTACTACGGTGCATCTTGATTTGGCGACAGTTAGGTTGGTGACTCGATTACCTAGGCTCGACTACATACCAAGGCCTAAACTTGAATTGATTATCTAATATTGCTACAACAAAGCTTGGATATCCTATGAATTTGAGATGAAACTTGACTTGAGCTTATACTTAAATTGGATGGTATAATCCTGATAATGCAAGGCTGCTATCACATGTACATGAAATGAATATTGAATCCATTGATTTTAACTTGTGTTATGCCATGACATTTGAGATGTTGCTATGAATTCATAATCTTGATGCTAATATGTAATGTTGGCTTGGAATTGACTAGTGATATGTATGTACATGAATATGAAAAGCCATGGCTATGGTTTGAGTAAATATATGAAATGATATAATGTGTTGCATGATCTAGACTGTTCGAATGTCTTGTATTCTTGTATAGGCTTGATCTTCATGAACCTAGCTAGGTCTCCTTTGAATAAGATACACTTGAAAATTTGAATAAACTCGCCTAGCTTAGGTTGTTACCTCACTAAGTACTTAATCGTACTTATCACTCTCGTTTTCATTCTTCTCAAAATACAGGTTAATAGATTGAAATGATATAATGTGCTGCATGATCTAGACTGTTCGAATGTCTTGTATTCTTGTATAGGCTTGATCTTCATGAATCTAGCTAGGTCTCCTTTGAATAAGATACACTTGATAATTTGAATAAACTCGCCTAGCTTAGGTTGCTACCTCACTAAGTACTTAATCGTACTTATCACTCTCATTTTCATTCTTCCCAAAATATAAGTTAATATATTGCAAGCTACGTTGAGTTGGAGGCAAGGCAAGACAAGCTATAGCACAAGTATGATTATGACTTTTTGTATACTCCTAGTTGGTGGCCATAGTCTTGTATCTAGATTTCATATTCATGTATTTTGAGCCTACGAAAGGCTAGATATATATTTGATATGATATGGCATGAATAACTTGCTAATGTGACTTGTCCTTAAACCCAAAACTCTAAACCCTAAATTCTAATATTAGATTTAGGCTGAATGTTTTATGGTTTAGGGTTTAGGGTTTAAGGTTTAGTGGTTGGTATTTGATCCAATTATTTTTTAAAAAAATATAAACAAAAATTATATATATGGAAAATAATTTAATTAATATTTTACTTTAAATAATTTATAATTATATGTTTAGTCATTGAGATTTTTAATTTTTATTAATTAATTTAATGGTGTTCAATGATATTCATCGTTAGTGGTGTTCAGTGGTGCTCGTCTAGCGATGCAGAATTTTTTATATTTTATTCTCTTTATATATTATACTACTAGTTAACCACCATTTTTATTAATCGCTTATGTGGTCAACTTTAATTGACACCACTGAAACAATAGTAGACTATAGTTAACTTTAAAAGAAAATGAATTTTGCTTTTTGTTTTACAAAAACAAGTTAATCGTTGAACACAAGTTTCAAATAAAAAGTATTTTAATAAAGTTTTAAAAACCAATAAATTGGTCCCAAAAAAGTTAATCTCGATTTTTTTACAAATCTTAATTCTAATTTTAATCTTACCTAGAGGGGAAGGGAAGGGGAACCCTAGGGGAACATAGTGGTCTAGAACCAATGACCTAAGAGAATATGAGGAAACAAAAATAAGCAACTTGGCCAACCAACCAAATAATATATGCATCAACTCTTGAGTTTTGTTGCAGTCCAATCCACATAAAAGTTTTAATTTATTCACCAAGTAGGTCGCATCGTGAACTTTTCAAGTTGAATTAATATAAATTTCGGGTCATAAACTCTAACACATCCTATAAGATCATGTTTGAGTCAAATTGACATCCTAATGATGGTCGAGTTTGAAACATTTAACGGTTAAGAATTAAAATTGAGCTAAAATGACAAGATTGACAAATAAAAAGACAAGTTCTTACAAGAATACATCAATAATTTAACATGCTTGATTGATCTCATACCCAACTTAATCTGAAGATCCAACAATCGATTCGACCTGAAAACTAATTGATTTAGTATTGACTTAACCCAAAAATCAACCGATCTAATATTGATGTGTCCAAAAAATTAATTGATCCAATGTTGGCCCAACTGGACCTGACATATCATAAACTTGAATTAAATCCAAATAAAATTTGATTTGACTCGAATTAAACTTAAACTAAATACAAATCGACTCAAGTTAACTCGACTTAAATCCGATTCAAATGACCTTATTATCAGCTCTAACTAGGAGAGTGAGGGAAGGCGTAATCAATATTTAACTAAATTGAGATCTACTGATTGACCGAGAGATTAAAGATGCTTATATTGTCTTTACCATGTGTAGCTTTGAATCCGATATTTTTCTTGAGAATATAATATTTCTCTACTTAATAAAAATATTTAACTAAATTCATTATTAAGGATTCATGTTGCTTTATTTTCATGACTAGGCTCTACAAAAGTAGAGTTCTAACTGCTTTTGTGAAAGGCGAGTAATTTTGTGGATTAGATATATTGTGGTAGGTTATGTATGTTCATCTAATCTACATTTATTAATAATTCAGATTTGTTTTTATTTAATTAGTTTTGTTAAGCATAATTTGAACAACAAAACCTGTAGGCTGATGCATGTATACAATTTCTATAAGGTCTCCTTTTAAAAACACATTGTTGACATCCACTTAGTAAACTTTTTAGTTATGTGAGACAACAATTGATAAGAGAATATTAACAATGAAAAATCGAATTGCAAAAGTGAATGTATCAAGATAATCTTGACCAGAAACTTGGAAGAATCCTTTAGCCACAAGCCGAGGTTTGTAACGACTAATAGTGCCTTTTGAGTTGTGTTTTACTCTAAAAAATTATTTACAACCTATGGCTTTCTTCCCAACAGGCAATTAGGTATTAAAATAGCCACAAGAATTGTTGTCTTTAAGAGCATTAAATTCAGATAAAATAGCCTTAGACCATTAAGGATGCTGTAGTTAGAGGTGTTCATATTCGGGTACAAAAAATTAGGTATTAAAATTTTGGCCGTTATTCAGCCCATAAGAACCGAGTACCCGTAAAATTCAGGTACCCGTTAATCCAGGTAATAGGGTACCTGATTTTCCCCCCTACATTTCTCCAATGACCTTCCTTGGTGCTGCGGGATCAGTTGGGAGCTCTCCAACGTAATTTTCTATTTACTTATATTGATTTGCCTAGTTAGAATCATTTCTACTGTCTTTAACAGAGATTGTATTGGTTTGGAGAAAAGGCAACAACAAGGTTGTCAATGGCTTAAGCTAAGATAGGAATTTTTCTCTACCTAGTAATGCAAATGCACCAGAGAACTATGATCATTTAATCCTGCATGATCTGTAAATTGGAAGCAGATTGAAAGCATTTACTTACAAACCCAGAAACCCATTTTTCAAAGGCTAAATTTTTTGTTAAATTACAACAATTGTATATTTTACTTTATTCGTGTATTTGCAGCTTCCGCAAAACTGATCCAAAATCCCAAATTCAGCATCTCTATAGACTCTACTGCAATTAAAAACAAAATTCAAACCGGGTATAGAGTAGTCGGTATCCGGATAAAGAATATTTTCTGACCCAGGCCCGACCCGGATACTTGAAAAAAATAGCGGGTTGGGTACCTGGCTCGAAAATTCGGGTAATTTCGTTAAAAATACCCAGTAATTTTAGATCGGGTAATTCGGGTCGGGTATTTTTGAACAACCCTAACTGCAATTAGGGATGGGCACGAGTCGGGTTTTTGGCCCACCCGCACCCGACCCGAACATGTTCTTGAAAAAATCCAACCCGACCCGACCCAACCTATAGAAAATAAATTAATTTTAGGGACCTAATTAAAAAAATAATTTTGGAGGACTTAATTATAAAAAATTATAATTTAAAGGACTAAATTGTAAATAAAAATTCAATTTTAAGGACCTAATTATAATATATATATATAAAGAGGAGGTATTATTATAAATATCCCTAAAAATTTAAGAGAAAATTACATAATTAGTCTCGGGTCGGGTCTGATATTTTCCACCCTAAACTGACCCAACCCGAATTTATCCTTAATAAAAACTCGACCCGACCCAAATTTATCCTGAATAAAAACTCGACCCGAACCTAATTTTCTCATTAAAAAATTCAACCTGATTGGGTCGGAACTCGTCGGGTCCGGGTCACATGCCCATCCCTAGCTGCAATGCCTCGTGTACAGTAGAAGGTGTAGGAACATATTGTGTGTGATAAACTTTAGGCTTAAAAACTCCCATTTTACTTTGAGTCGTCATAGGATGAACATTGGCATCTGAGACTGTAAGAGATACATCGGGTGATGGAGCACAATAATGTTGGCTGCCCTTATTTGACAGGTTACCATTACTAGCTGAGGGTGAGGTAGAAGCTTCATGTAATATTTTAGTGGAACAACGTTATGTCTGAGATTGAGGAGAGATGTCTAGTTCTGCAGTATTAGCAACTGTAGTTAGAGCATCTTATGGAGTAGAGGAGAAAGTAGTATCATGATCTTTAGTATGGTCTGAAGAAGAATGTAAAGAATGGTCCTGACAAGTTTGAGAGAGTGCATGCCCAACTAAAGGTAAAGAAGACTGAGTAAAAGATATAACTGGAACAAAATCCGAAAAATCTATTTTTCTAAGCACAACATTAGACTCTAGTAGATACACACGGAAAAACATTCTCATTAAATATAACATTCTGAGAGATGAATATCCTTCTAGTATCATCAACACACTGATATCCTTGATATTTGGAAGAATAACCCAGAAAAAGATAAAGTTTGGATCGAAATTTTAGCTTGTGTATGTTAAAGGGCTTGATGTGTGGAAAACATTTGCATCCAAATACCTTGAGGAAATTGTATTCATGAATATTACCACAAAGTTGCTGATATGGAGAGACATTCCCAAGATTCCTCTATGGCAGTTTGTTAATAAGAAAAACTACACTCAATACTGCATAAGACCAAAACTTTAAGGGCATTGAAGCTTGTGCCAATAAGGAGAGAGCCATTTCAACAATATGCCGATGTTTGCATTCGACAACGCCATTTTACTGAGAAGAATGTGGATAAGTAATTCGATGTTGGATTCCCAAGTGAGCTAATGTCGTGTGAAGAAAGTAAAATTCACTGCCACCATCTGTTTGAACTGCTCGTAGGCATGCATTGTACTGAATTTTGACAAGTGCATGAAATAATTGAAAAGCAGTTGATGCCTCAGATTTTCTCTTAAGTAAATAAATTCAACAATACCGTGTATCCAAATCAACAAACAATATATAATAAAGAAAATTATTAGATCTTACAGCAGCAGGACCTCAAAGGCCAATTTCAACAAGTTCAAAAGGAGTACTATATCTAGTAGTAGAGTGTTCGTAGGGTAGAGAATGACTCTTTCCCATTTGACACTCTTTACATATATTGTTCTTATCTACAGTGACGGAATTATTTACTAGATTAAGTATATCAGCTGATGCATGACCAAGTCGTCGATGTTAAAGCCAAAAGAAAGATTGTCCATTAACAAAAGTAGTTAAGCATACGCATGAGAAGGAACCAGTTCACCACTGAGATTGTAAAGACCACCCTCTTGAGTACCTTTTAGAAGAATATCTCTAGTATTTTCATCCTTCACACAACAATACTTGTCATGAAATTCAAAGAATACAAAGTTGTCTTTAGTAAACTTTGAAACAGATAATAGATTTTTAGTGATCTTTGGAACATGCGAAAATTGAGTAATATTTAAAGGACGAGTGCATGTGAGCAATGTAGATTGACCTATTTGAGAAATGGACAAGGATGAGCCATCACCAATGTGAACGTGACCCTTACCAAAATAATGAGAACCAGAGAACACGTTGGTAGAGCTGCTTGTCACGTGGTGAGTTGCTCCAGAATCAGGGTTCCAAGTGATGGTAGTCGATGAGGGCACATATGCCATTAAGGTGTTCACTTGAGCATTTTCAAGAGGTGCACCAGTATCAGTAGTCGTAGGACCTACAGAAGCACTTAAGCAAGGATCATAGCCAGTATCAATTGAATAAGTAAAAACAAGCAGTGTTGGCATGAGTGGTGGGAGGCAGATTTTTCTGAGTAGAGAAACCATTGAAGTCTTTGTCAGAATGATACCAGCAGCGATTGACCAGGTGTCCTAACTTCTCACATAGTTAAACTGAATCCTAGGTCGACCTCTGAACCTTCCACCATTGTATCGTTGTCCCTCAGCACGAGTGGCTATCGCATTTTGAACAGAGCATCATCATAATAGCATGTAGAGTTGATACCTACTGGCATGCGAAGAGGATTTGCTAAACGTGACTCAACATCAATGAGGACTAAGACATCACCATCTACAGTGTATGGATCTCGACTAGCAGAGATAACAATAACAAAAAGATAGTACTCAGAAAGAAGCCCATTGAGGATTGTGGCGATTTGTTCAACAACAAAGACTAGATTACCACATGAAGTAAGGAGATCAAAAATTTCTTTTACTTGCATTGTGTAAGCACACATGGTCATGTCTGCTTTCTTGATTGAACGAAGACGACAATAAAGGTGCATGACACGAGTTATAGATAATTTAGAGTATAAGTCAGTGATGGTAGTCCAAATGGAGACAATAATTTCAGCACCCACAAGCTGAGGTAAGATGTCAGAGCTTACAGTGGAAAGGAGCCAGGAAGCTAAAGAGCTATCTTATTTGTAAAAACAACTATATGCAGGGTTCATAGTATGCTCATCATCATCACCCACCACATGTTTGTTTGTAGGAGAAACAAAACCATCAAGATAATCTTCTAATCCTTGGCCACGCATCATCAGAGTAACATATTTTTTCCAGAGCAAAAGGTTGGTATCATCAAGCTGAATGCTGATCCATTTATTGGAGAAGGATTGATTTGTGGTCTCATCTCAGACCAAGATCAGACCTGAAACATCTAATATCATGTTAAGCATAATTTGATGATTCAAAAATGAGAGCTAAAGCGATTGTATTTCATTGAGAAAAGTTTGAATACAAATGAGAGTAAAGGTCGCTTACATAGGAAAATGTTGAGTTGATCGAACACTTGAAAATGGCCAAGAGGGGGGTGAATTGGCAATTAAAATTTTGGTGGGAAGAAAAGAGGGAAAAATAAAATTGACACAAGTAGTTATAGTGGTTCAAGTTCTGCAAATGAACTCTACATCCACTACCTTAGTTCCCACTAAGGATTTTCAAACAATTCACTACTTGAATTCGTCCCCTTTTCTTGGATGAGGAGGAAACCTTACAATTTCGATTAAGCTTTCTACCCAAAGCTTAATCCACTCAAATTACAAAGAAAGATTGTGGTAAACTCAAATGTTTCCTCTCAAAGGATGATTGTCTACCCAAATACAATTTCAACAACCCCAAACTCACAATACAAATTGACAATTTGAAACACACTAGAGTTGGGTACAAAAATTTGACTTTGAATAGCTCAAGGGTTTGGATTTTTGCTTTGATGATGCTTGAATGTTGAATAGTTGTTGCTGACCTTCAAAGGGCTTCATTTTATACCTCCTCCATTAATTCTAGCCGTTTGGGTGGTTGGGAACATAAATGGAGCCGTTGGAACCCTCTCTTACCACCATAAATGCACTTCTGCAGCTATCTGTATCGGTACACGGGGAGTCGTATCGATACCTGTCTCAGAAAAGAAAGAGTCGTTGTGTGCAATAAATAAGGGGTATCGATACGCACGTAAGCTTATCGGTACGGGGTATCGAAACGGCTAAGACCGTATCGATACCTTTTTCTCAACTTAGCTCACTGTCGATTTCTGTATCGGTACGAGGGTTTGGCGTATCGATACGGGTCAACGACCAATTTAAAATTTGGTTACCAACCAACTGACACCAACGGTCAAAATATTTAAATCGACTTGAATTTAAAATTCATTAAGGTCGTATCGATACGGATGAAGTTGTATCGGTACGCTATTCAAACTCTTTAGACTTTTACGAAGGGGCGTATCGATACAGGTGAAGAGTGTATCGATACGTGTTCCTCCAGTAGCCAACTTTGGTAAAAAGGTATCGATACGGCTGGAAACGTATCGATACACCTGGACGATTTTCAATAGTTTGGCCTTGGAACACTTAGAAAATATTTTGAGTTTGAGTTTTTCAAATCAGTTTTAAAGAGTTGGTGATTTAAAACTTATGAAGGGACTTATAAAACAATTTTAAGTTTTTCAAATTGATCCTTAAAGATTTAATTATATCAAAATCAAACATAGGTTTTACAATCTCCCTTTTTTGATATAACAAAACTAAAACTTAAAATTTTTGACACTTTGAAAAACTTTGTAAAGTTAACTCCCCTTTAATATAAGCTGGGTAACTTTTAAGTTAAAATCAAAATTTTTAAAGTGTTGTGAGCTAGTTTCTCTCCCCCTTTTTGTTAGATCAAAAATATTGAGACAATAGATAAGTGCATAAACATAGGCAAAGGTATAAATAAGCAACATTAATATTATTAATCATAGCATCAAACGTAAAAATCCAAACAAAAACATGAAATCAAAGCATAGGTTTAATAATAAACTTAGTCCTAAGAACATAAATCAAAGATGCATAAAATAGAAAATCCTAAATGATATGCATGAGATGCAAGAAGAAACGTCTAGGCATCATCTTCGTTGTCTTCATCATCTTCATCATCAACTCCCATTGCATCATTGTCCCTCATACTATTGCGCCACTCATCATGGAAAGCGGAGATGGAAATATTCAAAGAATTATGACCGCTTTCAAGAGATGTGAGGCGATTCTCCATGCTCGTCATCCTTGTATCAAAAGTTGTTTCAAGGGAGGTAAGACGATTTCCCATGTTCGTGCGCAACCCGGTAAATTGCTCATTGAGGAATGTCATGAGAGCATCCATGGAGGGTTGTGGAGCTTGAGGAGCTTGAGGAGCTTGAGGAGCTTGATCTCCTTGAGGTTCTTCAAATACGGCCGCGGCCTCGGGTTGTAGCTCGGCAAGACGAACCCAATTACCATTAAAATAATGGACCTTTCCCCGTGCAAGAGATCGCTCATCAATTGGATCGATAAGGGGAGTTGGGAAGTCAAAAGAGCAATCAATATCCTTTTTCATAAAGAAATAACTTAAGGTCGTACCATATGTAAAGGTGGTGACGAGAGAGGTTTGACGATTTTGCACAAGATAGACGATTTCCCCGAACATGATTCGAGCAAGATTTGGGCGCTTTCGCTCACGGAAGCAACGGATCCAAAAATCATCCACTTGACGGATGGTAGAATATTTTCCTCCGGAGGGCTGAAACCACCAAGACACCATCAAATGGAGGATCTGATCTTGAGTATTTAGGGCGGTTATGGAGCCACTAAGAACATGCCCCAAAGCATCCTCATCATCAAGGCCTTCATCCTCTAATTTAAAAACTTCACAAATGGATTTGACATCAAGGATGAATTTCTTTCCCATGGATAAGAACTAATGGCGATAACTTCCCCATTGCGAGAAACACATTTGGCATTAGTGTAGAAAATCAAAACCAAAAGACGATAATAAAAACCGGGAATAGATAGAAAATCCATGAAATTCCAACGTCGAAGCAAAGGAAGATATTCAAATTGGAAATGCTCCGAGTTGAGAAATGGAATGGATATTACCCTTTCCGTACGAATCTTGTAATTCTCGAATTGACGAAAATATGCTAGACCCGCGGGACCTTCAAAGGATTGTTCACAGATGGAAGTGTAGTTCGAACGTTCAACCATTCCAAGATTGGATGATTCACCAGTTTGAGAAACCCTTGATCGCTTCCTCGATTCCTTTGGTGCCATGATCTAAAAGAGAAATCATGCATGTAGATTTCTTCAATTTAGTTAAGAACCAAGGTAAAAAATTGAAAATAAAAAATTTGAAGGAAAAAGAAATTTTGAAGAACAAAAGTTTGATTAAAAAGAAAGAATCATAAAAACAAAAAAAAAAAAAAAAAAAAAAAAAAAATTTGAAAAAGGAAAAAGTAAGAAATTTTACCTTGATAGAAACTTGAGAGATTGAAGAAAATTCTAGCACAATTGTGATGAGAAGGAGCTTAAAGCTTTGCTTGATTGAAAAACTCTTTTAGATTTTGAGTTGTGGTGTGAAAATATGAGGGAGGAAGAGCCCTTTTATAGGCAAAAACGGCTAGGGTTTTTAGCGTTTGAAGAATTTTAGTTTTGGTAAAAGTTGAAGACTTTAAATGCCAAATTAAAAGTTGTCTGCGCAATCGAGTATCGATACGCCTGAGGGTGTATCGATACGGGGATAGAAACGTCATTTCCTTAAAAATGCCCGTTGGATAATCGTATCGAAACGGATGAGATCCGTATCGAAATGATTTGAAGCTCGTATCGATACGGGTTTAATCGTATCGATACCCGTTTAAGCAAAATGAATTCTGGGAATCTGAATGAAGAACACGTATCGATACGCGTAGAACCGTATCGATACCCTATGCCCATAAATGCATCTTTAGTCTTAAAGAACAACCATAGGCTCGATTTTAACATCTCCTAAGAGTATGCAAATGGTGAATGAACAGTCCTAAGAGTTACAACACATAAACATGCAATTTTACAAAATCAAGCATTTTTAAGCACAAAGAGGTCTTAAAAGATCAAGATAGGCTAGCTAGACCTAACTCTCTCCTAAGGGACCAAAAACGCTCTTTATCTAAAGGTTTTGTAAATATATCCGCTAATTGGTTCAAGGTATCAACATATTCTATAACAACATCATTTTTCAAAACATGATCTCTAATGAAATGATGTCGAATTTCTATATGTTTAGTTCTAGAGTGTTGGATGGGATTCTTAGTAAGACAAATGGCACTAGTGTTGTCACACTTAAGGGGTATGGTTTCTACTTCAACACCATAATCTAAGAGTTGTTGCTTCATCCAAAGGACTTGAGTACAACAACTCCCTAAGGATATGTACTCCGCTTCGGTGGTAGATAAGGCTACGCTATTTTGTTTCTTAGAGAACCAAGATACGAGCATACTACCTAAGAATTGGCATGTCCCGGAAGTACTTTTCCTATCTATCTTACATCCCCCATAATCCGCATCCGAATAAGCATGAAGGCTAAAGGAAGAATCTTTAGGATACCAAAGGCCTAAAGTAGGTGTGTCTCTAAGGTATCTAAAAATTCTCTTAATGGCAACTAAGTGTGATTCTCTAGGACTAGCTTGAAACCTAGCACACAAGCAAACACTAAACATGATATCCGGTCTACTTGCGGTAAGGTAAAGCAAAGAACCTATCATGGATCTATAAAGCTTAGAATCAACACACTTACCTCATTCATCTTTGTCAGGCTTTATGGAAAAACTCATAGGAGTGGCTTGAGGCTTTGCATTCTCCAAGCCAAACTTTTTGAGCATATCATTCACGTACTTAGCTTGATTTATGAAGGTTCCATCTTTCCTTTGTTTGATTTGGAGTCCCAAAAAGAATGAGAGCTCCCCCATCATGCTCATCTCGAACTCAGCTTGCATTAGCTTAGAAAATTCTTTACAATAACACTCATTAGTAGAACCAAAAATGATATCATCAACATAAATTTGAACTATTAAGATGTCATTGTTATATCTTTTTATGAAGAGTGTTGTATCCACCTTTCCCTTTTCAAAACCCTTTTTCAATCAAGAAATTTGAAAGTCTCTCATACCAAGCTCTAGGAGCTTGTTTTAAACCATAGAGAGCTTTTGTTAGTTTAAACACATGGTTTGGAAATTTTGAATCCTCAAAACCCGGTGGTTGTTCAGCATACACCTCTTCATTTATAAAACCATTTAAAAAGGCACTTTTCACATCCATTTGAAAAGCTTGAAATTATGATAACATGCAAATGCAAGCAACATCCTAATAGCTTCCATTCTAGCTACGGGTGCATAAGTCTCATCAAAAGCAATTCCCTCTTCTTGTGTATAGCCTTGAGCAACAAGCCTAGCCTTGTTTCTCACCATATTACCACTTTCATCTAATTTATTCCTAAAAACTCATTTTGTTCCTATAGTAGATTGATCATTAGGCCTTTCAACTAATGTCCAAACTTTACTCCTCTCAAATTGATTTAATTCCTCTTGCATGGCCAAAATCCAAAAATCATCTTTTAAAGCTTCTTTAATATTTTTAGGCTCAATGCATGAAAGAAATGCAACATGATTCATTAATTTGAGAGAGGATCTAGTAGTTACCCCCTTGGATGGATCACCCAAGATTTCACCACCTTTGACATAGTTTAACTCCCTTGGGTACGACACCTCCCTTTCCTCAAGAGCCAAGTCCTTCAAGGCTTCAAGAGGTGGATCTTGTGAATCCTCATCTTTGGTTGGAATCTCATCCACCTTTGACGTTTGTCGTCCATCAATGGCATCAATGATTCCTACATCATCATCATCACAAGATTCCTTCCTCGGAAGGAGGTTATCATCGAAAACAACATGTATTGACTCTTCAACAACTAGAGTTCTTTTATTAAATACACGATAGGCTTTAGAGTTTAAAGAGTACCCTAAGAAAATAGCTTCATCACTTTTAGCACCAAATTTACCTAAGTTTTCTTTACCATTATTCAAAACAAAACACTTGCAACCAAAAGGATGAAAATAGCTAATGTTAGGCTTCTTAGATTTTAAAATCTCATAAGGTGTTTTCTTCAAAATTGGCCTAATCATTACTCGATTAATAATATAGCAAGCGGTATTTGTGGCTTCCGTCCAAAAATATTTAGGTAAATTATTTTCGTAAAGCATGGTTCTAGCCATTTCTTCTAAAGTTCGATTTTTCCTCTCAACTACCCCATTTTGTTGAGGAGTGCGAGGTGCGGAAAAATTGTGGCTAATCCCATTTTCATTTAAAAACTCATCGAAACCTAGATTTTGAAATTCGGTTCCATGATCACTTCTAATGTGAGAAATCTTAAGTTCAAGATCATTTTGAGTTATTTTAGAAAATGTGATGAATTTTTCTAAAGCCTCATCCTTTGTACTTAAGAATAGAACCCCAAGTATACCTAGAGTAGTCATCTACAAGTACAAAAGCATATGATTTTCCACCCAAGCTCATTGTTCTAATAGGCCCAAAAAGATCCATATGAATCAATTGTAAACATCTACTAGTAGAGACATCATTTATGGATTTAAAAGAAGTTCTATGTTGTTTACCCTTTGAACATGCATCACAAATTTTATCATTAGAAAATTTAAGTTTGGGTAAACCTCTAACTAGATTAAGAGAAATTAATTTTTCTAAGACACTCATACTAGCATGTCCTAATTTTCTATGCCAAAGCCATGAGCCATGTTCATCATGTGCAACTAAGCATGTATGAGATGAATGAATGTCATCTAGATGCACCATGTAAATGTTCCCTATGCGATGACCAATGAGCATTAGTTGATTTGTTTTAATGTTTACAATTTTGCAACCACTTTTATCAAATATAACATTAAAACCTTTGTCACACAATTGACTAATACTCAACAAGTTATGCTTAAGACCGTTGACATACAAAACATTTTCAATGAAAATAGAAGAGTGGTTACCAATGGAGCCTATTCCTTCAATGTGGCCTTTGGAGTTGTCACCGAAAGTTACCACTCCACCACCTTTTGGCTTTAGTTCCACAAATCGACTCTTGTCACCGGTCATGTGTCTTGAGCATCCACTATCAAGGTACCAAGAATTTTTGCTTGAAGCTTTAGCCTTGTAGCAATGCTCTCCCTACAAACAAAGAAATTAGGCCTTGGTTTTTGGTACCCAAATCATTTTGGGTCCATGAGTGTTAGCCTTCAACATTTTGGTTCCCTTAGGAATCCAAGAAGCAATAGCATTCATATCATTAGAAATAATGAGTTCCTTAGGAACCCAAACACTCCTAACTCTTTGACCTCTAGATTGCTTATTAAAATTTCTTTGTTTAGGTATAAAAGGTTTTCCTTTTACATATTGGGATTTAGAATGATTTCCTTTTTCAAAATTATTTTTCCCAATAGCAATAGATGTTTTGAGATTATCCACTTCCTTTGTGTGATAATCTTGAAAATCGGAAAGAAGTTTTTCAAGTTCAAGATTTTTTGTTTTAAGATCATTTGAAAGATTTACTAAAAACAAAACCTTCTTTTCCAATTCGGAGTTAGCTTTAGAAAATGTCTCATTTTGATTTTTTAAATCGGAAATGATTTTCTTGTTTTTCAAAATGGATTCTTTGTATTTTCCTACTAACTCATCATACACTTCTTGCAATTCATCATAAGTATCTTGAAGTTCATCAATAGTAAAATCGAAATTGGATAAGTTAGAGTTTACCTTAGGTTCATCATCAATGGCCATGAGACATAGATTGGCCACTTCCTCGGATGACTCATCGTCACTCCAAGTAGCTATTTGTGTTTTGAGCTTGTTCTTCTTCCCAAAGCTTTTCTTTTTCAATTGAGGACACTCGGAACGGATGTGACCCGGTTTCTTGCATTCATAACAAGTAATTTGGTCATTCTCCTCTTCCTTGCTTTTACTCTTGAAGTCTCCCTTTCTAATGAATTTTCTTCCACGATTTGACTTCATGAACCGAGTAAACCGTTTGGCCAACATAGCCTTCTCCTCATCTTTATCCTCACTAGAATCGCTTTCTTGATGCGAAGCTTTTAGTGCGATTCCCACTTTCTTCTTCTCAACTTTCTTCTTATCCACTATCTTCTTCTCTCGTTCTCTTCCCTTCCTCATAATCTCATGTGTGAGTAGAGATCCAACAAGAGCATCAAGCTTGAGAGTCTTCAAATCTCTAGCTTCAATAATGGTCGTTCTCTTGCCATCTCATGACTCCGGAAGAGAGTACAACAATTTTCTCACTAGCTTGTCTTCGGGAATGATTTCGCCGAACCCCTTCAATCCGTTGACAATGACCGAGAATCGATCAAACATCTTGGAGACACTTTCATCGGGATCCATCTTGAAGTTCTCATAGCTTAGATTGAGTAGCCCAATCTTTGTCTCCTTGACATCACTAGTTCCCTCATATGTTGTCTCGAGGGTGTCCCAAACCTCATTGGCATTTTCGATTGAAGACACCTTGGAGTAGATATCCGGACCAAGTGCACAAAATATCACATGAAGAGCTTTGTCATTCACTTGCATCCTTCTTCTTCCATCATCCGTCATCTCGGTTTTGACCTTTGGGACGAGCCTTTCTCCATCTCTCTTCATGGGAATGTATGGACCTTCTTCAACTACATCCCACACCATATAATCGGTAGACTTGATGAAAAGCCTCATCTTATTCTTCCAATAAGGATAGTTATCTCCATTGAAGAATGGTGGCTTGGTGGTGGATTGGGACTCATAGTTGGAGGTGGATGCCATTGCTTGACTTGTTGTTGATCAAACTCTCCTAGAATCGACTCAAGAGGGTTGTAATCCTTCCAATGAGTGTAGCTCTGATATCAATTGTTGAGTTGATCGAACACTTGCAAATGGCCAAGAAGGGGGGTGAATTGGCAATTAAAATTTTGGTGGGAAGAAAAGAGGAAAAAATAAAATTGACACAAGTAGTTATAGTGGTTCAAGTTCTCCAAATGAACTCTACATCCACTACCTTAGTTCCCATTAAGGATTTTCAAACAATTCACTACTTGAATTCGTCCCCTTTTCTTGGATGAGGAAGAAACCTTACAATTTCGATTAAGCTTTCTACCCAAAGCTTAATCCACTCAAATTACAAAGAAAGATTGTGGTAAACTCAAATGTTTCCTCTCAAAGGATGATTGTCTACCTAATTACAATTTCAACAACCCCAAACTCACAATACAAATTGACAATTTGAAACACACTAGAGTTGGGTACAAAAATTTGACTTTGAATAGCTCAAGGGTTTGGATTTTTGCTTTGATGATGCTTGAATGTTGAATAGTTGCTGCTGACCTTCAAAGGGCTTCATTTTATACCTCCTCCATTAATTCTAGCCGTTTGGGTGGTTGGGAACATAAATGGAGCTGTTGGAACCCTCTCTTACCACCATAAATGCACTTCTGCAGCTATCTGTATCGGTACACGGGGAGCCGTATCGATACATGTCTCAGAAAAGAAAGAGTCGTTGTGTGCAATAAATAAGGGGTATCGATACGCACGTAAGTGTATCGGTACGGGGTATCGAAACGGCTAAGACCGTATCGATACCTTTTTCTCAACTTAGCTCATTGTCGATTTCCGTATCGGTACGAGGGTTTGGCGTATCGATACGGGTCAACGACCAATTTAAAATTTGGTTACCAACCAACTGACACCAACGGACAAAATATTTAAACCGACTTGAATTTAAAATTCATTAAGGTCGTATCGATACGGATGAAGTCGTATTGGTACGCCATTCAAACTCTTTAGACTTTTACGAAGGGGCGTATCGATACAGGTGAAGAGCGTATCGATACGTGTTCCTCCAGTAGCCAACTTTGGCAAAAAGGTATCGATACGGCTGGAAGCGTATCGATACACCTGGACGATTTTCAATAGTTTGGCCTTGGAACACTTAGAAAATATTTTGAGTTTGAGTTTTTCAAATCAGTTTTAAAGAGTTGGTGATTTAAAACTTATTAAGGGACTTATAAAACAATTTTAAGTTTTTCAAATTGATCATTAGAGATTTAATTATATCAAAATCAAACATAGGTTTTACAGAAAAACTAGCATTTTATTTTTTTGTTTTATTAGTTGTTATCCTCTTCTCTGGTGTGTCCATTCTTTCATGAGTGTCGTTCTAAATTTGTTTCACCTGTTTCAGACATGGTTTGTTTAAATTTAGGTATTATATTCATCAAATTGATTTCATAATCACCAAAACAAACAAACATAAAATCCGGTCCAAAACACCCATTTCCATTTTTAAATGATATTTACGCTTAAAAGCCTCCCTCAGAAAATGTTGCAAGTGAAAAGACAAAGTCACGTTGCTGTTTCCAAATGTAGGAATAACAAATCCCAAGTGGTGTGACATCTCGGTTGCCGGGGCCCAACCCTTTTGAAGCAGCCCTGTAAACAACTCCAACGACCCATGCACGTGTTCTTAATTTCTCTTCAGCTGGAACGGTCTGAGTTTCATGGCACAACCCAACCCCCACCATCAAATCCCTGCTATTTATTGAAAACCCAATTCCATGTTTGTTGATCTCTGGCAGAATTTTGAAGATAGAAAATGGAGAAAGGAGAGCCTGTACTCAGAGAAGGGAAATCCTTGGAAGAAACCCCTACATGGGCTCTTGCAACTGTGATCACTGTAATGGTTGCTTTTGGTTTCCTGGTTCATCACTCTTTGAAAAGATTCGGGCGGGTAAAAAACACACACCTTCTTTCACCTCTCATCAAGTTTCATTGTTTTCAATGTATTTGATTCTTTTCCTTTTCATTTTATAGTGGTTGGAAAAGACTAAGAGGAAATCTCTGTTGGCAGCCTTGGAGAAGATTGAAGAGGGTAAACTTTGTTTGAGATTGATTTTTATGCCACGGCTTCGTTGTGACAAGCGTAATTATCTGTGAGCAGAATTGATGCTTTTTGGGGTTCTGTCCTTATTGATGGGCCATTGGATTGAATTTTTTGCTAAAATTTGCATAAAATCATCCGCCTTGGATAGCCGATTCTATCCTTGCGCGAAGCTCAGTGATCGGAAAAAGTTGCAACTTATGCTGGTTTCGAGTTCAAAGTTGAGCGTGAGGTTGAACAGCACGGTTGTGAGAGAGCTCGAGGCTGCTTCGCATAGGCGGCATGAGTCGCATGACTACTGTCCTGAGGTACACTCACTTTAGGCCATTTTGAGATGCCTCAGCACTTTGATGCTCTGCATACCCTGTGAAATCTTTGTAGTCTTGTTCAATTTCATTTTACATTTTACATTTGACAATGGCATTTTGTAATTCTGTACACAGGGCAAAGATTCTTTTGCTTCATATGAAAGCCTTGAGCAGCTTCACCATTTTGTATTCGTGCTTGGTGTCACTCATGTTTCTTACAGCTTTATCGCCATCGCATTAGCTATGATCAAGGTTGATGCATCTCCTTAACCTTGATGATACAAATCCTAATAACCGCTTGATCTGGAATTAGTAACATTTTCCAAGTGAGCAGTAAAAATTACAGTCTAGTTATTGCAGATATATAGCTGGAGAGCATGGGAGAATCACGCCAAGGCATCGGCTGCTCAACATTTACAAGGTGCAACTTTTCTAGTTCTTTCTTTCTTCATTAGTTATTCGTATTATGATGGAGTATCAATCTCATCCCTATTACATTAACTTTTTAAATCTAGAACCTGCACCAACCGTAGAAGCCGGTTTGAAAATTAGGCGACTCAGCACCTTCATTGCGCACAATGTTTCCCATCCATGGAGCCAACACGGAGTTCTTGTTTGGCTGGTATACCTTCTTGAAACCAGCCTGCCATCTTTTGCCTGACACATGTACTATCATACACAAAAGACACTCTTTTGTTCTATTTACTTTGAAGTGATTTGCGCTTGGTTTGGTTGGTATATTCTTGCAGCTTTGCTTCAGCCGCCAGTTCTGGAGTTCTATAAATCAAGCTGACTATAAGGCTTTGCGCTTGGGGTTCATTACTGTATGTCCATTAGGTTCAACTTAAGGTTTAATAAATACTTTTATAAGCAAATGACATAGTCACAAGCCATAATCTCACCGTTCCTCTTCATGATGCATGTAATGGGACATACAATGTGTTTTGTCCCAAAGTATTTACTTTCTAATAAAATGCGAAAGAGATTAGTTCGTGGTTAGATTTGGATAGTTAATTACTAATTTCCTTTTTTACTTTTATTCTTCCTAGACTCATGAACTGCCTTTGACATATGATTTCCATAATTATATGGTACGGAGCATGGAGGAAGAATTTCGCGATATAGTTGGCATTAGGTACTACATCTACTCTGCTATGCACACTAGTATCCGCTTCTGGATTATGCATGATTTGTTTTGGCATTTCTCCTTCAGTATCTGCAGATTGATTTCGTTATGTTGGATTTCTATTGCAGCGTACCCTTCTGGATTTATTGCATATTGTGCGTCTTTCTTGACTTCCATGGTAATTTTCTGTGTTCTGTGAAACTGATCCATGCAGTAGCTTTTGTATCGAAATAGCCACTAGACACAATAGCTTGGCTATTGTGGTGTTTGCACCTCTGTTACCCAGACTCGTGTTAGTGTCAGGTTATATGTCTTACACATTGTACCTTATGAATATATTAGATGCATAAGAGACAGGTTATTTTAGAAAAAGAATGAGTAACATAGGCCTGCATTCCACTGATGTGTGTAGGCTAAGACACCATTTTAGCTTCATAATGTTGTGTTTCTAAGCTTGACATGAATGTCCATTGAGGGTTTTTTGACATCCATGGTGATGGAAACTGAATGGCACTTTGAGGCCTCAACTAAATGACACTTTATGCAATTTCCACCTTTTTGCTCTGTTGGCTACTATCTGTAATTGCCCGTTTATTGTGATGACCTCATAGACACATGCAAGTCTATATTCATACATCATCAATGCTTCCCTTTTACATTGATCATCTTTATATTATTTCTTGCTAGATGTTGTCTTGAAGTCGACTTCTGAAGGATTAATTTTCTTTTGGCAGGAACAAATATTTACTTTTGGCTCTCGTTCCTTCCTGCCATTGTACGTCTTCATCGATGCATTGGGCTTCTAATCTTATGGCAACTAATGCTTTCCTGATTTCCTTCATTGTTGATGTATGTAAAAGTTGATTCTGCTAATTGGGACAAAACTGCACCGGGTGGTTGTAAAACTGGCCGTCGAAAACATGGAGAACAGTCCTTCGGAGGGTTTCCATAAATTTAACCTGAGGGATGAACTCTTCTGGTTCGGAAGGCCCAGGTTTCTGTTACGGCTCATACAACTTATTTCGTTTCAAGTAAGTGCACTGATATAGATAACATTTTACAAAATTTGATTTTTGGTCCATTAACATGCATGTTCGCTTGCAGAATGCATTTGAGATGGCTTCATTCCTTTGGTCATTGGTAAGACTTTTCTGCCTTAATTCTTTCATCAGTTCAAAGAAAGATTGAACAAGATAGGGTTTTTTTTCTCTGCTTTCAGTGGGAAATTAAGGATCCTTCTTGCTTCATGGAGAACCACGCCTTCCTTGCGACTCGTTTGGCATTCGGGTAGTGTGTTCGGCTCTCTGCATTTGGTTTTATTTTTCATCAACAATATTTTAGTGTTTATTAATGGCGGTTCATGCAGTATAATATCCCAGTGTTGGTGTAGCTATATAACATTCCCACTCTATGTTATAGTTACACAGGTTAGGCCACTGATTGCTCATGCTTTATTGTTACAATCTTGGTCCTTGTTTTTCCTTCTCAAACGTTGGTATGCAGATGGGTTCGAAGGTGAAAAGTGCACTAATTTCTGAAAACGTGAGACGATCACTACACAACTGGAAAAGAAGAGTGAAGGAAAGGCAGAGCTCCTCAAATTCCCTCCTCAGGGAATCACACTCAGCCTCATCCTTGGACTCCATGGGAACCGAGCTAAGCAGAGGCCATAGCATGGGCATGAGCCGCTATGGCCTAAGAACCCCATCGGAGAGAGATTCGGCGTCACCGTCTCAGCGTCATCAAGAGGCGTCTGCAGTGCAAGACAGGCCATGTTCACCAAAAGGCAAGGAGCTGAAGGCCCCGCATAGGTATTACTTTGAGGGTGATTACAGTCGTAATTATGATCCTGTGGATGCCTGTGGCCATAATAAGGATGAAAGTTTTGATGCTGAAGATGAAATACATCACATCGAACCATGAGTGGCCATTAAGGTCGATGAGAAGCGATAATCACGTACCATCGAGTTTGGGATGTGTCTGAATTCATAACCCATCTTCTACCTGGGTTAAATCAGTGTGTTAAAAGAGTGAGGCATGTGTTTTTAAGTTTTACATGAATGACGGGATTAACCGTCTAACACATATGTGAATTATCGCTTGGAAAAAAATGAGTTAATCTCAGTTATACATCTCACTCATCCAACAATCCAAAAAACAATGTAATACTCATAATTTTACATCCTGTGTAAGTGGATCATAACTCATATATATATATATATTGGTAATGTTACGTCTGAGAAAAGTGGGAGCATTAATCTCACATCGAAAAAAATAAAAAAATTTCTAAAATATAAAAGCGCGTTGCACATATAACTAGACATGTCTTTTACAAATAGCGTAAAAAAATATTATAATCTATTAGCTTTTCCATAAAAGTTCACTATCCTTTGACCTATGTCATTTCTTTATTTGATCTTCTTGTCACGCCAAAAAACCACCATCGATAAAAGCTTTAAACTTAAAGTGTGAGACTACAATCCAAGGAAGATTTCTTTAGTACATGTTAAAATCAAGCATAAAATTGAAGTATATGAACCAAGTCTTTTATTTCCGTTATTTGATTTATATTCCAAGCTTGGTAATGGTGTCATAAACCCTAAATTAGTTCCTTTTTTTCATACATGTGTCTTGATATTTAATTCTTGATGTGTAATGTACTCTTTTTTGTATTTTAAGCTATAAGAAGTGGGAATCACAAAACAAAAAGAAAAAAGAAAGGTTTAACAAGTAATTTGAAAATTCGAGATATATCGTTGGCCCGACTCATCCCCAATTTCCATCTTCCTCTTCAAATTCACCTCAAACCCTAAATTACTTTCCCCCAAAGCCATGACAATACCCCCTCCTTCACTCGAGCCTTGTCCCCAAGGGTCAAATTCCGGAAATTGGGACTTCAGGCTAGTAAAATCTTCCCACGCAGCGTCTTCTGGTCCAAGATTGGTCCACTGTATCAGTAATTGAGTCACTGCCTGGTTGTTTCGTTTCACCATCCTTTTATCCAGAACCACTACCGGAAAAACCTTCAATTGTCCGTCGTTAGTCAGTTCGGGCGGATCCATCGAGGTAATCACATCATCCCCAACTTTCTTTTTCAGAAGACTCGCATGAAACACATGGTGTATTTTTTATGTTGGAGGCAAGAGTAATTTATCAGCAACTGATCCGATTTTTTCCATGATTCTGTAGGGTCCGTAAAAACGTGCTGCCAATTTCAGATTCCTTCGAAGAGCTACTAAAGTTTGCCTGTATGGTTGTAGCTTGAGGTAAACCCAGTCCCCTATCTGAAATTCTCTTTATGTTCTGTTTCGATCAGGATAAAACTTCATGTGTTCTTGTGCCTTGAGTAGTTGTTCCTGTAGTATTTTTCTTGTATGCTCTCTGTCTTTCAATAATTCCTGAACACTATGGACCACTGAACTCCCTTCCCATGACATTTCTTGTGGTTGATACCCATACATGGCCTCGAAAGGAGTCATACCAATGGTAGAATGGAAGCTGGTGTTGTACCACCATTCCGCTTGAGGTAGTAGTTTAGCCCAACCTTTCGGTTTTAGGAAACATAGGCTTCTGAGGTACTGTTCGAGGCATTGGTTGAGCCTCTCAGTCTGGCCATCCGTTTTAGGATGGTAGGCAGTACTGAAATGGGTTGAGGTACCCATTTGCTTCATGAATTCTTTCCAAAATGTACTAGTAAAAGTCTTATCCCTATCTGATATAGCTACCTTAGGTTGACCATGTAGCTTATAAATCTGGTCCAAGTAGAGTTTTGCAACCTCAATTGTTGTGTAGGGATGAGCCAATGCTAGGAAATGGCCATACTTAGTGTACTTGTCGATGATGACTAAGATGCAATTGTATTTTGATGAAGTTGGCAACCCTTCAACAAAATTCATACAAATAACTTCCCATGCTCTCTGTGGAATAGGTATAGGCTGTAATAGACCAGGTTTAGCAGTGTGTTCCACTTTAGTTCTTTGACAGACATCACACTTTCTAACATGCTCCTTCACCTTTGTTTTCATCTTAGGCCAGTAAAAGTATAACTGCAACCTGTAGTAAGTGGCTTCTATTCCAGAGTGTCCTCCTTGTGGTGAATCATGTAGGATCTGTAGTAGCTGGCTTCTCAACTGTCCATTACTTCCAATGTATACTTTGCCCTTAAATCTGAGTACTACTTTATTGAGTGTCCAGTCCACTATGCTATTTTGTGCAACTGCTAGTGCCACTATCTTTTCTTCAGCAAACTTGTCCATTTCATAGCTCTTTTCCACCTCCACAACCCAAGTAGGAGTAATTAAAGTAGTTGAAATAACATTCAATTTTGTGTTGAACTCCATTTTTCTAGATAAGGCATCAGCTACCAGATTGTTCTTTCCTTTTCTGTATTGAATAACATAGTCCAACCCTAGCAGCTTAGTTAACCCTTTCTTCTGTATTGTGGTTGTTAACTTCTGTTCCAAGAGGTGTTTCAATGGTTCATGATCTGTCTTGATTATGAAAGGAGCCCCTTCAAAGTAGTGCCTCCATTTTGTAACAGCCATCAGTATGGCCAAGTACTCCCTCTCATATACTGACATATCATTGTGCTTAGAGGTTAGAGCCTTGCTTAGATAAGCTACTGGTCTCCCTTCTTGAGTTAAGACTGCCTCAATTCCCTTAGAACTAGTATCAGTTTCTAAGTGAAAGGTCTTTTGAAAATCTGGTAAAGCTAAAACAGGAGCCTGACACATAGCTTCTTTCAAGCATTCAAAAGCTTCTTTTGCCTCTTCAGTCCAATGGAACTTCTCTTTCTTTAGCATATTGGTAAAAGGTCTATTGATAGCTCCATAGCCTTTTACAAACTTTCTGTAGTATCCAGTGAGTCCCAAAAATCCCCTAAGTGACTTGAGATTTTTTGGTAGTGGACAGTCCTTCATAGCTTCTACTTTGGTAGGATCAGTTGACACTCCCTTTGCTGAAATGATATGGCCCAGATACTCCACTTGGTCTTGTCCAAAGAAGCATTTGCTTCTCTTGGCAAACAGTTTGTGTTTTTGTAGCAATTCCAACACCACCCTCAACTGTTGTAGATGTTCAGTCCACTCTTTGTTGTAAACTAGTATGTCATCAAAGGACACTAGGACAAATTTCCTTAAGTAAGGGGCAAATAGTTGGTTCATGAGTAACTGAAATGTAGCAGAGGTATTAGTTAGGCCAAAAGGCATAACTTTGAATTCAAAATGCCCATGATGGGTTCTAAAAGTTGTCTTCTCCACATCCTCAACTTTATTTTAATTTGCCAATAGCCAGATCTCAAATCAACCTTTGAAAAAAATTTAGCACATGCCAACTCATCCAATAGGTCCTCCACTATGGGCATAGGAAACTTGTTTTTGATTGTCATAGCATTTAGCTATTTGTAGTCCACACACAACCTCCATGAGCCATCTTTCTTCTTAATCAGCAAGCAAGGTGATGCAAATGGGCTTTTGCTTGTTTGGATGATAGATGATGTCAGCATTTCTGAGATCTACCTCTCTACTTCTGTTTTTTTATGATAGGGGAATCTATAGGGCCTTAAATTTACTGGTTGAGCATCAACCCTTAATGTATTAGCATGATCTTGTGTTCTGACTGGTGGCATCCCTTTAGGTTCAGCAAATACCTCTGGATATTGATCTAACAGCTTTTGTACCTATGATGGAATTGTTGCTTCTCTTTCCTCACAAGTCAACAAATACATTTCTCCCATAAACTCTGAGTCTTTTTCAGCCAATCTATGTAACTTATCCCCTGATACCAGCTTGACCCTAGGGCCCTTTCTTCCTCCTTGCAAAACCACTTCTTTTTTATCCTTCTGAAAACTGAGGGTCATGGCATTAAAGTCCATTGAGATTGGACTGTATTTCCTCATCCAATCAACTCTCAATACCATGTCACTTCGTCCCATGGCCAAAACTCTGAAATCATGCTCAAAATGATGCCCTTGCATTTTCCAGTTGAGGCTCTTGCTCATAGCATTGTTGTATAATTTTTCACCATTTGCCACAGTTATGGATAGAGGATTAGTGTCAATCACCTCTAGTCTCTCTTTGGCCCACCCATTTGTCACAAAACTATGGGTACTCCCACTGTCAACTAATATATTCAAAGGTCTACCTTTAATGGTACCTTGAATCCTTAGAGTGATGTGCCCTACATTTCATGTCAAAGCATTGATGGATATTTCCAGTTCCCCTTCTACTGCATTTCCAGCATTGACTTCATTTTCCACTTCTTGTTCCTCCCTTTCTTCATTAGAATCATCTTCCTCCTCCATTAGATTTAATTGTTTTGGCTTGCACTGATGACCTGGTGTAAATTTCTCTCCACACTTGAAACATAAATTGTTGCTCCTCATGTAGTCTAGCAAAGCCTGCTTCTGGTTGTTGATGCCTTGGAAAGGTTTCTGGGATGTGTTGAAAGTCCCTGTAGGTTTCTGGTAGTATGTGGAAGTTGATGATGTCTGTTTTGAAGAATGTCTGAATTTCCTGTTTTCCAATTCCAGCACCAGTTCTTGTTTTCTAGCTTTCTTGTAAGTTTCCGCCAGTGTAGTGGGATCATGCACCATGATTCTATTTCTAATGTCTTCCTTGAGTCCACTGATGAAACTTGAAACAAAGTATTCCTCTCCAGGGTAGCATTGTACATCAGAATGTATGGCTTCAGTTCTTCAAATCTATCTTGATATTCTTCCACAATAGATTTCTGAACAAGTTTGTTGAATTCTTGTATTACATCTGCATAATTTTTAGCACAAAATCTGTGGCACAGGTCAGCTTCTAATTCATGCCATGTCACCTTATGTTTCTGCATGATATACCCATCAAACCATATTTATGCTCTGACAGTTAGATACATAGCAGCAATTTCCAACTTTTGATTCTCAGGCACATCAAAAATTGCAAAATACTTGTGACATTTCCTAAGCCAGTTTCTAGGGTTCTCACCATCAAAAACATGTAGCTCCACCTTAGGTCTAGGGGTGAAAATACTCTGGTTATTAGAATTATTACTAGAATAGTTTCTATCTCCCACTCGTGTTTCTTTCAGCATTGATGTTCCCCCTGTCTCAATAACATTATCACCAAATTTCAAATTTTCACCAAACTTCCAATTTTCAGCATTTTGTGTTTTGTTATCTGCCTGTGGTTTAGGCTTACTAGACAACACACCAAGTTCATCTAGCTTATATGTATATTTTTCATTTTCATCAATGACGGTTACCTGGATTGGTTTCTTTTCCATCTTCTGTAACAGCACTTTAGCTGACTGTGACTCTGTTTTCTCAGGTGTATTGGATTCTGATCCCCCTGCTTCACTCTTGAGTAAGCTGACTATCTGCTTCATGTACCCTTGAGTTTCAGCATTGTTGGCCTCCATCAACAACATCATGTTTTCCCAAGCAACTCTCTGAGTTTCCCACCATCTCGGGATCTTGGTGTCATCCTTCAACTCATCCAGCTGTTTTTGAATCTCAGCCAAGTCATTCTTCTCTGCCATTTTTTGTGCTTTCCGAATTTTCCCCAACTTTAAATGTTGGATCTTTCAAAGCTTTGATGCCAATTTGTCACGAATGCAATGAAGAATTTGTAGATTTAAGAAGAGAATAGAGATATTAGAGGAGAAGAAGAAGATAAGATTGAGAGAATAGAAAGATTTTCATTAGAATTTGCATAACCGTTCTAGCTACAGCTCATGGCTCATATAGCCTGTCAGTACACCCGTGTTATTTGTTTACATGTGTCCTGTAAATTGTATGAATAACAACTCGAATAACAACTATTATAACATCCCTTAATTCTCTCGGTTGCATCATGGATCGACTCCCTCCTTTTGCTGGGCCATTGCCTGTTTATCGGGCCTCTCCTTGGTCATTGAGTATTTATTGGGCTCTCCCTTCATTTCTAAATTCTGACCCAACCCATCTTCTTCATTAATTGAAACGGCACCGTCTGCAGCTTGTCCAGACTTAGGCATCGCTCGAGACTCCCGTTGGCCCGACTCATCCCCAATTTCCATCTTCCTCATCGAATTCACCTCAAACCATAAATTACTTTCCCCTAAAGCCATGACATAAACTTCGTCCTCATTTTTCTTTTTGGGTGTTTTATATTTGTGATATATGCTATTAGTTTTTAATAAAATTCAATTATTATTATTCAAAAAATATAAAAAATAATAAACAAAAATATTTTATCAAGATAAAGAGTTAAAACTCAAAATTAATATAAAAATTGCAATCAAACAGTACCGAAAATAGCATACTACATTCAAAAAAAATAAAGTCCAATCAATTAGATTCATCTTAATTGATTGTGCATAAAAGTATGATAAACTACATATTTTTGGTGTTTTATTTTGATCACCCAATCTTTTTTAATAAAATAATATATAACGTTATATTTTTAAATTTTTTGTGCTCCGCTGTTAAAAAAATTAATAGGATATTGACATATTTTTTTTATTTGTATTTTAATTTTCACGTCATTTTTTCTCTCACCATCCACAATCCATATGATATATTTAGATGATTTTATTCAACTAATTATATAGATCCAACGCTTATCCATCTCAGCTAAGCAACCATATCAAAACTATATCAAATTGCCACAAAGACAGATGAATCAAACCACAAAACAAAAACATGTTACAAAGACATAGGAAAAAGCGTGTCACAAGTACAAAGAAAGAGATTCTTATTAAAATAAAATAAAAAACAAGAAAACTAATAGATCATGTGGTCGACAACCAATACTAAAATTAATTGTCGGCCACCGATCAAAAAGATTGATCAAAGTAGAGAACAACAAGAGTTGAAGGAATTTTGGTAGTGGAGAGCGGATAGGGTTTGGAAAACTCTCTTTTTAATTGATTGAAAGTGTAACTATCATTGTAAATTAAATAAATAATTTGGACATTTTCCAATAATATTGACACAAGAAACTAATCGCTTTAGATCATACAAGACCATACATTGAAAAGTTTAAAATCCAACCAAAAGACTCGAATAAAAAATAGATACGAACAACTCTAACTACATCGGCAAACAAACCAAAAAAAGGGATTAAACTATTGAAAGACCACCAAAAACCCCAAATTAGAGTCGAGCATCGTAAGAAACTATACACAAAAGTAAAACCGCATATCCAAATTTAATCTGAGAGTCCAAAGCAAGGAAAATTTATATTATGCCCTAAATAAATATTACATATTTAACAAATTTCTATGTTAAAAAACAATTAAGCCCTTTTATCACCTTAAAATTAAATTTTATTATTAAGGTTTTCAAAATATAAGTTTAAAATAATAACTAATTGAAAAATATAAATTTCACTTGACTCACATAAATGTCAACCAATTAAATATTACATTCTATCTTAAATAAATTTATATTCACACTTCACTTAAAAGATTAAGAGTAATTCACAAAATTTATATTCTATCTTAAATAAAATTAAGAGTAATTCACAAAAAAAATTAAATCTAAATACTTGTAACCCCCTCGTCCCAGTCCGGACGTTTGACCGGTCCGAGTAGGCTACACGGGGAAAACCGATGTGAAACCCGTTAAGGTCCCACCTCGGTTAGCAACCCTAGAAAATTTCTTTTACTTATATCTTGTCTAAATGCATTATTAAGTCCTATGTAAAACACGACAGCGGAAACACAAACAATATAACAACGATCATCCTAAACAACACATTAAAACAGCCCATTTTTTCCTTTTTAAGCAGGCCGTATCGATACACCTACAGAGGGTATTGATACGCCTTGACCAAGTCAACTGCCTCAAGTCAAACTAGGAAGACCGTATCGATACAGCCCTTAGGCGTATCGATACGCCCTCCTCGGTCAACATCTCGCGGTCAACGATATTAGACCGTACCGATACTCCTAGAGCCCGTATCGATACGCCAAAAACTCGTCAAAATCTCAGAATTCCAGAAAAGATATGGCGTATCGATACACTCCCACGTATCGATACGATAAGCCAAATTTGAGCCCCAAAGTGTATGATTGTATCGATACGGCCCTTAGACGTATCGATACGCCCTGCACTGCAATACCCAAATTTGCAACAAAACGACTTAGGACTCGACTCTAGAAGCGAATTACGACTCCCCTAGCCACAAACAACATACATACAACCTTCAACAACCAAGATATCAACATACATGACATTCAAAACGAACAAGGATCATGCATCGAAAGGATTCATACATTTACTCAAAAGGAGACATACTTAGCATTTAAAGGTTCATGCCATAGAGACAAAACATATAGGCATTCATGACATGCAACATAAGCAAGATTTACAATTCAAACAAAGCATCCAAAAGCCAAACCAACATCAACATACATCAATGCTCAAACCAACAACACCTATCACATTGCTTGACTATTACAATCTTTCAATTTAAAGTTCATACTTGAGCTAACCAAAAGCGACACTTGGAGACCTTTCCTTGCCCTTGCCACCCACAAGCTACTGATCTGCATTGTCGAACAAAAAGGAGCGTAAGCATAAAAGCTTAGTGATGGTAAGCTCGTAAAAACAAACCTCGACAATGCAGGGTTCAAGCACGAGCAACTACCAAGATGGAATGCATGATCTTACCTCCGATCCACAAGAGCCAAAATATACATGATGCATGAACATATAATCAACTCTATGCCATGATCAACAACTCATAAGACCAACACACGAAGATACATATAACAATGTATTAACAACAACATATATCAATCCATATTGGCACCTAGCTATGACTCAAATACGCGGATTACACTCAACAACAACATTACCTCGGTGGGATTACACTCATCACCGGACCTTGCATGGATGGGATTCCACTCATCCTCGCATGCCCTACAGATGGGATTCCACTCATCATCATGTATAATATAAACATTTCTGGTGGAATATTACATCACTGTACTCCTCCTTGATGGCTTAACGCCACCAAGGCCACGCGCGACTTTGACTCTCGTGTGCACACTAAATATCCTAATGATCGATCACTTCCGTGCTTAGCACGTACTCACCATGATCACTATCATGCACAATTCACAATCCACACTACATGCATAACAATGCATCAAACCATGCCTCAACAACATGTATAACACAATATACATAACTACCATAAACACAAATAAACAAGAGGCATAACAAGCAATTAGGAGTTCAACCAAAAGTCTCTAACTAAAGCTTGGGATTAGGCTACCACTCTAATCCCAACTCTAGGTGGGTTTACCAAGCCCAACCTAGGTCCACATGCTTGAACCAATATTTAAAAACCATTTAAAAACAGTAATCACTCACCGACCACTCCATTTAGCACAAGCCAACTAGCCTACCAAGCACCCAAGTTCGTATTCGAGCCCGAAGCTTCTCCATTGCTTCCTCTTGCCTCTAACCATTCAAAAATAATACATTAACCTCAAAATCAACCACAAACCCAAAGTTTAACACCAACACACAAATCCACTACAATCCTCACAATTCAAAGCCAAATTCATTCTCCAAATTCTCATTTTCGTACCTCTACAAAACCCATCAAAAATCAGCAATATAGTCATCCAAAGCACTCTTAAACATGTTCAAAATACTACCCAAACATAGTATAACCATCAGCCTCCAATTCCAACATCAAACACACCCACAACTAACCTTAAAATCCTTCCAAGAACCCCTCAAAACCCAAATCCGAAAATCCATACAAAACTCTTTAAAATTTACATATATTGGACCTCTTGGTTAGTAAACAACCCACACATCAATAACAAATCAAAATCTTTAACTAAAGACCATAAAGGTAGCATCTTTAATCAAAATCTTTAAAACTTCAAATTTCAAAAACATGAACAATATTGAAATCTAGAGGTATTATCTTGTAGAGGGAAAGAATGACAAGTCAAAAACGAGATTACCTTGCAAAATCACCAACAAAAATCAAAGAAGATGATGAAATAGTGATTTGGAGGGGAAAGAGCATTTTGACGTGAAAAGAAGAAACGAAGAAGATGAAGATGAAATAAAAGTAACTTTTAATATAAAAGAGAGGTTTTAATTTGAAAGTTCACATATTTACAACCTTGCCATTAATGAGATGTCAATCTCATTTATCCTAAAATCCATGGGATTTGATTCCCAAAACAATTTTAGTCCAACATAAATGTTTGCTTCGAATATATGAAGCCCAAAATAATATTTTATTATTTTAAATTTTAAAACCGAAACCGGACCATTATTTTAATATTATTTTTATCCGACCCCCAACCCCGGGTATTACAATACTTATTTTCAAATAATTTAAAATTTATATTCTATCTTAAATAAACATTATAAATTAATTTTAAGAATGATTTGATTTTTTTGGACGAAAAGAATGATTTATTTTTTTGAGCCAAAAGAATGATTTAATTTTTTTAACCAAAATAATGATTTAATTTTAATTTTATAAAAAATGTTTTAATTAAAAGTTGAATAAAAGATGACACATGCTAACACACGATTTGTTGAATAAAATCATTTAAATATATCATATAAATTTCTGATGATGGCGGAGAAAATGATGTAGAAATTGAAAAATAAATAAAAAAAAGTCCATGTCAGCGTCATTTGAACCCGACGTGAATCAAAATTTCGGTTAACCTAATTAATCGGTCGAATCGATTTTTTTTTTCCGATTAATCAGTCGGTTAATTTGAAGTTCGGTCGATTAACGGTTAATGATTTTTCATATTTTGGTTAATTCGGTTCGAAATCGGTTAATTAACTGAATTACCCGAAATTTTATATTTTATATTATATTATATATATTGTCACTAAACTTTTAAAAATATAAAATGATCATTAAAGTTTATCAAATTAGCACAAAATGATCATTAAATTTATTAAACGGAAAATTACTCCACTGACCATCAAACAAATTGGGGATACCTATTTGGATCACCGAACTATAGAAATTGTCAATCGGACCACCGAACTTATAAAATCAACCTATTTTGACCACCGCCGTTAAAAATCTAACGGTGGAGTGACAAAACTGCCACGTGGCAATTGATGAAAAATTTAAAAATTACACATTTGATCCTTGTTATTTACACATTTTTTCAATTTAGTCCTAATTTTTTTAACAAAAAGAATGATTTAATTTTAATTTTATAAAAAATATTTTAATTAATAGTTGAATAAAAGATGACACATGCTAACACACGATTTGTTGAATAAAATTATTTAAATATATCATATAAATTTATGATGATGGCGGAGAAAATGATGTAGAAATTGAAAAATAAATAAAAAAGTCCATGTCAGCGTCATTTGAACCCGACGTGAATCAAACATGTTAGGAGTGTTCAAAATTTCGGTTAACCTAATTAACCGGTCGAATTGAATTTTTTTCAGTTAATCAGTCGGTTAATTTTAAGTTCGGTCGGTTGATGGTTAATGATTTTTTCATATTTTAGTTAATTCGGTTCGAAATCGGTTAATTAACCGAATTACTCGAAATTTTATATTTTATATTATATATATATATTGTCACTAAACTTTTAAAAAAAATATAAAATGGTCATTAAAGTTTATCAAATTAGTACAAAATGATCATTAAATTTATTAAAGGGAAAACTACTACACTGACCACCAAACAAATTGGGAATACCTATTTGGATCATCGAACTATAGAAATCGTCAATCAGACCACCGAACTTATAAAATCAACCTATTTTAACCACCGCCGTTAAAAACCTAATGGTGGAGTGACGGAACTGCCACGTGTCAATTGATGGAAAAATTTAAAAATTACACATTTGATCCTTGTTATTTACACATTCTTTCAATTTAGTCCTAATTTTAAATTAATAAAATAATAAATTATTTAATTAAGTGGTGACATGTGTCAATACCTTATAGGAGGATTTTATTATCTATATTTAATTTTATTAATTTATTTTTCCTCACCACCAATTTAGAGGACAAAATTAAATTTTTCTCCAACTGTGCTCACCAAGATTCAAACATGAGTCTCTAAGGATAAAGCCAATGGCTTTGCCACTACACCAAGCACAACTTTGTGTTATAATTCTCCAGATATAATATATATCTCTTATTAGTTTCTACATTTATAAGCCAAAAGCTCAAATCTTAAACACTAATTTCACATATATAAATCCTAAACCCTAAACTCTAACCCTAAATATTTCAAATTAATTTCACGCTAAATATTTTAAATTAAACCCCAAACCCTAAAAATTTCAAATTAATTCGATGTTAAATATATTAAATTAAACCATATACCCCAAACCCTAAATATTTTAAATTAATTTCACACTAAATATTTCAAATTAAATCCCAAACCCCAAACCCTAACCTTAACCCTAAAAATTTCAAATTAATTACACGCTAAATTAATTTCACGCTAAATATTTCAAATTAAACCCTAAATATTTAGCGTGCAATTAATTTAAAATTTTTAGGGTTTAATGTTAGGGTTTGGGTTTTAATTTAAAATATAGGGTTTATGGTTTAAGGCTTAATTTGAAATATTTAGCGTGAAATTAATGTGAAATTTTTAGGGTTTAGGGTTTATGGTTTAATTTAAAATATTTAGCGTTGAATTAATTTGAAATTTTTAGGGTTTGGGGTTTAATTTGAAATATTTAGTGTGAAATTAATTTGAAATATTTAGGGTTAGAGTTTAGGGTTTATGATTTATATATGTGAAATTATTGTTTAAGGTTTGAGCTTTTGGCTTATAAATGTAGAAACTAATAAGAGATAAATATTATATCTGGAGAATTATAGCATAAGGTTGTGCTTGGTGTAGTGGCTTTACCTTTGGAAACCCAGGTTCGAATCTTGGTGAGCGCAGTTGGAGAAATATTTATTTTTTCTCCAATGTCACCACCTGATTGGAGGGGGAAAATAAATTAATAAAACTAAATAAATAATTAAAATCCTCCGATAAGGTGTTGATACGTGTCACCACTTAATTAAATAATTTATTAATTTAAAATTAGAACTAAATTGAAAGAATGTGTAAATAAGAGGGACCAAATGTATAATTTTTAAATTTTTCCATCAATTGTCACGTGGCAGTTCCGTCACTCCACCGTTAGGTTTTTAACGGCGGTGGTCAAAATAGGTTGATTTTATAAGTTCGGTGGTTTGATTGACGATTTCTATAGTTCGGTGATCCAAATAGGTATCCCCAATTTGTTTGGTGGTCAGTGGAGTATTTTTCCCTTTATTAAATTATTAAAAAATAATCATTAAAATTTTCAATATTTATCAATAATTTATAATGTACAATAAATCAATGATCATTTTATAATAATTCAATAAGTTTAATGGTTGTTTTTATAAATTTTGAAAGTTTAGTGGCTAAAAAGATTATTTTAACATAGTTTAGTGACCATTTGTGTAATTGACCCAAAATTTTATAACAAATTTCGGTTAACTGAATTAACCGACCGAATTAACCGAACTTTTTTCGGTTAGGTTAAAAAATTACGAAAAAATTTCGATTCAGTTAATGGTTAATAAAAAATTTGGTTAGTAAATTTTTGAAAGTTCGACTCGGTCGATTAACTGAACCGACATTTTAAACACCCCTAAAACACACAATTTTTTTTGAGTAAAAAGGCTACCATTGAGCCATAAATTCCTAAAAAAAAGTTGTTTTATTAAACATAATAGTTTGATGAACAAAACTAAATTATATGTGAAATACCATATAGGTAGTTTAGCCCAAAAGGTATAAACCATTCAAACATCCGATATTTTTTCCCTATTGGAAATTACATTACTGCCCTCTATATATTTTTTTGAGAAAACTACATCGGTGGTCCCCAAACTATTACCGTCTTTCTATTTTGGTCCCAAAACTATTTTTTTGGCAAAAGCGTCCCTTATGTTACATAGTTCTCTTATTTTAGTTCCCCGTCGTTAAAAACTAACGGAATTGCTGACGTAGTTTTTTAAATATTTTTTTATTATTTTCTCTCTCCTAAATATATATTATTAAATTTTTTTATTCAGACTAATGTGGTGGTGACACGTGTAACGACCATAACGAAGAAAATAAATAAAATGTGAAGGGGAGGAGCTAGGATTCAAACCCGCATCCCTTATGTCCCCAACCAATGGGTCAACCATTGGGCTAAACTCCAATTATTGTTATGTTTTAGTACAAATTACATTTAAAATAATCAAATGGGGACGCGAATGACATCTTCTTCCACCATATTCGCACTGCACTTAAATTCCCTACTTTCTTCTCCCTCTGTAGCATCAAAAAGTTCATCAACAATTTGACAAGGCAGAAATAGAAGCTTCAGACATATTACATGATGATCTAAAGTTGAAGTTGGCCTAACAGAGATAGAAGCTTCATGTTCTGAACAGAAACAAATTGTTGATGAACTTTCCAAAAGTTACGAGGATTTCATCCAAAAGCATAAAAAGCAAAGAGATGGAAAGCGATAGTGCAGGAGAATGTTAATCTTGTAGCTTTTTCCATCATTTTATAATGTAAGTTTGGATCTCAACATTCTGTAGAGAAAAAATAAAAGCCAAATGCTTTCCAACATTTTCATGGAGCTCAAATCTGGGTTAATTCTAATAAATAAAACAATGAGAAATCCAGGACCCATGGACGGAATCTTAAATGTTGGGGAAAAGTGGGCAATGGACAACCTGATCAACTTGAATGAGGACAATTTGAAGAGGAATCATAACTTGGATTATAAAAAATTTGGGGTTCTGAGAAAGAAAAATGTTAGACAGCATAATTCTGATAATATTAAATAAATTTGAACATGGTAAGCCAATCAGAACGAAGTACTGGTAGTTCATTGTTGGGGCCCCGGTCAAATCAATTTTTGGGGAATTTTCATACCGGAGGCGCAAGTGTAATGATTTTATCTTGCCAGCGGATGGTCAAAATTTTGGAAACGGTGGAGCAACGAATCAAGATGTAAATTTCTTGGGGAATTAAGGACCATTTTAGAGGGACCCCTCCTCGATAATTCCCATGGTAGATCCTTCTCAGATTTGTAGCTCTAATGAACAACAATTTTCAAACATATTACACAATGATCCAAAGTTGAAGTTGGCCTAACAGAGATAAAAGCTTCATGTTCTGAACATAAATAAATTGCTGATGAACTTTTTGATGCTATAGAGGGAAAAAAAGTATGGAATTTAAGTGCAGTGCGAATATGGTGAAAGAAGATGTCATTTGCGTCCCATTTGATTATTTTAAATGTAATTTGTACTAAACCATAACAATAATTGGAGTTTAGCCTAATGGTTGACCCATTGGTTGGGGACTTGGGGGATGTTAGTTCGAATCCTAGCTCCCCCTCACATTTAATTTATTTTCTTTGTTATGGTGGTGACACGTGTCACCACCACATTAGTCTGAATAAAAATGTTTAATAATATATATTTAGGAGAGAGAAAATAAAAAAAAATATTTAAAAAACTACATTAGCATTTTACCAAAAAAATAGTTTTGAGACCAAAATAGGAAGACGATAATAGTTTGGGGACCACCTATGTAATTTTCCTTTTTTTGCATTGAGTTTTCCTTAATTAGCTTCTTGTCGCTTAAGTAAAAGGATTATCCTAATTCTAAAGTCAGGTCTTGAATAACAAAAGCAAAAACAAATCGACGAATAGAAGTAAATGGCGAGGTACGACAGAGCGATCACGGTGTTCTCGCCGGACGGTCATTTGTTCCAAGTAGAATACGCCCTCGAAGCCGTCCGTAAAGGTAATGCCGCCGTCGGCGTCCGCGGCACCGACATCGTCGTCCTTGGCGTCGAGAAAAAATCCGCCGCCAAGCTCCAGGACTCCAGGTTTTCTTTACTATTATATCTTTCCACTTACTTATTTCCATCTTGCCTCTTAAAAATAGACTATTTATTTTTATGTACATATAAATTTAGGTTTAGGGTTTTATTGAATTGGATTTGGAAATAAAAGGGACACAACATTGTTTAGCTTAAGCTTTATCTCTATCATGTCAAAAGACATGAACTTTTGGCCCAAGTAAGGATATCGACAAGTTTTTCTTGATTATGATAAAAAAAAACTTGTATTGGGGAAATCGTTGAGTTCTTTAATTTCCTTAAAGTGGGTTGTTTTTGACCCTTTTTACTACTATTGTGTAGATCGGTTAGGAAGATTGTGAACCTGGATAATCACATTGCATTGGCATGTGCTGGCCTCAAAGCCGATGCCCGAGTCCTCATAAATAGGGCTCGGATTGAATGTCAAAGCCACAGGCTTACTGTTGAAGATCCAGTTACTGTCGAGTATATTACTAGATACATTGCAGGTCTTCAGCAGAAGTACACTCAAAGCGGAGGTGTTAGGCCGTTTGGTCTCTCAACTTTGATTGTGGGCTTTGATCCATACTCCGGTGCACCGTCACTATATCAGACAGATCCATCAGGGACATTTTCAGCTTGGAAAGCTAATGCCACCGGGAGAAACTCTAACTCGATTAGGGAGTTCCTAGAGAAGAACTATAAGGAAACCTCTGGACAAGAAACCATCAAGCTTGCAATTCGTGCATTGCTTGAGGTAAGTTTCGTTGCCTGGTTCTTCCTTTGTTTCCAAGTGTTGCAATTCTGCTGCTTCTCACTTGTTGGTTGTTTAAGCCACATATATAAATTAAAGCTATGTTTAACTTGAAGCCATTCTCCTTTGTAGCTTATGCATCGTTTGTTTTTAGACCATTCTTGGATTTGTAAGCCTTGTAGAAGTGACGTGATTTACCAACATGTGCCTCTAGAAAATGGAACATGCCTTAACGAAAATTATGAAGTGCTGCAAAATGAAGCGGAACTTGTATGATATTGCTATTTATGTTTCCCAAGAGAGTAGTCTTTTCATTAGTGCTTTAGTTTGGAGCGCGGGCACTTAGGAAAAAATGTTAAGTATTCTTTGTGCCATATCATGCAATAATCATTCCATCAACTGCGTTGCTATTTGGAAGCACGAGGGCAGTAAAGATGGCACTTCATGCAATAATTATGCACTTGGTGCCACATTAGTTGAGAGTTACTTGTCCGAATTAGTTGAGAGTTGCTTTTTGCTACCACTCCTCTGAACATAACATATGCATGCAGTTGATTATATGGGTAAAAGTGCATGTTTTATGTCAAATAATGACTACTTATCTTTATGCGCATGGAGGTTGTTGAGAGTGGGGGAAAGAATATTGAAGTTGCTGTGATGACAAAGGAGCATGGTCTGCGGCAGCTTGATGAAGCTGAAATAGATGCCATTGCAGCTGAGATTGAAGCTGAGAAGGAAGCTGCTGAGGCTGCAAAGAAAGCCCCTCCAAAGGACAAGTGAAGCATCAACTGTTTGACCTCTTTTTACTTTTCTCTCCTTTCTTCTTTTTAGGCTCCCCCAACTCTGCCTCCAACTTTCATTCACCTGTTGGAGACACATCATAAATTTATTTACCATTCTTGCTTTAATATTTCCATTGCTTTGTTTCGGTTTTATTACAAGATAAGTGTTAAAACTATACCATTTTTTTGTTTTAAGTACCTAATGTATCATTCCGTAACCATTTGCATGTTTTGTGTAAAAAAAATTGTTATCCTACATTGATGTTTCTTCAAGCTTTGATTTTTTTCCCTGCTCGTAATTACGAGTAAAATTGAAGTATATTGGGACTATTTTTTTAGAGTTACGGTTTTGGTTTCAATTTTGCATTGATGATTTTTTGCAATCTAGTGTTTTGGGACATTTTTGGACTTGGTGCTCCCCCCCCCCCCCCCCAAAAAAAAAAAAGAGTGGAGACTCGTGTATCGAAATTGAAGCACTGTGAATAAATGAGTTCAGGTGTTACGGAATAAAACATTATAGATATATTTTGATAAGAAAAGGTATAATTTGAACACTTATTTTACAATAAAGCTATTTATTTCAGTTATGAAGTTGAATACCTCCTGGAGGTTAGATAAAGCCATTTCTAATTAGTTTATTTTTTGATGCTATAAACGAAAGTAAAATGGTCAATCCCAGTTCAGATGCACGAGACTTGCAGAAATCAAGCACTGTGACTCTGTCCCCTGTTTTGGGTTAAAGTCTGCAAACCATAATAATGTTTGATAACATACTAATTAATGAAACTCAATTGCTATAAAATTAAATTAAATATAATTTTAAGGTAAACTATAACATTTGTCATTAACTCGCTAAATATAATTTTAGTCGCCACACGTTAAACGGTTGTTAGTTTGATGACGAGACACTTTAGTAAAAGGGGTTAAATTTTAATTTAACACCTAAACTCTAGATAAAATATTAATTTGACCCATAACTTTAAATTAAATATCATTTTGACTCTTAAACTTAAAAACTTAAAATGCATGGCCTATAATTTTTAAAACAATCCTTTTTGGTCTCTTAAATGTAAATCCCGTATCAATTTCACTAAAAAAAATGTTTTGAACTCAACAAATCTAATCCCGTGCAACTAGGTAACATTTTTATAAAAGCATGTCCTCTAATTTCTTGACTAGAAGAGTGTACCCCCTTTTGATCACACGGTGTTAACACAATAGTTAGAATTTTAACGTTTAACTTTTGAATTTGTAACAATACATTATTTCTTTAACTAAATAACGTTAAAATTATAACTATGAATCAATCAATATTGAACATGTTTAATTAGAATAAATGTTAGATACCAAAATTTCAACAAAGACAAAAAAAATTAAGGATCTAATTGCACCATTGAAAGAAAAGTTAAGTGTCTAATTACAAAAGAAAATTGAATATCAAAGTTAGATACCACAAGTTATATTTACCAATTTAAAAAACATATTTTATCTCAGTATTATAATTATATAAAACAAACCAATACTGTTCAATTACTTTAATTATTAAAATATCATTTATTTTACTTATTTTTCAAATTTCCTTTTTAATAACTTTTATCAATAAACCTTTTAAATAATTTATATCTAATAATGTTTTTATTGAATTAAAAATAAGCTTAACATATCTAGATGCGTTTGTATAAAATTGATCAAGGAAGAAAATAAAGGAGAAGATATAAATAAAATGTATTTTCCATTATGAGAATTTATTCAAAATAAATTTATATATTAATTTGCAAATTATGTTTAACGTATACTTAGCATTAAAATGTAATTTAGTTATAGTTCAATTTGATAATAATTACAGCAATTTTCAACTAATTAATTTCACTCTAATTTTTTATCATTATATTTGAGTATAAAGTAAGGAAAATACTTTGATGCACAAGCTTGTGTAAACTTTAGTTTACACAAGCCCTTTAATTTTAGTGTTTAGGGTCTAGGGTTTTAGGTTAGGGTTTAGGGGTTTAGTATGTAGGGTATATAATTTAAGGTTTATGGGTAGAATTTAGAATTTAGAGTTTAGGATTTAGGGCTTATGTTTTAGGTTGCTAGGGTTTGTGATTTAGATTTTAAATTTTATAAAAGGAATGTGTAAAAAAAATTTACACAGCTTGTGGATCAAAATAAAACCCATAAAGTAATATATATGTTCAATTTTAATTTGAACAACCTAACATATACTTATAGACTAAGATGTTTGAACCAAAGTCACTCAGGTGAAACAAGTCACCCTTTATCACTGGGCCACTTATTAAATTCTAAATACAATAAAAGCCAATAGAAACACAAAAAAATTAATAATGTACATTTTATCCTTTTATGTAGGCAAAAATATACTTATGTGCATGTAATTTGCATAATATGAGATTTAATCCATAAACTCTAAATTTTAACCAACATCTCTAAATTATAAACTCCTACACTTAAATTTATACACCCTAAACAGTTGAGTTGTGTGGGGCTCGATTCGATCAACCAATTTAGCTCACCAAGTGATGGAGGGGTGGATATTTGGGTGGAAGGGTTGTAGAAGCTAGAAAGATTAAAGACACAATGATTTATAGTGGTTCGGCCTTCTAACAAGCACCTACATCCACTACCTTAGCTTCCCACTAAGGATTTCACAATCAATCCACTAATTGATTCGTCCCCTTTTCTAGGATTAGGAGGAAACCCTTACAACCGATCAAGCTTCTACCCAAAGCCTTGATCAAAATCCTCTTTTACAAAGAGATAAATAAAGCAAACTTAAACCCTCTAATAGGTGTTTGTTTGCACAATGAAGCACTCACCCAAAACCTAAAACACTTGAGCAAATTTGACAATTTTGGCTCACTAGTGTTTGTCTATACAAGAAATGACACCTTTAAGCACTAAGACAATTTCTTGATCATTTGTTGATTGACAATTGAAGCATTAGCCTTCTCTTGATGCTTGGAGGTCCCTTTTATACTCCCAATTGAGTTTATAGCCGTTTAGGACCGTTGGGGTTGAAATAGAGTCGTTGGACCCTTTAATTCCCTCCATAAATGCAGTCTGCAGCTCCCCGTTTCGAAACGCTCGAATCCGTTTCGAAACACCCTCAATATAGAAAGAGCCGTTGCAGTCTGTTAGGGTACCCGTTTCGGAACACCCCCTTGCCGTTTCGGAACGCGTATCGGAACGCTATAAGCCCGTATCGAAACGACCTGCATTTAAAAGTTAGTTGGGAAAGAGCCGTTGGGGTTTATGACCGTTGTGGTCAGTGCCACGTGGGCGTATCGAAACGGCCTAGCCTGTTTCGAAACGCTAGCCCTGTTTCGATACGTGTATCGAAACGTTTTGGCCACTGGAGGCCACTGGAGGCACCTGTTTCGAAACGCCCTAAGGTGTTTCGAAACACTTGGTCAGTTTTGTTAAAATTGGCTTTAGAAAACATGAAAAACCTTTATGAAAAAATCCCTAAACATATATTTGGACTTGGGAAATGTTTTAAATACTTTTTAAACAGTCCAAAACATTTTTCAATTATTATATCAAAACATTAGTTCTACAATCTCCCCCTTTTTGATATAATAAAACTCTCTTGAAAAATTGTTTGGGATTCTCCCCCTTTAACTTTAAAAATGTGAATAAGAGACTAAAGATATGAAATCAAATAAAGCTCCCCCTTATTCATTTGAAAATTCAATTTTTCAAACCATTTCTCCCCCTTTTTGTTATATCAAAAAGATTTAAAACATTAAGTTCAAAAATAACAATAGAGGTAAAAAAATTGACAAAAGTAAGAATTTGGTTTTAAAATGGCTCCCCCTTACTCAAGGCATCATTGAAATGTTAGTCCAACATATATGATCATCTAGTTGAATTAAATAAAAATAGGACTAATAAAATCAAAACAACTAGAAATTTTACCAACACTTGAACCCAAGGGAGGATGTGAAGCCTTCCTTCTTCAAGTGTTCTTTCTTGTGTGTATGGAGCTCCCCCTCAATGTTTGACTTGTTGAACATCTCCATCACACCTACAATAGACAATCAAGTAATTTTTGGTATCCAAATTGCTTTGGATCCATAAACGTTAGTTGCACAAAATTTAGTCCCCTTAGGAATCCATTTTTCAATTTTATCCTTTTTAGTTGAAGTGGTTAGTCCTTTTGGGACCCAAACACTTCTAAAACATTTTCCATTCATAAATCTAGGGGCACTAGATTGTCTAACATAAAAATTTGATTTTCCAAAATTGTTTTTCTTTTCAAGCTCTTTGGAAATCAAATCTTTTTCTACTTGAACATTTTGAAGCAATTTTTGTAAATCAAGACATTTTAGTTCAAACTCTTCAAGTTTTGCTTCAAGTTCAAGTTTGGTTTTAGAAAGCAAATCATTTTGAATTTTTAACTTTGAAATCAATTTATTGTTTTTCAAAATGTGGCTTTTAAAATCTAAAACTAATTCATCATAGGCATCTTGTAATTCATCAAAAGTGTAAGAGCATGAAGTAGATGAATTAGAAGTTACCCTTGAATCTTCTTCGATGGCCATAAGGCAAAGGTTGGCTTGTTCATCGTCGGTGGAGTCCTCATCACTCCAAGTAGCCACATGTGCCTTCTTCTTATGGCTTGAAGTGCTTGCCCTCTCCTTTCTTTTAGGTTCTCGTTCAAGCTCTCTCAAGGCTTTCTTCATGAAAGGGGCACACTTCTTGAAGAGATGAACTATCTCTTCATCTTCATCCTCCTCTTCACTTGTGTAGACATGATGGCAAGTGGAGGATTTGAGAGCCATGGCACTTGCATTGATGCCAAGCCCTTTGATTTTCTTCTCTCCCATAGCTCTAATTTCTTCCCTCTTCTTCTCATCCTCTTTGTTCTTCTTCATGATTTGATGAGTAAGGAGTGACCCCATGAGTTCATCAAGCTTCAAAGTCTTCAAATTTTTGGCTTCGATGATGGCGGTCCTCTTTGAGTCCCAAGACTCGGGAAGTGAGTAGATGAGCTTTCGAACAAGCTTCTCCTCCGGGATGGCTTCTCCATAACCTTTAAGACCATTGGTGATGGTGGAGAACCTATCAAACATCTTCTCGATGTTCTCTTCCGGATCAATTTTGAAGTTTTCATACTTCAAGGTTAGGAGCCCAATCTTGGTCTCCTTGACTTCATTTGTCCCCTCGTATGTGACTTCAAGCTTGTCTCATACCTCCTTGGCACTCTCACAAGAAGACATCTTCTCATAGATGGATGGACCAAATGCACAAAACAAGATGTGCAAGGCTTTGGAATTAAGCTCCATCTTCTTGCGATCGTCGGCACTCCACTCCGCTTTATTTCTTTTAGGCACGAACGGGCCATCTTCAACTACATCCCATAGCTTGTAATCTTTTGATTTGATGAAGAACTTCATCTTTGTCTTCCAATGGGCATAGTGGTCTCCGTCGAAGAAAGGTGGTTTGTCGATGGATTGCGCCATTTGAGCCGGTTGATGAAATATTGATCGAGCTTGCCGGATCTTCTCAATAGGATGTTAATCCTCACCGATTGAGCCAAGCTCTGATACCAATTGTTGAGTTGTGTGGGGCTCGATTCGATCAACCAATTTAGCTCACCAAGTGATGGAGAGGTGGATATTTGGGTGGAAGGGTTGTGGAAGCTAGAAAGATTAAAGACACAATGATTTATAGTGGTTCGGCCTTCTAACAAGCACCTACATCCACTACCTTAGCTTCCCACTAAGGATTTCACAATCAATCCACTAATTGATTCGTCCCCTTTTCTAGGATTAGGAGGAAACCCTTACAACCGATCAAGCTTCTACCCAAAGCCTTGATCAAAACCCTCTTTTACAAAGAGATAAATAAAGCAAACTTAAACCCTCTAATAGGTGTTTGTTTGCACAATGAAGCACTCACCCAAAACCTAAAACACTTGAGCAAATTTGACAATTTTGGCTCACTAGTGTTTGTCTATACAAGAAATGACACCTTTAAGCACTAAGACAATTTCTTGATCATTTGTTGATTGACAATTGAAGCATTAGCCTTCTCTTGATGCTTGGAGGTCCCTTTTATACTCCCAATTGAGTTTATAGCCGTTTAGGACCGTTGGGGTTGAAATAGAGTCGTTGGACCCTTTAATTCCCTCCATAAATGCAGTCTGCAGCTCCCCGTTTCGAAACGCTCGAATCCGTTTCGAAACACCCTCAATATAGAAAGAGCCGTTGCAGTCTGTCAGGGTACCCGTTTCGGAACACCCCCTTGCCATTTCGGAACGCGTATCGGAACGCTATAAGCCCGTATCGAAACGACCTGCATTTAAAAGTTAGTTGGGAAAGAGCCGTTGGGGTTTATGACCGTTGTGGTCAGTGCCACGTGGGCGTATCGAAACGGCCTAGCCTGTTTCGAAACGCTGGCCCTGTTTCGATACGTGTATCGAAACGTTTTGGCCACTGGAGGCCACTGGAGGCACCTGTTTCGAAACGCCCTAAGGTGTTTCGAAACGCCCTAAGGTGTTTCGAAACACTTGGTCAGTTTTGTTAAAATTGGCTTTAGAAAACATGAAAAACCTTTATGAAAAAATCCCTAAACATATATTTGGACTTGGGAAATGTTTTAAATACTTTTTAAACAGTCCAAAACATTTTCCAATTATTATATCAAAACATTAGTTCTACATAAACTAAATTTATAAACCCTAAAACTAAGACGCTTGTAAAATTTTTTAGTTTTTACCGCCAATGTATTGAATATAAATCCTTTAAAAATATCATACTTTATTTTAAAAAAAGTGTTGAGTGTGTAAAAGTTCTATTATTTACACCCTTTTTAACCCATATTTCTGCTGCATTCAAGCATCATTACATTGCATTTAGGATAGTTTTCAATTAAACATCACAATTATATAAAAGGCACGGATTCTACTAAAAGATGGCGTATTTTGCAGGTAGCTGCCAAGGTTGACGATGAAGGCAGGCGCAGGGCAGATAAGCAGGAAAGCTGAACTGGACAAGCAGCTGAAGAAGACGAACCTGTCATGGACCTGTCGTGACAGTATGGTGACAGCAGATTTATGAAGAGGAAAAGTGAAGTGGACCTCGATAGATAGAGAAAAATCTGCTCGTCTGTCGTGGGAAAGCCATATAATTTTCCAAGCCCCGGATCAAAAGATATGTCAAGCCAAAGCTCAAAGGAGAGGAAATCCCTAAAAGCAAGGATGCGGCTAGAAAGTAGGATACTTTAGAGATTTAGTCTTTATTAGAATCTTACTTTTAATTAAAGTTGTAATCCTTGTTACCTTAGATAACTTGAGCCCAAAGCTTATATAAAGGGCATAGATTAAACCTAGGATATAGCCGACTACCCCACAACCCAAACCGAAACCCTGCCGTCCACCCGTCACCGACATGTTCTAAATTCCCCCTAGGGCCACGGGTTGTTTTGTAAAGTAGTTGCAAGGGTTGCTTTGTTTTAGGATTTTTTCAAGTTCAATAAAATAAACTTCAAGTTCTTTTATCTTGGTTTTAATATCTTGCAAGAGCATCGGGAGAGCATTGTGAGGTTATCTATTTACTTAGCATCGGGAGAGTTAAGTATACGAAAGAGATAGAAGCGCGTTCTCTAGTTTATAGTTGAACCATCTCGTGCTTAGGGATAAGGCGAGGTTAAGTGGCTAAAGAAGAATTCATACACATCGGTGTTCATCCTTCGATTCACGCCGGGAGGTATCATCAAAGACGTGATCATCGACAGACTTGTGCCTAGGGATAGGGCAAGGCAGATCTGGGATTCTTGCCAAGCTTGAAGTACTGAGTTAGTGTCTGCTGCCGCAACAACTAACGGACAGACGCCGCGACAGGTGCTGTCGGCGACGGGAGCGACGACAGAACTGGAGATCCTGAGCAATTCAATACCTACACTACCGAGCAATTCAATACCGGCCCATTCTTTCTATCTTGATAATTCAATCCTTTTATTTACGTTTTACATTATTATTCGTGACAACTTTCTAAAATATTTCCTTTACTTCGTGCAGTAAATCAAGGTGAAGTCATTAGCCCAATCCCTGTGGAGACGATATCCGATACTTCGTATCACTTTACTACTTGCGTCGTGTACACTTGCACTACAATTGCGATAGTCTATTTTACACGCAACAAGTTTTTGGCGCCGTTGCCGGGGATTGGCAACATAACTACATCTTTCTTTTATTGCACTTTTTATTTTTATTTTTATTTTTACTTTCGTTTTTAGTTTTTCTTTAATTTTTATTTTTATTTTGTGTTTTCAACTCTTGCTTTTCACAAGGTTTTCTTGTTTATGCGCAGATCGAAAAGAGGCGAAGATCCTGAGTATAAGTTAGATCCGGAAATCGAACGATCATTCAATCTCAAGAAACAGATTCGCCACCTTTTAGACAGGAACGAATACCTTGAAGAACAGCTAGAGCAGATGGCCCGTAACCAGCCTGCTGGAGGAGACATACCGCCTGTCGGCGACCCGCCTGGGGCAGGTGGACGACGATCATGTCGTGACTACATGCTGAACGACCATGTAGAGCTGGAGACCACGCTGCCGGATATTGATGTTGACAACTTCGAGCTTAAACCTGTCATGTTTAGTATGATCAACAACGCCGGGCAGTTTAGTGGTTCTGCAACAGAGGATGCTAGGGAGCATCTCAAAACGTTCCAGGAGATCTGTGGTTCGTTTAGGCTACCAGGAGTTAGTCCGGAGATACTGAGGCTTCGGTTATTTCCCCATTCATTAAGGGATAGAGCTAAAACTTGGTGGAATAAGCTTACACCGGGTTCTATTATGACTTGGGCAGATCTAACTCGTGAATTCTTATCTCGTTTTAATCCTTCACATTTATCTGAGCGATTACGTAACGAAATTGCTACTTTTCAACAGGAAGATGACGAGCCGATGCACGAGGCCTGGGACAGATTTACTACTCTTCTACGGAACTGCCCAATGCATGGATTCCCCGTCTGGAATCAGGTAACTAAGTTTTATAATGCTGCTAACTTACAAACTCGCATTCACATTGATTCTGCAGCAAATGGACTATTATTGGATAAAGATCCGGACGAGGCATTACAAGTTCTGAAGAATCTAGCCAAGAATGAGGAGCAATTTCCGACAGCTAGAAGAGGGGGTAAACGGGTACTTGCTGTCAAGGACTATGAGGCTGACAGCACTATGAAATCACAGGTAGCATTCCTCACTAAAGCCATGAAACACTTATTGAGTGAAGAGGAAGTACGAGGGTTTGCTGTCGAGGAAATTTGTGCCACTTGTGAAGGAAATCATAGTAGGGAAGAGTGCCCTATAAATATAGAAGAAGGGAAATATGTTGGAAATTACAAGCCAAATTATAATTCCAACAATTACAACCCTAATTGGAGAAAGGATCCCAAATTTTCCTGGAGTAATCCTAACAATGCCCTGAATCCGCAAGCATATAATCAGAATCAGGGGGGTCCTAGATTGTTGACGCGACAGCAACTGCAGCCGCAGAACCTGCCGCCTCAGCAACAACAGCAGCCACCACCTGCCACGAGTAGTGTATTGGAGCAGACTCTGGCCACCTTTATGTCTCAGACTGGCACGTATATGGATAATATTAATCAGTTTGTCAAGAAGACGGAAAATTTTATGGACGAGACTAAGATGAGAATGACAAACCATGAGGCCACCTTGAAATCTCTAGAGACACAAATGGGTCAGGTATCGCAGCATATTAAACCTAGGCAGAATGGAGGTTTCCCTAGCAATACTGAAAATGCTAGACCACCCCCACATGAGCAATGTAAGGCAATTACTACTAGGAGTGGGAAAAAGCTACCAGGGCCGGAAAAAGAAGTTGATACAGAACAGGACCCTGCTGTGAATAAACCTGCCGAGGAAGCTGCCCCGACAGGTGATAAACAGACTGCTGCCGATGAGCCTGTCACGCCAGCAGAAGCGACAGAGGAGAAAAAGGAAGATTATCGTCCTCAGATTCGTATGCAGTGGGAAGGATGCATTGCTGATTATCGCCCCCCACCACCCTTCCCTCAACGGATACAACAAGCTAAGAATGAATCTCAACTCAAAAAAATTTATGATATTTTTAAACAGGTTCATATTAACATACCGTTGTTAGATGCTGTTAGGGAGATGCCAGGTTATGCTAAATTTCTCAAGGATGTAATGTCTAAAAAATCTAAACTTGGGGAATTTGAAACGGTAAGGATGCAAGAGGGTTGCATGAGTATTCTTCATCGACAACCACCCCAGAAAAAGAAGGATCCGGGGAGTTTCCTCATACCTTGCGTAATCGGCGATAAATTTGTGGGTAAGGCACTTTGTGATCTTGGTGCTAGTGTTAATCTAATGCCCAAATCTGTTTTTCAGAAACTAGGTATTGGCAAGGCGCGGCCCACGACAGTTACCCTACAGCTAGCCGACCGCTCTTACGTTCACCCCGAGGGAAAAATTGAAGATATTTTGGTAAGAGTGGATAAACTTATTTTTCCTGCTGACTTTCTTATTTTAGATTGTGAGGCAGATGAGAACGCACCAGTCATCCTCGGACGACCTTTCTTAGCCACGGGAAGATCGTTGATTGATGTGGAGAAAGGAGAACTCACCATGCGCGTGAACGATCAAGAAATTAAGTTGAATGTTCTCCAAGCAATGAAACATGCCGATGTGGACGAGGAATGCAAAGCCATCATCGAGGTGACCTTTGATTACCCCTGCATCAGGTCAGGCTGCCGAGATATAAAATTTGGTCACTGCTGCGACAGCCATCTAAAGACCTGTCACGACAGTGACGACGACAGCACCGACGACAGTGACCCCTCTGAATCCGATACATCTGATACTGAAGGTCATGAGGAGGTAAACTGGTTAGACCATCGTCCAGGTAAGTTATTCGAACCCTTGAATTACACTTCGGATAACCATTTAATCCAAAAGCCCTCCACTGTTGAACCACCTGTCTTAGAACTTAAGCCCCTGCCAGGGCAGCTTAAATATGCTTATCTTGGTTGTGATGACACACTGCCTGTAATCATCTCTGCTAAGCTGCCGCAGGAACAGGAACGACAGCTGATCGACATGTTGAGGCAGCATAAAAGGGCGATAGGATGGACGATAGCAGACATCCAGGGCATTAGTCCGGCAATCTGTATGCACAAAATCCTCCTAGAGGAAGATCATAAGCCGACTATTGATGCCCAAAGGCGGTTAAACCTTGCGATGAAGGAGGTAGTGCGTAAAGAGATAATCAAGTGGTTAGATGCTGGTATTATTTACGCCATCTCCGACAGCAAATGGGTAAGCCCGGTGCAATGTGTTCCCAAGAAAGGAGGCATGACTGTAATAACCAACGAAAACAACGAGTTAATCCCAACCAGGACTGTGACCGGTTGGAGGGTTTGTATGGACTATCGGAAGCTTAACAAAGCTACCCGAAAGGACCACTTTCCTTTACCCTTTATTGATCAAATGCTTGATAGATTAGCGGGTAAACCTTACTATTGTTTTCTTGATGGTTATTCAGGATATAATCAAATTGATATTGCACCAGAGGACCAAGAGAAAACGACTTTCACATGCCCCTACGGTACGTACGCATTTAGGAGGATGCCATTTGGACTCTGTAACGCACCTGCCACCTTCCAAAGGTGCATGATGGAAATATTCTCCGACATGGTTGAAGACTTCCTAGAAATTTTTATGGATGATTTTTCTGTCTTTGGAGACGATTTTGAGAGTTGTCTAGGCAATTTACAAAAGGTGCTCGAAAGATGCGAAAAAGCTAACTTGGTTTTAAATTGGGAAAAATGCCACTTTATGGTGGATGAAGGGATAGTCTTAGGCCATAAGATTAGCTGCCGTGGGATAGAAGTCGACAGGGCAAAAATAGAGGTCATAGAGAAGCTGCCGCCGCCAACCACAGTCAAGGGCATTAGGAGTTTTTTAGGGCATGCTGGTTTTTATAGGAGATTTATTGCCAATTTCTCAAAAATCACGAAACCCCTATGTCATCTCCTAGAGCAGAACCGACCTTTTGACTTTAATGAAGAATGTACTGAAGCATTCAAGGTTCTGAAGGAAAAGTTAGTGACAGCCCCCATAGTACAGCCACCAGACTGGACGCAACCGTTTGAAATTATGTGTGATGCTAGTGACTATGCTGTCGGGGCAGCACTTGGGCAGCGCAAGGACAAGCTATTTCATGTCATATATTATGCCAGCAAAACATTGAATGATGCCCAAGTGAATTACACCACCACGGAAAAGGAGCTGTTAGCTGTGGTGTTTTCCATCGACAAGTTTCGTTCTTATATACTTGGAACGAAAGTTATAATACACACCGACCACTCTGCCCTCAAGTATTTATTTGCAAAAAAGGATGCAAAACCTAGGCTGATACGATGGATTTTACTATTACAAGAGTTCGACCTTGAGATAAAAGATAAAAAGGGGACAGAAAATCAGGTGGCAGATCACTTGTCGAGGTTGGAGACGGGACAGAGTCTACCGCCAGATGAGACACACATATTGGAGACCTTCCCAGATGAGCAGCTCTTTGCTGCCGCACTAGCTGTCGCGACAGCCATGGCGGCAGGTAAGTCTTCTAACCTTCCCTGGTATGCTGATTTCGTTAATTTTATAGTTAGCGGAATATTACCCTCTGATCTTACTTACCAAGCCAGGAAGAGGTTTCAAAATGATGTTAAACATTATTATTGGGACGAACCTCTTCTTTTCAAAATGTGCGTAGATCAGGTTATAAGAAGATGCATACCACAAGAAGAACAAGAAGACATTCTCCATCACTGTCATGCTTCACAATATGGAGGACACTTAGGAGGCAATAAAACTGCTGCCAAGGTGCTGCAGTCAGGGTTCTACTGGCCGACACTGTATAAGGACGCACAGGAATTTTACAAAAACTGTGACAGGTGCCAGCGGACAGGTAACATCTCGAGGAGAAACGAGATGCCACTGCAGAATATTTTAGAAGTCGAAATCTTCGACGTTTGGGGGATTGATTTTATGGGACCTTTTCCATCTTCATGTGGAAATCTTTACATCCTCCTAGCAGTGGATTATGTCTCCAAGTGGGTAGAAGCAATCGCAACTCAAAAGAACGATGCCAAAACAGTCCAGAAGTTTTTGCACAAAAACATCTTTTCTAGATTTGGCATCCCTAGGGCGATTATCAGTGATGAAGGGAGACATTTTGACAACAAGGTAATTGCTGCCGCCTTGAGAAAATATGGTGTCAAGCACAGGATCGCGACAGCATACCACCCACAGACCAATGGACAGGCTGAGATATCCAATAGGGAAGTGAAGAACATTCTAGAAAAAATGGTTAAACCAACTAGGAAAGATTGGTCTTTGCTTCTGAATGATGCATTATGGGCATACAGAACAGCTTTCAAGACTCCATTGGGCATGTCTCCATACCGTTTGATTTATGGGAAAACCTGTCATCTGCCTGTCGAGATAGAACACAAGGCATATTGGGCAATCAAGGCAGTAAACATGGACTTGGACAAGGCAGGCCAGAAAAGGCTGTTAGATTTGAATGAGATCGATGAAATACGGACAATGGCCTACGACAATGCAAGGATTTACAAGGAAAAAACTAAGAAGTGGCATGACAAGAAGTTGCTGCCACGACAGTTCTGCCCAGGGCAGCTTGTGTTGTTGTTCAATTCTAGATTGAAACTCTTTCCAGGGAAGCTCAAATCTAGATGGTCTGGCCCATTCCAAGTAATTCAAGTTTTTCCCCATGGTGCCATTACAATTCAATCACTAAAGGACGGGCACCAATTCAAAGTCAATGGACAACGCCTCAAGCACTATCAAGGGACTGAAGCCCCGGGAATACAGGAAGTGGTTACTTTAGGTGATGCCCCACAAGGCATCCCTAATTTAACATAATTTCCTATTTTTTTTACTTTATTTTTATTATTAATATTATTTATTAGGAATTAGATTTATTTTATTCGAATAATGTTTTGTTTTTAATTTCGGTTTTTAGGAAATAAAGGAGGCAAGTGAGAAAGAAGAAGTGGCCCAAGCCCACCGCCCATCCACCAGCCCAATAAAGTCCATTTATGATAACCTGTCGTTTCGGCTGCCGGTGCAGGCGGAGTTGACAGGCTGTCAACAGACGCACAACAGACGAAGAATCGTGCGGCAGACGCACAGCAGAAGCATTAATGCCCGTCAGACGTGTCAGACACTCTACATTCAATCTGCCGCTCCGTTATTCCCGCCTGCCGTTGCGGCATTAAATAGGCAGCCCCCCGACAGCTATATAAACCCATTCTCTTTTTCATTTTTCATCACTTCAGATTTTCTCTCTTGCTATTCTCTTCTAGTTTTATCTATTTTCTTTCATTTTCAGCCCTTGCAACCAAAAATGTCTTCACGACAAACCCGTCAGAACGCTGCTGCCGCTTCCTCTTCAGCAGCAGCATCCCCGTTCGCTAACAAGGAACTTTGGGAGGAGCGAAGCTTCATCTACAACAGAGATGCCCCTCTGTTTGGACTCCGGCCGTTCATCATGCAGGCTATAACAGCTCAACTGTGGGAAGACTTCGCCGAGCAGCCGGCAGAACTTAATGACACTCTGGTCAGGGAGTTTTATGCGGCGATCGAGAGCAAGACGGCGACATCTGTCACCGTCCGAGGAGTGACAGTCCCTTTTACCGCCAGCAGCATCAACCATGTCTTCGGCCTCTTCTTCGGCCCCAATGACGATGCTCATCAACAGTTTTGGGACACCCTCGACGCTGCCGGCCACGATGCTGTCATGAGGGAGTTGACAGAAGCGGGAACGACGTGGAGCACAAGTAAGAAGAACCCCCATTCTGTCAATAGGGGGCAGCTACTACCTGAGGCAAAGCTATGGAACGCTTTTATCAAAAAGCGTATCCTGCCCTCGTCCCACCATACGACAGTCAACAGGCAGAGGCTGGCCCTCATCCACTCTATCATGCACAACAGGCCCATCAATGTGGGCAGGTACATGCGGGACAGCATTCTCGACTGTGCTTTCCGATCAGACTCACGGCTCTGCCTGCCCTGCACCATAACTGCCCTCTGCCGCTGCGCTGTCGTACCGGAGGAAGACTCAGACAAAATCAAGAAGGGCAGCGGCTGGACAGACAGCAACATCTCCAGCCTCATGGAGCTGGTAGTCGCATCGCCCCTCAACGCCTTCGATCCAAACGCCCCTCCTGCTGAGTCTGATGATGAGCCTGCCACCGAACCTGCCCCAGAAGCTGCCACCAACACTGCTCCGGCAGATCAGAACGCCCACATCCTTGCTGCCGTCCTGCGGATCGAGGAACGCCAGATGGGCTTAATGACATTCATCCGAGACTTCTCCAATGCCACGGTAAACTTCATTACCAATACTTTGAATTTTACGGATGTCTTTTTCCCCACCTTCCCCGCCCATTATTTCAATATCCCATCCCCTACTCCCACACCACCTGTCTCTCCCCATGGAGAATCTGCCTCCTCCACACCTTCCCCGACGGCCGCCGACAGCCCACCGGCAGACACCTCCCCTCGAGGAACAAAGCGAGCTGCCACTGACGACAGCCCCCTTGTCCGGAGGAATTTGGACAGCGCCTTCACACGGGTGAAGCGTATTAAGCATGTGGCCGACAAGAGAAAGCTGTCCAAGGCCATCATGACCACCAGCTGGGACAGCAGCAGCAGTTCCGATGTCAGGCTAGTGGAGCCACCTGCCCTTCAACCTGCTGACGACCCTGTCTCCCAACCGGAGGAAGACCCTGCCCCTCAACAGGCTGACGAATCTGTCGATCAACCTGCTCCGAAACCTGCCCAGCCACCTCCACGACGCAGACGCCGACATCAGATCCGCGTCAGCAGCAGCAGCGAGGACAGCGAATAAAATTTAAGTTTTTATTTCTTTTTTCTCCTCTTATTGCTGCCTGCCCTTATATAATTGTGATGTACTTTTTTATCTTGTTTTTCTTTATTTGTTTTTGTGTTATTTTGCATTGAGGGCAATGCAACCCTCGAGTTTGGGGGTGGCAACCCTCCATATTTAATGACATCTTTATCACATCTTTTGTTTAACTGTTGTGTCTTTTTATTTACTTATTTCTTTAAAAAAAAATCAGAAAATTAAACTGTTGGCTTAAAACTGTGAAGTTAACTTACCTGTCATGACGGCTTTGTCGTGGCAGCATCTTTAGGACAGGTTAAGGAAAAGTTTAGAGCCTTTCTATAGTTCTGAAAAACTTAAACACTTTTGTGACTGTTATATTGCTTAGATTTCTTTTAGCCAAACTAGAATAGGAAGATTTCTTGATCATTTGTTGATTGACAATTGAAGCATTAGCCTTCTCTTGATGCTTGGAGGTCCCTTTTATACTCCCAATTGAGTTTATAGCCGTTTAGGACCGTTGGGGTTGAAATAGAGTCGTTGGACCCTTTAATTCCCTCCATAAATGCAGTCTGCAGCTCCCCGTTTCGAAACGCTCGAATCCGTTTCGAAACACCCTCAATATAGAAAGAGCCGTTGCAGTCTGTCAGGGTACCCGTTTCGGAACACCCCCTTGCCGTTTCGGAACGCGTATCGGAACGCTATAAGCCCGTATCGAAACGACCTGCATTTAAAAGTTAGTTGGGAAAGAGCCGTTGGGGTTTATGACCGTTGTGGTCAGTGCCACGTGGGCGTATCGAAACGGCCTAGCCTGTTTCGAAACGCTGGCCCTGTTTCGATACGTGTATCGAAACGTTTTGGCCACTGGAGGCCACTGGAGGCACCTGTTTCGAAACGCCCTAAGGTGTTTCGAAACGCCCTAAGGTGTTTCGAAACGCCCTAAGGTGTTTCGAAACACTTGGTCAGTTTTGTTAAAATTGACTTTAGAAAACATGAAAAACCTTTATGAAAAAATCCCTAAACATATATTTGGACTTGGGAAATGTTTTAAATACTTTTTAAACAGTCCAAAACATTTTCCAATTATTATATCAAAATATTAGTTCTACATAAACTAAATTTATAAACCCTAAAACTAAGACGCTTGTAAAATTTTTTAGTTTTTACCGCCAATGTATTGAATATAAATCCTTTAAAAATATCATACTTTATTTTAAAAAAAGTGTTGAGTGTGTAAAAGTTCTATTATTTACACCCTTTTTAACCCATATTTCTGCTGCATTCAAGCATCATTACATTGCATTTAGGATAGTTTTCAATTAAACATCACAATTATATAAAAGGCACGGATTCTACTAAAAGATGGCGTATTTTGCAGGTAGCTGCCAAGGTTGACGATGAAGGCAGGCGCAGGGCAGATAAGCAGGAAAGCTGAACTGGACAAGCAGCTGAAGAAGACGAACCTGTCATGGACCTGTCGTGACAGTATGGTGACAGCAGATTTATGAAGAGGAAAAGTGAAGTGGACCTCGATAGATAGAGAAAAATCTGCTCGTCTGTCGTGGGAAAGCCATATAATTTTCCAAGCCCCGGATCAAAAGATATGTCAAGCCAAAGCTCAAAGGAGAGGAAATCCCTAAAAGCAAGGATGCGGCTAGAAAGTAGGATACTTTAGAGATTTAGTCTTTATTAGAATCTTACTTTTAATTAAAGTTGTAATCCTTGTTACCTTAGATAACTTGAGCCCAAAGCTTATATAAAGGGCATAGATTAAACCTAGGATATAGCCGACTACCCCACAACCCAAACCGAAACCCTGCCGTCCACCCGTCACCGACATGTTCTAAATTCCCCCTAGGGCCACGGGTTGTTTTGTAAAGTAGTTGCAAGGGTTGCTTTGTTTTAGGATTTTTTCAAGTTCAATAAAATAAACTTCAAGTTCTTTTATCTTGGTTTTAATATCTTGCAAGAGCATCGGGAGAGCATTGTGAGGTTATCTATTTACTTAGCATCGGGAGAGTTAAGTATACGAAAGAGATAGAAGCGCGTTCTCTAGTTTATAGTTGAACCATCTCGTGCTTAGGGATAAGGCGAGGTTAAGTGGCTAAAGAAGAATTCATACACATTGGTGTTCATCCTTCGATTCACGCCGGGAGGTATCATCAAAGACGTGATCATCGACAGACTTGTGCCTAGGGATAGGGCAAGGCAGATCTGGGATTCTTGCCAAGCTTGAAGTACTGAGTTAGTGTCTGCTGCCGCAACAACTAACGGACAGACGCCGCGACAGGTGCTGTCGGCGACGGGAGCGACGACAGAACTGGAGATCCTGAGCAATTCAATACCTACACTACCGAGCAATTCAATACCGGCCCATTCTTTCTATCTTGATAATTCAATCCTTTTATTTACGTTTTACTTTATTATTCGTGACAACTTTCTAAAATATTTCCTTTACTTCGTGCAGTAAATCAAGGTGAAGTCATTAGCCCAATCCCTGTGGAGACGATATCCGATACTTCGTATCACTTTACTACTTGCGTCGTGTACACTTGCACTACAATTGCGATAGTCTATTTTACACGCAACAAAAAGCATAGTCGTTGATTTTTTTCCAGATTTAATCCATAAACTCTAAATTTTAACCAACATGTCTAAATTATAAACCCCTACACTTAAATTTATACACCCTAAACTAAGTTTATAAACCCTAAAACTAAGACGCTTGTAAAATTTTATAGTTTCTACCGCCAATGTATTGAATATAAATCCTTTAAAAATATCATACTTTATTTAAAAAAAAAGCATAGTCGTTGATGTTAATATTTATTTTTCAAATTTCTTGTGCATAACACATGACATGTCATATACTTCCAACTTGGAATGTTTTTGAAATTTTGTCAACCTAACACATGGCATGTTAAAAAAAATTCCAGAAGAACAAAACGTGATTGGAAAGTAATAACAATGGTTGAAGTAGGGATCTTGAATAAAAACATGGAAGAATTTAAAATTTTCCCTTTTCAAGTAAAGGGACCAAATCTTAAACTTTTCTAAAATAAAGGACTGGTTCACATCAATGACACCCGAGGCCCAGCTACTCTTTAAGCCCATCTTTCTTCGTTTCAATAGGTTTTATGGTCCATAATTGTTGAATGCGAAAATTGGTAGAAAAAATAGTCAAATTTAAAACAATTGGCCCATGCAGGTTTCGAACCTGCGACCTTCGCGTTATTAGCACGACGCTCTAACCAACTGAGCTAATAGGCCACTTTGAATAATTTATTATTTAGTTTTTAATAACCATTTAAAAAGAGTCAAGTCTATTTGATTTAACGCTCAATCTAGAAATGAAAACCGGAAAGCAAGATCCAAGAATGAAATAAAGAGGAGAAATCGAAACTCCAGAAGAGTGAAATGCAAAGCATGAAGGAAGATTACGAGGTACTCCTACTTGCTTTAATTCTTTTACGGCTAATTTAATGTTGTTGAATCTCTTCCTTTCCTGATATCAATCCTTAATCCCTAACACATCTCCTTTTGTTACTTGTTTTCGATTAAATAAAAAACAAAAATTGACGTGATTCTTGTATCTAAATCGTCTCTCCAACTGGGCAAAAGCCTTCTTATAACTGCGTTTAATCGCAAATTTTCCTGTAAACTAGGGCATGTGTGGAAAATTAGTTACCATGGATCGGTTCTTCTGGGCATTTGTGAAAAGGGTTACTCTTCTATCAATATGTTGTGGATTATGACATTTTTAGCATTTCATTTTCTTCTCTGCTGGAATCATAGTCCAATTGGATTCTTGGAAGAAAGACACTCATCCGAGGTTGAAACAAAGGATATTGGGGGGAAAACTTTCTAGCTAATGGATTTATCAACTTGATTTCCAACTTTCCATATCTTTATTTTGAGGGGCAAATGCTATCTCTTAGTGGTTCACTAGGAATACGGAATCATTCCTAAAGGGTGTGAGTTGTGGAACAGATAGGATTATATCTATGGATCAATAAAAGCAGGGGTATACACACAAATCAGTGTGCAAATTTGTTTCTCCTTCTTTTCATGTTGTGTCGAAGTTGCAATTATTTCATCTGCTTTTAGTATCTTTTACAAAATGACTTGTGCTAAAAGAGTGTGTGGGTCTCCTCCTTGAAAGCAAGCTGTTTTGACCTTCTTCATTTATTTATTATCATATCATATATGTCAGACTGAAGAGAAAAAACAAGCTGCTGCCGATGTACTATTTCAATATTCAAAATTTGCAATGGCATGCATAGGAAACCAAGTCCGACCTTGTGATATGAGGCTGCATTTGATGAAGGTAATTTGGAAAAAAAGGGTTACAATAATATCTCTTTCCACTTCTATTATATGCCTTTGAATTGATGTTTCGGAGTGGCTGCATGTGCTACCATGCATATTGTGATGTGAACTCAACTGTTATGCATATGAAGAGTAAATGGTTCAGTATTAAGGGCCAAATTTCTGCCAAGATAATTGACGATAACTTTTTCAACTTGTTTAGGAAATATCAGGGATGCCAACTTCACTGAAGAGAGCTTCATCCCAAGTTGCTGCTTCTCCTGATTCAATGGGCGAGTCATCAAGCTCAGGTACAGCAAGACTTGATAAGAAAGCTGATAAAGCTGATAAATGAGGTGAATTCAGAGCGGTTCTCATATCATTTGAAGCAGCATTATAATTGGTCAAAGTTTTGTGTTCTACGTATCGTACTAGACACTTGATGCAACTTTGGATGTTACAAAGATGTTTGATTATAGGAAATTGTTTAGTTTGTTTGATGGAAGTGGCATTTCTGTGTACCATGATACATAACGACAAATAAATCACAAATTTTCTTTCAAAAGGTCTATGTTATTGTTTCTTCGCTTTATACTTCATCATAAAGCATTTCTTGCTTGAAAGTCGTCTTCAATATACTAATAGAATCATGACACCATCATCATTAATCAATAATCTTATGGACAAATGCAATGAAGTTCATTTGTATCATATTTCATGATTGATCTGCCTTTCTCAGCCATGAATCCCTCACCTGACCAACATTTTATGAAGATTGGGTAGTTTTCTTATCCTATTCGTGTTAAAAGAAAACAGTAAAAAACATATGATATTGGTTCATGGACCATTAACCAATGGAGCCAACCTTTTTCCCCTGGGCTACTACTTAGAAATGTACCAGCATCTGTTCTGTTTGTTTCTCTTTGAATTCCCCTTCTTTTCAAGGACATGTAACGGCTAATAAAGCATAGTCCTGATGGATTATTAGTTAGGCTACTACTACTTAAATTCTCACATGCTTTTATGCTCCTACGACTACCACCCTCACAAGTGCACTCCTTGCTGTTCTGCAGTCCCAAGCTACAGTAAAAACAAATGACTTGTCTGTCTATATTCTGCAATTTAATGTCTGAGGTGGGTGTGAATGCGATGAGGGCAGGCTTATCTGCAGCTCAAGATTCAATTCTTGGATCTGATCTTTTCTTAGAACTGCAGTGGACTAGACTCTATCTATGCTGTGAATAGCAGCAGCTTGTTCATCAATGGGTCGATGTGTACCTCTGCTAACAAGGGTTGTCTGTATCTAGACTGCTAATTAGCTTCCTCTTTATGTGGGTATTCCAATGGGACCTGCCCATTTACTCCTATACAACACTTTTCACTGATTTTGGAAAAGGTTTGTCTGTATTTATAATATAGAGCTCGATGGGTGTTTGACAAAACAAAACTCGGGTAACCAATAAGGATTGCTAAAATAGATGATCTTAAGTCGGCAGTTGCACTATTCCTTAATGTACTTTAAGTCGGTAAAATTAGTGCATGGGAGCCACCACTGTCAATCCTACCGAAAATTTGAGCTATGAGAAATGTTGCAGAAAACAAGGGTTGGTGTGAGAATTGCTTCACTATTGAAATTGAAAGTAGAGGTGGTAGGGGAAACAACAACATTCAACTTCTCCCCGAGTTTGTGTTTTTTTTTTTAATCTTCTATCTTGGAGTTCGTGCATCGAAGGGGAAAAGGTTGCTTTTTATAGATACGTATGGATTAAAACGTTGGAAGCTCTCAGAGCTTATGAATTGATTAGATACATATTGTTACTATAAAATAAGAAAAACTAACTTAAATCCCCCCATGGAGGAAATATGGAGCCAACTAAGTTCAACCTACTGATATTTAAACAGATACCCTTTGGTGCTGGCGACCATTCCATGAACTGTTTCTTCAAAGCAAGCAAAGGCAAGTCTATCGGTTTCGTTACCAAAGGCGATGAGTTTGAAGGGTGTTAAGTGGAAGATAGTCAATGTAACGATGATAAGGAGAATGTTTCTTGGCATCTTCCATTGGCCTTTTCAAGCTGGATTTATTCATTTTCAATTGAAGAGATCAAGAAAATCATCTTTTCAACACTGATTTTGATCTATTTGGATATGGTATTTGTCAAAGGACAAAATCAAAGCTGGAATAGCTCAGTTGGTTAGAGCGTGTGGCTGTTAACCACAAGGTCGGAGGTTCAAGCCCTCCTTCTAGCGTTTAAGTTCCTTTTCTTTTCTCACATGTATGATGTACCTGTCAGCACAAAAAAAAATCAGTAATTCTTATCATGTAAATATTAAATTTCCAATCAAATCTGAAAAAAAGATTAAATTAATAACTGATTAATTAAACACTATTTTATGACACAGACAACACAACTGATTCTAACATCCTGTCTCCTGCATCTGATTGAAGAAAGGTTTCAAATCATCAGGGCATCTTAAATTACACGTTGGTTTCAAATTTCTACTTCCTGACCAATCCATGGATCGGAAACTAACCAATTTCGAATCAACACAAATAGAACACGCTGATGATGCTCGGTTTGCATTGCAGCATTCAACTAGACAGCATGAATCAAATCATCTGGAAGTTCAATCCAACTCATGTTTGCTTCAACACAATTACGGTAGTCACGGCCGGCGAAGAGATGCGCTGCCATAAAATCTAACCTCAGGATGGAAGCGAATATGGTATTTGCTAGTTGAATTGTTTCCCCAACTGCTGTGAGACCTATGAATAACACATGGTTATTCAAATCATTTTCATAAACCCAATCAATCTTTGAAAAACCAAGCTTAAGAAGTTCCAAACATGTCGCACATCTGCATCAGACGGCGGTTCAAAGAATAAAGTGGTTTCTGCAATTTAATAAAGTGGGGCCCTTAACTTATAATAATTTTTTTCAAATAAAATTTTCTTGATAAAAAAATATTGAAATACTCTCCTAAGCAACATAAAAACGAGTTACAAACATCTAAAAGTCTAACACTTTTACTTAAAAAATGATGTTATTCTTGCATATTCTGAAGCAAAATCATCTACAATGCTTTTGATATCAACTTCTTCCAAAAAGATCGGTCTCAATTACCATCAAAACAAGTCTATTTAGTGTTTCTTGTGACATAATCACATAGTTGTCTGTAAGAATGAGTTCACAAACTTCAATTTTAAAAAGTTTCGTTATGTAGAAACAATAATAATAGGATTAGTCAATAAAACTCTATATGCAATTGTCGCATTTGAGAAGCAATTAAAACATTTTAAAAACTAAAACATTTTAAAAACTTTAATAAATTCATTGTTCCTATTTATTTTCTTGGGTAGAAGCTTTGTACGTAATTTTAGCTCAACAAATAACTCATTTCCATCAACAACAGATAACACCTCTTTTCTAAGAGCATTTTTGAAATTATTGCAATAAGATATGACATTAACGTCATCCAATAAATGTAATTTATCATAATAAAACAAGAAGCCATCAAATAATGTCATATTTATTCCAAAAAAGGAAGATGGTACATTTTTGGAGAGGTTGCATTCAAGGCAAACATCGCCACCTCATATTTAATTACCTTAGTTGGTAATTAGCTGTAAACAGTTAGTTAGGTAGTTAAGTAGTTTTTGTTTCTTTAGAGTTTCTTTTATTCTTTCTTTATTACTATATAATTAATATTTGAGATATTGTAAATGTAATCTTTGTAATTACAACTTTGAATAAAACGTTTTAGTTCTCTCTCTTCCTTTCTCTCGTCTTACCAAATTTCCAATTCCAAAACCCTAAATCAAGAAACTAAACATTCAACATGGTATCAGTTGATGATTCCTCTGATTCTCATTCTCGTTCCACTGATTACACTCGAAACTCCTTTAAAATTGATGATCCTTCTGATACTTATTACATACATCCCAATGAGAATCTGGCGCTCGTGTTAACTTCGTCTCTGCTCGATGGGAAGAATTATCATCAATGGGCTAGGTCGATTAGAATGGCGCTCATTTCCAAGAATAAGTTCTCCTTTATTGATGGCTCCATCAAAGAACCGAAGCAGGATGATCCTAGATTTGTGGCCTGGGAAAAGTACAATAACCTAGTTTTGTCGTGGCTGCAAAGGGATTTGATTCTCGAGATTGCACAAAGTGTAATTTTGATAGATAATGCATCGGAGTTGTGGGTCGATCTATTTGATCGCTTCAGTCAAGAGGATTTGCTCAAAATTTCTAATCTACTTCAGGAGTTCTTTAGTTTGACTCAAGGTAATCTTTCTGTTTCTGCATTTTATACCCAATTGAAGATAATATGGGATGAGATATGTAATTTGCATTCATTGTGTAGAGCGATTAGGTGTTCTCTATTTATGAGCGCAAGTGCACACTCCTATCAAGTTACAATATATAAGATATCGTCTCCCACAGGGATTGGACAACTTGCTTCGAATTGTTGTTCCTGCACAAGAAAAGTAAATGCACAAGTAAGGTGATTGTTTGAGAAGAAAAGTAAAATAAAAAACACAAGTAATAATAAAGAAGTGATCATATTGATAGAGAGGGGATGGTTATGCTGCTGCTTAGTGTGAAACTGCGTTGAATATGTCAAGTTGTTTTGCGCTGCCACGATCTGCTGCCTTGGCGGGTAATGGCAGATTGAGGCACCGACAACTTTTGCTGCCACGACGGAACTCTGCTCTTGCACCTTTCGCTATCCCAGCAGGTGAGATGGAGAGAAGTCCCGGCGGCAAGTCTGGCAGATACTCCACGTTCGGCGAAGCAATTCTGAAGTGATCCTACCTATGTCTAGGCTAGGACTCTGTTACTGCGTGATGTAGGCAATACCTTGCAATCTCAGTGTAAACCTAACACAGACAGTCAACGTTTGGTTGCTCCTTTTAGCCATTGAAATTCTAACTTATGTCTAAGCCGAATTAGTCAACACCTCGTCATGATGAGACCGTGCTTAATTCTTTCGTGAGTTTGACACTTTCGTGCCCGACAAATGGATTCTTTAACTGGACTTTTGGAACTAATTGAAGGAAGCGAAGCACATGAATTAAGCAAACTAAGAGTATTTTATTGCAAAAACAAACTTGAAAACCTAAACAACCGTTCTCACAACTAATTACAACATAACTTAAACCCAAAGGGAGAATTAGAACATGTCGGTGGTAAGAAAACCTAAACTATGCCTAAGGAAAACCTAAGTTCGTGTATTTTGATTTGCTAAATATATGAGGTTTATATAGGCAAAGGTCTAGTCTAAGTCCTTCTTGGAGTAGAATTCCTCAAAAGGCTTTTGCATTAAATGCAACTTTAAAATCTAACTTCTTTGAGTTGAATATGGACTTCTTTTCTCGTTGCCTTGTTTCACAAGTAAACCCGTTCTTCTCCTCCAGCGGCTCTGTCTACTACTCCAGGCGTCAGAAAATTGAGTGGATGACATCGTTAGAATTAGGATTTTCTGCTCTACCAATCACACTCCAATTTACCAACTCCTCACTTTGCTGCCCTGGGCGACAGACTCACTTTGCTGTCCTGGGCGGTAGACTCACTCTGCATGAAACTGCTTTAGTACAACTCCTTGGTCTACTGCCTTAGCATCCTCTCATCTGGTCTACTCTTATTCTAACAACTTCTAGCCCTAGAAAACTAAATCTACACTAACGCAACATCTTTACTTCACCAAATAACAAATATTCAATAAAAGCATGGAAAAACAAAGAATATTGTATTTATGCAATGCATGACCTAATTATGCCTAAAATGCACTTGAAAACATCAATAAAATGAGATGGAATGCATACAAAATATATGACTAATATGCACTTTACACACCCAAACTCGAACTATTGCTTGTCCTCAAGCAATGCAATCGTAACTATCTCAACTATACTTGCCCTTATACTAATCAGAAAGAAAAACCTATTTTTGACTTGATTCCGCACTTCAAGGCCGTGGCACCTACATTAGATTAGTGATAGGGAAAACAACAAGTAATAACTCAGAATTAATCTATAATGCCAGTGTAGTGTGTGCAGGACTGCATACATGTTAAATCAGATGAATATCATGAATAAACAAAGATATTGTTACGATATATAAGGTTGTTGTCGAGGCAACACAATTAAGCACAATTTTATTTAATCAAGGCCTAAGGGCTTCAGCTCATCACAACTACTCTACAGGTCTGAAGTTAAGATAGGAGCATACTACAAAACCCCGAACCCTTTGAGCAGAGTCATCCCATGAAGACTTTCATTCACTCATGCTAATTTGTCCGTCACTTCAAGATTTTCAGATTCATGGACTTTGTTAGCAACGAAGTGTCCTTGGAACACGATTCTTCCTAGAGCCTGTTTCGGGCACCTCTAGGGTAAAACAACATATTTTCTTTGTTTTTCTGCCTTGGCAGTGCTTTTTTTGTTTCTGTTTACTGCCTCAACGGCTACCTACAACCATGTTAGAATTTTGCAAAGAATTCTAATAACAAAGCAAGTAGTGTTTATAAGATATTCTATCAAACTTAACATGTAACAATAGTGTTAAATTTTTTAGCTATTATAGAAAATTCTAAGTTATTCATACTTTTCCCGATTTAAGTTCAATTTTTAATTGGTGCGAAAAATTAATCGGCTGTCCTATCATAGGCACATGTTCTAACAATTTTTTTTCTTTTCTGATTGATAAGAAAGCAAGTACAATTCAATCTATATGCAAGTAAGATGCCTAAAGAAAAACATGAGAACTTTACCCCCCAAATCGAGATGGGCATTTCCCTCAATGCACAAAATAAAACTAAAATTGAAAAATAAATATGAGAAAGGGAAAGAAAACTCAGACTTAGATGCTGTCAGATGGTGGAGAAGATGTGGAGGAGTTATCTGCTCTTCCGCTAGTTGCGGGTTGCGGCAGTGCTGCCCCTATTGTGCTCGGCGGCTCGATTCCTTAGGGTATGAATCTGGGTAAGTAGTTGTGAGACAAGAATAAAACGCAAATAAAATCTCCTCCTAAGTAGGTAAAATCTACTCCTAACTAAAACAATAAAGATGTGGGAAAATAAAAACTTATACCAAATTTTGTTACTCTAGAAGTGCATTGATATGCATCTCCTAAACTAACTACTCCCTTATTGGTTTAGCTCAAGAGGGTCGTTTTCGATACTTCTTGTAATCCATCTACACCCTCCATCTAGTGATTATCCTCATGGTGGAGGAGTTATTCTTCCTCGTTCCCTTGTAATCCATGTGAACCTTCCTTCTTGTTCCTATTCCTGAAGGCATGAACATGTGATTAGGAAAAATTATATAACTACCTAACCATGTGCTCACCTCCTTTTTGTCGAAGTTTGTCATAGGGGAGAGTTCCTTTTTTTGCCGAGGCAGCTTCTGCGGCAACCAGCTGTTGTGGTAGTCTTATGTCATAGTGCTGTGTTGGTCAAGGGAAAACTCTTTAGGCTCCTCAAAAATCTCCATTAGTAGAGATTTTGACGGCTGTAAACCTGCATGCATTGACTCTTCTAGATATATATAATCCATAGCTGCTGAGGTGTCTGCCGAGGCGGGCATCATTATGGAGGCTTTTTCCGTGGCGGGCCTCTCTGCTGAGGCATATCTTTGCTCAGGTGCTGTCAATTCGTCCTTAGGGCAAGGGTTCTAGGTAGCTGCTGGAAAAATTGTCAATCTTGCTATCTGGGCATCGTTTTACATCCTCTTGGCTTGGAGTGTTGAGATTTAGGGGGCTTGATTCGTTCAACCGTTCACGCTCGCCAAGTGTGGAGAAGTTGGATAATTGTGTGTTTTAGTGGGAGGTGAAAAATTGGCAATTTGACACAAGGATTTATAGTGGTTCAACCTTCTAACCAATGTCTACATCCACTACCTTAGCTCCCCACTAAGGATTTCCAAACAAATTCACTAAGAATTCATCCCCTTTTCTCGGCTTAGGAGGAAACCGTTACAACGATCAAGCTTTCTACCCAAAGCTTGATCAACCACTCTCTTACAAGAGAAAGACTTAGCAAACTAGAAATCCCTCTAATAGGTATGTGTTTGAAATACTAAGCTCTCACCCAAAACCTAAACACTTGAGAAAATTTAACAATGTTTAGCTCAAAAGTGTTGTCTAAGCAAGAAATAAACAATTTAAGCTCTAGACAAATTTTGACATCATAATGTTGTAACAATTGAAGCATTAACCATTACAAGATGCTTGGAGGTCCCTTTTATACTCGTTGATGAGTTTGTAGCCGTTACTAGCCGTTGGGATTGAATTGGAGCCGTTGGAGCCTTTATTTCCCACCATAAATGCAGTTCTACAGCTGGGCGTATCGATACTCGTAAAACCGTATCGACACGGTCTCAATGAGGAATTAGCCGTTGGGCTTCTTCAGCTGATGCGTATCGATACACTCATCTAGCGTATCGGTACGGTCCTACAATTAAAAGACCGTTGGGAAAATGACCGTTGGGGTAGTTAGGCGTATCGGTACGCAATACACCCGTATCGGTACGCGACTAGCCGATGGGCTATTTCAAATCACACTGTATCGATACGGCTAAGCGTATTGGTACAGGTTTTGGCTACTGGAAAAATCAGGTAGTTGAAACCCTAAGGCGTATCGGTACGGTCCAAGACCTTATCGGTACGGGCACTTGAAAAGGCTGGTTTTGACTACTTTAAATGTACTTTAAAATCATTCCAAAGCCTTTAAAAACCCTTAAACATATTTTCAAGTTGTTTTTGACTAAAAACATATTTTAAATTCTTTTCAATTTGGTCCAAAACATTTTTCAAATATTATATCAAAATATTAGTTCTACAATCTCCCCTTTTTGATATAATAAAACTAACTTGAAACATTGTTTGGGATTCTCCCCCTTTAACTTTAAAATTGTGAACAAGAGATTTAAAGATATGAAATCAAAATAAAGCTCCCCCTTATTCATTTGAAAATTCAAATTTTCAAACCATTTCTCCCCCCTTTTGTTATATCAAAAAGAATTTAAAAATACATTGAGCTCAAAATAACATAGGAGGCAAAAATTTTATTTGACACACTTAAAATTTTGGTTTAAAAATGGCTCCCCCTTACTCAAAGCATCATAAGAATGTTAGTTCAACATATATGATTATCTAGTTGACATAAATGAAAATAAATCAAATAAAAACAAAAGCAACTATATTTTACTACACTTGAACTCAAGGGAGGATGTGAAGCCTTCATTCTTCAAGTGTTCTTCCTTTGTGTGCATGGAGCTCCCCCTCAATTTTTGACTTGTCGATCACTCTCTATCACACCTAGCAAAAGACAATCAAGTAATTTTTGGTATCCAAATTGCTTTGGATCCATAGACATTAGTAGTACAAAATTTAGTCCCCTTAGGAATCCATTTTTCAATTTCATCCTTTTTAGTTGAAGTGGTTAGTCCTTTTGGGACCCAAACACTTCTAAAGCATTTTCCATTCACAAATCTAGGGGCACTAGATTGTCTTACATAAAATTTGATTTCCAAAATTATTTTTCTTTTCAAGTTCATTGGAAATCAAATCTTTTTCTTTTTGAGCTTTAAGAAGCAAATTTTGTAAATCAAAACATTTTTGTTCAAAATCTTTTAATTTTGCTTCAAGTTCAAGATTTGTTTTGGAAAGCAAATCATTTTCAATTTTTATTTTTGAAATCAACTTTTTGTTCTTGGAAAATGATGCCTTAAATTCCAAAAGCAAATCATCATAGGCATCTTGTAACTCATCAAATGTATAAGAATTTGAAATAGATGAGCTTGAAGTTACCTCCCTCTCATTGAGATCCATCAAACATATGTGGGCTACTTCATCATCGGTGGAGTCTTCATCACTCCATGTGGCCACATATGCTTGTTTTGAAGATGATCCCCTCCTTTTGGATTTGTGGGATTCCTTCATTTTCTTCCTCGATTCATGCTTGGATTTATCCATTTCGCTCTTCATGAACCGGGTGAATTTGTTGAAGAGATAGGCCATCTCTTCATCTCCACTTTCCTCCTCACTTAAATCTACATGATGGCATGTGGAATATTTGAGGGCTACGACACTTGCATTGATGCCTAGCTCCATGATCTTCTTCTTCCCCATCGCTCTAATCTCTTCCTTCTTCTTCTCCTCTTCTTTGTTTTTCCTCATTATTTGGTGAGTGAGAAGTGACCCCATGAGTTCATCAAGCTTCAAGGTTTTGAGATTCTTGGCTTCGATGATGACGGTCCTCTTTGAGTCCCATGACTCGGGAAGGGAGTAGATGAGCTTTTGGACAAGCTTCTCTTCCAAAATGGCTTCTCCATATCCCTTGAGACCATTGGTGATTGTGGAGAACCTATCAAACATCTTCTCGATGTTCTCTTCCAGATCCATCTTGAAGTTCTCATACTCTAAGGTGAGGAGCCCAATTTTGGTCTCCTTGACTTCATCGGTTCCCTCGTATGTGACTTCAAGCTTGTCCCATACCTCCTTGGCACTCTCACAAGAAGACATCTTCTCATAGATGGTTGGGCCAAATGCACAAAAGAACATGTGCAAGGCTTTGCAATTAAGCTCCATCTTCTTGCGATCGTCGACACTCCATTCCACTTTGCTTCCTTGAGGCACGAACGAACCATCTTCAACTATGTCCCATAGCTTGTAGTCTCTTGATGTAACCCCTCGTCCCGGTCCGGGCGCTTGACTGATCCGAGTGGGCTACAAGGGGATAACCTAGGCGAAACCCGTTAAGGCTCTACTTTGGTTACCGACCCAAGGAAAACTTTTTCTTTAATTATCTTTTCTAGATTCCTTATTATATATCCTAGGTGAACAAACGACAGCGGAAGCAAAGAGCAAAGCGAACAAACGAACATAAGACATAAAACAACCCATTTTACCTTTTTAAAGCATGCCATATCGATACTCTAAGAGAGGGTATCGATACGCCTTGACCAAGTCAACGGCCCAAGGTCCAACCAGGGAGACCGTATCGATACAGCCCTTGGGCGTATCGATACACCCTCCTCAGTCAACATTTCGAGGTCAACGATACAAACTCGTATCGATACACCCTAGACCCGTACCGATACGCCTAAATCTCCCCAATAACTCGGATTTCCAGTGAGGAAATGGCGTATCGATATGCCCTCGTGTATCGGTACGCTAGGCCAAACTTGAGTCCAGAAGGGTAGGACCGTATCGATACGGCCCTTAGGCGTATCGATACGCCCTGCACTGCAATGCTCAAGTTTACAGCCTAAGACTCTCAAACACGACTCTAGATGCATTTTGAGACTTCCCTAGCCACATTCAAACATACGTACAACACTTAACACCCAAAATCTAGTCATGCGAGGCACCCGACACGAACAAGCATCATTTATTCAAGGGATTCATGCTTTTACTCAAAAGGAGACATACATAGCATATATGAGGTTCATGCCTTAGCAACCAAACATAAAGCATTCATAAAAGGCAATTTAAACATGGTTTTACATCCCAAACATGGCATCAACAAGCCACATCAAAAACAACATAGTAAGGAGTCTAAACATGCTCCTAAACAAACCAACTTCAACATACTTCAAAAGCATCACACCACAATTACATGTCCCATTGCTTGACCATTACATCATAACTAAAATATCCATACTTGTTAGCTAAGATACCACCACAAGGCACACTTGGAGGCCCCTTCTTGCACTAGCAACCCACGAGCTACGGATCTGCATTGTCAAACAAAAGAGAGCGTAAGCATAAAGCTTAGTGAGGGTAAGCTCATTAAAACAAACCTCGAAAATGCAGGGTCCAAGCACGAGCACAACCAAGGTAGAATGAATGATCTTACCTTCGATCCACATGAGCCAAAATATACATGATGCATGAACAATTATCCAATAATATGCCATGCTCAACAAGCTCAAATCCACATCATATGTAAACACATATAATAATCCAAATAGGAAATCACATTCCATATCATATTGATCACATATCAACTCATATTGGCACCTAGATATGACTCGAATACGCGGATAAACACGTTGGAAGTCACATCCAACGACAACTTTACCTCACGGTGGGATTACACTCATCACCGTTCTTGCGGAGGGGATTCCACTCATCCTCACGCCCCATCGATGGGATTACACTCATCATCGACTAATATATATAAGAAGGTTTTCCGGGTGAACCCTTACTCCATCTTGATGACTACTATCATCAAGACCACGCGCGCATTTGACTCTCGTGTGCACACTAACATCCTAATGATCGATCATTTGTACCCAAGCATACTAGTGCCAACAATAAACAAAATCCACAACATCTCATATCACTTCCGTGCTTAGCACGTACTCACCATGATCACAATCATGAACAATCCACATGCATATCACAATGCATCAATATCATGCCTCAACATATATGTATAACACATTTATACACAACCATCACCAACACAAATCATCATGAGGCATAAACAATAATTAAAGAGTGCAACCAAAGTCTCTAATTAAAGCTTGGGATTAGGCTACCACTCTAATCCCAACTCTAGGTGGGTCTACCAAGCCCAACCTAGTCCACATGCTTGAACCAAATACTCAAAACCATTTTGAAAGCATTAAACCACTCACCCTCCTTCCAAGCTCAACTATCAAGCAACCAACACCTTCAAGCTTCCGGATTCACTTCCGATGTCTCACCGATGTCAAACCTTGATTCTAGCCAAATCCAAACACAAGAAAAACACCAACAATCAATTACTAGTCGTTGGAACAACCCGAATTAACATTTCCAAGCAATTTAACACCCAATTTCATGCTCAAAACAGAATTCCCGAGCAGCCCTCAAGACCCACTGAAATCTTCCATTTCAAACAACCAAACGATCATCAAACACACCCAAAGTGACCCTCATATACCATACTAACATTAGCCCTCAAATCCCAACATAAAACAACCCCAAAAACTCCCTTAAAACCCTTCTAGAACCCCATGAAAACTCAAATCCGGGAAAGTTTATAAAACCAAGTAAAAATCACATATGTTGGACCATTTGGGTTGCTAATAACATAAATACTAACAAGGAATCAAAAACTTCAACATAGAACAACAACGTTTGGATTTTTAACTTAAAAGCTCAAAAACTCATATTCTCAAAACATGGACCAAAATGAAAACTAATTGTACTTTCAAAGAGAGGAAGAGGAGAGCAAGATGGGGATGAAACCGAGCCAAAATGAGGGAGAAAGAAGATGGAATAGTGAAATCCATGGAAGAGGGGGGGATGTCGTTGGTCTTTGTTGGAGAAGAATAAGATAAAAATTTTGTTTGTTTGAAATATAATAAAAGGAATGAGTTTATTTGGAAAGGTCATCTATTTACAAAAATGCCATTAAAATGGCTATTGTGCTTAAATATTAAAATTGGCCCAACACCTTAAATTTAATTTTGCAAGATAAAACTGAAGCATTAATTTACTTATTTATTTCACCCGACCCCCAAACCCAGGCGTTACACTTGACTTCAAGAAGAATTTCATCTTTGTCTTCCAATGGGCATAGTGATTTCCGTCGAAGAAGGGAGGTTTGTCGATGGATTGTGCCATTTGAGCTGGTTGGTGAAATGTTGATCGAGCTTGCCGGATCTTCTCAATAGGATGTGAATCCCCTTCGATTGAGCCACGCTTTGATACCAATTGTTGAGATTTAGGGGGCTCGATTCGTTCAACCGTTCATGCTCACCAAGTGTGGAGAAGTTGGATAATTGGGTGTTTTAGTGGGAGGTGAAAAATTGGCAATTTGACACAAGGATTTATAGTGGTTCAACCTTCTAACCAAGGTCTACATCCACTACCTTAGCTCCCCACTAAGGATTTCCAAACATAATCACTAAGAATTTCGTCCCCTTTTCTCGGCTTAGGAGGAAACCGTTACAACAATCAAGCTTTCTACCCAAAGCTTGATCAACCACTCTCTTACAAGAGAAAGACTTAGCAAACTAGAAATCCCTCTAATAGGTATGTGTTTGCAATACTAAGCTCTCACCCAAAACCTAAACACTTGAGCAAATTTAACAATGTTTAGCTCACAAGTGTTGTCTAAGCAAGAAATAAACAATTTAAGCTCTAGACAAATTTTAACATCATAATGTTGTAACAATTGAAGCATTAACCATTACAAGATGCTTGTAGGTCTCTTTTATACTCCTTGATGAGTTTGTAACCTTGGAGATCTTTCCTCGCATTGCTCTTCGTCCTCTTGTCCTGGGACATCAGTATCCCTTAATTGTGGAGATTCATCCATAGCATCAATGAGGACTGAATTGCTCAGACGTGCACCCATCTTAGTGATGTTGGCGTCCATAGAATCTAATACTTTGTCCGTGAGCACAAGGAAAGCTTGAAGTGTGTCCTCCAAGGAGTTTGATTGTTCTTGCAGAAGACTATTTTTCCAGGGGATGTCGGTTTCTACATCAAAACTGTTATGGTAATTTTTTTTTTGAGATTTTTGATCATACCATGAAAAATCTTATTGTTGTGACGGCACATGCGGCAGTGGCATCAACTGTCACTGTTGATGCTGTGGCGGCATCTGCTCTTCATATTCAGGCAACCATTCCTGCGTGGTTTTCCACGACATGTTCGTTGCAAAAAATTGAGGGGAACTTTCGAATGCATGATTGCCTTCACAAAATTCACTAGAACTTTCCCAAATATTGCTGCCCTTAACTCGTGGGGAACCTAAATAAGCACTTTCCCACATTTTTTTTCTCGAATAAAGATAAAAAATAAAACTCAAACTAAAAGTAAATAAAATTAAAAAGTGCAGAAAAATTAAATCGAATTTCACGGTTACCAATCCCCAGCAATGATGCCAAAAACTTGTAGAGTGATTAGGTGTTCTCTATTTATGAGCGCAAGTGCACACTCCTGTCAAGTTACAGTATATAAGATATCGTCTCCCACAGGGATTGGACAACTTGCTTCGAATTGTTGTTCTTGCACAAGAAAAGTAAATGCACAAGTAAGGTGGTTGTTTGAGAAGAAAAGTAAAATAAAAACACAAGTAATAATAAATGAAGTGATCAGATTGATAGATAGGGCAGGGTTATGTTGTTGCTTAGTGTGAAATTGCGTTGAATATGTCAAGTTGTTTTGCGCTGCCACGATCTGCTACCTTGGCAGGTAATAGTGGATTGAGGCGGCGACAACTTTCGCTGCCATGGCGGAACTCTGCTCTTTCAACTTTCGCTGTCTCGGCAGGGAGATAGAGAGAAGTCCCGGTGGCAAGTCTGACAGATACTCCAAGTTCGGCGAAGCAATTATGAAGTGATCCTACCTATGTATAGGCTAGGACTCTATTGCTGTGTGATGTAGAAAATACCTAGCAATCTCAGCGTAAACCTAACACAGGCAATCAACGTTTGGTTGCTCCTTTTAGCCGCTGAAATTCTAACTTATGTCTAATCTGAATTAGTCAACACCTCGTCATGATGAGACCATGCTTAATTCTTTCGTGAGTTTAACACTTTCGTGCCCGACAAATAAATTCTTCAACTGGACTTTTGGAACTAATTGAAGGAAGCGAAACACATGATTTAAGCAAACTAAGAGTATTTTATTGCAAAAAAACATGAAAACCTAAACAATCGTTCTCACAACAAAATACAACATAACCCAAATCCAAAGCGAGAATAAGAACATGTCGGCGGTAAGAAAACCTAAACTATGCTTAAGGAAAACCTAAGTTCGTGTATTTTGATTTGCTAAATACATGAGGTTTGTATAGGCAAAGGTCTAGTCTAAGTCCTTCTTGGAGTAGAAGTCCTCAAAAGGCTTTTGCATTAAATGCAACTTTAAAATCTAACTTCTTTGAGTTGAATATGGACTTCTTTTCCCGTTGCCTTGTTCCACAAGTAAGCTCGTTCTTCTCCTCCGGCGGCTCTGTCTGCTGCTCCAGACGTCAGAAAATTGAGTGGATGACATCGTTAGAATCAATATTTTCTGCTCTACCAATCGCACTCTAATTTACCAACTCCTCACTTTGCTGCCCTGGGCGGCAAACTTACTTTGCTGTCCTAGGCGGCAGACTCACTTTGATGTCCTGGGCGGTAGGCTCACTCTGCGTGGAACTACTTCAGTACAGCTCCCTGGTCTACTGCCTCAACATCCTCTCCTCTGGTCTACTCTCCTTCTAACAGCTTCTAGCCCTGGAAAACTAAATCTACACTAAAACAAAATCTTTACTTCACCAAATAACAAATATTCAATAAAAGCATGACAAAACAAAGAATATTGTATTTATGCAATGCATGACCTAATTATGCCTAAAATGCACTTGAAAATAGCAATAAAATGAGATGGAATGTTTACAAAATATAGGACTAATATGCACTTTACACATTGACTCCTTGTGAATGTCATGCATCTATTTATCGAAAATAAGATTTTGTTTTTCATTTTTTTTGTTGACTTAATGAGTCTTTTTCTGTTCCTAAAACCCAAATCTTGATGATGAAACCCTTGCCCAAAATCACTGAAGTTTTTTCGATTGTTATTTAACATGAACGTTCTCTTGCTTCTGCTGTCACTGCTCTTGAGTCAAACATATTAATGGTTGGTTGATTTCCTTCTCATAATGTGATAAGTAGCTAATATGGTCACTATTTTAGCCTTATTTATGGCTCAATTGGTTGAAAATGATGTCGATTCAGGATTTATTGTGTGTTTTTCGTGCAGGCCCTTGAATCTGAAGATTACACTGAAAAGAGGCTGGATTTTGCAACTTTTCTGGATTCATGGCTAGATTAGTGGGCATGTATTGGGGTGTGAAAGTGCTGATTGGGCGACACGTTAGCAGCTTCTAGAAGATGATGTCAGCAACGCTTGTTAACTTATCAGTCGCATTCTAGATAACTTATTAGCCGAGATTTGGATTAAAACTTGGGGATTATCTTTTCTTTAAAATTTAAACACTTTAGTATTTATTTCTTATCTCTTAGGAATTGTCTTTTGTATTTTAAACATTTTAGGAATTATTTCTTATCATTTTAGAGTAATTTTAGGGTTTTTTAAGATACTATAAATACCCACTTTGGGGGTGAAACTCAAAGCATCTCTTGTTCTTAGTTTTCATTTTACTTTGAAGTTTATAACATTTTTTTTCTCTTATCTTAGTTCTCTATTTTACTTTGGTTTTCTATTTTATTTTTCCTTTTAAAAAAATGCTAAGTATGATTCTTTCCATAGTCATGCTTAGCTAAGTTTTCTATAGCCAAGGGCTTAAGCAATGACTCAATTCAAACGTGAGGATTCAAAAGCGCTTCATTAACATCAGGTAACTCTCTCAGTTTTCTAAGCTTAATTTTAAAATCAAAATGATTTCAAAACCAAATATTGGCGCTGGTCAGGCTGTTGTTTTGGTTAATTGTGTGGGAGGAAGGATCAGCTATTGAAGCACATTCGACTTCGTGGGAACAGACTTAGCAAAATTGTTTGCTAAGAAGAAACTGAGATAGAATCAATTATTATTGAAACCACATAATCTGAGTCGGTCTTTTATGATCTTAAACGATTTTATATACAACATTGTGTTGATAGAATTACGAAACCGATATCAAAGATGCCACTTGGGGTATTCAGCTTACAAGCTTTGTCACAAGGATTGAACCTTGTAGAAAAGTAACCGACGTAAATCCCAAAGTGAAAAATCTTTTTCTGATGATATGAGGAAATTGAGTCAAAGCGAGAGTCTGAGGCTAGTCTTTATCATATTTAATATATTTTTTATTATTTTCTACAATCTATTATTTTTACTTAATTCCACAAACCCCCCCTTTTTACTTAAACATTATTCAACTCTCTTCTTGGCTCACCGATTGAACAAACATAAATCAGGAAGTTTATTAGTCCATGTGGGATCAACCCTTACTACGCTTAATTTCCTTTATTTATTATTTGAGAATAAGGAATTATTTTGATGCGTAAACGACGCGTGTCAAATTGGCGCTATTGTCGGGGACCTCGGCAAAATTACTGAATTATTTTGTTTGATTTATGACGAGGAAGAATCCGGGAGAACAAGAAGACTATTTCCCGGAGATCGAAGCATACATCCGAAGATTGCACGCCCAGACACTTCGAGAAAATAAGCAAAGACATCGACAACAACGACTAGAGCGTGATCTAGAAATAGCATCTGAAGCAGAATCACATTTTGACCACACAACCAAAGAACCGATTCCAATAGGAGACAACAACCAAACTATTCAACAAATGACTGCGGCCCATGATGATAACCAGTCGATGTGCGTAACATTCCCGAATGGCGAGACACCATTCACTCTCAAGATAAGCTTAATACACCTCTTACCGACTTTTCACGGTCTGCCAGTGAGAATCCTCACAAACACCTCAAAGAGTTTCACATGGTCTGTCTAAGCACAAAACCACAAGGAGTTTCTGAAGATCAAATAAAACTTCACATCTTTTCCTTTTCTCTAGCTGATATAGCAAAAGACATGTTATTTGATTTACCCTCCAACTCTGTTACAACTTGGACTGATATGGCTCGCCTTTTTCTTGATAGATTTTTCCCAGCAGCTAAGGTAAGCGAGCTAAGGCGAAGTATCCTAGGCATACGACAAAAGGATACCAAATCGTTGTACGATTATTAGGAACGTTTCAAAAAGCTATGCGCAAATTGTCCACAACACGGTTTAACCAAATAAATGCTTCTCCAATATTTCTACGAAGGGTTAACACCTATTGATATGAAGGTGATTGATGCAGCAAGTGGAGGAGCACTTGTTAACATGACTCCAACCGCATCAAGAACGTTAATATCTATCATGACCGCTAACTCACAACGATTTCACTCTTCAAATGAATCATCTCGATGGGTTCATGAGGTAAGTATAGTTTCACTGGAAAACAAAATTGATAAATTAGCTGAAATCGTACAATCTCTCATTGCAGATAAAAGAATTATAGCCATGCTTTGCGGGATTTGTACGAGCCCAGAGCATCCAACGGACTGCTGTCCAATGGTGCAAGAAGAGGACAATGCGTAAGTGAATGCCATAGGGAATTTTTCGAGACCTTCACAAAGACAATACAACCCCAACGCCAACTCGTATAATCCAGGTTGGAAAGATCATCCGAACTTCAGCTATGCTCAAAATCAAAGGCAGAATCAACCATATCAGCAAAGACAACAATATCAACAACCAAAGTCATCATTGGAGTCCATTGTTGAATGATTAGCAATTTCCCAAGAGAAGTTTCAAAACCGCACTAAGACCCACCTACAAGAAATAGATAAACAAATCTCCCAGTTGGCTAAAACCATGGGTAGACTTGGATAGCAGGGAAGACTTCCTTATCAAACGAAGTCGAATCTGAGAGAGAATGTTAGTGCTATCACCCTCCGAAGTGGAACAGTTGTCAACCCTGAAGTCCTAGCAGAGAATGCCGCACAATCCAAGAAGGAGAATGAAAACGCCACCTTCCAACTCCCAAGGTACGTCTTCTTCGCCACCACCACCTCTTCCTCCTTCTCATGAGATTGTACCACCATTCCCATCAAGGTTGATGAGGCGTGACAAAAAAGCCGAAGAGAAGGAAATCATAGAAGTGTTCCAAAAGGTGCAAATCAACATACTCCTCATAGAAGTAATCCGACAAGTGCCAAGGTATGCCCGATTTTTAAAGGAGCTTTGCACCACAAAGAGGAAACTAACTGGTCACGAGAAGGTGAATTTGGGAGAACATGTCTCCACCATATTTTAGCGAAAACTCCCACCAAAAATGAAGGACCAAGGTATGTTCGCTATACCCTGCAAAATAGAAAATGTTTTAATTAAGCGCACAATGTGTGACTTAGGAGCTTCAATTAATGTAATGCCACTCTCTGTTTATAAAATGATTACTAACGAGTCTTTGAAGGAAACAAGAGTAACCATCCAGTTGGCTGATCGTTCTCTTATCTATCCAGAGGGAGTGCTCGAAAACATACTAGTGAAGGTCGATGCTCTTATTTTCCTACCGACTTCTATGTCATCGACATGGAAAACGATAGGACAAACACTTGCACTGAGGTACTTCTAGGCCGACCCTTCCTAAGAACCTTCAAGATGAGGTGTTGAGCTCGATGGTCACCTTCAACCGATGCTTGCCAAGAGGTGGAGAAGTTGAATTTTTGGGTGTTTGAGTTGGTGGCAAAAATTAAGAATTAAACACAAGGATTTAGAGTGGTTCAACTTTCTAACCCAACGCATACATCCACTACCTTGGAACGCCACCAAGGATTTCCCAAATTCACTAAGAATATCGTCCCCTTTTCTCAACTTAGGAGGAAACTGTTACAAACCGATTACGATATCTACCCTTAGCTTAATCAAACACTCTCTTACAAGTGAAATTCAAAGCAAACAAGAAATCCCTCTAATAGGTATGTGTTTGCAACTCTAAGCACTCACCCAAAACCTATACACTTGAGCATACATAAACATTTTATCTCACAAGTGTTTTATCAATGACAATTAAGCTTTAAAGACAATTTGACATCATAATGTTGTTACAATTGAAGCATTAACCATCTCTTGATGCTTGGAGGTCTCATTTATACTCCTAATTGAGTTTGTAGCCGTTAAGGACCGTTGGGGTTGAAAGAGCAGTTAAAGCCTTTATTTCCCACTATAAATACATTTCTACAACTTAGCGTATAGATACTCCTCAAATCGTATCGATACAGTCCCGATAATGAAATAGCCGTTGAGCACTTCTAGCTGGTGCGTAACGATACACATAGCAAGTGTATCGGTACGATCCTGTAATTTAAAAGACCGTTGGGAATTTGACCGTTGGGGGTAGTTGGGCGTATCGATACGTGATACAACCGTAAGATACGTGAACTAGCTGTTAGATATTTAAAACAAACCGTGTCGATACAGACAAAGCGTATCGGTACGAGTTTTGGCTATTGGAAAATCACTCTAGTTAAAACCTTAAAGGGTATCGATACGGTAACATACTGTATTGGTACGATTACATTAAAAAACTTGGTTTTGACTGCTTTAAATGCACTTTAAATTATTCCAAAGCCTTATAAAAACCCTTAAACATATTTTCAAGTTGTTTTGACTAAAAACATGTTTTAAATTCTTTTCAATTTAGTTCTATAATCTCCCCCCTTTTGATATAATAAAACCAACTTGAAAAATTGTTTGGGATTCTCCCCCTTAGTATTTTAAAAATTTGAATAAGAGATTATAAAAATTTGAAATTAAAGCTCCCCCTTATTCTCTTGAAAAATCAATTTTTCAAACAACCATTTCTCCCTATTTTGTTATATCAAAAAGAATTTACAATACATTAAACTCAAAATAACATAGGAGGTTTAAAAAATTTGACACAATTAAAAAATTTTGGTTTTAAAATTGGCCCCCTTACTTAAAGAATCAAACAATGTCAGTCCAACATATATGATTAAACTAGTTGAATTAAACGAAATAAAACTAAACAAAAACAAATTCAACTAATTTTACCACACTTGAATCCAAGGGAGGATGTGAGGCCTTCCTTCTTCAAGTGCTCTCTTTGTATGCATGGAGCTCCCCCTCAAATTTGGACTTGTTGATCACTCTCCATCACACCTAACAAAAGACAATCAAGTAATTTTTCGTATCCAAATTGATTTGGATCCATAGACGTTAGTGACACATAATTTTGTCCCCTTAGGAATCCATTTTTCAATTTCATCCTTTTTAGTTGAAGTACTTAGTCCTTTTGGGACCCAAATACTTCTAAAAACTTTACCATTAAAAAATATAGGGCACTAGATTGTCTTACATAAAAGATTAATTTTCCCAAATTGTTTTTCTTTTGAAGTTCATTGAAAATAAAATCTTTTTCCTTTTTAAGATTATCAACTTCTTTTTTATGACCTTTTTCCATCGATTGAAACAAATTTTGTAAATTTTAAACTTTAAGTTCAAAATCTTTAATTTTTGCTTCAAACTCTAGATTTGTTTTGTAAAGCAAATCATTTTCCTTTTTCAAATTTGAAAGCAATTTTTTAAGAAAATGTTGCCTTAAATTCCAAAAGCAAATCTCATAGGCATCTTGTAACTCATCAAATGTATAATAATTTGAAATAGATGAGTTAGAAGATACCTCCCCCTCATTGAGGGCCATGAAGAATAGGTGGGCTACCTCATTATCGGTGGAGTCTTCATCACTCCATGTCACCACGTATGCTTTCTTTGAAGATGATCCCTTTTTGTTGGACTTGTGGGAATTCTTCATCTTCTTCTTCGATTCATGCTTGGATTTAGCCATCTCGCTCTTCATGAATTGGTGAATTTCTTGAAGAGATGAACCATATGGTCATCTTCACTTTCCTCCTCGCTCAAATAAACGTGTTGGTATGTGGAGGATTTGAGAGCAACGTCACTCGTGTTGATGCCTAGCTCCATGATTTTCTTCTTCCCCATCTTCTATATCTCTTCCTTCTTCTCCTCATCTTCTCTTTCTTTCTTCATTATTTCACGAGTGAGAAGAGACCCCATGGGTTCATCTAGCTTTAAGGTCTTGAGAGTTTTAGCTTCGATCATGGCGGTCTTCTTTAAGTCCCATGACTCAGGAAGAGAATAGAGAAGCTTTCGGACAAGATTGTCTTTCAGAATGATTTCTCCATTGCCTTTGAGTCCATTTGTGATGGTGGAGAATCTATCGAACATCTTTGTGATGTCTTCATCCAGTTCTATCGTGAAGTTTTCATACTCGTGGTTGATAAGGCCGATCCTGGTCTCCTTTACTTCGTTTGTTCCCTCATATGTAACTTCAAGCTTGTCCCATACTTCCTTGGCATCTTCTCAAGAGGACATCTTCTCATAAATGTTGGGGTTAAATGTAGAAAAGAGGATGTGCAAAGCCTTGCAATTTAGCTCCATCTTCTTGCGATCATCCACACTCCATTTCGCCTTACTTCGTTGTGGCACATAAGGACCCTCTTCAACAATACCCCAAAGCTTGTAGTCTTTGGATTTGATGAAGAACTTCATTCTAACCTTCCAATGAGAGTAGTTGGTCCCGTCAAAGAAAGGTGGCTTGTCGATGGATTGCGCCATTTGAACGGTTGATTGAATTGTAGTATCGAGCTTCCCGGATCACCTCAATAGGATGTTCATCCCTTTTGATTTAGCCTCACTTTGAGACCGATTTTTGAGCTCGATGATTGTAGAATGTTTAGGTGTTCTCTATTTATGAGCGCAAGTGCACACTCTCGTCAAGTTATAGTATAAAAGATATCGTCTCCCACAGGGATTGGACAACTTGATTCGAGTTGTAAATCCTGCACAAGAAAAGTAAATGCACAATTAAGTTGAATGTTTGAAAAGAAAATTAAAATAAAAACATAAGTAATCAAAAGGGAAGTGATCAGATTGATAGAAAAGGCAGGGTTATGCTGCTGCTTAGTGTGAAACTACGTTGAGTAGGACCAGTCATTTTGCGCTGCCAGACTCTGTTGCCTCGATGGTGGATGGCAGGTAGACTTCTGAGACACTCTCACTGCCTCGGTAGGGGAATGAAACTGTCTCGGCGGCAAACTCGACATAACTACAAGGCTCGGTAGAACACTTCGAAAGTGACTCCGCTTATGTCTAAGTCAGAGTTCTGTTGATGCCCACTGCAGATAATACCAGTCTCGGTGTGAATCATGGAAAGATAGTAATGTTGATTCATCCTCTTTTATCTGCCTTAAACCCTTAACCTATGTCTAGGCCGGATTGATAGCATCGTCTATGGATGAAATCATACTTACTCTTATCGTGAGTTCGACTCTCTCGATACCGAACAAATGGATAGAATTCAATAATATTTCGGCTTAATTGAAAACTATGAAGAACATGGAATAAGTAAACCTTGTAATTTTATTTGTAAAAACAAACTTGAAATCCTAAGCAACCGTTCTCACAACTAATTACAATATAACCCAAACCCAAGGAGAAATTTAGAACATGTCGGCGGCAAGAAAACCTAAACTATACCTAAGGAAAACCTATGTTGTCTTTAACTAGATTTACAATGAGTATATATAGGCATTAGCTAGGTCTAGACCTTCTTGAAGTAGAAGTCTTCAAAGTAGCTTTTCACATTAAATGTGACTTTAAACTCTGACTTCTTTGAGTTGAATGTAGACTTTAACACGTTACCTTGCTCCGCAAGTAATCTCGAGATCTTTCTTTGGCGGCTCTACCCGCTGCTATAGACGTTAGAAATTTGAGTGGACAACATCGATAGAAGCATGATTTTCTGCTCTACATATCGCACTCCGGTTCTCCAACTCCATAGTCTATTGCCTTGGGCGGCAAGGTAGGCGGCGACAGTTACTTGGCGGTTGTTGTTTCTGTCTGGAACTGGGTCAGTACAATTCCTTGGTTTGATGTCTCAGCATGGCATCCTCAACTCCTCTTTCCCTCTGTCAGCCTCTAGTACCTAAAACCAAAAGTACACTAAAACAGTACATTTTCGTTACCATACAAAGGATAATTTAGAGAAACATGGTAAAGTAACGAAATACTATAAAATGCAATGCATGGTCCTAATTATGCCTAAAATGCACTAAAAACAGCAATAATATGAGATGAAATGTGCATGAAATATAGAACTTGTTGACACTTTACACACCCTAAACTCAAATTATTGCTTGTCCTCAAGCAATGCAGCCTATACATACTTGCCCTTATATTAACCTGAAAGAAAAATCTATTTTCAACTTGATTTCATACCTCAAGGTCGTGGCACCTATATTAGATTAGTGAAGGAAACTTAGCTAGAAAATAACTCAGAATTACTTTCTAATGCTAGTGTAGTGTGTGTAGAACTGTATACAGGCTAAATATGCAGAATAACTAGATAAACAAAGATGTTGCTATGATATATAAGGTTGCTGCCGAGACAACACAGTTAAGCACAATATTTAATCATGGCAATGAGGGATTTATCTTATCACAATTACTCTTCTAGGTCTAAAATTAAGATAGGAGCAAACTACAAAACCCCCAAACCCATAGAGTAGAGTCATCCCGTGAAGACTTTCATTCATTCATGCTAATTTGTCCGTCATTTCAGATTCATGGACTTTGATAGCAGCGGAGTGTCCTCACACATGATTCTTCTTAGAGCCTGTTGCGGGCACCTCTAGGGTAAAACAACAATATTTCTTTGTTTTTCTCTCGGCTGCCGTGGCGGTGCTGTGTTTTTTGTTTCTATTTTCTGCCTCGGCGGCTATCTACATCCATTATTAGAACTTTGCAAAGAATTATAAAAACAAAGCAAGCAGTGTTCATTAGATATTCTATCAAATTCAGCAAGTAACAGTAGTGTTTGACAGTTTTGGCAAAAAAAATTCTAAGTCATTTTGCATGCTTTTCCCATATTAAGTTCGATTTATTATTGGTGCGAAAATAAGTAATCTGCTAACTATCATAGGCACAAGTTATATGAAAAAATTTTCTGTTCCAATTAGCATTAAGGCAAGTACAATGCAACCTATATGCTACTAAGTATGCCTAGACAAAAAGATGCGAGAGCTATCCCCCCAAACTAGAGATGGACATTGCCCCCAAATGCACAAAATAAAACAGAAAATGAAAAACTAAAAACAAAAAAATTAACTACAAGTAAAATGGAAAGGAGACTTAGGCTAAATCAGATGGTGTAGAGGATCTGAAGGATTTATCCGCTCGCCATTATCTACGGGTTGCGGCAGCTGGTTAAATAATGCCGCCCTCTGCTGTGCTCGGTGGCTTGATTCTTAAGGGTCTGGATCTGTGTAGTTAATTGTGAGACGAGATTAAATGGTAAAGAAAATGAAAAATGTAACCCTCTTAGCCCGGCCTAGACGCCCGACCCGAACTAAGAAGATTACACGGGGAAAACTAAAGCCAACTCGTTAAAGCCGACTTCGATTAACGACCTTATTTTTTTCTTTTTTTTTCTTATATAGATGAATATGTTCAATAAGATACTTAGAAGAAAACGACACAACGATCGGAGTTCGATTAGGGGTTCAATTGCATAACTTTAACTTTTAGGGACTAAACTGTAATTTCTAAAAATTATAGGGATTATTTCAATTCTAAGATTACCAATTCTTAATTAGTCATGTAATATGCTTCCATGTCAAACTTCATCACAAATAGATCATCCAAACTCAACCAATTGAACATACAACATCCAGGGACCAATATGCAACATTTCAAAACTTTAAAAGATACTTTCAACTGAAAATAACAGTCGGGTATCGGTACACTTAAGCCTGTATCGGTACGCGGGAAGCCAGTAGCCAAAGTTAGGAAAAGGGTTTCGATACACTTCCCCGCGTATCGGTACGACCTTCAAACTTTGCATAGGCGTATCAATACGGGGGCAATTCGTATCGATACCCCTATGTTGATTTGCTTGAGAAAAGCCTTCGAATATCGATACTCAATCCCGAGTATCGATACGCATACTAGAAAAACATCTCCAACAACCCTCAAATCACATTTAACAACAACTATACATGTCCAAAACATCCCTACAAGGTATAACAAACATTTCCAACATATATGCATCAATACACAAACATAGACAAGCAATAGACATGGCAATTAATGAAGATTAGAGAGCTATATGGACATGCTTGCACACATAACCCAAAACATGTCCAAAATACCAAATAGAAAACCATAAGCCAACTAGAGGCCAATTACAAGTCCCAAAAACTCAAACCAAACATGCTTAAGGTGTCTCACATCACCAAACAATTCATGAGTGGAAGTCCCTCCCATTGCATCTTATTACACTAAGGGGGCGTTTGGTTCACGAAATGTAAGATTACCTCTGGGAATAGGATTACGGGAATGTAATATTACCTGACACATTATTGGGAATGTTACATTACCTTGTTTGGTTTATTTGGTAGGAATATAGGATTGTAGTGTTTGGTTGGAGGAATATAAGATTAATTGGAAGCATAATTTACCAACTTGTCCTTATGATATATTTTATTTTTAACAAGTTTAATTTTTAATTATTAAATTAAAAATATTTACATAAAAATTTATAGAAGTATTTTCGTTACATTACCTAAAATTTGCAAACAAAATATATAATATAATTAATATAATTAAATTATTTTTAAAAATGTTTTACATTTATATACATTTATTCCTTTTTAATTTTTTTGAACATCAAAATATTAAACGTTTAATATGCTTATATTTTTAATTTTTTATTACTTTCGGCTATTTATCAAACAAATTAAAGTAAATAATAAAACAAATCTAGAAGTAGTAAAAAGTGATAAAAATAAATTAACCTACTGATTTTTTAAGATAAAAAATATCTTATAAATCAAATAATAAAATTAATAACATCAAGTCTTAACGCATTCAGTCTCAAGCAACATATAATCTCATCATATAACCCTAGAAACATCGTAAATACAATATTAATAAAATGTACTATTAAATATTACAACATTATCTAAATATATACAACACCATTTATATATTAAACTAATATTAAATATAACTATTTAATAAATTTACACCATAAATAAATAGTTACCTAATTAAAAATGCAATAAAGGATCAACATGAACATAATTCATAATCATAAGGGTAATATTGTCCAAGGGGGAAGGAATTGTGTAATACCTAAGAAAATGAGGGGAATAGCATTCTCACCATTTAGGGGGAAAAGAGCCACTCTTGGGAAAAGAATAATACCTCATAGTGGGAATTCTCCTAAACCAAACATGGGAATGTAAGTCTGGAAAAGATTATTACCTCTGGTAATCATCTTTTCCACGAACCAAACACACCGTAAGGTGAAAACACATACTTTGCTTAGTCAAAACTCTTGGATATCCTTTGCTTGCTTGCTACCGAAAATGCTCAATTCTTTGCATTGATGAAACAAATGAGCGTAAGCATAAAATTTAGTGAGGACCGCTACAAAACAAAATATTCATCAATGCATTTTTTTAAAACCAAATCAACATTCTTTATAACATATGCCTTCCATAAAACAATGCACTTTCAAACACATTTCCTTTTTCGAAAACACATGCTCATAGCATCATTTAATACAACAACAAAAGCCTTTGCTCATGCTTAAACCAAGAATTACATACATTCTAGCATAAACCTCAAGCATCACATGCTTTCTCAAAATAAGCATTCATCATTAGTACATTATACCATCACCATTATATTGGCTCGCAAGTGATCAAATACAAGGACCTTATCAAAACACAACACAATTGACACAATCAGATACGTGGATTACAAGCGTTGTCCCAAATTCTTCATACACCCTACCAGACCCTCAAGGTTCACACACGGGATTAGACCATCAATCATTGTGACACCCATGGTGGAGTTTAACGGTACAATCACAACCTCTCAACACCACTCATCGATAGTTGTATAATTCCGCTAACATGAGCATGGGACACAAACCACAAGATCCACATACGAGATTTGACCATCAATCATTGTGACCATAATCTCAATCGTTAGGGTACTTGGATGGAGTGTACGGTACAATCACAACCCCTCGACATCTAAGGTGATTTTATTCACGGTGCACCCAATCCTATAGCCGGCTAACTATATCCGATTCAAGTAACCAAAACCATTTACCATCACTTGCCAATATAATCATCAATCATCACTAATCCACTGTTTTGTAAGCATAATCCACAATGCCACTTTCACAAGCATTAACATGCTTAAAACCAATTGCATAAATCATATAAACTCAAGGATCACTTACCATGTGCATCCTTAACAAAATGACATTTAAAACCAGCAACATCATTGCTCAAAACATGCTTTAAAATAGTAATCAAAACACATTTAATCCAAGTGCATTTTAAACCAAAACATAGCACAATCCGAGAGAGACTTTCGATTTACTTACTCTTGAGCTTAGCTAAGTGTTTCAAACTTACACTAAGCTCCCAAAACCACGTTCAAAACGTTTCAAAGCTAGAAAACTCTTTTCCACTCACCGATACACGAAACTTCGCTTGCCGACGCGAAGATCACTTGTCCGTAACTTCCAAAAATGCTTTGTTTGCTTCCGGATCAATGTCCCCTATTTTTAGAGCATAAAAACAAAGATTCAATGCATTAAAATGCATCCCAACACCATCAACTAACCACAAACTCGTTTCCCAACAAAACTACATCAATTAACCCATCTACAACAACCGAAAACTCATTCGATTGGTTTCTAAACCAAGCCCAGCCAACAATCACCACTTCCAACCATTAATATACATCACATCACATCTAAAAAACAACCTAAACCCTTCCTTATACTTCTAGCAAACATATCACCATCAAATCACATCAAAACTCAACTAAAACTATCATAAAACTCAAGGATCTCAAGGATTTCGGGATCTATATCATCAAAACACTTTCTCAACATCATAATCAAACCAAAACTCATTTATAATCCATCTAAAACAAAGATCATCAATAATACTCCTAAAATCAAGAATTAAACCTTTATTTTGCAAGATTTTGATCTTAAATCAAAACTATAACCAAAACTCAGTTAAAAACAACAATTAGGAGTCAATAATCTTGGGAGTTTCAATAAAGAACCTAGATTAGAGGTTGAGAACGAGATTTACTTCCAATCCTTGCTTTTCTTAATGTTTGACAAGTTTTAGTTTCACAAATTTGAAGAAATTGAAGAGAATTCTTGGAAATGGTTAAGAAATCAAAGAGAGGGTGTTTTAGAGAAAAGAAATCTGGAGAAAAGGTTTTAAAAATGGGTTTTGCTGAAATGAGAATTGGAAAGTTAGTTACGTAAAATGAAACCTCCCAATTTTACTATTTTAATAATTAAAATAAAATCCCTTTTTAATCCATTATTTTAAAACTCATTTAAAACACATGTCAAATTAAGGAAAGGTGTAATTGCACAAAAGCTCCCTAAAGATTCTAAGATTTTGACTTATCTTTTGAAATTTGCATTTTCCACAGTTTTAAAACTTTTCATTTTGGTTACTACCCAAAATGTACCTCTTCCAAAACTCATTTGGTAAAAATGATTTGACCAACCTCTTAAACATGGTTTTAGAGGATTTTATCAATTTTTTTTCATATTTTTATCCTACCCGAACCTTGATTTCCCTGAACCACCTAATACGATTCGAACAGTTTCTGATCGGTCCGATCCAATGTCTAAAATATCTAGGCCCAAAACCCGGGCGTTACAAAAAAGATAAAATCTTGTCCTAAAATCTACTCCTAATAAAGCGGTAAAAATGTGAAAATATGAAATTATGTCATAGTGGGGTGGGCATTCCCCAATGTGAATACTTCATGTTTTTTCGGGATAGAATCTCCTGTATAGTGCTTTAATCGCTGACCGTTAACTTTGAATTATGTCCCTCCATTTACTGGTCTTACTGTCACGGCACCATGCGGGAATGCTCGGACTACTTTGAACGTTCCTGACCATGGTGATGTTGGCTATCTCCGGCTGCCGTGCGAATATTTTCCATCCCTTGTTGTGGATGTTTTCGAACATATTTGGTTCTAAGCCAAGATCTTTTGTCTGCCTTGTATAATGAAAGCCTTGCTCCTCTCATATTGCATGTTTTGCGAACTGGGTTCGGTATCTCTTTTCATCTTTGCGAGAGAAGAAGCGTTAGAACGTGGGTTTGGGTGCCGATGATGAAGCCATGTGAGACGGTTGGAGTTTACTGAAACTTGAAAGGAAATAAAGTGAGAGCAGTGGGTGCAAGAATAGGAAAGCAAGAAGGTGAAAGTAAAGTAAATGAATGAAGTGAGAAGGGTTTAAATAGAGGTTGCCGAGAGGTGCCGGGGCAACATTAAATGTCCAACGGTCCCATTGTCTCGCGCACGTTACGAGAAATCTGCCCGTTATTTTTGTAGCCGTTGGCAGCTAGCTGCTAGCAGGCAACTACCCGTTACGTGTTTTCTGCGCTAGGCTGCCCTAGGATGTCTCAACGGGATGGTGGGCGGGCTTCTCGATGGGCCTCCTTCTTGATCCGACTCTTTTATTCATAATCTTGAAATACTAAATAAGGATAATTAAATATTAAAAATAAATCCTAAATATAAGTTGCAATAAATTAAAGGGAAAACTACACTGGTGGTCCCCAAACTATTACCGTCTTCCTATTTTGGTCCCAAAACTATGTTTTTTTTGGCAAAATCGTATCTTCTGTTACATAGTTCTCCTGTTTTGGTCTCCCGTCGTTAAAAACTAACGGAATTGCTAACGTGAATTTTTTTTCTTATTTTCTACCTCCTATATATATATTATTTAAATTTTTTATTCAGACTAATGTGATGGTGACACGTGTCACCACTATAACAAAGCAAATAAATTAAATGTAGTGGGGGGAACTAGGATTTGAACCCACGTCCCCAACATCCCAAGCCAATGGGTTAACCATTGGGCTAAACTCCAACTATTGATGTGTTTTAGCACAAATTACATTTAAAACAATCAAATTTATTGGAGGGACAAACTAAAAAGGGTAGCTGCTGCGTTCTCTCTTGCTTCATCGCTTCCGCCTCTGAGAACTTGGACAATCAAAGGAAGGGCACCGACAAGCACTATCAGAGACTTGTTGTTTATCATTTACAAATAATTATAATAAATTTCTTTATAATTGTTGGATTTGCAGGTGGAATATGTATATGTATAGGATAACTTTGAAGGTTGATTAAAGAGCTGAAAAGCCGTTCTCATACAGTTTTGGATTACATTAGAGTATAATTAATGAAGCTGGTAGCATTGATCATTTATAGTAATTGACTTGCATCATGATTTAAAATTCTTTCACAAAGCATGACAATTAGCCTTATTTAATTACATTTTTTCTGTCATCTAGATATATGTTATATTGTCAGCAATAGATTACATGAGGCTAGTATCGAAGGTCGGTTTGAATTAGCCATATCTTCCATCTTTTGTATGACGCTGAAACATTGCTCATAAGTCATGTTTCAACTTGCAATATTCAAATTTGAAATGCCCCTTTCTATCTGTCCCTAGACACGTTGTAATCCACAGTGGCTCTCTCTATTGTAATGAAATATCATCTGTTGTTAAAAGGTTAACCAGAACAGGTATTGCTCCTGCATCTGCAATTAGTATCCTATTATCCGTGCTGCTTTTAGATAGTGATCGAATTTCAGCAACAGCAGCCTTATGTTCTACTATGCTTCGGCTCAAAAGCTTACAGACCAGAGCCTGGATGGTTGCCATGTCACAGCTAACATCATGGAAAGATCCATCACTCCTTTTGAGCCTACCTTTCACTATTCCACTCGGCTGCTCAATGTTATGTTTAGCACACCATTGATTTATCAGACTTCTCAGAACATAATTAGGTGTTAGAGTTGTATCTTCCAACTTTTGCTGAGTTTTCGGACATGTTGCATTGCCACTGTCTATCCATCTCTGTATATATGATCTCTCATATGTCTGTAAAACGAAGAAGCTGAGATTAAAAGATATTGCTAGAAAATAAATTGAATGTAGAGGGCGAGCTGACACGTGTCACCACCATAACGCAGCAGCTACCATTTTAGCACAAAAATGGTTTATTAAGTTTGAAGATAATGTTGCATTCTGCATGTTTATATCTGAAAGAATGAAATAATAAATGGGATTGTTTTTCAGATGTGTTTGTTTCGTTTTGATTGCAGTACAAGGCCTTTCTAGAATAGTAAGGGAAGGTTTATCGGAGGGTTTATTTGATTGTTTTAAATGTAATTTGTGCTAAAACACATCAATAATTAGAGTTTAGCTTAATGGTTAACACATTGGCTTGGGGATGTTGGGAACGCGGGTTTGAATCCCAGCTTCCCCCTTTACATTCAATTTATTTGCTTTGTTATGGTGGTGACACGTGTCACCACCACATTAGTTTGAATAAAAAATTTAAATAATACATATATAGGAGAGAGAAAATAATAAAAAAATAAGAAAAAAATTCCACGTCAGCAATTCTGTTAGTTTTTAACGATGGGGGACCAAAATAGGAGAACTATGTAACAAAAGGGACGATTTTGCCAAAAAACATAGTTTTGGAACCAAAATAGGAAGACGGTAATAGTTTGGGGACCACCGGTGTAGTTTTCCCTAAATTAAATTCTAATCCTAATGCATAAAAATAAAAATAAAGAAAAAAAATTAAAAATTAAGTTATGTTGGAAGTGCATTTAGGTGCATCTCCCAAACATAACCACTTCATGAGGTAATTTGGCTTGTCCTTCCCTCCTAGGGGGTCCTCTTGTTTCTTCAGGTTATGTGTTGCTAGGTTCTTCATCCTTCCCTTTGGTCTATCGCGACAGCTGCTGCCTTGACATGTCTCTATGCTGATCTTGGCAGCCTTAGCGTCTGAGCATCATTCCTTTTCTTTTCCTAAGGGTTGTACCACATTTAACTTTATGCTCTGGTTGTCTACCCTCATGGCCAGTTCCCCGTGTTCTACATCTATTAACGTTCTGCTTGTGGCCAAGAATGGTCGCCCAAGCATGATATGGGCTTTTTCATCAGCCTCACGGTCTAGGATAAAGAAATCAACTGGAAGAATAAGGTTTCCCACCTTTACTAGGATGTCTTCAATTTTGCCCCCGGTTGTACAAAAGAATGATCGGCAAGTTTTAACACGACGGAGGTAGGTTTGGCTGGCCCAATTCCTAATTTATCGAAGACTGCCTTAGGCATTAGGTTGATGCTAGTTCCCAAGTCGCACATGGCTTTTGTTTCATGCTTGTTGCCTATCCTGCATGGGATAACAAAGCTGCCCGGGTCTGTTTGCTTGGGCGACAGTTTGTTGTGCAGCATTACCATGCACTCCTCTGTTACAACAACTGTTTCAAACTCCCCAATCCTCTTCCTTTTAGAAACCATGTCTCTAAGGTTTTGGCATAGTTGGGCATATTCTAAATGGCTTCTATTAAAGGGATGTTCATGTGCAGCTGTTTTAGAATATCAATGAATCTTCTAAACTGGTGCTCTTGCTTTTGTTGCTTAAGCCTCTAGGGGAAAGGTGTCGGTAGGCGGATGTCCTCTATACGCTCCTTGCATTGGAGCTTTATCTTTGGAGGATCATCTACTTCAGGACTGCTGTCAGGTTCAGCAGCCGAGGCGGCTGGTGTTGATACTACCGCGGTAGGATGTTCTTTCTATGCTAGTTGTGTTTCTAGTTGCTTTTCCACCCTGGGTTCTTCCAACTACTTCCCACTTCTGGTAGATATGGCTTTGCACTGCTCGTAAGTGGGTTTGGCTACTGCCTCCGTGCTGCTGGATGCTGCTCCCATTGTTTTGCTGCTGAAGATCTTCGTCAACTGCCCAAATTGGGTCTCCAAGTTCTTTATAGCAGCCTCCTAGCTGTTCATCTTCATCTTTGTCCTGTCCATGAAAGACTCAATTTTATCAATAAATTTATTAGTGCGAACAATAAAATCACTAGTTCTAGACATAAAAGTATGAAGAGTTGCTTCTAGTGAATTATTGTTTTGCAGCTACTGAGCCTGCGGTCTGGACAGGTTTTGTTGGTAGCCTCCATGTTGTTGTTGTGGGTTTGCAGTAGTCTTTGGATTGCTCCAGGAGAAGTTGAGATGGTTCTTCCATCCAAGGTTGTAGGTCTTTTGGGTAGGTCTGTTGTTCCTCTCGTATCCTCCCATAAAGATGGTAGATGAGGTGCAGTCAGAGGAATCATGGTTTCCCCCACACTCATCACAAAACGGCTCCACAACCTTGACCTCGTGGACTTTTCCAGCAGGTTTCACGATGCTCATGACCAGATCTGTCAGCTTGTCAAGGCGGGCATTGACAGATTTTGAGGCTTCTACCTCGTTCACATTGACTGGTCGCCTAACGCCGCCTCGGCGGGATGCTGGATACTTGTAGTCGTTCTTGGTGGCTTGGTTAAGAATTCACAGTGCCTCCTCTAGTGGTCTGTCAAAGATGATTACATTTGCTAAGGCATCAATCATCATCCGTGTTGGGTAGTTCACCCCATTGTAGAACATTGATACCTGTGTCCAAGCCGGAAAACCATGTAGCGGGCAGTTGTTTAGCATATGTTGGTACTGGTCCCATGCTTCATACATCGGCTCATCATCCCCTTGTCAGAAGGTTGTTATTTCGTTTCGCAGTCTGTCTGTAACATTGGATGAGCTGAAACGGTCTAGAAAATCCTTGCATAGCTCTGTCCAAGTGTTGAACGATCCTGCTGGCTGGTTGTTTAACCACTATTTTGCCCTATCCCTAAGTGAATAGGGAAATAGTCTCAGCCTCAATACGTCTTGATGGACTCCGTGTATTTTGAATGCTCTGTAGATGTCCAGGAATCCTCTTAAGTGTTGTTGAGCATCTTCTATGACAGTCCCTCCAAATTGCCTTAACGTGTTGATAATGTTAAACATAATGGGCTTCAGCTCGAAGTGATCTGCCTCAATTTCAAGTTCTGTCACTTTTGGATCGAACCCTCTGAATTCATGTTCCAGATAATCCCTGGTGGTTCGAATATACTGTGGCTGCCTGGGTGGCGGGTCTTACTGCCCATCCCTGCTGTTCACTGCATTGTTGGCAGGGTTGTCGTTCTCCATGTTTACCTTTGCTTTTTCTTTTTCTTTTTTAGTTTTCCCAATGGCTTCTTTGATTTTCTTCTTGAGCTCTCTTGATCTTCGGTTGATATCGTCGTAATAAAGGATTTCTCCTTTTGGGCTTGCCCTGGTCATACACTAGCAAAAGAAACCGTACTAATATTTTTTTCGATAAAAAATTGTATAAAGAAATAAAAATGAAAAAAAATTAAAGTCGAATTTTGCTATTACCAATCCCCGACAATGACGCCACAAACTTGTAGAGCGTTTGGGTGTTCTCTAATTATGAGCGCAAGTGCACACTCCTTTCAAGTTATAGTATAAAAGATATCGTCTCCCACATGGATTGGACAGCTTGATTTGAGTTATAAATCCTACACAAGAAAAGTAAGTGCACAATTAAGTTGAATGTTTGAAAAGAAAATTAAAATAAAAACACAGTAATCAAAAGGGAAGTGAACAGATTGATAGAAAAGGCAGGGTTATGCTGCTTCTTAGTGTGAAACTGCGTTGAATAGGACAAGTCGTTTTGCGCTGCCAGAATCTGCTGCCTCGGCGGTGGGTGGCAGGTATACTGTTGAGACCCTCTCGCTGCCTCGACAGGGGAATTGAACTGTGTCTCGACAGCAAACTCGACAGAACTACAAGGCTCGACAGAACGCTTCGAAAGTGACTCCGCTTATGTCTAAGTCAGAGTTCTATTGATGCCCACTGTTGATAATACCAGTCGCGGCGTGAATCATGCAAAGACAACAATGTTGATTCGTCCTCTTTTAGCCGCCTTAAACCCTTAACTAATGTCTAGGCCAGATTAATCGCACCGTCTATAGATGAAATCGTACTTACTCCTTTCCTGAGTTCGACTCTCTCGATACTGAACAAATGGATAGAATTCACTAATCTTTCGCCTTAGTTGAAAACTATGAAGAACATGGAATAAGTAAACATTGTAATTTTATTTGAAAAAACAAACTTGAAATCCTAAGCAACCGTTCTCACAACTAATTACAACATAACACAAACCCAAGGAGAAATTTAGAACATGTCGGCGGCAAGAAAACCTAAACTATGCCTAAGGAAAACCTATATTGTCTTTAACTAGAATTACAATGAGTATATATAGGCATTAGCTAGGTCTAGTCCTTATTGAAGTAGAAGTCTTCAAAGTAGCTTTTCACATTAAATGTGACTTTAAACTTTGACTTCTTTGAGTTGAATGTGGACTTTATCACGTTGCCTTGCTTCGCAAGTAATCTCGAGATCCTTCTTTGGCAGCTCTGCTCGTTGCTATTGACGTCAGAAATTTGAGTGGACAACATCAATAGAATTAGGATTTTATGCTCTACAGATCGCACTCCGGTTATCCAACTCCATAGTCTATTGTCTTTGGCGGCAAGGCGGGCGGCGGCAGGTACTTGGCAACTGCTGTCTCTGTCTGGAACTGCATCAGTACAGCTCCTTGGTTTGCTGCCTTAGCATCGCATCCTCAGCTTCTCTTTCCCTCGGTCAGCCTCTAGTACCTAAAACCAAAAGTACACTAAAACAATACATTTTCTTTACCAAACAAAGGATAATCTAGAGAAACATGGTAAAGTAAAGAAATACTGTAAAATACAATGCATGTGTCCTAATTATGCCTAAAATGCACTAAAAACGACAATAATATGAGATGGAATATGCATGAAATATAGAACTTGTGGACACCTTACAATGATCACCTTCAACCGATGCTTGCCAAGAGGTGGAGAAGTTGAATTTTTGGGTGTTTGAGTTGGTGGCAAAAATTAAGAATTAAACATAAGAATTTAGAGTGGTTCGACTTTCTAACCCAAAGCCTACATCCACTACCTTGGAACGCCACCATGGATTTCCTAAATTTACTAAGAATTTTGTCCCCTTTTCTCGGCTTAGGAGGAAACCTTTACAAAACTGATTAAGCTATCTACCCTTAGCTTAATCAAACACTCTCTTACAAGTGAAATTCAAAGCAAACAAGAAATCCCTATAATAGGTATGTGTTTGCAACTCTAAGCACTCACCCAAAACTTATACACTTGAGCATACATAAACATTTTAGCTTACAAGTGTTTTGTCTATACAAGAGATTGACAATTAATCTTTAAAGACAATTTGACATCATAATGTTGTTACAATTGAAGCATTAACAATCTCCTGATTCTTGAAGGTCCCAATTATACTCCTAATTGAGTTTGTAGCCATTGAGGACCGTTGGGGTTGAATTAGAGTCGATGGAGCCTTTATTTTCTACCATAAATGCAGTTCGTATCGATACTCCTCAAATAGCATCGATACAGTCCCGATAGTGAAATAGCCGTCGAGCACTTCCAGCTGGTGCGTATCGATACTCGTATCAAGTGTATCAGTGCGGTCTTTAAATTTAAAAGACCGTTGGGGGTAGTTGGGCGTATCGTTACACAATACAACCGTATCGGTACGCGAACTAGTCGTTAGATATTTAAAACAAATCGTATCGATACAAACAAAGTGTATTGGTACGAGTTTTGGCTACTAAAAAATCACTATAGTTAAAACCCTAAAGGGTATCGATACGATAACATACTGTATCGATATTGTTACATTAAAAGCTTGGTTTCAACTGCTTTAAATGCATTTTAAATTACTCCAAAGCCTTATAAAACCCTTAAACATATTTTCAAGTTATTTTGACTAAAATCATGTTTTAAATTATTTTCAATTTAGTCCAAAACATTTTTCAATTATTATATCAAAACAATTAGTTCTACACAAGGTCAACGCCGGTTGAACGAGCCAATGATGGAGGTAGTAAAAAAAGAGATACAGAAACTCCTTGATGTAGGTATAATTTATCCAATTTTTTACAGTGAATGGGTAAGTCCAATTCACGTGGTCCCTAAAAAGACTGGAGTTACGGTAATCCAAAATCCGGAAGGTGAGTTAGTTCCAACACAAGTTCAAAATGGTTGGAGAGTCTGCATCGACTACATGAAGTTGAATTCTTTAACTCAGAAAGATCATTTTCCATTTCCTTTTATAGACCAAATGCTAGAACGTTTAGCCGGTAAATCTCATTATTGTTGTCTTGATTGATTTTTATGTTTTTTTCTAGATTCCGGTTGCACCAGAAGACCAAGAGAAAACGATGTTTACTTGTGCCTTCGGAACTTTCTCTTATCGATGGATGCCCTTCAGCCTTTGTAACGCACCAACAACATTCTAGAGATGCATGCTTAGCATCTTCTCGGATTACGTAGAAAAAGGAATAGAGGTTTTTATGGATGACTTCACCGTGTACGGTAGTTCATTTAACGAATGCCTTTTAAATTTGACCAATACACTAAGACGTTGCATTGAATTCAATCTTGTGTTAATTTACAAAAAATGTCATTTCATGGTCGACAAAGGGTTAGTTCTAGGCCATATAGTTTCTTTAGATGGAATTTCTATCGATAAAGCAAAGACTGATATTATACGCTCACTTCATTACCCCATTACTGTAAGGGATATTCGTTCTTTTCTTGGTCATGCATGATTTTACCACAAGTTCATTAAGGATTTCTCGAAGATAGCACAACAATTATGCAATCTGCTTCAAAAGGATCAAGTCTTTAATTTCGATGAAAAATGGAAAGATGCATCCGATGTACTTAAAGAAAAAACCTGTGTTAGCACCAATTGTTCAACCGCTTAATTGGGAATATCCATTTGAACTCATATGAGTGTTGGAGCCGTCCTCAGGCAAAAGATTGGAAAAGAGCCCCATGTTATAGCTTACGCATCTCGAACATTAGATCCACCTCAGAAAAATTATTCGACAACGAAAATAGAACTGTTTACCATTATTTTTGCTTTCGAAAAGTTTCGATCATATTTACTTGGTACTAAATTTGTTGTGTTTTCTGATCATGCAACGTTGCGTTATTTGATGAGCAAAAAGGAGGAAAAATCGAGGCTCATCCAATGGATCTTGTTTTTATAGGAGTTCAATTTGAAGATCAAAGATAAAAAGGGATGTGAGAACCTCGTAGCTGATCACTTGAGTCACATTCCCCTTTCCGTATCTGATCCACAGGTTAACGATGAGTTTCCTGAGGAAAGGCTGATGATGGCATAGGGAACTACACCATGGTTCACGGATATGGTCAATTACTTGGCCACAAGTAATTTACCACAAGATTTACGGAGAGGTGAAATTAACCGACTTAAGCGAGAATCAAATTTTATGGATGATCCTTACCTTTGGAAACACTGCTCGGATCAAGTAATTAGGCGATGTATCGCCGAAGATGAGGTAAATTTAATTCCTAACTTTTGTCATACTTACTCATGCGCCAGTCATTTTGGACCCAAGCGAACTGCACACAAAATTCTTGAATGTATTTTTTTCTGGCCTAACATCTTTCGTGACGCATATTTATATTGTAAATCTTGTGAAAGATGTCAATGTGTAGGGAATCTTAGTCATAGAAACGAAATGCCTCTTACCCCTATTTATGCATGCGAAATATTTGATGTGTGGGGAATTGATTATGTGGACCCTTTTCTTTCTTCATTCGGGAATTTTTACATTATTCTTGTCGAAGATTATGTATCGCGGTGGGTAGAAGCTAAGGCCACTAAAAATAATGATGCTAAAACCATGATTAACTTTCTCAAGGATTTTATTTTTTCCCGATTTAGCACGCCATGAGCGATAATAAGTGATAAAGGGAAGCATTTTATCAATCGCGTTATTGACACTCTCATGAAGAAATTTGGCATAATTCAGCACATTGCAATGTCTTACCATCCGCACCAACGGGCAAGCGGAGGTTTCGAACCATGAGATCAAGTTGATACTTGAGAAAATCGTCAAACCAGATTGAAAAGATTGGAGCGTCAAATTAAATGATGCATTATGGGTTTACCGAACCGCGTATAAAGGGCCAATAGGCATGTCTCCCTATCTTCTCGTTTTCGATAAGCCGTGTCATTTACCAGTCGAATTAGAACACCGGGCGCGATGGGCTGTCCAACAATACAACATGGAAATGGATGATATCGACGAAGCACGTAAATTGAACATCCAAGAACTTGAAGAAATCCGTAAAAACGCTTATGTGCCCGAATATTTAAAGAAAAAAATTAAAGATTTTCATGATCGTAATATTGCTTATAAGAGATTTTCTTTTGGTCAAAAGATTTTATTATTTAATTCGAAGCGTAAACTTTTTCGCAGGTAAATTACGATCAAAGTGGCTCGGGCCCTTTATAGTTGTTCAAAATTTTCCCCATGGTGCGGTCGAAATTAAAGATGATTCAAAAGCTCAAGTTAAGGTTAACGGTCAGCGGCTCAAATCGTATTATGAAAATGCTCCGATTGGTTTAATCGAAGAGTTCAGTTTGGAAGAACCTGTAGTTTTTATTTAATTTAATTTTGTCTGCTAAGTTTTTAAAGCGCTAAATGAGATGCAACCCATTTTTATTTTTCGTCTGCTAAGTTTTTATTTAATTTAATTTTTATCTTGATTGTATTATATTTTAGTTTTTGTTTTAATTTGTTTTCCAGGTACCAAGTAAATTCAATCGAATATAGAGAAAAAAATCGGTCCCTTGAGCAGTGTGATCACCGAACAGAACCTTGCCCCCATTTGCTTTATGGCTCACGTTAGCCAAACCCAAGTTAGCTGAAATTTTCCTTGCTTCTCATAGAGATATGTGGCCCACTTCTTGGTTCCATTAGGGATGTAAAAAGTCGACTTGAAAACTCGACTGAAACATGCTCGAGTTAGAACTTGATTTGGCTTGAAAATTTAATGACCCGAACCTGATCTGTAACCGAATGTTGTTGACCCGAACCTGAATTCGACCTGTTACTGTAGTGACCGAACCCGACCTGCGTCCGACTGAAAACAACCCGAACCCGAATTGGACATGTTATTGTAGACCTGAAACCCGACCTGCGCCCGACTGAAATGAACCTGAACTCGAAGCCGACCTGGCAGATAACCAATTTTACCCGACTGAATTGACCCGAGATCTGATATTACCCGACCTGTTTTGAACCCGACCTGTTTTGGACCCGACCTGTTTTGAACCCGACCTGTTTTGAACCCGACCTGTTTTGGACTCGACCTGTTTTGAACCCAACCTGTCAGTTGACCCGACCTGCTTTGAACCCGACCTATTTTTAACCTGAATTGATATTGATCTGACTTGATATTTACCTGATATATAGTTGAAGAAGTCTACAATTTGATAAATTTAAAGTGTAGATAAATGTAAAGTATTAATTTATTAAATTAATTTAATACTAACTCGTTCAATATAAATTATTTGTGATGTTTAATAAGAATTAACGTACTTAAATTTATTTTATTAAAAATATTCAAAATTTAAAAATTTTATTAAATTAATAAGTTGTGATGGATGAATTTAAAACAAATTATTTAAAATTTAAATCAATTTATTAATTGTGATTATTAAATTTAAGAAATATTTTATTAAAAAATTTAATTATAAATATTAAAATAATAATAAAATATTTTTTAGTTTAGGGGAAGTTTTTTTTGAATTAATGGGGGAATTTTTTTGATTGATAGGAAATTATGAGGGGATTTTGGCACGCGGGGGGGGGGGGGGGGGGGAATTTGCCGCCAGTCAAACAAAATGGGGTGGGGGAATTTTGCCGCCATATCAAACAAATTGAGAGTGGAGGTGGGATTTTTTTTTATTTAGGGGTTAATTATCCTTTAGGTCATTCCTTAATTAGATGGTTAGTGTTTAGGTTTTTTAGGTTTTAGTTTATTTCTTTTAGTCTTAACTTTTGGTTTAGTTTCTTTAAATTTTATTTAATTAGGTCATGTTTCATAAATTAATTAATTATTAAACTTTTTGGTTTGCTTTAAATTTGATTTGGTCCTCGTATAAAGATTTGATAAGTAATTAGGTTTAATAATTTTATTCATTTGTGATTTGGGCTCTAATTAATAATTTAGTTTTACTTTATTTTTAGATTTGCCCTTTTTATGTTTTAATTTATTTTGTTTGTTAGATTTATGAGTTTATGTTTAGGGTTTAAGGGTAAGTGTGTCAAGTTGATTGTTTGGGGCTATGAGATTAGTTTAGGAATTATGTGATTAGGCTTGCACTCTAATTATTAGTGAATAATGTCTGTAAGATTTAGATATTCATGTGTGGGGTTTAGGGGTACATGTGTCAACTTAATTATTTGGGGTTATGAGATTAGTTTAAAGATTAGGGGATTAGGCTTGTACTCTAATTATTAGTGATTATAAGATTTAAGGGTTGAGGTTTATGGGTATTGTTTAGGGGTATACATATATACATACATACAAATATGTATGTTCTAGTATATATATGCATACTAAAACTTACATACATATATATATATATACTAAAACTTAAATACATGCATATATATGTGTTTTAGTATGTATGTATACATGTGTGTTGTAGTATTTTCTTCATTCTAGTCCATTAACTTTATTTTAATGTGTCCACATTTATTATTCCAAAATTGACCCACATTTATTTTTTTAAATCTCCAATGTTTTATTATTTTAATTTGATATTTTATTCATTCTAGTCCCTTAACTTTATTTTAATTCCATATTGACCCCTATATATATATTTTAATTTGAAATTTTGTTCATTCTAGACCCTAAAACTTTATTTTTATTCTAAATTGACACCCACTTATTGTTTTTTTAATTACTCTAATTTTTATACTTTTAATTTGATATTTTTGTTCATTACAATCCCCAAAATTTTATTTTTATTCCAAATTGACCCATTTTCATTATTTTCTTTTAAATTTGTCTAATGTTTTATAATTTTAATTTGATATTTTTGTGCATTATAATCTATGAAACTTTATTTTTAATCTAAATTGATCCCTTTTCAGTCCAAATTGACCCATTTTCATTATTTTTTAATTACTCTAATGTTTTATAATTTTAATTTGATATGACTTTAAATAATTAACTCCAAATCAATGACGATTGACGAAGGCCAACCTAAAGTCTATCGACTACTTATACGGTTGTACCGAACTCAAACTCAATATGAATTTCAATCCTAAAAATACCCCGACCTGAATTACCCGACCTGAAACTACCCGACCTAAAATTACCCGACCTGAAATGCAACCGACCTGAAATGGACTCAACCTGAAATGGACCCGACCTGAAACGGACCCGACCTGAAGTGTATCTGAACCCCAATTAACCTGTCAATTATCTGCTTCGGACCTGACCTGTTTTGACCCGACCTGAAATGAACCCGACCTGAAATAGACTCGACCTGAAATGGACCCGACCTGAAATGGACCCGCACTCGACCCGTGTCGAGTCAAAATAGAAAAATGACCTAAAATGACCTGTACCCGATTTTACCCAACCTGAAACCCATCCGATTACTTATTTTTACATCCCTAGTTCTCATCTATCCGGTCACTATTATATATCCCTCTCTCAATTTTTTTTCTCTTTTTTTCAAGATTTCCCGGGCCCTACCTTTGACCCAAAATTTTTTAAAAAAAAAATTTAATCTCATCCTAATCTACCCGGCCAACACCCTTTCCCACTCAATTTCAAAGTTTCCAACCCAATCCCTTAACGTAGTTTACAACCTCACGTGACCTAATTTTTAATTGGTGGAAAATCAATAATGGTTGAACCGAGTACTTATCTTTAAATACTTATCTTTTTCCTTTTAAAACTATAATTCTTCCCTTTTTCTCTCACCGTGCCCCCACTTTTCTCCTATCATATATATATATATATATATATATTAAAACAAAAACATCTCTTTGACCGGTTTAAAACACCCCAAGCCAACCTTTTTACTTTCCCTAATTTTTTTTTGCTTTCACGTTACCCTACCTCCTTCCCCTTTTCTTCATCTATTCGAAAGCAGCCACCTTTCCCCATATACACAAATTCGACCACCATCACCCTTGTCTCCTTTAGGTTTTCCGGTGACCATGGTTCGCACAAGGGCACAGACGCGCGGCACCCCTGAGCCAAACTAAATGCCTACTGTTGAAACACGTTCTTCTCTGCCGGTAAGTGACGCATCCAATTTTGTTACACCATTACTAAGTCTATATTTTGGTTTTTCAGGAAATCTCAATGCCAATTCATACCCCGACAACTTTTGTTTTTAGTAGCCGAACCAACCGCAATGGCATGGCCAATCAGTCCTCACTCCGAACAGTCCATCGTCGTTAGTTCAGGGAGTTTTCTATTCCCTCTCTTTTACTTTCTATTGCATAATGGGACATCATGCTTTAAGTTAGGGGAGTAGGAATTCATGTCAAATTCTTTTTCTTGCTAATCCGATTAATTTTCTTGTGTTCTCTTAGCTTTACTTGATTAAAAGTTTCTTGTTGCATATCCTTAATTTTGCCGTGTCTCTCCGCTTTCCATACGACTTGGTATCTTTCTTGTTTTAAACTTTAGGATGCATGATAGACAATGGCTTGACTAGTGATTTTCTATAAATTTTCTTATGACATTCCTTGACTTGTTAGTTGACATGATGCTTATCTTAGTGCACTTAACCTTTCATGCGAGCTTTGAACCTAATGAGCATTCATTTTTATTTTTGCTCTTTGTTTCATTGAGTGTGCCAAGTTACTTCTTTGTATTTTAGAACTTGTGGTTTAAATGCTTGTTGAGACTACATTCTTTGACTATTATGCTTTAATGTGATAGAGGCACTAGGTTTTAACCTCATTCTCTTCCCAAAAAATAGCCTACCCTTTGTTATTTATCTCCTAGATAGCCAATTTTGATCATTGAAATTTTCGTTAAATTCACCACATTTTTAGCCCAAACAAATTTTATTTTATCCTCACTCTTTTTGTAACCTTTTTCAAGACAAGTTGGTTATTCCAAAGCGGGAAGTTCCAAAAAAACCGCTGCAGAAAAAACAGATTCGAATCAACACAGTGCAGTGTAGAAAAAAAACTTAGTGCAGTTTAGTTTGAACAATGCAGAAAAATCCAGTGCAGATTCGAATTGTTTGAACAATAAAAAATTCAGTTTGGTTCGAACTGCAAAAACAATAAAAAAAGATTGCAGAAAAGCAGAACTGTTCGAACATAGAAAAAAAGAAGAAAAATGTGAGAGATTTCGAACAGAAAAAAACGGAAATAAAGTGTTGGTTTGCTTTTTTGTTCTCTCTTTTCCTTTTACTCTCCTTTGGAATACTCCTTCTTTGTCTTGAATTTTTAACCTCTAATTTGGCCTTTTATCCTACTCGAACCTTAGCCCCATTACAACCCTTTTTAAAGACCTCTTGATTTTTGCATCATATTCATTCTTAGTAGTGGAGATAGGATTTAGTTACAAGCCTATGGTAATGCTTTGATTAATTGTGGCTTGAGTGATCATTTACCCTAAACACTTTGAGCGAGATGAGTGAATCCTTGTGAGGGTACTAGGGTTTGCACCATTGATATTAAGAAGTTATTGGAATGTCTACATTTTGATAAAATTGTTTATAGTCTTTTCGTTCTTCGATTGTTTCTTAGGTTTCACACTTGTTTAGATACTAAGTCACACCGGGAACTTAGAGACTTCGTGAAATTAAGGATGGAGACTTGAGCTTTAATTGGTTAAATTCGGACATGCTTGAGGACAATCATCGGATAAGTGAGGGGGAATTTGATAAGTAGCTAATATGTTCACTATTTTATTTTAGCCTTAATCATGCCTCAATTGGTTGAATATGATGTCGATTCAGGACTTATTGTGTGTTTTTCGTGCAAGCACATGAATCTGAAGATTACATTGAAAAGAGGCTGGACTTTGCAATTTTTCTGGATTCATGGCTGGATTAGTTGGCATGATTTGGGGCATGAAAGTGTTGACTGGGTGACACGTCAGCAACTTCTAGAAGATGACGCCAACAATGCTTGATAGCTTATCAGCTGAGATTTGGATTAAAACTTAGGGATTATATTTTGTTTTTAAATGTAAACACTTTATAATTTATTTCTTATCTCTTATGAATTATTTTTTGTATTTTAAATATTTTAGAAATTATCTCTCATCATTTTAGAGTAATTTTAAGGTTTTTTAGATACTATAAATACCCCCTTTTGGGGTAAAAATCAAATCATCTCTTGTTCTTGGTTTTCATTTTACTTTGAAGTTTATAAAATCTCTATTCTCTTAGTTCTCTATTTTACTTTGGTTTTCTATTTTATTTTTCTTTTAAAAAAATGATAAGTATAATTCTTTCCATAATCATGCTTAGCTAAGTTTTCTATAGCCAAGGGCTTAAGCAATGATTCAATTTAAACGAGAGGATTGAAAAGCGCTTCATCAACTTCGGGTAACTCTCTCAGTTTTCTAAGCTTAATTTTAAAATCAAAATGATTTTAAAACAAAAGATTGACGTTGGTCAGGTTGTTGTTTTGGTTACTTGCGTGGGAGGAAGGATCGACTTTTGAAGTACATTCGACTTCTTGGGAACACACTTAGTAAAATTGTTTGCTAAGAAGAAACTGAGATCATATCAATTATTATTGAAACGACATAATTTGAGTCGATCTTTCACGATCTTAAATGATTTTATCTACAACATTGTGTTGATAGATCAAATTATGAAACCGATATCAAAGATGGCACTTGGGTATTTGGCTTACAAGCTTTGTCACAAGGATTGAACCTTGTAGACAAGTAACTGACGTAAATCTCGAAAGGAAAAACCTTTTTCTGATGATCTGAGAAAATTGAGTCAAAACGAGAGTCTGAGGCTAGTCTTTATCATATTTAATCACTTCTTTTTATTATTTTCTACAATCTCTTATTTTCACTTAATTCCACAAACCCCCTTTATACTTAAAAATTATTCAATTCTCTTCTTGGCTCACCAATTGAACAAACATAAATCAGAAAGTTACTTAGTCCTTGTGGGATCGACCCTTATTTTTCCCTTACTACGCTTAATTTCCTTTATTTATTATTTGAGAAGAAGGAATTGTTTTGACGTGTAAACGATGCGTGTCATAATGTCTCTGCTTCAAATTCTGATTCAAATAGAGCAGACAATAGAAATCTTGCTTCTAAAAAGTTTGCTTATGGGTCCAAACGTCCTCTATGTGTTCATTGTGGTCTCAATGATCACACCATAGAAAAATGCTATAGGAAACACGAGTTTCCTCATGGGTACAAAAATCGATATCAAAATAGTAGAACAAATCTGATAGACACTTGTAATAATGATGTATCGTTGCTCAAAGAGAATGTTCCCTTGAATTTTACCAAAGCCCAGTATGATAGTTTGCTAGGTCTGTTGCATGAAAAAGAGAATATTGTTTCTACTAGTTCGACTTCTCATAATGCTTCCAAGGCCAACATGCTTTCTTTTGCGTTTGACATTGCTCCAAATGTTGCTACATGTACAATTCTTTAGTTCTTTTTACAGATTATTCTCCTATTTTTAATAAATATGTTAAATTGCCTAGTAATGATCTTATTTAGGTTAATCATATAGGCAGTGTTCATATTTCAAATTCCTTTGTTCTTGAAAATGTTTTCACATTTTCAATTTCAATTTCAATTTGATTTTTGTCAGTCAATTAACAAAAGATAATAAAATTTCTCTTATTTTCTCTTCTAGTATTTACTATATACAGGAAGTATCACAATGGAAGATGATTGCTACAGCTAGTATGTATAATGGTCTATCTTGCAAAGCAAAAAAGATTATATTTTCTTGTTAGCTCCTTTGTTTCTCTTTCTACTTTTGATTTAGCACACATGGATGTTTGGGGTCCTTTTCATGTTAAAAGTCTTTATGGCCATAGTCATTTTTTAACCATTGTTGATGATAAAAGCAAATTTGTTTGGATTTTCCCAATGCAACAGAAACTGAAGTTAGGAAAATCATTTTTGAATTTTATGAACTTGTTGTTACTCATTTATGTTTTAAAATAAAATTTATTAGAACAGATAATGCAAGAGAATTTGACATGTCTGATTTCTACAAGTCTAAAGGCATCATTCATCAAAATACTTGTACCCACACACCTCAACAAAATAGTATTTTTGAACGTAAGCACCATCATCTTCTTGCTGTTGCAAGGAGTTTGAGAATTCAAGCTAATTTGCCTTTAAAAAATTTCTGGCTAGATTGTGTCTTACATTTTGAATATCTCATTAATATCACTCATACTGCTGTTCTTAATGATAAGACCCCTTTTGAAATTCCTTTTCAAACTAAACCACTTTTGGATAATATTAAAGTTTTTGGTCGTTTAGCTTTTGCTTCCATTCTTCCTAAGCCACAAACTAAGTTACATCCACGTGCAAATAAGTGCATTTTTCTTGGTTCCCCAAAGAATGTCAAAGGTTAGAGACTATATGACATTGAGAATAAAACTGTTTTTGTATCAAGAGATGTAACTTTTTTAGAAACAATGTTTCTTTTTCACAAAGGTAAGTTTTCTTCCTTTGGTGATATTATTTTTCCTATTAATGATACTAATGTTTGTTTTGAAAATAGTGTACATGCAGATGATTCCCTAGAAGAATTAAACACACTAGAAGAATTTGGATCCAATGCTCAATCACCTGTTGTAGATTTGCCTGCATCCACTAGTCTTTCAACTTTACCTAATCCTTCTTTCACTGCTTCTAGCCATCCTACAAGGCCTTCTAGAACAGTTAGACTTCCTTCAAAATCTGATAACTTTCAAGTCTCCTTACCAGAAAGTAAAACCATTTCACACACTACTATTCACAGTGTTGCTCAGGTTCTATCTTACAATCATATTTATTTTACGCATCAAAATTTCATTAGTCATATTGATTCTTTAAAAGAACCAAGAACCTATAAGCAAGCTGTTAAATTTGATTGTTGAAAAAAAACTATGGATGAAGAAATATTAGGCTTAGAAAGAAACAATACTTGGGATTTGGTTTCTTTGCCTAGTGGTAAACAAACAATAAGTTGTAAATGGGTCTATAGGACAAAACTTAAATCTGATGGTACTTTATAAAGATATAAAGCTCGGTTAGTTGCTAAAGGATATACTTAGCAACCTGGTTTGGATTATCTTAATACATATTAGAACTATCATTTTTGTTGCTGCAGCAAAAAACTGGTATTTGCATCAATTGGATATAAATAATGTTTTCTTACATGATTTTTTGAATGAAGAAGTTTTTATCGATCTTCCACCTGGGTTTGTACCTCCTCAACATGGTTTAGCTTGTAAGTTAAGAAAAAGTTTATATGGTTTAAAGCAAGCTAGTCGGCAGTGAAATGAAGTATTAACACTTGCTTTAAAATTTCAAGGTTTTTCTCAAACCTCTTCTGACACTTCTTTGTTTTTAAAAGGAAAAAGAACTAATTTCATTTCTCTTGTTGTCTATGTAGATGACATTGTTCTTATAAGCCCAAATATGATTGAAATTACTCTTATTAAACAATATTTACATGATACTTTTCAACTAAAAAACTTGGAAGATCTAAAGTATTTTTTAGGTTTTGAGGTTGCTAGATCAAAACAAGGTATAAATCTTTGTCAACGTAAGTATACCCTTGAACATCTAAAGGAAACTGGTTTTCTTAGTTCTAAACCCGCTTCTACTCCTTTTAATGTTAAACAGAAGATTTCTAAACTAGATGGTATACCTCTGGAATACATTACTTCTTATCAAAAGTTAATAGAGAAACTTCTTTATTTAACCAATACAAGGCCTGATATTACCTTTGATGTCCACCAATTATCCCAGTTTCTTGCTGCTCCTATAGACATTCATTTAACTACTGTTCATCGAATTCTTAGATATTTGAAAGGTGGTCCTGGTCAAGGTTTATTCTTTCCTGCTAATAATGACCTTAAACTCAATGCTTTCTCTGATTCTGATTGGGCATCATGCCCAGATTCTAGAAAATCAACTACTGGATTTTGTATCTTTTTTGGTTCAACTTTAATTTCCTAGAAATCCAAAAACAACCCACTATTTCAAGATCCTCTAGTGTGGCTGAATGTAGAGCTTTAGCTGCTGTAACTTGTGAAATCTAGAGGCTTACTTATCTGCTTTCTGATTTACAAATTTCTTTTCATCCCGCTAATCTTTATTGTGACAATTTATCTGCCATTAAAATTGTAGAAAATCCGGTTCAACATGAGAGAACCAAGCACATAGAGATTATCTGCCACTTGATAAGAGAAAAACTTCAACATGGTCTTCTGCATTTATTGTCTGTTTCTTTGTCTACTCAATTAGTCGACTGTTTCACGAAAGCTCTTTCCCCTACTATGTTACAAGGGCCGATTTCCCTGTAAGGCATACAAAATTTGTATGCTCCAACTTGAGGGGTTGTTAAGATATGTATTTTTGTAATTAGTTGGTAATTAAATGTAAACAATTAGTTAGGTAGTTAAGTAGTTTTGTTTCTTTAGAGTTTTTTTTATTCATTCTTTATTGTTATATAATTAATATTTCAAATATTGTAAATGTAATCTTTGTAATTACAACTTTGAATAAAACGTTTCAGTTCTCTCTCTTCTTTTCTCTCATCCAACTAAATTCCCAATTCCAAAACCCTAAATCAAGAAACTAAACATTCAACAAGAGGGTGAAGCAGCCATCACTCACCTCGTACTAGAGACAAGGAAGCAAAACGCCAACAAATTTCGTTGCCCAGGGGAGTTCATCAATGGCAGGAAATATATGAGTGTTTGGGACTGACCAAGCCTTGTAAATTGCTCGTATCTGTAACAGCCTTATCCAGCTGGGAGTTATAGCTGTTAGAATTCTTAAAATTTCTGTTATGTTTTATTATTAATTACCGTCGTTAGACTCAAGTGAAACGGTGCATTTTGTTTAAAGGCTTAGGCCTGCAACGTTGCCGTTTTGGATTGTAAACCTTTAAAGACTAAAACCCTATCTATTTTTGGTTTTGTCGATTGGAATGAGAATCCTTATCTTTTCTCCTCTTTTTCTTTTCTAAATTCTCCCTCTGCTCTACAGAAGTCTTCATTCTTTTCATAATTCTTGTTTGAAGTGTTACAAAGGTATCAGAGACACAGGTTTGAGCCTTGAAAAATGGTGGACGCTCTGTTAACTCGCGCAGCACAGGCAGCATTGGCAGCGTAACAAACGGCTCAACAAACGTGGGGTGGAACGCCAGTGCTGTAACGCCCCAATTTTGGGCTTAGAAGTTTTGAGTTTGGACCGGTCTGGTCGGATCGTGGTTCGAATATAAAAGGTGATTTTTAGGAAAGCCTAGTTCGGGTTGCATTAAAAATATAAAAAAATGTCTTAAAATTCTCTTTTATTATATATAAGAGAGTGGTGAAATCAATTTTGCAAAATGAGGTTTGGAAGTGTGACATTTTGGGTTAGTGACCAAAATGTAATTTTCGGAAACTGAGTGACTATTTTAAAAAGGATTGAAACTTTGAATCTTTAAGGAGCTATTTACTCAAAAGGAGTTTCTCCAGATTTTTCTTAATATTAATCAATTTATTAATGGTTTTAATTAAGGTAAAAAGGGAGGGAGGAAGATATTTTGTCATTTTAACTAACTTTCTCAAAATTTTCTATTTTCTTTCTCTCAACTTTTCTCTCAACCCAAACACATTTCTCCAGCAAATTTCCCTCTGATTTTGACATCCAAAGATTAGATTTCAATCCTCATTTGATCTCTAATCATTTCTTCATCAAAACCTTAGCATTTTCTTGTTGGATTTTCAAGAATCTTGGTTCCAAAAAGGGAGAAACTCAAGTTTAGAGGTTTAAGAATGATTGGATTTGATGGATCTTGGCTGGCTAGTGCTGTAGTGATGTTTGGATGTGATTTCGGTTGTGTTTGGTAGCTGAAATGTGGATGTTGATGTGAGCAACGAGTTTAGGTGCTTTGGTTGAAGATATTAATGCATGATGATGCATTAATCCTCTGCTTTGATGTGTTTAAAACAGGGGAGACATCTTCGGATCCTTGTGGTGTTGATCCGGAAGCTTGATTGGTGTTTCGGCAAAGTTGCGAAACGGAATCGGTGAGTGGATTTTGGTTTTCGGCTTTGAAACCAATGTTTTGAAGGTTTGGGAGCTTAGTTTAAGTCTAAACAACTTTGCTAAGCTCAAGAGTAAGTTTTTGGAAAAACTCTCTTGTTGATGAACCATGAGTTGGTTGAATGCAATGTGATTTGTTTGCATGTTTTAAATTCTGTTTTGAAAGCATGTTTGAGCATGTTTATTGCTGGTTTTATAAGTCATGAATTGAAGGATGCTCAAGGTAAGAGATCCTAGTTTTTGAACATTGTTAAATGTGGTTTTGATGCAAAATGGTGCATGATGTTTATGGCTTTGTTAAATGCTTTAAAACAGTGGATTATTATTGTTAAATGATGTATATTGGCACGTGATGTCTTGAGGATGGCTAAGAACACTATGGTGGTTAAAAGTTCATAGGTGGTTCTTGTGTTAAGAACAACATGGTGGTTAAAAGTCCATGGTTGATTCTTGTGCTAAGGTCACAAAGGTGGTTAAAAGTCCTTGTGTGAGCCTTGTGTATTGTAAGGTCACAAAGGTGGTTAAAAGTCCTTGTGTGGACCTTGTGTATTTAAGAACACCATGGTGGTTAAAAGTCCATGGGTGATTCTTGTGTTAAGGTCACAAAGGTGGTTAAAAGTCCTTGTGTGGACCTTGTGTATTGTAAGAACACCATGGTGGTTAAAAGTCCATGGGTGATTCTTGTGCTAAGGACACAATGGTGGTTAAAAGTCCATGTGTGGTCCTTGTGAATTGTAAGATCACAATGGTGGTTAAAAGTCCATGTGTGGTCCTTGTGAATTGTAAGATCACAATGGTGGTTAAAAGTCCATGTGTGGATCTTGAGTTGATTGTATCTTGAGATGGAAAACGATCATAATTATCACTTGTGGCCAATATCACATGTTAATAATTTGAAGCATGAAATGCTTGTTTTATATGCTTATGTGCATGGTTAAATGATGTTTTGAGCTAAGGTTTCAAAAAGTGTTTTAAATGCATTATTGTGATGTTTTAAATGAGCATTCCTCACTAAGCTTTTTGCTTACGCTCTATCTTTTCTTAAACCAATAATGCAGATCATTGAGTGCATAAAGGGCAGCAAGGAGGGCAAGAATCCAAGTGAAGAATTAAGCTCATGATGGTGAATGATTTCCTAACACTATTAGCTTTTGGCATTTGGCAATGGGGGACCTATGTTGTTGTTTTGGGAGATGTTTTAGACTCCCTAAGTTGGTTTTATGCTTTTGTTGTTGATGGAACATGCAATTGGCCTCTTGGTAATTGTTTTGGTGAATTGAGGATTGCTTGGTTTTCTAAATAGGATGCATGCCTATAGAATTGGGGATTTGCTTAATTGGTGCCATGTTTGAGTATGGTTGATGCAAATATGTTCCTTAGACTTGTAATGTCTTGCTGGTATCATTTTGTTGCCTTTGGATTATGTTTGATGGGTCAATTGTATAATAAACCAGCAAAATTTCTGCAATCTGGGCAGGCCGTATCGGAACGGGTGCTACCGTTTCGGAACAGGGGGCCTAAAATGGCCTAGGCGTTTCGAAACGGGAGGAACTGTTCCGGAACGAAAATGCTACTGCCAAGCCCTGTTTCGATACTCGTTTCGGAACGGTCCCGCGTTTTGGAACGGATCATCCCCGTTTCGGAACACTCGACCGTTGGGCACTGAAATTGACGGTTATATGTTTTGAAAACCTTGCGTTTTGGTCTTGAACTTTGTATATGCATTTGAATGAGTTTGTGATGTCCGTTTGAGCTGAAATTTGGCAGTGAAGCATGAAACATGATTAATTTCATAATGGTAACTCAAAAGTTGGCTAAGTTCCTATAATTTTCTGAATTTGCAATTTGGTCCCTAAAATCATGTTTTATGCATTTGAGTCCCTGAATGTTCTTTGATTGTTATGATCTTTGAGCATGCTGTGGTTGTGAACATATCTAGGGTTAACGTGCATTTAGATAAGATTAAAAATAAAAAAGGGTCGTTAATCAAGGTTGACTTTCGGGTTGACTTTGGTTTTCCCCGTGTAAACTTCTTAATTCGGTTCAACCGTCTGGGCCAGGTTAAGGGGGTTACATTTGGTGGTATCAGAGCTGAGTTCTCGAGTAATTGGGAATGATTATGTGGGTGATTAAAGTATGTATGCTTTGTATGCTTGTTGAATGAAAGCATGTTGTGTGAATTGTAAGTATGTTACGATTGTGAAGTATGTTGTGGTGAAGCATGATAGAGGGACCCATTGCCAAATCAAAGCTAATGAAATGAAATTGTTTTTAATTGGAAATGAGCTTGAGTACTTAGATTACTTACCTTGCTGGGCCTGACTTTGTTTTATTGCATTGTGATTGCATTGTTAGTGTATGGCACCTCGTAGAGAATTGAGGGTTAATACGCGAGCTATGGCTCAAAATGAGAATGAAGAGAACGTTGAAAACGTTGTGGATTTACCTCCTCCGCCTGGTGGTGGTGGTGCTGGGGGTGAAGGAGCTGCAGCTGGTGCTGGGGGCGCTGGACCTGAAGCTGGTCAGGGGCAAGCTGTACCTGACATGTCAATGTTGGTTCAAGCTATTGCTGGTGCTTTTCGAGCAGCGGTAGCTGGAGATCAAGGAGCTGGGCATCAGGGAGATGCTGGAGTTAGACTACCTTTGGAACGTTTGCGTAGTCTGGGAGGGACTGAGTTCAGGGGTTTGTCTGCTGAAAGTTCGGAGTCTTGGTTGGAAAGTACCAAAAGAATCTTGGGACAAATGAACTGCAATGAAGTTCAGAAGCTGGGCTGTGTAGTATCGTTGTTGCAGGACGATGCATACACTTGGTGGACAACCACTATCTCTGGGATGGCGGAAGCTGATGTGACTTGGACGTTCTTTCAGAACGCGTTCAAGAGAAGGTATCTAGGGGTGAGGTACCTAGATGAAAAGAAAAGAGAATTCATGTCTCTGACCCAAGGGAGCATGTCTGTAGCTGAGTACGAGGTTTAGTTTGTTCGACTCAGTCAGTACACACCTGAGCTTGTCCCGGATGAGCGGGAGAGGTGTGAAAGGTTCCGTTATGGTTTGGTGACGGAAGTAAAGACGTATATGCTGGCTGCTGAGTATATTGATTTTGATGTGCTGGTGGGTAGAGCAAAGGACATCGAGATGAACTTGGGTTTATCTTCTAGAAGTGTTGTTTCTAGTGCTAGTAAGCGAGCTGCTGAGTATAGTTCCGGTGGTGGACGGAACAAGAGGGGACGTGATCAGAAGTATCAGTCTTCAGCTAAGCGAGGTGGTGGTGCGCCTGCTCAGGGAGGCAAGGCGAGAGCGGATCCAAGTGCATGTTGGACATGTGGATCGCGTGGCCATATGAAGCGTGATTGTCCTCGAGCTGTGAGGGAGGTGCAGGCTCCTGTTGTGGCGGCTGGTAACTCGTGCTGGAACTGTGGATCTACGGATCACATGAGGAGAGAGTGTCCTCTGTTGGCTGGTGGTGGCCAAGGACGTGCTCCTGTTGTTGCTCCACCACAGAGAGGTCGTGGGCGCGGCCGTGGTAATTTCCAACGGAGAGAAGAGGGTGGATGGAATGTGGCTCATGTTGTAGCTGTTCAGCCTGAGGGTGGAGGCCAGGCCAGAGTGTATGTTCAGAGGGAGGGGAGAAATGACACGGATGTGATCGCAGGTACTTTTACTTTGCAATCCTTGTCATTACCTTCCTTGATTGATTCTGGATCTACACACTCATACATATTGCGTGAGCATGCTGAATTGCTTGGTTTGCTTGTTGAGTCTTTGGATGTTGGTATGCGTGTCACTAGTTCTTTTGGTGAGACTGTTGTGACTCGGAAGCTTTATAGAAGATGTTCTTTGGTTGTTCAAGATCATGTCTTTCCTGTTGATCTTATGGAATTGCCTTTCTATGGTTTTGATGTAATCCTTGGTATGGATTGGCTTGTTGAGCACCGAGCTGTGGTGGATTGTGAGAATAAGCGATTTTCGTTGAAACTTGCGGATGATTATGAGGTAGTTGTGGTTGGTGAGAATGTGAAGTTTCTTGCCAATGTGGTGTCTACATTGGAGGCGAGCCGGATGCTGAGGCAAGGTTGTGAAGCCTATCTAGCTTTTGTGATGAATCCTAGTTCTAAGGAGTTGCGTGTGCAAGATATCAGGACTGTGCGAGAGTTTCCTGGTGTGTTTCCTGAGGAGTTGCCTGGATTGCCTCCTAGTCGCGAAGTGGAGTTTGGGATTGAGTTGTATGAAAACACGACTCCAGTGTCCATTACCCCTTATAGAATGGCACCTAAGGAGTTGAAAGAGCTGAAGACGCAACTGCAAGAGTTGCTTGATCGTGGGTTCATTCGGCCAAGTGTTTCACCTTGGGGTGCACCAGTTTTGTTTGTGAAGAAGAAGGATGGCACTATGAGAATGTGCATTGATTATCGTCAGCTTAACAAGTTGACTATCAAGAATCGGTATCCATTGCCAAGAATTGATGATCTTTTTGATCAATTTCGGGGAGCAACTATGTTCTCTAAGATTGACTTAAGGTCAGGGTATTACCAGTTGAAGGTGAAAGATGTGGATGTGCCTAAGACAGCTTTCAGGACGAGGTATGGGCATTATGAGTTCCTTGTGATGCCGTTTGGTTTGACAAATGCTCCTGCAGCTTTCATGGACATGATGAACCAAGTATTCCATGAATACTTGGATAAATTTGTTGTGGTGTTCATTGATGATATCCTTGTGTTCCCGCGTACAGAGGAGGAGCATGAAGAGCATCTGAGGATTGTGTTGCAAGATTTGTTGGAGAATCAGCTTTATGCCAAGCTGAGCAAGTGTGAGTTCTGGCTTAGGGAAGTGGTGTTTCTAGGTCATGTGGTTTCTGCTGAAGGGATTCGTGTTGATCCTCAGAAGATTGAGGCGGTGATGAATTGGAAGGTTCCTAACTCTGTTCATGAAGTCCGTAGTTTCCTTGGTTTGGCGGGTTACTACCGGAGGTTTGTGGATGGGTTTTCAAAGATTGCTGCACCTTTGACGAAGTTGTTGCAGAAGGATGTTAAGTATGAGTGGACGGAAGCGAGGCAGCAGGCTTTTGAGAAGCTTAAGGCAGCTTTGACGCAAGCTCCTATCTTGGTTCAACCTGAATCAGGAAAAGAATTTGTGGTGTATAGTGATGCGTCCTATGTTGGTTTGGGATGTGTGTTGCTGCAAGAGGGTAAGGTGGTGGCTTATGCATCACGACAGTTGAAGGTGCATGATCGCAATTATCCTACGCATGACATCGAGTTGGCTGCAGCGGTTTTTGCTTTAAAGATCTGGAGACATTATCTGTATGGTGGGAAGTGTACTGTGTACACGGATCACAAGAGTTTGAAGTATCTGATGTCTCAGAAGGAGTTGAATCTTAGGCATCGACGTTGGTGGGAGTTGCTCAAGGATTATGATTTGACGATTGAGTATCACCCGGGTAAAGCTAATGTTGTAGCAGATGCCTTGAGTAGAAAGGTAGCTGTTGAGTTGAGGGCTATGTTCGCCAGTTTGAGTATTTCGCGTGATGGTGGTCTTGTGGCTGAGTTGCAAGTGAAACCATCTTTGGTTCAGTTGATCAAGGAAAAGCAGTTGTTGGATGATTCCTTGGTGCCGCATGTTTAGGATATTGCGGAGGATAGGCCTTCGAATTTTTGTTTTAATGATGATGGAGTGTTGTGTTTTGGGAGTCAGATAGTAGTGCCCAATGATGCTGAATTGAGGCGTGCTATTCTGACTGAAGGTCATAGTAGTCCTTTTGCTATGCACCCTGGTAGTACTAAGATGTATCGTGATCTTCGTGATGAGTACTATTGGGTGGGTTTAAAGAAAGATGTTGCTGAGTTTGTAAGCAAGTGCATGGTGTGTCAGCGAGTTAAGGCTGAGCATCAGTTTCCTTCAGGGTTGTTGCAACCGTTGAGAATTCCTGAATGGAAGTGGGAAAGGGTTACCATGGATTTTGTATCTGGTTTGCCTTTGTCGCCATCGAAGAAGAATTCGGTGTGGGTGATTGTGGATCGCTTGACGAAGTGTGCACATTTCTTGCCTGTGCATACTACGTACTCTTTGGATAAGCTTGCAGAGCTGTATATTGCTGAGATTGTGCGGCTGCATGGTGTGCCAAAGTCGATTGTGTCGGATAGGGATCCGAGGTTTACATCGCGTTTCTGGCAGTGTTTGCATCAGGCTTTGGGTACACGGTTGAATTTCAGTACATCTTATCATCCTCAGTCGGATGGGCAGTCTGAGCGTGTTATCCAGGTTCTGGAGGATATGTTGAGGTGCTGCGTGATTGAGTTTCAGGGCTCTTGGGAGAAACATTTGCCTTTGGCGGAGTTTGCTTATAATAATAGTTATCAGGCAAGTATTCAAATGGCACCTTTTGAAGCTTTGTACGGGAGGAAGTGTAGGACTCATCTGTGTTGGGCTGAAACGGGTCAGAAGTTGGTTTCGATGCCAGCGTTGTTGAAAGGAACCACTGAGAAGGTGAAGCTCATTTGTGAGCGTTTGAAGGCAGCTTCTGATCGGCAAAAGTCTTACGCGGATATGAAGCGTAAGAAGATTGAGTATGCAGTGGGTGACCGTGTGTTTTTGAAGGTTTCCTCTTGGAAAAAGGTGATGAGGTTTGGCCGGAAGGGTAAGTTGAGCCCTAGGTACATTAGACCATACGAGGTGATTGAGCGTGTGGGTCCTGTTGCGTACAAGTTGAGGTTACCGCAAGAGTTGGAGAAGATTCATGACGTGTTTCATGTTTCTATGCTTCGGAAGTATAGATCGGATCCTTCACATGTGATGCCTGTGGAAGAAGTAGAATTGAATCCGGATTTCACTTATGATGAGGAACCGGTGAAGATTCTGGATTCGGATAGTAAGGCTCTTCGAGGCAAGACCATTGAGTTGGTAAAGGTGTTGTGGAAACATCGCGGTGTTGAAGAAGCCACGTGAGAGCGGAAAGATGATATGTTGAAGCAGTTTTCGTACCTCTTTCCTTCAGGTAAATTTCAAGGACGAAATTTCTTAAGGGGGGGGGGGAGAGTTGTAACGCCCCAATTTTGGGCTTAGAAGTTTTGAGTTTGGACCGGTTTGGTCGGATCGTGGTTCGAATATAAAAGGTGATTTTTAGGAAAGCCTAGTTCGGGTTGCATTAAAAATATGGAAAAATGTCTTAAAATTCTCTTTTATTATATATAAGAGAGTGGTGAAATCAATTTTGCAAAATGAGGTTGGAAGTGTGACATTTTGGGTTAGTGACCAAAATGTAATTTTCGGAAACTGGGTGACTATTTTAAAAAGGATTGAAACTTTGAATCTTTAAGGAGCTATTTACCCAAAAGGAGTTTCTCCAGATTTTTCTTAATATTAATCAATTTATTAATGGTTTTAATTAAGGTAAAAAGAGAGGGAAGGAGATATTTTGTCATTTTAACTAACTTTCTCAGAATTTTCTATTTTCTTTCTCTCAACTTTTCTCTCAACCCAAACACATTTCTCCAGCAAATTTCCCTCTGATTTTGACATCCAAAGATTAGATTTCAATCCTCATTTGATCTCTAATCATTTCTTCATCAAAACCTTAGCATTTTCTTGTTGGATTTTCAAGAATCTTAGTTCCAAAAAGGGAGAAACTCGAGTTTAGAGGTATGAACGTCCTTATCCTCTAAATTCTCAGTTCTTTACTGAAATTCCTAAGTTCTTAATCCTTGATTTGTGTTTTATTAAAGGTTTTACAATTGTGTTCTTGATCTTGACTTTAAAATGCAAGATTTGGTTAATTTTTGATGAAATTTGTATAATCTGATTGGGCATTGTTTTGAGATGTCATTTTGATGTAATATGAATGTATAATTGATGAGAAATTGATGTTTAATCAATGCAATCCCGGATAGGTTAATTTTCCTAAGTTTTGCTTGAGTTTTTTTGTGGTTTTTGGGGTGATCTTAGTGATCTGCTATAGCTGGACGTATAAGGACGTGATTAGATCCTTTTTGGATGTTAATTGAGGTTTAAGAATGATTGGATTTGATGGATCTTGGCTGGGTAGTGTTGTAGTGATGTTTGGATGTGATTTCGGTTGTGTTTGGTAGCCGAAATGTGGATGTTGATGTGAGCAGCGAGTTTAGGTGCTTTGGTTGAAGATATTAATGCATGATGATGCATTAATCCTCTGCTTTGATGTGTTTAAAACAAGGGAGACATCTTCGGATCCTTGTGGTGTTGATCCGAAAGCTTGATTGGTGTTTCGACAAAGTTGCGAAACGGAATCGGTGAGTGGATTTTGGTTTTCAGCTTTGAAACCAACGTTTTGAAGGTTTGGGAGCTTAGTTTAAGTCTAAACAACTTTGCTAAGCTCAAGAGTAAGTTTTCGGAAAAACTCTCTTGTTGATGAACCATGAGTTGGTTGAATGCAATGTGATTTGTTTGCATGTTTTAAATTCTGTTTTGAAAGCATGTTTGAGCATGTTTATTGCTGGTTTTATAAGCCATGAATTGAAGGATGCTCAAGGTAAGAGATCCTAGTTTTTGAACATTGTTAAATGTGGTTTTGATGCAAAATGGTGCATGATGTTTATGGCTTTGTTAAATGCTTTAAAACAGTGGATTATTATTGTTAAATGATGTATATTGGCAAGTGATGTCTTGAGGATGGCTAAGAACACTATGGTGGTTAAAAGTCCATAGGTGGTTCTTGTGTTAAGAACAACATGGTGGTTAAAAGTCCATGGTTGATTCTTGTGCTAAGGTCACAAAGGTGGTTAAAAGTCCTTGTGTGAGCCTTGTGTATTGTAAGGTCACAAAGGTGGTTAAAAGTCCTTGTGTGGACCTTGTGTATTTAAGAACACCATGGTGGTTAAAAGTCCATGGGTGATTCTTGTGTTAAGGTCACAAAGGTGGTTAAAAGTCCTTGTGTGGACCTTGTGTATTGTAAGAACACCATGGTGGTTAAAAGTCCATGGGTGATTCTTGTGCTAAGGACACAATGGTGGTTAAAAGTCCATGTGTGGTCCTTGTGAATTGTAAGATCACAATGGTGGTTAAAAGTCCATGTGTGGATCTTGAGTTGATTGTATCTTGAGATGGAAAACGATCATAATTATCACTTGTGGCCAATATCACATGTTAATAATTTGAAGCATGAAATGCTTGTTTTATATGCTTTTGTGCATGGTTAAATGATGTTTTGAGCTAAGGTTTCAAAAAGTGTTTTAAATGCATTATTGTGATGTTTTAAATGAGCATTCCTCACTAAGCTTTTTGCTTACGCTCTATCTTTTCTTAAACCAATAATGCAGATCGTTGAGTGCATAAAGGGCAGCAAGGAGGGCAAGAATCCAAGTGAAGAATTAAGCTCATGTATGGTGAATGATTTCCTAACACTATTAGCTTTTGGCATTTGGCAATGGGGGACCTATGTTGTTGTTTTGGGAGATGTTTTAGACTCCCTAAGTTGGTTTTATGCTTTTGTTGTTGATGGAACATGTAATTGGCCTCTTGGTAATTGTTTTGGTGAATTGAGGATTGCTTGGTTTTCTAAATAGGATGCATGCCTATAGAATTGGGGATTTGCTTAATTGGTGCCATGTTTGAGTATGGTTGATGCAAACATGTTCCTTAGACTTGTAATGTCTTGCTGGTATCATTTGGTTGCCTTTGGAGCATGTTTGATGGGTCAATTGTATGATAAACCAGCAAAATTTCTGCAATCTGGGCAAGGCGTATCGGAACGGGTGCTACCGTTTCGGAACAGGGGGCCTGAAAATGCTACTGCCAAGCCCTGTTCCGATACTCATTTCGGAATGGTCCCGCGTTTCGGAACGGATCATCCCCGTTTCGGAACACTCGACCGTTGGGCACTGAAATTGACGGTTATATGTTTTGAAAACCTTGCGTTTTGGTCCTGAACTTTGTATATGCATTTGAATGAGTTTGTGATGTCCGTTTGAGCTGAAATTTGGCAGTGAAGCATGAAACATGATTAATTTCATCATAGTAACTCAAAAGTTGGCTAAGTCCCTATAATTTTCTGAATTTTCAATTTGGTCCCTAAAATCATGTTTTGTGCATTTGAGTCCCTGAATGTTCTTTGATTGTTATGATCTTTGAGCATGCTGTGGTTGTGAACATATCTAGGGTTAACGTGCATTTAGATAAGATTAAAAATAAAAAAGGGTCCTTAATCAAGGTTGACTTTCGGGTTGACTTTGGTTTTCCCCGTGTAAACTTCTTAATTCGGTTCAACCGTCTGAGCCGTGTTAAGGGGGTTACAAGTGCCGACTGAAACGGAACCAAGGCCGGAATGGCAACTAAAAACTGATCGGCTCCGGGCAGATCTGAATGCCATGAAGGAGCGATTGGAACAATCCTTGGACAACAAGATGAAGGGCATGAAAGCTTCGTTGATGGCTGATTTAAAGAAGCTGTTGGAAATAGCTTTGGGGAAAAGGTCTTTTGATGAAGAAAACAACAATCAACAAGATAGTGTATTAGGAGCTCAGCCAGAGTTACAAACTTCAGAGTTGGGTATGGGGATCAATGGGGGAAAATCAAACACTTGGTGAGCAGAACGTTGCCCAGAAATCCACGATCATTATTGATGATGTGGTCCCAGAATCGGGTAGTCCAAGTAACCTTGAGAGGAACCCAACAACGAGCAATTTCGCATACAGGCTGCTTTGTCCCAAGTTTGATGGCGATGAATTCCGAGGATGGCTGTCGAAATTGGAGCAATATTTTGAAGTTGAGAATGTGCCGAGCTCAGCTAAAATCAGAGTGGTGATGCTCCATTTGGAAGGGAGGGCATTACAGTGGCACCATTTTTTAGCAAAGAATTAGAAGGATTTCCACCAACTAGGCTGGGAACAATATGTGCATCTATTGTGAGAAAGATTTGATCCTGGTGGACTGGATGACCCGTTCTCTGAACTTCTAGCCTTTAGACAGAATGAATCAGTCGAGCAATTTTATGAAAAGTTTATTCATCTCTTGAACCAGGTACAACTACTCGATGAATACATATTAAGTATGTTCAAGAACCATCTGCGGATAGAAATAAGTCAATACCTGCAATTACTTCAACCTAAGAACATCATTGATGCTTTTCATCTGGCTAAACATTTAGAGAAGGTCTTTTTTCCAGTTTAGAAAAAGGTGACATGGCAAAACCCTAGAACATCAACCCCATCCCCTTTGAGCCTTCCTGCTAGGACAAGCAATAGTGCAATGAAGAATGTGGTTCAGCCAGGGAGTGTGGTTGCATCCACTTTTACTTCTCGGAATAGTTCACCTAGCAGATTGAGCCCCACGGGTACTAAGAATCAGGGCACCACTCAGTACATAGGAACTAGAAAGACGATTTCAGCGGCGAAAATTAAGGATAGAAGGAAAAGGGGATTATGTTTTTGGTGTGCAGCAAAATATTCTCATGGACACAAATGTGCTAGATCACAATTGTTTCAAATAGTGATCGAACGGGTGGACGAGGAAGAAGAAACTGAAGTGTTCCTAAACTGTGAGGAAGAAAGAGAGGCTGCAACTCAGGACAGTGGTAAACAAGAGAGTCCCATTGTATCCTTGCACCCTATGTTGGGGGCAAATGGCTGGGAAACTATGAAGCTGATGGTGAAAATGGGAGGTGTGGAATACATTGCATTGTTAGATTCTGGGAGCTCTCATAATTTCATGAGTTGGGCTCTAATGAAGAAACTGGGGTTGAGGATGCATGGGAGAAGTCAGCTTAAAGTCTTGGTGGCTGATGGGAATCAAATTGGAACCTTGGGATAATGTCCAGGAGTGGAATGGCAGGTTGAAGAACAGACTTTCACCACATATTTCTTAGTTTTACCCCTCAAACATTGTGATATAGTGTTAGGGGTGCAATGGTTGTCCAGCTTAGACCCTATTAGTTGGAATTTTTCCAATATGAGCATGGAGTTTTAGTGCAAGGGTAACAAGGTCAAGTTGTGGGGGCACAGACCGGAGCCTATACAGAAAATGAGTTCCAAGCTATGCGAGAAGATGTTGAGGGGTCACAACAATCCATAAACTGGCTCACTGTTGTATTTCAATGCTCATTTGGAAATTCGGCCAGAAGAAAAGAGAATGCCCAGTGATTTGAAAAACTTGCTGCACCGATATGAAGATGTCTTTGCTGAACCTAAGGGCCTGCCACCCGCAAGGAGCCATGACCACAAAATTGCATTGATCGATGAAATTGATTAAGGAGATGCTGGAAGCTGGGGTGATAAGGGATAGCAACAGTGCTTTTTCTTCTCCAATAGTCATGGTGAAAAAATGATGGATCCTGGAGAATGTGCATAGATTATAGAAGATTGAATAAGATGACCATCAGAGATAAATTTCCTATGCCCATCATTGAAGAATTACTTGATGAACTAGGGGCAGCCAGATTCTTTTCTAAATTAGACCTCAGATCGGGCTACCACCAAATCAGAATGAGTGAACCTGACATACGTAAGACTGCCTTCAAAACTCATGAAGGTCACTACGAATTTCTGGTAATGCCATTTGGGCTTACCAATGCTCCAGCCACATTTCAGAGCTTGATGAACAAGGTTTTTAAGAACTTTTTAAGGAAGTCGGTATTGGTCTTCTTCGATGATATCCTAGTATATTTTGCCAATTGAGAGTTACACTTGCAACATTTGAAAGGGGTATTGGAACTGTTAAGGGAGAACCAACTGTTTCTAAACTCAACAAGTGTTGTTTTGGTGCCCAGGAAGTGGATTATTTGGGTTATGTGATAGCTGGGGGAGTAATAGCCATGGACAAAGAGAAGGTTCAATGCATTTTGGATTGGCCAACTCCAGTTTCAGTCAAATAATTAAGGGGATATTTGGGACTATTTGGATACTACAGAAGATTTATCAAGGGGTATGGTGTGATAGCAAGGAGTTTGACAGATTTGCTTAAAAAGGGAGGCTGGAAATGAGGTTTGGAGGAAGAGAAGGCTTTCCAGAGTTTAAAAGAAGCTGTCAGCACTGCTCCTGTATTGAGTCTACCAGATTTTTTCTCTAGTGTTTATGGTAGAAACGGATGTGTCAGAGAAGGGAGTTGGGGCTGTACTTAGTCAAAAGGGGAAACCTTTAGCATTTTTCAGTAAAGGGATAAGAGTGAGGCATCAAAGTTTATCAGTCTATGAAAAAGAAATGATGCCAGTGAAGAAATGGTCTCCTTACTTAATAGGGAGACACATTATGATCAAGACAGACCACCAAAGTCTGAAATTTCTTGCTGAAAACCAAGAAATTACCCTTTCTCAGCATAAATGGGTGGTAAAAATGATGGGGTATGACTATGAGGTCCAGTATAGGAAGGGAAGCAATAATGTGGTTGCTGATGTGTTGTCTAGAAAGCCTATGGTGGGGAGTTGTCAAGCTATTACAGTGAATTGTGCATCTACTGAGTTGTTGAAGAAGGTAGTTGTCTCTTGGGAAACTGATGACAGGCTAAAACAAATCACATTGGATTTAGAGAAGGGATCCCAGAAACACAACAAGTATGAGTGGGATGGACATCAGTTAAGAAGAAAAAGGGAAGCTGTTTGTTAGCAATGATAAAGAACCGAGGGCAGAAATTTTGAATTTCTTTCATGGTGGGGTTCTCGGAGGGCACTCGGGAGCACACGCCACCAGTAAGAGAATTTCTGGAATTTTCTATTGGAAAGGGCTTAAGAAGGAGGTAAAGAATTTTGCAGAGAATGCGCAATATGTCAAAAGAACAAAGATGACTTGACATATCCAAGAGGGTTATTGGAGCCCTTGCCAATCCCTGAGGCTGCTTGGGTGTCCATAAGCATGGATTTCATCGAAGGTTTACCTATGTCCAGAAACAAGAATACTATTCTGGTGGTGGTAGATAGGCTCACCAAATACGCCCATTTTATTGCCTTGGCTCATCCATTCTCTGCAAAAGATGTTGCTCAAGCCTTTTTGGAGAATGTTTTTAAATTGCACGAGTTACCTAGTAATATTGTGTGTGACTGTGAAAGGATTTTTATGAGCTCTTTTTGGCAGGAGCTGTTCAAAAGATTGGGGGTCAACATAAACTCGTCCACAGCTTACCACCCCGAGAGTGATGGACAGACGAAAAGAGTTAACAAATGCCTAGAGACTTACCTGAGATGCATGGTGGGAGAAAAGCCTAAGGAGTGGGAAAACTGGCCCCACCTAAAAGAATGGTGGTATAATTCTTCCTACCACTATGCTATACACACAACCCCTTTCCAAGCTCTATATGGGCAGGAGCCCTCTTTACATGTACCCTATGTGGCTGGTGAATCTAAAGTTGCATATGTGGATATGGGATAACAACAAAGGGAAGCGGATGTGAATATGCTTAAATTTCATCTTAAGAGAGCCCAAGACAGAATGAAGAATCAAGCTGACAAGAAGAGGTCTGAGTGTGAATTTGAGGTTGGGGATCTAGTGTATCTCAAGTTGCAGTGTAACACCCTTAGCTCGGCCTAGACGCTTGACCCGAACTATGAAGATTACACGGGGAAAACCAAAGTCAACCCAAAAGTCAACCTTGATTAATGACCGTTTTTTTCTTTTTAATCTTTTCTATATGCACATTACGCCTATGTGAACCCTCAATAACCATAGGAGAGAAAGGCACAACGATCGAAAATCATTTTGGGACTCAATTGCATGAATTACACTTTTAGGGACTAAAATGTAATTTTTAGAAATTATAAAGACATTGCAGATTTTAGGTTTACCAATATGTAATTAGTCATATTATATACTTCTCTGTCAAATTTTAGCTTAAAAGGACATTCCAAGCTCAAGCAATTGCATCCACAACATTTAGGACTAAAGCGTAAAACATGGAAACTTAAAACAAATTCAAAACAACATCCAACGGTCATCTGTATCGGAACACCCACCCTTTGTACCGAAACGCCCGTATCGAAACGGTGTTGACCGTTTCGGTACTCGGGTGCGTTCTGAGATCGGTATCGAAACAGGCCTCTCTAGTAGCCAAATTGTTCCAAAACACCTTCAGCTGTTCCAAAACGCTATGGCCATTACATGCCTCCGTTAAGACCCTGCATTGTGATAGCAGAAATTGCCGGTTTTCACCTTTAAACCCACTCAAACATGCTTTAAAAAGTACCATAACATACCATCAACCCATTTAGACACCAAAGACCATATTTAAGACCCTTAAGTTAGAGCATGGCATCAAACACAAACATTCAATCTAAAGGCATGCTTCCTAGTCACAAACCCAAATATGAGCTCTCAAACCTCAAAAAAACCAAATAGGAACATTTACAACCCATAAAAGCCATCACAAACATGCCACAAACTTAGAGAGTTCAAAACACATCTCCAAATACAACCTCGAAGTCCCATTGCTAAATATCAAAACTAAAGTGTATAAAAACATCACCATACATGAGCTTTGCACTTCCTTGGATGTTCTTAACCTTCTCTCTGCCCAAAAACACTTCAATTATCTACATTATTGGTAAAAGAGAGCGTAAGCATATTTGCGTAGTGAGGCATGCTCTAAAGAAAACCAACACAATAATGCATTAATCAAAACACTTTCTCAAAAGCCTTTTTCTACAACATGCTCATTCTATCTCATGCTTGAAAACCATTTCAAAGAAACTCTTCATTGAAAACACGTGTACCTCAATTCTATCTCATGCATTTAAACCAATGCAAATCTCATGGCAAAGCCATACACATGCTTGTGAAAACCAAAGCATTTCATATACAAATCTCATATGCATTTCTCATAGCATAAATCATCTCAACAATAGGTACATGTGAATCAAAAGCATTTTCATATATTATATTGGCATTTCACATCTCATTACTACTCGGATATGCGAACAACACTCTCAAACCACTAGACACTTCCGATGGAATCTCACATCACCGTACTCACTTGTCTAGTAACATAATTTCTGGTGGAATCTCACATCACCGTACTCACATGGCGGAATCTCTCATCACCACAAAGCTTGGGTATTTCACCAAGTTCTACCCGATGAAATGCCCATCATTGGTCTCTCCTTTTGAATTAAACCAAAGAGCACGTACGAATTTTTAGTTTATAGTGCACTCTCATCCTATTGAACGATCAATTATATCCGGTAAGTATCTCATCATCTATGCCAATATATTATGTTAAAACATCATCTCACCTACTGTTTTTCATGCAACATTTCTTAAATCTTTCTCATCTCATTTCAAAACCATAACATTTGCCATGCTTTAAAACAAAAGCTCAAAACTCATCAATGCAACATGTTATTTCATGAAATCATTTCAAGCATCATCTCATGCTACAAATCATGCATAAAAACAGTAGGAATTTATCTATCTCAAACCATGAGCATGTAAAAGCATTTTAGGGGAAACCACCACATATAAGAGAGCAATCTAGGCAATACTTACTTTCGGACTTAGGAAGGTGTTTCAAACCTTTCCTAAATCCCCAAACCTTGTCTCATTATCCCTCAAGGACTTCTAAAATCATTCGCACTCACCTATTACGTTTCGCTTGCTCGCTGAAACGCTATCTAAGCTCCCGGATCAACACCAAAGGCATCCGAAGATGTCTCCCATGTTTATAACATATAAGAGCAGAGAATTAATACATCATCATGCATTGAAATCATCAGCCACACACCTAAACTCGCTGCTCTACTCAATAACCTCATTTCGGCTACCAAAAACAACTGAAATCATCTCCAAACTCTTCCAAAACAAAGCCCAACCAAGATCTATCACTTCTAATCATTTCTAAACATCAATCAACATCAAAAATCACCACAAACTCGTCCTTATACCTCCAGCTATGACAGAACACCAAAACCACCCCAAAACCACCATTCTAGCATACAAAACTTAGGAATCCAAGCCTATTCGGGATTTGTTTGATAAAACCTCATTTATAGCATCGATTAACATCCAAAATACATTAGAAAACAACCTCAAAACAAAGCCTAACCATCAACCACGAAAATCATCAAGATCTCACCAAAAACCTTGAGTTTTAATACAACTTCTTGTTTCTGACATTAAAGCAACTCAAAAATCATTAACAAAGGATTGATAACTTGAGAATTTCAGTAAAGAACTGATCATTACAGGAGAAGGACGAAGCTTACCTCTAATGGCTGATTTCTCCTTGAATTGGGCAAGTTTTCTTGAAAATCCAATGTAAAAACAAGAGGATTTGATGAGGAAAAGATCAGGAATCAAAAGGAGATTGAAATCTCATCAAAAGGGATGAAAATCAGAGGCTAATTGATGGAGGAAATGTGTTTGGCTGAAAAGAAATTGAGAGAAAATTGATGAAAGGTAGTTGTGAAAAGTCAAAGATAGTTTTCCTTTTAATTAATCTGTATTTCCTTTAATTAAAACATTATGAAAATCACCCAAAAAAAGGAGAAGTCTGATTAAAAACATTTTGGTAAATTAGCTCCTTAAAGATTCAAAGTTTGAATCTTTTACAAAACAGTGACTATTTAACTTTTGCAAAAACTGTGATCTGGTCACTACACCGAAATGTAGTATTTCCAAACCTTATTTTGTAAAATTGATTTCACCATAATCATTCATATAATAAATGAGGATTTTTAGATATTTTCCATATTTTTAAAGCATCACGAACTAGGTGTTCCTTAAATCTCCCTTTAAGATTCGAACCGTTCTCGACCGGTCCGATTCGAACTCTAAAACATCTAGGCCCAAATTTGGGGCGTTACATGCAGCCTTACAGACAGCAATCGGTCAAGAGTAGAAGCTGCCAGAAGCTTTCACCGAAGTGGTTTGGACCTTACACGATCAAGGCTCGGGTAGGAAAAGTTGCTTATGAGTTGCAATTGCCCCGAGAATCTAGGCTACACCCAGTGTTTCATGTGTCCCAGCTGAAGAAACACATAGGATCTGCAAAATTTCAAAGTGATCTGCCAGTGATCAGGCCTGATGGAGGTATCAGCAAAGAACCACTTCGAATTCTGGATAGAAGGATTGGCAGAAGGGGAAATAAGGTTGTGGTCGAGGTTCTAGTTGAATGGGCAAACACGTTTCCTGAAGATGCGACCTGGGAAGTGCTACATCAACTGAAGTTACAATTACCAAACTCAATCCTTGAGGTCAAGGATTTCTTGGAAGTGAGGAGCAATGTAACAACCTTATCCAGCTGGGAGTTATAGCTGTTAGAATTCTTAAAATTTCTGTTATGTTTTATTCTTAATTACCCGTTGTTAGACTTAAGTGAAACGGTGCGTTTTGTTTAAAGGCTTAGGCCTGTAACATTGCCGTTTTGGATTGTAAACCTTTAAAGACTAAAATTCTATCTATTTTTGGTTTTGTCGATTGGAATGAGTATCCTTATCTTCTCTCATCTTTTTCTTTTCTAAATTCTCCCTCTGCTCTACAGAATTCTTCATTCTTTTCATAATTCTTGTTTGAAGTGTTACAATATCTCGCTTCAATCTACTCAATTATAAGTTCAAGGATGCTGAGAGGTATATCCGACCAATTGGGCCAATGTTTACTCAGTCGACACCTCTTCCAAATTTGTCTTTCCTTATCCCAATTCTTCCTATTGACAACAATCAATAGTAAAATTAGTACATACATAAAAAAAGAAGAGAAAAAAGCATCATTACCTTTATATTATACACGGTTTCAATGCAAAATAATAGTTACTTTAAATTTACCGACGAGACTCTACCGAATGATCATCAATCTCTAAGCAGTCAAAAAAACTATCAACGGCCTCCGAGAACATGTAACATGAGTAAGATGAATAGATAAGCATTAGTAGTGAAAATAGTAGTAGTCAATTTTCAAAACCAAAATAAATATTAACTAATAATATTACATATATTCTTGGACTCAAGTTGAAAAAAGGTATCAAAATGTAGATACTTTGAAATATGGCTTTGATCATGATTAATCAAGATTTAAACAGATCTCACATCAAAATGCTTTCGATAATTGTTTTATACATGTTTTTTTATCGGCAAAAAAGTTGTATATTAATGGGAAAATATACAACTCGAGTCACACGTGCGCCTCATTAAAAACCTCCCTAAGCCTAACGGAGGAAAAGAGTACGACACGTGGACTAAAAGGAAAAAAACAACAATGGAACACAACGCCCCTTACAAAAGAAACAATCAGACAAAGGCCTGAATAAAAGATGCCCGCGTCACCCCTACCTTTGCTAGCGCATCCGCTAGCCCATTCGCCTCACTGAAAATGTGGTTAAAGCATACAGACCCCAAAGTGAGGCATGCTTGATCGATCAAACGAAAAATCTCCCATAAAAGCCAAGGTCATCGTTCCAAATGCAACACCCATCCTAGAGCAATTTTGGAATCCGACTCCACCACGAGGGGCGAGATGCCCATTTAGAAGATACAAAGAAATTCAATGCAAAAGCGATTGCCCGCAACTCCGCTACATTGCAATCAAGGGAACCAAGTGGACTGAGAAAAGAGCTAGAATTCGACCATGTGCATCACGCAAAACACCCCCAAAACCTACAGGCCCTGGCTTACCACGAGCAGAACCATCAACCGGAAATTTTAGCGTGTCCCCAATTGGAGGCTCCCAACTCACCCCCACACAACATGGCTTAGAAACTACAAAATCACTGAACGAGCTCAGGCAATCCCACCATAGAGGCTCACTAACGGACAACCCCTCTTTTAACGTCTTCACCCAGTAAAACGAGCGCAATTTAACCAAGAAGCAAATCTCTGAAGCCGGTAGAATTTTACCTTTAAAAACATGCTCATTTCGCGCAAGCCATAGTGACCACAACAATGCTGCAATGCTCGACACCCATAGAAGCCTTAAAGTGACCGTGAATGAACAATGAAATCCTAGGATGAAAAAGTCAGAAAAAGTCCTCAGCATCGGCAAAGACACCCCCCCCACCAACGCCTAAACCAATCCCAAATTCCTTGGGCAAACGAGCATAGGAAAAACAAGTGATCAATCTCCTCCTCCCTCTCGCGACACCAAACACACAAACCTTGCTGCTCATCCAACACGATGCCACGAAGCTTCAAAAAATCAAAGGTTGGTAAACGGTGTAGCCACGTGAACCACAATAACGCCTGAACCTTGGGAGGTACGAGAACTTTCCACGCAAAGCACTCACCAAAATCGCTCCCTCCCACCTTGTCCAACATAAGCAGACGTGATAGAGCCTTTACTGAAAAGGTCATGTGCGTATCAGTTGTCCAGACTAACATATAAACTACACCATGCCGCAACCTCACAGGTCCCAAGAGCGAGATGAGCTCCTGAAGTTGTCGAAGCTCAAACGAATGCAAGCCTCGACGAAAGAAACTCTCCCAACGGTCATGCTGAAAGCTACCCCCATCGGAAAGGTCACCGACCAAAGCCAAACGATTCACCACTATCAAAAATAACCGAGGGAATACACCCTTCAATGCTTTCTCAACACATCACGCATCAAACCAAAATAAAACTCACGAACCATCACCAACCTTCCAAACAAAACTAGGCTCACCCATGAACTTTTTCACACTATCCGAGCTCACAGTTTGGACAATCTGTTTCCAAATAACTGACATTGAAACCTTGTATGCAGAGTTAAATCGCCACCACTGGGCTGCCTCGCCATATTTTGCCACGATAATGGCTCTCCACAAAGACGATTCATCCCTAGCATACCGCCAAGACCATTTTTCCAATAATGCTCTATTCCGAACCTCCAAATCTGCAACCCCTAACCTACCAAGATGGCGTGGCTGAAAAACCATACTTCAGTTTACTCGACACATTTTCCGCTGCAAACTCACCCCACCCCACATAAAAGCTCACCTCACTCTATCTATCGTTGCGATAACACCCTTTGGCACCCTAAACAAACCCATATAATAAACTGGAAGTGACGACATAACAAAATTTACCAGTGTGACGCGAGCAGCAAAAGATAACGATGTCCGTTTCCAACCAGCGAGCTTTCGTCGAACCGAGGCTATAATTATTTCCCATCCAACAATGTTACGAGGATTCACCCCCAACGACAGCCCCAAATAAACAAAAGGCAATTCACCTTTCCGAAAACACAAGACATCCACCATTGAATCAAACAACCCCTCATCCACGCCGATAGTATAAAGAGAGGACTTGTTGAAATTAATTTTCAAACCAGAACAAACTTGAAAACAACACAATAACCTGCGAATAGTCGTAGCGCTCTCAACGGAGGCTTCAAAGAATAGAATGGTGTCGTCAGCAAATTGAAGATGCGATTATGACACCCCCGGAGCCAATGATACCCCACAGATGAGCCCCAACTCCTCCGCTTGAACGAACATCCTATGCAGTGCTTCCGCCACAACAACGAATAGCAAAGGCGACATCGGGAAGCCTTGCCGCAGACCACGCCCCATTCCGAATTCTTTAGTGGCGCTACCATTTAACAAAACTGACAACCTGACTGTGCTGATACACTTAGTAATCCAACGTCGCCAAGAATGACTGAACCCCCATCGACCATAAAATGTGCTCCAAAAATTCTCATCGAACGCAGTCGTAAGCATTCGTGAAGTCCGATTGCAGGATACATCCGCCCAACGGACTCTGTCGCATGAAATGTATTGTCTCATTTGTCAAAAGAATACCATCCACAATTTGACAGCCACACACAAAAGCCGATTGGTGATCACTAATTAATCCTCCCAACACCGACTGTAGCCTTCTAGCCAGAATCTTATATATCGAATTAAGCAAGCTGATTGGTCGAAAATCACTCAAGGTGACCGGTGAATCAACCTTAGGCAAAAGCACCAGGAACGTGTTGTTTGCACCCACAGGTAACTTGCCGGATGCAAAAAAAAATCATCTAAAAACCGCCCAACATCATCACAAACTACCTTCCAACACTTCTTAAAAAATTCCATACTATAGTCGTCCGACCCCGGTGACTTCGAGCCCTCACACCCACGAACAACCGCCCACGCCTCATCAAGAGTGAAAGGCGCCACAAACCCCCTATTTTCAGCTTCACTCACCCTATTAAAATTCCCCTCAAAGCTCCAAACACAAGACCTTTCATCTGTGGCAAAATGTTGAGAAAAGAACAACACTATATGCTTAAGCAACTGAGTCGGATCCGTTACCCAATTACCACTGATGTTCAAACCAGAAATAGAATTACGCACTGCTCGCAGCTTCGCAGCTCTATGGAAAAATGCCGTGTTTCTATCCCCTAACCGAAGCCAATTCGCTCTCGACTTTTGGCGCCACAGAGACTCCTTCCGGCGGATAGCTTGCCACAACGCTTGTAGCCAAGCTTGCTTCTGATTAGACAGCTCAGATACGTCCCAATCCGCTTCCTCTATACCACCGCTATCCATAGTATCAAGGCGATTTTGGATTAGAACAATCTCTTTCTCAATGTTCCCAAAATCCGTTCTATTCCACTAACGCAGAAAATTCTACAAGTGCCGAAGCTTTACCAAAATATTGGAATTACCAATTCCCAACCCCGTCAAACGACACCACTCCTCAACCATGCATCAAACGTTGCGCTTCTCATCTAACCAGCAGTTAATAAAGCGAAAAGGGAGAGGGCCCCAATCTTTATCATCACACAACAAAAGTAGCGGGGCATGATCCGATATCCCTCTAGGAAGCGATATCTGCTCAATGTTTGAAAAACAATCCATCCAGAGAGACGACACAAGAAATATATCAAAGGGACTTCTACGATGATCCCTTCCAAACCAAGTGAATTGCTTCCCTCGCAATGGCAAATCAACTAAACCCACTGAGTTTATGAAAGTAGCAAAAGTATCCATACCTCTCGACACCGAGCTACACCCGACTCTTTCCGATGCCCAAAGAACCGAGTTGAAATCCCCCGCCACACACCACGGTCCCGGAAAGCCACTAATCACGTCCCCCATGCAGGACCACAAACTCTCTTGCTCGTTCACGTCACAAGGAGCTTAAACGGCCATGATGCATCACACAAAATCTTCCGATTTCCAACGCCCCTGAAGTACAACAAAATTACGATCCACCTCTACCGACTCCAACAAAAATCGTGCACCCTCCCATATCAACAACAGCCCTCCCGAAGCACCAATGGATGGCGAAAAAGAATGCTCAAAGCCATCACTAAACCATAAGCTAGCAACTATCGACGGCGCTATCTCCTCTTGTTTTATACATGTTGGTGTTGAAAGTTGAATTGTATGTACTTTTTGACCAACAATTTTACACGTTAAATGATAAAACGTTATAACTTTTCCATTATTTATTATTTCTTTATATAAGTTACAAGCAATGAGGATAGAACAGAATATTTTAATTCCTTGTTTAATTATGAGAATTGGAGGAATTGTCAATTATCTACTAAGAAATTTATCTTAAATAGTATTAATTTCCTTCGCTAATTACTGCTTATGGTTTTCTTTGGCTTTCTTTTATAGAGATTGGGAGCAAGGAAGGAAAAAGTACTTCCAAAAAATGAAAAATCTCTTGAAAGTGTGTGAATAGAAAAATGACAAAGACCGAACCTAACTGGAGCTATCATTTAGTAAAAAATAGAGTACAATCACAAAAAATGATAGCGAAAGTAAAAGGTTTCAACATAGTTGTGTAGTTTATGTCAACTTAAAATTTTATTTTATTTTCCAAATCGTGAAATTCATGGTGTAGTAGCCTAACAACCGACTTAATTTCAGAATGGAGAAAAGCAATTATGCCGACTTAATTTCAGAATGGAGAAAAGCAATTATTTTTTTTCATGTTTGATAATGAGAGGTCAATCGTTTTAGTTCTTGATGGCTTTAAACATGCCCAACGCAAAATCATTTTTTGTTTTCTTAAAACGAACTTAACAGAAAGGATAAATGTTCCATAATTTTTTTGTCTAATTCAAAATTTACATGGTACAATTATTTCATTGACAAAAGATTTTGTTGGTAATAACAACAAAAATATTTTAAAATATTTGGCATCTGCAACGTTATTTGTTGATATTTATCTTAGTTTGGAAAATTGATAATGCAACAATACCTAGGCACTTTGCTCCCATTATCCGGAGACTGATGGTAGTTTGCTCCACTACTTGAAGATCGATGATCATTCGATAAAACCCTACGTAGCTGATATTTTACATTGAAACCATGTGTAATATAAAGTTAATAATATAATTTCTTATTTTTAAAGTATGTACCAATTTTACCATTATTCTTGTCAATTGGATAAGGTGGAGCTCTTTTGTTCCTAAATATGCTCTTAATAGAAATAGTTGCAAATTTAAAGCAATTACTGGATACTAATGGTAATTTCAGAACAATGATGCCCATGAAACTGACAAATAATATAAACAAATTCTTTTATTTATGCTATCTGCATTGTGACTAGAAAATCATCTTGAAAATATAGTGGAAAGAATTGATCTGCATGTTTCTTTCAAAACGAAGGCTTACATTCTACTATAAGTTTGGAAATATGACTCAATGGCGCATAATAGAATATTATAGCTACTAAATTGATTTTGAGAATGGTTAATGCATAACCAATGGTTATACACGAAATTATTAAAAAATCTAACTAAGAATAGTCATGATCATGATTTATAGCTAAATATAGATACAAAATTCAATTTCTGAGTTAAAACCTTACAAATTAATATTTAGTGTCCCAACTTAACTTGCTAGACCATGAGGTATACTCTAATTCACACCTTGCGAGGACAACCGCTTGAACCGCTTCAAACTGAAGATGTTTTTAAATGACTACTAAAAGAAGTATAAGGATTTTTCCTAAGTGATCCAGGTTCAAGCGGTTGTCCCCGCAAGGTGTGAATTAGTTGTTCAGAGCTACAAAAGAACATATTTGGACCATATTAGAATTATTCAAAAAAGGTACCTTCAATTTACCCTTATAAGTAACAAGGAGAAAGCAAATTAGAACAGAAAGAATAGCAAACTGACCTGGCTGGGCACCCAGCTCAATTACATGCAAACTTAGATGTAATCTGGCCAACATTAAAACTCTTGGCTGCAAATGAAATAAGAATAGAAGGATTCTCATTTCCTACGACCTGCTCAGCAGAACCAAGCACATATGATAAGTTGCTTGCCATATCAACGATTGTGGTGTGTAGTGAAATATAGTAAAGTACAAGAAATCCCCTTATCTTAAATTGTGCAAATGAAGCAGCATGTGCTTCGAGAGCTTTGCACACGCTGCTGATCCACAGAGAAAAGTTGCATGTTCCTCTTAACTAATTGTGGCCTCTAAAATGAAACAATACACAGGTCAAAATCTGAATTTTATAGTGGAGCAGAGGTAGTTTTCAGAAGAGAATAATGACTATGCAAGGAAAACAAAACTAATACAAAAGAGGGTGTTAAGGTTGCAAACCCAATATGATACACCAAGAGACAAAAGAAGTTAATTCGCATAATAAACTACAATAGTTTGACCCAAAGAAAAGATACTGTAGAACTAATGTTTTGATATAATAACTGAAAAATGTTTTGGACTAATTTGAAAAGAATTTAAAACATGTCTTTAAGTCCAAGCAACTTGAAAATATGTTTGAGGTATTTTAAAAGGTTTTTTTGGCAAAGTTTGGAATGTTTTAAAGTACTCAAAATTGACTTTTCAGCTCTACCGTACCGATACAGTATACCCCATATCGATACCTTTTTCGCCAGTTTTGATTCTGCCAAAACCCGTATCGATACAGGTTTGCCCGTATCGATACATATAGTTTTGAAGAAGGGCGTACCGATACGAGTCTCCGTGTACCGATACGATAGGCATCAGAACTGCAATTAATGTGGGAAATAAAGACCCTAACGGCTCCAAAACATCCCCAACGGTCCTTAACGGCTACAAACTCAATTAGAAGTATAAAAGGGACCTCTAAGCATCAAGAGAAGACTAATGCTTCAATTGTCAACAATACTATGATCAAGAAATTGTCTTAGAGCTTAAATTGTCCATTTCTTGTATAGACAACACTTGTGAGCTAAATATTGTTAAATTTGCTCAAGTGTTTAGGTTTTGGGTGAGAGCTAATTAGTGCAAACAATTACCTATTAGAGGGATTTCAAGTTTGCTTAAATTTGCTCAAGTGTTTAGGTTTTGGGTGAGAGCTAATTAGTGCAAACAATTACCTATTAGAGGGATTTCAAGTTTGCTTAGAATTTCTCTTGTAAAGAGGGTTTACTCAAGCTTTGGGTAGAAAGCTTTGAGGGTTGTAACGGTTTCCTCCTAATTCGAGAAAAGGGGACGAAATTCTTAGCGAATTTGGTTGAAATACTTAGTGGGGAGCTAAGGTAGTAGATGTAGGTGCTTGTTAGAAGGCCGAACCACTATATATCCTTGTGTCTTATTGTCCATTTTTTATCTCTCACTAAAACACCCAAAAATCCAACTTCTCTGAACTTGGCAAACACATCGGTTGAAGGAAATCGAGCATCATAAAACCCAACAATTTGTATCAGAGCGAGGCTCAATCGAAGAGGATTAAAATCCTATTGAGGTGATCTGGGAAGCTCGATACAACATATCAACCAACCGATCAAATGGCGCAATCCATCGACAAGCCACCATTCTTCGACGGAACACACTATGCCCATTAGAAGACAAGAATGATGTATTTCATAAAGTCCAAAGACTACAAGCTTTGGGACATGGTAGAAGACGGTCCGTTCGTGCCACAAAAAAGGAAGGCGGATTGGAGCGCGGATGATCGCAAGAAGATGGATCTCAATTGCAAAGCCTTGCACATCATCTTTTGTGTATTGTGCCCCAACATCTACGAGAAGATGTCTTTTTGTGAAGATGCCAAGGAGGTATGAGACAAGATTGAAGTCACATACGAAAGAACCAACGAAGTAAAGAAGACCAAGATTGGACTTCTCAACCACGAGTATGAGAACTTCAAGATGGAACCGAATGAGGACATCACGAAGATGTTCGATAGATTCTCTACCATCACCAATGGACTCAAAGGATATGGAGGAATCATCTCGGAAGACAAACTTGTCTGCAAACTCATCTACTCTCTTCCTGAGTCTTGAGACTCAAAGAAGACGACCATCATCGAAGCTAAAGATCTCAAATCCTTAAAGCTTGATGAACTCATGGGATCTCTCCTCACACACGAAATCATGAAGAAAGGAAGAGAAGAGGAGAAGAAAAAGGAAGAGATAAAGAAGATGAGGGAGAAGAAAGTCAAAGAGCTAGGCATCAACGAGAGTGTTGTTGCTCTTAAATCCTCCAAATCTCGATATGTTGAATCAAGCGAATAGGAGATTGAAGAAGAGGAGATGATCTATCTTTTCAAGAAATTCACCCGGTTCATGAAAATTGAAATGTAAAGATCTTATCATGAATCCCACAAGTCCAACAAGAAAGGATCATCTTCGAAGCAAGCATATGTGGCCACATGGAGTGATGAAGACTCCACCGATGATGAGGTAGCCCACCTAGGCTTGATGGCCCTCAATGAAGGAGAGGTAACTTCTAACTCATCTATTTCAAATTCATATACATTTGATGAGTTACAAGATGCCTATGATGATTTGCTTTTGGAATTCAAGGCATCATTTTCTAAGAACAAAAAGTTGATTTCAAAATTGAAAAATGAGAATGATTTGCTTTCCAAAACAAATCTTGAGTTTGAAGCAAAATTGAAGGATTTTGAACAAAAAGTTTCACATTTGCAAAACTTTCTTCAAATGATGGAAAATGATCATCAACAAGAAATTGATGATCTTAAGAAGGAAAAAGATTTGATTTCTAATGAACTTCAAAAGAAAAATGATTTTGGAAAATCAAATTTTTATGTAAGACAATCTAGTGCCCCTAGATTCATAAATGGAAAATGTTTGAGAAGTGTTTGGGCCCCAAAAGGACTATCCACCTCAACTAAAAAGGATGAAATTGAAAAATGGATTCCTAAGGGGACTAAATTTTGTGCAACTAACGTTTATTGATCCAAAGCAATTTGTATACCAAAATTTGTATGATTTTCTTGATTAGGTGTGATGGAGATGTTTAACAAGTCCAATCAATGAGGGGGAGCTCCATGCACACAAAGAAGAACACTTGAAAAAGGAAGGCTTCACATCCTCCCTTGGAGTTCAAGTGTTGGTAAAATCTAGTTGTTTTTATTTGCTTAATTCAATTTACTTTCTTTTAATTCAACTAGATTATCATGGGTTGGACTAACATCCTTTGATTATGCTTTGAGTAAGGGGGAGCCACTTTTAAAACCAAACATTTTAATAGTTTCAAAATTGAAACCTCCATTGTTATTTTAAGCCAAAATTATTTTAAATTCTTTTTGATATAACAAAAAGGAGAGAAATGGTTTGGAAAATTGAATTTTCAAATGAATAAGGGAGAGCTCTAATTGATTTTGAATTTTAATTCTCTTATTCAAAATTTATTTCACAAAGGGGGAGAATCTCAAACAATTATTTTTTCAAGTTGGTTTTATTATATCAAAAAGGCGGAGATTGTAGAACTAATGTTTTGATATAATAATTGAAAAATGTTTTGGACTAATTTGAAAAAAACTTAAAACTTGTCTTTAAGTCCAAGCAACTTGAAAATATGTTTCAAGTATTTTAAAAGGGTTTTTTTGGAAAATTTTGGAATGTTTTAAAGTACTCAAAACTTACTTTTCAGCTCTACCGTACCGATACAGTATACCCCGTATCGATACCTTTTCCCCAGTTTTGATTCTGCCAAAACCCGTACCGATACATGCTTACCCGTATCGATACGAATAGGGTCATACTGATACGCCTTTTAAGCGCATCGATCCATGTTTTAACTAACTCCAACGGCTATTTCCCAACGGAGTTGTAAAGTGCAGACCGTACCGATACGCCTAGGCTGGAAAGAGCCCAACGACTAGTTCTGAAGAAGGGCGTACCGATACGAGTCCCCGTGCATCGATACGATAGGCACCAGAACTGCAATTAATGTGGGAAATAAAGACCCTAACGGCTCCAAAACATCCCCAACGGTCCTCAACGACTACAAATTCAGAAGTATAAAAGGGACCTCCAAGCATCAAGAGAAGACCAATGCTTCAATTGGCAACAACGCTATGATCAAGAAATAGTCTTAGAGCTTAAATTGTCCATTTCTTGTATAGAGAACACTTGTTAGCTAAACATTGTTAAATTTGCTCAAGTGTTTAGGTTTTGGGTGAGAGCTAATTAGTGCAAACAATTACCTATTAGAGGGATTTCAAGTTTGCTTAGAATTTCTCTTGTAAAGAGGGTTTACTCAAGCTTTGGGTAGAAAGCTTTGAGGGTTGTAACAATTTCCTCTTAAATCGAGAAAAGGGGACGAAATTCTTAGTGAATTTGGTTGAAATCCTTAGTGGGGAGCTAAGGTAGTGGATGTAGGTGCTTGCTAGAAGGCTGAACCACTATAAATCCTTGTGTCTTATTGTCCATTTTTCACCTCCCACTAAAACACCCAAAAATCCAACTTCTCCGAACTTGGCAAACATATCCATTGAAGGAAATCGAGCATCATAAAACCCAACACATACCAACCACAACAACTTAGCGTAGGGAAATATTCTGACCATAATACTTCAAAAGCTCTTTATTCTGGCATACCACAAAATGTAATACACATTTAGTTATTTTCAAATTCCCCGAACTTATAAATGAAGCAACAATTTCTTCATAGCAAAAATAATCACCTAAAAACCATTAATTGAGCCTATCATTTGTCAAACATTATTGTCCCGAATGTCCCGAACCATTACACATAGTCTCAAACAAAACCCAAGTTCATACTAACCCCACTTCTTAAAATAGACAATAGTACATGTTTTGATATCCAAATTGCTTTGGATCTATTGGCATTAGTCTCAAAAACTTTAGTTCCTTAGGAATTCATTTTACATTTTCATCATTTTATTTGAAGAAATAAGTCCATATGGGACCCATAAACTTTTAACCATTTTCCTTTAAAAATCTAAAGAACTAGATTGTCTACAATAAATGTTTGATTTAACAAAATTTATTTTGGAGCTTTCTCCATTTTCATTTTTCTTTTCAAACTTTTTGTTAATCAAAACCTTTTCCTTTTTAAGACCCTCAATCTCTTTTTGATGATCTTCATGAACTTTTGTAAGCAAATTTTGCAAGTTTAAATTCTTTTGTTCAAAATCTTCAAATTTTATTTGCATTTGTTTAAGTTTAGCTTCAAGTTAAAGATTGATTTTTAGAAAACAAATCATTTTCAATTTTTAACTTTGAAGCCATATTTTTATTTTTTCAAAACAAAGACTTTTAAATTTCAAAACCAATTCGTCATAGGCATCTTGTAATTCATCAAATATATATGAATTTGAAATAGATGGATTAGAAGTTACATTTGAATCTTCTTCGATGGCCATAAGACATAGGTTGGCTACTACTTCTTCATCGATGGAGTCTTCAGCACTTCATTTAGCCGCAAATGTCTTCTTCGTGTAATGACTTGATCTCTTCTTCTTAAGTCTAGGGCAATCATACTTGACGTGTCTCGGCTTCTTGAATTCGAAGCATATGATGAGATCCCTCTTCTTCTTCGATTCATGCCTTGATTCTTCTTTATCGCACTTCATGAATCTTTTAAACATCTTGAAGAGTTTGGTCATTTCTTCCTCTCCATCTTCACTAGATTCTTCTTATAAGCTTGTGGAGGATTTAAGTGCAACATTCTTCTCTTCTCCCATAGACATCATCTCATGGGGTGAGAAAGATCCAATTAGCCCGTCTAAGGGGAGAAGGGAAGAAAGAATCTCATGGGTGAGAAAGATCCAACTCGAGTTCTAACACCGCTCGCTCGGGTTAAGAGAGAGGAGCGTTACCGGAACAGAATAGAATGTATTAACTTACAAAAATCAAAACAAGAATGGTTTCTTATTAGCAAACCGTATCAAAACGCATGCGGAAAGTGGGCTAGCAAATATTTTCTAACACAACATAGATCAAGCAATCATATTACCACACTAAACCTTATTATTATCTTACATGCAACTTAAAATTTTCATACTACTGTGATTAAGAATCAATACGGTTACTAACAATTTGCCAATTTAAATGTCCCATTTCTTTTTTTTTTTCAATCAAAGCATCCTAAGCAATTCATGTTGTCTAATTTCATAATTTCATCCTTAAACTACAATCTAAATAAAATTCAGATGTTAATTTTACAAAGAAAATTCTTATTATTTCTAATTGCTTCGAATTTTAGAGATCTATTCCAAGCTTAGCCGAACAACCTAGTACCTCTAATTTACAAAGCCATTCGAAAATACCTACTCAATTATTCAAGGTTTTATTCAAATCATACAACCACATTAATTTATCATTAATTACTAAATTCACAAACACAATATGAACCAAACATGTAATCTCACTTAATAACATAATTTCCTTCCATTAAGCATACTTTAGTTACAAAATATCATCATATCATGATATACCCTAAGCCATGTCAAGCTACTTTTCTAATATTTACAAGAAAATAAAACCATTACAAAAACCACCAAGCTTGACTACGTATGTACTAACAAAATGAGGCTTACTTACTAATTACATAACATGCTTACTAGACTCCATACTAGCATTCAAGGGGCACATAACAAATTCAAGCACCAACGTAAATTAAGGCTAATGTCAAACAAAATGAAATGGATATCTAAACAAATTTCCAAGCCACCATCTAGAAGCCTAAATACGAGACTTAGGTCATACATATTGTTGTCTTGTGATTTGCTTCCGATCAGAATTTGCTAGTTTTATGCCCAAGATACCCTGTTATTTGGGAAGAAGGAAACAAAGAGCGTTAAGTACAAATTTGTACTTAGCGAGGTAATTTCTAAAACCAATTCATTATTTTAAACATCTTATGGTCATCTTTAAGGTTACTTAGCTAGGCTTATTAGCACATAAAGCATCTCCTAACTAAGCTCATCATGCTCAAGTCTCAATTAACTTCATACATTCCATGTACTATCATTCATAACATGAGGTCATACACAATTTCATCTAGCATCATGCTTATCATCATGCATCACATTCGAATAAAGCAAGAATTATTCAAACATATTATTGAACCAACCATCATTCATAAGAAAAACATAGATCATATTATGGCAGGTTATTTGAATAGGACCATTGTTCACATTGATCATCAATCAAGCATTCCAAGCATATCACATTTCCTCATGTCATTCGAAAAGGACCATTGTCCAAATAAATCATATAACAAGCATAGATCATATCATATCATATCATGTTATTTATCTTTTCATTTATCCACTTCATAAGCTTATTACAAACATATATATATATATATATATATTGTTTGCCTTGGTGGAGTAGAAGTACTAGGTAAGCAAGTCAACAGAGGGTACCAAGTACCAAACAATAGTTTGCACTAAGCAACAAATCAGGGGATGCTCAAAAACATCAATGTGTCTTGTACACCATTCAAGATATCATGTAATCAACAAGAAATGCACTAAGAATTTTAGGTGCCAAATACCACTTCAGAGAGTACACTAGGTACTAAACAGAGGAGCTCAGACTCTAGGCATGCCCTTATACCTAAGACCTCTAATCGACCAAGGCCTTTATAAGTCTTTCAATTTATCAAACACTTCATTTATATCATTTATCATTTGGTTTGCCAAAATCATATCGCATACTCCAAGATACAAGCTTATCATGTCATATAATTGCACAACTTCATGCAAGCAATACAAAATGATCTCATATCACATTCAAGCATCTTCAATACATTAGAAAAACATAGCATCTCTATCCTTTTCAAGCTCATATCAAACATTGCAAGTAAGCTTCACAAGGGCAGTCCACAAATACACAATAACAAGGTATTACCAATGATTCATTTCATGTTTCATTTTCTATTTTAGCCTCATTCCCTTACTAAACAATTTACCAACTTTGAGTTAGGTCCAATTCATGCATAACTTATAAATTACATAAAAGAAATAGGTTGGTTAGGACACTAGTCCTAACCCTAAAGCAATTGCACTCACAATACCCCACTAAGCTTGTTCCTTGATTACAACGCCCTTATTCCTTCCACTTGGTTGTCCAACCCTTGCTTCCTCCAAGATCTCTTCACACACTTGATCTTAACACTCAAACACAAGCATATACAAATCATATTAGAGATCAATTTGATCATATTAACTCTTTGACACAAGTACAAACATTAACATTCAAAACTGTTTTTCATTTAAATAGTTTGAGGACCAGTTACCATTTTGACCATAACTTTTTACTCACTAATTCAAATTTCAATTATCATACACACTTAAAAAGGTAATTCACTCTGTTTTCTAACCATATAAACCCCATATTTTTATCTCTTCAGAGTTAATACATTTTAATACTTAAGCACAAGTCATTTTAACAGTTCTAGACAGTTTGCACTGTTTAACTACTTTAATTTAGTCATTATGCATGGATATATATAATTTTAATCTTTTATAATTTCGCCCAATTTCTCAAATTATTCATATTTAATCTAATTTTTTTAACTTTCTAAATCACTTACTTTGATTATTTTATAATTAAATTAGGGCTCAACTAATTAATATTCTTGACTCACTCGGTTCAACCCTTCAAATTTAAACACCCGATTTCTCTTTATATTCGATTTAATTCAATAAGTACTAATTGAAGAAATTCAGGGACCAAATTGAACAAATTGATTAATTGTGAACTTATGTGATTTTAATGAAATAATAAATACTGTAATTTAATAAGTTAAATTCTAGGATGGAAAGGAGGATGTTACACGAGTTAAAAATGTCTCACCAACGAATATTTTTTTCAAGCCTGATCGTGTTTCCTATTAAAGGACTACCATCAATTTTGTTCGTAGGAAGACGAATTACGACCAACTGATCTAACTTCCCAACTATAATCCAGAATGAACTTCAAGCCAACGAGCACTCTTAGAGTTGATGAAGGTTTAACTTTTGAAGGAATGACCGATTACCACTCCAATAATCAGAAGAAACAAAGAATACTATATTGAAGGTAAATAACACCATACTCAATTCTCGCAATCATTAATTGAGTATTGCAAAGCCTTAAGGTAATTTGGAGTTTAGCTAAGCTTGGATTAGAACTTGTTTAACATAATAAATGGCATAAAATTGAAGAAGAGAATGGAAAAAGAAATAAAGGAAATAAGAAACTAGATTAATGGAAAAAGATATGAACAAAGAAGTTCTCAAATCCAATTTATCTCAAAAACTAGTCTAAAGGGATATTTATACACAAGGATTCTAGGTGTTTAAAAATATCCATAAATCATGAATTTAAAATTCAAAACATTCAAGATAAGAGATCATGTTTAAACTAGTTTTTAGATTAGAATTCCGCCTTATCCTCAAAATAATTTTGATCATTATCCCAAAAATTTGCTGAAACAACTTTTGGCCGCATCGTGCCCATGGCTCCTGCCATGAAATCTGGTAAACTTCCAGTTGTGGGATTTGGGTTGACATACTCCAATCGAGCTCGTAACAAAAATTAAACCCAAAAAGCAATGGATCAATAGTATTTTGGCAAAAATATGAGCTTAGAAACATAGAAATTTCATGCATTATTTCACATATACCACATTTGCATTTAGTTGCATATTCTATTAAAAAAGACTTTGAATTATTTTTGCAATATTTGAATAAATACAAAAGTGATTTTCCTTAAAATTGTTATATCAAAATATTTAGCTCAACAAAGCAAAAAAATAAAAGGATTAAAATAGCATTTTTAGTTTGATGATCTCTCTAATAAGGGAGGCAATTGGACCTAAACGTGATTATAGATGCGAGATGGAGGAGGATACAAGCGTGTATGATACTGAATTCATGAGTGGAACCAACATGCAACAAGTATAGGAATAAATTGGGAGGACATATGATCACATAATGCATTCAGAGGAGGAGACAGTTGTGCCAGATTCCATGTCGGTGGTGGCACCAAATTAGTGGCAGCTAAATAAGCTATGAGAAAAGAATAGATTGGTTGATTGGTGTGTGATTGAGACACCAGTGGAGTCGACTTAATGGATGGCCGATAAAATGTATGATTGGTTGATTGCACGAGTAGAGGAATGTCAACAAAGTCTAGACGTGGTTGCTTGTGAGCCGAGGCCGGCAACGGGTGATGTCCTGCTCTTACTAGGTGGGTCTTGCTCTAAAATCCCTAGGATTGATAAAACATTAACAATTGATTATAATGGGGACCAAAGGCGGGTAAGAAAAGTTTTGAAAATTGTATTAAGCTTTTTAATGCTAGAAGAACATTGTGAGGCTAAAAAGTGATTGAGGAAGAAAGAGAGAGGTCGACCACACAAAAATCCACCAATATCACTTCCGTTGGCTAATTATTTGCTCTCAAAATCTGATTTTCTAAACCGTAAAAGAATTATTCTAAAGGAAGAAAGAGAGACATTGAATTTAGGGAAATTAATTGGTGTAGAAATGGTAGGCAACGCAGAAGACATTATGAAGGACATAGTGCGAATTATAGAGGCGAGGGAGAAGAGGTAATAACATCGAAATATATGGATGTTGTCGTGGAAAGGGGACTTGGAACGATATGGTTCAGATGTTGTTATGACAACGTATATGTGAGACGGTTCTGATGCAGGAGACAAAATTGGAAGTGGTTATGGTGGGAATTGTTAGTCGGGTATGATATTATGATAATTTTGAGTATGTGATTTCACCATCTTTGGAAAATCAGGAGGGGTGTTATTGATATGGAAAAGTAGAGTTTTACTTTGGTGGTGTCGAAAGTTGGTTTACATTTTGTGATGGTTGAAGGTTGTTGGCTAGTGGACAATTAAAAGTGTGGATTGTAGGGCGGGTTTATTCCCCAGGCACGATAGAGGAACAAGTGTTACTATGACATGAGCTATGTGATTGTTAACTCCTCAAAAGATGTATTTTCCATGCATGTATTGCCATGATATTGCTTGACTTTAGGTACATATTAGTCTAGTTTGCCAGTAGTTTCATGCATTTGCATCTAGGAATTGAGCAATGTATAGTTTTTATTGCTATAGAGATGGGGCGTTTTCTTGCTGTGGTGTGCAGGATTGGCAAGACTAGAGCAAGTGGGCACATTAAGGAAATGTTAAGCGCAGTTGGCAAAAGTAGTGAGGAGAATGCCAAGCTTGGTTGGCAAAACAAGGGAGAAGAATACCATGCTTGGTTATCAAAAGAATGAAGGACGATGCCCAGAAAAAAAACCACATCAGCCCTAGTTATTATAATGCGTAGATGTCGCGTCCAAAGAGTGCAACACTAGAAATTCAGGACTCAACCGTAAACCTAATTAGGAAAATCTCTAGATTTAGTAAGAGCTAATAGACTAAGTAAAAACAAGTTTCTTGGAAATTGATCTCTAACTTAGGGAAATTTAGTTTCACTTAAACATGTAGTATGCATCTAGTTCCCAAGACAAACTTAGGATTTTTGAAACTTATCTTAGAAAAAAACATGCCATGGTAAAAATAAAGAATAAGGCAACAATGTTTTGCCAAAAGCAAGGAAAAAATTAGAACACTCTTCTT